>OZ014508.1:52671915-55464415 GCA_963966075.1 Aphodius sticticus | reverse complement strand
TGCGTGTGCGTGTGCGTGTGCGTGTGCGTGTGCGTGTGCGTGTGCGTGTGCGTGTGCGTGTGCGTGTGCGTGTGCGTGTGCGTGTGTGTGTGGTGTGTGTGTGTGTGTGTGTGTGTGTGTGTGTGTGTGTGTGTGTGTGTGTGTGTGTGTGTGTGTGTGTGTGTGTGTGTGTGGTGTGTGTGTGTGTGTGTGTGTGTGTGTTGTGTGTGTGTGTGTGTGTGTGTGTGTGTGTGTGTGTGTGTGTGTGTGTGTGTGTGTGTGTGTGTGTGTGTGTGTGTGTGTGTGTGTGTGTGTGTGTGTGTGTGTGTGTGTGTGTGTGTGTGTGTGTGTGTGTGTGTGTGTGTGTGTGTGTGTGTGTGTGTGTGTGTGTGTGTGTGTGTGTGTGTGTGTGTGTGTGTGTGTGTGTGTGTGTGTGTGTGTGTGTGTGTGTGTGTGTGTGTGTGTGTGTGTGTGTGTGTGTGTGTGTGTGTGTGTGTGTGTGTGTGTGTGTGTGTGTGTGTGTGTGTGTGTGTGTGTGTGTGTGTGTGTGTGTGTGTGTGTGTGTGTGTGTGTGTGTGTGTGTGTGTGTGTGTGTGTGTGTGTGTGTGTGTGTGTGTGTGTGTGTGTGTGTGTGTGTGTGTGTGTGTGTGTGTGTGTGTGTGTGTGTGTGTGTGTGTGTGTGTGTGTGTGTGTGTGTGTGTGTGTGTGTGTGTGTGTGTGTGTGTGTGTGTGTGTGTGTGTGTGTGTGTGTGTGTGTGTGTGTGTGTGTGTGTGTGTGTGTGTGTGTGTGTGTGTGTGTGTGTGTGTGTGTGTGTGTGTGTGTGTGTGTGTGTGTGTGTGTGTGTGTGTGTGTGTGTGTGTGTGTGTGTGTGTGTGTGTGTGTGTGTGGTGTGTGTGTGTGTGTGTGTGTGTGTGTGTGTGTGTGTGTGTGTGTGTGTGTGTGTGTGTGTGTGTGTGTGTGTGTGTGTGTGTGTGTGTGTGTGTGTGTGTGTGTGTGTGTGTGTGTGTGTGTGTGTGTGTGTGTGTGTGTGTGTGTGTGTGTGTGTGTGTGTGTGTGTGTGTGTGTGTGTGTGTGTGTGTGTGTGTGTGTGTGTGTGTGTGTGTGTGTGTGTGTGTTGTGTGTGTGTGTGTGTGTGTGTGTGTGTGTGTGTGTGTGTGTGTGTGTGTGTGTGTGTGTGTGTGTGTGTGTGTGTGTGTGTGTGTGTGTGTGTGTGTGTGTGTGTGTGTGTGTGTGTGTGTGTGTGTGTGTGTGTGTGTGTGTGTGTGTGTGTGTGTGTGTGTGTGTGTGTGTGTGTGTGTGTGTGTACGTACCCGTTTTTGTGGCGACGATTCCGGAGAAACTACTAAAGGTATCGGGACGAAACTTCATATTTAGAAGTTTCATGGCCAAACTTAGAGCTGAAAAGCTTTTTGTTAAAAAGGGTCCAAAGGAACTGGAGGTTTAGTCTTAGCATTTTTGAAAGATTTTGTCAATAAGCCGGCATTTCTGGAATTTCGTCGAAATAGTTAAATAATAAATTAAACTAGAGGAAATTCTGAATAATTTATGACTATGACATTTTTTGGTACAATCGATAGTTTAGCCGCATGACCAAATTCTATTTCATCGAGATCGGTCGTACTGCATTAAAACTAGTAGCCAGGATATGTAAGATTAAATGTCAGATGTGATTTTAATGACGGCGTAGATAGTGTCAAACGCTAATGCTTTGACAATACTACTGTCAATACAAGCTGCGTTCGGATATTGTACACCGTTAAGGTGCGTTTTCATTAGTGCTAATGGCAGTGGTAGTAGACGCCATTATAGTATTTCTAATAGAATTTGCTAGTGACACAAGTTTACGTACATGCAAACTAATATGTGTCACCATCACGACATGTGAGAAACGCTATAATTTCGTCTGCCACCGCCATTACCAACCATTGCCACCAATCGGAGCGCACCTTCACACTTTCTACACCCAATAACACGTGTCATTTGGACGGTGTACCCGGTGTCAACGGAGTACAATATCCGAACGCAGCTTTAATCGACATATCTCTTTAGTTCTACTAGTTTTATTTTAATGCAGACATAGCCGATCTCGATCAAATAATATCTCATGACGTAACTGTCTCGCAACGATGGAACATGGAGAAAACACACAACTTTTCTTCTCTGTATGATTGGTGGCGCTTATCAGCTGAAGAAATGTTGTTGATATTCTCATTAAATCTAAATACTGCAAAGCTTGCAAATTTTGGAATAAGAAAAGTAAATAAGAAAAGGAATGCATAGATCACGTGCAAAAACTAATGGCACTCGTCCCCGCCATTTGACAAAAACCAGTTAGGGCCTCGAAGAAAAGGGGAAGTTAACCCAGAAGCCTATAAATAAGCTTTCAATTTATGATGGACTAGCCATTCCTCGTAATCATGATCCAAAAAAAATAAAATAATAATAATTGATAAAATGAAGAAAATAAAGCTGGGCGACACTGTATCATAAATTCTGACCGATGAAATGCCGCAGCACGAGAACTGTGCACCTGGTGATTTCATTTTCACTTTCAAGTGGCAAAGTAATTGTGGATATTGCAGCAAGTATAGCCATTTGCGTTGTCAATGATGCATTATCCAGCCTTATGAAGATTATGGAGGTATTATGTATGAGCATCGGGCCAAACTGCAATAATTTCTGCGCGAAGGCGGACGCACGGCGCATCATGTTTTCAGAGCCATCGCTGACTGATACTGCAAAACAGGCCCGTCTGTCGTCAAAATCAAACAGAAAGAAACAAGTCCAGGCATCGACTATAGAAAAATATAACAATTCTATACATCAAAGTTACACAATACTTTGAAACACAGTTTTTCTTAAAACCACATTTTTCAAACTGGCCGGAAAGATAACTTCAACTGATCTCCGCAAAGTCACTTCAAATTTTATATGCAGGTTCAGAACAATATTATCTAGAGAAGTACGTACGGATTTTACGATGTTCGAAACTTTTTTTGTTATAAACAATTTTTAACCGAATTTTGTACCTAAAAGTGATAATTTGTCTTCAAACGTGCGCCATTTAGTTTTAAAGCGGAATTTTCTAATTTCCGTACGTACTTCCCGAGATAATCTTATATAGAATCAATTCTTTTTTTTGTTTTTATGGCTAAGTGAAGAACTGCGTGCAAAATCTTTCCGGCCGTGCATCCCTGTCCGCCGGAAGAGGCTTCCTTTCATGTCCTCTAACGCTGCTATTTCTTATTTATTTTTGCTTTTTTTTTATTGTGAATATTCCTCAAAATATGAACAATAAGGGGCTTTAAAGAGATTTTGTAATTCATTTACTATATTGTAAAAAATATACCTACAAAGTCGGCTATTTTTTCTCGCGCTAGAGTGGCATTACACCTTAAAGATAGAAAATCGGTTAAATTGACAAGCTAGTTCAGAACTATGTGCTCTGTATTGAGAAAATAGTTGAATTTCTAATGGTTTCAGAGATATTTTGAAAAATATAAAAGCGTCATTTTTAATTATGGTCATAACTTTGTGGTCCGTTCAACAGTTTTTTTATTGTATTTACAATTAGATTATGTCAGGTTAATTTTTTTCACCAACAAATTCGGTGGAAACAAATAAAATTTTGCCGGAGTTGGAGTTGGAGTCGGAGTCAGAGTCGGAGTCGGACTACGAACATTATTTGGAGTCGGAGTTGAAAGTTTTTTTACCGACTCCACAGCCCTGATCTTAACACATTCTATATTGATTATCAAGCATTCTTTAAATGTATTCTTTAAAACCATTCTACATGCCAAATATCAATTTACCAACCAATCAATTTTTATCTAGTTTACCGATTGAACCCGATTCCGTATCTCGTTTCCGTTCCGACGCTCTTACCGTGACCCGAAAGTAATAAATTATCCGATTAGGTACTCGAAAATTACACGGGGAAAATTTAAAATTCCAACCTGCCAACCCCAATCGCCCGTGTATGTACTCACTCCAAGTAACGTGCAACGTCATAAACCTCGCGAAAATTGATTTTCAATTACGCGAAGTGTATTATCCGCTGGCTGAGGAAGAGAGTAGAAGAAGATGCGGAGGGGTTGCATCGCGCCACTCTTCCTTCCTTTCAGCATCGCCTCCCTTCGCCATGAATGAGTTCACCTTCAATCAGGGGCACTCAATCAGCACGCGTCCTCGTGTTTTATGAAGTTATAAACACTGATTGCGGTCGCGGCCGTTGCTGTTCTCCGACATTCATGGGGGTGGGGGCGTAACCGCTTTTATTGTCCTCAATTACTGCGACAAAGGGCTGCCAGGAAGTTACGTTACTCATTTATCAGTCAGATACGATTACTGTATTTGGTTGGGTCGTGTATGGAAGGTTTAGCAAGAAAACTGTTTATTATTTTTCTTATATTTACAATACTTTTACTTTATCATACGTAGCATAACTTTATCATACCATACAGCAGTGTCAAATGTTGATGATCGGACAATACTGTCAATGGTATCAACATATCTTTCAAATCCTGGTCTTTCAAACTAGTTTAATTGCAGTACGAGCAATCTCGCAAGAGAATTTTCTCATGCAGTTAAAATTTAACTTAAACTATTAATTTTACCAAAAAATGTCATAGACATAAATTATGCAAAAATTCCTCTACTTTAATTAACTACTTAACTATTTTGACAAAATTACAAAAATGGCGGCTCAGTTCCTCCAGTTCCTTTGGACCCTTTTGACCAAAAATTCTTTTAGCCCTAAGTTTGGCCAGGAAACATTTAAATATGAAATTTCGTTCCGATACCTTTAGTAGTTTCTCCGGAATCGTCACCACAAAAAAATGGGTACACATACAGACACACATACACACACACAGACATTTTTTGTACCTTGGCCAAAAATGTTCAGGCAATACTTTTTCATACTACGCATGATAAAGTAATAATGTAACTAGTAAGAAAATTATCTTCAGCCATGCTGAAGTTAAAATACCCCCCACCGTAAAATATAGATAAAGAAAAAACAGGTGAACCGATTTTGCCCATTCACGAACTTGTCCTTACTTTTTAAGAGATAAGCTTGTGTACCAGATTTCAGATCAATTACTTCAAAATTACGGCATCGTATACACAAACGGACAGACAGACGGACATAGCTAAATCGATTCAGTTTTCAATTCTGATCAAATCCATGCCTATGATATATACTTCTGTGTATTTCTGTACCCGTTTTTTGTGGCGACGATTCCAGAGAAACTACTAGAGGTATCGGGACGATAATTCATATTTGAAAGCGTTTTGTTCAAAAAGGTTCAAAGGAACTGGATGTTTTGTCTTAGCATTTTTCAACAATTTTGCACATGAACCGCCATTTCTGTAATTTCGTCAAAATAGTTAAATAATAATTTATAGTAGACGAAATTCTGAATAATTTATGTCTATAACATTTTTTTGTAAAATTAATAGTTTAGCTGCATGAGCAAATTTTATTTCATAGAGATTGCTCGTACTGCATTAAAACTAGTTGGCCAGGATTTGACAGACATTTTCATTCTATTGACAGTATTGTCAGCACATCCGCGTTTGATACTGCTGTATAGTATAATAAAATCAGATAATAAAAACCCGAGACCTACTTTGATCTTACTCCCGAAAGAAATTTACTGTTTGCTACTGCTAACGAGATCGAACAAAATCTCCTGCTTAGTATAATAAAGGCATGTGCCAGGCCACATCAGATTTTTTTAGTCGGGCAGATGTTAGCCACAATGTAAAAGTATAATATCTAGTATTATAGTATTATTATATCTACAATAACCATGGTAACAATAAATGGTCAGTTTGCATTTTTCAACACTACTTATGTGTGGAAACATAATCCTGTAATAATACACAACAGGTAACTGTTTTTTATGATCGTATTATTGTAAACTGAATGTTATGTAAATTATTGCAAACTTTTTGCTCGTTAGTTATTACCTACACCCTACATGAGGTTCGTTAAATCTCCTTTAAATAAAATACTACACTTACATATGAAATTAGTGCATTAAAAACGTAGTCACGATTTCAAAGTAAATTTTTTCTTGAACTTAATTTTTTCAGAAACTATGTTATGAAATATAGGCAACAGAGAATCCCTTGCTGTCGATTTGGGTTGTAGTGTTAGATATAATTACCTGTATCAAGAAAGGGAATATTCAATATTCTATAGATTATGCTACCTACTTCCTGATTCCAGTTAATACCAATGATAAATTTTAATTTTAAATTACCATATTTCAGAAGTATACACTGTCATTGGTTAAGAAAAACCTGATGTGGCCATGTGCATGATTTTACCATACTATACATCAGTGTTAAACGATAATGTTTTGATAATACCTCCTGTCAATAGAATCAAAATATCTGTCAAATCCTGGCTAACTAGATTTAATGCAAGACCGATCTCGATCAAATAGAATTTGCTGATGCAGCTATTAATGCTGTATTAATTAACTATTAATGTTACCAAATAATTTCATTGACATAAATTATACAAAATTTCCTCTATTTTAATTTATTATTTAATTCTTTTGACGATTACAGAAAAAACCAAGAGTAAACCACCAGTTCCTTTGGACCCTTTTGAACAAAAAGCTTTTCAGCTCTAAGTTTGATCATGAAACTTCTAAATATAAAGTGTCGTCCCGATACCTTTAGTATGACTTTTGTCATACTATAAATAAAATTAATAGTTTAGCTGCATGAGATTCTATTTGATCGAGATCGGCCGTGCCTGCATTAAAATGAATATCTGTCAAATCCTGGCTAACTAGTTTTATATTAATACAGACACGACCTATCTCGATCAAATAGAATTTGCTCATGCAGCTAAACTATTAATTGCACCAAAAAATGTCATAGACATAAATTATTGCTCTACTTTAATTTATTATGTAATTATTTTGACGAAATTACAGAAATGGCGGCTCATTTGCGAAATCGTTAAAAACTGCTAAGAGTAAACATTCAGTTCCTTCTGGACCCTTTTGAACAAATAGCTTTTCAGCTCTGTTTGGTCATGAAACTTCTAAATATGAAGTTTCGTTCTATACATTGAGTAGTTTCTCCGGAATCGTCGCCACAAAAAACGGGTACACACAGACATACACACACACATACACACACACGTCACACACACACACAGATATTTTTTGTGCCTTGGTAAAATATCGATGGCAAGGCACATGATAGTATTTCAAGAACATACGTCACACCATGATATGGAAGCTACTTCCTGGACAAGCTGTATATGGCCCACGCATCTAATTACAGGCAATCGTCTGATTATTGCCGAGCATGGAGGGAAGACCCTCACCACCCCGCGTTCCAATAATAGTACCCCGGTTCTAGATCAGACGGAACGGTATACTTAGTAGCCTCATTCACATATTGTGTATTCCGCCTCTCTTGGACTGTAGCGAAAGGCAGGGGTGCCGGAATGGCCGGGGGCCCGCCTTATCTGAGGAACGGAGGTGGCCCCGGCTATTTATTGACTGGACATCGGCCATAAAATATCTCTTCCTACTGCCGACGGACCAGGCCCGGATGGCATGTTGTAGAGATGGGAGTATTCGAGTATTTGTTATACTTACCTTGTAGTCGAAAGTAAACTTACCACACGTTATCGACAAAATCATGATTGCTGAAACCTGCTGGTTGATTGAAAGTAAAATTATCTTAAGATACTTCTATGCACATGCTTAATGGCAGGTTTTTCACAACAATATTAATCGTTTGGCGTTCTTGCTTGTACCTTCAGAATGCTATGGAAAACATTGGTGTTTCATAAAATATCACTGGTCGACAAAGTTTTGGTACATTTGAATTTGAATTTGTTATTATTATTATCTTTGATATCTATGTAAGAGCATATTATAAAAACAGGTCTACATTTTTTTCCAGTGATCTCATTTCTGTCAATTCCGGAAAATCAAAAAATTGCCATTTTCATAAACTGTTTTATCGCAACTGGATCCTAGTGAATATGATCTACATTTATTTTTCTGGTATTTTCTATATGAAGTGATACTGGGAGAATTTTTTTGGGAGATGGTTTGAGCCAACCAACCAAAGATTTTATTTTGAGGTTATCCACATGGTGGTGTGTTGTAAAAGTGCTGCTTGAAATAGTCGATAACAATGTATTAAAGAAGGTTTAATGGAGACTTTCAAATGCGAATTTTGACTCACGCACGCACAGCAACAAGCGGGAAAAGGTTATGTGCATTTGAAATATTTATACTCATTATGTTCATTTGTATTATCTCCTGGAAATAATTTTACGATGCGTATAGTATAGAAAGATGTGGTTTTAAGTTTGTTTTGAGTAAACTTAAACGCCAAAAGAAATATAAAAATATAACTTGTTCTTTGTTCCATGTTTATTGTTTACCCCATCCAGAAATGGCATTACCTGTCTTCAATCAGAACTATTATTTTAAAGGAGATGATAAGATCTATCCATCCGCTTAAACATTAAATAGGTTCCATCCTTTTCTGAAATGGAACTAGACCAGTATCGTAAAATTAGCAATAATGATATGATTGTAGACTTTCGCGGTCTTGTAGACACCGCGTTGATGTATTTGAAGAAATCGACGTTTCGCACGTTGTTGCTTGATCTTCGTAGTACTTGGTTCGGTAATTAGTCCAGAAGATGCCTCTTGCAACAGCGTGCGAAAGGATAACTGCTTCAAAATCATCAACGCGGTTTCCACCCGGAAACCAATGTATTGATACCATTTTGATTGCAATCGCAAATTGATGAACAAATTTATGAAGTGAGAAAACTAGATAGTTTTAATAAACTCAATAAAGTTGTAGATAATTTTGAAATTTTTTTAAGAAGCACCTTTTCAGCTTGGTAAACAATGGACTCTTGCATAACTTTTCTTCATACGTAAAAGTGCGGGTAGTTAATCAGGGTAGTCGCACATAAAAGCAAAATGTTTTGTTCCAATATTATACACATAGTGATGATAATGAACCACATCAAATCTTTAATCTCATATTTTTTTATCTAACATAAACCGAGAGTATGGAGATTAGATCGACATAAATCGAGACAGTTGTGGGACTCGATTCTTCCCATCACTACTATCAACCACCAGTGCCTTTGTCCACCCTCAGGAGACAGTCGGGCGCATTATGTCGTATGTCCGTCGTAAAAAGTTAGCGTCGCTTCTTCGGAACGACGACGGGCTCGGGCTCGCCGTGCGTCATTCCGGCACATACTGATACAAACGACCGCTTATCTGGCCGGGAGGCTGAGCGGACGGGGGCCGCCCCTGACCCCGACGCCCAACCCCCGGTCGCCGGCTACTTATTCTTATTTTTTTATTCCTCCTCGGTCAGTTTTAAGTTTGCGTGCCGGTGACGTTTATCGGGCATAAAGAGCGTATAATTCCCCGGTTTCGCGCCATGTTCACTTCACTTCACGAGGGTGACCGCAGAGATTTAATAGGTCTAGCCTAGGGGTTGTGCAAAATTCGATTAATCGACTTAAAATATAAAAAGAATCGATCGAAGTTTTAATCGAAATTGAGTTTTGAGAATAGTCAAGATAAGTAGATACATTCCAAGTAGGCACAAAGAAGGGTTCCTTCAGTTCAAAGGAAATTGTGTTGATTCAAAACAATAATAATTGTTTTATTCAGTGTCCCAAAAGTCAACGTCATTCCTTGGGAGGCTGATATGCCAGCTTAGGTATAACTGACCAGAATATAGAAATATAACCTTAGTAAAAAAAAATCGCTGGTTTTTGATACATAGATACTTTTTTGAATTTTGTCAAAATCGTTATATGAATTCAGTTTTTGGAGTGCCACAGCTACAAAATTCCATATTCTAAGTTTATAATTTATGGCACGCAACCCTAAACAGCCCTGCTATTAATTACAGTCCTCTAATAGTTAAAACTCTAATAGTGCTCGACATTTAAAAAAATAATTCTATCTAAACAAAAGAAAAAACAACAGGTTATACTCGCAAGTTATTTTTAAAAAAAACTGCAAATTTAGTATAGTTTTTACAGTTGTTTAACATTTGCTATGTTTTACTATAGAAAAATAATTGCTATTTTGCTGCAAAAGGAGATTATTGTAAAATTATGTCAATATTTAGGAATTGAAAAGTGTTTCTTGCAAATAAAGAAACCACAAATTAACGTGTTCTAATTGCGGGCTTCTGTTGCAGTAAAAGAAATATATCTTTTTTTCTATAGTAAAAGATAACAAATCATGAATCGGTCAAAAATAATTCGTGTACTGTGATCAATAGCAGAGCTGTTGAGGGTTTTCTACCAAAAACTTGAAATTTTGAACTTTGAATTTTGTAGCTGTGATACACCAAAAACCTGATCTAAACCTGACCATTCATAAAAGTAACAATCTCGAAAACTTTTTTGTTTTTTTACAAAGGTCATATTTTGATATTCTGGCCAGACATGAGCTAGCTTATAAGCCCCAAAGGTAAAAATTTTGCTCATTGAAGAAAATCATTGTTTTGTCCTATTGTCTAACTTTAACATTTTACAATTTTAAATTAATACTATAAACGTTTGACTGAAAACGCTCATATTTTTAAACCAATTGTGCTTATCTTTAATTTGTTTAATTACGTAATAAATATTTTAATGCAGAAGTTTAGCTGTTCAAGTTATACATCTCATATTTTTACTTTATCATACGCAGTATGTAAAGTATTGTAATCGTGCCAAAAAAACTTTTTGAGATTTTAGCGGAAATATGCCTTTTTGGGTCCCCTGAACATTTTTGACCAAGGTTAAAAAATCTGATGTGGCCAGGCACATGACTTTATCATACTATATATAAAATTAATAGTTTAGCTGCATGAGATTCTATTTGATCGAGATTGGCTATATCTGCATTAAAATAAACCTAGTAGAACTAGACAGATATCTCGATTAAAGATGCGTTCGGATATTGTACTCCGTTGACACCGGGTACACCGTCCAAATGACACTTACGTGTTATTGGGTGTAAACAGTGTAACGGTGTTCAATATCCGAACGCAGCCTATATTGACAGTAGTATTTTCAAAACATTAGCGTTTGACACTAGCTACTGTCATTAGAATCAAAAAATCTGACATATCCTGGCTACTAGTTTTAAAGCAGTACGACCGATCTCGATGAAATAGAATTTGCTCATGCAGCTAAACTATAAATTCTACCAAAAAATGTCATATACATAAATTATAGAAAATTTCCTCTCCTTTAATTTATTATTTAACTATTTTGACGACATTACACAAATAGCGGCTTATTTGCAAAATCTTCGAAAAATGCTATGAGTAAACCATCCGTACCTTTGGACCCTTTTCAACAGAAAGCTTTTCAGCTCTAAGTTTGGTTATGAAACTTCTAAATATGAAGTTTCTTCCCGATACCTTTAGTAGTTTCTCCAGAATCGTCGCCACAAAAACGGGTACACACACACACACACACACACACACATACACACACACATACACACACACACACACAGACATTTTTTGTACCTTGGTCAAAAATGTTCAGGGGACCCAAAAAGACATATTTCCGCTAAAATCTCAAAAAATTTTTTTGGCTTGATTACAATACTTTACATACTGCGTATGATAAAGTAAAAAAATGTCTGTGTGTGTGTATGTGTGTGTGTATGTGTGTGTGTATGTGTGTGTGTGTACCCGTTTTTTGTGGCGACGATTCCGGAGAAACTACTAAAGGTATCGAAACGAAACTTCATATTTAGAAGTTTCATCACCAAACTTAGAGCTGAAAAGCTTTCTGTTGAAGAGGGTCCAAAGGAACTGGAGGTTTAGTCTTAGCATTTTTGAAAGATTTTGCAAATAAGTAGCCATTTCTGGAATTTCGTCGAAATAGTTAAATAATAAATTAAAGATGAGGAAATTCTGAATAATTTATCACAATAACATTTTTTGTTAAAATCAATAGTTTAGCTGCATGAGCAAATTCTATTTCTACGAGATCGGTCGTACTGCATGAAAACTAGTAGCCAGGATTTGTCAGATTTTTTTTATTCTAATGACAGTAGGTAGTCTTGGTGTCAAACGCTAATGTTTTGACAATAACTTCTGTCAATATAAGCTGCGTTCGCATATTACATTACACTTTTTACACCCAATAACACGTAAGTGTCATTTGGACGGTTTACCCGGTGTCAACGGAGTAAAATATCCGAACGCAGCTTTAATCGACATATCTGTCTAGTTCTCGTAGTTTTATTTTAATGCAGGCATGGCCGATCTCAATCAAATAGAGTCTCATGCAGCTAAACTATTAATTTTATATATAGTATGATAAAGTCATGTGCCTGGCCACATCAGATTTTTAAATAAATCATTAATCCAGTTGTTTCAAATCTTACGTTATTTTTTCTAATTTTCATTTTATTTATATCATATTGCGTGAACACGATACAATTTTTACCAAAATTAGAAACAATTAAGGAATCACATATTCTTGAATAGAGATGTTAGTTATTTGAATTACAACTAAATTATTTCAAATTAACGTGGTCACCTAAACAAATGCTTTCTTAAAGCAAAAATTTAACTTATTTTATATTAAAAAATCTTCTATTTACTGTATGTGTTGTCTTAAAACAAGCAGTTTTTAAGAATGTAATTTTCATTAAATTAGACAACCATTTTATAAACAATGTATACCATTTTATAAACGATAGTTAGCGTGAGCAAAAAGAAACGGGGACAGCAAAGTGAAATTATGCACTTATATTCTCCACAATTTTACTTGTATAACATTTACTTTAACATTTATTAACAATGGGTGCGTTCAGCCGTTCCAGTCAAAGCTGCTTGCGCTGCCGGCGCCGAGACTAAGCGGCCGCGGTGGCTGAACGGTCAGATCCAAATACATGTATTTACGCTTAGTGCTGAGTTTCCAGCGCTTTCACTCAGCACTAAGCGTAAATACATGTATTTGGATCTGACCGTTCAGCCGCCGCGGGCGCTTAGTCTCGGCGCCGGCAGCGCAAGCAGCTTTGGCTGGAACCGGCTGAACGCACACATTTACTACCGTATTTGTTAACCTATGAAGACTAAACTTTGACAGTATCTGTCAAACTACAAACGTGGTACGGTTTCAACAATTTTAGCGGTATTCGTGCCTACACTTAATTCAGTAGCAATTTTTCGAATGCTGATGCCATCATGCAGTCGAGTTTGAATTAATGCCTTCTGAAATTCATTAAATTGCGACATTTTTATTTCTTACGTCAAAATTCAAGATGACATTTGTGTGACATGACAAACGTACTGACATGACATGACGAAGCCCAGTATAATTAGTGCAAATTTGAGTGACCCCGTTTTTTATGCTCACGATAGCACATAGATAATGACGTACAGAATTCGGTGAGACCAGTTGTTTATTGAGTTCTTATTAGTTACACCAAGTTTATTGTTGATAAAGACCAAAGAAAACCAGCAAAATTCTACCCCATTTAACAGTTTTTGTTACTCTACATATAAGGCAGATCACGATATTCCACGAACAATGGACAGTATGTATTTTTACCAAATAGCATAGTTTTCAAGAAAAACGTAATCAAATATCTCATGTAATGAAAGCTAAGATTACGAAATTAAAATTTTACTTTTGCTAAATCTTGCATACAAATTTACAGAAAGTGTATAATGTATAGAAAATGTGTGATGAAAAATTACGACGATTTTGAGAAATTATTGTAAATTTATTGTGCAAAAATATTTGGCAGGAATAAGTAAAATTTAAATTTATTTAAATTTATTAACTAATACGTAATTAACTAAATTAGACCAAATTAGTAATAGTAAAAAAATTAAAAATGATAAAATGTTTCAACAGAATAACTGCCGAGAACGCCCGCTAGAATATGCATAAATGGTAATACGATATTGTTGAGCCTCTCCTAAAGCATAAGTGTATGCATGTTTCAGCTTGATCACTCCTTTCGTTTCTGAAATACCGAAAACAAGAATTTTCTTTAAAAAGTTACCGGGACCTTTCTTTAGGTCTCCATAATGTTTTACAAAAGAATTATTTACTAGCCATTTTGGTTTAATTGGTCCCACTTGACGTCAGGAAGTTATGTTCAGCAGGGACCCTTTGCTTTCCGAACGCCCCCTATATTGTGAGTTTGTCGTTAACTGATCAACAAAAAATGATGTCTAAGATATCTAACACGTTTGACAATATTATTTGTATAACCTACTAAGATTTAATAAAATACATGTTAACAAACGCATGAACATAAACTAGAATAGATTGAAAAATAGATGGAGTGAAGGAGAATACGTATCATCTATTGATTTGGTGGCAAGGCAATAAATGGCGACACTTTCCATGGCGCACTTGTTTTACGAGATCGGTCGAAAGTTCGATAAAAGAACACTAAAGCGTGACAAATATTTCCCAAATCAAGCCAGCCATCGGCCCTTATGCTCGTAAAATCGATATTTATGGAGACGGGCTAGCCATGCCAAAATTTGTCGTAGTAGTCCGTCTTTTTCCCCTATGGTTATTTTTCTTGCCACCGCGACCATTCCTCTGAAGGCCAGAATTACCATGCTAGCCAAATATATATTTCATATATCGCTAATTTATATACCGGGTTACCCACGCCATAGGTACTCCCGTTTATTTTTACTTTATCATACGCAGTATGTAAAGTATTGTAATCATGCCAAAAAAATTTTTTGAGATTTTAGCGGAAATATGTCTTTTTGAGTCCCCTGAACATTTTTGACCAAGGTTCAAAAAAATGTCTGTGTGTGTGTGTGTGTGTGTGTGTATGTGTGTGTGTACCCGTTTTTTTGTGGCGACGATTCCGGAGAAACTACTAAAGGTATCGGGACAAAACTTCATATTTAGAAATTTCATAACCAAACTTAGAGCTGAAAAGCTTTCTGTTGAAAAGGGTCCAAAGGACCTGGTGGTTTACTCTTAGCATTTTTCGAAGATTTTGTAAATGAGCCGCTATTTGTGTAATGTCGTCAAAATAGTTAAATAATAAATTAAAGGAGAGGAAATTTTCTATAATTTATGTATATGACATTTTTTGGTAGAATTTATAGTTTAGCTGCATGAGCAAATTCTATTTCATCGAAATCGGTCGTACTGCTTTAAAACTAGTAGCCAGGATATGTCAGATTTTTTGATTCTAATGACAGTAGCTAGTGTCAAACGCTAATGTTTTGAAAATACTACTATCAATATAGGTTGCGTTCGGATATTGCACACCGTTACACTTTTTACACCCAATAACACGTAAGTATCATTTTGACGGTGTACCCGATGTCAACGGAGTACAATATCCGAACGCAGCTTTATTAGACATATGTGTCTAGTTCTACTAGTTTTATTTTAATGCAGACATGGCCGATCTCGATCAAATAGAATCTCATGCAGCTAAAAAATTAATTTTATACATAGTATGATAAAGTCATGTGCCTGGCCACATCAGATTTTTTTGTTTATAAAGCTGGACGAAGTTTGGGAAAGTGTTAATAGACAAAAAAAATGCCATTCTTTGGAATACTCTTGAGGTTAATATGACTTCCGGGTTTTCCGGAAATGACGACATCATTGAAATTTTAAATGGCACCCTATATTCTTTGTGTGATATTTTCAATCAGGATGACATTCTGAACACAAAAACATATCGATCGGCAATTTTTATCACCGAGGCAACGCAAAAATAACTGTTTTGTGTATTAATCTAGGTGACTATGAATTGGTCAAAATAGTCGAAAATTGTCAAATAAACACGAACTAAATCGATTTTGGCCGACATTGCATTACTAGCGTGATTTAATTGGTTTTTGGCCAGTGAGTCATTTTTTTCACGGGTACCCAATGGTCACACCGTGATTATTCGATAGAAAACATCTTTTCGATTACAATGATACCAAATACTTGACATTTTGTTAAAATTGTAGTGTATAAACGTTGTTAGAAGCAAGGAAATCGACTCGAAATCACTCATCATTTTCACGCTACGATTATCAGCAAAATATCAAGCATTTGGTATCATTGTGTCGGAAAAATGCTTTTGCTCGAATAATCAGGGTACTTCCTTCGAGTAGTCCATTGAGTGAGTTTGACTTGCACGCGGACTTTGATCATTAGGTCAATAATTTTTTCAATATCTTTGCTTCTAACAACATTTGTACGCTACGAATTTCAACAAAATATCAAGTATTTGGTATCATTGTAATCGGAAAGATGTTTTCTAGCGAATAATCCTGGTGTGGCCATGAAAAAAATGACTCACTGGCCAAAAATCAATTAAATCACGCTAGAGGGCGCCAGTAATGCAATGTCGGCCAAAATCGATTTAGTGTTTATTTGACAATTTTCGACTATTTTTCCCAATTTTACCACCTAGCCACCTAGATTAACACACAAAAAAGTTATTTTTGTGTTGCCTTGGTGATAAAAATTGACGATCGATATGTTTTTGTGTTCAGAATGTCATCCTGATTGAAAATATCACACAAAGAATATAGGGTGCCATTTAAAATTTCAATGATGACGTTATTTCCGGAAAACCATGAAGTCATATTAACATCAAGAGTATCCCAAAGAATGGCATTTTTTTGTCTATTAACACTATCCCAAATTTCATTCGTCCAGCTTTTTAAACAAAAAAAAATAAACGAGAGTACCTATGCCGTGGGTCACCCGGTATAGGTACCAACGACTGGACAGTTTTACAACAAATGTAATCTGTTGTATTCTTTCATAATTTTATGTTGGTTCTTCTTGCCGCAGTGGAGTTAAATGGGTGAACGAGTTGGTAGGAAATGTTGTCCTACCAACCAGGTTGGTACGAAAACTTCAGAAATAATCAACTTTGACATATGAAACATACTTTCTCGTGCGCTTATAATTAAACATGTTCTTCTAATTTCCTAAATCGGTTAAATATATCTATCATGCTCGGCAAAATTTGATTTCAATTTTGTGATACCAGAGACGCATGTAACATTCAAATACGACTTAAAAAGAAGATATAACCAGAAAACTATTAAATTAATATTAAAATTATACACCAGACCATACACTAAACCAATTTCCCAATTTTCTTACAGTTGCTGTGTTTGCTATAAAAATACTCAAAGTTCAGAATTGATTTTTATTGTTATTCTTAACCAGAAAAACTTTTTAAACGGCTTTGGGAGCTAGGTAGCAATAAAACTTTGTCTACTTTGTTGCCTTTTTTATACATATATGTTGATGACATAGTCACAGCCCTACCCAGGGATACAGTAGATCAAATCGTTGGCACTTTCAATAATTCTATTCACCATTTCATTAAGTTTACAGCAGAAATTGAAACAAATGGTGTCCTACCTTTCCTTGACATATCAATCATAAGAAGTAGTGATAATAACAACTAGAAAACCAACTGGTATCAAAAAGAAATCAATTCGGACAGATTTATAAATTTCAGTTCAGATCACACAATGATACAGAAAATTGCGATAATAAAAAATTTAAAACACCGAGCTGTGAGTCTGTCAGAGAGGGAATTCGACCATACCAACTTCCAACTCATAACTGCTATGTTGGTGAAATGTAATTACCCAAAAACCCTAATTCATAGAGTACTTTTTAGTGAGATGAGAGGCGATAATATCAATAATAATGCCGTGAGTCGGGATGAAGTGGGGGACTTAAAATACTGTAGACTTCCAAGTGTACCGGGGTTGACTGCTAGGTTGACTCAAAACTAACAACATAAACATTGAAACTTATAATAAGAAAAATCTTGGCAATCTCTATTCCAAGATGAAGGACAAGGTTGAGAGGGTTGGTGTATCGTGTTGATTGTGGCGGCTGTGAGATGACATACTAACCAATATTTTAAAAATAGAATGAAGCAACATAAATATGATTGCGAAAATAAAAATATTAAAAAATAAAAATGTTAGTAAAAAGGAAAAAGCCCTTGCTTAAGGAGCAAGTATACCCCACTAATGAAAATTTTTGTTAGTGTTGAGAGAAAAACTATTTGCAATGGAAACTAACCACAGGTGAGATAGGACGTAAAAGAACACTTGAAACAAACGGTAAAGTCAAGGGTGTCTTAGAAATACCAATTTTTTTCTAAATCGCGGGTTCGAAATCATGTAAAAACGATAAATAATTCAAACTAAGTTCATAGGTAAAACCTTTCTATTTTTTTATGTTCTATTTGGGAAAGTCATAATAAAAAAATAATAATGTATACCAAAAAAAAAAATCATTATTTAATATTTTATTTCTTTTATATACTTTCCAATATGCAATACTACATCAGAAAACCACTGTAAAAATGTCATATCTCTACAATGCGTATTAACGCTAGGATTCCGAACCTACGGTACACTTCCGGTAGACTACGTCGCACGCTTTGTCGAGTGGCCACGCAATCAATTTCGGTTCGGCGGAGATTCTTATCAAGGAGTGACTATAGAACTACAGAACTATAGAAAACGGTGTATTATGGAAATGATATACATAAAAATGACAAAAAATACTGTAAATCTACGGTCAGACACAGATAATTTAAGTAGTATTTATTCGAACGTGATTTTTGTCTTACCGATATGATCCGTACTTGTTATGCAACCAACACACCGTTTTTCAAAAAAAGAATATTTTACGTACGTTTCAATGTATATCGTTCTGAAATTGTTCATTGTTAACGTCCGTCGGTTGTCACGTGTGAATGTATTAGTTGTGTAATTTGAACTTACTTTAAGGTAATTTTTAAATAATTTGACTATTCTTGTATTAATCTATTATATTTTAGCTATGATTAAGGCTAAAAATAAAGCCGAAACGTCAGCAACAAAGTAGACAAAGTTTTATTGCTACCTAGCTCCCAAAGCAGTTTATAAAGTTTTTCTTTATCACTTGGAGCGTAAACTGGGATTTAGTTATTCTTAACATTTTATTTTACAATATACAGTATTAAAAGAAATAACGAACAACCATAACGTTTGTGTTAATCGTCCGATTGGTGTGACCAAAAACCACCAAGCCACTATATTTTTGACACACGTATGTTATTTATTATAAATGGGATAGAACACTTTTTCTTCAAAATTTAAGAGATTTTTAATTCTATGATTTTTAAATTTCAGATTGTGAGGCTTTACATATCATCGGTAATCTTTAAAAAACGCGTATGTCAATTTAGAAACAAACACGATTTTACCTCTATTTGGCAGTCACACATTATGAGCAATTTTCGAGAGAAAGACAATTGACAATTGTAAAATATTGATATTGACTCGTGGATTTATTGAATGGAAGTCACAGAGACGTTTTGAATATATTTCGTCGTGCTGAATTCGATTCCGGACGCAAAATATGTCTATCGCGCAAATTTTTTTAAAAGGTCAAAAACTGAGTTCTGGAGCAATAAATACACCAACTCAAATTCACCTTACGTGATAGGAAACTTTTGAGTCTAATTCGTATTCATCGCAAATAAATTTGTCGCAAAAGCCTATGTACTAGCTATAAAGTACCACAATTATTGACGTTTTAACCTCAATTTTTTTCGAATACCATTTGCGACGGAAAACTTTTGAGTCATGATATGTATTCAATGCATAGACATCCTTAGAAAACAATTTGTACCTTTTATTCACAAAATCAAAGTTTGAGTTGTTAAAATGTTATGGAACACCATAATATAATACTTTTGGGACACCTCTATTGAGCACAATGACGAATTTTTGGTTTTTTAAATGTCTTACTTAGTATTTTTTATTTGAAGAGTGTTCTTTATTTATTTCGGGTTGGCAAAAGATGACCTTAGCTGGTGCTCTATATCTTACCGTGATACCATATTTCTTCAGAAACCTACCAATTCAATCTGATAATTCACTTACAAGCACAAACCACTTGTAGGTGAGTTATCAGCTCTTGTGGTTCTTGTGAGACTTATGATTATCTCTGAATAGCATTCCTAATGTTTCCGTCCGTTAGTAAGGTAGTGGAGTCGCATATCTTTCCGGATCTATTGATGAGAGTGTGAATAATACTTCTCTTCGGTTGAGGATGGTGGTGTGATTTGGAGTGCGTCTTCTTACCGTAGACTTTGTAGGATTTAACTTTTTTGTTATTGTTATTTACCCATTATTCAAACAAAAATATTTAGATACGTACGACCTAGGAAAAACAGCAAATATCTACTCTCTACTTCCACAGATGGTTATCCTAAATCTAACGGGTTGTTTCAACAAAAATTAATCTAATTAAATATCCACCTATGCAAACATAATTAAGAAAACAAAAAAAAGAGCAAAAAAAGGCAACGCTCAGAGAGTTCCCCGCAATCAATTCGTATTTAAACCGCTCGGTTCGGAGTCCAGGTTCCCGGTCGTTGTTTTATAATTAAATGCATAAAACACGTCACTATCGCGGGCATTTCGGCTCAGCGGTCAGAGCAAACGCAATAAATATCGTAATGTAATCTTCGGTGCGGTGTTCTGGTCAGCCCGGGAGACCGCAGCGCCACCAGTTCGGCGATGGCAGCCGCACACAAAAGCCCAGTTCAAACACCATAACCAGAGCAGCATAACGATTTCCATGTTCAAATATACGCCTTGATACCATGTCAACATATTAACATTCAAAAGTTTTTTGCATTAATACGACGGGCGACTGCCTAGATGGCGTCCGTGTTGACCCAATGTCAATTTATGCATATTAATGAAGTGGGGCTCACCCCGAGTATGTGTGTCTGTGCGAAAGGTCGACAGACACTTATCTGTTGTCGGTCGGGGCCCTGTTGGACACGATCTGATATCGGTTATGGGGGCCGGAGTACCATCATCGTAGATGGACGGCAAAGGACGTAGTGGTGGAGACCCCTGGCGGGCGATGCGAGAACCGTGCGGAAACGCGTCGGCAAGGGAAAGTGCAAAGCCAGCATATTTTATAAATCTATAAAGGCGGGCTGGCTACCCTCGTTTGCCTCTTTCCCGAAATCTATACTTTTACTACTTCTTTCTATTTCTTTACGATGAAATATACATTGTAACTGCTTCACGTCGTTTTTAAATATTTGAAAATTAGTTTTAGCATTTTCCAACTCGATTAATATTGAAATTTCAGTAATTTTCAGATGATGGGTTGTTCTGTTGAAAATAACTCAAAATCTTTCATACTTAGGGTTACTATACTTCTTCGAGTAAAAAAAAGACACCGAAAGTTTGGAAAGCAGGGGGGCGGTGTTTGTCAATGGAAATATAGTCAGATAAAAATAAACTGAACTTTTTATTCGTTTATTCATGTATATTAAACAATTCACAACAACATTACAGTTATCAATAATACGAGTATATGCATAGTACGGAGTAAAACATGGTATGAAATAAAAAACACTTTGCTCTTGTCTTCGTCTTCGTCTTCGTCTTCGTCTTCGTCTTCGTCTTCGTTTTCAACATTTTATACTGCTTTTGTTGTCCTTAATTAAATTTACAGTTTCTTTTTGACATTTTTACTCTAAAAGTTCAAACAAGCTTTAGTACATTGAATATTTAATTTTTTTAAGTTTTCATGTACTTTAAGAAAGTATGAAAATATCGAACATCTAACCGTGATTTTGAAATTCGAAAAGCTAATATTTGTCCATATATCTTATTTTTACTTGTTTGGTTACATACGTAATCCAAACAGTTCTAATAAAGGAGAAGCGCCTTTATTGTAGGATTCACAGAAACATTTCAATAGGATTAAACTAAGAAAGTATCCATCAAATTTTACAAATTTAAAATAAGTTCGTTAACGAATAATAACAAATATCAAAGGATCATTTAAAGTAATGCACTATTTAAAATTGCAAAAATATATTTATATTGGTATTCGTAAAAAACAACTTGAAACTGGTTATTAGTTATTACTTACAAATTTCAATGTAAATTCAGAAGTCAGATATCAAAGAGAAACTTAGAACAAGGAAAAATAATGATCTCCGTTCAATTAATAGTAGTTACTACTTCAAAATATTAAGACAATTAATAACAAAAGTAAAACAAGCTTATATTATCTTAGCTGATATTACAGTAAACAAACACACAATAGCCTCGGGATGCACTACAACGACCGTCCTCTCTGACGACTTAAAACTAAAAATTGTTTAAAATATTTCCCTAGAAACACAAATATCCCGAAATTGCAAGCACCCAACAGTGCATATCCCTTTTCTCATTGTACATTAACGATCTTCCCGACTGCATAATTAGCGGTAAAGTGACGATGTTTGCTGACGACACAAGCATCGTATGGTCAGACGTGAGCGTGTCGTCGCTGGTCAGCAGAGTAAACGCCGATCTTGAGCGTCTGCGCGTTTGGTTTTCTTTGAATGGGCTGGTGTTGAATTTATCTAAGACTGCAGCCATGTATTTTTCCAGCGGTAGTGAGTCTCCGGTGGGGTTGTTGCGGTTTGGTGACGATCAACTGAGTTTTCTGGATAGCACTAGATTCTTGGGCGTGAATCTGGATCATTCTCTTAGATGGTCTTCCCATGTGGGTCAGCTACTTACACGATTGGGCAGAGCCCACTACGCGGTTCGTGCAGTTGCGCGGGAGCTGGGTGAAGCTTCTGCTGCCACTGTGTACCATGCGTATTTCGGAAGCTTGATGCGATATGGTATAATGTTTTGGGGCTTTTGTTCGGCTGGGGAGATGGATTTGGTATTTAAGCTTCAGAAGCGAACAATTAGATCTATTGTTGGGGCTGGACAGAGAGATAGCTGTAGACCAATATTTGCAAAATTGCAGATTTTGTCTGTTTTTAATGTATTTATTTTTGAGGTATGTGTCATGGTTTTTAAGATTCGTGTCGGGTTTTTTCGTCCTCTGGTTTTGCACCCAACGCGCGCTGCCGGTGATTTGCGGTTACCTTTGCCCAGGTCTGCGAAGTTCCATCACTCCCTATTATTTACTGGGGTTAAAATATTTAACAACCTGCCAAATCACCTGAAGGAGCTAAACAGTGTTGTTCCATTCAGGAAGGGTCTGCGTGAGCTACTTTTGGGCAGAGTATTTTACTCACTCCAAGAGTATTTTGACGAGCGGCTATAGCTCAAGTTAGTACCACCTTGCCATTGTTGCTCTAGGCTGCTTCAAGCGTATTGATATTCAACCGGATTTTAAATTTAAATGTAAATGTAAATATTGCGGATGCTGAGTTTAAGGTTCATGTATTAGGTAGTTTGTTAGTTGTAAATGTTGTAATTATGTACACCTTATTGGTTTTTCATAATAAAGTCTATCTATCTATCTATCTATCTATCTATCTATCTATCTATCTATCTATCTATCTATCTATCTATCTATCTATCTATCTATCTATCTATCTATCTATCTATCTATCTATCTATCTATCTATCTATCTATCTATCTATCTATCTATCTATCTATCTATCTATCTATCTATCTATCTATCTATCTATCTATCTATCTATCTATCTATCTATCTATCTATCTATCTATCTATCTATCTATCTATCTATCTATCTATCTATCTATCTATCTATCTATCTATCTATCTATCTATCTATCTATCTATCTATCTATCTATCTATCTATCTATCTATCTATCTATCTATCTATCTATCTATCTATCTATCTATCTATCTATCTATCTATCTATCTATCTATCTATCTATCTATCTATCTATCTATCTATCTATCTATCTATCTATCTATCTATCTATCTATCTATCTATCTATCTATCTATCTATCTATCTATCTATCTATCTATCTATCTATCTATCTATCTATCTATCTATCTATCTATCTATCTATCTATCTATCTATCTATCTATCTATCTATCTATCTATCTATCTATCTATCTATCTATCTATCTATCTATCTATCTATCTATCTATCTATCTATCTATCTATCTATCTATCTATCTATCTATCTATCTATCTATCTATCTATCTATCTATCTATCTATCTATCTATCTATCTATCTATCTATCTATCTATCTATCTATCTATCTATCTATCTATCTATCTATCTATCTATCTATCTATCTATCTATCTATCTATCTATCTATCTATCTATCTATCTATCTATCTATCTATCTATCTATCTATCTATCTATCTATCTATCTATCTATCTATCTATCTATCTATCTATCTATCTATCTATCTATCTATCTATCTATCTATCTATCTATCTATCTATCTATCTATCTATCTATCTATCTATCTATCTATCTATCTATCTATCTATCTATCTATCTATCTATCTATCTATCTATCTATCTATCTATCTATCTATCTATCTATCTATCTATCTATCTATCTATCTATCTATCTATCTATCTATCTATCTATCTATCTATCTATCTATCTATCTATCTATCTATCTATCTATCTATCTATCTATCTATCTATCTATCTATCTATCTATCTATCTATCTATCTATCTATCTATCTATCTATCTATCTATCTATCTATCTATCTATCTATCTATCTATCTATCTATCTATCTATCTATCTATCTATCTATCTATCTATCTATCTATCTATCTATCTATCTATCTATCTATCTATCTATCTATCTATCTATCTATCTATCTATCTATCTATCTATCTATCTATCTATCTATCTATCTATCTATCTATCTATCTATCTATCTATCTATCTATCTATCTATCTATCTATCTATCTATCTATCTATCTATCTATCTATCTATCTATCTATCTATCTATCTATCTATCTATCTATCTATCTATCTATCTATCTATCTATCTATCTATCTATCTATCTATCTATCTATCTATCTATCTATCTATCTATCTATCTATCTATCTATCTATCTATCTATCTATCTATCTATCTATCTATCTATCTATCTATCTATCTATCTATCTATCTATCTATCTATCTATCTATCTATCTATCTATCTATCTATCTATCTATCTATCTATCTATCTATCTATCTATCTATCTATCTATCTATCTATCTATCTATCTATCTATCTATCTATCTATCTATCTATCTATCTATCTATCTATCTATCTATCTATCTATCTATCTATCTATCTATCTATCTATCTATCTATCTATCTATCTATCTATCTATCTATCTATCTATCTATCTATCTATCTATCTATCTATCTATCTATCTATCTATCTATCTATCTATCTATCTATCTATCTATCTATCTATCTATCTATCTATCTATCTATCTATCTATCTATCTATCTATCTATCTATCTATCTATCTATCTATCTATCTATCTATCTATCTATCTATCTATCTATCTATCTATCTATCTATCTATCTATCTATCTATCTATCTATCTATCTATCTATCTATCTATCTATCTATCTATCTATCTATCTATCTATCTATCTATCTATCTATCTATCTATCTATCTATCTATCTATCTATCTATCTATCTATCTATCTATCTATCTATCTATCTATCTATCTATCTATCTATCTATCTATCTATCTATCTATCTATCTATCTATCTATCTATCTATCTATCTATCTATCTATCTATCTATCTATCTATCTATCTATCTATCTATCTATCTATCTATCTATCTATCTATCTATCTATCTATCTATCTATCTATCTATCTATCTATCTATCTATCTATCTATCTATCTATCTATCTATCTATCTATCTATCTATCTATCTATCTATCTATCTATCTATCTATCTATCTATCTATCTATCTATCTATCTATCTATCTATCTATCTATCTATCTATCTATCTATCTATCTATCTATCTATCTATCTATCTATCTATCTATCTATCTATCTATCTATCTATCTATCTATCTATCTATCTATCTATCTATCTATCTATCTATCTATCTATCTATCTATCTATCTATCTATCTATCTATCTATCTATCTATCTATCTATCTATCTATCTATCTATCTATCTATCTATCTATCTATCTATCTATCTATCTATCTATCTATCTATCTATCTATCTATCTATCTATCTATCTATCTATCTATCTATCTATCTATCTATCTATCTATCTATCTATCTATCTATCTATCTATCTATCTATCTATCTATCTATCTATCTATCTATCTATCTATCTATCTATCTATCTATCTATCTATCTATCTATCTATCTATCTATCTATCTATCTATCTATCTATCTATCTATCTATCTATCTATCTATCTATCTATCTATCTATCTATCTATCTATCTATCTATCTATCTATCTATCTATCTATCTATCTATCTATCTATCTATCTATCTATCTATCTATCTATCTATCTATCTATCTATCTATCTATCTATCTATCTATCTATCTATCTATCTATCTATCTATCTATCTATCTATCTATCTATCTATCTATCTATCTATCTATCTATCTATCTATCTATCTATCTATCTATCTATCTATCTATCTATCTATCTATCTATCTATCTATCTATCTATCTATCTATCTATCTATCTATCTATCTATCTATCTATCTATCTATCTATCTATCTATCTATCTATCTATCTATCTATCTATCTATCTATCTATCTATCTATCTATCTATCTATCTATCTATCTATCTATCTATCTATCTATCTATCTATCTATCTATCTATCTATCTATCTATCTATCTATCTATCTATCTATCTATCTATCTATCTATCTATCTATCTATCTATCTATCTATCTATCTATCTATCTATCTATCTATCTATCTATCTATCTATCTATCTATCTATCTATCTATCTATCTATCTATCTATCTATCTATCTATCTATCTATCTATCTATCTATCTATCTATCTATCTATCTATCTATCTATCTATCTATCTATCTATCTATCTATCTATCTATCTATCTATCTATCTATCTATCTATCTATCTATCTATCTATCTATCTATCTATCTATCTATCTATCTATCTATCTATCTATCTATCTATCTATCTATCTATCTATCTATCTATCTATCTATCTATCTATCTATCTATCTATCTATCTATCTATCTATCTATCTATCTATCTATCTATCTATCTATCTATCTATCTATCTATCTATCTATCTATCTATCTATCTATCTATCTATCTATCTATCTATCTATCTATCTATCTATCTATCTATCTATCTATCTATCTATCTATCTATCTATCTATCTATCTATCTATCTATCTATCTATCTATCTATCTATCTATCTATCTATCTATCTATCTATCTATCTATCTATCTATCTATCTATCTATCTATCTATCTATATCAGAAATGGACGAAGAAATGGATACTAGTCTCAAACTGTTCGTTAGGACATCGCTCCGACAGTATGGTTTTTGCGGATATTCACTTCCTAGAAAGGTTCTATAGGAGAAACAATTTTTTTACGCCGCCTCTCTCAATGCGCCGTAGAAAAATAGGTTATTTTGGGGAAAATCGTAAAACGATACCGGACCCGGACATGACCCCTAAAAAAGAGGACTTGTCCAGTTAAAATAGGACGTCTGGTAACCCTACTATTTCTAATATTCATACTTTCTTTTATTCCTAGATGTTCAGATATTATATTTTATGGCTTTACATACCGTCGGTAATCGTTAAAAACCGATTATGTCAAGTAATGTAATTTTCATATAATAGTTTGTTCTTTTTTCAATTTACAAAATATCTCATGCTTACTATTGATACTCATTTTGTTATCAAATAAACTTAATAAACTAATACTTACCTTGTTGCCAACTGTTACCGACCAATAGCAGATAGATTATGACTTCTTAGATTTTTAAATGGCAACCCCATATTGTTATTACTGATGGTAGAACTGTCTTAATATCTTAATAAAAGGGTAACCATATTATGTATGATCTTACATTAGACAAGCGTTTCCCAACCGGGTTCCGCGAGATGTCGTCAGGGGTTCCGCGGAAAAATAGTAACAAATAGCGGTGGCGGTCGCCGGTTGATGGGCACATTATTGAGTGTTATTTTTATGTGTTATTTTAGCATGGGATTATTATATTAAATATTGGATTAATAAACAATGTCAATCCATGAATAATTTTGATTTGGAGCCCTTCTAACCCAATAAACCACTGTTATTTCGATATTGCATCCAACGGGCACATTCTAGATTATTCAGGAACTTCACTTGACAATATTACTTACAATTATCTGTTTAGTATACACAAAATAACCTCAAGAAAACAACAATCTGACAGAGTTATTGATCAAACTCTAACATTATTTGTTTTCAATATTCTTGCCTTTCCAAATGTGTGACAAACTAAACCTATAATTTGAATCTGCTGCTCATAATGGTACTTTAGGAGAAGAACAGAGTTGTAGGTGGTGGATTTCAATTTGATCTTACATTCCAGATAAGATAACTAATCTATTACCAGACAAGTTCTGAGCTTCTATGGCAAAAATTATGTAGGTCCCATTCATAGAAAATTCATATAAATATACAGAGTGATTTGCAAAGCTGGGCACAAAAGCGTTAATCTGTTAATCGTTAATTAACTAAGTTAAATTTTTCGTTAACGAATTAACTTTTAAGTTAACTTTCAAAACCATTAACGGACTGACTAACTTCCGCTACATTCATCATCCGTTAATTCAAGTCCGTTAAATTGGAAAGATTATCAATAAATATTTCAAATGGTTGTATAGGCATTATGTGCAAGTTCGGACGGTTTTGTTTACATGTGTGACGTACTACTTTGTGTGACGTGGTGTCCGTATATAAAGCATGCGCGCGAGTTGTTATGTTTTGAGTTGTTTCAACTCCAACCCCCTTAAGCCCCCTTTACTTCATTCTGTGGAATTCAAACGCGGAATTAAATTCGTCAAGTCCAATGTGATTTTATGTTTAACTCTATGAACGCTTTTAAAATTACTAAGTTACATGGAATTAAGATCAGTTCGCTCAGTTCTAAATATGTAAGTGCGTGCGTTTATAACAACAATCTAGGAATTTTTTACTAAAACGAAAATTTGGTGACACCACTGTGTATAGACACGAAACATAACCTATTCCGCATTTCGTTATTTGTTATTGTTTGCTGTGATTTAAAAACAGTGTGTGGAAGAAAAGCGTAATCAATAATTTAATAGCAAAGCATGGAGGTTATGTTTGCTACCAACCCAAAGCAACTATTGTTGTCAAAAATAAAAATCACTGATGTTCAAGCCATGCACAGATGTAAATGGTGTACAAATTGTCATAAAATTGCATGCGAGTTTTAAAACTGCATTGTTGAAAGTGCAGGTTTGAACTGCATAGATATAAAAGTAGCTTTAGTTGATCTTTTCATCTTTGTATCTCGCAATGTAGTTCTTTTAGTTACCACTATACCTAGTTTGAAAAGTTTCTAAGGCAATTTTTATATGTGAAACCGTAAGAAAGGTCCGCAGTTATTTGAGTAGCATACTCACCGGTAGATCGGCACTCAACATAACCTATATTTTTTATAAAAAGTTAACGATTAACGGTTGACGTTAACTTCCATTACATTTATAACAAATTAACGGAATATCGATTAACGAAGTTAACTTTTTCGTTAACGTATTAATGATTAACGAAGTTAACTTACTGATTAACTTTGCCCAGCTTTGGTGATTTGAAATTCTAGACGAAAATTTATGCCGACAGAAAACTAAAGTGTAATTTCAAATTTCGCGACTGCATCTAATTAAACAAAAAATAATTAAATTAAATTGAAGTAAGAACTAATTTTGACAATGAAACTAATTTAAAGGTTCTTCAAATATTTTTATTTATAATGTGGAAAGTTTTTGCATTTCATTTTCACCTCGAGTTATTAATTACCTTGTATCAGTTCAGTTTTCAACATTGTGGATGTATGAGCAAGCTTTTTCTTATTTAACAAACTTTAAGAGAAAATATAGAGATCATCTATTATAGATTAAATTAGTTGGGTGTTTATTCCCACATTTTTTCTCAGAACGTAATTATTGTTCTGACTAAAATGTTTCATAAAGACTTATTTATTTTTTCAATACCTTAAAAAATATTAATAAAACGGTATTTTAAGTGGCTCGAACTTCTTAAGGAATATGAACTTGTTATCAATAGGTCTATATGAAACTTTGTACTCAGAATAATTGTTTCTTAATTTTTGTATTTTGATGAATGATTTTCTTAAATTTTTTTAATGAATTTATTTATTTAATTATTTGTGAAAGGTACTTTTTGTATTCTTTGTTTTCCCATTGTTTGATTTGTATTTTCTTTTTCCTGCCGTTGGTAATACTTGAAGGAACTAAAAAGAACCAATAAATTTATACCTAGACAGAAATATCTGCAATGTTACAGAAAATGAATGTAATAAACTACAAAAAAAGCTGTAAAAGAAGAATTAACTGTAACATCGCTGGTTATTTAATACCAGCGATATTTTTGTATTGTTTTTACAGAATTCACATATTCTACATACATTTTCCTGTGAAACAACAGTACCACCGTAATTTTACAGGGCATTGTTAAAATTTTACAGGTAAAGTACAGTACTAATTTCACTGTAGTACGTAATATTCAATCATTGAACTGCTTTTCTTTACAGACTTGTATCAGGTTACTTGAAATACAGCGTTGCCACGTTTTTCACTTCGCAAAAAAATACTTGAAATACCTTGGAAAGGACATTGTATATTTTTTTGTTGTGGTTCCGCCAGGTTCCAACCCAATTTAAAGGGTTCCGCAAGAGTAAAAAGGTTGGGAAACGCTGCATTAGACTATTTATAAGACTAGAATATGAATATGTGTTTTAAAAAGAATTCCTACCACTGAAGTCGAATTTACCAAAACGTCCATGCCCTTTCCATTCACCCAGTCACAAACAAAAGTTATTATATTACATTAAAATATATTAAAACTGTGGTTTTATAAATTCTGGTATTAGGACCGAGAACGATTCGAAGTTATGATTAGAGTAAACATAGTATTCTTTTACAGAATGGATGTAGTGGCAAATACGAGCAATCGACATCTAAGTGGCCAGAGAAAAAAGTCAAGGTTGCTGCTTTACAGCTAAGTTTTGTACCAGTTACTATCCCAGAAAAATTGCAATGCAAAAAGAAGTACTTAAAATAAAAATGAGAAAATACTACGGCCAATACTCAAGTCTCGCTAAGAAATGCATAATTCAGCAATTATCGACACATTTAGGACGAGAAGTAGTATTAGTATTGATTACATTCTGTTATTAACACAAAATCAATCAAATTACATCTGGCATTCAGAATAAAATCGAACTTATTGACTAAATTATTTTGTGGCTATTCTTACGTTTAGTGAACCTTTCACTTTTGTTTTAGAACTAATTAATCTATCATTTCTATGACATTCTTATAAAATATAAATAAAATATATTTAAAAATTATTAAATTTTGTTGTGCTATAAGAATAAAACAATGGTATGCGAGGCGTCTTAGATATATGCCAGCCACCACGCATGAGCATACTGCGCGCTCGTGATATCCATCTCAGAAAGGCAAGAGGGGCCAACTGCGGCCTAGGTGCGCAGTTACAGTAATAGTAATCCATCATAACCCACCTAATATTAAAAATTGTGTAAAAACTACATTTTTTAAAAACTACGCTCTATAAAAAACATCCAAAAATTTGCAAAATTTTCGAAAACAGTTACATTTATTTTTATGGCCATTGGAAATCTGTCCACATGCAAAATTACAACTCATTTGGAAAAAAAAAATACTTTTTTTAATGTTTCATGCATTATACCAGAAATCTGCCCACATGCAAAATTTCAACTCATTTGGACAATTTTTTTGACTTTTTTAATGATTCTTGCATTGTCACCGCAAATTTGTCCACATGCAAAATTTCAACTCGTTCGTATAAATTTTTTAATTTTTTTATTGCGTCGTCAGCGGAAATCTGTTCAGTTGCAAAATTTCGTCTTGATTGGACAAATATTCCCAATTTTGAAAATTTTTCCAAACTTTTTAAAATTTTCCCAAATTTTTGAAAATGTTTTCCAAGTTTTTTAAAATGTTACCAAATTTTTGAAGATTTTCCAATTTTTTTATTGATTATACATTTTCACCGGAAATCTGTCCACGTCAAAATTTTAACTCAATTGAACAAATTTTCCAAATTTTGGGAAAATTTTTGTTTTTGATTCATGCATTGTCACCGCAAATATGTCCACATGCAAAATTTCAACTCGATTGGACTTTGGAAAGTAGGTAAAATATCGATCACAAAAGTTGAACGTAACTAACAGACAAATAAACAAACAAGTGAAGTTAATATCAGCGTAGTACTAATCCTACATCAGCAACATAATCCAATGCCATTTTATTACAGGGATGTTAAAATACGGTAAGTATTTTGTTTCGTAAATTACCGTTGAAATTAAAATTATTATTTTCAAATATTAAATTACTACATAACTAAAAATGGTAAATTACGTTGCTTTAAATTACCAGGTAATTAAAAATTCAAAATGGTAAAATACGCCGGTTTAAATTACCTTATAATTAAAAATTCAAATGGTAAATTAAACAGGCGTGAATACCGATCACTGTAAGGGTTACTGGTTCCGTATTTTCTCTTTGGTAACAAAAAGAGTATAAAAATGTACCGATGTAAAAAAAATCCAGATTAAAAAATGATCATTGTTTATGAAACCAAGACAAAAGTAAGAAATACAAACAAATAATAAAGACACAAAAATAAAGTTGTTTTTAATAGTCAATAATCATTCTTCAGGCCTTTGAAACTATTATAAATATCGGTAAATTGCCAACGGTAAGATATGCTGACAGTAAATTGCCAACGGTAATGTATGCTGACTGTAAATTACCTATGGTAATGTAAGCCGTAAATTAAGCTAATTAAAAATCCGTAAATTACTATTAAGTACGGTAAATTATATGGTAATTTGCCTGGTAAATTACGCTTTTACATCACTGTGAATCATTCATTGATACTTATTCAAATACTTTTATTTCGTATGATAAAGTAAAAATATCTTACATTTTCAAGCTATGGATCATTGTCATTTTTGCAATGTTTTTCATTTGTCATCAGGCTGTCTGTTCATCCCGCTGCCTTCAGTGTGATACATTTCTTATTTTGTAAGTACCTAGCTTATTCCTAGGAAAAATCTGTTTTGGTTTCAGTCCAAATAAAGTAGTTAGTCTATTATGGAGTTCTGAGAACGGATCGAAATGGGGGATAGAAAAACAAGCCGATTCATTAATAAACTTCCACCTTCGGGACGAGACGATTTATTTCCCGCGTACTTAACTTTCGGGCTCCCGCGTCGATGGAAAGCCCTTAATAGTTTGTACAAAGCCCACGCCGCCGAGTCGAACTCAACCCCAATCCAACCGCCCTATACTTCCCTTGGCCCCAGTATATTAAGCCGACAAGTGTTCGCAGATTAAGTTGCACAAGTCAGCACTGTCGCCGTGATTAATAACCACCGGTTCGAGCGCGATACAAATTAATAACCCATCACTACGACCAGATATCTGCATATCCCTTTACACCACATTACAAAGTATAGTAGACCGCAGTCGCGAGATCGTTGTTCCGTTTCGGTGAGGCGGGAATTATGAATTATTCATGAGGCTAAGAGACTGCAAAACGACGGAGTTTAAATCTTAAGATCTGGAATTTTGATACATAGAGAGGACGCTCGTGTTTATTTCATTAAAATCGACGGTTGTGCCCTCTATGGTTATTTTTATTTGCGTATCTAGCGATATGATTTTTTGGGGAGTGTTCTTTTTCTTGTTTTCATATGATTTATTTGGGTATGTTACGGTGATGGAAAATAAAATTGAAGGGTGTGGTTGTGTTGCTATCAAGTTCAAAATCAGACTTCTATACTTTCTGTTGCTAAGGTCTCGTCTAATATTCACGTCTCTAACTGATACAGTACGACCAAGAATTTCATCCATTCAAATAAAAACAATTATATGGGACAGTGTTGGTCAACAATTTAGGATAGTTATGCAGTACTTCGATTTTTATTAAACTTGTTGAAAGTATAGTGTTATATAAGAGCACATTTAAAAGTTCAATAACAAAGGAAGCGTGTGGAACGTCAATGTCAATTATATAAAAAAACATTTAATATTATAAAGTTTTCTACATTACGCGTTTTACGCCTGGAAAAGACGTTACACGTCAAAAGGTTTTTTTAATTTGGTGGTGTTTAACAAAGTGTTGTTTGCATCCATAACTTCAAAACTACTAACCTAAGCACAACAAATTATACACCATATTAAGGACGAAGAATGTGGCTGATAAACAAAGAATTACTTAAAATTTCATGTATTTTGAAAGATATAAATTGAAAGATATAGGTTTGAGAGAAGGTTTAAAACGAAGTTTTTAGAAGTGATTTATATTATGTAAATAATGATTAATCTCTATTCTGTCAAATCATATGTCCTCACCAACCCTCTGTACTTTTCAATTTGATGAATTGCTCGATATGTGTCTACCCTATTTCAATTGAATGCAATAAATCACGAATGTATTATTGTTTATTGTTTTATGTTTACTTTGTATTTTTATTTGTTTAGAACATTTTCATCAATTTCCTGATCAATTTCCTGTTGGCAACATCACGGAATTAAGGAAAATTACATTTAGTGAAGTCATGAAGTACTTTCTTGGTGCAAAAGGTTGGGGAGTTTTGAAATTTGGCGGGAGTGTAGACTTGGGGGTGCTAAGTATGACACCAAGTTTGCGACATCAGCGGATCCCCGATCGCAACGCCATTTTGAATGGCGCGCAAAACCATTTAAGTCCATTCTGGTAGGTTTTATAGAAAAAGTTTTATATTAAAAGTTTTAGAGGGTTAAATTTGCTACAAAATTACTTATATACATTTTTTGCAAGACTCATCCTTTGCGAGTTAGTTTGATAAATATGAAAGCTCTTTGAAACCAACTTTACTGAAAGAATTACCATAATGGCGGGACTTTTTGCGATACAAGTGACCTTTAGTTGGAAAAACTCGCTTAATCTGGTTGCCAAAAACTAAACAATTTTAACTGTGTCTTCTGACAACTTTTTCCTGGGATAGTACCACAACAAAAAACTTGAAGTTTAAAGCAATCGCGAGGTATCAGAAGCCATCTCTCTTTTATTCCAATTGGTGACGCAACAAAAACACAATTTTATACAATACTCAAACGGAATACTTGAACTCGTAATATTGAAAATTCCAAAACGAAACGTTTATAGTTTGAATTCATTCAAAAAGCACCCCATTATGTCAGAGGCTAAGGGAACTCACTGCGTGAAAACGCGGCTTCGCTCGCGCAAATTTTAAGATACTAATAATGTCAAAAGAAATATTTTTGTTCAAAGTTAGCTAAATGGAATTTACATGGTGATGTCCTATCGCACTGTTTATAACAGACAGTCTGATCGATTGATATTCGTTCAAGATTCATTTCGGGTTGTAATTACCAACTGAAAATGAGACAATACAAAGTACTTTTATATAGGTACATACTACATACTTACTTTGATTTTTAGAACATTGAAAAACAGGGGTTTCTGTCCTAATATGGTTTGTTTAGGGGAGGTTATGTTATCTGAACACAGTCATCATCAATCGGTCATCAGCCAGTAAATGATACATTACACAAAATTACTTGTGGGGGTCGATGGCGTATAGGTTAGAGCGGCTGCTATCTACGCTGGAGGCCCGAGTTCGAATCCCGGCTCGGGCTAAAATCGACTGTCCTGGTATTTTAGGCAGGGAACAAATACCTTTGCATGCCGCCTTCCATCGGATGAGGAAGTAAGCCGGTGGCCCCGTGTGCTGTCATGATGCGACGTGCACGTTAAAGAACTCTGACTGGAGGTTGGAATTCCTTCAGTTTGACAAAATTCCTGGGTGTGTGTAGCCTGCCCTGAGCGTCGGTGATTGGCCTAAGTTGCGGAAATAGACCGACGTAAAATAAAAAAGTAAAATTACTTTTTACTTTATCATACGTAGTCTGACCAGTATTACTAGTACTAGTATTGTAATCATGGCAAAAAAATGATATTTTAGCGGAAGTATGTCCTTTTGTGTGTGTATCTGTGTCTGCGTCTGCGTCTGTGTCTGTGTCTGTGTCTGTGTCGGTGTCGGTGTGTCCGTGTGTGTGTGTGTGGAGGGGGGGCGTGTACGCGTGCGCGTTCGTGTGCGCATGCGCGTTCGTGTGCGCGTGCGCGTGCGTAACCGTTTTTTTCTGGCGACGATTCCGGAGAAACTACTAAAGACATCGGGATGAAACTTCATATTTAGAAGTTTCATGAGCAAACTTAGAGCTGAAAAGCTTTTTGTTCAAATAGGTCCAAAGGAACTGGATATTCACTCTTAGCAGCTTTCAACGATTTTGCAAATGAGCCGCCATTTCTGTAATTTCGTCAAAATAGTTAAATAATAAATTAAAGCAGACGAAATTCTATGTAATTTATGTCTATGACATTTTTTGGTAAAGTTATTACCTACTTTAGCTACATGAGCAATTTCTATTTTATCGAGATCGCTCGCACTGCGTTAAAACTAGTTAGCCAGGATTGGACAGAGATTTGGATTCTATTGACAGTATAGTCAAATAATCAGAGTTTGACACAGCTTTACACATCAGATTTTTTTACGATAGGGTCCAGTGCAAACTAGGGATTAGACTGACCAAAGAGTTGGGTTCGCAAAATGTGAAATCCTTTTCCATAATATAGAATAAATACCAACATACTTAACGTAACATTTATTTATAACTTTACGTTTTAACTACAAACATTTTAACATTTTAATACTTAACTTATATTAATGTAAATGCCATATAATTGATATGGACAAATTTGCTCCGAATCTTAAAATAATCTATACAGGGTGAGCGATTTCAATTGATATAAAGAGTAATCAAATACAGAGTGATTACAGAAATAGCTGAGGATAGTTTAAATTTGTCGCCATAGTTTTAGTGCATTTAGTGTTGCTCGAGTGGCGTACAATCATAGTTACCAACGCCGCAGTAATTTTGCTTGGGGCAAAATTCAAACTATCCTCAGTCATTTATAATCTCTCTGTATTATTGACAGCACGGCTACAAACAAAGAAATCTTTTCCCAAATAAACCAGAATTAACGCGCCATGTTTTTCTTATCGATATTAATAATTGATGATTATAACGGCCAGTCAAACAAATCTGATATTCTTTTTTTAAATCAGGAGCACGAACTTAACCTCAAACGGTTATTAAACCCCTGACCGCAGGATCACAACCCACCTGTGTAATCAATACCCTCATTACCATCATCATACTGATCTACATTGGTGTTCATCCCGTCCGGGAATACATAAAATTCTTCGTCTGTCGGATTTAGGTTTCCACCTGGTCTGCAGTGGTAAAAATCTGTGAAACTCTTTGAAGTTACCACCATCTTGTTTACTCTCCAATAGTTGGGCAAAGATAATCCTTCATAAACTCGCAGCATGTACTCCAGTGGCGTCAGATTTTCGCAGAACTCTTGAAAGATGAAATAAATAAAAGGTAATTATTTTGGATAACAGACCGCAACATATAAGAACGCATCCATTTTCAATTATACTGCAATATTGCATGTTGCTAAAAAAAACTGAAAAAACGGCAAATCCTTGCATTGTCCAAACATTCGGATTTTAAATTGTTTTATCCTGATTTATTACTCTAATAATTATGTATAACTTTGTGTTAATGTGTACTTGTGATGTGTTACTGTTTCGTGAATGTATCGCAGATTGAGTTAGCAGTCGAAAACAAAAATGTATTCATCTTACATTTTTCCAAAACAACCCAATAATTTTGATCTGTCTTTTTCTTGAATATTACCTAAAATACAAAGAATTTGTGAGTGAAAGTCCGATCAAAATTTGTTGGCTAGTTTCTGAGTTATAAGTCAAACAAAATGTAGCATGGATATTTTATTTGTTCCTCAACCGTGTTGGAACAAATACGTAATTTCAAAATTTGATATTGTAGTTTGTTACTGAGAACGAAATTAGATAGATATTAAAGAAGATTAAATTATTGAAAAGTATAAACAGATGATATCCTCTTAACAAGTATGTTAAACGCGGTTAGCTTACAAATCTCAATGTCTATTTAATTTAAAAAAATTCTTTAAATAAGTTTCTTTTTTGATATATATATAATTTGTCACTATCTAAATGCGCACCTTTGTCTAATTTTAAAGGCTTTTGTTTCCTTAGCGTATACAAATCAGTAGTTGTAGTTTTTCACTTCGCTTGTTTGTCAAAAGGGTGGGACTTTCATGTGAATGTCTGAGGTTGGAATTTCTATTATGGTTGTTCAACAGAGGGAGAAGGAGAAGTCTACCCGATTGCGTTTGGTACCTACGCGAAGTGAAGCCTCGTACATTAAGTAATTACATACCTTGCGCCACTGATATTAAGAACACCTCCTCCTCTTCAAAATCTTTCTTGACGAATGGAAGGTCCTGTACTGAGGTGGAAGAAAGGTTGTTGAACACTGAATAAGCCAATCTCAACGCGGCGTTATCACGGATATTCTGGTAATGACTTTCGGTTGATATCTAAAAAGAAAATTAGTGAATGTAATTTACTCTCGCTCTGGCTGTGTGTAATAGTTATCATCAATTAACTACAAGTGATATATATATATATATATATATATATATATATATATATATATATATGATAACAATCGTAATGATACATATCATAACAATCGAAGAATAATTGTAATTCTCAGGTCCTGTAAGCAATATTCTACTCGCTACTCCCGATGCCATCAGCGCGAAATAATATATTTGTTTAATTTTCAAAAGAAATCCTCATTTCCTCATCAAATCACCATTTAGTTTGGCTGTAATCGCTCAATAGATAGCATTAATTGCATTAATAATGCTCAAATGTAACACGAGTTTAACCCAAAACAATTGGTGGAGGCGCCACCGCATCTTTTCTGTGTTCGTCCTTCCCCACATTTCGCTGAATTTGGAACAAGTATTTGTTTGCAAAATTTAAATCCTTTCTACTTTATGACTGAAAAAAGGACTTAGTTTATTACCTTAAGAACAAATTTCTTGTTTTCATATATTTTCGAAATTTTTTCACTGTGTTTGTAACCTTTCAAAAGTTCGTATGTTTCGTCAGCATCATCTCCTAGCCTGAAGCTTCTAATGCCGACTGGATCGAAATATCGCAGGATTTCCATAGCTATCTTGATACCCACTTTACCCATCAGAAAATAGCTAGGATAATCAAGACTCCAGGAGCGCACCATACCATATGGAATAGCTGAAATTAGATGAAAGATGAAAGATTATTAACATTTTGACGAAATATGTTGTCGTTGGTAGCAATTTTTGGTAAAACTTACCTACTACTGGTGTAGAATATAAAGATGCCGGGCTTCTATCAAATGGACGAGCTATATTGCAAAACCTGTAATAATTATGTTATGTTTAACTAATAGAATAGGATCAACAACTGTATTATTTGAAATTTCTTGAAATATATGATTCACCATTAATAGAATGTTCTGTTCTGTGGTGGTTTATAATTTCTAACTAATTTTATATGTCTCTAACTTTAGATTAGTCATTTTTCATGAAATACTGGGCTGCTTAGGTTTTTTATAATAAAGTAAAATGAGTCTCTTCAGTGAATAGAAAATCGTTTATTAAGAGGAATCCGTAGCCGCTCAGTTCTACTCTCTATACGTAATACGTAAAAGTTATAAGGGGGTATTTAAGTAAGTTTCATAACGTAGAACCTAACATTTGAGTACAAGCTGTGCACAATATTCGTTGACATCTCGTAAACCTGAACGTATATGTATATTTACAGTTTTGTATCTACGTACTTTTTCACTCAAGACGTAGGTACTAACATATTGATCTCCAAGGCGATGGACTTTCCCAAAATATTATATTAAACTTTATCGTGTGAAAATATACGTAGATAATTTTTTTAATAGTACCCACCACAGAATCTAGTGCCTACGCTATGAAATATAAATACATCAATAACTGATCATTTATACTTACGTTTCAGTTTCATTAAATCTTTTCCCAGCTTTCCTAAACTTCTCCTCGTTATGGTATGCCACCATCTTCACGTAATTTGCTCCGAATGTATCACCCAGCTGCAACCTTTCGTACTTCTTGTTCAAATAATCTTTAGATATAAACGAATCGTCCTTTTCTTGGAATACGTAAGATAAACTGTTTACTTTGGTGACCATATCATCTTTTGGGCCACGTAACCAATCTTGTCCTTTAATAGCATGTATCAATTGGTTTTTTAACTCATCGAACAGTTTATCTACTAATTCCTTCGACGTTTGAATTACATCGCTGGGTAATTCTTTCATGTATAAGTAAGAGAAAACGTCACCGAATAAATAAGTTGATAATTTTATGCAATATTCTTCCCTGTGTTCGATCGCCTTTGGGATTATAACGTTTTGGTAAATGTCATTGGCGTAAATTGCGTACAAATAATTGTAGAAATCTCTAAAATCAATAAAATTAGTCTCGTACAATTGATTTTAATCTTTTATCTTTTACCGGGGTTGCATATTGGAAAATTTTTCGAATATGTTGAATAATGCGTCCTTTAGATAAATATGGATCTTGGTGTCGTTAGCATGTGGATGCCCCGATATCAATTCGAAAAAAAGTTCCCAATTTATCGATTTGAATTTTGTATTTAATTCAGATAACTTAATGATAGTGGGTAAATTAGCAATTTTGGCGTCTCTAAGCGAGGCCATGCTGTACGCGGAGGTAGTCTGCAAAATAACAATAGTGGTTAGCTCATTTTTGTATAATTTGACGAGCACATAATTAGAACATTAATCGCGAGTATGAAGTTTATACACGAGCCATATACGAGCGATTTATATCCGTTATGGAATATGTATGTGCGAGTCAAATACGAAGTTTGATCTACGACTCAAAAATTACATTTTATATCAAGTACTTTAAATGAATTTATCAATGGCGATGCAACTGTCGACCACGTAGGTGTCACAGTAGTTTTAACTAATAATGATAGTTTCTTTGAATATAGGGTGGTAATTCAGTAGCGGCAAAAAATTTGAAATTTAAAAATTGAAATTACAACGCATATATAGACGCTATTTTCAGATTTAAATTATAACGTCAAACAGTTTTTTTCTAGATTGACTACACTCTATAGTGATATCTTGTTTACATAATATTGTCGTAATGATGCTTTCCGCGGCTATATCTGATTAGTTGTCGTGACCATAATTAGGTACCTATGTGTAATTCGTAATTGTTGTGTTAAAATATATATGTATTATTTTACTCCCTGATGAAGCCAAACATTTTAGCGAAATATTGGATTAATAAATAAGGTCAAACACATCGGCAATTTTAATTTGAAACCCTTCCAACCTAATAAACTGATATTACATCCAACGGGCAAGAAAAACTAGTCGTAGACTACTTTGAAATTACAAATAACGTACAAAAAGGCCCCATCAATATTGTGTCCGCATCGAGAGTTTTTCGTAGTAAAAGAGAACCGAATTGTTTTTTTTTTAACAATATCTTACTTTCTATTGATCAGACGACAACACTGTGTTACAGTGAAAATATACTTTTCACGAGACATAGTGTAAGTTGTTGAGCTGGTAGAACTGAACATAATGGCATATACGAAATTTTTCAAACACCCCCAAAATCACGATTTATTTCAAAAAACTGTTTTTGGTACTTGCATGTGTATAAAAATGCACAACTACGTCATTTTCCATTGGATTTCCAAATAAAAAATGCGATTGAAAGAGGGAACACAGACCATTATAAGGATGTACTGTTCAGTCAGATCAAATAAAAAGTCGAAAAGTTATGGACGTTCAAATTCAGAAGTTATTTGCAGATTTTCTGAACTTTAACAACAGTTTGATGACCTGTTTCAATCCATAATATTTTATTGCTATTTTTTATTGAAAACCCATTTAAATTGGCGTTTAATACGAGTTTGTTTATTACAATCGGTTGAAATTTGACTGAGTTATCGAAGGTTAATCACCGTCGTGACCTTCACACTAGGCAGAAGGAATATACCTACGGCCCGACCGTAATAAATCCGTACTTTTGATTCACATTAACTAGCCATTATTTGGTTTGTTTATTACCTTGCTCTATTGTATTTTAGTCTATCTAATATGTTATTAAGACTTGTACCCAAATATCGTAAAATCATTAATCGACAATCTTAACCTATTACAATTGTGTATACTATTAGGACGATGTAGGTCTTTAATATCACCAAATTTCATATAAAATAACAATAAAACTGATCCATAAGCAGAAAGAAATAAGTGCATGTTTCAGTGCAAAACATACAAAAAGGAAAATGTGTGACAATCGCAATAATGTTTGTTACGTCTACGGATTGTTTGTAGACAAACAGCATCGGCTACCATTAGAAAAAATAAATTAGTGGTTGAGACATAAAACAAATTTTTTAACCGTGTTTACACCGCAAGTCACTGGTATGAACCAGAGTAGTTTGTGTGAGTAGTTTGTTCGTCAAAATTGAAGTTATGGAAATCAAAAAATGTTGATAACTCAAGAACTGGAATGGCTTTTTCTAGTCCGATGATATGGCATCATAAAACTTATCATAAGGTGGAGGATTGCTATTTTTGTAAATTGGACGTTAAAGGCCATCATTTGAAAACGCGTAAATACATTAAGTATGGTAATGTTTTGACTGTAACGAAACCATTAGCTCTTGATGATTGTATAAACGACGGTGATCGAGTAAACATTTTTAAGTTTTATTGCATTTCTTGTTTTTTTTTATTTTTCATAAATCACGATAGTAATTCACTACTGTTCTAATAAACTAGTTAAAATTTTACTGTTTGTGCTATTTATTTTGAATCAGAAATACCTCGATATCTAATGAACGTAAACTCTAATGTACTATGTAACATATTATGATAGTCTGGCAGGTAACAACAAAAAGGAAAAGAAAAAAACACTGTCATAATTTTAGAATAAGATTGTAAATATGTGCTAATAATGTCTAATTAATGTGTATAAAGACTACGGATGTATTACAGTCGGCCTGTATACTTCTTTTCCGTAGTGTGATGTGTCTAGCTGGTCAATAAAATTTGATAATTCTGTTACATTTTAACCGATTCTAATAAACAAACGCGTATTATAAAAAAAAATAGCAAAAAAATATTACGGATTAAAACAGGTCATCAAATTGTTGTTAAAGTTGAAAAAATCTAAAAATAATTGTAAATTTCTGAACTTGAACGTTCATAACTTTTTGATTTGTTATTGGATCTGACCGACATTGATGCACCTTTATAATGGTTTAAGCTTTCTCGTTCATTTGCATTTTTTATTTTGGAAATCGAATAGAAAATGGCGGAGTTATGAATTTTTATAAACGTGCAAGTACCCAAACACAATTTTTTTTGAAAAAATCGAGATTTTGGGGGTGTTTGGAAAATTTCAGCTATGCCATTATGTTTAGCTCTACCAGCTCAACAACTTCCGCTATGTCTCGTCAAAAGTATATTTCGTTTTTCTTTTGTAACCCAGTGCAATTAGTGCTATTAGGAATACTTTAGAGCCTTTAATTGTTTACAAAAAATATAACATCGTTTAACTACAAGTTGGCGTTTTCAAGATATACGTCTGAAAAAAATGTCCAAAGCACGTAATAATATCATATATTATCTTCAAACAGAAATTCAAACTTTCCACTTACGAAATTCAAGATCTCAGTGTCAACGGAGAACATCAGTCCATAAATATTCGCCAAATCGTCGAAAGCTTGTGTGGTAATATTGAACGAGTCCAAATAACTGAAGTAATGCTTCTTGCAATTCGTGAATTGTTCGTACAGCTCATTCAAGTTAATATCAGGCGTACGCTGGTCATATTTTGTGTGCTTCAGGCAATGCATGTCGATCTTGAACAATGTAGACCACCGCTGGACATCATCCTGAGTTAGACTCCTGTACGGCGGACTTAGCTGCAATAAAATTTATATCAGACATTATAAATCAAGTCCTCCATTCGCGGACCCTGTAGTTCCTCTCGCAAAGTTCGGAAAAGTTTGAGGAATAATTGCTTTTCCATGGGGAGATGAATGGAGGCAAATACGGAAGTAGTTTCTTACTGATAGATATATTGGGAAAAGCTGCTTACAATGTGGTGGTAGGTCTTACGTTTTGTATGTATAATAATAATAATAAACACGAAAGTTCATTATTGAAACTAATCTCACCGGTTAAAAAACACCAAAAATGTTGTTTTTGATTATCTAAGTTTACAGCACATTTTTTGGAGACTCTGTTATGAAACTATATTACTTCCCAATTCATTTTTTGATTTATCTGAATAATATATGTTCCTAAAAGATACAAAGTGCTAGTAAAACTTTCCAATTTTAGCTTTACGAAATTCGGAAATTCTTTGAACTATTCCTCAACTTTTGCAATCTTTGGTGACCAAATTATCAGGCTTTTAAATTTAAAAAAAGTGTGAGAGCTTTTAACAGGATAACCAAAATGATGTTATGTTAAAGCTAAGCTTGTTAAAATAAATCAATTATAAAGATTAGGTCTCTTGCGGAATACCTAGTTTTGTTTTTAATTGGACCAAATTTTGTTGTGGTATATGTCGCTTCATAGGGACAACTTTTCATCAGCTTAGAATTTTTGTTTTCATAAAAAGCTGCAATATCAGCGCTTAATCGACCTGGGATTCAATTGATTGGGTTACTTTTTATCCTACAGGATTCCGATAATGAGCGCCTTCAGATAGGAGCAAGGGGCGCAAAATTAGTGAGCAAAAATCATAATGAGAATAAATAATGAAATACAGGCAGATTTATAACTAATTTTAAAAATTTAAACCCCATGTGCGGGGGTTTCATCTTAAGTTGCAACATGCAACATCTTAAGTTGCAATGTAAAAAGCATTTTCGTAATAATTTTCATGTATGTTTTATGATGTAACGACCAATAGTTAGTTAGGATTCTTTTACTTTCACACTCAACCCACCGGTTTTCGTTTTGCACTCCCCTGGAAATATTTCTGCGTGCGCTCATCATTGCAACAATACTTAATTAAAGCCACATACTCACGCATTTCAGTACTTGATAATATGTAATATGATAATAGACGAAAAAACTTGTTTAGCACCTATTGACCAAATGATATTTTGCAAATTCAGAAAGAAACAAATATTTCTTAGTCTACAGAGTGTAGTCAGGGCTGTGGAGTCGGTAAAAAATCTGTCGACTCCGACTCCAGATAATTTTGGTAGTCCGACTCCGACTCCGGTAAAATTTTATTTGTTTCCAGCGAATTTATTGGCAAAAAAAATTAAATCTGACATAATCTAATTGTAAATAAAATCAAAAAGGCCTGTTGATCGGACCACAAAATTATGGCCATATTTAAAAATGACGCTTGTTTATATTTTCAAAATATCTCTGAAATCATTAGAACTTCAACTGTTTTCTCATTAGAGAGCACATAATTCTGAACTAGTTTGTCACTTGAACCGATTTCTATCTTTAATAATAACAAAAGTATAGTACAGCAAAACCACTGTATAGTACAAAATAAAATTTATTTCAATGAATACAACATTAAGTGCAAAATAAGCTGAAAATAATCTCTTACTTCTCTTACTTCTGTTAGTGGTAATGACAATTCTGGAATCACAATTCTGGCTGCAATGAGCATGACTTGCATACATGGATATTCCGACATTCAACTTAACGTAGAGTTTAAATCGGAAATGCAGTTGTAATTTTGAATCGGCTATTATACATATATGATGCATGTTTAAGTTTATGCATTAAAAATTACGTTAGAGTGAAGTTTGTACCTTTGCTAATAATAAAAATATATCTGGCTCAATTTTGTCAAGTGTAGGTGACGAAATCTGCGAATACCGGTGTTTTTTAGTTGATCACAAGAAGACTACGACATAGCCACGAAAGTCCGCACCATATGGAAAAATATTTTTTCTACTCCTATTGAGGAATGCATTCATTATCATGGCAATTTATGATAAGTAATAGTAACCATTCCCCACACACATGGCAAATATTTCATTCCTCACTCCGCGAGCCGTGAGAAATATTTCATACCCCACGGCTTTACGAACCAATCACAGCGCGGATTTTCATTTCATCGTGTTTTTAGAGCCTGCGCCGTCTGGCGTTGACAACGTCGCTAAGCGACTAGCGCTACAAACAATTTTAATCTGTCAGATATTTTAACGAAATACACTACCACATACCACCACATACGTACAGTGTGCAGTAATTACTGTAATTCGTTAATCATAATTATAAAAAAAATGTATTCTGAATGTGTACTCCACCTGATGTAATACAAGCCGCGCAAATCCGCATATTAAATTTATTGCACGAAAAATAGAGGACAAAATACGAAAAAAACTACAAAGCGTTTATGGATTGGCGAATCAGAAAAAATGTAAGCTCATTTTCCGAAAATGTTTTGATAGCCTATTTTGGTGAGCTTGCCGACAAATTTAAGTCGCCCAAAAAGTGTAATAATGTGACTTATTTAATACATCAATACGCACCAACAAGGGATAATAATTATCTGTCATTTTGTAGGTTAGATACCTTGTTATCTTTTCTTCGCTGTCAATAATTGACACTTTCAGAAAAAAATCTGCAATACCGACATAATGTCATACATCAGAATACCTATACGTACCACCGCGCCACCGCCGCGCCGTCCCAATATGGTCCCAATACGGACTAAATTAATTAAAAAAAAATTGTATAGTCGTAGAAAAAGTACCGTATTCCATTCGCAAGTAATGGCAATTACTCACTCGAACGTCGAAACTTCGTTCTCGTGAGTAATTGCTTACATTACTTGCTCATAGAATAATATACTATTATTGTGTATTTCTCAGAAAATTGTATTCTTTATAAAAGTTGGCGGCTCATATGAAACCAAAACTGCAACCATCAAATATGTAAATTTCCGTGCCATATACCGAGCGATTCAGAATATATGAATTTGTGATAAGAGTAAAGTACCTTTATTTTCATTATTATCGATAAACTTTATTCAGAAATGTTGTTTAGAAGTAAAAATTATATTTAAATATGAAATCAGAGCCACCTACCTTGAAAAAAAAATATTTTCAGTTTTTTCCTTAATTATTACTCTTGTGACCAATATTAGTAAATGCCAATGGTACTAAAAGGTTCTTTTTAATCTACTTTTTGTAAATTTGAATATATTTTTTATATTTTTTGTTATTTTGGTGTGATAACTAATGTTTATTTAGAACTAGCACAAAATTACTCATTTTCTTGGTGCGAAGTTGATATTTCACCCTGTAGATATTAATATATCATACAATAACTAATTCAGCAGCGTGTCTTAGCTTTTATTCAGTTAATATTAATGACTGTGGATAGGTTTATAATAGTAGTTATCCATCTACAGCGAGCGATTCTCAAGTGGTGAGACGCGCGGTACTACCACTTACGAAATTTTATTTTCACTGGTAATATTTTAATAAAAATAACTAAAGCATCAAACATCTATTGTTTCTTGAATTAATTATGACTGATTTACCCGTTATTAAGTTAATAACTATTATGAATATGTTAATAATGCTAATTTATTGTCTATGAACTTCTTTTATTCCTACTACTTAAAATGTTGGATAGATTCCTCTAAATGATTTATATCTCTAAATGGTCGGTGTTTGTATACGTTTACGTAAACCCACAAAAACAAATTTAACGGGGTAAAGTCGGGGGATCTAGGTGGCCACGATCTTGATTCCGAATTTCTGCCTATCCAGCGATGGCCAAATTTATGATTTAAAAAGTTCTAGACAGAGTTTATATTGTGTATATGGGCGCACCATCAAGCAGGAACCAAATTAACACCCGTTGAATTAACGGCAAAAATGTGACAACTCTCTGTTCAGGAACTGAAGATATAATTCCCCATTTAAATTTTGACGAAAAAAAAGGCCCAAATATTTGATTATTCAAAATACCGCACAGCACATTAGTCTTAAAATGGTACTGATCTCGGCATTTTACTGTAAAGTTCGGGTTTTCATGTGCCCACCACCGGCAATTTTCTGAAGAAACAGTCCCATTTGACGTAAATGTTGCCGCATCTGTACAAAGAATATTTAAAAGAAAAACTATGTTCTCTTTCATTTTCAACTCAAACCAGATGGTATAGTCATACCTGATGTCGAAGTCTCTTTCTTTTACTGTACTTATAAATTTTTGTTTATAAGGGTGATACTTGTTTAATTTTATTATTTTATGTACTGTTGATTTACTGCATTGGCTGTGTGAAGCAATTTGTCGAACAGAAGTCGTTTTATGCTCGATTACTTCCTGCAACACTGACAAACTTGTTTCCTCATTTTGGCAACATATTTTTGTGGGGTTTCTTGAAGCTATTCACATAAACTAACGTAAACTGCAGTGAGTACGATTAAATGGATAATGTCTGGATAATGCTTTTGTTTTTCATATCCACCTGAGATAACTGGTGTATGCTTATTATAAATTTAAACAATATTGCATAAAGAAAATAAACTGTTTGTTTCATATTCTTTCTTTTTTGTATCATTGGGTTGCCTATACAAGAACCTATACTTAGGTGGGTATTGGTGCGTTTTGTGCTGCTGTACATAAGAAGATACATTCTTGCATAAAATAATTGATTCAAGACACAATTGATTGAGGTTTCAGTTATGTTTATTAAGCTATTATCAGTGAAAATAAAATTTCATAAGTGGTAGTACCACGCGTACCACCACTTGAGAATCGCTCGGTGTAGATGGATAACTACTATTATAAACCTATCCACAGTCAATAATATTAACTGAATAAAAGGTAAGTCACGTTCCTGAATTAGTTATTGTATGATATATTAATATCTACAGGGTGAAATATCAACTTTGCACCAAGAAAATAAGTAATTTTGCGTTAGTTCTAAATAAACATTAGTTATCATACCAAAATAACCAAAATAAAAAATGTATTCAAATTTCCAAAAAATAGATTAAAAAGAATCTTGTAGTATCACTGGCATTTACTAATATTTGTCACAAAAGTAATAATTAAGAAAAAAGCTGAAAATATTTTTTTAAGGTAGGTGGCTCTGACTTCATATTTGAATATAATTTTTACTTCTAAACAACATTTCCAAATAAAGTTTATCGATAATAATGAAAATACAGGTACTTTACTCTTATCACAAATTCATATATTCTGAATCGCTTGGTATATGGCACCGAAATTAACATATTTGACGGTTGCAGTTTTGGTTTCATACGAGCCGCCAACTTTTATAAAGAATAAAATTTTCTGAGAAATACACAATAAAAATATTTTCCATATGGTGCGGACTTTCGTGGACACACTGTATATACTTTTGATAAATTTGTTCATGTGCCAAAAAAAGAATTTCGGTTAAACGTTTAATGTTATCAAACATTAAAACTAAAATTGCAAAGTTTTCCTAGTAAAGCATTATCTTTTACAAACATTCAGATATTGGGACAAATAAAAATAAAAAAAATGTTGAGAGTTGATAATACGACTGTGATACCATCACGTTGTTTCTTCTGGTACAAAAGCTGTAGGAAACTGTTTTTTCTTTTTAAAATTGCAAGGGAATATCACTAATATACTTTTTGCAATATTTAATGAATTGTTCAGCTGTTCTTTGTGGCTGAACGAATAGGAGCAAATTCTCGTAATTTTGATGAATAAGGAACGCTTCACTTTGAAAAGTTCTAATTCGTCTATAAGTATGCATCGAAGTCCGATTTTTTTTATTTGTAGATGATCTAGCTATCATAATTAGCATATTGAAGTTGGTTATTGGAAATGGGAAATACATAAACTATATATGCGACGCGGCAAGCGACTCACAATAATCATTTTGCTAATCATCACTCACCACCGACCTGTGTGTTTTGTAGTTAAACTATATCTACTTTGTAAAAGACCTAATAATGTTTAGTTAATCGTTTACTATCTATTGAGGCAACGGCCATCTCGCATGTCTTTTTCTACATTATTTAAACATGGACCCGGAGTCGGAGTCGGTACATTTTTTCCGACTCCGACTCCGACTCCTCTGAAATTTGTCTGAACTCCGATTCCGACTCCACAGCCCTGGGTGTAGAAACCACAGAAACATCATTTTGGTTTTCCCAGTATAATAAGCTGTATCCATTTTATCCAAAGCAAAATTTGAGATATAGATTTGATAAAAAGACTAAATTAAAAGATTTAAACTTTAAATTGATGGTAATAATAGAAGCCAGGTGACAAATCTGTGAAGTATACCACAGTCTTTTGTTTGAACCGGGTATGGCTCGCGTTATACAGTAAAAAAGATAAGACTTCAAAGAGTTGACACATGGTTTTTCGAAACTGTCTACTTTAAAATAAGGAAGAGAGAAGCCATGTGCCGATTCTATGAAATGGTGTAGAACAGGGTTTTTTAGCGCAGCCCGGCAGAATTCTTTACGCAGGTCGGCTTAAATGAAGAAGACACTATTACATACTTCACTAAAATATGAGCTTCCAATACGAGACTTACTCCAATACTATCTGCATACTTACTTCAAATGGGTATGTTGAGTTGGTGTCAACGCCAACATTAACTTCCATGAATGGCAGTGATTTCATTGATACCATCTTAGCGAACAAACGAGTAAGGTCATCCACTGATATCGGGTCATTGGATTTTGTACGATTTTTCACGTCTTCTAATATTGATTTCACTAATAAAAATAATAACAAAATGTTTATTATTACGCATGTTAAATAAAGCATTAAACGAGTCATATAATAACCACTAGCGTGGAGGACAATGCAGATTATCGTAACCAAGCAAGAATACCTGCTTTTCATTTTGTTTTCCACATTCGCTAAAATTTTAAACTTTTCTGCCTATACTCAATATTTGGAGATAAACCTCACGTTCCGATCGAGTTCATATTGTAAAGGTACGGACACACATGCTTATAAAGGTACGGACACACATGCTTATTAGAAGCACGAAATCATGCTTATTTCGAGCACTTGCTACTTAAAAGCATGTGTGTCTAGACATTGCTAGTAATAAGCATGCTTATTTCGAGCATGCTCAAAAATCACCAGTCGTTTGATTTTTGAGCACGCTACCTGCGGTGCGGTGGAAGGGGGCGTGCTCTGAGCACGTGTGAACAGCTTTTAAGCATGCTTATTTAGGGAGCATGCTTAAAACTAGCATGCTTATTACTAGCAAATGTGAACAGCTGACAAGCATGCTCACTAGCATGCTGATTAGAAGCACGAAAGCATGCTTATTTCGGTCACTTGCTACTTAAAAGCATGTGTGTCTAGACATTGCTAGTAATAAGCATGTTTATTTCGAGCATTTAGCTCATCATGATATCTTATACAGGGTGTTCATACACCTTTTGATAGGAAATCTTATTCCCTATTAATCAATATTAGGGTTCCCTATAACTATCTTTAATAGTTATTGAGATATTGTCACTTTTTCTTTATATCCATTTTGAATAATGGGGGACAAAATTAATTATGAAATTTACAACGTAAATTTAAATAGTGATAGATATTTAGAAATTTTTCGTGTATGTGTGAACAATTTTTGCAAAATTCTTCCCCTCAATATTTTACGCCACTGCTTTTATCAAATGGACGGTGCACCGGCACATTCTTCGCATGTGGTATCCATTCAACTTAACCAGTTATCTTAATCATGTTTGACGATAGGTGGTTCGGAAATAGGGGACCCTGGCGGTGGCCACCAAGCTCACCAGATCTAACACCATCAGACTTTTATTTCTGGGGTCATGTGAAAAGTCAGGTCTATTCCACACCAGTTAATACTCGGGAAGAATCGACTAACAGAGTAGTAGCCGCCATTAATGGACTTCAGCGTAAACAAATCCGAAGAACAACGATGACAGAAGTACAGCGAAGAGTTTTAAAATGTTTGGAGCAGAACGGACAGCATTTCGAACAACCTAATTAAGTTTTAATTTAAGTTAGATATCCCAAATATATTATTTTAGTTTTAACAAACCTTTTCAATATTTTTCTGTTTTCCTGTTGTTCCAAAGTTGTTACATTTCTATAAATGAAGAATAAATCGTTTTGTATTTAGTTTGCATTCTTTTATACTGACAATATCTCAAAAACTATTAAAGATAGATATAGGGAACCCTAATATGGATTGACAGGGAATAAGATCAAATGGCGTATAGGTATAAAGGGTTTTCCATTTGAAAAAAATGAGTTTTTTTCAATTATTGTGTCGTAAATTTTGAACATGTATAAGTTATCATGATGAACTAAACATCGTCTTATTTGGTTATGTTTCTAGTTTTGGACCACCAATCATGAAACTTCTAGTTTCAATAATAACTTCAATTTTAAACGTAACCCCGAAAATCACCAAAAAATTAGTAACATCAAAAAACTCAAGAATGGTGATATTTAGGTATAGGGAAACATTATCGGAAATGATGTATTTTGATACGTAGAAACCAAAAATAAGATAAAAATTATATCATTCCATTTAAAATAACAAATTTGATACAGACCTCCGGTGACCGGACTTGACAGTTAACTTGAGAACATTTTAGCTGAAGAACTCAGATCGAGTAAATTCTAGTTCCAAAATTTCAAGTTTCCACAGTAGAACATGAGAAACTTCTAATGTACCAGTTCCGTGAGACACCCTGTATATCTGAATAGTTGTTCTCTCAGTTAAAGAAGACAACAGGTGTTTTCAGAATAGCTTGGTGTAACTAACATGGACATCACAGCTGCTCTGACAGTTGTTATGAAATAACAGGACTCAAGAAGACCAAACAAACACAATTTGCTCTTATTTTATAAAGTCTATTATACTCAAATGCACCTACTAATTTAGTTGCATGTCAAATGTACTTGTTTGTACTTGAATGCGGTATCCCTAACCACAAACGTTTACGTTCTCCTTAGTATTAACTCCTAACTCCACCCCCGATTCATAACTTACCTTGCTCCAGCCTCTCCTTGTAGTTAAACGTGGCCTCGTGTTCGATGCAAGACCTATGAAACGTTTTCAGTTTCGCGAGCGGTACGTCGGATGCGTCCGTAGTATCGACGTCGTTCAATTGTCTCAATAGGCTATTCCAAGTAGCGTCGTCAGCAGAATTTTCGACGGGCGTCCTCGCCGCGCCAGCCCCACCGCACGAGTACATGTAGAAGTCCTCGCAGGGGTCCTGCGAATGGTCCATAAGGTTCAGCATACGAGACACAGCTGATTTAAATCGCGAAGTGGGTTTGTTTTTCGAATTTGAGACCTTCGTTTGCAACGGTTGAGTCGTCGTAGGTTCTGGTTGAACAACGGTTATTTTATTCATCAAGTCTCCTACAAAAATAGTTAAGCATTTGTTATTACTTCTTATTCAACAGGTGTCGAATGACATTCAATATTGAGGTGTACACTCTGTTCGTCATGTTTAAGCAGGCTGTCAGCAACGTAGGTGAAAAGTAAACGTTGTACTTTAAAGTACACTCAAAAAATATAAAAACAAACTCTTTGGCAACTTTTGATTGGAATTCGTATTCTGGGAAAAAGAGATCGTGAAAACTACCAACTCACATTCCATTAATTGGCTTATCAGTACTACTCAAATTATACCAATTTTGAAGCCTTTATTCCCACGAATCTCCCGTAGATTGAAGTTACAAATTAATAAGACAAAAAGAATAACAATATTATAAATAATAATAATAAACATAAAAGAAAACAATCTTTTGGGTCTCTGTTATTTTGGGGATTGTGCCTTCTCATGAAAATTATGTGTTCTCTTTACTCCTATATTATGTATGCTTTTACTTTTACTATTGTTTGAATTAAGAATTTCATCTTTTAAATCAAAATGGTGGGTAGTCAGATTAATCAGCTCACATTCTTGGATTAAACATTCACCTACTTCTTTTAAATATGATCATGTTTGTATGAAAGCAATACTATTTTAAATGGAATGCAATTAACGCATCCAAAGAAGAATTTTATTATTTTCCAACTTGTTTTTGCTAGCAATACTAGAGTTGTTGGACATTTCTACGTCAGATAGATTGAAGTTATAATAGCATAATCACTGATGTTGCATATAGTAGGTTTCATGAGTGCTGCAAATGTTTCAACGTTTAAAAGTGTACGACTAAGATTGCAATGTTGCGCGCAGCATGTTCAGTGGACCGAACATTGATCACAGTAAATGCCGGTGCCTACCGAGATGGATATTATCGGAATTAAATTAATATTGGTATAATCTCAAGCAAAAATACGCTTTAACTAGTAAGAAAATTATCTTCAGCCATGCTGAAGTTAAAATAACCCCCACCGTAAAATATTTAAAAAAATGTGAACCGATTTTGCCCATTCACTAACTTGTCCTTACTTTTTAATAGATAAGCTTGTATACCAAATTTCAGATCAATAACTTCAAAATTACGTCAGTTATCGTTTACACAAACGGACAGACAGACGGACATTTGTGGCAAACTCAATATACCCCTCACCACGGTAAATGTGGGGGGTATACAAATCAGAGAATATGTAAAAAAACCGTAAAATCCGATCTGCAAACCGGAAACTTTTTAACAGCACAAAATATTCCACAAAATATTCAATATTTACGTTAAGTATAAGAGGTTAGAAATGTCATTCTAAGAAAATACGTACTTTTTCGCTTGGCGTATTTAATTTGTACAGCAGCGGTATAAAAACAATGCTATTGCGTTCTAACACATGTCAATTTATAGAAATCATCTGTAACGTATGCGGAAAATAACAGCAGAAATCGATGAGTGCAGTACTCGTGAAATCTACTATAGACATATAAGCGGTTATATATCCTCAAACAGATCCCTCTTACGACAAGACAACTAAAGCTCCATCTATCGGTATCCTTCATATTATTTTCAAAACAATCAACTTTCTTAAATCAAAACAATTGTTTCCTTAAAGCAAAACAATTGTTTTCTTAAAGCAAATATTTAGGTTTTTTATAATAAATAAATATGTGTAAGTAATTGTTGTCTTAAAACAAACAAATTATGTTGAGAAAGTCAGTTTCTTAACATTAGACAACCATTTCTAGGTGTGTTACTCAAAATGTCAGTCAATTTGGATTAAATTTTATGGAATGAATGTTTTTGATTTAAATAATGTATTAAAACATTTTAAACAAATTAGTTAAAACCGACCGATTCTGAAGTAAAAATCTTCATTGACTGTACTAATAAAAAATCTAACATACCAAGTTTTGCTCAAAATGTCAGTCAATTTGGATTAAATTTTATGGAATGAATGTTTTTCATTTAATTAATGTAATAAAACATTTTAAACAAATTAGTTCAAACCGACCGGTTGCTCAAAATGTATTTAATTTACTATCTGTTATTTGAATTCAACGTCCTTAACAATCTTATACACAAAAAAATGCTCAGAAACCAAAACTTTATTATCAACTTCTGATCGAATCATCTCAACAAGCTTTCAGGATTTTGGGTAAAAGTAGAGATTAAGTTTAAGGTTTTCCATGAGACGGTCGGTTCAGATGGTATAAAATTTGGAAAAATTAATAAATACGCAATTCTCGACATTTTGACGTAATTTCTTTTTAATCTAAATCGATAGAAAATGTTTGCGTCCGGATTGGTCTTCATCGCAGCTGGAAATTTCATATTACCTTCATCTAATCCATGTTTTCTTGAGTTATCAATACTTCACAATTTGCAATTGGCCTTTTCACGAAAATTTAGGCCATAAACTATTTCCACTACCATTTAGACAATTAAAAGATCTACCAAAATCAGTTAGAGAAAAGGGGGTAGCCATTAATAAACGTCGATGGCGTCATAAGTCAGTAACAATTAACGGTCGGAAATAGAATTTTCCCAAAATTTGAATTTTAATAATTAAGATTGTGTGTGTTCGACGATTTTTCAAAATAACAAGCCGTCTAAGAGATTTTATCATGTTTCCATATTTGACACGCTCACTGTGCAATAATTATAAACAGTACTACCACTAGTAGTACCAAATAGTACCAGGAAATTAGTACGTAAATTCAAAACATTAGCCATAAAGAACTGATAAATTCCTGTTACAAAATCGGTTACGATTGTTTTGCAATAAAAACTATTTGTTTAATTATTAATAATAATATAACTAATTACCTTTTACAGTCGTTATTTGTTCTGTTACCGAAAGACCCTCGGATTCGTCTTTGCTTTCAGTTGTATCCATAAAACGGATTGTTGATTTGGTATCTTCACTTCCTACTGTTGGTACATCAGTTGCTGTGTTCTCTGGAATGAGCGTTGTTGTCTGTACTATTGTTGTTTTTGACGGTGTAGTTGTGTTTTGTTGAGTTATTGATTTTTGTGTTGTGTTCACTATACGAACTTCTTCAATGGACGTTGGCGCAGATGATGAAGTTGGTTGATTCGTAGTTATTGTCACAGTCTGCTGGGTTGTTTTTTCTGTTTGAAAAGTTGATTGCTCAGTTGTATTCTGTGATACCGGCGTTGTTGCAACTGGTTGTTTGGTTGTTGTCGCTGGTAGATATACAGTGGTTGGTGCTTCTTGCTTATGTGTGCTAGTTATTTTTGCTTTCATTGTTGCTGCTTGTGTTTTATTTGTGACTTCGGTAGTTTTTTCTATATTGTCTCCTGCTATTGAGGTTGTTTCTTGTGTTGACATGGTCGAATCATCTGAAAAGGTTCTTTTATATAGCATACTGGTGACAATTTGAAGAAATGAGCTCTTCTATGATACTTCACATTATCTAGTTTCTCTATGCTGTTCTTAAAGTTGGGAGCATCTATTGGTTCTCTTTCAGTTTCGAAGATTTTCTAAAAGTTTTTGATTGATTTATTTGCGCTGAATACGAATCCGAGCTTAAAGCATATCACGTCAGGTTTTGCATTTTGTTGTTTCTTTTATGGAGCCGCCTGCACACCACTTAAAGATTCGCTGTAAATGCTTTGTGAACAAACTTTTAAGACTTCAAGTAAAAATAGAATGATTAAAGATTTTATGAGACCCTTTTACGGTTTCTAAAACGATGGATTCAGCTGGTATAAATTAGCAAAAATTACCAGAATTGCATATGTTGACATTTTGACCTCATTCGCCATTCAAAAAAGTGTCGGTGGCGACATAAATAGACACATAAATTGGTATATAGCTTCTATTTAGTGCTTTGAACACAATACTAAATGTCATAAAAAATCTTGTGTCTGCGTCATTTTTACTTTATCATACGTAGTAAATAAAGTATTGTAATTGTTCCAAAAAAAAATGTTGAGATTTTGGCGGAAATATGTCTTTTTGGGTACCTTGGACATTTTTGAACAAGGTACAAAAAAATTTCTGTGTGTGTGTATGTGTGTATGTGTGTATGTGTGTATGGATGTGTACCCGTTTTTTGTGGCGACCATTCCGGAGAAACTACTAAAGGCATCGGGACGAAACTTCATATTTAGAAGTTTCATGACCAAACTTAGAGCTGAAAAGCTTTCTGTTGAAAAGGGTCCAAAGGAACTGGAGGTTTAGTCTTAGCATTTTTGAAAGATTTTGCAAATAAGCCGCCATTTCTGGAATTCCTTGAAATAGTTAAATAATAAACTAAAGTAGAGGAAATTATGAATAATTTATGACTATGCAATTTTTTGGTACAGGCCATAGTTTAGCTGCAAGAGCAAATTCTATTTCATCGGGATCGGTCGTACTGCATTAAAACTAGTAGCCAGGATATGTCAGATATTTTGATTCTAATGACAGTATGTAGTGTCAAACGCTAATGTTTTGACAATACCTACTGTCAATATAAGCTGCGTTCGGATATTGTACACTGTCACGCAAGTGTCATTTAGACGGTGTACCCGGTGTCAACGGCGTACAATATCCGAACGCAGCTTTAATCAACATAGCTGTCTAGTGCTACTAGTTTTATTAGTATTTATTATATACATTTATTATTATTCTAATGCAGACATGGCCGATCTCGATCACATAGAATCTCATGCAGCTAAACTATTAAAGTTATATATATATAGTATGATAAAGTCATGTGCCTGGCCACCTCAGATATTTTTTTTGTAAAAACTGACGTAACTATCCTGTCTTGTCTGAAATACCTTTTACTTTATCATACGCAGTATGTAAAGTATTGTAATCATGCCAAAAAAATTTTTTGAGATTTTAGCGGAAATATGTCTTTTTGGGTCCCCTGAACATTTTTGACCAAGGTACAAAAAAATGTCTGTGTGTGTGTGTGTGTGTGTATGTGTGTGTGTGTGTGTACCCGTTTTTGTGGAGACGATTCCGGAGAAACTACTAAAGGTATCGGGACGAAACTTCATATTTAGAAGTTTCATAACCAAACTTAGAGCTGAAAAGCTTTCTGTTGAAAAGGGTCCAAAGGAACTGGTGGTTTACTCATAGCATTTTTCGAAGATTTTGCAAATGAGCCGCTATTTGTGTAATGTCGTCGAAATAGTTCAATAATAAATTAAAGGAGAGGAAATTTTCTATAATTTATGTATATGACATTTTTTGGTAGAATTTATAGTTTAGCTGCATGACCAAATTCTATTTCATCGAGATCGGTCGTACTGCTTTAAAACTAGTAGCCAGGATATGTCAGATTTTTTGATTCTAATGACAGTAGCTAGTGTCAAACGCTAATGTTTTGAAAATACTACTGTCAATATAGGCTGCGTTCGGATATTGAACACCGTTACACTTTTTACACCCACTAACACGTAAGTGTCATTTGGACGGTGTACCCGGTGTCAACGGAGTACAATATCCGAACGCAGCTTTAATCGAGATATTTGTCTAGTTCTACTAGTTTTATTTTAATGCAGACATAGCCGATCTCGATCAAATAGAATCTCATGCAGCTAAACTATTAATTTTATACATAGTATGATAAAGTCATGTGCCTGGCCACATCAGATTTTTTTTATTTTCAGGGGATCTGAATAATTTACATGGAAAACTATGTCCGCAAACCCCCCGCGGTGTCTGGTTGACATTATTTCTGCACTTAAGCTGGTCTGAAATAAAAATGTCGAATGAAGTTGTATTCTATATATAAGTAGTTGCTTGATATCGCTTGATGAACAAAAAATAAAAAATATTTATAGTTGAGGAAATGGTGACTTGTCAACCTCAAATTATCGAATTAGCTCACAAAGTTGACAATGTTTTTTGTTATTAAATAAAAACTACATAACGTATTGAGTTTCTAGTTTATCAACCGATAAAGCAATGTATGTTTGTTGAACAAGTTGATCGGACCAACGCTTTAAAAACCGAAAAAACCGTTTCGGGATAACGCGTGTCCAGTTTCATATCGAGTCCAGTTGAATACAGAGTACTTATAGCATTTTTATGCTAATCTGCTATCCCAGGGTCATACAGTATTCCTTCCTCTGCGTCGTTGAATTTGTTTTGGAAAATTTGCTCGTTTCCATTCCTATCGTTGTTATCGTTTTAAAGACGGGAGAAATACCTTTATTATATGCCTGCTGCTAAATAATCCTCAATATTGATTTGAATTGATAGGTTTTTAGCCATAGGGAGACAGGAAGCTAGGCGCTAAACAGTAGAATTAATAGTATATTTCATTGTTGTTTTGAGTGTCGTCACCTATACATGATTCTAGTCACTATCGTGATGACAAATCATTGTAAATCGACTTTACTACATTTGCATTTTTTTTTGTTTGTCTTTCTTTTCAAACAATTTTACAGAAATTGCCTTTTAATTTTAAATTTGGCAATGTTTATACCATATTTTGATTCAGCGTCCATCAAAACCCATAAAAATGCTTATAAACTAGATTTGGCCGAAAATTCCCTTACTTTTTATTTTCTGGTCCGCTATTTTAAATTTTGCAATTCAAATGCCATATTCGGATACAGCGTCATTCAAACCCAGTAAATGCCATGTGTGAAGAAGCTATGAGCGATTTCAGACAATGTAGGGTATTAGTTCAGGGTAAAATACCCCATACAAACATGATGTAGATACATGATATTTTAGGACTTTTTGTATGTTGTAAGGTTACTAAATAGAAGGTATCTACCAATTTGCAGATTTATTTTTCAGGATTAAAACCTAATGTCTGGGCTAATTATCATAAACACTAGTGCCGTAGATAAACTTCAGGAAATTAGTACGTAGCTTCAGAACATAATCCTAAAATTCCTATTAGTATGGCGGTTACGATTGTTTTGCAATGAACACTTAATGTCAAATCATTAGTAATAATATAACTAATTACCTTTTACAGTCATTAATAGTCAAAAGACCATCAGCCTCACCTTTGCTTTCAGTTGTTTTACCCAGAAAACGTGTTGTTGATTCCGTTTCTTTAGTTCCTACCGTTATTTCATCAGCTGCTGCATTTTCTGGAATAAGCGTTGTAGTCTGCACTATTGTTGTTTTTGCTGATGTAGTTGTTGTTATATGAACTGTTTTAATGGCCGCAGTTGATGAAGTACTTTGATTCATACTTATTGTTATAGGCTGTTGGGTTATTTTTTCTGTTTGAGAAGTTCTTGATGGCTCTGTTGTTTTCTGTAATAACGGCGTTGTTGTCACTAGATGTTTGGTTGTTTTTGCTAGTAAATATTCAGTGGTTGGTGTTTCTTGCCGAGGTGTACTGGTTATTTTTGCTTGCATTATTTCTACCTGTGTTTTATTCTTAGTCTCAATATCGTCTCCTGTTGAAGTTGGTGTTTGTGTTGTTACTCGTGAAGCTGTTGTTGTTAGAGGTGTTGCGTTAGTTATTGCTGTATATGTTGTGTGTGGCTCTTCAATGTGGAACGTTGGGGTGTCTGTAGATTTCTCCATATCGTCTCCTGTTGAAGTTAGTGTTTGTGTTGTTACTCGTGAAGCTGTTGTTGTTAGAGGTGTTGCGTTAGTTATTGCTGTGTATGTTGTATTTGTCTCTTCAAAATGGTACATTGGGTTGTCTGTGATGAATACGTTGGGAGTTGTTGTTGGGATGGTAGTTACTTTATTTGGTTCAGTTGGAATATGGATTGTGGTCGAAGGGCTTCGTTGTTGTGGTGGCGGTGTTGGTTCTTGAGATGTTGGAGTTGGTTTTTGAGAGCTCAGTGGTGATTTTTGGGTTGTCGATGTTGGTTTGTCTGTGAAAGATACGTTGCGAGTTATTGTTAGGATGGTAGTTACTTTATTTGGTTCAGTTGGAATACGGATTGTGGTCGAAGGGGTTTGTTTCTGTGGTGTCGGTGTTGGCTCTTGAGGTATCGGTGCTGGTTTTTGAGAGCTCAGTGGTGATTTTTGGGTTGTCGATGTTGGTTCTTGAGGTGTCGTTGTTGTTCTTCGAGTTGTTGCTTTTGAATACGTTGTGCTGGATCCCAATTTTTCAGACTCTTTTCCGTGATATCTATCCTTGGAAAAGGTTTCTGTGTCCTAATAATAGAAAATTGATTGAGAAGCACATAATTATAAATATTATTATATAATTTAATTTTTATTATATAATATATAATTATAATATATAATTTAATATAAAATTATTTAATAGTTTTACTTTATCATACGCAGTATGTAAAGTATTGTAATCGTGCCAAAAAAAAATTTGAGATTTTAGCGGAATAATGTCTTTTTGGGTCCCCTGAACATTTTTGACCAAGGTACAAAAAAATGTCTGTGTGTGTGTGCGTGTGCGTGTGCGTGTGCGTGTGCGTGTGCGTGTGCGTGTGCGTGTGCGTGTGCGTGTGCGTGTGCGTGTGCGTGTGCGTGTGCGTGTGCGTGTGCGTGTGCGTGTGCGTGTGCGTGTGCGTGTGCGTGTGCGTGCGCGTGTGCGTGTGCGTGTGCGGGTGCGTGTGCGTGTGCGTGTGCGTGTGCGTGTGCGTGTGCGTGTGCGTGTGCGTGTGCGTGTGCGTGTGCGTGTGCGTGTGGGTGTGCGTGTGTGTGTGTGTGTGTGTGCCTGCGTGCGTGCGTGCGTGCGTGCGTGCGTGCGTGCGTGCGTGCGTGCGTGCGTGCGTGAGTGCGTGCGTGCGTGCGTGCGTGCGTGCGTGCGTGCGTGCGTGCGTGCGTGCGTGCGTGCGTGCGTGCGTGCGTGCGTGCGTGCGTGCGTGCGTGCGTGCGTGCGTGCGTGCGTGCGTGCGTGCGTGCGTGCGTGCGTGCGTGCGTGCGTGCGTGCGTGCGTGCGTGCGTGCGTGCGTGCGTGCGTGCGTGCGTGCGTGCGTGCGTGCGTGCGTGCGTGCGTGCGTGCGTGCGTGCGTGCGTGCGTGCGTGCGTGCGTGCGTGCGTGCGTGCGTGCGTGCGTGCGTGCGTGCGTGCGTGCGTGCGTGCGTGCGTGCGTGCGTGCGTGCGTGCGTGCGTGCGTGCGTGCGTGCGTGCGTGCGTGCGTGCGTGCGTGCGTGCGTGCGTGCGTGCGTGCGTGCGTGCGTGCGTGCGTGCGTGCGTGCGTGCGTGCGTGCGTGTGTGTGTGTGTGTGTGCGTGTGTGTGTACCCGTTTTTTGTGGCGACGATTCCGGAGAAACTACTAAAGGTATCGGGACGAAACTTCATATTTAGAAGTTTCATAACCAAACTTAGAGCTGAAAAGCTTTCTGTTGAAAAGGGTCCACAGGAACTGGAGGTTTAGTCTTAGCGTTTTTGAAAGATTTTGTAAATAAGCCGCCATTTCTGGAATTTCGTCGAAATAATTAAATAATAAATTAAACTAGACGAAATTGTGAATAATTTGTGACTATAACATTTTTTGGTACAATCAAAAGGTTAGCTGCATGAGCAAATTCTTTCTTTCATCGAGATCGGTCGTACTGCATTAAAACTAGTAGCCAGGATATGTCAGATTATATGTCAGATATGATTCTAATGACAGTAGGTGGTGTCAAACACTAATGTTTTGACAATACTACTGTCAATACAAGCTGCGTTCGGATATTGTACACCGTTAAGGTGCGTTTTCCATCGTGCTAATGGCAGTGGTAGTAGACGCCATTATAGTATATCTAATAACAATTGCTAGTGACTCAAGTTTATGTACATGCAAACTAATATGTGTCACCATCATGACATATGAGAAATACTATAATTTCGTCTGCTACCACCGCCATTACCTACAATTACCACCAATCGGAACGCACCTTCACAGTTTTTACACCCAATAACACGTGTCATTTGGACGGTGTACCCGGTGCCAACGGAGTACAATATCCGAACGCAGCTTTAATCGACATATCTGCCTAGTTCTACTAGTTTCATTTTAATGCAGACATGGCCGATCTCGATCAAATAGAATCTCATGCAGCTAAACTATTAATTTTATATATAGTATGATAAAGTTATGTGCCTGGCCACATCAGATTTTTTATTTAGATGCAAGGGTCGGAGCTGTACCTATTGTCAAAATGACAAAATTAAATGGATACACAAACCATACGCTTAAAACTGGGGATCTTATAATTATTGTATTGTAATTGAGATTTGTTCAAATAAATGCCACACTATCTGCGCTGAGGCATCTACCTAAAATCTAACAATAAAAGAACATGAAAATTGGCTTTGCGGTTCGACAGAAGATCCACGTGTAATAAATTGTAACTAAATCTTATATTCTTCATTATATATTAGATTCTTACAAGTGTATTCTATAGAGTATTGGAGTAGCCCAAGTCACAGGTGTCCCTGTTTATCTTTTTCTATAGACAGAAACAAAATCATGTTGGTTGTCTTATTAACAAAACCGTGTAAGTTATCAGCAAAGCAAAATGCAAAAACTTACAATAGAATTTGCCAAAATAATTTAGTTGTGGAACAACAATTAAATTTCTTAGAGTCTGTGGCGTCTGTATAATATTATTGCATACAAAGAGTTTGCTAGTGTTATGAACCCAAGTTTTCGACTAAAAAATTAAAATTTAAAATTCACCTAAAGTTATATGCAACTTTTGTTTTTAATGAGCTTTAGGTGAAAGTTTTTGAAATTTAACGTTAATAAAGAAAAGAAGAAATAAACTAATATTGGCTAAAATTAGTACTAAAATTACAAAGCTTTTGTTCTTATTAAATAAGAAAAAGTTTCAAGCAAAAGTTATTTGGTTTTAATATGGCAATCCTATGAAATCTAATACAACTACTTTCCCTAGACTGCTTTTAAAGTTGGTACCATCTGCCAACTCGTATCAACTTCTTTCAACTTTTTGCAGAATGCAAAGGTTTTTTCCGGACATGAGTCCGAATCAAAAATCGGTCACTATAACCCCTTGTATACCCTTTAACTATGCTGATGTTTTACACAACAGTGTAATAACATGAGTAATAACAACAATTTTGTCGGCGATAGGGGTCGCCACATTTCTCTATTTTTATTATTTTTTGTCGTTAATTCGGTAAAATTTAAAATAGTTCGTTTGTTTATCAATTTGTTACTATGTAATAATGTTTATCGATTGATTGCTGGACACGATTGTATAATTTTAAATTTGTTCCTTTTGCCTGTGTATTTTCGGTTTTGAACATTCTCTCCCGACAACTGAAAAAATCCAACTCTTAATATTGTTGTTCTAATGTTCATTAATTTGCAATGGGAATTGCATGTTCGTATTCATCGGGAACAGTAGCCACGCGGCAATAATAGTGGGAATTCAGTCGACTTATTGAGATATAATATTTAAACCCTAGAATAAGCTGATGATTAACTAAATAAACAGAACATTAAAAAATTGACAAAATTGAAAACTCTAGGATAGACTTTTCTATCCTGTTCATTGGATATTCTATACAAATAACAGTAATATACTAACTTTTCCTTTCACCAGACCATAGGAAAGAAGATTTTCGCAAAAAGCGATTTGGAAAGATTGGCAAAAACATGTATGCTACATTATCTTGCTTTCTATTAGTCTCATGACAATGAAGCTTAGGTTGAAATTGATAATTCTTTTAATTTTCTATACAAAAAGGGTGCTATTCTTATGCTGCGTAGAAGTAATTAACATCATATTTTATGTAAAAATGCTAATAAACATGTAGTCAAAAGTTGGCAGTTTTCTTACACTAGTTCACACAACATAGTTACACTAATTTTGGTCTATTTCCACACAAACACACAAGGTGGGTATTATATAAGATACTTCTTAATCTTCTGAAGGAAATCGGAAGTTTAAGAAACGAAAAGATTTTCGAATGATTCAGTTTTCATTATGGTATCATTATCTTTGCCAGAAACTTTGTTTTGGCACATCCGTCTTCTGCAACACACAATCGGAATGTAAATTTGAAATTAAATTGAATTAAAAATTTCAGCCACGACTTGATTTGAACCACTGACCTTGGTGTACCTAGTTCAATGCACAACCAACTATGCTATCGGGGGCTACAACATATGGTATGTTAAATTTTAATTAGTCATTGCCGTATGTACGAATAGTATTCCTTCAATTGTATTCGAAACAAAATATGAAATAACTTAAAAATTAAAGGAGAGCAAAGACCGAGGCAATTATATCAAACCAGCATCATTCTGTAACTTTTATACTTATGCTCTCTCTTACGATAACGATGAAAATCGGTGTTTTTTATTTTTAATTTACTATTTGTTATTTTTAATTTATTATTATTACAGTTTTCATTCTTAAATTTTATTATGTAATTTCTTGGTGACTTAGAAACTTACCTCCTTGTTGTTCGGTTTATCGGTGTTTCCAAATTTTATCGTAGAAAACAATATGATCAGGGCACAGAAACTGATAAAGATGAGCATGATACATAGGCAAGATTTGTACGAGGTATCTTGGACAGCAGGCTTGCCATCCTCGATGTTCTGGACATTGTACGTGCCGCTTTTCGCCATGACAAATGAAATGTGACTACCAACACCGTGTTTCATATAATTCTAATAACGTTTGAATTTTTCGGGACTTATCTCGACAGGAACAGTTAACCGCAAAATATCAACGACAAGAACGGATATTATAATAAAATGTATAAAAAAACCTATAACACAGTGAGGATAAAGAAGCGGTTTGTATTTCCTTTACAGATATTACTGGTATGTGAATGAAATAATGAATAATTATGTAAAACCGCCTATCCGCAATAATCCGTCAATAATGACGGAACGTCACAAAATAACGTAATCGTTTATAGAATATATTCCATGCAATAGGGGAGTAGGGGAAAGTACTCACAAATTAAACAGATTAACAAATACATCCAAAACTAAAACAATCTACATTAATAATCATTTAAAACATAAAATAAAAAACAGATAGCTAATAAGCAAAATGAATAAGGAAAGATTACAAAGGTACCTTTTCAGTGCGATTACGATTATGATTTAAATGTATATATTGCCTTTTATCATTCACTTTGATGCAGCCGTGGGGCACTTTAATACATAGGGATTAATACAGTCATTATTGTTTATCTTCAATTATAAGTATACATTAAATTGCTGTTAGTTCGAACATAATAGTATTCAAAAGGTAGGTATTATTTATCGCTTAGATAAAATTAATTTGAAATATTATCACTAACATTAAACAAACAAGAACTAATGTTAAATAATGCAGTTATCAGTAACTCTGGCCTACAAGTTATAACCACAGCGGTTAACTTTAAATGTAAAAGGAATGCTGTTCTGTCAGTGCCCTTGTTGACAGTTGGTAGTGGCAATAGCAACACTAGTCTGTTGTGTGTACATAGTTTTCATTTAAAATAAGAAATCTGAAAGCCATTCTGCATCGTACTTATATTAAATTTTACCCACAAAGTGCTAGATTGTCTTCTTTTGTTGTAATTTAACTAGGACAAAGTTACCTTCTTTTAGTTCTTTTAGATTTGGTGGAATGTTTTCTATCATTTTATCCATAGAAAAGTCATCATTATCGGACAGGCAAAAATCGGAATTTGAGTCTGTGACCTCAAATGCACTGGAACAGCTTGTCGAGTAGGTTTCTCTGTCAGGGATTTTTGACTTCTTATTTCCTTTTACTAATTTATCCACCAATTTATCTGTCTTTTTAGTTGATCCTATTAAATCGCGTCCTGTTTTCAGGTCTTTTGCAAGTTTTCCTGGTTCTTTTGCTGTTTAATATTGTGCAGTTCTTCTATTCTTTGTTTTTCTGGTTTATTTGTGTAAATATTCGATTTTCCCTTTCCTTTCCATTTCCTTTCCCTTTCCTTTCCCTTCCCTTCCCTTTCCTTTCCTTTCCTTTCCTTTCCTTTCCTTTCCTTTCCTTTCCTTTCCTTTCCTTTCCTTTCCTTTCCTTTCCTTTCCTTTCCTTTCCTTTCCTTTCCTTTCCTTTCCTTTCCTTTCCTTTCCTTTCCTTTCCTTTCCTTTCCTTTCCTTTCCTTTCCTTTCCTTTCCTTTCCTTTCCTTTCCTTTCCTTTCCTTTCCTTTCCTTTCCTTTCCTTTCCTTTCCTTTCCTTTCCTTTCCTTTCCTTTCCTTTCCTTTCCTTTCCTTTCCTTTCCTTTCCTTTCCTTTCCTTTCCCTTTCCTATCCCTTTCCGTTTCTTTTCCTTCCCTTTCCTAGTTGTAGTTGTTTTAATTATTTTTGGATAGGGTCTTATGGTCTCAGGAGTTACACAAGTATTTGTCGTTAGTTCAAGTTCCTTGGCTGCGGAAGCTGTTGAAAATAGATTTGATGTTGAAGGATAGGTTCAGTTACTGGCATGTTTACTGCGTGTAGTAGATTAATTTGGCACATTTGGCACATGTTTGTTAAATGCAAATGTTACTTCTTTCTGTAGACACGATTTGACCGACGACGCGGTGTTTCTGAAAATACCTTATGGGTATTATGAACAGTAGTAATACCGGTTGCATCAATGTTTACTATCCAATTAGCGGAAAAATTATATTTTGTTAGAACTTCTTCAAGGTTTTCATAAAATATGGATACAGCAGTCTTACTAAATGAAAATGATCTGGCAACACCAGTATATTCTAGTTTTCTCAAACTAATATTGGTATTTCTTTTGCGGAATCCAGCTATCCACTCTATGCCAACGCATTTTTATCATTCCAGGAAGATGTATATTTACATCCCAACAATTTGGCAAATTGGCAGGCTGGTTCTCACACCTGCATCAAAGTGAGGCCGTAATGCATTTTACTACACTTTATTATCTAAACATTCAGCTGTTTATCATCTTTTTATATATTTGGAAAAATATCTTGGAAATGCTTTGTTTTTGTCTAAAATTACCTTCCTTTAGTCGATTCGATGTTGTAATGTGACATATTTTAAATTGTATTTATCTGCTGCTTTTCTCATAGACATTTTACCCTCCATTCTCGTCAATATTGGTCCTCTCTGTCTTTTCTTTGGTAAGATCTTACAATTTTGGCTAAACCAACCAAACAAAAATTATTTACGTATGTCATGCCAAAACTTTAGTCATTTACATGTAGCATCACAAGCTGATGCTACATGAGTTCTTAAATAACTCCTAGGAGACGGTACAGTACCAAGTTATTTTCCCAAAAGTTTAGAGGTATGGTACATGGTACAAGGTATAATACAAAAATTCTGATGTGGCCAGGCACATGACTTTATCATACTATATATAAAATTAATAGTTTAGCTGCATGAGATTCTATTTGATCGAGATCGGCCATGTCTGCATTAAAATGAAACTAGTAGAACTAGACAGATATGTCGATTAAAACTGCGTTCGGATAATGTACTCCGTTGACACCGGGTACTCCGTCCAAATGACTCTTACGTGTTATTGGGTGTAAAAAGCGTAACGGTGTAGAATATCCGAACGCAGCTTATAATGATAGTAGGTATTGTCAAAACATTAGCGTTTGACACTACCTACTGTCATTACAATCAAAATATCTGACAAATCCTGGCTAACTAGTTTTAATGCAGTACCTACCACCGATCTCGATGAAATAGAATTTGCTCATGCAGCTAAACTATTAATGGTACCAAAAATGTCATAGTCATAAATTATTCAGAATTTCCTCTACTTTAATTTATTATTTAACTATTTCGACGAAATTCCATAAATGGCGCCTTATTTGCAAAATTTTTAAAAAATGCGAAGACTACACCGACTTTTATACAATTGTTTTCCTTTTACAGCATAATTTTTAAAACAATGACAAACAAGTTTCTGGAACAGCACCCCCACTAACATTAGTTGCGAGCCGCCACCGGAAGAAACCCAATAAAATTTGTATTCAAGACATTTATTAGAAAAAAATCACACAACAAAACAATTGCCTACATGCTTTTAAAGCCCATGATAGATAATAAAACCTTAGCTAATAGCCGCTATGAATTTAACCACAAAAAAACCAAGAAGGAAATAGAAAAATTCCTGACCGAGATTACGACAATGCACATTGCATGGTCCCAGCACATATTTCACAATTTCCTAATTTCAAATTATCTGTCTTTAATAAAAATATATATTGGTTGTTTTAACACACGGCTTCTTTAAAAAGCTAGACCCAATTCGTAATTTCTTTAGACCTTCAGATTCAGATTCCATGGAAAAAGGCATAACAGAAACAGTTATCACTTGTTAGATTTTATTCATTGTTGGTCAGGTCTCAGGAAAGCCCATAGCTTAAGTTATAGTATTACTTTATCATACGTAGTATGTAAATCGTGCCAAAAAAAAATTTGAGATTTTAGCGGAGATATGTCTTTTTGGGCCCCTGAACATTTTTGACCAAGGTACAAAAAACTGTCGTTTCATGACCAAACTTAGAGCTGAAAAGGTTTCTGTTGAAATGGGTCTAAAGGAACTGGAGGTTTAGTCTTAGCATTTTTGAAAGTTTTTGCAAATATAATCCGCCATTTCTTGAATTTCGTCGAAATAGTTAAATAATAAATTAAAGTAGAGAAAATTCTGAATAATTTATGACTATGAAATTTTTTGGTACAATCAATCGGTGGTCCTGCATTAAAACTAGTAGCCAGGATATGTCAGAAATTTTTATTCTAATGACAGTAGGTAGTGTCAAACGCTAATGTTTTGACAATACCTACTGTCAATATAAGCTGCGTTCGGATATTGTACACCGTTACACTTTTTGCACCCAATAACACGTAAGTGTCAATTAGACCAGCGTTTCCCAACCGCCGGTCCGCGGACCGGTGCCGGTCCGCAGAAATATTTTACCGGTCCGCGAAAAAATTCGCCCATATCAAGGCTGTTCTGCGCCCGGCTCTCTTCTGTGCAGCTACGAGTCATTAACGGCAAGAACATAGGTACATTTGTAGGTATTTTTTATAAATATAGTAAGCGTCGCAAATTGTGTGTTGCTTAACTGTTAACAGAAGATATATATGTGGTTTCTATTGTATTTAAATATATTATTATATTATTTTTCTATACTTCATAATACTTATCTGGTGAAAGCTATAGCTATAGCTATCACCAGATGGCACTAATACAAGTCAGTAGAAATGCGTGTAAAACATGCACAAAAGATATACTTCAAATACATATATCATCTTCTTTTATTCTGAACAACATAGTTTACGACGATTCGTGTATGCTCCACCCCAGTATTGTGTCAGATCGCTTGTCTTTTATTTTATCACGCTCGAGCGTAATGTTTTTGAATATTGTGAGTTATAGTATGTTGTGTGGTGTTTCGAAAAATAAATTTTAAACTTGAAGCCGTATAAAATGGATGTATAAAAGTCAAATAGCAAAACCTTTTAACTTTCTTTGGTAGAAGCAAGGACAATATTCAGGGGAAAAGTACTAATGGTATCGAAACTATGCCAATTACCAGTGCTTCAAGTGTAGAAGCACCACAAAAAAAAGAAATGGGTCGATACTTCTGAATAGACAATACAAACAAAAAAGAGAAAAAGTAACTTTACTTGGCAATATGATAAGGAGTACTTTAAGTTCAGTTTATTATACCCCTGGTAGCGAACTATCGCCACTGCCTTTGTGTGTAGTATGTTCAGAAATTCTTTCAAATGAAGCAATGAAGCCTTCAAAACTAGCTCGTCATTTGCATTCAAAGCATAAACATTTTACTGATAAGCCACTGGACTTTTTTGAAAGATTACGCGATCAGATAAAAATTCAGGAAAGTCAAATAAAAATTATGATGACTACTATAGTAACAAGTCACTGCGTCAAGAGTCTTATTTCGTAGCTCTTCGTATAGCTAAAACAAAAATCCATTCACTATTAGTGAGGAGTTAGTAAAGCTTTGCATCTTAGATGTCGTTCACGAAATTTTGGGTCCTCAAGCTGCTACAAAATTAGAGGCTGTACCACTATCGGATACCACAACTTAGAGAAGAATTAATGACATGGCCACCGACATTGAAATACAAGTTATAGTGTGTGTATATATAAGTGTCCACTTTTTTAGGTCGAAAAAAGTTTAAGCATGTACAGTGTAAAAGTCAATTTTATTCAGAAGTTACATAATTTACACGTCCTTAAAATCATGTACTTTAACAAAAAATCAAAATGGCGGCATACCGGCATTTCTCCTCAAAACCCGTTTTAAAATAATCAAATACGATGAGTCGGGTATCTCAGCCAATTCATAACCGATTGACTTGAAATTGAGACAATCTTCTCCGGTACATATACCCATCCAGCAAGTTGTTTTACCGAAATTTTCAAAACTTCTTTTTGGTTATAGCTATTTGGTTAAAAAATTGTCGAATAAAGAGTGTTCAATTTGTGTTCGATAACATGACAAACTGCAAAAAAACACTATTTGCTAAAATCCTACGTACTGGACAGGGTTTTGTATCAGAGAATACACAAAATCTGTAGTAATTGTATGTAGTAATAGGTAGTAATTTTAAATCAATCAGGTGTGAATTGGTTGAGATATCCATCCGTTTTTGAAATGTAAATGATTATTAAAGGAGAAGACTTGTGTCAAACAGAACTTCTAGCAGAATATTTGATTTTTAAATAAAATACATATTTTTACACTACTACTAGGTACATGCTTAAACTTAGGTATCAATTTTCTACCTCCAGGGTGGTATTACCCCTTAATCGTCAGCCGGTCCGCGAAATATTTCTCCTATTTCTGCCGGTCCGCAGGCGTAAAAAGGTTGAAGAACGCTGATTTAGACGGTGTAACCGTTGTCAACGGAGTACAATATCCGAACGCAGCTTTAATCGACATATCTGTCTAATACTACTAGTTTTATTTTAATGCAGACATAGCCGATCTCGATCAAATGGAATCTCATGCAGCTAAACTATTAGTTTTATAATGGTTTTATATATATGATAAAGTTATGTGCCTGGCCACATCAGATTTTTATACCCCCCACATTTAATGTGGTGATGGTATATTGAGTTTAACACAACATTTGTAACACCCTTAAGGGGGCGTGGCAGATATAGACTTATATACAAGATGTCTCACGGAACTGGTACATTAGAAGTTTCTCATGTTCTACTATTTCTGGAAACTTGAAATTTTGGAACTAGAATTTACGCGATCTGAGCTCTTCAGCTAAAATATTCTCAAGTTAACTGTCACGTCCGTCCACCGGAAGTCGGTATCAACTTTGTTATTTTAAATGGAATGATATAATTTTTATTTTAGTTTTGGTTTCTACGTATCAAAATACATCATTTTTGATAATGTTTCCCTATACCTAAATATTACCATTTTTGAGTTATTTTGATTTTACTATTCTTTTGGTGATTTTCCCGGTGACGTTTAAAATTGAATATCTCGGTTATTATTGAAACTAGAAGTTTCATGATTGGTGGTCCAAAACTAGAAACATAACCAAATAAGACGATGTTTATTTCATCATTATATCTTATACAGGGTGTTAAAAATTTACAACACAATAATTGAATTTTTAAACGTAAAAAACTCATTTTTTTCAAATGGAACACCCTGTATACCGATACGCCATTCGATAGGAAATCGTATTCCCTATCAATCAATATTAGGATTCCCTATATCTATCTTTAATAGTTTTTGAGATATTGTCAGTATAAAAGAATGCAAACTAAATACAAAACGATTTATTCTTTATTTATAGGAATGTAACAACTTTGTAACAACGGAAAAATAATTGAATTTTCAAACGTAAAAAACATCATTTTTTTCAAATGGAATACCCTGTATGCCGATAAGCCATCAGTAAATTTTTATGTTTTTATTCCATGGCGTAGTTTTAAGTTCGGAGTTTTGCTGTTTAGAAACCCACGGCTGTGTTAGAAAAAGTACCATCAACATTTTGGCAAAAAGGTATTTAGTACTTCTTTTCATAGATTTTCATGTTTTTCTAAAATTAAAAATACCAAGTTGGCATCTTGTGATGTCAAAATATCTACATATAATTGGGAAACTGTTTGTGTGAGAGTAAAGTCGATAACAAGGTGTTTAACGTAAGTCGTTAACGTAGTTGCAACGTCACAATTGCATTACAGAATTGGACTGATTGTCGGGTAGTACTTTGATTTTAACTACCGTTATTGTTTTTAATGTCTTTGATAAGATTATTAATTGGTTTATTTATATGCTTGTTCTAGCTACTACATAAAAATACTAAATTTCACATAAAAACTAAAAATTTTTATTAACTTTATTAGAATAGAAACTTATTTACACTAGTCATTCCGCAATTTTTTAATTTTAGGTTACAAAAACCAAGATATTTGCTGGTAACGACCGTCACGGGTACTTAAAAAGGTTTTTCATCAAACTTATCAGTTTGAACATCTATCTACAACAATTCTAAAAGATGAGTAGTTTTTGTTACAATTTTGCATCAAAATAATAATAAAAGCCCCCATTGCTTATGTATAGTCGTTAAACGGGCGTGACACGTTACACCGTGACACAACTAGGCATTTTTGAAAATTCACAATAAAAATTTGTTTCCTCTGTGTACCTCAATCGGTGGAAATGTACTGCATATTTATTTGTAAGGAACACACCCAGCTTCAATTTTTAAAATTTCTCTGTTAGTTTGTCATTTATATTTGACTGTGCAATAGCCTTTTCAACTGAAATAAATGCCCTAACTATTCTATTTTTCCTGGTCCATTTACGTCATTTTTTAATTTGGTAAATTTTCTATTGCTCTTAGCCCAGGCGCCACTTTTCCCTACAGCGAATTTTTATCCGCCGTTATGAAACACACGATTTATCCGCGGCGATAAAAAAAAATCCACTGGGCGCCTTGGCTTAGCAACTAAAACAGGGAAAGTCAGTACAAGTCTGAATCATTATTGTTTAATCATCATTGATTTTTAATATAAATACATTTCTCACTTATTTTTAAGATCTTTTGGACTGGGGTTTTTAATGCCAATTTTGTATATTTTAATTCAGTTCATGGTTTAAACTGGCATTGAAAAATCTAGCCTTTAGCGCCCTTTTAACACGGCACGGCGCCTGTGTGCCCCGCACACGCCTCCCGCCGGTCCTGGTTATATTATATACTATACTGCGCTTAATTTGCTATTTAAAAAATTGTCAACTTCTGAATTGTAGTTAAGAAAAATAATCACCATCAACTTTTAAGAAATCAGAAACTAGATTGTAATACAGAATAAACTAATAACGTTTTCTTTTGGTAAAACTAGCGCGCACTAGAATTGCACCGGCAATACGCATGGACTATGAATCAGTGATCTGCGCATTGTAAGTGCAATTCTATGGCACACTAGAATTACAAAAGAAAATGCTATAAAGCCTATAAATCAACATGAAATCACCTGAAGTTCAGCAACCCACCGTGCTCCTAGCGATATCGGTATAAGAGCAACCTCAGCAACCTATACAAAATTTAAAAGTGCAACTCTTTATAGGCAAAGAAGTTCTCTTTATTATTTAAATATTAATTTCTGCAAATAGTGCGTTGCGTACCATTGCGTATACGATTTCATTACTAAAAAGACGTAGTTATGGTAATAAACTGATAAAGATAAAATGGTTCATCGAGTTTTATAAAATATAAGGAATTAATAATATATTGTACGTACAACATACGCAGCATAGAATTGTCAAATAAACTGTAATCTTTATATGAATAGGAATGTCTCTGATGTTGAAATAAAAATAATTTTACTTATATGTTTCTTTTTCTTTTCGTTCCCCTTTGACTTTTGACATAACCTCACACGACTGCGACATTTATCGCTATTGCAACATTTAAAAAGATGCTGTGCTAGTCTGCGATTATTTTAACGTTCAATTTAGAATCTGTGATATACCAATTACCATCGCAATGTTTACCAGACGTCTTAACCGTTTTTACAGGGTTGTCCTGGGCTCAAAATGCCTCCACACCACTTCTTATAGGTTAGCAAAACACGAAAATCCAATTTGGCGGACCATAAATATTCTACGACAAGATATGAAGATGAAACCTGACCGAGTTAAAGAAGAATACGGTGTTATACCCACATTTCCCAGCTTCGTAGATGTATTAGTGGTTGGTGGAGGTGCCATGGGTTCGTCCATTGCCTATTGGCTCAAGGAACGTACTGGATTAAAAGGAGTTAAACTTGCCGTAGTCGAAAAAGATCAAACAGTAAGAATTTTTGTTTTTCAACCGATAAAATAAATCCTATGAAATATAAATTTGCAGTACGCAAAAAGTTCTACCGTTTTATCCGTCGGTGGACTCCGGCAACAATTCTCCTTACCAGAAAACATCCAAATGTCCCTCTATGGCGCTGAATTTATCAGAACGCTCAAAAAGCGTTTCGGAAATGACGCAGATGTCTACTTCACCCCAAACGGTTACCTTATGCTGGCTTCTGAAGATGGAGCACAACAGCTATTGGATAATTCAAAGTTACAGAGAGAATTAGGTGCATGCAACATAGTTTTGTCGAGAAATGAGCTGAAAGAGAGGTGATATTCCAAAATATAACCTCAAAATTCTAACCTGAAAGTTTTAGATTTCCGTGGATGAATGTATCAGATATTGAAGCGGGTTGTTTGGGATTGGAGAAGGAGGGGTGGTTTGACCCTTGGGCAATGCTGTGCTTGTTGAAACGTGGGGCTGTACAAGCCGGAGCGCAGTACGTTACTGGAGAAGTGGTGGACTTTTCGTTTACGAAAAGGGATGACGTTATGGTTGAGGGTGTTGAGCAAGGATCTTATCAATCACTTAGTGAGGCTTTAGTAAGTAATAGGATTTAGTGTGAATAATTGTTTGTTTGTTACCTGGTTTTCATATCATAAAAAATTCTTACTTTTCATCAGATCGGGTAACAGATGTTTCAGAAAGCAACAATAATTAAAGTGAAAATGCAGTATTTATTGTATTGGTTTTAAGTTTCTACGAAAACTTTTGGGTATAACCCAAAAGTTCTACATGCTGAGCAAAATGGTACGTAGCAAGTTTAACTCACCTAAATTTGAAAAGTTTAAATTTGTTTGCTAATAATAATTTGTAGTCATTTTTTAAGTACTTGTGGTTTGAAATTAGTGAATTTTATTGCAAATGATGGATAGCAGTTTTTAGGGTATGGGTAAAACTAGGGTTGTCAGATCTCATATAAGCCATATTCCACTGCATATCGACTTAACAAAATCTCATATATTTTAACCAACGTTTAAGCAACAGACGGTATTACGAAATGTTAGAACGAAAGTAAACCTGTGTTTATTCATTCCATTGTATTATTTCCAAGTTTAATGTTATAATATAATATTTTGAATAATAAGTTAATTTTTAACATTTCACTGTTACTGTTGAGCAAACATCTATTAAAGCTTTTTTGCAAAAAGAAATTATTGATCAATACATTGATACCGGTATGCCACAGTGAAAAGCCGGCATACCAACTGAAACTATTGTAAAAAATCTGATGTGGCCAGGCACATGACTTCACATGACATCTTTCTGTTAGCTGCTATACTTAACAGTGACCTTATAGTTCCTCCCTTAGCTACAGGGCTGTAGGTTTGGTCGTAGTCTTCACCTTTACGCTGTGAATAACCTTTGATGACCAGCCTAGCTTTATACTTGTCAATCGAACCGTCTGGATTGGTTTTTATTTTGTACACCCACTTGCATGGTATTGCCTGCTTACCTGGAGGTAACCTTTTCATCTCCCAAGTACAATTTTCCTGAAGCGAATGTAACTCTCGTTCCATGGCTAATTTCCAGTGTTCTTTTTCATTACAAGTAACTGCTTCTTTGTAGCTTAATGGCTCATTGGGTTCACTGATTTCGCCAGCAACAGTCATGACAAAATCGTCAAAACGTGCAGGTTTTCTTATCGTTGATCTGTCTCTTACCTGTCTTCTTACTTCGATGTTGTCTTCTATTGTGTCTTGCTCATTTTCTAGCTCAGTATTCCCATTCCGCAGGTTATCATGCATTCCGTGTCTTTCAACATTTTCGTTAATTTGGTCTTCAACTTCTTCCAGTGTTTGAAATGGTGGTATTACAATACACCCATTTTGCACTTGTTGCGATATTAATGGCTTAAAGTCATCAAAAACTACATCTCTTGATCTTACAAGTTTTTTCTGCCCTGAGTAGTGTTCGATTGCCGGCCGCGCTCAGTTGTACTCAGTTCAATCTGAGCGCAAATTTGAAATACTTGCTTCCTATTGGTGGAATCAGTTGAACAGAACCATAACAGAACTAAGCACAACTAAGCGCTGCAGCAATCGAACACTACTCTTGTGACCAAATTCGGTAAAAAATCGTCGTTTTCATAACCAATAAGATTACCTTGAATAGCTTTTTTATCCATCTTTCTGCGATTTTTCTTGGGGACATGCGCATAGCACATACTACCTATTATTCGTAAGTGCATGATGTTTGGTTTTTTCTGATACCAAACTTTATAAGGTGTTTTTTCCTCAACTCTCGATTGACTGGTCCGATTTAGTATATATGAAGCCGTATTAATCATTTCAGCCCAGAAACTTTGATCAAATAGCCCCTCTCTAGCATGCATTAAAGCTCTTGCAGTCTCCACCAAAGTGCGATTTTCCCTTTCAGAACAACCATTTGTTGTGGTGTATATGGCATAACTAATCTTTGTATTACTCCATAACTGTTCAGTATTTTCTGTACTTTCTTATTAACAAATTCACCACCATTGTCAGACAAAAGCACTTGTACTTCATATCCTGCAGTTTTAATCTCGGCTAAGACTATCTTTAGCTTCTCTTCTACTTCCGATTTATGCTTTATAAAATAAGCAAACCGATACTTGCTGTAGTCGTCTTTAAAGAGAACATAATAACGGTAACCAGACTTAGATTCGTCAAACGGTCCACAAACATCTGTATGAATGATCTCACCCGGTACTTTGGCTCTTTCTCTAGTGCCAAATTTGAGCACGTGAGTTTTTCCATAGACACATCCTTTACAAACTTCACTGTTTAATTTGACAACTATTCCAAATTCACGCTCGATGATCGTTCTCACATATCTCTTGTTTTGATGACCAAATCGTTCATGATATAGTTGTAATTTATTTTCACCGTTGACTAAATTGACTTCTCTTGGTATTTTGGGCATAACAGCTTTCATATGCAACTTGTATAATCCTCCTAGGCGAATCCTTGATCCTTCTAACAAGACATTCCCAGATAATTTATAAAAACATCTATTTGTCTTTGAAACAAACTCACTATCGGGATTTTTATCTTGTGCAGACAAAGTTGAAAATGAATTTTTCCTTATGTCTGGGACATACCATACTTGGGTTAGCGAAAAGGCATGCTTGTTTCCATTCACACATCTTTCTACCCTGATTGTACCATGACCCATGGCCTTTACGAAGTCTCCGTTTGCAGTTGTTACTTGATGATAATCTTTAAATGGTACATAACTATCAAACAGATCACTTTGGTTTGTGATGTGATTAGTCGCTCCACTGTCAACATACCAATTATTTTTATCATTTTCGCAAGACAACACACTAGATGACTCAGCCAGCAAGGATATATTATTATTTGTATTTCTCACATTGTCTTTCTTCTTGTCAGGTTTTGGTGGTCTACCATCCGCTTTCCATTTAGGACACCTTCGAACTATGTGACCTTTTTGTTTACAATAGTTGCATACCAAGTTGGTTCTTTTACTTCCTACATGTAACACCTCCTGCTTACACTCACTGTTATTTGACAAAGCTTTCTCATAACTGCAAAGTTGATTTGTCAAATTATCTAAAGACAGAACTTTATTTGACATGAACATCCAACTAGACTTGAATGAGAAGTATTCGGTAGGTAAGGTTTCCAAAATTTTACAAATTAACAGAAATTCTGACAGTTCACACTTACAGTTGATCCCAGATGTTATCTTATCTTTTGAAAATTCCTTTTGTAACATGTTCCACAAATTCTTTAGCTTCGAAGTATGCGTTGCTATATCATCACACATCAAAGGTCTTATTCTCGACACTTCCATCATACAATCTATGTAGTTCTAGCCAAACATCTCTTGCAGTTGTAAAACGCACAACCTTTTCTAAAGTTCCTTGTGTCATATTAATAGTCATAACAAGTAGAACACTACTATCTATATGACGGAATTCTGTTAACGTCTTGTCATACTTAGATTTTTCTTCAGGAGTTGCCTCTTCTGCTACAGGTGTGGGTAACTTCATTTTGCCTTCTATCACCTCCAAGCCTCCTTTAATGCCTCGTAATAATATACAGAGTTTGTATTTCCAAGTAGTCCAATTTGACGTCCCTTCTAGTAAGCCTATCTGCACTTTACTACATTCCATACTTGACTATTCCGTTTATTTTAATAACGTAGACCTTCAATCAGCGGGAACCACGCTCTGCTACCATGTTGAAGTTACCATAAAAAGCTCTGCTGGTTTTGTCTACGTTTTATTAAAAACAATATAACACTTCTAATTGACAAGTATAAAGCTAGGCTGGTCATCAAAGGTTATTCACAGCGGAAAGGTGGACTACGACCAAACCTACAGCCCTGTAGCTAAGGGAGGAACTATAAGGTCACTGTTAAGTATAGCAGCTAACAGAAAGATGTCTCTTACACAGTTTGATGTGTGTACAGCATTTCTTTATGGTAAACTGAACGAACAAATCTACATGAAGCAACCAGAAGGCTATGAAGATGGAAGTAAAAATGTATGTAAACTTCAACGGAGTCTTTATGGTTTAAAACAGGCACCGAGATGTTGGAATAAACGTTTTACCGAATACATCGAACAGCTTGGTTTCAAGAGATCTGTTGAAGATACATGCTTATTTATAAAAAATGTTGGTGAAGACATGCTTTTACTAGTTCTCTATGTAGATGACGGACTGGTAGCTTCTACTAACGATGCTTTGAAAGATTCTTTTCTAAAGAATTTGCAAGAAGAGTTCAAAATAACTGTTAAGAAAGCTTCTTATTACTTAGGATTGGAAATTGGGAGAAAAGAAGATGGGACTATACATGTTAGCCAGTCTGTGTATGCAAGAAAAGTGCTTGAACGTTTTGGTATGCAAGACTGTAAACCTGTATCTACACCTATAATCAAAGAAATTGTTCAAGTAGGGAAGGAAGGTGATGATGAATTGAACACCACTTTTCCTTATAGAGAAGCAGTTGGAGCCCTAATGTATTTAATGACAGGCGCTACGCCGGACTTAGCCTTTGCCGTTTATCAAGAACTTACATACAAACCAGGTGTGCAAAGCAAGCTAGAAATCTTCAGTGACGCAGATCATGGTGGAGACGACACTACAGGACGCTCAACGTCAGGAGTCTTAACGATGTTTGGTGGTGGTGCAATATCTTGGATCAGTCAACGTCAGACTTCAGTTTCAATATCAACAACGGAAGCTGAAATTGTCGCTGCCAGTGAAGCTGCTCGAGAATTACTATGGATAAATCGTCTTTTAGGAGAAACTATAAGTTTGAAGACAATTCCCGTTATAATGGTTGATAATGAGGCTGCAATTAAGTTGTCATACAATCCAGAGTACCATCGACGAACAAAGCACATACATATTAGACATTTCTTTGTTCGTGAGCTAGTTCTTAATGGATCTATAAAAGTTAAGGTTACCTCGGAGGATCAGCTGGCGGATATTTTGACGAAGCCTTTATTCAGGCCTAGGTTGGAAAAGTTGAAGTCAGCAATGGGTTTATCCAAAATGTTTCAATGAGGGAAGGTGTTGAAGTGAAGCAAGCATTGATATATTTTGAATACTATCTAGTAAGCTTTGGAATATAATTTTGATGTAATGTCAATTAGAAGTTTTTAATAAAACGTAGACAAAACCAGCAGAGTTTTTTATGGTAACTTCAACATTTATCATACTATATGTCAGATATAATCCCTTAATCGAGATAAAATTAGTTAGCCAGGAGTTGACAGATATATCGATTCTATTAACAGTAGGTATTGTCAAAACATCAGCGTCACTATTGAAAGACTTTGCGATAGATATATCAGGGACACAGCACTCTTAACGAGACCACTGCACCCTAGCCAACATGCCTACACACAAGGTAGGTCCACTGACACTGCTCTATACAGTGTGACAAAGCGAATACGCTCCTCAATTGACAACGGGGAATCCACATTGGGTGTATTCATCGACATTGAGGGAGTCTTCGATAAAACCACCTTCCGTTGCATTCAGGAGGCTCTGGCAGAGCGTGGCGTGGCACCTACCGTTAAGGGCTGGATCCATGCCATGCTCTCGCAAAGAATAGTGAGCCTCAAAGCGTGCAACACTACACTGAAGGGAAGAGTTGCTGGAGGCTGTCCACAGGGAGGAGTGTTGTCACCACTTTTGTGGAACCTTACCCTTGATAGCCTGCTTCTAGAATTAAATGGCCAAAGATTTGAGACCATTGGCTATGCTGATGACCTTGTTATACTCATCAGCGGAAAATTCCACAACACACTTGCGGAAAGAATGCAAGTGGCGCTAAAACACGTCGAGGACTGGTGCAAAGCTCACTCGCTTTCTGTTAACCCAGCCAAGACGGAAATGATACTCTTCACTAGTAAGAGAAAACACGGCAATTTCACACCACCAAAGTTCTGCAATAGCGAACTGAAACTGTCAGAAGAGGTCAAGTATCTCGGTGTGACCTTCGACAGGAAATTAAGCTAGAAAACACATCTTGAGCAAAGAATGAAAAGGGCAAGGATGGCTTTCGGTCAGTGTCGTAGAGCCGTGGGGAAAACCTGGGGTCTCTCACCACAGATCACACTGTGGATATACACTGCCGTTATTCGTCCTATGCTCACCTACGGGGCGGTTGCGTGGTGGTCTAGAGTCAAGCTGGCCACAACCAAAATCAAACTGGCACAAATACAAAGACTTGCTTGCCTCGGCACAACCGGGGCAATGAGCACAACCCCAATCGCTGCGCTGGACTACATGTTGTACTTGCCACCACTTGACTTCTTCATTGAAGAGGTGGCCCTGAAAACACTATTCAGGCTTCGCACGGTGGGCTACACAAAAGTAGGCGACAAGGGCGGCATGTGGGGCAGTCTATGGAGTAGTGCATCGAAAGATGTGCCGCTTCTCGACTACCGCACGGACTATATCCCACCTTGTTACGTCTTCAACAAACCTTACCTTCCCAAGGACATACCGCAGGAGAAAGGGAACACTACGAGCCTGAAGATCTATACAGACGGCTCCAAGAAAGACAGTGGAACTGGCGCTGGGATTTTCTCTCATGACTACCAGCTGCGACAGTCCATCCCCCTAGGCAAGTATCCTTCTGTAACGCAGGCGGAAATCTTTGCCATAAAAACTGCCGCGGAGGGTATTATCAGCTCCGACAAAACTGGCAGGAACGTAACGATCTACACAGACAGCAGACAAGCCATACTCTCATTAAGTCATTGCAGGTTTACCTCCGACTTAGTCTTGGACTGTCATAACACCCTTGTGGAGGCGTCCAGACACAACAATGTCAACCTCACATGGATAAAAGGGCATTCTGAGGACAAGGGCAATCGGCACGCTGACAAACTAGCCAGAAGAGCTGCCAACGGACCGGTAAGCTCGCCGGAACCCTTCCTACTACCCACTAATAACCTTCTGCTACAATCACTGAAGGACATCACCCACACGAAATTCTTTCGACAGTGGGAAAATCTACCTGGCTGTCAGCAAGCTAGGGAAGGGCTCCCCCTTTCCTCCAGCACCACTGCTAGGAAATTTACACAGCTGCCCAGAAACAAGCTACGTTTAGTTACGGGTATTCTAACGGGTCACTGTGGTTTACGGAAGCATCTTCACGTGATGCATCTCGCTGAAACGTCTATATGCCGAGCTTGTGAGCTAGAGGATGAGACGGTAAAACACATTTTATGTGAATGCCCAGACCTGGTTGAATACAGGGAACGCTTGCTGGGGGATCCATGGCCGACCATGGACGGAATCAGGAACGCACCTCTGAGCTGCGTCCTAGCCTTCGTTAACAACCTAGGCTGGTTGACATAGCTGGAGTGAGCGCAGGGGGAGGCACAAGGGGCCCAATGGGGCCTGGCTGCCACGAGGATTATCCTTGACCCCCAACACCCTACATACATACATACATCAGCGTTTCTGTCCAAATCCTGGCTAACTACTTTTATATTCATAAATTATTATTTAACCATTCTGACGAAATTACAGAAATGGCGGCTCATATGCAATATCGTTAAACAATGTTATAGAAACATCCAGTTCCTTTGGACCCTTTTGAACAAAAAGCTTTTCAGCTCTAAGTTTGGTCATGAAACTTCTAAATATGAAGTTTCGGCCCGATACGTTTCGTAGTTTCTCCAGAATCGTCGCAACAAAAAACGGTTACACACACATATACACACACACACACAACACAGACATTTTTTTGTACCTTGGTCAAATATGTTCAGGGGACCCAAAAGAACATATTTCTGCTAAAATCTCAATTTTTTTTTCGTCACGATTACAATACTTTATCATACTGCGTATGATAAAGTAAAAATGATTGTAATGTGTTTCTGTACAACCTAACACAAATATTTTTTGTAGTCTCATGTATTTTTGTAGTTTCATATATTTTTACTAGCTACTTGATATATTTGGAAGAATAAAATCTGGCAACCCTAGATAAAACAAATAATATGTTGATTTTAGCCTTTTTAATAATTGTCTAATTTTAATAGTTACTAGTCAAGTCAAGTCATTTTATTATTTCATCTTATCTTGAAAAAAAGACATGCAGAGAGACACCTTTACTGGGTAAGAATTGATGAAATAAAACATTGAATAGTTATTAAAACTCAATACTTTTAGCACATTAGTTTTATTATTAATCCGAATTATACATACTTATTTAGTATATGTACTAGACAGGAAACACATGGAGAGGAGAGAAAGACATGGAGAGGAGAGAAATTAAGAAAGGGGCTTAATACCACATGACACTTGTTTAAGTAGAATTTAGTTAAGTACGTTTTCAATTTTAATTCAGTTCACTTGAAATACAACTCACTGTTTTTATTATGATTGCCTATCCTACACACCTATTAAAGAAGAGACTTAGGGGGCAACTTATTTCTAAACCTATCTATACTATCGAAGAGTTTCTCTTTGATGAGTGATGGTGCTGTGATTGATGGAAATACATGTGATCGAACGCATTATATATTGTGTTCCTTTACTGTATATATTTTTATGACAGAAACTGTAAATTTTGAGTTGCAATAAAATTCTATTCTATTCTATCTGAAAGCAGCATTATTTTCTAAGTAATTTAGTATTCTACATACAATACCATAAAAACAGTTAAATTTGTTGAAATTATTTTTAGCACTAAAATTAAAATTTTAAAGTCTTAGCAGGCTTTTATATCAGAAATAAAATCACACAGATCAAAAAATCGATTGGTGCCAGTTGTCATCAAGGAACAATAATTGTCCCCAAAATAACAGTAATTTGGAATCTATTATCCATGTAAGTTTTGTGATATATAACGACGAAGAGCTACGGAAAAATTGTTACAAAAAACTTTTAGAAAAAGTATTGCATATCTTTCCTTCCTTTCCTTTCCTTCCGAAAAATTTACAGATACATTTGGAAAGCTACAATTAATTGCTTAAGAAACCAAAAATTGCTTAATAAACAAAAGATTGCTTAATAAACCAAAAATTAAGTCATATCTTCTTTAGCACCGCCCTTACTGTTCATTGTCATGTCACACCCATATAACATATTCACTTACTTGTGAAATGTAGTTTCTGACAAATTCTTACTGTCTGCATCCTTTCTCCTGCCACAGCTCCGTACAGCACCCAATACTGTGCTAGTTATTTAACAAATTCTACCTATGGTATATCACAGTCCACTGAAATGTATGGAATACACCAGCTTGTCTTTTGCTATTTTGAGAAGAACCGAGGGTCTGAAACTAGAGAAAGAGGTGCCATTTCTGAGCAGAGATAAAATATATTAGACCTGGCAACTCTATTTTCCAGTTATTTGAATCAAAAAGTACTTAACTTTCTTATCAATTTATTAATAGGTTCAACTCCCCAGTGGTGAAATAAAACCGATCACATTCTCGGTATGTATTATATGCGCTGGGGCGGATTCCGGAGATGTAGCTAAACTCGCACATATAGGTACCGGTCCCGGATTGCTTACGATACCACTTCCCGTCGAGAAAAGGTAATTTCTCTCCTCGTACAAAGTAACCGATACATTTTTCTCTCTGCCTTTGTTTATAGGAAACGTTACGTTTATTGTTACGAATGTCAGGGAGATGGCCCCGGAATCAATACGCCCCTAACTATAGATTATACGGGTACTTACTTTAGGAGAGACGGTCTCGGGGGCACGTTTATCGGTGGCCTATCCCCACTTCCAGGCGAGGAACCGAAAACAGACAATATGGATGTCGATCATCAGTATTTTGATGAGAAAATATGGCCTATTCTGGCCGGAAGAGTGCCTGCTTTCAATAGTGTAAAGGTAAATCGATAGGCCCAAGGTGTGTCATAATTTTTATGTGAATTAAAAAAAAAATTAACTAATTATTAGGAAAAAATGTATGATACAGTGTGATAGTTGAAGCGGTTGATATTTACGTAATCTTAAGAGATAGGAAAAAATACTTTATACAAAAGTTTTTTGGCCCTCCATTTTCCACAACACAAAATCATTTCTATTTAAAAGGATGTTGCATGTAGACCGTGTAGTGTGTAGACGTGGCAAAAAAATACACTTTCTTGAACTTTTTTAAATGGGACATCCTGTATATTATTTGTTGGCTGTTATAACTAGGGATGCCGCGAATATTCAGCTACTATTCGGTATTGGGCCGAATACTGCGTACTATTCGGCCGTATACCGAATACCTAATCATGAGAAAAAAAGCACCTCAAAAATCTATTTTAACAACAAAATAATAGAAATTTCATAAGTAAAATTCTTTAATGGTAAGTTATGATAAATAAAAGCATTTTTTTCTATATTTGTTGGTAACAAACGATTGCGATTTTCCACATAGATAGTGCCTGCTTCTGAAAATAAAATAATTCCAAAATTTTCCAAATAGTTTCCGAATTTAGTATTGATTTATGCATTATAACCGGAAATCTGTCCGCATGCAAACTTTCAACTCGTTTGGACAATTTTTCAACGTTTTTCCGAATTTCTTATTTATTCATGCATTATAACCGGAAATCTGTCCACATCTAAATTTCAACTCAATTGGACATTGGGAAGTCGATTACAAGATTTGAACGTAACAAATAAACAAAGTGAAGAGTTGAAGTAAATAATGAACTAAGAGTCAAAAATTCAAAAATTTGTGTTGGTCTTATTACATTAAAGTGGGCTGGGTCCCACTGACTTTAATGTAAATAACGGGGTACGCAAAAATATGTCGAGAAATGAAATGTATCTACAGAAATAGTGCGCTACGTGCCTTTAATGCCAGTAGTAACTTATAACTAAAAAGTAATGTGTTTTATAAAAAAATGATTCCTACCAAAAATTCTTATAATTAAAAAAATTAAATATACAGGGTGTTATTAGAAAGAAAAGGTTTGCAAAAATTTGAATGCGATTTGGGACACTATATACTCGCAAATGAGACTGCAAACGATCTACCCCGGATGCAATGCACCGCAATGAGACTGGTTGTAACCTGTAGCAAATATTCGGTGCTTCGGCCGAAAGTGTGGCTGAATATTCGGTATTCGGTATTGGGAAAAATTACTATTCGCGGCATCACTAGTTATAACCCTTAACATCTCTTCAATTTATATCAAGTATGTAGTTTGATGTAAAATAGTTAATGGTGATCAAACAGGTAATATAGAACCTAGCCAGAGATATTCCAATACAAAGTATTACGGTTATTCAGTTATTAACAATTTTATGTGAAATTTTTGTCTCTCCAGAACAATAACCCATTTGTAATGACATTACTATTACATGGGCGCATATACAACAACATTTTTGAGAGTCGACCTAAAAGTATAAGGTTTAGTTCTTTAAATTTCAAATAACTCAAAAACTAAATAGATATAGAATATACAAAAATACATATAGGTCGCAATGAATATAAAGAACGTAGAGTGCAGTTAGCAAATAATATACAGGTAGTTCCATTCAACAAACTCAAGAAATAGGCGTTTGGAAATGCTGGAAAATTTTTAGTGGTAATAGTTCGGAATTACCAAAAGTCCTTATATTAAGGGTCCGGTGAAACGATGCTTTAGAACGTACCCTAAATGGCGTTTCCGTACTTCCAGTTGTTCTTCAAAAGTTGCTTTTAAATTTGAGATTTTTTATGCTCAAACGGTTTGAATTGAATGTAGCTATTGGGGAAAACTGCTCATAACAATAATTGAAAAGGAAATACTTTTTGAAAATTAGTCATTATTGAACAATGGGCAGTAACTTCCGATTTTATTTTTAGATTTATAAATCATTGATTTTTAGCCATGCACACAAAAATCACCTACCTATGTATGCAATAAAATCGCCATAAAAGCAGAAAATGCTATGATTTTTGTGCGGATTGCGTTGTTTGAACGAAGAGTGGGAATTCCGGTAGTTCACCGCTTTTCGAATAGATGGCGCCACCGCTGTTTGAAATTTAGGTGTAATGTATCTCTCTCAGCGCTGTAGGAATAGTCCTGCTAGCTCTGTTTAGCATATTGAATACCATCAAAGCAAAAAATGGTTATATGCGAACGGATGGTCGCATGGCCATCCGTATTATTTGTGTATAGCACAATGAAACCAAGACTTGATAGGGTGGTGGGAGGTTTTTTTTTGTCGAAAGCGATTTATAAAATCGCCCGTGGTACGTAAATTTAGGCAAGGCTGCAAATTCCATGTGTTGAGTGAAGCTTTTCATTACCAATATTCTCAACATGAAGTTTATATAAATGTAATTTATTCCCAACAAGACCTGACCTGAAATAAAAATGGGTCAGTATTTAGTACAGATGTGTACCTACGTAATGTGTATTATACAGGCTGATACATAACTCGAGGCGAAAAATGAAATGCTATCAGCATCATAATACTAAATCAAAATTGCAAAAGAAGGCTGATACATAACTCGAGGCGAAAAATGAAATGCTATCAGCATCAAATACTAAATCAAAAATGCAAAAGAACTTTATTTTTCGATCGGCATTTGTTTTAGAGATATTTGTTTTGAAGTTCTGTGACCGCGGTAATGTAGTAAACAAGAAAAAAGTAGAAAGTGAAAACAATTTATTTACAATAGAATTTGATTATGAACTAATAAATAAATAATAAATAAATAATAAATAAATAATAAATAAATAATAAATAATAAATAAATAATAAATAAATAATAAATAAATAATAAATAAATAATAAATAAATAATAAATAAATAATAAATAAATAATAAATAATAAATAAATAATAAATAAATAATAAATAAATAATAAATAAATAATAAATAAATAATAAATAAATAATAAATAAATAATAAATAAATAATAAATAAATAATAAATAAATAATAAATAAATAATAAATAAATAATAAATAAATAATAAATAAATAATAAATAAATAATAAATAAATAATAAATAAATAATAAATAAATAATAAATAAATAAATAATAAATAAATAATAAATAAATAATAAATAAATAATAAATAAATAATAAATAAATAATAAATAAATAATAAATAAATAATAAATAAATAATAAATAAATAATAAATAAATAATAAATAAATAATAAATAAATAATAAATAAATAATAAATAAATAATAAATAAATAATAAATAAATAATAAATAAATAATAAATAAATAATAAATAAATAATAAATAAATAATAAATAAATAATAAATAAATAATAAATAAATAATAAATAAATAATAAATAAATAATAAATAAATAATAAATAAATAATAAATAAATAATAAATAAATAATAAATAAATAATAAATAAATAATAAATAAATAATAAATAAATAATAAATAAATAATAAATAAATAATAAATAAATAATAAATAAATAATAAATAAATAATAAATAAATAATAAATAAATAATAAATAAATAATAAATAAATAATAAATAAATAATAAATAAATAATAAATAAATAATAAATAAATAATAAATAAATAATAAATAAATAATAAATAAATAATAAATAAATAATAAATAAATAATAAATAAATAATAAATAAATAATAAATAAATAATAAATAAATAATAAATAAATAATAAATAAATAATAAATAAATAATAAATAAATAATAAATAAATAATAAATAAATAATAAATAAATAATAAATAAATAATAAATAAATAATAAATAAATAATAAATAAATAATAAATAAATAATAAATAAATAATAAATAAATAATAAATAAATAATAAATAAATAATAAATAAATAATAAATAAATAATAAATAAATAATAAATAAATAATAAATAAATAATAAATAAATAATAAATAAATAATAAATAAATAATAAATAAATAATAAATAAATAATAAATAAATAATAAATAAATAATAAATAAATAATAAATAAATAATAAATAAATAATAAATAAATAATAAATAAATAATAAATAAATAATAAATAAATAATAAATAAATAATAAATAAATAATAAATAAATAATAAATAAATAATAAATAAATAATAAATAAATAATAAATAAATAATAAATAAATAATAAATAAATAATAAATAAATAATAAATAAATAATAAATAAATAATAAATAAATAATAAATAAATAATAAATAAATAATAAATAAATAATAAATAAATAATAAATAAATAATAAATAAATAAATAATAAATAAATAATAAATAAATAATAAATAATAAATAAATAATAAATAAATAATAAATAAATAATAAATAAATAATAAATAAATAATAAATAAATAATAAATAAATAATAAATAAATAATAAATAAATAATAAATAAATAATAAATAAATAATAAATAAATAATAAATAAATAATAAATAAATAATAAATAAATAATAAATAAATAATAAATAAATAATAAATAAATAATAAATAAATAATAAATAAATAATAAATAAATAATAAATAAATAATAAATAAATAATAAATAAATAATAAATAAATAATAAATAAATAATAAATAAATAATAAATAAATAATAAATAAATAATAAATAAATAATAAATAAATAATAAATAAATAATAAATAAATAATAAATAAATAATAAATAAATAATAAATAAATAATAAATAAATAATAAATAAATAATAAATAAATAATAAATAAATAATAAATAAATAAATAAATAATAAATAAATAATAAATAAATAATAAATAAATAATAAATAAATAATAAATAAATAATAAATAAATAATAAATAAATAATAAATAAATAATAAATAAATAATAAATAAATAATAAATAAATAATAAATAAATAATAAATAAATAATAAATAAATAATAAATAAATAATAAATAAATAATAAATAAATAATAAATAAATAATAAATAAATAATAAATAAATAATAAATAAATAATAAATAAATAATAAATAAATAATAAATAAATAATAAATAAATAATAAATAAATAATAAATAAATAATAAATAAATAATAAATAAATAATAAATAAATAATAAATAAATAATAAATAAATAATAAATAAATAATAAATAAATAATAAATAAATAATAAATAAATAATAAATAAATAATAAATAAATAATAAATAAATAATAAATAAATAATAAATAAATAATAAATAAATAATAAATAAATAATAAATAAATAATAAATAAATAATAAATAAATAATAAATAAATAATAAATAAATAATAAATAAATAATAAATAAATAATAAATAAATAATAAATAAATAATAAATAAATAATAAATAAATAATAAATAAATAATAAATAAATAATAAATAAATAATAAATAAATAATAAATAAATAATAAATAAATAATAAATAAATAATAAATAAATAATAAATAAATAATAAATAAATAATAAATAAATAATAAATAAATAATAAATAAATAATAAATAAATAATAAATAAATAATAAATAAATAATAAATAAATAATAAATAAATAATAAATAAATAATAAATAAATAATAAATAAATAATAAATAAATAATAAATAAATAAATAAATAATAAATAAATAATAAATAAATAATAAATAAATAATAAATAAATAATAAATAAATAATAAATAAATAATAAATAAATAAATAATAAATAAATAATAAATAAATAATAAATAAATAATAAATAAATAATAAATAAATAATAAATAAATAATAAATAAATAATAAATAAATAATAAATAAATAATAAATAAATAATAAATAAATAATAAATAAATAATAAATAAATAATAAATAAATAATAAATAAATAATAAATAAATAATAAATAAATAATAAATAAATAATAAATAAATAATAAATAAATAATAAATAAATAATAAATAAATAATAAATAAATAATAAATAAATAATAAATAAATAATAAATAAATAATAAATAAATAATAAATAAATAATAAATAAATAATAAATAAATAATAAATAAATAATAAATAAATAATAAATAAATAATAAATAAATAATAAATAAATAATAAATAAATAATAAATAAATAATAAATAAATAATAAATAAATAATAAATAAATAATAAATAAATAATAAATAAATAATAAATAAATAATAAATAAATAATAAATAAATAATAAATAAATAATAAATAAATAATAAATAAATAATAAATAAATAATAAATAAATAATAAATAAATAATAAATAAATAATAAATAAATAATAAATAAATAATAAATAAATAATAAATAAATAATAAATAAATAATAAATAAATAATAAATAAATAATAAATAAATAATAAATAAATAATAAATAAATAATAAATAAATAATAAATAAATAATAAATAAATAATAAATAAATAATAAATAAATAATAAATAAATAATAAATAAATAATAAATAAATAATAAATAAATAATAAATAAATAATAAATAAATAATAAATAAATAATAAATAAATAATAAATAAATAATAAATAAATAATAAATAAATAATAAATAAATAATAAATAAATAATAAATAAATAATAAATAAATAATAAATAAATAATAAATAAATAATAAATAAATAATAAATAAATAATAAATAAATAATAAATAAATAATAAATAAATAATAAATAAATAATAAATAAATAATAAATAAATAATAAATAAATAATAAATAAATAATAAATAAATAATAAATAAATAATAAATAAATAATAAATAAATAATAAATAAATAATAAATAAATAATAAATAAATAATAAATAAATAATAAATAAATAATAAATAAATAATAAATAAATAATAAATAAATAATAAATAAATAATAAATAAATAATAAATAAATAATAAATAAATAATAAATAAATAATAAATAAATAATAAATAAATAATAAATAAATAATAAATAAATAATAAATAAATAATAAATAAATAATAAATAAATAATAAATAAATAATAAATAAATAATAAATAAATAATAAATAAATAATAAATAAATAAATAAATAAATAAATAATAAATAAATAATAAATAAATAATAAATAAATAATAAATAAATAATAAATAAATAATAAATAAATAATAAATAAATAATAAATAAATAATAAATAAATAATAAATAAATAATAAATAAATAATAAATAAATAATAAATAAATAATAAATAAATAATAAATAAATAATAAATAAATAATAAATAAATAATAAATAAATAATAAATAAATAATAAATAAATAATAAATAAATAATAAATAAATAATAAATAAATAATAAATAAATAATAAATAAATAATAAATAAATAATAAATAAATAATAAATAAATAATAAATAAATAATAAATAAATTAATAAATAAATAAATAATAAATAAATAATAAATAAATAAATAATAAATAAATAAATAATAAATAATAAATAATAAATAATAAATAATAAATAAATAATAAATAAATAATAAATAAATAATAAATAAATAATAAATAAATAATAAATAAATAATAAATAAATAATAAATAAATAATAAATAAATAAATAAATAAATAATAAATAAATAAATAATAAATAATAAATAATAAATAAATAATAAATAAATAATAAATAAATAATAAATAAATAATAAATAAATAATAAATAAATAATAAATAAATAATAAATAAATAATAAATAAATAATAAATAAATAATAAATAAATAATAAATAAATAAATAATAAATAAATAAATAATAAATAAATAATAAATAAATAATAAATAAATAATAAATAAATAATAAATAAATAATAAATAAATACTAAATAAATAGTAAATAAATAATAAATAAATAATAAATAAATAATAAATAAATAATAAATAAATAATAAATAAATAGTAAATAAATAATAAATAAATAATAAATAAATAATAAATAAATAATAAATAAATAATAAATAAATAATAAATAAATAATAAATAAATAATAAATAAATAATAAATAAATAATAAATAAATAATAAATAAATAATAAATAAATAATAAATAAATAATAAATAAATAATAAATAAATAATAAATAAATAATAAATAAATAATAAATAAATAATAAATAAATAATAAATAAATAATAAATAAATAATAAATAAATAATAAATAAATAATAAATAAATAATAAATAAATAATAAATAAATAATAAATAAATAATAAATAAATAATAAATAAATAATAAATAAATAATAAATAAATAATAAATAAATAATAAATAAATAATAAATAAATAATAAATAAATAATAAATAAATAATAAATAAATAATAAATAATAAATAAATAATAAATAAATAATAAATAAATAATAAATAAATAATAAATAAATAATAAATAAATAAATAATAAATAAATAATAAATAAATCATAAATAAATCATAAATAAATCATAAATAAATAATAAATAAATATTAAATAATAAGAAATACGGGAAATATTATATTAGCCACAAACTGTAATTTTATTCAAGCGCGTTTTCATGTTGGAACAAATTATTTATTATTGTCACATTTACTGTTTTACAAATAATAATAATTACATATTGATAAAAAAAAAGTCCATGACTTACCTTTAATACTGTATATTCATTTAGCCATAAGTCATTAAAACTTTGAATTGCAATATATCGAAGAAAGCCCAAATCAAGAAGGTATATCGAAGTTATGAATTTGATTATTTTAGTGCTAAATCTACTTGTTAATCTTTTGTCTCAGGTTATAAATCATTATGCCGAATACTAAAAAAGTCGATTTTGTGAAGGCTGTGAATGTAAAAAAATTGAAAAAACATTCGACTCCAACTGCAGATAATTTTCGTAGACCGACTCCGGCAAAATTGAATATCTTACGGTGTGTGGAAAAGAACAAAAAAGGAAATGTCATTCTGGGAAATACTTTGCACACATATCCATAACTTTTCATCCAGTCATTTTTAATCGCATATCCGCGTGTAAAAATGTTCAAAGTTTATGAACCTGCTTAGGCCACAACATTATTATTATTATTATTTGTCCCTCAAATCTCCGAGGTTAAAAATGTTTAAAGTTCATGAATTTTTTAGACCACTAATATGACTTGGTGTACTTCTTTGACTTGGTGTACATTTGGTCACAATCGAATGAAAAAAATGACCTTTTCGATTTGTTTTTTTTTCTGAAACTGTGCTCGCGTGACAGAAGTACCAGTATTCATATTTTTTAGGCAATGATGTAGTTCGTAAACGTTTGGCGAATATATAGATTTCTAAAAATCCGTCAAATTAAGCTAATATATACTTTCTTTTCATTTTGTGCGTAGTAATTTAAATTTGATACATCTGCAATAACTACTTTAGACTCAACATGTTGCGGGCTTTCCAAAACCGTATCAGTTATGAAAATCGGTTGAAAAAAAGGATAACTTTCCCGGTGTATTTCTTACGCCGTGCCGCGGCGAGCCAAGCGTACAACCGCAGATCGCACACCCTCAGACTCAGAGTGTGAAATATGAAATAACGAGGAATAGGTCAAATAGGTCAAATAGGTATCGAAATAATACCTACCACTGGCGCGATGCACAGCCTCGGTATAAAGCAGCCAGCAGCGAGCACGTGACAAATACGTCAGCCGAAGTGGCGCGCTGGCCGCTGCCGTTCAACGACGTTGAAATAAGTATAATAAAACAGAAAAATATGCATGTAGGGGAGTTGTAGGGTGGGTGGCGCCATCACGCGGCCTGTGGTAAAAGTCGCCCGGTTTCCGCACCCTTAAACCAAACTGTATTTAAGGATTTTGGTCAATAACACACAAAAAGTTCCAATCAGTTCTTGTTGAGAAAAAAAATAATTCGTGGTCACAGATTGCAGAATACAATGTAGTCATTTTGCCTTTGCTACGTTTCATGTAGAATATTTGCATTTTATGTTTGGCATTTGATGCTTCACATCTTGTTTTTAGTATACAAAAAAAGGTCTACTCTCTTGGCCTCAAGTATCTTGCTTCATATGACATAATAAGTTTATTTAGAGCTTGATTTAAAAACTTCCAAAAATATAAGTAGTTACTTGCAAAGTAAAGTAAAACATTACCTAATCCATATGTATGGTACGACAAAAGTGTCTTAAATAAACTTGTAGGACGCAAAATGAGAAATGAGATGGCGATATCAGTTTCATTGCAGACGGCGCTGCAATCGGTGAAAATAAGGTTAACTTCATTTTTTTTTTAAATGGGAATACCCATATCTATCTACTCATGGTACAACGTAGAGATATTTAGGAGTCTCAAGTTAAAACGACCACCCGGTATATACAAGTAAGGGTGTATGTGTTATACTTATAACTTTATAACTGCGCACGGATACATCGCGGTGTTTCAGGAACCCATCGTTACAAATCAGCTATAGTCGCTTTTATACTGTACAAAAAACTGTTTGTTGTTAATATTTTTTGGTATTCTAACCTAAAATCTATTAAACAAAATAATGTTTTAGTTAAAAGAATTTTAAAATTTCTCTAATCCAGATGATCAGATATCCGGATAATTGAGGTCCGGATAATAGGAGTTCTACTGTATTTAAAGTAGTTTAAAAAATATCAAAGAACGCGATAATTAAAAACCAGAATCGCTCCCTTAAGGAATCTAAATATACCAATATATACAGGATGTTTGTTTTGAATCATAGGTCCGCAGTGCATGGAGTGGCTTTTATGACTTCAACTATTACGACGAGAACGGTATCATCGGACCACATCCTTACTACCACAATTTATACATAGCAACAGGATTTAGCGGACATGGTAACAAACAAATCCCAAATTTATCACACGAAAGAAAACAATATTTTCCGTTCGAATTTTATTCCTAGGTATCCAACAAGCACCAGCAGTGGGAAGAGCAGTTGCTGAATTAATCTTAGACGGAGATTACCAATCTATCGATCTTACAAGATTTGGCTTTGACAGGTTAGTTGTTGATAAACCGATGTTGGAAGCCTGCATAGTTTAACAAAAGAAATGTTTTTATTATAAATAAAAGTTTAACAATAATTGTCTTTTATAAATAATGTACATAACAAAAAGAAATAAAATAAATGAATCTGTGAAAGTTTTGGTTATACGTTTATTTGAACTGTCCTGCGTTGGCCCCGAATAGGTTGTTGCCCTGTTTTGAAGCTGCCCTCGATGGAGCAAAACCGAGCATCTTCTGGATGTTCTGCCGGATCGACATTGTGCATAAAATGTATAAGAAGATGAAGGAACACTCCGTATAGTCCTCTCCAGGTAAGTTTCTATGGCTTAGGCCTTGAATCCACACGATGGGGACAAAAGGTAACTGTGCCACCACTCTTCCGTCAAAGCTAGAAGTAAAGTAATTATTTCGTAATAAAAATAACCAAGTGATTGTTTTTATATCAAATAAAACTGTATTTTCTACATAAATTTAGATATTGGAATAAATAAAGAAAATTATTTTTTTCTAATCGCGTATTTGAGAACCTGAACAAGTTCCATAAGGGCAAAAATGCATAGATATATTTTTATATTTTTTAAAAGCATGTTTGAACACTTGAAACTTTGTTATTTATGGTTACTTTTGACTATTTTTTGTATTACAATATATATATCAAACTTTGTGCTCTTCTGGGAAGGCAAATACAAATTTTATTTGATTACTAGTGTGTACATAGAATATTGTAGACCCAAAACATTTATCTATTATATAAATGATAATAATCTATATTATATTTGTCGGTCTAGCTAGACCAGTTTTAATAAGTTTCAAACATTTTTTCTAATCTAAATACTTGCAAATTTTACAAAATAAATATTCCCTTATAAATGTTTTTATATGAAAACGTTTTTTTGGATTACAAATTATATCTGTTCCAAAGAAGAAAAATTAAACCAAATATACCAAACGTAATAAAACTGACTGTAGTACTGTTAGTTTTAGGTAAAATACCAGAGGCCATAAGGAAGTTTAATATGTATCTAAAATGAGTGCATTAATTGTAAGGGGTAATACACAATATGACGAACTTAACATCTTAATAGGTTAATAATATGGTGACATACAGGCGGGATGTAAATTTTAAATAAATCAAAAATTATGGCCACAACCTGGATTTGAACCAGGGACCTTGGCGTTTCTAGCACAATGCTCTCCCATCTGAGCTAGAAACGCAAAGGTCCCTGGTTCAAATCCAGGTTGTGGCTGTAATTTTTGATTTATTTAAAATTTACATCCCGCATGTATGTCACCAGATTATTAACTTATAAATATTAATTTGACAAATTATGTCGTTAAACATTTTCATTATTAACATCTTAATATTTTTGTTTTACTTTATCATACGTAGTATTATAAAGCATTATAATAGTGCCGAAAAAAAAATTTGAGATTTTAGAATTATGCCCTTTTGGGTCCCCTGAACATTTTTGACCAAGGTACAAAAAATGTCTGTGTTTGTGTATGTGTATGTGTGTGTATCAGGATTGCCACCTGTCCTCGTTTCACGAGGATTGTCCTCGTACGAACGATTTGTCCTCGTGTCCTCGGCGTGATAGCATTTGTCTTCCTGTACACGGATAAAAAAGATTTGTAGTTTTTAAGATATATATCTTTTAAATTTATTGTTTTGGATCAAAACATTTCTTTGACGCGAACAATAATATTTACTTCATTGTATATTCTAGTTTATTTGCGTGTAGAGACTAATTTATTTGCAACATTTATTTAAGTCAAATAATTATATTTGGATTAAAAAAAAAATTACTTTCCTTTAAAGTAATATTTTTGTTTTGATTTAAAAAGACATTTCTCTACACCGAAGAAATCGAAGATCTATTGAATTCAAATACATATTTATATTTGTATACATTACAAGAAGAGGTGTATTTCCTTCAAAGAAATATTTTTGCTTTGGCTTAAAAATAGGTTTACTTCCGGCAAAGAAGTCATATTTTGATTGAAATGAATATATTTTTAGTGTAAATATCTCATCCAACTGTATTGTTAGAAGGCGCTGTAAACACTCTCCTCGCAGGTTGGCTTTATCTTCAGTATAAATAGTAGACTGGTGAAAGCCTACCGCTCAATTGATGTCATGCGTCTGGCTAAATTGTTAAAAAGGCTGTGTGATCGGCAGTATAGAGCACAGTGCATACAGGTTCAAGTTCCGATTCCGAATCAGCGTACACTTTGCTACCCTAACAATGACTATATGTAGGTCTGGGGAAACCAACCACTGGTCGTGGATATGCGACATCCCAAAAGACGGTGAGACGTGGATTTTTCTCTACTATCCCCTTCGAAAAAGTTCTAGTCAATAATAGCTCAATGATTTCTTTAAGCAAAGAACCATTTATCGCAACTTTAAAATATCGCATTTTAACTCAACCAACAACCTCGTAAATTTCAAAAATTTTAATTCTTTCACTCAACACAATCATAATTATTTGAACTAAATAAATCTGAAAGGTATTTGTCGGGCAATTCCGTCATACGAAGATCGAAGATCGAGGAAGCAACCGTATACACGTGTTTCGGACTATTAGTCCTCATCAGTACGTAAATCTTACCGTCGATTAACCAGCTTTCCTTTAAATAAATCTGGTTCGTTATAATATACAAATTGTAAATTTTAATTAAAAACATAAGTTGTTTGACACAAATAAACGCTCTTTCCACCATGCACATTAGGGTAGTCCAAATTTATACCTTGCAGAATCTTTTTTTTTGCTGGAGGGCAACGATCCCCCCCAATCGGCTCCTTTTCCGGAAAAAAAAATTCCCCCAAAATTTGAAAAAAATCGGTTAACGTTAACACGTGCCACCGAGCACCTCAAATTTCCCATTTAAAATACATTGGAAAAATGCATCTTTCTTTCCATTTTTTTTCACGTTTCGAATTTAGAAAAAAATTTGCGGGAGATTATCAGAAATTGTTCAGAACTTCCCAAAGATCAAATCCACAACCACTATTTTTTCTTTCACTGCCCCCACCCTCTCCTGCAGTACCCTAAAAGTGAGGCAAAATTTTCTCCAAATTTACTATTTTACAAAGTTACGTGATTTATTGTTTTTTTTTACAGAAATTACTATTAATGAATTGTTGATATGTTTTTTGTCATTTATTAACTAATTTAAAAATTAAAAAAAATGTTTGAACAATTACTTAATTATTTACAAAAATATACGATGTTACGAACTCATTTTTCCATTTGTTGCAAACATTATTAAATTATTGTTTTTGTCATTTATTAACTAATTAGCAATTGTTTAAACAAAAATGTATGTTGTTATGCACATAATTTTCCAATTTTGCAGAAATTATTAGATTATTGGTATTTTTGTCATTTATTAACTAATTTGCAATTGTTTAAACAAATAAATACATTGTAATGGACATGATTTTCTATGTTTTTGCATGAATTAGTATTAGATTATTGGCAGTTTTTTGACATTTATTAACTAATTTGTAATTGTTTAAACAAATATTATTTGTTTAAACAAATATACCTATATATTGTTACGGACATATTTTTTATATTTATTGCAGAAACTATTATTAAATTATTGGCATTTTTTTGTCATTTATTAACCAATTTGCAATTCTTTAAACAATTACCAATTTTTTAAACAAAGATTTACCATGTTTTTTGTTTTTCCTCTTGTAAAAATTATATTGTTACATTGTTGGCAAGTTTCTTGTAAGTTCTTACTTTGTTACTTTTTGAATTTGCAATTCTTTAAACAAGTACCAATTTTTTAAACAAAAATTTACAATGTTTTTTGTTTTTCCTCTCTTAGGAATTATATTGTTACATTGTTGGCAAGTTTTTTGTAATTTGTTACTTAATATGCAATTGTTTGAACAAATAAATTTGTTTAAACAATAATATTCAATGTTGGTACGTATTTCTTCACAAAAATTATTAATAAGTATTAATAAGTGTTAATAAGTAATGTTGTTGCAACACTATATATAATTGAAAATTATTAAAAAAATTTGGCAAGAAAAAAAAGATAAGAAATATAATAATAATTTTCGTCAAAAAGTTACGTCAGTACCATCGTATATTTTTGTTTAAACAAATGGTATTTATTTAAACAATTGCAAACTAGTTAGCAAATGACGAAAAAATGCCAACAATCTAATTATAATTTCTGATAAAAAAAGAAAAATATGTCCGTAACATTGTATATATTTGTAAACAAATGGTATTTGTTTATACAATTGCAAATTAGTTAGCAAATGACCAAAAAATGCCAATAACCTAATAATAATTTCCTTTAAAAAAATAGAAAATATGTCCGCAACATTGTATATATATTTCTTTAAACAAATGGTATTTGTTTAAACAATTGCTAATTAGTTAATAAATGACAAAAAAGCCAATAATCCAATAACTTCTGCAAAAAAAAATGGAAAAATATGTTCGTAACATCGTATATTTTTGTTTAAACAAATGCTAATTGTTTAAACAATTTCAAATTAGTTAATAAACGACAAAAAAATATGCCAATAATCGAATAATAATCACTTCTGACAAAAACAATAATAAGACACGTAACATTGTAAAATTGAAAATTTGGAGAAACTTTTGACTCATATTTAGGGTACTATGGGGAAGGTGGGGGGTGGTGAACAAAAAAAATAGTGGTTGTGGATTTGTTCCTTGGAGTGTTCTGAACAATTTCTGATAATCTCCCGCAATTTTTTTTCTAAATCCGAAACGTGAAAAAAAACGGAAAAAAAGATGCATTTTTGCAATGTATTTTAAATGGGAATTTTGAGGTGCTCGGTGGCACGTGTTAACGTTAACCGATTGTTCCCAAATTTGGGGGGAATTTTTTCTTCTGGAAAAGGGACAGATTGGGGGGGATCGTTGCCCTCTAGCGAAAAGTCCGTTTTTTGGACCACCCTAATGCACATATTTCAAAAAAATGCGATTTTATCCACAAATAAATATTTCTCTGCCTCTATTGAAACAATATTGATGCATATTGCAGATTTCAATGCATATTTATTTAAATTAAACAAAGTTTACTATCTGTGTAGGATGAAATTGTGTTACCTAACCTAAACTACAAATGTTTTGAACATTTCTGTAAGATTTTGATATTTTACGTTTTCTCCGACCTACTACGTCTTATCTTAATTACAGCAATGATGAATGCGCCACCTAAAAAAATTAAGCGAGATACAAAATTCAACAATTAACCACCAAAAGTCGACTAGTTTAAAGCGAAATTATGGTTTACATGGTAGTTTTTGAGAATATACCTAAATTTTATTTTTATGTGATATTACCAAGGTATTATTTTCGCATATTTAATAAAGTAATGTAGCATTTGTTTCCTGTTATATTTCAAGAATATTTTGTTTTATTATTTGATTGTGTTCTATGTGGCAGTATGATGTGGACATATTGGATATGACATAAGGTGCGTTCTGATTAGTGGTAATGGTAGGTATTGGCGTGGTAGCAGCCGAAATTATAGTGTTCCTCAAACGTGATAGTGACACATATTAGTATGTACTATCCGCGCCAAAAAAAAGTCGTACGCCTTGTAGCTTTGTAAATGGTTCTTTTATAACCTATACGCTGTCATTCTGACATTAATCATAGGTGCGAAACATACACCAACTGTCAAGTTGACAAGCCAGAATTACATGATGTCAAAATTAGCTGTACGACTTTTTTTGGCGCGCATAGTACATAAACATGAGTCACTAGCACTTCTATGATAAATACTATAATGGCGTCTACTACCACTGCCATTACCACTAATCAGAACGGACCTTAATATGTTCACCTGCTTACTGTCCTCGTGAACAATTACAAAAAGGTGGCAACCCTGGTGTGTATGTGTGCACCCGTTTTCTTTGTGCAGACGATTTCGGAGAAACTACTAAAGGTATCGGGATGAAACTTCATATTTAGAAGTTTCATGACTAAACTTAGAGCTGAAAAGCTTTTTGTTCAAAAGGGTCCAAAGGAAATGGATGTTTACTCTTAGCATTTTTGAACGATTTTCCAAAGGAGCCGCCATTTCTGTAATTTCGTCAAAATAGTTAAATAATAAATCAAAGTAGAGGAAATTCTGAATAATTTGTCTATGACATTTTTTGGTAAAATGAATAGTTTGGCTGCATGAGCAAATTCTATTTAATCGAGATGTCGTGTCTGCATTAATATAAAACTAGTTAGCCAGGATTTGACAGATGTCTTGCTGGGGCAAACAGTTTTAGTTAATCATCCGATTGCCATTTAGTGATTTTATCTACCTTATAAAACTTAAAAATATAAGTACTAATTAAAGAAAATAATAATAGTCACATGATTACTGTCCAATCAAACTAATGGTCCAAGGTTTGATTCAATATCACAATAATTAATTAAATTTCACATACGTTACTTACATATTATTGAACATACTAAGAAGAGCAGTGAAAGCAAAACCAATAGCAAACATACTCTTCATTTTGACCAGCGATAAGTCACGACTGTTGATTTTTAATTTCTCCTCTTCCCTTTCGATCTTCTTTTTTACTTGTTTATACAGGGACTCCCCATAGGTTTCCTTACGTTTTTCCACTAAAAGACAACAATAAGTGCCATAATTTCATTGATAAAGTTTATCTTTACGTTTTTTGCTTTGCTTTTCCACTTCGGTTTTTAATTTTTGGTATTTTTCCGTTCTATACACCAGCAACCAGGTCAGCCCTTCACCCAAAAGGGCAGTACACACAGATATAAACACAATTAATAAAGTATCTGCCCACATTTTCCTAATAGTTATGACAATACCGAATAAATATTAATGTTTAGGTTAATCTAATGACGTTTACAATTTACTTTGGCAGCGTGTGATAAAGATAAAGTCCCTAAACCTAAAGAAATTTAAATTTCAAACTTTAATTGTAAAATTCAATTAATAATAATTGTAGGACAATTACTGTGTTCACAACCTAAAATACATGAAATTTAGTTTAAAACGCACACATAAATGTATGGAAAACAGATATTACATTCAATAAAGCGGCTTTAGTTATCGTAAATAAGTTTCCTACTTGAACAGTGATTGGTTTTGTTGAAACCATGTCCAGTATTCGATCGATCTATAAATTAAAAATCGGCAAATCATTTTAAAAATGAATCTAATAGCGTTTTCTTTTGGTAAAACTAGTGCGCACTAGAATTGCACTGGTGATGCGCGTGGGCTCTCTGAATCAGTGTTCTGCGCATCGTCAGTGCAATTCTAGGGCGCACTAGTGTTACCAAAAGAAAACGCTATTACGACCTGGGTATACCTCTTCGGCACAGAAATCTGTGGGTAAGCTACTTAAAAACGCGGCAATTTTGCTGTTTTCTTCGTGTAATGATGACGTGTACATGCAAACCATTATTACATGAAAGCAAATAAAGAGCACAGAAAAATAATAAGAAATATTTTCCATTTTCGTTATTCTTGAACTGAAACATAATATAAGATTATTAATATCATAATAATAATAACTTATTACGTATTATTAATACTTAATCATAACTTACTCTGTACTTCGCAAAAGAATATTTGATGCAAAAAATATATTCCCAGCATATGATAAAAGCAAAACATTGGAGAATACCGAATTAAATTCATCGGAAAATATAGCTAGACGATTGAAATCTAGAAGAAGTCTTTTTATTGTAGATTTATTTACCTGAAAAGCACTTAAAGCATATAATGATTAGATATACTACGTAATTATATGGACCTTTCTGTTTTCCAAATGCTTTAGAAATTGCTGAAATTGTAACGATTTCGCTAGGGAAGTTAAAATAACCAATACATTAACAAATTGCCACACTATTTCTATGAGAAAATGTGACACCTACAATTTCATAGTACAATATTGTATTCAATATTGTGTAAATAATATTACGTTTGCAAATATCGAAGTTAGTATAGAAAATTTTGCAATTGAAAAGAATTCCTTATATGCCGTCGTAATATAAGTGTTTAGTGCACTATTAGAATCCCGAATTTGGATCAAATTCTTGACTATAAACAAAATTTGGTTACCTAAAATGTTATGTTCTAGAATTAATATGAACAATTTTGCATAATATAATATACATATAAAAAAGATTAAAAATAGTACACTGATAACAATAAATCGTGTTTCTGAAGTAGGTGCAGAAGTACATGTACTTCTCCAAAACGACATATAATTTTCGATTGCATTCCAATGTTTTAAAAGAATTCCCCAGTTTTTCGACAGAATCAATAACGTATATAAACACCATAAAGCTCTAAAAGATTTTAATAAATTTCCTAAAAATATAAACATAACTATTTGAAGTAATTATTTATGTATTAAAATACCGTTTTTTAACACATTCGAATTATTTTGGACAAAATATACTAACATAAGCACCCAATAAATTAGCACCACAGCAAAATTTATGCACCAATGTATAAAATGTACATTTTTATAATTCGCCGCTATACACGATTTGTTGTTTCCCGTGTTCACTTTTGGAAATATACCTAGGAAATTTCCAAACTGTAAAAGATATTTCAGGGAATTTTCAAGCGAAGAACTGCGATTGTATAGTTTCAGCATTGCTCAAACTTCTGTTAGAGAAAGAGTTCGTTTATTATTTTCTTCGTATTCGTGTTTGCATTTATGTACAGAAATTATATAAGTACTTATACTTAATATACCCAATTATTTATGTCATTGATTGATTTGCTAGCTGGATAATGATATTTTAATCACAGTTATAATAGCTTATCAAACAATTACAAATGGAGATTAATGTTTGTAAATAATAGAGTGGAATTCAAGATGTTTTCTCTTACCAATATATCGAAAAAAGGGCAGAACGATTTTTGTTTGACAAGTGTGGTCTGGGTGTAAACCTGTGGTGTACACGCGGCTTAACCGATTTAAATATTCGGTAATAAAGGTTGCCTATCTCCTGGCACTGATCCTCGACCAATCAGATCAATCCACATGCGAGTGACCTGCGTGTATGGTTTTGTGTTGAGTATCCAGTTTCGGTATCAAAAATTATCAATCAAAAAGTGATCACTCCTGGTCGATTTCACATATTTTTCAGTTGATATGTTTTAGTGACCAAATACCACAAGTACTACGCTATGAACTTATCAAACGTAGCTGCAATAGCAGCTCTTAGCTTGCTCCTACAGGTAACCTTAGTTCTAGCAGGCAGGGACTTCTACAAAATCTTAGGAGTATCGAAAAGCGCCACCCTCCACGAAATCAAAAAAGCATACCGAAGATTAGCCAAAGAGTTACATCCGGACAAGAACAAAGACGATGAGAACGCCTCAAATAAATTCCAAGACTTGGGCGCTGCTTACGAAGTCTTATCCGATGAAGAAAAACGTAAGAAATATGACCGGTGCGGAGAAGACTGCTTACAAAAAGACGGTATGATGGACGGAGGGTTCGATCCCTTCGCTAGTTTCTTTGGAGACTTTGGCTTCCATTTTGGGGGTAACGAGCAACAAAATGAGGCCCCACGTGGGGCTAATGTGGTTATGGACGTTATGGTTACCTTGGAGGACCTGTATACAGGAACATTTATTGAAATAACTAGGAATAAACCGGTTATTAAGCAGACTAAAGGTACTCGGAAGTGTAATTGTCGACAGGAGATGATCACGAGGAATTTGGGGCCAGGACGATTCCAAATGATGCAGCAGACTGTCTGCGACGAATGCCCAAATGTAAAATTAGTGAATGAGGAGAGAACTTTGGAAATGGAAGTTGAACCGGGCATGGTTGATGGACAGGAAACTAAGTTTGTTGCGGAGGGTGAGCCCCACTTGGACGGAGAGCCTGGCGATTTGATTCTGAAGATAAAAACAGAGCCACATCCCATCTTTGAGAGGAGAGGCGATGATTTGTATACGAATATTACTATATCGTTGCAGGTTAGTAGATATGTGTAACTGTATAAATTCAGAAAAATACTGATTCTAACATACCATATACTAAATAAATAAATAAATAACTTATTTACCAAAGTATTCTTATACCAAAGATTGTTCTTTTAATAACTTTAATTATTGTACCATAAATTTGAATACAGAACATCAAAATGTTTCACAGATTTCCAATTATTTAATTTGTCAAAAATACAATAATAGAAACTAAATACTTATCCTGGGGGAAAAAATTCTATTATGCACAAGTAAAATTGATGTATCAATAAAAAAGAACAAAAAATACCTAATTTTGGAAAAATGTGAATGATCATTCCAGTCAAAAGTAGATCATAACCTTCCTCTGTTGATAACTACAGTAGCATTCCTATCATTTCTATAATTCTACCATTCTATAATTTCGCAACGTAGCACTGTCATAATAGAATTTTAACAGTAGTTGAGCTTAGCAGAAGTTACAGCATAAGGCCCATGATCTCTTTTAAAATGCAAGTTCGGATAACAAAACTGCTTATGAAACTGACATTATCCATTTCTAGTCCAAAGGTTCTACCATTATTATTAATGTATGCATAATAGACGTTTCTCGTTCTGGTTTTTGATCTCACAGTGTGCGCGCGCATTTCTCCCAGGACCACCCAGGACTAAATTAAGTTGGCAACTGCTTTGTAAAAAGCCTAATTAGAATCAAATGAAATGTAATTTATAAAAGATAAGTGTGAGAATGACATGCATTCATTGAAAACTGAATAATTATATGGAAGTGAACATGAAAACCAAAGTACCTACTGTGTTTTTAGGTTAGGACAGTTCAGCAAATTTTCCAAAGTACATAAAAACAGGTACACCCGCAGCAAGCTTCTTTGAGTTGGGACACGTAGATACTTCATGATTAAAGCCGAAATTGGTAATTTTACATGGAATGCGTGTTTTCTGGGGATTTTAAGCAATATTATGTTACCAGATTTGACAGCGGCGCCAAGTCTACTGCGCATGCTGTCTAGCGTCTAGTTTTTCCAAAACTGTAAGGCTGCAAAAACAAAGAGGGTGCAAGCATATGCAATACAATCAATCTATAGAAAATAATATTGAAAATTGTAAAAATAGGGGGGTAGGTTTTTATTTCATACTTTATTTTAAAAATATCTGAAAACGGCAGGGGTGCAAACAAAACTAAAAATGGTAACACAAGTGGAAACGAATTGCAAACAATCGCTAGGAAAAAAATTGAAACTTTGAAAAAGGGGGAGCCAAATTCACACTTCACAAAATTGTTTTAATTTTATTACGAAAACGGTAGGGGTGCAAACGAAACTAAAATGGTTGCAAACAATTGCAAAGGAATTGCTGACGATCTGTAGAAAAAAATTGATATGCAAAAGGAGGGGCGAAGTTCACACTTCACAAAATTATTTTAATTTTATCATGAAAATGGTAAGGGTGCAATCAAAACTAAAAAGGGTGCAAACAATTGCAAACACACTGTAGAAATAGAATTTCAAATTCAAAAGATGAGGGGCTACTGTGAATCTGGCCCCCCCGAATTTGTTTTAATTTTATCTCGAAAACGGTGGGGGTGCAAACGAAAAGAAAAAGGATGCTAACAATTGCAAACAATCCGTAGAAACAGAATACCAAATTTCGAAAAAGGAGGGGCCAAGTTCACAGAACACTATAAGTTATGTATTGTGCATAGTAAAGTATAGTAAATATTCTAAATTAGTGACATTAATGAAAGAAAGAATGAACTGCATAATTGTTCTTAACTGTTTGTATAGCCCTCCAAGAATAGGTATGTCCTATGTCGAGAGCAAGATCAGTCTTCTCTTACCTGTTGATTCAATATACTCAATATATTTTGTGGAAATTTCAATTATGCGATAACTTGACAATTTTGGATGAAATAAGTTAGTACTTACATAAATAAACTTGCAATTAGTACTACCATGCAGCGTTAATTAAATAAATGCTTATTGTTTTACAGTTTTGGATAAACCGTAATTCCAATACTTAACTTGTCATTACTCCCTGATCTAACGGTTTGCACACCAACGTTGTCAACTTAGAGATTTTATGGAAGACAGTTGCAATAATTTATATTTATAGACTTTAAATTATCCTCAAAAAGAGATTGTTTTATAGCAAAATTAGAATCGCGTGAAGAGAAATAAAATACTTGAAAAGGGCTATTTATGAGTTTTTTTTAAAAGCTAATCAAATCATTTCAAACATTTTAGTTTAACACTATTTACCTTCAGTGCCAGAGTAAATTTGATACCAAAAACAATTGTGGATTTGTCTTCAATTATTTGTTATTATTATGTTGTTATTATATTGAATTAAATGTTATTGTTGTTTATTTCAGGATGCCTTGGTAGGTTTCACGTTAGAACTTCCACACTTGGATGGACACTTGGTGTCGGTAACGCGAGATAAGGTGACGTGGCCCGGTGCCAGAATCCGCAAGAAGGGTGAAGGCATGGCAAATTACGAGGACAATAACCTTCACGGCACCCTGTATATAACCTTTGACGTGGAGTTCCCGAAACAGGAATTCACGGAGGACGAGAAGAAAGCGATAGCAAAGTTGCTGAACCAAAGTTCCAATAATAAAGTCTACAACGGTTTACGTGGATTTTAAGAGACTGCCCTAGATAAATTGATTCTTTTGTACATAACCGTGAATGTGTGTGGATTCCGTGATGAGAGTTTAAGTTATTATTAATTATTATTAATATTATTATTTTTGCGATTTATTGACATTTCTCCAAACGGTACGTTCCCTACCAACCAGCAATTCTTTTGTTTGTGATATAGATTTGTTCAATTTCAAACTGTACATGTTTTATAAATAAATTTTTAGAAACTTTGGCTTATTTTTAATATAGTGGTGGATATTAGGTAATCAGAGAAATTAGTATTCAATTAATATTGTTTCTTGGAAATGACCTGTGTACTTGGTGTTGGTATTGTGGTGGTTTTCAGTTTACGCCCGTTCCTGCCAACGCTGACATCTCTCTGTTAGCTTGCCAAGGGAATTAAGGTGAAACTTAGCAACAATTACTCTCGAATAGTCGCGATCGGTGCAAAGTTACTACGTGTGAATATTTTCACGATACCAGCCGAGGAAAATAGGTATGTTAAGTTTCACAATTCCCTTGGCAACTTAACAGGAAGATAACAGGGCGTTGGTAGAGTGGGCCTAAGTAAAAGAATGCCAAACCAAACATTCGTTAATCTGTGTTCATGAATTCACTTCGAAAACAAACGATAACATAACCTCTATGTCGGTTTAACAAAATTCTCATAATAAATAAAAACTTTTAAAATTATTTTGGTACGTTACTGCGTTGATTGTTTAGATTACATTGTATTTTCACAGATTATCCAGATACCTAACTCGCAGGAAATAACAAGATCAAATTTTCATTGCGCACGGGTCTTTTTTCATTCAAATGAGAGGTCGGACCAGTCCCCAGGCGAAATTCTGAAGGAGTGGGAAGGATTACATTTTTATAGAGTAGAGTTGGCGCGCAAGGTGACGCCCAATAATAGATCGTCGTGGTTACAACCAGTTACAACATTTGTGTTATATTCAGCGGCAAGATAAAAAATCTAGGTACCGCCAGATCAAAGGTGCCGTGTGCCGACACGAAGCTACGCATCTGTATATTTGTGGTATTTTAACCACAGATTATACAGATGCGTAACTTCGTGTCGGCACCTTTGATCTGGCGGTACCTAAATATATACGCTATAAAAATGTAATCCTTCCCACTCCCTCAGAATATCGCCTGTGCGACCTCACATTTCAATGAAAAAAAGACACGGCGCGTCAACGTGCACATTGATATTTTGATCTTGTGATTTCCTGCAAGTTGCGTATCTTTATAACCTGTGATTTTAACAGTGTTGGTGTATATTTGGTTGCCTAGATGCCCTAGATCACTGTGAAGAAGACAAAAATTGGTGGACGAGTTGTTTTGGAACGAGAGCGCCAATACGTCTTAATAGAACGAGTGTTATATACTATTTGTTATCATACGCAGTATTGTAATCGTGCCAAAAAAAATTTTTGAGATTTTAGCGGAAATATGTCTTTTTGGGTCCCCTGAACATTTTTGAGCAAGGTACAAAAAAATGTCTGTGTGTGTTTGTGTCCGTGTGTGTACCCGTTTTTGTGGCGACGATTCCGGAGAAATTTATTACTAAAGGTATCGGGTCGAAACTTCATATTTAGAAGTTTCATGACCAAACTTAAAGCTGGAAAGCTTTCTGTTGAAAAGGGTCCAAAGGAACTGGAGGTTTAGTCTGAGCATTTTTGAAAGATTTTGCAAATAAGCCGCCATTTCTGGAATTTCATCGAAATAGTTAAATAATAAATTAAAGAAGAGGAAATTCTGGATAATTTATGACTATGACATTTTTTGGTACAATCAATAGTTTAGCTGCATGAGCAAATTCTATTTCATCGAGATCGGTCGTACTGCATTAAAACTAGTAGCCAGGATGTGTCAGATATTTTGATTCTAATGACAGTAGGTCATTAGTGTCAAACGCTAATGTTTTGACATTAACTTCTGTCAATATAAGCTGCGTTCGGATATTGTATTACACTTTTTACACCCAATAACACGTAAGTGTCATTTGGACGGTGTATCGGGTCAACGGAGTGCAATATCCGAACGCAGCTTTAATCGACATATCTGTCTATATAGTTCTACTAATTTTATTTTAATGCAGACATGGCCGATCTCCATCAAATTGGAACTCATGCAGCTAAGCTATTAATTAGGCCACATCAGATTTTTTAACTTTGTGACATTAATTTTACAACATAAATTTCGAAAATTGCGGTATGTAAAGTATTGTAATCATGCCAAAAATTTTTTTTTTTTATTTTTGCGGAAATATGTCTTTTTGGGTCCCGTGAACATTTTTGACCAAGGTACAAAAAAATGTCTGTGTGTGTGTGTGTGTGTGTGTGTGTGTGTGTGTGTGTGTGTGTGTGTGCGCGCGTGTGTGTGTGTGTGTGTGTGTGTGTGTGTGTGTGTGTGTGTGTGTGTGTGTGTGTGTGTGTGTGTACCCGTTTTTTGTGGCGACGATTCCGGAGAAATTACTAAAGGTATCGCGACGAAACTTCATATTTAGAAGTTTCATAACCAAACTTAGAGCTGAAAAGCTTTTTGTTGAAAAGGGTCCAAAGGAACTGGAGGTTTAGTCTTAGCATTTTAAAAAGATTTTCAAATAAGCAAATAAGCCGCCATTTCTGGAATTTCGTCGAAATAGTTAAATAATAAATTAAAGATGAGGAAATTCTGAATAATTTATCACTATGACATTTTTTGGTACAATCAATAGTTTAGCTGCATGAGCAAATTCTATTTCATCGAGATCGGTCGTACCGCATTAAAACTAGTTGCACTAGTAGCCAGGATATGTCAGAAATTTTGATTCTAATGACAGTAATGACACTAATGACAACGCTAATGTTTTGACAATAACGTCTGTCAATATCAGCTGCATTCGGATATTGTATTATACTTTTTACACCTAATAACACGTAAGTCATTTTGATGGTGTACCCGGTGTCAACGGAGTACAATATCCGAACGCAGCTTTAATCGACATATCTGTCTAGTTCTACTAGTTTTATTTTAATGCGGACATGGCCGATCTCGATCAAATAGAATCTCATGCAGCTAAACTATTAATTTTATATATAGTATGATAAAGTCATGTGCCTGGCCACATCAGATTTTTTTTATTTAAAACAAAACAAACATTTTTTGAATTTTTTCCTTATAAAATTTTTTTTAACGAAACAATGTTTTTAAGCACATCGCAAAAAACATGTTTTAAACAAGAAAAAATCATGTTTTAAATTACCCAAAAACGATTGTTTTAAATATGGAATAAACTTGTTTTAAACATGTTTAAAACACAATAGTTTTAAAAAAATTTGTTTTAAAACAAAGCGTTTTAAACACTTAAGACAAACTGTTTTAAACATGTTTAAAACAAAATATTTGTTTTAAAACATACCCACTAAACAACGAAATATAAGTGTAATATTTATACATCTTTTTGTAACTTTTTTACATGTAATGTTATATAACAAGTAATATTTAAATAACTGTTATATTTAAACAACTTATGTCCTACCACGGATATATAACTCCAAATTGTTACATGTTTGTAACAATTTTTGTAATATTTTTACTACGTTTATGTTTATATTACAAGTTGGCAACATTTTTGTAATATTTCAACAATATTTCAACACTATTTAAATGACAGATTAGCAACATTTGTTGTAATATTTCAACAACGTTTAAATTACAAGTTGGCAACATTTTTACTTTTGCGAACTCGCGGATTAAGCAAGGGTGTGAGAGTCACAGTCGTAACGGAGGGAGGATACGTTTTTCTCGTTGTCGTAATGCACAGGAGACACCAGTGCGCAATTAATTACGTGCGTCAATTGCGCGCACTCGGACAACGACAAACGTATCCGTTGCGCTTATTGTAGAACTGAAGCTATCATTAAACTGAGAATAGCACGACGAAACTGATTTCAGCTTGAGTATTATACCCAAAGATGCTGAGAATTCATCGAGTATCTGGAGGTCGCACGCTGTAGTCCCCACCACGGTGAAAACGGGTCAAACGCCGACTAGTTATCACAGGCGATTATAGAGGACCAACGCGCGGAAATTCGAAAACAATAACAGACCACTTACTTTACATAATTTCTAAGGATTTTTTGTTTATAATCAATATGTACCTAACGTTAAATTATTACGAAATTAAATTACGGATTTGCAATTTAAATCTATCACAAACGTATTCAATTGCCATTCACAAAATCCATATACTTTAGTTTAGAGTAATAATTAATATTTTACGAAACAATGTCTTTTCTCGAAAATTTTCTTGTTTTTATCTAGTCTGAAGAAAATGCAAACACTTTTATAAAAATCTTACCTTATTCATCTGGTTCCAAGGTTTTTAATGTTTAGTTACACTCCACTAATACCGGAATTGTATTATTTATAAGAGTTTAATTACCAAGTCAGAGGAAAGGAAATGGATTGATTATGATAGCAAATACAAATGTTGTCCGACTGAATACCCAAGAAAAACTTGTTTTTATTCATAATAGTACAGTCGAGACCGGATATAACGAACTCCGGATATAACGAACGCCCGCTTGTAACGACCAAGAAAGAAAGTCCCGTCAGATCGCCGTATAGTTACATGTATGTTTAGCTCGCTTATAACGAACGCGTATATAACGACCGCCCGGATATTACGACCAAGTTTTTATCCATTTTTAGTTCGGTTATAACGACCAGTTAACGAACACGCAGCACAAAATCTAGTCGGATGTCTCCTGCCCGCAAAACTTAACCTATTTTCGCCAACAGGACTAATAGGAGAACCCCTACCGTTTGTTTCACTATTCCGCAGTTACGTCTCCTCTATTTCCCACCTCTATTTTTCTTATCTCGTAAGACTTTTAGCTTGGATATATGCATTAATACAAAGTTTATTTTAAAAAATATGTAGCTATGTACAAGGGATTTCTTTAAGAGCGACGCATTTCGTTTTTTCAATTAAAAGACTTGTGGGTTAGTTATGGAAATAATTTTTATTTCAAATGAAAGTATAATCGATGCTATTATTTATGAAATACGACATCATTCAAATGTCCGCCGCGGAAGCGCTGGCACGAGTGAATACGCTGGACCCAATTTTCCATAACTCGAGTACACAAATCGGTCGAAATACCAGGAATTTTGCATTCGATGTTGGCCTGCAGATGTTCTAACGCTTCTGGCTTGTTGGCATAGACCAGCTATTTAATGTAACCCCAAAGAAAATCTAAAGGGATTAAAGACAGAAACGTTAAAACACTGCAGGCCAAAATCGAACGCGAAATTCCTGGTATTTCGACCGATTTGTGTACTCGAGTCATGGAAAATTGGGTCCAGCGTATTCACTCGTCCAGCGCTTCAGCGGCCGACATTTGAATGATGTCGTATTGCCATAAATAATGGCATCGATTATACTTTCATTTGAAATAAAAATCATTTCCATAACTAACCCACAAGTCTTTTAATTGAAGAAAAAAAACATAATGCGTCGCTCTTAATGAAAACCACTATACTTATAAGAAATGTATGTAATGGTTTAAAACACAGATAATTTATGTTTATTTTGTTTATTCTGTGTTCTTTATTATGTATTCTGTTGATTTTATTTCATTTTTATTCAATTTTAGTAAAGTTTTTATTTATTAACCTAGAAAAAACATCAAATATCGCATGTCTGCTTATAACGAACGACCGCTTGTAACGAACTAGCGACATGGCCCCTTGAGTGTTCGTTATATCCGGTCACGACTGTAGTTATTTCAACAGTAGTAAATATATGAAATATATAAAAGATTATTTATTAAAAATCATAAAAAGAAACATTTTTATAGATTACTAAAAATAACTATTTTATTAAATTTTTGTCTCATGTTTATTTTTTGTGTGAATATTACTCATTCTACAAATATAATGTAATCTGCATTCTGCATACTAAATACATTTTTGCCACTTCTTTAACAATCTCAAAATGTAAAAAAACAGAATTAGTTACATTTTCAGGAATATCTTTGAAATTTTGTGGAGTATTATTTGTAATATAATTAACATCCTTCGACAAATTCGCCCACTCTCTTGACCCATTAATATCACATCCTTTGAGGGATGTATTAGATTTCCATGACTCTTAAAGGAAATTAATGATATTTTGTTTGGCAACGATGAAATACAAGAATCTAAGCAGCCACAACAGGTTTTTTTTCTTAATTTTTTTGACAACAAATCCAGCTATGTATTCCACAATATTCATAGAAAAAGCACTATGAGAAATCTAAATAGTCGTGGTTATCTGGTATGTTATTTGCTAACATACCAGTTTGTAATGAATTGCTACCGCAATTCCCAATACAGCACTTGTTTACCATTGCTGGCACAGATGACAGGCCAATTGCTAAAATATTTCATCCAAATATTAGAATAAAAGCGATATCAAACACGAGCCAAGCGCAATAAAAATACAATTGACATTAGCAACTCAAGTTAGTTACTTAAAAATCACTAGAATGCCTAACTTCAGGAGCCTGCGAGGCTGTTAGAATTTGCGGCCGCCCCCACTCCTGTACCATGCGACCTCCAGATTACTATATATTAAACTCGATGTGTGAATTGAGATTAGCACCATCTAGCAGTCGCTAGGCGTACTACATAACTTATGCACTTATGTTGATAAACTGTTCTCAATGAAATGTGTTATTGATGTTGTAAAAGTATGTTGTATTAATGTATATAAAATGTTGTCAATAAAATATTGTGTTGCCAATGTTTCAACAATGTTGTAATAACGTAACAAAAATATGTTACAAAAGTTACTTTCATACAATGTTACAGAATGTTGCCGCAATATAATATGTTTAGCGGGTTGTTTGGCCTCCAAAAATAAATAGTAAATGAGCATCATGTCTACATACTCACTACTTGTCAATTATCCATTTTGATCACGCAAAATACAAAGAAACCCAACACAAAACCGATCAATTACGAACGCAAACGAAATTGGAGCAAGCGATTCACACTGGAATTCATACAGCGGATCTGATCGCGGACTAGGTCAACTACTAGACTTCCCAGAAACGTAAAGTGTCCATTTCTGCATTTGCAATAACTGATTACACAAAACTGTGCCAGATAGAGAAAAATTATTTGTTCTTTTTACTGCAATTATCAAGATCTATAACCCTTAGAAATTATTGCACTCATTTGACATTTCCTACGGCCTGTATAGTGTATAACCCAATGTCCGGCAATTTGAATTTGATCAAATTTTGTTTGCCTGTGTAATTAGCCAGCACGGAAGTGTGAACGTCAGTCTGAGATTGGTGACAAAAAGTGATGACGCACATGCCAAGAAAAAACTGTAAGAATTCATAATTTTCCGACATGGTATAAAAACGTAAATCCCTTGTAAATAAGTGTGATTTGAACCTGAATGAAAAATGAATATGAAATCATCATCAAATTTTTAAAAAGTCCTTGCGTTCACTTTTTAACGCACTTCAATCGTAGATTAAATAGAATAATACGAGTAGCAACACTACGGCTTGTCCGGTTTTGTTGTGATATACCTAATCTGTGTATTATACATTCACAGACCAACGCTTTTTTATCAGAAATATTTATTTATATTGGGCGCGTCAAATTCAGACAATGTCATTCTTATCTAGCAATCTTTTCGTCGACTAATTTTATATTTTATGATAAATACCTACTAACAAATAAATTAACTCTTGAGGCAAAGAATACTAATTTTCAGTTAATTTATTCATGTTATTCTATTTAAAATGTCATGTAAAATTACACAGAAACAAATCAAAATCTAAATATGTATAATAAAAATATGCATATATGGTGGCAATAAGAAAACAAAAGTTGTATTTGCTTCTAGCGAACTCATTTTGCGAAAAGAAATCAAGCTGTCTAATTGTAAATAAGGAGGTCTTGTAAGATGTCAAAACCGCTTCTTGATTTTATTGATTTAAAACATATCCTGTTTTTAAAACTATTTGGAATCCAACTGTTTTCTCGGATTATTACAGAGCACACCATCCTACTTTCTATCTCTAATAATAACAAAAGTACCCATAAAATCCAACGCTCTGTGAGACACACTATATGCATTCATTAATAATGTACTATATATGATAAGTTGCAGTAACACATTTAGTTTACATGGTTTGTATACCATGCCTGAAAATAGTCAATTCTTTTAAATTTATTATGGTACTTATATCCATAACTGGTACCACATAAAACCGAACACAGCATATTTTAATAAAACAAACAAAACGTTTTTTTGTTTTTATTATTATTTACTTATTTTTATTTAGTTTGTCATATCATTATCATATCTACAGTTATTTAGGTTGGAAAGAGCAATATAAATGAATATTCATAGTTAATATAATTTTAAAGCATAACTGTACTAAGAAAATATAGCTAGTATGCAAAAATAAAAATTTTTCGTGGACGACAAACGTAATTTATCACCTTCCGGTTTGAACCGGAAGTACCTAAGTAATTAGTGAGGTATTTCAGGATAGCTCGTTTATCAAAAGCTAATCATTGTTGTTTGAAACCATCTTTTTATCTAACGTCGTTGAAGACTTATATGTGCACCGGAAGTGGGTTATATTAATACTTACGTACACCAATTTTAGAAGCAGGAAATGAAAACTAGGTCATTTTTATTGCACGTCACTAAAGATTAATTTAAAATAGAAGAAAGCAGGGATGTACAGCAAGCGCGTAAGGTAAAACATCGAAAACGTCAATTTTTAATTATAAAAATACACAGTTTTGTTTATTTGTGGTTTTCAATTGTTGCTGACTGGACGTCATCAACACTTGTTTAAATGGCAACACCATTTGCATCGTACTGATTTTGGTAGATCTTTTAACTGTCTAAATTGTAGCGGACACATGTTATGGCTTTACTTGAGAAAATTTTTGAGAAAAGACAACTAAAAATTGTAAAATATTGATGACTCTAGGGAACATGGATTTTGTGAATTGAATATGAAATTGAGTTTTGGGTAGAGTTATTTGCCCCGAAAACAAATACGAGCCTAAAATTTTTCTATAGCGTAAGGTTTTCAAAAAAAGTATGGTCAAAATATAAAGAAACGCGATTGTGATAATTTTTGCAAATCTATTCCAGCTGAACCCATTGTCCTAGAACCTCAAAAGTGTTTCATAGTAAACCTTTATCTTTGTACTTGAAAATTTTTACAAGTACAAGTACAAATTTATAGATTTGAGACCCCTTTGAAGTTTTTAGGGTTCAGCTTCAATAGATTTGCAAATATTATCGAAATCGTCTTTCTTTATAATTTCATCCTACTTTTCTTCGGAAAGTTTACGCTATAGAAAAATGTTTTGCTCTGATTAGTAAAATTATCAATATATCGATAACCGTCGTATTTGGTAAAATCGTATATTATTATTAAGAAACTTTGAAATAGTTAATACAAGATGACGGTAATTTTTTTTTTCATATCAATATATGCAGGTTTCTGCAAAGAATTAACATCCATTATTATTATTAAGGCTCCCGTCTCCGACCCCTCAAAACGCGAAAATAACCCACGTCATAACTATTGCGCCAATCGTGAAATGCTCGCTACCATTCGATTCAGATGGTCCTTATGCAACTGCCATCGGAAAGGAATTTCATTATTTATGAAAACTATTTATGCACATTTTGGTGTGGACTACAAATATAGAAATGCTTTCCGATGGCAGTTGCGTCTAATTATTGTCTGATGTAATACATTATAAAATATAATTAAATGTTAACTATAAGAGCACAAGTTATTTTCTTCAGAACTTCTCTGGACTTGCACTCTGGAGTATTGTAGTGCGTGTTTGTAGTCAGTTGGCAACCATGTGTACAATAGCGATGCTTGTGAAGGTACTATATCATCGACTAGAAACCTCACACAGTTCAGTTTAAATATTTGTACAAATAGAAAGCAATACATTTATTTCTTTAGGTTATACCATACGTCAAATGCAATAAATACGAAATAAAAACAGACACGATTATTGTAGCGCCATCTACATCTGGCGATTTTTTTATTTTGAAGCTTTGGAGAGAAGTTCCCTACAGTTCGATAATTGAATTGAGACGGGAGCCCTAAGGGAAAAATATATAATAAATATTTACTTTCTGTATTTTGTCACCTCTGGTACACAATAAAAAAAAATGACATGGCAAATTAATGTTCCTAACCAAACGGTAAATTTTTCCGTCTGAAAAATGTTGAATAGTGCAGTTATATTTTGCTTTGGGCATTTGCATTTCATTGAATCCAAATGAAATTTTTTCGTACCGAAATTATCTTAATACGTTCCAAGTTAATACGTTAATTAGTGTTATCTTAATACGTTTATTAGTGTTAACTTCTATGTGGTCCGGAAAAGGTTCTTATTTTTTAAAACGTATTTTTTGCGTTTTATTACCGGAGTGATTCGTTTGTTGTTGTTTCAACAACGTTTTATCGTTTATGTATTTTTTAGCAAGAAATAGAAATGGCATGTAGGTTGCTTTAAAACACATGTGTACTCTCTCTTCATAGAGAAATGCCAATTCATTGCCCTTCCAAAGATGCTGGGCACCTTTGGGAGAAATGACAATACACATAATTGAGTCAGTTATGGTACATCAAGTTTTAACAGTCCAGACTTAATCGTCACTCAATTGTAATTTGTGCTACTTCAATCAACGTCACCATTTTCCGAAAAAATAATGAGTCTGCCAGTGGGTTCTACGGTCGTTGATGACTATAAATTAGCAATGGAGGCTTTTATTCTTATTATGATGCAACAATATAACAAAAAGACGACATATATTAAAACATTGATAAAAAACCAGCACATCTGAGCTCTTGGTTTCAGTATAAAAAGTCCGCCAAATTATATTAACAGTGTTGATTTCTTGACTACGTTACAAGTAGGGATGAGTCGTTCGCGAACGAACCGTTCAAAATGAACGGGTCAACTGTGTGAACCGTTCGATCCGGTTCAACCCTGGCAAACTGACCCGTTCAGTAGGAGATCCGGTTCAGTAGCTCGTTCGTTTACGGTGTTTACGCTGTCGGCTCATTTCTGCTCACAGCATAGACGGCTCAAATCAGACCGGCGCCGGCGCGGCGCGGCGGCGTCTTTGATACATAATATGTATATTGTATATACATTATACATATATAAAATATTTTCGTTCGTTTATTTCTGGTTTGATTGATGCATAAAGATTCGTCAACATATTATGAACTGCCCGAACATTTTCTTTGCGTTTTAAAATTGTTGAGATTCGTATATCTGCACTGTATTTGTTTTAAATATTTTTGGGATACTATATTGAGTCGGGAGTTGATAATGAAGACCATTAATTTTAATAAATATAATTTATTAAACAAAATGAAAGTTTGAGAATATATAAGGAAAAATATAAAAAGCATAAAAGGCAGAATGAAAGATATGAGATTTTTGCGGTAAAATTGAACGATTTGTTTAGTTAACGATACAGAACTTATTGAAAAGTTTTGTATAAATTCCGTAAAATCAGCTTTCGAAAATCGCTAAAAGATCAAAATTAGATTTAATTAATTTAAATTATATATATATATATATATATATATATATATATATATATATATGCAAATACCATTGACTTATTAGCCTTAGTAGCATTTTTATAGGCTCTATTTTGTTTTTGTTACTGAATGGAGGTAATTTCTATCAGCATAAATTACAAGAAAAACTAAGTTAAATCAGAAAATTCCGGTTCTGACAAAGAAAAACAATACTCGCAGTAGTTAGGCCGTCGCGGGTCGGTATATTCGTAAACTACCTACATAGGGCCGCTGCGATGACTGAACGAAGATACCAGCAATGCGCGCGTCGTGTTCTCGTTCTTTTGAACGGTTCGTTCACTAGATCCGTCTATATAGACGGACCTATTGAACGAACCGTTCAAAATGAACGGGTCAAATGTCTGAACCGTTTGGAAGTTTGATCCGACTCGCCAGTGGCAAAGTGGACGGGTCGCTCGAACGGGTCGGGTCAGATTCGTTCGTTTACGGCGTTTATGCACTCGGCTCTTTTCTGCATAAGATCGATAGACGGCTCAAGGCGGTCACAGGCCAGTTTTTTGCGACGGCAGGCGCTGGCGCGGCGGCGGCGGCATCTTTGATGCACGTGTGTTCGTTTGTTTCCAGTGCCGCGTAAAGTATTATGAAAAAAATATTTTCGTTTGTTTACTTCTGGTTTGATTGACGAATGAGGATTTGTCAACATATTATGGCTCTCCCCAAATATTTTCGTTGCCTTTTAAAATTGTTGAGATCCGTATATCTACACTGTAATTACTTTTAAATATTTTTGGAATATTATAGTCGGCAGTAGATAATGTAAACCATTAGTTGCAATAAATATAATTTATTAAAAAAAATAAAAGAGTTAAACTATACAAAGTAAAATAAATAGAAACAATAAAAAATAACTAAATATTCATTCATTGACTCACAACTGGAACGTTATAATTTACTAAATAAAAATAATATATGTAATATATATAACATAATGCAACATAATATATGTTGCCAAACTCCTCTAATCTCAAAAAATATAAAATGCATATAGAAGTATAACTCATCACATTACCTATTGTAAAGTGCTATTTAAAAATAGTAATTGTGACACTTTTGTAGAACTTATTCTGTTTCGGCTTTCCGTTAGCGTGAGCCCTGCTTTTGAAAAAATTGGTCCATATGAAAGTCGTTCATTTTGAACGGGTCTGATTGAACGGGTCATTTTAGTGAGCCGGTTCGAATGAACCGGCTCACTGAAATGACCGAGAATGCCCATCCCTAGTTACAAGGCAATACCTATACATTGTGCGCGTAAAGTATGACATAATCTCTGTAACGATTGTTTATTTAAAAAAATTCTCGGACACGTCGATTTTTAATTATCAAAATATACATATTTACATTAAATTTCATTTCTGACTTTCAACTGTTTTCGACTTATGACGTCATCGACACTTTTTTACATGGCAAACCCATATTTTTTGTAGTGATATTGATTAATCTGTTCATTGTCTTAAAGGCAAATCACAAAATTTATCGCCTTACATCAGAAAACTTTCGTGAAAAAGCGAGTTGACAATTACGCTAATATTGATAATTTTTGTTTGTTTATGGAAAGCGAATAGGCGTTTTCGATTGATTTTTTTTTGCGCTGAATGCAAATCAGAGATCAAAAGTTGCATATCACGTCAGGTTATTGCATTGTTTGACGTTTCTTTTATGGAGCCGTCCGCACCCCACTTAAAGAATCGCTGTAAACGCTTTAAAACATTTGGAAACAAAGGAGAAAGGTATTTGTGGGGCAATTCCGTCATCGACGAAGCAACCGCAGACACGAAAAAATCTTTTGGGATTTCTGATAGAAGTGCAAAGATTGGGCTTTACTATGAGACCATTTTGATGTTTGTAGGACAATGGGTTAAGCTGGTATAAATTTGTAAAAATTACCAAAATTATAAATACCATAAAGCGATCTTTTACACTTTCCCCCCATTTTTTTCGAAAATCTTGCGCGATAGGAAATTTTGGAGACCAGGTTCGTTTTCAGAGCAATTAATTCTACCCAAAACGCAATTTTATTTTCAATTCACAAAATAATTCCCTAATATTATCCATATTTGACCATTTTCAATTGTCTTTTTTTCGAGAATTTAATATAAGGCCATAAAATATTTCCGATGCCATTAAGACAATTAAAAGATCTACCAAAATCAGTAAGAAAAAAATGGGGGTTCCATTTAAAAAAAAAGTGTCGACGACGTCATAACTCAGCAACAAATGATCGTAAAGTGAACTTTTCACTGAAATGTGTAATAATTAAAAATCGACATGTTCGACGATTTTTTAAAATAACAAACCGTCTCAGAGATTTAATAATTATTAAATTTATTAGTTGGCCAGAATTGCACTTAAACTTTAAAGCAAGCCTGGCCAAAACGCGGCCCGCGGGCCGCATGCGGCCCATCCCGTTAAATAGTGCGGCCCGCCGGGCTATTTATGTTTCTATTGAAACTTTTGTTTCTCATTGTATGTATATACAAAATATTAAATAAATGATTGCGTGTGTTATTGTTATAATGCACAAGTGCGCCACGAACGCCAAATGTTAATTTGTAGAGATACAGTTGCTGTATTTAAGGAACATAACGTTAAAAGACATCATGAGAGAAAACATATTGAATATCTAAATTATAGTAAAGAAGTGAAAAGTTTTAAACTAACTGCGCTTAAATCGGCTTTGAAAACTCAGCTAACCATGTTTGATGCATTATTAAAACAGCCATCTAACATTGTCAAAGCTAGTTATTCTGTTGTCATGTTAATTGCAAAGAAAATGAAACCATTTTTGGATGGTGAACTGGTAAAGGACTGTTTGGAAGCAGTTATAAAAGATGTTTTGCCCGATAAAAGCAAATTATTTTCCACTATAAATCTCTCACGTCAAACTATATGTCGACGCATTGACGACATTTCAGCTGAAATTGTATTCACTTTGCGAGATAAAATTCATCAATTCAGAGCATATTCTTTTGCATTTGACGAAAGCACAGATATTTCTGACACGTCCCAACTTGTAATATTTATTCGCGGTGTAAATGATTCATTCCAAGTGACAGAAGAAATGTTAAATGTTTTACATTTAAAAGGCACACTAGAGGAGAAGATGTTTTCCAGGCGATTGAAAAATGTTTAGCCGAAAATAGCTTAAATTTGGAGGGTCTTACTGGATTAACAACAGATGGCGCACCTTCTTTGGTATATAAGGGAGCTGTAAAAGTACTTATGGATAAGCTAGATTTCAAAGGCATTAAAACCAATGCTATTATTATTATTCACTGTTTGATATATCAACAAAATTTATGTGCTCTAGTATTATCCATGGATCACGTTATGAACGTAGTTATAAAGACTGTTATTACATTCGTTCATATGCTCTCCAGCATCGGCAATTCAAAGAATTCCTTAGCGAATTATCTTCTGAATATGGTAACCTCGTATATTTTACCAATGTTAGATGGTTAAGTAGTGGAGAATGTTTGAAAAGATTTTCTAATTTACGGGTGGAAATAGATATGTTTATGAACGAGAAGCAAGAGTCTGTTCCTGAATTAAGTGATGATGATTGGTTGTTAGATCTATGTTTTCTAGTGGATATAACAGAAATACTTAATCAGCTAAATAAGGACTTGCAAGGGCAAGATAATTTAATAATCGATGCTTGTAATTTCATCAAAGCTTTTAATAAGAAATTATTGTTATTTGAGTGCCAACTTAGAAATAATAACGCTTAACATTTTCCGCTGTTAAATAATAACTTTCCAAAAAGCCAACCTATACCGAATATCTCGAAATATGCGAATGAAATAAAGAAACTTATAACCGCATTTGATAGTCGTTTCTCAGAATTTGCAAAATATGATAAGATGTTTGAAATATTTTCCTGCCCATTCCATGTTGACGTTAATAGTGTTCCTGAAAATCTGCAAATGGAGTTAACCGAGTTATAGTGCAACAATGAAATGAAACAAATTTTTGCGTCCACAACAAAAATTAATTTTTACAATGCTTATGTACATCCGAGAGATATTCCAACTTAAGATATGTTGCACAACGCGTTGTAAGTTCGTGTGGATCCACATATGTTTGTGAAACATTTTTTCGAAGACGAAATTTAGAAAGAGTTCATCACGTGCTTCATTAACTGATGCCAATTTAGAAAACCAGCTAAGATGTGCAAACTTCGAACATAAATATAGATTTACAAAAATTAAGTGAAAGAAAGGAAAAACAAATACCTCATTAATTAAGGCTCTTTAGTTATATTGAATCATAGTATAACAATAAAGTTTTATTCATTTTATATTTTATTTTTTCAGTCTTGAAGTACGATATTGTAAACTGTCAAATGAATCCTTCTTATATTTTTTTAAAAAAATGCATTTTGAAATATTCAAAATAAATACATTATGTAACTGTACTTCTCAAGCTCAATTAGGTAGGCCACAATCTTAGTTTAAAAATATAAAGTTCGAGCGATGTTTAACATCTTGCATTCCCATAATTCCAAAAATTAACTACTTAACGACAAAAATTAAACAATGTTTCATCCAAATTCAGGGTGGTGAGGTAAAAACTGTGTTGATAGTAGGGGATGGGCATTCTCGGTCATTTCAGTGAGCCGGTTCAGTCGAACCGGCTCACTAAAATGACCCGTTCAATCAGACCCGTTCAAAATGAACGACTTTCATATGGACCGACCGAGCGCCGAACCGTTCAAAATGAACGGTATAATACTTCTATATCCATTTTATATTTTTTGAGATCGCAAAATGTTATATCCGCGTCTTTATCAACTTTGTTTAGAACGACTATGCATTGTAGCAACGTCAGTGCCATGCGAGCGGATTTTTTAAAAGCAGGGCTTACGCTAACGGAAAGCCGAAACAGAATAAATTCGACAATTACTATTTTTAAATAGCAATTTACAATAGGTAATGTGATGAGTTATACTTCTATATGCATTTTATATTTTTTGAGATTAGAGGAGTTTGGCAACATATATATTATGTTGTATTATGTGTATTATATATTACATATCTTATTTTTATTTAGTAAATTATAACGTTCCAGTGGTGAGTCAATGAATGAATATTTAGTTATTTTTTATTGTTTCTATTTATTTTACTTTATATAGTTTAAAACTTTTATTTTGTTTAATAAATTATATTTATTGCAACTAATGGTTTACATTATCTACTGCCGATTATAATATTCCAAAAATATTTAAAAGTAATTACATGTACTGTATCTACAATTTACGGATCTCAACAATTTTAAAAGGCAACGAAAATATTTGGGCAGAGCCATAATATGTTGACAAATCTTCATTCTTCAATCAAACCAGAAATAAACGAACGAAAATATTTTTTTTATAATACTTTACGCGGCACTAGAAACAAACGAACACACGTGCATCAAAGACGCCGCCGCGCCAGCGCCGGCCGTCGCAAAAAACTGGCCTGTGACCGACTTGAGCCGTCTATCGATCTTTTGCCTTGAGCAGACCCGACTCGTTCGAGCGACCCGTTCACTTTGCCACTGGCGAGTCGGATCAAACCTCCAAACGGTTCAGACATTTGACTCGTTCATTTTGAACGGTTCGTTCACTAGATCCGGTTATATAGACGGATCTAATGAACGAATCGTTCAAAAAGAACGAAACACACGACGCGCGCATTGCTGGTATCTTCGTTCCACCATCGCAGCGGCCCGTTTACGAATATACCGACGCGCGACGGCCTAACTCCTGCGAATATTGTTTTTCTTTGTCAGAACTGGAATTTTCTGATTTAACTTCGTTTTTCTTGTAATTTATGCTGATAGAAATTCAGTAACAAAAACAAATAGATCCTATAAAAATGCTACTAAGGCTAATAAGTCAATGGTATTTGCATATATATAATTTAAATTAATTAAATCTAATTTTCACCTTTTAGCGATTTTCGAAAGCTGATTTTACGGAATTTTTACAAAACTTTTCAATAAGTTCTGTATGGTTAAATAAACAAATCGTTCAATTTTACCGCAAAAATCTCATATCTTTCATTCTGCTTTTTATGCTTTTTATATTTTTCCTTATATATTCTCAAACTTTCATTTTGTTTAATAAATTATATTTATTAAAATTAATGGTCTTCATTATCAACTCTCGATTCAATATAATATCCCAAAAATATTTAAAACAAATACAGTGCAGATATACGGATCTCAACAATTTTAAAACGCAAAGAAAATGTTCGGGCAGATTCATAATATGTTGACGAATCTCTATGCATCAATCAAACCAGAAATAAACGAACGAAAATATTTTATATATGTATAATGTATATACATATTATGTACTTTACGCGGCACTGGAAACAAATGAACAGGTGTATCAAAGACGCCGCCGCGCCGCGCCGGTCTGCTTTGAGCCGTCTATGCTTTGAGCAGAAATGAGCCGAGAGCGTAAACACCGTAAACGAACGAACTACTGAACCGGATCTCCTACTGAACGGGTCAGTTTGCCAGGGTTGAACCGGATCGAACGGTTCACACATTTGACCCGTTCATTTTGAACGGCTCGTTCGCGAACGACTCATCCCTAGTTGATAGTAACATCTCTAATTATTAAATGTATAGAAAAAATGGTAACACACAGACGGGATGAAAATTTTAAATAAATTGAAAGTACAGCCACAGCCTAGATCTGAACCAGGGACCTTTAAATCCTGCGTGAATGTCACTATTTTTCTATACATTTGAAAGTTCATCATATGGTATGTCCGGACAATCATTTTCAGTTATTTCAATTATTATTAAACCAGACATTAAAAAAGGAACACTAATAAATATATTGATATTTTCCAGAGAATTAGTGGATTTTGGAGGACAGTTATTACGTATTCTCTTATTTGGTGCGCATTTATAAGCATTTGGCTACAATTAACTAACGTTGTTTTTTTAAAGTAAAATGTAATAAATTGTTAGTAAATTTTACTTTTAACCCGCCGATGTGTTTTATTACATTGAAATCGATTAAAAACCAAAAAGCATGTAATGATGTTACACTGCTAAAAGAACAGGTTGAAGAGGACCGCGTTTACCTTATAAATCAAAATTAAAATCTAACCATGAAAGTTAATGAAATGTGGACAAAGCAACTTTTTAAGAAATAACATAATAAGAGATTGCTGTTCGTATGGAAGAAGAAACCAAAGTAAGTCAAAACTAATATTACAATTGAAATCATACAGTATTAAAAGAAATCATATTAAGGCTCCGTTGTAAAAACATCACAACTAGGTACGAAACAAAATGCTTAGATTCGATGTTTTTCTGTCGGGGTCCGTGTCTGTGCCGTGGTTTACGTATCGATACAAGCTTATTGTGTCTGCGATGAGCTGGCCATACGTAACAGCCGAAATATGGCCATTGTACACATATCTGACAATTATCGCATTTTTCGGTTAGTGGAAAAGTTATAATGTTTGGGCTGAAATTGTACCTAGATAAAAAATCTATTATTGTAGAGAGACTTTGGCTAGGGGTATTATATTTGAAAAATGAGAAAGATGTAGAAGTAAAATTCATTTTTATCTTACAAAAAAATTATTTTTGGCCTAGCCAAACTCCTCATTTATCTAAGAATTCACACTGGGAATTTCATCAATTTTGAACCATAAATAACGCCGTTAAGAGAAAACGCGTTTTAGCACTGGTAGAACTGGGTCTTAATATCACAAGTTTACGACAACTACTTTGTGTGTAGTTTTATAAATTAATTCACTTGGAAGTAGTGAGTCAGTTTTGTTTGATTTACTCTAGTTTATGAGATAAAGTTATCCTACCCAAATGAGTTTTTAAAGGGGAAATCATATATAATAACTTTTGTCTCCTAAACTAAACAAAATAAAAACACAATTCAAAAAATCTTTGAGTACGGTTCAGCGATAAAATGTAATGTCCACCATTTTTTCATCCTCTTTGATACGACTACCTCTGATTTTCACTTTGGAAAATAAGAAAAACACTATTGTAAGGAATTGTACATGTAAACAAAGTAAGGAAAATTTCCTATAAGTTCTGTGAATGTGTTTTTCTAACAAACATGTTTAAGAAAATAGATTTATTTTGGTAATACTGCTGTACGATATAGCATTTTTTTTGCTTATACTTCCATAACGGACCATAACTTGCTATAGTAATTAACTTCGCTTTTTATAGAACCATATATTTTTTCTCTCTCAACTTCAGAAGAGGATGTTTTCCTGAATTCAATGATGCTCAAATGTTTATACCTTACACCAGAACATTTTCAAGAAAATCAGATCAAAATCATAAAAAATATACTCGTACAGTAAATTTCACTAATAAGTGAATCTGAAGAACATGAATATGTGAATAGTATTGAGTAATTTTTCGGAGGTTTTCGAACGATTTATTACGGGTACGAAACGATATTTGAAAATCATTGGTATATTTTTGTTTTAAATATAAATACAAAAATAAAAGTATTTGTATTTAAAACAAAAATATACCAATGCTTTGACAATATAATATATTATATTTTATAGTTTGAGTGATTCATAACGTGAATGAAGGAATGAAATCTCACTCAATGAGATTTTTTTCTTTGAAAAGTATTTTTAGTGTATTAAACTCTTCCAATGATAAGTCACCCTGCGTAAATTTAAAAATGATTCTTGCTAAATTTTCTGGAATAAAAGGCGTTGCAATGGCGTTTTTGATATATTTATTTGGCAGAATACGCTTCCGAATTAAAAAATCCCACCAATCAAAAGTTAAGATTAAAAAGACCCACTTGTAACAAATATGCACAAATTGTTTATCATAATTTTAACATTAAAGTAGAATGAACGGTAAAACTATCCTATTTTATTTGACCTATTTTTTTACTGTTTGTGCTCAAAAAGAACTTTTTAAGGGTTCTTAGTTATTTTGATTTTATAGCGTGCATTTAACTTATAGGGGTGAGCTGACGTTCAGTCAATAGGTTCATCCATTTAATTCACTAAAAAATACTTTTGCGTAAAATGTTGAAAATATGTACGGTATTCTAGAAGTTATAGACACATTTTCGATAGCTAATTTTTTTAAATTCCAAGTTGATTGCTTGTGACGCCACGTGATTAAAAATAATATTTTTTATGTCGTAATCTTGTAGTATTTAATTACAATTCCTGATGTAAGATATGATTCTCAGTGATATTATTGTTAATTTAATTAAGTAAAATTATGAATTAATTCCTATTTTAATGCTTTTCGTATTTTTTTAATAATCATTAGGTGCAACTAAATAGCTTAATATAACCATCAACATTACTGTTAAAAGTGCACCTCTTATAAATATTAGTATATGTGCCGTTGTTGTTCATATGTAATCAAATCATCATTTTGTAACAAAGTAAATAAATAGCTCGTCCTAGATTTTTTGTTGTTGTTAATATTCCAAGAAACAAAAACTAATACCGATGTAGACTGCTTGCCTCGTTTTCTCGTGTAGCTGCTAGTTATTTTAACTATGGTTATATCTTTCTTATTAGTGGCCCTGTCGAGATGCAGTTTTGACATCTTACTGGAACTTTTTTTATTTAGAATTAGATTATGTCAGCTTTATTTTGGTTTGTATTTATTATGGGCGCTATATTGGTTTCACGCATATTTGATTCAGCATTTTTCTCTTAGTAATTTGATATGGCAAAAGCCATATGTTGAATACAATCTGATTAGTAAATTTACACAGGCATTATTCAGTATATTTAGAAAATCCCATGTTGGCAAGGATAATACAAATTGTAAAACATTGTGCTATCTACCCATATAATAACAAATTTAAAAAAGAGCAAATAAACATAAAACCAATACTACAATCAAAAGTTTGTGTCCAGCGAATACAACAAAACGAGTTATACGTCCTTATAGCCGTATAGTTTTCCGTAATTTTTCAAGATAATCAAATGTTAGGATTAAAATTACCCTCCCTGCATTGGTTATCATAATTTTGACATTTAAGTAGAATGAAAGTAAAACTATCCTATTTTATTTAACTTATTTTTTTACCATTTATGGTCATAAAGAATTTTTTAAGGGTTCTTAGTTATTTTGGTTTCATCGAGTTCATTTAATTTTAAGGATGTGCTGACGTTCAGTCAATAGGTTCAACCAATTAAGTAAAAAATACTTTTGCGTAAAATGTTGAAGATATGTACGGTGTATAGAAGTCATTTAGAAACATTTTCGATACCTACTTTTTTAAAACAATTTGATAAAAAAATATTTTTACTTTATCATACGTAGTATGTAAAGTATTGTAATCGTGCCAAAAAAAATTTGAGCTTTTAGCGGAATTATTTCTTTTTGGGTCCCCTGAACATGTTTGACCAAGGTACAAAAAAGTCTGTGTGCGTGTGTGTGTACCCGTTTTCTTGTGGCGATGATTCCGGAGAAACTACCAGGGCTGTTGTTTTAAAACATTTGTTGTAAAACATTGTTTTAAACCTGTTTGAAAACAAATATTTTGTTTTAAATCATTTTTTTAAACATGTTTAAAACAGTTTGTTTTAAATGTATAAAACACTTTATTTTAAAACATTGTTTTAAACATGCTGTAAAAAATATTTTGTTTTAAACATGTTTAAAACAGTTTGTTTTAAATGTTTAAAATACTTTGTTTTAACACATTGTTTTAAACATTTTTAAAACAAATATTTTGTTTTAAACTATTTTATTTTTAACTTGTTTAAAACAGTTTGTTTTAAATGTTTGAAGTTCTTTATAAAATATAATAATACATTCAGTGATAGCATGTACTACAATAAATAAAAACTTTTATAATAACTTTAACATACCAGGTGACCCACGCCATAGGTACTGCCGTTTACTTTTTACGTTTTCTTTATAAAACTGGACGAATGAAATTTGGGACAACAAATTCCATTATTTGGGATACTCTTGAGGTTAATATGACTTCCGGTTATTCCGGAAATGACGTCATCATTGAAATTTTAAATGGCACTCTATGTTCTTTGTGTGATATATTCTATCAGGATGGCATTCTGAACACAAAAATTTATCGATCGTCAATTTTTATCACGAACGCAACGCCAAAATAACTTTTTGTGTATTAACCTTGGTGGCTATGAATTGGTGAAAATAGTCGAAAATTGTCAAATAAACACTAACAAACGATTTTAGCCGACATTGCATTACCGGCGCCCTCTAGCGTGACAACAAAAAGTCATTCACACAACAGATTTAACACCACTGAGAACTGACGTATGAAAAAAACGCCGATGAAAATGTTTACAAATAAAACAATTGCGTGATTTAAAACATGTTTAAAACAATTTTTATTCCTTATTTAAAACATATTTTTTGGGGATTTAAAATTTTTTTGCGAAGTGTTTTTGCGATTTTTGCGAAGTGTTTAAAAACATTGCCTCGTGTTTAAAAACATCATTTTATAAAAAAAATTCTGTTTTGTTCAAAATAAACGTTTTTTATAACAACCCTGGAAACTACTAAAGATATTGAGACGAAACTTCATATTTAGAAGTTTCATAACCAAACTTAGAGCTGAAAACCTTTCTGTTGAAAAGGGTTCAAAGGAACTGGAGGTTTAGTCTTTGCATTTTTGAAAGATTTTGCAAATAAGCCGCAATTTCTAGAATTTCGTCAAAATAGTTAAATAATAAATTAAAGTAGGGTAAATTCTGAATAATTTATGACTATGACATTTTTTGGTAAAATTAATAGTTTAGCTGCATGAGCAAATTCTATTTCATCGAGATCGCTCGTACTGCATTAAAACTTATTAGCCAGGATTTGTCAGATATTTTGATTCTAATGACAGTAGGTAGTGTCAAACGCTGATGTTTTGACAATACCTACTGTCAATATAATTTAAAAAATCTGTCTAGTTCTAGTAGTTTTATTTTAATGCAGAGATGGCCAATCTCGATCAAATAGAATCTCAGCAGCTAAACTATTAGTTTTATATATAGTATGATAAAGTCATGTGCTTGGCCACATCAGATGTTTTATGACGTAATCTTGTAGTATTTTATTTACAATTCCTGATGTAAGATATGATTCTCCCCAGTGATGTTAATTAAGTAAAATTATGAATTACTTCTGTTTTTAATGTGGTGTTTTGAGTCGGTTGAATTTGTTGAAAGTTATTGTTACTAAATGCTTAATATAACTTACAACTGTTAAAACCGCTCCTGCTATATAAACATTAGTAGCTGTACCGTCGTTGTTCATACGTAATTATCATTTTGTGTTTACAAAGTAAATAATTAGCTCGTCCTAGATTTTTTTGTTGTTGTTAATATTCCAAGAAACAAAAACTAATAACGATGTAGATTGTTTGCCTTTTTTCTTGTTTTGCTGCTAGTGGGAGGACGCGCAACTGTTACAAAAAAAAACGTAACCCGATAAGAGCGCTAGTAGCAGTACATATTATCAAAAAGCTGTTCCTGTTACACGATACAATTAAAAACATGTAGACGCTTAAATTTAATGGGTGTCAACGTCGATTGATTGCGAATATTGTTTTAAATTTAACGTTCTGTACAAAAAATAACGTTGAATTCTGCATTGGACTAGTGGAAAGTGAATCTGAAAATCCCGCGCTATCGGCATTTTTAGCATGCGCCTTAAGGACCTTCGCGCGATATATTGAACGGAAAACTCTACCATCGGTGCATAGAAAATTTGCAGCAACAGATCAAGATGTTCGACCCTTAGCGAGGCGGTATGTCTTAGCTGTCGATTACTTTACTATTCTACTTATAACACAAACACCAACAATATTTTGTAAGGTAAGTGAACACACATATATTGATATGGTACTGTTTTATATTATATTCACAATACTATTCGGTGATTTGTTTTACAATTCGGTTTTAATTTTAAATGGGTATTTTTAATTATGAAAAATAAATAAAGATTAAATAGCGCGATAATATTTAAAGGTATAATATACTAATAATGAATAAATAATTATTATTTAATACATAATTTCAAATTGGTAATTATATTAAACACAACAATTCAATACTTTCATAAAAAATTATATTGTACATTTGTTTTTATTTTAATGGTTTATACTTTTGGGCTTTATTTTTGTGATCAAGACAAATTACTTCTGAAATGCGATACCAATTTTTAAAAAGACATCAGTTGTGTCCACCAAAACAGTTAACGTATTAGATTTAGTTTATATATTATAAACTCTAAATTATTCTAATATAATAGGGAAACACTTTGTTAAAACTTTTAATTCAATGTTTGTTTAAATTTTAATTGTATTATGTAAATGAACTTGAACTCGTGTAAAATAAATGAACTATTTGCGTCAGTCTTTTAAAGTATTAATTAATTATCATTGGAACACTGATGGAATACTAGTAATGAGATTAATGATACTATTTTGACAGTGTAATTTTTATAAGTCACACTGCAATTAGGGATATTTTGAAAAAGAAGTGATGACATTAAATTTCATACAAATTATAGTTTAACATAAAAGCGTTACCAAGCACATAATTCGCACATAACTAATATAAATCGCTCGCATGTTTATACGCTCGCCTACGGCTTGCGTATAAACTTCATGCTCGCGATTTATATCCTTAGTTATGTGCTCGTCAAATAATATACTATTAATTTGTGCATCTCTTTATGAACAAGGAATAAAACTTTGTTGACATCGGTTATGTTGACACTCGATGTTGTTAATTTTAAATTTTCCCAAAATATTGAGTGGTAAAAGTAAATATTTCTAGCAAGCAGACGGATACAAAACATCTTTCATAATACTGCTCTTATCTCTATTCTGCACTACGTCTAATAATTCTGTTTAATTATCAAACGATAAAGGATATTGTTTTGCATTTGTCAGTAAAGATTATTTTAAATTAATGGATTCAACGATGTACATATAGTGGATTTTTGTTGATTTTTTTCACATCAGACCATACTTTGACAAAAAGTGGTCACGTTTTAAAGTCAAATGAAGATAACTCGAAAACAAATCAAGATCCACAAAACGGTCATACTTTTATTTTATCTTAAAATTATATCCTGTATATACCGGGTGATACAGTCCATAATATGCCCGTTTATTTTTGTTTATTTATGCATCTAACGAATGAAATTTATTTTTTAAAAATAATCTTGAGATTTGTCTGAGCACAAAGTAGGTGAAAGTACCTACTTGGTCAAAAACCAATTAAATCACGCAAGAGGGCAACAGAGCTACAATATCTGCTAAAATCAATTTGGTGTTTATTTGACAATTTTCGACTATTTGCACCATTAAACATAAAAGAGTTTTTTTTTCGTCGGTTTTGTGATGAAAATTGACGATCGCTATATTTTTCTGTTCAGAATATCACCCTGATTTAGAATATCACAAACAGAATATAGGGTGATGTTTAAATTTTCAAATATAACGTAATTTTTTGAGAGAGTCGTATTAACTACATCAATATTCCAAAAAAATGTATTATTTTTCTATTTGCACTTACTTCTCCTCATTTTGTGTTTTAGAATAGTGTCACAAATTATGTATGCTGTGTCTTATTAGCATACAAATTATTTTTATACAATATGCCTCACGGGACGATGGATTGTATGGGTAGTACTTTTGTTATTTTTGAAGATAGAAAGTAAATTAAATGGACGTAGTGCAGATTTGTGTGCCCCATAAGAATCCGTTAAGAAGAATTGAATTCCAAGTGGTTTCAGAGATGTTTCGAAAACGAAAGTCGATTTTTCTTAAATATTATGGTTATATCTTTCTTACTTCCGGTCCACTCAAGATGCCGTTTTGACATTTTACAGGCAATTTTTTATCTTACAATTATATTGTCAGATTGATTTTTGTTTGTTTTACTTATGGGCGAAATATTGATTTTATGCATATTTAGATTTATCATTTTTCTCTGAGTAATTCAAAAAGTCAAATAAGGCGTAATTAGAAATAATTTGCAAGCAGACTGTTTTTTTAATTTTAACATATCATTATCTTGAAAAATGTACCTCCTGCAAAGAAAAAATATACAAAACTTTCTTCGTATGAAAGGAGTCACAAGGATGAGTTTTTATAGATGGTGCTAGTGTCGTCGTGAAAACGGGGTAAACTTATTTTCTTGTCATGGAATGGACGATATATCTGTGTATTCAATTGTTTGTAAAATTACATAGCGCATTAAGTACTGATGTAGTCCTATCCTATTTCATACAGTCTTTATCTTATTGCTTTAGTTGTGTAAAAATCGCATCGATTCTATCAATTTCAAGATACAGTACAGGACAACTAGTTTGCATACAGCGTATGCAGACTATTCGATTACAACTACCAAACAGTTTCCGCTCCAAAAATGTTGATTTTCTTATTGAAACACAATGTACACTTGCAGAAAAAAAAAACATGTATACATCCTGCATTTTGCGACGTGATAATTAAAAAACTATCCAATAATTTTTTCTTAAATATTCACCTACTTCCAGGTGAAAATGTGAAAATGTGAAATTATTTGGGTAGTTTCTGAGTTATATCGAAACAAAAAATGTAGGAGGGACACATCTATTTTCACATCCAAAACTGGATTTAGTTTTTACATGCAAAGATAAACTTTCTATTAATTTTATTAGATGCTGCATTTCTATGCAGCAAAGATACTTTTATCTGAAATTTTTTTCGAATAGTGCTTGCATCAAAATGTTGATTGTATTCAAATGCTGACTTGAACAAAATCGACGTAAATGTGCAATTGTTTCCTTAACATTATGCTAGCCAGTACTTTTTGTGAACAATGTCTACATTCCAAAACTCTAACTATAGACATGGCATTCAATTGAGAATATCGATATTTTTGGAACTGAACTTGTTTGATACATGTATCGTCCAATATTGCAAACACGCTGTATGCGAACTAATATTCACATGTCTTGAAATTGAATAGAACCTTCCATTCTAAAAAGAATTAATCATAAATAACTGCAAACAAATTTCTACTAGCAGGTAGTTGAGATATAATTTGTTTCTTAAAATCAAGATTTTTTATTTTGCAACAGAAGTTCAAAATATCTTCCGAGGACATACTAGTAACCACATTTACGATAACAATTTCTTTAGTATTTTCTCATAATCTGATTATATTATCGAACATTTTTATTACATTACTTTATATTAGCCGAATCATACATGAATGGGTTTTCAGTCCTCATTATATATACTATAATAGAAATGACAAATTTTTACGATTTCAACCAACTTATATCCAGCAAAATCAGCCACTGGTGTCAGTCACTGATAAATTTATCAAGGAACGACGCACCAAAAAAGTGCTTATAAAGCCATTCTATAAATGTTTCATGGTTCTAATTGTGATTGATCTTCGAGTTTGTTTCATGTAAGTCTAAAATATTAATAATAGGTATTAAATGTTTAAATGTTTAATAATAATAGATAATCAAGAAGTCGCCCCTTCTTGACCTGACAGACAGGACGTAAAACCTCGAGGTCCAGGTTTCTCAAATTCTATTTGACTGCGATCGGTCGTGTCTGCAATCTGCATTTAAAATAAAACTAGTTATCCAGGATTTGACAGATATTTTTATTCTAATGACAGTAGGTAGTGTCAAACGCTGATCTTTTGACAATACATACTGTCAATAGAATCAAAATATGTTTCAAATACTGGCTAACTAGTTTTATTTTAATGCAGACACGACCGATCTCGATCTCATGCAGCTAAACTATTATTTTATATATAGTATGATAAAGTCACGTGCCTGGCCACATCAGATTTTTTTTAAATATAATATATGCAGATGGACCTGAATATACGAATACTAAACCTAAATTGTAATTGCTCGAAAACACAATTTTGATATTCTTGTTCAAGAGTAAAAATCATTTTGATATCTAAATTTAAAATGTCTTAGAGATTCAAATTGGAGATTCAGATATCGGCTCAGTTCATGGCAAATCTGTGAAACGGCATAAATAATAGCGATCTGAATAGTTGGGTTCAGGAATTAGAATCAAACTACTACAAGACTATGTCCTAAATATTCACTTTTTGCATCTGGCGTCAAAAGCTATTAACTTGATATTTTAATCAGAATTTAAAAAAATTAAAACCTACTGATATTATTTCTAAATAACATCAGCTTATTTCGTAAAAAATACCTCTTTTATTTTTTGTTGCAGGAAAACTACTTATTATTGTGAAAAGTCAGCATATTTAGTCTCAAATAATTCTCAGATAACTTACACACAGAATCGAAAAAGCAGTATTTTAAGACTTTTGAGATCGTGTAGAAAATATTGTGAACTCACATACTAACAACTAACAAAGAAAATATAGTGTCATAATTTTTGCATATTATTACGAATCTTTTCTAGTTTTTGCTATTTCTGTAGCGTAGATAATGTGTTTACATACATTTTAAAACCATTTCAAAACTTTACAACTCTCGTAAACTTAAAAGTTTACGTAAAAAACATGGTAATGCATATTCAGCAGGACTGCTTTAAATTGACCATTATGCCGTAATGCCGTAATGGGAATTGGCGTAAATATAATATTTAATAAATAAATAATAAATATTTATATAATGTTTGTTACTGACGAAGAATTAATCCTAATATTGAGGACAACTTTATGCCAGCCAATGGATGTAGTTTTGTAGGTAGATTCATATAGATAAAGCAAATAGTATGTTTACTGTACTAGTTTTATATACATAGAGTGGTACCACAGTAGCAAATTCAACAAAATATTTCCCACTATTTTTCGAAAAAAAAATATACAATTTCTTTTGATAGTTTACATACGTGTCAAGAGAAGTAACCGTTTACTTTTTGATTAAGTTCCACGTAATGATCAATAAGACCGTTATGGCTTGTTACGATTTTTAATACAGTCTGTATCACTTGTTGGGGGAGTAGTATGTGTTTTGATAACCATTATTCCTGATAAACTTCCCAAAAAATACAAGATTAGTTAAACCGCTTATTGTTGAAAGGAGTTAAGTCATTTATTATAGTTTTGAGATAATTAAAGATAACTGTTTATTTTGAATAACTATAACTATTTATAGATCTTTTGTGAACAGTTGCTAATTGTGACGAGTTGAAGTTGCGTTTTTGTGGGTAAACAGTCAGTAATATATTGTTTTCCGGGTGCAAACCCCGTTCATCACTGATGACTGCGCACTGTTGCAAGACGCATCGAGTTCGAAAACAGTAAGTCCAAAAAGTGGATTCTGAGAAAATTAACAAAATAACATTGCTAGTGGAATGTTGAAAAGTATGGAAGTGAGCAATTTAGTTGTCATATTTTTTTTAAATCAAAGTTTTCTAAAGCAAAATTTAGAAAACATGAATGTTTATTATACTCATCTGCTGTGATATTTCCAGAGCTTACTTCCAAATGAAATGTCCAATTTTCAAAATTCAAAATGGCGGGTTCAATATTGCAGCTAACAATGTATACAATCTTTGATATGAAAGTTATTTCCCGTTATAATTGAAGATTGCTGATTCGAAATATAATGCCAGACTAAAAAAAAGTATAGTGCGGATTAAATATGACGATAAAAATTTTGAAAAATGTCGATGTTTTTTTGGACATTATTTGCTGTGAGATTTGCAGCGTCAATATTCCTAACTGACTGTCCGTTTTTTGAAATTCAAAAAGACCCATCCAATACGGAGATCTATAATGTAAAATATGTTGGATTTGCTTATGTCCCGTAATATTTCAGGATTGCATACCAATTATCATGTCAGATCTTTAAAACAAATTCAAAATGTCGGATTTCATATGGCTGTAAAAAAACTTGAATTTGCATGAAACATATTTAGACTTTAGGCTGTGGAATCGTTAATATTAATCGAATTTCTTTCTGGAATTATTACAGTGTATTTGTTAAATGTTGTTCAATCAAAATACGTAATCAATTAATTATTTTTTTTAAAGTGATATTTGGATATTAATGATTCCAAATTTGAAGTGTAATTGTCAAAATTTAAAATTGCAGCACCCGCGGCATCTATATGGTGGCCAAAAGCCATCATATTCGCATGAATCTTATTTTATTGTATTATGCAGCTCCTCGGTCCAAGCCAAGGATTAAAGATTCATAATGGCGATCAAATATGGTAATTTGGCGTCACATTGTCAAAATTCATAATATTGGATATAATGTAGTAGCTAAAATTGTAAAAATATTGCCGCTATCGTATAAATCTTATTCCTTATTATATTCGAAGCTGAATCCATATCTGGCACTCAAAATCCAAAATGGCCGACTTTTTTCCCCGCAAAGATTGTTTTTCAAATCCTAAAAAAGTTACAGCCGATTGAAATATTAATAAAATAAACAAAAATAAACAATAAAACAAATTTATTCAACAATACAAAATCGAAGAAAGAACACAAGCAATACCCATAACAATAATAAAAGTAAATGCATTTAAATAAAAATTACAAAATATTAAAAGTAAATTAAATAAACAAATGATGAAAGAAATTTTTAGACATTTGTTTCGCTACAAGGAAATGTCATTCTGAGTAAAATGTTTCATGTCGACTTGTTGGGTTTTCAATTCCTTAAGATGTTAAAGCCGTTTAAAATACACTTTTGCTATTACGTCAAACGGGGGAATAAAGGACAGAAATACATCCATATGAAGGTTTTTGCTCAGTGTGACAGTTACTATCTGGAAAAAGTTTTGCGGGGAAAAAGTGGGACATCCAGGTTTTACGTTGACAGTCCCCGATTTCCCGTAAATTTTAAAACACCAATGTATTGTTTTTGAGGCAGAGTGGATAAGGCATAGGTACCACTAGGAAGTCTAGGGTTCAATAACAGGTTACGCAAGGATTTTTCAAATACTCCGTCTCCGACTGCCGCACAGACCTGCCAAGAGGCTCTTGGCATAAAAAGTCGTTAAAAACCGAATAGTTTGAATCAATTTTTTGATGCCACCGCAACAATATGTAGCTATATCACAATGCAGTTACATCGAAGTTGTGGCACACCGTTTGGCTGATGCTATTTTGAAAATTGTTTAGGAAGAAAAGTTAATCTAATTTTGGAATCCATTGAAGTTGCCACTAAATCTTTCCTTAGTTCGAGAATCGTTTCGCGAGAACAAATAGTGCTCAATTAAGACTCTTCTACAAGGACATTTTTATCTCTGCGAAGAATTGTAAGCGATTACCATACCAAGCAAAGCAGTTGAGACATAAAAGAATGTGTCGCCTTATACACTAACCATCCTTGTTCACAAATTCAGATAGCCCTGACCTACCAAAACAAGCTTGCTTGATGTAGGTATAACGCGAAACCATTTACAATTTGTACTCCTTGATTGGCAATACGGACAAATCTTGCACGCTTCCATGTGCGTGTAATTGAAACGCACAATTCGTGTAGGAAATGCACTTTTGTTCATTAGTACGAATGAGTGACGAGCGTTCATGAAACTCTATTTCCGAACTGTAGCTATTTGCTTCATAATTACAAGACAGAAGGATTTTCTATGGCTTTCCAATTGTGGTAATAGATAAAATAAATAATACAAAGTGATCTCTTTCTGGACGATCTCTTTTTGTACATTGCCGATGTGCAGTATCTTAGTAGTGATGCTTTTTAAGATATTATGTGGCGTCACAAAATATGAGAGGGAAACATGTCAGGTTCTTTGACTCTTTAGAAAATAAAGAATAAATAAAATAAATATTTTCAAAATTCATAATATCTGATGTTTTACGAGCCATGTTATTCGTTTTGTTCATTCTTCCTGAGTACCTACTATATCCCTACTGAGAAAGCTTCCAGAAATTCGATATTACACAATGTACGTCATCAGAGTCCCAATAGTGAATACTTTCGTCATCATAGTATATTCTGAAAATTAAAGCCATGCCAAGCAGGTAAATAGCTACTGAAATATTCAGTTCTTTGTCAAAAAAACTGCAGACCTTTTCTAAAAAGTATGTGAAAACTACATGCTTACATTGAGGATATGCTATACCTATTAATTGGAGCATTTACGTCTATACACTCTGTACAGTGTGTCCCCAGATTGACCTACCTATAACTATAATGACCAACATTTTTATTTCTCGAGAATAAGTCATTCTTTACAAAGAGTTTTGGATGTCCTAAAAAACGCAACACCCACAGACACAATATTAATTTAACATACAGAATTATTACAAAGTCGCTTTGAATGTAATATTATGTTCAGATGTAAAATTTTATTTTTACTTTATAATCGTGTATTATAAGTATTATAATCGTGTTAAATATGTCGGTACACAATTACAAAATAGTCAGTAATTTATGTAGTACCATCATTCAATAACGTATTAACAACTTTTTCAGATTTTTCGTTCTTCCAATGGTCTTCGGCGAGGTTAGACGTCGACCAATAACATTCATCTGGGTGTTTGCCTCCCTAGCGGCCTTCCTCTTCTATTCAGATGTCTTTAAAACGTACACCCTGGGAGCATCGGTGCAGCCAACATTTCCAGTCAACATACTACCAGATGGACGGACCATGAAAGGTTTCCTGATAAAAACAGAAGGATGCATTATTCCCGATATGGACCCATTTGACCCTAGCGTCAAGAAGTTCCTGGTACCGTCAGATTCAGAGAAAAGCGTGCACTGCAACAAAGGTCTTCCACCATTGGTAGATTCAAATCTAACGTCAATATTCGTATTAAAGTCTTCGCTTTCGTCTTACGGATTCAAGAAAATGGCCGATGTAAGTTGTTGCTATAAGACTTTCTGGAGGGAGGAACCAGGAGTCACGGAGAAGGATAATAAGGTTAAGTTTCGCGAAAAATGCGTATATTTCAGTGAATCTATACAAATTACGGATGAATTTATCATGGTGGAATGCTTTAGGAAGTCTTCCAGCGTGTACAAAGATTTTTTCGCCTTTGTTCCGTTAAAAAAGAAGAAAGCCGATTCGGATGGCTTAAATGTTTTAATAATAGGATTAGATTCCATATCGAGGTTAAACTTTTATAGACAGATGCCTTTGACCAAGGGCGTTCTGGAAAATATCAAGGCTGTGCAACTATTAGGTTATAATAAAGTAGGAGACAATACTTTTCCAAATTTGATACCGATCTTGACCGGTTTAAGCGTAGACGAACTGAAAACAAACTGTTGGCCAAACACTTCCATGCATTTTGATGATTGCCCTTTCATATGGAAGAACTTCCAAGAGCAGAATTATTTAACCGCCTTCGCGGAAGATTCGACATGGATGGGATTATTCAATTACCAGAAGCGAGGTTTCGTGAAGCAACCAACTGATTATTACTGGAATACGTTCAATTTTATTGCAGAGAAACAAATTGGAAACGAACACAAGATGAACGTTCATCAATGCGTCGGCTCCAGAGAAGTATACGTAACTCACCTAGATTACATGAGGAAATTCACCCAAACGATGAAGACATCCAGGACCAAATATTTCGGTTTCTTCTGGGAATCAAGTTTATCTCACGATTTCCTAAACAAACCGAAACTGGGCGATAAGAACTATGCTGAACTGCTAACAAAATTTAACAATACAGGTATCTTGAACAACACCGCTTTGATATTCTTAAGCGATCACGGTATTAGATGGGGAGGTATTCGCTCATCGTATCAAGGAAGTATGGAAGAGAGATTGCCTTTTATATACATAAAACTACCCGATTGGTTCAATGAGAAATACTCATTGGCTGCTAGTAACTTGATAAGAAATACTAGAAGATTAACTACGCCTTTTGATGTTCACGAGACCTTAAGAGATCTTCTCCAAGTGCCCAAATTACAAACACCCAACATTAGTAATAGAAGTCTTAGCTTATTCGAATTGATGCCTTTGAATAGAACATGTGAGTCTGCTGGTATTGCCTCACATTGGTGTACTTGTCAAGATAGCACCAAAGTCTCCACTGAGGATTCAATTGTTTCAGAAGCGGCTGATTATATTATAAGATATGTAAATAATTTGCTGAACGGGACGGAGTGTCTTACATTGAAATTGGACCTTATCTTGAATGCGAGGAAAAAGGGGCATTCAAAACTATCGAAGGAAAGTAATTTTGAAGATTATACTGTAACGTTGATGACAAAACCAGGTGGAGCGGTCTTCGAATCTACTGTTAGGAGGAAATATTTGGAGAAACGTAGTTCTTTAGACGTGATGGGAACTGTGAGTAGGATTAATTTATATGGAAACCAAAGTGCTTGTACCACGGACTACCATTTGAAGTTGTACTGTTACTGTCGATGATTTTTATTGGTAATGTTTTCGTTGTATGTTGACTGAAGACGGGATACTTAAAAGCGGCTTCTTAACCCAGGAAACCAGTCGGAGGCGATTAATTGCCACCTACCAAAAAACGAACAATCTGACGGACAGATCTAGACCCTGATTAGCTGCTCGGTCAGTGGCGACTAATCATCTACGACCAGTTTCCTTGGTGAACTAACACGATAATAAAATTTGATTTTTTTTGCTAAATTTGACGGTCATGTTTCTGGTTTGGAAATTAATTTTGATTATGAGCTCACTGAGAGTACCCAATAAATGTAGGCTTAGTTGCTCGCATTGACTACTGCGGATGTTTTGATCGACAACGTATTGATCTGTTTATTAACGGCTTAACGACACAGGGTCCTTAGGTTGACTAAAAACAATTCTATAAACACATATTACATTAATTTAGTACATAATCATTAATTATTTTCATTTTATAGTTCTGAGATCCAAAACATCCAAAAATACTCCCAAATAAGTAAGTACGTAGGCTTTCACGGCCAGAATCATTTAGAAAATAAACTGCTTCCGGGTTATGCCGTGTGTCAAGATTTGTAAATGCTGACGTTTCGCGAACCATGTTGCTCGCTTCTTCAAAGCTAATTGAATACTGACTCTATTACCGAATTCTCAATATTTGTTTACATATTTATTGTTATATTCACACTGTAAATATTGTAGTTCCTTTTTCATCAGCACCTTTTTCTAAAATAATAATTAAAAGACGGTTTTTGACTGTAAGACGTAGTATTCAGTTTACAGTGTGAATACAGGTGGAAATAAATTACAGCATAGTTTAACGTACGTGTAACTATACGTTTTATTTTCTATAAACAGAAAATATTTTTTATATGTATTCCCAATACGGCAAGGTGAACAATCTCATTAGTCATGTCTAGCATCCAGCCTATATAAAAATAAACCAACTTTATAATTAGAGTTAATTGTTTAATGCCGACACAGATATGACCCAATAATAATTATCCTTTGTTTCATATCAAAAGCGACAAAACAAATAAACATCTCTGTTTACTTGTTTTGGCTCGAGATCGGAATCTAAATGTTAATTTCAGTTAATTAAATTTAAACAAGGTAGCAACAACCACTCTTTAATTTCAATTTAATTTAATCATTACTTCCATTATTTTAGATTTAACGTCAAAGTTAGCAAAGAAAAATGTATAACCGCATATTGACTCAACATCTGGAGATTCATTGTCAATAATTTGTAGCTTTTAACGCCTGTGTACGTATTTATTTACAATTCATGTAATAAATAACCTATAGTTTAAACATAGCAAAACTTGTTACGTATTTCAAATTTGTACTGCTTCTGCTAAATTCCAAAATGTACTTAAAGTGGAACAACAAAATACTGAATGTATTATAATTGTGATAAACATATTGTATGATGTCGCGACGTATAGATCTAAGTGTTATATTTATTATACCTATAGTATTACAAACTACATGTAACCTAAATACATATTGACGGCACAAACTTTGCCAAACCATGTTATACGATAAATAAAGCGATATATATATATATTTATGTAGAATAACACGTGTTTTATTTGTTATACAAATTACAGAGGTTTAAAAAAGCAGGAAAAAAATTATGGACGATATTTTTTTTTGCAGATGGTCGACACCTCTGACCCAAATTTAGCAGTTTGAGTTTGGAGTCTACTGAGGCAAATGCTCTAATTTCCATGCTGTTTACGTGAGTTAAAGCGGAAGGAGGTTGCCATAACGAATAGCGAAAAACAAATCTACTTCTAACAATTATCAACATAAAATTTTATTTCATTTCAATCAGGTCATACTAATGTATTAAATACAATGAATCTACACTTCTTCACAAATGCAATAAAAACTACAAATTAGATTTATTAGAACAACTCGAGCTAAAACATATAAGAAACCAAAATATAACTTTATTAAATGATGGATTAGAATTTCGAGAAAAACTTTTATTCATGGTTGCGTTACAATAATTATTTATTTATCTATTTTATTATCATCATTTTCCTAATTTTAGATTTAGGCTGATGATGTTTAAAATAACCGAACCGATACCTAAGAAACTAATGAAAACTTAGCAACGGAAGACAGGTTTTTATTCATTAGTTTCACTTATATAATATTCTATTTGTTAAATTAAAACATAGATTACTTATCAATATATACAAAAAGTCAAATCGGCGAATTAGAGAAACGAACTGCTCCCCGCAGAAGCGAAAATCGGCGCCACAGGCGCCGATTGTCGGTCCTAAATTCCGATCCTCAGTGCTTAGGCATATTTTCTTTCGATTTAGTCGATTTTCTGCTCCGGTGTCGATATTCTTTTTTTTCGCGCCGAACGTAGGACCATAGTCACGCGTCGATCGGCGTCTGCAGGCCTATTAGGCCTGCCCATTTCACTAGTATAATATTTTATTTGTTAAATTAAAACATAGATAAATATTAAAATTAGGTCCAAAATAGCCAGTTGATTGCCGACATACGAACATTTTCGAAAAAAAAAAAACAATTGAAGGCCTTGCAGCAACAAGTAGGTATCTGTATATTTGTAACAATTGGAGGTTTGGCAACCCCATATTTTTTGTACTGTTAATTGTCTAAAGGTAATTAAAAAAATTATCGCCTTAGATAATATTTTCGAGAAAAGATTGACCACTTTTGTTTATTTATGGATAGCGAATAGGAGCTGAATGCGAATCAGAGATCAAAAATTGTATATCACGTCAGGTTATTGTGTTTTTGTGTTTCTTTTATGGAGTTATCCGCACCCCACTGCAAGAATCGCTGTGAATGCTTCAAAAACATTTTAAAACAAAGTTTTGGGAAGGGGAAGGCTATGTTTTTAATTTTGAAGGGTAAACCATTAAAAATAATGCACTAATTTAATATAACCCTGTATATGTATACAGGTATCTCACGGAACTGGTACATTAGAAGTTTCTCATGTTGTACTATTTCTGGAAACATGAAATTTTGGAATTAGAATTGCTCGATCTGAGCTCTTTGGCTAAAATATTCTCAAGTTAACTGTCACGTCCAGTCACCAGAAGTCACCAGAAGTATTGCCAAATTAAAGCTTTCGCCTCTAAAATTTATTAATGGCGACCTGACGCCATTAGATTATTTTCTTTGGGGATATGTAAACTCACATGTCTACGCCGATAAACCCGAAACACTTGAGCACTTGAGCACATTCGACGCGTGATTGCCGTAATACAGCCAGAAGTACTGCAAAGGAGTGTGAAAATTGGACCTGTAGATTACGCCATGTACGCGCCAATCGTGGGAGCCACATGCCCGAAATCATATTTAAATCTTAATGCCAAACAATTATCTTTGAAATAAAAAACAATTCATTAATATAAAAATAAAAATGTGTGTTTAATTTCAATTTGAAGTTCTCCGCCTCTAAAAAACACCCTTTACTTATAAGCGCAGTTTTGGTGTGTAGTTAAACGACGAAAAGTTAGACGAAAAAAGCGACAATCTTCTTAAAAATTCCAACCCAGCTGCATTTTTGTATACATCTTTGGGTTGGCATTACAAATAATGGGTAACCAAAACCTACAAAAAAATGTCTATACATTTCCCACTTCGAATTGGCGTTTTCAAGTTATAGGTCTAGAGAAACATCAAAACCACGTACGAGAAAGAACATATTTGTGTGCTCGATAAAACTTTCCGCCAACCAATTCATTGAAAACATGACAGAGCATTATATTTTATAATAAGAACAGTAATAGTATGCAGTTTAAACTTGGCCGTTTCCAAGATACGTCCATCAGAAGCTTAAGAAGTGTCTTATATAATACTCGCCTTGTTTTTTGCGGACATGCTACAGACCATCTGTAACTATGTATTCAACTGTACGCTAGTAAAGGATACTCGAAAAAAAAACCATAAAAAAGGGAGGTATTTATATAAAACTCCTTTCTCTTCTGAAGAACATATATCGAAAACGGCCAACTTTTGACTACATGTTTATTAGATTTTTATACCCCCCCACATTTAATGTGGTGAGGGTATATTGAGTTTGATTTAACATTACCAACACCCTTAAGGAGGCGTGGGAGATATAGACTTTTATATATGTGGATTTGATAAGAATTGAGAACTGAATCGATTTAGCCATGTCCGTCTGTGTATAAAATAAAACGTGCATTTATTGTAAGCATTTGATAAAATATTTGGCTAATACAAAAAATATTTGTCCAATACAAACAATATTTGAGCAATGAAAAAAATTACTTGTGCATTAAAAAGAATAAAAGTGCAATAAATTTATATAAATGTACATCAGAATAAGTAATTGTGCATTTATATATTTGCATGTTCCTTTCAGAATATATTTGTACACTTAAATAAATAAATGTGCAATATAATCGCTAGCTCTATAAAAATATAATGAGCAGCTTAAAAAATACTTGTTCATTGAAAAAAATATATTTCCAATGGTTTAAATAAATCAGCATTTGATAATTTAAAAAAAGCATTTAATAATCTAAATTGTACCATGAGATTATAATTATAATGCACCCTAGAAACAATATAATGTGCATTAAGTTCTGCCAGCTTTAGCGTACATACAGTGGGCGCGTAAAGTATGGAAACATGTGAAAATTTCTCAGATGTTTTGTCATTTTAAAAAATCCGTGATGACGTCGATTTTTAGTTATTAAAATACACATTTTTATGATGTTCGATTTCTGACCGTCAATAATATTGTTACTGAGTTATGACGTAATCGACCTTTGTAAATCGCAACGCTATTTTTTGCTTACTTAATTTGGTAAATTATTTAATGTGTAAATGGCATCGGAAACATTATATGGAAGGATAAAAGAACATTTTTGAGAAAAGAACAATTGAAATTTGAAAACTATTGATAAGTTTAGTGAAAAACGATTTTGTAAAGTCAATATGAAATGCCTTTTGGGTTTGAATTAATTCCTCTGAAAACTAATCTAATAAAATAATCTAATTTTCTAAACTGCAAGGTTTTTGAAAAAGAGTGGGGTAAAGATGTAAAAAAGGCGATTTTGGTAATTTTTACAAATTTATACCACCTGAACCCAATGTCCTAGAAATCTCAAAATGGTCGCATGGTAATCCTTAAGGCTCCGTTTTAAAAACATCGCAACTTCCAAACGAAATATTTCGTTGCGATGTTTTTTTTTGCTGGGAGTGGGCTGCCTGGCCCCCACCAACGTCAACCAGGCCACAGTTTTAAGATAAGGGGAAGTTGGGGGGTTTAAAGGAAGCAGGCAAAGGCGGAGCATAGTCGACGCGAGTACATTCGAAGGGGAAGTACTCAGCCAGTTTGTCGCCGCGCGTCGGCGCTTTCGCTTTCACTCAAGTTACAATGTATTAGTGTTCTCACTCATCACGGTCGCATATGCATCCCGGACTGCATACAGCTGGCTGGCGGCCGCCAGGCGGTAAAAGAAAATATATTGATTTAATTTAGAGAGAGCGCGCTTGCTATTATAATATTTAATCTTTTTAACAGGGTAACATACATACAGTATAGTAAATTGACAAAAATGTATTAACTCATGATAACTCATCGGTGAATTATGGACTTCAATTTAGAAAGGAATTAATTAAAATCGAGCAATGAGGAGCCAATACATTTATAAACATGCTGGATATCGAACGAACGCACGGCAGTGACACACGAAGACAAAAATAAAAAAAAATAATCTATAAAATTAATAGTTTAGCTGCATGAGATTCTATTTGATCGACATCGGCCATGTCTGCTTTAAAATAAAACTACTGGAACTAGACGGATATTTTGATTATATTGACAGTAGGTATTGTCAAAACATCAGCGCTTGACACTACCTACTATCATTAGAATCACAATATCTGACAAATCCTGGCTAACTAGTTTTAATGCAGCGATCTCGATACAATAGAATTTGCTCATGCAGCTAAACTATTCATTTTACCAAAAAATGCCATAGTTATAAATTGTTCAGAATTTCCTGTACTTTATTTAACTATTTCGACAAATTTCCAGAAATGACGGCTTATTTGCAAAATCTTTTAAAAATGCTATAAGACTAAACCTCCAGTTCCTTTGGATCCTTTTCAACAGAAAGCTTTTCAGCTCTAAGTTTGGTCATGAAACTTCTAAATATGAAGTTTCGTCCCGATACCTTAGTAGTTTCTCCGGAATCGTCGCCACAAAAAAAAAACACACACATACACAGAATTTTTTTTTACCAGGGTCAAATATGTTCAAGGGATCCAAAAAGACATTTCCGCTAAAACCTCAAAAATTTTGTTTGGCACGATTACAATACTTTACATACTACGTATGATAAAGTAAAATCATAGTACATATAGTCCAAAGTTCCCCAAACCGTTTATATAAATCCCAAATATTTTGTCACCTACAAGTTCGCTATATTTTATAAACGTTTTGGGCGCCATGAATGCAAGATTCATGAATGAAAACAAATTCTGGCATTGGCTATATCCAATTCTCGCTGTAATACTGCCCAATACAGTCGCTGAACTAATATCCATTAGAGCCGACCCAAGTTCGTCACTGCTAATTGTCTCTTCCTGTCCACAAAACCGACATTTTAAATAAAATGTTCATTTGAGTCCTGTTCTGGTCTCTTTGTCTCATTTGTAATTAAATAATTACAATATTGTTCTTTTAGATTATCTGTACATATATTTTAACTTAGGTGGTACGTAGTCAGTCGTCTTTTACTAATTCGTCTACAGGACAGATGCGGATGTTTAGGTATTTTGCCACGACTTCTACCCATTATTAAACAAATGTACCTAACACCTAGCAGGTATAACTACACTAAGTATAATATCATACAGTATATGACTTTTATCGTGTGTTAAATTTGTAAACCGTGCGTATAAATGTGAAATGCGAGAACTCTGTTCTCCCGATTCAATATACGCTACGGTCATAACTTGTGAACAGTCTAATCTAAAAATAGCAGTAGGCGTGGCGTAGTTATAGGCGGTGTTTAAAACTCCTAACGTCTGCTGTCTACACCGGGCCCGTAATATAGGCAAATTACATACATTTCTGGCAATTACGCTTTGTTATCGCAATTATAATGTTTAGATTAAAATTGTACTTAAATAAAAAATCTATTTTTGTATCATGAGTTGGGCTAAATGTTTTATATTTGAAAAAAACCAAAGATGTAGAAGTAAAATCGATTTTTATCTTTAAAAAAATTTTTTTTTCATCCAGCCCAACTCTTTATTTATCTAAGAAGTTACATAAAAAATTTCATAAACTTTGAACAATAAATAACGCTTTTATTTGCAAACGCGTTTTAGGAGAGGTAGAACTGGGTCTTAGTTCTGAATCCTCAATCCTTAAGCTCATATTTACATTCAGCGCAAATAAACCAATCGAAAACTAATTGTCAACTAAGTTTTTCTCAAAAATTTTATTATGTGAGGCCATAAATCTTGTAAATTACCTTTAAAACAGATCTATCATTATCAGGAAAAAAAATCGAGGGTTGCCATTTAAAAAGAAATGTCGATGACGTCATAAATCGAAAATAATTAAATTGTTATTTAACATAATTGGTAGGGTGAACCATCAAGGTTTTATATCAATGAAACTACGTGCTATCATTAACATACGGATCGTAAAAATCAGATCAGCGTTAATTTTGATGAGTGCTCAATATTTTTTATTTGAATGCACAAGATATTCATTTTAGGCCACAATATGAATAACATATTGCTCATTATAACATTTTTTATGTAACATATTTATATTTATTGAATGCTCATTAGGTATTATTTTAATGCATTCTAGGGTACAATATGTATTTTTGTATGTAACATTTTCATATTTATTTAATCCACAGAATTTATTATTTTAATGCACAAAGTATTTTTTTTAATGCACATATCTATTTAAATAATGCACGGTTAAATCGCACCTTTTTTATATTTTACGGTGGGGGTACTTTAACTTCAGCACAGCTGAAGATAATTTTCTTACTAGTTCATCATAAAATATCATGCCACTTATAATGACCCTGTACGTTTTAAAGACGCGTTTCTGATTCCCTGTATAATATGTATAATGGGAACTTTTTACACGTTATTTGTAATGCCCAAGCAAAGGTGTACACAAAAATCCAGATGGGTTGGAATTTCTCCGAAGTGAAATCCTAATTTGACTCAGCCATAATTAAAACAATGCACAACGGCAATATGGAATCATAAAGATTTGTTTGATAAATTTGATGTAATGATAAGAATTTTTTTAAGATAGCTCCCGTGAAATGCTCCCTGCTGTTTGTTTCCCATAAATGCGAAGCATAATATTTTAATCGTTACCCACTTCAAAGGGCAGAGTGCATTTTCACGAGTGTTTTATGCGAATACCAGCGATTCGCCTGATGTGCAACGTCTGAATAAATGTGTAATTGTAATCTTTGATCGATAATCATTTGCTTATCGATTTACTATAAGGAGTATTTTGTAAATGCGTTAATAAATTCATTTTAGCAATCCGTTTTGCAGTAGTAGAGAACAACATGAGAGAGATACTCAGAGCACCACCACGAATTATATTTCTATTCATTTTTGTGCTTTGCATTGCTAGTATAATAGTGTTTGATGCGTATTATTATCAAGTGGAAAATATATACAGCGAATACGAAGCGATTTCAGAAGATTCTCCGTTAAAATTACAAGAGTGCAACATACCTAAGATGGACCCGTTCGACCAAAGTATACTTCCGTTTATTTTTGAAGAAACAAGTGTTACGTGCAATAATGGAACACCAGCATTGATCCAGTCAGATGCGACATCGATAAGTTTAGTAGAATCATCTCTCCCGTACTATAACGTCAACGACGTAAGTTTATTAAATTGTTGCTACATCGACTTTTGGAGAGTAGAACCAAAGAATAAAGGTAAAGATACCAATTATAATTTTAACCCAATGGGATGTAAATTTTTCGTAAACTCCACCACCATAAAGGACGAATTTATAAAAGTATCCTGTTACTACAACTCAACAAAAATCTACGACGATTATTTCTCATTTGTTCCAATGAAAACAAAAGAAACTCCCAAACGGGAAAGTTTAAACGTCTTGGTGATTGGTTTGGACGGCATATCAAGATTGAACTTCCGTAGACAAATGCTTAAAACCACAAAGTTATTAGAAGACATTGGAAGCGTCGAGTTACATGGATATAACAAGGTTGGAGATAATACATTTCCTAATTTAATACCGGCTCTAACTGGTTTAGCTCAAGATGAACTAAGCAAATGTTGGCCAAACAAAGAATACCTAGACGATTGCCCTTTCATATGGAAGAATTTCAAGGAAGAGAATTTTATAACTTTGTACGCAGAAGACAGTGCATGGATGTCAACATTTCAGTATCAAAAACTTGGATTCAAACAGCAACCAACTGATTACTACTGGTACCCCTTCGCATTAGCAACAAAAGAAGGTATTGGACACGCACAGAGAGGCAACGTAATTCAGTGCTTCGGAGCACGTGAACAATACAAAGTACTTCTGGATTACGCGGAAAAATTTGCGTCAGCAATGCACGAAAACAACAGAAACTATTTCGGTTTTTTCTGGCAAAACAGCCTTTCTCACGACTTAATAAACAAACCAAAACAAGGCGACGATAGCTATTACAATCTAATAACCTATCTGAACACAACAGGTGCTTTAAATAACACCGCAATGATCGTCATGTCCGATCATGGCATGAGATATGGAGGCATACGTTCGACATACCAAGGGATGCAAGAAGAACGTTTACCTTACATCTCAATATACTTACCACCGTGGTACAAACAAATATTTTCGTACGCCTTTTCAAATTTATACAATAATAGAAGAGTATTAACCACGCCTTTTGACTTACACGAGACTTTTCTTGACTTGGTTCATCCCTTTCAACTCACCGAAAAAAACTTTAAAGATAGGCAACTAATAATAAGAAATAACAAACCCAGAGGAGTTAGTTTATTTAGTGAAATACGAAGTGACAGATCATGCGAGTCTGCCGGTATACCACGAAATTTCTGCACTTGTAAGAACGGCAGTGCGGTGAACATAACAGACAATTCGGTAGTACAAGCTTGTAATTTCACTGTCCGACATATCAATGAAATTCTTCATGATTATACCGACTGTGTTAAGTTAAAATTGGGACAGATTATGAACGCACTCACAATAAGTGCAGAAACAATGGATGCGAATGGTAGTGATGTTTACTTTACTGTGACGTTCAAAGTTAATCCTAGTGACGCCGTTTTTGAAGCAATGGTACGGAAAAGTGGCGATGAAGAGGAGATAGTCTATGAAGTAGTAGGAACTGTTAGTAGATTGAATTTATATGGCGACCAAAGCAAGTGCGTCAATGATCCTTATTTGAAACTATTTTGTTATTGTCGTGTTATAGTCGTGTTTAAAGATAAAATGTGATAATAATTTATTAACTTATTTTAAAATGTTAATTTTTATATTATAGGAAAACTAATTTTAATGTATGTGCGGTAATAAAATTGTTTGTATTAAGTACCATGTTGTATTTTGATTTATGCGACTTGGAACGGATAAACCGTGACAAAACCCAGTGACAAAAAAACGATGCTGAGATTTTGCCGGAGTAATTTAGCTTTTTCATTTTTTTTAAATTTGTCACATGTACTTCATGGGTACATATTTTGCTCAAAGTGTCGTTTAGATCAACCAGCTCGAAAAAAAATTGGGTTAATGGACAAAGTTGCGAGCACAGATAGAAAATAATATTTAATTCAAATAAATATGCATTGACTCAAACAATCTGGTGTTTCAATAGACGCACGCCAAGAAATATTTTTTGCTCATGAAAATGCATTTGTTTGAAATATTTGTTTGGTAGAACGTTTATTTGTGGCAAACAAGTTATGTTTTCTGTTCAGTTCAGTATTTAGTTCAAATAATTATTATTATGTTGAGTGAAAGAATTATAATTATTTGAATTATCGAAATTGTTGGATGAGTTAAAATTTTACGCTCGCAATAACTGGTTCTTCGATTAAAGAAATTATTAGTTTGTGTCGAAGGAATTAATGTGGACCTGTTATTAACAAGAACTTTTCGGAGGGTACAGTAGCGCAAAATCTCCACGTGACACCGCCTTTTGGGATGTCGCATATCCTCGACCAATGGTTGGTCTTCCCAGACCTACATATAGTCAAGGTTAAGGTAGCAAAGTGTATGCTGATTCGGAATCGGAAGTTGAACCTGCATGCACTGTGTCCTGTACTACCGAATAACACGGCCTTTTTACCAACTTAGCCAGACGCACGACATCAACTGAGCGACGGGCTTTCACCAGTTTATTATTTATACTGAAGATATGGCCGAACTGCGAGGAGAGAGTTTACAGTTTTTTCACCAATTGTTCACTGGCTGATTGTTTTGCCAGCTGTGTTGATTTTAACTTATCGGACCACCATGGTCTGATTTTAGATATAAGTTGTTCCTTTCACGGTAAGTCTGCACCACCGCCTATTTTGGGGAGGAAATTTTGCGTTAACTCACTGAGTAGGTTTAGACAGTTATTGAGTGGTGAATCGTGGCTGCCGGCTTACGAGCGAGAATCGGTGGATGCCTCATTTGAGGCTTTCTCAGACGTTTTAATTCACTACTTGGACCTATGTTTTCCTTTGATCCAGTGCTCTCAAAAACCAAAACTGAATAATGCTTCATGGGTTACACCCGATCTGATGGCTATGAAAAATAAGGTTTTATTTCTCAAAGATATGAGTACACGATATGATGTTTTCAGACCTCACTTAGTTGAGTATTCAAAATTTTATAGCGAAATGCTGAGAGCAGATCAAATTGAAGCAAATGACTCTTTGTTACTGCGGTCATCGAATAAGAGCAAGGCTGTGTGGTCATTGATCAACAGGAAACGCTGTAACTATGCTCAGGAATATACTCTACCCGATGCTGCGTCTTCCAGTGATATAGGTGAACGCTTCGCGACACATTTCTCTTCCACCGTAAACAAGTTGTTGCTTGATACATTTGATTGCGGACCCGTTGATGCTGGTGCGATTGATGAGTATGTCCCTCGATCTTCGGTATCTTTCTTTCTGGGGCCGGTATGCGATTCTGACGTGTTGAATGCTATTAATAGCTTGTCTGCTACTGGTTCTGGCGATGATCCCTGGATTTATTGTGAAGCAGACTGCAGATATCCTGGTGGGCCCTTTGGTGTATATTATAAATCTGTCCTTCTCCACTGGGGTATTTCCAAGTAAATTAAAAAGCGCTATTGTGAAGCCCTTGTACAAGAAAGGTGACCGCAATGACCCTTGTAACTATAAGCCAATTAGTCTGCTAAACTTCTTTTCGAAAGTCATAGAAAAAATTATAAATAATAAACTTCACTCTTTTTTGAAAAAATATGACATAATAACAAGATATAAACACGGTTTCTGTCGTGGTAGATCGATAGACACTGCTATTTATGACTACACTAGAAACATATATACCTGCATTGATGAAAAGACTCCGTGTCTTGGATTGTTTGTTGATTTGTCGAAGGCTTTTGATTGCGTCCATCACTCAATCTTGCTGCGCAAGCTGGAGAGATATGGAGTCGTTGGTGTGGCTCTGGATTTGTTTAGGTCCTATCTTTCCGATCGCCAGCAGAAGGTCTGTGTTGGGGGCGGGATGTCAACGCCTTCAGTCTTGGACATTGGTGCGCCTCAGGGATCAATCCTTGGCCCGACTTTGTTTTTGTTATATATTAATGATCTTCCCACTGTGTTGCACAATGTTCATGTGTCGTTATATGCTGACGACATCAATATTTTTCTGTCTGCCAATAACTTCGACAACTTGCTGGAAAAGGCATCTAGAACATATGAACGTGTGACGCAGTGGTTAACACTCAACCGGTTAATTATTAACTCGGGTAAAACAAAGTGTTTGCCAAAAGCGTCAGCATTAGTGAGGTGCAACTTGGCCCCAGTAGCGTACAGATTGATGTTTTGTGTCGGTTGCTGGGTCTTGAGGTCGATGACTCCTTGGGCTGGTCTCAGCATGTGGGCGGACTGGCATCAAGGCTTACAAGAAGCTGCTATGCGTTGTACCAATTGAGGAAGTCATGCAGTGTTGAAGTGGTTAAAGCTTTTTACTTTGCTAACTTTTATTCGGTGATGAGGTTTGGAATTGTTCACTGGGGTTTGAATCCGTCTAGTGATAGAATATTTCTGTTGCAGAAGCGTGCTATTCGTGCAGTGTTCAATTTACCTTATAGTCACTCATGTAGAGAAACTTTTAGGGATCAGTCATTGCTTACCTTTTTTGATGTGTATATTTTGGATACCGTATGTTTTGTGTACAGATTTAAGGGAAGCTTTGGCTATAGTTCAACTCATACTCATAATACCAGACACTCGCATCGTTTGTTGCCGGCGATGCATCGCCACTCCACCTATCAAAGAAGTCTTTGTTATATGGGTTGTAAGCTATTCAACGCTCTCCCAGACAAGTTTAAATCAATTAGTAGTCTCCTTCATTTTAGGCGCGTGGTGAGGAAATATTTATTGGGCCGAAGCTTTTATAGCGTGAGTGAATTTTTAAGCTCATCGCAAGCTATGTGAACAGTTTGAAATGTTTGGTAAATTGCATTTTTATTGTGTCTTGACGTTTCATGTATGTATCGTGTATATAGTACGTGAATAGAGAAATCTAATCTAATCTACAGCGCCATCTAGCAATACAGTTGGATGAGGTATTCACACTAAAAATGTATTTATTTGTATCAAAATAAGATTTCTTTGGCGTAAGTAAACGTATTTTTAAGCCAAAGCAAACATATTACTCTAAAGGAAATAAATATCTTCGTAGACGAATATATTTGTTTGAAGATATCAAAATTAGATTTCTTTGGGGCAAAGAAACGATTTTTTTAAATAAAAAAAAATATTACTCTAAAGGAAAGTAATTTTTGTTTGTATCCATATACACCTACTTATTTGACTTAAATAGATATTCCAAATAAATTAATCTCTACAAGTAAAATAAACTAGAGTATTCAATGAAGTAAATATTGTTGGTGTCAATGCAATATATTTTGATACAAAAGAATAAATTCAAAAGAATATATTTCTTAAAAACAACTAGTCTTTTCTATATGTGGAGTGAGCTATGGATGAATGCTAACATCCGAATTTGACAGATCTCTGTATTACTGATACCGCTGTATTTGAGGTTATTGCCAGGTATTATAAGAATGGGTTAAGAATCCTTAACGCCCTTAACGCCCTCGCGCACGTTAAGAAGCAGTTTTTGCCCCGGTATCTAAGACGTAAAATGTCACTTTATGATCATGTAGGACATAAAAGTGATTTATGTCGAATAATCAGGTGCTCATAAAGTACACATGAAAAAATGATTCATTGGCCAAAAACCAACTAAATCACGCAAGAGGGCGCCAGTAATACAATATCAGCTAAAATCTGTTTAGTGAGTGTTTATTTGACAATTTATTTGACTAATTTCACCAGTTCATAGCCACCTAGATTAGTAAACAATAAAGTTCTTTTATGTTGCCTGGGTGATAAAAATTGACGATCGATATGTTTTTTATTCAGTATGTCAATCCCCATCATCCCGATTGACAATAACACAAATAATATACGGTACCGCATAAATTTCAATGATGCCGTCACTTCAGGAAAAACGGAAGTCATACAAACCTCGAAGCGCCGCTTCGAGCAGTGGCTAACGGTGCTGCTGCCGCTGACTGTGTGTTCATGGCCATAAGCACCTGTGTTTTTAAACGCTTCGCTACCAGTGCCGCTATCAGCACCGCTAGAAGCACTGATATCAGCGTCGCTAACTGTTTGTCCGTGCACTTAAGACCCAGTTCTACCTCTCCTAAAACGCGTTTGCAAATAAAAGCATTATTTATTGTTCAAAGTTTATGAAATTTTTTATGTAACTTCTTAGATAAATAACGAGTTGGGCTGGATGAAAAAAAAAAATTTTTAACGATAAAAATCAATTTTACTTCTACACCTTTGGTTTTTTTCAAATATAAAACATTTAGCCCAACTCATGATACAAAAATAGATTTTTTATTTAAGTACATTTTTAATCTAAACATTATAATTAAGATAACAAAGCGTAATTGCCAGAAATGTATGTAATTTGCCTATATTACGGGCCCGGTGTAGACAGCAGACGTTAGGAGTTTTAAACACCGCCTATAACTACGCCACGCCTACTGCTATTTTTAGATTAGACTGTTCACAAGTTGACCGTAGCGTATATTGAATCGGGAGAACCGAGTTCTCGCATTTCACATTTATACCCACAGTTTACAAATTTAACACACGATAAAAGTCTGTATGATATTATACTTAGTGTAGTTATACCTGCTAGGCGTTAGGTACATTTGTTTAATAATGGGTAGAAGTCGTGGCAAGATACCTAAACATCCGCATCTGTCCTCTAGACGAATTAGTAAAAGACGACTACGTACCACCTAAGTTAAAATATATGTATAGATAATCTAAAAGAACAATATTATAATTATTTAATTACAAATGAGACAAAGAGACCAGAACAGGACTCAAAACAACGTTTTATTTAAAATGTCGGTTTTGTGGACAGGAAGAGACAATTAGCAGTGACTAACTTGGGTCGGCTCTAATGGATATTAGTTCAGCGACTGTATTGGGCAGTATTACAGCGGGAATTGGATACCTATAGCCAATGCCAGAATTTGTTTTCATTCATGAATCTTGCATTCATGGCGCCCAAAACGTTTATAAAATATAGCGAACTTGTAGGTGACAAAATATTTGGAATTTATATAAATGGTTTGGGGAACCTTGGACTATGTACTATGATTTTACTTTATCATACGTAGTATGTACGTAGTATGTCTGAACAATTTATGACTATGGCATTTTTTGGTAAAATGAATAGTTTAGCAGCATGAGCAAATTCTATTTTATCGAGATCGCTGCATTAAAACTAGTTAGCCAGGATTTGTCAGATATTGTGATTCTAATGACAGTAGGTAGCGTCAAACGCTGATGTTTTGACAATACCTACTGTCAATATAATCAAAATATCCGTCTAGTTCCAGTAGTTTTATTTTAAAGCAGACATTGCCGATCTCGATCAAATAGAATCTCATGCAGCTCAACTATTAATTTTATATATGGTATGATAAAGTAATGTGCCTGAACGCATCAGATTATTTTTTTTTATTTTTGTCTTCGTGTGTCACTGCCGTGCGTTCGTTCGATATCCAGCATGTTTATAGATGTATTGGGTCCTCATTGCTCGATTTTAATTAATTCCTTTCTAAATTGAAGTCCATAATTCACCGATGAGTTATCATGAGTTAATACATTTTTGTCAATTTACTATACTGTATGTATGTCACCCAGGGTGACTCACCCTGTTAAAAAGATTAAATATTATAATAGCAAGCGCGCTCTCTCTAAATTAAATCAATATATTTTCTTTTACCGCCTGGCGGCCGCCAGCCAGCTGTATGCAGTCCGGGATGCATATATGCGACCGTGATGAGTGAGAACACTAATACATTGTAACTTGAGCGAAAGCGAAAGCGCTGACGCGCGGCGACAAACTGGCTGAGTACTTCCCCTTCGAATGTACTCGCGTCGACTATGCTCCGCCTTTGCCTGCTTCCTCTAAACCCCCCAACTTCCCCTTATCATAAAACTGCGGCCTGGTTGACGTTGGTGGGGGCCAGGCAGACCACTCCCAGCAAAAAAAAATATCGCAACGAAATATTTCGTTTGGAAGTTGAGATGTTTTTAAAACGGAGCCTTAAGGTGGTTCTGATTAGGGTACTGGTAGTGGTAGCAGACGCCGTTATAGTATTTCCGATAAAAATTGCTAGTGACTCATGTCTATCATATACCTGCAAACTAATCCGGCAAATCCGGACGCACCTTTAACGATGTAGTGAGTAGTCTACCGGAAATGTTTCGTAGTTTCGGAATACTAGCGTTAATAGCAGTGGCGTACCGAGGGGGGGGGCGGTCCGCCCCGGGCGGCACATGTTTTGGGGCGGCATTTTTTATATTTCTAATTTATTTAAAAATAAAAATACTATAATAATGTTGTTATCAACAGAATCAAAGATTATAAACAACTCTGCTAATAATTTCTTTAGCGACTTTGTTGTTATTGCAAACAGCGACTCGATGGTCAAAGACGTTAAAAGAAAATTCTGCATGTGGATAAGCATGTACAAATCATTCCTTAAACTTGGTATGTGTACATGCAGCTTCTACTACAGTAAATTTTATAACATTTTTTGGGACTATCGAATATTTTTTTACGTTTTCGTTTTTTCGTCTTCCACTCATTGATGAGATATTTACTTTCTGTCACTGGTCAATATGTTAAGCACAGTGTAGAAACTCGTTGGAACGCAAGAGTAGAGTAGTAATAATAATTGTAAAAAAAACATTTCTTAAACATTTTAAGTGCGTTGGACAAACTAATATCTGAGGAAAAAATATTAGAACACGATAAGACGCTGGAATATTACTCCACTCATTTGAATCTTTTTCTTTATTGTGCTAGCTCAATTTAATACATATCCGTCCTTTTGGAAGTCAACGATCCATAACAATATCTCCAAACAAAAGGGTTAAATATCCATCAGTGTGACTTAAAACAATTTTTTTACAAATGTATTTCAGTGGACAAAGGAGCGCGCTAATGCAAAACTCAGTTATAGCAGCAAAAAATCTGATGTGGCCAGGCACATGATTTTATCATACAGTATGATAGTATGACAGTATGACTATATAAAAAATTAATAGTTTAGCTGCATGAGATTCTATTTGATCGAGATCGGCCATATCTGCATTAAAATAAAACTAGTAGAACTAGACAGATATGTCGATTAAAGCTGTGTTCGGATATTGTACTCCATTGACACCGGGTTCACCGTCCAAATGACACTTACGTGTTATTGGGTGTAAGAAGTGTAATACAATATCCGAACGCAGCTTATATTGACAGAAGTTATTGTCAAAACATTAGCGTTTGACACTACCTACTGTCATTAGAATAAAAAAATCTGACAAATCCTAGCTACTAGTTTTAATGCAGTACGACCGATCTCGATGAAATAGAAATTGATCATGCAGCTAAACTATTGATTGTACCAAAAAATGTCATGGTCATAAATTATTCAGAATTTCCTCATCTTTAATTTATTATTTAACTATTTCGACGAAATTCCAGAAATGGCGGCTTATTTGCAAAATCTTTCAAAAATGCTAAGACTAAATCTCCAGTTCCTTTGGACCCTTTTCAACAGAAAGCTTTTCAGCTCTAAGTTTGGTTATGAAACTTCTAAATATGAAGTTTCGTCCCGATACCTTTAGTAGTTTCTCCGGAATCGTCGCCACAAAAAACGGGTACACACAGACAAACACACACACATACACACACAGACATTTTTTTGTACCGTGGTCAAAAGCGTTCAGGGGACCCAAAAGCACCTATTTCCGCTAGAAACTCAAAAATTTTTTTTGGCACGATTACAATACTTTACATACTGCGTATGATAAAGTAAATAAAGTAAAAAATCTGATGTGTCCAGGCACATGACTTTATCATACTATATATAAAATTAATAGTTTAGCTGCATGAGATTCTATTTGATCGAGATCGGCCATGTCTGCATTAAAATAAAACTAGTAGAACTAGACATATATGTCCATTAAAGCTGCGTTCGGATACTGTACTCCGTTGACATCGTGTACACCGTCCAAATGATACTTACGTGTTGTTGGGTGTAAAAAGTGTAACGGTGTACAATATACGAACGCAGCTTATATTGTGTCAAAACATTAGCGCTTGACACCTACTGTCATTAGAATCAACATTTCTGACATATCCTGGCTACTAGTTTTAATGCAGTACGACCGATCTCGATGAAATAGAATTTGCTCATGTAGCTATACTATTGATTGTACCAAAAAATTTCATAGGCATAAATTATTCAGAATTTCCTCCACTTTAATTTATTATTTAACTATTTCGACGAATTTCCAGAAGTGGCGACTTAATTGCAAAATCTTTCAAAAATGCTAAGACTAAACCTCCAGTTCCTTTGGACCCTTTTCAACAGAAAGCTTTTCAGCTCTAAGTTTGATCATGAAACTTCTAAATATGAAGTTTTGTCCCGATACCTTTAGTAGTTTCTCCGGAATCGACAAAAAACGGGTACACACACACACACACACACACACACACACACACACACACACACACACACACATCCACACACACACACACACACACAGACATTTTTTGTACCTTGGTAAAAAATGTTCAGGGGACCCAAAAAGACATATTTCCGCTAAAATCACAAAAAATTTTTTGCACGATTACAATACTTTACATACTACGTATGATAAAGTAAAAATGTATGAAGGGTTAGAGATTTCCACTGACCGTCGAGTTAGAAGGAAAAAGATTATGAGTGGTGAACATTCGCGAGACGTGGGGATATATTTTAGAAGAGGAGGAGATACAACGGGAAATGCTTTTGTCACTGGATAGAGTTCTCCAAGAAATAACAGTTTGTTTTGAGCAACTACATGTTTTTGCAGAAAAGTATGATTTCCTAATACCAGTAATACCATGTAATCTTGACAACACAAATTTTGAATATCAAGTGAATAACTTTCTTGTCATTGACGACGAGCAGTTGGAAAAGCGGGCAAAAGCCTCTTGAACTTTTAATATTCATTCAAAAATACAGGCTGGGAAACTCTGTTTCAATCATAGTAATGTTGCTAAGATTTCTTTTACAATAGTCGTAAGTGTCGTCAGTTTTGTGAAAGCAGCTTTTCCAAACTAAAATTGATAAAAGCTATCTTCGTTCAACAATGAGCTATTTATGATGGCGAAACCTAGCGATACTTTCTATAGAAAGAATTCAAGAATTTTCGAATAAAAAAGCAAGAAGAATAAATTTATAAACACGCTCTCCAGTTTTCCTGATTGTAAATACCGTTGCCAATGTTGGTGTTTTGAGGTATTTACCATCAGGAAAACTGGAAACTTCTTTTTATTCTTCTACTTCTGTTGACCATGAAGTTGATTTTAAAGAATTCCACCGAGTGAGTGCATAAAATTGTATAAATCGAAAACGCTATTAGAAAGGGTAGCAAATTGGTGACCGCCCCAGGCGGCAAAAGCTCTAGGTACGCCACTGGTTAATAGGCGTTGTACGGATATGAAATTTTTAGGGAGTTTCTTTGATGTAGTATTACACCTTGGAAAGTATTTAAAAGTTACAAAAAACTATGTATTTTTATTAAAATGACTTTCCAGGGTAGAACATAAAAAATAGTAAGGTTATTTATGGTTTTTGTGATTTGAAATCTACGATTTAGAAACAAATATTGTTTTTTTCAAGACACCATTTACTTTATCGCTTATTTCATGTGTTACAACCTACCGGATCACCCAAGCTATGGGTACTGCCTTATTTTCTTTATTTATGACGCTGGACAAACTAAATTTTGGGAAGTGCTAGAGACAAAGATGGCATCATCAGTGAAATGTTAAATGGTACCCTATATTATTTGTGTGATAATTTTAATCAGGATAACATTCTGCACACAAAAACATATCGATCGTCAATTTTTATCACCAAGGCAACGGAAAAATAATTCAATTTTAGTAGATACTGGCGCCCTCTAGCGCCATTTCATTAGTTTTTGGAAAATGTGTCATTTTTTCCCGTGTACCTTATAGGTGCACCCTGATTATTCGATAGATAACATTTTCCCGATTACAATGACCCCAAATACTTTTGCTGAAAATTGTTTCCGTTGCAAAAAGATTTTTGTCCTACATCATCATAAAGTAGCATTTTACACCTTAGATACTAGGGCAGAAACTGCTTCTTAACGCCCGCGCGGGCATTAAGGGTTGCCATGATTATATGTCAAATATATCAAATATTTGTCATTCAAATTGTAAATTTTAAATCGTCAATGTCAATTATTGGCGGTTAAGGGGATAAGTTTGACATTAATTGTCTGTATTGTCACTCATCAATGTCAATTATTGGCGATTAAGGTTATAAGTTTGACAATTAATTGTCTGTATTGTCACTCAACACTTTGTATTGTTATTCAACTCCGTAGATACGCATGTTACTTGATAACGTCAGAATATTTATTAATATTATTCAAACGGAGGAACAAAACCATTGTAGGACATAAAATTTTGTATGTACCACGGGCATTACTTGATGTTTATCCCCTCGGGCAACTTAAAAACGGTCACCCTCGGGGCATAAACATCCATGTAATGCCGGCCTTGGTACATAAATAACTATTTCTAAACACTTACAACAATTTTCATTTGTGTGGTATACTTGCTCCTTAAGTCGCAATTGCTTCTATAAAAATATCATAAATAGTGCAATTATTATTGCGCACGTAAATGCAATAATAATTCCACTATTTATGAGTTATTTTCTTATTGTGACAAAATAATTCTACTGAAGTGGCCAGCGCCTTAACTCTTTTGCACCTACATAATAAATGTGTTTTGTATATTTTGATAATCATTTCATTATGTGTTACGTCAATAATGCGTAATATGTTGGCACTGCCGGACTTTGCTGAGATGATATAGTCACTTATAGTGAATATGGCATTAGTCTCGATGATGAGTGTCGAAAATCTTTTTCTGTCCTACATGATCATAAAGTGACATTTTACATCTTAGTTACCGGGACGAAAACAGCTACTTTTTGCACCCTAGGGCGATAAAGAATCTTTATGCGCCCTAGGGCATAAAGGATTGCCATGGTTATATGTCAAATATATCAAATATTTGTCATTCAAGTTGTAAATTTTGAATCGTCAATGTACATTATTGGCGATTAAGGTTATAAGTTTGACAATTAATTGTCTGTATTGTCACTCATCAATGTCAATTATTGGCGATTAAAGTTATAAATTTGACAATTAATTGTCTGTATTGTCACTCAGCTCCGAATTGTTTGTATTGTTATTCAACTTCGTAGATACGCATGTCACTTGATAACGTCAAAATATTTATTAATATTATTCAAACGGAGGAACAAAACCATTGTAGGACATAAAATTTTGTATGTACCTCGGGCATTACTTGATGTTTATACCCTCGGGCGACTTAAACAGCTCTCGGGCCTATCGGCCCTCGCGCTTTTTAAACTGTCACCGTCGGGGCTTAAACATCCGTCTAATGCCCTTGGTACATAAATAACTATTTAATCATTTTTTTTATTTTTGTTTATTTACATGTAATTCTAGTTGGGCCAAAGTCCATATTAAATTGGTAAATATAAACGGTCCGTTTGGTTACTTCAAACTGACGCCATTCGTCAATCCATGGCAACAAACAAACTAACTGCTTTGATGTTATAACGCTATAGATAAATTGACAATCTGAGAAGAATCTCATGATCATCATTTGATGATTTAAGCATTCAAGAGTAAACCCCGAGTTGTTGTATATTCGTAGTAATGAGTAGGTACGAATTATACAATGGTCTGCTGAAGCATGTGCAACTCCAACAAAGCCACGGACCGGATAGTCAATTTAAAATAAATCTTTCCAGGGTTACTATTTTAATTTGATTTGTATGTATCAATTCGATAGTGAAATATCAAAAGACATCTTCTTCTATTGTTATATATCTTAATTTGAACTTTTGAAAAGTCCAATTATTACGTAAAAACTGGAATTATTAATTAACTTCCAAGTCAGAGTATAAATTTTACGCGATTATAGGTTTGAACATATCCGACACATTTTTATGCTGAGATATGTTTGTAACATCAGTAATTTTTTTCTCTTTGTAACACGATCCATACTGTATATATAATATTAGACACAAAGTAGAAAAAATTATTGCACTATTTTATACACACCTCAGGAAACTCTCGCCACTAGACCCAGGCAATAGAGCAGAAAATGTATTGTGATGTGTTTTCGACTAGCAAATATGATTACTTAATTTGTTAGAAACAAAAACCTCAAAAAATCCTGTTTTTTTCCGATGGAGCAATCTTGATGCTTTCAACGCTTTCAACAGACGAATTGTAGAGAATGAAAAGACGAAAACAATGAGCCCTACACGGACTCGATCGGATTAATATTAACGGAGAAAATTCGGAAAACCCGCAAAAATCTGCGTTTTTTAAAAAAATTCATAACTGCTCCATTTACAAAGTTGTAGCGCAGGCTTTTCGCGAGAAAATAGCGATTGATGGGTACTTTGAGTGTGCACAACCCAGGCTGACCCAGGCGTTGTCCGATGATTTGTTTTCGCACAATTGCGAACAGCAGTTAATATTAATCCAATCGAGTCCGTAATTATGATCCTGCTATGATTCTGTCCATATCAAGAAGACCTCAACGAGGATGGAATGGTCCGGCGCATGTTGAACGGCCGGGCCGGAGGAGTGGCGGCAGATCGCACACACCGTGGGAGATATCCTAGTGCAAGAACGAGGACGACAAGCGTGTACAAGTGAGAGGTCCTCCCACACCAGGGTTGCCACCTTTTTGTAATTGTTCACGAGGACAGTAAGTGGGTGAAAATATTATGTCATATCCAATATGTCCACTGTCCACATCATACTGCCATATAAAGTAAAATCAAATAAAAAACAAAATATTCTTGAAATATAACAAGAAACAAATACTACATTACTTTATTAAATATGCGAAAATTACACCTTGCCGTGGTAAATTCACATAAAAATAAAATTTAGGTATATTCTCAAAAACTACCGTGTAAACCGTAATTTCGCTTTAAGGCTCCCGTCTCCTACCCCCGAAACGCCAAAGTAACTCACGCTATAATTATTGCGCCAATCGTGAAATGCTTGCTACCATTCGATTCTGTAGGTCTTTATGCTACTGCCATCGGAAAGGATTTCAATAATTATGCAGATTATTTATGCAAATTTTAGTGTTAAAAAAATGTGGACTTCAAATATAGAAAAGCTTTCCGATGGCAGTCGCATCTGATTATTGTCTGCTGTAATACATTATAAAAGTACATTAAATTTTAACTATAAGAGCACAAGTTACTTTCTTCCGAACTTCTCTAGAATTGCATTCTGGTGCATTCTCGTAAGTTGGCAAAAATGATAATAGCGACAGTTCAGGTATCCAAAACTAGATGGCGCGGCCTAAATCCGCGTTTTACAAAAGTGTTTTTTATGTGATATGTCGATTGTGAAAGTACTATATCATCAACTAGAAAACTCAAAACGACTCCAGTTTCAATATTTATACAAATAGAAAGCAATAATATATTTAATATAGGTATATATATTATATTATAAATATATTATCAATAATATATTATTTATATTTGCAAATTACATATATCCACATATGGAAGACAACTTAATTGGTTTCCTGTATTTGAAAATTACTATGGTTTTCCAGTTAGTTTAATTAATGGGTAAATCTATTCGATTTCTCGTACGTAGTATGCTCAAACCACGTTCAAACAGAATGCATGCTACTTGCTAAAAAATAAATATTATATTAGTATAAATTATATTATTTGCTAAATTTTGGAACCCACTAAACAAGTAAATATATCTGCAACATGTCTACAACAAATTTCTTTGTCATTGTTAAATGCAAATAATGTAATATATTTAATTGTAACATTGTTACTACTTCTCATGTACTATTTTGACCATGTTATAATTAGAAGAATGCAAAATTTTAAATTCTTATATATTCATTGAAATTTGTTTTGTAAAATTTGATTAATATTCTTTTTGTAGTAGGTAGGTATTTTTGTTGTATTAATGTTTCCAGCGCTTTCACTCAGCACTAAGCGTAAATACATGTATTTGGATCTGACCGTTCAGCCGCCGCGGGCGCTTAGTCTCGGCGCCGGCAGCGCAAGCAGCTTTGGCTGGAACCGCCTGAACGCACCCATTGTTAGGGTAGCAAAGTGTACGCTGATTCGGAATCGAAACTTGAACCTGCATGCACTGTGCTTTATACTGTTGATCACACAGCCTTGTAGTAGGCTTTCACCAGTCTACTATTTATACTCAAGATCGAGAGTCGAAAACACATCACAATACACCTACGGACTGTTCCACCTGACCTGGGAACATCGGCTTGCTGATACTATTTTTGTCACGAAAAAATCTCTATTGCCTGGTCTATATGATTATGTTCATTGTGCAGCACACGCTTTAAATTTAATTTTAAATTATGCTGGCAAACACATTTCTTATGCATGACAAGTTTCTGATAATTTGCAAATAATTTATACTTTTTTTAACGATAGTAATAAATGCTGGTCAATGTTGAGTAGGTAATGATTCTACTGAAAAATATAAAATTACTCGAGTATGCTCTAATAGATGGACTTCAAGAAATTATGCTTCATTTGCCATAAAAAATTTTCCAGTAGTAATGAACGCCTTCTATCAAGTAAATTTAATATCAAATTAAAAAGACGAATGTCAAAATATAATAAATATAGTAGAGGGTTACGAGTTATGATTATAAAGTTGATTACCTTTTTTCTCACCTTTTTGCCATTATCAACCCTATTTCTAAAGCCTAACAGCATGAAAACAATGATATACAAAAAGCCACTATTTTATTAAATAATTATCTAGGTTTGGTAGTCTGGTAGAACGTAGAAGTGAGAAATAAAACTCATTCAACAGTTGCTATGCGAGTACAAAAATCTAGCAACAGAATGAGATAATATATCATATAACGCCTCTTTTAAAAAATAAAAAATGAAGGATGATAGAATTATCTGATCCGGATCATACTTCCAATTCATACACATTAAAGGGAATCCATACCCCCTACGTTTTGCTTGCAAAACACGCAAAAGTTCTGAGGCCTTTTCTCAGCAATTAGTTCACATAATCGTAAAAGAAATACACCAAATTAAAGATATATAATTTTGCATCTAGTGGTAGATTATTGCTAGTTTTGGCTGATTTTGCAATTTTTTTACGAAGAACTCAGGTTAAAATTGAAAAAAGTACCACATAATATAGGTCTAAGTTACACCTTCCCCTATAAGTGTACAAAATTTCACGTAAAAATATCAATATCTTACATGCTTTTTTCACTCAAAACTTTACTTCTTCGAGTACATGAATAAATTATATTTTATCACGTAGCGTGGATACAAGTAATACATATACATTACCACAGCAAGTAATACACCTTTATCTATAATTTGATGTATAACATGAGAGAATTGATACATTAAGCTGACTATGGATGCTTATTTTATAGGACGTACCAGCAGTACTGAATCCTCTTAACTTTGAAGTATGATTCTTGCTGTTTAGGTTTAGATATATTCTCAAACCTAGCAACGAGTTCTGAGCTTCTGTGACCTGAGTAATATGTTCGAAATTGTTACACCCGGATCAACTACTTTGATTTACAACGAAGTACTAAAAAAGAAAACTGTCTAGTAACTACCATAAGGACTTGACATGACAGTTAATCTTTATGATCAATGAATTGCTTTGAAATCGAAAATTGAGAAAATTTGTACCATTATGAAACTTGCACAATTATTAGTAATAAATTATTAAATAGTTTCTGAGATATTGATAACTTTTTGTTAAATGAAAGTTTCTGATATTACTGAGTGAACATTATTGCTATTATTGACCTAGTGGATAGGAATTAGGAACGAGTTTGGTTTGGACAGTCAACATTGATTAATTATTGTATGTCACAATACAGAAAGCATTCAAAAGGAAGGACATTGTGTAAGATAGGAGGTCAAGAAATACTCCGTGCACGAATATGGCAGTGAGAATTAGAAGCAAATGAAAAATCAAGGAAGGCAACTATTCTACATATTTCCATGGACTGGACGGGTTAGGTCCAAGGCTGTAAAAGCGTAATTTACCGCGGAAATTACCAAATTAATTACCGTAATTTACGGTTTAAATTACCGATAGTAATTTACCGTCAATTTAAATTACCGTTGGTAATTTACCGAAAATTTTAATTAGTTTTAATTTACCGGAATTAATTTCAAAAACCTTCCATTAGTACTTGCGTGAATGTACCCCACCACTCCTAAGCAGTCGAGAAGTGCACTGTTGTTTGTGCTTTGCCTGGGAGGTACTTAGGGATGTAAGAGCGTAATTTATCGGGTAAATTACTAAATAAATTACCGTAATTAATGGTAACTTCCGGATTTTTAATTACTTAATTCAGCGGAGCCAATATTGCACATTTTAAATCAGAAGCCATCTACCTACTATCAAATACATGATTTAAACAAATGTTCTGGTGATCCGGATAAAATGTGATCATTGTTTGTGAAGTCGGGCGTTGTCGTTTTGTGAGTCGGTAATAAATTAGTTTTTTATACTATAATTATGCTGTCAGACTGTCCATTTTATAAATTGCTGGTATAAAAAGTATTTTTATTGTAGTCTCTGCTTTCATTTTAATAATGAATTACTACGATTAAATCACGAAAAATATCAGCGATTGGTGGTTATCTACAATATAATGACTTATAAGGCTGTACCAAATTTTTTTTTACATAGCTTACTGTCATCGGTAAATTATCATTTTGAATTACCAGGTAATTTAAGAAAATATAATTTACCAATTGCAATTTTTAATTATGAGCTAATTTAAATTTCAAAGTAATAATTTTAATTTCAGCGGTAATTTACTGAACAAATTATTACTGAAATTTAACATCCTTAGTCAGCTAGTTATCTACAAAATAATGACTTTTATTTACCAAACATTTTTAGCATTCATAACCTACAGTCATCGGTATTACGACGGTTTAATTTAACATTTTGAATTTTTAATTACCCGGTAATTTAAACCAGCGTAATTTACCATTTTGAATTTTTTATTACTCGGTAATTTAAGCCAAAGTAATTTACCATTTTTAAAAATTAATTACCGTAATTTAACATCCGTGGTTAGGTCACATAGGCATATGTATGGATAGAGTTCCACCCATAAAAATAAATGTTTAATCTTCATTATTTAATAATTTAATGAAATACAAAATAATAACAACTTATCAAAAATAAAACAATACAAGGAGCAAGTTGCCTAACCTACAGTATCGCTCGGAACATACACAGCTATCTAAACACGAATACAAAAATTTTGCTAATTTGAAAATGTGAGGTTTTTTCTTCACACACATTTTTAAATACAGTCTATAAGTTTACATATTAATATATCTCTATCCCTGCCACGGTACCTGAAATTCTAATTGAAAGAAACAATATTGATGGCTCATTTTTGCATATCCAAAATAGTCAGAAAAAATTATAATAACGTAAGGCACTATAAAAATTATCGCGTGCAATTACAGATGGAGGAACAAATCCCGTTAAATAAAAACTATCACAGATTAAAGTTAACGAATACAGTACAATTAAATTAAAAATAAGCCACCAATTGAAAATTTCAACGCTCATAAATTTTGTAGAGTATTTAGGAATATTGTAATCAGGATATTTTCATATAGTACACAAAACAAACGCAATCTGACCGATATTTTGAAGAATCAAATCAATCCTAACAGACGATGTTTATTGTCAATTTTTGGAAAAAATAAATAAAACAAGGAAGGTGGGTGTTGAAAGTTGAAAACACAACCTAGAAAAGCATGAAGAAAACATCTCTATGACAATTACATCACAAAAACATGGCCCGCATCTGTCTAAGTAATATAACCTCAAGCAACATTATTACAGACGGCAATATGACAGCTTAGAGCTACATTCAAATGATGTAATCTCTCACACTACTCATCATCGTCATGCCTTGCCAAAAATGTGTTTTGTTTTATGGATTAAACGAACATACCTTATTGTATTTGAGAAACAAATGATTAATGAACACATAACATTTACATAGAGAACCTATAAGCATCTAGAGTTCTTTTCGTCATAAAACGGCGTCAATTCACGGTATAGTTTGATATCATTTCCATCTCATTCAAAAACTATTTAACAAATGTAAACATGAAAAAAAAATGCAGGCTTTGTGCAACAATTATGTAATAATAAATAAAATACATCCTAAAACACTTTTTATCTCGTACAGCAAACAAAGTCAACAATTTGTAGATGCACGGTTTAAAAAATGATACCACCGTAGCTTGAGAATTGATTGGTTGCAAATTCACTCCTCCTTCTTTGGCGATTTTGCTCCATATGACGAACCTTTACTGATCTTCGACATGCCAATTGTTTTGTTGAGAAGCACAGAAACTAAAATATAAAGAAAGATGTAATTAAACAATGTTGTAGTAAATGTATTGACTATGACTATAGGTAATATTCAAAAAACTAGATTTGCTTGATAAATGTGATAGATACATTTTCAATGTTTAAAACCCAGATGATAACAGATGTAGGCAAACAATATACACTAATTGCAGTATAATTGATACTGCTACTGACAAACCAACACTGCAGTATCAATGACTGCATTTACACCGGGCGCTAGATCGGATCTTTTTAAACTTATATTCGTTATCTAATGGCAAGGTGATATAGAAAATTGTCAGTACCCAGGGTTGCCAATTTAGTAGAATTTCTACTAAATCTGGTAGAATGAAACATTGATCTGGTGGTCAAATTTTGAATCTAGTAGATAGTGGAAAATCTGGTAGATTGACATACTTTGTTTGGTAGTTTTCTGGTCTGTAGTTATATTACTTAACTTAAACTAATATAAGTAGGTACAGAATTTCTTTAGTATTTCTACAACAAATATTTATTTTATACTACGTAGGTATATACATTATACCGCGTTGTAGGATATGCATAGGTGATTGTAATGTTGGTAGATTTAGTAGAATTTATGTAAACCTAGGCGAGAAAACTAGACTAGTGGCTAGTGGAATTTTTAATAGAAAGTCGTGTCGATTGTTAAATTTTTGGATAAGATTATGCAGGGTTAGTCAAAATTATTGGAACTAAATTATTCTTTAATCATCAACAATTTCAAAAAATGTTCACACAAAAGTGTTTTGTATTTAAACAAGCTATCGTTTAAATTTATTTTTAATATACCGGGTCTTCATTTTTTCATGGAAATTTGGTAACCTTTCCTTTTTCCAACAGAACATATGTATGTTTAATATGTTTAATTTTCTCAGTTCTACGATTAATTCTAAGAATTTTTTGTATTAATTATTTTTTTTTGTAAAATGTTTCATTTTTATTTATAAGCAATTAATCAAAATTAGTCAAAACTACTGGAACACCTAAATAATTTTATCCTCAAACGATAAAAAAAAATTCAAACAAAAGTTTTTTGGGTTTAAACAATCTTTCGTTTAAATATATTTTAAATATATTTTTTTATTTTATTATGGAAATTTGGTAACCTTTCCCTTTTCTAATAGAACACTGTATATTTTTATACATATTTGTTTATTCTAAAATGAATCTAAGAATTTTTTGTAAGAAATCATTTCTTTTTAACGCATCATTTTTGAGTTATAAGCAGTTAATCAAAACTCCTGAACTGTAATTAATACATACACACACATTCATACACACATTTATATATTTTTTAAATCCAGTTTGAACATTTAATTTAATTTCATTTAATAGCTTTACTTTTTATTGATGTTTGTATTTTTTATCCGTTTGGTTAAAATAAAAGTTCATGAGTTTTGATTAATTGCTTATAACTAAAAAATAATTTATTTTGTCAAAAAATTATTCCTACAGAAAATTCTTAGAATTGATAGAATAAAAAATGTAAAAATATACGGGTTATTCTATTAGAAAAAGGAAAGGTTACCAAATTTCCATAATAAAATATATTATGTTATATATAATATTAAAAATATATTGAAACGCTAGCTTGCTTAAAACAAAAAAAAATTGTTTAAAAATTAGTTTGAATTTTTTAGCAGTTGGAGAATTCTTTAGATGTTCCGGTAATTTTGAGAAATCCTGTATAAAATCTTTAAGGTTAAGTGCATTTTCGTCTACGTCTACAAGTGCGATTCATATTTTCAATCGGCGTCCTGAACGTTTAAGTTTTTGCATTTAAACTAAATTGCTAATAATAAAAAGAACCGATTATTCAGTCGAGTGAAAGTATAAAAACAAACAAATATTAAAATCACAAATAAAAACAGAGTAGAACATTTGAGTAGAAGTAATGATAATCTAGTGGAATTTTAGTAGAAAAAGGTGTTCTAGTGGATAAGCATCCGTTGGATTTGGCAACACTGTCAGTACCTACACATATAGGTTTCCAAGTAAATCAGCTGATACATTTTAAATTTTCAGCATCTCAACATATCTCTAAACCATATTAAACTTCAAGTTGATCGGATGCAAGCATGCGGCATAATATATAGTAAAATATAGTCATTTAATAAAAAAGTTAGGCTAGATTTCTTTTTATTACTATTGAATTGATAAAATGAAACCTGGTTATAGGATACAAAGGATGATGCTTTGTTGGTTTTTCATTAAAAATTTATGATATGACCTCTTCAAAGCTATCTTTTCTAGTTTGGTGGGGTTAACGTTCGTCCAATGAAGTCATTTCAAAACTGAAAAAAATGACAGTATAATATAAAATCAACTAATGCATATGTTGAATTGAGAAAAATTGGAGAACATGTTGTTTAAGCCATAATTTTCAAAGTACGCAGAGAATTTAGTTATCAGTGAACACAATCCCACGTCGATGGAGTTGGGGGTAATCGTACTGCTGCAATTTAAAATTTTTAACAGCATGTTCCGCAGATTCAACACAGGAGGTTTCAATTTTTTGTGGATTTGCATTTAAAAATATATTTACTCAGTCATGATAATAAATAATAATTTAAAAACATCCTAATATAACACACTCATTCTGCGGAGACAGGTGTGGCCCACGAAAGCCTATAATGTACTATGTAACCGTTGGAGGAGATTTTATTCTCATTCTGATGCAAGAAGAAAATGAAGAAAGGAGTTTTTAATAATAATAATAATCCACGCCTTAACATCCCCCAGGCCCGGTGCACACATCAGTGTTTTAAAAGCACGGCGCCGCTACGGCACCGCAGCGACGACGCAGAAGTCAACGCACACTTTTCCGTTAAATAACGTCAGTAGAATTCTGCCACCACTAGAAATGGATGTATATCGGAGAAAACGAAGAATTTTTGCATACTTTGTGAACAAAAAAAATATTTTGAAACAAAATAGGCGATATTGGATACATCCATGCAAAGATTTGACAAAGTTTTTCAACCACTTCTGTATGAGTGTTCAATCGTATGACGAGCTTACGGACTGTCGATGCTAGCTGTAACTTTGGGTCATATGCATAAAGCAGAGTGCCTACTATAGATTCACATTTTTCTAATTAGTAACAGCTCAGAAATGTGGGACCTACAATTTGAGGTAATCGGTAAAATTCAAAGGATGTTTCTTGAGAGACCAGATTAGAACATTGACGTGATTGGTGGTCCGTTCAAGCTTCTGGTCTTCAGTACAATTCCAAGATTCTCTTTGTTCTGCAATGAATATTGCAATCTCAAAGATTTGTTTTATTTTTAATTTCTTCCGCAATTAAATTAAGTTATATGCGCTACAAGGATTATTTCTGTTTTTGAATTATATCTTGAGAAATGTATATTTACTTATTTTTCTACTCCAGATTAGAGATGCGACTTTTCGTTCTTTTTGATGAACTAGTTCAAGCAAACGACTTTTATTTCGCCAGCGCAGCGTCTCTACGAACTACATTATGTTTGTCTAGGGCCGTATCTCCCGTCATGGCATGTAGCGACTTTTCGCTTTCAGTTTGCTTCGATATAGTACGGATATGATTGGTTTAAAACCCTACTTCTTTCTCGCTCTAGTATAATAGCAAAACACGTGACCTGTTGCAGTCGGTATACATTACTGGGATAGATAGTGTGGGATAGTGTGTGATCGATGTTTAGGTATTATTTACATTGCTATTTTGGGGGAAATTATCCGATGTTAGGGGCATATCCAATTCAAAAAAGTATAATCTATATATTCTATTATTTACAATATTCTATTATCTATACATTGGCCGACGTCGTTTGTATAAGCGCGAAACACACCGACGTAACAAACAATCAATCGCCAGACGTCCGAGGTGCCAGCGGCTTTCTTTACCGTTCTTTGATCAACCACATTGCCGCTATGCACGCATGCTGCACGCCTGCAATACGTGTATCCACCCCGTCCGGTCAGTCGGTTCGTGCTTCTACTCAAATCAAATCGGTCACAGAATACATATTACCAAAGCAGTTCAGTTGAACTAGTTCTAGATATATAGCTCGCCCGCGAACGACGCACTATACTGAATTGATCTCACAAAGCAGTTCAGGTGAACTAGTTCATTTTATAGTAACGAACTAGTTCTTTCGTTCGCAGCCAGGAATCGTTCTTTCTGAACTGTTCGTTCGCGAACTACCCACCTCTACTCCAGATACTTCGATATCGACTTATTTTTTTTTTATTATGTTCACTGATTGATCTTCTGTACCCTGAGTTTATTTTTATTATACTACAACTTTGCATATTTATTTTTAAACCAATAAAGCCTTTTATAATATTGTGGAATTCTTCCAAGGGATGATTCCATATTGCTAGATATTTTTTAATTTCGCCAATAGGTGAGATGAGGATTGACAGTTCGAGGATTAGGTGAAAAAAGATGAAAATTAATACTTACAGACTCCAATAATACTGATTCCAATTGAAAAATATAACAACTCTCCACTGAAGAGCAACTTGATTAGATAGTAGGTCATCGGACACAGAATAACGACACACCAGAAGACCATGTTAATCAACGGATTCACCCTCCTTGGCAATTCTATCACGTCCGTTCTTGGGATTCCGGACGTCTCAAAGAAATCGCCCGTCTTTATAAAACTATCTTTTAACTTATCCTGAAAAAAAAATAAAAATAATAACACTTTCAAATACAAATACATAAACCTCAACAAGCAAGAAGTTGCATCAAGAGCTCTGCGTAAAACGTGTCACATACTCCGTATATTCACGCTCTGCGCACTTCTGTTGTTCCAACTTGTCGCAGGTAAAGGTATACATGATGTTAGTTTGTCATAAGCATACATAGATAACTTGGTTTTTATGAAAAGATAAACGTTTAATAGGGTATTCCGGTCATGTCAAAATTTAAGCAGATATTCGGTTTAACTTATTGTACAATTTATGAGGATTCATAAAGTTAAGCTATGAGCTTTTTGATTTAGTTTTTCTATGAGATAATTGCAACTAAAAGTGCATTTCGTTTGAATTCACCGACCACCCTCGGAAATACACGATGATCACCGATTCCTAGTAGCGCTGGCAACAGCGGACAGCTCTCGAACAGCTGATCGGCCAAGTTGACGGTTGGCGACCCTGTTGTTTGACAACGAATAAAGGTAACTTTTTTGAGAGATGATTTGGTCATTCCCAAAGCTTGAAGCCAAACATCTCTCATCTCGCTAGTCGGCAATGTAAAGAAAATCTTATCAGGAGTTACTGTTCTACTGCTGTTACAGCCCGGCACAGAACAATGTCGGCGTTGGAGTTTATACATTTTGAACAAGTGTTTGATATAACCTCAATAACCAAAGCAGGTGTCAACAAACGAGCGATTCTAAACGTTGACACAACAGAAGACAAAAATTTACTACGTGCACCCCAGATATAGCAACGTTGTCAAGTCGCTCACTTTGAGCGGTCTTTGTGACGTCACAAAGACCAATCCTAATTCAAATTTCAAACAACGATTTCTCTTAATTTAAAACAATGTTTGATATTTTACTTGTGAAGTAGCAAACAGTAGCACCCATAGTTTGTAAAAAATGACAATTTCAAAAACACCGGAATACCCTATTGGGGTAAGTTGCGCATTTTTTGGCTGATTGCAGTCGAAATCTAGGTGGGAAACAGAACTCGCAATCTTTGGGTAAATTCTCGCTATTGTATTCTAGGATAGTGTTTCCTAACCGCCGGATTTTGCTAGTAATAACAAGAGCTTCTGGGAAACTCACGCACAAGAGGTGATTCTGAAGACATCATCAAAAAAATCATATTTATCAATACTTAAAGGTTAATCTTTCAACATGATCATATGATCATGTTGATCATATGATTCAGATTATATCATGTGATAATCATATGATCATATCATAAATACATATGATTAAAACATTATTTCCCTGAAAAAAATCTTTGTGAAAGTAACCTTTGGTAGGATAAATAATACCTCATTAGAAGACATAAAATCCAGCATTCAAATCAAGCCAATGCCCTAGAAGGTGCAAAAGAATCTCAAGTATATGAAAAGTACAAAAGAAATTAAAATAAAACTACCGCAGGAAGATTAATTTTGTCCGGATTCGTGCAGATCGTAAAGCAGGGGTTCCCAACTTTTTTGTTGCCTAGAGCAGCGTTCTTCAACCTTGTGGTGTCACCATCGTAATGGTAGGGCTGCGGGCACCAAGATTATTTTCAAAGCAAAATGTGGGGTTTCCAAATGTGGTATAGTTGGACATTCATAGATAGATGGCAAATAATAATACTTACATATCATATAAAAAAGTTTTAATAGCGGAGACCCGACCTTGAAACGAGATTACTAAACCTCTTGCCAAGAGAAGTAAGCGGCAAAAATTGGTAACCTAATAAAATTAAAAGCGTCAAAATCAGCACTAAATTCCCCCTTTTTAAAGAAGTCTATGAATTGAAAGCAATTGAAATGTAAACCTAACCTAATTAATTATAGCACGAAAGCTTGGATTTCCATTATATTTACCAGTGGCGGCTCGTGCATTGGTTTGCGCAACCCCCAAAAATAACAAGGAAACAAAAAGAGTTTAATTGTATGTACATAATAGTGAAATAGTCAATATGCAACGATCTATAACATATAATTTAATAAAATATCGAGCATTTTCTCGAGAATTCCAAGCGCAAGTCGGCTATACGGCCTAGGGCCGCAGCAAGGCCGCAACCATCTGCTACCGCTACACTACGTATCGACGCCTGCAATCCAGCCCGCGAGCGAGCGACTTTCGCCGCGTCGTTTGGTTCGTTTACTCTGAAATGGTTGCAAGTGCCCAGTACACCAGAACTACTGGACCACGCCCCCAGTGGTGTCTAGAAGCGAAGCGACGGCGACGGCATGCTTACGCAACTGGCGCGTGCATTATTGCATTGCAGGTTGTAGACAGTTGACACTCAACAATGAATTCAGAGCAGAGTTTATAAGCTCAACCATTTAGGACTCTAAATTGCATCGATAAGAGCGAAATAAAAAGGTTTGGGGGGCCTACCCCTAATTTACTGATAAACCAATGCCTGTCAACCAAATATCGGTCATTTACAAGGACATTTAATGTTAATGTTTACAGTAAAAATGAGTGGATTTGTGGTTGTGACGTCAAAAATGCTTATTTTGTGTTCCTTGTCTATTGTTTGGAGCTGATGACCGGTGGACAAAAACAGGTATTACAGATTTAAATCATTTAACTGACCGAATTAAGAATCACTATTTTCAGCAAAACATAAGACAAATATATTAAACTATATAAAAGTTTTTACTGATTTTTTCTAGTAAGTAAATCTTATTCCGAGTAAGAAGTTCCATATGGACTTATTGGTTTTCTCAATTGCTTAAACAGTTGTTTAAAATACCGATTTGTTAATATTTCAAACGGCTGTAACTTTTTAATGAATTGAAAAAGTCCATATGAAACTTTTTACTCAGCATGAACATTTACTATCTGAAAAAAATTCTGCGGGAAAAAAGTGGGACACCGTGTATAGTACTAAACAATAACAGGGATTTAAGACCCATGGGACGTGGTAGCCAAAGATAATTAAAATTTGAGTATTTAAGCATAACAATGAGTCATTTTTTAGTGCAGAAATAAAGATATTTTTCTATAAAACAGATATGTCATATAAAACTGGTAGGTAGAAAGTTGCAACCATATTTTTCTAGATCACGAGCCACCACTGATATTTACACATGAAAATTGTAATAATATACATGATGGTGTCCTGGCACCATCAGCGTACGAGCAGATGCAGACACAATGTACCTCCAACCAACATGTGCTGCAGAGATAGTTCAACACATCCACAGATGTAAAAATAAAAGCTCACGTGATATCTACGACCTTAACGTGAAATTAATTAAAATGGTGGCAACTCCAATCTCAGAACCAATGGCACACATAATAAATTCATGTTTTTCTGAAGGCTGCTTTCCCCGACAATTAAAAATCGGTAAAGTCACGCCAATATTAAAAAAGGGAGACCCAACAAAGTCCACCAATTATCGCCCTATCACAGTGCTACCAGTATTTGCAAAGATCATGGAATCACTTATAACTGAGAGAATCACCAATTATGTGACTAACAAACAATTCATAGCGACCTGTCAATACGGCTTTCAAAGGGGTAAGGGAACGCGAAACGCCCTGGAGCATAACATCCGCGTGGGAGGACAGACAACAAACCATGGCCGCTATGTACGACCTTACCAAGGCCTTCGATTGTGTCTCCCATGAGATCCTCTTACGAAAACTCGAGTGCTATGGGATAAGAGGAACCATTCAGGAATTAATATCCTCATACCTGAGCAACAGAAGTCAAGTCATCAGTTGCAACAACAAAAGAAGTGCAGTTCATACGGTGCAGAGAGGTGTTGCACAGGGATCCCTCATAGGTCCTTTGCTGTTTATTTTATTTGTTAATGACCTCCCAGAATGCATAGAAGCAGGAAAATTAGTTCTATACGCTGATGACACCACATATATCACCAGATGCCACAGCAGAGAAGATGGAACAGCTAATGTTGAAATAACAACTAAACGATTAAGTTCATGGTTTGCCGCTAATGAACTAACCCTGAATCGAGACAAGACTTCCACTGTACACTTCTACACATCAAGAAGAGAAACAGTGGAAAAGGACCGAGCAGCATTCCTTGGCGTACATCTCGACTCAAAAATGTCATGGTTACCACACATAAATGAACTATCACCCAAACTGTCTGCGATAATTTATGCAATACGTAAAATAAGAACATGCATAAATAATGAGGCGGGGCGCCTCGCATACTTTTCCCTATTCCACTCCAGGATAACGTACGGTATAACCATGTGGGGAAATTCAGCACATGCACATAAGATCTTCACCCTCCAAAAAAGGGCCGTTAGAGCCCTTGAGGGGGCTGCCTCAACAACCCACTGCAGGCCCATATTTGCAACACAAAAAATTCTAACCATGGCTGGCGAATTTGTGGTTCAATGTGTGTTGGAAAACAAGAATAGGGCTCACTTAAAGCACAGCAATATCCACAACCACGACACAAGAACCAAGGACAATCTGGTTGTCCCTTACAGCAGGCTCCAATCTACGGACAGTTTATCTCTACCAACGCGACTGTTGAATAGAATACCATCTGAATTATTGGAACTTCCTACACACCTATTAAAGAAGAGACTTAGGGGGCAACTTATTTCTAAACCTATCTATATTGTGTTCCTTTACTGTATATATTTTTATGACAGAAACTGTAAATTTTGAGTTGCAATAAAATTCTATTCTATTCTATTCTAATAGACACTGTTTTTCGTGTAAGGTTTTATTTAAACTTATGAGTGACTAAAAATAATTTCGCTAACATCATCTGATTTTCGTGTCAAAAAGATAAAATAAAACTGTAGGTACACTCACACATATGTTAAAACTGACAGGAACTATAAAATTGGTGTGAATATAAAATAATAGATGTAGGAACTGGTTTACTCGGTGTACCCTCTAAAGGAATTGGTTTAAAATGATTTATGACGAAAGTGAAGCCGGGAGAGAAGTAACTCTTCTTCTTCACTTCTCTCCCGGCTTCACTTTCGTCATAAATCATTATAAAGTAATAATTTAGTAATAAATTAGGCTATGTATCTGTGGGTTATGTTTACCACGATATTTAGGTACATTTTATGTCATCGACTTCATCTTCTTTAAAAACGGAATTTGGTGGGGCTTTTGACGCTTCACGCAAGTATCGCCGCTAACTTCTCTTGGTCTGAATTTCAGAAACCCCGTTTCAAGGTCGGATCTCCGCTATTCTAAATGTGCAATTTTAACATACTTATTATATCCTCCTGAGAAACGAAGTCCAAAAAATGGAAGCTTACAAATTATATTCTAAAACTGTTAGTTAGTTGGTACACATATTTGACAGTCAAACAAAATAGACGCTTGGTCTTAGGAGGATATAAATCATTGTTAAGATTGTTTGATTAAATAAGTACAGCTAAAATACCAATTTGTACAAACTGAATAAAATGTTCCAACTCATAGTTGTTTTTCAACAAGGTTTTAAATTAAAATATAACAAGTAAAAATAAATTACTTGTTAAATTTTTATTTAACTAATTTTTATTTAATTAATATACACAAAGTTATTAATATACACAAAGAATATGTGATGTTCGGCACTTTGATTATATATATTACATATGGATTGAGTGAAAGAGAGAGACAGATGTACCCGAGGGATTGACTGAGATAGCGATAATTAGGATAGAATGACTAGGTGGCGCGTAGAATATGCTTTTCTCTGATAATAGCGCTAGATGGCGTTACGGAGAAATTTTAAACTAATATGGGTGTTGATTTGAAACACGTAAAATAGAAACGGTAAAATAGATTTTTCTAACATGTATTAATTTTGTGTACTTATGCCTAATTATGTTATTTTTAGTGGAAACTGATTTTGTATTATGATGAATCCGTGTGGTTACATATCTGTCAAGCGTTAAAGGTTATGTGCATATGTGGGGTTATGGCGGCTATGGCAATTGGCAAGTGGTCCGGCATCAGAGTGAAGATAGTCACTGTCCTAAGTATCTCTGTCTTTCTTCAATTTTATTAAACCATCCTTGTCAATCCCTCGGGAACATACTTTTGTTAGAAGACAGATAGAGTTAGCTCAATCCATATGTAATATATATAATCAAAGGTTCGGCATTACATTTTGTTGGCCAGTCCATTCCTGTTGGTAAAGATAGTAAAGATTGTCGTTTGCGAGTCAAGATTTTAAAATTTTCGTGTTCCATTGAGATCCATGTTCCATGTTCCCCAGAGTTATGAATACTTTACAATTTTCAATTGTTCTTTACTCAAACATTTTCTGATAGGACGCCATAAAAAATTTGCACTGTCATTTAAGACAATTAAAAAATTGCTCAAATCTCACAGAAAACTGTGGTGCTGCCATGAAAAAAAAAATGATCGATGACGTCATAAGTCATAACAACTGAAGGTAGAACATTTAATTATACACAGAAATGTGTATTTTGGTTATAATAAAATCAATGTGTCCAAGGACTTAAAAAAATACAATAAGTTTTAGAAATTTGCTCATGTTTCCACTTTTCAGTTTACACAGGCACTGTATGTAGTTATTTTTGACGTATTACATGGCAAGTAAAAGGATTGATAAAATAGGTAAACATCGGCTCAATGTTAGCAACTGCAGAAATCACTTTTCAAATTGTTCTTGGTTGATGACAGATGAAGTCAAAATGATTACCACCCATCTATTGTTTTTATCAAATTTTGACAATGTAGTCTATTCACTTTTAGAATAAAGCAATGGATAAGATAGGGCTATAATTTGCGGCTTGGAGATTGGCTGAAAGTTGAACCAAATTTACACCAGCCAACGCGCGCCGACAAATGAATTTATGTCGGTAAAGAAGCATGTATCTCACTTGAATTTTGAAACATCATGTCATTTGCGTCAGATTTTCGTTGTGTTCGGAATAAATAGCAGTCTTTCGAATTTATTTTCAACAATCAATCGATTCAAATCAAACTCAGTTCTTTTTAGAACTCCACACAATATTAACAGTAACAGGTAACAGGTAACAGGTACAGTAACAGTAACACAATACAGTAACAGGTAATCTTAATATTGCCAATAATATTTGTTGTTAATGTTTTACGATGATATTTAATAGTGCTAATAGCCATACTAATACCGTTCTCGTCCACCCAACAATTACATTATGTAAACAGACATGAAAACTGCAAATATACAAGCTTCTATCACCTTTCATGCTTCTATGCAACCAACAAATTTATAGGTTATACTTATTTTATCCAACTTTATGTTATAACTTATTATAACCGTGTATATCAGAAAATCTACGCAACATTTCATACCATTGTCGTGACATAACCTTTCAATTTGCCGCTATTGACAGCATATTGCTCCAGTGTAAATCGGGCTCAGTTTGCACCCCCCACTACTATGTTCTAACCGTGAATAGGGTATAGTTTAGCTTTAAATGTACAATGTACAACAAACTCCAAGTTAAAACAATATAAAAGGTTTAAATAAAAATTAAATTAAAAAAAAGTTGACAATATTGTTGTCGGGCAACTTACTTAAGGAATTAAGTAACAAGGCTTGAAATATGTGTTCAACTTGGTGCATGTTAGTTATGGATAAATTTTACGTCTAAAATCTTTTGTCAGTGTTGACAATAAGCATTGTCTCTCAATACGAGCTAATGCAAGACTAGCAAGCATAGCTATAGATTTTCTCCAACACGAAGAAAACACCATTCAGGTATTGCTTTTTGTGATGCATCACTTATGTTCCGATTGACAACTCAAAGATAAAAGTAGGATTGACACATCTGGATCAAGAGATTGTATCGTACCTGAACGGTATTTTTCAGTGTGTTAGAGCATACCTAATGTTGTTACAACTAAAAAATGGTACCTTATTAATAAACATCTCCCTCAAGAAATTCTCTTGAGCCTCTTCGCCGGTGGGGATGTCCTCGAGAGGGATGCGCTTCATGTACATGTGCGCTGTTACGGGGTAGCCGAGAAGCAGCCCGGTCATCGTAGGCCTGTTGGGCTCGTCCTCCTTGAAGGCGACCTCAATATCGTATAGAGCGGGCACTTTGCCGACCATGGACGGTAGACTGGCGATGAAGCCACGAGTTCTTGGCAGCAAGTGGTGCTTCAGCTGCGGTAGATTCTTCTCCTTTGCAAATTGCAGAGAGATCTCGTGCTTCTTCTCGGTGAATCTGGTACCTTCTGGGAAGAGCAACAACTAGAAAAGCAAAAAAAGAATAAATTAATATCAATAGTCGGTTATTCTCCTCCTATACATTTCCTTATGCAAGTATAGAGTTCTGCTATTGCCCTTTTAATGAAAAAAAGTGCAGTATGTCCTCAAGCACACAAGAGAACAATGTAGTTTTATGAATTAACTAAAATTTTATGCAACAAACCTCCAACTGATCCTTTAGGAGCGCATTTGAAAACATAGTCACAGTGGTTTTGGAGAAATTCTGCCAAAAAGGAGGTAGCTATGCACTTGCATAAGAAAATTTTTGAGAAAACAAAAATTGTTAAATATTGATCTATGGAGACCAGGGATTTTGTAAAAGGTTTTGTAGGTTAGTGGGTCACCGAATTGGGTCATACCATTGTCCTTTCCTCCCATAACAGAACCCCTCCCATAAGCAACAAAAAATTTTGGAATCATGAGTGTTTACTTATGAGAGACTACATTGAATATGTTTTGGATAGATATTTCATTCAAAATGTAAAGAAACGCGATTTTGGCGACTTTCTCAAAAAATGTATTCCAGCTTAAGGGGAATCCATACCCCCTACGTTTTGCTTGTAAAATACGCAAAAGTTCTGAGGCTTTTTCTCAGCAATTAGTTCACATAATCGTAAAAGAAATACACCAAATTAAAGATAAAAGATACCTATATAATTTTGCGTCTAGTGGTAGATTTTTGATAGTTCTGTTCGTTTTTGACAAATCTATTTCTGAATATGACATAAAATTGGCTAATTTTGCAATTTTTTTACGAAGAACTCAGGTTAAAATTGAGAAAAGTACCACATAATAGGTCTAAGTTACACCTTTCTCTATAAGTGTACAAAATTTCACGTAAAAATATCAATATCTTACATGCTTTTTTCACGCAAAACTTTACTTCTTCGAGTACATGAATAAGTTATATTTCATCACGTAGCGTGGATACAACAACAACAAGTAATACATATACATTACCACAGCAAATAATACACATTTATCTATAATTTGATGTATAACATGAGAGAATTGATACAACATTAAGCTGACTATGGATGCTTATTTTATAGGACGTACCAACAGTACGGATTCGTCTTAACCCTATGTCCTAGTATCTAGTAGTCATTTTGATAATTCAAAATCCACTTCCATGAGGTATTTTTTAAATAACAAACTGATCCAGAGATTTTATTTTTCCATGCTTTACACAGTTACTACATATAAAACGTTTTTTCAAATTATTGAAAGCATCCACATTTTTGTAATCATCCGATTGATGTTAACCAAAATGTAAACGTAATTTCTTATTTTATAGTATAAACTAGTGAAAATAGAATCTCATTAAACTTTTTGACAGGTGAATGTCAACTTTTTCAAATGGAAAGGTATATTTTTTGATCTAAAATTTTTTTGTAAGATTTTTTCTAAATTCAATGTCTAGATTCTTGTGTGTTAAAACTTTTGAGTTCGGATTTGTCTTCAGTGTAGAGAAATCTGTAGAAGATCTACAACCTTATCACTTTATTTTATTCACAAAATCCATGCCACCAAGTCTAATCTATGGTTTATAATTTTCAAGGGGCATTTTCTCAAAAAATTTCTTACACAAAGACAATTGGAACATTATTAAAATCAGAAATAAATCATGTACTAAATTTGGAGACAAAATATACCGCTATTTGAACTAGGGATGTAACGGAGGTCCGCCTCCGCCTCCGTCAAGGCGCAACTTTCGCTTGTTTTTCAACCTCCACTTTCGCTTGTTTTTCAACCTCCGCCTCCGCCTCCGTCTTTTTTTGGCGGAGGCACAAGCGGAGGTATGATTGAACGACGCGACGTGTGTGATGGGCGTATTTGTATGTAAGTTCGTTGTGTTGAAGTTTGTCGGCCATATAAACGCAATAAATCACCAACCCAACCCAACCCAACTCAGCCCATCGTATGTTAATCATCTATTTTTAAGAGGAATCACTACTGCTGGTACGTCGTATAAAATAAGCATCCATATTCAGCGTAATGTTGTATCAATTCTCTCATGTTATGCATCAAATTATAGATAAAGATGTATTACTTGCTGTGGTAATGTATATGTATTATTTGTTGTTGTTGTATCCACGCTACGTGATAAAATATAACTTATTCATGTACTTGAAGAAGTAAAGTTTTGAGTGAAAAAAGCATGTAAGATATTGATATTTTTACGTGAAATTTTGTACACTTATAGAGGAAGGTGTAACTTAGACCTATTATGTGGTACTTTTTTCAATTTTAACCTGAGTTCTTCGTAAAAAAATTGCAAAATCAGCCAATTTTATGTCAAATTCAGAAATAGATTTCTCAATAACGAACAGAACTATCAAAAATCTACCACTAGACGCAAAATTATATATCTTTTATCTTTAATTTGGTGTATTTCTTTTACGATTGTGTGAACTAATTGCTGAGAAAAAGCCTCAAACTTTTGCGTGTTTTGCAAGTAAAACGTGGGGGTATGGATTCCCCTTAATAATCGAGTTCACATATATGTACATAAGTTCTCCGTGTTCAACTCCGCTACCCATATAAATCCAACAAATTGCCAACCTAACCCATCTTATGTGTTACCGATTATGAATAATCGATTATTAAAGTAGAAAATTTTTTTATAACCTCTGCCTCCGTGAAAGTCGACACTTGACCTTCGCCTCCGTCACCAAAAAGTCACCTCCGTTACATCCCTAATTTGAACACCAAGAGTTGACATACAGCTTTCAAAAAATATAGTGGCTGGGGGGATTTTATTTCAACAAGTTTATACTATAAACAAATACTTTTTGATTGGGTATCAATGGGATGATTAACAACCACATTATGGCTTGTTTTGTTTTTTTCTTCATACAACCTACATAAAACAACTTTACACATTAAAAAAAAAACCTCTATTAAAACAGCTTTATAAAATAATTTCTAGTGGACATACGCAGGGGGCACTTCACTTCGTGTGTGCCAAATACAAATACGCTGTAGATGCATTTATTGTAGTCATAAAACTTCATACAAACATAAATCTTATTTGGTACCCTCATCATGATAGATATTGTTTAGTTTTCAAAAGAAAAAACCAAACTTGTCCAATTGTGGTGTATGAGGGAGCAAAATCTGCGTATTAAGTTCATTAACCCTTTCGCTACAGTAGTAGTTTTTTTGCTATTTACTAGTGTCGAGGTGTATGATCATTTTGATCTTATTTTTACCTGAAATGAAAAAAAAACTCGACTGCACCAGTTGGCTAATATATTCGTTAAGAGCAGTAAAAGGGTAAAGAAATGGTAAAAATTTGATTTTGAATGGAAAATATTTTGGAAACTTTTACCTCTTAAATTAAACCTAAAACATCATCATCCTATAGTAAAATCCATAAGAAAAGTTTAGTGGCAAAAGATATATATGAAGAATAGACAATAATAGACAATAACAAAAAACTAGGGGCTGATATTTTTGATTTTACTGATTAAAAAAACAAACACTACAACATTTCTATGACGGGTGGGCAAAAGAGTATAAAAGCATACGTTTTTAATAGTGACTTATACTCGTTTGCCCACGCATCATAGATTTATAACTCAAACATTATTAAAACACGTTTTCTGTGAGCGCATTCCAAGAGAACCCAAAAATATATTCTGGTGTGTACTAGTTTTACTAGTGAAAATACTATTATACGAATTATAATTCAAGCATTAAGTTAATAACATATAAGTTGTCATGTGTTAAGAGGTTGACACCAAACACTCAAAAGGCAGACTTATTACTAACAAAGCATCACTAGAAACTCCCATCAATCGCCAATAAAACACGAACACTTCAAAATCGAAAATAACCCAAGTATGCATAGTAAATAAACAACATCACTTCTTATCAACAACCCAGATATTTATAGAGTAGAGTAAATAATACCGATAGTAGTATGCATGGAGTTTAAGTAAACAAAAGACTGTTGACTGGTCTCGGTGTATTTGGAGAATCCTATTGCTCTGTGACGTCTCCTCATAATCTAATCTTAGCTCTTGAACGGTCATTGATAAACTTCTGACAAAACGTCGATAGTTACTATTTAAGGTCAATAACACTTGATTAAAATAGTCACTTACCCACATCGGGTCAGGATGCTCCGACAAATCAGTGACCTGCTTACGGATCGTGGACCTATCCTTTTCGAAATCACGCTCCAAGAACACGAACTCCGAGAATTTCCAACACCAGCCCAGGACCGGCATATACTGGATCACTTTTTTGGCGTACGCTTTGCAGTTCTGTAATTGTAATGGAGAAATTGTTATATAAGAATGCATTTGATATAAAGAAGTTTCCCGTAAAAATAAAAAATAACGCAAATTGCTCCAATTCTAATAATATGTCAACAACAGGAATTATTGATCAAGTATTTTTGAACTTTGTTCTATTAATGTCAAAACCAATCAATATGAACGTTTTTGACAGAATACATAACTGATGAATAACTTTGCTATAGTTATATAATCAGAAATTCAATTGCAGCACTTTTTATAATAGAAAAAAAAAATGTGGCCAGGCACATGACCTTATCATACTATATATAAAATTAATAGTTTAGCTGCATGAGACTATTTGATCGAGATCGGCCATGTCTGCATTAAAATAAAACTACTAGAACTAGACAGATATGTCGATTAAAGCTGCGTTCGGATATTGTACTCCGTTGACACCGGGTAAAAAGTGTAATGCAATATGCGAACGCAGCTTATATTGACAGAAGTTATTGCCAAAACATTAGCGTTTGACACCAAGACTGTCATTACTGTCATTAGAATCAAAAAATTTGACAAATCCTGGCTACTAGTTTTCATGCAGTACGACCGATCTCGTAGAAATAGAATTTGCTCACGCAGCTAAACTATTGATTGTACCAAAAAATGTCATAGTGATGTTATTCAGAATTTCCTCATCTTTAATTTATTATTTAATTATTTCGACGAAATTCCAGAAATGGCGGCTTATTTGCAAAACCTTTCAAAAATGCTAAGACTAAACCTCCAGTTCCTGTGGACCCTCATCAACAGAAAGCTTTTCAGCTCTAAGTTTGGTTATGAAACTTCTAAATATGAAGTTTCGTCCCGATACCTTAAGTAGTTTCTCCGGAATCGCCGCCACAAAAAGCGGGTACACACACGCTTTTTGCTACACGCTATTTTTACCTAGTACAATTATTTGTGTACCACAATGAAATTATTTAATAATAATGGTTACGATTTAATAAAGAAAATGGGTTATTATTAAACCGTAAACAGCATTAGAATGTGTCCATTATCAAACCAATGTGGAAATGGTGACTGTCCTAATATGTGAATTTATAAATCTCGCAACCCTGTAACTTTCGAAAAATGCTAATTTTGAGGCAATTATCCGTGTCTTACAGATAAAAGTTAATGTTACCACAGAGTAAAAACATATTTGCAATAAAAAAATATATCATCATATATTTACTCATTATTTAGGTTCTCCCAGTATACAGGGTGACTTAATAGCTCATTGAGGACCTTAACTGAGACACCTGTATGGGTTTTGTAACAGTAACTAAAAAATAGAAAATTTATCGATATCTGAAGCATTCATGCAAATCGAAGGGGGACATTTGGTATATTTCCTATAAATTTTAAACTCAAATATGTCATGTTAAGATCTAATTAATTAAACGTTGTTAAATCTTCAAAGGCTTATAACTTCTTAATTAAGAGGAATCTGATATTTGTTTATAAACCTTTTTTTTTTCATAGAGACAACATTTGTCAAGAGTTAATAGATCAGCCTGTATTATGCGGTAACATTTCTTCCCTTAAAATCACACAATTTTCATTGCAAAGTGCCGAATCAATAATCAAAATTGGTAAAAAATTAAAAAGTTGGTTAAAATCATCAATGAAAGTGCCTGAATATGAATAGGAACCAGTTTCCAGTAATTGAGTTATAAGTAATTTTAAACAGAAGTCGCCATTTTAAAATGTTTCTCATGAAAATATAGTAAGAAATATAATGTGTGTGAAGGAAAGAATTAGCATATAGTTATTGCACTCAAAACTTTTACTTTATCATACGTAGTATGACAAAGTATTGTAATCGTGAAAAAAAAATTTTAGATATTAGCAGAAATATGTCCTTTTGGGTCCCCTGAACATTTTTGACCAAGGTACAAAAAATGTCTGTGTGTGTGTCTATCCATGTACCCGTTTTTTGTGGCGACGATTCCGGACAAACTACTAAAGGTATCGGAACGAAACTTAATATTTAGAAGTTTCATGACTAAACTTCGAGCTGAAAGAAGTCTTGCTCAAAAGGGCCCAAAGGAAGCGGAGGGTTACTCTTAGCATTTTTCAAAGATTTTGCAAATGAGCCGCCATTTCTGTCTTTCCGTCAAAATAGTTAAATAATAAATTAAAGTAGAGGAAATTTTGTATAATTTATGACCATGACATTTTTGTAAAATTAGTAGTTTAGCTGCAAGAGCAAACTAAATTTGAAAGTATGCATAGCAGTTGACTCTGTTGGTCGCTCAGCGCTCTGTGCATATGTATATACCATAAACAGTTTAGTGAAGCATTAGCAGTTTTTATTCGAACCAACTCTAACCTGTCTACACACATTAAATATTCTATTTGATAGAGATCGCTTGTATCTGCATCACAACTAGTTTACCAGGATTTAACAGATAATTTGATTATATTGACAGTATTGACGCTGCTGGATAGTATGATATAGTCATGTGCTTGGCCACATCAGATATTTTTAAATGTTTTCAAAATGAATCTATGCGCATCTACTTCAGTTACAAAAGTTTTGAGAGCGACTTGAGGTGCATCAACCAGTTTCATAATAACTACAATGAGTCACAATAACAACTCATAAATTACTTGCCAGGAACTGTTCTCTTTTCATATCCACCTACACATTTTTATATCAATTGTTTATTTATATAAGTTCTTTATTACAAATGTTCTTTGATTTTATTTTTTAGCCCTGAAGATGTTAGGTTTTTATCTATAACTAATATTTACTAATATTTTTATCACATATAATAAATTCATTGTATACGCATCTATGACTATTTTATCCCTAGCATTATACACACCGATGATTACGATGACAGTAGGTTCGTATAATAATGACAGTTTATTTGAATAATGACTTCTTTATTTAAACGAACTGTCACTATTATGCAAATCTACTGTCATCACCTAAGTGGTTGAGTTTGCTACGCTATAATTGACAAATAAATTTAAAATATTTCATATGAAATGGAGTTAAAAAAAAATTAATTAAATTAAGCGCCGTTCTTATAAAGCACATTATACCATGGTATAAATAAATATTGGTATAAATACTAGAATAAGTTGTTATTACTATGGCAGCACAAATATTTTAGCCCATGGGAGGCGGCACAGCATTATTTATTCTGGGAACAACTATTCCACTGTTTATACATACACTTGAAAACAACCAGCATTACTCATTGAGCATAAACTAATGCCTACTATTTATAAAAAAATTATCTTACCCCTAACAAACGTATTCTATCAGTAAGCATCCATCCAATAAGCCAGTCTATTTCGTATGTATGGTTCATGACGCAGTATGCATGCTCCTTTCCGTAATATTGATCAAATTCCTTTCTATCGATGTAGAGTATAACGTTAGTTCCAGACCACCAATCGCACATGAAAACGAGCTCTAAAATACATCCGTTAATCACCTCCAGATATTATCACGATGATCATTATACTTACGTGAGTATATCGCGTAGCAACAGTACCAATTGATTTTCCTATACAGCCGAGTGTTCACTTTGTGTAATGTTAGGTATAAAATACATTGTATAAAATTCACTATAATCCCAGATGTGAAAAATGTAATCGCGAAACATAGATGTACCAGTCTCGACCTCTTCAACATTGAAAGATCCATGATTCTATATCTATAAGAGAAGAATAAACTAAAATTAAACATACGAAACAATTGAATCAATTGATGGATGGAATTCTTCACGAGATAAATTCAGATTTTGGGTATTGATTGTTATAAAATAGGTTAGGATTGCCCTATAGGCACTTATTTTAGGAGAACTGCTCATTTTTTACTCACCTAATTTGTGCTTAAATTTACTAAAGTAAACTCTGTAATCAGTTTGTTGTTGCGCTTACGAATTTGTGCATTTTCGTGTTTACTTCAAATGTAATACAAACGCTGTCAAAAAAGCTGTCAGTTACGTCAGATTTTCCCTCTCCCTACTATACTGAATTCCGTTCTTTCTATAATAATTTCTAACGACTGACATACAGCTGGTCCATTTTATAGCTTGGTCTTTTAAGCTCGTCCAGTAAAAATATCAATTTAAATTAGTCTGAGGCGTATCTGTCTATCATTAAAAATAACCTGTTTTCCCACATTATGTAAACAACATTTTACGGTTGTTTTTTTCTCTTCAAAAGATGCACTCTCATTGATACAGTTAATTCAAAACAATTCAAAACAGTAGATTAAGTAGATTAGTCACGCAAAATATCCTAATGTTGATAGATATAATGTACTATCGTGAGCATAAAAATCAAAGACACTAAAATTTGCACTAATTAAACTATCGGCTTCGTAATGTCATGTCAGTATGTTTGTAATGTTTGTATATGGGTTGTATAATGTTATCTTGAATTTTGACGTAAGAAATAAAAATTCCGCAAAATTGAATGAATTTCAGCAGGAAATAATTCAAACTCGAGACCATGATGGAGTCAGCATTTGAGAAATTGCTACTGAATTAAGTTTATATATTTATTAAGTTTATGCAAAAATACCGCGAAGAATAGAATTGTTGAAACCGGAACATGTTTGTAGGTTGACAGATACTGTCAAAGTTTACACCATGTTTACACTTTTTTAGGTTAACAAATACGGTCAAAGTTGGTCAAAGTACATGTTACACAACTAAAATTGTTCAGAATATAAGTGCCTGGTTTCATTTTGCTGTCCCCGTCTTTTATGTTTGCGATAAAATACTGAAAGTCTCGAAATCCAAGAAAACTCACAAACAATATCCTTACAATAATAGAAACAAAAATAAATTAATTAATAGGTAACAAAATGCCAAATAATAAAAATAAATAGAATAAATTGTTGAAGAACCAAAACTTTATATAAAACTTTTTGCTGATGTTTTGCGTATATTTAGGAAGTAATTGCTATTTTGTGTAAGAAGTCTCATCTGAACTTTTCTCTTTTAGAAAGTCAAATATGTATGTCTATTTGCAACTTTTTACTCGCAGAATCACGTATCAAGTGGATTTTCTACTCACATAAGGTTTTGCAAAACGAAAATACGACATTTCTTAGTAATTCTTTTCTTAGAGATATAATAATTCGAATATCTTTCCTTTTCAATAATAAGCCAACAATTTCACAACAATTATGTTTAGTTCATATTTAGATTTGATCTGTTTGGAAATATTTACAATTTGAACTGCATCACTGAACACAGAAAGCATTCAAAAGGACAAACAGGACATTCTACAAGAAAGGCGGGCGTTAAGAGGTCACTAATAAGCAGGAGGACAACCTCTAAAAGGAGGACTGTCCTCTGTAGGAGGACGCTTGGTCACCTCAACATAATATGTACTATCCGCGCCAAAAAAAAATCGTACAGCTAAGTTTGACATCATGTAAGTCTGGCTTGTCAACTTGACAGCTGGTGCATGTTTCATCCCTATGACTAATGTCAGAATGACAGCGTATAGGTTATAAAAGAACCATTTACAAAGCTACAAGGTGTACGACTTTTTTTTGGCGTGCATAGTACATACCTATGTAAATTCTGTATATTTTAATACATACGCATAATATGTGGTATACCTAGGTACTCCAAACGGACCTAGCGTTTTTTTACTATAATCTGTACAATGGCAGTACATTTAAAATTCATCGTTAGTAGAGGCCAGTGCTAAAATTAATAGGTATGCAAATAAATTCACAAAGGGAAGCAAACCATATACACATTAATATTAAAAAGTCTGAATTATACATATGCATAAGGTAGTAGGTAAAATGTGAGTAAAATTGTTCTCCAACTGTTGTTTGATACTGTAGGAATCAACTTTGTTTTTCAAATGGTATATTTTTTCTGCGGTATGTATGGTATTCTTCGAGATATTAAACAAAAATAATGCATTAAACAAAATTAAATAATACATTTTGAGAATTGAAAAGTGTGTACAAGCGTTTAACGCCCGTGTATACTACATAAATAACTCATTGTTTTAAGGCACACCTATCAACAAACGGTTACAGGTAAAAGTACTATGTCTGACGTTTACTTTTAAGACCTTTTTGAAATTTTTGAAAACCTTTCGTGATAGGAAATTTAGAGTCGAATTTTCTATTTAACGCAAACAAATCTAGCAAAACCCCTACTGATTTTCCATTAATAAAATCCATGTTTCTCACAGTTAGCAATGTTTACTCAACTGTTTTTATCAAAAACTTTCTGATGTAAAGTCACAGAACTTAAACACTTTTGATTTCAGAAAAGGACCTACAAAAAATACCATTCCAGCTACAAGTGAAAGGTCACATTTATTCAATATATAACATATAACAGTGACTAATGTTGATGCATTGCTTTACAATATTCTATAATAATCATATAATCGGTAAAAGATTACAAAAGTTAATCATTTAGCAAAATATTACGGATCAGTAGCTGTGTGGTCTCGGAATGTTGTACCTCCACTGATGAAAATTCTTTATTGTAGACATATTGTAACAGTTTCTGCCACAAAAGTCATGCTGTTTTTCTTAAAATATTGTACAAACCGAGAAGTAAGATATAGTAGGTACTTAGTATGAATAAATTAACAAATTAAGAGGCATCGCAGCCAGCAAGTAACATACAGGTATTCGATTAAGAAATATCTCTTTAGAAAAAGTTATCTGAACATGACAAAAATTATCTGCAAACATAAAAATAAGTTTGCGAAAACAATAGACCAAACAACTTTTGTATTCGCCCTGTATAAAAGTAACATTTTCAAAATTCAAAATTGTTGGTTGGTTTATCTATCACGTCATACTAATGTAAAATGGCATACTATTTCTATTTTCATTAATTTCTACCAGATAGTACATTTTACGTACTTACCTATGTAATTTATAACTATCCAGTAATTTATAAACATGCGATTTTGAATAATATCAAAACCTGGGCGCATTTTTGAAACTTTATTTATGACTCAAATTATACCATATATTAAGATATTTTAATAATTTTCTTGTACAAACAAGTTACATATAAAAATTATTTTTCTACTTATTCTCTTCAGATATCAAGTAAAAATGCAACTAGCTGATACAGCCAATTTAGCGCCTTTATGGACTTTTTCTGCAGCTTCATTAATGTGTAAATAGGAACCAAAGTATGAGGTTATTAACTTAAAAATAGACAAATCATTGCATGTATAAAAATGTTATCAATATTTATGCGGAATACAATTTCAATACTAATTTAGCGACAAATAGTTATTTTGGATATGTGCTCACTTTCAGGAACATATGACAATAATATCAGATAATATCACTAATTCCGATAACAATGCAGTATTATCAAGTTTTTCTTGTTGCAAAATTTACTATATCTAGATAATATTTATCAATGTCTAACGTTCAAGCACACCAGGATTTATGTTCTTACAGTGGAATTATATAGCTATAACTTATAAGTGGAAATTAATGATATTTTTAGATGTGTAAATAAGTAATATTTTTTTTTGTATAATGGAAATGTTGTAATAAATGGTCTTGAAAATAGCATGTTATAATTATTCAACAAGAATCATGTTTGGTGGTTGATTTTTAAAACACAATGCAATTTTACGCATCGTTATAAATGTAATGGTATGAGCGGTTGTTTATATTAATATAACAATTTATAGTACGTATAAAATATACCTATCCATATTGTGATTATGCTGCATTTCGAGAATTGTTTCTAGCATAATATTTACAAAGTATGTACACACTAAATAATACACACCTGTTATAAAACTATATGTATTTCCAATAGTTGTCAATTGCACAACCGGTTCTTGGTAATAAACTAGGTATCAAGTTACAAAACACACAAATGTCTTTTTGCACAACTCGCACATCAGAAATCAAGTAATACACTGACGGGTTCTCGCAAGCGACATAACCAAATTATAGTAATTTTTATGAGGCCTCCATGTGATTAATTGATAAGCAATGTGGCATCGAACAAAGTACAGTAGTCGTTGCATTGTCTATTGATGTGAAGGAAAAATATACATTATTCAATGGTGCTTCAGTATTTTTAATCATTTGTTTCAAATGTGCATACTTGGGTTGTATATAACAAATTGCCTCTACCTAAGTTTGAAAAATTTATGTTGGTATTGAGCAACGTTAAAAATGCATCAATATGCATTGAAACCTTGAAACTTGGTTTGTTGTCTTGGGTTCAAGTTCACATTATAATTAGGATTGTATTCTAATTTTTATGTATTTATGGCTTAAAATCTGAAAAATACGTCACATACATCATTATTCCCAAGTTTTCTATCAACTTTACAAGGTTTGCTAAGTAACGTGAGGTTTAAATGTCAAAATGTTTTTGAGAATATTTGTGATTTTATAACCGCGCTTCCAACTGCTATTGATTCACAAAAATGCAAAAATTACAACGTTTGACATTCCCACCAATTTCTTTTTCAAAAACCTCTTAAGTGCTAGGAGGTTTTTAGTCCGGATTCGTATTCAGCCAAACACAATCTTTCGAAAACGCGGAAGTTATAAATATTGTACGATATTCAGTTGTCGTGTTTATCGAAAATAAAATTTTATGTTAGGCCATATAATTCAATTCAATAAACATAATTAAGAGGAATCAGTAGAGCTAGTAGGTACGTCCTACAAAACAAGCATCCATAGTGAGCTTAATTTTGTATCAATTCTTACATTTCTTTCGGTCTCTGTGAACTAATGTCTGAAAAAACACCTCAGAATTTTGAGAACAAAACATACTACCATTTCTATTTTAAAAAAATTACACATGCCTGCTAAGAAGTGGCTAGGTCGTAGGGGGATTCTACTACCAGTTTATAGGTCCAAAATGCACATTTACTTTTTTGGTACACATCAATCGGATGATTAACAATAACGTTATGGCTTGTTTTTTAAACATTAACGATTAATATACTTATTTTTGTATTTTTAATATGTTATTCTACGTTATACTACCACTTTTACGAATTAACGATTAAAATAGTTAACCTTGATCGTCACCTTTGTTCTTGATAACGTTTGGCAGAATTTAAAGTAGTTAAATTAAAATTGAATTGAAACTACCAATAAAAATATAGAGAGTAGGTACCATTTTAGACGTATTAAAAATAGAAGCAAAACGCCTCTACAGTACTTATAGGGTATTATTTACAGAGCCGTAGATGTAGATTAGATCTTCAGATTGTCGGTTACAATGCATATTATATAACTATCACACCCATCAATGTTCAATCATATCAGGAAACAAAAAAAGAGAGATTACATCCTGAATCAAACCTATACAGTGCATAGTACACCCATATATATATATATATGAAAAGTCAAGTATGTCGGAGATTATATTACATAATCGTTCGTTGCTTCGTATCAAACATCCTACTTCGGCTTATTTTTCTTTAAGTCTTGAATTAAATAAAATTGAGTAATTTTGAATACAGGTAAACGTCGTTTTACGCGGGGTTCCGTTCCGAGAGACGCCGGCGTAAAATGAACACAAATATAATGGACGATATAAGGTTAGGTTCCAGGCATATTGGTTGTCGAGCTTTTTTTGCACAATGTTTGGGTTTTGAATCACTATTGTCGCCCATAATGAAACTACAAATTGAATATTCTTTTAATTTTAATAATAATAAAATAAAAAATAGAACCATACCTTTTATTTTTCTTAAAAACAAAACAAAAACTATCTTGGAAACACTCACACACACACACCCACACACACACAATAGGCTGCTCGCGTACACGGTAATAGAATAAAACAACGTGTAAAACAGTTCATAATAATTCGCGAGCATGAAGTTTATACGCGAGCCGTAGGCGTGCGTATAAATATGCGAGCGATTTATATCAGTTGTGTGCGAGTCGAATACGACGTTTGATCTACGACCCATAAATTCCATTTTATATCAAATCTTTGAAATGTATTCGTCAATGGTCGCGAGGCGAAATGTCAAGTAACTGTCATACACGTAGGTTTTGACTGACTTTGACAGTACATTCGTATAATGATAACAGTTCCTTCAAATAATGAAGTCATTATTTGAACGAACTGTCATTATTATACAGCGCTAGTGTCATTATAATCATTGGCGCGTATAATGATTGGGATTATATAGTCATAGATACGTATGCAATGAACTTATTATAGGTGAGTCGTAGATAAACACTTTTTTATCCTACACGATGCGAAAATGTTTTTTCGCGTCTCTATAGAGACACGAAAGATGCTATTTGCCTGCCAGGCCCAGCCAGGCCTGTAATGAACACTTCTCAGCGCTAGCTGCGAAAATAATTGTCCCTATAGGTGGCGACCGAATGGTCTGTCCAATCAAAACACAGCTTTCGATTCGGTTTGACGTTTGTGATTAAAATGTCAGCGTTTTTTATTTGTCAAAAGCCAATAGGTCAGTGATTAGTCTTTAGAAACGGGTGATTTTATTACGATAATGTCGTGTAGGATAAAAAATTGTGTGCACCACGCCCAGAAAGTGGTTTTCCGGGCCTCAAGAAGTGCCCAGGCTCGCTACGCTCGCTACACTCTTCTCTCGGCTCGGAAAAGAACCACTTTCTCGGCTTGGTACACAATATACTATTTCATGGTGTAAAGAATTTACTGTACAAAGTACGTTTGATTTTTGAGCGTTATATAGAACATGTACAGTCATGGAAAGATGTATCCTCCTACTGATAGGTGGGTTCCAACATGGTTCCAACACAAAGCAAACACCGTTCAGGTATCGTGTTTTATGATGGACCGTAATGTTACGATCGACAACTCAAAGAAAAACGTAGCGCTGACACATCTGATCCAACACATTATATCGTACCTAGGCGGTATTCTCTGTGTGTTGGAACAGACATACTATTCCAGATTTTTAAAAGAGCTTGACGGTGATGTACCGTGTTTGTTTTATTATTTTCACCTCGGCCGTTCTGCCCAAAATATCATCCACAATGTCGTTGTTCACGCTGTACATTGGTAGGTATACAAGATTTATTATTTGATACCCTTCCTCCATGTTTGATACTAACCGCGTGCGATCCATTTCCATTACAATGTAATTCTATTGTAATGTGGGTATTACATTAATTTTATTATACATTAAGCTTATCAATAAAACCATCATTATATAACTGGAAATGATCGGACGCGGTTAGTATCAAGTAATAAATCCCGTATACCGTGTGGTCGTTATAACTGGAGACACTTAAATATCTTGAGAAATATGCATAAGTACTACGACAAGTGTCTTTGTCTTATTTATATAAATATTGTCGGATGCTTATCGTTACGTCACGAGCCACGTTTTTTTTGCAAATGATGATTTTAAAGTAGATGCTGCGCTTGCAATAAAAGCAGCTTCTCACAATAATGACCGGGACACAACTGGACGCAGCGAACCCCGACCGTGCTCGCAGCGCAAGTCGGCCGTGCAGTCTATCTTACGACTGCAGTTAAGTGTTCTTTAAGAAGCTTACGGGACTGCTTTGTGGCAACAAAATGTTGAAAAGTTTTACAAATAGTGGATTAGGGCACTTGCTTTAGAAGATGAAGCAGTGGCGGACTACCCATGCGGCGCAAGAAGCGCGCACTTAGGGCCCCCGCTTGTAGGGGCCTCCAAATTGTATTTTGATTGTAGGAATAAGAAAGAAGCATTCCTATGAGACCTATCGCGCAACAAAACATCTTTCAGAATAGAAGTAAATTTCATTGTCAACGTTCCTAATGTATTTGGTGAATAGTCGGGCACGTTGTGTCCTCGGCAGTGGCGGCGCGTGCATTGGTTTACAGGTTTGCGCAAACCCCAAAAATAGCAAAGAAACAAAAAGAGGTTAATTGTATGTAAATAATAGTAAATAATATTCAACGATCTATAACATTTAATTTAATAAAATATCGATCATTTTCTCGAGAATTCCCAGCGCAAGTCGACTATACGGCCTAGGGCCGCAGCAAGGCCGCAACCGTCTGCTACCGCTACACTGCGTATCGACCCCTGAATCCTAGCCCGCGAGCGAGTGAATTTCGCCGCGTCAATTTGATCGTTTACTCTGAAATGGTTGCAAGTATCCAGTACACCAGAACTACTGGACCACGCTCCCAGTGGTATCTAGAAGCGAAGCGACGTCATGCTTACGCGTCTGGCGTCGTGAATTATTGCATTGCAATTTCCAGGTTGTAGACAGTTGACACTTGACAATCGTACGCTGTGGAGTTTGGTTCCCCGTGAAGCTCTTATTCGCGCAAACGAAATTAAAAACAAACAATGAATTCAGTGCAGGGGTTATTAGCTCAACCATTCAGCAGTCTAAATTGCATCCATAAGAGCGAAATAAAAAGGCTTGGGAGGCCTAGGTACCCCTAATTTATTGATAAAACAATGCGTGTCGACCAAATCTCGGTCATTACTTGGCTCTAACTTTTTAATGAATCGAAAATCTTATAAGTCCTTATGAAACTTTTTACGCAGTATGAACATTTACTATCTGAAAAAAAGTTCTGCGGGAAAAAGTGGGACACCGTGTATTATACTAAACAATAACAGGGATTTAAGATCCATGGGACGAAGCAGCCAAAGATAATTAAAATTATTGAAGAAGTATTGAAGAATAAGAATGAGTCATTTTTTAGTGCACAAATGAAGATATTTTTCTATAAAACAAATATGTCATATAAAACTGGTAGGCACCTGAAAGTTGTAACACCCATTTTTCTAGAGCTCGAGCCGCCACTGGTCTTCGGTGCGGTCACAGATTATACAGATACGCAACTTGCAGGAAATCACAAGATCAAAATATCATTGCGCACGTTGACGCGCCGGGTATTTTTTCATTGAAATGGGAGGTCGGACAGGCGAAATTCTGAATTCTGAGGGAGTGGGAAGGATTATATTTTTATAGCGTATAGTTGGCGCGTAAGGTGACGCCCGATAATCGATCGTTGTGGTTACAACCAGTTACAACATTTGTGTTCTATTCAGAGGTGGGTTAGGCCCACAGAATTGAATACAAACTAGAATGTGCAAAGGGCTGCGCGGCTGGATGAGGTATGGGCGCAGCCATGTTGGTGCATTGTTGTGTTTACGGCTACAACTCAGTAGCGGCGCGTTCGTGCCATGGGCGTATCACATGTAGGGGCATAACAAAATTAAAGAAATAAATAGGAAGTGAGGAAGTCAAACATTATATTATTGTACTAACGCATTAAATGTTAGTTGATTGACTTGATTATTTTTGTTTTCATTCGTACTGGAGCAAGTAATGCAACGCATGATGTACCTAAATTAGGACACCGTACTTTCCGATCGGACTGTATAAGTCACCGCTCTTCCAAAACACCACCGATAGCAAAACAACAACACTCTATCTCTCTTGCGCTCCCCACAATATCTAAACAATGAGAAGCGTCTCTCTCGCACCGGCTACATTAGGTGGGGGCCCACTGTGAATCCACAAAATCGTATGCGCAGTATGTTCCTACGCGTTCTAGTAGTTATATGATTTCTGTGGTTAGGCCACGTAAAGTGATGACGTTTTGTGACGTCAATACCATCAAGTGGGATTCAAGGTCAAATATTTAGGTACCGCCAGATCAAAGGTGCCGACACGAAGTTTCGCATCTGTATAATCTGTGGTGCGGTGGTGTTGGCGCGGTGTCGTTGCGGCAAGGTGAGGAATACGCGGTACTTTTCCTCTCACCGTGCCTCTCGCCGTGCCACGCGACGTCCAGCACACAGCCGTCACATTTATGTCTCGGCCTCAAAAGTAGCAAAGTTCTCATCTCATCGCAACTGGTACGTGTCAATGGATACACTACGCATCCCTCAAGAGCTATAAATTTGCGCCATTCGAAAGACCTTATATTGTCGGATATCCTAAAATTTTCAGAAAATTTAGCAGCAGTTTCGCAATTTAGCAGTTATTCTTGCCTTTAATTCGTCTATATTTGGTAAGGCAATTATGTCTCGATGGCTTACTTCCTAATATGAGCACCATGGGATTTTGCTGACTTTGAGGTTTCTATATTATTGTTCTCTTATAAGGCCACGTAAAGTACGACGTGCACACTGTTAAAATGCGATTAAAATTGTTAAAGACTGTTGGCTCTGAATTTTAATTTAATGGTTTAACAGATTTTTGTTAAAATACTCAGTTTTGCATTTGTTAGTTGCTTCAATAAAACTTCACGTTTCTACTTGGCGGAAAATATATAAAAAACAATAAATTATTATTATTTATTGTAAATGTAGTTTTGTAGAAAACGATGTTAAGCTGCGTACATTGAAACAAATGTAGGCACATTTAAATTGAAAAAGGTAGGACATGTCTAGGCACTCAAACATTTAAATTCTATAAATTAACTTAACGACTATTGAACAATTAAGTTTTAGGTGTAATGAAAAAACATAAAAAAACATTATGCCTAGAAACCATCAAATCAACGGACTACACAACGAACATTATTTTATAAACATTGGTCAATTACCTACCAATGTCAAATCGAATTATCCCGTCATCTTATCTTATATTTAAAAATTCGCGAGATTACCGTGTCATATTTAAACCTCCAAAATACCTCTAATTTATTATCATTTGTTTGAATTAAATCCTGCTTTGGTGCTTAATAGCAGCATCTTGAGAACGATAACAATCTTCACTTTCTGTGAGAACATCTTTGTTGGGGTCATTACATCGAAAGTGTACACAATAGTTAGTTACCGCATACATATACACACGCAACTTATTAACACTGTGCGATATAAATTTTCATACATATTGTCAATTGTAGGACCAAACTTGCCCACTTAATTAGCGGTGCCCATTAGCGCACTCTTATGTATAAATATTCGCGGGACTCTGCAGTTTTCTAAGTTATTGACCTACATGGCTCCCTGTCTCACGATATTACGTGGCTGTTTGATAATTATTAAGTAATAAAAAATAGTTATTTACATATCGCGACCTCTGTCACAATTCAAAAATATGGTTATATATTGCTTTGCTATCATTCAATTTGTTCAATGTGCAAATTTTACCTTGTTGGCTAAACGAGTTAGGTGAAATGTATAGGTACTATGCAAGGGCTACAAAAATAGGAAAATGGAGAATAAGATGTATAAAAATGATGACCTGTACTATACCGTGAGCGCGTAAGTATGGAAACCTGCGAAAATCTATGAGGCGGTTGAATTTAATGCTCATGTATCAAATTTGTATATTTTATCTTTTTTTGTTATCGTTTGTTCTTACTTAATTGTTGATCTTAAGGCTCCGTTCTGAAAACATCGCAACTCCGAAACGAAATATTTCGTTTCGATGTTTTTTTTTGCTGGGAGTGGTCAGTCTGTCCCCCACCAACGTCAATCCGTAGTCACCAGTTATAGGCGGTGTTTAAAGCTCCTGACGTCTGCTGTCTACACCGGGCAGCAGTAATATGGGCAAATAAATACATTTCTGGCAATTACGCTTTATTACGCTTTATTTATATTATGCAAATATAATGTTTGGGTTAAAACTGTACTTAAATAAAAATCTATTTTTGTATCATGAGTTGGGCTAGATGTTTTATTTTTTAAAAAAGCCAAAGATGTAGAAGTAAAATTAATTTTTATCTTTCCAAAAAATTATTTTTCATCCAGCCCAACTCGTTATTTATCTAAGAAGTTACACCGAAAATTTCATAAATTTGAACAATAAATAACGCTTTTATTTGAAAAGGTGTTTTAGGAGAGATAGAACTGGGTCTAAACTGCATTTGATATTGTACTATTGCTAGTGTTAACTGAGGCACAACGTGTGATTTCAGTAAAAGAAAATCAAATCGGCATATTCATTTGTCAGATTGCTTTACTAATTATTCAAAAACCGATAAAAAAATATTTATCAATAATCTGTTATAAGAAGTTTTTTTACCTATTACTATAACTTGTATTGCTTTTACGATTCTGTAAATAAATTAATTGACAAAAACGCTTGGAACCTTTTTTTTCAAATTCTACTATAAATTATCAAGTTCATAGCTTTCGACGTCATATGCAAAATGTGAACAAAAGCAATATTTTTATGATATAGTATTGTAGTATTTTGATGCTAATTCCTGACTCCAACATTTCAGATCTCTATTATGTTTAATTACGGACGACCGCTTCACAGATTCATCCTGGACTGGACCGATTCTGAGATTGACAAGATACCAATTTGAAGTTCAACCTTTATTATTAAAACTAGTTCGTACTAAAAGATTCGTTTTCTTCTACCTCTAAAATCCATATCACGAAGATAGGTGGTCGCATTTATTACAAATATTGAAATTTAAACATAAAATATATTTATGTCCTAAATGATTATAAAGTGACATATTACATCTTAGTTACCGGGACGAAAGCAGCTTCTTTTTGCGCCCTAGGGCAATAAAAATTCTTTTTGCGCCCTAGGGCATAAAGCATTGCCATTGTCAATGTCAATTATTGGCGTTTAAGGTTATGTTTGACAATTAATTGTCGGTAGTGTCACTCATCAATGTCAATTATTGGCGATTAAGGTTATAAGTTTGACAATTAAGAGTCTGTATTGTCACTCAACTCCGAATTGTTTGTATTGTTATTCAACTTCGTAGATACGCATGTCACTTGAGAACGTCAAAATATTTAGTAATATTATTCAAACGGAGGAACAAAACCATTGTAGGACAAAAAAATTTGTATGTACTATGCGCGCCGAAAAAAGTCGTACACCTTGTAGCTTTGTAAATTGTTCTTTTATAACCTATTTGCTGTCATTCTGACATTAATCATAGGTATGAAACGCACTAACTGTCAAGTTGACAAGCCAGAATTACAAGATGTCAAACTTAGATGTACTACTTTTTTTTGGCGCGGATAGTACCTCGGGCATTACTCGATGTTTATACCCTCGGGCGACTTAAAAAGCTCTCGGGCCTATCGGCCCTCGCGCTTTTTAAACTGTCACCCTCGGGGCATAAACATCCGTCTAATGCCCTTGGTACATAAATAACTATTAAGACCATTATTCCCTAAGCCATCTTGCTAGTTTAACCTTGAGCAAATTTAAGAGTTGCTTGATTTCGACCATTCTGGACGTTGAATCAAAATTCTGACTTTGCCTATGCACTTTTTAGAGAATTCAAAATAACTAATTTTAAAAAAATTAAAAAAAAAATCATTCCATGGGTGTCTATATTTAAAAAAAAATGCTAAAAATAATCTTTCAAATTTCATGTTCGGAAAGGCTCTCCGAATTGGGCTGGGCGATGACGAATCGACGAATCGACACAATCGGTTTTATAGATATAGATTAAGCCAACTTAAAAGATATATGATAATCAATAATAAACATATAGGCTTGCCATTCAAAATTGTCGATGTCGTCATAACTTGAAAATTAGTAAAAGTCGAAAATTTAAGTTTAGATTGAAGTTATGATCATAAATGTATAGAATTTTACTAAACGTACCATAGTAGTTGTTATACCTTATATGTAGCTACATACGTGTTGCAATGTTTGTTTACAATCTTTTGAATTTGTAAACTCGCGTGACTCGTATATCATAGCAATATATTTATGATGAATAAAATAGGTACCACAAAATTATGCAAACGGAAATGGTAAATTTATCAATAAAAAATCAAACAATCGCAAAAAAAGTTCTCCACGCAACACAGTAGGAAGAAATTTCTCTGATAGTAATTGTGCATGCCGGTTTGTGATAACTTCGCAAATTGATAAGAAAATGCTTTCTCTAGTATTGCATGAATGCGACATTTTGTTTACATGGACCTTTCTGAATTCAACACAGTACCTACACTTAATTTACAACATTATGAAATTATCAATATTCGATGTAATAAAAAGCCTCTTATCCTTGCATTGTTCTTTATTAATTTACTTAGGAGACATGTTTCGGCTTTATTTTCCTAAGTAAATTAATAAAGAACAATGCAAGGATAAGAGGTTTTTTATTACATCGAATATTTGAAGAAACCTTGCAATATGGATCCAACTCAAATTATCAATAGTCAAATTTTATTGATAATTTTAACGATTTGTGATAAATGGTTCACGGGGTACTACCTTCTACTCCCGAATGCTGGATAAATTAGTCTATTTTGTCACATACAGTCAATTAATTTAAATTTATTACTTAAGACTAAAGTTATTACTTAAAACCAATGTTGTCAATTCTACCTCTCCTAAAACGCGTTGTCAAATAAAAACGTTATTTATTGTTCAAAATTTATGAAATTTCCAGTGTAATTTCTTAGATAAATAACGAGTTGGGCTGGATGAAAAATAATTTTTTGGAAAGATACAAATTAATTTTACTTCTACATCTTTGACTTTTTTCAAATATAAAACATCTAGCCCAACTCATGATACAAAAATAGATTTTTTATTTCAGTACAATTTTAACCCAAATATTATAATTGCGATAATAAAGCGTAATTGCCAGAAATGTATTTATTTGTCCATATTACTGCAGCCCGGTGTACACAGCAGACGTCAGGAACACCGCGTATAACTGGTGACTACGGATTGACGTTGGTCGGGGCAAGCTGACCACTCCCAGCAAAAAAACATCGAAACGAAATATTTCGTTTCGGACTTGCGATTTTTTTAGAACGAAGCCTTAAGTAGTTAATCAAGTAAATTGTCATTGGAGGTTCAGTATTTTATATCAGTATTCAGTTAGGTCTGATGAAGCGAGCATATTGGTTCGCAAAACGTCAGCAATTACAAATTTTGACGCACAGTATAACCCGGAAGCAACTTATTTTCTTAGATCCGTGTTTCTTAACCTTCCCCCGCTGTCCTTCTCCCGCTCACGTCGGGCGCATAGGTCTGCTCCGCTCGTAGTGCTCCGCGGAGCACCGGTTAAGAACTGTTCTAGATGCTAGTTTTCTTTCCGAAATTTATGTACCGGCTACAACTACTGGTATTAACTAGAATCAAACTGTAGGTAGATCTTTTATGATTTTTTTCTATTTATTTACGTCATTATCTCTGTCTATCAAAGAACACTAGCCAGCGAAACCTGCGAAACGTAGGCACATGTGCAATTATTAAGATTAAAAACCCATTGGACTGACAAGCGTCTTTTATCCAACCTCAGGAAGAACACTAATAACAACACACGCATTAAAAAAAAAAGATTCAGCTTGGAAGCTCAGATTTTGTGTGTACAGTTAAATAAGGTGTTTAAGGACATTCCTCTCTAAACTCCTAACTATGACAGAACCACCTATTGATAGAGCTACACATTTTGAAATCTTGGTCTCTTGAAATAATACTCATTAAGTGATCTGATAACCCTTTCGCCTAGATTTCAGCTGTATAGACTCGGTAAGATAATAAAATAATCTATATTAACAGCATTTGTGGCTTGTTATTAGTTGGTCTTGTTATATCTCTTTTAGTAATACAGATAAAAATTAAAATGTTCAGACAGGATTGCCTGTGATTTTCGCCAATACATCCTATACAGTAGGTACAACAAACGTCGATGAGAAAGCTTACTCTCGAAGAATTTCTGACAAATCAACTTATAACAGAATAAAATCATCAAAATCGGAGTACGGTTCGAAAGAAAACCACCTTTCAAATTATGTTGACAAATGCTTGTTGCATTTATATTTTGGAGCAGTTTATTAGTAGGCCAGGCAATAGAGATTTTTGCGTGACAAAAATACTAGCATGAAGACGACGGTCCCAAGTCACGTGGAACAGTCCGTATATGTATTGTGATGTGTTTCCTACTCGCAAATATCATTTCTTAATTTCTTATAAACAAAAAACCTCAAAAAATCGTTTTTCGCTTGTAAAAACTGAACCGATGCGATGGAGCAATCTTGATGCTTTTAACAGACGAACTGTAGCGAATGAAAAGACGAAAAAATATAATATATAAATATAATATTAACGGAGGAAATTCGGAAAAACCGGAGAAATCTGTGCTTTTTTCAAAAATTCATAACTCCGCCATTTTCAAAGTTGTAGCGGAGGCTTTTCGCGTGAAAGTAGCGATTGATGGGTACTTTGTGTGTGAATAACCAAGGCATTTTCCGATGATTAGTTTTTGCACAATTGCGATTTGAATATTTTTATGGAATATGTTTCGGCAAGCCTGGATGCGTCGGAGGTGGTCCGATTTTAATTTTTTTTACGTATTTCGAAAGTTGAAGTATTGTGCTACAAAACGACTATTCTGATTTTGCGTTAAAATGTTGCGAAATAGGTGAAAAATGCTTGCAAACATGACCGAAAACTGCTGCGCGCACCAAACGGACGAGTAGTGAGGGCAGGCGGCCGACGCGATGCAGGAAAGCTCGCAGCGCGCTTGGATTACTATAGATACGCGCTTCCCCGCGTCGACTGCCTACCCCCCACTACTCGACCGGTTTGGAGCGCGCGACAGTTTTCGGTCATGTTTGCAAGCATTTTTCACCTATTTCGCAACATTTTAACGCAAAATCAGAATAGACGTTTTGTAGCACAATACTTCTACTTTCATTTTCTGCTCCATTGCCTGGCCTATAGACCATACTGACCAGAGCAACACATAACAAATTTAATTATTCTGGTAGGCATTTGTCATCAAATTTAATAAACAGTAAAACATTCAAATGTTATTTCCTAATTAATTATGTGTATTACAACAAATCTATACACTGCCATAATTACTGACATTACTGTTTTGAAAATATTGCATAAAAATGCTTAATTTATTTACTTAGTTATTATTAATCATTTAGTGTGATAGTAATATCAAAAGCAAATATTTTTTCTTTTCCATTTTTGTCCACAATTCCAATCAACAATAAAACAATAGGTAATAGAATGTTCATCAATTATATCGATCCTTGATGTCAGCTGTATGCATTGCTTTGTATTAGCAGGTCATACGTGATTAATCTCAATCGAGAGTAGTACTTATAGGTAATTACAAATCACGCTATATGCATTATAATTGTAACCGCACTTTGTTCTAGTACACCTTCACAGATAGGTTAATGAATGCAATCATAATATATTATGTTCAATACAATCATTGCGAACAATGTATAGAGATATAACTTGTCCTCTTGTGAGGTGAAAGTATATGCGCATGGTTTTATTCCTTATAGTCATTTATAATAAGAATGATTTTTGGTCTCCTGTTTGACATGAGTTAAAAAAGTAGGTATGCAGCAAAGCCAATGTTAGGTCCAAGGTATCATTTCCACCCCACGACGTGAGAAAACTGGAGGGACCAACAAGTCCCTCCTGCAAGAGTTGTTATGCAATGCACTTAAATACAGAATATCAGACGAATTTCACTTATTTTAATTCTGGCCATTGGCAGTGAAAGAGACGTGCCGAGTGATCTTTTTTTTATTTAAAATAGAAAGTAAATTATTAAAATGTTTGGAGTATCATCTGCCGTGTTTGCCTTGGTATTTTGTGGAGTTCTTGCTGTCAATTCACAGGTATTTATAAACGTATCTGAAAGATATTATGTATAGATAAATAAATATTTTTTAATTAAAAATTAAACAAATTGATGCAAATATTGGTCTATCTGTTATTAATAGTACAGATACTAAACATTAAATAAATAATTATATTTTTACATTGAAATTTTATAGATAAGTAATGTACTGAAACACAGATAATGATGTTTTTGTTAGGAAAAAAAAATTATAATGCTAAATATCTGTATTATTTGCAGGTTGTTATTTAGTCGTGAATTGTCACCATAATTAAAAAAAAACATTTTGCAGGACACGTAATGTTTAGAATATTGTTACTCAACTTCTAAGCCTGGGAATAATTCGTTATGAGACAATACACAAACGTTTTCTCAGTACAACAGAATAATAATTAATTAAGTGGTTTATTGATCAATTAAACAATTGTTTATTTATATAATACGCAAGCATGCATTCTACAGTGTGCCCACTTGAATAAAATTGAATCAACTCGATACTGGTTTTATTCTGTATTTTAGGAATACTAATACATATTATAAAATGTTACGAAGAAAGGTTGTTCAGAAAATTAAAAATTCCTTATACATAATAAGTCTCGCGAATAGTGACGGTGCTATTACCTTAGCTTAGCGTAGTCAAAGAATAATTCTAGACTTATTTAGACGTTTTTAGCTTTTAAATATACATATGTAGGTAAGTTTTATTACCTTATTACCCGTTAAACAAAATTAAATTGACATAATTCTGCTTCAAACAAAATGCGTTGTTTCCAGTTACAAAGAATTCTTTGGTAGAACAAAAATAAACCTATGATTTTCTTTTAGTTTTTCAAAACAAAACAAGTTAGGTTAAATTCTTTCAGATTATTGATCAGCACAAATTTTCAACTTTATAGCTTATATAAGCTGTCCTTCAGCTTGTGTCCATAAATTGAGCAACGTTCAGCAGATGTTCATTATTTTTTCTGGACATTCTGGAAATTCATCAAGATTTATAATATTGCTTTAAGAATTTGAAAAAGAAATGTTACTGATTATACTGGGAGAAGCAAATTGATGTTTTGGGCTGAGATTGAGACATGTGGAGTAATTAAAAAACTTGTGCAGATACTCCATTACAAAGCCACATCAATTCTCGACATTTTGTTGTTTTTTTCATTATCTGGTCTCTATCAATGACACTGTCAGTTACATTGGCTACAAGGTTTAATCGCACTTCAAATTGCAAACGTTTACTTTAAATTGTCTACAAAAATTCAGATATTGGAATGAACCAGAAAATAAAATCTTGCGAATTTATACAGCGTTGTTAAACTGGCCACAGACGGTGAGACCTGCATCGCCGCATGCCGCGAGGCACAGGTCTCAGAAACAAATCTCACTGTGAATGGTGCCGTATCACGGTCTCTGAGATGGTCTCAATGAGACCGCCGGCGGCGGTAGCACGATACATGCAGCGTGACACCGCGCTGCAAGTCTCTCCTGGGTCTCACCGTGAATAGCTTTTTGATTTCAATTTGTGTTATTAATTATAATATAAAATTACACGAATTAATTTAAGTAATTATTTATTATCAGGGATGTTAAATTTCGGTAATTACTTTTTCTTTTTGGTAAACTACCGTTGAAATTAAATATTAATCTCAAATATTAGATTACCACGTAATTAAACATTCAAAATGGTAAATTACGCAGCCTTAAATTTCCGGGTAATTAAAAATTCTAAATGGTGAATTACCGATGGCCTGTAGATAAGTAACATAGCTACTTATGTTAATAAAAATGTGGGGTAGACCCTTAAAAACAGAGTTGGGCATTTGTTAAGCGAGTGATTGAGTGATGAGTGACGAGTGTTCACTCATTACTCATTACAATGAGTGACGAGTGTTCACTCATCACAACGAGTGATGATTAATTCAATCACCACTCATGACTGTCGTATATAATTGCATACTCGCCACTTTTCACTCAGGATTGACGCATAAAATTACTGTTTTAAAGACATAATGGAAACTCGATATACTTTTTAATAGAGTTTGTGTAGGTTGGAGGTCTAGTGAAAGATAAAATAGCGGCACGGAAGAAACGTTTCATACAACCCCCCAAAATCTAATTTTTTATTACTACGCTTATATTAATTTCACTAGTTTTGATGTTTTACCTACTTCCCAATTTCCAATCGAGTTGTAATTTTGTATGTGGGCAGATTTCCGGTGACAATGCATAACTCAATCAATAATAAATCAATCAATAAACAAGTTTCAAAAGTTTGAAAAAATGTCCAAAATTTGAAAATTTTTTTTAATAGAGTTGAAATTTTGCACGCGCGCGGACTGATTTCCGGTAAAAATGCATAACTCAAAAAAATTGAAAATCTTTAAGAATTCCGAAAAATTTGCAAAAATGGGAAAATTTTTCCAATCGAGTTGAAATTTTGCATGTGGACAGATTTCCGCTGACGATGTATAAATCAATAAATATGAATGGAACTTTTTTGAAAATTTAGCAAGATTTTTGGACTGTTTTTATAAATAATAGTTTTTAAAAAAATTATTTTTTACATGAATATTATTTAAACTTCGAAACTTCGAAACCCAGCCTTTTCGTAGGGTCGTAGGCTCAATAAATATTACTAAGAAAATTAAGAGCCAAATGTTTTTTTTTTCAAATGAGAGATAATTACACTGTTCTGTTCATGAGACATACATTCGTATAGGTCTGGTGAAAGTGAAAATAAAGAAAAAGATGAACTCTAATACTCTTTTGGGCTGGTAAAATTACACTCTTTGATTTCCAAATTCGACTGTTGATTTCTTTTTAAACCATTTCTTGATTTTTTTTTTTAACTTTAACAAGATTTTCATGACGCGTTAGGTACGTACACGTTCAATGTACATTCCAATTCACATTTAGTCAATGTTGGACCACTATAGAATCGGATAAAATTTGATACAGTTATTAATAACTCAGTTAAGTTAAAATAAAAGTACAAAACGTGTGCGAAGGTAAGTATTTATTCTCTATAAAAAAAAACCATAATTATTATAAGATGAAACTTAATAACAAAAGAAGTTTCTACGACGAAAAATATTCATCCAAAGAGGAAACAAAGGAACTAAACTAAAAAAGGGAGTTCAATGTATTGCAATATCGTACATACCTACAAAGCAAACACATTTTGAAAGCCCGTCGTTATAAAAGTTTGAAACGGGCATAGCCGAAACCATCACTCGCTAAGAAATGAGTGAAGATTGACGAGTAATGATTGACGAGTAATACTCTTTTCGATGATTAATGAGTGATGAGAAAAATTTAGTTTTATGATTGATGAGTAATGAGTGACGATTAATCATGAGTGTTACTTCACTCAGATTATGTGAGTGACGCCCAACTCTGCTTAAAAGTCATTATTTTGTATATAACTACCAGTCTCTGGTTCCTGATTTAATCATTCATTATTAAAATCAGAACAAAAAATAGCTTTTTAAGTCGCCCGAGGGTATAAATATCAAGTAATGCCCGTGGAACATACAAAATTTCATGTCCTACAATGGTTTTGTTCCTCCGTTTGAATGATTACATATTTTGACGTTATCAAGTGACACGCGTATCTACGGAGTTGAATAACGATACAAACAATATAGGCAATACAGTTGAGTGACAATACAGGCAATTTAATTGTCAAACTTATAACCTTAAGCGCCAATAATCGCCATTGATGAGTGACAATACAGACAATTATTTGTCAAACTTATAACCTTAATCGCCAATAATTGACGTTGACGATTTAAAATTTACAATTTGAGTGACAAATATTTATATTTGATATATTTGATATATAACCATGGCAACACTTATTGCCAGCGCGGGCATTAAGAATCCTTAACGACCTCGCGGGCGTTAAGAAGTAGTTTTTCCCCGGTGTCTATGATGTAAAATGCCACTTTATGATCATGTAGGCCATAATAGTATATTATTTGACGAGCACATAACTAAGGATATAAATCGCGAGCATGAAGTTTATACGCGAGCGTGTAAACATGCGAGTGATTTATATCCGTTGTGTGCGAGTCGAATACGTCGTTTTATCTACGACTCACAAATTCCATTTTATATCAAATATTTTAAATGTGTTTCTCTATGATGGCGAGGCAAACTGTCACATAACTGTCATCCGCGTAGGTTTTGACAGACTTTGACACTAGCGTTGTATAATTATGACAGTTCGTGCAAATAATGAAGTCATTATTTGAACGAACTGTCATTATTATACAACGCTAGTGTCATTATAATCATTGGCTGTGTATAATGATGGGGTAGTCATCAATGATAGTCACGGATACGTATGCAATGAACTTATTATATGTGAGTCGTAGATAAAAAAACATTTTAGTTAAATCACTGCCTTCAGTTCCACTGATCTATCTGCCTTTTTTTATAGCATTGGTGTTAAGGTTTAGAAGGTTTATTTTATGTAACAGCAAATTATTATTGCGGAACGCTATTTCTTTAGCTGCAAATCGCGACCTCTAAATTTCATAACATATAATTAATTTGTCTTTTCAATCATCAAACGATGTTCAAGAAGACGGTATGATCACAATGATCTTTACTGGTTGATATTAATTGCGAACCTAAGAGGTAACATAATATTTGAAGCAATTAATAACTATTTACTATTAGAATATAATTTTCAGTGTACCTATATGTACCTATACCATAATTTGCAGTATAGTACGGATTATTTGCATTAATTTATACTAATCTATACACAATACAGTTGCGGTGAGTGTTATGTGTGGTTTTGCTTATTATAAATCTTAATAGCAACAAAGTGTCACGTACATACACTGCACGTCAAAATTAACTAATTTTGTTTATCACAACTTATTTTCTCCTGATCCGCTCATACAATTTTGATGATTCGTTTGTTCAGTTGTAGGTAGATTTATCAGTTACGATACTGTGTTTTTTTTATTCAAATTTCCGTTTTGAGCATAAAGAGAATACACAAGATTGAGGATGTTTTAGGTTTAAAATTGTAACACGTTGTAGTTTGTACCAGCTAGAACCACAGGGATCAAGTAGAACCAAACAGTAGTCCAACATGTAAACATTATATTCTTTGATTCATATCATTACCTTTAACGACCAAACTGAATAAACAGCAAGTCTGTGTGTCTTATTCAGGACCTTTCCTGAATGGTCTCCTTAGACCATGTTTTGTGCATACATCTTCGACCGATATGAAAGGGTTCTCTTAGGGCCAGATGAGTTCCATTTACAATGCAACATTAAATGGGCGATTTGGCAAATATGGCGCTGTAAATAAAGGTCTTCTGGTTGCTAGTAAATACGTTCTAGTCGGTCGTAGCTGAATATGCAAAACCTGGGTTCCTTGTCTGAACAAGGAACGCTCTCAGCCCTGAAGATTCCCACAGTCAGACTGGTATGTTTTCTATCGCGTGCACGTCTTGGAATTACTGATGTTTTTGCATCTCGGTTAATTGAGGAGGTAATAAAGTGAATCGAAGAACAAAACGGTTAGAACAGATTGGGCTACTGTTATATGTATAGCACATCATGCTACAAATTTTGACCAACAATCTTATGCTCATTCTTGCACCCTTTACATGCTCAAACTGAAATTTTAATAAAACTTTCTACCACAGTGTTGTTACTAAAGATTCAACCAGCAGCTGAATTTAATAATCATAGACATCGGATGAGTGGCTGCAAATGAAATAAACTTTGAAATTCTAACTAACTTTTAGTGGTGCGTTAATTTTGACGCACAGTGTATATATTAATGGAATACCAGAAGAAAATGAGCCAATAGATCAATAAACAATTTTCTGACCATATCCCTTTTCAGAACAAGTATGCATAAAATAAAATAAGTACATTATTATTTAAGTAATCGAAAGTGTGTTATACTTTTCCTTTTCAGACACAGAAATGCAAGATTCCACCAGTAGCGCCCAAAAATATAGAGAAAGTCATCGACACCTGCCAAGATGAAATCAGGCTGGCTATACTATCAGGTTGGTAAAATATACGGTGTGTTGAGTAACCATTGAAACTCGTAGTACCAGTTTCAGTCATTATAATTTGTTGCTATACAAACATTTGGGAAGCAGGTCAAGAAACACAATTAAAACGAGAAAATATATAAAAGGTTAATAGAGCAACCAACTTATTCATACTTTCTGCTCAAACAGAGTGAGAATGAGATGTAAAATTAAAGATGTTCTTAAATCACGTATTGTCCATGAGAAGCTACAAAATATTATGGCTATTGAAAAGGAAACGAATTGTCAGACGAATGCAAATACAAAAATCGAATTCCTTTGGCAGAAGCGTAAGAATACGTCATTGATGCAACACACAGAAGTTTATTTTCCGTGAGAATAATAACAAAAACGGCTGCGCGGAAATAAAAACTTTATCCATAATATTCAGCAAGTCATTCAAATAACAATTACATAACGTATGCATCAGAATTGTGGACGATCGCGAAAAATGATGAAAGGCTACATCAACAAACTTTTCCTAACCAAGGAACTGGACATTATGCTACTATTTACAATCAGTGGATTTATATGTGGCTGGAGAGGATGATGAATAAAGAAACCATAAAAGAAGTCGAGGGGGCGGGGTGCGGAGCGCAGGACTGGTCACACAATTGGGGGTCATATGTAATAGGGGACCCATTATGGAGAGATTATGAAGAGTTTTATATTTCTTGTTGATGGCCAATGTATCATTTGTCTTTGTGGCCTGATGTTTAGTTCATAATAATAATAAGAAATCTGCTGTTCTCTCTGACATAGATCTAAATTTGACAGTTCATAGGTGTTTTTGAAATAAGCTCATTAATATTAGAAAGAAAAGAATACAGCGAAAATAAATATTTTATTTATTTATTTATTCTGGTGCGATTTTTTTTTTAATTTCTTATAAAATGTTCTTGATTTTTTAACTATGACAACGCTAAGCTTAAGCGTAGAGGTCGCATCTACTTTTGCAAAATATTAATTTTAAAAATGTGTTGTGTTTTTGCAAGTGCTCGTGCACACTGGCAAGCGTAAAGGCGGTGTTCCACGGACCGTGGTTCGGTGAGTCACAGAACTGGCTCGTGGTTCGCGATGGCTCGCCTTAAGGCGAACCAGGACTGGTCACACGGCGCGTGGTTCGTAGTTCGTTTACTTTAGATGCAGTTGGCTCAGCGAAAAATAACGGATGACCGTTGAATCACCAGAGTCAGTAGTACATTCGAGTAGTAAACTTTAAGTAGTAAATTTTAAAAAATCCTCCTGAACAAACTAAGCTAGATCGAGGGCTGTACTTCTCAGAGCTAATTAACCAATGTATCTGTGACCAAAGCGTGTATAATAATAATTTTTATCACGGCTACTTTTCTCGTAATCAAGCATGAAGCAAAATTTTACCACTTAATAACAACGTAAACTCTAAGATTAAAAAATCCTCCTGAACAAAAATGTAATATTTTTTAATGTAAAATTCACCGTTACCGCAGTTGCTTTTGTTGGATATAGTTTTATCTATTGGTATATATACAGATTGTGTCCGCAAAAATTAGGCATAGGTCTATAGAAACTAGCGTATCACGCGACAACACTGTCAACGTCGCTTGAGTGGGGTAGCCATTTATAATGGGACGCCGACTGGTGGGAGAGCAGGTCTGGTCAGCTCAGTCTGGTTTTGCGTTTCGGAGCACATGCACGCAACGGCAGAACTATCGCAGATCTAACAACGCTTCATAACATTCATATCTTTGCAATCGCGATGTACCCTCCGCTAGAACAGCTTCAGATCATCAAGTGGTATTACGGTGGCAATTCGGCGAAACAGTGCGTGGATTTGTTTGCAATCACTTTTGAAGGCAGACTTATCCCGTGCAGAGAAACCATTTTTAATATTGTGCATCAATTTGAAAAAGATCTTTGTCTAAAGAGCAGCTCTACTTGTCATCCAAGGGAGATGTCCACAAGAAATTGAGGCAAAAGAACGACGGGATGTACTAATCTGCGCCTGCGGTTCTGTAGTACTGGACGATAAGACATCCACTCGAGAGATTGGCGAGGAATTGGGTATTGGTAACAAAACCGTTGCTAAGGCTCTGAAGAAGGGTGATTTCCGGAATTATAAGTACTCAAAGACTCAGGAAACCTTCGCAGAGGACAGTATTCGTAGAATGAAGTTTTGTGAAACTGTAATGGAAAATGAAGTAAATGGTGATATCCAGGCGGGATCCAAATTTTAAATAAATCAAAAACTACAGCCACAAATGGAAAAGGCGAACGCAGATGAAAATTTTATACAAAATATTATTCTTACTGATGAATCGACTTTTCCGTTACATGGTAAACATAATCCTTCCATTCTTCGATATTGGGCCCAACAAAATCAGCACCGAAGTTATGCTTACCGTACTCAATATCCCGAAAAACTAAATGTTTGAGCTGGCAATCATTTAGTTGGTCCATTCTTTATCGATGGATCTCTTAACGCTCAGAAGTACCTTACTTTGCTGCAAGAGCAAGTATTTTCCGCCATTTATAACCTTCCCGGAGTAGATCAGGATGATGTTTTGTTTCAGCAAGACGTCCTGCTCATAACGCGGCCAGGGTGCGAGAGTTTTTAACAACCGCACGGTCTTATATATTAGTGGGACAGGCGACATTCGTTTCCCCCAAGATCACCTGATCTGTCTCCGAACGATTTTTTTCTTGTGGTGTTATCTTAAAAATGCCATCTATGTTCATGAAGTCAATAGGGCACATAATTTATAGGAGTTGAGAGCAAACATTGCAGAAGCTGCCAACACTGTAACAGGCGAAACGCTCTCTGGCGTGAGGGACAACTTCTACAAACGGCTCGGATAGGTACTGTCTTGCAGCGCAAGGCGGAATCTTTGAGCCCGAGATAAAATAATGTTTATTTAATTGTTTATTCGTAGTAGAATATTAGTTAATTTATATATTTTTTTGAGACTAGCGTTTTTAATTTTGCATATTATTTTCTGACAATAAAAGAGAATTTAGAGCTTATGTATGCACCATGTACGTGCATTTTTAAAAGAAGCACAAAGTGAGCGCACACGGTCCTGCGAACAACAAACTACTAGCTACTAGCACACGAAGCGCGCACCGGGGAACCGCTTAGCCGCTGACAAATACGCCGGGTGGGGAGAGCGATGTTGCCGTTCTTCCGTAAATGCTATGCCTAGCGTTCGGGGAAACGTACGGTATATATGATAACTGAGAAGCAGATTCTGGCAAAATCAGAAATTTGGTTGTGACATATTCTTCATGGGTACTTACCCATGAATAGATACGGATACATACGTTGGTTAAAGTTGTACTTTTAAACGGTCCGCGGTTCAGCGAGCCAACTTTATTTTGCACGAACCACTACGAACCTTGCACGAACCTCCTTGGCTCGCCTTGGCTCACCTCCTTTGAATCGCGCAAATTTACCGATTTCAAATGGATAACCACGAGCTACGAACCGCGAGCCTTAGCGAACTATAGCGAACTACCTATGTCAGACACTGTGATATGCATCTACTACCCTTGGTGGAATAGCATTTTGGTCGTGCAAATTCTGGATTGCCATCACTTTACAATAATCAAGGTCTGGATCACCATCCGATTGTCGTACAACATTAGGTAATTCAGGGAGTCTTTCGGAACGGTTCTATTGAAGTTATTGATGTTCCACTATTTCTATATACATATTTGAAAGTTTGGAATCAGGATATATCCGATCCAAAACTGTAAACTAAAATACTTTGACTTTTTTGTTTCCACGTATAAAAATGGACATTGATCGGGTTTTCCCATACGTTAATGCCACAACGTTTGAGGTATGTTGACTGCAATAAATTTGGTTAAACTCAAATAATGTTTAGTACATTATTATGTCAAATATTTCATATCTACTGCGTCGTAGTCCGTAAAATAAGTGATTAAATACACGATATCTGAGACGAACTTAGTTTAATTCATGAAAAGCTTATCTTCTCTTATTCTCTTTTCAAAATTAATTTAATTAATCGTGTTTTCCCTTATTTAACTTCTACGAACCGATGAACATCCTAGTTGTCGACCCCAAATTCACAAATTACCGCTTACCAATATGCACAGACCACCGCGAGCGTTGCAACGCTCACCGCTTATCGCCCACCGCTCACCACTGCACACTTGCCAATGTACACGAGCACTAATACGATTTTTCTAATTCTTTGTCATGTTCTTATATGTTTAGCTTTCATAGATCAACATAAAATCATTCCATCATTGTTATCGTTGGATGTTCGTGGCTCCCACGATAGGTAAAACCGCTGCCTGTAGATGCTGCGTAATTAAAGCCGTTTCTTGCAATAAAATCGGCATCTTTAGTGTCGGAGCATGCTTTTCGGATGATTGTAGACGGTGGTGCAATACTTTGGTAGTTTGGAGTGATAAGCAGACGTCGACCATACACTGTACACGATGCGTTTTTATGCAAATTTGTCTTTACATTAACTACTTTTAACGGTACCCAGAAAAAGCTTGCTTATTTGCAGTAAGACACCTTGCCTTTCACCATTGAGGTGCTTGTTTTCAGTCCCTTGTCGGGTCAATTCTATTGATGTAGAAGGTCATTTAGAATATTTACTTCAATAAGAAATTGCTAGAAACCAAGCATCCGGAAGGTGAGAGACAACTCTGACAACAACTCAGTTGTTGCTGGGTAATAGCTAAAAGTAGTTAATTTAACTACTGTTTCAATACCTGGCGAGCACATTAAAAACGAATGAATGCGATAAAAACGAATTGTGTACACTGTACGTCTATGATCGACTTCTGCCATCTGCGACCATGCTGTTCTTGCGTAGTCGTAGATGGCAGAAGTAGAAAAATCTTTTATGAAAAAACTACTTGGGAATTGCCATTTAATAAAATTAAGTTAACACCAGGTTCACCGATTGCAGCTCCACCTGCAACGAAGTAAAAATATCGCCATCTTATGCTCTCCTGTGCATCTACAAGATTATTACAAGGCACTTTTGTCGTAGGACGTATATTTCTCGAGATGTTTAGGTATCTCAAGTTCAAACGGCACTGTATTAGTTATATTTTGTTTCTTAAAGCGTAAATAAAGGCTATTTATGGAGTGAAAAGAATATTGGTGAAGATTTATTTAAAAAAAAAAATGAAAACGTACTCTATACAATTTATATATATATATATATATATATATATATATATATATATATATATATATATATATATATATATATTGTTAATATACTAGCAAAACTCCGTTAAAGAGTAAAACATTGTAAGGAAGATCAATTATGGAGACATAAGGTTAAATAAAAAGGGTCTATTAAAAAATTACTGAATTTAAAATTGCTTGTAACTTATTTGTTGCCGTTAATTTCATGATAATTTGTTTGTTAAGTGACGCATTGAGACCATTGATAAAATTTAGAGATCACCAAAACAGATATTTTATAACTACTACAAAATTATTACGAAACCACTGCTGTGACTCAATATTCTAACCTAACACAAATTCAAGCAGTTAACCGCATCAAATCAAATCAAAGTGGCATGGCAGAGCCAAGGAGACAAATTAAAATCCCGATTTAATTAGGTATTGAGAAATTCGCCTGACAATTTTCTCGGTTAGAAAGTATGTAACCGGAAATTTTTTTTTATAATTTAATTAATAATGATGTCGAAATTGATCATTTGTAATGGCGTGAACTTTGAATAAACACGCCAGAAGCAGAACAGATTATTTTGTTGTATTTGTACCTATGGATCTATCGATTTTCTTTCTATCAATTTTCTCTCTAACAAAACATTCACATTTCAGAGGCACTGCAAGTATTTGACTTTGATGGCAAAACCAAAGTGAGGACCAAACGCCAAGCTTTTACAGAAGAAGAAACCAAGATAGCAGGTGTAAGTAGCAATGTTTCTAACAAGTGGCATCTTTTTAAATATTATTTACATAAGTATTAAGTTTTTAATTTAAATGATGAACGTTTTCACAGCTACCCCTCAAGTAAGATTTGCCATTTTGATCTTGGAACTCGTATAATCTAAAATTAACATTTTCTATTATACGCCTTAATGTGTTTCAATCTATTTTGCTTTAATGAAGGCATTTATTGGGCTAGTCCCGAAATTGAGGCATTTGTAGCTTTCTGTACGTACTTAAAGTGTCTAGTTTTTGACAATCTTTGATACTACCCAGATAATACGTGCTATACATGCAACGTGATAGATTTCACTAGGTAGCTGACATAAAGATTAAACCTTGAACTTTACAGCTGTCAAGAGAGCGTTTACTGCTTAACGGTTCGAAAGATGTAAAATACAAAAAAGAACACTTCAATAGATTAAAGTATACAGTGTGTCTCACGGGACGTTGGATTGTATGGGTACTTTTGTTATTATTAAAGATAGAAAGTCGGTTAAATGGGCAAAGTAGTGCATATTTATGTGCTCTTTCATAATCTGTTCAGAAAACAGTTGAATTTCAAATAGTTTCCAAGTTATTTTGAAAAAACCAAGAAATGTATTTTTTTAATTATGGTCATAACTTCTTTATTTGTGATCCCATCAAAAAAGCGTTTTGACATTACAAAGGCACTTTTTTGTCTACAATTTGAGTATGTCAGTTTAAAATTTTTTTCGCCAATGAATTCGTCAGAAACAAACGAAAGTTTTGCTTTTCTTATGGACGCCATATTGGTTTTATGCATATTTCAATTCAGAATTTTTTTCTGAGTAATTTGGTATGCCACATCCCATATTTAGAACTCAATAAGCCGACAAAATTGAAGTTTTTTCTTAATATCTGAAAATCGCATGGTGCCATGAAAAGCACATTTGAGCGATACAGTATTTATGTGCCCATAGTCAAGTTACAGTAAAATTTTGGATTGAATTTATTTGTACCTACTGACTACATAACATAGGAAAGTAACAACATTTTAACAAACTAAATAACGTTTTAAAAAATCTCGCAATTTTCGTGGAGGGTTTTTTGACAGCTGTCCGTAATACGGTGACCTTACCGAGGGTTCTTCTGTCAATCGAATTGAAAGCGGCGATGACGGTGTCACGTAAGTCCCCAACGTTTCCAAAATTATAAACACCTTGTTTTTTAAGTCACTCCACAGATAAAAATCACAAGGAGTAAGATCCGGCAAGCTTGGTGGTCATGATACTTCTGAATAGGTAGCAATACCTCTGCGTTAATATCTTATAACTAAATAGTTCCTCACAATTCGGGCATTATGTGAAGGTGCTCCGTCTTGCTGGAAGCTCATACCTTAGCGTAAGGCCAACTGTTTATCGTCCATTCTTTCTTCCACGTCCTCAGAGAGCAATATTGCCGATACCTCTCCAAAATTAAATTTTTGTTCTAAAAAATTGGTCCGATTAATCGGTTGGCCACTATACCGCACCATACATTAAAACCAAACCGTACCTGATTATGGCGCGGTATAAAATGGTGCTGATTTTCCCGAGCCCATTACCAAGTAGTGCGTCTTCTTTCAGTTAAAAATACCGCAGTTAGAAAATATGTTTCATCGCACCATAATTTTTTTTTATATAATTCTGGGTTTTCACCAATTTTGTTCAACAGATGGGTAGAGATGTAGATATCACATTGTTTCACAAAATGTCTTCCATGGCACCATGCGATTTTCAGCAATTCTCGAAGTGTACAATTTTTAGTCCATTCTATTATCTTATTGTATTTAAAACATGGCATCTGGCATACCAAATTACTCAGAAAGAAATGATGAATCCAAACATGTATAAAACCTATATGGCGTCCATAAGAAAAACAAAAGTTTTGTTTGTTTCTGACGAATTCATTGCCGAAAAAATTTGATACTGACACAATCAAATTGGAGACAAAAAAGTGCCTTTATAATGTCAAAACGCTTTTTTGATTGGATCACAAATAAAGAAGTTATGACCATAATTAAAAAAATGAAATTTTTTGTTTTTTTCAAAATAGCTTTGGAACCGTTTGGAATTCAACTGTTTTTGAACAGATTATGAAAGATCACATAAATATGCACTACTTTGTCCATTTAACCGACTTTCTATCTCTAATAATAACAAAAGTACCCATGCAATCCAAGGTCCCGTGAGACACACTGTATAGTCCGGTTTTACAAACTTTTAAAACTGTTCAAAATATACTATTGTAGGTCAGTAGTAGCTTATCAATATAATCATTTAATTCTAAATTTTTAACGATTAATAAAATTGAAATAAAACATCTATTGAATAGACAATTTTATGGTCTAGTAACAAATGAATACTGTACTTTAGACAGTATAAATAATTACACGGGAAACAAACAGGACCATTTCCGGAAAATCGTAACGTATTGCAAAACACAATTACTCCATAGCTGCATTTCGGACAATGTAAAATTAATAATCCCGTCAAATAATTTCCGAAGTAGCGGTTAAATTTATAGTCAAATAATATGAAATTAACCTACTTTGATATTTAAATTTCTCTTTTGATGACAGACAATCGCCAAACTAACTATATTATAAGAATAATAGCATTATTGCGCAACAGATATTATGTAAGCCACGTGTTACTTTTACTGTTAAATTTATTGTTGTTTCTTTTTTTAGTGTTTACTCCACTGCGTCTACAGGAGGATGAATGCCGTAAGTTGAAACAAAAAATGTTAATGTACAAGGTAATTTACAACTGCGTAAAAACAAAGATGAGGAAATTAAATCTGAAATACTTACATATATATATATATATATATATATATATATATATATATATATATATATATATATCTTTATTTAAATTTTTTTTTTATGTTTAGTTAAACGATGACGGATTTCCAACAGTTGAAGGCCTGGTGAATTTGTACGCAGAAGGTGTGAAAGATAGGGGATATTTGTTGGCAACACTGCGTTCAGTTGCTACATGCTTGAGCGACGCTAAATCTAAACACCTTCAAACGCCAGCAGCTCTAAAAGGTAACTTTCACAAGAACTTGTAAACAATGTCAATTTCAAAAACCTCAATTTTGATGTATAAAGTAATCAGCAACATGTAGGAAAAGAAAAGCAGTTCAATTCTTAAAAATAATTGCTGTGAAATTACAGTACAATTTCTGTGAAATTGCAAAAATATCACGTAAAATCACTGTGATAATGCTGTAATTTCACAGAAATATGGTGGGATTAAAGCAGTTCAATTCTTAAAAATAACTGCTGTGAAATTACAGTACAATTTCTGTAAAATTTCAAAAATATCACGTAAAATCACTGTGATAATGCTGTAATTTCTAATAATGCTGTGGGATTAAATAACCAGCGATGTTACAGTCGAAAAAATAAGCGCAAGTAACTATAAACTCTTCTTTTACAGCATTTGTGCTGTTGTAACTTTGTAGACTTTTCTCTATGTATCTACATTTATTTGCTTTTTTTGTATATTCCTTCAAAGTTACAGCATTTCAAATATTGCTCAAGGAAGGAGAAACAAAATGAAATTACATTTTAATAATAGTTTCACAAATATCAATAATAAAATAAAATGAATACAAAATTAGGAAACATTCATTCTTGGTAAAACGTTTCATATGGATCTATTGATAACCTTAAGAATTTGGTCGTTTAAAATACGACTTGTTAATACAGTCAATTCCGCTTAATCGGGACACATCGGAACTAATACATTTTGTCCTGATTAAGCGACTGACCAAAATATACAAAGTTACAAAAAAAATACCGGGTGTAAGTGTTTTTGTATTAACTTCACTTGTTGTTTGTTTGTTATGTTCAAATCTTGTAGTCGTTATTTTACATACTTGCCAATGTCTAATCGAGTTGATCTTTTGCATGTGGACAGATTTCCGGTGACAATGCATGAATCAATAGAAATAAATGAAATTTGATTTTTTTTGATTATTTTATAAAGCCTATTTTTTAAAAAATGCATTTTTTACATAAATTTATTAATATTTTATTTAATAAATTGAAAAACGTATCCTTGTTCTCGCACCCTGTATGTGTTCAAAACTAATACTCCAAAAAATTTCTACCATAGATGAATAAAACAATAATGAAAATCGGGGAAAGCCAAAGTTGTGACTAATTTTAAGATTATTAACAAGTGTTGTCTATACTTATGGTTAATTTGAAAATGTAAACAATTTACAATGTGCCAACATCAGTAAGTACATTAGCATGTACTTAATACGTTTTTACGTTCATGGTTATTATCTGACGAAGTTTAAAGAGAGCATTTACATGGTGGTGAACAAATTTAAATTTTCATAACTCCTCTCAGTTGCCAAAAAATCAAAGTATAGTAACTTAAGCGTTCATTGGCCCATATATAAGTTCTCATTTGTGTGTCCTGTTTCTCATTTAGTGGCACTATTGACGCTAACAACGCGCTCTTTTCCGCTGAATAATATTTTCCATTTGTCAAATTCACACGATTACTGTCTCGATTAAACGAAATATTGTCCCGATAAAACGGAGTAAATTTGTGTTATTTCCACGGTTTTGTTTCCGTTCTTTAGGATTTGTCCCTAATAAGCGGCTGTCCCGATTAACCGGTGTCCCGACTAAACGGAATTGAATGTATTTCAAGCGACTGTTCTTTTAAGACATAGAAACAAGAGAAAATAAATCTGTATGAAACATTTGACTCAGAATAACAACTACGTTCTGAAAAAAAGAAAAGTATGGAAGACACCCTAACTTCATCTATAATTTTCTCTTAAAGTGGTAACTAAGAAATAGCTCATACATTCACTCTGTTGAAAACTGCTAATAAACAGTAATTTATAACTGTGCGAAAATTAAATGTAGGCAACACATTCTAAGTAAAAAATGCGAAATAAATTTTAATTATTGTCAAGCGTCATTAGAACTAAGAACTCTTGAATTTCACTTCCGTTTGCTGTTCGCTTTTCCGAAAACAAAGCTTTTTTTATCATAATATTATTGTGGTCAGCATAAAAATTTTCGTATATTTATTAATGGTACGACACAATTTCTTCCACAGAAGCTCATAAACTTGTCTCGCAACAGGTTACTAATCTTACCTGTAAAGTAAAATCTAGATCATATTAAAAAATAAATTTCTTTCGGGAGTAAGAATCGCTCAGTTCACAGTTCACAACGCAGTCCTGCTCTTTTTCTATAGTCAGATTCCCATCAATTTTGACACATTTGTGTGGCAAGGGGGAAATATTGAACACAAATAATGTTAGATATTGACCAATAATTCTGTTAGGTGCTTGGTTTTTAAGTAACAGATAAAAAGATAAACAGTAATCTTGTTACTTGAAGTCAATAAACATTTTTTACATATTGCACTTTTTTATTATTATTATTATTTGTTGATTATTACTAAAAATAACAATTAATTTATATCGATTATTGATCAAATAGAAACATTATTTGACAAATCTGCAGCGCCTGAACAAGCATACAGACAGACGCGTGCTTACATCAACTAATAAGATGAAAAATTTGTCATTTTTGAGAATGCCAAAGTTTTGTTTTTCTTTTTATTTATTTTATAATCAGTGAAGAATAACGTTAGAATCCTGCCTGGTTGTCATGGTATCAATCAACACAAGCTGTCAAGTTCATGAAAACTAATTTAATACTACTAGACCAGGCAATAGAGACTTTTTCGTGACAAAAATAGTATCAGCAAGCCGCCGGTCCCAGGTCACGTGGAAGCGTCCGTAGATGTATTGTGATGTGTTTTCGACTAGCAAATATCATTACTTAGTTTGTTATAAACAAGAAACCTAAAAAAATCGTGCTTTTTTTCGTTGTTCGCTTGTAAAAGCTGAACCGATGGAGCAATCTTGATACTGTCAACAGACGAATTGTAGAGAATGAAAAGACGAAAAAAATGAAGCCTACACGGACCCGATCGGATTAATATTAACGGAGGAAATTCGGAAAAACCGGAAAAATCTGAGTTGTTTAAAAAATTCATAACTCCGCCATTTTCAAAGTTGTAACGCAGGCTTTTCGCGAGAAAGTAGCGATGGATGGGTACTTTAAGTGTGCACAACCCAGGCGTTGTTTGATGATTAGTTTTTGGACAATTGCGATTTGAATTTTTTTTATGCAATATGGTTCGGCGAGCCTGGATGGTTCGGAGGTGGCCCGATTTGAATTTTTTTTACGTATTTCGAAAGTAGAAGTATTGTGCTACAAAACGTCTATTCTGATTTTGCGTTAAAATGTTGCGAAATAGGCGAAAAATGCTTGCAAACTTGACTGAAACCTGCGGTGCGCTCCAAACCAGTCGAGTAGTGGGGGTAGGTGGCCGACGGTAGGGGAAGCGCGTATCTATAGTAACCCCTACGCGCTGCGCGCTTCCCCTAGTCGGCCGCCTACCCCACTACTCGACAGCGTTTGAGCGCGCGGCAGATTTCGGTCAAGTTTGCAAGCATTTTTCGCCTATTTCGCAACATTTTAACGCAAAATCAGAATAGACGTTTTGTAGCACAATACTTCTACTTTCGAAATACGTTAAAAAAATTAAAATCGGATCACCTCCGACGCATCCAGGCTCGCCGAACCATATTGCATAAAAAAGATTCAAATCGCAATTGTGCAAAAACTAATCATCGGACAACGCCTGGATTATGCACACTTAAAGTACCCATCAATCGCTACTTTTTCGCGAAAAGCCTGCCTTACAACTTTGAAAATGGCGGAGTTATGAATTTTTGAATAAAATGCAGATTTCTCCGGTTCTTCCGAATTTTCTCCGTTAATATTAATCCGATCGGGTCCGTATAGGGCTCATTTTTTTTCGTCTTTTAATTCTCTACAATTCGTCTGTTGACAGTATCAAGATTGCTCCAGCGGTTCAGCTTTTACAAGCGAACAACGAAAAAAAGCACGATTTTTTTAGGTTTTTTGTTAATAACAAATTAAGTAATAATATTTGCTAGTGACCTGGGACCGGCGGCTTGCTGATACTATTTTTGTCACGAAAAAGTCTCTATTGCCTGGTCTATACTATTGTTTTCAAAATTCTATATAGCTGTAATTTCGGATATAGAGGGGTAATTGGTTTTTCAAATAGATTTTTTGGAAAATCTCGAATACTACGTAACGTAAAATAAAATTATATATGTATATTGATAACTTATTTATTAACCATTTGCCTCCACATACGAAAAAATCACACACGTATCTAATTTTTTTAAAAACAAATAAAAGTTTACATTCTGTTTTTATCATTATCTTTAAGGTTTTTAAGTTATTTTTTCTGTTTTAGAAAATGGAAAGACATGTGCAGTGGCTTATGATGTATTCAATTGCGTTTCCGACCGTATTGGACAATATTGTGGACAGACACCATAAATTAAGAAAAAACCTACCTTACCTTAATACTTTTTAACCAACAACTATATTAAAAAGACCGATTAATGACCGAGAATTTTTCGATCGTTGCGAACATAAATCGCATTTTAATATCCGAGTTGGTTTCAAAATTTTCGTCGATCGTATTCTTCTGGCAGCGACAACATTACCGATTTTCATCGTCGATGTCATCTGACGTTTTAAGGCATCTTATATAATTTGACACTGACACATCTGTATAACAGACTGTTTTGATTGGAAGATTTCATTTTACGTATGTATGTTCGATTGACTATCATAATGAAGTCGTTTGAATGCTATATTAATTAAGCTGTGTATTAATAAAAATAGTGCATTTATGGAGCTGTTTAATGCACGATTTTTTATCCATTAAACAGATCATAAAGAAGCGATCGACGGAAAAGTTTGTAATGATTGTTATAATTAAAATTTATGTACACCTCACTGAATTATACCAAATTATTTGTAAATAAATTATATTTAATGTGTGTCGTTTATTTTTTAGTTATAGTTAGTATATATGTTACTTTAAAAGCCCGAAATACGGTCAAACCTAGGATTAACGCGTTAATCCTAGGTTTGGCTAATATGAATTGGTAAATGTCCGAAAAATGGTATTTATCAATATAATTTCGGGCTTTTACCAAGACATAGCGGTTAATCCTAGAATTGACCAATACATAATGGGGAAACCTAGGATTTACTGGTTCGTTATGAACCTTCTGGTGAACCTCAGATGTATTTATTTGCGGAGAAACTTGCCTGTGCTTAGTTTAGACCAGAGCAACAGATGGCGACATCAACAGGAAACAACGTTGGATCAAATATATTGCTGTTGTTGACAAAATATCACTGACCAGATAAGGTCTACCACGACAAAAAATAACATGTCGCACGCTACATGTTGCCCACCGTAGTCCAGGAGCAAATGGGACGCTATCAACAGCTGATCCGATAGTCTAAGCCGTCTAAGGGCTGGTATTTTCACCTACCTGCAAAGTCATCAATGGTTATGTGACAGATCTGTCAGATTTGTTGCATCATTTTGGCTTGTTAAATGAGAAGATATTATGTCGGAGGCGGTGAATGGGTCGCGCATCGTGCTCTATGTGTGTTCACCCGGCGTCACCGCCGCCGGTACATCTCCTCATTTAAGACCCAGTTCTACCTCTCCTAAAACGTGTTTGCAAATAAAAGCGTTATTTATTGTTCAAAGTTTATGAAATTTTTTATGTAACTTCTTAGATAAATAACGAGCTGGGCTGGATGAAAAAAAATTTTTTTTAAAGATAAAAATCAATTTTACTTCTACATCTTTGCTTTTTTTTCAAATATAAAACATTTAGCCCAACTCATGATACAAAAATAGATTTTTTATTTAAGTACAATTTTAATCTAAACATTATAATTACGATAACAAAGCGTAATTGCCAGAAATGTATGTAATTTGCCTATATTACGGGCCCGGTGTAGACAGCAGACGTTAGGAGTTTTAAACACCGCCTATAACTACGCCACGCCTACTGCTATTTTTAGATTAGACTGTTCACAAGTTATGACCGTAGCGTATATTGAATCGGGAGAACCGAGTTCTCGCATTTCACATTTATACGCACTGTTTACAAATTTAACACACGATAAAAGTCATATACTGTATGATATTATACTTAGTGTAGTTATACCTGCTAGGTGTTAGGTACATTTGTTTAATAATGGGTAGAAGTCGTGGCAAAATACCTAAACATCCGCATCTGTCCTCTATACGAATTAGTAAAAGACGACTACGTACCACCTAAGTTAAAATATATGTATAGATAATCTAAAAGAACAATATTATAATTATTTAATTACAAATGAGACAAAGAGACCAGAACAGGACTCAAATGAACATTTTATTTAAAATGTCGGTTTTGTGGACAGGAAGAGACAATTAGCAGTGACGAACTTGGATCGGCTCTAATGGATATTAGTTCAGCGACTGTATTGGGCAGTATTACAGCGGGAATTAGATATAGCCAATGCCAGAATTTGTTTTCATTCATGAATCTTGCATTCATGGCGCCCAAAACGCTTATAAAATATAGCGAACTTGTAGGTGACAAAATATTTGGAATTTATATAAATGGTTTGGGGAACTTTGGACTATGTACTATGATTTTACTTTATCATACGTAGTATGTAAAGTATTGTAATCGTGCCAAACAAAATTTTTGAGGTTTTAGCGGAAATGTCTTTTTGGATCCCTTGAACATTTTTGACCAAGGTAAAAAAAAATTCTGTGTATGTGTGTGTGTTTTTTTTTGTGGCGACGATTCCGGAGAAACTACTAAGGTATCGGGACGAAACTTCATATTTAGAAATTTCATAACCAAAATTAGAGCTGAAAAGCTTTCTGTTGAAAAGGATCCAAAGGAACTGGAGGTTTAGTCTTATAGCATTTTTGAAAGATTTTGCAAATAAGCCGCCATTTCTGGAAATTTGTCGAAATAGTTAAATAATAAATTAAAGTACCTACAGGAAATTCTGAACAATTTATGACTATGGCATTTTTTGGTAAAATGAATAGTTTAGCTGCATGAGCAAATTCTATTTTATCGAGATCGCTGCATTAAAACTAGTTAACCAGGATTTGTCAGATATTGTGATTCTAATGACAGTAGGTAGTGTCAAACGCTGATGTTTTGACAATACCTACTGTCAATATAATCAAAATATCCGTCTAGTTCAAGTAGTTTTATTTTAAAGCAGACATGGCCGATCTCGATCAAATAGGATCTCATGCAGCTAAACTATTAATTTTATATATGGTATGATAAAGTAATGTGCCTGAACGCATCAGATTATTTTTTTTTATTTTTGTCTTCGTGTGTCACTTCCGTGCGTTCGTTCGATATCCAGCATGTTTATAGATGTACCTATTGGGTCCTCATTGCTCGATTTTAATTAATTCCTTTCTAAATTGAAGTCCATAATTCACCGATGAGTTATCATGAGTTAATACATTTTTGTCAATTTACTATACTGTATGTATGTCACCCTGTTAAAAAGATTAAATATTATAATAGCAAGCGCGCTCTCTCTAAATTAAATCAATATATTTTCTTTTACCGCCTGGCGGCCGCCAGCCAGCTGTATGCAGTCCGGGATGCATATGCGACCGTGATGAGTGAGAACACTAATACATTCTAACTTGAGCGAAAGAGAAAGCCGACGCGCGGCGACAAACTGGCTGAGTACTTCCCCTTCGAATGTACTCGCGTCGACTATGCTCCGCCTTTGCCTGCTTCCTCTAAACTTGGGGGGTTCCCCTTATCGTAAAACTGTGGCCTGGTTGACGTTGGTGGGGGCCAGGCAGACCACTCCCAGCAAAAAGAAACATCGCAACGAAATATTTCGTTTGGAAGTTGCGATGTTTTTAAAACGGAGCCTTAACAAGCTAAAATAGCGCAACAAATCTGACAGATCTGTCTCATGTCTTGAGGACTTTGTAGGTATGTAAAATTATCAGCCCTAAGTGCAAAAAATCTCTACATTAGAGCAGTCTAACTCGAGTTGATGTTTTGAGTATTGGTGGTGAGTAAAAACTCATCGCACCGCTTTTACCAGGATGTGAAAACATACGTCATTTTGTGAGCTATGAAGATTTTTTAAAGACAAATAAACCAAGGATACTAAATTTCTGTAGGTAATTATATTTTTTGGTAAATTTCCGGAGAACATAAAATTATTAATTTCAAATATTAATTGACCACGTAATTAACCACGTATTTTGTAGATAACTACCAATATCTGGTGCTTTCCCTAATTTGATAGTAGTAATTCGTTATAATACTCAGACCAAAGACTATAGGTACTAGAAATCCTATTTATAGCAGCAATTTAAAAAGGGGACAGTAAAACATCTTAATTATAGTATAATATACTTGAATTCCTTACCGCCTCACAAAACAACAACGCTTGGTTTTACAAACAGTGAACATCTCTTTTACTCGTAAATTCAACTGTAGGTAAATGGGTTCCGATTTAAAATTTGTGTTAAAATTTGTGGCTCCGCTGAATCGATCTCCATGGCCAAATCCCCTTTTCATCTCCTGTCTATTCAATATAAAAAGATTAGGTATACTTTCTCCAATATCATTCGACAGGTGAATCGAGGAGTGGAAAGAAGCTTTGGTAACAAAAAAAAGTACTTAAACAAATATCCCGGTGTTAAAATAATATCCGGATAAAAATGATTATTGTTTGTCAAACCAGGCACAAAATACAAATAAATAATAAAGAAACAAAAATAAAGTACATTTTTAATGGTTAATTATTGTTCAGGCTTTTGTTGTTATTATAAGTATCAGTAAATTACCAACGGGAATACATATTGACGATAAATTGCCATTGGTAATTTAAGCTGTAAATTATTGTAATAAAAAAATCGGTATGTCCCTACATGACACTCATCTAGCTACGGGCCACAGAGGTAGAACAACAACTTTTAAGGAAGCTAACCGTAAATAAAAAGAAATCTATTGAATCAATTGTGTTATATCTGCAGTTGTGTGAGCTATGCCAAAGAAATTTCTTAAAAAAATACTTATTATATTTGAAATATTATCGACACCAAATAAAAAGACGTTGTTTGATTTATGTTCCGCAATCTTTATTTTTTTTAAGAATCAACGTGTTTGTTGTGTGATATTTAATAAAATAAAGGTACTTATATATTCTTGCGGTACCCACTCGTACCCAGTTCACAAACAAAAACTGTACCCGAATGGGTATAAAACCAATATGGCGCCCAGCGAATTCACGGGCGAAAAAAAAACCTGACCGTAAATAAAAAAGTGTCTGTAATATGTCGAAACGGCATATTGTTCGGATCACAAATACAAAAAGAGATATTCTACTTAAAAGACTTAAGTGGCGGGTCCAACAGCTGATCGACAGAGGCTTGGCTGTTTTTGATAAGTTTAGAGAAATCAGTCGAGAATTGGTCTTTGCGTGGGGATGTCGACGTTTTCGCTAAAGCTACTTTGGAACAAGATAGACTTTGATGACGTGCGGTCAACAGTATATGATCTAACGTCTTTAACGCTGTTTCAATTTATTTTTACACACGTAAGCAGGCTGTCTAGTGATTTTACAACGTTTCCAACATAACATGGTAGCTCTAAAAATTACTGTGATAAATTGTTGACATAACCGTGACATAACCTATGTGGAGAATGTGAGATATTTATCATATATTTATATGATAAATAACTTCAACATTTGTCTACGGTTTATGAAGTGATATATGCAAAAACACACGTACTATGAATATGTGGAATATTTGAAAGTGTATCGAGATTATGCGCGCATATACATTTATACCTCCTAAAAAACAAACCCCGTACCAATAACTTTGGTCACAGATTACTTACTCTTGGTACGATAGATTATGCACTCATTTCTCAGCCGATAATACACTTATGCCTAGCTACTGAAAAACAAATACATATCGACCCATGCAACGAAGACTATCGTAACTAACAAACTCAATGTAGTTACTATAGTCTGTTGCATGGGTCGATATTACATATGTATGTACATCCACAGCACAGGGATCTGATCACGTATAAGAAAAACAAAACAGTTAATAAGTTATTCTTTATTTACCAATTTGTAATTCATATATTATTTATAAAAGACAATTCGACTACATAAGCTTTATAATATTATATAGCTTTATTAATATTATATTATAATATCAAAATCACAAAAATGTTGATCCTCGCTATCATGAGACCACACGCATACGGGTCGTAATGCTTGTTCGGTTCTTCGGGGCTAATTGCAATACTATCTGCGGTTTGTTGTGTTAAACGTAATTCTCCATACACTTTGCACTTGAGAAGAAAAACATCTGGAGTCAGTGGTTGACAAGTCGACTATGTCCCATTATACATTTCTCATATAATAACGTTATAGACGTCTTCCAGTAATATTACCAAAAAATTTGATAAAAAATCGGTAATCTTCAGCATACCTTGATAATTTTATTGTCAGTTCATGGAAATTATGAAAATTAGTAATCACATCTCTTGCCTAGAAATCCTCTTCGATCAACAAAATAGTACGTAAGGATTTTGATTCCTCGTAATGTGATTTGAATCTAATTACAAAACCCGTAATGAGCTATCTGCATCATACCATACTTGGAGCTTGAATTCTCTGGTAGTAGAATGGATAAAACAACACTGTTTATATGTATATTCTGCTAACTAACCTAACAATTGAAAAGGAAATTTTAAAAAACAATAGTATACTTCTTTAGGCACAAACCTGATTGATGTCTGATATAATAGTAGAATTTTTATGTAATCTCCTAATTTCGATTAGAATACTTCTTTGTGCAGTGTCCCCAAGTTTTCTACATTTTCAGATTATATCGGATTTGTAGGTTAGAACTCTCGAAATCTGTCCCAGTAAATATAAATGTGAATTTTAGCGAGTAACAGCCTTTTTTTGTGGTATATGGTAGATAGAGATAGACCCATTACTATTATCTTCGTCTAATGACGACTAGTTCTCGAGAACATCCTAGATGGACACACTATTCAGACTCGGACATGGATGGAAAAATTGGGAAAATACGACGCCGATTCTTCAAAGGTGTGGCTTTATTTCTTTTCATTTATTGGATTTTTTTCAAATTGTACATTGACATAAAGTGGAACTACTGCGGCGCATCGCAAAAATACATAATTGAAATGTTATTCCTGAAATCAGGATATCACCCGTCCTCCAATTATACGTCTATCTTTGAGCAGCAATTGTATAAAATTGGGCATGGGTATAATAAATATGGAGATGTGGCGCACTAGAATAGTTAATTCAGATTGTTGTAATCTTATAAGATGCTATCATTATTCAATAATTAACCCACAGGAGCATTGAACTGTTTGAATAATTGGACCAATAGGGGACCACCAGAGCTGAGCAGAACAGACCTGAAGTTAGGCTGAACCAGCCTCTTAAAACCAAAACGCGGGTTCTAAAATAGTTGTGCGGAACAGAATAGCTCCAACCAAATCCTGCTTTAAGGACGCCTTCAAATAATTTTTATTTATAGTGTTTTTTTTTTATTTTCAAAGCTGAAAATAACCTGCCGACGCTTAGATACCTACTTGTGTTGGCGAAAATTCCGACACAATTCTGGCATCATCACGTATAACTTTTCGATAAATGGATATTGCTATATTCAACTTAGATAAACAGTACTGTTTCTCAATTTTTTAACCATTCTGGTTTAAATTTCCTATTTTAATTTTGTTAATCGTCTTCGCTGCAGTTTGAAAAGTTCTAATTGCTTTAAGTATACATTAAAGTGTGTTTTTTTTTTTCATTTGCAGAAGATGATTCCAAGCTACCACGACGAATTGAGGTTGGTTTGTTGAAATAAAAAGTACTCTATATACGCATCGCGTCAAACTGCTCACAATAATCGTTTCCAAATCATCACTCACATCACTTCTGTAATTACTTTAAAAGACCTAATCATTCTAATAAATCTATCCTTTTTTATATTGTACATGTGTATGAATGTATAGAAAATAAACCAGTTCGTAACTGACCATTTTGGTGTAGTATTGTATATCTCAACCCATCCCAACATATATTATAATAAAGTGTCTAGTTTTGTTTAAATACTGTCTACTGAAGCAACGGTCATCTCGCAATGTTTTTCTGCAATATTTAAACATCAGTTGGAGTCAGTAGATTTTTCCGTCTCCGACTTCGACTCCTCAGAAATTTGTATGAACATCGATTCTGACTCAAAGACTCCGAATTCACAGCCCTGGTTAAGAGTATGTTGTCGCAAAACCCGTAAAAGAAAATAAACTTTTAACAAAGTATTATTCAATATTTTTGTACAAACGTAAAAACGAAGTCGTAATTAATGTCAAACGTTGACGTCTTCTATTGAAGTGTTAAAATCACTCATTATTGAGTCGTAGATCAAATTACTAATGTAATCTTTTGGGTTATGTAAAAATTCTTGCGTAATGTAAAGTATGTAATGGTAAATATGAAAGGAATGCAAATAAGCCGGAAATGTAAATGTTTGCAACGTATCATTACTCTTGATTTATTGAAGCTTTTATTGTTGTAAACAGCACTTTTTAAGAATTATTGCAATTGTTCAATGAGTTATGTGAGCATCCTGTCCAGTGTCTGCTAAGTTGTTAATTCCTATTGTCTTTGTTTTTTGATTAAGATGATAATCTTAATAACATAATAATAATTGAGTTGTTATCAACATTTATAGACAGATGTGTTTGTGAATGAAGAGAAAACATACTATGTTACGTACCGTAATAAAATACCTAAAGGAATGACGGTGTTCATTCGGTTGACAACTTTTGTTAACGGAAATTTATTAATAATAGGCTGTGTATAGACAACCTAATATACTTAATCGTGCTATAATAAATCATATGAACATATGTTTTTAAATAATATTGTGGATACCAAAGTTAATGCTTTAATCAAAATGGTTACGAAATAAGACCTCGTTGTAAGATACAGTAGGAATTTATGAAATATTATAATTATTTAAAAAGATTTTGAGACTTGAAAGATTCTAAACCGATTGACATCGATTATCTCATTTTATGCGACATATTCAGGTTTTCTTTTCACGGTTTTGTCACTGGTTGCATCGTTGAAGTCTCTGCAAAAAAAGGCAAGTTATATTTTTAAGACCGATGGGATGGTCTTTGTCTACCTTGCAGGCTTCGAGTAATGTAAAGCAACGCTAATTTATGTACGTGCAAAATTGCTCGTTAAAATTGTTATATAGAAATGATTGAGTAAATACATAATATACTCAATATTAAGTGAGCGCATAATTTATTGAATAAATATAAAAATTCTCCCACAATTGCAGGGAGATTGTAAACTTAATCACTTAAAAAGCAAGTGCAAGACATCATATGATAGCTCATTAAAAACAAAATTTGTTTTATTTCAAACCCTTAACATTGTTGAAGGCAGTTAAATGTAACAGATATTTTTGGACAAAATGAAAATGTATCAGTATAGGAACCACTTATTGCTCGGCAGAGAGCTCTCCTCATAAAAAGTTTGGGGACTCCTGCTTGAAATGATAGATTATTATCAGTTCATCAATATTATAGTTCATACATGTTTTCTTTTTTAATTTTATTTATGATAAATATTTCTCTAGACAAAATTAATCGGTTGTAAGGTAAGTGTAAACGTAATTATTATTTTTACTGCGAACTTTTATTTGTCACTCTCGATAAGATTATCATCAAAATTGTAATATCACAACTGTGTTTGAATAGCGAGAAAAGATTATAGTTATCTACGGATATCCATTATAAAATATGTAATTTTTACATGGCAGGGTGTTTCCGTATTGTTTTGTGTGTAACTGCAAGAAAGGTAAGCAAACCATTTGTTTTCTATTTATTCATTCAGCTATTATGCCAACACCATGTACAACATCAACATCGACAAAATTAATTGAATTTTATTTTTTCTTTATTTCAGGGCACTTTTAACAGAATACAAAATCATGTCGGAAAATAACCAATCTAGCCCTAAGGTAAGAAATTGTATTTGTAATTTTAAATATCAATTAAAATTTCTCACTAATGTTATAGAACAAATGCAAGTTGTTATTGGTTTTTTTGAGATAGTACTTGCGGTGATTAATATTTTTATCTACGGCTCACAAATTACCTATTTATGATACGAGTGTTAAAAATTAAGGGAAGGCGAGAAAGGAAGTTTGAATTACGACACATAGCGGGGTTTAACAACCCTTCCTTTTGTTGACGTTACGAGAAACACTATTTAGGGTCGGTATATTCGCCTACCCATAAAGTGCTCTTTAGCTATGTGTCGGATAAGTCCATTTACTTATGTGGTGGTTAAGCTATTATACACTTAAAGAGAGGTGAATAAATAGACCCTTAGTAGTGGTATATTGATAGTCTATCAATTTAAGACGCGAAATTATTCAAGAATGTTTAATTATATTATTATAGAAATTAATTAAAAAATTAAATCAGTGATTACGGGCCAACGCCCGTAGTATTTTTTTTTAAATTGGTGTTGTAGAACTTGTAGAATGTGAGCTAAAGACGTTACAGGAAGTTACAAAAAACACGACGTTACACATCGTTTTTTTTTTCGTATACCTCGCTTGCAATATTTGCATTACAAAGCGGTTATGATAAAAATTGTAGATAAGATAATTCTCCACAAAAACACTATAACATTTTTAGCTCCCATGCTATCGATGAGGACTTTTGACAGTTCATATATAACGACTAAATAAAGGTGTGCAAAAATAATATCGAGCTTATTGCCAAATAATCAGTGGGAAAATGTTTAAATGGCTGGACATTTTTATTATATAACAGAGTGGGCCATTTAACCTTCATATTAGCTAGGTACTCTTGAACCGTACGCATTACGCATCCTCAAATAAATAGTCAAATAAAGCAATAATTCAAAAACTATAGGGATTATAATATCGTAGGACTTCGCTTTACCGTAGAACTGTGGTACTTTGTGCATAACAATATTGAAAATAATAGAAACTACATCAAATTCGGCCATTCTATAGGTCATTCAATAATAATAATAATAATAATAAATTCCTTTATTAGCCACAAGAAATAAGAACAAGAACATTTTTATACACCTAACTTGTGGTTAAATGGTTCAGTGGGCACAGAGTGTCCACTGTTCAACTCAACCATAAATGTACACTACACAAAAAGTATGAAGTAAAAATTCGTTTAACATAAAGCAAAAAAAATAACTGAAATAAACAACTAAAATCGTAATCTAACTGAAATAAACTAACAACTAAAAGAAATTCCTCTGTTTCTCCCGCAGTCAACACACTATTATGTACCAGCAACGCAACCCCTTGATTCATAGTACCCATCCTGAGCAGTCTGCAAGACACGACGGAGCTCTTTGTTAAAAGCAACAAAATTCATATTTTTGACATAATTTGGACAATCATTATAAAGTGCAGCTATATTGTAGGAAAACGATCTTTTATACAGTGCAGTCTTGTGAGCAGGTATGGTGAGAGTGAACTTATGCCTTAGGTTCAAGTTATGTACGTCAGTCCTGAACGTAATTTTATTATAGAGGTACGGCGGAACCTGCTCACTAATTATTTTATGGCAAAGGCAGATGAAATGATACTTTACACGATTTTTCATGTTAAGCCATTTAGTTATCTTTAATGTATGCGATATTCTGTCAAACTTTCTTATGCCATGAATAAAACGGAGACAACTATTCTGTACACGCTGCATACGATGGGCATCAAACTCACTTACACAATGACCATAAGCGACATCCACATGCGTGAAGTTTGAGAGCACCAAACTGCAGCACAACCTCTTCTTCATATCCTTGTCAAGAATATGTCGATGTTGGTAAAGACACCTCAGTGCACAGTAGGCCTTTTTGATGCATTGGCTCACATGAGCAGTAAACCGCAAATCCGTATCAAGCACAACCCCAAGGTTTTTAGTTTCTTTAGAGATGCTCAACCTGTCGCCACTAATTTCAACATTGACTTCATCAGGATTAAGTTTCCCAAATATAATTACTTTAGATTTGGCAGGGTTTAAAATAAGCGACAATTTACGAGAGTAGGAAAACACAGATTTAAGATCGTTGTTGAGTTTAGTGCAAGCTGAAGCAACATCATTTTTAGCGAAAGATATATATAATTGAGTATCATCAGCGTACATGTGCACCGACGAATGTTCCACATATTTGGGCAATTGGGAAGTATACAACAAAAACAATAAGGGACCCAAAATAGACCCCTGTGGGACACCCGATGTCAGTGGCAACGCAGGAGAATATTGATCGTCAACTTTAACTATTTGAGATCTTCCAACGAGGAAGTCTGAAATAATGACTTTGTTTTCACGACCTAGCTCCACCTACAATTACAAAAAGACAGGGGTTTGATGCAATGCACCGGACCACCATTTTGTTTTGCCATCGTACTGTCTTCATACAAGGCAAGTTTTGCATTTTTTTCCAAGAAGCTACTTCTCAAGATAATCTAATGTTAATATCAAAGCTGGGCACAAAAGCGTTAATACGTTAATCGTTAATTAACGAAGTTACACTTTTCGTTAACGAATTAACTTTTAAGTTAACTTTCAAAACCATTAACGGACTCATTAACTTCCGCTACATTCATCATCAGAAGTCCGTTAAATCGAAAACATCATAAGTAAACATTTCAAATTGGTATAGGTATTCTGTGCAGGTTCGGACTTGGTTTTGTTTACATGTGTGTGACACGACTATGGGCGACACGGCGTCCGTATACAGATTCTGTCCGCAAAAATTAGGCATAGGTCTATAGAAACTAGCGTATCACGCGACTGAGTGGGGCAGCCAATTATAGTAGGACTGCCGACTGGTGGGAGAGCAGGTATGGTCAGGTCAGTGTTGTTTGGCGTTTTTGAGCACATGCACACAACGGCAGAACTATCGCAGATCCAACAAAAGCGAGCGCACACAGTCCTGCGAACAACAAACTACTAGCTAATAGCACACGAAGCGCGCACCGGGGAACCGCTTTGCCGCTGACAAACACGCCGGGTGGGGAGAGCGATGTTGCCGTTCTTCCGTAAATGCTATGCGTAGCGTTCGGGGAAACGTACGGTATGTAATGCATGCGCGCGAATTGTGTTGTTTTTAGGATGTCTTTAGTTAGTAAAGTTAGTTCACACTATGGTTCCCAGTGGTACCCGGTCGTACGAGAACAGTACAAAAAAGGCTTCGCTTAGTGAAGATCAGGAGCCTATTTATTGTAATAATAAACATTTCGCTTTTTTTTAAATATTATTACTTTTAACAAATACCTATTGTTTCAATATTTAAACCTAAACTAAAAAGGGCAACCGTCTAAAAATGCTAACTTCTACCACCTTAGTTTATCTTTTCCATATCTTCTGTTAATCTTGCATCTCGCAATGTATTTTATGTTTTATGCAAGGTATTTTAGTTACCTTGGGTGACTTTGGCCATTGTAGAAATTTGTTTGTTTTCTTGAGATTTTGTCATATTTCAAACATTTAGTGTATTTTGGTTGTTATTATTGTTTTAGATATTATACTGTATACAAATGTGCTTAATGATGAATGATAATTTATAGATGATAATTTATAATTATGGCAAAAGCCACCCAAGTTTACCGGTTTGCAAAATTCCTAAGGTAATTTTACTTATGCAACCGAAAGGTCCGAAGTTATTTGGGTTGCATACTCACCGGCAGATCGGCAATCACCAACACTTATATTTTTTGTGTAAAAAGTTAACGATTAACGGTTAACTTTAACTTCCGTTACATTTGTAACAAAACTGACTATCGGTTAACGAAGTTAACTTTTTCGTTAACGAACTAACGATTAACGAAGTTAACTTTCTGATTAACTTTGCCCAGGTTTCGGCCAATATTAAAATAGGCCATCTGTATGTATTCGATACCAAGAAAAGATAAATCATCTCAATGTTTTTTGTTGTAATTGTATGTAAAAATAACACAAAGTGATTTACTGATACAAAAAAAAATTCATTACAACAAATTATATTAATTTTTTTAGGGCATTCCATTCAGAAAAGGTTCAGCAAATCATGGAAATCTGTACGAACAACAAGTGATGGCTCTGCTAGCAACGACGCTAACAAACAACAACAAAGTTGACAACTTTGAAATGATAACAAATCCGAACAAACTTGATAGTTTTGATGACATAATGCTAAAAGTAACCTATAAAAACGATGAGAAAGTCATGTTTGTCATTCAGGTCAAACACTCGGTAAAGACTCTGAAATTCACAAAGAAAAAAGAAAAGACAGAACCAGACTATTTAAAGATAGATGTACCAACTTATTCTGATAGTTTTATGAAAATCCGTGAACTGGTTATGTCGAAAGGTTCTTCTCTACAGCCCTTAGAACCTCTTGACGAATATCTTAAATCGGTAAAATTTGAAAATTACTATTTCTGCATAGTAACAAATATGTCAGAAAAGGCAGGAGGTGAGATCAATTGTAACAAGAAAACATCAAAGCAGTCGCAGCCAATGTTGAAGGAGTTTGATATATCTAATGAACATTTAAAATTATTAAACCTGGCTGCAGAACCACTTGAAAGAGGCCTGGCTGCAGAGTCACGTGAAAAGTACCATCAACTTAATAGGGACGAGTTTCCTTCCGATTACTATGATGAATTTGTTAGGAGATTGTACATTTTCTGCAACCAGCCAGATTACGCTGAGATAACCCAACGGCTGATACTAAAGGTTGACAGAGTAAACACTTTTACGCAACCAATGGCAAATTACTTGTACAACCTGATCGCTGAAAATAGACTTATCATCAAACAAGAAAAAGGAACAACAGAATACCTATGCAATCCATTGGATAAAAAGACATTCGTACAATTCTTCGTGCAAGTTGTCCTGTGCCACAGAGTATCTATTTACATGCTCCAAACGGAACCCATTGACGAAAACTACATTAACGAGTGGGATACAATCTGTCAACAATACCAATACATATTAATCGACAAAAATCGAACAAAAAGCACAAACGGCGAAGAAAAACTCAAAAAAGAAGATAATCTATTACCACTGATAGCGGCTTATTACGAATACCGTATCAGGAAATTTACCAAAGATGCTCTTGAAGATGTACTACGTGGTAACAACAGTTCCAAGGACGCTCTTGAAGATGTCCATCAAGGTGACAATCAGTCCAAGGAACCAGTACCAATCGAGAATCACCAATTCACATGGAACGTTTGCCAACAGAACTGCTTCCAACTTGACTACTATCTTAGGAAGGCTTTGAAGACAAAAGGTATACAAACCGCAAATCTCATCGATTTACTTCTGGAGATGTGGAAGAGAAATGAAATACCGATAATAGTAGAAACATCCATAGCACATGTCATCAAGAATTTGGTAGATTCCAATACCAACAACAGATTTTTTATCATCTCAGATGACGATACGCCATCGGATAGACTAAAAACGTTTAGCAATCTCTTGGATATACGAAATGGGACTGCAAATGAAGTTTTCCCAAAAATAATGGGCATGGAGGTATCTTTGCAAGGGAGACAGCCGGTCCGCTTGCAAAAAATTGTTCGCGACAATACGGAAACATTGAAACTCATCAGCAGTTCCGATCTTCTTGGCTGGATAGCTAAAGAATCTAAAGAACGTAAGATAGGGATGCCGCTGAAGGACCGTGTGAAATACTACAGATATCGCAGGTTTTGTTTATCAAACACCAAGGAAACAATCAAAGAAATTGATATTGCAAATAGACTAGATGGGTATAACTTAACAGTCATAAGTAATGACGCTGGTATGGGAAAAAGCACTGTTTTGACATCTCTAGCTTTGATGTATGATCCAACCAGGTATAACATCATATACGATCTAGCTCAATGCAAAAAGGATCTTGAAGACAAATGCAGTAATATCCATAGCGACCCTATTCGGTACGTAGACTATATTATAAATTATAATAGATTCAAGTTTGAATGAAAAATAACTAAAGATTAAAGTAGTTTTCGTTCGACTAGGAAAAACTCGGAGATCTTGGTGTCTATGGCACGATGTTGGCATTGACTATTTGAAAGATATTGGCAGCATTATTCTCCTGAAAAGTAAGATTTTTCAGTCGCTGTAAAAAGGGTATTATAGCCCCCATTAACACAAAAATTTCGCTTCGAGCCAAAACGATTGGTTGCCAGAGGTCCAGAAGTGGGAAGCTTTTAACCAAACGTTTAAATTAGAGCAGGCTTGATTGGGTTCCAGCTATGTAGTATTGGGGTTTCAGTTAAAAATTATAAACGAAAAGTAATAATAGATACCGCCAACCTCCCCGCTATACCCTATCAACCCCCGCGGGGTATGAATCCACACACGATGGGGAGTCATATGGTATAGGAATCCGGGGGTTGTGGTCGATCCTGTTCGCTAGCCTTAACAGAAAAAGGAACACGTAAGCGCTTTATATTATAGAATAGAATAGGATAGATATTGTGAATTTAAAGCGAACCTAAATCGGCGCTCATTAACCTTGCAACGGGTAGGTATAGCGTTTTATCAGTGCGAAGGTGTCTTGAATAATCGACTTTTCTAAGCCAAAAAGTAGTAAGAAAATTATCTTCAGCCGTGCTGAAGTTAAAATATCCCCCACCGTTTTTTTCATTTTGCCCATTCACGAACTTGTCCTTACTTTTTAAGAGATAGGCTTGTATACCAAATTTTAGATCAATTGCTCTAAAATTACAGCAGTTATCGCGTGAATTTGAAAAAAAAATGGAGGTAACCGATTTTGCCCATTCACGAATTTGTCCTTACTTTTTAAGAGATAAACTTGTATACCAAATTTCAGATCAATTACATCAAAATTACGGCAGTTATCGTGTACACAGACAGACAGACGAACAGACGGACAGACGGACAGACGGACAGGCGGACAGACGGACAGACGGGCAGACGGACAGACGGACAGACGGACAGACGGACAGACGGACAGACGGACAGACGGACAGACGGACAGACGGACAGACGGACAGACGGACAGACGGACAGACGGACAGACGGACAGACGGACAGACGGACAGACGGACAGACGGACAGACGGACAGACGGACAGACGGACAGACGGACAGACGGACAGACGGACAGACGGACAGACGGACAGACGGACAGACGGACAGACGGACAGACGGACAGACGGACAGACGGACAGACGGACAGACGGACAGACGGACAGACGGACAGACGGACAGACGGACAGACGGACAGACGGACAGACGGACAGACGGACAGACGGACAGACGGGCAGACGGACAGACGGACAGACGGACAGACGGACAGACGGACAGACGGACAGACGGACAGACGGACAGACGGACAGACGGACAGGCGGACAGGCGGACAGACGGACAGACGGACAGACGTGCAGACGGACAGACGGACAGACGGACAGACGGACAGACGGACAGACGGACAGACGGACAGACGGACAGACGGACAGACGGACAGACAGACAGACGGACAGACGGGCAGACGGACAGACGGACAGACGGACAGACGGGCATAGCTAAATCGATTCAGTTTTCAAGGCTATATCTGCCACGCTTCGTTAAGGGTGTTACAAATGTTGTGATAAAGTAAATATACCCTACAACAGTAAATGTGGGGTATAAAGACACACATTTCATCATCACTTTCAACACTTTCAACCTATTGGCCGGACCGGCTAATAGGTAAGAATGGAATATAGAAAAATCTAGATGGATTTTTACACGTTTTTTTAAATCCGCAAGAAAATGTTAAAACTTCTGATCAGCCGCCATGTCGCAAGGTAGTGTTTAAATTTCTTTTAAAAAGCTAATTATTTCCATGGTCACAAAGACCTCCGAAATATTTTCCTTGTTGGCGGGCAAACAAATTATCATTCGTCATCGTCATCGTCATCGTCATCGTCATCGTCATCGTCATCGTCATCGTCATCGTCATCGTCATCGTCATCGTCATCGTCATCGTCATCGTCATCGTCATCGTCATCGTCATCGTCATCGTCATCGTCATCGTCATCGTCATCGTCATCGTCATCGTCATCGTCATCGTCATCGTCATCGTCATCGTCATCGTCATCGTCATCGTCATCGTCATCGTCATCGTCATCGTCATCGTCATCGTCATCGTCATCGTCATCGTCATCGTCATCGTCATCGTCATCGTCATCGTCATCGTCATCGTCATCGTCATCGTCATCGTCATCGTCATCGTCATCGTCATCGTCATCGTCATCGTCATCGTCATCGTCATCGTCATCGTCATCGTCATCGTCATCGTCATCGTCATCGTCATCGTCATCGTCATCGTCATCGTCATCGTCATCGTCATCGTCATCGTCATCGTCATCGTCATCGTCATCGTCATCGTCATCGTCATCGTCATCGTCATCGTCATCGTCATCGTCATCGTCATCGTCATCGTCATCGTCATCGTCATCGTCATCGTCATCGTCATCGTCATCGTCATCGTCATCGTCATCGTCATCGTCATCGTCATCGTCATCGTCATCGTCATCGTCATCGTCATCGTCATCGTCATCGTCATCGTCATCGTCATCGTCATCGTCATCGTCATCGTCATCGTCATCGTCATCGTCATCGTCATCGTCATCGTTATCGTCATCGTTATCGTCATCGTCATCGTCATCGTCATCGTCATCGTCATCGTTATCTTCATTATTATTATTATTATGTCTATAATTTATGTGATATATTTTGATCATTTCAGATACTTTTACAATAAAATGCAAACTGTCGAAAATAAATTGGTCGACAGAGTACTAAAGCAACATCTGGAAGAAAAGAAGTTGGTTATGTTCCTTGATTCATTCGACGAGATATTGCCAACACATCAAGATACAGTCCTGAATATCATTAAACATATTTTGTCCAAGGATATTCACGTATTTATAACATCGCGCAGTCAAGCCGGACACTTACTAAACTTTAAGAATATTATATCAAAAAATGTGCAGTTAACCTCTCTAGATAGCAAAGAAATAACAAAGTACTTTAAAGAATGCAACGTACCAGAAGATGTGTGGCGGAAGCTACCTGAAACATTCTTGTCGACACCTCTCCATCTTAACATGTTACGCAAAATCTACGCATACGACACAGAAAACAATATTAATGAAATGAATGAGACGGTATTGTATAAGAGATTCATCGAGAGAAAGATTTTAATATTTTACAGAAAGAAAAAGATTTTTGAACACCACACACAGTACAGTTTGAGGCAAGTCGTTGATGGCATCTTGAACGCACATTACGAAATAGCCCTAGTCTACCTATTCGGTCTAGAGAAAACCGACGATTTGAAGATCGTAACTAACGAACAATGGGATAGAACGAAAAACAAATTTGACGATTACCAGCTGTCTCTAGGCATTGTATCACAAATAAGTCCGACAATAAAGTTCAGCCATAAAACGTTTTCGGAATATTTAGCAGCTGAATACATCAAGAATAATCCTAAGAAAACCATCCAGTTGTACAGAGATGTCGTCACAGATCTTACTTTTTATCAGACCTATAAATTTTTGCACGAAATGCGATCATCATCCAATGGACCAGATAAAATCGAAGCATATATAGTTCAAGATAACATAGAGAAGGTGAAAGACATAATGGAATCAACGGACTGGAACGAAAAGAACCAAAGCTGGGGAATGTACCCAATTCACTGGGCGGCTGCTAGCTGCTTTTTAGCTAGCAGGAGCGAGACAACTAATTTAATACCTCTCAAACTTTTGGAGACCATCATAGAACAAATAAGTCAGCAACAGTTACGTGATGACATAGAAGACGACTATCTTGGCTGGAACTGGCTTAATTTCCTCACAGGGCAAGACTCGAACAATTATAATTTTTATAAAAATCTTGTAGAGTGCCTTCAATATACAACCGACTTAAATGGGCGTTTGAAGAAAAGGATTGAAGCTTATATTAACATGAAATTTGTTGACGGGGATGGTTGTACACTGAGTCAGCTTGCAGCTAGAAATGGCGATGTAAAAATTCTTAATTACCTATTATTAAACAATTCCTCTGAATTTGATTATTCTCAAAGAGATGTCTTAGGCCGCAATATTTTGCACCATGCTTGTTATGGTGGTAGCAAGGAAATAGTCGAGAAGCTGTTAGAAAGTATGGACTTAACCACCTATGATAGTAACGGCCAAAATGCCTTACACCACGCTTGTAGCGGCGGTTCGTCTGTCAAAATAGTTAAAATCCTGGTTGAAATAGTTAAAATCCTGGTTGATGAACCAGAGGTATCCAGGTGTATAGGCGCTAAGGACCGGACAGGTTGTAATATCTTCCATCTTGCATGTGGAGGAGAAGGAAACCATGCTAAAGATATTGTAGACTGGTTGATTGATACCAAACTGATTAAAAATATAAAAGCTGTAGATGAAAACGGTTGGAGTGCCTTACATCATGCTTGCCGAAAGGGTAACAAAGAAGTAGTATCCAAACTTTTAGAACTTGATTTTGATGTACATACCAAGGACCACTATAAGCGCACCCCGCTACATCTTGCATGCATGACCAACAAATATGATTTAGTACAGTCTTTACTGGACAAAAACGCAGATACCAATGCCATCGACACAAATAAAATGACTCCGCTACACCATGCATGCATATTGGGAAACCTCGACGTTGTCAATTTGTTACTACAAAACTGCGATGATGAAATAGCAGATGACGATGGAAGAAACGCATTGCACCATGCCGCCAAGGGAGGTAATGCTAAGACTATCGAAGCTCTTATTGAAAAAGGAATGCAACCTGACGCCCAAGATACCATAAACAAAACTCCCTTACATTACGCTTGCGCCGAAGGACACCATCAAGCTGTAAAGATCCTATTAGCTAAAAACGCGAATTCATCATTAACTGATAAAGATGGCAATAATAGCTTACATCACGCTTGCAAGTCTGGAAATCCATTAATTGTAGACTTGTTGCTATCGAATGACTACATGCAGGTGGATATTGATACGACGGATAATAGAAATAGGACTTCCTTGCATTATGCCGCTGAAAATGGTAACGTTGACGTTGTGACTAAATTACTGGACCGATGGGCCGACCCGAGAAAGTATGACAACGTGTCTCTGACACCTGTCCATATAGCGTCTTCAAAAGGAAACTTGGAAATTGTGAAAAAATTATTCGAAGCACGCGCAGATCTTGAACAGGAAGATGGTAATGGTTACAATGCACTATTCCATGCATTTAGCAGCGGAAATGTGGACCTGTGCAAGTACTTAATTGAAAAAGGATTGGACGCGAGGTACTATAATGCCTATGGACACGCACCTATCGAACGAGCCAACGATAGTGATTCAATGAGGTCGTTCGTAAGGACTATAAGCGAATCTAATTGAATTATAAGCCAAATGTACACTGGGTGTTTGACCACCCTCCGGTTTCGAGATATATGCATTTTTAAAATAGGGACTACCGCAAACATGGGCCCTATCATTAAAATTTCTAAGTTTTTATTAAACCATTACTATTTTTTAACTTGTTTATTTTTCGTCGGTCTATTTCCGCAACTTAGGCCAATCACCGACGCTGAGGGCAGGCTACACACACCCAGGAATTTTGTCGAACTGAAGGAATTCCAACCTCCAGTAAGAGTTCTTTAACGTGCACGTCGCATCATGACAGCACACGGGACCACCGGCTTTACTTCCACATCCCATGGAAGGCGGCATGCATAGGTATTTGTTCCCTGCCTAAAATACCAGGACAGTCGCAAAATTTTAAACTATAGTCAATCATGGTCATTCGATTACGGAAAATGGCCAAACGTGGAAATTGTGGAATGTCAAAAATTACTAGCCAAAATGGGGTATTAAAACATAGCATGGCGGCGACTTTGTGTATCAATATTTCAAAAACGGACGGTGGTCAAAAACATAAAGAAAAATCAAACATGGTAAAAAATGGTCACACGATGTTGTAATAAAAACTTGAAAATTCCACTGGTAGAGAGCCAACTTCACGCAGTCCCTATTTTTAATAAAAATAAATGCCTATATTTAAGAAACGGAGGATCGTCAAATGAGCTAAAAATGGTCAAACGTGTTTAAACAAATAATCGCACGAAGATGTAGTAAAACTTTAAAATATCTCGAAAACAGAGGTGGTCGAACTTAATAAAGGAAGCTCAAACATGGTCAAACTAATGATGGTGTAATAAAAACATGAAAATTCGAATGGTGGGAACGTGAAGTTGGCTCTTCATGTTAATAATCCAATATCTTGAAAACGGTGGGTGGTTAAACGTAATGAAGACATGATCAAACATGTTCAAACAAATGGTCAAACGAAGGTGTACAAAATACTTGATAATTACAATGAGGAGGGGGGGGGGGGGTGGCAACTTCACGCACTTTCTCGTCACCCCACCCATGGTTCACAAGCAGTGTTAACACGTCTTAAGACTTTTCAACCTTGGTAGTGGGTACTTATAATTCAGATAAAATATATGTTTATTAATTAAATAAAGAAATGATCCAATATGTATAACAGAATTCAACTTCGGAACACCTCCCACGATAGAGATCTTCGACACGTGTCCACCATGGCATATGTACCGGAGCATCGCCTGTCCTCCTTCAGAAGATCTTTCACTTTATTTGCCCCATATCCAGTTACCATTATCCCGAATACAATAGGCTTCAGTAGTCATTCGGTAATCATGAGATCACTTAAACGAGAACTACTCAATCAATATTTGTTATCTTTACCTCTTGTACATTAGTATGCAATAAACTTATTCATTTATTTCTTTTGTTTTGTTCCCAACTGTATTTTTTTACCCCAAAAGTACCTAGTAGTTTTGAGAATAAGAAGTGGTTAGCAACAGGGTTGTGGAGTCGGTGAAAAAACACTTTATTTCGACTCGGATTCCGATTCCAGCAATACCGAATATCTTATGGTGTCCGTAAACAAATCTCCAATTTGTAAATGTTAAAGATTTGACGCACAATACGAGTCAACATTAAATTTACTATTAGACACTATTGTAAGCACGACAGGAAAAAAAACAACAGCTAAATGGATATTCTAACATTTTTTATTTAAAATAAATAAATTACAGTGTTTAAAATATTTTGTAAAAAATAAAGTTCAAAATAAGGTACTACGGCGGTGGACTTTTGGATTAACAGTTTTACACAAAGTGAAAATCTAATGTTTCTGAACTACTTGTGTATACGGGTGTCTCACGGAACTGGTACATTAGAAGTTTCTCATGTTCTACTATTTCTGGAAACTTGACATTTTGGAACTAGAAATTACTCGATCTCAGCTCTTCAGCTAAAATATTTAATATTTAGTTAACTGTCACGTCCGGTCACCGGAAATCGGTATCAACTTTGTTATTTTAAATGGAATGATATAATTTTTATTTTTTTTTGTTTCTACGTATCAAAATACATCATTTTTGATAATGTTTCCCTATACCTAAAAATCACCATTTTTGGGTTTTTTGATTTTACTAATCTTTGGCGATTTTCGCGGGTACGTTTAAAATTGAATATCTCGGTTATTATTGAAACTAGAAGTTTCATGATTGGTGGTCCAAAACTAGAAACATAACCAAATAAGACGATGTTTAGTTCATCATGATATCTTATACAGGGTGTTCAAAATTTACAACACAATAATTGAATTTTCAAACGTAAAAAACTAATTTTTTTCAAATTGAACAACCTGTATACCGATACGCTATTCGATAGGAAATCTTATTCCCTATCAATGAATATTAAGGTTCCCTATAGCTATCTTTAATAGTTTTTGAGATATTGTCACTTTTTCTTTAAATTCCTTTTAAATACGCCCATTTAATAATGGGGGACGAAATTAGATACTAATTTACAACGAAAATTTAAATATTCACAGATATTTAGAAATTTTGCGTGGATGTGTGGACAATTTTTGCGAAACTCTTCCCATCAATATTTTACGCGACTGCTTTTATCAAATGGACGGTGCATCGGCACATTCTTCGCGTGTGGTATCCATTCAACTTAATCAGATGTTTGACGATAGGTGGTTCGGAAATAGGGGACCCTGGCAATGGCCACCAAGATCACCAGACTTAACACCATTAGACTTTTATTTCTGGGGTCAAGTGAAAAGTCAGGTCTATTCCACACCAGTTAATACTCGAGAAGAATTGACTAACAGAGTAGTACCCGCCATTAATCTACTTCAGCGACAAGAAATCCGAAGAACGACGATGACAGAAGTACAGCGAAGAGTTTTAAAATGTTTAGAGCAGAACGGGCAGCATTTCGAACAACATAATTAAGTTTTAATTTAAGTTAGATATCCCAAATATATTATTTGAGTTTTAACAAACCTTTTCAATATTTTTCTGTTTTCCTGCTGTTCCAAAGTTGTTACATTCCTATAAATGAAGAATAAAGCGTTTTGTATTTAGTTTGCATTCTTTTACACCGACAATATCTCAAAAACTATTAAAGATAGATATAGGGAATCCTAATATTGATTGATAGGGAATAAGATTTCCGATCTAATGGCGTATCGGTATACAGGCCGTTCCATTTGAAAAAAATGAGTTTTTTACGTTTTAAAATTCAATTATTGTGTTGTAAATTTTGAACATCCTGTATAAGATATCATAATGAACTAAACATCGTCTTATTTGGTTATGTTTCCAGTTTTGGACCACTAATCATGAAACTTCTAGTTTCAATAATAACCGAGATATTAAATTTTAAACGTAACCGCGAAAATCACCAAAAAAATAGTAAAATCAAAAAAATTCAAAAATAGTGATATTTAGGTATAGGTCACCGACTTCCGGTGACCGGACGTTACAGTTAACTTGAGAACATTTCAGCTGAAGAGCTCAGATCGAGTAAATTCTAGTTCCCTAATTTCAAGTTTCCAGAAATAGTAGAACATGAGAAACTTCTAAAGTACCAGTTCCGTGAGACATACCATTCGACAAATTATCAAAGCAACCCTGACTATTAAAATTAAAATCAACAAACAAAGAATTAATTACGCGAACGCAAGCACTTTACATACCGCTTTATCAGATCCCAAGATTTAGAGGTTAATTGCTCAGGCAACTGTTTCTTTTTATATTTTATTAACGTATTACTCGCATGGTTATGTCGCAATCGCGAATTTTTCGACCATTTATTTGAACTCGTGGGCACCGCAAATAAACCCAATTAGTTCGACTAGAGTGGTCCCAAAGTAGCGAATAATTATTCGTTTTTAAAGGTACATAATGGGCAGCATTATCTCCCATTGTCGCTCCTCCAGATATACGTCTATAGATCTCTTTATTTTTCGTGTTATAGCGACTGGAGTACCGTAAAATGTCTCTTGTGAAACATCCTGCCTTATAGTTATGCAGGAGTGGAATGATTATAAGTTGCCTCTTCTATTAGATGGAAGGTCTGGGCACTACGAATCCTCTAATCTGATCCCGATATCATCTAAACTGGTTGGATATAACATGTTGAATGCGTAGCTTAACCATAAATAATGCAGTAATTATATAGTAATTATAGTGAGGAAGATCAGAAGACAGATTGATTATCTTTATCGATTTGTATTGGCAATCGGATTGATTTCAACTGGGCGTGGTATTCTCTGTCACCTTCACTTATACCGTTTGTGTTCAATGAATTGAGACGTATTTGTCGCATCAGGGGGGTACAGTTTGCTATTTTGTTATTCATTGCAAAAACTGTAGTTCTGCAAAAATTTCAAAAACTACCTACCAAAAATAGAAATGTACATTTATTTTGTTACCTGTGTAAAAGTGCAATCTATTCTATAATATTAATATACTGTTAAAATTTGTTTTTTTTTTTTTAATTTCTTCTCGGTCTGGTCGTGAAAGTAGTGCTAAATTGTTCAGAGCAATTTTGTTTTCTTTATTGTTTACTTTATGTTTACTTTATTCGTCGAGATTTAAACGGCTACTGGTTGTTAGTTTATGCAGCAAATGAATAATTGTAAGAATTGTGTCTGTTGATATTCTTTAGCCACAAAAGATCAAAACGCCAAAACTTTGTATAATCGTTGTTTCTTCCTGAAAACTATACAAAACTACTATTTATGAGTTACACCTGTGGGCCCAAACCTCATAAAGTATATATTGAATAGAATTCATGTAGGAATTCAAACAGAACACTGATATTGAATAAATAATTAAACTGCAGCCCTCGCACTACACTGAGGAAAAGTGGATATGATTTTGCAGTAAGATAAGTTGCTTTTTGCCCTGCGAGAATTATTGTAATTTTACATCTCAATTATGTTTTTATATTGTGACTTTACAAGAATTTGGTCGGGATATTGCATCCTTTTTATGTAAATTTAAATGATATATGGGGTAATTTTGATTTGTACATTTTTATTAAAAACTAAATGGCTGTAAAATATATTTATTTAAAATGTATTCTTTTTCTGAGAGGAACATTATACGTATGTGTAGAATGTTTCGCATCTTTATCTGTAATAGTCAGTGGCCGGACAAAAATGTATGTCTCGCAGTGCTAGAAGTCGCCCAGCTATGAGTGTGCGTAGCGGGGACGCATGAGTCAATGACGACTTATGCGGTCGATTGGATTGATATCCATAGGCGCGAAGCGCCTGGCGGTCGGTAGCAAACTGAGTGAATTTAATATTAAATGTTTGTCGTAACTATATGCAACACGTGCCCACTGAAATATTTTACTCATTTCTTGGATATGCATTGAATGATTGTATTACTGCATATTTTTCTAAATTATCTTCAGTAAAATTATTTCGCTTAGATGTTTTAAAATGTCTTTAAACCTTGAAAATGATCTTTCTACATCGCAGCTAGTCACAGGCGCAAAAGAATAAACCAACACCAAATTGAAATATTTTTGAGAAATTCCTTCATCCGTAAATGAATTCGTAGAGATTTGTTTTAAAATATTAAAATCCGGATTTCTATGTACAGCCGAAGAAAATAAGATGTTAACATACCCGCAGCTAGCGTACACCAAACGTAGGTCGGAGATTGTCGGTCGTCGGATAACTACCTGCTAAAGTCATAAAACCAAAGGGTCACTTTTGTTCCGTTTCGTTTTATTTTTCTGTATGTATGGAATAAAATCGAATTTCGTCTATTTATATATGTTTCCGATATCCGAACCTGACAAAAGTGCATTGTAGTATTTAATGTATTTTAAAATACACAGTAAATTAATTCTTATTGTAAGTAGGTAACCGACAATTTCAGTCGGTATACTGCCGTTATAGTTCTAAAGGTCGTATCTACAAATTTGTTGAATATTGTGTAAAGCACATTTTGAAGTCCTTGATCATCAGGGCGCCGCCGGTCGGCGTATGTCTGAAACACAAAACCGATCGTTATATTCGGCGTAAATAATTTTTAAAAGATTTCTACAATTTTGCATGTAACTGAAAATCTTATTTGTCCCGGTTTCTACATTGCTGCAGATAAGACCTTTAGAACTGTTGTTCAGCATTTTAGTTTAATTATAAAAATGTTATTTTTTTGTTTATTAAAATTATATTTTTATGTTATTTTTTGTTTATTAAAATTATATTTTGACGTTCTATATCAGCATGAATACGCATTTTCTTATGTGTATGTGTGATGAGTAAGGGTTAGGATTTACAATCCAATATGAATGATATCACATCAGAATAATATGTCGATAACTTTCAAAAAATTGTAAAATTAAAATTTATTTAAACTTCAATCTATTATGTTACTCAATTTATTATCATTAAATTGTTATTTACCTTAATATTAATTAATCAATTGAATTGTATTATTTATTATGTAAGGTATGGAAACGACAAAATCTCTGGAACGAATTGCTATTTTAAAAATCCTCCAAGTTGTCAATTTGTAATTATCAAAATATACATAAATATACATAGCTATATTAAATTCAATGTCCAACCTTTAATTGTTTTTACTTATGACGTCATCGATAGTTTTTTAATTGCCATTCCCTTTTTACTTTATCATACGCAGTATGTAAAGTATTGTAATCATGCCAAAAAAAATTTTTGAGATTTTAGCGGAAATATGTCTTTTTGGGTCCCCTGAACATTTTTGACCAAGGTACAAAAAAATGTCTGTGTGTGTGTGTATGTGTGTGTGTGTGTGTACCCGTTTTTGTGGAGACGATTCCGGAGAAACTACTAACGGTATCGGGACGAAACTTCATATTTAGAAGTTTTATAACCAAACTTAGAGCTGAAAAGCTTTCTGTTGAAAAGGGTCCAAAGGAACTGGTGGTTTACTCATAGCATTTTTCGAAGATTTTGCAAATGAGCCGCTATTTGTGTAATGTCGTCAAAATAGTTAAATAATAAATTAAAGGAGAGGAAATTTTCCATAATTTATGTAGATGACATTTTTTGGTAGAATTTATAGTTTAGCCGCATGAGCAAATTCTATTTCATCGAGATCGGGCGTACTGCTTTAAAACTAGTAGCCAGGATATGTCAGATTATTTTGATTCTAATGACAGTAGCTAGTGTCAAACGCTAATGTCTTGAAAATGCCTACTGTCAATATAGTTATTATATATGTTAGGTATTGAACACCGTTACACTTTTTACACCCAATAACACGTAAGTGTCATTTGGACGGTGTACCCGGTGTCAACGGAGTACAATATCCGAACGCAGCTTTAATCGAGATATCTGTCTAGTTCTACTAGTTTTATTTTAATGCAGACATAGCCGATCTCGATCAAATAGAATCTCATGCAGCTAAACTTTAATTTTATATATAGTATGATAAAGTCATGTGCCTGGCCACATCAGATTTTTTTCTTACTGATTTTGATATATGTACCGCTTAATTGTCTCGATATAATACATTTATAATCTTGTGTAATAAAATTTACTCAAAATTACAAGAAATTGATAACATATTTTGTGAGTTACCTGTGAATATGGTAAGGATTATTTGTATGTTTTATATTTGATTTTCCAAGTATTCAATTTTGATTTTTGTGGAAAAGACGAGCAGTCAATTCATCGCTAATTTGATTTTTGTAATGATAAAAAAATTTATACTGGCTGACTCCAATATTCTAGACACCTCAAAAGGGTCCCTTAGAAACCTTGAAACATTGAACCTTTTATCTGAACATCAGAAAATTGACATAAAAAACATAAAATGGTTGTATTCAAAGTTATCCGTTGCTGCATAACAATTGGTAATACAAACTCGGTTAATTACAAAATGAAAGGCCCGGAATTATATTTTATATAAAAATTTATTTTGCTAATATTTCAAGTTTGCTGTAACTTTTTAAGAATTTGGAAAAACAATTAGGTCCATATGAAAAGTTTTACTCTGAAACATTTAGTTTCTAAAAATAATTTATGCGGGAAAAATGTGGGACATATAATAAATGTGAATGTTCCTTTTAAAATATATTTTAAAAAATTAAGTAAATAAATGTGCAATAGAGTTAAAACCTCTATAAATTATAATGAGCAGCTAAAAGGTCGTTAAAAAATGTCCATTAGTGTAATTAAAACACCAAGGAAACAAACAAAAAGCACTTCAATTATTAATCTAGGCAGCTATTTGATTAAAAATCATCAATTTGTTGGACAACCATAATTAAATCAATATTGGCTGATACAACAACAAAGGATTTTGTTTGTTTTCTTAGTGCAGCAAATTGACGATACATATGTTCGTGTTTAGATTGTCATAAATGTATCATTTCCTAAAACAGCAGGTCAAACCAACCTCAACAAATATGAAATAAAGGCACTCCAAATTTATATCACCAACCTAACAGAACACTTTTCTTATTTAATACATGCTTATGTTATTACTATATTATTAAATGTTTGTTTTTATGTTATTACATATATTTATTTTAAGTTATTAACTATATTATATTTTACTGTTGTATATCTACCTATTATTTTTATCTATACTATTCTCATTTTATATTTATATAATTTTTGTTGTATACATAATTATATGCATAAATAAAATATATAATATCCATCTAAGTGAATTTTTTTGTAGTTTACGGAGTTGCCATTTTTCAATTACTTATCATAACTTAAATTAAATAACTATAAAAAATTTGTAGATAAAAGTATATTATCTCGGTCTGCGACGAAGTAGAAACCGACAGCGGATATTCGAAAAGACGGCGGATATCCGATGTAGTAATCGGTTTGCCTTTAGGCAACGTAGCCATGATGATGAAGTATTTTAATATGTGCCTAAGTCAAATTTTTATAATTAGAACTAACGTTACTATGTATTTGAGTATAAATGAAATAATAGTGCAATTGCAAATCGAAACAAAAATATTAACGAATAACAATCTTTAGCTACGAGCGGCAGTTTCGCTCGTTCCAAATATCGAAAATATATTATATTAATACGAAAGTCAATTTCATGCCATCCATATACAGAAAACTTAAAATGAAATCAAACAGAAGTGACCCTTTGGTTTTATGGCTTTAGCAGGTATATACGACGACCGACAATCTCCGACCTACGCTTGGTGTAGGCTTGCCGCGCTCATGTAAAGATCTTTTTTTCTTCGGCTGTACTACCGCATCAAATTTTTTTTTGTAATTTTTTACTGATTGGTGCTTTAATGCTTCGTAACCTTTCGTACAGAGATTCAATCATTTGAAAACTTCTTGCAAGTTCAACATTTTGTTGTTCTAGAAACTTTATGGTTGGCAATACTTGCGCAAAATTTGTATCAATAAATTTTAATTGTTCATGCAAATCTTGTAATGATAGTACTTTTTTTGCAGTCTTTAATACTAACTGCTTCATCAGGCAAATTTAAGACGAAGGGTTTGATTATATCAAAGTTTCTTGCATTAAAAATTGCCGCTTCTAACCATGTACCCCATCTCGTAATAACTGGTTGTGGTGGCAAAGGTAGATTAGGGCACTTTTCCTTGTAAAGAGACCATCTGGAAGGAGCTTTCAATAATATTTTTTGCATGTGCTTATTATCGTATTCACGTCTGGAAATTCTTCCCGAATAAATTCACAAATTCTATGAATAGCGTGTGCAAAACATGTCAAATAAAGAATATTTGAAAAATGTTGTTTAAGTAATTTTCCAACTTTTAATATAATCGCAGCAGCGTCAGAAGCAAACAGTAATACTTTGGTAATGTCTGTGATTCCTATTTTTTTTATGGCGTCATTTACTATTGTACATATCTCTTCAGCTTTGACGGTACAGCGAAACTGAGTAGATATTAAATAGGGTTTATATAACTCTTGCGGGTCCAACAATCCGACAACGACGTTGACCACACATCTACCCTTCATATCCGTGGTTTCATTTGCAGAAACTCAGATATATTTATCGGATAGTTTTGACTTTATTTTAGAAATTGTTTTGTCATATTGCCCTTGTACGTAATATTTTCTAATTGTGGATTCATCGGGTAAGTCTCGTCCAGTATACTTCTTGATAAATTTTTTAAAAACGGGATTATTAATTTTTGTGAAAGGTATATTAGCAGAAGTAAATGTTTCACATAAATCATCAAAAAAGTTTTTAGTTGACGTTCCTGATACATTTTCCATGTGGTTTTTTGTTTTTACATGAGCCCGAAGACATGTTTACTCCGAATAATTAAATTTCGTGAGCAGAAATTGCAAACCACTTCCCCTTTCTTAACGAACGTGAAAGTATTGCCAAACTCAGCTAGCAAACGATTCATTGCAGGATTTTCAAACTAAGTACAACTATAAAATAAAAAAATAATTCAACTCTAAGTATAAAACAGAAGAACAAATTCGAAATGGAAAATAAAAACAGATATTCACACAAAATTTCAAGAAACAACACAATTGAAAGAAACTGCTCAAATCTAAAAAAAAAATCTATTGACGAAGCGGAAATTTAAACAAGGCAAGCGACTGTACTCGATCACCGCCAAAGCAGGTGTAGTGGTATGTACACCATGAGCCGAAGCCAGACCGGCTAGCCGCGTCCCCACCAGCACGTGTCCCATGCACGACACTGGAAAATATACATTTTTGTCCGGCCACTGGTAATAGTACAAGAGCGCATATTAGATAGACACCAAGAAGGATAACCTAAAAAGATTTCGTGTTTTGTTTTGTTCTCCAAATTTCGCTTTGCATATAGTTTGAATAATTTCAAGATCTGTCGGTATAGAAACCTTAAATTGTACACCCAATTTTGAAGAAGAAACACACAAGGTACTGACTTACAGCTTGCTGGCAAGCATGGCGTTAAGACATCAATTTCTAGTGGTTAGTCGTCGCCGCTGATGAACAATAAACGGAACACAATTGAATCGGTGAGTGGAAGAACAGAATAAGTCCAAATCAGGCGTTTGTGGCAAACTAAAAAAAAACTGTATAATTCGGCAGCTGTGTATTTTACAAATTTGGTAAGCACAGACAAGTTGTACTAAATTTCATTTGCAGTTGTTCTGGAAGTGGATTTTAGTTTAAAATGCCATAATAAATAAACAATTAGATAAAACATCGGCTGCACTTTGTTCTGTTCTTCCAGTCAACGACATGCCTATCGATAATAATCTTTTATTTGTTGAAAAAAAATATGCTATTAGCACAAGTGGTAAATAAAAATGCATAAAGACGAAAAGAACAAGTTTAATATTAGAAACAAAATTAAAACTAACAAAAAACAAAAAGAAGAAACATTATTAAACTTGTCATTAGTCTTCATCATGATTTAATGTTTCCCAAGAAGTAATACGGTAATAAAATTCATGATCTTCTCCTAAATAGTGCATCAATTTTTTTAAGTTAGCAATTTTTAGGTAGTTAATAGCTATTGGGTTTTTGTATGCTGATTTTGTTGGAAGTGTGGGACGTTTTTTAGTTCCTTTTGATAGTTTGAAAGTATGGGTGGTGTAGCCATCTATACAGTAAAGTATAGAAACATGACAAAATCTCAAGAACGGTTTGATATTTTAAAAAATCCTCGAACACGTCGAATTATAATTATCAAAATACACCTTATGATATCAAATTAATTTTTTTACCTTCAATTGTTTTTAACAGATGACGTCATCGACATTTTTTAAATGACAACCGTATATTTTTTTAATGAATTTGAAAGACCTTTTAATTATCTTAGTGGTAGCATAATACTTTTATGGCCTTACATGAGAAAATTTTCGAGATAGACAAAATTGAAGGTTATGAAATAAAAGTGACAAAATCTCCGGAACGGCTCGACCGAATTTAACGAATTTTTGGAATTAAGTAATTTGCAACCATGTAAAGTCACTGGCGTTACTATCGTTGATGCAACGTTTACATGATTTTGAAATAGAACACCCTGTATATTTTGACATTTTCTGTTACAGTCTTCATTATTATATGAAAAACATCTAGATGTTAAAGAAAACCCTTTATTACTTAGGTCTAAACATTAAAAAAGAAAAAATTGATAACAAAACATTATTACAATTTCTACTGCAACTACTCTAGTTGATTTATGAGGATTTTCAACCATTGACAAGAACACATTGTTTTAAATTTGATCCGTTTATTTTTTTGTTATTGTTATTTTTTGTTATCAATTTTTTCTTTGCTAATTTTTAGACCTAAGTAATAAAGGTTTTTGTTAATTTATAGATATGTTTGATATAATAATGTAACAAAGAGTAATAACATTGAATAGGCAACGGAAGATCGTAACAGAAAATGTCCAAATATACAGGGTGTTCTATTTCAAATTCAAAAGTTTGAGGTTATATCTCAGAAACTGCAAACGTTGCATCAACGATAATAACGCCAGTGACTTCCCATGGTTGCAAAATACTTAATTCCAACATTTCGTTAAATCGGTCGAGCCGTACCGAAGATTTTGTCACTTTTATTTATTAAAATGTTGTTATGTAAGGCCATAAAAATATTATGCTACCATTAAGACAATATAAAGATCAAATTCAATTCAAATTCATTAAAAAAAATATAGGGTTGTCATTCAAAAAAAAATCTATGACGTCATCTGTTAAAAACAACCGCGCTCCAGTGGAAAAACAGAATATGTGCTTCTACAGCAGTACTGGTAATAAATATTATAAATATTTTCGAAATGTCGAATTTTGGACTTATTCTATTCTCACCGATCAATTGTTCTGCAGTGTGGCATACTACTTTAAACTTACTGCTACATATTCTACAGTTAAACATTATTTATTTACCTGATACAGCACTACCCCGCGTCCAAGTATTGCACTCGATGCAAGGTATATTTCCATTGTATTTTTTTACTAAAATGATATTTCATCATTGTAATACCACACAGATTTGTAAAAATAATTAGAATTCATTGAAATGTAATTTAATTGTAATTTATAAAATGATTTATGCGTAACTTTACAGGATTTTGTTGCATTTGATTTATGTGTTGTCGCCAATACAAATAGGTGTTATTTTGAAACTTTGCCCATGTTTTCTAACTACAAATACCTTTTCTATTAAAAATTAATATTTTCCCACATCTTGTATAAAATGTCTAATAACAGTTTACGATGTTATTTCATTCCTCGGTATGAAAGTGTCAAAGTAGGATACAAATGTTCCATTAAAATCTAAAAAAATCATATCGCTTTCCAGAAAAGTGTGCACAAATTTAGTTGTTTCTGCGATTACGTATCTAAAAAGCATGCCTTTTTTTTATAAAAGGCAAGCAAAAATAACATAAAAAGCTACATTCCGTCGCCTACATCCTTCAAACCGTTTTATCAAATAAGCTGATAGTTTTAGAAATAATCGCAAAAAATAGAATTCCTACCCTATTTTCTGAAAAACGTATTAACTGGTACCCAGTCATGAGAAACAAAGAAAGAGAGAAGACAAATCATGAGAAACCCCATAAAATGCAAAACGTGTCTCAGAAAGTTTGCAAATGGGAAACTTAATTTAATTAAAAATTTAACATTGAAATTAACTTAACTTAGTTAATTATTAATTTTTCAGATTCTTATTTTTATTTTTATTTATCGATTTTTACCATTTATGCTCGGTAGGTAAGAAACTGAATTTTTATTAAGAGTCGGTAACGTTGAGAAAATTAGGACTTTACCTAATTTTCTCAACGTTACCGAAAAATGTTATTTGGAAATGTGTGTTAGATGTAAGAATTATATTCAAATTTTAAGTCGCAGCCAATTACCTCGAAAAAATATTTATAGTATGATTTCTCGAAATTCCGTCATACTTTCTCAAAAATATTTTAAAAATGTCATTTTCGTCTATTAATCAAAATTTTATTCATCTGGCTTCATAAATAAAGCAATAAGTAATGATAATACATAATTATTACGAGTATAAATTGACAAAAAAAAACAAATATTACTTTATCATACGCAGTATGTAAAGTATTGTAATCATGCCAAAAAAATTTTTGAGATTTTAGCGGAAATATGTCTTTTTGGGTCCCCTGAACATTTTTGACCAAGGTACAAAAAATGTCTGTGTGTGTATGTGTGTGTGTATGTGTGTGTGTATGTGTGTGTGTGTGTACCCGTTTTTGTGGCGACGATTCCGGAGAAACTACTAAAGGTATCGGGACAAAAATTCATATTTAGAAGTTTCATAACCAAACTTAGAGCTGAAAAGCTTTCTGTTGAAAAGGGTCCAAAGGAACTGGTGGTTTACTCTTAGTATTTTTCGAAGATTTTGTAAATGAGCCGCTATTTGTGTAATGTCGTCAAAATAGTTAAATAATAAATTAAAGGAGAGGAAATTTTCTATAATTTATGTATATGACATTTTTTTGGTAGAATTTATAGTTTAGCTGCATGAGCAAATTCTATTTCATCGAGATCGGTCGTACTGCTTTAAAACTAGTAGCCAGGATATGTCAGATTTTTTGATTATAATGACAGTAGCTAGTGTCAAACGCTAATGTTTTGAAAATACTACTGTCAATATAGGCTGCGTTCGGATATTGAACACCGTTACACTTTTTACACCCACTAACACGTAAGTGTCATTTGGACGGTGTACCCGGTGTCAACGGAGTCGATTAAAGCTGCGTTCGGACAACATCCGAACGCAGCTTTAATCGAGATATCTGTCTAGTTCTACTAGTTTTATTTTAATGCAGACATAGCCGATCTCGTTCAAATAGAATCTCATGCAGCTAAACTATTAATTTTATATATAGTATGATAAAGTCATGTGCCTGGCCACATCAGATTTTTTTTTAAAAGCCGTGATATGAAATGTAAATATAATTCTTACTTTAACGGTTGTGATACTCCACAGTTATGCGATTAACAATGTGCTACCTCTGTATCAAGTTTTGAAACAGTTTTTCTGGCGTTAAGTAAGAGTTTTTTTGCTTTTTATTTAATTTACTTTTGGTTAGATTCATACTTATTTGCTTTTACTTTCCGTTTCTTGACGCAAGTATAATAGGTACCTGAAAAACGTGACAGTATGTGTATCTACAAGCACCATGGACAGGAATTTCAAAAAACCGAGGCCGTCTAGTAGGTATCTCACCCGCAAACAAGGTAATCTACAAAGTAACGCCACAAATAGCGTTTAACGTACAGCAGATAAATCCAACTCAAGACAGCATGTAATTCCAACGTCTTACCAAAAAAACACAATAAGCCACTCGAACCCAAATGGATGTCGGTTAAAGGTATTGTTAAAATTTGCCAGGCAATTACTGCAATATACAATAGGTCGATAGACGGGCTAGATACGACGTAATCAGATGGTGGCCGCAACATCCTCTGGAAATTAAAACAAGGTTAACTGCCAATTTCAAATTCTGACTAGCCTTTGCAATGATGGTGATCCCATTGTACACTACACCTATACAACTCTTGAATTTCTATCTGCAATCCGGTAAAAAAATATAAAAAAAACTGAGTATTTATGCTAATCTGTTAATTATCAGCCATCTTTTCTTTCATGTCTGCATACTTATTAAGATTAATTAGAAATAAACATACCTACGCTGAGAGGCAAATGTGAAAAAAATATGGAATAACTACCTTTTGCACGTGGTTATTTGCTGGTATTGTTTAAGAAAAAACAATGATATAATTGACTGTGGAGTGTGTTTGCAACAGCTTAATACTGACACAGCATTATGGGTATCATGGTAATACTTGTACATACCACTATAAAACAACAATAGAAATAAAAGAAAATAAAAGCAATACACTTAACAATTAACGTGTTTTCTAGTTTAAGTAGTATTTTTTGTTAAAAAAATGGATCCATCATTTATAAAGAAGAAACATTAATCATAAATGGAACGGTAATTATGAAGTTGCAACATGGTCTTTAAGCTACAGCATAGGAAAAAGGTAATTAATTACAGTTTTATGAAGATACCTGCCTAGAAGACTGAGTAATGCAATCAGTCGTTTGTTAATTGAGTAATATTCTTGGTTCGGGTACCTACACAGGATACACATGTCTAAGAAATTCCGGTAAATTTAAAAATATAATTGTCAGATCATTCGGAGTACTACACACAAAATTTGGTTGGGCGAGCATCATAAGTATATCGACATAATATTAAAATCTTATTATTATATACAGGGTCAGTCACTAGAGTTGCAGTGGTCGATGCAGCATCATAAGACATGGACAAAATATTTTATACAAAAGTTGATGACCCATTATTAAAACCAGAGATACACAGGGTGATCGTAGGCATGCAGTAATTGTTTAACATTTTCAAATTACTTTTTGTTGAGATTTTTAAATCGAAAACCTTGTATATTATTTGCTAGTTAGCAAATAAGGGACATTGCAGTAGCAATGTCCTTGAAATTCTTTTTAGTTTATATTCAGTATGTATATTTTTACTAGTTTTCGTAATATTTGCAATTTAAAGAGTATAACACGCCATGAGTCTGTATGCAGTATATTGGGGTAGTTTGTTGTAAAATATTTAAAGGGGTATAGAAGAGGTCATTTAGAATCTAGATTCATTCGTATACAAAGTATTACGGGCACCAAGACATTACGTAATTGTAACAAATTTCTTACAAATTACTACTTACAAATTTCAACTGTACCCCGAAGTAAACCTTAAACAGTGTACTTTTAGGTGGACTCTTAGGTGAAAATTTATTCACTTGTAAAAATATTGCGCAAACGCTTTGTTGCAGTGTTCACACACAAAAACAGACAGAAAACGCTAAAACCTCACTTGATGAGAAACCTTTGAGAACGGATTTGTGTTCAGTACAAAAACAACTTTATATACTTACTGTCATTGTTATTGATTTAAAATGTTTTTCTCTTCTGGAGAGACAATTTAAAATAGGGATAATATGAAAGATAATATGAGTAATATTGACAACGTGAATTTAAAGTGGGTTTTTGGAGGTGTCTTTATCAAACAAACACCGTACAGGGTTTAGGATTTACTTTTGTACTAATTAGGACTTTGTAGATTCCGGCTTAGTATGCAATGCAATAGCAAAAATTGGAAAATACTTTAACATTTTTATATGAAGCTGTTCATGGCAGCAGCACACTCTTCTTGACTTTTGGTTAATTTGGGTTATTTGTCTGTTCATTGTGTATGTGAACTATTTTTGTTATTTACGCTGAATTGTTTTGATTTGTTAGCAATTATCACAATATATTGTACTGTTCAGCATTTGTAAACAAATATAAAATTATTTTTATTATAACTATTAACAGAGGGTTTCTCAAACTTTTTTCATCGGCGACCCACGTGTACACACACAATTTTCCACGACCCCACTCAAAATTATAAGTGCAATTTACTACTAACAATCTTACTTATTATTTTATCGTTTGTTAGTACATAATAAAAATTATATATTATTTACTTTTCAATTTTGACAACTAAGGGATTTTGAATCCAACCTGATTTATTATGATCCCATTCCGGCACAAGTATTTCTTCTAGATTTCTTTCTAGACAACCAAATGCTCAATTAACAAGTCTGTTTAACCAAATCAAAGCTCAACTCGGTATCGACAAGAAAATGCTCAGTATATGAGAACATTTTTTTTTAATGTAAGAGTTATCTTCCATTTAAGCTTCCATATATATATTTTTTATAAACGCCTGAATTTTGTCTTTGAGTGTAAAAATGTTCTTGACTTCCCCTTGGAGAGACCTATTTAGAGCGATTAGTTTCGAAAATGAGAAGATAAAATAATTTACATACCCAGTTTTCGTTATGAACAAGTTCTCATATTCTTAATTATTTTCAGAAGGAAATTACATAACTTAATTTTTAATGCCAATAGCCGCCTCAACACTTGCGCCTTTGACAGCCATCGCACTTCTGTATGAAGCACAAGTGTGCTGAAATCGGAAGCCATACCTTGGCTTAATAAATTTGCAAAGAAACGACTACTAGGTGTTCGATTTATAATGAAATTTATTACCTTAACTGCATCTTTTAATACGGCATTTCAATCACTACAATTCGTTTAGCCACATGTGCCCTTCGACGAATCATGCAATGAGTTAAAAAGCAAAAAAAAAAACGTTAGCATGGAATCCAGATATGTACATTGTACGTCTTCAGTCTTGTCATTGTCCTGCACCGTCTGTACAAACTCCAACACAGTTATTCCATTCTAGTCCAACTTCCTCGAAAAAATCATTTACATTTTGGAAAATTGCCCCACCGCGCACCGGTTGTACGTCCATCTGACGAACGACAAAACAGTAAATCTTCGTGAACACTGTTGTTATAACTATACCTAACATAAGCATAAAGCTGTGCGATTTTTATGATCTCAGTCGATTCATCCGCTGACTTGCAAATTTTGGACTGTCTTTTATTACTATAATTAGTTCTTCTCGCTGGTCTTTGCTAATTTCCAAAATTCGTGTACTCACCCTATTATTTGACATGAAAATGTTTCTAAACTCGTCTGTATATTTTTTCCGTGGATAATATCAGTAATTTTAATCACAACTGGTTGAATTAATTCTTCCCCAATTGTGTAAGCTGTTTTAGCAGTTGCGATTAGGTAAGCGGATTCATAGGATACTCTTAAGTATTTTTTATCAACACGAACCTGGGTTTCAAGACATTTGTGAGGACTGCAACAGCCTTTAAAAGACCGTACAGGCTTATTACCAAATAATGCATATTTTGTGTGAAGATGTCTTTTTAATTTAGCTGGTTTCATACTTTTATTATAGCCAAGCATTAGTTACAAACCACGCACACACGTTTATCTTTATTATTTTCGGAAAACCGTATTGAAAAACGTTGCATTGTATTTCCTCTTTTTTTGCTAAATGAATATGCTCACATTTGTTAATACTGGATGATTCAGGTACTGCAAAATCCACAGTTTTCACAATATTATTTCAAGGTTAGCAGTTGACAAATTTAACCACCCATCCATCACAAACATATAATGGAAGCCAATAACTGCTCTGATAGATAATCATTGCACGTTAGAACAACTTTGTACACGCAAGAGGAATTTTTAAGACACATCCCTCCGCATTCGTATGTTATGCCAGGAGCCAGCATGACCCACACTTTGAGAAGCCCTGTATTAACGTATACAGTATGGAAAATAAGTAGCGGATAAAATCGAGAACTTCGTTAATATCTGTGCTAGAGAAGAAATGTAAGAGGGGTTATAGCTAATAGCAATTAAAATTACTGCGCATATGCACGTTATTTTCAGCTTTTTTTATCAATTTCGAAAAGAGTAATTATGTAATAAAAGAAAATTTATTAATTAGGATTAACCAATCTAACAAGGAGCCCAGTAATCCGAGTCTAAAACAAAATGAAATCAACTGTTGTCGAAGCATCACAATAAATAAAATCATAAAGATAGATTAATGACTATAGAGTAATCCAATTTGGTATCTGGGCTTCAAAAAAAGCCTTTCGATTGTTTTGAGTTTGACCAACTGTTCAATATATAATGTATATGAATAGTACGGTTTCTCGTACATTTAAAGTACGTGAATTATCATGGCACCGTTGACTAAGGAACTATGTTAGTTTGATATTGATTGTGTATGACAATAAAGTGAGTAATCATAGGTACGGCCACGCTCGACACTTCATACGTTATATTTGCGACTCCGACTTTGCTATGGATGACGTTTGCAAACATCTGGATGCATTAACTGCAATTGTAACCCTAGATACGACGCTGACATAGAGTACATAGGGTGCTTTTGTACGGAGGGTACTTTTGTAAATATCGCTGCTACTTTCTGTATTCTCTCTCTTCGTCGCTTCTTTACTTGGGTTATTCTTGGGTCTTGCAATTTATATCTATTTTCTAATAACAAAACATTTCTAATAATTCTCATTGTCGTCTGCAAAACTCAACAATACAAAGCAATATCGGTAATCTTTCACCGTAAATAACTAGCGACGCAGACGATATCAATATCGATGGGGACTTTTTGCACGTTATTTGTAATTTCTAACCAAAGGTGTATACAACAATCCAGGTAAGTTTGAATGTGAAAAGTAAAATCCTAATTAGACTGAGCTATAAAATAAGATTATCAGATGTAAGTAAAAAAATAGGACAATTAGCAAATAAACTACAGAACAGACTTCAACATCGAGGCAATCAACTGAACTAAAACTCAACAAGCAAACTCTACATTTTTATCTTCTTCCCTGATTAAATAATTAACAATCGAGGGATTACAAATTTCTTTGATAATCATGACAATCATTCATCCATCTTCAACAGTGGTAAAGATTCTTGTCGCTAATTGAGGTCAAGATCAGAGTACAATTCATCAACAAAATAAAACTCATAGTAATCCTGCAGAAACCATCAATAAGCCAACCGGAATCCGCATTCACTTGCTTCAGTCATCTTCATTCATTCCTGCACCAATTTACATATTATGTAGAACCTAATAGTTTTCTCACAGTTGTTTACTCAGGTAATTGTTACGGACAGGGCATCATCAATCCACGTTTCAAATGCGATTCAATTTGCCTGCGTTAGAAAATCCCAGAAGTGTTAATTGTAATCAGTAGACCAAGCATCGTAGGCAGCAAGCAGCCGAGGACGGCAAGGCCATCTGTCCATCTTCACGGTAGAGAGATTACCCTCGTGCCGTTGGGTGCTCGTTTAGAGTCAAGATGCCGGCCAAATACGTCTCTTGCAAAACTGAGATGGCGTATGTCCATGGATACTGGACCTTACTTTTTAAGACAATGAATCCTGGATGAACCCCACCATTCTACCATCGCAAGCAAAATATAAAAGATGAATTTGGTTGTTTCCTCAATCAGTTCTTGTGGATTTTTTGTCGGGTAGATGATGTCAATGTTTGCGTATCGGAGATTTTGATTTTGTGGGTCGTATCTTGATAGTTCGCGATGCGTTTTTTGGTGACCATTTCGGTGGTTGTGACTGGGATTTTGGCTGCTGATAGTGACTATAATGTGGTGAACAATGACGGTTCTTTTGATTTTCGTTACGATAATCCGGATTCGTTTCACGAAAGCCACGGGACAAGGAATAAAGTTGTGCAGGGTGTTTTTGGCGGAAAGAATCCAAAAACTGGTAGGTTTTTGTGATTGCTTTGGGTATAGGTACTTTTGTACAATCTACATACAAGTAATTTTGTTTCCTAAAGATGCTTCAGTATGGAATAATTATTTTATTACATTGTATGATGGGTATGATGGCTAGATTTTATTTGTGATGAGATTATAATTTTTGCCTAAAGGCGGAAATAGAACAAGAATCCACATTGTATTTGAGCTTACGTACTGTCATGCAAAATAAACCCACGAATTTAAACCCGGTAATGAGATTTTTAGGATAAACATCATTTTGAAAGAAGAGTCTAAATACCAATTTCCATAATAACACTTCTTTACAACCTTTAACTGGATTTTGGGAAATTGGTATTACACGTAGATACCAAATTTTGGAAAATTTACACTTGGCAATTTTTTAACCCACCAAATTTGAAAACCGGCATTTCAAATTCCAAACTTTTACAAAATGTTGAGAATTGATTTGGCTTCGAATACAGTGCTTCAGAACTTGTCCAGTTATTCCAGTTATTTATTCCACAGCGCGTCACAAAAGTAGACGAAAAGCATAAATTTGGTGTAAATTTGTAATCACGTGAATTTGTTTACTACACTGACTCGAAAAAGAAATAATAAAAATCGATCAAAGGTTACAACAGTTATTGAACATAAAAGTGAGACAAAATAGGTATCGTTCCTTTAATTGTGCCAGTCAATGTAATTACCATTTTGCAGGTTTGTAACATTTTACTCGTTTTTGAGATATAGACACGATTATAGAAATCATCATTACCCAGTTTTAGTACCTTCTTGTAGTTTTATAAAACGATAACACAAGTGGCTAGTAGGATTTTTGAAAATAGTTAAACTCTCGTATTTCTTTATTTGCTAAAGCGATATACAAGTAAATTGTCGGAAAATGGATTTTCGGAAATAGTGAAACAACTTTATTTTTATTTTCAAAGCGGAATCTTCTGACATATCTGATCTTGCCGTAGATATTTAGACAACCCGATGTTCAATCAGTTGGTACACTTTTTTCCCGCAAAACTTTTTTAGGAACATATGTCATACTGAGTAAAATTCTCATATTCACATTTGATTTTTCAACTTCTTAAATTTATAAAGTTACAGCCGTTTGAAATATTAACAAAACAAAGGAAAAGTTAAAATAAGATACATATCAAACCCAGAAAAGTCATCAATGCCCATTATATCAACAAAAAGTAAATAAATTTAGTACATAAATTGAAGATAAAGGATAAATTGAATATGTTGAAGTAAAGCAAATAAAAATTCCAACGTATTTATTTTTTTGGATTCATGGTTACATGTTTCGAGACATTACCGCCTCGTCATCAGACCACACTGGAAAAACAGAAAGGTATCACTACAAATCTCAAACGAACGTTACAATCAAAATACATAAAAAATATATAGAAACAATGATAGGTATTTACCGTCATGGAATACAATGCTGGTATGTCACGTGTCATAGGTTATGTTGCAGTAAAAGGTATAAAATTAAAACAGTACAATATAAGTGTCACAACATATACACATACAAAACCAATGAGTTAATCACGTCAAATTAAATATGCCTCGTGCAGGTAGCGTGGCGACAAGCGGTGTTTTTGGCTTCGGTGTGAAGTGTGTCAATGTTTCACTCACAGTGGCGCACTCTGCATGGCGGGAGTTTTCAAAAGTTTTGTAAACATTCGGTATTGATTTGTTTCCACAATCTGGTTCAGTAGCAAATCTGGTGCTCTCACGCTTTTGAAAACTCCCGCCATGCAGAGTGCGCCACTGTGAGTGAAACATTGACACACTTCACACCGAAGCCAAAAACACCGCTTGTCGCCACGCTACCTGCACGAGGCATATTTAATTTGACGTGATTAACTCATTGGTTTTGTATGTGTATATGTTGTGACACTTATATTGTACTGTTTTAATTTTATACCTTTTACTGCAACATAAGCTATGACACGTGACATACCAGCATTGTATTCCATGACGGTAAATACCTATCATTGTTTCTATATATTTTTTATGTATTTTGATTGTAACATTCGTTTGAGATTTGTAGTGATACCTTTCTGTTTTTCCAGTGTGGTCTGATGACGAGACGGTAATGTCTCGAAACATGTAACCATGAATCCAAAAAAATAAATACGTTGGAATTTTTATTTGCTTTACTTCAACATATTCACATTCCAATGACCATGGAGACATTCATCCCATTGATAAATTGAATAAACAAATGAAGAAATAAATTACTAAAAGTAAATGAATTTAGTACATAAATTGAAGATAAAGGATAAATTGAATAAACAAATGAGGAAATAAATTAATTAATATTAAACTGTTTAATTATTTTTTGTCTTAAAGTAAATGTCATTCTGGCAAAGTTTCAGATGAATTGTTTTTTATCGATTCCTTAAGAAGTTAGTACCATTTGTAATACGGTTTTGCTAATATTTCAAACGGCTGTAACTCTTTATTGAGTTGAAAAACAATAAAGTCTATATGATTTTTACTCAGTATGATATTTACAACTATCTAAAAAAAGTTTTGCGGAAAAGAAGTTGGACATCCTGTATATACATATATACGTAGCGAAGATGAGAACAAGAAATAGAATTTTTTCGTAAGCGTTCAACAACTCGAACAAAGTCATCATACGTTGGCAATTACTAAAAAGTAAAATTTCTGAAAAAACAACTTTTGTCCAGGTTCATGGTTATTATTATAGAAACAGGCCGTAAGTAATATACATTCTCACAAATGTATAGTCTTTAAAAAAAAATTTATAACGGAATAATATTTGTACCAGTAGTTATACAAAAATGAATTTTACACTTATATTATAAGTACACACATCCTTTGATCAATAAGTAAATATGTAGTATGTTTTAGAAACACGCTGGTTGTCTGGACGTTTGAGTACTGTACAGTAAAAAACTGATTCCAGGTGTCATCGATAGCATAGAGTACACAGCAGGACCGCGTGGTTTCCGTCCAAGAGGCAAGAACGTCGTCAGGAAATACGACCTAAGCCAAAGACCAGTAGGACCAATTGGCAACAGAGACGACCCATATTTCGACCCTAACGAAGATCCCAGTTATAACTTCCAGTTCAACACAAGATCCTACAGCAGGAAAGAAGGTAACTCATCAACAGTTAATCAATCCCAAATTAACAATAAAGTTATTTAGGTGCAAACAGAGTTGGTGATGTCAAAGGTTCCTACTCATATTTTGATGACGTTGGTGAAAGGCACGACGTAGAGTATATCGCTGGAAAGAATACCGGATTTCACGTGAAGACACCATATCCAGACTCCAACCCGAATGCATATCGCACCACGTATTTTAGAGACCCACGGAAGCCTTATATGAGAGGAAGATCATTTGTTCAAAGGGGCTTAGATGGAAGTTACAGGTTATTATTTTGTTACAATTATTTTATTGATCTTTAAGTTTATTCTTCATTTAGATTTGCAGCAGTTGGGCCTGACCAAAGACGCACTGAAACTAGTGACGCAGTTGGAAATGTTAGAGGATCTTACACTTACAAAGACGAGAAAGGAGTCCAACACTCCGTTCATTACATAGCCGGCCCCAACATTGGATACAGAGTACTCAAGAATGTCAAGGGCCCTCATTTACCAACCTTATTCCCGTTTAACTCACCAGATATAGTTCCTTCCGACTTTTACGATAACAAAGAAAAAGATTTAGAGGTTTTTTCGGAAGCTGCTACTTCTTATGTAACTCCTGCACCAAATAGAGATACCGATAATTATTTCCCTGATAACACCAATCAAGTTGATCAAAGCACAAATAGACCTGACGGTCAAAGCACTGGTGGCTATCAAGATGAAGACGAGGAAGCTTTTGACGACTTCTTCAGCAGTAAACCGACTAGTGGACGACCTGGTGGAAGACCTAGCACTCCAAGACCTGGAGGTTCCGTAAGACCAACACGACCAACTCCCTCAGGTGGGCGACCTACGATTAGTCGCCCTACAACAAGACCAGGCAGGCCTACCACATCTGCATATCCCTCAAGTACGTTAATGCCTACCACATCATCGTTTGGAGGTGGTGTCACTCGACCGTCATCAAGTAGACCAAGTACTTTCGGAGTACCTAAACCAACCGCTGGTTTTGGACCACCTTCAGATGGTGACGATGATATTGATGAGGATGACCTTTTCGGATTTTCTAATAAACCTAAGCCAAGTTTGCCGCCGCTGTCTAGACCTTCATCCAGTGGATCGACAATAGGAAGACCTACTCCGACGTCGCCTACTTTTGGAAGACCTGGTTCTACCTCTTCTACTTTTGGAAGACCTCCGTTTACAAGTTCTACAGTTGGAAGACCTCCATCTAGTAGTTCTACAATTGGACGACCATCATCAATCAGTTCCACTTTTGGAAGACCTTCTTCTACCAGTTCTACTTTTGCAAGACCATCTACATTTGGAAGACCAAGTACATCAAGTTCACCGTCGCCAACGTCTCCAACGTTTATGCCAAGCTTATCAAGACCAGATAGTACGAAGCCAGTGCTTCAATTTGGTGTAAGCGAGGGCGAAAATGGAAAATTCCATACGCTGGTAACGAATCTTGGCGATACTTTGTTTACTGTACCGCCAGGTGTCTCTGTTAGAGCCCACGTGCAAAATATTGACTTAATACCTGTATATGCAAGGTCTCCATCGCCAAGTGAGCAGTACAATGCAGATGTTGAAGAAGACGAAGAAGAAGTTCAGGTAAATGCTGAGACCTCCAATGGGCATGTTACGGTTTTTGGTGCCGCTTCTACAACAGAAGTAGCAAAATCTACGACGCCAGAAACTGTTAAGACAACACAAGAAACGCAAGAAATTACGACATCCGCGAGTGTTATAGAGGGAAGTACCAAAGAAACTGATGATGAAGATGGTGGGGATGATGATGACGATGTAGATATATTTTAAGTTAGGATTGTTAATAATTTAATTTTTGTAAGTGCTTAATTTATGATCTTAGAATAAATATTTTAAAAAAATGTCATTGTTTTTATTTTGAGAAAAAGGCCGCAAATAATTTTATTACGTTAATTACAATATTAATAACTATGTTTTTATTTCTACTATGTTGTTTATTTATATTTTTTTAAACAAGATATAACCCTATACAATCTTAGGGTAAACTATTTCATGCGTGTAATAGACCAACTTTTGATAAGCTGTCAAGAGTTAAAGAACGTCTACATAAATGTTCGTAAAATATCAGAGTAACATTATTGCAGTAGCAACAAATAGCTTTACTAAATGGAAGACGGTGCAGTCTTACTTATTCTTGGACTTACTATTCAGTAGCAGTAAGGAAGGTGGTTGTCACAAAGTAGATCACAAATATACAGTATTTGCAAAACAGAGTGTCAAAATATCTTGTTGTCTGATATATTTCAGAAGATTCTAGTTATGGTTTTAGAATAATTTAGAAGATGACGTAAGCTACAAATTTTAAATACTTTTGAATATACATGGTGTGCAGATCAAAGCTAAATCTAAAACAAGTTATTTTTGAGTTATTGATTTTTTTTCTAAAACCATCTTGTACATACTTTTTGTCACAAAGGTTAATTTTTAACAAACTTCTTATATTTTTCGGAATTCACATACTTTTCGCACAAGAAAGTACTAAAATTCCTATTGTTATGTATAGGTCAATCGTTTTGAAAGGAAATTGCAATTCTTAACGTTACTATAGCTGTAAACTGTTACTACTGGTCAAGATTGATTTTTATTTGTAATTTTAACATACTTAACAGAACCATGGCAAATATACCAAAAAAGCTGGCCAAAGAGAATCAACATGGGTGCAAAAGTTAACCGTTTATACAGGGAACCAATTTGTTGCGCAAAATCGTGCATATCGTGTTGATGTGAAACGATACAAAAAAGGCTCGATTGGCAAAAAGTTACGAATTGTTTTGCTGATTACTTATCTATCTTTTTAATTTTTGAAGATATAAAGAAAGGGAAAAGAAATTTGGAACGCACATTAATAAAACAAGCTTTTAAGGGATACATGATAAATGCAATTTGATCAAAGAAAGTTAAAAAGAAGAAAGTCTACCCAACAAAGCTAACTATAATATATATTGTGGATAACGTTAATATGTATATTGTCGATAACCTGAATAATTTATTATTAGCTGGTTGATTTATTTACGTCTCTCGTCTTCTTGGTTAATAAGTTCTTTCATTTCGAATGTAGTACCTAATTCGACATCATATTTGCTTATTTGGAGGCTTCAAATACCGAAAAAACTAATATGAAAATCGGGGTGGTTTTACATTTTTGTTTGCCATATTGGATCCTAAATCTCTAAAGTCACCTTATGACGAGTTTTAGGTCACGTCTTCGGTTTTTTTTTGTTCTCGCCACTGTGCCACTTTGAAAGGAGTATGTTATCAATTTGACACTTATCTTTGATACAGTGTGTCCTAAGATGGAACTAACGATATGTGACACTTATCTTTGATACAGTGTGTCCTAAGATGGAACTAACGATATGTATAATGGACCTAAATTTTAATAGCCTTTTCAGAGTTTTGACTTAATATACATTCATTTGATGCTATATTCATTGATATATATATATATGGAATGTTTGGCGAAAGAGAAGCCAGGAGAGAAGTAAACTTAAAAATCAATTAGAAACATTTTTTAATTGATTTTTAAATTTCATTACAGGTATTTTTGCTCTAGATAAGAAATCCGTGATGACAAATTATACCTATATGACGTCAGCCGTTTTGCGTTCTTCATTGTGTGGCTGCATATCGCTACAAAGAAATGATGACAGTGCTTTAAAAACACATGAAAAAATTAAATTAGGATAGTTAACGTCAAAGACAGTTTTATGTTTATGAATTATTGAAACCCGATTGTTATTCGTATATCAGAGAAATAAAATTGAAAATCTTCTAACCGTTAGCACAAATGTTGTGTGCGGCTAACTGCATAAAATTTATAGCGTTCAAAACATGGAAGCGCTCAAGGGGAATGAACAGAATTGCATAGAATATCCATTAATTACAATGATAGTATCATGGAGTAATTTAAACTGCATTTTTCATGATGGAAAAGTGCTTGTCCAGTCGTATAGCATCTCAATTCAGTTTCATATTTTATTTCTTCAACGGTGAATATTTTTCCATAGAATTATACTATTAGTGCTTAGACTTAAGTGCCTACGAGTGTAGGAAGGCAGCTTAATACCCGTTCTGCATTACTGACGCCTATAAAATATGGGGAATTATTAGTAATAAAAGTACCGCTGCTACATCGCAACAGTGCATATCAGTTGTATGCATAGCATTGGTGATGCGAAGATGGAAAGGCTTTAAAATGTCCACAACATCTTTAATCTAATCATTGGTTGTACTTTTAGTTTCCTTAAATTGTTTCTCATATAATTAAGAATGTCTGAAGCAACGAATATGATAATATTTGCAGGTTAGTACGCAGCTTGAGCAGGTATACTGTATAAGGAATTTAGGGTGACCGGATCTCATAGAGGGGGAAAAAATGTCGGAATCTTGTTCGTTTGGACCCCACAAATCGATTGCCCTTTCCAGATATTGAGATAGCCGAAATTTGAGCTCGATTAAACGACGTTAACCCGTGCCGCTCGTCGCTTAAAGTTTGAACAAATCCAAATTTTTTTTTCGATACATAATTGTTGTTATTTTAAGTCTAACAGAGTTACAACAGCCTTTGGCCCCAAAAATGTGACCTGGTACCAGTAAGAGCCAGTTTGGGAGTATTCTAAGAATTTTACGGGTTTTTACATAATGTGTCTCGGAATTAACATTTTTTTGTTAAAAAGTATTATGGAACTCAATTTTCTAACATAAAGAGCCTTTTGTTCAAATTTAATCTTTTATTATATGGGGATTACCTGACTAGTTTACCAAAGAAAGACCGGAAAGACACGTTTGACAGGTAAAAAGGAGGGTGAATCTAATTTCTATTTTAGTGATGGTGATTTTACTTCAGCGTACAACGGACCATTTATTTATTCAGTTTAGTTTCTAAAGTGCCCTTGAGCTGGTTAGATCGAACAATTATCTAGGGAAGATATTTTAAGGTTTTTTTTTTTATTTTCCAAGTGTGTGTTATTGTTTTTATAACTATTATAGTATTATTTTAAAAGACATTTGAAAACATTTTATTGAAATTAAAGTTAACTGTTATTTACCTATTGGACTCTGAAATGGCATCCATCAGGTGTACAAAGCCGGACCAAGGATAAAATATTTCTTGTAGGCTATCCCATTCACCAGATCACCGGTTGTAAACTACCCTCAAATCGTCAAGTTTTGTGTGCTTTATTTTATAATTTACGTACTGTGAAATTAACTTTAAGAGAATCAGCAAAACTTACCATACGAGAAGTGTTCATTTTTTGGGAGAAAGCTCGAATCCCGACTAAACATGAGCAAGATGCAATTACTAAGCTGGAAAAACTTCACGCCGAGTGGAGAACTCTTCAAAAAGACCGGAAGAAAACATCGCAAACGGTCAAGAACAAATTTAAACAGTTTCTTGAAAAGTTTGATGATCTCTTTGATATTGTTCAACAAGATGCCTTGGCTCTGATGAAATCGGAAGAAGATAAGGCGTTTCTCGTGAAACAGAGGCAGAAGGGCAGCCCAGGTTCCATGACTGGAGTGGATCGTAAGTTGTCGAGCTGAAGAAATCAAGGCGCAAAAAGAACTTGCAAAAGTGACCCGACAAATCCAAGAAGAAACTTTTGATATTGGTGAGTTTTTTTTTAATTATTATTCTAAAAAAATAGATAAACAAATAAGTAAATAGTTTCATTATAATTGAAAGAAAATTGTACATGGGAGCATCATTTGGTATCTTTATGATTGAGTTTATATTTTTTAAATAATACCTATTGAGAATTAGAAATAGGTAATTTAGTACCTATGTATTATTACTATTCTGCTAAAACGACAAGTTTTCATATTTTTTCTCTCTTTCTTTTGTTGCTTCTTAAAGACGGATGATGAAGATAAGTTCGAAGAAGGAGAAGAAGAAGGAGACACTGAAGAGGACAGCATCTACCAGGAACTTGAGAGCTTGGAGGAAATGGACATCCCTGCAGAAGCTGCAGAAGATCCAGGACCATCTGAGAGCAAGAGGATGAAAGTTTCATTTGCAAGGGGCGTTAATGAGATTTTAAACATGAAATTGTCCATTTTGTTAGGTCGATGTAAGGTATCCGACAGAAATGCCACGAGAATTTTAATAGCTACTCTAGAAGCACTAAACCTTGACCCCCTTGAGTACAAAGTCTCGAAAACTTTATTTCATCATAGAAGGCAAATGTTCAGAGAACAATATACTACAAAAATTTTAGATAAAGTAAACATTCCTGAAAAAGAGCCCGTGGTTGTCCATTGGGACGGTAAACTTTTACCGGGTGTTTTAAAAAATGAACAATGTGAGCGAATAGCTATTGCTATTTCATATGGCTAAAAGGAACAGCTGCTGGGAGTTCCTGTAACAGCAAACAGCTCTGGAGAGGAGCAAGCCGTAGCCGTATATGAATGCCTACATGAATGGGGTCTTCCCAACACCGTCAAGGCGATGTGCTTCGACACTACAGCATCCAACACGGGAAGACTCAAAGGAGCATGCGTCACATTTTAGCAAATGTTAGGAAGAGAATTGTTATACCTAGCTTGCCGTCACCATATCTTGGAAATTCTGTTAAGAGGCGTATTCGACACAAAAATGGGATCAACCACTGGACCTCATCCAGACATTTTCAAGAGATTCCTCACTGCGTGGCACAAGATAGACAAAGGAAAATACGACACAGGTATCAGTGACAATCTAATACAAAAGCAGCTAACTCCAGAAGTAATTGCAAATGTTACTGCTGAATTCGAGACCAAATTAACTGAGAGCCACCCCAGAGATGACTACAAAGAGCTATAGCAGTTGGTTCTCGTATTTGTTGGATCACTAGACGGCAATGTTGTGGGTTTTAGAACTCCAGGAGCCATTCATCACGCTAGGTAGATGGCCAAGGCTATTTACTGCTTAAAAATTTTCATTTTTCGTCGTCAGGTATCAGGTATCAGTGACAATCTAATACAAAAGCAGCTAACTCCAGAAGTAATTGCAAATGTTACTGCTGAATTCGAGACCAAATTAACTGAGAGCCACCCCAGAGATGACTACAAAGAGCTATAGCAGTTGGTTCTCGTATTTGTTGGATCACTAGACGGCAATGTTGTGGGTTTTAGAACTCCAGGAGCCATTCATCACGCTAGGTAGATGGCAAAGGCTATTTACTGCTTAAAAATTTTCATTTTTCGTCGTCAATTTAAGATGTCTAAAGAAGAAGAAAGTTCTGTGCGTGCCATTTCTGTTTTCCTAGTTAAAATTTATTGTAAAGCTTGGTTCAATGCTCCAAAAGCTCATCTTGCACCAAAGGAAGATTTAGGTATTTTGCATAGTCTGTTAGACTATAAAGAATGTGACAACGACATTGCAGAAATAGGCCTGACCAAATTTTCGAACCATTTGTGGTATTTGAATGCACAGTTGGTGGGATTATCGTTTTTTGATCCCACCATTACAGACGATGAAAAGTTGTTCATGGCTAATAAATTGCTCAGTAGCACAGATGAACCATCAGAGCACGCTAGGGTTGTAAATCCAAAAGTTAGGAAAGAAAAATTAAAAGAGGTAGTTGATGGAGGATTGGTAAATTTACTTACCAAAGAAACGTTTACATTCTTTGACCGATTTAATATAAAAACTGATTTCCTAAGACAACATCCAAATACCTGGCCTCAAAATAATGACTTCCAAGAAGGATTGAAAATTGTCAAAACATTAAAAGTAGTTAATGATATATCTGAGCGTGGTGTTAAATTAATAACCGACTATAACGACCTTCTCACAAAAGATGAAGACCAAAAGCAATATGTCCTGCAAGTTGTAAGCAAATGCCGAGCATTATATCCTGACGTTTCAAAAACTACTTTAACAAAACCTCTACAATAGATTAGATAACTATGTAAAATTATTAACGCGTGTAGGTACTACGCCTGTATCTTTTCTGTGTCTGTTTTGTATGTATTATATACCTGATTTTTATATATTAAAATAAAAAATTTCATTAGACTTATCAGTATTACTTGTTTTTACTTTATCATACGCAGTATGTAAAGTATTGTAATCGTGCCAAAATTTTTTTTTGAGATTTTAGCGGAAATATGTCTTTTTGGGTCCCCTGAACATTTTTTACCAAGGTACAAAAAATCTGATGTGGCCAGGCACATGACTTTATCATACTATATATAAAATTAATAGTTTAGCTGCATGAGATTCTATTTGATCGAGATCGGCTATGTCTGCATTAAAATAAACCTAGTAGAACTAGACAGATATCTCGATTAAAGATGCGTTCGGATATTGTACTCCGTTGACACCGGGTACACCGTCCAAATAACACTTACGTGTTATTGGGTGTAAAAAGTGTAACGGTGTTCAATATCCGAACGCAGCCTATATTGACAGTAGTATTTTCAAAACATTAGCGTTTGACACTAGCTACTGTCATTAGAATCAAAAAATCTGACATATCCTGGCTACTAGTTTTAAAGCAGTACGACCGATCTCGATGAAATAGAATTTGCTCATGCAGCTAAACTATAAATTCTACCAAAAAATGTCATATACATAAATTATAGAAAATTTCCTCTCCTTTAATTTATTATTTAACTATTTTGACTACATTACACAAATAGCGGCTCATTTGCAAAATCTTCGAAAAATGCTATGAGTAAACCATCCGTTCCTTTGGACCCTTTTCAACAGAAAGCTTTTCAGCTCTAAGTTTGGTTATGAAACTTCTAAATATGAAGTTTCGTCCCGATACCTTTAGTAGTTTCTCCAGAATCGTCGCCACAAAAACGGGTACACACACACACACACACACACACATACACACACACATACACACACACACACACACACACACAGACATTTTTTGTACCTTGGTCAAAAATGTTCAGGGGACCCAAAAAGACATATTTCCGCTAAAATCTCAAAAAATTTTTTTGGCATGATTACAATACTTTACTTACTGCGTATGATAAAGTAAAAAATGTCTGTGTGTGTGTGTGTATGTGTGTGTGTGTGTGTGTGTGTACCCGTTTTTTGTGGCGACGATTCCGGAGAAACTACTAAAGGTATCGGGACGAAACTTCATATTTAGAAGTTTCATAACCAAACTTAGAGCTGAAAAGCTTTCTGTTGAAAAGGGTCCAAAGGAACTGGAGGTTTAGTCCTAGCATTTTTGAAAGATTTTGCAAATAAGCCGCCATTTCTGGAATTTCGTCGAAATAGTTAAATAATAAATTAAAGATGAGGAAATTCTGAATAATTTATGACTATGACATTTTTTGGTACAATCAATAGTTTAGCTGCATGAGCAACTTCTATTTTATCGAGATCGGTCGTACTGCATTAAACTAGTAGCCAGGATTTGTCATATTTTTTGTTCTAATGACAGTACGTAGTGTCAAACGCTAATATTTTGGCAATACTCTGACAATACTCTGACAATACTCTGTCAATACAAGCTGCCATCAAGCTGCATTCGGATATTGTACACAGAACACGTAAGTGTCATTTGGACGGTGTACCCGGTGTCAACGGAGTACAATATCCCAACGCAGCTTTAATCGACATATCTGTCTAGTTCTACTAGGTTTATTTTAATGCAGATATGGCCGATCTCGATCAAATAGAATCTTATGCAGCTAAATTATTAATTTTATCTGTAGTATGATAAAGTCATGTGCCTGGCCACATCAGATTTTTTTATTATATTTCTACTTTAAACTAAAACAAATACCAAATACCAACAAATACCAACAAAAAGCAAAATTTATCACTTAATAACAAAATATACGAAGTATGCTACTAGTGGTACCAGGTCACGTTTTTGGGCTAAAGGCTGTTGTAACTCTGTTAGACTTAAAATAACAACAATTATGTGTAGAATATAAATTTTGAAGAACAACATTAGCTTTCTTTTCAGATATTAAGCGTGTTTCTATTATTTACCGTTCTGGAGTTATGGCTCCATATGTCAGCTTTTTGGCAAAAAAAATGGATTTTTTCAAACTTTAAGCGACTAGCGGCACGGGTTGACGTCGTTTAATCGAGCTCAAATTTCGGCTATCTCAATATCTGCAAAGGGGAATCGTTTTGTAGGGTCCAGACGAACAAAATTCCGACATCGATTTTTTGCGGTCACCCTAATAAGGATAAACAAAAGGGCAACGTTCTTCACTGTTCTTTAATCCAATCGTATCCTCTAATGACTAAAATATAATCAAAAGAGAGATTAGATTTAATTTTTAGTTCATTTCAATCGGAATAATCGAATGATTTGAAACAACAACGTTATGACTTATTAATAGAAATAAGAGGCGTGTTTGTCTTTGCAGGGTTTATTCATTTACACAGTACTAGTTTCGACATTGCGGTCATCTTCAGCTGTATCTATATAACTAGAACAAACACACAACACTAGACTAACAAAGCAAATGCACAAAACAGAAACACTTACAGTCTAACAAATAAATCTATGCAGCGGCACATGTTGTCGTATTGTGAATTGTGGTGAATTGTTCTGAACTGTCTTTTTGTTTTGTATATCTTGAGAAATATACAGTGAGATGTCCAAAGTATGGAAACAAGACTTCTTTTAAATAGTAAGCCAACATTTTTCTTGAAACTTCATCAAAACTTCATCGAAACTTTGAAAAAATTTTATGAGCTTACAACAGAAAATTTTCGAGAAAAAGACGAGAAAGTTTGGGAATATTGATAACTTTTGTTTGTGAATGAACAGCGAATAGGCGTGTTTGGTACATTTATTTACACTGAATACGAATCCGGGCTTGAAAGTTTTTGTTTTTGTTGTTTCTTTTATTGAAGCGCCCGCGTACTACTTAAAGATAAATGATTTCATAATCAGGTAAAAGTACAAGGTTTAAGCTTTACTATGAGACCCTTTGGAGCTATTTTAAATTGGACTATTTTCGTCCTAGAGTGACACATCATTATATAAAGTAACGGTTTAAATGCCATATAAAAATATTTTATTCCTAATAAAACTCTTAATGTATTATATTACGATAGAATCTTATACAGTGTGATATATCGATGCTAATTAAACAAGGCAGTACTTTTAACACATCTTTATTCTTCTGTATGTGTATAACCGATACCTGAACCGTTACATATTCGACGAGCGGCACTTGGTCAAAACTAACACGAGTCGGCAATGTCCACATTTCTGAAAACCTGAGCGCTGAGAACGCTCTGCGCTCACTCAACAAATATACCAAAATTCAATATACATATATCACAATGGAGATGATATCTTAAAGCTGCTGCATAGTTCATTTGTCAAAAGACAACCAAGAAGACACTACATTCTAAAAACATCATAATTTAAAAAGCACAGTAGCACAATTAAAATGATAGAATGGTAGAATATTATTTGTGCATTCAGCCTTGAGCCTGGTGTTATTAATGAATTAAAAAACAATTATGTAGCAAATTAACTCATGCATTTATAGTTTTTGTTGTAAAGGAACATGTAGCATTTCATGGCGTGGACATATTTTAATAATTAACGGTAGTAATAATTCAGAAACGATACATCGCTTGAATATTAAAGGTACTGCACATATTTCAGCATTGCTCGTACATTAATTTCGGTAGTATATATTTCGGTATTTCCGTAAAGTTATTTAAAATTACCTCTTGCGACAAATAAATTTACTCTTAGCTAATTATACTGCAATTCCTACAATAACCGATTGTTTACTTGTTATTTCAACGGGCTCGTCCAGCAGCCTTGCGATGAGCAATCAGTAATATGTAGATCGAAATTCCGCAGATTCTGTATATAAATCGAAGTGATTTAATAAATTGTGCAGTTGCATTTGTGTCAGTTTCCAATGACTTAGCAAAATGTCCTATTTTTTCTACGTAAGTAAACAACGAAATCATTACTTCCTTCTTTAAAAACAATTTTCGCGTTTCTAGATTATAATCAGTTGCATTAGTATTACACATAGAGTGTTGGCTTTAGCCCCATTTCCTGACATTTCAAGTGCTGAACGGACACAATTCTATGATTTAAAAGAAGATGGTAGTTATACCTATGGTTACGATACAGGAGTTGGCCTTGAAGCAAAACAATCAGCCGATGCTTCAAATCAAGTCGAAGGGCAATATGTTTACAAAACACCAGATGGCCGGCAAATAGATTTGAAGTACACTGCAGGAGTGCAAGGTTTTGTTCCCAAAGGTTGGGCGTATGTACCAGAAACAAGTATGTCACTACCTAGTATGTGTGCGGAACCATATTGTAATGAACCACCAAATTTTCAGCAACTTTTCATGACCCATCGTCAGGTGGTGGCTTTAGTGAGGAACCTGTAGAAACAACCACCAATTTTGCAGATGCAATAGATAGTTCTTATTCGTTTGGATTCAAAAACAACGACCAATCAAGGCAGAAATCGGCTGATGTCAGTAACAACGTTCAAGGTAGTTATACTGGAGGAAGTTTATCACAACCGAACGGTTTGTCAAATTCTAATAATAATTTTCAAGGAAGTGTCTCAAACCAAGCTGCAGTTCCCAGCAATCCCGCAGATATATCAAACAATTTAGCTTATGGTTCTTTAAATCCTGATGGATCGTATTTGTTTAGATTTAAAACCAACGATCAATCAAGGCAGGAATCGGCTGATGCCAGTAACAACGTTCATGGTAGTTATTCTTATCAAAACTCTGCTGGATCACATGACTTAAGTTACGTTTCTGGTGCTGCGACTGGTTTCAAACCAACTGGAGGAAGTTTATCACAACCAAACGGTTTGTCGAATTCTAATAATAATTTTCAAGGAAGTCTTTCAAACCAAGCAGCAGTTCCAATCAATTCTGCAGATACATCAAATAATTTAGCGTATGGGTCTTTGAATCCCGATGGATCTTATTCGTTTGGATTTAAAACCAACGATCAATCAAGGCAGGAATCGGCTGATGCCAGAAACAACGTTCAAGGAAGTTATTCTTATCACAACTCAGCTGGATCACATGACTTAAGTTACGTTGCCGGTGCTGCGACTGGTTTCAAACCAACTGGAGGAAGTTTATCACAGCCAAACGGTTTGTCAAATTCTAATAATAATTTTCAAGGAAGTCTTTCAAACCAAGCAGCAGTTCCAATCAATAATGCAGATACATCAAATAATTTAGCGTATGGGTCTTTGAATCCCGATGGATCTTATTCGTTTGGATTTAAAACCAACGATCAAGCAAGGCAAGAATCGGCTGATGCCAGTAACAACGCTCAAGGGAGTTATTCTTATCAAAACTCATCTGGATCACATGACTTAAGTTACGTGGCTGGTGCTGCGACTGGTTTCAAACCAACTGGAGGAAATTTATCACAGCCAAATGGTTTGTCAAATTCTAATAATAATTTTCAAGGAAGTGTCTCAAACCAAGCAGCAGCTCCAAGCAATCCCGCAGATGTATCAAATAATTTAGCTTATGGTTCTTTAAATACCGATGGATCTTATTCGTTTGGATTTAAAACCAACGATCAAGCAAGGCAAGAATCGGCTGATGCCAGTAACAACGTTCAAGGTAGTTATTCTTATCAAAACTCAGCTGGATCACATGACTTAAGTTACGTTGCTGGTGCTGCGACTGGTTTCAAACCAACTGGAGAAAGTTTAGCACAGCCAAATGGTTTGTCAAATTTTAATAAGAATTTTCAAGGAAGTCTCCCAAACCAAGCAGCAGTTCCAACCAATCCCGCAGACGTATCAAATAATTTAGCTTATGGTTCTTTAAATCCCGATGGATCTTATTCGTTTGGATTTAAAACCAACGATCAAGCAAGGCAAGAATCGGCTGATGCCAGTAACAACGTTCAAGGTAGTTATTCTTATCAAAACTCAGCTGGATCACATGATTTAAGTTACGTTGCTGGTGCTGCGACTGGTTTCAAACCAACTGGAGGAAGTTTATCACAGCCAAATGGTTTGTCAAATTCTAATAATAATTTTCAAGGAAGTGTCTCAAACCAAGCAGCAGCTCCAAGCAATTCCGCAGATGTATCAAATAATTTAGCTTATGGTTATTTAAATCCCGATGGATCTTATTCGTTTGGATTTAAAACCAACGATCAAGCAAGGCAAGAATCGGCTGATGCCAGTAACAACGTTCAAGGTAGTTATTCTTATCAAAACTCAGCTGGATCACATGATTTAAGTTACGTTTCTGGTGCTGCGACTGGTTTCAAACCAACTGGAGGAAGTTTATCACAGCCAAATGGTTTGACAAATTCTAATAATAATTTTCAAGGAAGCCTTTCAAACCAAGCAGCAGTTCCAAGCAATCCCGCAGACGTATCAAATAATTTAGCTTATGGTTCTTTAAATCCCGATGGATCTTATTCGTTTAGATTTAAAACCAACGATCAATCAAGGCAGGAGTCGGCTGATGCCAGTAACAACGTTCAAGGTAGTTATTCTTATCAAAACTCAGCTGGATCACATGATTTAAGTTACGTTGCTGGTGCTGCGACTGGTTTCAAACCAACTGGAGGAGGTTTATCACAGCCAAATGGTTTGTCAAATTCTAATAATAATTTTCAAGGAAGTGTCTCAAACCAAGCAGCAGTTCCAAGCAATCCCGCAGACGTATCAAATAATTTAGCTTATGGTTCTTTAAATCCCGATGGATCTTATTCGTTTGGATTTAAAACCAACGATCAAGCAAGGCAAGAATCGGCTGATGCCAGTAACAACGTTCAAGGTAGTTATTCTTATCAAAACTCAGCTGGATCACATGATTTAAGTTACGTTGCCGGTGCTGCGACTGGTTTCAAACCAACTGGAGGAAGTTTATCACAGCCAAATGGTTTGTCAAATTCTAATAATAATTTTCAAGGAAGTGTCTCAAACCAAGCAGCAGCTCCAAGCAATCCCGCAGATGTATCAAATAATTTAGCTTATGGTTCTTTAAATCCCGATGGATCTTATTCGTTTGGATTTAAAACCAACGATCAAGCAAGGCAAGAATCGGCTGATGCCAGTAACAACGTTCAAGGTAGTTATTCTTATCAAAACTCAGCTGGATCACATGATTTAAGTTACGTTGCTGGTGCTGCGACTGGTTTCAAACCAACTGGAGGAAGTTTATCACAGCCAAATGGTTTGACAAATTCTAATAATAATTTTCAAGGAAGCCTTTCAAACCAAGCAGCAGTTCCAAGCAACCCCGCAGACGTATCAAATAGTTTAGCTTATGGTTCTTTAAATCCCGATGGATCTTATTCGTTTGGATTTAAAACCAACGATCAAGCAAGGCAAGAATCGGCTGATGCCAGTAACAACGTTCAAGGTAGTTATTCTTATCAAAACTCAGCTGGATCACATGATTTAAGTTACGTTGCTGGTGCTGCGACTGGTTTCAAACCAACTGGAGGCAGTTTATCACAGCCAAATGGTTTGTCAAATTCTAATAGTAATTTTCAAGGAAGTGTTTCAAACCAAGCAGCAGCTCCAAGCAATCCCGCAGATGTATCAAATAATTTCGCTTATGGTTCTTTAAATCCCGATGGATCTTATTCGTTTGGATTTAAAACCAACGATCAAGCAAGGCAAGAATCGGCTGATGCCAGTAACAACGTTCAAGGTAGTTATTCTTATCAAAACTCAGCTGGATCACATGATTTAAGTTACGTTGCTGGTGCTGCGACTGGTTTCAAACCAACTGGAGGAAGTTTATCACAGCCAAATGGTTTGTCAAATTCTAATAATAATTTTCAAGGAAGTGTCTCAAACCAAGCAGCAGCTCCAAGCAATTCCGCAGATGTATCAAATAATTTAGCTTATGGTTATTTAAATCCCGATGGATCTTATTCGTTTGGATTTAAAACCAACGATCAAGCAAGGCAAGAATCGGCTGATGCCAGTAACAACGTTCAAGGTAGTTATTCTTATCAAAACTCAGCTGGATCACATGATTTAAGTTACGTTTCTGGTGCTGCGACTGGTTTCAAACCAACTGGAGGAAGTTTATCACAGCCAAATGGTTTGACAAATTCTAATAATAATTTTCAAGGAAGCCTTTCAAACCAAGCAGCAGTTCCAAGCAATCCCGCAGACGTATCAAATAATTTAGCTTATGGTTCTTTAAATCCCGATGGATCTTATTCGTTTGGATTTAAAACCAACGATCAATCAAGGCAGGAGTCGGCTGATGCCAGTAACAACGTTCAAGGTAGTTATTCTTATCAAAACTCAGCTGGATCACATGATTTAAGTTACGTTGCTGGTGCTGCGACTGGTTTCAAACCAACTGGAGGAAGTTTATCACAGCCAAATGGTTTGTCAAATTCTAATAATAATTTTCAAGGAAGTGTCTCAAACCAAGCAGCAGTTCCAAGCAATCCCGCAGACGTATCAAATAATTTAGCTTATGGTTCTTTAAATCCCGATGGATCTTATTCGTTTGGATTTAAAACCAACGATCAAGCAAGGCAAGAATCGGCTGATGCCAGTAACAACGTTCAAGGTAGTTATTCTTATCAAAACTCAGCTGGATCACATGATTTAAGTTACGTTGCCGGTGCTGCGACTGGTTTCAAACCAACTGGAGGAAGTTTATCACAGCCAAATGGTTTGTCAAATTCTAATAATAATTTTCAAGGAAGTGTCTCAAACCAAGCAGCAGCTCCAAGCAATCCCGCAGATGTATCAAATAATTTAGCTTATGGTTCTTTAAATCCCGATGGATCTTATTCGTTTGGATTTAAAACCAACGATCAAGCAAGGCAAGAATCGGCTGATGCCAGTAACAACGTTCAAGGTAGTTATTCTTATCAAAACTCAGCTGGATCACATGATTTAAGTTACGTTGCTGGTGCTGCGACTGGTTTCAAACCAACTGGAGGAAGTTTATCACAGCCAAATGGTTTGACAAATTCTAATAATAATTTTCAAGGAAGCCTTTCAAACCAAGCAGCAGTTCCAAGCAACCCCGCAGACGTATCAAATAGTTTAGCTTATGGTTCTTTAAATCCCGATGGATCTTATTCGTTTGGATTTAAAACCAACGATCAAGCAAGGCAAGAATCGGCTGATGCCAGTAACAACGTTCAAGGTAGTTATTCTTATCAAAACTCAGCTGGATCACATGATTTAAGTTACGTTGCTGTTGCTGCGACTGGTTTCAAACCAACTGGAGGCAGTTTATCACAGCCAAATGGTTTGTCAAATTCTAATAGTAATTTTCAAGGAAGTGTTTCAAACCAAGCAGCAGCTCCAAGCAATCCCGCAGATGTATCAAATAATTTAGCTTATGGTTCTTTAAATCCCGATGGATCTTATTTGTTTGGATTTAAAACCAACGATCAAGCAAGGCAAGAATCGGCTGATGCCAGTAACAACGTTCAAGGTAGTTATTCTTATCAAAACTCAGCTGGATCACATGATTTAAGTTACGTTGCTGGTGCTGCGACTGGTTTCAAACCAACTGGAGGAAGTTTATCACAGCCAAATGGTTTGTCAAATTCTAATAATAATTTTCAAGGAAGTGTCTCAAACCAAGCAGCAGCACCAAGCAATCCCGCAGATGTATCAAATAATTTAGCTTATGGTTCTTTAAATCCCGATGGATCTTATTCGTTTGGATTTAAAACCAACGATCAAGCAAGGCAAGAATCGGCTGATGCCAGTAACAACGCTCAAGGGAGTTATTCTTATCAAAACTCATCTGGATCACATGACTTAAGTTACGTTGCTGGTGCTGCGACTGGTTTCAAACTAACTGGAGGAAGTTTAGCACAGCCAAATGGTTTGTCAAATTCTAATAATAATTTTCAAGGAAGTGTCTCAAACCAAGCAGCAGCTCCAAGCAATCCCGCAGGTGTATCAAATAATTTAACTTATCGTTCTTTGAATCCAGATGGATCGTATTCGTTTGAATTTAAAACCAACGATCAATCAAGGCAGGAATCGGCTGATGCCAGTAACAACGTTCAAGGTAGTTATTCTTATCAAAACTCAGCTGGATCACATGACTTAAGTTACGTTGCTGGTGCTGCGACTGGTTTCAAACCAAGTGGAGGAAGTTTATCACAGCCAAATGGTTTGTCAAATTCTAATAATAATTTTCAAGGAAGCCTTTCAAACCAAGCAGCAGTTCCAAGCACTCCCGCAGATGTATCAAATAATTTAGCTTATGGTTCTTTAAATCCTGATGGATCGTATTCGTTTGGATTTAAAACCAACGATCAAGCAAGGCAGGAATCGGCGGATGCCAGTAACAACGTTCAAGGTAGTTACTTCTATCAAAATTCTGCTGGATCTCATGACTTACGCTATATTGCTGGTGGTGAGACTGGTTTTAAGCCAACTGGAGGAAGTTTATCAATACCAAATGGTTTACAGAAAACTAAGCACAGAAAGTCTCACTACTAAAGTCAGTTATACGGTCGGTAATGTAGTCATTGATAAGCATGGTTATATTTTTGAAACAAAACTATAGATTTGCGTTAGTTATTTTAGTATTTTATTGTGATGTTATATACGTACTTACGTGCTTAGAAAATAGGTCTTTGTTGTTATTCTTATGTACTATCAGTGATCAATAAATAAGACAATAATTCATGGCGTACTTTTTATTTATGATGAATTTTTGATGCGTGTCTATGTTTTTATTTTTTTGTGCGATACTACAACTAAACGGGTGATTCCGAGGTCAAGCGTGACTTTATTTCTTCGCAAGCGTTTGTACGACGTACGATGGGTGGATCGTCTTCAAGGGCTCGTAATAGTAAGTAGGGTTAAGTCTGATGAGGGGGTTGTAGTATAGGTTATAGGGATGATGATAGTACTGTTCAGCGCTGTTGATGTATAACAAAGGTTGATGCAGTGTGGTTGTTGTGAGGAGATGCCTCTGATCCCTCTTTAGTTCTTCGGGTTGTGGGTTGTTGATTTGAGCTGGGTCGGGTTGAGCGTCATCATGAGCGGCTACGACGTGAGAGAAAATTGCCGCATCATCGGCCAATATCTGACTCTTGTGCTCCTCTTCTGTCTGCTGACGCACTTCTTTGGGTTTTTCTTCTTCGGCCAACGATGTACCGATCAAGAATACGACTAAGATGATCTGGAAGTTAACGAAGTTTGTAAGACACAAGATACAATATTAGTTTTGATGTGCAGGGTGTAACAAGAATGATTGGCTATACTTGACTACACGTATAATAAGAAAAGTAAAATATGAAAACTTTTACTGAAAGTTTGAGTTAAAAGGTGCATTGTAATGATTGTTTAAGATGTTATAGGATCTCTAAATTCTATAAAACCAAATTAGTTTCAACTCTAACTGATTTTTTTAGTGTTTCCGAAAAGAATAAATTAAAGAAAACTTTGTTTTTTGGTTGTAAAGGCTGTTTTTTTAGAGGCGGAGAACTTTAAATTGAAATTAAACACACACTTTTATATTTATATTAATCAACTGTTTTTTATTTCAAAGATAATTGTTTGGCATTAACATTTCAATATGATTTCGGGCAGGTGGCTCCCACGACTGGTGCGTACATGGCGTAATCTAGAGGTCCAATTTTCACATACCCTTTGCAGTACTTCAGGCTGTATTTCGGCAATCACGAGTCGAATGTTGGCTTCCAAGTACTCAAGTGTTTCGGGTTTATCGGCATAGACACGTGTGTACATATCCCGAAAGAAAATAATCTAATGGCGTCAAGTCGCCATTAAGAAGTTTTAGAGGCGAAAACTTTAATTTGGCAACACTGTTCTCTGCAAGAGCCAATGTGACAGTTCTCGGCAATTCGCTGACGCCAGAGCAACGTTTCGAAAATTGTTAAATTTCTCTTTTGTTCAGTGATGAAGCACACTTTAGTTAAATGGTTACGTGAACAAACAGAATTTCCGAATTTGGGGCGATGAATCCACGAGCTATTGTCGAAACACCATTAAATCCACAAAAACTGATCATTTGGTGCGCATTATGGCTGGTGGAATCATTGGTCCTTATGTGAAAGTTTTTGTGTTTTTGTGTTTCGACAATAGCTCGTGGATTCTCATCGCCAAAAATTCGGAAATTTGTTCACGTAACCATTTAATCAAAAGTGTGCTTCATCACTGAACAAAAAAAAATTTGAACAATTTTCGAAACGTTGTTTTGGCGTCAGTCTATTCATAATGAATTGCCGAAACTGTCACATTGGCTCTTGCAGAGAACAGTGTTGCCAAATTAAATTTGTCGCCTCTAAAATTTATTAATGGCGACTTGACGCCAGTAGATTATTTTCTTTGGGGATAAATAAACTCACATGTCTATGCCGATAAACCCGAAACACTTGAGTACTTGGAAGCCAACTTTCGACTCGTGATTGCCGAAATACAGCCTGAAGTACTGCAAAGGGTGTGTGACAATTGGACCTCTAGATTACGCCATGTACGCACCAGTCGTGGGAGCCACATGCCCGAAATCATATTTAAATGTTAATGCCAAACAATTGTCTTTGACATAAAAGACAATTCATTAATATAAATATAAAAATGTGTGTTTAATTTCAATTTAAAGTTCTCCGCCTCTAAAAAAAACACACTATAGAAAACAGCAATACAACAAAAAACTCTAGACAGAGCTATGTAGATAGGTTATGTCTAAACTTTATATAGTTGCTGATTTAACACTAATGAATACTCTGAAGAGTAATTTTACTTAGATTATATGACATTCGAAATATTTTCGAATGTATTTTTGTTTTTCTTTTATGTCTTACACTGTTAGTCTCTGAATAGGTCATAGTCAATTCCACAATAACAGTTAGATTTTTGAAATTTTTTACGGGTATCACTACCACTATACCGAGTTTTAAAAATTCCTAAGATAACTAAGATTTTACCCAAAAGGTTCGCACTTATTTCGGTTGCTCACTCACCGACAGATGGGCACTTAACGTAACATATAATTGTTTATATAAAAAGTTAACGATTAACGGTTAACTTTAACTTCCTTTACATTTGTAACAAATTAGCGGACTATCGGTTAACGAAGTTAGCTTATTCGTTAACGCATTAACGATTAACTTTCTGATTAAGTTTGCCCAGCTTTGGAAATAAAGGCGTAGTATGTCTCATTTGTAGTTGTTCAAAAGTTAAAGTTTTTATTAAAAAACAATAATAAATTAGTTATTAGCTAAAACGGAAGCTGGACTTATTCCATACTTTCACTTAACTACATGTTTATCAGTTTATCACTTTGTCAAATAAGTAAGTAAGTTTGTCAAGTCTGACTTGTTGTCAAAAATCATAAATTAGCAAGATTTGTAATAAAAATGAAAAGAAGAACAAACTTAACATTTGGAACAAAAATTTAATAAAACAAAATACACAAAGGTTCCTCTAGCCGTCATATTAGTCATCCCAAGAAGTAATAAAATAATAGAACAAAAAGTCTTCACCTTCTATATACAGAAACACTTCGTCAATACACAGCAATGTTTTTTAAGTTGGTTGGTTTCCTACATGTAGCATTTTTAGGAAGTACCGGTGTATTTATGGTTCCTTGTAATAATTTTAAAGTATAGTAAGGTTTCAGTAGCACGGTGGCATAATTGATAATTGGTAATTTTTATATAAATATTTTTGAATTATGATTATATCTTCCAATAGTCCTCTTAATATTTCCATGTACAGACTAATTTTTATTGTGATTTTGCTGGCGATAATAAGTTTTTAACTCTTGGCAAAACTGACATTGTTCGAGACATGAACCAGGATGTCGAAATAGGGTGCAAGCGTACCGAGTATTTGTTGCATAATTTTAAATGTTAGCGAGTGTTTGCGTTTTCGCCAGTTCGCGTGTAGTAGCTGATCTATGGATTTTAAAGAAAAAAGAAAACGTAAAAGAAAGGTATATATTTGTTGTGTGTTTCTGAGCGATACTTTGATACAAATACATTGAAATAAACAATATTTTTCCTAGAATTATTAAGGGACACTGCCACCCGAGGTCGAAAAATAATGCCTAAGTATATGCATCCATTACAAGACTGGAGGGCTTATTATTAAAAGGAACTAACTGACATAAAGTTAGTAACAATATCACCAACCCCTCTTTAAATCTCCTGACAATCTTATTTGGTTTTAAAAGTGCTATTGAATGGGCGTGTACAACCAGTTCTAGCAGAAATCGCTAGCGCTAGCGGCGCCGTCGGACCGGCTGAACGGTTACGCGAGAAGTATATTATCTCCGCTCGCAAGATGGCGACCGCTTAGTGCCAGCGCTTACCAAGCGCTAGCACCGCTTAGCTAGCGCTGGCCAGCGCCCGATGTGGTTGTACACACGCAATGATACCTCACACGTATTGCTAAGGTTGTACAATTTCGCCAATTTCGGTTCAATCTCTTCAGTGGTGGAGAATAAAAAAAATATTTTAAACTTATTTAGGTGTAGCAGATCAATCCTATGATACCTCACACGCCCTATATTCCTTATTACGATTGAATAACAGGTACTGAAATCCGTATGAACCTGAAGTTGATAATATTACCATTGTTTGTCATCATCGAAACCTGTCCAGTTTTGTATTAAGTAATTTCTCAGTTCACACGTATTGTCAATAAATTATATTCGACTATTTTAATTCAAATGACGCATTCTGTATACTCTTTTGCACTGGGTAGTTTGCATTTTTAACGCATGCCAAATACCGTTTGGTAATCTACTAACACGATTGTTAAAACAAAATATTAAAAAAGCATGTTTTGTCATTTATTTTTAAAAGGATCAAATTCGCGTTTTCAAAAATTAAGATGTCTAAACTAAAACTATGAATAAAATGTAGTTAAATGTTTGCACAATTGCATATTTTCTTGCTATAACATATGTTAACCAGAACCTATACTAAAACTATCTAATTAGTTATTTCAAGTTGACCAAAATGTTAGTTAGCCCCATTTGATAATAAGCGATTTAAGTATAGAAATCAATTATATTAAAAAATCAAATATACCTCTATTTTACACAAGTCATTATAACTGTATAACCACGTACATTTTAGACAATCTTCTCTGATAAATAAACCAGCATCGTACGTGGCCCCACTCACCTTAAACACTTTTTCAAGAACAAAGTTTTAAAAATATTGAAAGAATCCTATGCACTGGACTGTCTTCTATATCAAAGATGATTATCTCAAAATTTCAAATAAATCTGGTGTGAATTTATTTTCAAGTACATACGTCAAAGCATTATAATGGGTTCTCTAATAAATCAAAAATCTGTTATTTGCTTTAATAAAAAAATGATATGTTAAAAGTTACTAAAGTTATTAAAAACTGGTTTCAAATTCATTCGTCGCTAACAAAAAATCTATTGAAGTTTGATAAATCATAAAAAGAAACAATTTGACAAAAAAGAAACATAAACAGCAAATTTGCTTTAAACCCTTATCGAATTTTTGTTAATCGAAACCTAAAGTATCTCACTCAATAAGTTGGCAATAAGTTGCGTATGGTTCTAATAAAGAAAAATATACAAAATATAACTAAACAAATGAACTTACGAATTTCATATTGAAGGTAGTTTTGCTCGAGCTAACGATATCAAACAACTGGAGATGACGGTATACTTTGTCGACTTTATATATGGTGGCGGGTTTAAATTGCAAGCCCTTATTTATAAAAATGGCAATCCAGTTGCATGAAGAACCTAACTGGTGGCATTTTCAGCCCCGGACAACGGAATGCATTTTTGCCGCGGTAGATCTCCTCCAGTCCTGCGTGTATCCCGTACCAGAAAACGAGAAGTACGCAAGAAAAATTGCCGAAGACCAGTTCCTCGCCGTTCCACCAAGGTTGCCCTCCACACAAAGAATAGTCGATATGGGGAATATTTGAAGTTCGATTCACAAGCTATATTATTACAATATTTTAATCTGTTGATTTTGTGGTTTGACTGATGGTTTGGTGGTTTGTGGATTTGTTTTGTCTTGTTGTTAGCTCGATGTCGAATTTCTACATATGTATAACGTCCCATATAAAAGAAACGCTTCGAGAAAATGGTAATAGTCGAAAAATACCAGAACTTAACAAAGCAGCTTGACGTAATGGCTAACTTACGATACTTGAGCAAACTGTGTCTAGAGTCTAGAGTAACTACATATCTGGCCAAATTGCACTATAACAAAGCCAAACTTACAAATTAAATTCAGACTGGAGTGTTTTTAAAGGCATCCAAAATGAACTTAAGAAAGTCGTACAACCAAAGCAAAGGGAGATCTGGAGAATATGGAGGGTTTGGTGCAGCGTTGCTTATAGGTAAATTTATTTAAGGTTGCTTATAGGTTTTTTTTTTATTTAAGAAACGAAATACTTGGCAAAAGTTGGGATTTTTTAATAGAAATTTATTGAGTTTGAAAAAAATTGTCAACCCTCACAAAATACAAATAAATATGAATTTTTGTTATTTTGTGAGTATTTGACAAAGCCATACCAAAAAATTAAGTATTTTCTTATGGAGCCCAATGTTGAGCCCAAAATCACATCAAATCAAATCCAAATGGGAAGAAAATATTGACTCCGCAAAGTGTCTTGTGGCCAAAGGCTGCCCATAAGGAGTGCCCACTTACCCCTGCTGTGAAATCCCTGCTGGATACTCCTCCTGTATGATTCTATAATTCTTCTAATAAATTTGAGTATTTGTACCATTTAAGCAACGCGCCTCAAACGCGTGAAACTTTTGATCAGATTGTACCAAAGTGCGAATCAGGTAAACGAAACCCTTGAAGTGAAGAATGTAACAACCGGGTCAACGCTAGAAGGGGTGTTTGTAAGAAATTAGAGTTTGGATGCTATGCGCGAGCAAGGCACCCATTCTATTTGGTTTCAGCTATAGTCGGATGAAGTTGAGTTTGGTATGGGGTTCAGCCCTATGAAATTGTGAATGTATCTGGTTAATCCGTCTAAGAGCCGTAAGTTAATGATATTGACTTAAATGTAGATTTTCCTTTATTTGTAAATATAGAGTAATTGTTGTGAGCTTTTGCATTTTAATTTTTAAACGAAGGCTCTTGTAAATGTAAGTCTTCAATAAGCTTCAAAGGGTAGGTCCTGGTAAATTCGTGTTGATTAATGTTCAGCTTCCTCTAGCAAAGGCCCAGAAAAAGAACCATGAATTGCAAAGCTGGGCAAAGTTAATCAGAAAGTTAACTTCGTTAATCATTAATCCGTTAACGCAAAAGTTAACTTCGTTAACCGATAGTCCGTTAATTTGTTACAAATATAACGGAAGTTAACGTTAACCGTTAATCGTTAATTTTTTATAAAAAAAATATAGGTTACGGTGAGTGCCGATCTACCGGTGAGTATGCAAGCCAAATAACTGCGGACCTTTCTAGCGGTTGCATGTGTAAAAATTGCCTTAGAAACTTTTCAAACTAGCTACCGTGGTAACTAAAAGAACTACATTGCGAGATACAAAGATGAAAAGATCAACTAAAGCTACTTTTATATCTATGCAGTTCAACCCTGCACTTTCAACAATGCTGTTTTGAAAAATCGCATGCAATTTTATGACAATTTGTACACCATTTACATCTGTGCAACTTTAATAAATCGCATTGCTTGAACATCAGTGATTTTTATTTTTTGACAACAATAGTTGCTTTGGGTTGCTAGCAAAGATAACCTGCATGCTTTGCTATTAAATTATTGATTACGCTTTTCTTCCACACACAGTTTTTAAATCACAGCAAACAATAACAAATAACGAAATGCGGAATAGGTTATGTTTCGCGTCTATACAATATCGGATCACAATATGGTACGGATTACTCACTCTCAGTTAACCCTGCAAAAGCAGCGATAGTAGTCTTCACTAGTTAAAACAAAATACCAAAATCAGATATCTGGTTTATAAGTGGCTGGATCAAAGGGGTTCCATCGAGAAACACCCTCGCCTTCTCAAAACCTGCGGGATGGCTGTTGGCGTTGTAAATAGAATCTGTTTTTCAACAACCTTTATTATACTGCATTATATCAAGATTTCCAGCGGTGTAATTTCCGCAATTTCCATGCAATATATCTACAACGCCATGTAATGCGCTTCAAGTGGAAACTTTTTACTACAATAAAACAACTACGGGTTACGTTAAATAAGTGCATTGAAACCTCCATTAATAAGCAATAATCTTTACACAACGATACCTTATCATACTGTGGTGTAAAAGACAGGGCACCACAAACAAGTTTACTTCTTTTCCTTCAATTACGTACATAGATTGCAGCCACCATAGACTGTAATAAGTACCGCGCCATACAACGATGCACAACAAAAAAAAAGCAACTAAAGTCGAGCAAAAACACTCAAGGACAATAACAACATTGCTGGGGCCTCATTTAATTTAACTGCCTGCACTCTCGCTAGCACAAAAGGCAACCTGCTTCTATCTTCCTGCGTGTCTACATTCTCAATAAATCGATATAAACCTAAAAGGTGACTTGCGAATATGGGTCTTCTTAACTTTGCTAATGTCGAGGTATTCAAAAGCGAGAGGTAACTGTGAAGAGCCGAAATAGATACGGAACTGGCCATCATCAAGTTTAATGACATAAGACTGTGGGTCAGAGTGATCTTGGAGGGCAGTAGGTCTTGACAGTTATTATTATAAATGACTCTTCACGTTTGGTCGTGCTGGTTTGTTATGAATTTATGATGCTGAAAATTTGCGGTTTGGATACCGTGTTGTGCGATTGACTTTTTGGCGAATGAGGATGCACAGTTATGCGATTACGTCTCTCAAAACTTGGCAAACATTAAATAATACAATTTCTTGTCGAAACCAAAACTGAGCGTATGCAATTACTATGAATGAAAATAATTTGATGAAGGAAGGACGGAAGTAATACCAAGAATGCAGAACAACTGCCACTTCCTACTTCCTTTTTTCCCATCGGTAAAAACGCAATTGATTTATAAATTTAAAGTTATTACCAATTTTTCTAGCACTCACAACGTTCTTCATACGTTCTTCATACTCACGATGTTCTTCATATAAGTATAAATCTTCGTGAAGTTTAAAAGGTAAACTTGTGAAAGAACAAACTGAGTATGTACCAGGGCTGCCACCTGTCCTCGTTTCACGAGGATTGTCCTCGTACGAATCATTTGTCCTCGTGTCCTCGGCGTGGTACCATTTGTCCTCGTGTACACAGATTTCTTGTTTTTAAGAAATATATACTTTTGAATTTATTCTTTTGGATCAAAACGTATTTCTTTGACGCCAACAATATTTACTTCATTGAATACTCTATAGCTTATTTGTTTGTACAGATTAGTTTATTTGCAATATTTATTTAAGTCAAATAAATATATTTGGATTCAAACAAAAATTACTTTCCTTTAAAGTAATATTTTTGTTTCGATTTTAAAAGACGTTTCTTTACACCAAACAAATCTAAGTTTGATTCAAACAATTATATCTGTATACAAGAAGAGATTTATTTCCTTCAAAGTAATATTTTTGCTTTCAGTCCAGTCGAATTAGCAAAAATAGAAAAATTAATTAGCACAAAGCTAAAAATTGGTAAAAACCTTTATCTGGGCATCCCTTTAAACATACTAAAAGTCCTGACCTCCACCCCCACGGCTCGATCCGCCATCTTGAAAAATAGGTGCACTATTCCCGTTTTTTGCAAATATCTCGGTAACCGCTGGTTTTATCGGGATGGGAGTTATTAAGAAAATGAAAGCTAATAAAATTTCCTATAAAAAAGGTAGAAATCAATTTATTCGTATCTTGAATATTTTAGATTTCATAAGATGATTAATAATGGGAAAAATATTTTTTCGGTCGCAGGCCGTCGTTAGAATGTCACTCTCGGTGCAGAACCTGTAAAAAAAATATTAATTAACAAAAATAATCAAATTACTATTTAATATTTCTTATAAACATAAACATTTGGCAACTCTTACAATTTAATATTGTTGTAATCGACCAGAAGTGGGAGTAGCCTGTTTTATGTAGTATCCTCCGTTTCTGCAGGATAGGAAGTTGCGAGGCCAATGCTGTAGTCGCTTTACATCTTCGTTGTCTCGTTCCATTCGCGACTCCCTTGAATCAACGTGCTGCTCACCACTGACAAAAGTCAAGTCACAGAATCGTTCCAGCCCGTCACAGATGTCCAGATAGGCAGGCATTGCCAAAGTCCATTTGCCAAGAATATTGTCTGTGAAACCTCGACCAACCAGGCCACCAATAACTTTCATGCTTCTCATCAAGGTTTGCTCAATGTCTGCCCATGTACCGACCAAAATTTATCAGTCCTTCGAACAGTGAAAAATGCAGTGCAGAGACGTTTTAAAATGTTGCCTATAGTTTTTTGTTGATATTTTCAACCTGTAGAAACACAAATTCAAGAGCACAGCGAACAAATAAGAATCGTACCTATGTTTAACACTGTTTTGCAGAAATACTATTAGATATATGAATAAAATGAATTCTACCTTTTATATAGGAAATTTTATTAGCTTTCATTTTCGTAATAACTCCCTCCCCGATAAAACCAGCGATTACCGAGATATTCGTAAAAAACGGGAATAGTGCACCTTTTTTTTAAGATGGCGGATCGAGCCGTGGGGGTGGGTGTCAGGACTTTTAGTATGTTTAAACGGATGCCCAAATAAAGGTTTTAACCAATTTTTAGCTTTGTGCTAATTAATTTTTCTATTTGCCTTTTTTCGATCTAATTTGACTGGATTATTTGGATTAGAAATAAGTTTACTTCCGCCAAAGAAATCATATTTTGATTCAAATGAATATATTTTTAGTGTGAATACCTCATCCAACTATATTGTTAGATGGCGCTGTAAACACTCTCCTCGCAGTGTGGCCTTAGCTCTAGTATAAATCGTAGTCTGGTGAAAGCCTACCGCTCAGTTGGTGTCATGCGTCTGGCTAAATTGTTAAAAGGGCCGTGTGATCGGCAGTATAGAGCACAGTACATGCAGGTTCAAGTTCCGATTCCGAATCAGCGTACACTTTGCTACCCTAACCATGACTATATGTAGGTCTGGGGGAACCAGCCACTGGTGGAGGATGTGCGACATCCCAAAAGACACGTGGAAATTTTGCTCTACCGTACCCTTCGAAAAGTTCTAGGTCCATAATTTCTTTAATCAAAGAACCATTTATAGCAACCTTAAAATATCGCATTGTAACTCAATCAACAATTTCGTCAAATTAAAAAATTATAATTCTTTCACTCAACACAATCATAATTATTTGAAGTAAATAAATCTCGTTCGTTATAATTTATCATTAAAGTAAATTTTATCTGAAAACATATGTTGTTTGACCGAAATAAACGCTCTTTCTGCCAAGCAAATATTTCAAACAAATGCGTTTTTATCCGCAAATAAATATTTCTTTGCCGTATTGAAACACTAGATTTCTTTGTGTCGATGCATATTTATTTGAATTAAATAAAGTATTCTATCTGTGTAGGATGAAATTGTGCTCCTAACCAACCTACAAATGTTTTACAAACGTCTTACAATTACAGCAATGATGAATTACGCCACCTAAAAAAATAAGCGAGATACAAAATTCAACAATTCCTGGCTAACCACCAAAAGTTGGCTCCAAAAAGTCGACGGTGTGCCTTCTGAACATTATGCTAGGTTGAAATTTTGGTAGCGAAATTTTGGTTTACATGTTAGTTTTTGAGAATAAACCTAAATTATATTTTTATGTGATATTACCACTGCAAAGTATTATTTTTGCATATTTAATGAAGTAAGTAATATTAGTTTTTTTGTTATATTTCAAGAATAGTTTGTTTTATTATTTGATTGTGTTTTATGTGGCAGTATGATGTGGACATACGACATACTGGATATGACATAATATTTTCACCACTTACTGTCCTCGTGAGCAATTACAAAAAGGTGGCAACCCTGGTATGTACAGTCGTTCTCTATATTTTACTCTTATCTTTAATGAAAATAAATAAGCAACCAGAAAAATATTATTAGCAACCATATTATTATTGTAACAAATAAATTATCATAAATGCTTCCATGTTCCATGTATGCTAGAGTATGTCAGAAAATTTAACCATTTAATATTCTGTAACAAAAAAAATCTGTTGCCTAAACACACTCTTCCTTTGTGTTACACGCGCGACACATCGGCTTATACATATTAATCACCAAACATGGTAAATACTGTTGAATCAGGTCAATACGTTCACTTTAATTCAGTTTAGGAAGCTCCTAAATTCCATTCAAATTCAAAGCACGTAAAAAACCGTAACGTCGAAAGCTACCGCCTATAGTAAAATTTTGTTTCATTGATTGTTAGGCAATATTTTTCAATTGTGTAGGGCACGTTTGATGCGGCTGGACTGGCTACACTTCCTTAATGGTATTAACATTGTTTACTGTCGTTTTCATTATGATGTTCACTAGTTTTGTTTGTTTTTTTTTCTATGGCAAAATTGATCTATTGAATACTATAGTATACATAACCATAGGTGAAATAGAAATATGTTCTTTCATTTATTAATTATTGATTTAATTTTATTACCATCACGTTGTTTGTTATTGTGTGAAATTTACAAAATTACATACTCCATGTTTTAAGACGCAACATAGAACAATAAATGTCGGTTCTATAAAGAATATAATGAATATTGTTTGGCTTGTTATGTTCCTAAAAAAATCCAAATTTATTTTTTAAGACTAATAATGGAGGTAGAATTTGAAAGTTACATCAGTCGATATTGTGTCTTGAAACGTTCCGTTACCCCATACGCTATGCATGCTGGGATATTTTCCGTTCGACATATTCCTTTTAGACATGATGGTAGAGCCCATTAAGAATCTATATTTAACTTATATGTAGCTCCATAAAAACTATTATTGTAAGTATTATTTCAAACTGATCTCAAACTAAGCTTCTTTAAATTTACTACGTTTTCTTAAACACTGGAAATTTTATCACCGTACAAGCTGTAACTGCGTTCTTTATAGTGCTATGATCCTAGTATCGTGATCCTAGTGCGGCGATTTCGATTTTTTCGAGGGAATAGAAGATGCATCCATTAAGATAAAATCTACAGAAATTGCAGCAAGGAGCGGTCAGCTAATGATACTCAATTTGAATGTACAATGCTTAGGTAATAAAATAGACGAACTTAGCATCTTGCTAAAAGATAGTCCATATGACGTGATTTTTTTGTTGACCGAAACGTGGATGTCGAAAGAAATATTGTTGAACATTCAAATACCAAACTATAAAGTGGCGGCAGATTACTCGAGACAAAAACATAAACATGGAGGCGTAGCACTATTAACAAGAATTGATCAGCATTTTAAAGAGGTGTTTATGGCAGAAGAATTATGGAAGACCTGCACTTCGAAGTGGCAATAATAGAGTTGACTGAGGTAAATACAATTACGATAGGTACGTACAAGTCCCCAAAGGCCAATAACGATGTATTTTTTGACAAACTGGAATATCTCTTATCCAAGTTGAAGATGAAATATCCAAACAAACATATCAGTTTGGTGGAGATTTTAACATTGATATATGTGATAATACACAAGCTAGCAGATCACTGATAGACATTATGACGGAGTTTGATCTTGCACCATGTTTCACAGAACCATCGAGGACACAAGGAGATTCCGCAACATGTATAGATAACATATTTTCGACGCAGCGGCAGTACGATAGCAAAACCTTTGATCCGCATAAAGCCGATCATAAAGCCCAATGTCTCACGATAGAAAACGTAGCGTGTCGCTTAAATTTGTCACCTAAAAAGAAAGAAATAAGAGTTATAAATAACATCAACTTAAATGTCCTATGTACTAATCTGAATCAAATCGATTGGTCGGAAGTACTGTCCTTGGGTTCGTCAGAGGTCGCTTTCGATCGTTTTTTTGACGTCCTGAACACTGAATTCATCACAGCATGCCCCTTAAAAACAATTAACATCAATCGGGAAATAAAAAGAAACTAAAATGGTATACTGAAAAATTAGAAAACCTGAAAAGAATGCTGGATGCAGTGGAGGTAATAGCACGAGTGGAGAACAGCGCAGAATCAAAGGATATGTATAGAATATTAAAAAAAAAGAGTATAAGTTGGAAATAAAACTTGCTAAGAAACAGTCAAACAATCGAGACGTACAAAATAGTGATGACAAGCAGAAGGCTATCTGGAAGATCATTAGAAGTGAGACTGCGGTTACCACGCCAAATGACGAAGAGTATGAGGTGGATCCCGAGAGTTTCAACAGGTTCTTTTCCGAGGTGGGACAGAGGGTCCAGGAGAGTATCGGCAAATCAAACATTGCTGCAGGAGAGTACCTGAAGGAACCGAGCAATGTTACGTCAATATTTTTCCATGAAGCTACGGAACAGGAAATTTTAAAAATTGTTCAACGAATGAGGGGAAAAAAGGCAAAAGATATGTATGGACAGACAACGCTGATGCTCAAAAATATAATTAGGACGATTATCACTCCATTTACAGTGCTTATAAATAGATGTTTTCTCGATGAAATATTTCCAGGCAAGATGAAGATCGCAAAAGTCGTACCTATACATAAGAAGGGCGATAAAGCCGATCCACAGAACTACAGGCCGATATCTATTTTGCCTGCACTATCAAAGGTTCTGGAAACAGTCATTAAAAACAGACTGATAGTATACCTAGAGAAAAATAATCTGCTTAGCAAGGATCAGCACGGATATAGAAGCAGAATGTCAACAACTTTCTGCAATGGTAAACTTGATGGAAAAACTTTTAGAGGCATTCAACAACAAGAGTCTCAGTCAGGTTGCCTTCTGTGATTTGGGTAAGGCCTTCGATAGTGTGGATCACTGTATTTTATTTATGCAAAAGTTGAAATTTTATGGAATTCGTGGAGTTGTACTGGATCTTCTAAAATCCTACCTTGGGGATAGAAGCCAATTTGTGGTTGCTCAGAAAAGAACATCAGAACGGAGGATTGTTGCATGTGGTGTGCCGCAGGGCTCGGTTTTGGGACCCCTTCTGTTTCTGATATATATCAACGATATTGTCCCATCTATGTCAAGCGACGGTATTTGTTTGTTTGCGGACGATAGCAGCATTGCAAATCATGGTCAAAGTATTGAGGAGGTGACGGAAAAAACAAGGACAGCAATGAGAGATGCGAAGGAGTGGTTCTGTAGCAATAAATTGCAGTTGAATGAAAGACGAACAAAATCACTTTCACACCTAATACAACTGCAGAAAGACAAAGCGTCAAGTTTCTTGGGGTCTATTTGCAACAAAATCTAAAATGGCAGCTGCATATTAATATGTTAAACAAGAAGCTGTCAAGTGCAATCTTCTCCGTACGCCGAATGATGCAAATTGGTACCAGGGAGACAGCTCTTGCTGCATATTTTGCCAACTTTTACAGCCGCATATCATATGGTATAATCATATGGGGCGGCAGTCGTCATGCAGAATCAGTCCTGAAACAACAAAAAAAGTGTATTAGAATAATAAGTGAAGCCGATTACCGTAATAGCTGTAGAGAATTATTCAAGAGTCTAAAAATGCTTACCGTTACATCGGTTTACATACTTGCCTGTGTCTTGTATGTTCACGAAAATAGAGACAAATTTCGATTAAACAGCAACAATCACCATCATAATACTCGAAATAAGGACAATGTAGTAATTCCCCATCATCGTTTAAACTCATGTCAGCAGGGTGTAAATTATGACTGCATTAAACTATACAACAAGTTGCCAAGTGCGGTAAGGGAGTCCAGTGTGAAGGTTTTTAAAAGATATGTGTCGGATATTTTGAAACAAAACACCTATTACACTGTAGACGAATTTTTAAAGAGCAACCAGCTGTAGTGATGACTGATTATTGTACTTGTGTTATTTTTCTTGTTCGTAAATTGTCTGTAAAAAGTATATTTTTATTGTGTTATAGATTATATGACAAGTGACCGTTGTAATGTTTTTGTTGTTTTGAACATAGGAAGAGTGAACTAAAGTTAACAACTTTTATTTTTGTTGTTATTTTATTGTGTAGAAATGTTTTTATTTTGACTTGTGTACACTTCTGTAGCAAACACCAATAAATATGACTTACGACTTATGACTTATGACTAGTACGCACGTTTTAAAGCTGGACTCGCATTCAGCGCAAACAAATCTATCGAAAACGCCTAGCCACTTTTTATTCACAAGGTTCTTATTGTCTCACCACGACACACTCCCAAATTTAAACAATGAACTATGAACGCAATTATGCGTTTTCGATGTAGTTCCTTGCGTTGAATATGAACCCGCGTGTTCAAATAGTTCGTACCTGGACCAGTTTAACGTTGTTTTTTTAGTTTTAGTCTGAACGTCACACTTTTACAGAGAAATCCTGAAATTGCTTTAAGGACACATGTGAACAAATTTCCAAGGACTCACGTAAAAGTCCAAAGTTAAAGGTTTCTTTCGGATCATTTTGATGTGTTCATCGTGTCATCGGGGTTGTCTGCTATACATGTTCCAAAATGACAAAATATACGTAAAGAATGGACTAAAAAATTGCCAATATCTCGATAACCGTAACAATTTGTATATAGATAAATGTTTAAATATGTTCTAAATTACCTCTACTACCGCTATTAAACAATATTCGTTTTATAACCGTGCATGTGCTCGCCTTAAGATGAACAAAATTATTAGTAAATTTTAATAAAAAATATGTTGAAGACAAATTTATACTTGGTTCATTAAACAATGATTAAACATCATTAAAAATTCACCTTCTTCTTTACAACAGAAACTCCCAACCGTTTTCAGTGAGCAGCGATGTCAAACGGTAACTTTTGGCTTACAAGGACACGGGGTGCGGGGCTCGGATGAAAAATTATAGCCGCCATTTAATAATTTAATCGTCCTTTACTTATCCCATAAACTGGTTTATTTTTTGGAATTTATTATTTTAGAAATTTGATTTATGGCCAGCTTTTGGGTCTAATTCCCCAATATGCGTTACAGGTAAATAACTTAATATATGAATTGGCATTAATGAACATTTAATTCTTTAATTCATTAAATTCATTAATCAATAATTCATTAAATCTCCATTAATTGATGAACTGTAAGTATACAATATCCGCTTAAAATAGATACCACGGAGATAAAATATAGATAGAAATATACATGCTCTGCTAAACCATATGGTATACACAGACAAATTAAAATAAGTACCTACATATCTGTTTATTTTGTTTAATAACGTGAATGTGAAAGACTTGCATATACATAATTACAATGAAAGGTTAAAAATAGTAAATGTCGTTTCAAGGTCACCGTAGCGTAAGCAGTTGGTAGTATATTAGCAACTTCACAAAAACAAGGGCTTTTATTGGCAGGGCACTGTAAAGTCAAAAAATGTCACTTATATACTCTGTGCTCCGGATGAAATAACGTAACTTTGTGTTGGTACGCCGCACTGTGGTGGATAATCCGAATCTAGCCGTTCACAATTATTTTAGCGTTATGGTTCAATTTAATCCAAAGTGACATAAATATGTTCTTAGAACGATTTACGAAAGAAACCATAATCAGTGGTGGCATCTGCATTAGCTGTAATTATGACGAAAATTACAGGTAATAGTTTCGCATTTAGATTGTAGAGAGCGCTGTGTGATATATTAGTGATATATTATCTCGATAGTCAATGATTTAGCGCATCTGATGACGGTGATTGTAAGTGAGAGTGGGGCAAATTCTACTCATGAGTAGAGTATTGAGTAGATTACTCAATACTCTTTTTTTTTTAAATATTGTGAGTACTGAGTAGATAATCAATACTCACTTTTTCGGTTAGTATTGAGTATCCACTCAATACTCAAATTTTTTTAGGGTATTTTGAGTTTTTGCGGACCGAATACGGTAGATTCAAAAGTAATGTATTCCACAAACAGCAAGAAGAATTTGCTCCTCTACTTTTAGCCGACCTGTATGTATAGGTACGATTAAATACTCACCAAGAAAAATTAGTATTTGTGAGCTCTAAAGCTCACAAAAAGTATACATTCACGAAATAAGCCAAAACACAGTACGCAGTACACACAACGGTTTGATTACTCAAATCGTTTTGAGTAGTTTACTCGAAGTACGCATCTATACTCTGAGTATAATACTCAAATCGCTTCGAGTAGATGCGTACTTTGAGTATATCTACTCAAATCTGTTCGAGGAGATGTAGACAATGTAGTACCTACTCTGTGTAAAGTACTCAAATGGATTTGAGTAGATGCGTACTCTGAGTAAATCTACTTAAATCGGTTCGAGTAGATGTAATACTGTGAGTAAAGTATTCAAATAGATTTCAGTGGATGCGAACTTTGAATATATCTATTCAAATCGGTTCGAGTAGATGCGTACTCTTATTAAATCTACACAAATCCGTTTGAGTAGAGTACTCAAGAGTATTACTTTTACTCAGTAGTCACGTACTCAATACTCAAATTTATGAAATCTACTCAAGTAGTCCCCCACTCTGCTTCCGGTACATTCCGGATATGAAAATTGTTATAATTAAAGTGTTCAGGATGGCTTATTTTATGTTAGTTTCTTCTCGAATGTCGATGATGTCATATGACCAGGCACTAAGCCTAGGATAGAACTGGTTATATTTACAGATATAATAAAATACTATCTCTTTGGAACTTCAAATGTCACATACCATAGTGACATTTAACATCTGCGCAAATTTTTACCATTTTCATTAAACATTTTATGTATATTTGCAGCTATAATATTATCATATGCACATGGTTTCAGAATTTTAACACACAGTTTATTTCTCAAACTCAGCTCTGTCAAAAACAACCCCATTGTTCTTAGATGTGTCTTACTATTTCTCTTTTATTCATAGTTGCAGTATTATTATACTCACTAGGTTTCGGAACTAAATCTAAATTCTTATCTAAACCAATCTCAAAACCCACCACATAAGTACTAATTTTTTTTACTATCTTTTCCTGTATTTGCAGATTGCAGATATAATATTATCATAGTCACAATATTTCAGAATCTTCACATAAAACATTAATTTCAACGCCCTTAAAACATCTCCTATATGGCTGAGATATTTTAACTATTTTCCGCCTAAGACTATTTTAAGTTCATTTACAAAAAAAAAGCTATCAGCTAAAAGTGCATAATCGGCCACTGTGCGCCGTTGTGAAACATCCTGTATGTATTAAAACTGTAGATCGAATGATAATTCGAAAGTTTTCTATTTTGGAAGGTAATGTATTCCACAAACAGCAAGAAGAATTTGCTCCTCTTCTTTTAGCCGACCTGTATGTATAGGTAAGATTAAAAGGAAGTAACAATAACAAGATTGAATAATAATCAACTAAAACATGCAATATACCATCTCTCTCACTTCTAACATCGGCCGAGAAGATAGTAGACCTATTTGGTCTGTCTGTTATGAGTTATGAGTGTTCTGACAAATTGGCGCTAACGCCGCCAACTGAACGCGGTCGCATAAATTCTAACTGTAAATAAGCAAATTTGCAGTGAAGTTGACTTCTACGAACACGTTTTCAACAATTCTACACGGGAAAAAGTGTTCCACTTCGAAATTCTAACTGTAAAATGTCGTAAACTGTCTTCTAAACTCTCTAGTAATTTGTTTCCACGCATAATTGCCACAAAACTCAGTGCATCTCCCGAAGAATTGTATATCTAAGAAATGAGCATGCATGGATATTATACAAGTGGTCAAGCCGGTTCTCATGGCTTTAAACTTCTGTTTGGATCCTCCAGAGCGAACCTTGACTCTCGCGATTGTGGTCGATGAACTTGACCAACGCCCACTATAGTAATTCATATTTTTTATACATAGTGGTGTAAATTATATGTTAATTGTTATTGCTTGCCGGTATTGTACTGTGCATTGTTCAACGATAAAATCATTGCCAACAACAAATGATTGTTGCGAGGTAAGACAATCGCATCAACGCAATTCGTTTTCTAGTTTACAACACCATGTTCTTGATTTATTAATACAATAATCCCAATTCTCATACAAAAAAAAATTGAATCTTAGCTTTTATGCATGACATATTTATTTTTATTTTACTACGAATACACTGGCTTTCCATTCACCTACTCAGCACATGTGCCACAGTGTCATAGGAAACTAAAGGTAGAATCATAGGATGAATAATATAAAAATAATGCAATGATCAAAGTAGGAATTCCAATTGTAATCTGTCGAGATCAATATTTTTTGTCACGTCGAATGAATACAGATATGGCAGAGAATTTGTTCTCTCATGAAAAATCCAATTCTATCAGACTATTAGAGGATATAAAATCTTAACCTGAATAATTATAAAAAAGCGTTTTAGTGACCTTCCGAAGCCGGCGGAAATAAGCTACATTTGGTCATTATGATTCTGAATCTTCAACCATTTCCGGTCGAACAACGGAAATATAAAAATGCTCGTTTTCGTAATTGGATTTCCTTTCTTGCCGCGATATTGATGTTATTTATTTTTTTCAGTTGTTAGCTATTGAAAAAAATAAAAAACAAAAAATTGCGAAACATTTTTATTATCAAATTTTATTTCAGTAAAATGTTTCTGAATTGTCTTAAATTTAAATTGTAAATATTAGAATGTAATTATCTGCTTGCGTGTACAGAGTGTTACCAAAACAAAAAGCTGTGCTAAAATATCATTTCAAAAAAGTATTTAGAAGTATTACAGGTCATCACATAGGAAATTATAATCACCTTCTCCCTTGCATATACCGGGTGTTTTTATTAACAATTAACATTTTTATTATCTTATTATTATTTTAATTATTTTTTTTAATTATTTAATTATTTTATTATTTAAAATGCAAATATTAGAATGTAATGTAGTGTATACCTATGCAAAAAAGTTAATTAAAAGTAATAGGAAATATTAGAGGGCTTTAAATTAAAAATTATAATCATCTTCTTCGTTGCATACATTCATCGTTCCAAAGAAATGAAAATGACATAAGTGTAAGTAGCTTCATCTTCAAAGCTATCCCAAATTATTATTTGAATAAGTATTTCAAAATATTAAAAGGCATTAAATACGAAATTTTAGTCACCTACGACGTTCCATAAACTTGGTGTTCATGCAACGACGAAGGACATTATAATTTTGTATTTAATACACTCTAATATATCTTTTAACACTTTTTTCAAATAATATTTTTGCAAAGCTTTTCAAATAAAGGTACCTGACTGTTAAGAGTTTTTTTCGAGTTTTGGTAACACCCTGTACACGCAAGCAGATAATTATATTGTTAATTTGCATTTTAGGTTTAATACAATACAGAAGAAGCTTTTATAAAGAATAAACTTTGATCAAATATTGATATTAAAAATGTTTCCCATTTGTGTCCAAGTTGGTGCCGGGCACGGTATGCCCGAAATTTAGCTTGATGGCAGGATGATTCAGAATGATAGGATGCGCATACAGATGGTTCATAACCATTCGTAATATAATTTTTTTAAATTTCAACCAAAATATTAACGATTAAATGCAAACAATTTACCACTCGTAAGAAAAATGGCGATTGCTAACATAATCTTGATCCGTGATTAAAAATCGAACATTGCATTCGATTATTATTATTATGATTATTCATTTATTATTATTTATTGCAACTCGCTGATACAACAGATAAATATTAAATTTGGATAACATGAGAAACATATGTATTAAGTGGGGTGGTCCGTATTTTGATGTTTTTTTACTTTATATCCACACTGAATTCCTGTACACTTTGAGATCGGTCAATTCATATTAATTCGTACAAAAGTGGCTCAAAATCTAGAAAATAATATAATATAAATAATAATATTATTTTATATTATTTATGATATAAATAATATAAAATGTATTATATTTTGGTTTACTACAATAAATTAACATCACAGTTTACAACTTAATAGAACAGAAAAAAATAATCAATTAACTTTTAAGTCTGAAACATTTGAGTTAATTTGTCAAGTGACTCTAGCCAACAATGAAAAAGATGAAACAAATGAAAACTGGGTTTCCTTCCCGGTAGAATCTTAATTTGAAGGCAGAAATTCAGTATTGAGTTTAGGTTTTGAAAAATCTGTCATAAAAAGGCAAAGAAAATTGTTTTCAAACACTGAAAATCAAACGGAAAAAGGTACGCAAGAAACAGTTTTTTAATGTTTAACTTTTCACTGGACCTTTTACTGATGAACATTATTTGAAACGACTTTTTAGCCCATCCATATAATTTTAATAACGATTTTCACATTCCATAACCTAAACAATTTCTTTTTTATTTCCGCTAATTTAGGCACGTTTTTCGTTTGTTCCCGTTTGGTTTTCCTCCAAGTACCGCGTACCTTTGCGTTGACTTTCCTGATGCTTATACCATTTTATGCTTGTGCAGATTTTTCAAGTTTACTGTAGGTTTTGAGACAAACCTACAAAACCGATTGGTTTTTCTTATAGTTTTGATTGTATTTTTTTGTAGATTATGTGCTGAAGATGGCAGTACGAACTATCGAAACATGTTCACATAGTATATATAATATACACTTGCAAAGATATAAGAAGCCTTTTTTTGCTACAATATTGTTTTTAACCCTAAACCAAGTAGTTTACATGCCTATCATATAAGGGGCTTCAATGAATAAGAGTTTTCACTTCTCATACGGCCGGTATTATAAACGTCGAATATGATTTTACTAGCGAAGTATGTACTTTTTTTTCACAATAGGATTCGGCTATTGTGAAAAAAAAAATACTTTACTAGTAAAATCTTATTCGACGTTATAATACCCGGTCTTAATCTGCTAATTCTCTGGACAATATTATCAAATTTATTGGTATTCGTTTCTACAGTCTGATTTTCTTAATAATTCGAGATGGAGGTTAAGGTGGCTTTTTCAATGCCAGTTTAAACCATAAACTGAGCTTAGATATACATGTTTGCTATCTAAACTTGGTTTATAGTTTAAACTGGCATTGAAGAACCCACCCTTAGTAACTTTAGCTCTAAGCTGAAGAAATGGTGGATGTGGTCTGGAGTCTGATGCCACAGTCTACATTTTACATCTACCATCATGAGCAACTTTCATTATCTTCTGATCATAGTATCTGGTACTTACTGTCACGTCTTAAGCAATAATATAGGAGCCCCGTTAAGCCTTATTTTCACCACAAGAAGAAATGGCCAAGAACAGTCCAACTCCACAGTTCGACAGATTCGTACAAGAAAGAATTAGATTTGATTTTTAATTCCAAATTCTAAACTAATTTATTTAATTCACAGAAATGATCTCGCCAGAAAGTACGAGAAAATAGTTTTGAGATAATTATAATTTAACCCTGAAATGATCGGTTAAATTTAACGTTTTTATAATTAATGAAAAACAATAAAAGTAAAAATATAAAGTAGTTCAAGATGCCAGTCTAGTGCCATTTTATGTTTTATACCATCAGTAAAAAATCAAATTTATTGGTTGCCAGGAACCTAAAAGGATATTTGATTTTTGTTTTATATTTAGGTAAATAAATTCTTTAAAAACTACGCTTACTTAAGCTCGCCACTGACAGTCCAACTCCACAGTTCGACCAGAATCGTACAACAATATTATACAATTTTGCAGTATGATGTGATGTACCGAATAAGTTAGGTTAAGTACATTACTTTTTGTCAATATTAGCTTGATAAAATGAATACGGATAATAAAACAGGATAATAAAACTGATAATGGTTATAGAATACAAATGTTGCTTCATTGGTTTTTCATCAAAGATATATGACGTCCTCAAAACTAGAAAAGCTTGGTTATGTTAACTTTGCTCTAATTGATGGATTTTAAATCTGCGACTGGTGATTGAAGAGTTCTAACAGGTTCAAACACCAAATCAACCTAGTGTGTTAAGAAGAAGAAGAAGATAGATTTTAAATCCTGCCACAAATGAAATGTTTAAACTAAGGCAGTACGATTCCGTCCAACTCAACCGATATTGGATTATGTGTGGCTCTTTACGATTAAATAATTATACAATCGTTGCGCACTTTGAAAATTATGGCTTAATTTTATATTCAACATCCGTATTTTTTGCGTTTCTTTAATACTGCACATTTTTTTCGGTTTTGAAATAGATCAATTGGAGCTAAGTAAGCCAGACACAACATTTCTAGTTTGGAAGACGTCATAATATTTTCAATGAAAAGCCAATCAAGCAACATTTGTATCCTATAACCATTATCCGGATTCGTTTTATCAATCCAACAGCAATACAATGTTGGTTCGTGAATGGCGCTGTAACCTATACTGCAAAATTGTACAATGTTGTTGTACGATTCTGTCGAACTACGGAGGGGGGCCGTCAGTGGCTTTAAAATCTAACTCCAGATCCATGAGATTCAAAATTGTGGTATTTCGTCCAGTTCATTACAACTTAATTGTATACAATAAAATCACACTGCGGCGCATTACTGTCAGTGGCAGTAATACCCCCCACATTAAAATAAAACGAGTTAGCCAGGATTTGATAGATATTTTGATACTATTGACATTAGGTATCGTCAAAACATCAGCGTTTGACACTACCTACATTAGAATGAAAATATCTGTCAAATCCTGACTAACTAGTTATACCCCCACATTTACTGTGGTGGATGTATATTGAGTTAGCCACAACATTTGTAACACCCTTAAGGAAGCGTGGCAGGTATAGACTAGTATACATATATTTTTGATCAGCATTGAAAACTGAATCGATTTAGCTATGTCTGTCCGTCTGTCCCTCTGTCCGTCTGTCTGTAATAGGGTATTTGACTGTATTAAAAATATGGCATGTATTATTGTCATCCTAATAGATTACAGGTTAAGAAAACTATTTGTTATTACTTTTCAAAAAAAAAATGCTTTATTTCTATGAAAAACCAAAATTAAAATTGAATTTTATTCACGTCCTATCACGTGATTGAAAACGCTCTGTAATTGGGTCAGTCTCCAGTGATGTCATTCGTTAGTCCGCCTTAGAGCGCGTTCGGTTTGTCAGGGTATGGTATGGGGAGAGCAATGCTCAGATAACTTGGGTCGGCTGTCTCTCTCTTATATGCAGATAAACGGCGTATGACGTTAGTCCGCCTATTATGCAGCGCGTCACTCTCACCGTAAAATACCGGGTTATCCGACCGCGCTTTTATGCTTCTTCCGTTTGAATTTAATAGCACGAAAGCGTCATGTAAGCATAACTTTGTAGGTTAGGATAGCCCTAACCTTCAGCTGTCAGATCAGATAATACCTTTCGAAAATACGATAGATAACTTATTCTAGTCAGTTTTACTTATGTCGAAGTAATCTTCACAACAGAAAACACTTATTGGCGGCTATGTATTTCATTTGGATTTCTACGAGCCAACCACTTTCTTCGCAGTTTCAAATCTTGCGGAACAGCTACAAATAGTTTATCCGGAGTTTTTCTTGACGTATCTCTGCATTGTGGATTTATACACCATTTATAACCCATTTTTATGTAGAAATTGTGAAAACAACACATCATACAACACAATTACCAAACGGCGACGATGCCGATGCTGACAGACCATATGGGCCGATTTGACATCTTGACATCACATCATCTTGACATCTTGACATCACTAACCGGTGACGTCACACAACAGAAAGTATCGTTTTGGCGGGACTTTTTGTGATTAAATTTTTAACGCTGATTTTTTATGAAATATTGAGGAAATAATTACAAAAAATAATGCATTTACAATGTAGAGTGAAGGAAGAAACACATTAAGATGGTTTTCCAAAAATAGTCAAATACCCTATTATGAAGTAATTGATTTGAAATTTAGTATACAAGCTTATCTCTTAAAAAGTAAGGACAAGTTCGGGAATGGGCAAAATCGGTTCACGCATTTTTTAAAATATTTTACAGTGGGGATGTTTATAATTTTCTTACTACTTTTTTAATTTCATCTTGCTTTAATTTCTCTGTCAAAAAAGTATTTCCATAGTGATACATATTTTTTCACCAGAAAATTAATTAAAAAATTAATAACTTGATTTATAAATTTGTCCTCTTTGTAATTCTGTGCCCGCGACTTTTTATTTAGAATTAGCATTAGTGATTCTCCCAGTTGGTGGTCTAATTCTCAAACAGGGCGCATAAAACTACGAAAAAATTGTCTTCTCATTGAAGAGAAGGAAGCAAAATGACTTCTAACAGCGAAACTATTATATAGTAAATGAAAACTACTAAATATCAAATAGATCAAACTTAACTAAATCAAGACAATGAAATGAACATTTTCCAGTAGGACTCAGCACACTATCCAACACGCTCTAGGCAACGCCAATGAATTGTTGATCACTTACACCGTGCAACAAAAAATTTCCTCCCGGGAAATTTTAGCTAATAATGGTTCTTTATGACCCCCTGAACATTTCCACCAAGGCGTTTTTCTAGGTTAGCTCGAATAAGCGAGATATTTGCAAATTTATTTTTAATTTTATTCATAATTTTAGTCCATTCACATGGTGTTTTGGCCAGGAAAAAAATATAGAAGTTTTGTTTTTCTATCATTCTGTATGTTTTTTGGGGAGCTGAATCCGAATTTCAACTTTGCTACTTCCCACGAATATGGCTTCAAACGAAAATCGCAAATAACTCAAGATTTTCTACTTTTCTGCAGTGTATTGCCAAAAAGTCATAAAACTATGCACATTTCGACGTAGACCACTATATACAAAAATAAAGTACATATACTACATTTGCTATAAAAGGCACCAAGTGTATTTTTTGGTTGAATGGTTTGGCCGCTCGAGCGCGCTGAAAGAAGGCAAAATTTTCCTACTTTATGTGATGTGCCTGTAATGACAAAAAAGCTTAGATTCTGATAAAATGACATTAAATTCTCTACACGTTGCATAACTTCAATCAGTTATTTTAGCCAAACTCTGTCGCCGCTAAAGCGCGTTGAAATTTTATGTCATATTACGCGAAACCGCAATAACAAGAGCCCTTCACCAAATATTCAGTAGGACTATATTATTACTATTTATTTATTAACTATATATTTGCTCTTTTTAATAATTAATACTTAATGTATTATGTAATTTTTTATTTTTTTTATAAACATCCGGGCTCTTGACTTCGCGGCTTCGCTTAGATTAATATGCCATAATACAGTAGAGCGTCGATAATCAGACCCCCGGTAATCCGAACGTTCGCTAACCCGAACGTTCAAAAAAATAATAATAAAATAAATCACTGAATAACCTAGGGAAAAGATATTTTTGTCGGTTCCGGTTTATAGAAAAATGTTGCTTTTCTTTTATATATATATATTAGTAATCCGAATTACTTTCGGTCCCAATAAGTTAAATGAATAATAAATAAATAATAAATAAATCATAAATAAGTCATAAATAATAAATAAATAAAACCTTTAGATATCCTTTTGATATCCCTTCGATATCTCTTCGATATCCCTTCGGTATCTCTTCGATATCCCTTCGATATCTCTTCGATATCCCTTTGATATCTGTTCGATATCCCTTTGATATCCCTTCGATATCCTTCGATTTTAACTTTTTGACATTCCTATAGTTTAAGAAGAGCAGGATCGAATGGCGTTAGTTTTATTAAGATTGAACTTATATCCAATACTCGTAATTATTTAGGGTGCAATATTTAATAATCCGAACAATTTGATAATCCGAATCACCTTCGGTCCCAATTAGTTCGGATTATCGACGCTCTACTGTATATCAACACAATTTCGCAGCTACACGGTTTGACCAAAATAAGTGATTAAGATGTGCAATTTGTAGCAAAATTAATGTAGTTTTAGCACAATCAGCCTTTTTAACTAACTTAAAAACTGGGTTTTACTTAAAGTAGGAAAATTTTCCCTTCTTTCAGCGTGCTCTAGCGGCCAAACCGTTCAACCAAAAGTGCATTTCAGGAGTGCTCTTACAGGAAATTTAATGTACTTTATTTTTGTATGGAATGGTCTACATCGAAAAGTGCAGTTTCATCACTTTTTCGCAAAAAACTGGAAAACGGTCGAAAATTTTTAGTTTTTTTTGCGATTTTCGTTGGGAAGCCACATCCGTGGAAAGTAGCGAAGTAGAAATTCGGATTCAGCACCCCAATAAACATATAGAATGAGAGGAAAACAATTTCTATATTTTTTCCTGGAACAGGCACCCTCCGAAACGATTTGACTGGACTATTTTGACATAGTATACAGACTGTTTTCTTATCCGCTTATTCGAGCTGACCTAGAAAAACGCCTTGGGGGATGTGTTGAGGGGGTCATATAGAATCATTATTAGCTAAAATTTCCCGTGGGGAAGAAAGTTGATCAATATTTGTCGCACAGTGTTATTGTAACCCCATTTTATTTTATTTTTTTGCCCTACGATTATGATGTCTGTGAAATATGAATGTGTGCAGTATGCACAATGGGGTATTCCGGTGTTTTTTAAATTGTCATTTTTTACAAAGTATGGGTGCTACTGTTTGCTACTTCACAAGTAAAATATCAAACATTGTTTTAAATTAAGAGAAATCGTTGTTTGAAGTTTGAATTAGGATTGGTCTTTGTGACGTCACAAAGACCGCTCAAAGTGAGCGACTTGACAACGTTGCTATATCTAGGGTGCACGTAGTAAATTTTTGTCTTCTGTTGTGTCAATGTTTAGAATCGCTCGTTTGTTGACACCTGCTTTGGTTATTGAGGTTATATCAAACACTTGTTCAAAATGTATAAACTCCAACGCCGACATTGTTCTGTGCCGGGCTGTAACAGCAGTAGAACAGTAACTCCTGATAAGATTTTCTTTACATTGCCGACTAGCGAGATGAGAGATGTTTGGCTTCAAGTTTCAATGATCAAATCATCTCTCAAAAAAGTTACCTTTATTCGTTGTCAAACAACAGGGTCGCCAACCGTCAACTTGGCCGATCAGCTGTTCGAGAGCTGTCCGCTGTTGCCACCGCTACTAGGGATCGGTAATCATCGTGTATTTCCGAGGGTGGTCGGTGAATTCAAACGAAATGCTCTTTTAATTGCAATTATCTTATAGAAAAACTAAATCAAAAGCTCATAGCTTAACTATATGAATCCTCATAAATTGTACAATAGGTTAAACCGAATATCTGCTTAAATTTTGACATGACCGGAATACCCTATTGCGAAAAGCCTGGAAGAAAAATAGATTCTAAATCAGTTCGCTGTCCGGCCTTGGCATTTTTTTTTGTGACAGCTAACACAATGGTTTTAGAGCGAGAAATCACGGGGCAACTAACTATTGACTAGTATTATAAAAATTACCCTTAAGGTTTTGCACCGTCTCTGCCTCTAACTTGGTTATAATCTCATAGAATAATAATAAAATGTTACTCTGAACATATGTCAACCATATAAACAAAAGTCATTACAACAGACCTGGGAAACCCCTTACGCTGGGCTTTTCTCAGGGATTTTGCATAAGTATATCTGAACTCGGTCCGTGGTTTCTACTGAAAAAGCCTCAGACTTAGTGTTTTATATAATATTTTATAGATCTTATTTTTCCACAGTCAAACTGTTCCTAAAGAGATTTAAAAAGTTCAATCCATTGGAATTGCACCGATCGGAAGATAATGGAAGATATTTCAGTTCGTCTATGACTAATTTGACGGCGCGAGCGCCGCGCCGCGCCGGGTCAAGTGCGGTTCGCGATTTATGTAACATCAGAGATAAGAGGGCATATCATAACTGTTACCTGCCCCTACCTATCTACCTGAGAAATGGAAGGAAAGTTCGATACAAGAGGCCGGCCTGTATCGGGATTCACCACGCATCGCTGACACAAAATTGACTTCCGTCAGTTTTAAAAAGGCAGACTTGAAATATTTTAGTGACAGTTGAATGAATGACGAACCAGTGTTTTGATCAATAGTTGTTAGTTAATTACCATGAGATTCCTTATACTGGTACGTATTTTATGTGTTTATGTTTACCATTGCGCAACATACGTAATGTTATTATAATATTTTAACAGTGATTGTGTTTATCTCTAAATAAGTGTGTGTGTGGAATTTTGGTAATTTATAGTGGTTGGACTGGTTTTTATTGATATAGGTAACAAAATGTGTATTTTTGTGCAGATAAAAATTCTTAAGTTGCTTTTCTATTATGTTGTAATTCATTACCATGATCTAAATTATTATATTTTAAATTTAGTATATTTATTTTTGTTATAATATGATGAAAAAGTTTGTTATTAGCGTTATTACATAAAGTTATTACATTTTTAATATTCTCATTGCAGAATATAACTTAAAGTGGCAGTATTTTGACACATTGTAAAGGCAATCATCCACATTATTCCTAGTAAAATATTGAAAAAAACATTTATTTAAACTGCGATTAGACTTGGGAAATGTTACTCCATTAAGATTATTAGAAATGGTTTTTAATGCCAAATTCTAAACTAATTTATTAAATTCAGACATAATAACCAGAAATCAACAAATCGTGCGCTTTGAGGCAGAAATCACATCTACAGAAAGTACGAAAAAATAGTTTTTAGATAATTATAATTTAAGCTTGATATGTTGCAATTTGTTGCAAGGTAGCAAAAAGGGTATTTAGCTTTTGTTTTATATTTAAATAAACTTATGTAAAAAATACATTTTCAATTTTTTTTGTCAAATCAATTGGCTTGGATATTATGTAAAATATCGATTACAAGATTTCAATATACGGTATATTTTTTGGTGTAAAATGTAACGATTATTTTCTGTATCCAACTTAAAATTTCATGACATTACAAAAACATTATTTAAAAAAAAATTTATAGCCAACAGAGTTACTCAAAATACGAAATAAAAACAATGGGCAATTGTGTAATTATATCTGTTTCTTCTTGAAACAAAATTCATATATTTAGATAATATATGTAATACATACTTATATTGCGGCTAGACAGAGAGGTTGTTCACGATTCAAGGCGAAATAGAAGATACTCTATTCTATTTCTTTCTACAATTCCAACGTGCTCTACGCGCATGCGTGAGCTCTACGCGCATGCGCAAATTAGGCCGCACCAGTGTTGTTTAAAATTCGCTGTCAAATTGAGTCAACGCGTCTGCGCATAGCGTACAAAAGCATTCTACCCATCTCATTTCATACGCGGAATAATTTAACATTGGTCGAATAGGGTAAGACGCAGGGACTGATTTAGATTAATACAAAAACAAAATGTTGACAATACGCTGTGCATTATTTGAATTGATATATTATATAAATTGATATTGATCGAATATGGCCGAAAGTACGGGTACACCGTAAAAATATTTTACACAAGTGGCAAGTGTGAAGGGGGACAAACGATGGTTTTAGCAACTGATATAAAAGTTGGTGATATTGGAATCAACTTTTGAGACACTATGGAAAAAGTAAATTGTGGGAAGTATTATAGGATAGCTTGCTTAAAACCAAGTAAGGTTTCATTTAAACTAATTTGTATTTAAAATTAACACTATTGAAGAGAGTTAGCTACGAACACATTATTCACACGTGGCGTATTAACTCGTGTTAACACCAGTTAACACGAGTTAATACGCCACAACTCGTGTTAACACGTCACATCATATTCACACAAGTAGTTTAACTTGTGTTAACTTACTTCAACGGAATAAGAACATTCCTTAATTTAGCAATTATTCTAAAAAAACAAATTTCTTAATTTGAAATCTCTCGTATATATGAACCCACCAACTATTCCATCTTAGTGACGTTTTCTTCGTTCAGGAAATCATTTTTCAGGCTCCATACTTGAGAAGTTTTTTTGTAGTAGGCGTAGTTTTTAAAATAATCAAATATTAAGATCAAAATGCCATGCTATTAATATTAATGAAGTCTAGTGTAGAGTATACATCAGTGATTTCTATAACTGTTCTGCAAGAAACTCCCAGCCTCATTAGATTTCTGATTTGTTTTTCTTCTTCATTCCTATTCACACATTTACCGCTAGTTATTTCTAATGTTTCTAAAATAATCAACTCCAACTACACTAGTGCAACAGTGGTGAAATACAACAAAATTGTTCATAATTATGTTAAACAATACGTAGGCTACATTAGTACTTGGTTTACTTTAGTGCAGTTTTGAGAATAGTTAGGAATGTTAATAATAAAAGTTTTGTTGGTATGGCAACTATAACTTGAAGATTTGATTGTTATAGTCACCACAACAAACTAAAAAAAACGAAGAAAACCATCAAACAAAATAAAAGTGTCAAATATTGAAATATTGACAAATAAAATCCAAAAGTGTTTATAATAACCCAAAGCACCTAATTGTTTGTACTGTGGCTATAAATATTGCTAAAAAGCATCTGTTGTCTTTGACCAATCTTGTATTGGATACAAAAAAGAACACGCTCGCATGTTTCTATAAATTGATATTCCGATGATGTCGCATTAGAAAAACGTAAAGTTTCTTCAATAATTCATACCGTCAACTTCGTGAACTTGTAAAACACATCCACCATGAATCCCGTGAACCTGAAAAAATGCTAGCGGTTCTTTTCACCGGTCATTGCCATAAAATACAATCATTATCTTCCGATTCAATCGATAAATAATATAATCGGCAACATGCAAAGAAAGCGACGAGCTCGAGGCGCCAATTTCATGCCATTTTATCATCTCCATTTAACTATCTCTCTCATCTTTCAGTTGCCGTTTCTGACCTACGTACAATCTAGACCTCAATCTTTAGGAGATGCAGACCATCCATCAATTGAGTGAGTATTGAAGTATTTAATTACACTGACGATCGGAATTCGTTTAATTGACTAATACCACTTACCATATTAATAACTGTTTGTAAATAACTTATAGATAAGTTCGCGGTTATGTTATGGTCAATTTGCATCTGTAGATCTAGTTATCTTATATAGTGTAGTTTCCTGTGTTTATTTTCGTGTCTAGCGGTTGGATTTTATACATTTAGGGAATGGGGATTGTACAAAGTGTGTCGAAAGGCAGTGATGAGGTGTGCCATGTAGTGTTGTAGTAATTGAAGAAATTGCGTGAAGGATAGTGGTAAGTGGGTTAGGTTAGTATTTTATTGGTTTCGGGAGTCCTTAATTAACTGATAATATTTGTATTAGTACTTATGATTAAATTATTAATTAAGGATTGCGCAGAAATTTTGCATGGATTTGCGTAATGTACTTTTTGGTTTTGAAAGTAAATTAATTTATTCTTACTGAAAAATGGCATACATGAATATGATATTTATTTACACTTGGTGTGGAAAGTCAAAAAATCCATAGTTTTGCGAAATGCGTTTCTTCCGCAAGAATCTCTGGTCAGTAGTATTTTTCTTTCACTCAATGGTTATTGTTTTGTTTATGCAGGGTGTCTCACACAACTGATCAATTAGCTTTTAATGATCCACTATATTTTCTATTATTTGCTATGGTGTTATTTTGATTTTATTTTTGCTTTTCACGTATCATATGCAGTGTTGCCAGATGGACCTAACTATACGTATAAAGGAAATTTATCGAGAAAAAGTTGTTTTTATAAAGAGTTCTGGGTGCTCTAAAAAGTCGATAGCCACAGTCATAATTTTGATTTAACCTACAGGCCAAAAAACAAGATCCTGTTAAATTTTCTCAAGAGGAAACAGTCATTTTTTTACATTAAAATAAAATAATAAGAAATTAGAATCAAATTACTACAATATGTCCTAAAAATATTTTTGTTTTAATTCGGATATGTCATGTGACGTCAAAAGCTATCATCTTCACTTTTTTTATAGCGGATTTCAAAAAATTAGAAAATGCTTTTTATAAATATTACGTATTTCGTGAATATGACCTTAAAGTAAAGTAAACTAAAGTCTATTGTATGAAAAGTATATGTAAAAAATCAACATATTTAGTCTCAAAACACCTAAAAGGACTGAGGGGTTTTCGCAGGTATTTATTCGCAAAATCTTAAAACCAGTACACCAAATTAAAGGTAGGTAAGAAAAGTTAAATTTTCCGGCTTATAGGAGATTTCTGTTAATTTTTGAAACACTATTGAAGGAATATGACAATAGAGTTTATAAAAATTATTTTTTTTATTGAAAACATAATTTATTATTATTATTATTATTACTCTCAATAGTACGGGTTATTTGTTGTTAATAACAATGTTGAGGTCAGATACTACAATTGATATAAAATATTCAAATTTGATATCTGAGCATTAAATTAAATTTAAAACAACTTTTTCCTATGACATTGTATATTTAATTATGAAAAACTCATACTTTACTCTTGAGGAAATTTATAAATTTCTCGTTTTGCAACCGTGGCGTTTTTAGGACAACCAAATCTTTTTATGATTTATGACCTTTTCTCGACAAATAAAGCTTTTTGTCAATTAAAGGTACTGCTAGGTAGGTCATTGAAGCTAATATTTTCATTATTGAAGTTAAAAGTTGTTTGGTGATATACCTTCAACATGATCAAACAAAATGATGGCTACTTCAACATTCATTTTTATATAGGCTCAACTTAAAAAACTCATCAATATACGAAACATACTACCCGAAAGAAAAACTTCAGCGCTACCTGTTCATAGTACTGTTCCCATGCCTACCTAGTAGTTTTTGAGATATATGTTTTTTAACTAAAACCATTAAAATGCATCTGAGATTCTAAGAAGAACTCAAAGACAATTTTCGACTGAGATCCATGAGTGCTATAGGTAAAACTACGAGAGCTGAAGGTGAGTCATCGACTAAAAACGTAAGAACAGACGCATGAAAAAGCACTCTGTTTCTTTCTAACGCACGGGAATGGTCTGTAACGTATCAGCAAAATAACAGCTGGAAGAGATGACTCGCTTTCAGCTCTCGTGGTTTTAGCTATACAATTCTCCTCGATGTCATGCACAATGTTTAACAACATTTATTCATTAAGACTAGTGCGTTACTTTTGCGCCAACATGTACATACTTTTGTCATTACTTCGTCAATCCTAAAGAAAGACTTATGATACACGTATGACGTGTAATATACTGTAATATAATTTGAAATAATACTCCACTTTCATAATAATAATGTTATAATAATGCATTCAAATTGATCAGTTATTTGAAGTACCATTTCCTTAACAAATGTTATTTTATTACATTTGCCTAATTTTATTTGCCTAATTACCTAATTCGAACAGAATACTTTATGCCATCGTTCCTAAGGTTGGTAACAATAGGAATGTTAAATAAACAAACATATATAGTTTCACTATGTCGTAAAGGTTGGTAGCAATATCACAAACTTTTGAAAAAGAAAAAGATCAATTAACTATCTTTAAATAGGGGAAAATACTATTTTTGCAGAAAATCGTAAAAAGATTATTAACCCGTTACTAACTAATTAATTTATACTAACATAAAATACTAATAACATTTAATAGGTTCACTGGTTTCTTCAATAAGTAGTATGTGGGGTCCAAAAATCAACCATTCAATTTTACAAAAATATATATATAAATATATATATACATAAAAATTATAGTTTACATGACATATTTCATAATAGAATTATTTATGATTAATAACAAATAATATACATCCACCTATTTTATAACTTGAAAGCAAAGGCCAAAATGTGAGTTAAATTTGTTGCCATAAAATGCGTTAGTTACTTTTATAGGCAGTTTTTACAATAAATTTAAGATAAAAATGTTAAAATATTTGAAAATATTTGGGCTATGTTCATCGTATAACGTTGCCGTATAACTTATAAATGTATTTGCAAATTTGGTCGTTTTCGCGTTTGCGTTTAATCATAAGATAACAATTTGTAGTCGTTCTTTCCATATAGGTATGATAATTATCAATGTAATTCTATAATTATTATTATTATTTCATATGACTATGAAAGAAATGTCTTTATGTGAGACAGTTGCTTACTGGCTAATAGTCTAACTATCGTCAGCGGCCTGTCGAACATGGATATCGATGTAATTTACACTTTCGTTATCTTCTAATTAAAGATCAAATTACCTATAAACATATAACGGGGCGATGAAATTTTCCCAGTGTATAATATCCATAAACACTTGATATGTGTATATAAATGCTTTGCATATTGCTTATGGTAACAAACTGCACATAGCTTATATAGCACTATGCAGTATTTAATGTAGAACAATATCCTTTATTTATGTCGTCTTTTTTTAGGTTAGAACGACAACATGTCGTAGAAATACACCCAATCACAACTCAACCGATAGCCACGAGAAATCCCAAAGAACACGATACAATCACCCAGGATATCCTAAAGAAAATCGACGAGATAAACCACAGATACGGATACACGACAACACGGAGATCACCAGCGAGGAAAACCGTGGAAATACCACATTTCTACCAACATTCATACGACAGACCGCTACCAATTCGCTTGGGAAACTTTCTGAATAAACGAGATGGCAGCAGAAAATTTAACATTTTAGACGCCAGGGAAGTCCCAGAAAAATATTACTTGTCCATACCAACAGAAAATGGACACAAGCTATACACGTTAAACAGGGAAAGTAAGCAGAATTTGGACAAGAAAGATAACTCGTTGAATTTTCTAGAAAATCAAATGTTGAACAACGTAAAAGGGATTATTTTAAAATCGCAGTTACCTCCATATATTCAAGGCTTAAACAATTTCAACCCTCTCGTCCAAAACTTACCGTTTGTAACATCTTTTGTTCCATATAAGAGAACGGAAAACTACGAAGCATCAGGATATATCAACAACATACCAAACATGCCTTTCAATGAATACAAAGTCGACGGATACGACCCAGAAAAAGATATCCCAAAGCACCCAAAACCAACAGATAACGGAAACACTGGTATATTCAACTATTTAAGAATACTACTAGACATGGAGAAAAACGGCTTGAACCACACCGGAAGAACAGGGAAACAATTAAACCCCCAATTCTACCAACCACCCCAAAATTACAAACCAAAATTTATCATAGAAAGCATAAACAAGGGCATACAAATAGCAGAATTCAACGAAAAATCAGGTCTACCCAGTCCTAGATCCATCAAGGATAATAACCCTCCAAATACTGAAATCCGTGAAGAGAAAGCTTCTAAACTAAAAACAACCAGAAAAGATCAAAACGACCAAAGCAAAGATTACGAGAAACACATAAATCCCATTCAATACATCCTCAACCAAAACAAAAAACAAACGACAACCACTACACCACCACCAAATTACTACGACGATGACTCTAAAGACGTCATCAATGAAAATAATAAGAAATTGGGCAGCAGGGATAATACCGGAAGTGGAATCTTCATTCACAAATTGAAAGTAAAGAAGGGAGGAGTTGCTATCGCTGGTCCTGGAGGTATAGCCACTGCTGGTAGTGGCGGTACAGCCATTGTGGGTCCTAATGGTTACGCATACACGCATCCTGATAGTTTGGCCATCGCTGGAGCTGGATCAAAAGTTATAGCTGTCGATCCTGAAGTGAATCTTGGAGATATTATCAAAGGGAATCATAAAGGCAGACGGGTTGGGAAACTGGTTGCAATAGGACCTGTTATTTATTATAATAAGGGTTGATATTACCTTAAGGTTGTAGATAATTGATTTACCGGTGTGGAGGTATGTTTTTGTTGTTTTTCTCGCTAGAAATAGAGCGAGGTTAAACACAAATTTCTTACTGAAAATTAATTTTATGGATTTTTGTGTGCAAGTAGACAGGAAGGTAGACTGAGGTGCCTTACAATTTTTATAGTGATGGTTTAATATGTACATACAACCATATCACTTTTATCCTTATTGAGGGAGATTAAGATACTGAAAACAGAATGACGCTTGAATGACGTATTTCGTGATATTTACAAAAATATTTGTTTTTAATGGAGCATCCTTTATAGTTTGAATGCCAAAAAAAAATTAATTGGGCATGACGTTCTGACGTTTCGCTAACCCTGTCGTTTGCTTCCTCAGATCACTGAATATTTTCCTCAGATCCTAAATATCCTAAATTTTAGTGTTCACTGTTTTATATTGATTTAAATTCAAAATTGATGCATCTCGTTGCCCTGGATAGTCATCCAACTTCTATAATGTTTTGATAAATTAATTAATTGGAAATTTGTGAAATGTGGGTACACCCAAAATTTATTACTGTATAGTTAATTCTTTTGGTTATTAATTTTTGTGATCTTGAGCCAGTATAGCTACTGGGCAAAGGTACCCAGTAGTCAAATATGTCAAAAAAAAACAAAATATAGTGCTAGAGCAAGAACAGCAACATAAAAGTCAAAATTGTCGATAGATTTTTTCAGCATACCTTTGAACCTTTGATACTGTGTAGAAGAGGTTTACAACCACCTGCACGGCACTGTAGAGCTTCAAAAAGTCGGACAAATGCTCTGATTTTTATATATTTTTATTTTTGAGTTTTGTATTCTTTATGTTTTTAATTACAAGGTAAAAATAATATACTGGGTAATCTATGGCTGCTTTTTACTTTATCATACGCAGTATGTAAAGTATTGTAATCGTACCAAAAAATTTTTTTGAGATTTTAGCGGAAATATGTCTTTTTGAGTCCCCTGAACATTTCTGACCAAGGTTCAAAAAAATGTCTGTGTGTGTGTGTGTGTGTATGTGTGTGTGTACCCGTTTTTTGTGGCGACGATTCCGGAGAAACTACTAAAGGTATCGGAACGAAACTTCATATCTAGAAGTTTCATGACCAAACTTAGAGCTGAAAAGCTTTCTGTTGAAAAGGGTCCAAAGGAACTGGAGGTTTATTCTTAGCATTCTTGAAAGATTTTGCAAATAAGCCGCCATTTCTGGAATTTCGTCGAAATAGCTAAATAATAAATTAAAGATGCGGAAATTCTGAATAATTTATGACTATGACATTTTTTGGTACAATCAATAGTTTAGCTGCATGAGCAAATTCTATTTCATCGAGATCGGTCGTACTGCATTGAAACGTAGCCAGGATTTGTCAGATTTTTTGATTCTAATGACAGTAATGACACTAATGACAACGCTAATGTTTTGACAATAACTTCTGTCAATATAAGCTGCGTTCGGATATTGTATTACACTTTTTACACCCAAAAACACGTAAGTGTCATTTGGACTGTGTACCCGGTGTCAACGGAGTACAATATCCGAACGCAGCTTTAATCGACATATCTGTCTAGTTCTACTAGCTTCATTTTAATGCAGACATGGCCGATCTCGATGAAATAGAATCTCATGCAGCTAAACTATTAATTTTTATATAGTATGATAAAGTCATGTGCCTGGCCACATCAGATTTTTTATGTATTTAATAACGCGAATGAAATTGGAAGATTGTTAGATATACAAAAAAGTAAATATTTTTAGATAAATTTGAGGTTGACTTTTTTCAGTGACCCAAGACAAAAACAAAACCACTTTGCTCTTCATTAATTTGGGTGGCTAAAAATTGATTAAAATAGTCAAAATTACCTGTAACTGCACCGATATATTTCTTAGTCAACTGTATTTTCTTGATTAATGTTTTTTTTTACAATACAGAGTGTCCGTTATCGTGCGAATCAGTCACCAATCATTTTGTTTTTTTTTTTAGATATTTGTAAACCAAACAAGACACGTTTCTACAAAAAAATCAGATTAAAATAACTCTCAATTTCCTAAACCTTAAAAATTAACTAAAGATGAATAAGAAACGGATATACCGTATCATACGGGCATACCGTAATGCTGAAATAATCAATGTATAGAAATTGGTGATATACAGGCGGGATGTAAATTTTGATTACTTCAAAATTAAGTTTGTTTGTTGATATCTGCAAAACTAAGAAAATGAACTGAAATTTAGTTTCAGATAACTAGTCAACACAAAATGCGAAATCTCTAAAATAAACCAGATATACACACAAAAACGGATACCCTCTATATCTGGTTCCTTTTCTTGCTCATGCTTTTGAAGAATTTTACTTTATTGTGATCTCTTTTAAAGCGATTTCAAATGAGTTCATTTTTGCGATAATGTTTGATGAAATGGACTGATGGTTTTTAGTTATAAATAAAATTATCCTATTAGCAAATTTATTCACAAATAGTAAATAATTTGAAGAGTAAACTTTAAAGTCGTTTGTCTCAGAACTGATATTTTGTGAACATAAGTTTTAAACCTTCATATCACCCTCAATTTTTTATCAAGTAAGCTCTCGTGTTTCAAATACTGCTCACAATCTAGAAAACAAGAAATAGGAAAATATCGAAAAAGATAACTGACATAACATTTACTGAAAAAAAAAAACAATAAAAATTACAAATATTAAAATGGCGAAACCATAGTCAAATTTTGATTACTTACCAATTAATTGATTCTATATCCTATTAGCAAAATTATCAACTAAGGACACACCCACACAGAAAGGGGTTCCTGGAATTATCCTTTCATCTATACAAAAAAAAAATACATAGCAGCATATGCAGAGAAATATTATTAAAATACTGGAATTTTTGTCAAACCAATTTGCTAATGTATTTGTCACCATGTAGTATAATTATGGAACTGTAATAGTATATTATTTGACGAGCACATAACTAAGGATATAAATCGCGAGCATGAAGTTGCATGAACATGCGGGCGATTTATATCCGTTGTGTACGAGTCGAATACGACGTTTTATCTACGCCTCATAAACACCATTTTATATCAAATATTTGAAAGGTATTTGTCAATGATGGCGAGGCGAACTGTCACATAACTGTCATCTACGTAGGTTTTGACAGACTTTGACACGAGAGTCATATAATGAAGTCATTATTTGAAGGAACTGTCATTATTATACAACGCTAGAGTCATTATAATCATTGGCGTGTAATAATGATGTCAGAGATTCGTATGCAATGAACTTATTATATGTGAGTCGTTGATAAACATTTTTACAACACACCTATTGATGCACATTTGGAAACTGAATTATTGAGAAAATGCACAAAAAGTAACTCATGTTTTGATAAAATGTCTCTCGCATGCTCAAAACTTACACCGAAATGAATTCTGGAACTAGAACTAATACTAGAACACCAATAAGTTTTGGATAAAATTGCTGCAACTAGTTCAAAGAAATATCGAATGAATTATTATTTTCTCTCACCACACAAAAATAAAAAAATATTCCTTAGAATTTTACCGCAACAAAAACAGAAAAAGAGAAAGAACAAGTTACGTATTGAAATGATTATGCAACTTATTTAACTTGGATGTATTATATGTATGTATATATTTTTTTAAGCTAGTAAAAATATGAAGATTAGGTATTTTTAACCTAAATTACATTGATTGAGACAGTTATTGATAGATAAGTACTATTTCTAATTCCTTCGTTCAAAGACCAACACAAAACTAAATCTGTAAATTTTGGAATTTAACTTTTTTAACATTATTAGGGTAGGTACATATAAAAGTAAGTAGAATACAAGTGTATTGGTTAACAAAAAAACAAGTTAAGTGGTTATTATAAACAATATTGTAATATAAATAAATTTCTATGTACAATACTAATTATAGTTTTCTTACTAAAACTTATTTTGTGGTCGAGTTACACGATTTGTGGATTTGGCATCTCATAAACTACCCCCAGTACTAGATACATAATACATCAACAATCTGTGATAGATTATATAACAAAACATACTTCCACGTGACACCTTATACTCAAATGAAATGTTACTATTAGTTTTATAGGCCTTAAATATATTTAATATTTTGTTAAATCTAGTTTTATTTTACTTTCCTTAATGTACCATATCAAGTTTTTTTGTATTTATTATACTTCTCTTCCTGTATAATAATATGTAGCGATACTTTTAATATCTATAAAACTATCACATTAGATAATCGCAATTGTAAGTTTTGTTTTCGCCTTGCGGGTTTGTATTTTGATCTAGCGTTGAAGTCTCCGTTAAAAAATTGATCTTTTAATTTAGAAACAATAATTAGACGAATTATTCCTTCTGCATGTTTAATTATAATTTCAAGCTGCTATGTTATCCTTGCTTTTACCGCTTTGGCTAAAAATTGCTTTTTTTCTCTATCTATAGATACCTAAGCCAATACTACGGACCTGTGGGACTCTATCAGCCAATAACAAACAATGCTTTTAACGGACTTTCCCAATTCTATCAGCAACGTTTTCCTGTACAAACTTACAATAATAATCTCATTGACCAAACAAACACATTAAAAGATGCGGAAACTGAATTTATAGAGAAAATAACTAAAAATAAAGCAGAAGAAGTACCTATTAAAAATCCTCAGTTAAAAATAGAAAATCCATTGGAACAAGTCAAAGTTTCTCGTATCATCGAGGAGAGAAATAAACAATTGGAGAAACTGATAAATTTAGATAGCATCTTAAAAGAATTGAATGCCAGGAGTGCACCGTATAAAGCACATCCTTTGTTGAACTTCTTAAAAAATCGGAACACGCTTCAGGAAGACAACGTTATCAGGTTTCGGAATGGTGGCGATACTAGTGACACCATCACTTTAGTGTTGAAACCAGTCGCAAGGGCTATAGCAGGACAAGAAGGAAAAGCTATAGCCACACCAGTATCTAGGGCTATTTTAAGGCAAGGTACCAATGTGGATGTGATCTTTGAACCGGATGCAGTAGCCATAGCTGGTCCTGGTGGAATAGCACACGCAGAAAGTGACCTAGAGATTAATTATGAAGATTGAAATTGTAAATTTTATGCCATTTTGAAAATACTGTACATAATATATTCCTACACATTATAGTTTAAAATTATATTTTGCTAAATAATAAAATTATTTCAAAAATCCTGTGTATCTTCATACAGTTATTATTAGATAGGTATTGTATAGAGCTGATGATATTCTGTTGTTGTTGTTTTAGTTTGATTTAGGTACAACTTTTACAGGTAAAGTAGCTACCTACCTAACATAACTATTAATACAAAGAAATTATTTTTGTTTGGATCACATGTAAGTCAAAACAACGGAAAATATAACCTAAGAATATTAAAATCGGATTTATCAATAAGAAGAACAAAGAAAATAATTAGATAGACTAATTGTAGTAGTTACAAAGCCATGTTTACAATCTGTCAATCAAAATTCGGCATTGAAGTAGCTTTAAAAATGTAGGTACCTAGTTTACTCTTCCTGAAATTGAACATAACCATGCAATACGGGTTACACGGCAATACATAACCATGCAGATCTGCGATTAGAAATTTATTTATTCTGAATTAAAAATGCCCTCGTTTCAGAAAAAGAAATTGTATATACAGAGTGTCTCAACAGTGCGATCTCGGAAGATCGTGCCTTTGTTAATGAAAATATTTTAAAACTGATTTCACTCATATATACAGACCGCTGAGGCGCACATTTTAAAATTATTAGCGTGTATAACATTTTGAATTCCTCGCAAAATTCTATGACAATGAAAAATAACATTACCTACTCCAAACTTTATACTTGTTGATTTATTGGTATTTTTATGGAAAAACAGCAGTCTAAGAAGAATTGGATATCTCAATACCTGTTTTTAATTTGATTGCGCACGCTTAGATTATGATTAAGTAAGAAGCGTTCTATTAGCATGATTACCTACCATATCCAAATTGTCTACAGGGTGGTCATAATATGCAACAAAATACAGCAAATAGTTTTTCGTAAGAAAGTTAATTTTTTTAAATGGACCACCATATATCTAATTATTTTTTTGAATTCTACGCATCGTTCTGCACAAAAAAAAAATACAAGCACTCGCCAGTGCTAAAATAAACAATTGCAGCGATAACTAGCCTTCTTTATAACGAAAATCGATTTTTCTATCAATAAGTGCTACTTATACCCTGTAGGCTATAAAAAACTGTGCTAAACAATTTAGTAAGGTATAAAGGTGATATAAACTTGTTATTAAAGAGCAGGTGTTGTTTTACTTATCTTAAAATAAAAGCAATTCATAACGCAACTCAATATCAAGCACTGTACATTTATTTTTCCACAAAAAAAATACCTAATATTGTTTTGCAAGAAATAGAAATATATAACGGTAATTTTATGTACATTTTTACATAATTTTTATTTCTCTAACGGTTTATTTTAGCACTAGTGTGTGCTAGTACTTTTTTGTGCAGAACGCATTTTTGTTACATTCGCCGAGAACCCACACCATGTCAATTAGTTCCTCCTGAGAAAAGTTCGCCTTATTTCCAAAAATTATGCAAATCTAACCTAACAATATCATCACCACTGAGAGATACCTTAATAACTTGTTTAGCACAGTATTTCATAGCCTACAGGACATAAGTAAAATTTTATTTCAAATTATAATATTAAAATGCAGATGTGATCAAACGTTTCGATTTATTTAAAAAAAGATTAAATCATGCGAGAAAACAGAATTTTAGGTAAATACTTGTTGATAGAAAAATCTTTTTTTTTATGAAGAAGACTAGGTAACTCAATTAACTCAATTAACGCAATTATTTATTTTAGCACGGGTGTGTGCTAGTACTTTTTTGTGCAGAACCATGCGTAGAATTCAAAAAATTAATTAGACACATGGTGTTCCATTTAAAAAGAATAACGTTTTTACGAAAAACTATTTGCTAACCCAACGCCGCTTGATCCAAGTGCATTTTGTTGACGTTGCTTGGCAACGAGTGCAGCGGTCTGTAACCAAGGTCCAGTTAGGTACCTGAAGGTTTTTTGATTATTACACCATTATTTTAAAAAATAATGCCAACATGTTATACATTGCGGAAATGAGAAAAAACACGACTATCGGAAAATGCCTAAATTAAACATGGCGCCCATAAGAAAAACAAAAGTTGGCCATGGTTACGCAGCCATTTTTGATGTTATTTCAAATTAGAAAATAACACTGCATTCCTTGTTAAAAAGTAGCTGTAGAATGTTTGTGTTTCAAATGTCTAGCTACGTTTGGTTTTGAATAAAAAATTAAAAACGATATCTTAACATTTCAGTTTTTTGCAGATATCTTTAAAATGTAAAATATCACAGAAATACGAAACTTTGCCAAATTTAAACATAGGCTCTATCTCCACTAATAAGCGAGATCCCCATGGTGAGCCTCGAAATTGAATCACCCGGTATACACGCTAATAATTTTAAAATCTGCGCTTCGGCGGTCTATATACAGTGTGTCCACGAAAGTCCGCACCATATGGAAAAAATTTTTATTGTGTATTTCTCAGAAAATTTTATTCTTTATAAAAGTTGGCGGTTCGTATGAAACTAAAACTGCAATCGTCAAATATGTAAACTTCGCTGCCATATACCGAGCGATTCAGAATATATGAATTTGTGATAAGAGTAAAGTACCTTTATTTTCATTATTATCGATAAATTTTATCTGGAAATGTTGTTTAGAAGTAAAAATTATATTCAAATATGAAATCACAGCCACCTACCTTGAAAAAAAATATTTTCAATTTTTTTTCTTAATTATTACTCTTGTGACAAATATTAGTAAATGCCAGTGATACTAAATGGTTCTTTTTAATCTATTATTTAGAAATTTAAGAAGTTTGAATACATTTTTTTTATATTTTGTTATTTAGTACCGCGCGTGAGAACCGCTCGCTGTAGATAGATAACTACTATTATAAACCTATCCACAGTCATTAATATTAACTGAATAAAAGGTAAGTCACACTCCTGAATTAGTTACTGTATGATATATTAATATCTACAGGGTGAAACATCAACTTCGCACCAAGAAAATGAGTAATTTTGCGCTAGTTCTAAATAAACATTAGTTACAGCGCCGCAGTGAGGGGGGGGGCGAAGGGGGCAACGGCCCCAGGCGCTTCAGCGTAGGGGCGCCGTTCCATATGACTTACTTACTCCCAGGTTACGCCCAAAATGACCATGATTATTGTTTGAGCTTTCATTTAATCGTACGTATTAGGTTCCATTTACTTCTAATGTAGTATAACAACTGTTGATAGCGTCCAGAAACACACAAATTAGAAACTGCAGGGAGCTGGAATATGGTACCAACTGCAGAAACTGCATTAGAAATGTAGGTTGTGTAGGTTATCATAGAATAGCTATTTTTAAACCAAATAATTTGTATGTGAAACTTAATTTATTTAATTCTAAAACACTTGGGTTCTCATACATTCATGTCAAAGACGTTGAATAATTAAAAAATTCAGAGAAATGTTATTTGGTTTTAAGAGCGCCATCTTATGATACATGACACTACTCTCCGTATGCTCTTTGTAAAATTGGTACCACTGCGACTCTCTTCAGCGTTCAAACAATACGTTTCCCGATGCGAGTTCCTTCATAAGTTGGTCTCCTATAGTCTGTATGATCTGTATACTCTCTAAACACTTTAGCGTGATTTTCTATACAGCTTATGCGTATAGTAGCAAGTATTTAGTAGTTGATCTAATATTGACGCCTTTTTAATGTTATTATCATAGTAAATAATAATACATAATAACAATTTTGTATTTCGTCGTTGATCTTTATCACAGAAATTCAAATATGAACGCCTTTTACTTTATCATACGTAGTACGACAAAGTATTGTAATCGTGTCGAAAAAAAGTTTTGAGATTTTAGCGGAAATATGGCCTTTTGGCTTCCCTGAAAAATGTCCGTGTGTGTGTGTGTTTCCGTTTTTTTTTTTGTGGCGACGATTCTGGACAAACTACTAAAGGTATCAGGACGAAACTTCATATTTAGTTTTTTTTTTTATATTTTTCAACAATTTTGCAAATGAACCGCCATTTCTGTAATTACGTCAAAATAGTTAAACAATAAATTAAAGTAGACGAAATTTGGAATAATTTATGTCTATAGCATTTTTTGGTAAAATTAATAGTTTAGCTGCATGAGCGATTTCTATTTCATCGAGATCGCACGTACTGTACTAAAACTAGTAAGCCAGGATTTGACAGATATTTTGATTCTATTAACAGTATTGTCAGCACATCAGGTTTTGACACTGCTGTATAGTATGGTAAAGTCATGTGCCTAGCCACATCAGATTTTTTCTATATTTGGCCATTGTTTCTCGCTAACGCGGTAAATTTTAAGATAATATTGTAGCCTTTTTATTGTTTATAAATTTGTTATTAAGACTTTTTATCGGATGTTTGATTAATACGATTATAGAATTATCAATTTGGTCCATGTGGTGCCTGTATTTCCGGCAACAATCTAATCTCTCGACAACTGAGTGAATTATGTACTCGCATCGTTCATTAATTTGCTATAAGAATTGTTGGGTCGTGTAGAAGGGCGACAACATTAGTTAGCATTCACTCGTGTTATTGAGAGATAATGTTTAAAACCGATAATTCAGAGAAAATGGACAACATTGAAAAGTCTATATTCGTGTTTATTGAACGCTGACAATTGTTTATTATACATTGGGTCTTACTCGATGAATACGAGCTAGAAATTCGTATAGAAAATTAACACCAATTATTCCTAGCATATTAATAAGTAATCAAAAGGCTACAATATTGGTTGAAAATTAGACAAAATCTTAAATTCTAGGAAAAGAGGTCAATGATTCTTAAATAAAATGTAGTTACAAACAATTATTAATTACACAAACAATAGAAATGCGGCAAAATTACTTGAAATGCATTTTATAACGGCGTCCATATTTCCTGAAAGAAAGAATCACCTATTTGCTCAAAGGGGCGCAGGTTAGATATTTGGCCCCAGGCGCAAGATTTGCTTACTGCGGCGCTGATTAGTTATCATACCAAAATAACAAAAAATATAAAAAATGTATTCAAACTTCTAAAAAAATATATTAAGAAGAACCTTTTAGTATTACTGGCATTTACTAATATTTGTCACAAGAGTAATAATTAAGAAGAAAACTGAAAATATTTTTTTTTCAAGGTAGGTGGCTGTGACTTCATATTTGAACATAATTTTTACTTCTAAACAACGTTTCCAAATAAAGTTTATCGATAATAATGAAAATAAAGGTACTTTACTCTTATCACAAATTCATATATTCTGAATTGCTCGGTATATGGCACCGAAATCTACATACTTGACGGTTGCAGTTTTAGTTTCATACGAGCCGCCAACTTTTATAAAGAATAACATTTTCTGAGAAATACACAATAAAATTTTTTTCCATATGGTGCGGACTTTCGTGGACACACTGTATATATATGAGTGAAATCAGTTTTAAAATATCTTCATTAACAGAGGCACAATCTTCCGAGATCGCACTGTTGAGACACCCCTGTATATACAATTTCTTTTTCTGACACCCTGTATCTACTACGACAAATAATAAGCATCAATCATAGGCTGTTTAAATTAATGTGAGATCGATTAAGTTTTAAACGATTATTTTTTTGTCTATACTCAAAATATATTGATTTCAAAATCGGAAGTGTTCTGAGTGTTATATGCATTGCAGATTTACAAATGACGTGGATATGTAATTTTTATGCAAAATGAAATTTACTTACAATTACTTACACTTAACTTACAATTACTTACAATTATACAAACTATTGCGTCACATTTCTTATATTGGATGAAACTTGTATGGAAAGTTCATCAAGGACTTGTCAAATACACATCATGAAGAACTTGACAAAGAAACTGGACAACACTTTGATAGTGTGCCTAGTTAAGGCTTAAAATATCCATACAATATCCATGTCATTTTGATAAATGTCACTTCGCTTTTTCGAAGTACATTTATGATGACATTTCTCTATATTGACTTGCATTGCCTCTAGACTCATTATACAGGATGTCCCACGTTTTTTTCGGCTTATTTCAGAATGAAAATGTCATTCTGAGTAAAGAAAACAATTAAAAGTAAATACATTTTAGTTAAAATATTAAAGATAATTTAAATAAATTGAATAAACAATTGAAAAAACAAATAAATCCAATTGAAACACTTTTACTTTTTCTTAAGGAAGTAAACTTCCTTCTGAGTGAAAAGAAGTTACATGTGGATTTTTCAATTCCTCAAGAAGTTAGAGTTGCTAATATTTTAAACGGCTGTAATTTTTTAAGGATATGAAAATATAAAGTCCATCCATATGAAACCTTCCTCTCAGCATATCATTTACTATACAACCAATGTTTCGCGGGGGAAAAAGCACCCTGTATGAAATAGCACAATGTTCATTTACTTCCATTGGATTCGTACTTGAAAGCAGATTTCAGAAGTCACTATCAGATAAGCATGGGCAATCGTAAACATACGTAAGAAGATCTTTTCCAAATAAACCAGTCTACAATAAAACATTTTGTGTTTTATTATATTCAATTGAAGCAGTTCATCAAATTGATTTTCAGATGTTACTCCTGTAACATAGTTTTTGGAGTTGTGCTACTAGCATAATAAACCAGCTTATCATACATGAGAAATTGCAATTATCAGGACAATGATCATGGAAAAATTAAGGCCGATAGAGACAACATGCATAGGTTATTTGAAGAACCTACAGAGATAATACTTGAGAAAACGCAAAAATTAGTTGACATTTTTAGGAATAGGTGTCCCAAGACTAACCTCCAGTCAAGAGAAAGCAGCTCGGTTAAGAAAAAAAAACATTTCCGAACTAGTATTAGTTTGTACGACGTGATACATAATTCAATTAAGCAGAGATAGTTCCATCGGCTTGTATGCAGAGTGTTCACAACGTTGGTTGACATCTCGTCACAGTTTTCACCATAAAAGTCGATTTTTTAATGTAACATTTTTATCATTGGTGTAACATTGGTTACATTTTTGGAACCTATGATTTTTTCACAGTAGAAAATACTACTTTCAGTAATGCATACATTTATAAAAGACGGATTGCAAGGCCCCGCCATCAGGGTCGAGAAATTTAAATTTAGATTTAATACCGGTTGATTTTACAACCCTTGTTATTTATTAGTGATACAAAGTTAAATTAACATAAAACCGAATTAAATTACCATAATAATAATAATAACTACAAAAATTACTGACCTCTCGCAAAATGTAAAAATGTAACGTCAACAAGATGAATGATCTTGCATGCATGACTTGCGAGCGCAAATTATTATTTTACGATTGTTATTCAGTAACTATATAGTATTGGTCGTGTTGACACGCAGAATTGACAAGAAGGTCGCCATATCACAGCATTATTTACATACAATGCTACCGATTTACTACAATGGCAGTATTAGCATTATTCTCTTGGTATAAGTGGTTGGGCAATTAGCTAACTATTGGGAGAAAGCGGGCGGATAATTTTTTTTTCAATAACAGCCCACTTGATGTAGGTAACGACAACTTCCGGTATAGAGTGGTATTGTTTTTTTGATTTTAGTATAATCTTATAGATGTTAATCTACTAGTGTACATAACATTTCAACAATCGTCCACCTATAAATAAATAATCTTGTTTAGTATTTTGCGTATATTTTGGATGCCAGAGAACAAACAGTTTTATGAAATTGTTGGGATGCCAAACCAAGCATATCAGAACGCCCAGCTGCTTAAAAACACGTTATGCTATATTTTTATAATCTCGTAATTTATTTTTTCTGTGACGAAATATCTTACACCAGTCCAGTCAATAAATAGTTTGAGCTTACATAAGGTCGAAAAAATATATACACTGTGAACCAAAAAAAAAAACGGTAGAAATTTTTAATAACTTATATTTCCAATGATATCCAGTAAATTCAAGCATTCTATATATAAAAATTTGATGTGGCCAGGCACATGACTTTATCATACTATAGGTATATAAAGTTAATAATTTAGCTGCATGAGATTCTATTTCATCGAGATCGCCTATGTCTGCATTAAAATAAAACTAGTAGAACTAGACAGATATTATGTCGATTAAGCTGCGTTCGGATATTGTATACCGTTGACACCGGGTACACCGTTCAAATGACACTTACGTGTTATTTGGTGTAAAAAGTAACGGTGTACAATATCCGAACGCAGCTTATATTGACAGTAGGTGTTAAAATCATGTCAAAACATTACCTACTGTCATTAGAATCATAATTTCTGACATATCCTGGCTACTAGTTTAAATGCAGTACGACCGATCTCGATGAAATAGAATTTGCTCATGCAGCTAAACTATAAATTCTACCAAAAAATGTCATATACATAAATTATAGAAAATTTCCTCTCCTTTAATTTATTATTTAACTATTTTGACGACATTACACAAATAGCGGCTCATTTACAAAATCTTCGAAAAGTGCTAAGAGTAAACCACCAGTTCCTTTGGACCCTTTTCAACAGAAAGCTTTTCAGCTCTAAGTTTGGTTATGAAACTTCTAAATATGAAGTTTTGTCCCGATACCTTTAGTAGTTTCTCCGGAATCGTCGCCACAAAAACGGGTACACACACACACACACACACACATACACACACACACACACAGACATTTTTTTGTACCTTGGTCAAAAATGTTCAGGGGACCCAAAAAGACATTTCCGCTAAAATCTCAAAAAAATTTTTTGGCATGATTACAATACTTTACATACCGCGTATGATAAAGTAAAAAATCTGATGTGGCCAGGCACATGACTTTATCATACTATATATAAAATTAATAGTTTAGCTGCATGAGACTCTATTTGATTGAGATCGGCCATGCCTGCAGTAAAATAAAACTACTAGAGCTAGACAGATATGTCGATTAAAGCTGCGTTCGGATATTGTACTCCGTTGACACCGGGTACACCGTCCAAATGATACTTACGTGTTATTGGGTGAAAAAGTGTAATGCAATATGCGAACGCAGCTTATATTGATAGATGTTATTGTCAAAACATTAGCGTTCGGCACCAAGACTACCTACTGTCATTAGAATAAAAAAATCTGACAAATCCTGGCTACTAGTTTTCATGCAGTACGACCGATCTCGTAGAAATAGAATTTGCTCATGCAGCTAAACTATTGATTGTACCAAAAAATTTCATGGTGATAAATTATTCAGAATTTCCTCATCTTTAATTTATTATTTAACTATTTCGACAAAATTCCAGAAATGGCGGCTTATTTGCAAAATCTTTCAAAAATGCTAAGACTAAACCTCCAGTTCCTTTGGACCCTCTTCAACAGAAAGCTTTTCAGCTCTAAGTTTGGTTATGAAACTTCTAAATATGAAGTTTCGTCCCGATACCTTTAGTAGTTTCTCCGGAATCGTCGCCACAAAAAACGGGTACACACACACACACATACACACACACACACAGACATTTTTTTTAACCTTGGGCAAAAATGTTCAGGGGACCCAAAAAGACATATTTCCGCTAAAATCTCAAAAAAAATTTTTGGCATGATTACAATACTTTACATAGGTACTGCGTATGATAAAGTAAAAAAAAACTTGCTTATATTGTAAAGATTTAAAACATACAATTTTCATAATAATTGAACGTTTCATTCCAATATTGTTATGTATGGCTATGTAACATTTTAGATAAATCGGGTCCATTTAATGTGAAATAAAAATATTAAACTTAATAGGTAATGATATTTGTTTCCTTTTTTGCCAAAAAGAACACTAGACATTCTATAGCATCGTGTACACGCTGTTTGTACTCAAAGCAAGATAAAACAGTGTGCTGGGCTTTGCAACGATAACATAGCACAGGCACGACAAATCCAATTGCGTACTTGAGTTGGTGGAGTTGGTGGAGAAACCATAACTAACTTTTAATTTTCTTATTCGCGTCATGTTTGTCGTGTCATATCTGACACGAAGATTTTCTCCATAATCTTTGTAAAGTTGGTGCCAATATCATCAACTTTCGGCTCTCTTGAAATTTCTTCAATGATGAGCGATCTTCTAAATCCAAATAAGGTAATATTGGTCGTTGGCAATACATCGTGTGAGGTATCATTGGATAGCAACAAGTGTTTGATTTCTTTTAATTTAACGTCACTGAAAAGAGTTAATGAGAACTTAAAGTTGGTAAAACTAGGTGGCACCAGTTTTAGACACTTTTAACTTATTTAATTGACATTACATAAAAAAACTACCTACTGGATCAATTTCCAGCAATTGTTTGATTTTCTTCGTCCATAACCTCTGGTACAATAAATATGGCAGTTATTCAAAATTAAACCCATAGGAAGAATCAACTCGGGCTCGCCTACACACATTTCAGGGACACTATGTTTATCTATTCTACGGAATAATACGGAAGCGTGTCACGCACAATTCTAATCAAAACCTCCACAAATTAGAATAAATAGCATATACATGAATCAGATTTCTTTAAAAACACGCACAATTCCAAGAGAATCCTCCCTGAAACAACCTTATAGATTGACGCGAGTTGCATACGAAAGAATCCAATTAATAACATCCAAGCGGTCTATGTATTTGTCATTCAACGGCAACTTGATACTCACCTACTTACCATTCTATCTAACCAGAATATCATATTAGATTGCGTAGTTACACACGCACTCCCGTATATATTCATCTCAAAGATGTCTATTGTCTAATTGTGATGTAGCCAGACGTCAAGCATTTGGCTATTTATGTAGTTTTACCGAATTATTATTTTTTTATTATTATTTCCTATCTCAAATACCAGCATTCAATACGATGATGAAGCAAAATTTAATTTCTTACGGTAATACTTATTTAATAACTTACGATATCGTAAGTTCAATGGAAACAATATTATCTTATCACCAACACATGTACCTATGTAAAAAGTGCATTTAAAATAATCTTCAATTCCAATTTGATGTATGTATTTTGAAGGATCAATACTTCAAACACAGTCTTAAAAACAAGACGAATTGCCTACTTTGTTAAGATTGAAAACAAACCATATTCGCATCATTTAACATCATTTCAATCCAATGGTATGTTACTGTATGCATGGAGATGCAGCAGATTTGATATTATCATGCGAATTTTATGCGACATGAAAGCGTATTAAAATTAATGGGTAATGACTTTTGTTTTGTTTTGATTAAAATAATAGTAGAGATTTTATACCACCATATACACGGTGATTTTTTACTTTATCATACGCAGTATGTAAAGTATTGTAATCGCGCCAAAAAAAAATTTTTGGCGCGAAATATGTCTTTTTAGGTCCCCTGAACATTTTTGACCAAGGTACAAAAAAATGTCTGTGTGTGTGTGTGTGTGTGTGTGTGTGTGTGTGTGTGTGTGTGTGTGTGTGTGTGTGTGTGTGTGTGTGTGTGTGTGTGTGTGTGTGTGTGCGTGTGTGTGTGTACCCGTTTTTGTGCCGACGATTCCGGAGAAACTACTAAAGGTATCGGGACGAAACTTCATATTTAAAAGTTTCATAACCAAACTTAGAGCTGAAAAGCTTTCTGTTGAAAAGGGTCCAAAGGAACTGGAGGTTTAGTCTCAGCATTTTTGAAAGATTTTGCAAATAAGCCGGAATTTGTCTGGAATTTCGTCGAAATAGTTAAATAATAAATTAAAGATGAGGAAATTCTGAATAATTTATGACTATGACATTTTTTGGTACAATCGATAGTATAGTTGCATGAGCAAATTCTATTTCATCGAGATCGGTCGTACTGCATTTAGACTAGTAGCCAGGATATGTCAGAAATTATGATTCTAATGACAGTAGGTAATGTCAGGCTAATGTTTTGAGATGATTTTGACAACACCTACTGTCAATATAAGCTGCGTTCGGATATTGTACACCATCACTTTTTACACCCAATAACACGTAAGTGTCATTTGAACGGTGTACCCGGTGTCAACGGTGTACAATATCCGAACGCAGCTTAATCGACATAATATCTGTCTAGTTCTACTAGTTTTATTTTAATGCAGACGTATGCGATCTCGATCAAATAGAATCTCATGCAGCTAAATCTGGCCACATCAGATTTTTTTAGCGTACAGAGTGAAATTTTGAAACAAAAAAATAATTTTTTATTCTTTTAATCCTAAAACAGTGGAGTTGAATGTTCTTAAGGAAATCATTACACACGCATGACAAATCTCATCACAACTTGAATTATGTTTTAAGATGATGGATAAACCATGGCCATCTTTTAGATTTCTTAATGGGCACCATAGATTATTTGGACATTATTGAAGAATTTTCTTGGTTCTGACACTATGACAGTTTGTCTTCACTTGTGTGACGGTTAGGTCTATTCGTTTTACAGGTAAAAATTACAATTTTCAATTAAAAATATTCAAAAAATAAGACTAACGCAATGTATTCAGATGGTTTAGGCTGACGTTGGAACTGCTCTTCATTTAAAAATAAGACTGGGTTTCAAGTGATGTGCTATACTAAAAAAACGTTGATACATCTCCGATTCAATCTTTGCAAAAACAAGCAAAACATAGTACCTAACATTGGTCTAAAACTGTAAAGTCTCAAAACACAATAAGTGTGATACATCATAAATTAAAATGAAGAGAAGATATCTCGTGTATGTGCAAGGTATTTGTTACAAACGTCCAATTCTACTTTTATTTAGTAGAAATAATTAAAATTTGTTTTAAAACTTCAACCTGTATACGAGAAACATCACACTGTATACGGCGCAATAAAATATTTCACATTAAATTGACCCGAAAATCAAAAATATTGCATGGATATACAAAAAGTAACATAACTTTGGATTGAAAGGTTTTGGTATTGCGAGCAATATTGCGAGCGTTTTCAATCTTCAGAATATAGGCGTTTTCAAAGTATAATTTGAAATGTTTTGTGGGACTTCTATTTTACCCAATCTTGAATTCAAGGTTGACAAAGATTCTGAAGTTCTTTGTCAACGAGATTTATTATCTGCCCTCATAAGAAATAAGAAGTTGATCTTTGAAAAAATTGTTATAATTTTTCTATTTCAACGTAACAGTTGATTTCTCTATTTACCCTAACCTGTTCTGTTAACCAAATGTACAAAAACCAAAATATGTTAATATGTTTTTTTTTTACTTATCTATGCTGATTTTTATGGGCGATGCTTTGGAAATTCTGAAAATTTCCAAAGCAAAAACATTTGTAAAAAGCGGAACAAAGTTCTGGGCGCTTCATCAACGACCCAAGTGGTCAAAACTGTCTCGCCCAAATCGGGACGGTTGGTCACCCCAACGTACATACGCCATGAAAATGTGTATTTGATATTACCCCCCCCCCCCTCAAATTTGGCTCGAAGTTCCCTGCAGTTATGGCGCCGCTGTCTAGTGTCTTGTTTCTTTGGTATTTTTTTTGTCCTGTTCAAAAATGAGATCCTTATCTAATCAGTTCCGTGCGCACATTCATAAACATGCAATCAAATAATTAGGACTATATTTTCAATATTTATTTACATTTATATTTATTTTTTACGTTAGCACAAAGTTTGTATTTTGAAATTCGCGACCTTACTCATATTTCTCTTCTTTAGTCGTAGTCAAGAGAAACCATACAAGATAACAACATTGCCATTCTATGGAGGAGCTCAAGGTCAAGTACTGCAAATCGTCGAAACTCCTGACGGTGCCGTCGAATCTCAGGTCGTCCAGAAACCAGCAACGACTCTACCTCCCGATCCCATTGAAAAAGTCTCACAGTACGAATACCCGGAACTTCCAACCAAATATGAATCCGAATACGGATACAACATCAGAAATATACAACAATCATCTAGTAGCATCATCAAACTCCAACAAGTCGCCAAAGAAAGAGGTGTTCTGAACGAAGACGAGACGGCCCAGTACGAAAAGGACATGGAGGTCATCAACGAGTCCGCAAAAGCTTTAGGCGATCTTCAATTGGAGAACGCTTCTGATGATTTCTTTAGTGATGAAGGATTGACGGCTTGGTTTGATAAGAAGAGAGAACAGCAGTTGAAGAAGAAACCAGCTGTTACTACTACGACTACTACGACCACTAGAACTACCACTAAGAAGAAAGATAATAAGGGTTGGGTGCACAGGGGATCTGAACAGAAAAATAAGAAAGAGGAGCCGAAGCAGAAGGAGAAAGAAAATAAGCAGAAAGAAAAAGAAAAGGAGAAGGAAGAAGAAGAGGAAGAAGATCCGGAGGAAGATGATGCTGGGGACTCTGTTATTATCAATCAGCCGTCAGATGACGCTTCTGTTGCTGAGGCCAAGCCGGTTGGATTAGCTGTTGCAGGTAATCACGTTTTAGCTTTCCTATTAACCCCCGTTATGTTATTCCTGTTCAGACAGCTTCACATTATAAATTGTAATGGCATGTGACACTCTTCATAAACTTCAACAATGTGCCGAAATAAAAATCAATGTGGGTAAAATGTTTCAAAACTTGTCCTTTTCCTGGTATCCGGATGTCTTCGTCTACGAATGTATAAACTTATTATTATAATGTGGAGAACCAAAACAACCTCTTTAACTGAAATATTCACAGATTCCGGTTGCCTCAGGTTACACCGGAAGTACTCATTAATCGTCGTTTTACAATTTTAGAGCAATTGTATGTTACATTCCCTACACATAGCATTCTCTGCACACAGAAAAGTGATGAAAAGTGATCTTCTCTTGAAAGAAGATAGAATCACTTGAAGGAAATAGTTGGTAAGTTCGTATTTACGCGAAAGTTTATTGACTTCAATTAAGAAATTTATTTCTTGGAATAACTACTAGATTATAGGAAATTTTTACTCCGTTGGAGAAAATAGTCCCAGTGAAGTTTTTTGTGAGTTTTATTTGTGATAAAAATTTTTGCCATCATAAACAGAGGAATTAACTTTATTTATTAAAAAATTATCCAACTTGATGCAAATATTTTGTTGATGTAGCACAAATAAGTTTTCAACTAAAAGCAAGGCATAGAACTGTTATTGTTAATACTCTAAGGTTGGAAGGATTTTGTATATCTAAACTCGGTTTATACTTTAAACTGGCATTGAAAAACCCGCCCTTAATGGTGTCGCACGGGCATCCAGTAGCAGATTATGTATCCAATAAAGAGTGAATTTGAATTTGAATCAAATTAATAAATAAGTTCATGATTATTATGTTTCTTGATTTAAAGTACTTAATCAATTTTCTGTGTGTAGCATGTGTGGAATTAAAGATAATCACTTCTCTAATTAAAAATTTATAGCTGCGCTGTTAGGGAATATTTCGTTTGGCGTTCTAAGCCCAAGTATACCTGGGCCCAGTACCAAGAATAACATCCAAGATAGACTGGAGGTGGTTCGAATGCAATTCTTGAATCGGGCTTACCAAACCTCAGCCTACGAGGAGTGAAGTACGCAGATTTGCGTAAAGTAAATGTTCCTAACCACACTGTAGATGTTGCATCAAAACCCACACCAAATTACCTGTTTTAAAGAAGAAGGTATGTATTGTTTATATTTTGCAATATTAGTAAACATACCAACATGGCATGAACATGAACATGAACATGAACATGAACATGAACATGAACATGAACATGAACATGAACATGAACATGAACATGAACATGTATGAACATAAGTTCATCTGTTGCTCATCTGCTTTAAAACAGGGAATTTAGTATGGCTTTTAACTCGACGTTAACAGTTTTATGAGGAATGTGTCTTTTGTTAGGCGTCAAACAGCGTACTTACTTTTTCTTGGACGTTGGTCCGGTAAGCCCATTTCAAGATCTGGAAGCCGCAATTCACAAACGAATACAATCTTTGTTGACTTCATAGTTGTAAAATTTTGTAACCAACGCGAATATTAATCAGCGATTAATGACCTCGACAATTAACAAAAGTCTCTATCATTAATTTGCTCTTTTTAATATACTTGTTGGTTGAATAACTATTAACGGGGTCTTCCGCTTTGTTGGTTTTAAAAAATCAATTTTTCTTTTTTTCGTTTATTCTAATCTAGAAGGTCTCAGAATTGTTCCTGTAAGAGGGTTTTGCAAAATTCGCCCTAGTTCTGGAGTTGTAGCCGGTGATTTGTGTGTGCGTCGATCAGTGTTGTGATAAGGGAGGAAGAAATCCCTCCGAACGTGCGAACTGCGTACTTATATACGTATTCCATATGACTCGCCCAAGTCATAGATCTCCCACCACTGGTATCTATACCTTTTGTCATCCATTAGTCGTGTTTTTCCAACTGGTAAACACGTTTTTGGAAAATGAATTTCATATATCGAGATGATTCTTTGTTTTTCATGTTCAGCACACATCTAGTTTTTGTTCGATAGTTCATTTTTAAAATTTCTTTTTATTTCTCTTTTACAACGTTCTATATCACGAAAAGAGCGGCGAAAACACACCTTTTTTGGACATACGACCGCCATTTTGCTAAAAATCAAAATTTTGAGAAACTGAACGATCGAACGATAGCCAACGAAATAACAATTAAGAAAAGGTTTCATTTTTTTGTATCAGACGACCACACGTGTAATCGTGGTTACCGTTACACATTAATGTTTGCACAAAACCGCGAACAAAGTAATCTGCAAGGTCACCGAGACCATCACACTAATTTTGAAATTATTAATTTTATACATCGATATTAACACAATCGAATAAGAAAAACTTTCTCTATAATTCTTGTGTGGTTCTTGCATTATCAATTCTTTAAAATAGGCTCGAAAAGCGGCCAACAAAGCGTAAAACCCCATCAAGTCATCATGCCTGCCTTTGTCAATTTTTTACTAAAACATTTGAATAACATAAACACATGTGAGGTATAATAGCGAATGTAACATAGGTACAATTACGACAATTACAAAAATGGAATACAGTATAGGCTATTTTAAATAAGAAAGTTAATACTACATACTTCCATTGTAACCGGAAGAGACCGAAATCTAAAAATATTTTATTTAAAAATATCGTATCCAACATTTCCTTCCATGCACAATTTCTTCTTTCATGTGGATCTTCTACTTCTAATGGATGATCATCGTTAAACACTCTGTATATATGTACTCATGTTAACTATAACCCCTAATTCATACAAGTCTCGGGTGGAATACGTTAGAGAATAATAAAAAGAAATTGAGAATTCAACATTAATATTGGTTATAAAATAATTGAAATGAATCGTTCTTTATAATAATAATTATAATTTTGGTGTGTGTTTTTCAAAAAAACAATAATTTATCTTATATTTTTTTATTCGACTTCTTAATTTTTTTAACAGTTTTTTATTAAAGTGTTAGGTACTACATGTAAAGAAGAGTAATACACTGAAATTCATTTTTTTATCGCAATCAAGAACAATCATTTGTTTATGCAATCGTCAATATGACATTGCTCAACGCGGAAATTGCATATAAACGCATTTAATAAGTCCATAATCCTCGGAAATTATACCCACATATCCGTTTATCCGTTGTTAAATGATATAATTTCTACATTGAACAAATTTGTCACAGTAAATACAGCCGTAAACCATACGACGCAAACTACAAAAATATTATTGCAAATAATAATAATAATAATATTATACAGATCAATTACCTGTTACATTAGTCATAACATGTATAAGTATAGCGATAACATCATAATTTATTTTGTTCTTAAATTACATTACAGGTGTTGGAGGAGTTGCTTCAAGTAAACCAGTAGCAACAGCAGTTGCAGGTCCTGCTGGGTTAGCTGTAGCTCGTCCTGTGGCAACAGCCATCGCAGGAGTTGATCCAGAGCAAACCCTGGTTCCAGTATTTGCCGAAGGTTATGTGAAACCAACAAAGAAGAGAGAACCATCGAGCAGCAAAAAGCAACTTTCATCCAGTGATTTGTTAAACAGGATTATCTCAAAATATCATCATGTCTGATCTAACAACATCCCAATTCTTCCTATTATATTAAAATAATATCAATAATAAATTATTTATGTAATTTTATTTTATTTATGTGAGAAATTAAATAATATATAAATTAAATAATATCTATGAATTAATTACTCACCATGCGGTTGCGTTTGTTTTATTTCTGCTGAATCTGACTCAAGATGGGCGAGGTTATGTGTCATTTTTTTAGTTTTGAATTTGGCGTGGAGGAACAATGGTGGCCAGTTTTTTTGTGGTGTCTTGTTTTAATTGGTTTTAGTTGGAAGGTGATGCAAGCTTGTCGGCTTGTTGACTCGGGATGGATTACTGAAATTCGGGTGACAAAGGAGTTATATTTTGATATGATCGTTCTCGGAATTGTGAGTTGGACTACTTGTGGGGACGTGTCTTGTTTTTAATTGTATTCTCGAAGTTAAATTGTAAAGTATTTGATTTATACACTTTATCAGATTAATTACACTATATTTTAAATTTGATTGGTGAATTATGAATACTTAATTTCATAAATTTCCCTAAAAGTCTGACATTTTGAGTGTATCAAATTTGTAACTCTCAGATACAAAGTTTGTCTCCGGATTCGGCAAAGTTTGAAAGTCCCACATCTCTATCCAAATAACGGCTACATGAAGGCTGTATACAAAAACCGAATAATTCCTGACTATAGTACAGTAAAATCTGATAAAAACGGGACTGTTGCGAGTAATAAATCCAATAAAATTGCCCTTTTGGGATACTGTTACGTAGCTCTTAATGGGGGCTGGTCCAGGCCAGGGTTGATATAAATAAAACTCACACTGGTGTTTTACATACTGTCTATTGTCGCCAAGACAGTCCAAAAAAACAGCTGAGAAGGCAGGCCAGTGCCTTCTCTTACGGGTGTCGGATGTCTCTCTAGTGAACCCACAGACTAAAATACCATCTCCCGATACTCCGCTATGTGGCTACTTATATCAATTCTCCAAATACGTCATTACTATTATTTAGGTTATCAAACGTCGAGGTTGTTCACTTGAGTTTTGTGCAAACTCGGCGTCTGAAACCCATACTTTGAAACTGCAAGCATTGAGCAATTCAGGTCGTCGACATTATTATTTTATAAAACCTATTCTAACATAATAATAACTTTATTTTAATTTACTTCGTAACAACCCTCCTCGCCAATAATTGCTCGTCCCAGAGCAATGCCATAATTTGAACAAAATCTACAGCCACAAAGCGAGGCATCAAAACGCCAACCAAAATATATTTTTATTGTACAGACAAAATAATTTAAAAAAAAAAAAAAACAAGAAAAAATACATACAAACATACTGTTTTACATACAAAAAAGAGAAAATCACCCTACAAAACACAAACAAATAAAATCAACACGCACAAAATTACAAATTCGTCGTGCTGGTATCGTATGCGGTTGCCACACTCTCATTCACCGGACTGATTATTGGATCCTCCCACCATCTGCCTTCTTCTAGGATTGCGATGATCATCTACCTAAGGGACATCTTTAAAGACGACTTCGACCGTGTACCCAGACTCTCCTATGCTTGTACAGCGGTGCGTCACGTGTCGGCAGCTTTTTGCAGACGACCATCCATCCGTATTTGAGATCCAATTTCTTCGCCATTGTATGTGACTTGTTCCAATGTTATACATCTGCCCTGGTTGTCGGATCCTCCCACCATCTTCCTTCTTCTAGGATAGCGATGGTCATCTACCTAAGGGACATCTTTAAAGACGACTTCGACCGTGTACACAGACTCTCCTATGCTTGTACAGCGGTGCGTCACGTGTCGGCAGCTTTTTGTAGATGACCATCCATCCGCTTTGTTTGTGGGATCTATTTTCATTCCTCCTCTCTTCGAGAACCAGGGACAGAACACTGCTTCCACCGTAGTGAGAATGGGCAATCTCATATTTTTCACACGTCAGCGTCATCTTTTTATCAAACATTTAAACTATAATAACACTATAAATGTACCAATACTAACTTCTGCTTCTTTGTTTTTCCAATCGGCATCTGCGAATGTCCGTCTACTTGAGCGGGAAATTCCAGAGAATGTCTCCTTGGGGGCGGGGTGGAAAAATTTTACTGGAATCTGCAGCTGGACCCATCATAATCTTCTTCTTACTCAATTCTACGCTCGCTTCATTATGATTATTCCTCTTCCTTCGTTTCTTCTCTTACTGGTCTTGTTGCTTGCCACCCTGACCTAAATGAGCTGCTGTTGTTCTCCATTGGGATCATTTTGCGCCTCCACCATGTTACGTAACTCTTAATTGGGGCTGGTCCAGGCCAGGGTTGATATAAATAAAACTCACACTGGTGTTTTACATACTGTCTATTGTCGCCAAGACAGTCCAAGAAAACAGCTGAGAAGGCAGGCCAGTGCCTTCTCTTACGGGTGTCGGATGTCTCTCTAGTGAACCACAGACTAAAATACCATCTCCCGATACTCCGCTATGTGGCTACTTATATCAATTCTCCAAATACGTCATTACTATTATTTAGGTTATCAAACGTCGAGGTTGTTCACTTGAGTTTTGTGCAAACTCGGCGTCTGAAACTCATACTTTGAAACTGCAAGCATTGAGCAATTCAGGTCGTCGACATTATTATTTTATAAAACCTATTCTAACATAATAATAACTTTATTTTAATTTACTTCGTAACAATACGACGCGGAAAATTTGGCTTCAGTTCTATGGGGTGCCCTAATTTTATGAGAGCCTGGTACCCCTAAAAGCCATATCTAACGTGCACGTTCACGGCTTTTAGCGTGTTTTCGTGATTAGTATGACACGATTGCGTTTTCTGACAAGGTAGGAATATCATTCTGTTCCAGGCAATAGAAAACCAACTGAAAGGTAGAAAAGCTCCTTCAAATACATTTTACAATATGTACATATTGTTGGTTATTATATACAGAACGCCTCGGCGTTCTGTATATATGAGTGAAATCCGTTTTAAAATATCTTCAATAACAGAGGCACAATCTTCCGAGATCGCACTGTTGAGACACCCTGTATATAAAATTAATAGTTTAGCTGCAAGAGCTTCTATTTGATCGAGATCGGCCATGTCTGCATTAAAATAAAACTAGTAGAACTAGACAGATATGTTGATTGCATTGACAGTAGGTATTGTCAAAACATTAGCGTTTGACACTACCTACTGTCATTAGAATCAAAATATCTGACAAATCCTGGCTAAGTAGTTTTAATGCAATACGACCGATCTCGATGAAATAGAATTTGCTCATGCAGCTAAACTACTAATTTTACCAAAAAATGTCGTCATAAATTATTCAGAATTCAACGAAGACGATCTTAACTCAAGTGCAATCCCAATGTCGTTACTATAGTCTTCGTTGCATGGGTCGATTATGAAGTTTCGTCCCGATACCTTTATTAGTTTCTCCGGAATCGTCGCCACAAAAAAGCGGGTACACGCACACAGATATTCTTTTGTATCTTGGTCAAAAATGTTCAGGGGACTCAAAAAGACATATTTACGCTAAAATCTCAAAAATTTTTTTGTTACGATGGCAATACTTTACATACTACGTATGATAAAGAAAAAAACAACAGTGACAATATTGATATTTCTAATAATTCTTTAATTACACACAGTATTTATGCATTGATTATGGATTATTACAACCAAGGTAAACAATCAATGAAAACAACACGATACATTCTCTAATTTTAACAATAATACCATCAATTTGAATCATAAGAGCCTTGTGAACGAACATGTTGATGACTGTCTATGTTGATGAATGTGACATTACGGTTCAACGATCGCGTTCGTTATTTAAATTCAGCCAATTGTTCGCATATTATTTGCCCCTTGTCCCATATAAGGGGTGTGTTTTCAAAAAAACGTTGTCGCAGGACCGACCTGCATGTCGTGTTCCTCGTATTGTTATTGTCGAAAAGTGCAAGTTAATATTTTCGTCGTCCATTTGCATAGATTATGCGTATGCCACCCGTTGCAGGTCTCTTTTTTTATTGCTTTTAGTCGTAAGTTGTTGGCGTGAACTTCAGCACACACATGAGTGTGAGTAGCCGCAGACCGATCAATAATATTTAATTTCCAGTGGAATTTAATATTTTAATATTCAATCCTCATACCGGAGAAGGTCGGCACCGTTCAGTAGACACTGTACTGTACACATATGACCTGTCTTCAAATAAATACGAGTGCACTTTTATTGTGTAAGGCTGCATTTTTATTCTTTCTATATATGCACCTATAAAATTATGTAACTGATGATTGTTAAATAATTTATTCGTAATACTTTATTTGGTACATGCTTGACATAAGACATAATTTAGTAATTTGATTATGTAATTTACGTTTACTTTGGGTATAAGTAATATATTTAATTTACAAAATACTTAAGTTACTATAACAAATACGTCTGATTTGCAAAACTCTACATACAGATATACCTTCATTAAAAATGAGAGGCTAAATAAAGACAAAATAAAGACAAAACTATATAATAAACATAACAATTGCTATAAATGTAATATTCAAAGCCTTTCGCTGTAAATTACAGTTATTTGCGCTTCCTTATGATACATTTATTAGAGAGCAGCGATGATATTTTACAGCAACAGAGCCTTTTTTTAAAATAGCCGTTTTACACTACGCAATTCTTGCGAAAGAAGTTAGACAGAAGTCGTTAAGCAACAATGCAACAATGCTACAATCTGCAAACAGAAAATGGTTCAATTTCTAGACAAACTAGTTAGCATAAAAAAATTCATCACAATTTCAGTTTAAGATGTTGTTGTACCTATTTACTGCACAAATTGTGTACTAAATTGCGCACTAAATAGCGTAGTGTAAAACGTCTATAAATCAACTTTTGCAATTTATGTGATGCATAATTATTTATAAGTAAAACATACAACATGAACAACATATTGCAATGTTTTTTATGCAAAATGAACGTCAGGTCATTGGTGATTTATTCGTTTATATGCTTATTTCTTAATGTATACAACTCTATCAACAGTAAATAACAATTACTGCATATTTAAATGACAATTTATGATAGATTTTAAATTTAAATTATTTTGGTAAACGTAATTTTTTTATGCAGATGACTTTCCGGGGTTGAACAAAAAAAATAGAAAGGTTTAGTTTGAATTATTTACGGTTTAGGTGATTTGTGAGGAAACTCTAGATGGTGCTATAGGTAAACAAAAGGTTATAGAATGTTTAGATTATTTTAAGATTTTAGATTTTAAAAAGAATGGACGTGATAATTTCCGATGCTAGGGATATATGTTGTTGATGATGTATCTTTCACTGAAATAAAAACAATTTACTTACAAATGATATCGCAGATTATAGTCATTATAATCGTTCGTTTCTTTTAACCTGGTACGTGCAAGTTTGTTAGTAAGCAAATGGCACATCAAAGTTTAAAGAATTGTCACATTAATAGTACAACAATACCAAAATTGTCCAACATGTCACATTGAAAAAGATCACAAAATGTCAAAAACAACACAATATTTGGTACTCTAAATAAAATAACGCGACCAGAACTTTGAACTTCTATGCTTTAAAGTGAATAATACAACTCCCTGAAGTTGGTCGAGGAAGGACTCCATTTTTGATCAGTAAATAAAAGAGTGCTGGTTCTGATGATTTATTTTTATTGGCTTCTAACCCTGAAGTTGTATTTAACGAATGTCGGGACCAAAATTGCCATTCGACCGGTTAAAAGCTGGTCCTACACCATTTACAAAAGTTTCACGTGGTTTCTAACTTCATATAGGTAGTGTAAATGTCATAATTCTTCAACATTATAAAGTGGAAAGGAGAATTGTTTGCCCTTTGGCACTTTTTTAATGGACAAACTATATAAATGTCGGGTCATTGCCTCTGAGCAAAAAAACACTGGCGGGTCTAGCTGTCATAGTTAAAGTTATAAAACACAATAATATTAACTATAGTAAAAAGTGATAACCATGGGCCATAAACATATAATAAATTGTTTCGTATTACTTAATTATTACTATGTACCATACATTTTGTATAGCCATCATAATGTAAGTAAGAAAAATATAATCCATGGATTGTAACCATAGATATTTTCTGGTTTACTTACGTAACATTCGTCGTCCGTCACACTGGATTACCTAAAACCACGCCGCGTTAAAACGCAAAACGTAGCGTCTTTTGATGATGTTACCCCAGTTTTCGCCAATCAAAACATCGATTCAATTGGGTTTTCTATGCTTTCGCTATTCTATTGTACTGGCTCCATTTCATACTTACACTCATTAGAATCATTCTATTGTTCGTAAGTGATACAGTTATCTCAGAGGAAAGTTTAAAAAATTCAAATTGTATAAGACTTATTATATTCAATACGATGTTTTTGAAAAGTTGTATTGCGTGGTGTAATTTTATAGGAGAAATATGCAGCAACCTACTAAATATTTTTTCCGAGATATGTATTGCCATATACACAAATCCTTTTGGCTTGTCTGTGAGGCAACCGGGGAGCGGAAGTATTAGATAAAATGGAAGGATTTCCACATTTTTACAACTTTGGTACAATTTGTTGGCCTGTTTTGACCTGCATTATTACATTTTTCTTTCTGTTTTCATTTAATGACGTTTCAAGTCAGCGTTTGTGTATTGTAATCTTACTGTGTTATCGAGTTTAGCCATTCCAATTGAAACGTTCATTTCTAAAACAGCATTATTTTGTTATCCAAAGAATTGAATTAGATCCTTAACATGTGTCATTTTTGACAGATGGTCGGTTAGAGTTTTATAATTCATTTAATTTAATAAGAAAATATGTTTTTCTACTTTGCATTCACAATGCACACATTGTAACACTGTTTTCGGTGTTACAATTAACACATTGTAACACCGAAAACAGTAACATTTTTGTCTAAGATTGCCAGAATTGGTAGACATTGATATCAAATGCCAAATGTCAAACGTACAATACATAACCACACAATGCCTCTTTTTAATCGCTTGCAATCGCATAAACTGCGAAATATCAATATTCTATACATATTTAAACATGTGTGTAGCCTGCTATAGTATGGCCAAAGGTTGTGGATTTCTTAGTTTTGCTGTGTTCATCAAAATACGCCAGCATAACGGTTTCGGTGATGTTTTACGACTCTGGTAAGTGATCGTTATCATTCTTTTCAACTAAACATCAAATCCCCTTTTCAGATATAATTCAAGGACCACATTTACTTTAATAAGGTATTATGCGAAGATCAAACCTACATCGTAGATATGAATGATTTTAATTACGGCTACGAGATTGTATATGCGCAATCAATGGTTTATCAGCATACACGTATAAAGCTATAGTACATTTAAAGTGTAGAGGATTTCTTAGTTTATGTAACGTATAAGTTTTCGGTAACATTTTCGACCGAATTCTGTTCGGCTCAATTCGTATTCATTTTTGTCCGTCGCTTTCGACTTCGTCTTAGTTCTGGTTGTGTGCAACATATTTGTATTACCTCCATCACATGTAATTTTACTAAGTATAATTTATTCTAATAAACTACTGTGCCGAAATTAAAATTGGGTTTCAATTATAAGTGCTTTTAAATATATAAGCCGCAACGGCTACGTAGCGGAATTAGGTAGACACCGCTATTAAACGTTAGGTTTAACACCTATAACACCTAACAATTCTTTAGTAAGTTCTTGTTCTTCGAAGTAACTAATCAGTCACCGCCAAACACTTCTATTCTGATTATTATACTTTTGAAACCACTATTAAAGTTGTTGACTTTTTAGGTTAAGTTTCATGGATTCATGTTGCCCCAAGCTCCATTATGATCATCGTTGAGACCTCGCTGAATATTTATTCAAACTTGTAGGCTAAAGTAGAGTAATTTTATTCACAATTAGATTTTGTCAAGATGTTATCTCATAGATCTCATCCTTAACGAAGTTGACAGTTACTACAGTGCTGCCACCGTGCCACGTGGTACCCACGAAATACCCTAGATTCTAATTTAGCGCAATATAGTAACCACAATTTCTAAATTTATATAAAATTAATGACGCAAAGTAGAAAAAATAGTATATTACACTCGTTTTATAAGACGTATTGGCGCACTCGTTCCATTTGGGCACTCCTCGCTACGCTCGTCGTGCCCAAAACAACTCGTGCGCCAATTTGACGTCTTATAAAACTTGTATAATAATATACTATTAGTTTGTTGGAATATTATATCAGAAACATGAAATAGGTATCTTAACACTAGTAGATTATTAGATTATTAAAATTTTATGAAACAGCGTTAATTCTCGCAACCACTGCTGTTATCTCCTCGTCCTCGTCACTGTCATCTAGATCTCCGCTAGCCATAGTGTTGCTATCTAAAGTTTCATAAAATATTCGGTGTTTTTATCGATGAACACTCCACAAAGAGTCCGAAGAAATTGTAGTTTCAAAGAATTTATGGAAATAGGATGTTGATACAATGTTTTAAGCTTAGTTATGAACTTTGCGATGTCTCCATATTCCAGACTGTATTGCAAGACTGTATACGATACAGTTTTAATTCTTTTAGCTCAATCGTTGGTGGTGGATTATTTATAAAAAAAACTTATCAGTTGACAATTTGAAATTTACCCCTATGATCGGGTATTCTCGCTGTGTCTACTAAGTTTCTCTTAGCGATGATTGATAAGTCTAGTAAAAAGCGAATGACCCCGGACAGGGAAGATATACGTAATATTTCGAACAACATTAGCCAGTGAACTATGATGAACATAAAATGCATCTTGACATAATTCTTTTTGCCTGGGTTTCTTGATCTTATATCAACTACTTCAGTAAAATAAACTTCCTATGAAGCTCTCCATATTTTTCATCTACCTTGATTGGATAACAATAATAATACGCTGAGGCTGATGATCAATTTATTTATTGGATTTCTCGCAAAGAGAAATTGCGAGAAATCCAATAAATAAATTGATCATCAGCCTCAGCGTATTATTATTGTTATCAGTAAAATAATGAAACAATAACGATGTAGCATCATTCTGGCCTTTTTTCGCAATGCACTCATCATAACATCCAACCTTCGTTAAATCCAAAAACTTCTGCAGCAAAATCTAAGACTCTTTCGCAGAATCGTAATGCGCAAACGGTTGTTGGGTTGTAGATAGGTCGTAGATAAATAGCTCTAAATTTGAAAGCTACTGAGTATTTTAGTGTCTTGTTTTTGATTTTTGACGATAATTAAACAGATTTAATTAAACACCAAGAATAAATATATGTCACAAAAATGTATAATAAAATACAGCGTGGGCCATTTTAATCAATCATTATTAAGCAAACATTTTATTATCTTGAAAAAAATATATACAATACTTTTCTGCATGAAGGTATTATACAGTGAGCGCGTAAAGTATGGAAACATAACAAAATCTCAAGAACGGTTTGCTATTTTAAAAAAATCCTCGAACACGTCGATTTATAATTATCAAAATACACCTTATGATATCAAATTAATTTTTTTACCTCCAATTGTTTTTAACAGATGACGTCATAGACATTTTTTTTAATGACAACCCTATACTTTCTTTAATCAATTTGCAGATCTTTTAATTGTCTTAATGGTAGGATAATATTTTTATGGCCTTACATAAGAAAATTTTCGAGAAAAAGACAATTGAAAGTTATGAAATAAAACTGACAAAATATCCGGAACGGCTCGACCGAATTTAATGAAATTTTGGAATTAAGTATTTTGCTACCATGTGCTGGCGTTATTATCGTTGATGCAACGTTTACAGTTTCTGAGATATAACCTCAAACTTTTGAATTTGAAATAGAACACCCTGTATATTTTGACATTTTCTGTTACAGTCTTCACTATTATATCAAAAACATCTAGAAACAAAAACAAAAACCTTTATTACTTAGGTCTAAAAATTAACAAAAAAAAATCGATAACAAAACATTATTACAATTTCTATTGCAACTACTCTAGTTGGTTTATGAGGATTCTCAACCACTGACAAGAACACATTGTTTTAAATTTGAGCGGTTTTTGTTGTTATTTTTTGTTATCAATTTTTTCTTTGTTAATTTTTAGACCTGAGTAATAAAGGTTTTTGTTAATTACTACACCTTTTCCTGCTGTTATTCAGAAAGTAGCAACTGATATTCATCTATTCCGAATTATTATCAGAAAGTAGCAATTGATATTCATCTATGCCGATTTAGTATCAGAAAGTAGCACTTGATATTCATCTATTCCGAATTATTTTCAGAAAGTACCAATTGATATTCATCTATTCCGATTTAGTATCAGAAAGTAACAGTTGGTATTCATCTATTTCGAATTATTTTCAGAAAGTAGCAATTGATATTCATCTATGCCGATTTAGTATCAGAAAGTAACAGTTGGTATTCATCTATTCCGAATTATTTTCAGAAAGTAGCAATTGATATTCATCTATGCCGATTTAGTATCAGAAAGTAGCACTTGATATTCATCTATTCCGAATTATTTTCAGAAAGTACCAATTGATATTCATCTATTCCGATTTAGTATCAGAAAGTAACAGTTGGTATTCATCTATTCCGAATTATTTTCAGAAAGTAGCAATTGATATTCATCTATGCCGATTTAGTATCAGAAAGTAGCACTTGATATTCATCTATTCCGAATTATTTTCAGAAAGTACCAATTGATATTCATCTATTCCGATTTAGTATCAGAAAGTAACAGTTGGTATTCATCTATTCCGAATTATTTTCAGAAAGTAACAATTGATATTCAGAAAGTAGCAAATGTAATTCAGAATTCTCCAGAATTTTTTAAAGGAACTTCTCTATACAGTGGGATACAGTCGCATACAGATCAAATGGATGTCACATGACAGAATGACAAAGCGTATTTTTATATCATGCACGCTAAACAGATACACATAGTTAAAATATACAGTTATTTGATATTTTATTTTAAAAAATTTATACTGAAAATTGAGAACTTAATTAAGCACAGAAAAAAAAAACATTATTTCAAAACGTCAAATTGTACATTATTCTATGTACTTACATACATACATAGATTAATACATACATAGACCTAAAATCATGTCAGGAAATAACTGTTGCTAACAATTTATAATTTCCTCTGAAATAAAATAATAATACAGTTATAATTATTTAAATTTACTGAATATCATTTGCCAATTTCTGAATTTCAAATGACATATTCTGTATATCGACTGCTAGTTTCTGATACTAAATCGGAATAGATGAATATCAACTGCAACTTTCTGAAAATAAATCGGAATAGATGAATATCATGTGTTGATTTCTGAAAATAATTCGGAATAGATGAATATCATGTGTTGCTTTCTGAATATCAGTTGCTACTTTCTGAATAACAGCAGGAAAAGGTGTAGATGTTTTCAGTGGCGGACTGGGTCCAAAAATATTGGTTGCCAGGAAGCCAGAAGGGGGCCCACATTTTTTTTTGTTCATGCTGCCGGTATATGCATATACAGATGTCCCACTTTTTTCCCCGCAAAATTATTTTTAGAAAGCAAATGTCATTCCGAATAAATTTTTTATAAGAACTTATTTGTTTTCTCAATTCCTTGAAAAGTTTCAGCTGTTTGAACACACCCACTACACCTTACAACGATAGAAAGTAAATAAATTTAAATAAAAATATTTAAAAGAAAATCGACATAAATTGACTAAAAATGAACCAAAAAATTCATATGAAGCTTTCTATTATTTTTTTTCTAGAAAACAAATGTCATTTTGAGTAAAAAGTATCATATGGACTTATTGGTTTTCTTATTGGTTTTGCTTAAGAAGTTAGAGCCGGTTAAAATACGGTTTTGTTAATAACTCAAACGGTTGTAACTTTGTTATAAATTGAAAAAATAATAAGTCGATATGAAACGTTTTACACAGTATCTCATTTACTATACAGGAGAAAAAAGTGAAAAATGAAAGAGTTACAAAAGAAAACTTACAAAAATATTATGAAATAAAATGTTCGACTAAATATTATGGAGGTAAAGTAAAACTGTGTTTGGTGTACAATAGTTTTAATAATATAAAAAATAATAATATTCAAAGAAAATAAATAGTATTCTTACAAATAAACAAACATAAAAATATTAAAAATATATCATAAATGTATATTTATCGATCTTATATATCTTTCAGCTTTCCTAAAATGTCTAACTCGGTGGTCTATCGTCAACAGCTAAAAATATATTAAGCATCTAATGTTACATTTGTAACTTATGCACAATATTCCCAAATTACTATTAAATATCCGATTGTTCGATGAAATCCAACAATCTCTCAATAATAATAATTCTTCTTTTCATGCAGCAGCTCTTAGTAATAGCATTTTGCAAGTTTGATTTATACAAACATATAATTTTTGATATTTATTTTCTTCAAAGATTAAGAATTAGTAATTTATGTATCAATCTAAAATTGTTTAAATAATACTTATCAAAGACATTAAATTGTTCATGGTGGTCCAACGCATTGGAAAACTAGACGCCTGATTTAATCGGGTTTGATTTGTGACTCTGAAGACATATTGAGGAAAACATTTATGGGAATATTACAACTACCTACGATAGCAAACATGAAGAATAGAAATAAGGAGGCGTCAAAATGTTTTTGTGGAAACCATGGAAAATGTAATATTTCCACCAAGGATTTCCACCGAGAATTTGAAGCAAGACTGAAACGCATTGACCTGAGAGGGTTGATATGTGCACTATTGACAATCGTACTGAAATAATAATTATTTATTCAGTTTACAATTATCCATTTATTTAGTTATTTATTCTTATGAGAGTACAGAAATGTTTGGATGTCTGAAGAACACCACATTGCTACCAAAGCACTCCTTGTTTTTGTTATCAGTAGTAACTGGAACATCCCTATAAACTTATTCCTTAACATGTCCCGAAATAAATAAATTGAACAGGCGATTTAGCTGGCTAAGGCGTTAGACCACTACAACCAACCCAAGAATCCATTAAAATTCTTTAAATAATTTAGAATATTACGTAAATAAATAATAAAAATATTAAATAAGTTTCGACTGGTACTAATAAAACTAATTCTTGGATGATCATAAATTGTTCGTTTGTGTAACTCATAGTAGCAGTTTTCAATGACTAAATGTTGCTGCAGAAGAATCTTTACATTTGTGCGATTGCTGAATTTCTAAAAAAGTAAATGTTATATTAGATGCTTAATAACTTTTAGCTGTTGACGATAGACTTACCGAGTTAGACATTTTAGGAAAGTTGATTTATCGATCTTTCGATGTCAAGATATACAGGGCTGCTCCATTTAAAATTCTTAAGTTATTTAACATTTAGCAAATCTCCAGTTATTCAGGATAAGTCATATTTGAATCGCAAATGAATAATAACTGTAAAAAAATGCGATACTTTTACTATGCAGAATGAGTTCTTTTATTTCTTTATTCTTGTTAGTTACCTTAGAATAATTTTTTGAAAATGCTCATTTTTGACAAACATTTCTCAATATCTCAGAAACAGTTGATAATAGCCTAATACAAATTGATGTCATAACAATTAGGCTAAAAATGTTCATCAAAAATTGCAATAATATACCTAGTGTTCATTTAAACAAACATAAGTTTGTTGGTACGTTATTGTGGGACACCCTGTAAGCATGCCAATATTTTCTGGCTGTAGGGCGAATGATTATCTATAACTTTTATAACACCCTGTACATCAATTTTATGATATCTTCGAAAGTGAAAAAGATATATTACTTTTTATATCATTGATCAACACAAAAATGCGCAACTTTGTTTCTAATATTTTTTTCTATATTCATGTTTTTTTTTTTAATTTATTTTGTTTTAAATTACATATTGTATTTTATAAATAAATTATATTTTATTTTTATTGCATGTATAAAAGAACATTCTGTACAAGTCATTCATTTTTATACCCAAGTAAAATTTTATTTATTTGATTTATTTTGGTACCTTTCATATGTTCAGCCAATATTCCATAATGTTTTCCTATATCAATTATCCGATTAAGTTTTAATTTTGTTCATCATAGCATTGATTTTTCTATTTTTAATGTTTCTTGGTAAAAACTACCACATCATGCCATAATAATTCTGTACTCTGTGACGTATTGGTATTTCAATTTCGGATGAATAATATTTTTGCCAGAAACTGGTCAATAAAATTTTTAAAAAAACTTGTGTTTTTATGAAATTTAAACGTCTATTAAAAAATATCAAGTTCGATTAGTAATAGATTTTAAGTTCTCTTAACAAGGGCCTTTTGGAGAATTTTCATTGTTTCCCAAAGTGGGTTTCTTAAAACTCACCATGCAGTTTTCTTATGGGGTTCATATTTATTGCCAAACATAAATATAAATTCTTACCGAATTTATTGCAAATAGGTGGGGCCCTCTTATTGCCTGATATCTTTTCGTGCGGCGGTCCAGTGATAATTTCAGTATAAATAAATGTATTATTAATATTATCAACATATTGTCTTAAGGGGGGCCCACTTAAGGGGGGGCCCACTTGCCATCGGGCAACCTGGCATTATGGCCAGTCCGCCACTGGATGTTTTTGATATAATACTATAACAAGCGGAGTAACATTGAATAGGTAATGGACGACTGTAACAGAAAATGTCAAAATATACAGGGTGATCTATTTCAAATTCAAAAGTTTGAGGATATGTCTCAGAAACTGTAAACGTTGCATCAACGATAATAACGCCAGTGACTTCACATGATTGCAAAATACTTAATTCCAAAATTTCGTTAAATTCGGTCAAGCCGTTCGGGAGATTTTGTCACTTTTATTTCATAAACCTCAATTGTTTTTTTCTCGAAAATGTTCTTATGTAAGACCATAAAAATATTATGCTACCATTAGGGCAATTAAAAGATCTGTAAAATTCATTAAAAAATATATAGGGTTGTCATTTAGAAAAAAATGTCGATGACGTCATCTATTAAAAACAATTGAAAGTAAAAAAAATAATTTGATATCATAAGGTGTATTTTGATAATTATAAATCGACGTGTTCCAGGATTTTTTAAAATAGCAAACCGTTCTTGAGATTTTGTCATGTTTCCATACTTTACGCGCTCACTGTTGTGGCGCTAGTGTCGTGAAAACGAGGTAAACTTTTTTTTGATGGAATAATATTTCTGATTATTTTTAAATCCTTTCTATTTTTTGCAAAATTGAACTTATATTGTCCTTCAGTAATCCTTCTAGTTTTTGACTTTGAATGTCCGTTCGAATGTCAAACGCTTGGTTGACGAGGAATCGCCAAAAATTACTTGAATCAATTATACTAAATGAACCGTTCATGTTCTCGTTTAGGTTTCGAAGCCTTTTGATGGTAAATTTTGTCCGCTACAGTGTGATATTTTTATTTTTACGACTGAGTGGGTGTTATTTGAGGAATGAAGGAATAAAGTCGGACAGGAACAATTGTGCGATGGTTTTCCATTAACTATAAATTTTCCTATTATAATCCTATTAATTTTCCTAAAATGATTATTATTTTTGCGTGCAAAACGGTTTATAAATTTAACATAAGGTACGTTTGACGATGAGATCTTAGTCCAATGAGCACTCGTGAGGTACAGAAGCTACAACCACGGAGATCAACTGGAATCAAACTGTAGCTTGACCTTTTCAGAACATCTTTTTTTGATACTCTTTATAGTTTATAAAAATTAATTTATAAAAACTCATCCTCGTTCGTATTGTCTCAATACTGAAGTGTCTCCTATACAGTGTTGCAGGAATTAATTAGGATTGAGGAACCAAGCAACAAGTGGACCAAAAGATCAATTGAAAATTCAAATTGTCAAAATCATTTTGATTTTTACAATTTTGGTTCAGGAGAAAAATCAACATGAAAAAAAGTAATCAATTTATCCGTTCGCCAGCGTTTCTTAAAAACATCAACTTATTATTAACTTAATACAAGTTGCGTGCCGCCCCCAACAATTTTACGTCGCCTGAATACCAATTAGAAACAAATATTTTATTTTCGAGCGGAAACGAACGAGAGCTAAAAATTCCATGGTGAGGCAGGCGCATCAACACCAGATGACCTGCCTGCATATTCAGGCGGCGTTGGAAAAACGCAGAAAAATGCAAGATGCATGCTCAAGATATGAACAATCGTAGCAAAATAATAAAAGCAAGAGCAAATTGTGTGTGTGTGTGGATGCGACTCCACCTTTATGGGTTCGCCCCACCTGCCGTTTGCTTATAAGCGAGGTCGATGTGCTTCCGAAGACACACAACTAAAATACGCTGTCGTAGTGAGGTGTACTTCAGTTCCTTCAGAAAATTCGGTGAGTAAGAAGATGTGATTTATTATGTTGTTCGGTTGGCTTAAACATATCAAGGGTACATTATTTAATATCATTTTGGACGTCATTAATACTTATATAAAATTTGCCTTTTTGATATTTATGGTGTTCTGATCTAGAATAGAAAGAAGTGTTTTATCAATTTTATTTGGATTTGTTTGGATTGAAACAATTATCATTTAGTTCTTGAACGTATATACTTATTTAATGCAAATTATGCAACAATGGAAAGCTTATTTATTATTGATTGCCGAAATTTTAAATAATTTTATTTTGTTGTTATATTTTTCGGGTTTCTATTCTGATCTACAAATGAAGTCTCCGGTTAACAACGGCTTTATTCTGAATTAAATGTAAATAAATGATTACCTATATTATAATATGTATTATTAAAATTAGGCAACGTGTTTTTGGAAAATATTCAACAAATAAAAATGTTATTCTTGATAAAAATCAAAAATGCAACTATTAATTTAAAAATTTATGTTCATTGTAGGAGGCATTTTTCAGTACATACAGTAACTATGTAAATTTCGTTAATAAATGTATTAAAATTTCAAGTAACGTCGAACGATTTTAAAAATTATATCTTCTGTTGCTCTCTTACTTTTTCATACTCTGCAATCAACATGAAGTCTGGATCATATGAAACCACTAGTAAATTAAAAAGAAAATAGAATGACCATTACATGTAATAAGAACTACTAAAAAAATCTGATGTGGCCAGGCACATGATTTTATCATACTATGTATAAAATTAATAATTTAGCTGCATGAGTTTCTATTTGATCGAGATAGCCTATGTCTGCATTAAAATAAAACTAGTAGAACTAGACAGATATTATATCGATTAAGCTGCCTTCGGATATTGTACACCGTTGACACCGGGTACACCGTTCAAATGACACTTACGTGTTATTGGGTGTAAAAAGTGACGGTGTACAATATCCGAACGCAGCTTATATTGACAGTAGATGTTGTCAAAATCATGTCAAAACATTAGCCTGACATTACCTACTGTCATTAGAATCATAATTTCTGACATATCCTGGCTACTAGTTTAAATGCAGTACGATCGATCTCGATGAAATAGAATTTGCTCATGCAACTATAGTATTGATTGTACCAAAAAATGTCATAGTAATAAATTATTCAGAATTTCCTCATCTTTAATTTATTATTTAACTATTTCGACGAAATTCCAGAAATGGCGGCGTATTTGCTAAATTTTTCAAAAATGCTAAGACTAAACCTCTAGTTCCTTTGGACCCTTTTCGACAGAAACCTTTTCAGCTCTAAGTTTGGTTATGAAACTTCTAAATATGAAGTTTCGTCCCGATACCTTTAGTAGTTTCTCCGGAATCGTCGTCACAAAAAACGGGTACACCCACACACACACACACACACACACACACACACACACACACACACACACACACACACACACACACACACACACACACACACACACACACACACAGACATTTTTTTGTACTTTGGTCAAAAATGTTCAGGGGACCCAATAAGACATATTTCCGCTAAAATCACAAAAATTTTTTTTGGCATGATTACAATACTTTACATACTGATAAAGTAAAAAGATTTGTGGCTGTGATTTCATATTTGTTTCAAATACTTATAATAGCTCCTATTACTTTTAAACACAAATGTTTTATAAATTACCCCAAACCGGTGTTATTAGACCTTCCACCATGTATTTAAAACAGATACTGTAGTATTTTATAAATACAATCATGGTCAAAATCGCACATCTTAAAAAAATTTATATTAACTTTTAAACTATTTTTGTAATTGTTTTGCATCTGTCACAAGACTCGATGTAAGAATTTTCACAGAAAAGAAAACAAAAATTAACAAATATCGTTTTAACAATTTCCACAAATATAATGTAATACGTAGTAATTAAATTCTAATTAATGTTGTTCATAAAACATACTGCTTATCAAGTCGAATTACTCTGATTACTTAACTAAATTAAGTAACTTCAATATTTTTAGTTAGGGCGTTCCTAAATTATTAGGTTTCATCGTCATTTTTGCAAAAGCCGATAACAATGTTAAGGTCGATATCAAAAAATAAAAAGAAACTGGTTTATTTATTGTACTATTGTTTGACAGATTCAAATTTTTCATCTCTGGGTTGATCAAGTAACTAAGTGTTAGAAGCCACTGAAGATTTACACAATAAATTAGTATTGAATAATACCAGATTTACAACAAACTTCAGATGCGTGTTTACCTCACCAAGATATCTCAGGCATTTTTTAATTGAAGTTATAGAATTATAAGGTTTTAGCTATAATGTACAAACATTAGAAATATTATAGGTAATATGGGAGAAATTATATGATAGAAAAATTAAGTACTCTTCAATTTCCTTCAGTTATGTGAATAAAAAAAATCAAACAAAATCTATTTGGTTTTAAAAGAGATCTCTCCTACATTACCTCAGACAACCTCGTTTTATTCTTATTTTTAGTTACACTAAAAAATATTTAAATAGTATACATGGGGTCATACTATAGATAAGATGATAAGGAACCCATTTCTGGAAATCTTTGAAAGTGTGTTGAGTTAAAGAGGGCCAAGAAATGAGAGCAACTTTTCGTCTGAAACTTTTCGACTTTAACGTATTTGAGGAGAGTTCGTTAAACCTGAAGTTAAAACTTTTTAATTTTTATGAAAATTACAGCCATTTTCAAGTTCTCGTTAAATTTCTTCAGGAGCATAAAATATAAAATACGTTTGAGATTAAACTTATTTGGTTTCATGATGGCTTTTAAAGTTGGTACCATCTTCAGGCTAATTCGCTGCAGCTTCCGAAGAGTGCTTTTCCGGCCACTAAGTAATTTTTAACCATAAAAATCTGAAGAGTAAATGACGTTTATAATAAGAATACATTTACAAGTTATAATTAATAAAATATTTTCTTCTGATTAACTAGATTAAACATCAATTAATTCTAACTAGATCAAAGTTGTTAAATGTTATTTAAAACTTGCAAACTTACGCAATTAGATATTTAAATTTGAACTCCATTTGTATGTAACTACCGATAAAAACATCCAAATGGCAACTCAGTTCAGCAGTCCAAATAGACTTTAATTAAAAGTTTGGTGTTCATTATATGCTCTAATAAAAAAATAATTAACAATTAATATAGACAATAAAATTGGCACTTTACAGCAATAATGTTAATCAATTACCTTCTCCTGAATATTAAACAAACAATCCCATCACACAAATATTTACCTAAATCGACCATACAGATTGAAATGTTTTAGACCTATTACATGAGTAACGGTGAACATTGAGTCAATTATAACGGCTTGTAGAACTGTTTAACTGTCGTGTATCTTCAGCGTTACGACTGCTCGTCAACGTTGCATCAGATACACCATAGCATATTCTGAGCAAACTCGTTCTTTTGTTTTATGTATTTCAGCTATATTACAAAATTTAAACAAAGCTAGAATTATTTTTAAAATAAATTGCGCTCGACATAATGATTAAAATTTCAAGTTGTCGGATAATTACTGTGCACATAAATAGAAACTTTTCACTGCCTAATGGAGACATAAAATGTACCTTACCAACTGTTAGACAGTTGTTGCAGTAATCTGTGACTTAATTGGAGAAATACAGTACGATCTTGGACGGAGAAAACAGCCTATTAATTAATTATATTTGTAGTGCAAACAGGTGAAATTTAGCTTGAAATTTTTAAATTTTGAATGTACAGTTGGAAAGTTTAACGTGCATATAAAGAAAAAGTTACGATATTAAATTGTTTGATTATAGGTACATCTTACGCACAAATGAAACAGATGTAATAACTACTTTTATCTACAATTAATTGAGATAACAATTATTCCTACATTATCCGGTGAACTTCTGTATATGTAATCTATGTATTATACAGATTATACAGAGTGTGTCGTTCCGCGGCACGAATATTTATAGGTGTGATAGAGCATCGCATTCTATTTAAAAAAGAAAAACAAACAACATGGTTTATATATTTTAGCCAATTGCCACTTTTGTGTGTTTTGTTTATCTGGTGATTGTCATTTTACCGTATCCATGGAATGAACTCGTAGAAATACATTATGGGTTGTCCTGACCAAATGGTACCCCAGCTCGTGCGCAATGAAAAAACTGCCCTAACAGTGTGATGTTATCCAAAAAGTAAACATAATGGCTTATTTCATAGCATAAGCTAGTGGAAGAAGACTTCCCTTAATCACCATCGCTTTTGACCGGCGAGTGTTGTTTGTTTTCCATATAAAACGATCAGTCGGAAAACAACTAGTTAAGTAGATCCTATTATTTCCTGAATTGATAGTTGTTTAACCAACAAGTAGGTACCTATATTAAAAAGAGCGATTCATGATCGAGATTGTTTAACTCGCGAGCGATTAGCAAGTGCGTTAACAAAATTTTTTCGTCGTTTGTATTCTTCTGGCGGCGTCTACATAGATTTTATTCGTCGATGTCGTTTGAGGTTATATGACCATTTATGTAATTTGACACTGGCAGTTCTGGACTGTGTGCCTGGCTAAAAGAATGTTTTGATTGGATGGTTTTATTTTGCGTATGTTCGATTGGCTATAATGAAGTCGTTAGATTGGCTATAACAAATCATGCATTAATAGAAATCGTGCATTTATAGAGCTTTTTAATAAATGAATTTCTATTCAGTAAACATACTCATAAATAGAGTGCGGATTCTAAGCATTTTGGTTGGACAGTTTTAATGTAAGCAGTTTAAAAAGCTTAAGGATCTCCACGAATTCAGAAAAAATAAAACATTTGGTGCCATTTTTATTTTGCTTATTTTGCTTTTTTACCCGGATTTTGCAGATATGCGCTTATTTTGCCATACTCCTGGTTATCTTAACTTTTTACGGATTTTTTGGGGTGTTTATACCCGTTTTTAGGGAGTTTTGGTCGTAGGTCTGCGCATTTGCGTCTCAAAAATCGCAAAAATCACTCCAAAACGCCTCTACTGCATTGTGATATTCCAGCTATAACAGTACGCACAACACAACAGTTTTTCGACTTTTTAGTGTATTTGAAATGCTATTAAGGATAAATGGCTGTCTGCCATATAGGCAAAAGAAATCCCGTATTAATTATTCAAAACAATAAAATATTCTGCAGAATGTGCATGAAAATAGTAAGTTACAATTGTGTATTTTACGATTTGTCTCTTGGTAGTGATTGTTTTGATTTTAGACCTATTTTGTTATATTTTGTCGCTTTATTTCACAGTATTAAAATGAAAATATTTAAGTTTAATATTCACTTCTTAGCCATACTACATTAATACATTGTTTCAGTAATACATATTAACTTAATTCTTTGTTCAATTTGTTCAACTACGTCTAAATATAGAGACAATTTGGACTAAGAAGATGTCACGTGGTTAAATCTGCGCCGCAAAATGCAAGCACATATGCTAGCGCGCAACTAGGTGGAAAACCACGTGCTTCTTAGTTCAATTAAGTACCTCAGAAGCAAACAATGTTAATTTACATTGAAATCCTATGTACTTAACACAGTATACCTCTGAGGTGCTCAATTTATCTCTACCTGCGTTTAAGAAGCGAATACATTTTTTTAAATAATATATAAAGCGTTTTCTTATTGTGTATAGGTAGTTCATTTCTAAGTTAAGTATCAAGTATCAAGTATCAAGTATCAAGTTAAGTATCAATTTCCTCAGTTATACCAATGTTTTCTATGATGTGTATGTGCTAATAAACACTAATATACAAAAATAATACAAGGTATACGTATTTTTATAATGCTTTTTTCTCATTTTTTGTGCTTATCTTAAGCGCTTATTTTCCAAAAATAAATGCTTCTAATTCCGCACTTTACTCATAAATAAACGATCAACGGAAAATAGCTTTTAATGTACCTATGTCATTAATTTTGAAGAGAAAAGAAAAAAAACGAAACGAAAAAAGAAAGAGACTAATGAAAATCGTTGAATTGTAAATACCTATAGGTGTTTCGATTATGTTCTTGCAGTTAATGCGATTCCGGACTCAGCATTCCCAACACATACGGTTTTTGAAAATTAAAAAAAAAAGTTATTTTGGTATTTTTGTAAATTTTAAGTTTAATGTTTACTTTGAGACTCTCTAAAAAGTTTTTAGGAGATTGGGATTAACAACAACTGTATACAGCCTGTATAATACAAAGAAAATATGTTTGTCGGGCTTGTGTTCCGATCTAGAGTTTAAGTCTTCTATTAAAAACAAGTTTAGTTTTATTTTAATATTAAAATTGCTTGTTCGTTTCATTAATTCTTTTTCACTCAATCGAAAGTAGCTACTATTGCTTGATAGAGGATTAAAAAAAAATACGCTTTTTAGAAAAAATAGAATGTTCCTGTTAAAAATTGATTTATTCTTATTTAAATATGGAAAATGGTTATTATATTTTCACAACAACAAAGACAGCATCCAGACGAAAACTACTATAATTGCCTAATAAGCAATAACGTGACAATTTTAGGTAATATATATTTTTTAATATACGTAGGTACTATTTAGCAATCATTTCCAGTGCCTTCACACATAACACTGGCCAACAAAATTTGACCGACTTCCAATTGCCGGACAAATGACAACTGATTCGGATAGAGTTTTTTCTCAGGAATCCGAATCTGAACACAGAAATACTGAATTGGCTCCAGTTTTTTCAAAAAACAGTGTTAAAGGTGCAAAAAAGACGCTTTTTCGCTACTTTTGCAGACATGCCAAACAATAACGTAATGTAGTAGAAGTTTGTAAGTAGGATCAAATTAAACTTTGAACCTTTTCCTTTAAGAGCATATAGCGAGAAATCGGATGACATAAACTTTGAACTTTTCACACCACCCTTTTATAGCAGCGCGCGCCAATTACGGCACCGTATCGTACGGAGCGCACTGCTTGTTTCTTTATTTATAAATTGCTGTGGCCAAATAAAAAGTTGTCGGAAAAATGACAACTAATTTCGATAGGATTTTTCCCATGGAATCCGAATCTGAAACCAGAAATAATGAATTGGCTACAGTTTTTTTTTTTGAGAGGTAGTGTGAAAAATGCAAAACGCTACAACAATAAGGTAAATTAATTAATATCCCTTGGTTTACAAGTTTCAGAATAAAATACCCCTAACGATTTATAGGGTCAGTGTAATATATAGTAGGTAAATCTTTTTATAGTATATTTTGCCAACAAATACTTAATAACTGATTTATAAAGATAACAGGATAATATATTACCTGGACAAATATAGTTACTACTATTGTCTAGGTTTTATTCACCTATCCCACTAGTAATTGAAAATTAACTGATTTATAAAGATAACAGGATAATATATTACCTGGACAAATATAGTTACTACTATTGTCTAGGTTTTATTCACCAATCCCACTAGTAATTGAAAATTAATGTGAATTTTCTGTTAGTAGCTAATTAAGAACGGATTAAGCAAGTTTTAACATTTTTACCGAAAACAACCTTTTACTTAACAAAAATAAGCAGCCTTTGCTTGCCCATTTATACATACTTAATAACTACTTATTAAGTAGTTATTTACTTATTAAGTAGTTATTTAGCTACTTGTTTGTATATGTTGGCCATATATAACTTACGCTCCTGGAACTCCTAGCATATGCTTTCCAATCCGCTTGGTTTGTGGAAGAAAAACGTGAAAACGTGAAAACACTTTTGTGTAGTTCAAGTTCTGTTGCCTTAAAGTTTCGCATAAATATGAATTCGTCAAGAGAAGCCTGCGTTAACAATCCAGATGTATTCTGCTTTATTTGTGGGGTATATACTTTGAAAAAGTATAGAAAAAACATTACTGAATTTGTGCAAGAAGCATATCTTGCTTATTTTGGTATTGCAATTACCAAACAGGATAAGTACTGGGTTCCCCACAAGGTTTGCAAAGTGTGTGTGGAGTCGCTGCGACAATGGACTAAGGGAAACAGGCGACATATAAACATTGGCTTTCCTATGATGTGGTCAGAACCGAGAAATCGCCATGATGATTGTTATTTTTGCGCTGTGGATGTGAAAGGCTTTAATGGAAGCAAGAAACGTACTTGGGAATATCCTATTTTGGAGTCAGCTAAGCGTCCCATGCCCCACAGAGAAGACATGCCAATACCACAAGTACCAATTGTTATGTCACAGCGAGAGTATCCATGGTCAGATGACGAAGTATTCCCTAACGCAGAGAGTACGATTTATTCGGGCAGCGAAAGCGAAGATGAGACTCCAGAAAAATTTTCTCAGAATGAGTTAAATGATTTGGTGCGAGATCTATGGCTGTCAAAAGAAGACGCTGAAATTTTAGCATCCAGATTAAAAGTAAAGAAATGTCTACACCGAGAAGTTAAAATAACAGCTTTCAGAACAAGGGAGCTGGCAATTCTACCATATTTTAGTGAAAATGAAGAGTTTGTTTATTGTCATGATGTCGCAGGACTTCTGTTAAACATGGGTGTGCTGGAATATCGACCAGAAGACTGGCGGCTCTTTATTGACAGCTCTACAAGAAGCTTAAAATGTGTTTTATTGCACAATGGAAATCGGTATGCATCCATTCCAATAGGACACTCAACAAAGCTAAAGGAAGAATATGAAAATATAAAAATTGTTTTGGAGAAGATCCGTTATCAAGAGCACCAGTGGCCTGTTTGCGTTGACTTAAAGATGGTGAACTTCTTGCTTGGACAACAAAGTGGATACACCAAGTATCCTTGCTTTATTTGTCTGTGGGATAGTAGAGCAAAGGATCATTGGACAAAAAAGGATTGGCCATTAAGAGAGAGCATGACCGTCGGTGTAGCAAACGTTGTGAAGGAGTCATTGATTGCTAGGGAAAAAATTATTCTTCCACCACTCCACATAAAGTTGGGGTTAATGAAACAATTTGTGAAAGCCTTAAACAAAAATGGTGAATGTTTTAAGTATATTTGCAGATCATTTCCTCGACTGAGCATGGAGAAATTAACGGCAGGAATTTTTAATGGTCCGCAGATTCGGAAACTAATCAAGGATTTAGGCTTCAAAAAATCTATGACTGATATTGAAGCTTCTGCATGGTGCAGTTTTGTCTCAGTTGTAAAGAATTTCTTAGGCAACAACAAAGCAGAAAATTACAAAGACATAGTAGAAACCATGCTCCATAATTTTGATAAACTAGGTGTTCATATGAGCATTAAAATACATTATCTTCATAGCCACCTAGACAGATTTCCAGAAAACCTTGGCGATTTTAGTGAGGAACAAGGGGAACGGTTTCATCAGGATATAAAGGTCATGGAGGAAAGATATCAAGGCAGATGGGATGTGCACATGATGGCGGACTATTGTTGGAACCTCCAACGTGACTGTTCTAAAGAACACAGAAGAAGATCTTACAAGCGGAGTTTTTCTAAATCTTAAGTAAATATCATAATAGTGTATTTGAATTAGGTATTTGTAAATAGAAATAAATTTGTAAAAAAAGTTCTATTCTCTTTTCATGCTTTCTGTCTAAAATTTAACACAGAAACTTCTATAACGTCGAGTTATTGTTTTGCATGTGTTTAGGAATTTCAAGAAGTAAAAAACACGTTTTTTGCAAATTTAACGCTGTCTTGCGCTCAAACTGGAGCCAACTCACTATTTCTCTTATCAGATTCGGATTCCACAGGTAAAATCCTATCGAAATCAGTTTTAATTTTTGCGGCAACTTTTTATTTGACCAGTGCAATGTATAAATAAAGGAACAATCAGTGTGCTCCGTGCGGTGCTGCAATTGGCGTGCTCCTCATAAAAAAAGTGGTATAAAATGTTCAAAGTTTATGCCATCCCATTTCGCGCTATATATTCTTAAAGCAGAAGGTTCAAAGTATTATTTGATCCTAATTACAAACTTCTACTACATTACGTTATTGTTTGGCATGTCTGCAAAAGTAGCAAAAAAGCATCTTTTTTGCACATTTAACACTGTTTTTCGAAAAAACTAGAGCCAATTCAGTATTTCTGCGTTCAGATTCGGATTCCTGAGAAAAAACTCTATCCGAATCAGTTGTCATTTGTCCGGCAATTTTTTTTTGTTGGCCAGTGATAATCTAACAAAATTAGAGGCCATCCAAAAACAATACCACAATATAATTGAGTACGTCCACATCCGTTATTTTTGTTTGTTTGTTGCAGAAATGTTCTTGTTCACGTTGTTAACAGTAACGTTGGCTATGGCTGCCGCCAGACCACAAAGTCAGCAAAACCAGAACGGACAAGTCCGTCAACTGACATACAGTTCACCGTATCCAGTAGACCTCCAATATGACTTCAGCCTACTAGACCCGCAATTACAATATCCACCATTTGCAGCACAACCCAGGTAAAATAATTTGTCTTTCCATAATGTCCTTTATTACCAAATATATTTCGAATTCACCTAAGTACAGTTTTTCTTATATTTATCTGCAATGTATGTCTAGACATTCACATTACTGATGTAGGTACTTATGTATGTACATAATTCATAAACAAAAAGAAATTGAAGTATAGTTACTTATTAGTGGAAGAGTGCACATATCAACATATTATTGTAAGCACATATTTCCCTGTTTATTACAGATCTGTTTCAAATATACTTCCTCAAATTGACATAATCATTGAGTGTGTCTCTCATCAATTAGAGCTGTAATCCGTTAAAGACCCAAGCGAACGTAATTGAATAATTATTGTTCTTTTGATTTATTATTATTGTTCACTCAATTGAGTGTACTTTCTATGTAATTGTTACACAATCGCTTTGTAGAGCCCTGACTAATAAGTTACTGCCAACTATTACTTCCTACAGTATTAAGAAAAATCACTGTTTACTAATATTCCGATTTATGTAATTATATTTGAGCAGCAAAAACTGGAATGGTTCCTTATAAACGTGTAATTTTTTAAAGGATATAATTTACCTGATTTATTGCCATAAATTAATAGTAATTACATCCAATCTCCTGAATTTTAACTTATATCTATCTATTCTATTTACTTCAACTTCTTAGTAAGATAAAACCTCATGTGCTCATGTGCCATTCTTATTCATTATAATGACATGAATGCTAGTAAAGGATTTTTAATGTTTTTAAATCATATAACCGGAAAAATCTTCTGATAATTAAATTTATTAATTGCTGGTTTCATTAATTATAGGTACATAGGTAATCTCTTTGCAACTAATTTTAGTCAATGGAATCTTTTACTATGCTTCGCATGATTGATAGAGCTTCACGGATTATTATTTATTTATTTATTTGGTTGATAGTATTTTCTGGAGCGTAAATAACCTTGTGCTAATTGATAATAAATATCCTTCCAATTGGTATAACATTGCACTGTATCGAATAAATGCACACTATCAGTTGTCTGTAAATGTAACTAATCTACATATACAGTTTGTCCCATTTAAAACGGTAACACCCTTACATCTTTTTTTATGCGATTTTGTTTCTTTTTATTTTCTCAGAAATAAAGCACTGTGGCTACTGCCCAAAGCCCATTTACCTTCTACATGGCAAACCCTCTGACATATTAAAATAATACTGTAGTTGATATTCTTATATCTGTGATGGTTACTTATTATTGTAGTGGACATAGATTAGTAGTAGATTTTTTTTTGTTTACTGTCTTCCGACTTTATAGCTTTACGCCGCTGTGAGTAGGTACTATAAAGAGCCCAGTTGTAAGCCATTATGTCATATGTGTTATTTTCGTAATTACTAGTTTTCTAAAACTTTATTAAATATGAAACCAGTTAATTAAACTGAAATTAAAACAGCTCGTTTTAATGAACATTTTAAAACTTTATCTGACTTATTCTGCGTGTTAGCCTAACACTTTGTCGTCATTTATTTAAATTTGTGCTCATAAAGCTATTACTCATATATTTAATTTTCTTTTTATTCAAACATATAGCTTTAGAAGAGTAAGAAAGTGATTCAAGAGAAAGGTAAAGAACATTTGCGAGATAATTTGTACTCATTTTAATACGGAATAGTATATGAAGCAATCTATTATAATATATGACGAAATCTCATCCATATTTGTTTAGTTATCAACAAAAAAGTTAAAATATGGAATCTGAGGTTTTGTCAGTTTGAGAGTTATCTTAATCTGATTGTGCAAAAATACTCTTTGAAGAAATCTACTTTAACAATATTTGGCTTATGAATGTTCTAATTACATTACGTATTGATAAAGAATTTAAATCAAAAATAAAAAAAATTATTATTTTTATTGATTTATTCATAACTTTTCTATTTTAGCAAATTGATCATCATGATGCTTTTTCCCTATTTAATCGTTTTAATATATTTTCAAATGATTAAATGATCAAAATCACCAATCATATTCGCGAAATATACCCTGTATAATAAAGACATGACTCAGGAAAAAACTTGTCTGACAAAGATATCGGTCAGAACTCGTGTAATTATAATTATTTGCAATTTCGACTATTTTAACCAATTTTTAGACACGCACATTAATGAACTTGGCTCGAGGATGAAAATTGATTGGTTTTTGTGTTCGGAATAGCTTCGTGAAAATATCCAAAAAAAAAACGTATATTGTGCAACTTAAAATTTCGCAAATGAAGTATTTTTCAAAGAAAAAAAAACAGGAAATCGTTGTTGTGTATCTAACAATCCTCCAATTATAATCGCGTGGCTTTAGAAATTAAAAAAGAAACGCCTGTTTTATATCATAGATATATATTTATGTATATTATTTTCAACACTGCAATTAAAACAATAAATATTTGCAAAATCACATTTGCTTCAATGTACTGAACACATCTATGAAAGTTTCATCTTCACATTCCCTGCATTTTTGCCACCCACGCCTATAAAAAAAGACAATTATGGTGGTACCACTAAGCATGAATTGGAAATTTATTGGATTATATTAGACTATAGAACTAAATTTGACGTTTAGTCTAGTATAACATATGCCATTTCCATACTTGAAAAAAAAAACTCTTATTATCACAATATCCTCCGTACTAAAATACAGACTCGTTATAAATAGTCGCTTGAAATATAGGCCATTCTGCCTGTATTTCCTCACCTTCATTACAACAAACCGTAATCATACACAGCACGACTTAATGAAGGATAATTTGTGAATTTCTTTGCGTGGAAGACATTGTTGCAACGTCCCTGGCCACAACGCAATCATTCAAGCGTACCAACTTACCGGTCGTTATTTATTTATGCTTCATGTTACAAAATATATAATTTGTTTCAGGTTACAGCCACAGGTCTTCTTGTATCCTGGAGGTGCACCAGGACAACCGTTCCTGTTACAACCAGGAGCTCCTCCTGGTAACTTTCTGATACCTCAGCCACATCCTGGATTCGTCCTGAGAGATTCTCCTCAGCCAAATCCTTCAATTTATGGGCAAGGACAACCGAGACAACCGTTTGTACCCCCAATCAATAAGGATGCCGAGGAGATTCCTACAGGACCAAACGGCACACCTCAATTACCGTCAAACCAAGGTATCTAATACTATCTTCATAGGTACCATTTTCTTAACAAAAGGCATACTACTTTTCTTCAGCGATGTTACATAAAAAAGTTTTACTTGTAACATATTTTGTTTTAAAAGAGCTATCCAATGATGCTTCGTATGACCTACTTTATACTATTTCTAAGGATTTTTTTTTAATTTTTGTAATAGAAAAATTTGTTTGTTTTATAAAAAACCCATTAAAAACCAAAACAACCACCGAAACCTCTAAAGAAGAATAGAAAATCGAAAACTAACTAAACAGAAATGAAAAAAAACTACATACTAAGACAATGTCTATACAGCTCTACAGAATACAATAAGTATAGTATTTTTCGTAGTGGAATTCTTTATTCTAAAAGCGTCCCTACTTACTGGCTAAAAAACTATATGTCTATTTAGTATACATGACATTGACCCACAACAAACAATGGAAAACTTATGACATCGACTTTGGCCATTGTACGTTAGAGTTTTGATAAATAGTGTTTACGGTTAGACGGTAAGTTTAGTTAGTTTACATTATTCTCGTCAGGAACCTATTCTGAAAAATAATGGGTCAAATGCATTTTAGCTATATTATTATTTCTACCAGTTTTTCAATTCATGTCCATTGTAGGTACATACAGGGTTAGCCAAAATTACCGGAACACTTAAATAATTCTCCAACCGTAAGAAAATTTTAAAAAAACGTTTTTTGCTTTAGACAAGCTGTCGTCTAAATCTATTTTTAATATAAGGTTACTATGGAAATTTGGTATCATTTCCCTTTTTTAAATAGAACGCCCTATATATTTTTACATTTTTTATTCTAAGATTAATTCTAAGAACTTTTTATATGAATAATTTTTTTTTATTAAATACATCATTTTTTTAATGATAAGCTATTAACCAAAAATAATCAAAATTACCGGAACACCTAAATAATTATCCAACCGCAAAAAAAAATTCTAATAAAAGTTTTTTGGGTTTAAACAACCTCGCGTTCCTATATGTTTTCAATATTTTGTTGTAATTATTTTTGGAAATTTTTATTTTTTTTTAAATTTATTATTGTACTTTTTACATTTTTCTTTTATTATTTTTTTTATTAATAAGCATAGGATGCTTAACATATTGAAACTAATCTAAAAGATTAACCATCAATTTAAATCTGAATTCTTAAAACTAGGTACTTGTCTCTAATAGGCTATCCACTGATGTCCCTATATTTACTTTGTCCCAAACAAGAAGCACTAACACTTCACTCACTGTGCTCCGCTTTTTACACATTTCACTGATTCACTAGTTCGAATGGTTTAGTTCTTTTTAGTCCTCTCACTAGATTCTGGTTGTCCAGTAGCTGCAGAGCCTCTACGTTGACGTGATGGCTTAGGCGAGATTCATGCTTAGTGGCGAATCTTTTTATCTCTTGGATGACTTGTGGGACACGAAGATCACGGTGCAGGTCACTATTCCGTATGTACCAAGGAGCGTTAACCATATTCCTTAGTACTTTATTTTGGGAAATCTGGATTCCTTGTATATTGGAGTTTTTTGCGGAGCCCCAAAGCTGGATGCCGTATAACCAAATCGGTTTTAGTACTTGGTTGTAAACTTGTAGTTTGTTCTGTACTGACAACTGAGAGTTTCTTCCCAGAAGCCAGTACCGTTCGCTGCATTTGAGGCCAAGCTCTACTCTTTTCTTCTTAACATGTTCTTTCCACCTTAGTTTTGTATCCAGTGTCATATCCAAATACTTTGCAGTGTTTGCATATGGAACTATGGCGTCGTTAATCTTGACATGAGGTATGTGGACAGATTTCAGTTCGTTGAGCTTGGTCTTCCATTTTTTGGTCCATTTATATATTTTATTACTAGCTTGTTGAAGATTCCTGGTAGATTCACCAATAGTTGATCCCACTGCCATTTGAGCCGTGTCATCTGCGAATGGGGCGACTGTTACATTTTCCATATGTGGAAGGTCACCTGTATATAGTAGATAGAGAATTGGTCCCAATACACTACCCTGGGGTACCCCAGCTTTGACTTCTTTTAGTTCCGAGTATTCATCGATCTGTTTTATTCTGAATAGTCTATCAGATATATAGGATGTTAGCAGCTCGACGTATTGTAAAGGTAGCATACTCTTTAGTTTGTGTATCAATCCTTCGTGCCAAACCTTATCGAAAGCTTGTGTCACATCAAGATATAAAATGCATTATTTTTGAGTTACGAACAATTAATCAAAACTGCTGAACTTCAAATTAAGAATATTTTCCTACATACATACACATTTATTTTAATGTGTCACTTTGAACATTTAATTTTATTCTATTTATTTGTGTTGTTATTATCTCTTGAATTTTTTATTTTTTATCTATTTGTTTAAAGTCAAAGATCATGAGTTTTGATTAATTGCTTATAACTCAAAAATAATGCATTTTATAAAAAATAATTCCTACACAAAATACTTAGAATTTTTGTTAGAATTAAAAAATAAAAAAAAATACTGTTAAAATTCTGTGAAAAAAAAGAAAGCTTGCAAATTTCCATAATAATATTTAATTTTTCTATAATAATATAATAATAATAAGAGCCTTCATATTAAAAATTTATTTGAACATCTCTCGTTCAAACACGAAAAGCTTTTATTTTAAAAAAATTAAATTTTTTGCGGTTGGAGATTTATTTAGGTGTTCCGCAAATTTTTACATTTTTTATAATTGTTTATAATTCAAAAATAATGAATTTTATAAAAAAAAATGATTCCTATAAAAAGTTCTTAGGATTAAAAATTGTAAAAATATATAGTGTTACCAAATTTCCATAATAAAATGACTAAAAGACTGATAGCTTGTTAATCTGTGTCGTGAAGACGAGATCTACTGCTCTTGTTTGTACCGCAACATGTTTTGTTTCTGTATACAGGGTGAGTCATATCGTATGGAGCAATTGAAGGTGTAGCTATAGAAGAATAAAATAAGTATCTTTTCTTAGTAAACGTTTGACTTAAACACAAAAACTAAATTAAAATTATTTAAAATTAAATTAAAGATGTCTGATTGTTTTTACTACAATCTTTAATTTAAAATGAGGAACCATAAAAGTTGCAGCTATTTGTTTATCTTTAAAATAAAAAATTTCAATCGACTTAACTACTTGAAACCCTTTCATAAAATTAGAATTGAAAATTTTATGATAGTTTGAATGAGCATTTTAAATGACAGGAGCTGTTACTGATAGTAGCTGATAGTATTGTCTCATGTTCTTAGGATAACATGCCTAATTACAGTAACGAGGAATATGGCAACATGATTAATTTAAATTAATTTAAAGAGCTGATGAACAAAGCGCTGGTAGGCGTGTACCTGGTTCGATTTTCAAATCGACGAACACCTTCAGAAAACACTTTCCTGCGGGTGGTCCAACGCGAAAGACAATCTGGAAAGTTACACCCCAAGAAAAGCCATGGTGACGGAAGACAAAACCAACATGCGGTGAATTCAGATGGAACCCCAACAACAACAAAACATATATTCTCTACATAAAATGTTAATCCAAGTTAAGAGTTTCATACACAGGGAAAACCTTCATTCACAGCAAAATAATTGTACAGCAATTTCATTGTATCAAGTAACCATCGACATGTCTGTACGGAAACATAGTTTAATCGCAAAAAAAATCACTTCTTCTGAGAAATTACCGTACTTTACGTGTGAAATTGCCAAAATATTCCGTAATAATTGTGATAATGCTGTAATTTTACACAATATCACAATGTCACTGGGACATATTGTTCAAAATATACAGCAATATAGCTAGTATGAAATAACCTGTGTGTTATTGCAGTATGTAGTATGAAACAGCATTTTTCTTTAATGTAGTACATATAATTTTGTTTAATTTTACATTATTACTGTTTCTTTCACAGCATTTGTAGTTTATTAAATTCCCTTTTTGTAATTTTATAGACATTTTTCTCAATGTATAGACATCTGTTTTTTAATTCATTCAAAACTTAAGCCGTTTGTAATATTAACAAAATGAAGGTAAAACTTAATACATATCAATGCAAAAATAAAGAAAGAATACAAACTCTTTATAAAAATAAAATATAAATACATTAATTAATTATCAAAACAAATATGCTATACCTAATGTAAATAATAATTTTCAAAATAATTGATTTCTTTTTTGTTACAAAAATTATTTTTTTAAATTAAATGCGGTCACAAACTGAGTTTTATTTAAAAGAAAAGCGTATGTTTTTGTCAGAATTTAGTTATGAAAACATACATTTTCCCCTAGAATTATAAACATCTCTGTGCATTTAGTGCTTTCCTAATTTTCTTTACAAAAGCTCAGAACTTGGAATACTAAAACTCTTGGAATACGTTAGTAATCTCACCATATATGTACGAACAGATTCAAATCAACAACCCACAGTTTCTGATCTTCTCCAAAAGTAAAGCTCCCAGGATGTGCAGGAGTTTCAAGGCATAAGTACACTCGCGGAAAAAAAGTAGTATCCATCCTAAATGTTTTGTTTCGTTACCCAACTACCCAACAATATTGATCGCATTTTCACCCAGAAGTTCTGTATTTTAGAGACTGTTCAAGAAAAATCTGATCAAAGCGAATTGGATAGTATTTGAATTATAACGCCGCAAAAATATTTCTTCCGCGGATGTATCACTTGTGTCCTACATGTGTTGAACGAAGAATGTTAGATTATCATCAACAATTTTGCCATCTGGTAATTCTGATCTGCTACTTTTTACGCCAATAGCGCCATCTATAACAAAACTAGTACCACACTTTTCAGGAAGTGTACTATTCAAGATAAAATTTTAAGATTAAAATGGCTCATCCTGTATATACTTCAAAGCAGTAGTCCAGAATAGAAAATATGATATAGCTGCCGTTATTACATATGTATTACTCACTTCCTGTAGCATAACTTCCGTGGGATAATCTTACTTTTCCACATAACTGGAAATAGATCTAATATACGTGTATGAGAGAATACTACTGCTGGTACCCTGTGCATTTCAAATAATTGAAAGTAAAAGCAAACTAATAACTCCATTGTTTATAATTTGTACCAAAACAAACTGAAAAATAACGGAGTAACGGAAAAGAAAGTTAAAATACAATAGAATTGTAGAGATAAACAGTACATTGCATCTTAACAATAATTTGTTAGATAATATAGAATTTCAGTTATTTTACTCCGCAGTTTGATTAAGATAGCTTATATACCTACTAATTTAGAGACACACACATCAGATTCAAATCTGTTACGACTGTTACGAGAATATAACTATTTCAGAAAAATAATCAAATTAGTTTAAAGTTTTTGGGGCTTTGGAGTAAAAATGAGAATGTCAGATTTTTAAATTGGATTAGCAAAATATAAATATATATATATATATATATATATATATATATATATATATATATATATATATATATATATATATATATAATGGATGTTAATTCTTTGCAGAAACCTGCATATATTGATATGAAACTTTGAAATAGTTAATACAAGATGGCGGTAATTTTTTAAGTTAAAAAACTACAGCCACGCCTGGGATTCGAACCCAGATTCGTATATCTGGGTTCGAATCCCAGGCGTGGCTGTAGTTTTTTTTAACTTAAAAAATTACCGCCATCTTGTATTAACTATTTCGAAAGTTTTATATATATATATATATATATATATATATATATATATATATATATATATATATATAAAACTTTCGAAATAGTTAATACAAGATGGCGGTAATTTTTTAAGTTAAAAAAAACTACAGCCACGCCTGGGATTCGAACCCAGATATACGAATCTGGGTTCGAATCCCAGGCGTGGCTGTAGTTTTTTAACTTAAAAAATTACCGCCATCTTGTATTAACTATTTCAAAGTTTCATATCAATATATGCAGGTTTCTGCAAAGAATTAACATCCATTATATATATATATATATATATATATATATATATATATATATATATATATATATTTATATTTTGCTAATCCAATTTAAAAATCTGACATTCTCATTTTTACTCCAAAGCCCCAAAAACTTTAAACTAATTTGATTATTTTTCTGAAATAGTTATATTCTCGTAACAGTCGTAACAGATTTGAATCTGATGTGTGTGTCTCTAAATTAGTAGGTATATAAGCTATCTTAATCAAACTGCGGAGTAAAATAACTGAAATTCTATATTATCTAACAAATTATTGTTAAGATGCAATGTACTGTTTATCTCTACAATTCTATTGTATTTTAACTTTCTTTTCCGTTACTCCGTTATTTTTCAGTTTGTTTTGGTACAAATTATAAACAATGGAGTTATTAGTTTGCTTTTACTTTCAATTATTTGAAATGCACAGGGTACCAGCAGTAGTATTCTCTCATACACGTATATTAGATCTATTTCCAGTTATGTGGAAAAGTAAGATTATCCCACGGAAGTTATGCTACAGGAAGTGAGTAATACATATGTAATAACGGCAGCTATATCATATTTTCTATTCTGGACTACTGCTTTGAAGTATATACAGGATGAGCCATTTTAATCTTAAAATTTTATCTTGAATAGTACACTTCCTGAAAAGTGTGGTACTAGTTTTGTTATAGATGGCGCTATTGGCGTAAAAAGTAGCAGATCAGAATTACCAGATGGCAAAATTGTTGATGATAATCTAACATTCTTCGTTCAACACATGTAGGACACAAGTGATACATCCGCGGAAGAAATATTTTTGCGGCGTTATAATTCAAATACTATCCAATTCGCTTTGATCAGATTTTTCTTGAACAGTCTCTAAAATACAGAACTTCTGGGTGAAAATGCGATCAATATTGTTGGGTAGTTGGGTAACGAAACAAAACATTTAGGATGGATACTACTTTTTTTCCGCGAGTGTACTTATGCCTTGAAACTCCTGCACATCCTGGGAGCTTTACTTTTGGAGAAGATCAGAAACTGTGGGTTGTTGATTTGAATCTGTTCGTACATATATGGTGAGATTACTAACGTATTCCAAGAGTTTTAGTATTCCAAGTTCTGAGCTTTTGTAAAGAAAATTAGGAAAGCACTAAATGCACAGAGATGTTTATAATTCTAGGGGAAAATGTATGTTTTCATAACTAAATTCTGACAAAAACATACGCTTTTCTTTTAAATAAAACTCAGTTTGTGACCGCATTTAATTTAAAAAAATAATTTTTGTAACAAAAAAGAAATCAATTATTTTGAAAATTATTATTTACATTAGGTATAGCATATTTGTTTTGATAATTAATTAATGTATTTATATTTTATTTTTATAAAGAGTTTGTATTCTTTCTTTATTTTTGCATTGATATGTATTAAGTTTTACCTTCATTTTGTTAATATTACAAACGGCTTAAGTTTTGAATGAATTAAAAAACAGATGTCTATACATTGAGAAAAATGTCTATAAAATTACAAAAAGGGAATTTAATAAACTACAAATGCTGTGAAAGAAACAGTAATAATGTAAAATTAAACAAAATTATATGTACTACATTAAAGAAAAATGCTGTTTCATACTACATACTGCAATAACACACAGGTTATTTCATACTAGCTATATTGCTGTATATTTTGAACAATATGTCCCAGTGACATTGTGATATTGTGTAAAATTACAGCATTATCACAATTATTACGGAATATTTTGGCAATTTCACACGTAAAGTACGGTAATTTCTCAGAAGAAGTGATTTTTTTTGCGATTAAACTATGTTTCCGTACAGACATGTCGATGGTTACTTGATACAATGAAATTGCTGTACAATTATTTTGCTGTGAATGAAGGTTTTCCCTGTGTATGAAACTCTTAACTTGGATTAACATTTTATGTAGAGAATATATGTTTTGTTGTTGTTGGGGTTCCATCTGAATTCACCGCATGTTGGTTTTGTCTTCCGTCACCATGGCTTTTCTTGGGGTGTAACTTTCCAGATTGTCTTTCGCGTTGGACCACCCGCAGGAAAGTGTTTTCTGAAGGTGTTCGTCGATTTGAAAATCGAACCAGGTACACGCCTACCAGCGCTTTGTTCATCAGCTCTTTAAATTAATTTAAATTAATCATGTTGCCATATTCCTCGTTACTGTAATTAGGCATGTTATCCTAAGAACATGAGACAATACTATCAGCTACTATCAGTAACAGCTCCTGTCATTTAAAATGCTCATTCAAACTATCATAAAATTTTCAATTCTAATTTTATGAAAGGGTTTCAAGTAGTTAAGTCGATTGAAATTTTTTATTTTAAAGATAAACAAATAGCTGCAACTTTTATGGTTCCTCATTTTAAATTAAAGATTGTAGTAAAAACAATCAGACATCTTTAATTTAATTTTAAATAATTTTAATTTAGTTTTTGTGTTTAAGTCAAACGTTTACTAAGAAAAGATACTTATTTTATTCTTCTATAGCTACACCTTCAATTGCTCCATACGATATGACTCACCCTGTATACAGAAACAAAACATGTTGCGGTACAAACAAGAGCAGTAGATCTCGTCTTCACGACACAGATTAACAAGCTATCAGTCTTTTAGTCATTTTATTATGGAAATTTGGTAACACTATATATTTTTACAATTTTTAATCCTAAGAACTTTTTATAGGAATCATTTTTTTTTATAAAATTCATTATTTTTGAATTATAAACAATTATAAAAAATGTAAAAATTTGCGGAACACCTAAATAAATCTCCAACCGCAAAAAATTTAATTTTTTTAAAATAAAAGCTTTTCGTGTTTGAACGAGAGATGTTCAAATAAATTTTTAATATGAAGGCTCTTATTATTATTATATTATTATAGAAAAATTAAATATTATTATGGAAATTTGCAAGCTTTCTTTTTTTTCACAGAATTTTAACAGTATTTTTTTTTATTTTTTAATTCTAACAAAAATTCTAAGTATTTTGTGTAGGAATTATTTTTTATAAAATGCATTATTTTTGAGTTATAAGCAATTAATCAAAACTCATGATCTTTGACTTTAAACAAATAGATAAAAAATAAAAAGTTAAAAAACTACAGCCACGCCTGGGATTCGAACCCAGATTCGTATATCTGGGTTCGAATCCCAGGCGTGGCTGTAGTTTTTTTTAACTTAAAAAATTACCGCCATCTTGTATTAACTATTTCGAAAGTTTTATATATATATATATATATATATATATATATATATATATATATATATATATATATATATATATATATATATATATATATATAGGAAGTTGAAGATAAGCTTCTTTGATCGTGAACTGTCCTCTCTCTCTCTATATATATATATATATATATATATATAGAATTAACATCCATTATATATATATATATAATAAAACAGGAAAAACTATATGATCAAAAATATCAATTTTTCAGGAAAGAAACCGGAAAAGTTAGAAACATTCGACGAAGGACCAGAACTAACCTCATCAGGAGAGGCTGAAGTTTTAACATCACCAGATCGCACCATTACAACGCCATCTTTGAAACCTGGACACAGATTCTTCATATTAAACGGCCAACCGCTGTTTTCCAATTACGCTTCAAATCAATTTCAACATCCTCAGTTCCAGCCTCAGCAAGATAAGCCCGAGACCGATCTTTACTTCCGACAACAGGCACCCTCTTTCCTCCCAGAAGGCTTCCACAGACAACAACTGAACGAAATTCCAACATATAAAGTCCCAGTCAATAATTTCTTCCAAAGAAACACGATCACCGGACAAATTAACAGCGCAAAGCCGAGTTTTGATGTGAGATTCAACGATTTGGATGTTCCATCGCAAAACTTTGTTGGTTTGAATCCTAGAGAGGAGTACAGCACGAGATTCGAAAGTCAGCTCAATTTTGAAGAAGAGAAACAGGAGCCAACCCAAAACTTTGACAGCAAAAGTCATCATACTTCATCGTTCAAATTGAGACCAATTGAAGTACCAGATGAAGAAGAGACATCAACAGAAGTTAGCGATGCAACTGAATCCCAATTGAAGATCGACTTGAAGAAACAAAACCCGAGGCCACCTAGGCCAAATGGTATGTCATTTAATCCAACTTAATCCGTGTAAATATGTCATATTATAATGTATGTTTCAGTTGAACCTTCGGAAGAGAAACCAAAGGACGAGAGTGTGGCCCAAGCAGAACCATCTGCTGTTGCGTTAGCAGGTCCTGGAGGAGTTGCTTCAGCAGCACCAAAGGCGACAGCTCTATCTGGTGACCACGGTTTGGCAGTTTCGAGTCCTAAAGCAACAGCCATAGCAGGGCCAGCAAAAGAAAAAGCAACGAAACCAACGAAAACTAAGAAGGAGAAGCAGTAATTGTGTACGACATGTGATTCTAGAAGTAGACTATATCGAATAACGTAGGTAAATTAATAAATGTAATTTTGTTAATAAAATAAACGCGATATTAATATACAAATGTTGTATTATGTTCTACTATTTTTGGGCAGTATGAGCTGAGGCACTGGGTCCCCTCGGAAAAGGGTTTATTCTTCGCTCTACACGCTTAAAAAACGCGCAGTCAAATGAGGGATTTACTCCGGAAAATTTTAAACCAGTTGGATGGTTCTATACAATTTAGGTTGGGAATTACAGACGAAATTACAACGTGTCTGCGTCGCGAATTATTCACGATCATGCTTCAATATCATGCTTCGATAGAATTGTTTTTTTTGTTTCAACAATATCTTGCTTTCTTTTGATCAGACGACCACAAAAAGTCAACGCATCTCTTCTGTTATGTATTCAGGTGTACGAAGGTCCATTCTGTCATACTCGTGAACTATCTATCAATAAATAAAGAAAACGTAGCACGTGAAAGCGAAAAAGTATTTAATTTTATTTTAAAAATCAGAGCGATCGAAGTTGTCTTTTGACATCGTTAGGCTTTATCTAAAAGGTAAGTTACAGTGTGATAAAATTACATAAAACCAATGAACCAATTAGAGTCTACTATTGGTCTAATTACTAGGCCAATAGTAATATCATGTAATTAACCATAGATTTCCGTAGATTGCCCATAGACTTGCTGGCAATCTTAACAATCTAATTACGAAATATTACAGTTCAAACCACAATGTGAAATTAAAACCTCTATTGATTTTATAAATAAAACAAAGAATATAAAAATATTGTATGGTATCATTTTATATAGTCAATCTGTACACAAACGTCTCCACGAAGGAAGCAATAATGGTTTTACAAGACTTCATATCACAACACAAATGTATACAATCTCATAATTTGGATAATAGCAATATTAAAGATATCGTTCATTTGTGCAATACAGTTTGTAATAAAAATTGTCATTTCAACAACAATGTTTATCGACAAAACGATGGCCATTAGGCCATATACTTATATGGGTAGTCTGATCAGCGTTCACCAGTACATCTGCATAAAATATGATAGATCAGCATAAAACATAATGCTCTATTAAATTTTATTGTAAATTTTCAAGACTCGGAAGGTGCTACCCTGTAAACAATGTGTGCCGTGCTACTATTTCGTGTGGGTGATCCTTTCCTGCCATATTGGATAAGAACTGTTGCTTGTGCGAGAAAATGCGTATATATTTATGGTAGATGATCAAAATATGTAGCAATATTCTACTAACATTCACTCTCGCCACACCATGGGAGGGAAGATATTGTCAAAACACGATTTAAACGTTGGGCAAATACGTGTGCAGTGGCGGCTCGCGTATAGGCACTGTGGAATTGCAGCACCCTCTATTATTTCCACTTAATATTATGGATAACATTTAATATAATGAGTCCTTTTTCCTTTAATTCTTTCTTTATACTTGTACAAAGTATAATCCTTAATCCTTAATGTCAGTATAGCCATCCCCCAGTTTAAGAAAAGATACCCACATCGCTGATCTACACAGTTCCAGTCAGCGAGGTGTTTGACTGTTCTGCGCATGCGCACATAGGAAGCAGCACGCGAGGCAGCGGCCTGTTAAGGTGCGGACACACATTCTTATTTGTAGCACGAAAGCATGCTAGTTTCGATCACTTGCTACTTAGTAGCAAGTGTGTCTATATAATATACATTGCTAGTAAGGGTACGGACACACATGCTTGTTTATAAGCATGCTAGTGAGCATGCTTAAATCGAGCATGCTTGTCAGCTGTTCACATTTGCTAGTAATAAGCATGCTCGTTTTAAGCATGCTCCCTAAATAAGCATTCTACAGCTCTGTTCACATGTGCTCTGAGGTAGCGTGCTAAGAAATCAAACGACTGGTGATTTTCGAGCATGCTTGAAATAAGCATGCTTATTACTAGCAATGTCTAGACACACATACTTTTAAGTAGCAAGTGCTCGAAACTAGCATGCTTTCGTGCTACTAATAAGCATGTGTGTCCGTACCTTAACAACTTAACAAGGATGCTTATTTCGAGCATTCAACAGACGTTTGATTTTCGAGCATGCTACCTGCGGTGCGGTGGAAGGGGGCGTGTTTGGAGCACGTGTGAACAGAGTTGTAGCATGCTTATTTAGGGAGCATGCTTAAAACAAGCATGCTTATTGCTAGCAAATGTGAACAACTGACAAGCGTGCTCGATTTAAGCATGCTCACTAGCATACTTATAAATAAGCATGTGTGTCCGTACCTTTATGGATAGAGAGAGCACTGTTGTTGTCGCAGTGCCGACCGTGCCGACCCTGTCGTGCTAGTGGAAGGTAGTTTTACAAACTGCAGATGGAATATCAAAAGTCAATTACGTATTTTACAACAATTACAGTGCTTTCAAAGGAGAAAAAAATTCTTCAGTTTTCATCCAGAGATCAAGGATAAAATTATTGATATTTTCGCGCAAATTAAAGCAAGAAGAATGGATTTAGTTTTTACTATGCTTATCTTAACTTCACTTGTTTCTATATTTAAATCTTGTAATCGATGTTTTACCTACTTCCCAATCGAGTTCAATTTTTTCATGTGGACGATTTCTGATGACAATGCATGAAACAATAAAAAAAATACGGAAAATGTTTAATTTTTAGTGATTTTTTTTAAAGCGTAGTTTTAGAAAATGTATTTTTTACATAAATTTAGTAAATGAATGTAACTGTAACAATTTAGGTTAAAGTAAATAAGAAATCCGTTTTCATTCCCTAAATTCTTTTACGATTTCATCAAGTTTCTGAATAAATTTTCTTTTTATACGCTATTTTTCCTTTTACAGAATATTTTTTAGAAACATGACAAAAAAAAATCTGGAACAGCACCCCCACTAATATTAGCTACGAGCCGCCACTGACTACAAGTGACTGTAAATATGAAGGATATTCGCCATCCAGAGGGGTCATGTAAAAGCAGAAAGAACAACTAATCCTATATAGGATTTTAGTAAAAATTATCAAAATATTTATTATGTATAGATTGAAATCAAAAATTAACCGTCACACATAACATTATTATTATTAAATTAATAAAAATTGTATTCATCAATGGATTTTTGATTGGGTTATAAGATCGTTTGAGAAAAAATGAACACCATTTTTGCTAATACTATATTTTCTAGAGATTTTCTTTTACTTAAGGGAAGGTTCTCATCTAGAGACCTCAAAAATAGCGCAACTTTTGGGCAACTTTGAGACATTAATAATTTTTACCTGCTTTTGAAAATTTGAATCGAACGAACGATCGGTAAAGTGGACAACTTCGTCCTCTTGTCAAAACTGAAAACATAACCACAATAACCTTCACACATTAAAATGACGTCTACGAAAATATGTACACAAGCGTACAATCCCACTACGTAATTTACCATTTAATTACCTCAAATAAATTTTAGCACACCGCAAACCGAATAATCTGAATGAAGAGGTGATATCAATCGAATTTTAGCGTACGGAATTAATTTTAAAACATGTACTTATCAATAATAACATTGGCGTTAATGCTTAGGTGTTTTTTACAATATGCACAAGCAGAATGCGGCTGCCAGTTAGACCGTAACGCACAGTGCAACCAGGATGGTGTGGAAACTGATGCTACCGTCAAATACTTAAAGAAATCAAACACTTATCAATACGACAATAATGCGGACCAGTACTCAAGTCCGAAAGCCTTTAATTCTGACAATATGGTGCTGATACCAAAGTCCACATTCGAGATGGGAACCAACGATGAGGTTTTTAAGGCGGACATGGAAGGTCCCGTCAGGAATGTGACCGTAGATTTGTTTTATATCGATAAGTACGAGGTGTCAAATGAAGATTTTGAAAAGTTTGTGGAGAAATCTAAGCATATTACAGAAGCAGAGAACTTTGGTGATAGTTTTGTCTTTCAAATGTTTGTACCGAAAGAAAAATGGGATGAATATAAAGATTTTAGAGCAGTGCAAGCTCCATGGTGGATTAAAATGGTTGGAGCTTCCTGGCATACACCAGAGGGGCCAGGATCAGATCTGTCAGGTATTTGAAGAAGTTTGTGAAATTGAATTTTTGCATGCAGTGGAACCTTATTTGTACTCCCTCCGATCAAAGAGCATGTATAAAAATAAAAGAAATGGTTGCTTCTGATTGTTGAGAAGCATATATGCAGTAGAAGTAAATACAGAATTGGCAGAAGTCAAGTTTTGAAGATTAGAAAAAATAGAAATATTGACAAGAGCTATGAGAAGATGAATTATTGTGGAATATCATTGTTATAAATAACTTTGGCATAGCAATGTCATATAAGACAATTTTAAGCAATTAAACATTTTGAATATATAAGCATCAACTAAGAAACATAGTAGCACACAAGAAAAAATAATACTAAATGTTCTGTAATATAATTTATTCATTTTTCTGGCTGAGCAGTGCCGGATATACAAATGTGGGGCCCCAGGCCACTAGAGGATGTGGAGGTCCCTTAAATTAAACAATATCTCTCTAAGCAAATCACTCTCTATGCTGTGCAATGAAAGATATGCCAGGTGTTTCTTTCCTATGTATTTGTACGCAATCTAATTTTAATAAATTTTTTTTTGTAAAAGAACGTTCTCCGTTATAATTGGACACCATCAATACCTAATACATTCTTAATACATTTTCGATATTAGGGAATACATCATCAAAGTTGTTATTAACTAAAATTTTGAAAATAAATCTCTTTTGGTTCGCGGTCGGCATTATAGTCCTTCTTAAAGGCGTCTATCAACGCTAAAAGTTCTCAAGACTGTCCTCTAGAATCTCTAAATGGTCTTTGTAAAATATTTCCTAAATTATCCGCAGCCTTGTCTATATTCGAAATGCTTACATCCTCCAAATGATTCAAGAAACCGTAATTGTGGAGGCCATTATATTGTTGAAGCCGCGGGGTAAAAATCCGACACTATGGCTGAGCCATCGTGATTTTAGCTGAAAATTGTGTCACCTAATGCGTCAACTAATCAACCAATACATATGACTCTGCTGTTATCATGCATAACAAGAAGTACGCTAAAAGTTCAAACATTGATCGAGACATGCACTATAATTGTAACGTGTATAGGTGTATTCGCTGGAAGATAAAGTTGGCCACTACTAATTCCCCAATCACAGTGATTTTAACCTTCTAAACGCTCACAATGCAAATTGCTGTTCGCAAATAGCAACCAAGAAGTATATAAGTAACTTGTGTTTAGTATGTTTGCGGAGACCTGGGAATGATTGTCACTTGTGGAGGATATTTTGAATATTTCCAGTAAATAATACTTTTAATAAACTATTTTGTACCTTTCTATTTGGAATATTTGAAATGTATAAAACAAAGTGATATGTCGGAAACAGAGTCCTAGAAAAAATATTTCTGGTTTTTGAAGAAGCATCTCTTTTGCATTTTGACACATAAAATAAAAACAGAAACTTGCACGTTTAAACGCACAGAGATGATGCGGAATCGCGACTGGTGCATTTGCCGACCACGACTGAGCAGACACGAAGATCGGCGGACAACCACCACTATCATTTGAGAACCCAGAACAAGTGCAAGTGATTGTATAATCGCTATAGCAGTTTGAACAGTAACTGGATCATATGATTAACTGCGATTTTACAATTGCAGTGACTGAATCGCAGTTTGCGACATATTGCTCATCTCTAGCTACTACAATAAGGTTTAAATTTCTAACTTCACAAAATATTGTTTTTTTTAGAAAACAAATATTTTTGTTATTATGGAAAAGCCACTAGAAACAATTGTTAGTCTCTGTCACAGTCAAATTTCTGTGAGTTAAACAGTATCAACATACAATGGGTTGCTAACTCCAAAAAGTAGAGTAACCGGTAACCATTAACATTTTCACTTTTGGGAAAAACTAAACCAATCTAGGTCTGAAAGTCATATATTATTTTTCAAAATCTTGTTGTAAGGCGGCACGTTTTCAAAATGTTATATGATGACAAACAAAAAAGTATTTAGTGGTTGCTAACGGCTGTCCAAGTTAAGAAAAATTAATTTATTTTTAAAAATGAAAAACATCAATAAGGTTTTGTGTGCAGCGAACCTAAACATATTTGTCACTTGTTTGTTTTGTTTTCTTTTTGTTGGCCTGGGTAGTATAAGTTTTTTAATTATTTTTTTAAGTGGATAATTGTGGACTGCAAATTTATTGCAGTTATTCTTATTGCTAAAATATCCAAGAGCATGACAACAAATTCGAAAATGCATATTAGAATGCTTTTATCTGTGAAGTAAGAGCAGAACACTTCTTAAACACTACATTTTACAACATTTCTTTTGCTTTTACATTTCCTTTTAACTTGTCTAGTATGGAATGCCAAAATCATATACCCTTGCTAACAATGATCAAGCTTGTACTCCAACCAACTCCTTAGTCCAAATGGTGAGGTGAAAAAATGGATTAAGATTAGCGAGAGTAATGCGTTAAAAAAATACATTATTAAACCATTCTTTTGTAGGCAGAATGAACCATCCTGTCGTCCATGTATCATGGAATGACGCCAATGCTTACTGCAAGTCACTGGGAAAAAGACTGCCAACGGAAGCAGAATGGGAGAAATCATGTCGTGGTGGGTTACGACAGAAATTGTATCCATGGGGCAATAAACTGAATCCCAAAGACGAACATTGGTAAGAAACTTCCTTATTGTGCACCAAAGAAATAATTGCCACTGTTTGAATCGTTACAGGGCTAATATCTGGCAAGGTCAGTTTCCTGATGAAAATACAGCTGATGATGGCTACGCTTCAACCGCACCTGTGAAAAGTTTCTTTCCGAATAAGTTTGGCCTTTACAACATGGCCGGGAATGTATGGGAATGGACCTCAGATCCATGGGAAAAAGATACTGTAAGTGATAATATAATAATACTTTAATTAATTTAAAATATTATTTATTAAACTGTTTGATAATACCACATTCCTAACAAAGTGATTATGATTGATCTGAATGAATACACATTCATTATATTACTCTACAAATTGTTATACTTTAAAAAATACTTCTGGAATGTTTTGGCAATATTGCGTGCTTTGTTGGAAACAAAAATTTGACATGCTGACGCAAATTTTAAACAAAAATGCCAAAATAAAAGTTGTTCCAAGCCAATAATTTGAAAGATAACATTGATCTGTACTATTTATTCATGTGTAAACCTTTTTGTGAATGTATTGTTACTTAAACGTCGTTAATTATAATTTAAAGACTGCTTTTTATGTCCTGTGTGTAGAATAGGAACATTTTTGAGTATAGATTTTCGTTTATCATTTTGTGTAGAATTACACCTTGTAGGGATTATCCGTTCATTTCTGGAATTGTAACAACAATTATCTATATTTATAATTCATTGTGTGTCACAGCTTGTTAACTCAATTTTATTTAGAATGGAACTTGATTTTGCTTTGTATGAAAAAAGTTTATAACTTCTAGACGCAGTACAGTATTGTTTCAAGATTTAGTTTTTGCTGCTTTAATAATCCTTGATTTTCAGTTGAAATTAATTCAAGATAATGTATTTTTATTTCATTGTAAAAAAAATTTGAGTATTCAAAAAAGAATAGTGTTAAGCAGAGGTTAGTACGTTTGGAAAAAGTTGAGTTTAAGAATATATTCTGATGTAACTTCCTAGATAGTGTACTGTTTATTTTTTATCATGTTCTTATATCTTTTAGATTATCAAATCATCTTATATCGAAAAAAATAAAACCTCTATGCTTGACAGCAGTATATAGGTAGATTGTTTTTATTTTTGTGAACAATTTTTCTACTTTTGACGAATATATACGCAAACTGGTCTGGGCGTTTTCTCTCATGTGCAGCAAAACGGTTAAAAATATGGAATTATCTTACACTATGGAAAAATCTGTCTCTATGGAGACGCAAAAGTTGTAGTTTTACAATATGGCCACTGTCCAATAAATACAAAGCTTTTGATTTAGTTTGAAATTAAAATAATATGATTAAAATATCAACGATATTTGCTTACCAAACACTACCGTTTATTAAACACAGCATCATTAAGAAATGTATGTAGAGTATTATTGGTCCTTGAATTTTCTTATATTAAAGGAAATAATTTCTTGAAAATATAAAATAATTACACGGTATACCTATATTATTTTATTTATTGAATTATAATATTTTTCATTATCAAAAGAAACAAACACATTTATTCCCAAAATATATTTTATTAATAACATATCTCCGTAATGTACAAAAATATCTACCACTTCTCGGATATATCCGAAAATTGTACAGCATTGAGCGAAGACACTATTTGTATTCCCGTTTTGCAGGACCTCCGGGTGAAAAAGGGCGGCTCATACTTATGCCACAAGAGCTACTGCTGGCGATACCGTTGCGCGGCAAGATCACACAACACCATGGACAGTACGGCAGGCAACCTCGGCTTCAGGTGTGCCGGCGACGTCTACGATAGCGACCAATAGGCCTCCGTCGCATCCGTCCGTCACCGTTCCGGTTTTGTACATAAAACGAAAGAATAAAACGTGTACTTATACCTGCCATCAAGTCTTCCAATATTTATTAAAGTTACACTTTTTACAAATATATTCATTACATGTATAAAAATAATAGTTTCTGCTCATATCACCTTTCGATTTAGAGATATTTGACGATACGTCTGCCGAGGTCGACGTAACGTCAAATTTCTCTTAAGCTATCCTCAAAAACTTTTAAAAAATTTAAACAATAATAAGCAAAAAGCGGAATGTAAAAAAATGGGGAGGCGTGTTATAGACTGTAGTCCTTAATTCTATCCGTGATGTGTTGAAAAGCCTGGTTCGATATGTCTTTCACTGTCTTCGGTAATGGAATATACCTGTAGGCTAGGTAACAAACAAGCGAAATCATGGATATCTTGATGCCTGCTCTGATTAATCTTGTTGATAAGGGAGCCGGTGGAATGAAGAGAATATCTTTAATCTTCGATCGCTGATCGTGGGGCCACAGCTTTGTAATTCCGATAGCGTGGCCAATTCCAACTACACCTACTATCCTCAATGTTTCATCAGGATTACCTGAAAAATAAAGGGGAGTTAGTATTCTTTTAAACTTGTTATTTTTTTTATGTGAGCTATATATGCATTGGATATCTTATGCGCAATGTTCTGAAATTATAGGTGTGTTCCAACACACACAAAATACTACACAGGTAAGCTAAGGTATGACCAAATGCGTAATGGTGTTTTTATACTTTGCATTCACAATGCACACATTGTAACACTGTTTTCGGTGTTACAATTAACACATTGTAATACCGAAAACAGTAACATTTTTGTCTAAGATTGGTACACATTGATATCAAATGCCATGTCAAACGTACAATACATAACCCAACATAACCACACACTGCATCTTCTTAATCGCTTGCAATCGCATAAACTGCGAAATATCAATATTCTGTACATATTTAAACATGGGTGTAGCCTGCTATAGTATGGCCAAAGGACTGGGGCTTTCTTAGTTTTGCTGTGTTCATCAAAATACGCCAGCATGACGTTTTCAGTAATGTTTTACGACTCTGGTAAGTGATCGTTATCATTCTTTTCAACTAAACATCATATCCCCTTTTCAGATATAATTCAAGGACCACATTTACTTTAATAAAGTATTATGCGAAGATCAAACCTACATCGTAGATATGAACGATTTTAATTACTGCTGCGAGATTGTATATACGCATTAATGGTTTATCAGCATACACGTATGAAGCTATTTAGTACATTTAAAGTGTAGAGGATTTCTTAGTTTATGTAAAGTATAAGTTTTCGCTAATATTTTGGACGCTTGGATGCTCGGTTCAATTCGTATTCGTTTTTGTCCGTCGCTTTCGACTTCGTCTTAGTTCTGGTTATGTCCAACGTATTTGTATTACCACCATCACATGTAATTTTACTAAGTATAATTTATTTTAATAAACTACTTTGCCAAAATTAGAATTGGGTTTCAATTATAAGTGCTTGTAAATATATAAGCCGCAATGGCTACGTAGCGGAATTAGGTAGACACCGCTATTAAACGTTAAGCGTTATAACAATTCTTTAGCAAGTTCTTGTTCTTCGAAGTAACTAATCAGTCACCGCCAAACACTTCTATTCTGATTGTTATACTTATGAAACCACTATTTTAAAGTTGTTAATCTCATTTTTATCTCATCGATCTCATCCTTAACGAAGTTGACAGTTACTACAGTGCTGCCACGTGGTACCCGGAAAATACCCTAGATTCTAATTTCGCGCGATATAGTAACCACAATTTCTAAATTTATATAAAATTAATGACGCAAAGTAGAAAAAATAGTATATTACACTCGTTTTATAAGACGTATTGGCACACTCGTTCCATTTTGAGCACTCCTCGCTACGCTCGTCGCGCCCAAAACAACTTGTGCGCCAATTTGACGTCTTATAAAACTTGTATAATAATATACTATTTATTCGTGTTGGAACAAACGTACTGTCATATAGTGTTAATAGCAATAATTTGACAGTTGATTTTGACAATTATGTTGCTATAAGTTATTATTACAATCAGTTAAAATCATATTTCTAATCATTTTTGCATCTTAAGCCTTTTTAAAATGGTTTTAAAATATCAATAAAGATCTGAAATTAAAATGAAAAAAATAATTTTCATTAAAAATTTATTTCTGGCTGGATTTGAACCCAGAACCTTATATTTACGAGTCAACCGCCATACCCATATACTCAAATTTGGGTCCTGAAAAATTGTCCGGTTAAAGGAGCTGTCTGCTTATTGGAGTGGTCCGCAAGGAGAGTTTTCACGTATACGTTGTGCATTAGGGTGGTTCAAAAATGCATTGCAAAAATTTTTGTGATGATAGAATGCAACGATCCCCCCAAATCGTTTCCAAATCCAAAAAAGGCGGACACGTATTTTTTTTTCTTCGAAATTTTGATTCTTAATGGTGCCTGTCGAGGCCTCAAATTTACATAAGAAAATGCATGGGAAAAAGACATTTTTTGGTATTTTTGGAATAATTGTTCGGGGTTTGGGAAAACTTTAGATTAAAGTTATAGGACTTGTAGAGGACTTTCACATGAAGAATTTGAGGTATTATACATATGGGTTTGACGGGGCGTCATCAAACCCAGCATTTTTACTTGGGTTTATTAGCTAATAACATAGGCAAGATACCCCGAACATGAAATTTATAAGTTAATTTCACAAAAAAGCTGAGGCCAACCCCCATTAACCCATTACCATTAAATGAAAAATGTACATTCTTCAGAAAATTTACCCGTCTAATCACTTCATTCTCACTTCATTTTTCTCATAGAAATCATTACTATAAGTCTAGTTGAATGTTTATAAACATTTGTCAGGTAATTTCCATTTGTTTAAATAATTCGCTTTTCTCGAAACTCCGTCGGACATCTGTTTTCTGAGTTCGAAATGGCAGTTTATTATCTTAGACTGACATTATTCATTAAACAAATTCTTCCCATTGTTTAAACAATCAATTATTATTAATTTTCAACTGTTGTTCTAATTATGGTAGAAGTCAGCTTTTTTGTGAAATTAACTTATAAATTTCATGTTCGGGGTATCTTGCCTATGTTATTAGCTAATAAACCCAAGTAAAAATGCTGGGTTTGATGAGTTCAATCAGTTTATTCGGGCAATATCTAGATTTCGAGCACGGCTCGTCTTCAGTTGCACACGTCGGTTTAATGCAGTCTTACATATAGAGAGGTATTCGTCAAAATAATAAAACATTTACAAGCCAAGTCTGAGTAGATCGATTTCTGCACGTTATTAAATGAGGTTAGAATCATTTTGTCTGCCACAAAATGACAGACAAAATGATTCTAACCTCATTTAATAACGTGCAGAAATCGATCTACTCAGACTTGGCTTGTAAATGTTTTATTATTTTGACGAATACCTCTCTATATGTAAGACTGCATTAAACCGACGTGTGCAACTGAAGACGAGCCGTGCTCGAAATCTAGATATTGCCCGAATAAACTGATTGAACTCATCAAACCCAGCATTTTTACTTATTACACCCATAGATGAAAAATGGAGCTATTTCTAACCATAATAAACCCAAATTTGTTTAAACAATTTTTTTGCAATTCTCCTACCATACATTTTTTTAGATCGTTCTGGTCAACCGTTATTGTCAAGTGACATCAATTATATTTTGGGAGAATTTTTTTAATTGTTTAAATAATAAAATATTATTCAAATGCATAATGGTGATATTAATATCAAATACATTAATGGTGAAATGTATAAGTTAATTTCTCCAAAAAGCTGAATTTTCTACCATAATTGGAAAAAAGTTGAAAATGAATAATAATTTATTGTTTAAACAATAGGAGTTTTTTTAAAGAATAATGTCACTCTAAAATAATAAACTGACATTTCGAACTCAGAAAACAGAATTCAGGCGAATTTTCGAGAAAAACGGATTATTTAAAAAAATAAAATTTGTTTAAACAAATGGAAATTACCTGACAAATGTTTATAAACATTCAACTATACTTATAGTAATGATTTCTATGAGAAAAAAGAGAATGAAGTGATTAGACGGGTAAATTTTCTGAAGAATGTACATTTTACATTTAATGGTAGTTTTCAGGGCACTGTGGGGGTGGGTTGGGGGTGTCAAAGCCATATGTATAATACCTCAAATTCTTCATTGGAAAGTCCTCTACAAGTCCTATAACTTTAATCTAAAGTTTTTCATTTAATGGTAGTTTTCAGGGCACTGTGGGGGTGGGTTGGGGGCGTCAAAGCCATATGTATAATACCTCTAATTCTTCATTGGAAAGTCCTCTACAAGTCCTATAACTTTAATCTAAAGTTTTCCCAAACCCCGAACAATTATTCGAATAATACCAAAAAATGTCCCATGCATTTTCTTATGTAAATTTGAGGCCTCGACAGGCACCATTAAGAATCAAAATTTCGAAAAATAAAAAAATACGTGTCCACTTTTTTGGATTTGGAAACGATTTGGGGGGATCGTTGCTTTCTAAATAAAAATAGCCAATTTGAACCACCCTATTGTGCATTGATGTAAAAGGGCATTGATGAAAAAATGATAATTTTTGTCAATTTATTTTTTTAATCTCTTTTCTAGTTGAACATGTTCTACTCACTTGGGTGTACGTATTTCTGACGGTCCTGCATAGCAGCCTGCTGCAAGGAAAAAGTCAGGAAGGCATCTCTTTCATCGACAAACACTTCGCCCAGTACTGGGTACTCGTCAGACATATCAGCCAAGAGCTGCTCCAGCATGTCGCGTTTCTTGCATTTCTCCACCTCCTCTTTGCTAAACAAGAGTAAAAACAGAATGTTAAGTTTCTATTGTTTCATACAGGTGTAGAAAATGCAAAAATATTTTTTTTTCAATTTATATGGACGGTTCAAATAACCACAAACTTATATTCAAATTGATACCATATATGGGTTATATAGTTATGGTCGAATCACTATTAGTAGAGTGGTGAGAATATAGTATATCTCACGTATCAGCTATGCTTTAACTATGACGATACATGGTATCGCAGCTAAGCCATTCATATACGATAGTCTATCTCTCAGAGCTCTACTAATAATGATTCGACTACATAACAAATAGTTCATGGGATTGCTTACTTTTGTAGCCACGTATACAGTGTGTCGCACGGGATATTGGACTGTTTGGGTACTTATTAGAGATAGAAAGTCGATTAAACATTGGACAAAGAAGTGCAAATTTTTCTGCTCTCTAATAATCTATTTAGAAAATAGTTAAATTGCACACAGCACAGATATTTAAAGTGGAGATTTTTTAAATATGGTCATAATGTTTTATATGTTATCAACTCAAAATGCCGTTATGACATATTTGAGATTCCTTATTTACTATTACGTTATGTCAGTTTGCAATTTTTGGTTTGTGTATTGTTTTTATACATATATCAATTCATCATTTTGTTCTGAGTAATTTTATATGGTGCATGCCATATGTTTAATTCATTCAGCTAAATTTACTGAAAATTAATATTTTTCACTGAAAATCAAATCGTCTATCATAATAAAAAGGTAGGTTTAGTTTGATTTTCTTATAAATTTAATCAAAAAGTAGAGTACAGTACGAGCGTCGATAATGCCTAACAAACACTGAGTAACCGAGTAAAAAGCCATTTTTGGTGATTCCTGTTTACAGAAATATATTGCTTGTTTTATATCTTGTATCCTATACTCGTATTTTCTACTACTTAGCTTCAATATTTGAACCACCTTCGGTCCCAATTAGTTCAGATTATCGCTGCTCTACTGTACATAGGTAATTCTTCCAAAAAAAAGGGTCCCTATATTCCTACGATGCTTTCTTAACACGACCAATCGATTGGTTGAAGAACTACTTGACTCTTGACAATGGGGTATATAGCATATTGTTTCCCAGTGGCTATTTTCTGAGACACGTTGTATAAACGACTTGACCAACTTTTGTATTTGGAAACATTCTTTGGCTAGAACTCAGTATCAAAACTCAAGATTAAAAACAACAACATTACATTCTATGAACCAATATTGCTTCACAAATAAATGTTTGCCATTTGACTACACTATTGTCCACTTATACATATTTGCAATCCAGACTGCTGTATCACACATTCATTCATACATCACAATTACCTGATAGGTTCCCTCGAAAACAAGAGATGCCAACCTAATTTTATCTTCTGGAAGAGTGACAGTTTTGCAAGAGCCCTGAGTAAGGTAATTCTAATTGGCCGGTCACCCAAGACCACTTCCGCCCCTAGTTTAGCTGCCTGAAAAGACGTATCATTTAAAAATTTATTTCCAATTGTCATAATTTTTTTGGCATGACCTCTTGAAACGCTACTCTAAATTCACCACCGGGTGCCATGCCGATCTGCTTCGTCAAGTGAGCACTGAGGTTAAGTAAGAGAAGGTAGGTAACGCCATAGTATACGCCGTTCTTCTTGATCGTGTTCCTGATCATTTCGATATTTACGTTCTCCGCCTGCTCCAGGATTGCCTTCTCGTCCATCACGAGTATGTTGCGTCTTGCGTCGCATAGTTCGAGTATCACAATATGAGGAAGCACAGTATCTATAACCTACAGAAAAAATAGACCTTTGATATAAACTATAAATGTATCAAAAGTAAGAAAATTGTCTTCAGTCCGGCTGAAGTTAAAATACCCCCCACCGTCAAATATTTTTAGAGTGGAATTTAAAAAAAAATGGCGTTAACCGATTTTGGCCCTTCACAAACCTGTCCTTTCTTTGTAAGAGATAAGCTATTATACCATATTTCAGTTCAATAGCTCTAAAATATTGGCAGTTACCGTGTTTATTAAAAAAAAAAGACAGGAGGACATAGCTAAATTGAATTTCAATGCTGATCAAAAATATATATACAATAGGGTGTATCAAAAAACCGTTTTTTTGAGATTCAATATTTCAAGTTGATAAAAAGTTGTTGCTATGGACCCACATATACCACAAAGAAAATTGGCCAAATTGAAAAATATTTAGGTCTCCCGCAGGAGCCCTATGGTTTATAATTTTCTTTTAAAATTAGTATTTTCCCATATTTTTTTAATGAAAGATTAAGTGATTTTTCTTTTTCAAAGCCCACATGTACGCATATAATAAAATATTTAATGGCAAATATACCTTTATCAACATTTAAGCACATTTTTTAAATTACAGCGAAAATGGTAATTTCTCACCACCGTTAGCCCGAGACAAGACGCAAGTCCCAATCCCGAGGCGAGGACAGAGGGACAAACCTGTCCACAGGATGCAGTTATAAATGTTATAAGAGTTTTTTATATTTGTAATATTCATATCTTGTAATGCACCTGTGTGATTTTTCAATAAATATTATTATTATAATTATAAAAGTTCTATCAAATCTAAATAAACTGCAGGTGATCTAAATGTTGCATTAGAGTAATATATTTTAAAAAAAAATCACTTAATCTTTATTTTAAAAAAAATCGAGTTTTTAAAGAGAATTATAAACTTGTCTCCTGCGCGAGACCTAATTATTTTTCAATTGGGTTAGTTTTATTTGCTGTATATGTGGGTCCACTTTTTATCAACTTGAAATTTTGAATTTCTGAAAAAAACGTTTTTTTGATACACCCTAATACACAAGTCTATACCTGCCACGCTTCCTTAATGTTGTGACAAAGTGGATATACCCTACCACAGTAAATGTGGGGGGTATAAAAAAAAGTATCAAAACAGACTGAAATCAAAGTCAAGCCTGGATATAAAGAACTGTCTCAGCAACACATGATAACAGAATAAAAAAAAACAAACTACACAAAATTTTTTAGTTTTGCAGTTTTGTATGGCCATATTTAAATTGGCATATCAAAGAAAATAATAGAAAAGTAAGTTTAGAACAAAAGTAACAAAAGCACATAGAACTTCAATACGGAGTAACAACAATAAATTATTGAATTTAAATCAAATTTTTAAAATGAGCCAAATGATTTAATTTGACCTAATTGTAGAGTTTTGTTTATCAAAGTTGGGGATGTGAAGTTATTTGTACCTTTACAATAAACTGTAAAATAACTTTTGCGTTGAACAATCTGTAATGTTGTTCTGGAAAGCTGCTTATTACATATCATAAATTAGGCAAAGCTTTTAAAAAATGATTGCAATCGCTTTATTTGATAATGTACGATAATGATTTGCACTTATCGCCTAAGTGGATTGCTAACTGAAATTTTATTGTCAGGACTGAAAAGCTTGTGCTGTCATTATTCTTTTTATTTGATTCGCGTTGTAACAAAAAAATTATGAATGACTTTTAAGTGCCACCAATAGGCCTGTCAAAGTTCTCGAGTCTCTTGTTGGTACTGCCAAAATCCGAAATTTGCGCATTTTTCGCAATTTCGTATTTTTGCAGGTTCTGAAATTTAAATTTTTCCATGAGCGATATCATATACGATATCGCTGGTTTGTTATCATCGTGAGACAACTCAAAGAAGGACGTAAATTTAACAGAAGAAACTTTGAAAAATATCTTCACCGTTGACCATTGGTCATTTATTGACTGTGACAAAACTTTTTTTTAGCAAAAAATCTAATGGAAGACTAAATATTGTACCGTTTTACCTTCAGGTAATTCGATGTGTTTGCTCAAACCTATAACGTAAATCATCAGAAAGAAAAGTCATGTAGTACGTTCAAAAACTAAAAAAAGTGACACTTGTCAAAATAAAACGTATTGCTGAAAGAGGTGTGTATATAAAGCATATTATACAGAATATACTCAGAACTAATGGTTAGATAAAAATAATGAATAACTTTTTTTTATAAGATTTTAGAACCATTTAGAATTATAATAAAAATACCTACTCAATATCACTCTGGTATCAATCTTTTTATAAAACATGTTTTGATGTTTGCGCAAGAATATATTTTTGTATTTTTGACAACCACCAATTTCTGAGTTGTGCCACTTTTCTTATTCATCAACAAGACATATATTGTGACATACTTTAACTACTTCGTCCTTCGACTCTTGGCTGAAGTGAGCAGTGCCAACGAGATAAACTTTGGCCCCCGTTTCAGGGTGTTGTAGCAACGTAACAGTCTCTGGAAGATTATTGTCAAAATCCCCCAAATCCTCCTCTTTTATTTCCTCGTCAGGTCCAAGTTCCTCAAAGCTTTTCTCGGAACTGGGTTCGGAATCGGAACCAATCTTTACGGTGCTCTCAGATAGTTCTACAATATGTCAAAATTGCAGGTTAACATGGTATACTAATCTAATCAAAAGAGCAATGCAAACAAATTTGTGGAATTCTAACTTGGTTCTTTTCTTTCAAAGTCAAAACATGTCTGCAATAACAAATTTAAGATAAGAGGCAAAAATTATGAAATTACTCTAGCGGTACAAAAGGTTACAAATCGTGATTAGTAAATATTACATTTATTTACCAACCCAAATTTAAATGTGATAAGGAAATGGTTTGCACACTTTCATTAAATTTATATAACGCATATACACTAGTAAAATAACTTCATTGCTCACCGAAATTTAATGTCGAGTCCTCCATAGTTATTCTTAGTGTCTATTATAAAATTAAACAGGTGCAAGAGCAACAAAACCTATAATAAAGAAACAGCTAAAAAGACACATCACAACTTTCATACACAGCTGATTCCAGATCCTGGTTACTTTCATATTTACCTTTTTACGACACTGGCGACTCTGACGACTGACAACGAGAACTAAAATAACTCTTATAATTGCGTTTATTGTGATGTTTGGCCGTTTCGTCGCACTACATGTTTATAATTGTTTGCAAACGAAAAATATATTTTTATTCTTGAGCCCCTCCACCACAGTTTTGACAAAGACCAGTGCGTGCCAGTGCCGACACCTAGCGACACACTTTCGAATTATATGCATAAACCTTCCATAAATCGGTTGGAATATCTTTTATTCATTTGTTATCGTTAAAACAATAGTTATTATACGTACCAAACAGAATATTCCATGATGGTTAGAGGTTTAGTAAGTAAGTAAAAAGTTATTTAAACTGTAAAATTATTTGATTTCATTTTAGCTTAGTTTTATTGTTGGACTATATGCCGGAATCTATATTAGCCAAAATTATGATGTAAGTCATTTGTTTCTACATTAAGGACTAAACAAATGATAGACGACGTTTTGTTTTCTTGGTATCTAGGTCCCTAGGGTAGATGATCCTGCAGCGCTGATAGAGAAAATCAAGGACTTTGCCGATAAGCACAAAAAAGAATAATTAGTACATACATGTATACTTTTATTTAGTAAATCCTATTATAAATAAACTACAAATGTTACATTATATTAACGACAATCCTCCACCCAGATATTCTTGTCGCATTTGGGGCTCTATGAAAGCGAGCCAGTCGCTTGAATGTGTTGGTAATAGCCCCATACTTTGGCATTTGTACAGAGCTAAACCGATATTTATAAAATTTCCTAATAGGTAAACCAACTTTTGGCCAATGGCGTTTGAATTTTCAATCATCTTAAATGTACTGTTCACAGAAAATAGGGCCTGGATTGGCCGTAAGAACAACATTCCAACCATCATTATCGGAAAAATAGAAATTGAGTTTCCCGCCATGTACATGATAAACAAATTCATCGGCACTTGCTTTAAAGGGGCCAAAGCAAGCTCCCACGACTTTTTAACAATTAACTGACTAGTATCGGTTTTCTTAGTGACTTCGCTATGGTTTAAGGCCCCCGATGTATTGTACGCAGGCGGAGAAGCCAAAGTCGACAAATCTGTGGTAACCAAAGACTTGTTAGACCTAAAAATTAGAATTATAACAGAGGTAACCTAAAAATCAAAAAATATTCTAACCTGGTTGACTCCAAACTCCACTTCAGACGCTTATTTTGGACTTTAGCGGTCGACATTTTGACTGTAATATTAACGTACTTAAAAATTTATAGAGTCTACGTTTACGTTTTGAGTGGAATTTCCTATATCATTCCAATTAATTTGACAGCAGGGGAAATCAATGAATCGTGAATGAATCTTTCAATTGCTTCTAAGTTGGCTGTGGTGTAATTAAGCTAATCGATTTTTCAAATAAGTTTCATTTACCGGAGATTTTGAATAGAACGTGATGTGGGTCCATGTGGGTCGTCCGTATTCGATCACGTTTTCTTTATCATGACGTATCAAGTTTAGTTCTTGTGCAATCTCAATTTTGATTCGCTGTTATCGCGAATTATATGAGGAAAAACATTAAATTTTAGACAAATTTAACATATTTTATAGCGCTTAATTCAGTTTATGCGAATTTGGGTTTCCGCGAATTTTTACAGGATTGTAATTGATGTTTGTTTATTTGACGTAATCAAATATCTACCTGTAAACGGTGTTATTTCTTTCTAAATTTAAATCAGTTGGTAGCGCGCCCAACAAAAGCCTCATGTGCGCCTAACCTGGACTAACCCAACTTCAAAGATCAAGATCAAATCAAATGTCGCTGTAGCTAGTATTCGTGCATGACTTCGTTATATCGTACTGTCAAATAATGTTGTCGAAGTAGAAGAACAAACATCCAGAATGGAGACGAGAAATAACGCAAATAGCACTTCGCACAGGCGACGCATTGATAGTTTCGTTACGATAAACGAGAAACCAGTAGATGACATCTCTTTGAATTTCTTTTACAAACCGCACACTATCACTCTACTCGCAATATCTATTGGTGTTGTTATTTATACCGCTTTTGTGAGGTGAGTACTTCAAGTATTTATTTAGAACCCATTACATAATTAAGTTTGTATTTAGGACATCCCGTATTGTTGTTCTATTGTAAGTTCTGCGTTGAATTGATCGTTGGATGATTTCAAAGTGTTATAGAGTAGGATTATGAGTGTCGAAGTAGAATTTTAACTACTGTCACTTTAATTATTAATACTTTTGATTGATGTTTAGAACTGTGCAGGTGTATTCCGCCAAAATAAATTCGAGTGATTGGCAATGCAGTTTCATTGAAAACATGTTATTTTTTTATTGATAGCAAGCAATATTTAAGTTGTATTCTGAACTTTTAGTAAATAATGAAAAAAAATACATCTCGGGCCCCTTACGGTCACTGTCCCAACTGCAATGCAAGAAATTTTAGTATTTGTCTCTGGGGGTCTGATGATTATATTTTGTTTACAATTCATTATTCACAAATAAGTCACATTGGGTTTTGTCGCAATACTTACGCTATGATCATCTTTGTAACAGAAGGTCTTGTTGATTGTTCTCGCACACACATTGTCTGTATATTTCTACGGGTTCACATGTTCATATTTGTCAAGTATAATGTGGATTTTCTTTAATAATTTGGAGATAACTCTTTTTAACTGGATAACATTCTATGAACATTTTTTGAGTAATTTTTTAATTATACCACCGTTTTCAGTGTTACTGTCCTGGACTTGATGTTGCTCAATTTGCTCTAATATTGAGAAAATGCATAACAAGAACAAAACAAAAGGAAAAATTAGCATCAGTTTTCATCACAAATAAATTAAAAAATCTGATGTGGCCAGGCACATGACTTTATCATACTATATATAAAATTAATAGTTTACCTGCATGAGATTCTATTTGATCGAGATCGGCCTTGTCTGCATTAAAATAAAATTAGTAGAACTAGACAGATTCTATTTGATCGAGATCGGCCTTGTCTGCATTAAAATAAAATTAGTAGAACTAGACAGATATGTCGATTAAAGCTGAGTTCTGATATTGTACTCCGTTAACACCGGGTACACCGTCCAAATGACACTTACGTGTTATTGGGTGTAAAAAGTGTAATACAATATCTGAACGCAGCTTATATTGACAGAAGTTATTGTCAAAACATTAGCGCTTGACACTACCTACTGTCATTAGAATCAAAAATTCTGACAAATCCTGGCTACTAGTTTTAATGCAGTACGACCGATCTCGATGAAATAGAATTTGCTCATGCAGTTAAACTATTGATTGTACCAAAAAATGTTATAGTCATAAATTATTCAGAATTTCCTCTTCTTTAATTTATTATTTAACTATTTCGATGAAATTCCAGAAATTGCGGCTTATTTGCAAAATCTTTCAAAAATGCTAAGACTAAACCTCCAGTTCCTTTGGACCCGTTTCAACAGAAAGCTTTTCAGCTCTAAGTTTGGTTATGAAACTTCTAAATATGAAGTTTCGTCCCGATACCTTTAGTAGTTTCTCCGGAATCGTCGCCACAAAAACGGGTACACACACACACATCCACACACACACAGACACACAGACATTGTTTTGTACCTTGGTCAAAAATGTTCAGGGGACCCAAAAAGGCATATTTCCGCTAAAATCTCAAATTTTTTTTTTGGCACGATTACAATACTTTACATACTGCGTATGATAAAGTAAAAAATTCTCATACAAATCCAAAAAATATTTTATAAGTTAAAAACCTTTACAGCCAACCATTCAAAATCTTATCTAGGCTGTATAGCGAAGTGTGAGCATAAACTAAAGATTGACCCAGTAAAAAATATTGGGCACCAAAAAAAAGATTAAAAGCAGTCTTTTTTGTAAACTGTGTATTTTGTCTTTTATTTATTTTATGATACACCAATAAAAGCATTTATTATTATAAGAAAATCCAGTGTTGATTGTGCAATAAATAAAAAAGTCCAATAAAGAAAAATAGAAATCTCATTAGAAATGAAAATAAATTAAATATATAAATCAAATTTAGATCATAAAAATTCAATAAATTGAAAATTGGACATCCAGTAAATAAAAAATGTGTCAAATGGAAAATTATCAGGAATAATCCTGTTCATATCAAAAATGTCCCTTATTGATGTCAAATGCCCGGTTATGACAATTTTTTATACTGGAATTCTTCTTTTTGATGATGATCCATGCATTGTTTTCCCAAATAAAAATGTAATAGTGCATCGCAATAAAAAATACTTTCCTTTTAATTACAGAGACGTCAACAATGTCGAGAACAACATCTGGACGGGCATGCTATGCTGCCTCTTTTTCTTCCTCATCATCTCCGTTCTGGCATTTCCAAACGGACCATTCATCAGACCTCACCCTGCCGTTTGGAGGATTGTTTTCGGCCTCAGCGTGCTCTACCTTCTTGGCATGCTATTTCTTCTATTCCAAAATTACACCACAATAAGGAATATCCTAATATGGCTAGATCCTTCATTGGCCGATTTCCGCATAGATATGGAACGAGAATACGGCGTCAACTGCTCGGATATTACTCTAGAACGAGTGTGGAGCCACGTCGATGTTTTCGCTTTAGGTCATTACCTTGGTTGGATGTTCAAAGCGATTTTGATCCGACACATGGGCATCTTATGGGCGATTAGCGTCATGTGGGAGTTTACCGAGATGGCTTTCGCTCATCTCCTACCGAATTTTATCGAGTGTTGGTGGGACGCTCTTATTCTGGATGTTTTGGTTTGCAATGGTTTAGGAATTTGGTGTGGGTTGTACATATGCAAGAAATTAGAGATGCGCGAGTACAAATGGGCTAGTATTCGGGATATTCATACGACAACCGGTAAAATAAAGCGAGCCGTCTTGCAATTCACTCCAGAAAGTTGGACGTCCGTTCGTTGGCTGGACCCAAAATGCTCGTATATGCGTGTTTTAGCATTATGCCAATTGGTTATCTTTTGGCAGACATCCGAGTTGAACACGTTCTTCTTAAAGCACATTTTTGAGATGCCCCCGTCGCATCCTTTGGTCACCGGTCGGCTAATATTAATCGGGGTTATAGTGGCGCCATCTGTACGACAATACTACAGCTACATAACGGACACAACCTGCAAACGTGTTGGGACGCAATGCTGGGTCTACGTTTGTATCTTAGTCGCTGAAGCGTTGCTTTGCATCAAACACGGCCGCGAGCTATTCGGACAAACACAAGCTGTCAACATCATTGGTTGGCTTTTGCTGCAGCTCTTCATTACGATCTTATTCATCTTCGGATGTGTCATGTGGAATAAGTACAAGCCAGACAATCGTGGGGATGGATCCCGCGAGGGCAGCCCGATGAAGTACAAGAAAAAGAGGTTAATGAACGCTGGCGAAACTTTCTCCTCGTCCAAAGAAGACTAATTAATTTTAATCGTTAGTCGGTTTGCGGTACCCTGGAAACTTTTCCTAGAAATCTTTTTCAGGTTACCGCAAACGTAGATTTTTGTTTTCTAGTAGAAATGTAGAAAATTTCCTTTGACTATCCTAAGTTATTTTATTACGGTTGAACATAACCTCAACCCAATCGTCACTGTGCCATGACATGCACCCGATTGTGAGTTTCGAACTAGTAAGTAAACTTGAAAAATTTGTGCCGTAATAAGTTGAAATAGGTTGATATAGGTGTATTATGATATGCACTCGATGTGATCGTTAGTATTGAAGTTCATAGAAAATTTTTTGTACCGCGATAAGCAATAATGTAACGTGTCTTTGCGGCATGCACTCTCTTACGTGACCTTGATGTGATCGTTAGTTTAGCTGTAGGTGACGCGACTTTGCAGTTTATTTTTCCTAGCATGTCGCGTTTAACGTTCGAGTATTGCTCAGCTCGATGTCTCTAGTCTCCGCGACTATACCAAATAAATTTTATGTGGCCCTCTGAACTCTCGAAATAAGACTATTATAGACAATTGTTATTAATGTACAAAGTGTTTCTGTGTTAATACTCAATAAATGATGTTAAAACTATGCAAGTTTTTGTTTTATTTATAGGTTCAAATATGGTTTAATAAAAAAATAACCGTAAAACAAAAAACGTATCGTTTATTTTAGAACGGGATTTACATCAATAGAAACATAACCTAACAAATGTCTACACCTTAAAGGAAGCGATTGCAATCAAAATGATATCAGGAAGGTGCAAGCTCAAAGGCGGTGGGCGTAACCATAACCACCCCCGCAGGATGGCCTGCCCATGGCAAGGGACCAAAATCTAACCGGTCGACCGGCCGAAAATCAGCTTTTTTAATGACGCCCACCGCGAAAATGTCGGTCAAAAGGCCGATTATTCACAACTCTATTTGTATATATTTTACGGAAAGCTGTAATAAAAATCCGCTAACTCACGGGCACACCGAATTTCGAATAATTGGGTCAACGCATGTAGCGGGGTATAGAGGGGTGGTGCAATTTGAGACCAACTAACGCCCCTTATCCCGAAGGCACGAGCAGGGCCGTACTGAGTTAAGTTGTCATTGACACTTTTAAAAATATTTCGGTGTTTGTGTACACTTTTTCGTATTGAAATTTGTAAATTGTTGTTAGGAAATTTAAAATTTATAACCATCAAGTAAAATTTTTTAAATAGCTTTAAAAAATGTACATCCATATAATAAATTATAATAATATATTCTATAATACGTATAAGTTATAAATCCCGGAAATAACGTTTCTAGAAAAGAAATATTGCAAATTTGTTGTGAAAGTAATTAATTTCATTATCGCTTCAAGGTACAATACTAGTGACGTCGGTATTTCAAGGCCCCATGGTGAATAGGTTGGCCGGTCCAGTTCTGTGCTCACTCCTCCCCTCCCCTAGGCATGCCCCAGTCGCTGGCGAATGGCGTGGTCCGACCAGACTTGCCCAGCCTGTACTTGACAAACTACGAAACGTAGGGCAAAACGTTGGGAGTTGAGACCAGAGGAATATACAGCCCGCCCAGATTTCGAATTCCCGCGAATTCCCAAAAGTAGTGTTTACATATCGCCGAGGAATTAATCACCACTATAGTGTAAATAGCCAACGTCTGCCAGTAAAAGTGCCGTGTAATATTGATTCAGTGGTGCTCGCCATTCGTCTAAACAGCGCGTGGTAACAACAGTTCGAACAATGCCATCCGATTTTCACAACAATGATGGCAAGTGAGGTGGTTTCAGTGAAACAGGAGTACACTAACCAGGTATGTTTTTCATTAAGTTTATGTATCGTGATGTTACCGTGCCGTGATGTGCTTCTGGTTTAGGGCGGTAGGCCGTGACGTGTTGTGGGTGTTGCTTTGTCCCGCGCGCGTAGATAGGAAGGAGGACGAACTTTGGCTCCAACCACGGGTCGTAAACCCGCTATAATCGTGAACCATACCCACCGAAATAACCTTATAGTCGGCCCTACCTACTAAAATCAACTTTCTAAATGACAATATTACCTTTAAAAACGGGAGTATTCACTTATCCAATTGTATTAGGAACCGTGCTTAAATGAAAAACTACTTTTACCAGGGCAGGTGTTGTGGAACGCACACCTGTCGCATATTTCAACAAATATATTTATTTAGCTCTTGATATCAATTAAAACTGTATGGAACTGTAAAGTTTATACGGTGTAATTTAATGTACCTATACCGGAAGGGATTTGTCTGTAACTGTACTGTGTTCGAAAGGTCTATTTTTACCTAGCGTTCTGGGAAGGGTCTTGCTAAAAGGGGACGGATTTCGAACCAAGCTGGGCTGGGTTGTATACAGATGCGTGTCTTTTGTGTTTGGGGGACACCCTTCGGTCTAGCCGTACCTCTGAACACTCTGAACCCCGCCTAGAAGCAATTATTGGTGGGAAAATACACACGCCAAACGTCAAATTTTAAATTACAAACTATACGACCAAATACTATAATTTTAATATTTTGTTTCTTTAGTCTACATCTATGATTAGGTTCCTATAATACATATAAAAACATATTTTTATCAATTAGGTACAAAGCATTTTTATTGCTTTGCCTGGAGTTTCTCATGGAACCACTATTGTGTTTGTTCCGGTTATTGTAAGCATAAGACCTATACGGTTATCTTTTTGCAACTTCCTCTTTATAAAACTTGGGAGATTTATTTTTCGGGTGTACACTTCTCAACACATGCATTGGAAAAACTAACCACGCCGATATCAATCTAGCCAAAACTGTCATTTGTTTAAATAGATCGAAAATGAACGATTAATTAGTACCTATACTTATTGTGGTTTCCCGTCTACAATTACCTATAAGTACGCAACCATGGTACGATAGTCGATAGGCAATACCTAGCCTACTTTTGGTACCTATACAAACTTCGACGTTGAGTAATGAATTTGTGACTTTTCAGAAGTGCACAATAGTGGTCTTGCATGATTTTACCTAACGTAACAAATAAAATCCTTAGATGGTAACAAAAACGTGTGCAAAATGTTTCCGGTTAATATTGTTGCACTGAATTGTTATTGAACATCAAAGTTTAAACCGGACTAGAGCGCGCCAGAACGCTCCGTGACGTCATAAGATTGGTGAGAAGCTCAGCGAGCTTAGGCCGTAGAAAGCGGCCGAAGAAATAGGACCTGCGGGCACGAGAACGGCATCGAGTTGAATGTATAGCATCTGGAGGACGTTGTGTGCGTTCTGATAACGAATAAGTATAGTTGGGTCAAGGAATCTTTGCGTGTTGTCAAAAGTGACAGTCGTCTGAGAAGACGTACGTCCAACGTTAATGTCAATCTTTTCACATGTTGTAGAAAGAGTGAAGGCATGACAATCGCATCGTAACTAGCTCATGTCACGTGGCTTTCGACCAAGCATGCTACGTCACACCAATCACAGCGCGTTCTGGTCTGACTCTATTTAAAGGGACCGATTTTAATATTATTAATTGTGCACAAAACGATTTAAAAAAAAAACGTTTGCGGACGGTTCTGGTATACGTTTGGCACTAATAGATTGTATAAATTTTTAATTTTGAGAGTTACTGCAAGACCCCTATTTCTGTTTTTCTACATTTTAGGATGAACAAGTCAGGTGTACTTTACTGTGCTTATAACAGACGATATAGACATATAGGAGTAGGTGTAAACATTTCTTAAGAGGGGCGTTTATGCTAGTGAGATCGACGTCGGCCTTGAGTCCGTAGTACGCCCAGTATGTGGTTCCATCTAACGGTGAACGGTAACTGAGTATGTTTGTATATACACATGGACTTGAGTACAACGGTTCACCGTGAACCGTTGTATTGTACTCAAGTCCATGTGTATATACAAACATACTCAGTGGCGCGCCGACCGTGGTCAGCGCCTGTGTGCGAAACCAATGAAGCGCCCCTTTGATTTTGTAAACGACTGGAAAAATTTATAAAAAGCATCCATAATACATAATAATAATTCACCCAGGGGCGCCTCGCGGCGCCCCTGGGTACCTGGCACCTGTGTGCGCCGCACACGTTGCACATATGGGCGGCGCGCCACTGAACATACTTACTTAATTTGTTCAGCCGATTTCTACCCTTTGCCAATAGGCAGGTACTGTACTTGTTCTCAACTGTTAGTTATTATTGATCTGAGCTGTTGGTACTCTTCTCCCTTGTCTCGGTTTGTGGACTTTATTACAGAAACCTTCTTTACAGAGCTCCGTAGTGACAGTTTGTAGTAATTCGACACAATTGCATAAAAAGCAGATCAACTTGACAACGACTGGGTCAATTTTAAAGAGCTATGTCTTAAAATGTCACCCATAAATTATCTCCTGTTCCGGGATTAATGCTATTGGCTTAATCACCATGAAAGCATATTAAATCAACCAGTATATTGTGTCAAAAATTAGCGTCTTTTCTGTAATTAAGTTCATGATTAAAGCAAACGCGGTTGAATTTTATATTTATCCCGGAACAATGCCCTATGCTTACACATTCCAACAGTACCTTACTTTTACACATGAGTGCAATAGTTTCGACTCCGATCTGCTGTTTATGCGCCCGTGTTTTGCATGTAACTGGTATATTGATAAACGCCCGTCTTAAGTGACAATGACAGTGGACAGGACTGTGTAATCAAAATAATTATGTATTTCTATAAGAAATTTAGCAATATGTATTGCTTTTAAATATAAGCTGTAAATGCAGTGTTTACTTGTCGTTTTATTTTCTTGAAGAACAATCAACTGATTTGTCTTAAAGCACGGAGTAAAGTGACAATAAATACCGGCCCTATCTGAGTCGTACGATAAATATCGTGCACATGTTTTTTTTATTGGAACTGGTCCATTGAGACGATATTAGTCGGGCACGACGCACATCGTGGCTATAATGGACCGGTTCCAATAAAAATACATGTACACGATATTTGTCGTACGACTGGTTCGGGCCGATAAATATCAGACACGCCTCCTTAAGGCCCGGTGTCCACCAGATCGGACCAATAAATATCGGCCCGATCTGAATCGTACGATAAATATCGAGGACATACATGTCTATTCGAACCGTCACACTGACACGATGTGTGTCATGCCCGATAAAAATATCGTGTCAGTGGACCGGTTCCAATAAAAATACATGTGCACGATATTTATCGTACGACTGAGATCCGGTGGACACCCGACCGAAGGGCGTTACAAATGTTGTAGCAAAGTCAATATACCCTCACCACAGTAAATGTGGGGGTTATAAAATGTGGAATATACTTTTCTATACCAGAATTGTATGATGATTAATTTTGTACAGGAACGTGACAGGAACTAAAAAAAAGCGGTATGAAGTCGGGTGCGTGTAAATCGTTCACTAGCTCTTGGTCTACCATAGTTGCCTTACAATAAACGTCACCATTGACATATACGATTGACATGGTGACAAAAGCAATAATGATATCCGCGAAAAATGGAAGATTTCTCGAATCATCTTGTCCAGATATTACTCCCGTGTCCACTGCTTATTCAGATCCTAAGAATACCTGTTTTGAATACAACTGACCAAGATGTGTGGGAGGCTTGCGATGACAATTTGTTGGTAAGCAATTATTTTCAACATGTCAATTTACGCAACATAGTACCGCCTTTGGAACCGCCCCTGATAGTATTAATTTCATTTGTTCTGTTATCTACATCATACACAGAATAATGTTTTGGAACCGGCGAGTTCGAGTCCAGATTCCAGAGTATTCTTATAGCTCATCCACTGAAGTAAAACGAGGCCGAATAACAAAACAACCAGTAGAAACTTGTGGGAAACAGTCGCCAGTTCTTCTTCTGCTTTCCTTAGCACCCAATGCATGGGTTTTAGCCTGATCTTGTATTTCCCTTCCATTCTGCTATCTCTCTCAGAAGCAGTGCTTCCACATCTTATCTTCCTCACCATCATTCTCGTTATGGTTCTAGTAGGCTTTCAATGCATCACTCACCTGTGTTTTTTGTCAGCCATATTCACAACCTCACTATATCTGCTCCTTCGATGAGATGTTAAGCTCTAGATTCATTTGGATTCGCCGCGTGCCGTCCTCACTTTGAACAGAACGATGTAATTGCTTTATAGGCTCTTATAGCATAAGAGCCATCTATGGCATAGCATAAGCCGAATAGGCGACCAAACAGTCAAATAATGATTTTTTTGCACTGGACGCGACGACCAGCACGTACGGGGTTTATTGTCTCGCGTTATGGTTATGTTAGTTCCACAATAGGAAAACACAAATCCAGTATTTTAATGTTCTATTTATAATGAAAAAATAGAGACCTCACTACATATTCTTTTTCTTAAAAACCATACTTTTTCTTAGATAACTGCATCAAATTTGACCCTTACTACCAGTGGCGGCTCGTGTATATGCACTGTGGAACTGCAGCACCCCCTATTGATATTATGGATCCCATCCACTTGATATTATGGATAACATTTAATATAATGAGTCCCTTTTCCTTAAATAATCCTTTCTTTATACTTGTACAATACATAATCCTTAATGTCAGTAGCCATCCCTCAGTTTAAGAAAAAGATACAAAAATAGTTGTATGGCACTGTGATCTCCACAGTTCCAACACCGTGGTATTTACTGTTCTGCGCATGCGCACATGTGGAGCTGCACGCGAGACTGTGGCCTGCTATTGATAAAGAGAGCAGTGTTGTCACCCCTATTACAATTGTAATAGTTCTATTACTCTGGCATAAAATCTATTACCCTATTACTTTTGTCCAAAATCTATTAAAATTTTACATTAATTAATTTTTACCTTTTTTGGTTAATGTGTTCGACCAGATACAAAAGTATTTTCTTATTATAAGCAAATGTAGTTTTTTTTTCACAGCCATATAATTTATAGTCTTATTTATTTTACGTGTAATCTCACGATATAGTGACCTAATATGTATCAAGGCGTTTTGGTTGTGTTATACTCAGTGGCGTACCGAGGGGGGGCGGTGGGGGCGGTCCGCCCCGGGCGGCACATGTTTTGGGGCGGCATTTTTTATATTTCTAATTTATTTATAAATAAAAATACTATAATAATGTTGTTATCAACAGAATCAATGATTATAAACAACTCTGCTAATAATTTCTTTAGCGACTTTGTTGTTATTGCAAACAGCTACTCTATCGGTCAAGGACGTTGCAATAAAAGAAAATTCTGCATGTGGATAAGCATGTACAAATCATTCTTTAAACTTGGTATGTGTACATGCAGCTTCTGCTACATTAAATACCACATTTTTTGGGACTATCGAACACTTTTTTCACGTTTTCGTTTTTTCGTCTCCCATTCATTGATGAGATATTTTACTTTATGTCACTGGTTAAGGTGTTAAGCACAGTGTAAAAACTCGTTGGAACGCAAGAGTAGAAGTAGTAATAATAATTGTAAAAAACATTTCTTAAACATTTTAAGTGCGTTGGACAAACTAATATCTGAGGAAAAAAATATTAAAACACGATCAGACGCTGGAATATTCTCCACTCATTGGAATCTTTTTCTTTTCTGTGCTAGCTCAATTTAATGCATATCGTCCTTTTGGAAGTTAACGACCCATAACAATATCTCCAAAAAAAGGGGTTAAATATCCATCAATGAGACTTAAAATTTTTTTTTACAAATGGATTTCAGTGGACAAAGGGGCACGCTAATGCAAAACGCAGTTACAGCAGCCAAAGAAATGTGTGAAGAGTTGGAGATTTCCACTGACCGTCGAGTTAGAAGGAAAAAGATCATGAGTGGTGAACATTCGCGAGACGTGGGGATATATTTTAAAAGAGGAGGAGATACTACGGGAGATGCTTTTGTCACTGGATAGAGTTCTCCAAGAAATCACAGTTTGTTTTGAGCAACTACATGTCCTTGCAGAAAAGTATGATTTCCTAATACCATGTAATCCTGTAAACACAAATTTTGAATATCACGTGAATAAGTTACTTGTCATTGACGACGACCAGTTGGAAAAGCGGACAAGGGCCTCTTGAACTTTTAATATTCATTCAAAAATACAGGCTCGGAAACCCTGTTCCAAACATAGTAATATTGCTAAGAATTTTTTTAACAATAGCCGTAAGTGTCGTCAGTTGTGAAAGCAGCTTTTCCAAACTAAAAATGATGAAAAACTATCTTCGTTCAACAATGTGCGATTTATGAGCGATACTTTCTATAGAGAGAATTCAAGAATTTTCGAATAAAAAAGCAAGAAGGATAAATTTATGAACATGTTATGTACTATGCACGCCAAAAAAAAGTCGTACACCTTGTAGCTTTGTAAATGGTTCTTTTATAACCTATACGCTGTCATTCTGACATTAGTCATAGGGATGAAACATGCACCAGCTGTCAAGTTGACAAGCCAGACTTACATGATGTCAAACTTAGCTGTACGACTTTTTTTTGTCGCGGATAGTACATTATTATATGTATATTGTCTTTGTACAATTCATGGGTACAAACTGTTTAAAAGTCATAAAATTTGTGTTTATTAATTTCTGCCATCACCGTCACTTAATTTTGATTGACAAGGGCGGCAAATTGGTGACCGCCCCAGGCGGAAAAAGCTCTAGGTACGCCACTGGTTATACTAACCCCCCCCCCCCTGCAGCAACAAATCGCGACAAATCTATTACAATCACGTTCAATCTATTACGATGAAAAGTCCCAATCTAGTACAATTTTTTCTTTGGAGGTGGCAACACTGAAAGAGAGGCACTGTCGCTCCCGCAGTTCTAACGCTGCCCACCCTGTCGTGCTGGTGGATGGTATATTTACAAACTGCAGATGGCATTTCAAAATGTAAATTTCATTTTTTGGCGTTACTGCAGTTATTACTACGCTTACCTTAACTTCACTTGTTTGTTTGTTACATTTAAATCTTGTAATCGATATTTTACCTACTTCCCAATGTCCAATAGAGTTGAAATTTTGCATGTGGACGATTTCCGGTGACAAAGCATAAAACAATAAAAAAGTTTGAACGGAGTTTTTAGAAGAGTATTTTTTACATACATTTATTAATGAATGTAAAATGTAAGAATTTAGGTTATAGTAAATAAGAAAACGGTTTCCTTTACTTTCATTTTCTAAATTTTGTTAAGATTTTATCAAGTTTCTGAATAAATTTTCTTTTTATAGGTACATGTTTTTTTCCTTTTACACAATATTTTTTTAAAACAAAGGCAAAAAATTCTCTGGGGCAGCACCCCCACTAATTTTAGCTACGAGCCGCCACTGCTTACAGTACACCTATTAATCAAGTAACGACATTACTATTGAAGAACAAATACAGGTTAACATTTAGGGAATGATACTATGAGATCACTACGAAAATATATGACATTAAGAACAAATATATGAGATATTTGATTTTACGTTTTATTGTCGTGACATTCCATAGTCTTATTATACCTATGATCGAAATAAAGGAAATGATTTAAGATCGTCTCTCCGCATGTTATGTTACTGGCATGCTCAATAAATTATACACGTAGGTATTAAAGGAGGATTTTTCAATGCCAGTTAAAACCAGAAACCAAGTTTATGGTTTAAACTGGCATTGAAAACCACAGCCTTATTATTACTATCGATTTATATGGAATTCGGCCATTCTTTTCAAAAATGTTTTTTTTTAATTATATTCATAAAAACGAATAAACCCGTCACATTTAGAGCTAAAAATCAAAACTCCGCCCTCGAGAAAACCAGAAAGCACGCCATTAAATCACTCGCCACGTGCTCGCTCTCGACACGTCCGAACCCCCGCGTGTCCACGTGGCGCCACTATTATTAGCATGCATAGAGATAGAGAGAGAGTGGTAGAGTCGAGTAGTGGAGTAGGTACACTACCCGGCGCGTATAAATAGGTATAGTAGGCCGTGTTGTAAAGCTCCGCCTTTACGGTGGTCCTTTTGCAGGAGAGCAAGCCCACCCCGTCGCCTCTCGCGCTTTTGGCCGCGACCTGCAGCAAGATCGGGCCCACCGCGGCCGGCGTGGAATCGACGACGCCCTCCTCCCAGATGTCCGCTGGCACGCCAACCCCTGTCAAGGGTCTGCCCGTGGGTAGTCCGCAGCTCGTCAGCGTCCCCGTCGGGATACAGCAGCAATTGCTGCAGCAGCAGGGCACCGCTCAGCTGGTCAGCGCTGCGACGAATGCCGCCGCGGCGCAGGGACAGAACCTGACGTACAACATGATGCAGCCGATGCAAGCGGTGACGATAGATGGAGATACGATACTCATACCGGCTATGTCGCTTGGAGGTTAGTTGCTCATTGAGATTTAAATGCAAGATTTAAATGCTAATGTTGTTTACTTCTTTTAATTCGTCAAAAATGCCTAAAATATAGAACATAAGGATTTCAAATCAGAAAAATTTAAACCCAGTTAGAACTTTTTATACACTTTTCATTTGGCATTGGAAATAGCTTGCAAAAAGTCCCCAAAGATGGCTCTGAACTTGCTGGTTTTGGTGGTATTGGGGATCCTGTTGTCGGACGAGAATAAAGGCTATGAAATTGGTAGATTTTTAAAAATCAGCCAAAAAAGTTTGAACGTTACAATATAGAGTAACAAAGTATTCACATGCAGGTGCTCCTTCCCGCGTTGAGTATTTGAAACACGATAAGAACATAAAAAAAACAATGGAATGTAGTCAAAACTTGCAGTTCCCGATATATGCCCTTCAGAAGGTTAAGAGGAGCATTATTACAATGTTTTTTTTTATTTGCTGAATTGCGAATGGAAGCTAGTAACGATTTCAAATGTATTGTATTTCAAATGTCAAAGCGTTCAAAGTCAGTGGCTTGCGGAACTGGCTCGGATCATATTTTTTTTATTGGCTTTTGCGATCAGAAAATATGACATTCTGAAAATAAAATTACAAAATATGCTCGGTATCTTTTGTTTAAACAAATCAAAAACCTGTTCTTATCATTTTTTTGCGATTATCTCGGGAATGGCCAGCTCGTACACTTTTTTCATTTTGTTTGTCAACATTTTTACAAACAAATCTGTTTTGTTTGTTAATGCGTTAGTTTAGTTTCGATCAAATAGAATTTGCTTCTGAAGCTAAACTATTAATATTACCAAAAAAATGTCATAGACATAAATAATACAAAATTTCCTCTACTTTAATTTATTATTTAACTATTTTCACGAAATTACAGAAACGGCGGCTCATTTGCAAAATCGTTGAAAAATGCTAGGAGTAAACATCCAGTTTTAAAAGGCTTTTCAGCTCTAAGTTTTGTCATGAAACTTCTAAATATGAAGTTTCGTCCCGATACCTTTAAGTAGTTTCTCCGGAATCTCCGCCACAAAAAACGGGCACACACACAGGCATTTTTTTGCACCTTGGTCAATATGTTCAGGGAACTCAAAATAACATATGTCCGCTAAAATCTCAAACATTTGTTCGTCACGATCACAATGTCATACTACGTATGATAAAGTAAAAATTATAAAATATTCGTAACTCTGGGAAACGTGGATAATTAATTGATCTTACCTAAAAATATCACCTAAAGTTTTCGAAATATGTGCGGTCAAAATGACAAAAAAATGTGACTGTATGCGGATTTCTAGTGGCTCAACATACCTCCTTAGTATCTTCAAAATCAAAGGTTTGTTCAGAAGTGTCCTTGAAACACTGATAGCGTTTATATTAACTTCGCGGACGTCCAAACAGAACAAAAAGAGAGCGCAAAAACATGACCAGATTGGTGAAACTTTCGTGTAAGTATTCGTGTCAAACTATTTTCAGTTTTTCTCGAAAATTTAGAGCCTTAAAATTATAATAAAATACTGTCAATTTCCGAGAAAAAATACCTTTACTACACTGCAAAAAAACAACCAAAATAATCAAAATCCAGTTACGATAAAAAAAGATGTGGCCAGACACATGACTTTATCACACTATACAGCAGTGTCAAACTGTGTGAAACTCTGATGTTTTGACAATACTGTCAATAGAATGTCTTTCAATTCCTGGCTAACTAGTTTTTATGCACTACGAGGATCTTGATGAAATATAATTTGCTCATGCCGCTAAACTATTAATTTTACTAAAAAAATGTCATAGGCAAATTGTTCAGAATTTTGTCTTCTTTAATTTATTATTTAACTATTTTGACAACATTACAGAAATGGCGGTTCATTTGTAAAATCGTTGAAAAATGCTGAGAGTAAACATACAGTTCCTTTGGACTCTACAACAATAAGCTTTCAGGTCTAAGTTTGGTCATGAACACACACCATCAGACTCTTTTGTACCTTGGTCAAAAATGTTCAGGGGACCCAAAGGTATACTTCCGCTAAAATCTCAAAATTTTTTTTCTACACTATTATAATACTTTGTCATTCTACGTATGATATTTGATTATTCCTCTATTATCGATGTCTTTATTTTTTCTTCGGGATAGCATACACAATCATTCATAGGAATAAATTGGTGATTAGACGAAAGAAACCTCTTTTGATTTGCAAGATAAATCTACTTTATTTTAATTTATATAGGAGACATGTTTCGGCAGTATCAATCCTAAATTGTCGTGGGGGAGATTTGCAAATTATGTCCCTTGCAACTTGATCTCCCCCACGACAATTTAGGATTGATAATGGCGTAACTGCCGAAACATGTCTCATATATAAATTAACATAAAATATTTATCTTGAAAATCAAAAGAGGTTTCTTTTGTCTAATCACCAATTTAAATTATTTGCAAATATGGTACATAACACATTCATAGGAATCTGTATTTCTTTTTTTTTTGCTGGGCCATCTAAAAGGCGGAGCAGGGTTCAGGGGGAATGCAGCTATAGTGTATTGTTATCGTCTAATTTTTAAATTTGACATGCTTCACTAACTAAACTGAAAATCAAACGATATAATTGTTTATTTTTATTTGTTTTTCGCTGGCTGTTGCGATGGGTGAAGTTGTTTACGAGGCAGAATTAGGCAACAATTCTTCAGATTAAATTTTATAATAACATTAAATGCCGACTTAGACATGTTTTGATCTAGCCTAAACGAAAGTTTACTCAACTCTAATTCCTCTGTCTTTTGCCATACAGGTGGCCAACAACCACAGCAAATTTTTAGCCCTAGCCAGATCATTCGCGCCCCTGGCGTCCTGCCCGCAAACCTGCAGAACATGAATCTCCAGAACATCCAAACTCTCCAGCTATCCAACGGGCAGAGCGTCCAAGTACGACCTCCAATGCAACAAGTCCAATTCCAATTTCCGATGCAGCAGACCATCCCCGTTCAAGTCCCAATCTCCACGTCGAATGGCCAAACGATCTACCAGACCATCCATTTCCCCATCCAAGTTTCGGCGCAAGCACTGCCAAACATCATCCAGACGCAGCAGTTGATGCCTCAAGTAGCAAATATCATAACACCTGGAGGGCAAGTCCAGCAAGTGCAGATCGCCCAGTCTGTTGCTGCGCCGCAAGAGCAGCAACAACAGCAACAGCAGCAGCAGGTGTCGCAAGCTGTCACCGTACAAGCGGAATCGCAACCGCTAACCTTTACCGGGACCAATGGACAACAGTTTACGATAATACCTGCGGCCAACTTGCAACAGCTTAGGAGTACGAATTTAGGGAATATCATACAAGTGCCTAACATACAGACGATACCAACGATGCAGAATATACCAGGTGAGATATTGTTATATTTATCATAGAATTGTTATGGATATGGATTGCTGATAAGTACTTATTTTTAAAAAAATCATCATGAGGTAATGAACAAAACCTGTTTCTTCTTAATGATTAGGGAAATTTGTATAGTTTGAAAAACTTCTAATTCTTTATCTAAATTGAATTTTTTTAACTATTTTTGTAATTAGAAAGTCAACGACGATATACATAATTGATGTTATGGCAAGAAGAACTACAATTTTGATAACAATAATCTTGTCCGAAAAAATGATAGCCATAGATACACCCGTTTCATTTTATATCGATGTTGACAAAAGACAACTAAAATTGGGAAGCGTGGTAATAGGCACAAAAAGCAATGTTCTGGGATATTCTTGATTTTTCTATGGCTTCCGTGTTTTTCGGAAATGACGTCATCATTGAAATATTAAACGGCAATAAGGGCGATAATCTGAATACAAAAACATATCGATCGTAAATTTCACACCAAAGCAGCGAAAAAATCACTTTTAGTTTATTAGATGACAAAGTATTAGTTAGATGACTTGATATTGTTGTATGTACTTATTTCAAACTATGGGCACACATAAAAAACGACTTCTTGTCCAAAAACCTATTGAATAACGCTAGAGGTCGTCAGTATTTATTCGACAGTTTGCGACTGTTGAATAAACACTTCGTTAAGGTGGGCTTTGAAATGAGTAGGCAACCAAATATACTTCATAATTTTGTGATCAGTAATACACCGAAATGATTAGGTATTTCCATTCAAATTATACGTTAAACTGAACTTGGAACATTTGCCGATAATACAAAAGATATCCGGCTCAATTCTGTCGAGTCTAGGTGACGGATTTTAAGATTGTTATTATTGTTAATGTCATAGTCTTCTTGCGTTCAACAAAAAAAACGCCGATATTCACTTGACAGAATTGAGCCAGGTATTTTTTTTATTATTGGCAAAGGTACAAAGTTCACTCTAACGTATATTTTTAATGTACAAACTTAAACATGCATATGTAATAGCCGATTGAAAATTATAACTGCATTTCCGATTTAAACGCCTCCTTAATCAATTCATAGCCGCCTAGTATAATAATAATAATACAAAAATGTTTTTTTTTCGTTGCTTTGGTGATGGAAATTGACGATAGATTGTTTTTGTGTTCATGATAATCAGGGTGTAAGCATGATTCATGAAGTAGACGTGAACAAATGACCAATTGACCCAAAACACAGCTAAATCAGGCAAGAGGGCGCCAGTAATACAATATCGGTCAAAATCGATTTAGATGGTCTCTATTTGACAATTTTCGATGTTTTTTGCCAATTCATAGGCCCCTAGATTTATAAACAGCAAAGCGATTTTTGTTTGTTTTTGTGGTCAGATTTAAATCCTGATTTAAAATTTCAGTGATAATATATTTTGTTTATTACCAGTTCTCTAAAATTCATTCGTCCAGCGTCATAAATAACAAAAAATAAACGGGCGTACCTATGGCGTGGGGCACCCGGTTCAGTTTAAAACTTCAGAATAAAGCTACATAGAAAAATGCTCTAAAATTTTTTACATCAAAATTTACTTTGATTGGACCATGGTAAAATGTTAATATTTTTATGTGAATTCTAGATCCAATTTTAACATTTATTACAGACGTTAATGAAACTAAAAATATCATTAACTCTATATGAAATTTTGAGTAATAGGGTATTCCGGTCATGTCAAAATTTAAGCAGATATTCGGTTTAACCTATTGTGCAATTTATGAGGATTCATAAAGTTAAGCTATGAGCCTTTTTTATTTAGTTTTTCTATGAGATAATTGCAATTAAAAGTGCATTTCGTGTGAATTCACCGACCACCCTCGGAAATACACGATGATTACCGATCCCTAGTAGCGGTGGCAACAGCGGACAGCTCTCGAACAGCTGATCGGCCAAGTTTACGGTTGGCGACCCTGTTGTTTGACAACGAATAAAGGTAACTTTTTTGAGAGATGATTTGATCATTAAAACTTGAAGCCAAACATCTCTCATCTCGCTAGTCGGCAATGTAAAGAAAATCTTATCAGGAGTTACTGTTCTACTGCTGTTACAGCCCGGCACAGAACAATGTCGGCGTTGGAGTTTATACATTTTGGACAAGTGTTTGATATAACCTCAATAACCAAAGCATGTGTCAACAAACGAGCGATTCTAAACGTTGACACAACAGAAGACAAAAATTTACTACGTGCACCCTAGATATAGCAACGTTGTCAAGTCGCTCACTTTGAGCGGTCTTTGTGACGTCACAAAGACCAATCCTAATTCAAACTTCAAACAACGATTTCTCTTAATTTAAAACAATGTTTGATATTTTACTTGTGAAGTAGCAAACAGTAGCACCCATACTTTGTAAAAAATGACAATTTCAAAAACACCGGAATACCCTATTATCAACAGTTGCAGGTGCTATAGTGGCAGTTGCCTATACAGAAAACACGCATTCTATGTAAAACAAATTTCGGCTTTAATCATGAAGTGTTCTGTACCTACGGTCCTAACTCAAGGAAGCTTGCCGCGGGTGTACCTGTTTTTATGTACTTTCGAAAATTTGCTGAACTGTCCTAACCTAAAAACACAGTAGGTATTTTGGTTTTCATGTTCACATCCATATAATTATTCAGTTTTCAATGAATGAATATCATTCTCACACCTATCTTTTATCAATTACATTTAATTTGATACTAATTAGGCGTTTTACAAAGCAGTTGCCAACTTAATTTCGTCCTGGTGGGAAATGCGCGCGCATAGCGTGAGATCGAAAACCAGAACGAGAAACGTCTATTCTCTCTATAGAAAGTATCGCTAGATTCGCCATCATAAATCGCTCATTGTTGAACGAAGATAGTTTTTTATCAATTTTAGTTTGGAAAAGCTGCTTTCACAACTGACGACACCTTCAGCTATTGTTAAAAAATTCTTAGCAATATTACTATGTTTGGAACAGGTTCCTAGCCTGTATTTTTGAATGAATGTTAAAAGTTCATGAGGCCTTTGTCCGCTTTTCCAACTGCTCGTCGTCAATGACAAGAAATATCTCATCAATGAGTGGAAGACGAACAAACGAAAACTTGAAAAAAGTGTTCGATAGTCCCAAAAAATTTGGAATTTACTGTAGCAGAAGCTGCATGTACACATACCAAGTTTAAAGAATGATTTGTAAATGCTTATCCACATGCAGAATTTTCTTTTATTGCAATGTCCTTGATCGATGGAGTCGCTGTTTGCAATAACAACAAAGTTGCTAAAGAAATTATTAACAGAGTTGTTTATAATCATTGATTCTGTTGATAACAACATTATTATAGTATTTTTAGTTTTAAATAAATTAGAAATATAAAAATGCCGCCCCAAAACATGTGCCGCCCGGGGCGGACCGCCCCCACCGCCCCCCCTCGGTACGCCACTGTGCCTATACAGTAATAAAGTGGATATCAAATAGTGTTTGTAGGTAACTTAAGAAGCGTTTCGTTTCATTAGATTGGGAGTTCGATGCAAGTCCGAATTCAAGTTTCAAGTTTTTGAAAAAGAAACGTCAAGGAAACTTAAAAAATTTCATGCAGACCTTAAAAAGTGTTTTAATTGAACTTTTATAAATGTCTTATCAAAAAATGTGTTTTCCTTGAAACGCTGGCAGCGTTTCTAAAAGCAGTGTGCTTACGCGGCTTTCCAACTTTACACTCAAATATTTAAAAATTCACCAAGTCTAGATGGCTATAACTACAGGGTGGTCCATTAGCTCATTGACAAACTTTGGCAGATTAAAGTTGGTGCAATTCAAAATAAAATAAAATTAGGAAAAATAATATTTTATTAAACCATCTTATTCAGTTTGCTCTTGGTATTTTTGTAGCATTTAGTACCTCCACTAATCGAAAACTTTTAACAATTTATTATTCAATTTTCAGGCTTAGGAAATGTTCAAGTGATAACTCAGCAACCGCAACAGCAGCAGCTGACCGTCGGTCAGCAACTCCAGCAAGACCCAAACGATCCCACCAAGTGGCAAGTCCTTCAGGCGATTTCGCAGCCGCAGCCCCAAACTTCCACGATAAATCCGGGGGTTTTTATAAACCCCAAGATGGAGACCGCTCCCCAAGAGCAGGCCAGTCCGACCAGCGATCAAGGGGGTGATCAGAAACCCAGAGTTCGAAGGGTAGCTTGCACGTGCCCCAATTGCGCAGAAGGCGAACGACATACTGACAGGAAGAAGCAGCACATATGCCATATACCTGGATGCAATAAAGTCTACGGGAAGACGTCACATTTAAGAGCTCACCTCAGGTGGCACACTGGGGAACGGCCGTTCGTCTGCAACTGGCTGTTTTGCGGGAAACGGTTCACTAGGTCCGACGAGCTGCAGAGACATCGGCGGACGCATACAGGAGAGAAGCGGTTTCAGTGCAACGAGTGCAATAAGAAGTTCATGCGGTCCGACCATCTGTCAAAACATATCAAGACGCATCAGAAGCAACGCATTACGGTTAGTTGAGTTTTACTTTTGTTTGAGGTTAAAATTTATGCTTCCTAACAATCCAAAAAACTTTTGAACAAGGTATAAAGACTTTAGAGTTTAATCAATGTTGTAAAAAATTAGTTCGAACCGGCTGTTGTAGTAAATTCAATAAACTACAAATAAGCATAAACTAGTAAGTAAATTATCTTCAGCCGGGCCGAAGTTAAAATACCCCCCACAGTAAAATATTTTTGGTGTGGAATTAAAAAAAAAATATGGAGTTAACCCATGTTGCCCATTCACGAACATGTTCTACTTTTTAGGAGAGAAGCTTGTATACCAAATTTCAAATCAACTGCTCTAAAATTACGGCAGTACGAATTTGAAAAAAATAATTGGAGTTAACTGATTTTGCCCATTCACGAACTTGTTATTATTTTTTAAGAGATATGCTTGTATACCAAATTTCAGATCAATTACTTCAAAATTACGGTAGTTATCGTGTACACAGCCAGACAGACGGACATAGCTAAATCATTTCAGTTTTCAATGCTGATTGCTGATCAAATATATATTTATATATACCGGGCTACCCACGCCATAGGTACTCCCGTTTATTTTTTGTTTATAAAGCTGGACGCATGAAATTTGGGAAAGTGTTAATAGACAAAAAATGCCATTATTTGGGATACTCTTGAGGTTAATATGACTTCCGGTTTTTCCGGAAATGACGTCATCATTGAAATTTCAAATGGCACCCTATATTCTTTGTGTGATATTTTCAATCAGGATGACATTCTGAACACAAAAATATATCGATCGTCAATTTTTATCACCAAGGCAACTAAAAAATAACTTTTTTGTGTATTAATATAGGTGGCTATGAATTAGTGAAAATAGTCGAAAATTGTCAAATAAACACTAACTAAATCGATATTGGCCGACATTGCATTACTGGCGCCCTCTAGCGTGATTTAATTGGTTTTTGGCTCCTGAGTAATTTTTTTCACGGGTACCCAATGGCCACACCCTGATTATTCGATAGGAAACATCTTTCCGATTACAATTATACCAAATACTTGATATTTTGTTGAAATTCGTAGCGCACAAATGTTGTTAGAAGGAAGGATATCGAAAAAAATTTTGACCAATGATTAAAGTCAGCGTACAAGTCAAAGTTGCTCAATGGACTACTCGAAGGAAATACCCTTAAACGTCAGTTTCACGCTACGATTATCAGCAAAATATCAAGCCTTTGGTATCATTGTGTCGGAAAAATGTTTATCCTCGAATAATCAGGGTACTTCCTTCGAGTAGTCCAGTGAGTGACTTTCACTTGTACACTGACTTTGATCATTAGGTCAATATTTTTTTTCCATTTTCTTGCTTCTAACAGCATTTGTACGCTACGAATTACAACAAAATATCAAGTATTTGGTATCATTGTAATCGGAAAGATGTTATCTATCGAATAATCAGGGTGTGGCCATTGGGTACCCGTGAAAAAAATGACTTACTGGCCAAAAACCAGTTAAATCACGCTAGAGGGCGCCAGTAATGCAATGTCGGCCAAAGTCGATTTAGTTAGTTTATTTGACAATTTCCGACTATTTTCACCAATTCATAGCCACCTAGATTAATACACCAAAAAGTTATTTTTGCGTTGCCTTGGTGATAAAAATTGACGATCGATATGTTTTTGTGTTCAAAATGTCATCCTGATTGAAAATATCACACAAAGAACATAGGGTGCCATTTAAAATTTCAATGATGACGTCATTTCCGGAAAAACCGGAAGTCATATTAGCCTCAAGAGTATCCCAAAGAATGGCATTTTTTGTCTTTTAACACTTTCTCAAATTTCATTCGTCCAGCTTTATAAACAAAGAAAATAAACGGGAGTACCTATGCCGTGGGTCACCCGGTATACATATATATGTAGTGGCAAACTGAATATACCCTACCACAGTAAATGTGGGGGTATAAATATTGAGTACATACATAAGCAATAACATTAGTAATTGTTAATCAGTTTTGTTTAACGATAAGTCAGGGGTTTTCAATATATTTTGTGCCGAATACAAATCCAATCCAAAAATGTTCCTATCTCGTCAGTTTTTTGCATTTTTCTTTCTTTGTTCCAATACAAAGAAACGGATTTTTGAGGTTAGTAAAAGTTACAAAAGAATGTGAACTAACCACAGATTACTAACAAATTCCAACATCTGTGGCGAAAACAAACAATAACATAACCTCTAACCTGTCGATCAATAAGCTGCTAATCTTTAAGAAAACAGTCATACTTTTGTTCATTTCTCGTCCTTGCATTGGCAACATTCCCATAATAAAAATTATTATATCCTGTCACTACTTTATTTATTTCACTGTATATATTTTACTAAACCGGTGTTACAAATTTGTGTGTATTGTTTGCCTACATCTGTGGCCACGTGAGAATCAGTGAAAAGAGTAAAATAAAAAACGGACCAAATGAGAAACTTCTAAATTCTGTACTTTCTGATATTCAGAATACACAAAATTACCACTATATTGAAGATATATCTTTATATTAACTTTACTAAAATTGTTTCTTTTTAGGAAGCGGCAACTTCAACACAGTCTCATTCGGGTGATAGTTCGAGTAGCGACGAGAAGATGATGATAACGATAAACGAGACAGACGAGCTTATCATTGCCGATCCATTGGACACGTAGGCCTATAGCAGCTAACAAATTGTAATATAATGTATTACATATTATGTGGTTTTATTAATTATGTTCCATGAACATACCTGTAAAAAGATGGTTTTTAATGATTATTAACTATGTTAAATAGTTCTAAGGCTCGAAACAAATATATATTTTTATATTGCACATTTGTATTTTTATATCCCAAATTTAAAACAAAAACAAAATGTTGTATAAGCCATGAGGGTTATCAAAAAATAGCGGTCATAATAAAATAGTCTTGTCCGCTAGCAGCATACCAAAACAAGCGTTGTGTCTAAAACACTTTGTTTTAAATATGATTAGAAACAAGTTTTGTTTAACAATTCTAATTTTAAACAATGCAAGGATCTTTCAAGTCAATAACTGTGTTCGAATATTCTACATCGCGCTTGCACTTTTTACACCAAGTGACTGCAAAGCGTTCTTTTTGCGGTGTACTGTACTCTACTTTTTTGTTTTGTTGTTTGGTACAGTTGATGGCTACATTTTTTTTATGTTACATTAACATTATTGGCATTAATTTTGGAATTTGCACATCAAAATATATTGTCTCCAAAATTCCTTTTTTTGCAAGAATGCCATCTATGAGCAATTTAAAAAGAAAATGGCATGGACAATTTAAAAAACATTTGGAATGACGTCTTCAATCCTTTAAAATTTTGTTAAACATGCTTCATCATGTAGGACCTGTGCAAACTGTTGGGCAACCACAAGTGGAGTTTGGAAAGCAGTTAATGATTACATGTTTGGGTGTTAGCTAATAAATTTGTTACATAAAAACGGTTGTTCAATCGGTTGTTGTTAATCTGCTGTTGGCACCTTGCAGCAGATCATGGCCTCTTGTTAGGTGGTCATGTATTGCACCTCTTGTAATTAAGCCTTCTTGCCTTTAAGTATCAAAATACATTGTCTCCAAAATTCTTTTTTTGCAGGAGTGCCATCTATGAGCAATTTAAAAAAAAAATGACATGATGGACAGACAATTTAAAAAACATTTGGGATGACCTCTTCAATCCCTTAAAATTTTGTTAAACATGCTTCATCATGTAGGGCCTGTGCAAACTGTTGGGCAACCACAAGTGGAATTTGGAAAGCAGTTAATGATTACATGTTTGGGTGTTAGCTAATAAATTTGTTACATAAAAACGGTTGTTCAATCGGTTGTTGTTAATCTGCTGTTGACACCTTGCAGCAGATCATGGCCTCTTGTTAGGTGGTCATGTATGGCACCTCTTGTCATTAGACGCCTTTAAGTATGGATACCTATCAGTATCAGAGTTTTGAAGATGTATAATAAGGGGCACTGAGTAAACCATATTCCACAAAAAGTGGCCTACAGGAAGTTTGCCTGCCTACATTTGCTGTTTCGCACTGTCTTCTGCTTTAGGAGAATTTTAATAATGTGCTTTGTATGGCCTCATATTTCTATTGCATAGCTTAACCTGGAGTGAATAAGAGAATAGTAAGCAGTTTTAGCTGCTTCTTCTCCTGATGTTTGTTGAATCCTGTTGATGGCATAGGTGCCTTTGGATAGTGATAGGCTGAGGTCTTCTACATGAGCCTTCCAGGTGAGTCGAGAATCGAGCGTCACACCAAGCAGCTTGACCGGGTTGTCACAGCTCTGCCAGCGGTCAGTGGTGTAGGTGATCCGACAGGTGTTTTCCCTTTTTAGCAAACACCCATTGTAGAGGTTCAACCTCCAGCAAAATGAATTCTAGAGAAATTTTACGATTTAACATTCTTTTTCTATATGAATGCATTCTAAATAATAATTTAGTCAACAATTTTACATATCCACATTTCACACAAAGGAAAAAAAAATGATTTTACTAACCGATTACTAATCAATAATAAAGGCATATAATACTTGCACAAAAGAGAAGTGTGAATGAATAATCAATACATAAATCTTGTGTGCGGGTCATATCCTCACCTATCCCGACCACAAAATAGACCTTTTGCAACTTGGATAGTTATGCAAGATTAGAAAAATTCAAATGCTCATCAATAAATAATGCTGAGATACTTTATCTCAGACACCTTTTCAAGATGTAGATCATCTACGTTTACTACAATAATGTCAACTCGATACCTACTTCTAACAACCATAAAATTAGATTTAGTAATATTCAGTTTTATGTAATTGCCATTCAACCAAGGATTACTAAATTTAAGTTCCTCGTTTAAAGTATGAATCAAATAGTTCACTTTACTAACAACAATACAAACAAAAGTATCATCAGCAAATATCTGAATTTCATGTTTCTTCATGTTAAACCCCTATCGTGTAAAGTTTCTATTCCAATGAAGGTAATAAATAGTTTTTATATAAAAATTGAAAGAAAAAGTAGAAAATACCACACACCAGGCTTGGACATATATACTCAAAATGTGAGTATGTCATTCCGCATTTATGAGCAAAAACAAAAGGCTAAATAATGCAATGGATACGATCTTATAAAACCACTAGGAAATATTAGAGGTCGTGTAGCGTAATTGTTAAAAATAAAATATAATCAATAATACAAAGTTTATTTATATAAAATTTACAAAAATATATATCTCATATAACCCCTAGTTCCTAAGATTATGTATCTCTACCATATGCTTCTTGAACCCTTCCCGGTAGTCAAATATTTCTGGACACAAGTGACAGCAATAGAGGTTAAGCAAATCGGAGTGTACTAACCGGACGTGGTACTTGAGCGCGGACTGGTTCGAATACGTTTTCCCGCAGTGCGGGCAGTTGCCGCACTGAGAACTATGGTGCGGCTGAACATCGTGCGGAGAGCTCCGGACAGTTTCGCTAGCTAATGCGGGATCTATCGATACCTCTATCGATTCCTGCTCCATTTTTACCATTTCAGATGAGAGATCCACAGTAGAGGAGTTGCTTGAATAATCCATATTCAAATGACGTCCTTTGTCGTTATCACTATTTTCCGTGTGTTTCTTTGAAACTGATAGATGTTTTGCCAGTTCGGATGTCGACTGTTGATCGTTCATTTGCTTTGATGTCGAACCTTAAGATTTCGGTTTAGTTAGTTTATCGTTTTTATACGAAGAGACAAGGCTGTGTTAGAATATGTGTGGATTTGTCAATAGTTTTTGACAGATTCTCAAGATGGAATAAAATTAATACAAAAAAGGAGTTACAATAATTTCTATTTAATCAATAAAATTGTATCTCAGTTTTTACGTAACAAACAGAAGTTGTTTTATTTGTAAATTTAATATGAGTTTATCACTTATTTATCATAAATTAGGCATTCTAGTATGACGTTTTGTGACATTTTGATATATTTATATACCCATTCGTTCATTTATTTTGAAACATATTTTAATACAAAGTTTAATTTAAATTTTCCATGTACATGTTACGGTTAAAGTGATAAATGTGGTTTGTATTAATAAATACCGGCTATTATTAATAATAACCGCATCATTTGGTCAATGTGATTAGAAACACTTAAATAATCACATGGACCGGCTATTATTAATAATTTCCTAACGGGCACGGCAAAAGTGATAAAAACGTTACTTTTTACAAAAGATCTTTGGTATACAGTCTTCTAAGAAGTTAGCTAAGTTATTTTGATTACTATGTAAGCTATTATATTTATTTACTCGACGCAAATCATAGTACGGCTAGCCCAATGACCAAAATTACGAATAATACAAAACATTGATAATACAGAATGTTTTCTTTGTCTCCCTTGTACTTTAGAAACTACTGGATATAATTGGTAATGATATTTGGTATAACCCTAGGACGGCTCAATGACAAAAACATAAAAAGAACATTTAATAGAGAGTGTTCAAAAAAGTTAACCATTTTATTATCAATAACACCCATTTTATATTTAATGCATGTGGGTAGTCTTTTGTAAATGTACAATTACAATTTATTAAGTAAATTCTCAAATCCCAATTATCTTGAAATTTTGCGCATTTAATATTAATTTTTTCAATATTGTATTTTCATGTAAATACATGCAAGAATAGGCGAGACTAGTTTAGATGTTTTTACATAAATTGCACCGCACAAATAATGCAAACATTTTTACATGATTCTGTTCCTAACACGGTATTTTTACTTTTGGTGTTTGACAATAAAGTACTATTTTATAAATAAAAGATTAAACATTGTAACAACTTGCCCCAATTAGGTTGTCCATTACCTATACCTACCGTAAGCATATCTAATGTAAAATATCAAAAAAAGACTTTCAAATACATTATTTATTTAGATATATGAAAAAATATAACAACAACAATAACACAATAATTCTCAAGTCCAGGAATCAGTTTAAAAATAAAATATATTCTTAATTAATAAAATTAACAGTAGGTAACTCGAATAAAATCTGTATCACATTTGTGCATTTACAAATCAGAAATAAACAATATTCATAGTAAATAATAAAATAAAAATAAAATACATGTTCTATTGTTACAAACCTTATCTTGCTTTATTTTTACAACATAAATGGTGTAATTGTTGTACTACCACAAAAAAATAAAGGTGTAGAAGGACTTTTGTATTCAAAATTAAATATAAAACATTTTTTAAAGTTTTGTATTAAAAAGATAATAAATAATAAGTTATAAATAAAAATTATTTTTCTTGCCACGAATTGCAAACTACAGAAGCATTATGTACGTATGCACTGGCAGAATAATACAAACCGAGTTTCTAATTTATTACTTACTTAGCTTTTACGTATTGCGCAAATAAGCATGACCCAAAGAGTTACACACTCGTGCATGCAATTAGTATGGATTGGCAGTCTCGTTTTGATAATATTCCTTATTTTAGTCATGAGTAGTAACAAAATAAGTTAGTCAGGACTAACGTCACTGAAGGCCCAACACTGAAAACCCACTGAATAGATTCGTTGTGTGGCGATTATGTAGATACTAACAGAATTCCAAATCTGAGGCTCTATTATATTGCAGCATCACCTTAATGCAATATCGAATTGAAATATATCCCATTGACCACAGCATGCTGGAAATTATTAATAATAGCTGGTTCATGTGATAAATTCTTCACTTTAACCTCGCCACTTGGCAATTATTAATAATAACCGGTAATTATTAATAATAACCTATTTATCACTATGACCGTAACATATATATTATTTAATCATTTATAAATTAAAAAGAAATTTATTAATATGAATAATTATGGATACTGATAAATAATTATCAAATGTATAACCCCTTCATATCATTGGAATTAATGAAGAAGTTGGTTATATCCAGAAGATCCAGAAATGTTATCCAACCGATATTAGACATTTTAGGCTAAAAAGAGTCAATTCATGAAAGTTAATAGTGAGTGACAGCAAATTAAGTATCACAAATTTTTAATTTTATTAATAACTAAAGGCAAGTGAACACCAATTGTCTATAGGTAAAAAATATTTGTCAGGTCAGGACTTTTTATTTAGAGAAATGCAAGCTCATTACTTTAAAAATTCTTGAACTCGCAATAAAATCGGAATAATAAGCATAACAATTTATAAGTATAAATGAAGAAATAAAGGTTGCATCTTATTGAACGATTGTATCTTATTCAATATATATCCATCTTAATCATAGCAGATGGTTGGACTCTTGACATTTAATTGTTTGATTATGAAAATTATAGTGCTTTCTTTTGTTGCTACATTGTCATGTAAACTTAAAATCATTATAATTTTAAAACCTGTTTAAGTAACAAAAATTGATTTTTGGTTGTCAAACCAAGTGGTGCATAGGTGTACAGACAAATTCAATTTGAAAGATGTGCATGGGGTTCACTTATTTGTGCGGATGAAGCGGATGCTTATGCTTGGCAAAATTAATAAATTTCACTTTCATTTTTGACATTCTCATACATTTTCAAAAAATGTAAAAAGTTCAGTCTGAATATTAGAATATGAAACAATAACAATAAATTCTGAAACACGTTGCTGGAATAAATTAGTAAGATATTTCCCAGTTCTGTTCACTCTGTTAATTTGTAAAAAGTTTTGTTTTTAGTTTGAGATTAGAAAGAAAAAAAAATTAAACTAATGATGATCTTTTACTGCTGACTTCTAGACTACAATCCTACTTTTATTCATAAAAAAATATATATAGTTTCTAGTTTCCTTATTTTTATGTATAAAACTTCTCCAAATATTCTACTCACTATTCTCAACTACAAATTTTGTCCCCATCAAAGATCTCAAAAGCGCATAAATCGTAAAAATTTACTGGTGTTTGAACGCTCTGGTGACACAATAACAACGGGATTTCAGTCTGTCATTTTATACAGGTGTCTCACAGCACATTATGTACATGGAAATCTCAGAAACAGTAAGAGTTACGATGTGGGTTAATTAGAACAAAAGTTCTATTTAACAGACATCGTAACAGCAACGGCTTGCAAAGAAAACATTTTCTCACAACAAAAATACCTTCCGAGTATGCGCTTATGTAAGAATACAGCAATTCGATTTTTAATTTAACGTAATAGAAAAGTTATTGAAGAAACTTTCTTTAAATGGCAAACTTTTTCCGTAATGTCTAGTAATCTATGAAAAATGTTGAAAAAGCAAAAGCTGTTTAGAAGAGTGTATATATTTACGCAACTTTTATCCTATTTAACAGACATCAAAGTTGTTATATGTGACCGTCCATGAGAAAACAGCCTAGTGTCAAAAATCCTCTCTGTTTTTGACTGTTGAGCGCCTTGACAAAATTCAGTTCATTCAAATGCATCGTTATAAAAAATTAGTTTTTGATACATTAGGCACCCTCCACTGCATCAGTAAATAGGAACTAGTAAGAAAATTATCTTCAGCTGTGGTGAAGTTAAAATACCCCCCACCGTAAAATATTGAAAAAAAAAAGTGAATCGATTTTGCCAATTCACGAACTTGTCCTTAGTTTTTACGAGATAAGCTTGTATACCAAATTTCAGATCAATTATAGACAGACGAACATAAATCGATTCAGTTTTCAATGCTGATCAAATACATATATTTAATGTGGCAATAAATGTCTCCATAACGTTGGTATATTGATAAATAAATTCAGGTAGTGGATTTCCAACGTTTATTATATAAAAAGATGTTCTTTTGTAAATAAATTCAGGTAGTGGATTTCCAACGTTTATTATATAAAAAGATGTTCTTTTGGCCAAAAGAACATCTTTTTATATAATAAACGTTGGAAATCCACTACCTGAATTTATTTACATATATTTAAGTCTATAACTGCCATGCTTCCTTAAGGTTGTTACAAATATTGTGGCAAAGTCAATATACCCTCACCACAGTAAATGTGGGGGGTATAAAAATGAAATTTTGACTGCTAATGACAACTAAACATAACCTCAAATAACAGAACTCACCTGTTGTATGCGACAGCAAGGAGCGTTCCAGAATACTCGAACTATCCTTACTCTCAAGCACACTCTCCAGAATTGAATGCTTCTCATTAATCGGACAAAAATTCCCCACATTTTCGTTTACATCAGCTTGCCATTCGTGTTCGTCAACTTCAACTTTAATCCTTTCTATCGAATCATCTTTTTTAGCATCTTTTTTTTCGACGTCTTGTTTTGAGTTGTCTTTTATAGTTTTCGGAGTTATTTTAATTCGTTTTGTGGGAATCGGTATATCGTCTTTTGGTTTCAATTGCTTTGTCTTTTGATTTTTCATGTCTGAGCAGCCAATCAGTCCAGATACTTGAAGCACTTCCGCTGTTTGTAAAAATGAGTGCAGACGTTCTTTCGTGACTAAAACTTCACCGTGGTACATAAAATTTAGTACAGCTAGTAGGTCATCGTACAGAATGTCTTTTAGAATGACTATAGGGTGAGAACAAGGGTTTTCCTGGAAATTGTTTTGATTAATAAATAATGTGAAGGTTTAAAATTTTTGTGTACCTTAAAAACAGTTCTAAAATATGGGCTACATGCCGACAAAATGATTTTGTGCGCTTTTACGCTGATTCCTTCCGTAGTTAATGTAACATCTGCTAGATCTTGAGTTGATTGTAAACTTTCAAATGCGGATATTATGCTAGCCTGAAAGTTGTTCCATTTTAAACAGAATTGGTCCACAGCCATACTTCAGTCTGTGTGAAAAACATGCAACTTGTTCCTGGTTCTCAATTATCCAACATAACCTGTTCAGAGTACTACGGACGCGTGTTGATATGTTTGTGCTGTAATTACGTCGCGCCGCCGTCGTTTCGTTCATAAATAATAAAGAGATAAATACTACTCAGCAAAATAGACAACGTAACTTGAACGTAACTGGCATAAAAAACAAAAACATAGGGAAAACGTCAAAAATTAGAACGTCAAGTTTCAGTTCAAGAGTTCGAAAAGAGATGACTCTATTAACCGTTCAGTGAAATTTTTATTGACAAAAAATATAGTCTTTCTGTAAATTATCGCGGTTAGTAAATTAAAAACATTGTTATCAATTGACGGTACAATTGACCTTGTCGAGTCTAGTGCGGGACATTTTTCGTGTAGGGTTAGTAATGATAAAAGTGAAAATGATCGAACGAAATCCTGGCTGTGCACTAGGTAATTAATTAAAATAATTGTGTTTTATGATTAACAGGACACGGTATTTTAGATTTGGAATGGCTGCGAAAGGTGTATGTCAATCTATCTGCAGTGAACGACCAAGCAAAACGAATTGTTTCTTCAAGAAGTTTCAGTGATGAGTACAGAGCAGCCTGGTTATTAAAAGCAATCACATTGATAGATCTAACAACTTTGGCTGGCGATGATACGGATAGTAACGTTACTCGTTTATGTTTCAAAGTAAATAGTGTTTCACTTTGTTTTGCATAATGTATAGCATACATATGTACATATATGCAAATATACAGTTAACGTGTTAATTTGGTTGCTTATAAACAAATACTTAAAGCGGGATATTCAAATACATTTGAAATATAACATTTTCTATAATGGCGTATTATCTAGATTGGAGGCCCTAGGGGCAACTTGCTTTTATTATTGAATTTGAAACAATTTAAATATCAAACTGAAAAACTAAACGAAACTGCATTTAAAATAAACTTAAAGAGTTATAGATTGCGATTTATAACTTGTAAATATAAAATATTTACATAATTTTTTGGAAAAGTACTGTATTTGATCCACGCGTATCCGCAATCTCCAGTCCGGAGCCCTAACCACTTGAGCCAAGATTAGAAGGAATTCATAGGCAAATTTTATTTTAATTTCACATATTTATAATAAAATACAACCGTTTTTAATTTGAAAACAAAGTTAACATATAATTTTAATACAAAATACTCTTTCGATTAGTTAACCCAAATAAATGATGTGCTTTAAATATTGTTTTATTAATTTAAATTGTCATTTTTTCATGCTTGGGTTCCTCGAGTCTCCAATATCTTTGGCTGTTATTACTAACTTGCTATAAGAATTTCTGAATTGTTTTCATGGGCGTGTTTTGTTTTAATTTGTGTCTGGTAAATATTCTGGAAAACAGTCACCTTATAAAGCATCTTCCAAAAAACTACCAAATGTTACGAAATATATTTTAGGCTGCTCGTCCGTTGCCAGAAGACTTACTAAACTCTTTAGGTTTCGAATATAACGAGAAATGCCCGATACGCACTGCTGCTGTATGCGTTTATCCAGCTAAAGTGGAATCTGCTGCAAGAGCATTGAAAAAGATGGGCTTGTCCGACAAAATCAACGTAGCTTCAGGTATTCATTCAACCAATTTTAATAATTACTATAATTTTCTATTAAATTTTAGTTGCTACTGGTTTTCCAAGTGGCCAATTTCCTCTCTCCACCAGACTAGAAGAAATTAAATACGCGGTCAAACAAGGAGCTACTGAGATAGACATTGTTATTGATAGAAGCCTAGTTTTAACAGGACAATGGGAAACTTTGTATCAAGAACTGAAACAAATGAGAGAAGCTTGTGGAGATGCTCACATGAAGGCTATATTAGCTACTGGAGAGCTAACAAATTTAACTAACGTAAGTAACTCATAACTTATGATTTTGTTATTGCATTTTTAATTTCGGTCTTTTAGGTGTATAAAGCATCTCTTGTGGCTATGATGGCCGGTTCCGATTTTATTAAAACTTCGACAGGAAAAGAAAATATCAATGCTACAATTCCATTTGGTATTGTAATGTCTAGGGCTATTGTCGACTATTATCAAAGGACTAACTATAAGGTTGGACTGAAACCGGCTGGAGGTATCAGAACTGGACAAGATGCCATCAATTGGCTGGTGATGATCAAAGAGTTGTTGGGTGATGAGTGGCTGAGCCCAGAGTTGTTTAGATTTGGTGCTTCTGGCTTGTTAGGGGATATTGAATATGCCCTGTATAAATATGTCACAGGCAAAACCGCCATTCCGTACGAATTTACCATGGGTTAATTAATTTGAATATATTGTAATATAGCTATATATATATCATGTATTGTTATAACGTTTATTAAAGATTGTGTAAAGAGTTTATGTATTGTATATTTTTTACTTGTGGCTTTCGTACTGTTAGTGGCGCCATCTATACTACAGCGGCAGTATAATCTTTCATGCTGCGCTCCTTTCAGAAATACCTGTCATGTGCTGCCATCTACTTAAGCGTTCAAGCTTTGTTGTGATTGCGCTAAAATACCTAACCTGACCTAACCTAGAACGACACGCAAAAAAGAGCCGAAAACGCGCTAACCTAAAAGGAGCGTATTTTGGAAAATTACGATGTTTTATCACGTGAGTACTTAATATTTTAACATACAAAGGAAACCATGACTTCTCGTTTTGTTGATAGATATCTTTGGAACACGAAATACTGCTACACCCACAGTACTTTGGACCACAACTTTTAGAGAAAGTGAAGACCAAACTTTATACTGAAGTAGAGGGCACTTGCACAGGAAAGTAAGTGGTTATAGTTTTGTTTAAGATAGTTTTAATTTAATTTGTGTGTTTATGCTTGCAGATATGGATTTGTTATCGCCGTCACTACTATAGATAATATCGGAGCTGGTTTGATTCTTCCGGGACAAGGGTTTGTTGTATATCCTGTTAAGTATAAGGCGATAGTATTTAGGCCTTTTAAAGGTGAAGTGCTGGACGCTGTTGTACGACAAGTAAATAAGGTATTCGTGGAGGAACATAGTTTTTTTGGGTTTATTTAATTTTTTATCTATTTACGGCATACCCTATTTTCTTGTAGGTTGGCATGTTTGCTGAAATTGGACCACTTTCCTGCTTTATTTCCCATCACGTAAGTAATACATATGTAAAATTTCCAATATTTTAATTTAAATTAATTATTATTTTAGTCAATCCCAGCTGAAATGGAGTTTTGCCCAAATGTAAATCCACAATGTTATAAAACAAAAGATGAGGATGTTGTAATACACGCAGAGGGTGAGATAAGACTGAAAATAGTGGGTACAAGAGTAGACGCAACTGGAATTGTTAGTATTCGATGTTTATTGATAAGGTTTTAAATATAGGTACCTAATTTTCCTTTTTCCATTTACAGTTTGCAATTGGTACGCTGATGGATGATTATTTGGGTTTAATTAGCAATTAAATCAATCTTGGTGTTCTTTGAGATGTATGTAATTTAAGATGAAAAGTGTAACTTGAGATTAACGTTTAAGTGAACAGTTCATGATGTGGGAGTCAGATTAATAATTTATGAAATATATTTTATAAAATGACAGTTGTATATTTGATTTATGTTTGATTTAGACATGATTTAGACTAGAAACTTAATGTATAACACTAGAGCAACACGGAAAGCCGTGGCGCCAAATTCAAACTAACCTCATTCTTGGATGTTCTGGCAAAAATATTTGTCGATTTGAAACTACGTCACAGATAGCCAATAGTTGTATCATGTACGGTTAGCGCCATCTCTTGCACAATAGCATAACTACAAAGTTTGCTTATTTCGCCGTACGATTCGCGCTTATAACATTCATATTTCAGTGAAAAATCTCACTGAACCCGACAAAACCGGTAATCTGAATTCCAGTTGAGAAGTTTTGAAACTCGCCCCATTTTTCCACAAAAGCAAATTATTATTCGCCGGGTGTGGGGTGCGTGGAAACTGGAAATGCTCACTTGGAAATACGAAATCGATCCAAGTGAGAAGGTAACTTTTGTAAATGTAATTATGTTTTGTTATTACGATGTTTGTCTAACGTTATCAACAAAATTTTTCAATGACAACATTTTAGCTATATAAGTGCAACATATTTCTACAATCTTGAGACAACATTTCATTGACAACATTTTATCTACATAAATACAGCATATGTTTACAATATGGACATAACATTACATTGAAACATTTTATCTACATAAATACATCATATTTATGCAATCTCAAGACAACATTGTCATTGACAACATTTTATCTACATGAGTGCATCATATTTTTAGAAACTCGAGACAACATTTCATTGACAACATTTGATCTACATAAATGCATCATATAAATACAATATGGAGATAACATTACATTGAAACATTATCTACATAATTGCATCATGTTTGTACGATTTCATGACAACATTTTATTGACAATGTTTTATCTACAAAAGTACATCAGTTAGGTAGTACGCCTTGCGTCTGTCAGATGGCGCTGGCTAATCTCACCGATGAACGAGGAGGACATTTACGTATTGCATACGATTCGGCGTTCGTCCTGACCACCGGCTGATATTAATTTACTGGTGTTTGTTGTCGGCTTTATGTCTGATACCGTCATACGCTCTGTGTACAGCGTAATCCGGGAGTATGCTAAAATATTATAAAACTGTTGCATTCTTACCAATACCTATAGTGTTGTTTAAATATTGCACAAACTGGTGCTACATTTCCAATATAACTGGTCAAAATATTACAAATAATATTTATGGCTTGTAATTAAAATGATGTTTAATATTACAAAAGATGTTACCGACTTACCACTGTGATGTTGAAATAATGTTTTTTTATAATATTTCAACACCGATATAAATACAAGTTTACTACATTATTTGTAATATTTAAACAACGTTATAACGTTGTTTAAATGTTACAAATAATGTATGTAATATGTAACTTTGATGTTTCAGTAACATTGATTGTTATGTATCCGCGGTAGGACATAGAGGTTGCCTAGATATAACAGTTATATTAAGTAATACATAAAACCAATATTACCAAATCACAGAAATATATTGTAGCAATGTTGCGGCAATATTTTTTTGTTTAGTGTATTTGAAGTTCACTTTAGTGCCATTGGCAGTGGTAACGGACGCCATTATATTATAGTACTTCTGACAAGACGTGATAGTGACACATAGTAGTTCGCATCATGTCCGCAAAATTGCACTAGCAATTTCTTCAATACAATTTTGTTGATACATACTTAAAACTTCTAAATAGACTATACGTTGTTTGACCAAAATTTCCTCTCTGTCCTTGGCGGATAAGCTTCGATAAGGTTAGCCGTTACTTTTTAAACATCCTGTATATGCAAGAGCAATGACAACGACACTGGCTCATGGTGCACGTCTCCGTTGTTATATTTATTTTATAATCTTCATTTTTGGAACGTAGGTACCAATAATTCTCAAATTACCTACATATACTCATGTGACATAATAGATCCCGGAATGCAGATAGATTCGATTTCTGAAACAGAAATGATTGAGCGCGGTGAAAGTATGTACCAAAATTCTACTCCTAGTATGGTCGAAAATAAAAAAAAAACCTAAAGAGGCGTAGTTTAGTTTCGCTAAAATTGTACATATATTTCTTGTAAAATTTTACAATTTCTTGTAAAACTGCTTGTACATTTATGCAATTGCTTGTAATACACGACCAACATTAAAGTGGTTTGTACAATTTTTGCCCTTCAAGCCATCGACTAGTCGACGAAAGTTCAGAATGAGATAGAGCTATTCAAACGAAATAGGGGACGCGTAGGCACTAAATAGTAAACGTGGGCTACTACGAAATGGAACAGATGTGGGCGTGCATATGTGTCAAAGTGTGTCAAATTAACGTCTGATTTTTACCGATGGATAAAACACTGGTCTAGATACTGACATCGAAGCTTGATCAGAACTCGCTTCCATTTTCCCGCTGTAAATTAGACAAAATAGGGGACTTTTAGAGTTTTTTTTCTATATGAATTCAATAGAAATATTTTTTTTTGCTCTTGATCGCACCTGTATCATCTCCATGTCTATACTATATCCAAATTTCACGATCATTAGTCAGAGCGTTCCCGGGACGTTTGAGTTGGTTCACTTTACAGGCGATATCGTACTTAATTTGTCATAAATACCATAACCTAAGCCCATGATCTGGCCAACAATGAATAAAATAAAACAAGTGAAAACTATTTCTGGTATGTTGTTTCTTTGTAGAATCTGAATCTGAAATTTTGAACTTAGTTTATGTTTTAGAAAAAAAAATTTAATAAATAATATAGATAATAATAAATATTTTGTTCCATTCTCAAAAGCTTGACTCCATTTAGTATTGCTACCGTCAAATTAAAATTTTGCGGAAAAAATCCTACCAGAACCAAACATTAGCTCAGATCAGTGCATTTTTAATAAATTAAGTACCTACTTGGAGATATGTTAAATTTTCTGATATGTATTTAGACTCAAAAATTAATTGAGTTATTAACTGTGGTATATAAATTTCTTGTAGTAAAACATAATAATGCTTATTATTTTTTTATATTACATATTACATTAAACAAAAGTAAAAAAACAAATTTAGAGAGTTCTTCATAATAACATTATAGTACGGATAATACAGTCACTAATTAGTCTAATTAAACATTGTTTAGCCGGTTTTCATATATGGACATTAGCATATCCATCCTTTTATATAAACTCTAAATTCTTAATGTTCTTAATATGTGGTCTTCCCACTATATTATGTAAGTTCAGCTAAATAAAATCATAATAGAGATATCTAAAAATTTTATTTCAATAAAAGATTGGCAAATTCCAAATGAAATAGCATAGAACCTGCAATAGTAGGTATTATATGGCATTACTGGCACTGCAACTTTGCTGGAGGAAATTCGTTTTCTTCTCGAATGTAAGTTTTCAACGCAGCACAGTTCTCGGCGTTTTGTTCTTCACCAGTTGGACACAGCTTCTGGATTTTAGGCATAAGACAATGACCCACTGTTATGGGAAAGTCGTTGCATTTATTTGGTTCTATTTGTCCAGATTCTGCTTGGTCTACACATATATCAATTATTCCATTTAATACAGTAGGACTCAGCCAGCTCAACGAAACCAGTGATTTCTTAACGTAACTCCTAAAGTTCTTCTTATCAACTACGTCCTTGTCCATCTAGAAAAATCAGATTTCATAAATATAGTTTTTAAAGACGAAGTTCTTTTATACTTACATATCCCTCTTCATTTCCTAAACACTGGGCAATGCACTGAAATTATGTAATTTTAATGAAATTTGCAAAAATTGAGTATCTACCAATGGAATAGGTCTCTAACCTTAATTTGATCTGGATTTGGTGATCTACTCGTAAACCCCAGCGTGTTCATGCATTTTAAAAGCAAATTCATGTCATGAAAACCAGTGACATCGCAGCAACTTCTTATATCGTAACATTCTGGCGCAGGATCTATAAAAAAATATTTGTTAGACTGTCGCTTATGTGGAGTCTCGGATGTGTAATTGGATTGCTCTTCCTAGAGGCTATCACATTTCAACAAAAACCCATAATCGTGTTTTTGTCGGATTTACACAAATTGCATAAAAAAGTACTTACCGGCGGATACTAAACCAAAACAAGCGATAAGGAAAACTGCAGTTGTGACCTTCATGGTGTCGACGCGGTCTTTGGGTTTGAAGCCTGTGGTTGAATGTTTATATACTTGCAAACGTTCATAATTTTATCTAGATTTACGGGGATTTCTTGGAAATTCCAATTATATCTAGTATTATACAGTGCGAAAATTAAATACTCAGATAAAATCGATACCTGTGCTAATTTGAATTTTTTATTTTGGTAGAATTTTTCAATCTCTTTTCAACGTCATAAAATTTTTAATATCTTACAAATTTTTAATATCTTACAAATTTTTAATATCTTACAATTTTTTAATATCTTACGCCGAGAAAAACAAATTTTTTGATCACAAATTGTGTCTTGTAAGCAAACTCAGTCTCTGCTAAGGGCGGCGAGATAACATAACTCTTAATAAATAATTGGTAAAAAGTAAAAAGTCTCATGTTTTTCTTTTTATTTTAGTGCATTTCCTACGTTTGGTATTTTAAAAAATTCAAACCATCCCTCTCAGGGGGTGACTCGACCTTACTTTTGTGTTAATAACATTGTTTATTGGTATATATTAGATAAGTACGATAGGTAATTTTGATCATAACTTATTGTTGTATTATTTTTAGACTTCTGATTTTTTTAGAGCATTTTTGCAAGTTTCGGTATTTAAAAAAAAACTCGGACCATCCCTTACTGAGGGTGATTTGACGATGTGTTAATTACATTGTTTATTGTTATAATTTCGGCAATTACGATAAGTTTTTTCATTATTCTTGTATTATTTTTTAGACTTTTCGATTTTTAAATAAATTTAGAGCATTATTTAGCAAGTTTCGGTATTTTAATAATGGCAAGTTTGATCATAATTCTTGCATTATTTTTAGGCTTGTGATTTCTTAAATAACTTGAAGCATTTTTGCAACTTTCGGTATTTTAAAAAAATCGAACTATGCCTCTCAGAGGGTGACTTGGGGTGATTTGACCTGCTGTGTTAAATACATTGTTTATTGCTATGTTTGAGATAATTATGGCAAGTTTGATCATAATTCTAGCATTATTTTTGGAGTTGTGACTTTTCGGTATATTAAAAATATTGGGCCATCCGTTTTAGAGGGTGGTTGATCTGCTGTGTTAATTAAATTATTTGTTGATATATTTTAAATAATTACGACAAGTTTTATTACAATTCTTGCATTATTTTTTGACTTGAGTTTTTTTAAAGTACATTTAGAGCACTTTTGCTATAATTGGTATTTTTTTAAAAATCGAACAATCTCTCTCAGAGGGTGTCTTTAACAGATATGCTAATTATATTGTTTAATGATAAATTTGAGATAATTATGACTTTATGATTTAATCATCATTCTTGCATTATTTTTAGACTTGTTGATTTTTGATTTTTTAAGTCATGTGTCTTGGCCACATCAAATTTTTTTGGTAGAATCTGAATTTGAAAGCAAAAATTCTGAATTGTGTCTAGTGTTTACCTTTTTTTGCAGTTTTTGATCACAGATTTTCTACGAAAGATTTGTATTATTGACAAATTAAGTACCGACATGGACAAAATTGAAATACTTTGATATCTAGACTTAAACGGTAATTGATTATTTTTTTTTATTAAGTTAATAACTGCGGAATACATTTTCCTGCATATTTTACTATAATTTATTGTAGTACCTAAACCAAAGCTTTTTTTAAAATACTATTAAATTAAACTTATTCTTGATTTTGGGGCCCTTTGGGTATGATTTAATGTATTGAACGATATCCAATTTCTCAGGAATGAAGTGCGGATATAAGAGAACAAATTGCAAGGGCGTCACATAAAAATATATTTCCAAAATAAGGACGACCCTAAAATATATTGTATAAATCTCCTCTAATATCTATGCTACTAGTTTAAAAGTGAGTATGCTGTGCATTATTGTTGATTAACACCGGACGTTTTACCAACCATATTTAATATACGCTAAAGAGAACTGAGTACAGAAGTTTTCCATATTTGGTAGTATTTGTGGTTAACAAAAGTTAAGATCAGAAGTTATGTAGGTTTACCATGATTTGGAAAATGATTGAAGTCTTCATATCATATCATAACAGGATGCAATCCGCCCTCAACTTAATCACAACTTGGTGCAAAGACCACTCACTCTCAGTCAGCCCTGGGAAAACAGAGATGGTACTCTTCACCAGGAAAAGAAAACTGCCACAACTACGAGCACCCACGCTCCTAAACACCAAGCTTTCTTTTGCTGCCAAGGTGAAATACCTGGGCATAACCTTTGACAGCAAACTAAGATGGGGAGATCATCTGGAAGAGAGAGCAAAAAAGCACAGATATCATTTTGGCAGTGCCGCAGAGCGATAGGACGAACGTGGGGGTTTTCGCCTAAAATCGCAATGTGGATATCACCGCCATCATACGACCAATGCTAACTTACGGAGCAGTAATATGGTGGCCCAGAACCAAACTTAAGACGGCTATCAAAGACCTCAATCACATCCAAAGGATTGCATGCCTAAACATAACAGGAGTCATGCACACCACACCGACGGCCGCGATGGGGGCAATGCTCTGCCTGCCGCCCCTTGACATACATGTGGAGGAAGTGGCCTTGGCGGGCATCCTTCGGCTTCGTACGGCAGGTTTCTGGGAAACTGGCAGGGTTGGTGAAACTCGTCTCCGCCTCTGGCGCGAGGCTGTCCTACGGACACCTCTCCTTGAGGCTCAGGTAGATGATTTCCCACCCCGCTATATCTTCAGAAGGTCCTTCACAACATCCCTCATACCACCAACTCAGGGGGAGATATCAGGATCCGTCCACATATACAGAGACGGGTCAAAATTCCCACATAAATCTGGTGCAGGGGTCTTCTCCCTAGCACCGATTATGAAAATCGGTCTACCACTAGGAAGGTACACAACTATAACACAAACAGTGCTGATTGCCTTAACACTCGCAGCCAAAGCTATTACTGAGAAATGTATTAGTGGCAAAAACGTGCTGATTCTAACGGACTGCAAAGCAACAATACAAGCACTGTCGAGACCTCTCATAACCTCCAGACTTGTACAACAATGTACCGAAGCCCTGACAAAAGCAGCACAAGCTTCAACTTACCAGAAGCAACCTCAGACTGCTAACCGGAATCTGTTCAGGGCACTGCAGACTAAAAAAGCATCTAACCCGCAACGGCATCCTAGAGGACCAAATGTGCAGAGGATGCGAAAGCGAGGAAGAGACGGCAGAACACTTTCTGTGCGAATGTCCGGCACTTTCGACATTACGTGAGCATTTCCTGGGTGAAAGATGACTAGATTTATCCGCCATCAGAGGGATTCCGCCGAGCGACGTCCTCGCCTTCACGAAGGCCACAGGATGGCTCGAGGCTAGTGCATCCAATCCCGGGATCCCGGAAACCGGGATCCCGGTATTCCCGGACTTTTCTGGTACCGTAACCCCGGTGCTGAGATTAGTCTGAATACCGGGATTACGGTGCTGATAGATTTTTAATAGAAAATAAAAATATTATTTTTACAAACAAATTAAGAGAAAGGAAACGGTTAATGCCATTGAATAGGGCATAAACTATCCAGTGTTAGGATATGTGCTGTAAGGCCTAGTAGTTTATATATGGTTCGGAGAATTTCGGTGCCGGCAGAAACTGAGTAAGAACGAGACAGGACGTAAAAGAAGTATCAACATTTGATATGTCGACTGGTTTAAACTAAGTTACCTAAACTTTGATATTCAATAACTTTTGTAGACTTTGACAGATTTTCATTATTTTTCTCGAGTATGAATGTAAGGAAATTTATCAAATTTATGATACATAATATACTTTGATAATTAAAGAAAATAATGATCCAGCTGATTATTAATACTGGGAGATCAAAAATTGTGTTTTGGTCATGTTTGAGACATCCTGTGGGATAATTAAGGAACTTGTTCTCTCGCAGGTTGGCAACTAGATATTGGCAACACCAGCTAAAAACGTATCATATCGTACAGTGTCGCATGCTGAAATACCGGTACAAACTATCGAGTATTGGAAAGTAACGTACCGGTACTTCAGAATATCATATCGTATCCAACATCCCTAAATTAGCGGCACTGATATGGCATACACAATCATCATCAAAACATCATAGTTTGTCTGTTAACGATGCCATTTTTATGATAATAAGTAATGAAATGGGAAGAAAGTAAAGTACTTGATCAAATCAAATCAAAATTTATTGAAACCAAAACGGTTTAAAATAATGCAGTCTAAGGTAGTAGCACAAATAATGAAAACAATTTAAATCACGGGGCCTGAGTTGCAGGATTCTCCGACATGTACTCTTCCACCGAGTAGTAGGCTCTGTATAGGAAGTGCTCCTTTAGTAGCTTCTTAAAGCATCTCATGCTCAGTAACCGGTCTGGTGGTAATGGTGGTAACTTGCTGTAGTAGACAAAGCCGTGATTCATCGAGTTAGTAGTTTGGAGTCTGTTGTAAGGAACATTTAGATGATCTTTATTTCTTAAATTAAGGTTGGTGACGTCTTGGCGATTCTGATAGGAGGTAATGTTGGCTTTGGTTTGGATTGGCTGGGATATATGCGGAGGGTAGGGTCATAACTTTGTGTTTAAGGAATAGGGGTTTTGCATGGGTTTGGGGAGATAGATGTTCCACAGCTCTAATGGCGCGTTTTTGGAGGATGAATATTTTCTTCCGGTGAGGTGAGCTTCCCCACATAGTGAGGCCCTAGGTCATCCGTGACTAGAAAAGCCCATGGTAAGCTATGAGAGCGGCGGTTGAGTCGATTAATTTCTCAATTCTCCTTATGGCATATATGACGGTTGAGAGGTTCCTTTCTAGATGGTCCACATGAGTGTGCCAGCTTAATCGCGTGTCAGCATGTATTCCAAGGAACCTAGCTGAAGTATTGTGCTCTGGTTCCGTTCTTCTTGAAGCGGTGAAGCATACCCTGGTGTTTTATCTTGGTTCAATTTTAGCTAATTGGCCTCATCTTGAGTCGCCGCACAGTTAACGATGGTGGTATCGTAGAGAGCTGTAAATGTTTCCACATAACTGAGCTGATCGTTGACAAATATTATATAGAAAAGGGCTCCCAGAAGGGATCCCTGAGCGACTCCTCTTCCTATGCACATAGCCTCGCTGGTATCATCAGGTTGTTGTCTTTCGTGTAGGTAGGATGTGACAAGTGCCTCTGAAGCCATAATACGCAATTTTTTCAATGAAGAGATTGTGTGGCATGCAGTCGAATGCCTTTGAGAGATCTACGAAGAGGCATTCGGTTAGTATCTGACGTTCTATTCCATCGTGTAACTTTCTGACCACGCTTTGTAAGGCATATATTGTATTGAGACCCTTCCTAAAACCAAACTGACGGGCTCAAGTAGTTTTGCGTTTCAACCAAATCAAGAATTCTCATAGCCATGGCCTCTTCAACGATCTGGGACAGGCAAGGAAGTATAGAAATTGGTCGGTAATTTCCGGGGTCTTTATGGTCACCTTTCTTGTAGATCGGTAGTACCTTCGCAATTTTCAGACGTTTGAGGAACCTTCCCCTCACAAAACAGGCGTTTATGATGTGTGAAATCGTGTGAGAAATCTGCTCGACAATTTGTTTAATCAGTATCATGTTTACACCATCGCAGTCTAGTGTATGAGATGATTTTAGCCTTTGAATAATCAGCGTAATTTCGTCAGGGGATGTTGGCCAGAAGTACGCTGACTTACTGCTTAAAGGTATGCGTTTGTATCCCTCGTCTAGACTCATGGATTTAGCGGGGAGACTCTTGGAAATATTGTCGGCCATTGTCGTGAAATATTCATTGAAAGATTTACTTGTGATTCTTGCATAGGTTTCGTTCTTTAGCACTTTACCAGTCTCTCTGTTTATAAGACGCCAAATAGCTTTCTATTTGTTGGATGCCGATTCAATAAATTGGAGGTTTTTGGTTTTTTTCCCATTCTTCCTTCAGTCTAATGTAGCTCTTCTTGTATTTAATATAGATATTCAAGTAGTCTTCATCAGACGTGTATTTATATGCTTCGTACATGAAGTTAACGGTCTCCTTCATTTGGAGGATCTCGGTATTGTTAACGGGCCGAGTTGTTTGTGGCATCTTTTTCTTCAGTGGGAAAGCACTTTCGTAATGTCCCAGGAGAATAGTCATGAGATTCTCAAAAGATGAGTCCGTGTCTTGATCCTCTGATATCCCATTCCAAGTTTCATTATTTAATGCCTGTATAAAGGTTGTCCTGTTGGCTTGGCAAAGATTTCTCTTGTAGGTGTTTAAGCTGTGTGTGGGGCGAGACTGATTGATCATCTCAAGTATTTGACCCTCATGGTCGGAAAAAGCTAAAGTAAGATTGTAAGCTTTGTTACAACAGATGTTCATAAAAATGTTATCAATACAGGATCTTGAAGTAGCTGTTATGTGGGTGTCTTCAGTGATTGTCTGTTTGAGCATGAAACTATCAGTCAGCCGCAGCATCTGGTTGACCTTGGGGTCTCTGTGCGCAAAGTTTAGGTTAAAGTCACCGGCTATTATGATATCAATCTTCATGTCAAACATGGTGTGGACTCTTATGAAGATACTTTCGAGCATTTGAGTAAAGATAAGTAAGTAAAGTAAGATAAGTCACCATCTGGGGAACGGTATACAGTAATGATCACTATGTTGGTCGGGGTAGTACGCAACTGCAAATTCGCAGTTTTTCCAGAGAATAAGCATTTAACTCTTCAATTGCTGTGGCTTCTATACCAGTTATTATGTAGATGCATGCTCCACCGTGTTTGTATTCTTTGCGGAAGAATATGCTCGAATATGCTCGTCTATGTTGTACAATTTGTAGTTTGCACCGTGCAGCCAGTGTTCCGTAACGCATAGGACCGATACACCAGCGTGGATTGTTGCATCAGCGAGACATAATATTTTGTTTGTTATGGACTGAATATTCATGTGCAGGACTTTGAAAAGCTTGTTTTTTTTTCTAGCTTCGTTCTCTTTCCTTGATCTATGGTAATTGTTATATTTGACGTTTCATAGTCAGACTTCCCCGAAAATTTTTGTTGCCCTTGAAAGGACGGAGAATGGTGTATTTCGGCCAGATATTTGGATTGTACACGTCTTGTAGTTTAGATTGTTCGACTAGTATCTTGAAGGCAGCAATTTCATTAGATTGAATTTGTAATTTTTCCACGTGTAGTGTTTCTATCTGGAATCCCGATAGATGATTCTTTATCTGTTATGACGTTGTGGTAGGATTCAGTCTCGAGACAAATATCTGCCTTCTGCTTTCTACTGCAGATATTTTCAGGTTTTGGTCATTAATTGCGCCCAATATTGTGTTTTCTTTTACTTTTTTTTATAAGAGACTTCCCGATAACTATCTTTAAGGTCAGTCGTGTTCGCATTTTTGGATTGATTTTGATTAGCTAGCATCTGGCTGCGAGCTCTAGTATCCCTGGCAGTAGATTCTGCTGCTCCTTTGTATGTTAGTTTCTGATTCGGTGATTCGGTTCTGATTTCTTATTCGCATCGATATAGTGCACGGTTTCAAGCACTTCTTTGGTTGCTGTATTTAGATTGATATTTGGTTTCGGAACAGTAACTGTAACTGTGGGCTCACTTGTCTGATCATAAAGTAGGTACAGATGCAGATTAAAAAGTTCTACCGAAATGAAAAATAATACATATACATAGTATATAGTTGCTCTTGATGACATCATTACTCGTCAGGAAATTTATGAAAAAATCTGAAAATAACTTGTTCAATGTTCATTCGCGCTGCAATTTTAGTGGTTATACCAGTTTTAGATTGTTGCTATAGCACAAATATTAAGAAGTTATCGATTTTATACGTTCCTTAATTTCCACACTATATATGGTTGGTAATCTTCTATGAACGGGTAATTGTGGTTGAAAAGTTTCCATCACGTCACAGTTTGTACGAGGGCCGGTTAGTGTTTCCGGTGCCATGAGTCATGAGTCGTGTTGTTGAAAAATTAAGTATTATTAAAAAGAATTCCAAATTTATTAGACATAAGAATATTAAAAAGAAAATATATGTAGCTCAATGTGATTTTGAAACCGTTTCACCTCGCATGAACCTAACACACACAGGTTATATATTATCTAGCTACATCATATAGTCGCTCTACAACTTGATTTTGGCAAAGAAATCTATACAAAACGCCTATGTATTCTCCATTCTCAAAATTCACTTTCTCCTGGGGTTCAGATATTTTTTTGCTTTTTACGCTTTTCAATTTCATATTTTCTTATGTAATAGTAATTTTACACTATGTAAAATGCAACTTATCCTACAGGAAAAAAATTTCAGTTTCTTGCACAATAATTGCGTAACGTAAATTAATTGAATAACATTGAATTCAGAAAAAAGCACATACTGTTCCACTTGAAATATATATAAAAATATATGGTAAATCCGACAAAAATATATGTCAGTCTGGTACTAGGCACTAGTATCCACAAATACTAGATATGTACTTACAAGGATTGCTCAATCCCTATCTTTCAATGTTAGCAGCGCTATGACATCACATGCGTTCATTGCCAAATTGTCGGGACACACGAAACAATGATCGGACGATTTCGCCGGGTCGGTGTACCGAGTTGCCTACCCAGATTTGTTTAAACTGTCACACTTGACACGTAAAAACGCGGGAATTTCAAAACACATTTGATATTTGAAGCTTGAAATGTTTGTATTGCTGTAACCTAGGGATGATGACGTGAAATGCGTTAATTGTCAAAAACTTAAAAACATCGATTGAGCAATCCTTGTAAGAACTTAATATTCTTGACTAGTATCGAGTAATTAATTATTGAAAATGCATACTTCATGTTTTTAGGAAGACTAGTAGTTGACCTACTCCGCGATCAGCTGAGTAGTTTAAGCCTCGTGTGATTCCGCTTGCTCAAATTTTGTTTGCGTTCTTGGTTGATTGGTTTCGTGTCGGGTTTATTTATAATTTTGTGTTTGTGTGAACGGACAATTTTCCAAGTAGACATTATACTCATTTACAGAGTATGTGGGCAGAGCAGCGGTAGCTCGAAGACTTTATGGCAGTGAACTGTATATACTAAGTATAACTGGAAAGGACCCGTAATGATCAATAAGTGAGGCAAATGCATTTGGTACGCAACCCGCAGTGAAGTGGGCAACCTATCTCTTTCTATCTCATACGGTACTATGACCGTATGCGGTTTGAATTTAACTTTTTTATTTTTAATGTCTTTTTCAATTTAATTGGAACAAATTAATCAAACCTGAACTTTTGCAGAGTATTAAATGCATGAGATAATAATCGCAGATTTAATAAAAGTTATATTTATTTATTCATATATTCCGCCTAATTAAAATTTACAGACTAGGTATAATATTGCGAGCATAAAAAACTGGGACACTCAAATTTGCACTAATTAAACTAGGCTTCGTAATGCCATGTCAGTACGCTTGTCATGTCACATTAATGTCATCGTGAATTTTGACGTAAGAAATAAAAATGACGCAATTGAATGAATGTCAGAAGGCAATGGAAGGCAATAATTTAAACTCGACTACATGATGGAATCAGCCACGAATCAGCATTCGAGAAATTGCTACTGAATTAAGTGCCGGCAAGAATACCGCGAAGAATAAAATTGATGAAACCGGAACAAATTTGTAGGTTGCCAAATACTGTCAGAGTTCAGACGGCATAGGTTAACAAATACTGTCAAAGTAGATGTTACACAACTAAAATTGTCGTAAAGATAATTCACAAAACTTATCGTTACATTAAAAAAATTTCGAGAAAAAGACAGTTGAAACTTAGGGTTATATTGATAACTTTTGTTTGTTTATGGTAAGCGACTAGTCGTTTTCAAAAGCTGCATATCTCGTCAGGTTATTGCGTTTTTTTACCTTTTTTTTCCGCACCCCACTTAAAGAATCGCTGTAAAGGCGTCAAACACATTTGGGAACAAATTTTTGGAATTTCAGGTAAAAATACAAAGATTTAGGTTGACTATGAGACCATTTTGAGGTTTCTAGGACAATGGGTTCAGCTGAATAAAACAAAAAAGCGAAACACTACTGGCTTCCGCTATCTACCTATGGCAGTCAGACAGCGACACATACCCCACGTCATCGCTCTGTCTCTTTTGCCTGCGCCTGCCTTAAATCTCGCCAACCAATATAAAACGCGGGTCCCTTTCAGTTATACATACGTAGTATATACAGTTCACTGCTTTGATGATGACATTAGACAAATTGTCAGTGCAAATTGGAGGCGCTTCGCTGTACAGAAACTTGTTTGGAGGCCAACGGTACTCACTTTGTGCAATTTGTCTAAATTTTTCGGTAAGTTGACACTTAAATAAGTCATTGAACATATCGTTATTTGTGAATTTTGTAAAATCCGTTATTAGAGAAGTAAGTAAGTAAATAAGACATCATAAAAACGTGGGTGGTAACAATTAAATTTTCAAGAGCAAACTTCTGAAAAATGTTATTAAGGTCTTTTTGTTTCTCATATTGAGTTACTTTTATTACCTTTAGAAATTATTGTACCCCATATATTATTTTCAAGAACGTAGAAACTACCTACTTACCTCATATTTGATTTTGCCAGAAATGTTTGAATTCCTGCTGGAGACCCAAGCTGAACCTGAAATGCGCAGACTCTGGCGCAGTGCTGGAGGCCGAGAAACCCTGATCACCACCAAAAATTCATTCACATTTATTCAAATGTACCAATAGATTTCACTCTTGACTTAGGTCCCGGCTAGGATACGAGCGGTGAGCGGCGGGCGGCGAGCGGCGAGCGGCAGATTGGCGCCGCTAATGATATATGTTTACATTGTTTCAAAGCCATATCTTGGCAAAGCGGCTACGATACGGTAAGCGGCAGAGCGGCACCGTGAGCGGCACCACCCTGCCGCTTACTAGTGCCGCTCACCGCAGAATTATACAGGGTTAGCAAAAATTACCGGATCACCTAAATAATTCTCCAACCGTACAAAAATTCAAAAAATTGTTCAAACAAAAGTATTTTTGCTTTAAATAGGCTATCGTTTAAATATATCTTCAATATACAGGCTGCTCATTTTATTATAGAAATTTGGTACCCTCTCCTTTTTTAAATAGAACAGGCTATATATTATTAAATTTTTTGATTCTAAAATTAATTATTAATTGATTTTTTATAGGAATCATTTTTTTATTAATTGCATTATTTTTTAATTATAAGCTATTAACGAAAAATAGTAAAAATTACCGGAACATCTAAAAAGTTCACCAACTGCAAAAAATTCAAAAAATGTTTCAAATAAAAGCTTTTTGGGTTTAAACCACCGCTGGTTTAAATATAGTTTTAATTTACAGTGTGGTCATTTTATTATGGAAATTTGCAAACCTTTCCATATTCTAATAGAACATCCTGCATACCTATTTTATTTTTTTAAGATTGATTCTAAGAATTTTTTGTAGAAATAAGTTTCTTTGAAAATGCATCATTTCTGAGTTATGAGAAATTAATCAAAACTCCTGAACTTCAAATTAAGAATATTTTGCTACATACATACACATTTATTTCAATGTGGCAGGTTGAACATTTGATTTAATTGTATTTAATTGAGTTATTTTTTCTTGGATTTTTTATTTTTAACCCGTTTGGTTCAAGTAAAAGTTTATTTTGGTTAATTGCTTATAACTAAAAAATAATGCATTTTATAAAAAAATAATTCCTACAAAAATTTTTAGAATTAATCCTAGCATTAAAAAATATAAAAATATACAGCGTCTGTTAGAAAAAGAAAAGGTTTGCAAATTTTTATAATAAAATAGACACCCTGTATATAAAGAAAATATTTGAACTAGAGGTTGTTTAACCCAAAGAACACAGAGCTTTTGACATTTTATGCAGTTTGAGATTTATTTAGATGTTCCGGTAATTTCGACTATTTTTGGTTAATAGCTTATAATTAAAAATTAATGCATTTTATAAAAAATGATTCATATAAAAAATTCTTAGAATTAATCTTAGAATCAAAAAATTTAATAATATATAGCCTGTTTTATTTAAAAGAATGAGAGGTCATCAAATTTCTAGAATAAAATGAGCACCTTGTATATTGAAAATATATTTAGAAGATAGGTAGTTTAAAGCCAAAAAACTTTTGGTTGAACCATTTTTTTAAAATTTCTTACGGTTGGAGAATTATTTAGTATCTATGACTATATATCCCTACCATGATACACATGAATGATTATGATGACAGTAGCTTTGTATAATAATGACAGTTCGTTCGAATAATTACTTTATTATTCAAACGAACAGTCATCGTTATACGAACGTACTGTCAAAGTCTGTCTAAATCTATGTGGATGACTACGTCGTAAATATACTATTAATATTACAATAATACAAATGTCGCAGTCCAGACCTCTATCTTTCTAAATATTTCTTGAGTTTGTCATGAATACAGTCAAACGTTGCAATTGATATTCTCATATAGTTAAAAACCCGTTTTCTATATTTTCTTAAGTAGTGAAATAAATGGTGATAATCGCCGTACCGCTGACGCACTGCATTAATAGGATGCACTTTGTAGTTACGTTTTAACCTACGGATCTTATTCAACCGAAGGTTATAATTTTCCGTGAGTAGCAGTTTGACAACATTACCGGACGACGACCTACGAACTACTAATAATTGCCACGACGAATTGTCGTGCCGCTCATGGTGCCGCTTACATCGTAGCCAGGTCGCCGCTCTGCCGCTCGCCGCCAGCCGCCCGCCGCCCGCCGCTCGCCGCTCGTATCCTAGCCGGGACCTTAGGTCCCGGCTAGGATACGAGCGGTGAGCGGCGGGCGGCGAGCGGCGAGCGGCAGATTGGCGCCGCTAATGATATATGTTTACATTGATTCAAAGCCATATCTTGGCAAAGCGGCTACGATACGGTAAGCGGCAGAGCGGCACCGTGAGCGGCACCACCCTGCCGCTTACTAGTGCCGCTCACCGCAGAATTATACAGGGTTAGCAAAAATTACTGGCAAAAATCACCTAAATAATTCTCCAACCGTACAAAAATTCAAAAAATTGTTCAAACAAAAGTTTTTTTGCTTTAAATAGGCTATCGTTTAAATATATCTTCAATATACAGGCTGCTCATTTTATTATAGAAATTTGGTACCCTCTCCTTTTTTAAATAGAACAGGCTATATATTATTAAATTTTTTGATTCTAAGATTAATTAAGTATTTTTTATAGGAATCATTCTTTTATTAATTGCATTATATTTTAATTATAAGCTATTAACGAAAAATAGTCAAAATTACCGGAACATCTAAAAGGTTCACCAACTGCAAAAAATTCAAAAAATGTTTCAAATAAAAGCTTTTTGGGTTTAAACCACCGCTGGTTTAAATATAGTTTTAATTTACAGTGTGGTCATTTTATTATGGAAATTTGCAAACCTTTCCATCTTCTAATAGAACATCCTGCATACCTATTTTATTTTTTAAGATTGATTCTAAGAACTTTTTGTAGAAATAAGTTTCTTTGAAAATGCATCATTTCTGAGTTATGAGACATTAATCAAAACTCAAATTAAGAATATTTTCCCACATACAAACACATTTATTTTAGTGTGGCAGGTTGAACATTTAATTTAATTCTATTTAATTGAGTTGTTATTTTTTCTTGGATTTTTTATTTTTAACCTGTTTGGTTCAAGTTAAAGTTTATGTATGTTGATTAATTGCTTATAACTAAAAAATAACGTATTTTATAAAATAAATAATTCCTACAAAAAAATTTTAGAATTAATCCTACCATAAAAAAATATAAAAGTATACAGGGTGTAAAGAAAAGGTTTGCAAATTTCTATAATAAAATAGACACCTGTATATTAATAAAATATTTGAACTACAGGTTGTTTAACCCACAAAACTTTTATTTGAAAAAGTTTTTGACTTTTTATGCAGTTTCAGATTTATTTAGATGTTCTGGTAATTCTGTCTAAATCTACGTGGATGACAACGTCGTAAATATACTATTAATATTATAATAATACAAATATCGCAATCCAGACCTCTATTTTTCTAAATGTTTCTTGAGTCTGTCAAGAATATAGTCAAACGTTGCAATTGACATTCTCATATAGTTAAAAATCCGCTTTCTATATTTTCTTAAGTAGTGAAATAAATGGTGATAATCGCCGTACCGCTGACGTACTGCATTAATAGGATGCACTTCGTAGTTACGTCACAGAATAGGAATCAAGCAGAAGGAAAACTCTCGGCGGTGCCTTTGATCTTTCTCGGTCAGATTCTTTGACCTCGCGCCATATTTTCTGAGGATTACACAGGGCCGGAATACCTGCGAAAAGATGGGCCTGTCGCTACATACGCGTTATGCATGTAGATCATTCAAACAGCCAATACGGACCTGCACGGAACGAAGTCTAGACACAAGCCAGACCAAACAAATACATCGAGCAATTACCTACGTTATGTGGTAGAGATGGCAAACAATGGATTGACTGTACTTGAACCGGTCAGTCAGTATAAAATACGTTCATGCTCAATGACAACACGTATATACACCTTCCTGCTTGACTTCTATTGGTCAAAAATCTGCGCGATTTCAACATGGCGTCAGCTGCGCGCGGTGGTCTGCGTAGATCTTCCCGCCAACGAGAGTTTCCGTTCTGCTTGTTCTCTTTTCTGTGGTTACGTTTTAACCTACGGATCTTATTCAACAGAAGGTTATAATTTTCCGTGAATAGCAGTTTGACAACATTACCGGACGACGACCAACAAACTACTAATAATTGTCACGACGAATTGTCGTGCCGCTCATGATGCCGCTCATGGTGCCGCTTACATCGTAGCCAGGTCGCCGCTCTGCCGCTCGCCGCCCGCCGCCCGCCGCTAGCCGCTCGCCGCTCGTATCGTAGCCGGGACCTTATAGTCTCCCAACATTTTCATAAACATTTTAAAGACAACTAAGATAGATCATTATAACCTTATTCTTAATCATATTGTCAAACAAAATTATTGATCATTTGATCTAGTAAATTTTATAAATTGAAGGATGGATTACTCATGGGGACGGCCTTATCCTCATTATTAACTGACATTTTTCTGGATCATATTGACATTACATCGTTAATAATAATAACCCATACATTGGTCACGTTGTTAAGTGGATTAGATATGTTGACGATCTGTTTTGCATTTGGAATGGTGATGAAAAACATTTTTTTTTTTGGATTACTTGAATTCGGTACTTGATTAATCGTTGATTTCATATCCCTTAGAATTCTCTTTAAGAATTGATGAATTAAATTATATTATCGAAATTGCTTCAAACAAACTATTTCCTGCAAGAGACATTGATCGAATTTTCAAGCAAAGTTTGAACAAGACTGATCATTTTTATGTTTCCGAAAGGCAGAATAACGGCTATTTTTCACGCATGTTAACCTGCCTAGTCATTTTTAACCTGTCTGCATCTTGACACACAAGACACCTCGTTGTATTCGATTCTGTCTACGTTTAATTATTTTTTAAAAAACTATTTGACGTTTATAAGGGCTCTAAAACTGACCGTAAGTTGTAATATTTCTATTGTAATGCATATTATCTGTTTTCATTTTTGTAATTATAATTTTTATCTATTTTTACTTTGTCATACGCAGTATGTAAAGTATTGTAATCGTGCCAAAAAAATTTTTTGAGATTTTAGCGGAAATATGTCTTTTTGGGTCCCCTGAACATTATTGACCAAGGTACAAAAAAATGTCTGTGTGTGTGTGTGTGTGTGTATGCGTGTGTGTGTGTGTGTACCCGTTTTTGTGGCGACGATTCCGGAGAAACTACTAAAGGTGTCGGGACGAAACTTCATATTTAGAAGTTTCATAACCAAACTTAGAGCTGAAAAGCTTTCTGTTGAAAAGGGTCCAAAGGAACTGGTGGTTTACTCATAGCATTTTTCGAAGATTTTGCAAAGGAGCCGCTATTTGTGTAATGTCGTCAAAATAGTTAAATAATAAATTAAAGGATAGGAAATTTTCTATAATTTATGTATATGACTTTTTTTGGTAGAATTTATAGTTTAGCTGCATGAGCAAATTCTATTTCATCGAGATCGGCCGTACTGCTTTAAAACTAGTAGCCAGAATTTGTCAGAATTTTTGATTCTAATGACAGTAGCAATTGTCAAACGCTAATGTTTTGAAAATACTACTGTCAATATAGGCTGCGTTCGGATATTGAACCCCGTTACACTTTTTACACCCAATAACACGTAGGTGTCATTTGGACGGTGTACCCGGTGTCAAAGGAGTACAATATCCGAACGCAGCTTTAATCGAGATATCTGTCTAGTTCTACTATTTTTATTTTAATGCAGACATACCCGATCTCGATAAAATAGAATCTCATGCAGCTAAACTATTAATTTTATATATAGTATGATAAAGTCATGTGCCTGGCCACATCAGATTTTTTTTCTCTAACTTGATGTTCATTGTTTGAAGATTTGAGCTGAAGATGATCATATACCCAAACCGGCCCTGTTTTCAAAGGATAAAGAGGTTTTTACTTTCATCTTTAATCTTTATTTCCATTAATCAAACGACAATGAGCGGTATAAGGACATTTCTAGATCTTTTAATTCTCTTAAAAAATGTCTAGTTAAGAGGAATCAGTTCTGCTGGTACGTCCTATCAAATAAGCATCCATAATCAGCTTAATGTTGTATCAATTCTCTCATGTTATACATCAAATTATAGATAAAGGTGTATTGCTTGCTATGGTAATGTATATGTATTACTTGTTGTTGTTATATAACTTATTCATGTACTCGAAGAAGTAAAGTTTTGAGTGAAGAAAGCATGTAAGATATTGATATTGTTACGTGAAATTTTGTACACTTATAGAGGAAGGTGTAACTATTATGTGGTACTTTTTTCTATTTTAACGTGAGTTCTTCGTAAAACAATTGCAAAATCAGCCAATTTTATATCATATTCAGAAATAGATTTGTCAAAAACGAACAGAACTATCAAAAAATACCACTAGACGCAAAATTATATATGTTTTATCTTTAATTTGGTGTATTTCTTTTACGATTATGTGAACTAATTGCTGAGAAAAAGCCTCAGAAAGCACGTGAGAGAAACAACGTATTTTTATTTTCCTCTACCGAAGTATGAAAACATGATAGAACATCATATTTTTAATACGAAAAGCAATATCATCGAGTTAAAACTTGACCATTTTCACGATGTCCATCAGAAGGTTAAGAAGTGTCTTACGTAATACTTACCTGTTTTCTTTGGGTAATGCAACTCAACTTCTGTAACTATGTATTCAAATGTACGCTTGTAAAGGATTCTAGTTTTGAAAAATCACATAAAAAATAAGGAAGGTATTCATATAAAACATTTTTTCTTCTGAACAACTTGTTTCGAAAACGGTCAACTTTTGACTACCTACATGTTTATTGAATCTTTTAGCATAGTCAGAAGGTGACTGTATATAATGTGTTCCGAATTTCTCTTATATGTAGGTGATGCCTTACAGCCGTATTCGGGAAGAACGTTGCTTGTACGAAAAATGTGCATATGACATTTATTATGTCTGAATTTTACCCCAAAATTCACTCTTTCTAGACCATATAAAGGAAGATTTGACAAAAACCGATTTCAAAAAATGGGCAATATGTATATGACATTATTGTACCTTACTTCTTATTTTTTTCTACATTAAATGTTATATTCATCTTCTTCGTACGCGCAACTGTTTTACGTTTTACGAACGAAAAGCGTCAACAGTAGCATGCTATTATTTGTTATATTACTTTTATATTATATTTGAAAATTTTAACGAACACATTTACATATTATACAGGGAATCACAAGTAGTGGTTCACAACCTGTGTCTCTAAAACGTACAAGGGCGTTTTAAATGGAATCAAATTTTATGCTAAAAAATCCAATAAATATGTCATAGTCAAAAGTTTGGCGGTTGTCGGGATATGTTCTTTAGAAGCAGAAAGTGCTTTTAAATTTTCGTATTTTTGACGTATTTTCAGACGTATATCTAAAAAACATTAACTCATACTTAAATGATGTATTTTGTAGAGAATTAAAAGTTTCGAATTAACGTCCATTATCGTCCGATCAATAGAAAGCAACATATTGGTAAAAGCAAAATTCGGTCACATTTGACGGCGAATAACCCGCTTTGCCATTTTTGTTGAATCTCTTTTGACTTGACTACACCAACGGTTTTTGCGATATATCTTTGTTAATACACATTTTAGATGGGCCAAGTTTGTGAAGCTCCTCTATTCGAGACTACATACGTGGTGTTTCTATAAAAGATATCAAACCGTAAAATGCTCCGTCTTAAATTAAAGCTTTCATTCAAAACGAGTATATAAATATACCCATCGCATCGTCTCCGACGCGTCTCTTCTCTTCTTTAAGATGTGAATCTTATATCTACGTTACGCCCCCCTTCCTACTCTGGTTCAGTTTCCAAGTAATTCAATTTTACAGAAAAGAGCGCCGGCCAATTCATCGCCTACTACGTTGGAGGTTGGGGACGTTACTAAAACGACGCCGAATCTCCTCGGGTATTGAGGGAAAGCTGGGCGGCGCACTCACTTTATCGGATGGAGCTTAAAATCTAATCATTTCATATCTTGCTTGGAGGTCTTGAACCTGCTCTACTCTACCTATATAGGTATACACGAAAAATGAATTTAATACCATTTCGTTCTGTGTGCTCAGCGGCAATGATTTTGCAGAACTCGGATCCCGGTAAAGAGGATAAAAAAATGTTCCATTCATTGCTTATGTCGAATATGTGCGGATTTGTAGCGAATTGATTTTTTTTTGATAGTCGGGGTTTCATTTGAATTTATTTTAAATTTATTGAATTTATTTCGTTTGCAAAAGTATTAATATTTTCGTTGAGCAGCTGACCTGGATGTTGTTGATTATATTTAAAAATCTCAGTGATCTGAGTGATTTTCTTCCATTAAATGTTTGAACACACTTGAGTTGCTGTTTGATTTATGTTCTTTGAACCGTTTTGTCAAACTACGGCCGCACTGTCCGATATAGACCTTAGGGCAGTTTCCGCAATTGATTTGGTAGATTCCAGATTTTTCCATTAATCTTATCTTGGGTTTGTTGTTGGTTAGTATGTTACCTAATTTTGATCTGGTCTTAAATGAGGTAGTTATATCGAATTTGTCTAGATTAGATTTGATTCTGTAAGATATGCTCCCCGGAAATTTAGGGATATGTAATTTTTATCTTTTTTGACAGTATGGGGGTATATTTCTTTAATAATCATATTCTTTTTTACAGCATTGTAGATATGTTGCATGTCAGAGATGGGATAACCATTATTGGTGCCTATGTTGAGTATATTATTAATTTCCTTATGGAGGGTGTCGGTGTTCATCGGAACTGTTAGTGCTCTGTGAAATAAAAATCTGAAGGATGCCATTTTGTTGTTCAAAGAATCAAAAGAATCGAAAGGAATTATAATGTCAGTTTGTGTAGGTTTTCTGTAGATCTCGAATTTGAGATTCATGTTGGGCACATCCTTTGTTATCAAGAGATCTAAAAACTGCAGAGTGCCCTCACTCTCTCTTTCCACAGTAAATTCCAATGCTCCCAAATTGTTTAATATATTATGTAAGGCGTGGAGCTGAGCTTGGCTGCCATTATAAATTATAAAGATGTCGTCCACGTAACGGCTGTAACTAACTATATCTCTCGTGATAAATTGATACTTTGTTGAAAACAACAATTCCTCCAGTTTATCTATGTAAAATTCTGCCATCAAACCTGAAATACTTGACCCCATAGGGAGGCCGTCCTTCATACAATAGTATTTTTCTTTGAATAGGAAAAAGTTTTGTTTATTTACAAGTTCTAGAAGTTCTATTATGTTGTCTATGTCCAAGTAATTAAGTTCTTTGTGAAGGTGGAGGTTGTCAAGTAAGAAATTATATATTATGTGGACAGTCTCTTTGATAGGAATGTTACTATATAGGTTCTTTATATCAAAGGAAATGAGTTTAGATTTGTTAGTTATTTTTAAGTTTTTTTTTAAGTTTTTAATCTGGTTTATAAGTGTCATGGAGTTGGGGATGGAAAATTTAGAGATAAAGTTAAATTTGTGTTGAATAATTTGTTGTATTATCTTAGACAGTCTACCAGTCGGGGTGTTAAGGTTAGTTATTATGGGTCTGATGCTTTTCTCAGGTTTGTGAAGCTTAATAAGGCTGTAGAGAATGGGAGGTCTGGGATTCATTTCCAATGAACTGTAAGAATTATATCCAAATTTAGTTAAAGTGTCTTGATTATCGTTTACGGTTTAACGAACTAACTTAACAAAAGAATTCATTGGGTTTTTATTTTCAAGTGAAATGTCATTTTCCTTGAAGAACGTGAGAGTTTTTTGAACATAAATGTCAGTCTTTATAAATACCAGGCCAGCGTTTTTGTCCCCAAAGGTGACGGTGATGTCATTTTCTTCTATCTTGGTTCTCAGTCGGTGGATGATGTCTTTCTCTTGTGTCTGTTGTCTCACTCTCTTCGCGAGGTCGTGGGTGGGTTTGTCATGTTTTAGTATCGAGATGGTGTTCCTTCCGATGGTAGGGTATTCTGGATGTCTGGACAGTTGCGATTCAATATCAACTGCGATTTCTTCTTTGTTGGTTTTTCCTTTGTTATTGGTGATACTATACTTGTGTCCTTTATTAAGTAGGTCCTTCTCGGGGGTGTCAAATTCGGTAGTGGTCATGTTCGTGAATCGTGGCGCAAACGTGTGAGTGTCAAATCCGGTATGAAGTCTGATTCGGGAGGTTTTCATCTGGGGCGTCATCCCTTCAACAAAAAATGTGTCCTGGTCTCTCTTCTGTTTTCTTTCCTTCCTTTCGCTCTTCTCAATAAGCCCTCTCAGCTTCCTTCTTCTCTTTTCAGTCTCTTCGAAAAGGTCCATGTACACTAAATCTTCTATTTTTTCCATGATACTATCAAATTCAATCGGGTGGAGTTCTCGTGTTAATATCCGGTGTATGTGTTTAAGCTTCATATCAATAATGTCTCTGCTCCTCCGGTGCTCCTGTAGACGCTTTTTAATAAGCACCCTCTCTACTAGTCTAGTGTGTTTCGAAAAGGTTTTGCAAACGAACACCTGTTTACTAGACTTTTCAAAAATCGCGCCGAGTGTGCAATAGAGAACACATGACCGCTACCTAGCTTTCTCTGTCTACCATACGCCATCATTATTATTGAATACGCGCTGTTGACACCTGAGGTGAATTGCTTTGATTTTACATGTGTTTGAGCCAGTAATCGTCGATACCTTATTGTTGTGCTTCGCGCTTAATGAATGTGTCATTTACTATTGTGTAAATTTAGTTGGGATTTTCATATCTGTGAGTTGTGCAGTACGTAACACTTTTGTATACCGAGTGACATGACGTCACACCGAATGACCTTGCTTCTATTATTGGAATTGTAGCTTGACGGTAGATTCTTAATTTATTTTGTATTGTTTTTCTGAGTGTTAATTTGTAATATTTTGTAGCGTGGCTGAAGACGAGACGAGCGTCTCGAAACCAGGTCCCACATAGAACAATAAACCAATCCACTGGAAGACAAACACATTTTTTATTTCATTTATATATAACCAGTGAGCATGGAGGATTTTATCATTAAATTACTTTACATTGAATTGGTTATTTTGTAATAATAGATTTGTAGACCACAATTATAACTTAATAAAAAAATTCTCAGGACAAGTGATACTGGCATTGCTTTTTTTCTCATAGGATAGCCTGCATTTTCAGATTCTACGGGAATGATGTATAGCAGAAACAGTTATCAATTTGATTTTTTTTTGTTGACTAGGGTGTTTTTCCACAGATTATGTATCTGTTAGGTAGGCCCCACACTGAACGAGCAAGCAGCAAGCAAGCAGCAAGCAAGCAGCAAGCAAGCAGCAAGCAAGCAGCAAGCAAGCAGCAAGCAAGCAGCAAGCAAGCAGCAAGCAAGCAGCAAGCAAGCAGCAAGCAAGCAGCAAGCAAGCAGCAAGCAAGCAGCAAGCAAGCAGCAAGCAAGCAGCAAGCAAGCAGCAAGCAAGCAGCAAGCAAGCAGCAAGCAAGCAGCAAGCAAGCAGCAAGCAAGCAGCAAGCAAGCAGCAAGCAAGCAGCAAGCAAGCAGCAAGCAAGCAGCAAGCAAGCAGCAAGCAAGCAGCAAGCAAGCAGCAAGCAAGCAGCAGGCAAGCAGCAAGCAAGCAGCAAGCAAGCAGCAAGCAAGCAGCAAGCAAGCAGCAAGCAAGCAGCAAGCAAGCAGCAAGCAAGAAGCAAGCAAGCAGCAAGCAAGCAGCAAGCAAGCAGCAAGCAAGCAGCAAGCAAGCAGCAAGCAAGCAGCAAGCAAGCAGCAAGCAAGCAGCAAGCAAGCAGCAAGCAAGCAGCAAGCAAGCAGCAAGCAAGCAGCAAGCAAGCAGCAAGCAAGCAGCAAGCAAGCAGCAAGCAAGCAGCAAGCAAGCAGCAAGCAAGCAGCAAGCAAGCAGCAAGCAAGCAGCAAGCAAGCAGCAAGCAAGCAGCAAGCAAGCAGCAAGCAAGCAGCAAGCAAGCAGCAAGCAAGCAGCAAGCAAGCAGCAAGCAAGCAGCAAGCAAGCAGCAAGCAAGCAGCAAGCAAGCAGCAAGCAAGCAGCAAGCAAGCAGCAAGCAAGCAGCAAGCAAGCAGCAAGCAATCAGCAAGCAAGCAGCAAGCAAGCAGCAAGCAAGCAGCAAGCAAGCAGCAAGCAAGCAGCAAGCAAGCAGCAAGCAAGCAGCAAGCAAGCAGCAAGCAAGCAGCAAGCAAGCAGCAAGCAAGCAGCAAGCAAGCAGCAAGCAAGCAGCAAGCAAGCAGCAAGCAAGCAGCAAGCAAGCAGCAAGCAAGCAGCAAGCAAGCAGCAAGCAAGCAGCAAGCAAGCAGCAAGCAAGCAGCAAGCAAGCAGCAAGCAAGCAGCAAGCAAGCAGCAAGCAAGCAGCAAGCAAGCAGCAAGCAAGCAGCAAGCAAGCAGCAAGCAAGCAGCAAGCAAGCAGCAAGCAAGCAGCAAGCAAGCAGCAAGCAAGCAGCATACAGGCAGCAAGCAGCGTGCATTTTGCTTTCTAGAAAAATTCTGCACGACGCATACCGCGCACTGAGAGAGCACAGCAAGACCACAACACTCAAACATGACGTTTGTTTAATGTCACATTTAATTTAAAAAAAGTATGCATTAAACGATGGTAATGGGCCTATAACTTATAAATAAAATTGTGGTAAGCAAGATAATTTGTTAAAAAATAATTACTCAGAGAAAATAAACTTATATATTATGTATTTTTAATGTTTCTGCATTTTATACTAATTTATAATTTAAGGAATAGGTGGCTTATTCACAATGTCATGCAAAAATTGGTAGCCCATGTCGTCATCATCCGAGGATGACGATTTTTGGCGTTTAATTAGAAAACGTAAGAGAAGGTACTGGGTTCATCTGTATAAGGGTAATTTTAATTCATTTATTGCTATAATCCTACAAATTTGGATTGTATAGAACGAGATTGTCCTCAACTTTTTGTCCTCAACAGCAATTAATTACACTGAAAACATCAAAATTCTTTCATTTTGAATGATTGAATGACGGTTACATCATCCTGACATAATCTGTTGCTATATAGATCCATATATAATATATAGTTGATCATCTGCAAATAAATTATTGAAAACTTTAGATCAAAAGTTTAATGCAAAAATACGCATCATATAATATTTTAATTTTTCTAATTTTTTTACTGGCGAGGCTGTAGTTCTTTTATTAAAATAATCCTATTTTCGCGCCTTATTCAAGATTTATGATAATGAAAAATCACAGAAATCAAGATTGATTGCATGCTGCTTGTGTGCGATGCAGGAAAAAAACGGTTGACAGAACACATGCATACAGCAAGCAGCGTGCATTTTGCACCAATGCTCGTTCAGTGTGCGGGTCTACATATAAATACATGGCACCGTTTTTTGCACCTTGATGCTTTTGCTTCCTGCTTGCTGATTGCTTGCTGCCTGCTCATTCAGTGTGCGGCTCGCCTATTGGAAATCTGTTAAATATTTTGATATTTGTACTGACAAATTGTTGATTGTTTTTTAAGTAAGTTAATAACTTGACATGCTGGTTTATTTTGGCCAAAAATTGCGTTTGTACAACTTAAATTTATTTTCATTACATTTTTGGCACAACTTGGCAGACGGGAGCAACCGCCAATATATATATTTTTTTAAATTATCAAAAGGAATCTAATTGTGTTATTTTTAGTATATGATGGTTTATTTTATATGGTATATTTTAGTATATGATGGACATGTCCATGTTGGGCTTTTTCCTGCCATATAAATTTTGGTACACTCCACTTGTGTATGAGAGTTAACTCTCAGTGGCAGGTGGTGAATAAAAAACTTCTTCAACTAAACTTGTTGGTACACTTTATTCTGTGAGTGTGGATGGTACAACACTTGCCATAATTACAATCAGATTTTGTATTTATGTGACCCCGCGACGATTCCCCCAGTAGTTCCTTCGACCAATCCCGTGCGCCACACGACTGTGTGTCCTTGGTTCCGAGAATACGTGATTTTCCATGTACTGCTCGTTTCGGTTAACTCTTTGTTACACTTCTTCCCCTTAGAAAACCATCGATCTCGATGTTTGAAATCTGTGACTTTGGGTGACCTCTGGAGAGCGCTGGGTGGTCGCCATGAACATAAAAAAAACAGACAAAATTTAGCAGTAAAGTGTTCCTCTTACTAATGCTATAACATTACTCAGGTACATATTACAATTTATTCTTAATGCTACGTTTGACCGGTTTGATGTATTCCCTACTTAAAGTCATTTTAACGATTTCTAACTTTCTAACTTAACCATAAGCGATGCATCACCTATTCTATTACTTATTTCCTCCTTCTTTCAAGAAACTCGTATTTTTTATTATTTCCTACCAGTTCCTGCTCTAGGGCCCGCTACCCGAGTTTCCTTAGTAGGAGAATCGGTTTCCAATTTATCTTGGACCTGAATACTACATGCAGATAGATCTACACTTTGAGGTACAGTGGTGTATTGCATAGTCGCCTTATCGTGTATAAAAAAAATAACTTTATCGTTCCTATTTCTCGATTTCCTACTAATGAAATTTCTTATGGCCCCTATAACCAGCCAACAGACAAACAATGAAATTACAATCAATACACAAATGTTACTCATGTCAGCTACCATTTCTTGCCAAGCTTCAGTCCCATGTATAAAAGTTACGCCCGCCAGAGCTGGGTTTCTAACGATCATAAAAATAACTAACACAAATTATTGCTGACGCAGTCACTCACACAAATAAGTTGGAAATCTTTACCCCCACGACCACCCCATTTTGGAGGACTGCATGAAGCAGCAGTTAAATGTTTCCAACGGCATTTCTATAAAGTTACCCAGGGTCTTTTGCTTACATTCGAAGAATATTGTACATTATTGGCAGAAATTGCAGTGTGTTTAAATTCTAGGCCACTTACCAAAATTTCGGATGTAACTAATGACATTTTGCGTTGCTCGCTTAGGCCGGTAAGTGTTACAAACCATGGCAATGCAGTTGCAATAGAAAAAAAGCCATCTTAATTTCCACAAAATTAATGTATTTTTTACTTTTGAAATAAGTAAATCTTTTACAACGTAATTGTTGTTCAATCGGACTCGACAGTCGACAGTATGAAATAAAATGTTATTCGATACACGTCCGGCAGGTCTTGTAACAGTACTCGTTTACATATCGTTACAAGTTGCCTAGAGTTTATTTCACGACAAGTGGCAAAAAGCCGCGACATCACGCGCAAACGTTCCTATACGCATTGACGTGTGTTAGAATGAAAAAGCAATCTTCTTTATTTCATTCTAACACATGTCAATGCGTAGGAACGTTTGCGCGTTATGTCAGCGGCTTACTGCCACTTGTCGTGAAAGAAACTATACCGGAATAATAATGTATACAGGCTGTCTCACGGAACTGGTACATTAGAAGTTTGTCGTGTTCTACTATTTCTGTAAACTTGAAATTTTTGAACTAGAATTTACTCGATCTGAGCTCTTCAGCTAAAATATTCTCAAGTTAACTATCACGTTCGGTCACCGGAAGTATCAACTTTGTTATTTTAAATGGAATGATATAATTTTTATTTTATTTTTGGCTTCTACGTATCAAAATACATCATTTTGATAATGTTTCCCTATACCTAAATATCACCATTTTTGAGCTTTTTTTATTTTACTAATTATTTGGTGATTTTCGCGGTTACGTTTAAAATTGAACATCACGGTTATTATTGAAACAAGAAGTTTGATGATTGGTGGTCCAGAACTAGAAACATAACCAAATAAGATGGTGTTTAGTACATCATGATAACTTATACAGGGTGTTCAAAATTTACAACACAATAATTGAATTTTCAAACGTAAAAGCTCATTTTTTCAAATGGAACATCTTGTATAAATTTCGAATTAGAATTTAATCGATCTTAGCTCTTCAGCTAAAATATTCTCAAGTTAACTGTCACGTCCGGTCACCGGAAGTCAGTACCAACTTTGTTATTTTAAATGGAATGATATAATTTTTATTTTATTTTTGGTTTCTACTTATCAAAATACATTTCCTTATATCCTAAATATCCTAAATATCAAAATTTACAACACAATAATTGAATTTTTAAACGTAAAAAACTCATTTTTTTTCAAATGGAACAGCCTGTATACCGATACGCCATTCGATAGAAAATCTTATTCCCTATCAATCAATATTAGGGTTCCCTATATCTATCTTTAATAGTTTTAGAGATATTATCACTTTTTCATTAAAACCATTTTGAATACTCCCATTTAATAATGGGGGACGAAATTATGACGAATTAAATTTTCGTTGTAAATTAGGGCGAAATTTACAACAAAAATTTGAATAGTAATAGATATTTAGAAATTTTGCGTGGGTGTGTGAACAATTTTTGCGAAACTCTTCCCCTCAATATTTTACGCGACTGTTTTTATCAAATGGACGGTGCACCGGCACATTCTTCGCATGAGGTATCCATTCAACTAAATTCGATGTTTGGCGATAGGTGGTTCGGAAATAGGGGACCCCGGCGGTGTCCACCAAGCTCATCAGACTTAACACCATTAGACTTTTATTTCTGGTGTCATGTGAAAAGACAGGTCTATTCCACACCAGTTAATACTCGAGAAGAATTGACTTACAGAATAGTAGCCGCCATTAATGGACTTCAGCGACAAGAAATCCGAAGAACGACGATAACAGAAGTACAGCGAAGAGTTTTAAAATGTTTGGAACAGAACGGGCAGCATTTCGAACAACCTAATTAAGTTTTTATTTAAGTTAGGTGTCCCAAATATATTATTTTAGTTTTAACAAACCTTTTCAATATTTTTTTGTTTTCCTGCTGTTCCAAAGTTGTTACATTTCTATAAATTAAGAATAGATCGTTTTGTATTTAGTTTGCATTCTTTTATATTGACAATATCTCAAAAACTATTAAAGATAGATATAGATACAGGATGTTCCATTTGAAAAAAATGAGTTTTTTACGTTTGAAAATTCAATTATAGTGTTGTAAATTTTGTAACCGCGAAAATCACCATAAAATTAGTAAAATCAAAAAAGCTCAAAAATGGTGATAATTAGGTATAGGGAAACATTATGTATTTTGATACGTAGAAACCAAAAATAAAATAAAAATTATATCATTTCAAAGTTGGTACCGACTTCCGGTGACCCGACGTGACAGTTAACTTGAGAATATTTTAGCTGAAAAGCTCAGATCGAGTAAATTCTAGTTGAAAAATTTCAAGTTTCCAGAAATTGTAGAACATGAGAAACTTCTAATGTGCCAGTTCCGTGAGTTATCCTGTATAAGTATTGATTAATGCCCGAATTCACATACAAAATCGTATAGCAGTTTGTTACGTTGTAACGCATTTTTTCTATTACAGGTTGCTATGTATTCAAAATGGATGTATTTGGCAGTTGATTACGTGTAGCGGTTTGCTATACGTATGACTATGATTTATGAAGACGGGCATAAGTATTTTTTCTGTAGTATTTGTATTGATTTAATAAAGTATATATCTCCGTCTTCTTAAAAAATGCTATCTCTGTATTTTATACAAACCTGGTGGTAAATGATAAATACATTTTGACAATATTAAAAATAACTAAAAATAAAATAATAAACATAATTTACGCAGTCATCGTTTAATATAAATAATACGAGTGTGGAAGTGTAGTGTCTAAGTCTCCTAATAATAATGTTGCTAAAAGGATTTCACAACACGAAATTTTCACGTTACACCACCTATAGTTAAACTAAAATTGGAGCGAATTCACAAATATATGAGCGCGAGCCCCCTTCCATTACGCTTTGTACCTGTCATCAAAATTGCCATTCTAATTACTTGCCTCATCCCAGATAATTGTTTTAATGGCGTTACCGGGCGAAAATCGGCAGGCCGTAATCGCGTTACATGCTGCTCACTTAGCGACGACGTTCTCGCTACCGGGTAGAAAATTAAAGTGCGCCCCCGCCGTTTGGGGCTTTCAGGAGGGCCGCTCGCCGATTTCCTATTAAGGCGGAGGCGTCAAACGTAATGCAGTCCCTTTCATCCGCACGGTTACCCCGTCGTGACGACAACTGGTGGCGCTGCCAGTCACCACTTAACGTTTATCGTGGCGCTCTCTTCAGCAACATCTACGTGCACTTCTTTTTTGTAGTAAATTTTTACGTTCTGGTCGATTTTCTGACGTTGTATTCTGACGTTTGTGTCGATTGGTGATTAGTGATTACACATGCCCGTGGGGGCTTGTGCAGTGGGTTGCAGGTTTACGCAACCCCGAAAAATAATAACGAAAAAAAAAATAGTTTCATTGTATGCAATAATAATAGTATACCTAATTTGTCAGTAAACAAAGATCTATAACATCTAATTTACCTAAACAAACAGTATTTTCGCGGGAATTCCAAGCGCAAATCGGCCTGAAGTTTGCAGCGAGGCCGCAAGCGTCTGGTACCGCTACAGTGCATATCGACGCCTGCATACTGGCCCACTAGCGAGCGAATTTCATCAGCACCAACCGGTTTGTTTACTCCGGATAGGTTTGCAATGCAAATATACCGCAAGCGCGGTACTACCACAGTGAGCAACCCCCGTTGCTATCTACGAGCAAGGCGACACACTGATAAAACTGAAAAGGAATTTTACCGTGTGGATCGGCGGTCGTTTTCAACCGTGTATCGAAGGGAAAATACCATGTGGTTTCTAATTTTACTTCGGGCTAATAAATTTCCTTCTCATATGAAATGAGGTTTCCGATGTGTACGGTTTTATGTATACTTTTGTAAGTAAAATTACTGACGTTCAGTAAATTTGCCGTAAACACGGAATTGCAATTAATTGTTGTATAGTAAACTTTCTGCAATATTAATATTAGATTTGTCAAAGCAACTGCAAAGCCAGTTAACAATCAGTACTTTTGTGATGGGTCTGGTTTCTTACAAAAGAACTGTTTGTAAACTGTTTTTGCGACTGCTCGGACAAGCCTATATTGCCAACTGTAAAATCACTAGTAAAATTCTATTAATGGTGAGATCACAAATAAGAACAAAAAATAATAGTATGAAGTTTTATTATAGTTTTAACAATAAATAACATGTTAAACATATTTATATATATATATATCCACATATTTTTTATAAATATTTCATATTTTTAACATTAAATACATAGAAGTTCTTGACAAAAATGTTCTATATGTAATCATAAGTAAATGAAATAAAAAAAGAAATAAAACAGGAACCCATTGACTATACTTATCTAGGTACATATCGTATAATAAAATAAATCGAATTTCCAATCTGATTCACAGAGAGAAAAACATCTTTTAAATATAAATTAAATCTTATTTCAAAAATATTAAGTTGAAATACCTCTGGTAAACTTACGTCACACACTTACTTAGACTGCATTAAAACATTTACTTATTTAATTTCATAATCAGTTTGATCACCTTTCAGTAGATTTGGTTTTATCCTTATTCGTTTTTTAACCTTGACAGGGGTGTTTTAAGAATTCTATTGATTCACGGATCCTTCTAGGGTAGTAATGGGATTCACGGGCCGTGAATCAATAGAAATCCTAAAACACCCCTCCAATATCAATAGAGACGATGGTTTTCATTTACATCATACCTGGAAATCAGTCCTGACCCAACCGGTTCTACCTGCTGGCCCATTACCTGTTAACCCTACCCCTTCCACTTCGTTTCCCTTCACTCCAACCACCATCTGGTGACTCCACCCCACTCATATATAAAGACCCGTCCCAACAGACGACAGTATCTTTTTAGCACTTGGTTTGATAACTTAGTCCTGAAGATGCCTCTTGAAACAGAGCGTGAAACGTTGACTGCTTCAAAGTCCTCAACGCGGTTTCCACCCGGAAATCAATATATCATTGACTCAGACCGCGGAAGTCTACAATCTAGATATTTTGTATTTTTGCTTAAAATTATGGTAAAATTGCTGACAAATAGGGTAGGTTTACTGAAAAAAAAAATGTAAATTTCATTTGTAAATTCGCACTCATTTTTATCAGTGCATGTGTTTCTGCATTGCAGGTGGTAGTAGTGATAATAAAAGTGATAATGATTAGCTGTAAAGTGATAATTAGGCAAAATTATAAAAAAAAACATTGAATTTGGTGCAACATTTATTAACTGAACCATTCTGTAGTCGCAATTACATCGCTAAGGCCGAAATAAAAAGACTTGGAAGGGTTACGCCAAGTTTAATTTTCAAAACATGCGTGTCGAGCAAATCCCGAACATTTACAAGAATATTATAGGTTAATAATATGGTGACATACAGGCGGGATGCAAAGTTTAAATAAATTAAAAATTACAGCCACTACCTGGATTTGAACCAGGGACCTTGGCGTCGCGAGTACAATGCTCTCCCATCTGAGCTATTGAGACCTATGACAGTTATAATTTACTCATGTAATTGACATTCCGTATTTGGTGTGAATCCTACTTGCAAGTAGATTACATTTGATAGGAGTACGTCAAGATAGGTTAGTGTTTGGTAGTAACCACTACTTCCTCTCCTTAATTTAAGACAATTATATCTAACAAATGTCATAGGCCTCAATAGCTTAGATGGAAGAGCGTTGTGCTTGCGACGCAAAGGTCCCTGGTTCAAATTCAGGTTGTGGTAGTAATTTTTAATTTATTTAAAAATTGCATCCCGCCTGTATGTCACTATATTATTAACCTATAATATCACTTTGACAAGTATGTCGTTTTCAATTACAAGAATATTAGTTAATACTGATGTTTATAGGAACAATGAGTGGATTAGTGGTTGTGATGTCAAAACACGGATTACAGATTTGAACCATTTGTTTATTGTCGGCAAAACACAATTTTAACTTTTTGGAACGGTGAACATTCCGGTACAATTGGGCAGTACATCCTGGCGGAATATCCAGTTGCATAATGAACAAGTGAAACATAATAATTTAAGACTTAGATCAGTGAAACTATACAACTTTGGAAAATGTTATAACATTTCCGATGTCATCTGTTGAAGCAGAAAGTTGCTTTTCAGCCCTCAAAAGGATAGAAACTTCATCGCCCGAAAAAGACGCTCTGTTTTGGTAATTCAGAAAATGACTTAATCGAAAGCATACGCGATTTTAATCAATAGGTTATTGACAAGTTTGCTGCTTCTAAAAATTGCCGTATGGGCAATCTCTTCAGATATGCTATGATGTTGTTAAGCCATAAAGTAAGGCCAGAAATTAGTGAATTATATTATATGCATGCAGATATAATTCAGAAAATGACTTAATCGAAAGCATACGCGATTTTAATCAATAGGTTATTGACAAGTTTGCTGCTTCTAAAAATTGGCGTATGGGCTACCTCTTCAAATATGCTATGATGTTGTTAAGCCATAAAGTATGGCCAGAAATTAGTTAATTATATTATATGCATGCAGATATAATGGTTTAAGGTTATAAATTTAAATTATGCAATATGTAGGTACTTCATATTATGTAGCAATAACTTATAACAATAGGGATTCGAAGGTGATGGGATGTAGCAGTCAATGATAATGAAAATTAGAGAATGAAAAGGGAGTACTTTTATTAGTGTGAAAGTTAGATAGTTTTATATAAAACACGTTTGAAAATATGAAACATTTTCAGTTTTACTGAATTTATTCCATACATTTCAGACAATTAAAACGACAAAAAGTTAGTAAATTTGCGTTCTATTTACATTATATGTTTCTTATCACAATAATAATAAGTTTCAATTGAAATCTACCAGAAAAGTTATTTATTTACAATGTTTCCATATTGTAAGTTTAGTTTTTATATCGAAAACATGCCTTTGAATATATGCAATAATATTTATAGGTTAATAATATGGTGACAGGCGGGATGTAAATTTTAAATAAATCAAAAATTATAGCCACAACCTGGATTTGAACCAGGGACCTTTGCGTTTCTAGCACATATTATTATTATTATTACATATTATTATTTAGGATGTCACCGTATTATTAACCTATAAATATTAATTTGACAAATTATGTCGTTAAACATTTTCATATGCAATAATATTTATAAATTTGCTTAATTCTAAATCAGTTTTCACTTTTCAGGAACATCAACATCAATTTTATGATTGATTCTATTTGAATAGGCATTCATAATCTCGAAATCCGACTATAACAATTTTCTTCTTTTCTTTGCGTGTCGGTCTGGTCGGTTTCTAGAAAGTAGATTTCTTTTATTACTTACGTAAAACATTAATTTGGTTAAATTAAAACTAAAAAACGTCAATTAAAACTCATGTTTTAGTGACGTACAAATCGTTCATAATAGCATATTGTTATCCGTTCTACTTGAACCAAAGAACTTGAAGGTTCTGGGGGTAGTTTGTTTTAGTATGTTTGCGGTTTCCTTAAAAAATTGTTCTATTTCTACATAGAAATCAAACAGTTTTGTAATTTATAAAAATCTGATGTGGCCAGCCACATGACAATCATACTATATATAAAATTAATAGTTTAGCTGCATGAGATTCTATTTATTCGATATCGGTCGTGTCTGCATTAAAATAAAACTAGTTAGCTAGGATTTGACAGATGTTTTGATTCTATTGACAGTAGGTATTGTCAAGACATCAGTGTTTGACACCACCTATTGTCATTAGAATGAAAATATCTGTCAAATCCCGGCTGCCTAGTTTTATATTAATGCAGACACGGCCGATCTCGATCAAATAAAATTTGCTCATGAGCTGAATTAATTTTACCAAAAAATGTCAGACATATATTATGCAAAATTTCCTTTAATTTATTATTAAACTATTTTGACGAAATTACAGAAATGGCGGCTCAATTGTAAAAGCTTTGAAAAATGCTTAGATTAAACATCCAGTTCCTTTGGACCCTTTTCAACAGAAAACTTTTCAGCTCTAAGTTTGGTCATGAAACTTTTAAATATGAAGTTTCGTCCCGATATCTTTAGTAGTTTCTCCGGAATCGTCGCCACAAAAAAACTGGTACACACACATATACACCACATATACACACACACACACACGAAATGTTTAGACATAATCAGTACCAAATAAATTGTCTAGTTTGATGGGTGACTTACAGACATTCTTGTTACAATAGAATTTTAAAAAATCGTGTCAAAATTCGCTCAAAACACTTTACGAGGCGTGACAAGTTAACAAACTTTTGGAACTATCCCAGATAATTCTGGACGGTTGGTCACCCTAATGTAAATAGATATTGTATTATATGTAATTTGTTTTGACTGTAGATACGGTAGTAAAGCATTAGATTATTATTTCTAAAATATAATGGTATCAACCGTACGTTTGGTACTTCTGGAAAACTATCTACTTTCCACGCCGTTACCCTGGGTAGGTCAGATGTCGCTAGTGTGCAATTAAGGGAATATTGAACGGCCGTTCATAAACGAAATATGAGATTGCGGCGGCTATTAGTCGTTTGTGCAGCGAGCGTGATATGTGGCTCTCTATATAGCAGATGAGGCGGCAAAATGTCCCATCTCGTATTTCATAGGCACTCCAAACTCTCCAAAGCGATATTTTTGCCATAAAAACTAAGGCAAAGCGTACATGAACGATAAAGTATTCGTCCGATAGTTCTATGCTTCCGCTTTTTTTTTTACTTTGTGTCGTCCTAGCAATCCCAGATCAGTACACAGCGTTAGCACTGAAAATTTAAAATATAAATCTACAGATATGGTTGGAAACATAGCAATGATAATAACCAGAATAAATATAATTTTGGTGCACTCTTTTGTGGATTCAATTAATAAAATCAGAAACATGCGCTTGACATTGGAAGTAACAAAGTGAGTTGCTATGGCACCAAACTGAATACGAACAGAAGCAAATCGCACATTATTTATTTACTTATATTATTGACTGTTTTACTCAAAATCATGTCGGTTATCGCTGGTTGTTGTCAGGGACACGTCATATATCCAGTGTGTATACAGGATGTAAATAAACTAAGAACTAATTGTAGTAATGTTTGTTATTTTACTACAAAAATGATTAAGTAAAAGTGTATTGGCTAATTCAGGAGCAGGTATTGGAAGTTTTCTTTTCTTTATAACTTATTCGGTTTTGTTTCCATAACAACAAACTTTGTTATTTCCAATGTCAAAGTATATTTCTGCTATGAACCTTAGTAGAGTTTTTTTAATTCGGCATTATTCAATGCCTTTACATAAGAACACATTTGATAAAAGACACTGAAAATCGTAATTTTCGTAACGTTTGCAAATTTATAGTGGCTTAACCATATGCCCTAGAGACCCAAAAATGGTGTCGAAGTAAATCTTAAATATTGCCCTTTTATATGCAATCTTAAAATGTTTTTATATATAGCAATAAATGCCGATCAGACATGTGCTAATATAAACTTTTTAATTTAAAATAACGCCTGTTGCTCCTATTGATGGTCGACGTTTGGTACAGATGTCATAGATCAGCCTGTATACTTAATGACAGATAAGTTTAATTAAAACAATAAATATGAATACAACCCAATGTATATTTTCTGTTTTCACGCGAATTTTAATAACTTTTTATATTATTTAAATGAAAATATTCATTAAAATTAAAATCGTAAAGTAAATCTGAATTTTGTAAATCAATACATTGTTATGGACACTATCATTTAGCTAAACAAAGAAAAGTACAAAATATCAATATATATATAATCAACTAAAGAAGCGAATGATAATTAATCCAGGTTAGGATAATTTTTGGAAAAAGCACCTCCGCCTGGATTTGAACCAGGAACCCTCCAATTTCCGGTTGACTGCTCTCCCATGTGAGCTACAGAGGTAGTGGAAATTTATCCAAAAATTATCCTCACCTGGATTAATTATCATTCGCTTCTTTAGTTGATTCTACATTACTGACGAGTTTACGTAATTAACCATTTTCCCTTGAATTTATTCATATATATATATATATATATAAAGGATAATATAAAGCAACCGTATACACGTTGTATACGGTTGCTTCTTCGATCTTCGTATGACGGAATTGCCCGACAAATACCTTTCTCCTTTATATCTTACCGTCGATTAACCAGCTTTCCTATATATATTTATATATATATATATTGACCAATAAGGTGCATATATATAATAAAAAGCGGTTGGATTCCTTATTCTTCTTTAATAATATCTATCGCTACATGTTTCGTGTCCTACTGGGCACTTCTTCAGGCGCTACAGGAAACGAGATCACATTACACAATTGACAAAACTAATCAAACTCCACAAACATAAAAAATTATAAAAACTGTAAAAACTTACATTTCGTCAACTGTGGAGCTTGGAGAACATACAAGTAACATACGAAGGTCACAAACAAACATATAAAGTTGCACAATAAACTATAAACTTCAAGCACTTCAAGCAGTTAGGATCAAATGTACCTCGTGTGTGTTGAGTGTGAATGAATCTGTACAACTGACCGACAGTTTAAAGCATTTCACCATCAAGGGTGACTATATTCTGGCATCGTTCGATATAGTCAACCTTTATACCAATATTCCTACAGAAGAGGCTCTGAGTGCGGTCGATAATTTGATAGAGTTGACAAATTTGACTGATAGACAAAAACAGGATGTGTCGACTTTGCTCAGAGCAACTTTAGATCAAAACTTCTGCAAAATGGACACTCAATGGAAACACACTCAAATGGAGACCATTGGAGACAATTCCATGGGCTGTGGTGTACCTGGGGTGTACAAGTCACCTCCGGCGTGACGTCAGTTCTTGTCTTCGAATCCTGAAGATGTTGGGACTGAAGCACCAAATTGGCGACATTGGTCACCCCCTTTATGGGCTCCATTTGAGTGTTTTTCCATTGAGTGTCCATCTTGCTCCTTGGCTATACCGTACTGATGAGGACTAATAGTCCGAAACACGTGTCTACGGTTGCTTCTTCGTATGACGGAATTGCCCGACAAGTTACCTTTCTCCTCAAATATCTCACCGTCGATTAACCAGTTTTCCTTCATATTTCCATTGGCTGTGGTGTACCTGGGGTGTACCAGTCACCTCCGGCGCGACGTCACTTCTTGTCTTCGAATCTTGATGATGTTGGGACTGAAGCACCAAATTGGCGACATTGGTCACCCCCTTTATGGTCTCCAGTTGAGTGTTTTTCCATTGAGTGTCCATCTTGCTCCTTGGCTATACCGTACTGATGAGGACTAATAGTCCGAAACACGTGTCTACGGTAGTTTCTTCGTATGACGGAATTGCCCCACAAATTACCTTTCTCCTCGAATATCTCACCGCCGATTAACTAGTTTTCCTTGACATTTCCATGGGCTGTGTTGTACCTGGGGTGTACCAGTCACCAACTCCGGCGCGACGTCACTTCTTGTCTTCGAATCCTGAAGATGTTGGGACTGAAGCACCAAATTGAAGATATTGGTCACCCCCTTTATGGTTCTCATTTGAGTATTTTTCCATTTAGTATCCATCTTGCTCCTTGGCTATACCGTACTGATGAGCATAGGAATTTTTAAGGTGAATCTGTACAAACAGTTCATTTTCGGACACATGTTGGTTATGATTTTCGATTTACTTAGGTTTCTTTTAAACGGCCCAATATATGTAACATTTTTAACAACTTGTAATACAGTTTGTTAGTTTTAGGTTATGAGTGTTTAACGCACTGACGAAGTAAACAGTGTCCTCACGCGACAAGCGTGCTCATTTGTGATTGGCTAGACGTAAACCTTGACGGGACTAGGGTTGTCATCTGTAAAATCATTAAACCAGGACAAGAAGATCAAAAACCCCGGATTTTTAGCTTGAAACCCGGAGAATGCGGTTGGAAAATTTTCATTTTACTCACTAATGAAATATACAAAATTGTAAAAATTTATCACTCATTTATTTATCTTTATTAATTATTATTTTATAAAAATATCTACTTATAAAAGATAACAGCGTTATAAAAGGAAATTAACTACTGAAATACAATCAGTATTAAGGTTCCCGTCTCCGACCTTGAAAACGCGAAAATAACCCACGACATAATTATTGCACCCATCGCGAAATGCTCGCTATCATTCGATTCTGAAGGTCCTTATGCAACTGCCATCGGAAAAGAATTTCAATATTTATGGAAAGTATTTATGCAAATTTTGATATGGACTACAAATAAAGAAATGCTTTCCGATGGCAGTTGCGTCTGATTATTGCCCGCTGCAATACATTATAAAATGTAACTAAATGTTCATTATAAAGACCACAAGTTATTTTTTTCTGAACTTCTCTAGAATTGCATTCTGGAGTATTGTAGTGCGTGATTGTAATAAGTTGGCAACCATGTTTACAATAGCGCCGATTGTGAAAGTACTATATCATCGACTAGAAAACTCAAACATAGTCCAGTTTGAATATTTGTACAAATAGAAAGACCTACATTAATTTCTTTAGGTTATACTATACGTCAAATGTAATAAATGCGAAATAAAGACAGACATGTTTATAGTAGCGCCATCTACATCTGGTGATTTCTCTCCCATTTAAGAACATTATTCTAATAATTAAGGAAACTTTAACTCTTTTTTCATATCTTAACAAAACGTAAATCAAGTACCTAATAATTTGAGAAACTAAAAATACCTACTGTATAGGTGTTATTTATTATCGGGCTTTTGGTACTTTTCAGTATTTCCTATGGGCCTTAGAATGGCTTCCTTCTTAATAGAAGTTTATAAAAATCAAGACAACTGTAATCTTCGAAATTATATTTTATTTTGATGAGTGACGAAACCGTTTCTGTGCTCAATAAATTTCTTTCTTTTGTTCATTGTTGGGTAATTAGTGAAAACACTCTCTCTACGTAGGCACTATGAGCTGGTATGCAAAAAAAATATTGAGCAATCTTCATCAATTCAAAGTACAAATGAGCATTCGGTGCTTCAAAAAAATTCAACCAGAATGGTTTTACCGCCATGATCGGTAGACGGCGCGTGGTGACGACCCGGACTGTTAAGAAAACTCCGCCCGGACGCTCCCCGGACACCCTCCAAACTAGGACAAATCCGGGGAAACCCGGACGGATGGCAACCCTAGACGGGACCCAAATGCGAAATGTTGAAGTTGGGGAACATTACGCGTTTGCGTCGCGTGTTTTCGTTCGCGTAAACACGCGACATAAACCGGAATGCGTATTCCGTAAATGGTATTGGGCAACTTTCACCATTTGCGTCTTAGAACGTAAAGTGCATTGTCTTCGTTGCTACTTGTTGTTGATGATTTTTAGCCGTATAACGTAAAACCGTTTACTCGTACGAAGAAGATGAATATAACCTTTATTGTAGAAAACTCAAGCTAACCTTCATTGACATTAGACCAATAGGAAGCAAGATAATACACGATTTTACCCATCTTACGAAATAGTTTTTTCCCACATTTCCTGTATAATATGCATTATTTATTGACGAATTTACTTGAATAAAGTCATTTCTTCCTTTGTTGTTTATTGCTATTAACCCGATGAATTTTATTTGTATACTCGGGGTAAATAACATAGTTTCAAAAATGTCACGTGTGAAAACAAAGGTAGCTAATGTTGGTTTTCAGATTTAAATTGCGCTCGAACCCTGACTTCGAAAGAATCTAAAAATGTTTTCAAAGATATGTCTGGAAAAAACGTTTATTTGACATTTTTTGCTTACTTTGGCCCCTAACGTGACGACTATTAAACTTGCGACATCCTGTAGATAGGCGTCCTACAACAACAAACTCACGAAACAATGAGAGTCGTCTCTTTTTCATAAAACTTATTAGTTAGCACTCGATTTCACCCGGTTTGTTCTGCAGGATAGTCACGATCAAGTCACCGTAGCGTGGCTATATTCCTCTCGCCTCCTGCGACGTATCAGCGGTCAGATCTGCAATATAAGATCGGCATCGCGGCTCCGACGCTTCTTCCCATCCAGCGTGATGGTATATCTGGCTTTCGGGAAGATTGATGAGGCCGTTAGAGAACGACTTCTTTGAAATGTGAAGGCTTACGATCAAATAGATCGTCCCTGCCCTTAAGCGATGTAATCTGAATGTATAACGCGCGCCTTCGTCTATTACCAATATATAACCATAACGGCGAAAGCTTTCGGTAATAAATTTGCACAAAGCACGGGAATGCATCGGAGATCAAAGTTTTAAGTCTTGTGACGGTGAGTAGTCATAATTTACTGCGTTTCTTAGTAAGGTAGTTGGTTCAGGTTATTGATTTGTATGGTTACGTTGAACGAGTCAAGGAATTCTTGTTCCTTATCCTTGCGACTACAGTAATGACACAGTTAATAAAATAATGGTAAGGAATTATTTCTCTTTCAGTCTAGCTAAATATGCAATACAAAACATTTAGAAAAAGTTTACTAAGGGCCAGGTTCACAAACGAGTATTATCGCTAATAACAATAAAAATACTACAATACTAAATTATTGTACAGTGTACAGTGTACAGTACACTAGGGTGATCCAAATTTATACTTCGCAATTTTTTTTGAGAGCAACGATCCCCCCAATATTTGGCATTTGTTTGTCGTTTATTAACGAATTTGTAACTCTTTAAACAAGCACCATTTGCTTAAACAAAAATTTACAATGTTTTTCTATTTTTCTTTTTGTAGAAATTATTGTTGTTACTTTGTTGGCATATTTTTTGTAATTTGTTACTTAATGTACAATTGTTTGAACAAATAAATTTGTTTAAACAATAATTTACAATGTTAGTACCTATTTCTTGGCAAAAATTATTATAGGATTTCTGGTCTTTTTTGTAATTTGAAATTAAAATTTTTACGATATCGGTCAGACCAGTAATTTGGTTGCAACACAATTATTATTTAAGGTTATAATTGAAAACTAGTTAACAAATGAGGCAAGAAAAAAAGACAAGAAATACAATAATATTTTTTCCCAAAAAGATACGTCAGTACTATTGTGTATTTTTGTTTAAGCACATGGTATTTGTTTAAACAATTGCAAACTAGTTAATTAATGACGAACAATGCCAACAATCTTATAATAATTTCTCAAAAAATAGTAAAATATGTCAGTAACATTGTATATTTTTGTAAACAAATGGTATTTGTTTAAACAATAGCAAATTAGTTAGTAAATGAGCAAAAGATGCCTATATCCTAATAATAATTTCCCTTAAAAATAGAAACATTGTATATATTTACTTCAACAAACGGTATTTGTTTAAACAATTTCGAATTAGTTAATAAATGACAAAAGAATATGTCAATAATCCAATAATAATCATTTCTGCCAAAAAACTAATAAAACACGTAACATTGTCAAATTGTAAATTTGGGGAAACATTTGTCCCATATTTAGGGTACTATGGGGAGCGTGGGGGGTGGTGAAGAAAAAAAGAGTGGTTGTGGATTTGTTGAGTTCTGAACAACTTCTGAAAATCTTCGCAACTTTTTGTTTAAATCTGAATCGTGAAAAAAAGCAAAAAAAGATTCATTTTTGCAATGTATTTTAAATTTGAGGTGCTCGGTGGTTTTTTTTTTTTGTTTTTGAAAAGGAACAGATTGGGTGGAATCGTTGCCCTCTAGGGAAAAGACCGTTTTTGGACCATCCTAGTGTACAGTACACTCTATGTCTCTACAGCCTTTTTTAGCAAAACTGTTGTACAATGTAGTCATGAGTCCAAAAAAAAAACTCATATGTTAGATTTAACAGAAAACAGACATTTCAAAATTGTTTCTGACGTCCAAATTCATCTATCTACATACTGGATATTAAAGTAAGCGTAGATTACTTGCAAAAATAAAGCCCATTTAAAATAAGAACCCTACTTAAAAAATCCGCGAATTCTGTTGAATGTGACAGATGTTCAAACCAACCACAAAACCCGTCAGCTGTTTTCGGTAATGGCAGCAATTCCTTTCCCCGTTTCATTAGCGCGAACTTTCCTGTTTTTGAGTGGTAATTTGCAGACAGTTCCGGGACAAGCCCGACAGGGGGCGGCGGTGGCGTCGGCGGCGCGGTTTATATTTTCCCCTTGCGAACAAAGGAATATCGGCGGGGGCGAGTAGGAAGAGTAGTACGCATTGGAGCCCCCGTTAAAACGATCCCAACCGCTCTCTTTTGTTTTTAACCTTTAACCGGAAGCCGTGAAAAACCGGAAGAAGGCTGCCGTTCGGAAACTTCGGAAATCCATTAGTTTGACGCCTGCCGATGGGGGCAAGAGTTTGAGCAGTTTCCAGCGCCGTCCCGGATTTTGCATGTTCGGAAACTCTTACGAGCGAAGGTTGAATGTCAACAAGTTCTGACAAGTCACCCCTCTTAAAGAGATAGGGCCATTGGTTGGAATGCCTCTGCAATGCAAGTGATTCCCTGTAATAGAAAATATTTTTAAGAACGTTATCATGTTAAAACATGATATAGTCTGATGTTTAGTTATATCTGGCTGGCAAGGTTTGTTCTACAAAACTTTCTACTCTGAATAACTTCTAAGTTAAGAAGAGTTGATTGCATTCCCAGTTATTCCCACTTCTGCCGGGTATTATAAACGTCGGATAAACAATTTACTGGGCAGTTATTTTAGATTAGGGAACTAGTTACATTTACTCTGAAGATTTTGGTATTTTTTTCAAATTCAAATTCAAATTCTTTATTGGCGACAGTCATGTATACACATTTTCGCACGCCAAGGTTAAAGTACAATAAAATTCTTAAAATTCACAGTAAACACAAGAGACAAAGTAATTATATGAATAAGCAAAACAACATAAAATGTTCACTGTAAAAACAACGTTATGCGTCATCGTCGTCGGAGGGACCGAACATGGCGACACAAGCACACGCAACGGACGGAACAAACGAACCTCACTAAGACAAGAGTCCTCACTCTAGACATGTGAAATCAGAAGTGAGGTATTCATCCCAGTCATAAAATGCCTTCCCTAGAAGGTATTCCTTTAACTTCAATTTAAACCTATTGACACACAGACATTTTATGCAGTCGGGTAACACATTAAAATACTTTACACCATAATAATTTATCCCGTCTCTTTATACGCAGATCTGCCAAGTAAATTTTGATGTTTGACCGAAGAAGATTTTCTTTGTGTACACTGGAAAACTATAGACCTGTGAAGTCTTACCGGCTGGAGTTTCGACGTATCGACGCAAAAGAAAGAAAACAGAAACACTGAAAACCCTGCATAAGCGTCATTGATACGATGTTTTGCACGTCTTTGTAATGGTTCACCGATATCGATTCTGAGGTCACTGGAAGTATTAGTAGCAACAGAAATACTGCTGAACAATTAGCGATCATATTCATGTTAGAGGAATACAGATCATAAAATATGTATATCGTTATGATGAGGAAAGGAGATAAAGTTTATTACGCTGTCAGGAGTACAGTTATCAATTAAATATTTACATAAGCTACATTTTGTTGTTATTCTACTGATAAAATTAGAATGAGTTTTTCTTTTTGGAATTGATGACTTATTCGGAATTAACACGACATGGTTCCGGTACCGGAGCTATTATGTATTTCCGGTTTAACCTGATTCAAACACTTTGACGTATGGAAGAAAGTCTGTACAATTTATGCACGTTACAAGGACTTTTGGGATTGTTCATTGTCAAGTCGAAAATATATTTTGTTGTATGAAAGATAGTTATGCAAAATTTATTGCAAACAAAATGTTTGGTTGCTAAACGTTTGTTCGTTGCTGTCGCCAAATTATCGTTATTTAGGGACTGCCTGTCAGGGTACAAAGTTTTGAACAGAGTAACTGTACTGATTACTATCTACAATTTTATGAATAAATTAATGTTATTCAATTATTGTGACAATCACTTACCTTCAAGCTATTGCACACCATATACATCATTTTGCATAAAGTTTGTTTCTTATGTTAAATTGTATTCAATTTTCAAGAGAGTTAGTCTTAAACGCTAAACAATATTTAGTAGGACGCATCTTTCAGAAGTTATTACCGTTAAATGTTTGTGGCTCGCGCGGGACCCAAAAAGGACATTTCCGCTAAAATCAAAAATTTTTTTTCGGCGCGATTACAATACTTTATCATACCCTGTGATACCCAGTAACAACGTGCTTGTTTTCAGTGAGTTTCCTTGCCTCTCACCACCGAAAAGAAAATTCTCTTTAGCCGGGCCGAAGTTAAAATACTCCCCACCGTAAAATAATTTTGGTGTGAAAAAATATGGAGGTAACCGGTTTTGCCCATTCACGAACCTTTGTCCTTCCCTTTAAGAGATAAGCACCAAATTTCAGATCAAATGCTCCAAAATTACGGCAGTTATCGTGTACACAGACAGACGGACAGACGGACAGACTGACGAACAGCTAAATCGATTCAGTTTTCAATGGTGATCAAAAATATATATACAAGTCTATACCTGCCACGCTTCCTTAAGGTGTTACAAATGTTGTGGCAAAATGTAGGGGTATAAAAATTGAATGAACGCGTTCTGTATGTATACAGTCTATGGACGACTTGCTTGTCCCCACTTCGAAATCCCAACTACCGCAGTATTGCAGCGCCACGTTGCTGCAACCATGCGGCAACTATGGTCAGTTTATTGTCGCCTCTTTTAAGTGCATCGGTTGTAACTTCGCAAGAGCTACAAACTTCAAACCATAAAAACTTCTGATAGATACATTGTAAGAAAAATTAGTTTACATAAACGATACTTCCTTTTTAGTGGAAAATCACTAGTATTTGTTAAAAAATGTGGGTATTCTGATTAAAAAAAAAATAAGTTAACCTCATTTTTACCGATTGCAGCGCCACCTGCGAGAAATCTGATATCACCATCTATATGTAACTCTTTATATCCGACATGATTTATATGTCATGTTTGTGGTAGCATTTCTGGACACATTTAGGTATCTCAAGTTAGAACGACCACACTATACAATATACAGTGTGTCTCACGGAACATGATGTACATGGGGATCTCGGAAACTGTAAGAGCTACGATGTCGGTTAAATGGGACAAAATTTATGCATATGTGGACCCTTTTCAGAACAATTTTTACTTTGATAACATTTTGCATGGATTACTAGATATTACGGAAAAAGTAAAAACGGTCAATTCCTTTTCTTGAATAACTATGCTATTACGATAAATAGAAAGTCGCAAATTTGTATTCTGACATAAGAGCATACTCTGAAGCCATTTTTGTTATTAAAATGTTTTTGTCCATCATCTTTGGCTGGGCGTTATTCAACTTTTTATGTCTTATGCACGTCATATTGAGGTTTTACAGACTTAGATACTTAAAATGGTTTACAACCATGTATAACACATTTATGAAATTATCACAAAAATGCACCTAATGGCATTTTTAATTGGGTGCCAGATCACCCGACTTAAGTCCATGGATTTTTGTAATGAGTCTTTATGAAAGCCAACGTGTATCTAAGGAACTACATTACAGTGCAGGACCTTCAGGGAGTAGTGGAGAAGGCTTTTAATAGAATTAATAATAATTAAGTTTGGAAGTAAAATAACGATCAAATTTTAAAATGTTTATGAAATACTTTCTGTTAATTATTTTTTGTTAAGTAATTAATTTACTTTGTGAGTTTTTCATTTGTAATTCACAATAAATAAAGTATTGCCGTGACAAGGCCTAAATAATAATGCTATTTTTGTAAAATTAAGTAAGTAAGTGAAAATATTAGGTTGTTAATGTTTACGTAATATTTTGTGAAAATTCTATTGTATCATAAACGTGTTATACATGGGGTTGTAAAGCTATCTCAATATTCTATTTAAATTTGTAAATATCAAATGGAACCTCACACAGTTGACCATTATTTGTTCTAAACAAGAATTAACAATTACCGAAGAGGCCTTAATAGTCTTCTCCACTGCCGTCTGAAGTTCATGGACGCCAGTTTTTATGTAGGCCCATACGGTTTAAATAGGGCGATCTGGCGGGCCACCTAATGGGACCTTTAATGTATTTTGTGATAATTGTATACACGTCTTATACATGGCTTTAGAGCTCTTTCAATATTCTATTTAAATTAAATCCCAGTTTCATTCTATTTAAATCTGTAAAAATTCAATATGGCGTCCATAAGAAATAAAAAAGCTGAATATCGCCCAGATAAAGGTGATGGACAAAAATATTTTTTAATAACAAAAATGGGTTTAGAGTATGCTCGTACGTAAGAATACAAAATTTTACTTTTTATTTATCATAACTGCGAAGTTATTAAAGACACTTTTTACTTTTTCCGTAATATCTAGTGACGCACGCAAAATTTTAGAAAAGTAAAAATTGAAAAGGGTCCACATTTACGCAACTTTTGAGCCATTTAACCGACATCGTAGCTCTTACAGTTTCCGAGATGCCCATGATCATCATGATCCGTGAGGCACCGTGTATTGTGAGTAGGTACAAGAGAAACGTTTATTACTTTTCTACAAAGTGTTGCATGCCTTAAACATTGTGCCATCTTTAGTTCATATATTAAATTGTATGTAATTAAATCTTTCTTTATTTTGTATTTAATAAAGAAAATGAATTCTTTTGTTTTCTTAGAACTTATGTAAGAGATATAAAGAATGTTCTATACTGATTTCACAACATGGAAATGGAGACAAAATAAGATGCATCACATTATTTAGAAATAACCCTCTTCTGCTGTTCTGTCAAGAAAATATTGCTCTCCGTAGGCACCATCGACCTTAATCCTTTGCGCACAATTTCTTCAAATCAAAATCCGCGATCACGGCCGACGTCCAATTTTAGAAAAGTAAAAACTGAAAAGGGTCTCCACATTTACGCAACTTTTGAGCCATTTAACCGACATCGTAGCTCTTACAGTTTCCGAGATGCCCATGATCATCATGATCCGTGAGGCACCGTGTATTGTGAGTAGGTACAAGAGAAGCGTTTATTACTTTTCTACAAAGTGTTGCATGCCTTAAACATTGTGCCATCTTTAGTTCATATATTAAATTGTATGTAATTAAAATTTTCTTTATTTTGAATTTGATAAAGAAAATAAATTCTTTTGTTTTCTTAGAACTTATGTAAGAGGTATAAAGAATGTTCTATACTGATTTCACAACATGGAAATGGAGACAAAATAAGATGCATCACATTGTTTAGAAATAACCCTCTTCTGCTGTTCTGTCAAGAAAATATTGCTCTCCGTAGGCACCATCGACCTTAATCCTTTGCGCACAATTTATTCAAATCAAAATCCGCGATCAGGGCCGACGTCATGGCTCGCGTAAAGTTGTTGTGCGAGTGCCTTTTTCCGGGCATTGTGTTCTTCCATTTTCTCGCTAGCGCGCCGGCATGATAAACACTCTGGACTCCGCTACCAGCGATAGCAGCGCCGTGGCAGACAGCATGAATTATGGACCAGACCGTCGCCTCTTAATGCATTACACCTTTTAGATTATACGCGGTATATCTCAACTTGACCCAGATGCTCTCTCGTCTCTTCGGCTTATCCTCAGTCTTTTCGCTATATATATATTTATTCTTTCCACTATATATTCTGTATATATTTGACGAAGAAAAGAAATATAACGAGCTTTGTGTGTGTGGGAGATTAGGGTGTGGTTTTTGTCTGCTGCACCTAGGCCCAATGTGGACATCTTGTGCTTTCTTTTGATTTGACACCTAAACATTTCAACCCTCATTATCTGCTATAGTATCATAACAACACCACATAAACCTGCTTACTGGAGAAACTTGATTTTCTTAATGGCACACAGCCCTATGATTTGGCTAACCTTCCAATTTTTGGGCTTTGTAGCTTCGCTTTCGTGTTCTGGTAGAGATGTTTCAAACTAAGAAGAGGGTACCCCCACTTTTAGTTCTACGCGGCGGGAACAAGATTAGTACCTTGAGAGACCCATAAGGCAATGCACATGCGGCTCTTTACAGAGGGATTTTGAAAGATACAAAAGGAAGAAAAGTGTCGTTTATGTTAGATATTCTAAAGTTTAAACTATTAGAATTGCAAAGTCTTATGTTGAAATTATTTGATTATCAATAAATAAATCAAAAATATCAATAAATAAGTGAAATGTTTATATAAATGGAAATGGTTTCCTTAAACATAATTAAATTATCACATATAAAAAGTAAATACGTAAAACAATAGCAGATAGGCTTTAGATTATTGAATACTAGAAAAAAGTAATAAAAACGTGCTAAGAGATTATGTAGTACGATTTATAGTGATTAAGAAAAAAATACAAAAGAAAACTAAAGTTCGACTCCCTACTAGATGCCCATTTTAACGTTATGATAACTACTACTACTACTAGATACATTTGGGCTCAACTGCTGTGCCTATAATACACACAGCTTCGGACCTATAATACAATACCGCTTAGCTTGCATTTGATTGCGGCTAAAATAAAATAACATAAATAACATATCAGACAGAATCATCAATATGCCATTAAAAATGAAACATTCCACTCCAGTAGCATGTACGATTATCAAACCTTTTCCTTTACTTATAGATTTTTTTTTCAAATCGTCTGAGTGATCCAAAAATGCATCATATCAATAAATGTATTAAATGAAATTACTTAAATCCCATTCTTGAATGACTTTCGCATTGAAGATATATCTTGGGTAAACCTAATGTCTGCATTCAAATAAACATAACCTCCAAAACAACGAGTACGAGACACGTTGGTGAAGGCATTAGTTTTATTATTATACTCATTAGGTTCTACTAAATATCGTTCAGAATTTTTCATCGACTATCTCTTTCGGTACTTATCATTACCGGAGAAGAAACTGTACTATATTCAAACTTGGTGTTGGAGCACATATAAACGCATCCAAAATTGCTCCTACAAAACAAAATAGCTATGCCTGATGGCACTGACTAAAATTGGGTCGACTGCACAAATGACGCCAGACTCGGTCAACTGACGTCAGACTCGCTTCTTAGTTTGAAACATCTATACTTATTTTCTATCCCAATTAGTATTTTTCCATGTTGACTAAATATGGCAGGAAAAGTTTATAAAAGCTTATAAAAACATAATAAGGAGTCGCCATTTAGTACTTGACACATTTAATGGAGTTTTATAACTGAACAGCTGAAATGTGTAATAATTTCAAATGCCGCGTCTAATATTATGAAGCGAGATCGGGGTTTCTTGTTCTTGCCAGCTTTTCCGTATTTTAATTGCATAACCACCCGTTATATATTGTGTATGTCGGTAAATAAGAAATACGGTAGACTTCTAACCTTTAAGGCTTCAACGCTTCTGCCTTTATAATGCGATCTGTCGTATAACTTTGGTTTAATATTAATGTAGATGGGGAGAAATATTGCTTAGGGCGCTGTGAATGCCGCGGTTGGTTTTGAAATTATAATTTTCTTGTGCGTTCACTTCTGGCGGCGGCGCCTACATAATACGAAATCAGTTATTAAATTAAGGTAAGGTTTTTGTGGAAGGAGAAGCAAAATGTAAGGCTTCAGATTGAAATGTATATAGAAAAAGTTATTTCTTTTTATAATGGAATTATAAAAGCTCGGACTGTTTTCATGCTTCCTCCAACAATTGATCGAGGTTATGCAACAACAGATAACATTGAAGCGATCTGACTTTCTATAAACATAGACATACAACCATGTCGTGTTAATTCCATTCGTCTTGAAATTAAAACAATTGTATTTTTGATTATGTTGGCCGGACGACAACAAAGGTTATGATAAAATTTGTAGAACTTTTAATTCTCAACAAAAATGAATCACATCATACAAGTGTAGCCCATCAGTATTCCAATTATCCCAATTTTTTCTCAACGTTGTGTTCTTTGATTCACTGTATTATTTTTGTTATTAACCGAGATAGTAATGCCAAGACGTGCACGTGCTTCAAAACATACCATTAGAGAGCTGTTGAAATCTTTAGGGCGACCGTATCTTATTCAGAAAACGAACCGACGTTTTGCGTATACAGCTACGACCGACTAGAACAATTTTTCTGGTGATCAATAGGATTTATTCACAGCACATTTGTCAAATTGCACATTTAATGTTGCACTGGCAATAAGGTTCATTTTACCATAAGAGAACCCTTTCATGTCGGTCGGAGATTTATTCACAAAGCATGGGTTCCTTTTCTCGGCAACAGACGAACTCTGACCTGAATATTACCACAGCGTACTACCTGGTATGTGTGTCACCTTGAATTTAAATTCTCATTATTATCATAGTATCTTGTGTCTCTTGTGTTCTTTTTGTGTCTCGGGTATTAAAATAAATAGTTAAATCAATTATTACTGTTTTGATACCGTGCTGTTGATGATTTTCGGCAGAATTACTTAAAAACTATGCAGAAACATGCAGAAACGTTGTATATTTGCCGATTTTAAATGATTTTATCTATAATTTTATCCAAAGGGCGGATGAAATTATTCTTCATTTGTCTTCCATTTGTTAACCAACAGGTCTTTTAGTGGCATCCGTGCGTTTGATCGGCTGACTTCACCCACTGGATTCACTTCTGCCCCACCATTTTCCAGATCTAGTGACTGCTGCCAGAAAGAAGGTCTTACATTGCAATGGAATATGAAGCTAGAAATTGCCAAAAAAGCACATTTGGCCATCTTTGACCGTGAATAACTCACGATGCAGACAATATTGCGATGAGGAGTTTTTGTATGGTTATGTGGAACGCCCAAAGAAAAAATCGTATATCGTATATGGTTTGACTGTTCTTGTGGTCCCCTATTGGTCCAATTATTTAATACAGTGCCAATGGGTGTAGATTAATTATTTAATAATGGTAGCATCTTTTGGACTTTTGGTCTATTGGTCCCTAAGTATTTTACACCACTTACCCCAGATGCTTTTCTACGGAAGTAGAAAGCAAGTATACCAAATTTTATTTGCCTAGAACTATTATTAAAAAATCTGATCTGGCCAGGGACATGACTTTATCATACATACATAAAATTAATAGTTTAGCTGCATGATATTCTATTTGATCGAGATCGGCCATGTCTGCATTAAAATAAAACTACTAGAACTAGACAAATATGTTGATTATAATGACAGTAGGTATTGTCAAAACATTAGTGTTTGACACTACCTACTGTCATTAGAATCAAAATATCTGACAAATCCTGGCTACTAGTTTTAATGCAGTACGACCGATCTCGATGAAATAGAATTTGCTCATGCAGCTACACTATTGATTGTACCAAAAAATGTCATAGTAATAAATTATTTAGAGTTTCCTCTACTTTAATTTATTACTACTTTAACTATTTCGACGAAATTCCAGAAATAGCGGCTTATTTGCAAAAGCTTAAAAAAATGCTAAGACTAAACCTCCAGTTCCTTTGGACCCTTTTCAACAGAAAGCTTTCCAGCTCTAAGTTTGTCATGAAACTTCTAAATATGAAGTTTCGTCCCGATACCTAGTTACCTAGTTATACCTAGTAGTTTCTCCGGAATCGTCGCCACAAAAAACGGATACACACACTCACACATCCACACACACACACACACATACACCACCACACACAGATATTTTTTTGTACCTAGGTCAAAAATGTTCAGGGGACACAAAAAGACATATTTCCGCTAAAATCTCAAATTTTTTTTGGCACGATTACAATACTTTAAATACTACGTATGATAAAGTAAAAGTTACAGTTTTTGAAAAAAGTGTTCCCATAATTTTTTTGAGCAGTGTATGTTGCAACAGAGCCACATTGAACTATTCAACCAAGCGTACCTCCGACTCTGAGGTATCATTACTTAAATTCAATATAAGATTGCCTATCTACATGATTAGTTCTGGATCTAATGATTCATTCACTACTTATGGGAAAAAGAATTTATATGTCTTCCATAACCATTTCTTTATCCATGTCATACTTTTTCCAGCGTTTTATAATTAAATTTTTTGAAATATTACTGTTTTATCATTGGTACCGTATACAGTAAGTATACTCACTTACTGTATAACTGACAGAAAATTGACACTGACAGCAAATTATCAGCTGGCTTTATACTTAACAACAACTTTTTCCCGCGGTCTCTGTTATCATCCCAACTGTCAATGGAATAGCCTTAGCGACAGGATAATTTCGTTGGTTGGTGTGAATTTTAGAGGTTAAAATTGGTTAAATTGCCAAAGGGATGACAGCAGGTCGTAGTAGCGGGCGTTAGGGGTTTATTAGACCCAAAATCGAACCATTTTCAAAATCGACCCTTTTTCTGTCACTATTAATTGTACTATCGTAAGAGGTAGAGTAATTTATAATAGGTAATTGATATAAAATTATTGTTCTTTGTGTTTTCTTATTTTTGTATGCATTTGTTGGTTAAATTGGTAGCAAAAATAGGACTGAAGAGGACTCAACCGACCGATACAAGATGCACTACTGTTGTGGAAGTTGCTTCATTCTTACCTGGTCTCATTGTTCCATTAATCTTTAAATGCGGAAGCGGGCAATGCGAAATCCTGCGCTCCGCGGATCTTAGCATTCAAAGCCTCAGGGCGCTCTCCAGAGTCTAGATAGATCTCCGTGAGGATAAGCACTCTCTATTGGCAAACGACGAACTTAATCCTACCTTAAATAAGGTTGAGCAGCGATCGATTAAAAACCCACTGCAGCGGAAAATCGCATCCAAACACCACTACCTGGATGACAAATATGTACAATGTACATACATTCTGCACCTTTCGTTCAATTATTAATTTTGAGCATTGGAGAGGAATATGACATTAGTAAGTTATGCGGTTGCTAAGAGAAATATTATTGTTGGAATAATTGTCTGCTCAACTGGTGAGCAGTCCAAAGTAACCGCCGGAAACTCTAATTATGCAGGGATAACAATTCGCGAAGGAATAACACAGCCACAAGCGGAATAATTATTAAGGGATGAAGTTGAGCAATAGCCAGCTTGGGGCCTTTGATGTTTCTTTTTGAATTCTTGGGACAGAAAAATTAATATTATTATGCATCGGAAGGTAATTGTATTATAATTATACATATAGTATACCTATAGTTTCGTTGCATGCAAGGTGAGTCATAATGTACGGAGGAGATTGAGAGGGTTAAATATAAGGTATAATCAAAGATCAATAAAAAGAAAGATACATCAGTTCAAACTTTAAGCCGTCTTCCATCGAATGTCAACATGTTCGAAAAGTTGACCGTGCTTTTTGATTTAACAAATCTGACGATGGGCTTGTTGTTCAAAATCTTAGGCTTACTTTAAGTTTGGTAAAGTTTTTAAATTGCCCAATTATCCAAAAATTGAATCTAACTTTTTAATTTGGTATCAACTAGGTGTCACTAAAAAACGTAAATTTGCGATCGTATGTTGTGTACTAAAGAGTCAACATTTGCAACCAGAGCATTGTAAAGACACTGTTATTTATTTATTGTTATATTACATTATAGTAAACTTTTGTTAGGCGTCGCAGAAAAATGACCACAGATGGATTACCTTCGATCTTGGTCGTCACGAGACCAGGAAAAGATTGGGACGAGATACCAGAAGGACGATCATCGCCGCCTTCTGCGAAAATCTTTCTGGTGAGTTGCAACATGTGAACATCTCACGCCCTCGTAACATCGGAGACCTGGACAAATACTCGTCTGTCTTAAGCAACGCTCTGATGAAATCTTACAAAAAGGCCTGTCCCCTGAGGAAAGAACCAGAGCTGGGACGCGCCACCCCTTGGTGGTGTTCCGTGCTCGAACGACTCAAGGTGAATACCAAAAGGGCTTTCAATAAGACACAACGCTCAAAAACTGACCGGGACTGGGCCGATTACAGAAGTAAGCGTTCCGAGTTCAGGAAAATAATCAGGCAAAGGCAGAGGGCTACCTGGCGCAGCTTCTGCGAAAGCGTGGAATACATCGCCGATGCCTCACGCTTGAAAAAAACACTGTCTAAAGACCCGAGACAGGAAGTAGGTATTTTGAGGAGGTCTGATGGTTCTTTTACCAGCAACCTCAAGGAGAGCTTAAAACTGCTAATGTGTATTCACTTTCCAGGCTCCTCCACCACTCTGGATACCACCATTGCAGAACAAAACAGCGCGGCCTGCGAGGAAGATTGGCTTACAGCCAGTCGTATTGGAGACAGCGCCAGACTAAGGTGGGCCATTCAGAGTTTCTCACCCTTCAAGTCTCCAGGGCCAGATGGTATCTTTCCAGCGCTGCTACAGTGGGGACTTGAAACGATCGAACCACATCTGTTGGAGATCACATAAGCGTGTCTAGCGCTGCGTTATGTCCCAAAACGTTGGCGTGAAGTTGCAGTCACTTTCATACCTAAGCCCGGAAGACAGGACTACTCGGTACCAAAGGCTTTCAGGCCTATTAGTCTCTCCTTTTTTTGTGAAGACTATTGAAAGACTAGATATATCAGAGACATAGCACTCTTAACGAGACCACTGCACCCTAGCCAACATGCCTACACACAAGGTAGATCCACTGACACTGCTCTATACAGTGTGACAAAGCAAATACGCTCCTCAATTGACAACGGGGAATCCACATTGGGTGTATTCATCGACATTGAGGGAGCCTTCGATAAAACCACCTTCCGTTACATTCAGGAGGCTCTGGCAGAGCGTGGCGTGGCGCCTACCGTTAAGGGCTGTATCCATGCCATGCTCTCGCAAAGAATAGTGAGCCTCAAGGCGTGCAACACTACACTGAAGGGAACAGTTGCTGGAGGCTGTCCACAGGGAGGAGTGTTGTCGCCACTTTTGTGGAACCTTACCCTTGATAGCCTGCTTCTAGATCTAAATGGCCAAAGATTGGAGACCATTGGCTACGCTGATGACCTTGTTATACTCATCAGCGGAAAATTCCACAACACACTTGCGGAAAGAATGCAAGTGGTGCTAAAACACGTCGAGGACTGGTGCAAAGCTCACTCGCTTTCTGTTCACCCAGCCAAGACGGAAATTATACTCTTCACTAGTAAGAGAAAACACGGCAATTTCACACCACCAAAGTTCTGCAGTAGCGATCTGAAACAGTCTGAAGAGGTCAAGTATCTCGGTATGACCTTCGACAGGAAATTAAGCTAGAAAACACATCTTGAGCAAAGACTGAAAAGGGCAAGAATGGCTTTCGGTCAGTGTCGTAGAGCCGTGGGGAAAACCTGGGGTCTCTCACCACAGATCACACTGTGGATATACACTGCCGTTATTCGTCCTATGCTCACCTACGGGGCGGTTGCGTGGTGTTCTAGAGTCAAGCTGGCCACAACCAAAATCAAACTGGCACAAATACAAAGACTTGCTTGCCTCGGCACAACCGGGGCAATGAGCACAACCCCAACCGCTGCGCTGGAGTACATGTTGTACTTGCCACCACTTGACTTCTTCATTGAAGAGGCGGTCCTGAAAACACTATTCAGGCTTCGCACGGTGGGCTACACAAAAGTAGGCGACAAGGGCGGCATGTGGGGTAGTCTATGGAGTAGTGCAGCGAAAGATGTGCCGCTTCTCGACTACCGCACGGACTATATTCCACCTTGTTACGTCTTCAACAAACCTTTCCTTCCCAAGGACATACCGCAGGAGAAGGGGAACACTACGAGCCTGAATCTATACATACGGCTCCAAGAAAGACTGGCGCTGGGATTTTCTCTCATGACTACTAGCTACGACAGTCCGTCCCCCTAGGCAAGTATCCTTCTGTAACGCAGGCGGATATCTTTGCCATAAAAACTGCCGCGGAGTGTATTATCAGCTCCGACAAAACTGGCAGGAACGTAACGATCTACACAGACAGCAGACAATCCATACTCTCATTAAGTCGTTGCAGGTTTACCTCCGACTTAGTCTTGGACTGTCATAACACCCTTGTGGAGGCGTCCAGACACAACAATGTCAACCTCACATGGATAAAAGGGCATTCTGAGGACAAGGGCAATCGGCACGCTGATAAACTAGCCAGAAGAGCTGCCAACGGACCGGTAAGCTCGCCGGAACCCATCCTACTACCCACTAATAACCTTCTGCTACAATCACTGAAGGACATCACCCACAAGAAATTCTTTCGACAGTGGGAAAATCTACCTGGCTGTCAGCAAGCTAGGGAAGGGCTCCCCCTTCCCTCCAGCACCACTGCTAGGAAATTAACACAGCTGCCCAGAAACAAGCTACGTTTTGTTACGGGTATTCTCACGGGTCACTGTGGTTTACGGAAGCATCTTCACGTGATGCATCTCGCTGAAACGTCTATATGCCGAGCTTGTGAGCTAGAGGATGAGACGGTAAAACACATTTTATGTGAATGCCTAGACCTGGCTGAATTCAGGGAACGCTTGCTGGGGGATCCATGGCCGACCATGGACGGAATCAGGAACGTACCTCTGAGCTGCGCCCTAGCCTTCGTTAACAACCTAGGCTGCTTGACATAGCTGCACTGAGCGCAGGGGGAGGCACAAGGGGCCCAATGGGGCCTGGGTGCCACGAGGATTATCCTTGACCTCCAACACCCTACATACATACATACATAGTATACGTACGTACGGAGGAGATTGAGAGGGTTAAATATAAAGTATAATCAAAGATCAATAACAAGAAATATACATCAGTTCAAACTTTAAACCGTCTTCCATCGAATGTCAACATGTTCGAAAAGTTGACCGTGCTTTTAGATTTAACAAATCTGACGATGGGCGTGTTTTTCAAAATCGTAGGCTTACTTTAAGTTTGGTAAAGTTTTTAAATTGATCAATTATCCAAAAAAATTTTTTTTTATTAATTGACAGCACCTCATAGGTACTTGTGTAGAACACCTAGTCTGATGACTATCTAGCTATATTAATCTAACCTAAATTGCTACGTATAAAAAGTGTTCGATATTAAGTGTTCCCCATTGGTGTAACTTAAATTTAGTTTGGATGGTGACGCTTTAAACTTCACACACTGCACGTTGTTCTGCTTTGTTCACCTATCACTCACATAACACTGTGCTCTGCTTTTTTAACATCACTTCACCAACTCAAAAGGTTTAGTTCTTTTGAGTCTTCGCACACTGTCGCAATTGCCAAGAAGCTGGATGGCCACAACATTCGTGTGCTGGAGAAGTCTGTTCTGATGATTCTCTCCGAACTTTCCAATTTCGTTGGTTACTAATTCCATCTTCAGATCCATGTGGAGATTTCTGTTTCTTATATACCAAGGTGTCTTATATACCAGCACCCACGATATTTCTTAGCACCTTATTTTGGAAGCGTTGAATGATGTCGATATTGCTTGGCTTAGTGCAGCCCCACAGTTGGATACCATAGGTCCACACAGGTTTAAGTATCTGCTTGTAAAGTAAGAGTTTATTATATGTCGACAAAGCCGACTTCCTACCAATAAGCCAGTAGACTTTCTTGTATCTTATGCCCAATTCTTCTCGTTTCTTTTTAACGTGTGCTTTCCAGCGAAGCTTGGTGTCCAGCGTCATACCGAGGTATTTTGCGGTGTTCGAGTAGGACACGGTGGTGTTATTTATTTTCACTGGAACGTGTTGTATTCGCTTATTGGTAAAATTTATGTGAACGGATTTGGTTTCCTTCAATGAAATTAGCCATCGTAGCATCCAATCATTAATATTGTTGACAGCATTCTGCAGTTTTAGCGTTGATCTTTCAACAGTTGTATCTACTGCCATGATAGGCAGTGTCATCAGCAAAAAATTAATACTTTTGAGAGTTGAGTACTCATTATCTTGCTTTATACGGAAGTATCTGTTAGAAAGGTACGATTTTAATAGTTTGCTATACTCGAAGGGAAGTGTCCGTTCCAGCTTATAGAGTAGGCCTTCGTGCCAAACTTTGTCAAAGGCTTTTGCCACATCCAGGAATATAGAGGAGCATACCTTTTTTTCTTCTAAAGTTCGTTCTATTATCATTGTTATTCTGTGCACCTGATCAATTGTCGAATGTTTGTTTCTGAATCCAAACTGATGAGCGGGTATAATGTTTCTTTCATCTAAGATTGCCTTCAGTCGTTTTGCAAGTAGTTTTTCAAACAGTTTTGACAATGTGGGCAGTAAAGTTTGGCTGTAAAATTGGGCAGTAAAATTGGCCTGTAGGGGGATGCTTCATTTGGTGGTCTTCCTAGCTTGGGAATCATCACTACCTCCGCAGTTTTCCAAACAGTTGGCACATATTTAAGCCTAAATGCTGCGTTGCAGAGATTTGTTATCTTAACTATGGCTTTTTTAGGTAATGTTTTTAAAATCTCACCTGTTATTAGATCAAACCCAGGTGACTTTTTGGTTTTCATTTTCGTAATTTCATTTATTACCTCTTTAGGAGTAACGGGGGGTATTCGATTTCCTTGGATTATTCTAGAATTAGTCGTTTCTGCCATACTTCTGCCTTCATTTGGAGTGAAGGATTGTTCCAAGTAGTCTGCAAAGACTATGGCTTTGTCTTTGTCATTTCTAGCCCAGGTTCCATCCGGCTTTTTTATAGGCGGAATTTGTGTGATTGGTTTTTTAAGTCCTTTAGTCGCCTTCCATAGAGAATAATCTGTGCTTAAAGCACTTGTCATTTCTTCAAGGCTTTTGTTTATTGACTGTTGCTTAATCTCTTGAATCATTCTACGTAATTCCTGAGTTAACCAATTTAATTTAGTTTTGATTGCTGGGTCCCTGGTTACCTGCCAGCGTTTTCTCGTTCTTCTTTTTTCCATAACTATCTCTCTTACTTCCTTTGGGTAATTATTACCTTTCACTTTTCTTGGCATTACAGGCGTGGCTTCCCAAGCGGATTTCTGTATATCTGTCATTAATCCAAGAGTTTCATCTTCTATTTGTGAGATATTCTTGATTGGTACTTGTAGATTTAATCTATTCTCTAGACTGAGTTTGAACGTATCCCAGCACGTATATTTACTTGTAAGTGTTGGATTCCTTTCTTTTTTAATTATCGTTTCGCTTAAGGTGAGAACAATTGGCGAATGATCCGAATCCAGATCAAATTCCTCTTCCACTTTAATATAAGCGGACGATAGATTTTTAGTAACAAATAGATCTATTAGGTCTGGGATCTTATTTATGTCAGTGGGCCAGTAAGTAGGTTTACCTGTAGAACGAACTTCACATTTATACTGTTTCGTGGCTTGGTAAAGCTCGAAATGAAAGATCGAAACCGTCCAAATGACACGTAAGTATCATTTGGACGGTGTACACGATGTCAACGGAGTACAGTATCCGAACGCAGCTTTAATGGACATATATGTCTAGTTCTACTAGTTTTATTTTAATGCAGACATGGCCGATCTCGATCAAATAGAATCTCATGCAGCTAAACTATTAATTTTATATATAGTATGATAAAGTCATGTGCCTGGCCACATCAGATTTTTTTAGTATAATATACTCCAACGTGCATACTTCATGGATTTTTTCTTTTAGGGGTTCCTCCGCCCATCTTTTGTCAATAGCAACTGGGAATGGTTTTTCAAAATTAGGATTACATAAAAATGTGTATTTTTGACGCGATCTGGGAAAAGGCTTTTGACTATTTCTACATATTCTTTCTGTAAAATGTAGACTTCGAGGAACACTTAAAAAGCTTGACTAAAAAGTGTTAGGGGTACATACGCTCAGATGTAATAGTAGGTATAAAATGTTCTTTTTTAAAGGCATAATATTATTTATAAAAAAATATTCACTCAAAAATGAGAAATAGTAAATTGCAAATATATGGTGTTAAAAATAAAGAGAAAGATATACATACGTATATGGGCAACACATAAAAGACCAAATACTTAATGAACATGAAATCGAAAGTAAATCAGTTATATAGGGTATGACTTTCCGTGCTTATGTATGGGATCTTGTTTAGTTGAAGAGATTATACCGCAAAGTCAAGGTTACGTGATGAGATGATCAATAATCCAAAATAAAATTTTACCCAATTTATCTTTAGTTTTGTAAATATCTACAAAAAAAACTAAAATTAATACGATAATTAATCAGTATGCGCAACTTTTTCTTGATTGAGCAATTTTAATATCTTTTCAAATTCACTCCTTTTCCTATGCATTCGCACTAAAAAAAGACATACTACATTTTCAGTAGGCGATAAGAGCTGACACGACACATGCTATCATTTATATACTGGGTGTATACGAAATGAGGACGATAATTTCTCTAGGGGTTATAATTCTTGATAATTGGAGTAAAAACTTCCAATACTTTTTACTTTATCATACGCAGTATGTAAAGTATTGTAATCACGCCAAAAAAAAATTTTGAGATTTTAGCGGAAATATGTCTTTTTGGGTCCCCTGAACATTTTTGACCAAGGTACAAAAAATGTCTGTGTGTGTGTGTGGATGTGGGTGTGTGTGTGTGTGTGTGTGTGTGTGTGTGTGTGTGTGTGTGTGTGTGTGTGTGTGTGTGTGTGTGTACCCGTTTTTTGTGGCGACGATTTCGGAGAAACTACTAAAGGTATCGGGACGAAAATTCATATTTAGAAGTTTCATGGCCAAACTTAGAGCTGAAAAGCTTTCTGTTAAAACGGGTCCAAAGGAACTGGAGGTTTAGTCTTAGCATTTTTGAAAGATTTTGTAAATAAGCCGGCATTTCTGGAATTTCGTCGAAATAGTTAAATAATAAATTAAACTAGAGGAAATTCTGAATAATTTATTACTATAACATTTTTTGGTACAATCAATAGTTTAGCTGCATGAGCAAATTCTATTTCATCGAGATCGGTCGTTCTGCATTAAAACAAGTAGCCAGGATATGTCAGATTATATGTCAGATGTGATTTTAATGACGGTGTAGATCGTGGTGTAGATAGTGTCAAACGCTAATGCTTTGACAATACTACTGTCAATACAAGCTGCGTTCGGATATTGCACACCGTTAAGGTGCGTTTTCATTAGTGCTAATGGCAGTGGTAGTAGACGCCATTATAGTATTTCTAATAGATATTGCTAGTGACTCAAGTTTATATACATGCAAACTAATATGTGTCACCATCACGACATCTGAGAAACACTATAATTTCGTCTGCTACCACCGCCATTACCAACCATTGCCACCAATCGGAACGCACCTTCACACTTTCTACACCCAATAACACGTGTCATTTGGACGGTGTACCCGGTGTCAACGGAGTACAATATCCGAGAATATCAGCTTTAAACGGCATATCTGTCTAGTTCTACTAGTTTTATTTTAATGCATAGCCGATCTCGATCAAATAATATCTCATGCAGCTAAACTATTAATTTTATATATAGTAGGATAAAGTCATGTGCCTGGCCACATCAGATTTTTTACTTTATCATACGCAGTATGTAAAGTATTGTAATCGTGCCAAAAAAAATTTTTGAGATGTTAGCGGAAATATGTCTTTTTGGGTCCCCTGACCATTTTTGACCAAGGTACAAAAAAATGTCTGTGTGTGTGTGTGTGTGTGTGTATGTGTGTGTGTGTGTGTGTGTGTGTGTGTACCCGTTTTTTGTGGCGACGATTCCGGAGAAACTACTAAAGGTATCGGGACCAAACTTCATATTTAGAAGTTTCATAACCAAACTTAGAGCTGAAAAGCTTTGTGTTGAAGATGGTCCAAAGGAACTGGCAGTTTAGTCTTAGCATTTTTGAAAGATTTTGCAAATAAGCCGCCATTTCAGGAATTTCGTTGCAATAGTTAAATAATAAATTAAAGATGAGGAAATCCTGAATAATTTATCACTATGACATTTTTTGGTACAATCAATAGTTTAGCTGCATGAGCAAATTCTATTTCTACGAGATCGGTCGTACTGCATGAAAACTAGTAGCCGGGATTTGTCAGATTTTTTGATTCTAATGACAGTAGGTAGTCTTGGTGTCAAACGCTAATGTTTTGACAATAACTTCTGGCAATATAAGCAGCGTTCGCATATCGCATTACACTTTTTACACCCAATAACACGTAAGTGTCATTTGGACGGTGTACCCGGTGTCAACGGAGTACAATATCCGAACGCAGCTTTAATCGACATATCTGTCTAGTTCTAGTAGTTTTATTTTAATGCAGACATGGCCGATCTCGACCAAATAGAGTCTCATGCAGCTAAACTATTAATTTTATATATAGTATGATAAAGTCATGTGCCTGGCCACATCAGATTTTTTCTATCTGGCAACAGTTTAGAGTACCTTATTAATTATTGTGTGTGCTGAATTTGAAACTTACCGTTTTTGGAATAGTAGTAGTTGACGTAGCGGAGCCAGCCGTGGTAAGTCCTACATATGCGTCCCGTGTTTCCGTCATTCCTGGTTGTCCGTGTCTGTTCCAGCTTGTTGAAATTTTGTCGGTAAATTGACTGTTAACTGACTGTTATTGAACATATTGTTATTTATTATGAATTTCGTCAAATCCGCGGGTTAGAGATAGGTGCGGGCCACTTTTTGCCGTAGTACTACACATTATGAAAACATGTGGGTAGCAAGAATTAAATTTTCTACTGCAAAATCTTTAAAAATGTTATTAAGATTTCTTGTTCCTTCTATTGAGTTGTTAAGTGACAATCTTGGCCAACAAAGAACAAAATCGGTCAAGTTAAAATTGTCTCTGCTATGCCTTTTTTCCGTACACTTTGAATCTGAAAGCAGAAAATGAACATTGTGTTTAAATTTTGAGAAAAAATAATATATTTTGGATTTTTTATTGTAGTTTCTTAGCACTGATTTTCTCAAAAAGTAGGCTCCTGTAAAATGTCTGCTTTCAGATTCCCCTTCTATGAAAAAAAAAAAAACCATTCCAGAAACAGGCATTATTTGTTAGATTTTTTTCGTTGTTGGTCGGGATATATATTAAAAACTGTCTTGGCGGCAATATACCAGTTTGGCTTATGACCACTCCTACTACATTCAATAGTTTCAATAGACCACTCAAACTAATGGCATTGGACCCATTAATGGTGCTCACGAAATCCGCTGACAGCTGACCTAATAATTCTGATAATTATCGCAAGCATTAGCGATTGAAGGGTCCACTAGAATAACCGAGCAAGTCAACTCGGACAAATTATTTTAGAAAGCAAATGTAAACTGTTGTGCATGCTAAAAATGCATGCACAACAGTTGCATGCAAAAATGCTAAAAATGATTCTACATTTATTATAAAGATATGTACCCGAGAGTTATTTATATTATGATTAATATTATTTTCTCAACCAATTTAAAGATTTTCTTTCGAGTCGATAATTCGATATTTAAATTATACTTATTGACACTTATTGGATCTCATTCATTATACACTCTTTTTCTCTATAAATTTATAATACTTTATTAAAAAAATCTGATGTGGCTAGGCACATGACTTTATCATACTATATATAAGATTAATAGTTTAGCTGCTTGAGATTCTATTTGATCGAGATGGGTCGTGTCTCCATTAAAGTAAAACTAGTTAGCCAGGATTTGACAAATATTTTGATTCTATTGACAGTTGGAATTGCCATAACATCACCGTTTGACACTACCTACTGTCATTAAAATGATAATATCTGTCAAATCCTGGCTAACTAGTTTTATATTAATGCAGACACGACCGATCTCAATCAAATAGAATTTGTTGATGCAGCTAAATTATTAATTTTACCAAAAAATGTCAGACATAAATATTACAAAATTTCCTCTACTTTAATTTATTATTCAACTATTTTGACGAAATTTCAGCAATGGCGGCTCATTTGCAAAATCCTTGAAAAATGCTTAGAGTAAACATCCAGTTTCTTTGGACCCCTTTGAGCAAAAAGCTTTTCAGCTCTAAGTTTGGTCATGAAGTTTTTATCGGAGGCTTCAGAGAAGCCATCGAAATTTATATCCTAACAACATCAATCGTGAGGACGGCACTGACATTAGTTGGGTCTGGAAATCGATCCTAACGTGGTCAGGCGGAAAAACACATGGGGGCGGTAGCTCCAGATGTGTGCAGTGAGGTGTCAATTTAGGCATGGGCGTATCCAGCTCAAATCTGAAGGGGGGGCAGTTGTCTAATATTAACTTGCTGTATGGGAGGGGGTGCCCAATAGGGTGGTTAAAAAATGCACTGCAAAAATTTTTGTGATCATAGAAAGCAACGATCCCCTCAAATCGTTTCCAAATCCAAAAAAAGCGGACACGTATTTTTTTAATGAAATTTTGATTTTTAACCGTGCTTGTCGAGGCGTTAAATTTACTTGGGAAAATGCATGGGAAGAAGAGATTTTTTGGTATTCTTCAAATAATTGTTCGGGGTTTGGGAAAACTTAAAATTACTTAAGGAAGAATTTGACCTATTATACATATGTATGTGCGCCCCCAACCCATCCCCATAGTGCCCTGAAAACTACCCTTAAATGAAAAAAAGTACGTTGTTCAGATAATTGATCCTTCTAATCATTTCAGGTTTTTTTCTCATAGAAATTATTACTATAAGTCTAGTGGAATCTTATAAACGTTTGTCAGTTAATTTACATTTGTTTAAAGAAATTCGATTTGTATAAATAAATCGTTTTTTCTCAAAAATCATTCTGAATTCTGTTTTCTGAGTTCGAAATGGTAAATTATATCTTACAGTGACATTATTCACTAAAAAAATTCGTCCTATTTTTAAACAATCAATTATATTATTCATTTTCAGCTTTTTTACTTTATCATACGCAGTATGTAAAGTATAGTAATCAGGCCAAAAAAAATTTTGAGATTTTAGCGGAAATATGTCTTTTTGGGTCCCCTGTACATTTTTGACCAAGGTACAAAAAAATGTCTGTGTGTGTGTGTGTGTGTATGTGTGTGTGTACCCGTTTTTTGTGGCGACGATTCCGGAGAAACCACTAAAGGTATCGCGACGAAACTTCATATTTAGAAGTTTCATAACCAAACTTAGAGCTGAAAAGCTTTCTGTTGAAAAGGGTCCAAAGGAACTGGAGGTTTAGTCTTAGCATTTTTAAAAGATTTTGCAAATAAGTCGCCATTTCTGGAATTTCGTCGAAATAGTTAAATAATAAACTAAAGATGAGGAAATTTTGAATAATTTATCACTATGACATTTTTTGGTACAATCAATAGTTTAGCTGCATCAGCAAATTCTATTTCATCGAGATCGGTCGTACTGCATGAAAACTAGTAGCCAGGATTTGTCAGATTTTTTGATTCTAATGACAGTAGGTAGTCTTGGTGTCAAACACTAATGTTTTGACAATAACTTCTGTCAATATAAGCTGTGTTCGCATATTGCATTACACTTTTTACACCCAATAACACGTAAGTGTCATTTGGACGGTGTACCCGGTTTCAACGGAGTACAATATCCGAACGCAGCTTTAATCGACATATCTTTCTAGTTCTAGTAGTTTTATTTTAATGCAGACATGGCCGATCTCGATCAAATAGAGTCTCATGCAGCTAAACTATTATTTTATATATATATATAGTATGATAAAGTCATGTGCCTGGCCACATCAGATTTTTTCTATTTATGGTAGAAAAGTCGGCGTTTTTGTGAAATTACGTTTTTTTCATGTTTATTACATTATCCAATAAACACACATTTGATTAAAGAAATTCTATTTGTTTAAACAATTTTTGTTCGCAATTCACTTAAAATTATTTTTACTTTATCATACGCAGTATGTAAAGTATTGTAATCATGCCAAAAAAAAATTTTTTAATTTTTATCGGAAATATGTCTTTTTGGGTCCCCTGAACATTTTTGACCAAGGTACAAAAAATGTCTGTGTGTGTGTGTGTATGTGTGTGTGTATGTGTGTGTGTGTGTGTGTGTGTGTGTGTGTACCCGTTTTTGTGGCGACGATTCCGGAGAAACTACTAAAGGTGTCGGGACGAAACGTCATATTTAGAAGTTTCATAACCAAACTTAGAGCTGAAAAGCTTTCTGTTGAAAAGGGTCCAAAGGAAGGAGGAACTGGTGGTTTACTCATAGCATTTTTCGAAGATTTTGCAAGTGAGCCGCTATTTGTGTAATGTCGTCAAAATAGTTAAATAATAAATTAAAGGAGAGGAAATTTTCTATAATTTATGTATATGACATTTTTTGGTAGAATTTATAGTTTAGCTGCATGAGCAAATTCTATTTCATCGAGATCGGTCGTACTGCTTTAAAACTAGTAGCCAGGATATGTCAGATTTTTTGATTCTAATGACAGTAGCTAGTGTCAAACGCTTAATGTTTTGAAAATACTACTGTCAATATAGGCTGCGTTCGGATATTGAACCCCGTTACAATTTTTACACCCAATAACACGTAGGTGTCATTTGGACGGTGTACCCGGTGTCAACGGAGTACAATATCCGAACGCAGCTTTAATCGAGATATCTGTCTAGTTCTACTATTTTTATTTTAATGCAGACATAACCGATCTCGATCTCGATTAAATAGAATCTCATGCAGCTAAACTATTAATTTTATATATAGTATGATAAAGTCATGTGCCTGGCCACATCATATTTTTACTTTATTTTTAGATCAGTCTGGCCAACTGTCTCAAGTGACAGCATTTATATTTTGGATGATTTCCATTGTTTAAATAATAAAATATTATTCGTTTTCAATATCATTTATTCGAAAAAATTGAATTAATTTGAAATCCTTCTTTTTCGGGAAATTGGGGAGCCATTTTTTTTTAAATATTAAATTTCATAAAGTCAACAAATTTTATTAATTACATTTCTTTCTCCATTTCTTATTCTGATTTCCTACCACTGTGTGTCGCAAGATAATGTTGATTTGTTGCTGTCTGGAAACTGTTCCCTGTACTCTAATTTGATTAAATATTGAAAACGAATATAATTTTATTATTCAAACACTGGAAATCCTCCCAAAATATAAATGGTCACTTCAGAATAACAGTTGGCTAAACCGATCTAAAAAGAAATTAATTTTAGGCGTCTTGCAAAAAAGAATGTTTAAACAAATGTGGGTTTATTAGATTATACAGACTAGATATCTCGAACATGAAATTTATAATTTAATTTCACGAATAAACTGACTTTTCTACCATAATTAGAAAAAAAGTTGAAAATGAGTTATAATTGATTGTTTAAATAATAGGAAGAAATTGTTTAATGAATAATGTCCTTCTAAGGTAATAAACTGCCATTTCGAACTCAACAGAATTCAGACGGATTTTCGAGAAAACCGAATTATTTAAACATATAGAATTTGTTTAAATAAATGAAAATTAACTGACAATTGTTTATAAACATTCCAAAAGACTTAGTAGTAATGATCTCTATGAGAAAAAATCTGATGTGGCCAGGCACATGACTTTATCATACTATATATAAAATTAATAGTTTAGCTGCATGAGATTCTATTTGATCGAGATCGGCTATGTCTGCATTAAAATAAAACTAGTAGAACTAGACAGATATCTCGATTAAAGCTGCGTTCGGATATTGTACTCCGTTGACACCGGGTACATCGTCCAAATGACACCTACGTGTTATTGGGTGTAAAAGTGTAACGGTGTTCAATATCCGAACGCAGCCTATATTGACAGTAGTATTTTCAAAACATTAGCGTTTGACACTAGCTACTGTCACTAGAATAAAAAAATCTGACATATCCTGGCTACTAGTTTTAAAGCAGTACGACCGATCTCGATGAAATAGAATTTGTCATGCAGCTAAACTATAAATTCTACCAAAAAATGTCATATACATAAATTATAGAAAATTTCCTCTCCTTTAATTTATTATTTAACTATTTTGACGACATTACACAAATAGCGGCTCATTTGCAAAATCTTCGAAAAATGCTATGAGTAAACCACCAGTTCCTTTGGACCCTTTTCAACAGAAAGCTTTTCAGCTCTAAGTTTGGTTATGAAACTTCTAAATATGAAGTTTCGTCCCGACACCTTTAGTAGTTTCTCCGGAATCGTCGCCACAAAAACGGGTACACACACACACACACACACACACACACACACACATACACACACACACACACACACACACACACACACACACACACAGACATCTTTTGTACCTTGGTCAAAAATGTTCAGGGGACCCAAAAAGACATATTTCCGCTAAAATCTCAAAAATTTTTTTTGGCATGATTACAATACTTTACATACTGCGTATGATAAAGTAAAAAGATAATGAAATGATTAGAACAGTCAATTTTCTGAAAAAGTTCTTTTGGGTAATTTTCAGGGCACGGTGGCGTGGATTGGGGGCGTCAAATCCATATGTATAATAGGTCAAATTCTTCCTTGGAAACTCCTCTACAAGTCCTATAACTTTGACATAAGTTTTCCCAAACCCCGAACAATTATTCGAAAAATACCAAACAATTTCTTCCTCCCATGTAAATTTGAGGCATCGAAAGACATTAAAAAATTTCGAAAAAGAATACGTGTCCACTTTTTTACTTTATCATACGCAGTATTATAAAGTATTGTAATCATACCAAAAAAAAAAAATTGAGTTTTTAGCGGAAATAGGTCTTTTTGGGTCCCCTGAACATTTTTGACCAAGGTAAAAAAAAATGTCTGTGTGTGTGTGTGTGTGTGTGCGGATGTGTGTGTACCCGTTTTTTGTGGCGACGATTCCGGATAAACTGCTAAAGGTATCGGGACGAAACTTCATATTTAGAAGTTTCATAACCAAACTTAGAGCTGAAAAGCTTTCTGTTGAAAAGGGTCCAAAGGAACTGGAGGTTTAGTCTTAGCATGTTTGAAAGATTTTGCAAATAAGCCGTCATTTCTGGAATTTCGTCGAAATAGTTACATAATAAATTAAAGATGAGGAAATTCTGAATAAGTTATGAATATGAAATTTTTTGGTACAATAAATAGTTTAGCTGCATGAGCAAATTCTATTTCATCGAGATCGGTCGTACTGCATTAAAACTAGTAGCCAGGATATGTCAGAAATTTTGATTCTAATGACAGTAATGACACTAATGACAACGCTTATGTTTTGACAATAACGTCTGTCAATATAAGCTGCGTTCGGATATTGTATTACACTTTTTACACCCAATAACACGTAAGTGTCATTTGGACAGTGTATCCGGTGTCAACGGAGTGCAATATCCGAACTCAGCTTTAATCGACATATCTGTCTAGTTCTACTAGTTTTATTTTAATGCAGCCATGACTGATCTCGATGAAATAGAATTTCATGCAGCTAAACTATTAATTTTATATATAGTATGATAAAGTCATGTGCCTGGCCACATCAGATTTTTTGGATTTGAAAACGATTTGGAGGGGACCGTTGCTTTCTAAATCAAAATAACCACCCTAGTGTCATAAGGGAAAGAGTCCTAGGTAATAAACAATACCAAAATAAGAACGGGGGGGGGGGGGCAGCTGCTCCCCTTGCCCCCCCCCCCTGGATATGCCCATGAATTTAGGTATATAAGGGCGATTTCTTTGGTATGTCTTCAGTATTCAGTTAGCTCTGAAGAACCATGTTGGTTCGCAATACGACAGAATTTACGAATTTTGACACACGGCATAACCAGGAAGGAATTTATTTTCCAAATAAACAGTTTCAATTTTAATAAATTTATTTCATTCCTTAGTATGTTATTGAAGTTTATCCAAAATTTTTCCAAACTGTGATGTTTTGAAAAAGTTTTAATATCGTTCTTAACTACTATGAACACACAAATAAGATATACCCATTAGCATACAGGATTTTGTGTTGTTGCACAGTCTTATTTTTTATTTCATTTACACGCTATTGTATTGCGACGTTGTGATACCACTGAAATACGCGATAAACAAAACATAGGAAGTATGAATGACGGACTAATCTAAAATGATGTTGAACATATCGTCCGTGCCTGTTTTAAAATTGGATTTGTCCAGTAGCGAATTGTGAACCACATTTTCCCAACAGCAGGTAGCACGACACCCGACACTCGGCCACACTGCGCCGTAGGCGTCGTATGAAATCGCAAAATGTAAAGAATAATTCATTGCCGCTCGATTCCATTTCCAATTACATCCGCGCCTGTTTTATGGACGGCTAGAATCGCACCAGAGGAAAATAATTCATCAGCGTTATCCCGATGTTCAGCGTATCGTATGTATGCACGAGAGTGTTGGTTGTATGTTCGAGGGAAAAACAATGGAAAACACGCGAGGTGTGAACGGTATGGTGTAGTGAAACATCATTTGCGATCAAACTTGATTGACGGCCGGAAAATTACACGCCACGTCCAATGCGCGGTATCATGTTTCGTGCGTAAATATGAAACGAACGGATAGTTAGCTTAAACAATATAAACAACAATGTGTTAATTATTTCCAGATTTGTAATGGAGTACGATCTGTGGTTGGAGTAATTTGCAGTTTTTCAAATAATCATTTATTGATTATGTCTGGACAAAAGCGTGGAATAAATTCACTATAATTGAAACTGTTGCTTTCTTTTAATCTTTTTCAATCTTTTAATTGTCTGTATAGGCAGCGCAAAAAACAATAATTATAATTGTGTGATGTGAATATACAACTATTGTTGTTATTAAATACATTAAAAACAACGAAATATGTTTGGCGGCATAAGTTTCGAATAGCACATTGAACGCTGATTCTGCAATTTTTCAAATCGATCATTGGTGCTACCTGGAATACTGGTAAGTGCAAATATGAATATGGTACGTTTTTGATTAATTGCAAATCAAGAAATAATACAGGGGGAACAAATTGACAATAATTACAATGGAAAATTACCAATATTTGTCCATTATTTAAGAATTTGGGATTGATTACTTTTATTGTTCGCACCACAAGTATCTCATAGCAAACCATAAAATTGTACTTTTATCTGAAATCTTAAAATGCCCCAAAAATGTGTAATTTGATCATTAAAACGTAATCGACGATTTATGAATATAACAGTTTCAATTTTAATTAATTTATTGAATACCTGTGCTGGTCTTTGTATACCTACATATCTATACCATTTAGATAAATAATATACGGGGTGTATCAGAAATAACGGCTAACCTAGAAGGCGCATACAGTATACACATAAGAACGTAATAAACATGTTTTGTCAAATAACGTATAGTCTAACTTAACGTTGAATTGAGAAAATTAATAAGGAGAAACCGAGTCCGACCCTGTGCAGCGCAAGAAAGTCGTCAATATCCTTCCGCATTTGTGATGCATCTGCCTCCTCTCTCCCTTCACTTTGGCGTTTCTCGCTTAGTGACATTGACCTACATTAGTCTGTTCATATTATCGTAGTTAGTTGTTCGTTGGTTTATCCACAATAAGAATCTATTGGATTTGGATTGTGGAATGTGGGTATGTGTGTGTGTGTGATGATTTGTATAGTACCAGAGATGGACAGATGGCAATTGTATGCGACGGATGACGCGTATGCGAAATAATTTTGATCGACAGCAGCGGGCAGTTGCGGCGTTATGTCGCTTTGTTTTGTCCAACTGGAATCACGTTGCAATCACAATTTTATTTCTGTAAATCATGTAGCTATATAGGTATATAGTTATATTTACTAGTAATTTTAACTGTTTAACTATTGTGCAGCATATTTATCCCTTCGTCAGGGAAACTACTATTTCCGCTACAGCCCCACAAGAAGATGCAAATACGTTAATGTGATTACCCAAAAAGGGGGTAGCCACCCTTAAAAAGTCACAATATCAATAAAAAACTGAAAAATCAAAGTTTTAGATTTTTAACTGTAAATCCAATGAAACTAAGTAGACACAAGAAACCACCACAAGAAACTCGGGTGTTCTATCACCAAGCGTCAATATTGTATCGCCAGTATGATTTATGTATTTTGTTATCAACTGAGAAAAATTTCAAGGTTTTCATAGAGGCTACCCCAAGAAAATACAATTACAAATTACTATTTGACGGATGAAAGAATAAATTAGCTATGAAGCCCTCCATGTTGCATGTACTCAACTATAATAAATAACAAGATAATTTGTTTGATGGTTGTTTATTTCAGCAAATCGTTCACACCGGTTTTGGGTTGTCCCATCTTCAGTGCAAACTACAATTAAAATTATCACAAATAGTTAGTTAGTTCATTTAGTTAGGTAGTTAGTTAGTTAGTTAATTTAGTTTAGTGGAAATAAAGTATCATCGCCTTGAAAATACTTTAATGGATGGATGTATAACTGTGCTTTGTAAATTAGCTCTACGATGGCGTTACAAGGTCAATTCTTTTAACTTGACTTTAAAATAAGACTTACGGACAAAGCTTTTTAATAAATGTTGGGGTAAAATTCTGGTATTTAGTATACTTGAATAATTCTATCATTTTATATAAGATTTATAAACAATACGCTGATATAAAATTGTCGCGAGTTTTTATGTCTTGTTTCTACGCTGTCCTAAATCTTCTTATCCTTCCATCATAAACTACATTTCTATTCTATCATGTGTGTGTTTCTATTCTCAAGGGTAATTATAAATGATTGTAGGCAAAGTAGGCCATACCCATGTCACTACTTTCTGCCGCTTTAGTATCACCTATCATAGGAGTATTCAGTTCAAATGAAGCGGCAAACACAAATTTCTACATTGGATCTCAGCGCGTACTTTGACTACAATATTTATAATAACCCTGTACCCAAATATAAAATAATAAGGGGTTGCCATTAAAAAGAAAAATGTTGGTGTGATACCAAATTTGGCACTACCTTTGATGTTTCGACTTTTAGATATACCGACATCAATCGTGGTGTAAAACAGTTTTTAAGAAATTGAAACTACACTTCCGTATTATGCATTGATTTATTCAACTTCTACTATATAACAGGTTACAATAATAACGCAACATTATTGATGTTTACTTTGTTTCATTACGTAATTAAGATTCCAATGTTATGGGTCACATGCTAAGCAATTAATTATCCTATGACATCTCATTATAACAAGCACCGTGTTGGGGCGTCCGCCCTCGTGTACGAATTAAGGACGACGACGATCGTCCTTTCAATGCAAACATTTCATTACTGGTGTTTGTACGTATTTGCCATTACACCGGTTTGCCCTCATTCCAGCTCTGGGAACGCCAGGAAAATTTCAAAGCTCCAAAAACGTGCCTGCTATTGCGTGCAGACGGTTGGTAGGACTGGCAAAATTTTTTAATTGTTCGCGCCATATTTGCATATTTAAATGAACGCTAAGCCGATTTTCACGTCGCCTGGCATGCGTGTTTCCATTGTTTACACTTTACATAATAACGGTAATGGTAAATTTTAAATTGTGCTGCGGTATTACATATGTGGACGCTGCCTGGTTACATTTTAAAAGTGGTTGTTTTATGACATGGGTAGATCAGCACATCGTGGCTCGCTGCCACATGGGGCTCTTTGCGTCCAGAATTGTAGTTCCTTCGAAAAAATGAAAAAAAAAATAATAACTTTATTCGTTCTACTATAAAGCATTTTGGGATAATGAATACATTGTATAAAAAACATTGTATCACATCTTCCTCGTTGCTACCTCTGTCGTCACCTCGAGTGATGAGTATATCGTCCTCGGGCTAGCGGCATTGAAGGTGTCTGGTTGTCTTTAATGTCTAGGTTGTCTTCAAGGCCTCATCTCTAGTAGCATCGTTCGTTCTCTTTGCTTAAATTTGTTGATATTTAGTTTTTTGTCTTTATCTTGCATGTCGTTATAAGTGCGAATTTATTTGGTTGTAATGTTCATCCTGTTTTTTGCTGTTCTTACTCTGGGGGTGCGTATTTTGTGGCGTTGTATTGTGTTAACGCTGTGGATGTCGTAGTTGGTACTTAGTGTGATGCCTGTTTTGACTAGTTTGTTTTGTATTTTGTGAATCAATATTATGTCATTATGCCAATATCGTCAATTCTCCCGTTTGTTTGTATTGAATACTCGTTGGCGTTGTATAATAGAAGTTATATAGTATCTTTATGGCTTTGTTTTGTTGTGTCTGTGGTATGTTTAAGTTCTTCTGCGTAGTTGTACCACAGATCGTTCCTAAGTATTTATGTTTGCCAGGAACATGGCATGGTAGATGGCCTTTCTGGTTGATTATGGTATAAGCTTTGTGATCTTCCGGAATTGTGCTAGGGCAAGTGCATTTCTGTTTCGTATTTTGTTTATGTCGCCGTCCCACTTCATATTGTCTGTGATCGTTAGACCAAGATATTTTGTTTGCAATATTTACTTAATTTAATGACCGTTCATATGGATGTCAAGTGCAATGGGGTTTTTATTGTTGTTGAGTATCATGAAGTTAGGTTTCTCTTCGTTTATGGCAAGGTAGTTATGGGTGCTTCATCCAGTTCGTTTTGTAGTGTTTTCATATCTCGTCCCGCATATAATATGCATATATCGTCTGCGAATACGAAAAGTCTACCGTTCAGTTGCACATCACTAATATCGTCTGTGTACAATATATATAGAGTGTTGGTGATATGTTTGACCCTTGTGGCAGTCCATATTTTTGGTATTCCACGTCGCTTTCCAATCCTGCTACTTTAACTTTTTGTGGTCGCTCCTCTATATAGGTTTTTATGATTTCCAGATTTTCTTTCGTTATATCAGAGTTCTGTCTTTGCTTACGCTGTCAAACGCCTTCCTCATATCAATGAACAGCAAGACCACCTTGTTCTTTTTATCAGCTTTTTTAGTGACATGTGTTACGAGGTCAAGCACGGCCGATGCTCCATGTTTGAACAAATATTTACGGCTTCTTGAAGTTAAAGGATAACTCGCTATGAATCTCCAATAATCAGTTTATTTTTATTTTATTCATTTACACGCGCTTTTGGTGTGCCCTGGTTCACTTGTTTCAAGATGCATTGAAATCTGTGCCCGACGTGCGTAAATAAAGCAGTATTAGCTTTTATAGTACGCCCCCTGCAAATTAATGTCACCGAAATAAACTTGGCACCGTTCGGCGTAGATTTAGCTTCAGTTCAGGTGCAATTACTGGACATTGAAACAAAGGGACTAGGGTGGAACTAATTTACACAACTTACCCAGCGCTTGGAAGATCTTGGCAGAAATCTATTCTGGCTTCTGCCCACAATGGAATTCTCTAAGAATTTCCAAAAATCGACCAAATTATTTTCGAAACAAGGAATGTTTGCCTGACACTTATAATGCAATAAAAAACTTGCAGTAAATTAAAAAATAAATTAAACGACGAGAATTTGCAGGCTTGCTGTAAATTAAAAACACCAATACCCAAACATGTGGAGCGCACGCTTTGCTGTTTTGTGCTGATAGTGTTATTAGAGTTAAATCCGGAATATATAGGTGTTTCTACGATAAAAGATCATATTGTTGAGGATGTGGCAAAAAATAAATTGCTAATTATTAATTTTAATAGTTACTAGAAGTATGTCTGCAAATTGATTCTTTACTGTGATTACTGCACCCCCCTACAATATAACTCAGTCGAACTGCCCCCTCACTTTATTTCACATTCGTTTCACAATTCTACGAATGAGCATTATTTTAGAGAAACATAATACAACATGCCAGAATTAATCTTTGCTCTGCATATACTTTGTATAGTACCAAAGGATTTTACAATTTTGTTGAGAAGAAGGTATTGTTACGAAGTAAATTAAAATAAAGGTATTATTAATGTTCGAATAGGTTTTATAAAATAATAATGTCGACGACCTGAATTGCTCAATGCTTGCAGTTTCAAAGTATGGGTTTCAGACGCCGAGTTTGCACAAAACTCAAGTGAACAACCTCGACGTTTGATAACCTAAATAATGGTAAAGACGTATTTGGACAATTGATATAAGTAGCCACATAGCAAGGTATCGAGAGGTATCTTGTCAGGGTGGCAAGGAACAAGAGCAGTAAGAGAAGAAACGAAGGAAGAGGAATAATTACAATGAAGCGAGCGTAGAATTGAGTAAGATGAAGATTATGATGGGTCCAGCTGCCGATTCCAGTAAAATTTCTCCACCCCGCCCCCAAGGAGACATTCTCTGGAATTTCCCGCTCAAGTAGACGGACATTCGCAGATGCCGATTGGAGAAAAAAGAAGCAGAAGTTAGTATTTGTACATTTATGTGTTATTATAGTTTAAATGTTTGATAAGAAGATGACGCTGACGTGTGAAAAATATGAGATTGCCCATTTTTTGGAAGCAGTGTTCTGTCCCTGGTTCTCGAAGAGAGGTGGAATGAAAATAGATCCCACAAACAAAGCGGATGGATGGTCATCTACAAAAAGCTGCCGACACGTGACGCACCGCTGTACAAGCATAGGAGAGTCTGTGTACACGGTCGAAGTCGTCTTTAAAGATGTCCCTTAGGTAGATGACCATCGCTATCCTAGAAGAAGGAAGATGGTGGGAGGATCCGATAACCAGGGCAGATGTATAAGAATGGAACAAGTCACATACAATGGCGAAGAAATTGGATCTCAAATACGGATGGATGGTCGTCTGCAAAAAGCTGCCGACACGTGACGCACCGCTGTACAAGCATAGGAAAGTCTGGGTACACGGTCGAAGTCGTCTTTAAAGATGTCCCTTCGGTAGATGATCATCGCAATCCTAGAAGAAGGCAGATGGTGGGAGGATCCGCAATAATCAGTCCGGTGATGAGAGTGTGGCAACCGCATACGATACCAGCATGACGAATTTGTAATTTTGTGCGTGTTGATTTTATTTGTTTGTGTTTTGTAGGGTGATTTTCTCTTTTTTGTATGTAAAACAGTTTTTGAAATTTTTTTCTATGTATTTTCTCTTGTTTTTTGAATTATTTTGTCTGTACAATAAAAATATATTTTGGTTGGCGTTTTGCTGCCCCGCTTTGTGGCTGTAGATTTTGTTCAAATTATGGCATTGCTCTGGGACGAGCAATTATTGGCGAGGAAGGTTGTTACGAAGTAAATTAAAATAAAGTTGTTATTAATGTTTGAATAGGTTTTATAAAATAATAATGTCGACGACCTGAATTGCTCAATGCTTGCAGTTTCAAAGTATGGGTTTCAGACGCCGAGTTTGCACAAAACTCAAGTGAACAACCTCGACGTTTGATAACCTAAATAATGGTAACGACGTATTTGGACAATTGATATAAGTAGCCACATAGCAAGGTATCGAGAGAGATTGTATTTTGTCGGTATTCACGGGTGTGACATCCGACACCCATACGAGAAGGCAGTGGCCTGCCTTCTCAGCTGTTTTCTTTTAGTATCTTGTAAACAATTATACACGCATGTAAAACCAGTGCAAGTTTTATTTACATCCACCCTGGCCTGGACCATCCCCTATCACGAGTTACGTAACAGTATTTCAGGAAATATTACGAGAAGATACTAGACACGGGCATAATCCTCAAATAAGAGAACATGTCCGGTTAAAAGAGATCTCGTAACCTTAGTTGTCGTACACTCACTAAGTTATGCATCAAGGGCTGAAAAGATAAAAAAACACACTTCCGAAAAAAGTAATACAATTCTCTGGAAAGGAACATTATGGAAAGGAAACAAAATTGAATTAAGAGTAAGGTTAAACGGACAGGAGACAGTGCTTCACAAAGTAAAAATATATCAAGAATTTATGCTCCATACATAAATTGGAAATCGTTTTCCATTTTACAGCTATTTCGTAAAACGTAAAATTGTGACGGCCCTCTTTACAGTTATTGGTGGTTTAGCGGCATTTCACTTTAACGTATTACGTTATCACCTTTTGCGAAGAAAATTGATGTGATGAACGCTCCATTATTTTTAGAATTTAAAGTTTTATTTCAGTTTTATCTTTATTTAATTATTACGATGTATTTCGATATTTTCAGATAGAAAATATGATTGTTATACGGAATTAAAAATTGTGCTGGGTGTCCCATAAATCGATGCCAATGCTTAATGGAATAATGGGTCAGCTCATGAGCAGCTAGAATAAGTCTTCTATTTTTCGAGATATTGGCAGTGTATTGAAATCTCTAGCGCAAAAATCTCTAGCTTAGGTCAATATGCGATGCCGGAGATACAAATGTAGGAATTTTTTGATTCTGTTTCTTTTTTGTTAATATTGCAAACGAACTGTGTTCTCATTCAACATGGAAACTTACAACTGAGTTTAAAACTTTTAGTACATGTATCAAACACGATTACAGGTGGAGTTTCTATGATAGTATATGTTGTACTATCATAGAAGTTGATATGACCTGCTGTTTTACGAAATGATACATTTATGACAATCTACGCACAGAAAATATGTATCGTCAATACTGGAATACAGTATCCAATTAGCTTTGAAGAAGCGAGCCACATGGTTCGCGAAACGTCAGCATTAACAAATCTTGACACACTGTATAACCCGGAAGCAGTTTATTTTCTAATTTTAATGAACGTTTAATAATGAAAAAAGAATATGTTAAATTAACGACGCACAATCGTCCGGTTTCAGAAACCAGGGGTAGGAATTTCAGTCAAATTCACAGTATTAAAATATAAAAATACACTGCAAGAATCATGCCAAACGTAATCAAAGATGTTTTATTATTGTTACGATTTTCACAAAACAAAATGTTTATTAAAGTTCAAAAAATTGGAAAAGTCGCTTTTCGATTTTTAATGTCAAAAGCCGGTTTTTGGATTTGTGAATAAAATTATTAGACATTAGAAAAAAGCAGTAGCTTGTTTAAAGAAAAAAGTTTCTAACAAAACTATCTAACATTTTGTTTTATTGAATAGATAACTAATTAATTATCAAATCAAATAATTCTCTGCAAAATGTATTTATTAGGTTTAAAAAAATAACATGTTAGTGATTCCCGGCTACTCAACTTGATTTTACAGAGCGTTTAATAAATACTAGGTAGGCTTACCATAATTATGAAATTCCAAACCGGGACAGGAATAACTTTTGAAAATAAAAATAAAAGAAATCTGTAAATGTTTAATTGAATGCCTACGTAATTGGAAGACAAAACTACAACAAAAATACTATGCGAAAATCAGATATGACCACGTACTTTCTGTCACAAAAGATGTGATATTTCGAGTTTTTCGTGAATGTCAAACGAGAAGTGTAGGCCATGGTGTAGGCAAGTCTACGTCGTGTTAAATGTTAGCTGTAATCAATCCACCTAGATTAATAAACAATCAAGTTACTTTTTCGTTGGCTTGATGATAAAAATTGATGATCGATATGTTTGTGTGTTCAGAATGTCATCCTGATTGAAAATAGCACAAAAATAATATAGGGTGCCATTTAAAAGTTCAATGATGACTTCATTTCCGGAAAAACCGGAAGCATAACTTCCGGAGAATCCTGAGGAGTATAACTTCAAGAGAATCCACTTTTTCAATTGCAATTTTTGTCTATTAGCACTGCTCAAAATTTCATTTGTCCAGCATCAGTAATAAAAATCTGATGTGGCCAGGCACATGACTTTATCATACTATATTTAAAATTAGTAGTTTAGCTGCATGAGATTCTATTTGATCGAGATCGGCCATGTTTGCATTAAAATAAAACTAGTAGCACTAGACAGATATGTCGATTAAAGCTGTGTTGGGATATTGTACTCCGTTGACACCGGGTACACCGTCCAAATGATCCTTACGTGTTATTGGGTGTAAAAAGTATAACGGTGTACAATATCCGAACGCAGCTTATATTGACAGTAGGTATTGTCAAAACATTAGTGTTTGACACCTACTGTCATTAGAATCAAAATTTCTGACATATCCTGGCTACTAGTTTTAATGTCATTAAGGTCACCCTGAATACTTTTAATTTGACCTATGGATGAAAATTATGCAGCCATTTTTCGAAAAGTCACATACAATTTGCTAAAGCAGAACACCGCATATTCCGTGTTTAGTTGCAGATTCACAATATAAGTACAATATCATTACTTACGAGCTGTCTACCTCGGAGCTAAATTGTTTGCATTTATGTATGACTACCCCTAGTAACTACCTTCAATTTAGTGTTCGAAATGTTATAAAATAATTTTTTAAAATGTACATTTTCAAATTATCATATCCCTCCAGTCGGTGCTCTATATAATATCGCTTTCCACAACCGATCAGCATCTAAAAATAAAATTTCTAATTAACTACCTATAATTTGGAATATGAGCGAAAGATATCAAAAATTTTTGTAAAAGTTATAAACATTTTCTGTAACAAAGACATGTAATTTGTAGTAGATTCAAATTATTGATTTAGGAGATGCCCCGAAGAAACTCACCCAGCGTTTATGAGTAAATGCAACTATCAATTAACTACAATCATCTATTAATTACAATCAACTACAATCATTAATTACATCATCTCGCTTGATCTCAGTGATTTGTAACCTGTAAAGAATTTAACCGGGCATAATGGGGAAACCATTCATTCAGAACTATTATGTCTTCAAGTTCTTTAAATAACATATGAATTGGTTTTTATATATTTTTTCTTTTTTTTTCCAATTTCGATAGGTATGACCGTTTTTCTTTAATTGTCAAGATCTATTACCACTTGAAATTAATGCAAAAAAGGCTGTTTTAGTTCTAATATCTTCTTAAAATGACTAAGTGTGTAAATATCTAAAATTCTCAGCTGTATGCATATTAATACTCCTGTGAATAGAAAAGAAAACGTAAACTAATTTTGTTAAATTAACTTATTTAATTTTATTTCAGTGATAATTGATCTATCGACACGAAATGAGAGTGGGAACGTATTGGAGAGTGGCCGTGTACAGTCATTTGATAAATTAGTGGTCCTTAGGATACAAAACGGGCCTCGAACCCAAATCGAATTTCACTTTTACGGCGGAAGTTTTATTGGTGGCGTCGAATGGAGCGGAGGCCCCTAAGTTGGCCCTTTATATGCCGAGGGACTTTCAACAGCCTAAAGAATCGAAGATCGCGCAAAATGCTCCTGCTCACCCAAAATCCATTAAACTTTCCTGCGCTTGTTCCAACTTGTATAGGGCTTTAAGATTGCTATCTTTTCTACGGCAAAGGCTACAAAAAATCGACACACTTGAGTAATTGCTTGAAGTTGGGTTGATTTGATGTAGTGTTTGTTGAGAGCAGATAATCGCAACAAGTTGAGCGAGATACTTATAAAGATGAACGTTTGCTTAAAATATATTGGGAGGTTATTTTCTGTTTACATTTCAATGTATGGCTTATTACCCCAGTTATTTTAGACCAAATTTGTCGAAAATCCTGAAAAAGAATAAAGTAGCAACATACTAAAAGTCCTAAAAAATCTGCTCACGAAATGATCAAAATGCTCAAAAAATGAAAATTAAATGAATCTTCGGCCAAATGTAAATTAAGCATTTTTAATGGTTTTTAAGGACGCTGAATCTAAATTTGGCATTAACATTGCAAAATTAAAAATGGCGGATCCGAATAACGGATTAGAATTGAGGAAATGGAGACTTGTCAAACTCAATTATTATTATTACACTGCGTGACAAAGTGAGAGAAATTATTTCTAACATTGATCAAAATAACTATGTTTGACTAACCTCAACCTGCTGGTCACGAAAACGATGTTGATCAGGTCGGTTTTTCGAAAAAATGAGCTCAAAATGCGAAAAACACATGATTTTGGCAATGTCTACGAATTTATAGCGGCTGGACCCAATGTCCCAGAAACTTCAAAAAGCTCTCAAACAAAACCGCCAACTGTGGCTTGACCTGCTGACAAAGCTTGTTGATGGGTCGGCTGTTGTAAATGCAGCCCACATGGTTGCATATACGATTGAAACGATCATTTCGCTGTGATAATATATACCGTGTCCGGCAGAAAGTTGGAAACTAATGGGAATTTTTTTTTATTATTATTCGTTTAAAAGAATATGTTTTAAAGATATATTATTGTATGTCTCCATATTATTAACCTATATATATATATTTTAAAGCATCAGAATTGTCTTCAACTTAAACCGCCAATTTTAGAATGTGATCATATGCTTACATATACCGGGGGTTACAAAAACTATGAAAAACTCTTAAGAGTAAACCACCTTTGTGTTAGAAGCTATGCAAAAATGTTATTTGAAAAAAGTATTTAGAAATATTAGAGGTCACCAAATATGAACATATAATCACCTTCTTCTTTGCATATACCGGGTGTTTTGTGGTTTAGTAATTAACAGTTTTAGTATCAATTTCTCATCAAATTATATTCTTCATAAAAGTGTCTGGATTGTCTTTTACCTAAAATGCAAATATTCGAATGTATGTATTTTCTTGCATGTAGCGGATGTTACCAACAGTATGAAAAACACGGAAGTGTAAAATACCTTTATGTTCAAACCTATGCAAAAATGTTATTTGGAACAATTATTTGGTAATATTGGAGGTCCTTAAATACGTAATTATAATCACCTTCTCCGCTGCATATACCGCGTGTTGCTAAAAAGATGACAATGGCATAAAAGTACCTTCATCTTATGTAAAAATATTATTTGAAAAAATATTTCTATTTCTATTTCAGAACCCTCATCAGTAAATACTAATTTTTCAACGCAGGTGGCTGTGATATTATATTTCATAATGAATGTTAGTTTTAGACTGAGTTTCCAAATACCAATTTTTGATAATAAATTATATGTCATCACAAAACCTCATCATTTTTATTTTTTTACTGAGTAGTATTTTTTATTGAAAGTTTTAATGTGTAAGAATTAGGGTAAGTTTTTTTTCCTAAATTTGCAGCGCTCTGTGGGGTGTACCTGATACAACTATATGTATCAACTGTCTATATTCAGCGTATGTAGCGTATATAGTGTATATTATATTCTGTCAAATCATGTCATCACAAAACCCCTTCATTTTTATTTTTTTCACTATATTCGCAGTTGACAAGCTGAAATTTAAATTTAGATACTCACGATAAAATCTGACTTCTGGTCTACCAATTCCCGTAATATTTAATATATGAAATGAATATTTGATATGTTTAATATTGAAATGAAAAAAAAAATCACCTGGGATGTGAATTATTCGTTTAGATATAAATATATCAAATAGTGGTAGCTAGCAAAGTGCTATTTAATACGACGTTTCAGAGTATAGAGAATGTACTCAGATCCTTTTGAGTAAGTGGAACGAGGAGGGCACAGTTATAACTTTGTACCACAGTTCAATTTCCCTTTAGCTATCCGGAACTTAGTTGTTTAGATGAACGTTCCAACCTCTTGTTATGTACTCTGTACTGTGCGCAGTTGGCATGCCGGTCTCAATATCTTTCGAAATAGAAATTCCGAACAGAATCGATCACAATTCTCACATTGAAAATTATTCATGCGTTCTACTAACAAGTTTTGGGTTTCAGAATTTGATATTATTGTGCAAAAATATACCATATAAATACAATTTTACCAAAATGGCGGATGCGCCTACACACAAATAATTTTATGTATATGCGATGCAATCTAGGAAAAGGTGCCATTTGCGGACCTCAATATTTTTCATTATAATGGAAAGTAACTTTTCACTTTACGTGGCTAAAAAATAGTTAAAATAGACGAAATTTCAAATAACTATAACTACAGCAATTTTGACCGACATCTTTCTAGGCAACTGTCTTATTTCTTTTCCTATGTTTACTATGCACAATATTCGTTCTAGTTGCATACCACCAGAACTAAGACTAAAAGTCGGAAGCGATTTGCAAAAACGAATTCGGTATTTTTATTGGCATGACCCGAATTCTGTCCAAAATGTATCGTAAATATTATACGTTATATAAAGTATGTGCATGTTTATATTCAGTAAACAAGTTATCAATTACCACACACATACGTTACCGCAACAGTAATCGAAATTGTGCTAGATATGCACTGAAGAAAATTTTGATGTGAATTTACAGTAGGAATAGTAGGTTTTCTTTTGCCCTGCGACAATCAGTGTAATTTTACATCTCAATTGTATTTCATTGTATATTTACACTTTTATTTTACAAGAATTTGGCTGAAATATTACACCGATTTTAATGTAATTTTAAGTGATATATGGGGCAATGCGTAATATTTGAACATCAATTTAAATGTAATTTTAAATGAAATATGAGGTAATGCGTAATAATTTTACATCTATTTTAGTGTAATATTCAATGAAATATGCAGTATTTTGTATTTGTGTAATTTTATTCTGATCTTGAGTAGATATTAACATCTATCATATCATACAAAAAAAAACAATAACATCATGCACACAGTCAAACGTTACAATAGCACAAACAGTTAAACAAAATGATATAGATAAAATTACTTGTATAAAAATAAATATGTAGACGTACCTACAAGTATAAAATAGTTTGAGGGACATAAAAATACATTAAAACTACAGAGAATCAATTAATAAATACTTAGCGTACACAAATACTTAATAGTATATTATTTGACAAGCACATAACTAAGGATACATATCGCGAGCATGATAAACATGCGAGCGATTTATGTCATTTGTGTGCGAGTCGAATACGACGTTTTATCTACGACTCATAAATTCCATTTTATATTAAATCTTTTAAATGAATTCGTCAATGGTGGCGAGGCGAAATGTCAAATAAGTGTCATCCACGTGGGTTTGGACTGACTGTGACAGTACGTTCGTATAATGAGGACAGTTCCTTCAAATAATAAAGTCATTATTTCAACGAACTGTCATTATTATACAACGCTAGTGTCATTATAATCATTGGCGTGTATCATGATGGGGATTATATAGTCATAGATACGTATGCAATGAACTTATTATATGTGTCGTAGATAAACATAGAAAACACACGGATAAATATGTAAATGCACTTCGATCAACCATGAAGACACATACTCGTTCACTATTTTTCTGACAAACACACTTGGTGCAAGATGTTCCGCATCTGTATCTGTAAGAACAAGCAAATATATTACACAGACACAAAAGAGTTAACCTAAAAAGAAGATTGCACATTATCTTTCTGTTGGTATCAAACCCTTTAATTAAAGCAAATTTTCACAAAGAAACGTAGAAGACTTTACTTACAGCTTTCATCCAGGTATGGCGTTAACGTTAAGACATCAATTTCTAATGGCTAATTCTCGTCGTTGGTGATCAACAAAGGCAATACAAGTTGTTCTGCAGTGTGACATGATATTTTAACCTACACCTACATGGTATCTCGATAAGTTTTAGTTCACTGTATCATTGTTACTTACCGGTGACAGAAATACAACGCGCCCAACTACATATTGCACTCGATGATATGCGTGCCGGCGTTCGTTTGCAAAACAGCTGATCAAACATAGCGCATGCGTCTGGGCGTTACAATATCAACAAACTCGCTATTATAATAGTAAAATCACAACATACGTTGTAATTTGACGAATTTAAGGTATGTTTCCATTGTATTTTTACTAAAAGATCATTATAATTCAAATAAAGCAGCAATATCGCTGTAACAGTACACAGACGTAAAAATAATTGGAATTACGTGCAATTTTTATACTTACCACATTATTGTAATTTTCACAATGATTTATGTGTAATTTTACAGCAATTTTTTTCAGTGTGGTGTAGGTTTGTTCTTCGCATAACTCCTTATGCAGGTAAATGTGGTCATTGGATTATATCTGAAAATGGGATTTGATGTTTAGTTAACGAGAATAACGTTGCACAGTTTATATTTCCGACCTAATGGTCTATGGATAACGCCACACACGTATAATATTTGTCTAGGAATATTACCTTGAGTGCACGATAATGCACGATAACTTACCGGCAGAGTCAGTTGTACAGCGAATCTGTTGAGATGCTATTGATTTAATGCGACCAGATCAAATGGCTTCCAAGACAAAGGAACAAACTATGATATTCTCCTTCTTCTTTAACAAAACGATGGAACTTGGGACGGATATCGTTTCCAAAAACCCCAGTGACTGTCTTTCTTTGAAATCTCCACACAAATGTGGTTATGTATGCGCTTCACCGCAGAAGTTTGATACCACTGTTACCAATCTTACAAACCTAAAAGTTACTACAAACAGTGTTTCAATTTCCTAATTGTAACATAGAAAGCAGTGTTACAATGAGTACATTGTGAACGCAAAGTAGAAAAACATATTCTTTATAACTTTACTTTTTTTTTTACATTTTTTTTCATTTTTTTAGCTATCTATAGTTCTAGTGAACTAGAACAAGTAAAAAAGCTATACAAAAATCCCGACATATGGCACCTTTTCCGAGAACGCACCATATTGTTACGAAGTAAATTAAAAGTATTAAAGTTATTATTATGTTCGAATAGGTTTTATAAAATAATAATGTCGACGACCTGAACTGCTCAATACTTGCAGTTTCAAAGTATGGGTTTCAGACGCCGAGTTTGCACAAAACTCAAGTGAACAACCTCGACGTTTGATAACCTAATTAATGGTAATGACGTATTTGGACAATTGATATAAGTAGCCACATAGCGGAGAATCGGGAGAGTGTATTTTGTCTGTATTCACGAGTGTGACATCCGACACCCGTACGAGAAGGCAGTGACCTGCCTTCTCAGCTGTTTTCTCGTAGTATCTTGTGAACAATTATACACGCATGTAAAACCCCAGTGTAAGTTTTATTTACATCCACCCTGGCCTGGACCATTCCCAAGCACGAGCTACGTAACAATATATTAATAAAGTATGTACATATAAGGACATTAATTATTTCAAGAGTATATAAGTTTATTTGAATAAAAATAGACTTATAGCAAAATTATGATAAATCAAATTGAAACCGTTTGTCAATTATGATAAAACGATTCGAATTTAGGGAGTAATTTGAACCGATTTGCTGGGAATGTGTTCGGCAGAACCATAAATATTCCTTCCAATGACAAGCAATCGATATGGGCGAAAATTGGCTTCATATATGCGTGTTTTTTTCTGTTCTCCGCGTTGAAGTGGGAGACATTGTTACTTGGAGACGCACCGGACTGTTTGCTTGGCCCTTCTCCCTGTGTTCATGTGCGCAAGTAGTTTGATACAATTTGCACAGACGAGACTAATATTGTGACAGGCAATGTTTGTCCAGTTTAATTAAGCCCACGTTGCACAGTTTATGTTACCAACGTAACGGTGTGAGGATAACGCCACGCATGTATAATATTTGTCAAGGAATATTACCTGTGGTGGGATACACTTAATAATGTATGGTGAATGCATTGGACTAATATGTCATAAGGCATGCTAATTTAAAATGCACTGCTAATATCTACATCATTTAAGTTTCGAGCCTTTCGCATGCTTTCTTCGGTTTTTATATGCGCGGCCAAATTTCATTTATATATGGGTGAATGCCCAGAAATGTGCGAAAAACTTATTCAATTTTGGTCCAAAAAGAGAAACATTATAATGTCATATATGGCATTATATTTTTTAGCATAAAAAGTTACGATTATTGTTAATTATATTAACAAACTGTCAGTGGTAAAGGCGTGGTGTGCACACTTGAGTATGAGTACTATTTATTTTCATAACAAAATGCGTAATACCGAGTCCAACATGAATTTTCGTGGTCTATAAATTTAACAAGGTAATTAGCCTAAACAAACAAATGGGAGGACGTTTAGAAACTTTCCACGCGATAAGCTTGACATTGTTGCTGTATTAATTTTACCCGTCAACTTAATCCACTTATTAACTTAACGAAATGGGTTCTTTGAGAGTAAATTTTGCGAAACGTAAAATCCATATCATTTGCAAGATCTTTTAATGGAACAGGGGTTGTTAATTAAAATCCTAATGGAATAATTTGCTTGATATACCTAATGTTTTTTGCGAATCTACAAACCCTTTGTATATAAATGTTCAAATGAAGAATCTGAACGATATTAGATTTTTTACTATACAGGTCGTTTGTTGGTGCTCTAGCCCCCCACCGGTCCAACAAACGACCGGTCTACAAACTGAAGTTGGCCATAATTCTCCGCCATTCCAAACTCAAATTCACTTTCAGTAAGCAGTGTCGCTTTAACTGCCTAATAGCGCTTTTGAATTAAGAGGTTGTTAGGTATCCTGGATTTAGGCTAGAATTATTACATATTAAACATTCTCATATGTATACAAAAATCTTATAAAAATAGTTTAATTACTATCTATTAACAACCATTGAAGCCAAAACGGAATTTATCTTATTCTCGACAAAAAACAAAACGTAGAACTAAACGTGTCATTCAATGAAAACAAATTAAAAGAATTAGAAAAAGAAAATATCTAGAACTGACAGTACAAGATGACTTGACATGGAGTGCACACATACAACTGTCCAAGTGTTAAATCGTCCAATAGATTGTGCACTATAGCACACAAAAATAACTAAAATGAACTAATTTCTTCTTTAATGGTTTAATATAAAACCGTTTCTAGTTCAACTTCTTGCGTAGTGTAAAACTGTAAGGCTTCTTTGGATTGGGTTTAGCTGGAATAAATTCGAAAAATTGCAGAATTACGCTTTTTTTATATACATTTTGACAACATGTACATTCGCATTCCATTCATAAATCACGTATTTCCCAGCGTAATTAATTTTGAACAACTCTGCAGTAACAAGGAGGTATCTTTAAATTGATACCGTTTGGAGGTGGATGTTTATTTGTATAATATTAGTATGAAATATACTCCAAATTATGCCAATATACAATTACCTCTTTGTTGCTGTAGGGTTTTCAATTTTTAATTAAAATTTAAAAATATAAATTGCCTTTCTCTCATCTATCAACTGATCATTTTGGACCTAATTTTAATATTGACCTAATTTTAATATTTATAGGTATAGTTTTAACACATAAAATATTATCCTCGATTTTTGGCATTTGTCCGCCTTTCTTTAATCACCTGTCCTGTGAAATTTTTGGAGCAGGCAATCCAATTACTTCATTGGTTTTTGTGTAAAAGCGTAATGGCAGCATTTCAGTTTTTAGTTTTTAGCATATATTCAAAAGTATTATTTCGCTTCAGATAGATTGGCATAAAAATACGCAACTAATTTAACAGTTTCTCTGCTTCTTCAAATTAGCGGCATCCTAAAAATAACGTACGCTTAAAATAAAGGCAAAACAGAATAAATAAATAACGAATACTCCGCGACATTTGATATTTATATCAACTCCAACCTAATGCGTCATCATGATTCGGAAGAGCGGCCAAAGAATAACATTTGCATTGTTAAAAAGCATTTTTATGGGTCCTCTAAAAGCTGGGTCATTATTCATAAAGCTTCATAGGATCTCCATTACATTATTATGTACGATAAAATAAATATTTAGAAATTTGGGAGTCGGCAATGTTTGAGTTAAATTATACGGCGAATATAACGGCGTCTTTCAAGTTGTCATTTTTTGAATAAGTAGGTACATAAGCTTCTGAGTTGTCAGTTTGATAGAGTTTTTATGTTAGGTTGGTGAACAACATGTACCAACCAATAAGCAAGCTTTTCTGTTTATTGTGTACTTTGTTTCTTTAATGCCATGCGATTGTTATGTCATGAGTTAACTATATCGAGCAACTTACGTTCAGCTACAGTTCAGTCAAATTAGATTTTAACTTAGTAAAAAGTTAGTAGCAAGCTGATTTTTCCGTGCAGCTTTATTTGGACAATATATCAAATCAAATATATTCATACGGCTATATATTTAAAGGATTAGTTGTACGAACAATTAGTTTTCGAAAACAAGCTTTACGTGCTATAACTTTCACATTCTACATTGACTGTCATTTTCAGAGATAACACTGAATTTTGCCACCTTTTCCACCCTATGAGTATCGTGATGATATTAATTTGGACTGTCGAGATATTATTTAAAACATAAAATTAATACAGTACACAAGAAATCGGGTTGTTTCTTTTTTTTTGTACTTGTTTATTTTACGTCGGTCTATTTCCGCAACTGAGGCCAATCACCGACGCTGAGGGCAGGCTACACACACCCAGGAATTTGGTCGAACTGAAGGAATTCCAACCTCCAGTAAGAGTTCTTTAACGTGCACGTCGCTTCATGACAGCACACGGGGCCACCGGCTTTACTTCCTCATCCGATGGAAGGCGGCATGCAAAGATATTTGTTCCCTGCCTAAAATACCAGGACAGTCGATTTTAGCCCGAGCCGAGATTCGAACTCGGGCCTCCAGCGTAGATAGCAGCCGCTCTATCCTATACGCCATCGACCCCCCGGGTTGTTTCTTAATTTTGAGTGTGTCATTTTTCATAACTGCATTCAGAAGCCTATATCTTTGAAACGTTGGTGTAAAGCTGGCCTGCCTATTTAATGGAAAATTTCACATACTAAAAATATGATAATTATATTTTTCCGAGAAATTGATAGATTTTGAGATAATAACTAAAAAAAACCTTTATTTTCCTCTCTTTCATGGGGATAATTTATTTTTTTAACAGTGGTATCAATCGTATCATATCTTCTAAATAAAAGTTTAGCCAATTTTAGACCTGGACATAGACTATTATACATACTATTCAGGTCTCTGACAGAACATAATGTAAGGACATGGGGGTTTCGCAAACTAAAAGATACGAAGTCGGCTAATAGGACAAACATTGCGTAAAAATGGTCTCCCTTCTCAAAACAGGTTTTGCTATTTAAAAACTTTGTATGAATCACTACATATTACAGAAAAATAAATAAACTCTTCATTTCAAGGGTGGCATTTTTCGGCCCGACAAATTAGGGGGTCGCACGACAAATTGCGGTACCTTAACGACAAAATATGCATTTGAACGACAAAATATGTGTTTTAACGACAGAAAATGTGAACAAACGACATAATATATGTTTTAACGACAAAAAATGTAAATGAACGACAATATTTGTATTTCAACCATAAAATCAGCAAACTATGTGATTTAACCTTAAACACCATAAATGACAGCAGTAATAATAATAATAATAATAATAAACAGTCTTTATTCATAGTTTGTAGAAATACAAAATCAAAAAATCATACAAACAAGAAATAGCGTCACAAAGGAAAACAACAAAAAATTCATTTGAAATCGACGAGAAACAGAATATAAACAAAAATCAAAAATCATAACATATTCTGTAACACAATCAAAAAAAATCTTTGACGGAGTAGGGCTCCAAGTTACACAAATAATCAAACAAAGCTCTGCGCATCAAACGCGGCGTGTTAATTTGTTTAATTTCGTATGGAATTCTGTTCCAAAGTTTAACACAGGAGTAAACAGCACCCCTCTCGTACCTGGCAAGCCTGTGTCTGGGTATTCTAAAATCCTGTCCGTGTCTGCAGTTATAAACATGATCACTCCTATATTCAGTAAAATACTCCGGGTGTTTAATAACAAAAGAAATGCTTTCGTAGATATATATTGCGGGGACCGTCAGCATACGCTCATCCCTGAACAAACCTCGGCATGAGTCCGAGAAACCCATTCCCCGCAAAGTACGAAGGGCGCGCTTCTGGGCAATAAAAGCCCGCCCAGCATACGGTGCCGATCCCCAGAAAATAATAGCATATCGCAAATGACACTGAATATTAGCAAAGTAGAAGGTTTTTGCTATATTCTTATTCGTATTTTTCACGAGAATTCGAAGACCGTATATGTTTCTGTGGACTTTGTTGCATACTTGATCAATGTGCGGTCTGAAAGAAAGGCTGTCGTCAACAGTTAGACCCAAAAGAGTAGCAGATGCACTTCTATCGATATTCACTCCATCGTAAGTCATATTGGAGGTGTTAATGTGAATATTGGAAAACAATATAAACTTAGTCTTCTTTGTATTTAAACTTAGACAATTGGACGAAAACCATTTTCCAATAGTACCCAAACATCGGCCAGTGGTTTGTACTAGTTGTTCTACTTCATGAGACTGATTAACTATCGTAGTGTCATCCGCATAACAGACAATCTTAGCACTAGCGAGTGACAAAGAAATATCATTGATGTAAATTATAAAGAGAAGTGGCCCAAGTATGCTTCCCTGTGGTACCCCAACATTTATTGACAATACATCTGACAAATACGTTTTACTGTTCATGTTCCTTAATTTGCAACAATGCGTTCTTCCTGTAATATATGACTCTATTAAATTTTTTACTGGTCCCCTAAGTCCATATCTATCAAGTTTAGCTATTAGAAGATCAATGTTGACGCAGTCGAAAGCTTTTTCAAGATCTAACATAACACTGGCAGCCACTTCCCCTTTCTCCAGAACTCTTAAAATGAATTCAGTAAACTCGAGTAATGCCGTATTAATACTTTTCCCTTTCAAAAACCCGTGTTGGTTTTGATTTAAAATGTTATGTTTTTTCAAGAAACTTACTATGCGGCAAGATATCAGTTTTTCAAAAATTTTAGAAAAACACGAAATAACACTGATAGGCCTGTAATTATTAGTTAGATTAGGATCACCCTTTTTAAATATAGGAGTAATCACCGAGTGTTTTAGTGAACTGGGAAACACACCTTGTAGAAAACACGTATTAATAACCTCAGACAACGCAGTATGACAAGCAGCGCCTCTAGCCCAGCCGTACAAAACTTATTCCATACTCATACAGTGTGCTACATACCGTTAAAAGTGTGGTTATATGTAGTTTGTTGTTAAATTCGCAGAAGGACGTTGGGAATAATTGAAAATTATTCTATGCATAATCGAACAGTTGTAGGCAATTGCTTGTTTGATGGATGTGATGTATTTAACTATAATGTTAGTCGGTTGCAAAAGATCAACTTTTACTACTTTTTACTGTTCAAGTTCCACCGTCTAATTAAAACACACTGTAACATTTCTTATTATGTCAATTAGGGTTGTGCTTACTTTTTGTACTGTTATTTTTCATGCAGGACCCTCTCAATTTGTTCATTTATATCAATCCTTGTTAGGTGTGAAATTTGAAATCGACCAATACAGTATATTAACCCATACCCCAAGGGGCACAAAATCGAGTATACGGTTAATTTAATCATATTAAAAAAACATATTTGTTTTGTTTACTACAATAAATTTACATACCACAGTTATTACTTACGAGTCAGAGCACTTCACATATTTCCAAGTAGATACTTAATTTGTCAAAAATACAATAATCTAAGCTAAGTGCCATCAAAGAACCCAATCGAATAGTCTATCGAGAAAACCCTACCATAAATAGTTTTCATTTGCTCGATTTTGTTCACTGTTGGCCAGGATAGTCACTTAGCTTCGACTATTGTATTTTTCGTAAAAGAAGTAATTAAAACATCTCTCAACTTTGCAGAATTTATTGGTATACTTTTGGTACTAGTTTCGGCAATGCTGCCTTCTTCAGCCAAAAATCTACAGAAAGTGAGATATAAGGAATAAGCAAACAATCACGTCTATAAATAGGAAAAAACAGAACTTACAGTCGTAATTTAAAACTTTGATAGTTGCAGCAAAATTATTCCAATGTTAAGGACATTGTCTGACATCTAAACAAAGCCAAAATCACAATACGGTATACATAAATACAAAGGTGAATAATAGTGGACTTGATTTGAAAATTAAAGCTGAATTTATAAAACTTGAGCAAGGTCAAACCAAGGTGGAACATACAATATTTATACAAACGAACAGACGGCGAATAAAGAACTTACGGTATATGTGAGAAGCACCTGAGCTGCACATTTAACGAAAAACATGAATGACACCAACAATTAGAAAATCAAATCAAACCGTACGAACAAAGTGCAGACCATGTAGTGCGTGGTGGCGGGTCTGCGAAGAGATAACAACTAGACAGTACTAAACGTAGCGAAGCAGACTTTTGGTCGCTTCGACTGGGCAAGTAGGGGGGAGTTTAATATTTCATTATATTGTAATATTTTTAAATTGGCAAAGAAACAATAAAACAAGAAGAAAATGAATACGGAAAATATATGAACAAAACAGTCAAACAACCCCAAAAATAAAGTGAAAAGTGAAAAACTAAATGTAAGAAAAAAGGGGCTGATATACAAAATTCAGTTGGTCATTTAAAAGAGTGTATTGCTTCTGTTGTCCATGTTTCATAATCTCGTATTGTTCTAATAAATCCAACTTATAACCCTTGTGGCATTTGTGAAGGAGTTTAACATTTTTAAAATCAATTTTATGTCCGGTCTCAATCTTATGTTTATTAATATTAGAGGTAGTTCGGCTGTTGTGCTCAGACAGGCGTGTGGAAAATTTTCTACCAGTCTGCCCTATATAGATTGCGTTACAATTAGAACATGGTACACAATAAACACCACTCTCCTGAAGATGAGATTTATTATCTTCACGCCGAGCAGAGAGAATATTTATAAGTTTCGAGTTAGTCTTGAAAGCTGGGGCAATGTTATAGGATTTCAGGATTTTAGGGAGTCTTGAACTGGAAGGGCAATATGTGAAAGGTTTAAAAAGAGGCGGTGTGGGCAGGGAGTCTCGGGTATATAAAGGGTCCATGATGATTTGAGCTTTAAACAACAATCTCCGGATCAAACTCTCGGGAAAGTTGTTGTCCAAAGCCAGATTCCTAATGTAAGTAAGCTCACGTGTTTTGTCTGAAGGACTAAGTGGGAAAGTAATGGCTGGGAATAATTTTGCTGCAACTATCGAAGTTTTAAATTACGACTGTAAGTTCTGTTTTTTCCTATTTATAGACGTGATTGTTTGCTTATTCCTTATATCTCACTTTCTGTAGATTTTTGGCTGAAGAAGGCAGCATTGCCGAAACTAGTACCAAAAGTATACCAATAAATGCTGCAAAGTTGAGAGACGTTTTAATTACTTCTTTTACGATATTTACCGACCTTTGCATCATGGACTTTTCGGAATTATTGTATTTTTGACAAATTAAATACTTGCAAATAAGTGAAATGCTTTGATATCGAGATGCATTGTCACCTAACTATAAAGAATTTTACTCACAACAAACAACTTCATTAAAGAACTATACCGAAGCATATCAATGGCTATAATTAAACAAAAAAAATAATTAAAGTAGGTACTAAATATTACACATGTTCTACTAAATCAAAAGATAAAAATATTCAAATACACAATATTTCAAAACAATAATTCAAATATTTGTTTTTTTATAGAATGTACGGATATATATTTATTGTACTTGAATTTTTGTTTATTTGTTACTTTATTTAAATACAATATTTAAAATTTAATTTGAGTTTTTATAAAAAAATTCCATACCCCACACCAGAGCTGTTAATTAAGTTTTATAAAACCAAAATTATATAATTAAAACTCAAAAATAAAATCAAATTAATCAATACTTTTCGCAAACAGCTCAAAAAAGTAATATTAATAATATATATAATAATAATATAATAATAATAATATCCATTTATTGCCCAACAGAGAGACTCCACTTACAGGGCAAAGTATACAAAATATATAAGAAATTTAAATATAAATATAAGTACCTACAACTAAGAACACTAAAAACTAACAATATACATACATAATAAACCATACTAGATCAAAGAAATATGAAATACATTTCCAACAAATGAATGAGACGCAAATACATACAAAGATAACCTAACCTAAAAAAACACTTCACGGTACTGATCTTTATTAGCGTTACGGCACCTTGCAAAAATAGGAGCGACACTAGTGCGCATTCGCGGTATTTAGAAGATATTCCGCGAACGTGAACCCGCACGTGGCACCGAGAAAGACACTCGCGAGAGTAGGTAAATGCTGTCAATTTTATTCTCGATCAGGTTCCACAAGAACCGCACGCCACACCTCTCCCGCCGCACAGATAAGGACGCCACATCATGTCGCACTAACAATGACGCATAGTCATATCCGCGCTCCGGGTAAACCGCATCCACACGGTAGGAAAGGCACTTCAGAAAGCGACGCTGCACCCGCTCCACCTTCAACTGATGGGACACATAATGCGGAGACCAAATAATCGACGCATATTCCAGAATAGAGGCCACAAAAGCAAAGTAAAGAGTCCTGACGACACCGACCTCACGAAACTCCTTCCTTGATCGAAGCACAAATCCCAACATTTTATTTGCCTTGTTGCACATCTCATCAATGTGAGGGACAAATGTTAGCCGTGAATCAAAGAGCACTCCCAGGTCCTTCACACGTGTGGAGGTTGGGAGCAGAGCACCAGACAAAGAATACGCAGACGGCAAGGATGTGATAAGTTTTCCCGTGTAGGTGACGCACACACACTTCTGAACGTTTATGATCAACTTATTGCTCACGCACCAGTCCTCAACGATGTTGACGATACTCTGAAGCAGCTGAATATCCCGGTAGTCACTGATGGATGCGTACAACTTCAGGTCATCAGCGTACGCGAGTGCAGGGCAAGTCAGACTCTCCAACAAATCATCCAAAAGTAGATTAAACATCAAGGGACCAAGGTTAGAGCCCTGGGGCACGCCGGAAATAGCAGCAAAACTACGCGATGAATATCCGTTGTAAAAAACGTAACTTGATCTACCATGCAAATAGGAGTGAAGAAGCCTCAGGAGAGTTAAGCTGCAACCAAAGTCACTGAGCTTACGAATCAAGACTCCATGATCAATCACGTCGAACGCATGAGAAAAATCGGTATATATGACATCAGCTCTACCGCCGCCATCCAGAACCTCGGCAAGATATTGCGATATGGATGCCAAATTCGTGAGCGTTGATCTGCAGGAAACAAATCCGTGTTGGGAAGGGGAGATGTAAGGCCGCGTGTTAAAACTAATCGTGTTGTACAATACCCTTTCGAATATCTTCGAGAAGTTCGATAGAATGGCTATAGGGCGATAATTCTTTACTTGAGCTTTGTCCCCCTTCTTAAAAACTGGGACAACTGTTGCAGTTTTCCAAAGGTTAGGGAATGTTGATGATTTGATTGCCAGGTTTATAATGATCGCCAGCGGCCCAGCCAATACATGCCTGGCATCACGCACCAAGAAGGAAGGGATAAGGTCATCGCCAGCTGTCTTCTTGTTGGGAAGTGCTCTCATCAATTCCACCACCTCAGGTGTGCTGACCATACTCTGCGAAAATGCGGGCCGAGACGTATTACTGTCATAGAATATCTCAGATGGAGGGGAATAAACCGCAGAAAAATGGCGTGCAAACGTATTCACAATGTCCTGAGGAATTTCGAAGCATTCATCACCATCATACATAGTTCCCGGTATCCGCGAACTACCACTTTTAAGTCTAACGAACTTCCATAAACCGGCTGGGTCCGATCCAATCTTACCCTCCACATCCCGAAGAAACCTAGTATACGCTGATGTCGACTGACTCCTGACCAAGGCACGGATTCTTCTAAACTCCCGAAGATAACAGAGATTCCCGGTGGCTAGATGCCTCCGGCGGTAGTATTGCTTGGTCCTTACATTTCTGATTATCTCAGGCGTATACCAATAAGGATAATCCGACGACACGGTCCGCGACCTGGGTACAGACCGGTCAAGTGTAGCATAGATTACAGAATAAAAATTATCGACAGCAACGTTCACATCTACAAACTCCTCGAGAAATGTCCAGTCAATACTGGCGATGTCAGCATACAGCTGATGGAAATCTGCCCGTCCAAAATTATACCTTACATTGTGCAGATTAGAGGAGAATCGGGAAGATTCCTCGCCCACGCCTGGTCGAAAAGTCATAGAAAGTGAATATTGCATAATATGTCGTGCTAGACAATTAAACTGTCGTTAAGAGTCCCTAATTTGTCGTGCTTAATACATATTCTGTCGTGGTAACTATTGACCAAATTTGTCGTGCTGAGTACATATTTTGTCGTGCACAATTTGTCGTTGTGAATACCTAATTTGTCGGGCCGATATATATTCCCTTGTCATAAAGAAATTTTTTTTCATCCACCAGGTTTTGCTGGGCGATATACAAATTTCTTATTTCTTACGTACGCTATATTGTATTGTTGTAGAATTAAATGGAATATTTAATAATATATAAAATGCATGAACATTATCTTGGGAAAAGATATATCCTGTAACACTGCTTTAGAGCCCGTAACACTTTGCTGAAGTCGGAATAGGTGATTCACCAATATTGTTTCCACAGTTCAGCAAACATTTCGAGTATATTACTGAATTATGGCTGTAACTTTCCTTTATACTCCTGTCCCTCGACTTTCGGAATGTCAAGTTCCAAGTAGAAACAGCATTAAGGATGGAGTGATCATCGTCAACGAAAGAAAAGAAATTCAGAAGACTGAAAACAACCCAGCAACACAAAATCACAATTAAAATCAGACGTTCAGGATAGGGCGTGGATATGGCGTTAGCCGTATCATCGAGGAGGCGTAGATCCGTAAAGGCTCTCTATCTTTTCCAACGCGTGGCCTGAAAACGCAGATTGATTTGGAGTTATCTAACCCCAATTGTAATAGCCGATATTTTTGAAGTTTCAGCTGTATATATTTTTGTCTAAAATTAATTATCGAAGTTAACATTAAAAAATACTAAAGCTTTATACCATATAGAAGAAGATACTTCCTTATACCATGTATACCTATATCGTCAATTTATGGACTCGCGTCAGTGTTCATATTACAACCCCTTTATTGCCACGTACAACTTAATTTGCAAGGTAGAGTACGTGGAGGGGTTGGGGTCGTTGTGCACAGGCGGGCGGTCATTAGGGCGATAATCAAAGCAAGGTGTATGCTGACATAGGATCCGATCGATTCCAATGTCATTGGAGGGCGATTCGTTGTGTCCCCATGATTTCCCGTGTGTGCTTGATAACCGATACCCATGTATAATGGGACCATTGAGGAGTGTTTCCGTCAATACATTTCACGGACTTCGTTAACATGGTCAACAGGCATCAGTTGTTTAGCATTTGTCCAGGGGCTGGTACGTATCAGCCTTGTGAAGTGAAAGCACACGGTATGTTGTAGGATTTATATTAGCATATTTGTCTACACGGTAGACCCAGCAAATTCACACCAATATCTCAAATTGTCGTCACTGCACCACTCGGACACCGTTCACCGACCAGATTTCCAGATTTGTCTATTTCTTCTTTTTTAGACACTTGTCGCTATCTGTATAACATGTGATTGAAATTTACTATCTATAAAAGTAGGCTTACCATAATTTTGATATTGTAAAGTGGGACAGAATAAACCTGTTCCAATGACCATCAACATTAATGCGCAGCTTTGCTCTGCGTTTTGTAGGTATCTTAAGAATGTCTTCATGGTTCACTGTAGTTGATGATGATAAAACAATGGTAAATGTTTCTATGAATCTCTTTATTTATGATTTATAGCATTAGCCGGCTTCCGGGTTGCCGCGTCTTCAGATTCATACTTCTAAAGTATTCTGATAAACATATTTCATATTGTTAGTATAATTTAAAAGTTTTTACCGTCTTTATTTCTGCACAACTGATTACTCCCATATGTGTCGTGGTCAAGCTCTATGGTCAGATTTTGGTGTGATTCGTGTGAAGTGTGGTGCTAATGAGTGAGACAGGTGTGCCAATCTGGATATATGAATCTGTTGTTTTATGCGAATGGTATTGTTCTGTTGTTTCGTTCAGTATATTGCCCGGGCTTCTGGTTTTGTGTCTATATATTTCCAGTGTTTTCATTATTATGTCATATTTGCTGGAATTTGGAAGTCCATGTGTCTATAATTGACTGAAAAAATATTAATGATCCCAATTTAACGTCCCTGGTACTATGAGAAGCGGGGTTTATAACATTGTTATAAAACGGTTGCTACAATTAATGATTACTACATAGACCGATGATGAAGGAACCTAATAAGAAGACACAAAGAACACATCAAAAGTAGAAACTCTGCATTGTTTTCCTATCAGAAAACAACCACAACGCAAATATACCGAACTTGACCAAATTGCGATCATTAATATTTTTTCAGTCAATTATAGATAAAATAAAAATTATTAATTTCAAATATTAAACTACCACGTAAAAAATCAAAATGATATATTAAGTAGACTTAAATTACCGTGTAATTAAAAATTCAAATTGGAAATTATGGTTTTCTAAATTACCGAGTAATTCCAAATTCAAAATGTTAAATTACCAATAGTAAGTTATGATAGCTACTTATGGCAATAAGAATGGTTATTATTTTGTAGATAACTACGAATCTCTGGTGCTTTTCCTGGTTTAATAGTAGTAATATAGCCAAATCTAAACAAAGACTGCAATAAAAAAACGGTCAAACTGCACAATAACTATATTTTAAAATAATATTTTTTAAATTTACCTTCTTTCAACAATCAAGAGGTCGCGCCAATTTTACTTGTTCCAGGGCACTGGAGCAAGTATTTGTTCTGTATTTGGGATATCTCATTTTAATTATGTTGTTATAGTGAATCTTGTTACAATATATTATATTGTAGGTCAGGGGTAACCGTTGTTTTCATCTATTTGATTAAAGGTTGATTTCATAAATCTAAACGTGAACGATTAAGTGGGACTCCTATTGCTCTGTTTAACATGTACCTATTTAAATGCGGCTATTTTATATGAATTTGTGATGTAACCGTCATTGGTGTAACGTTTCGGCATAACAACGTCTGTGCTAGTTGCTTTGTGGTATATAGTAAATTCGATTTATTTCTATTTTTTAACATACAGAGATCTAAGAAGGTTAGTGTGTTGTTGCTGTTTTTTTCTAGGATTAACTTTATATTGCCTATATGTGATTGACAACATTATTTAATAAGTACTGCGTCACTGCCGTTGTATATTTATCAAGATGAGATCTGCATATCTACAGTAGCATTCATTGTGGTAGGTATTGGTTATCAAAAACAAAAAAGTTTTGTTGTCAGAAATCCTATGTCTATTATGTCTAGGTAATCATGTTCTGGTAATTGTTTCATCAAATACTTTTCTTGATCAGTCGTTGGTGTATACGTTTGTAATGTCGAGGGAAAACAGCGAAGTTTGATTTGACATTTCGGGTTATCTAGCAATGCTTTTAAATTTTTTCTACACGTGTGTTAATATTTGGGACTATCGGTCTGATGTTTTTGTTTCAATTATACTCTAAAGTGTGGGAAGCAAGCATGTCCTTTAGATTTTTGTGTTTCAGATAGATTTTTACTTTATCATACGCAGTATGTAAAGTATCGTAATCGTGCAAAAAAAAATTTTTGAGATTTTAGCGGAAATATGTCTTTTTGGGTCCCCTGAACATTTTTGACCAAGGTACAAAAAAATGTCTGTGAGTGTGTGTGTGTGTATGTGTGTGTGTGTGTGTATGTGTGTGTGTACCCGTTTTTTGTGGCGACGATTCCGGAGAAACTACTAAAGGAATCGGGACGAAACTTCTTATTTAGAAGTTTCATAACCAAACTTAGAGCTGAAAAGCTTTCTGTTGAAGAGGGTCCAAAGGAACTGGAGGTTTAGTCTTAGCATTTTTTAAGGATTTTGCAAATAAACCGCCATTTCTGGAATTTCGTCAAAATAGTTAAATAATAAATTAAAGATAAGGAAATTCTGAATAATTTATCACTATGACATTTCTGGGTACAATCAATAGTTTAGGTGCATGAGCAAATTCTATTTCTACGAGATCGGTCGTACTGCATGAAAACTAGTAGCCAGGATGTCAGATTTTTTGATTCTAATGACAGTAGGTAGTCTTGGTGTCAAACGCTAATGTTTTGACAATAACTGCTGTCAATATAAGCTGCGTTCGCATATAGCATTACACTTTTTACACCCAATAACACGTAAGTGTCATTTGGACGGTGTACCCGGTGTCAACGAAGTACAATATCCGAACGCAGCTTTAATCGACATATCTGTCTAGTTCTAGTAGTTTTATTTTAATGCAGACTGGCCGATCTCGATCAAATAGAATCTCATGCAGCTAAAATACTAATTTTATATATAGTATGATAAAGACATGTGCCTGGCCACATCAGATTTTTTCCAATGTATTTGCAGATTTTAGTTATTATTTCACTAGTTTGATAAACTGGGGGAGGAGGCTGGGTTAGTTTGACTATATGTGTGCGTGGATGTGAAATATGAAGTGTGTGCGTTTCTAGTTACTCAGATAATCGCAAATAAAGTTAAATTGGTTAAAAAAACACATTTTTGTTTTATTCGCTATTTAGTCTCTTTATTGTGTTTTTTTATCATTTGTTCGTCTGAAACTCGTCTGCAGTGGGAAACGCATGAACAAAATCATTCTGAGGTAACTAACAAGGATAAAGAAACAAAAGAACTTATTTTGGATAGTAAAAGTATTGCAATTTTCGACAGTTAACATTGATTTGCGATTCTAATATGACATATCCCGAATAACAGGAGACATGCAGGAGACTTGCTAAATGTCAAATAAATATAAATCAGCTTTTCTAAAATGTCTAAGTCGGTAGCTCTATCGTCAACAGTTAAATAGTTATTTAACCAACAAGTATATTAAAAAGAGCGATTAATGATCGAGACTGTTTAACGCTCGAGCGTAGCGAGGGCGTTAACTATCGAGATTGGTTACAAAATTTTTTTCGTCGATCGCATTCTTCTAGCGTCGGCTACATAGATTTTTCTTCGCCAATGCCTTTTTAGGTTATATGACAATTTATGTAATTTGACACTGACAGTTCTAGAGGGCGGTATGTTTTTATTAGAAGGTTTCATTTCACATATGTTCGATTGGCCAATCAAACGACTTCTTTACGTCGTGTGATTGGCTATAACAAATCATGCATTAATAGAAATCGTGCATTAATAGAGTTGTTTAATAAACGATTTCCTATTCACTAAACTGACTCATAAATAAACGATCGACGGAAAAAGTTATTAAGAATTTAATTTGACATTTATTATCTTACGCACAATAAATTCATACATTAATATTAAATATCCAAATGGTTCGACAAAATTCAACAATCTCACTCTTGAATAGTAGGTACTTATTTTCATGCAGCAGCTTTCAGTAATCGCATTCTGCAATTTCGAATTACACAAACGTATAATGTGATATTTATTTTCAAGTCAAAGAATTAGTAATTTATATACCACTCAAAAAATGTTTAAATAATATTTATCAAAGACATTAAATTGTTCATGGTGGTCCAACGCTTTGGATGATTTGTTACTCTGGATATTATATTATATCAATATTACATATTGAGAAAGAAATTTGGGAGTATAACAAACTACGATAGCGAACATGAAGAATAGAAAAGGTGGCGTTTTCAAAATATATTTGTGAAAACCATGGAAAATGTAATATTTTCACCGAGTTACACTTAAACGCATTGACCTAAGAGGGCTGATATGTGTACTCTTGACAATCGTACTGAAATAATTATTATTTATTCAGTTTACAATTTATTTAATTATTTATTGCTCGGAGAGTATTATTCACACTGTGTTATGTGTACAGTTAATGTTAGGATTTCCACAGAACACCACATTCCTTCCTGGTTTTTGTTATCTGTAGTAATTGGACCATCTCCATAAGCTTCTTCTTTAACATGCTCTGAAATAAATAAATAGAACTGACGATTTAGCTGGCTAATGCGTTAGACCACTACAACCAACCCAACGACTCATTAATATTCTTTAAATAATTTAGAATATTACGTAAATAAATCATAAAAATTTTAAATAACTTTCGTCTGGTACTAAAAGGACTAATTCTTCGATGACCATAAATTGTTTGTTTGTGTAATTCGTAGTAGCAGTTTGCAATGACTAAAAGTTGTTGTATGAACAGAAGAATCATTACATTTGTGCGATTGTTGAATTTCGTCTTGGCAACTAGATATTTTATATTAATTTATGAACTATTAGTACATGAGTTAAAAATGTTAAATTAGATTCTTACAGCTACATTGTATCTTTCAAAGTATTTCAAGATATGCAGGGTGTTCTATTTAAAATTCTAAAGTTACTTCACATAGCAAATCTCCATTTATTCCGGATAAATCATATTAGAATCTCAAATCAACAACATCTCTTGAAAAGTGTGATATTTTTACTATCTAGAACGAGTTCACTTGTTTCATTATCCTTATTAGTTACCTCCGAATGACTTTTTGAAAAATGCAGATTTTTGGCACTAATTTTACAATATCTCAGAAACATTTGCTGATAGCCTAATACAAGTTGATGTCAAAACAATTAACATGAAAATCTTAATCAAAAACTCTAATAATATAGCTAGTGTTCCATTTTTCCATCTTTCGAGAAAGACAAGAATCAACTAAATCGGTCCACGCATTACGGAATTATGCGCAAACTTTCATACAAAATATCGCTATATGTTGATGAAATATGGGGTACATATACATATTGTTGTAACAAACTGCACATATGAAACACAGCATTTCTATAGCAATATACATCTCAACATTTTGATTATGTATGTATGTGACATCAGCTGTTGCAAATTTGGATCTGGCTGGCTTCCCTACTCTACCGTATCGAAGGCAAATTTGAGACAGCTCCTTGCTTGAAACGCATAGGGACCTCTCTGAATTGACTGAAATTCCCCGATCTGTTAATTGATTCTCGGTGAAAATTGCTCGCATAGTTCGCGAAGCTATTCGAAATCATTATCGTTTAACCGTTTGAGGTAAACCCTTCGGTTTTGGGGATGGGATTAATTATTATTACTGTTTGTTAGACGTGGAATATGTCAAGGGATTGATACAGTAAAGATCATGCCTGGATCGGGTAGATGTTTAGGTTTATTAGGTTTACTAAGTTAATCTAAGATTAACTAGTTTTTGGCCGGGATCTTTTACAGTTAGAATGTTGAGAAATGCTTGTCAGATATACTAACACTTAAGTAGCCACGTTATCACAACTACTTATATTTTCATTCATATTATCACCATTTTGAAATTCTGGCACGACAAATAAGCCATTATGAATCAATTTACAATGACAGGAACTAAATATTGTTGGTTGTTTTTGTAGTGGATACAGCTCATCAAGTTAGATTTTTGCTGGTTTTCAGTTTGTTTTTATGTGTGCGCGTCGTTACCACTACGATGAACATCTGCGTGAAATTTATCACAAATTGAAAATGTTCACGAGAATTCACCTACAAGTAAACTGTTTAGGTTTGTAGGTTACAAATATGCTGACATATCTACCTATAATATTACTTTGACAAAGTATGTCGTTAAACATTTTCATTTGTTTAGGTTTACTTCAGGGTACAATTGAATCGGTCGGTTCGAAAACTGTACAAATCCAAAAATTGAGTTCGGAGAAAATTAACAGAACAATTTTGTCGGTGCAATATCTTGAAAAGTATAGCAGTTAGCTATTTTGTGCCAACAGACATAATATAAAGTGTTTTACTTATATTTGCATTAAGACCCAGTTCTACCTCTCCTAAAACGCGTTTGCAAATAAAAGCGTTATTTATTGTTCAAAGTTTATGAAATTTTTTATGTAACTTCTTAGATAAATAACGAGTTGGGCTGGATGAATAAAACATTTTTTTTAAGATAAAAATCAATTTTGCTTCTACATCTTTGGTTTTTTTCAAATATAAAACATTTAGCCCAACTCATGATACAAAAATAGATTTTTTATTTAAGTACAATTTTAATCTAAGCATTATAATTGCGATAACAAAGCGTAATTGCCAGAAATGTATGTAATTTGCCTATATTACGGGCCCGGTGTAAACAGCAGACGTTAGGAGTTTTAAACACCGCCTATAACTACGCCACGCCTACTGCTATTTTTAGATTAGACTGTGCACAAGTTATGACCGTAGCGAATATTGAATCGGGAGAACCGAGTTCTCGCATTTCACATTTATACGCACGGTTTACAAATTTAACACACGATAAAAGTATATACTGTATGATATTATACTTAGTGTAGTTATGCCTGCTAGGTGTTAGGTACATTTGTTTAATAATGGGTAGAAGTCGTGGCAAAATACCTAAACATCCGCATCTGTCCTCTAGACGAATTAGTAAAAGACGACTACGTGCCACCTAAGTTAAAATATATGTATAGATAATCTAAAAGAACAATATTATAATTATTTAATTACAAATGAGACAAAGAGACCAGAACAGGACTCAAATGAACATTTTATTTAAAATGTCGGTTTTGTGGACAGGAAGAGACAATTAGCAGTGACGAACTTGGGTCGGCTCTAATGGATATTAGTTCAGCGACTGTATTGGGCAGTATTACAGCGGGAATTGGATATAGCCAATGCCAGAATTTGTTTTCATTCATGAACCTTGCATTCATAAAGCCCAAAACGTTTATATAATATAGCGAACTTGTAGGTGACAAAATATTTGAAATCTATATAAATGGTTTGGGGAACTTTGAACTATGTACTATGATTTTACTTTATCATACGTAGTATGTAAAGTATTGTAATCGTGCCAGGTGAGGTTTTAGCGGAAATGTCTTTTTGGACCCCTTGAACATTTTTGACCCAGGTAAAAAAAAAATTCTGTGTATGTGTGTGTGTTTTTTTTTTGTGGCGACGATTCCGGAGAAACTACTAAGGTGTCGGGACGAAACTTCATATTTAGAAGTTTCATTACCAAACTTAGAGCTGAAAAGCTTTCTGTTGAAAAGGATCCAAAGGAACTGGAGGTTTAGTCTTATAGCATTTTTGAAAGATTTTGCAAATAAGCCGCCATTTCTGGAAATTTGTCGAAATAGTTAAATAATAAATTAAAGTGCCTACAGGAAATTCTGAACAATTTATGACTATGGCATTTTTTGGTAAAATGAATAGTTTAGCTGCATGAGCAAATTCTATTTTATCGAGATCGCTGCATTAAAACTAGTTAGCCAGGCTTTGTCAGATATTGCGATTCTAATGACAGTAGGTAGTGTCAAACGCTGATGTTTTGACAATACCTACTGTCAATATAATCAAAATATCCGTCTAGTTCCAGTAGTTTTATTTTAAAGCAGACATGGCCGATCTCGATCAAATAGAATCTCATGCAGCTAAACTATTAATTTTATATATGGTATGATAAAGTAATGTGCCTGAACGCATCAGATTATTTTTTTTTATTTTTGTCTTCGTGTGTCACTGCCGTGCGTTCGTTCGATATCCAGCATGTTTATAGATGTATTGGGTCCTCATTGCTCGATTTTAATTAATTCCTTTCTAAATTGAAATCGATAATTCACCGATGAGTTATCATGAGTTAATACATTTTTGTCAATTTACTATACTGTATGTATGTCACCCTGTTAAAAAGACTAAATATTATAATAGCAAGCGCGCTCTCTCTACATTAAATCAATATATTTTCTTTTACCGCCTGGCGGCCGCCAGCCAGCTGTATGCATCTGCGACCGTGATGAGAGAGAACACTAATACATTGTAACTTGAGCGAAAGCGAAAGCGCCGACACGCGGCGACAAACTGGCTGAGTACTTCCCCTTCGAATGTACTCGCGTCGACTATGCTCCGCCTTTGCCTGCTTCCTCTAAACCCCCCAACTTCCCCTTATCATAAAACTGTGGCCTGGTTGACGTTGGTGGGGGCCAGGCAGACCACTCCCAGCAAAAAAAAACATCACAACGAAATATTTCGTTTGGAAGTTGCGATGTTTTTAAAACGGAGCCTTAAAAGCAGAGCTATGATTAAAAAAAATCATTTTGGACATGTACTGTTTTTGAACTCTACGAAAAACAGCGTACTTTTTTAACAATATTTGTTTAATTAAAGCATTTAAGCAATATTTTTATTATAATGTAGTGTTTTTGGCGTTCTGATTCCAAACCCGTTGTCATATTTTTTAAATTCAAAATAGCGGGTATTCAATATGGCGACTAGAAAATTTAGAAAGATGTCGGGTGCTTATGTATTATTTGCTGTCATATTTGAAGATCCTGGACTCCAAATCCAATGTCCAATTTTCAAAATTAAAAATGAATCAATATGGCGACCGAAAATGTAAAAAAAATCTTGGATTTGCATAAAACTTATTTCCCGTAATATTTGAATATTGATAATTAAAAATGTCATGTCAGATTTTCAAAATAAGTTCAAAATGGCGGATTATACATGGTTAGTCAAAATTATCGGGGCACCTTAGTAATTCTTTAACCGTAAAGAATTTCAAAGAAGAATTCAAACAAAAGTTTTTTGGTTTTAAACAAGTGATCGTCTGAATATATTTTCAATATACAGAAGTACATTTTATTCTGGAAATTAGGTAAACTTTTTTTTCTAATAGACCAGCAATTCTAAAAGGTTTTGTAAGAATCATTTTTTTATGGGATGCTTACATGGGATGCAAACTATATAACTTGCTACCACGACAAACCAGATCGATAGCCGACATTAAACTCTTTAAATGTACTGTCCGGTCGTATTTATTAGGCGTGACTTGTTATAATGTTAATGAATTTTGTAATTCCTTTTGATTCCGCTTTATATGTTGTGTATGCTGTGTTCTATATTGACATTTCATGTTCTGTCTGTGGATTGGTTACGTGAATAAAGTATTATTATTATTATTATTATTATTATTATTATAAAATGCACCATCTTTGAGTTATGAGCAATTAATCGATCATTAACGGATAAAAAATAAAAAAAATCAAGAAAAATAACTAAACTATGAAATAGAATTAAATAAAACATTCAAGCTGCCAAATTTAAAGAAATGTGTATGTATGTGGGAAAATATTCTTAATTTGAAGTCCAGGAGTTTTCATTAATATAACTAAAAAATTATAGTATTCAAATAAAATCATTTCTACAAAAGAATTAATCCTAGAATTAAAAAAATTTATAAATTGACAGGTGTATGATAAGTTACCAAATTTCCAGAATAAACAATAGTTTATTTAAACACAGAAATGATTTTTTTAGTAATTGGCAAAATATTTAGGTATTTCGGTAATTTCGTCTATTTTTGATTAATTGCTCATAACACAAAAATTATGCATTTTATAAAAAAAATCATGCAAAAGATTCTTAGAATTAATCTTAGAATTAAAAAATGCGTGAAATTACACAGGATGTTCTATTTGAGAAAGGAAAGGTTACCAAATATCCAGAATAAAACGATCAATCTTGTATATTAAAAATATATTTAAACGATAGATTGTTTAAAGCAAAACAACTTTTATCTGAAAACTTTTTTAAAATTGTTTACGGTTCGAAAATTATTTAGGTGTTCCCGTAATTTTGACTAACCTGTATAGTGTATATGGCGATATGATAGAGTATGATATAGAGTTTTATGATATACATGATAGTATTAAATTTCCTCTTCTACGGTGGTAGTCGGTCTGGATGTCACGTGGTAGTAAAATTCTAAATTTTCACCAGTTACATACTTGAGGACTTTTTTTAATATTATCTATCTTTTTGATATTGATATTCATATTGATTACTTCGGCGTACCTCAACAACGATTTTAATGCAAATTACGAAGTTGGCGAATGTTACGACTGATATATCAATAGTAACTGAGTAGAAACGCGTTGCATGAGGGAGAAAAAATCACTGTTCTGGACTTGCTTATTTCGCCCAAGCATCCTCTTTAGGGCGATTCGATAGAATAAATCATTGTGAACATTTTGGCTATTTCAGTTCAAAATTGCCAATTTTGGACTTGTACTGTTTTCGAAATCGCCGATTCAATTAAAGTTTCTAGGACAACTTATTTAGTGTTTATCATGTGGTATGCTATACAGGGCATTACATAATTAGGGTTGCCAACATGGTCATTTTGACCCGGAGACTTCGGGTTTGGCGACCATTCTCCGGGCTACGGGTTTGGAGTTAAATTCTCCGGGTTAACTAAAGATTTTTAAACAAAATATTTAATAATATATTATAATAATATTTTTAAATTTTAAATACAGTCATTGTTATTCTAATCATTCAGTTTGCAGCCATTTACCTTGAAAAAAGGAATTTTTCTCAAAATAAGAAGCACTCTATTACTCAATCTCCACAACAATTTAATTTTTTGAGAGCATGTGAGAAACTTTGAAAGTACCAATTGTAGCATTTTTAGATTTTGTCATATGTCTAGTGAATACATTAGGAATTCTGTAGCGGTACAACGAACGCAGAAGATTGTATCTTGCCTCGATGATCATAGACTGAGACAAATCTAATATTAAAAATGACTTTCAAAAAGACAGGTATTATTCAAAGGTAGGAACTTAAAACTTAAAACTTACTGTAAAAAATATGTTTTGAACTTTCGTTGATTATTTTAATATGTATGTTGATCAGATGATAAGAATTGTCCCAACAATATGTTTCAGTTTGTCCAAGGCAGTTCACAGAATGGTATCACACTGGTCTGTCATAAAACAGATTTTTTTAAATCATGGAGATGACGACAGCGATACTTTGATTTGAACATTTTATTATTATTTAGAGTATTTAGACTATGTATTTACAAAGACTGAGAGATATAGTTATCATTTTTGACTAGAGACACATTTATTATGGGGGTTTATACAAAACGCCAATATTGTCGGAATAAAATGAAAATGAAAACATACTTAGGGAACGTGTAGATAATTACTTCTAACAAAAACACATGATCCCTTAAAAAATGCTCTCAGTACATCAAAATTATGCTTGGTTTAGGTGGTAATATTGGCATTTTGTCTTATGTTGGTTATGTAGTAAAAAAATCGACAATAAAAAGCAGAAACGAAAAGAGGGAAAACTAGTAGACATTAATTGAAATAAATTAATTTACTTAGTAATTAGCATCTAGATCTCATCGTTTTCTACACTATCTATATCCAAACTTCACACCAAAGCGTTACGAAAATAGTATATGTCGAACCCGCACATTTTTGTGGCGGCTGTTATTAATTTAAACTAATGTTTCATAACATAATTATTTTTCTCCGGGTCAGCATAGGCGCAATGTTGGCAACCCTAATTACATTCCAAAATTAGTTAATAATTTTGAGCAAGAGCGGAATGTGGGAAAGCCATTTATTTCTCTTAATTCTGTCAGATATGTACAAATTATTGGCGGTTTAAAGGTTAGATATTGGTCATTAATCTATTACATATAAAAGAATACTTATTAGCTTTAAATATATGGTTGCCCTAAACTTGAGCATTCGGACTGTCAGTACAGAGTAAGAGACCAGAAATTAACCCCTTTGCAATATGGATACACTATACTGTTACGTAGCTCTTACTGGGAGACAGCTCTCGGTCAGGATGGAGATGTAAATAAAAGTCGCACCGCGTATTTACATAGTTCGTGTATTGCTGACACTCAATTACACAATGTAATTAATCTATACTTCGCAACAACCCCCCTCGCAAGCAATTGCTCGACCCATAGCAATAAAGAGGAAAAAATGAACAGCCACGGGACGGGAGAAAAAAAACGCACCAACTTAGTTTTATTTATATACCATGACTAAACTTAAGAGCTGAAAGGGTTTTTTTATCTTACACGATCCGAGAATGTCATTTTCGCGTCTCTATGGAGACACGAAAGATGCCATTTGCCCGCCAGGCCCAGCCAGGCCTGTAATGAACACTTTTCAGCGCTAGCCGCGAAAATAATTATCCCTATAGGTGGCGACCGAATAGTCTGTGACATACAACGTTTTTTGTGCTGCTTTTTGGTTAAATATGTATTTATTAAAAATAATAAAAAATGCTGATATTTTTGTATTGGAAATGTTAGGTTGGTACCACTTCGACGAAACAACAAGTTTAAAAAACAAATTCAAATTGTGACAGATTTATATTTGTTAATTACACATTATACTTACACGTACCTAGATGTATTATGAATATACCAGAAATATTCAAAAGTGGCGCCGATGAGGCAGTAGCAAGCCCCCTGCCTGTCTGTCCTTTTCTTGTAAATGTCACATGCGTAACAACATACTAAACTAAAACTACACTAATCGCTATACTTTATTTATAATTTTCTCAATTTATCGTTTTTAGAATTAGATTTAACAACGGGTAGATATTCCTTACCAACAAACAATCAAATTGGTGATCTTAGTTTATTTGAAATTTGTATATTGTACTTTGCCGCATTAGATCGCGCAAAGTTCCATAGCGGTTCTCCAACCTCGTACGAAATGCGCTTTCGAGTGTGACAGCACAAAAAAGTAATTAACAATACAACTATTTCTTTGGCTTCTGACAAGATTGATTTCAGAGATTTAGTGTGACATTAAATTTCACCAACATCTGTTGTAAGTTTGGAAACATCCAAGATTTGTAACATCTAAAGCTGCGTTCGGATATTGTACTCCGTTGACACCGGGTACACCGTCCAAATGACACTTACGTGTTATTGGGTGTAAAAAGTGTAACGGTGTATAATATCTGAACGCAGCTTACTTAATAACATTCATCTCGCTAATTATTGCAATGAAATGCAGATATTATTGATTTACTCCAAAAATGTTTAGATGTCCATACGTGCAAGAATAACTGTATAATCAACATAGAACTGTCATTCCTGTGAGTAAAAATAATGAAGTGAACGGACAGCTATGACGCACACGACTCTGAGTTTAATTTGACATTATTTGAAATACCCAACACCAATTTTCTACCCCTACATGTACAAAGTGCCATCAGTATCGATATTGCAAAATAAGCCAGCGATTTGAACAAAAATAATTCAACCGGTTCATTCGTTTACATTCGGTGCTAAATGCCCAACGGCCGTGGGAACGATTACGACGCCAGCGGCGGCGCGGTGATGTTTTAGCTTTGAAATAATGGAGTATAATTTATACCCTTTTGTTGTTGTCGGTATAACCGGCAGTACCGATAATGGGATTGGCGGGGCAGGAAAACCAACGGCCGGTTTATTATTGCACGCGTACGCCGCGGAAACAATTGCACGCGTCAAGCTTACACGGTAAACCCAATTTCAAATAATTTGCTTCCTGGTGTATGGGTGTTATCCCAGTGAATATGCAGCAGTGTTTTATTGTTAACGACATGCGGTTGTCCACCCGGATTAGAATTTTTTATGGCTAAATAAGTTCATTTTGTTAAGTTAAATATGTAGGTATTCACAATAGATACGCATGTTTAACGAAACATTCATCATAATGTTTATATTTATGTGTTTTAAAATGCACGTCCAAAATCAGTTGGCTTTCAATTTACATCGTATTCATTCATATTTATAGAAATGATGGTAAATACAAGTAAATAAGCAACTTAAACTACAAAAGTAATAGCGTTGTTTGCAGTAACTGTTTAGAACTTGTTTGTGTACTACATTATATTGGATCAATGAACCAATATTTTAATTTTTCGTGAAAAAGTCAGTCCTTATAAACAGTTTTGGCTGTCCTAAAAAACACCCACCCATAGTGTTGATTTAACATTAAATGTAAAATGTCATAGGCAAAAGTTGTGTTAAATGTAATTTAATGCTCAGATGTCAAGGTTGAATATTTTATATAACTTTCTTAATCAATATTTTTTTTTTATTATTTTATCGTTTGATTTGCAGTCAACAATATTGCCAACAACAAATTCTGACAACTGCATTTGATAATACTATGCCGAGTGTCTGAGTCACAATAACAACAATAACCTGTATTTTCAGTAAAAAAGAATTTTAACATCAGTAATCCGACAAAAATGAAAATATGTACATTCTTTTGTGTTTAATTTAGTGTTTTGCCTTTAAGATTCTGTAAATAAATACCTAAAAATCCTCAAGCTGTTAGGTGTTTGAGACTAAAAGTGCCATTTTTTTTTAAACCAAAATAATTATTAAAGTTATATGGAAAGCATTTACATATTTTATAATTTTTCAGATCCCGATTTAAAAAATCAAGTTCATAACGTGTAACATGAGTTCCAAATTTATTTTTAGGTTATAGTCTTGTAAATTGATTCTAATTCCAGAGATTCTAAACAGTGGTGAATACTAGGACCTAACAGAAATAAAACATAGGTATCCCAGAATGGCGTATTGGGACCAATTCTCTATCTACTATATACATGAGACCTACCACAGCTAAAAAATGTAATAGTCGCCACTTTCGTAGATGACACGGCCTATTATGGCAGTGGCATCAACTATTGGGGAATCTAATAGGAATGTTCAACAAGCTAGTAATCAAATACACCAATGGACCAACAAATGGAAGACCAAGATCGACGAACTGAAATCTGTCCAAATAAATTTTACAAACAAAATAATCTAGGACATACCTCATTACAAGATTAACGACACCATAGTTCCATATGCAAACACTGCAAAGTATTTGGGTATGATTGTGGATCCTAAGTGGGTGGCGAGAACACGTTAAGAAGGAAAAGAGTAGAGCTTGGCTTCAAATGCAGAGAATTGTACTGGCTTTTGGGAAGAAACCAAGTACTAAAACCGATTTGGTTATACGGCATTCAACTTTCGGTTGCGCTAAAAAGACAACAATTTCTTGTACAAAAAAATGTAACTTCTCATAGAAAAAAAATAAGTTAACATCATTTCACCAATTGCAGCGATACCTGCGACGAAACTGATATCGCCCTATTTGCATCCGACAAAATTTATATAAGACACATGTCGTAGGGGTCATATTTTTCTAGACATTTGGGTGTCTCTAGTTAAAACTACTATACTGTATAGGCAGTTGTTAATATAGGCTTTGTCCGATCTAGTCGTTGGATGTTTATCTTTAACTATTGTTGGAAATATACATTATTTATGCGCATTATGCAATAATTGGTGTTCAAGTTAAACAGTACACATGTTCGTAAGATGTTATTGCCATATCTATAAAGTGTGGACTGCGGCTTTGGTTCCTTTCCCTCGAGATACACAGGGCATCTATAAATATCACGGTCGCAAAATTACTGTTATAATTATTGTACAAAATGAATAGACAAATTGTTAACTGCCTTCTCCTTCTTGTTGCTGTGCAGCTTGCAGGTCATTTATGGTGCGCTTGGCAAAGAAAATACTCCAGTAACAGGTACCTACGCTTTAATTCAGTCTAAGGTACAAGTTTCTTTTAACTGCCATGCAAACTGACAATGTTAAACACCCGATTTATAACAGATTCGGCCTTTGTAAAGCAAGGATATTCGTGCCAAAGTGAAGATTCATCAATTGGGCTTATGAAGGATGGTGCAGTCAACTCAAACTATTCACCAACTATATGCACCCGGGTTTCGTGTGATCAAGGATTAATCATATTCGAAAGGTGTCAATTTTGTATTACTGATTACACAGTGATGCTAAAACTAATTCATTTCCGCTGTTCTTCATCCTCAGTGCCAGGAAAAATAATCCCAGAAGATCCTACACAACCATACCCACAATGTTGTCCACATCCAGCTTACCATGTTACTGTCAGTATTGTTAATTATTCGTTTATTCACTTATTTCTAAATACACAAGATCAAGCGTCTTGATTACTGTCTCATTCACTACTTACACTGATTTGTCTACCGTCGGAGTACACTGTTGAAATAAAATTGAGGACGCCAAGCAAATCAAGATAAAACCGCTCCTCAGACTTTTGGTGAGGATTATTTAAATTAAATGTTCACAGTTTATAGGCGATAATAATATATAATTTAGAAGCGTTTAAAATATATCAATTTGCAGAGTAAAGAAAATATATGGAACGCAATTTTTTTTATAAAAATATTAATTAAACAGGTATATAGATCAAAGGACTTTCCATAGGGAAAGTGCCAACTAAACTCTTCGAACTAGTTCAGTAAAATATGTCAAAAGCAGAGCTCAGTGAGTGAAGTGTTAGTGCTTATAGTAGTGACTAGTGGATCGCCTATTATAGTCAAGTAATTAGTTTTTAGAATTCAGATTCACATTAGTTTCAATACGTTAAAGCGTCATCCGGTTATTAACAGCGAAATGACGATGTGTCGCCGTCTGGTGACCGCGTCGTAAACCTGTTATTCGAGAAATTAAGAGTCCTGTCCAACAGCTGATCGACAGAAGCTTGGCTGTTTTTGATAAGTTTAGAAAAATCAGTCGAGAATTTGGTCTTTGCGTGGGGATGTCGACGTTTTCGCTAAAGCTACTTTGGAACAAGATAGACTTTGCCGACGTGCGGTCAACATTATACGGTCTAACGTCTTTAACGCTGTTTAAATTTATTTTTGCACACGTAATCAGGCTGTCCGTTGTATACTGATTTTTTACAATGCTTACCAACATAACATGGCAACTCTAAAAATTACTGTGATAAATTGTTGACATAACGACATAACCTACGTTGAGAATTTGAGATATTTATCATATATTTATATAACTTCAACATTTGTCTACGGTTTATGTAGTGATATCTGCAAAAACACACGTACTAAGAATATACGAAATATTTGAAAGTGTAAGGTTATGTGCCCATTTATACCTACAATATGTACGTAGCATTATGTGTGTGAAGAAATACGTGTACACATACGTATATACATCAATAGCACAGGGATTTGATAACGTATAAGAAAAACAAAACACTTAATAAGTTATTCTTTATTTACCAATTTGTAATTAATATATTATAAGACAATTAGATAACATATTATATAGCTTTATTAAAACTATATTATAATGTCAACATAAAATCACAAAAATGACGATGCTCGCTATCATCAGTCACGCATATGGTTCGTAATGCTTGTTCGGTTCTTCGGGGGTAATTTCAATAGAATCTGCGGTTTGTTGTCTTCAACATAAATTCTCCATACACTTTGCACTTGAGAAGAAAAACATCTGGACTCAGTGGTTGACAAGTCGACTATGTCCCATTATATAACATTTCACGTATAATAATATTATAGACGTCTTCCAGTAATATTATCAACAAATTTGATACAAAATCGGTAATCTTTAGCATACCTCGGTGATTTTATTGTCAGTTCATGGAAATTATGAAAATTAGTAATCACATCTCTTGTCTAGAAATCCTCTTCGATCAACAAAATAGTACATCAGGATTTTGATTCTCCGTAATGTAATTTGAATCTAATTACAAAACCCGTAATGAGGTTCTGCATCATACCATACTTGGAGCTTGAATTCTCTGGTGGTAGAATGGATAAAACAGCACTGTTTATATGTATATTCTGCTAGCTAACCTAAGAATTGGCACAAACTTGATTGATGTCTGATACAATGGTAGAATTTTTATGTAATCTTCTAATTTCGATTGGAATACTGCTTTGTACGGTGTTTTCTTTATTTTCAGATTATATCTGATTTCTAGGTTAGAGCTCTCGAAATCTGTCCAGTAAAGTATAAATGTGAATTTTAGCGAGTTACAGACTTTTTGTGGTATTTGGTAGATAGAGATAGACCCATTACTATTATCTTCGTCTAATGACGACTAGTTCTCGAGAACACCGTAGATGGACACACTGTTCAGACTCGAACATGGATGGAAAAATTAGGGAAATACGACGCCGATTCTTCAAAGGTGTGGCTTTATTTCTTTTCATTTATAGGATTTTTTTCAAATTGTACATTGACATAAAGTGGAACTACTGCGGCGCATCGCAAAAATACATAATTGAAATGTTATTCCTGAAATCAGGATATTACCCGTCCTCCAATTATACGTCTATCGTTGAGCAGCAATTGTTTAAAATTGGGCATGGGTATAATAAATATGGAGATGTGACGCACTAGAATAGTTAATTCAGATTGTTGTAATCTTATAAGATGCTATCATTATTCAATAATTAACCCACAGGAGCATTGAACTGTTTGAATAATTGGACCAATAGGGGACCACCAGAGCTGAGCAGAACAGCAGGACCAGCCTCTTAAAAGTTAGGTGCAATACGTCTAGTTACCGCCACCTAGTGGCAGACCGTATGGCTACATGACAGTCTCTGTAAGAAAAACATGAGGTTCCCATTAAAAAAAGTTCTACAATTTTGTATAAATTTTTTTATTTTGACTATAAAACATTTAATGTGCTTTCGGTAGTTACGCGCTGACAGTATAATGATTTTATCTATGTCAACATAAAATATTTACATGATGTATACCTACGTACATTTAGCAATGTCACATCAAATTTACTTATTCCTTCAGGCGTGAGATACACAGCACAGGTAAACAGAGGCACATTGTAATAATTGCGCAGCAGCAATCCAGGCAGCTAGTTCTGCACTATTCCCATTAAACTAATGTGAATAGCGAAGGCGCAGTTGCTACTATCTGCAGATGAGATTTTCCGTGTCGTTACACCTAAACGAGATACTCATTACTGGAACAACTTGAAACTTTATAAAATCCTTAGCCTCGGTAATTGAGTAATCCTAGGCGAAACTTATCTACGGTGACGGGTTGCCAGAGGGTATATTCAAATACGATACCGTCAACGCGGAAGTGGGTAACCTTAAACAGTTTATCGCATTTAGAAGCTGTGCGCACTAAACGTTACTAAAACCACATTGGTTCAATCGGAACCGTCCGCATTAGTAAGACCGCGCGTTTTAGAAATAAAAATTATTTCTTTTTATTTTATTTATCTGGTCGTCGCGAGAACGCTAGTGCGAACTAGGCCTTAAAACGGTGAGTAGGCATTTCTATGGGACCGCTGCAGCTACTATACAGGAAGTCGTAAGGGACATGGGCGCCCGCAGAGATATTTTCAGGGGGGTGCAAAACTAAACCCACCATTGGGTTGAGTTTAGAGTTCATCATCACCAAAAAGTAGAGTAACCGTCCTGCTTTTTGGAAAGAACCAACCGGACAAAAACATCTTGGCAAAGAAAAATCCCGGAGGTCAATTTTTTAATATCTTGTTTGGAAGCGTCTCCTTTTGAAAATATTAATTTAGTATTAAAAAGACATTTCTATTTTCCAAGCTAATATAAATTTGCACTGTACAATAATTTTTAGCTTAATGAAAAGCATTCAAAAAATGCTTTTGGATGTAGATACTACACGATCTATTTTCACATATTTCCAGTTACTTAATTGGTCAAAAATAAATAATATTCAATCCAAATCTGACGGCGAAAATTGTTAATTGTTTTTGAGAAAAAGTGTAAAAAAACGTGGATGTATAAAAAAGAATACCTCAAAAAGAATGTCTCAAAATCAGATTCAATTTACAATTTCTGCGTCAAAAACTTTTAAGCATTTTTCCGATTCTACGAAAGAAAAGATACCATAATCAGTTGTAACTTGTTCGTTTTCTTTTCTTTGTTGGCCAGGGTTAATTTATTTTCGATTATTGTATTTTTAACGAATTTTTAACGAATAAACTCAGGAAATCTGAGATCGTTTTTATGTATAAAGTCAAAATTTTCTTAATTATTTTATTATTAAGTTAATAATTGAAGGCATGCGAATGAAAACTGGACAAAATCATATGGTTTCCTATGGTCTTTATCCACTTTTCATTCTGAGCTCATTGTTGACTGCAAATTTATTTTACTTAAAAACATTACATTTTTTCAACCGATGTTTTGAAAAGGTTAATTAATTAATTATGAAGCGTCCTAATTCAAGATGATACAAAAGTGTGTTCTGTTATTTATATACATACTTTATATTTATACTTTACAATTTTAGTCATTGGACTACAAAGATTAGTCGATATTTGTATTAAAACAGTAAACCAGTACCTAGATGACATCAAATTAAAACAACTGATCTGGCAACACTCCTACCAGTTATCTTGGCACAAAATGTGCTGTCAAAAGTCACATAAATTGGAAATCAATGAAAAAAACTCAATTTTTTACGTAAAATGTTATTTTTTATGTGAAAATATCATTTTTTACACTAGTTGTTGATCACCCGATATAATACTTATTACCACGGAGGGTCTAGCGGTGGTAGAAGCAGTGATCATACAGCAGTACCATATACACCATCGTCTGGAGTAGTAAAATATTGCCACCTTTTAATTTTGTGAAGATAGACACGCAAAAACCGGATATATGACGTTTAACAATTCGTTGGCAAAAACTCGTGCAAATGTCAAACCTAAGCACTGTAGTTTTGCGTCTTGTTGCCAAAATTTGCGTTTCTGGCACCCATTTTAGCTTCTCCGAGGAGTAGACCTCTCCCCAGATTGGCCGAAATTTCTAAAATTCTCCGGGGGACTGTGAGTCACGTTTAGTATATAAGACTAGGAGAATGTGCAGGCCTAATAGGCCTGCTGGTCGACCTAGGTAGATCGCCGAAACGTTAAGCGAGAGACAAAAAGCCCGGATGCTCTTACACGCGCGACGTGATTATGCTCGTACGTTCGGCGCGGTTACGGGGCGAAATCTATTGCTTCGTAGCGTAACCTCAACAGCGTCATGATAATGTGTCGCCGTCTGGTGACCGCGTCGCGAAGCGCGCGGCCGTCGCCTAGCAACCCCATGGCGACGCGCTGACGAGTACAGTCCCAATCGATAATCCATAAATTTAGCCGAATCGAGGTAAAAATAACGAGAACTGGGCCGAAAATTGACGAAATCGAAAGCCTAAGCACTGTAGAATCAAATTTCAGGCGGAAAATCGGCGCCTGCGGCGCCGATTTTTGCTTCTCCGAGTCCGCCTGTATGTCACAATATTATTAATATTACTTTAGACAAGTATGTCGTTAAACATTTTCAGCTCCTATTGGTAATTTTTGCTGGCACGTGTTTGAAGCGTTCGCTATTTGACGTTTTCGATTGTGGATGAATCGAGGACCGCCATTGTCAGCATTCGCCAGAAGGAACCAAAGAGTATTATCGGTCTGATGATGGGCTTAAATAGAGCCGAATTGAAATTGTAAATTTTAGATTGAGGTCCTGATTTGTCGAAATAATTTTTGTTTTTGATATTTAGAGATTTTAGTTTCCCTGTCTAGATTTTCGCTATTTTTGCTTTTAAACAATAAATTAATAGTGTTTTGAACGTTTGAACTATGGTATTCCCATAATTCAAAATAAGGTCGAACTTATAAGTCTGATAAGTCTAGTGAGTGAGTGTGGACGTACTAAACGTGGTCCTATAATAACAGTTAAAACAAGTGGGACCAGGTGAGTCATATTAGGCGAATCTAGTATCGATTGTAGAGCGAAAAATTAGCAAAACATCCATACTGAACACATTAGATTGCGCCAAGCGTAGAGTAAGCAGTAGCCAACTAAACAAATAACACCAATCTTGCTAGACCGAGCGGGTTGTCTTTTTTTCTGTCTTACCTTAAACCGTAGAAATACGAGTTCCCGAAGTATATCGGCGGTCCCAAAACGTTTCAGAATAACATCAAAAACTGAACTAAGGCGACCGACTGATAATTTAAGTTCTTGTATCCTTTCCTAAATACCGAGGCCCTCTTGTGTATGTGCAGAGTGAGTCACGCAGACAGGCCGCTGGTGTGTGAAGATATCGTAACGTTGTGTATATTCCCTAACCCTTTGTTTGAAATTTCTTCCCACTATCCCGCCAAAGCCGCCAAAAAACACACGACAACGAGCAATAACAACAGGTGACCACGATGACGAAGAAAATAAAACAAAACAAACGACCAGGAGAAATTAAAAAAAAATTTTGAAGAAATTCAAAGATCTATGAATTTCATGAACGATAAGTTCGAGGAAATGCAGAAACCACAACTGGAGATGGAAAAACTACTGAAAGGAGAAAGGAAAGAGAAGGAAGAACTGAGAGATAGGGTGAGAATATTAGAAAACACATTGGAAAAGAACGAATTTGAAGAAATAGCAACAAACGTAATAATATCAGGTGTGGAAAGGCAGGAGAAAACAAACGAGAACACGACATTATTCTTTTCATTGACCATTGCCCGGCCCATCCTAAAGACTCAGAGAAGAATACAACAAAGATTAAAATATATCAAGATTGCTCTATTTTGCGAACACCATATCAAAGTGGCAACCACTTGATCAAGGTGTCATACAAAATGTTAAATATCATTAAGGCCGCAGATTAATGGACTGCGTTGACGAAATAACAAACGGATGGAATCTCTACGTTAAACCGGAGACTATTTCTAATTGTTTCAAAATGCCGACTTTGGTCAGTATTCTGAGTGAGAGGAAGAGTATGAAATTCCTTTGATTTTTCTAGTTAACGCTCGAAAAGAAGAAGAGATGACGAAATTGAACAGCTTGGAAAAATTTCACAAATACACAAGGTGTCACCTTTCATATTTTTTTGGATGACTATATTAATACTATACTGTATTCAATTGAATATTCAATTAAATTGAAAACAGTATTCAGTTAGCTCTGAAGAAGCGAGCAACATGGTTCGCGAAACGTCAGCATTTACAAATCTTGACACAAGTCATAACCCGGAAGCAGTTTATTTTCTAAATGATTCTGGCTGTGAAAGCCTACGTATTTACTTAATACATACATTATCAGGCCAATTCTGTAACGCAGTTGTTACGTAGCAAGTTGCTACGTAGCAGCTACGTTAACGACTTTCGTTAACCACCTTGTTAACGACTTTAATAAGATTTCGTATTCTATATCGAAAAATTAACCACTCGTTAAGAATAATGCGTTTAACAACAGTGGTTAACTGTTGATGGTCATGGCGGTCTTCAATGTTGCGTCACGAAATTGTGTTAGCAAATCTCAGATTTGGATTCAGCACGCCCCCCCCCCCCCCCCCCCGAAAATACCTTTTGACATATAGAATGGAAGACATAAAAACTACCCCACAACTTTCCTGGTAAAAACTCAATTTGACTGGATTAAATATAAATGTACCTAAATTATTAGTTTCAGAACTGCTTTGTAAACGGTACACCGTTTAAGCAATTTTAAGGTGAAGAAGCGGAAATTTTCTGTGATATTATTAAGTAATAAAGAACTATTCAATTTGTTGCACATTTTCTGGGACACTTTGTATATTCCAGAATAAACAGCTGAAAATGGTAAATATCGCTTAAGGTGGTGACCTAAGAGTGGTCGCCGAACCTCAAACACAAGTCATGAGTACTTCAATGTAGGGATGTTCGATACGATACGATATTTTTAAGTACCGGTACTTTACATTCCGATATCCGATATTTTGTACCGGTACTATAGCATCCAATACGGTACGATACGATACGTTTTTAGACGATATTGTATCGCGGTATTTGTTGTTGCCAACAACTAGCGTACTCTAGCGGCAAACCATTATAAGTTTATTTTACAAGTGATACTGATTACAACGAAGGCATTTGTATTTGTGTTCTTTTACAGTGTCAGTAAACGATCACGGAAATTCCGACTAAAATTTAACCTCACTTTGGTGTGCAAATCTTTGAGTGCGAAAGTCATTAAATCCATTAGCCATAGTGCTTTTTACAAGCAAAATACATACAAACATGCCTCGTTCGTCGAGTAGCGAATGGAAAGTGTTTATTAAAACAAGTTGGGTGGAAAATGCGAACTTTGTAACACTGACGCTAAAATTGCGGAATTTACGATAAACTTGAAAAAAAAAAACACCGTCAGCGGTGGCATCCAACATACAGATTAGAAACAAAGAAAACACTGATGGTTCTGTGGGTGGTACCAGGGTGAAACAAGTAGTACCGTATGTCATAATATAGCAGTGTTTAATATTTTCTTCGGAAAAATACATTCATAATGCATTTATACAGGGTGTTCCTAAATATCATGTAAATACGAAAAGGGGTAATTCTTTGGCTTATTTAATAACTAAAAATTCATATGAACATAGGTTCGCAAACGCTTCGTTGCCGATCTACAGAGTGTTGAAATTTCAAAATTTTTTTAGTTTTTTCTTTATAGCTCTTGTAGTTTTTGAGATATTTAGCTCTAGTTTGGAATATGGGTTACGCTGTAGGACTTACATCATTGGGCATACCAAATGGTTTTAAGAATCTACAGGGAGATATTTTTTCAGGGGTCATGCCCCCTTTTCCCCCATGAACTTTTTTTCGGTGCGCCGCTGATGGATTCTAAAATACAAAATGCATTTTTTGTTTTGTTCTAAAGCATTTTAATCTCTTGTAGTTTTTTCGTATTTACCACCGTTATCGAGAAAAAAAATAAAAGCTTTTCTGTGTTTCGCTAGATGAAATTAAAGTTTTTTAAATAATTGGTCTGGTATGCCTTGGCTTGACTTAGATAGCTTTTTGTTTGTATTTATTTTGACATTTTATTCGCCACCAACTGTTAAAAATTAAAACTAGGATACAATTTCAACACCCTGTAGATCGGCAACGAAGCGTTTGCGGACCTATGTTTATATGAATTTTTAGTCATTAAATAAGCCAAAGAGTTATCCCTTTTCGTATTTACATGATATTTAGGAACACCCTGTATATTTTGTACAAAATCATAATTAAAAAGCCCACTAATTTCTGGAAAACACTGGGGGTACCATGGTCAATGAAGTAGTTCCTATACCATGGGTGGTACGATACTTTACATATTCCTATACTTTTAAGGCGAGAGTTGTGCAGTGTTATTTCGACAATAATTGTTAAATTGTTGCGGTTTTTTGACGTACTTCAAAATGATATCTATCAATTGGCATGTATTATGAACATTCTATTGAATGTAAATGCACATGCCAACTCTGGCTGAAAATACAGTATAATGAATGATCTCCTTTTTCAGCATTGTGAAACATTTGTAATCCTTTTCTACAATACCGGATAACCGGTGCTGCACTTGCATTGCGACCATATAAACTATTTTGTTACGTTTTCTATAGGAGGCAAAAAAGCACTACAGAGAAAGAAAGTTTCAAATATTTAATAAAAACCGCGAATGCGTACTATATTCAGCTGGGTTTTTATGTATACCTACATATGATATATGCTATTTTAAAATAAAAATACATATTCAATGTGTGTGGTATCTACCGCTACGCAAAATATTTTTGTTTATTCGAAATTACGTCTTGAAAAAAATGTACCGGTACCGATGTACCGGTACTTTGAGCTCCGGTATGGTACAGAACCGGTACATTTGATACGATACAATACGATACGCCATACCGGTACAGCAAGGTGTATCGGAACATCCCTACAGTTCAATGCCGCTTGTGAGCAAACTCTAGAATTTTAAATAATAAGTTCATCCTTCAAGGATTACTTTGAGACCCTTTTGAAACCTCCAGATTACAGGGTTACGTCGCAATATATACGCAAATTTTGCAAAAATCACGAATTTTTGGGGTTTTGACCTCGTTTAACTCAAAATTGTGACGTAATGGAACCCTCTTGCCCATGACAAATATACTACTTATTATGTTACCCTTCGAAATAAATGATAACGGTTCATGTTAAAAAGTCTTGTCACACAGTGTTATTCAAATACCTACCTAATTTCAATCGCGAATTATACATCACTACTATAAATTTGCCGATATCCTATGTCTCTGTCTAACATTTCCTTATCACGTTGTATGCGTTGCGAGTTGAGCGCTAGAAACCAGTTTTTCTATATTTTGACGAGTCCGTGCAAATGCATTTGTGAACCACGTTCTGATTTGAAATTATCGCGTATTTACAAACGTCGCGTTTCTTCGTGGTTATGTTTCAATATTTCCCGTGTTTGAATTGATAATTGTAGTGAACTTTATAGCGATTATTATTTAGACTATTTGTGGTGTTCCCTGTGATAATTTTGAAGGCCCTACGCTGAGGTATAAACCAGGAAATTAGCTGTAATTAAGGTAGGATTAATTTTTCTGCACGTTTTCGTTTGCTCTACCTTGTTTGTATTGCATTTCTGATTCATTTCGGTGTTGATACAACCCCCACGAAAGGGTTGTTGGTACAACTAACCTATCCCATAAATCGAACATATTTCACTAGTTGTTTACGGGATAGGTGAGTTGTGCCAACAACCCCTTTGTGGGGATTGTTTGGCACAATGGCAGCTTGTCAGGTGTGCAGGAAAATACTCGAAAGATACTACACATCGCACAGTGGTTGATATACTCAATCTAGACGCTCAAAACTATGTATTTTGATATCACATAATTGTTTATTGTTCTGACTAGAATAAATGCCTTCAAACCTTTCAAACCACAATCCGAATAATGAAAGGCACTAAAGGACTATTACGATCTGTATATCATGAAGAAAACTACTATGTCAATGAATTATCAAAGCAAGGCAGAACATGCAATTATTTGTCTTTGTTAATGTCTATTTTATCACGTTCTGTCAGAAGTGGTTGAAGTTATGTGAAATGGATCAAATTCAGCAAGGTACGTCCTTTATTGAGAATGTTTAAAATTGTCTATAACTAATAGCGTTTATGAATTCTGAATATTTATTTTATGGTCAATCAATCTCGTAGATTGTACAGCATTACCTAATGTTTTGGACACAAACTCAAAAGTTTATCATTGTGTACACAACTGTTTATTATAATTTTGTAGCCAATAGTATATTTTATCAAGCACATAATGAATTTGCTGCCCGAATGTGCCCTATCTTTTTTAATTTATTTTTTAGTTTTGTCGAACGGGTTTGCCCGTTTGGATCTATTTGACTGTACGTGGCCGTACTTGGTCAGGGCAACGTCGAAGAATTGTGGAAGCACTTTACGCAAAAATTAAATTTGTGCAAAGGTCCACAGATCATAGCTGCTCAGTTAAATCGCGTAAAATGAATTATTCTTATTGTTATTCTTATTCTTCTGCGACTTCGCGTCTTAGTGCATTTCTGAATTGTGAGGTTAGGTTATTCGGATAACCACAAGTATCAATTAAAGGGGTTCATTAATACGACAACTGCTTAAATTCTAGTAGTTGTGGTTAAAAGTTTTAATGGTTTTCCCGTTTATTGGATACTAAGTTAATTCTTTAACAATGATCATTTAATTTAACTGTGGTAATCTTTCCACTGTACAATTAATAAATTTAACAAACCTGTTTTAATAGTCGACGAATTGTAACAAAATTGTACTTGACTATAACATTATTTTTTTACTTGCGTAGATATACATCCTAGGTAAAGCCAAAGGAAGTATTCCCTAAGTTCCTTCTGGAAATTGTTAGGTAACCTCTAAAATAAAAATATAAGTTAAATCAAAATACCTGTCATACTTAGTTATTAGTAAAAACAAAATTAATCACCTTTCATGTAAATGTTCTATTTCATTTACCACTTGTTACCATTCACGATACATATACCATAAACCAAACAATCCTTTTTTTTTTAAGGTTCAAGACTTGAAGAGTGTTTAGCAACACGTCCCGGTCGCTATCGGTTGCTACGTAGTTCGTAGCCACTGAGTTCGCCACTCAACTGGTGGCAAACTATTTAACCACTGGATATGTTACAGAATACCATTTTAAATTTTAACAACGTTGCTAAGAAATTTAACCACTTGCTACGTAGCAACTGCGTTACAGAATTGGCCTGATTATGTGTTTTATTCAGGGTTCGGAAATATTCATTTATGAACGTTCGCGTACGTACATTTATGATTTTACACGTGAACGTGAACGTTTCAATATTCTCCGATGCGTTCTCGTTCGCGAACGAGAAGCATAAAACAAGTCCAGATCGTTCGCGTTCGCGTATGTTAGGTAGCAAAAATGTCTGCTGTTGTTCGTACGCGTGTGTATTGGTGAGTCACACAGCGTGCGTTCTTATATGTAGCTATCAGTTGCATCGATACGTTCGCGAACGGTCACTGCTGTCGTTCGCGTTCATAGGTGAATGTAACTGCTGCGTCAAACATTCGCGGAAAGTTGGTGTGGTTCTATTCTATCTTCCATGCGTTTCAGATTTATAAAAAAAGTTGCGGGAGATTATCAGAAATTGTTCAGAACTCTCCAAGGATCAAATCCACAACCACTGCCCCCACCCTCCCCTGCAGTACCCTAAAAATCAGGCAACATTTTCCCCAAATTTACAGTTTTACAAAGTTACGTCATTTCATTATTTCTTTTTGCAGAAATTACTATTATTGGATTATTGACATATTTTTTGTCATTTATAAACTAATTTAAAATTGTTTAAACAATTACTTTTTGTTTAAACAAAAATATACGATGTTACGAACATACTTTTCCTTTTTTTGCAAAAATTATTAAATGCTTGTTTTTTTGTCACTTATTAACTAATTAGCAATTGTTTAAACAATGGCCATTTGTTTAAACAAAAATATTTGATGTTACGCACATATTTTTCTAATTATGCAGAAATTATTAGATTATTGGCTTTTTTGTCATTTATTAACTAATTTGCAGTTGTTCAAACAAATGCCATTTGTTTACAAAAATATTCAATGTTACGGACATATAATTTCTTTTGAGAAATAAAATTATATTAGATTGTTGGCATTGTTAGTCATTAATTAACTAATTTGCAATAGTCAAAATAATAATAATTAGTGTTGCAACCACATTATTGGTTTGACCGATAGCGTAAAACCTCCAAAATTAGAGACCAGAAATCCTACAATAATTTTTGCCAAGAAATACGTACCAATATTGTATATTATTGTTTATACAAATTTATTTGTTCAAACAATTGCACATTAAGTAACAAATTACAAAAAACATGCCAACAATGTAACAATAATAATTTCTACAAAAAGAAAAACAAAACCATTGTAAATTTTTGTTTAAACAAATGGTAATTGTTTAAAGAATTGCAAATTCGTTAAATGACAAAAACACAATAATATAATAATAGTTTCTGCAATAAATATAAAAAATATATCCGTAAGAATGTATATATTTGTTTAATCAAATAGTATTTGTTTAAACAAATAGTATTTGTTTAAACAATTACAAATTAGTTAATAAATGTGAAAAAAATGCCAATAATCTAGTAATAATTTATGCAACTGTAGAAAATTATTCCATTACAATGTATATATTTGTTTAAATAAATGGTATTTGTTTAAACAATTGCAAATTAGTTAATAAATGACAAAAAAGCCAATAATCTAATAATTTCTACACAATTAGAAAAATATGTGCGTAACATCAAATATTTTTGTTTGAAACAAATGGTAATTGTTTAAACAATTGCTAATTAGTTAATAAATGACTAAAGAAAATAATAATTTAATAATTTTTGCAAAAAAATGGAAAAATATGTTCGTAACATCGTATATTATTGTTTAAACAAATGGTAATTGTTTAAACAATTTTAAATTAACTAGAAATGAATATACGGACATACCGTATCATACGGACATACTACCGTAATGATCAAATATTCAATGTATCTAAGATGGTGATATCCAGGCGGGATGCAATTTTTTAAATAAATCAAATATTACAGCCACAACCAATTGCAAAGAAGTTAATTTAATGACAAAGAAGAATAATCTAATAATAACTTCTCCAAAAAAAGGAAACTTGTCCGTAATATTGTATATTTTTGTAAGCAAGTGATTGTAAATGACAAAAATGCCAATAACCTAATAATAATTTCCTTTAAAAAATATGTCCGCAATATTGTATATATTTGTTTAACAATTGGTATTTGTTAAACAATTGCTAATTAGTTAATAAATGACACAAAAGCCAATAATTTAATACTTTCTGCAAAAAATGGAAAAATATATTTGTAACATCGCATATTTTTGTTTAAACAAATGGTAATTGTTTAAACAATTTTAAATTAGTTTTTAGGGTACTGCAGGGGAGGGTGGGGGCTGGGAAAAAAATAGTGGTTGTGGATGTGATCCTTGGGGAGTTCTGAACAATTTCTGATAATCTCCCGCAAGTTTCTTTCTAAATCCGAAACGCATAGAAGATAGAATAGAACCACACCAAATTTCCGCGAATGTTTAACGCAGCACTTACATTCACCTATGAACGCGAACGACAGCAGTGAACGTTCGCGAACGTATCGATGCAACTTATAGGTACATATATGAACGCTCGCTGTGTGATTCACCAATACACACACGTACGAACAACAGCGGAAATTGTGTCTACCTAACACACGCGAACGCGAACGGTCTGGACTTGTTTTATGCTTCTCGTTCGCGAATGAGAACTCATCAGATAATATTGAAACGTTCACATTCTCGTTCGCGTACGAACGGGAGTGAATGTTTCCGAACCCTGGTTTTATTTGATAACTGGAAGTCTTGATAAATCTATTTTGTGGCGTCATGGTTCGAGTTATCGATGTTCGATTGTATTAGAATTAGAATGTTACATATTATACTTAATATTATTACATGGAATTATTAATTAAACTTTCTTTAATTTAATGTACCCAAAGTTAATTTACTACTATCAACAATTTGCAAAAAATAATGTAATAATAAAAAAATGATTTGACCACTTCATACACTATAGAGTATAGATAACTGTAACATCACGTAGGGAACTGCACAATACATGACTTTTCACAATTCTACTGTAGTTTAACATTACTAAGTATAATTCACTCTTATAAACTACCACTTGATGAACTTGAATTTTTTTTGAGAAGTGCTACAGTGATGTCGCGTGTTGCCCGCAAAAATACTCTAGATTGTAAATTAACTCAATATAGTAACAAGAACTTCTGAAAAGAAAAAAGTAACTCTTTGAAAAGAAATTTCCTCCATTACTCGCCTCTTTGTCATAAATTTGGCTTGTGGTAACTCGTTGTAACGGCCAGGAATTTTATGAAAAGAACCGTCTTTTTCCATTTTCTCTGCAACGAAACAACTAAGAAACATCGAATATTCCAGATTACCAAAGTCTTCGGGTTTAATTAGAAATCTTCCTTTCTTTTGCTTCCATTAGAACTCGAGGAGCAGAATCCCGCTTTGAGCCGTCGACCTAATTACGGCCCACTTGAGCCTCATTTCGATCGTGTTTATCACCCAGCTCATTTGTTTTTCGAAGCTGCTTTTCATCCGTCATCTTCGGGAATTCGCAAATCGAAGTTACCCTCCGTTAATTAGCGACGAGGTTGTTCTGGAGATGCCTAACGGGCGAAAGACTAAAAAACCGCTCCATCTGCATTTAATTGGCATCCTGTTAAGCTTAGCGGTAAATTTTTGCTTGCGGGGTTAGGACCCGGATATTTTTTGCGCACACCGGAAGAATGACGCCCGAATTTATTTTATTTTTTGTACTAGTTTTTACTGTGCAAGGGACCGGTAAATAATTACTCATCGAGAGAGAACTTATACAGAGGTTTATTTTAAAACTTCTGTCCCTAAATAACTTTAGGTATATAGGAAAAGAAAATATTTGAATTGTGTATTAACTTCCTACCAACCCATTTTTAAATAGCACTTCAAATGTCTATGGAATTAAGTTACACTGAAAATTTCATAGGGTTTTAACAACAAATAACTTGAAACTGACTATGTGTAATGATTTGGAAACATATGTTTCAAGGTTGATCTAGCTCTTTAGGTGCATTTATACAGGGTCATTAAAAATGTAGTCAACGTAGGCCATGCCCATGTTAATAACTTTTTAATAAATTAATTAGTTATAAACTCAACTATAAACTAAACTTGGCCACTGGGCAATATTCGGTTTATTTCAGCAGACTCACAAAGGGGTACAACCGTTATTTTTCTTTTAATTGAATTCTAAACTTTCAAAGTGGGAAAAAGTTTCTAAACATATTCTAACATATTTGCATAACAAAATGCTGTGTTAAAAAATAAATAAGTTGACTTATGATTCGTATGACTTCCCACATGTAATTAAAGAAACATATTCTTGAGATAACTAACTGGTGGTAGTGCCTCAAAGACGTACCCTGCAAATTGAATAATATTCAAGGACGTAATAATCAGAGAGCATTCATCTATTTTTCAAGATGTTCTGCTTCGAGTTTTACTTAACTTTACTATAATTACTATAAGTAAACGACGCAACATTGTAACGCAATTTTTGTAGAACGAACATGCAGTGAGCGCGTAGTATGGAACTATGGTAACAACAAAATCTGAATCGTTTTGTTATTTGTAAAAAATCCTCGGACACGTCGATTTTTCATTATCAAAATACATACATTTACTTAAAATTTTAATTAATTTTTTTAAATAATTTAAATAATTCAATTTCTGACCTTCAATTATTTTCGAATTATAATAATAATAAATCGTCTTTATTTGCTCCAAAATAAACATCAATACTTACAATAAAAAACAAATTTAACAAAATAGATTTCAAGGAAACGTAACATTAACTACGTAAAAAGAGAATAATAATAAATAATAAAAAAAAACTCTAGAGAAAAAATAAAATAAATTCAAAACGTAGAGTAGAGTAAATGATGGCGAAGGCTCAACATAAAGTTGCTTTTCAGCTTAACCATGAAGAAATAAATAAAAAAAGCTATTAAATTCTATTGCAATTCGATTAATTTGCGTTTTGCGCATTAATTAGGTGCTCCCTTAAAAGTTTCCTGAACATTTGCTTGTTTTTTCCCTTAATAAACTGCGGTATGTTATTATAATTTGTGTGTGCCGTGAAAGTGAAAGATCTCTGAAACAAGGCTGATTTATGACTTGGGATAGTTACAAAGTTTTTATTCCTAATATTAACGTTGTGCATATCGCTTCGTAATTTGATTTTCCTGTAGAGATATAAAGGTGCTTTAGAAAGAATGATCTTATGTATCAGACATACCATTTGAAGCGTTCTTCTGTTCTCCATGGATAGCCAGTTTTGCATCTGTAAAAAAAATTCTCAAATTTTCTAATACCGTAAATGAAACGAAGACACGAGTTTTGGATGCGTTGTATTCGTCTCGCGGTATCGTATTTTAAGCAAGGCCCGTATATTTCATTAGCATAATTAAAGAAACTTAATGTTAAAGTATCACAAAGCATTTTCTTGATTTTGGTATTAAACAAACTTCTATGTGGATAAAGCCATTTTAGACCGATACAAGCATTTTTGACACATTTCTGAATATGTTTCTCGAATCTAAGGGAATTGTCCATGACTAAACCCAGATTTTTTACTTTTACAGCAGATTGGAATGGCGACACTATCGATGTTAAAAAACGAAATCGTTTTGGTATTTAAAAACATTCTTTTCTGACCCAAATATGATTGCACACGACTTATTAGGGTTCAATTGCAGCGAGTGTTTCTTAGCAAACTGACTTATAAGTTCCAAGTCTGTATTTATGATATTGGATGTAGCACGGATATCCTCTATTTTGCATGACTGATCAGTTGAGTATCATCCGCGTAAAGATATATATTTGAATTTAGACCTAACCTTGCCAGTTTGCTAGTATATATAGAAAAGAATAAAGGGCTTAAAATTGACCCTTGTGGGACCCCTTTATTTAATATTCCTACTCCAGAGTCCTCTTCATTATACCGGACAACCTGTTTCCTATTTAAAAGGAAATTTTGCATTAAGGTCGTAGCACCTTGAGAAAATCCTATCGAAGTTAGTATCGCTAGTAAAAGATGATGATTAATTGTATTGAGAGCTTTGCTGAAGTCTAATAAGATAAGGCAAGTGAGTTTCCCTTTATCTGTTTGGTCTATTATATCATCTGTTATGTTACAAAGGGTAGTTACGCAACTATACCCTTTCCTGAAGCCTGACTGTTTGTCAGGTAATACATTGTGCTGCGTCACATAGTTTTCAACTTGATTAAATAGTATTTTCTCGGAAATTTTAGATATTGTAGGTAAAATACTGATTGGTCTAAAGTCATTTAAATCTAAGGGGGAGTTAGATTTTGCAAGTGGCCTAAAGGTGCTCTTACACGTAGCCATTTTTGTTGCGCGAGATTCTATTGCGACACTATGAAATGGCATGTTGTGTTTACACGTGAGATAAAATCAGTCGAAAGTTGCGCCACTTTCGACTAGCGCCAGCGCCAAGTGGCAGCCACACATTTTAAAGTTGCGATGCTATTCACACAGTACACGCCACTTTTCATTGCTGCAACTTGTAAAAGTGGCACGTCGAATGTCTAGAATTGGTCAAGGAACGACTGCGCACCCTCGTACTTGTAGTGGTTGTGTTTATATTCTGCCTCATCAAGTTTTAAGCGCCGATAGTGATACTGTGTTGTTGTTTATTCCATAAAAAATGGATTCAGATTCTGATGCCGATGAGAGGACTAGAGCAACTGCGTGTTATGAGCTAATGTTAATGAGCTATTCAAGGCCGCTTCTGTAGGAAAAGGCTCTTATTGAAATTTTAACTTTGCCGCGTATTATTGCATATTTTGTCGAACCTACAGGAGAAAGTCCCCAAGATTGATAGGAGGATCTAAATGTACAGAAATTTCATTTTAAGTTTAACCTAACATTCCCATCAATGTCAATTTTTACGATCGTAAAAAAATTATTCGACCAAAAAGTCTCGTCTTGGGTTGGGTTGGGAATTACTTTAACAAGTAGAAAGAAAATTTTGCTAAATGTGCATTATGCGGAAAATATAAAATCAGTTGTTTATTTACGAGGACTTTAGTTGGAATATTTATTGTAATATTTATTTACCTGCTTTTTTTAGAATGACATATTTATTCGAAATTCTTTTTAGAGAAGAAGGATTTATTTTAACTTGCTTCCGTTGTTAACATTGTATGTTGAAATAATAAATATTTATTTATGTTCTTTTCTGTTTAGAGAATTAGTATTTATCGGTAAGCATCCTTTATTTACAAAATTACAATTTAATAAGTTTTTACTAAAGGGTGTTGAAGTTCGATAGTTATCGATAGTTTTAACAATAACTATCGGACACGCCAACTATCAATGTTTAACCAACACTACCGTATATACATCTATAAATGTTGCGCCACTAAAGTGGAAGTGGACCAACACGTCGGTCCATTTCTGTGTGGCGCTAGTACCGTGTTTGTACCTGTTTACACGCAGCGACATTTTAGCTGTACGCAACTTTAAAAAATTGCGCGCTGTACTGAAAGTGTCGCAATATTTATAGTTGCAGCGTTGTTCACACATTGCAATACAAGAATTGCGCCATTTTTTAACTTGCGCAATACGAAAAGTGGCGTCGTGTAAGAGCACCTTAACAACTGCTATTTTCCATATCTCAGGAAATGTGTTGTAATGTATTAGAACATTTATAATATGCGTAATATACTGTATAATCGTGGGGCAACACAGTTTTATCATAACTATGACGTCAACGATTTTATTTGAAATGGTAACTTCGTACTGTTTTACTGATATTGATAGAGACGTCCGCACATCGCTTAAAGAATTGCTGTACAGCCATCAAAAACACTCAAAACGCAGTTTTATATTCAAGTCACATAATCTATTTTCCCTAGAGTTACCAATATTTAACAATATTTAGACGTTTTCTCGCGAACATACTCGGTATGTTGAAGTATGTTGATACGGTTACCTGTAGTAAGTGGATGACGTAATCATTTGCTTACTTTCGGTTTCCTAAAACTGTTTGTTCTATTGATATCATCTAATATTTATATATTTCTTCCTCAGTATAAGGGTACATCCTCAACGCAAAACTGAACTACGACTAAACTGATACAACTGTCACCGTACTGTCATCGTACAGATAACCAATTTCAAATATCGACGGGTTTGACATAGCATACTCCTGTCAGCAGTCAGGTAAACTTCAGTAACCCCAACGAGCTTACTCGAGGTAACTGTGACGTCACAAGTTTGTCGCGAGAATGACATACTCCACCTTACGTCAGGTAACTTGAACTAACCGTTGCTCGCGAGAAAACGCCTATTGTCTTTTACTGGAAAATAAAATGTAAGGCCATAAACTGTTTTCGCTTCCATTTAGACAATTAAATGATCTACCAAAATCGGTGAACTCTAATCTAACTGGAAGGGACGCGCGCTTACATTAGCTGACGAGATTTGAGGCAGGCGCAAGCATAAGAGACAGAGCGATGATGTCGGCTATGTTTCACTCTCTCACTACCGTAGGTAGATAGATAGCGGAATGCAGTAGTGTTTTTTTTCAATTGAAAACGATATTTCCCTACATGATTGCGGGTGGCATATGAAATGCATTGCCCTCACTTATTGGCCATGTCGCGTCCTTTCCAGTTATACGTATGTATTTACATTTCGTTGACCACAATCAGTAACAACAAGTACGACAATTATCTTCAACCTGGCTGAAGTTAAATGTGGCCAGGCACATGACTTTATCATACTTTATAAAAAAAATAATAGTTTAGCTGCATGCGATTCTATTTGATCGAGATCGGTAGTGTCTGCATTAAAATAAAACTAGTTAGCCAGGATTGTCGAAAGATCAGCATTTGACCCTACCTACTGTCATTAGAATGAGATTATCTGTCAAGTCCTGGCTAACTAGCTTTATATTAATGTAGACACGACCGATCTCGATCAAATAGAATTTGCTGATGCAGCTAGACTGTTAATTTTACCAAAAAATAACATAGACATAAATTATACAAACTTTCCTCTACTATTATTTAACTATTTTGACGAAATGACAGAAATCCTTGTAAAAAGCTTAGAGGAAACATCCAGTTCGTTTGGACCAAAAACATTTCCAGCTCTAAGTGTGGTCGTGAAACTTCTAAATATGAACTTTCGTCCCGATACCTTTAGTAGTTTCACCGAGTAGACACACACACACACACACACACACACACACACACACACACACACTCATACACACACATACATTTTTTTCTACTTTGCGTTCGTTATAAACTCATAACTAAATCGCTTTCGGTGTCGTTATGAAAACACTAGATCACAAACTTTTAGTTTTCCAACATTGATGATATTGACGTCAAGTGTCAAATAAGGCTTACATCTCAATCGCTATTGGCTATTGGCAAAACAACTCGCGCGCCAATTTTTGTCTTATATAACTTGTATTATAATATACTATTACTTTATCATACGCAGTATTCTGACGCTTTTAACGAAGGATGCGAGGGCATGCTTCAAACCTGCAATTCACAAAATCTTTGAGTCTTACCTTCAAAATAGGATGCAGGCTACTTGCTGGAGAGAAAGGATGTCGGGATGGAAGGAAGTCGGTAGAGGGGTGCCGCAGAGCTCTGTACTTGGACCTGTATTGTTTATCATTTATATTAACCACTTGCCACAATGTGTTTCAGCTGACATCACATGCCTGTTTGCGGATGACACGTCTCCACTCGTCCGAGCCACTTCCAGAGAAGAATTAATATCTAAATCCAAAAGCGTGCTGGGAGAAGCAAGTGAATGGTTCGCATCAAGCCACTAAGTATGAATATGACTAAAACGCAAACTTTGTTGTTGTCTAATAAAGAACCTGAAGCCAACACATGCATAAAGTTCTTAGGGATATATATTAATAGCCATTTAAATTGGACCCAACACATTGAGAAGTTAACCAAAAGACTGTCAACGGCTACTTACGTTATTCGAATACTCCGCAAGGTGGCAACGTACGAGGCAGCTCGCATGGCTTATCACAGTTACGTTCATTCCAGGCTCATGTATGGAATACTAATCTGGGGATCATCATCACAGATGCTCAAGGTACTGGTTCATCAGAAGGAAGCCATAGCAGCCCTATTGGGCGCTGGACCTAGAGAAAGTTGTAGACCCTTGTTTAAATCCACCAGAATACTTACGGCTCCGAGTGTGTACATTTTAGCAGCGGTATCTTATATTCACGAGAATGCTGGAAAATACACTAGGCACCGCGAAGTACACCATCACGACACAAGACACAAACATCAAACAGTCATACCTCAACATCGTATTTGTAGAGAACAAGTAAGCACTAACTATACTTGTATAAAGCTATACAATGCTACACCACGCCAATTCAAGGAATTATCGTTGCGCCTATTTAGAGCTAAACGAAAAGAAGTTTTACTTTTCGAATCGTTTTATTCTATCCAGGAGTATTTGGACCATCATTGGAATTTAAGAGAATAAATTGCTAATTATATGACTAATGTAACTTCTCAAGGCTTACACTAATAATTATTATATTGATTATTGTTTATAAATAGTCCTGTTAGAGTAGAGAAGCACCGATATCTCAATTTTTGGTTCTATTTTGAGTACTAGTTTGAGTACCTACTAAATTACGGTATTAAAAATTTTGCCTAAAACGACCAGAGCCAATCAACAAACGAGTGTAAGCAAATCGACGAAAATCGTCCACTCCTATTCAATCAACCCTTTTCACAGATTAGCAACGTAAATAAATCGTTCCGTGTGTCTCGCAAAAGAGACAGGGACGAATTCGTGTAAAGTGGATTGTCGGATTGGAACGTCACGCGGTTCTGATTTCGACCGCCCGGCCGCGGCTGAAAAAAGAAGAAAACGCTCAGGCTTTTTTTCCCTCCGGGGATGAATATTTTTTAACTTATTTTCACCCTCGTCGACGCCGCACGTGTAATGGTGATGGGCCGAGCGTCCTGTTGTAAAACCGTTTTGCGGGCAGTACGTGCAGAACGCCACAAGCGAAGAAGAGGAAAAGAGAAAATTCGTGCGGGTCACTTGACCCTTAAAACACATCGGAATATGAATTTGAATGCGTTTTGCGAACGAAACACGACTCGAATATTTGACGGTGAACGTGGCTGATGGAAACTTTTAGGTTTGGGGAGATTTAACAATGGGAAACGTTTTGTTGGGGTCCTAAATTCGTAAATAGGACCCGTCCTAAACCTAATAGTGATGCGGAATAGCGATTTTCTGTTGTTCGTCAATTTTTGGGGTTTTATTTGGAAAGCATGTAAAATGTGTAGCAAAGATGAAAAATTAACAACGTAACGTGAAATAAGTAATTCTCATCTTCAAGACAATTAGCTAATTCTCTATCAAAATGGTTAAGGCAAAACATTTAAACGAGAACAGAAAATTGAATCATTAGTAACCAAATAATATCCTACTGTAATAAAGACATGAAACATTGTGGTGTAAATAAATGATAAGTGATGAGGACGAAAGATGTTTAATTAGGCTAATTACACTTTTGGACAAATTTTAATTTGGTCTCCATCCATAACTATTAATAATACGTCCATACCCCCTTCCCGAAGCTGCAAGTACCTAGGAATACAACTAGATCCCAAGCTGAAGTTTACTGCCCGTACCAAAAAGACGAAAATGAAAGTAAAGACAAGAGCAACTACATTCAGAAGCCTGACATACAAGAGCAGAGGTATTAGCACGGGAGGAGCCGTGCGAATTTACAAGGCAATATGTCGACCTGTGCTTGAGTATGGGTCACTACTACTTAACAACATTGCAACATCAGCGATAAAAAAACATCGAGGTTGGAGAGAGAAGTGCCCTGCGCAACATAACCAGAATACGTCACCCTAACAATCTGCTCCACAACCCATCCAATACATTCCTGTACGAAACCACACACATCGTTCCCATTTCCAACAGACTAAAAACCCTATCCACAAAAACTGCAAACAAATTCCCACCAGAAATATCCCACCTATTCCTTATAAGAAACAATATTCAGACCCACCAGAATGAACAGAAGAAAACCATATACGAGATGATAAAACACCTTCAACATATTTAAGTACCATACTATATGCAAGACCCCGGCTGAAGGACTGCGGTCGATGGCCGTTTCCAGGCGAAATATATTCAAATGACATGCACATAATATAATATAGGAGAAATATATATTGTAATTAGGTTGGAAATAAACTTTTTCTACTCTGTGTAGCAAAGATGAAAAATTAACAACGTAACGTGAAATAAGTAATTCTCATCTTCAAGACAATTAGCTAATTCTCTATCAAAATGGTTAAGGCAAAACATTTAAATGAGAACAGAAAATTGAATCATTAGTAACCAAATAATATCCTACTCTCATAAAGACATAAAACATTGTGGTGTAAATAAATGATAAGTGATGAGGACGAAAGATGTTTAATTAGGCTAATTACACTTTTGGACAAATTTTAATTTGGTGTCGGTAACTTAAAACTAAATATACGTTTTTTTCATTAGTTTGGTGCTAACTTCGAATATAATTAGGAAAAAAATAAAACTTAATATAATTCATTTATAAGTAATGGTTACTTATCAAATAAAAAATACAAACAAATATTATTTTTAGACCGGCCTATTATAAAATTTTAAAGTATTACTTTGCCGATGTTTATGATTTGTTCAACACTCAATGTAATGGACATTAAGAGAATTGTGAAATGATACTACATATTTGACAAAAGATATACAGATTATGTATTTAGTTATTAGGTATTGGGTACATAGCACCATTTCTCTTTAGTCTACATGGTTAGCTATCTCTGGCGCTATTGGCAAGACCAAAATGTGGATATAACTTAATTATGCAGGACTGTATGTGAGACCATTCTAATCATTCTTCTTGTTTGTATGGATCAGTGACTCAGACAACTGTATTCAAACGTCGGGCGAATGATTCAGTCGCATATTCTTTTACAGGCCAGCGTCTTTTGCAACTGTTTAAACAATGGCACTACAATAACTATAAATGTACAAATACTTATTTCTATAATAAAGCGGTTAGCTAGCTGTGTTCTGGAAGGTACACTATCCATACACGTGAATATTGGCTGTGCGGCTGCATATGTCCGCTTCAAGCGAAGATTGCACCACTACGGCGCTGCATCCTGCACTGCCGTACTGCTGCGTCGTCAAATGACGCTACGTTATCATCCGTTCAATGGGTATTCCACCCGATACAGCAGTGCATGCGGCAGCACTGCATGCAGCAAAGTCATTTGCCTCGGTTTTCATTTACAGTCATGATTTTGAAAAATTGAAAGAAATTTAATTGGATTTTCTTCGAAAATGCATTTGTCCGAACTGCGTCGGGGCAGTAGAAGACATTCAGGATCAATTTTTTTTAATTATAAAGGTGACTTCTCTCTTGTACTAATGGCAGCTGTAGACGCCAATTATAAATACATCACGATTGATGTTGGTGCAATTTGGTAATAGCGATGGTGGATTTGGTAATAGCGATGGTGGAGTGTTTGCTAATTCTCTTTTTGGAAGATTGTGGTTGGCAAACTATCATAACTTAGAGTTGCCAGAAGAGCAACCTATACCATCAGCTGATGCACCCTTGCCCATAGTACTAGTAGCTGACGAAGCATTTCCGTTAAGAGACAACATATTATGTCCATATCCAGGAAGAAACATTTCTGATCGGGAAAAGATTTTTACTATCGCCTTTCACTAGCAAGAAGAGTGGTGGAAAATGCCTTTGGCATCACTGCTCATACGTGGCGTATTCTCTTGAAACGAATCGAAGTTAACGTTGAATTTGACATGGTAATAACTATTTCATGTTGCACGCTGCAAAATTACCTATTTACGGAAAAAAATTATCATAATGACTCATTAAATCCAACTGGACTCCAACATCCGACCGTTCGATGCCATTGAGCGCACATTTTAACTGTTTGAACTTTATTGAATTGTAGTTTATAATGAGTTTCATCTTGTATCGTATGTACCATGCCGACAACTATCATTTATATGAGTATTAGTGCACACCCGACGCTTGCAACAGACGACGAGATCGTAATCTCGAAAGTCGATTATTGCAGGAAAGCAAAGTAAATAAAGTTCATCAACTACCACAGCATTTTATTATTTGACTTAACATCATTCATGAAAATGGAGATATTCTTGACTAAAATTGATTTCATACATAATTAGTTAGCTGTATTCATTCATCAATAATAACATATATAAACTTAACCCTTTGACTGAATTTCATTAGCAACTTCATTCCAAGCATTTTCGCGTGCATTACAACTTTTGTAGGCAGATAAGGTCGTGTCGTATATTAGCCGATGTGTTTCAACCGTTAATATTAGTTGCTCCTCCATATTGAACGATTCAGGCATTCCGGCAAACGCAAGCCAACTGATGTTTGTTTTACTGCATCCGTCGCCCTGTCGCGCTGCTCTGCGCACGCTTTGCTGCAAAGGACCCGGTGTGTGCATTCACATTGAACGCCATGTAAAATAAAATATTTGCAGTGACGGAGATCGCTGCTGCGGCAGTGCAGCATGCAGCGCCGTAGTCGGTGCAATCTTCGCTGTAGTCGGTGCCATCTTCGCTTGAGTCCTGTGAACCGGATGACGGTCACCACTAGTCTTTGGTTGTTGTCTGAACGTATGTAAACGAATATACTACTTGTTCTTGATGACGGGCATTGTTTGTATTGATATTACATCAGTATTGTGTAATGATTATTTCGTTTTAGCTATCAAGATTGGAATTGCATATGACCTCACTGTTTTATTTTGTTTTAATTTAGTGTTTTGTGTGGTGCTCTAATTATTAATGAATTAGATGATCTGAATGTTTTCCATACAAATTTAGGAAGACCTAATTGTAATTTTGCTAAGAAGAAGTAATGATATCTTTGATGAAGATAAAACTGTATGTCATAGTTCTTTCAGAGTGTTGTGTTGCTTTTATTTTAAGTGTTTCATAAAAAAAATCAATTGTTGAACTGGATGAAAACTATAATTTTAAATGCATTGAATTAAAAAAATAATAATAGAATAATTGGCGTAACTAGTATCTATCGACCACCTTCATACGATAGTAATACTTTTTTAACGAAATTGAGTGATCATATTAATTTATTACAGGATCTACAAGAGATAAATATAAATATATTGGACCCTCACCATCGTTATATGGGAGATTATGAGAATATGTTGTTGGCAAATGGATATAGTGGTAAAACCAAATCGATAATTTCAAAGCTTTTATTTGTTTTAGCTTTAATAACTATGTTTTATATATTTCATTCCATATATTTAAGATGTGTCGGGCTGGATTTTAGTTACCCAAATACACTAGAATTTATAATGTTCATATTTTGCTTTTGTACGTATTTGCTATTGTCAACATTTGTTGATTGGATACTCGAAATAAGTATCAAATTCTTCGTGTGCTGAAGCATCTAAATAGGTGATGAAGAACCCTTTTCAAAACCAATTAATATGAAATGGATCAAACGAAACCCTCGTCATATCCAATACCGTCCACTTCCTCCTGAAAAACAAAATTGCCAACCCAAAATAGCCCGTTTATATACACGTTTACATTTTTATCACTAATTGATTTTTTTTGTGTATTGTTGTTGACGATGTATTCTACGCCAGCACAACGCAATATACTATTTATACATTTTACTCGTGGAGGAAGGGGCGGTTTACGTGTTTCGATTAATTTATCTGACGGCCGCAAACCCCTGTCATGACAGTCGCATTTGCGGCGACCGTCGACGAGTCCCCGGATTACAGGACACTTTCTACCGATCAGGATAAACGTATTTAACTCGGCGCACGTGAGTTGAATTTGGGGACAGGTGGGTGGCTGATTTCGGGCAAGGTTCATACCCGGAAGCTCGTCTACAGGTTTCAGTAGGCCTTGTGCTCACGTTGCCTCTTGTAGAGCGGGCGTGGCATAGTACGGCTTCTCCAACTTATTAAGAAATATAATATTCAAGCTGTAAATAAATACGTATTACCAAACCCTAGGGTATGTAGAGGGGATAGTAGAACAATTTTTGATAAGGAAGTCTTGGCCGGAAATGCACCCTCTACACTCTACACCAGCGTTTCCCAACCTTTTTACTGTAGTGGATCCCTTTAAATTGGGTTGGAACTGGCGGAACCCCACCAGACCAATATACAATGGCCTTTCCAAGGCATTTCGACAATTTTTTTGCGTACAGAAAAACGTGTAACGTATTTCAAGTAACCAGATACAAGACTGTAATAAAACGCAGTTCAATGATTGAATATTACTTACTACTGTGAAGTATTTATTTTTATTAAAGTGTTTTTCCTGTCAAATTTAAAAAATGGCCCGTAAAATTAAGGTGATACTGTTCTAATTTTACAGGAATATGTTTGTGGAATATGTGAATTCTGTAAAGGCAATACATAAGTTTATCTCCAATAACCAGCGATGTTTTTCTCTTCTTTTACAGCTTTTTTGGTAGTTTATTACCTTCATTTTCTGTAACATTGCAGATATTTCTCTCTAGGTATAAACTTATTCGTTCTTTGTAGTTCCTTCAAGTATTACCAAAGGAAGGAAAAAGAAAATACAAATCAAACAATGCGAAAACGAAGAAAACAAAAAGTGCCTTTTACCTTTTAAATAAATAAATTCCCTACAAAATTAAAAAAAAAATTATTGGTCAAAATACAAAAATTAAGAAATATTTATTCTGATTAAAAAGTTTTTCATAACAACAATGAATTGATAACAAGTTAATATTCCTTAAGAAGTTTGAGCCATTTAAAATACTATTTTAAAAATATTTTCTTATTTTTAAAGGTATTGAAAAATAAATAAGTCCTTATGAAACATTTTAGTCAGAACAATAATTACGTTGTGAGAAAAAAAAAGTGTGGAAATAAACACCCAACTAGAAGATATTTCTACCTACACACTAATTTCATCTATAACAGATGATCTCTATATTTTCTCTTAAAGTTTGTTAAATAAGAAAACCTTGCTCATACATACACAATGTTAAAAGTAAAGTAAAGTAAAGTAATCTTTATTCAGAGAAATCAAAAAATATACATTTTTGCTATGCAACAAAAGACATAAACTGATAATAATACTGGTAATAATAATAACAACAATGCCAATGAATAATCAGGAATAAAGAAGTGAGTTATAAGTAAGTTATGTTGAAAACTAAACTGATACAAGGTATAACTGGAGGACAAAATTAAATGCAAAAACCTACCAAATTAGAAATAAAAATATGTGAGGAACTTTTAAATTTGTTTCATTGTCAAAAGTAGTACTTACTTCATTTTAATTATTTTTATGCAGTCACGAAATTTGAAATTACACTTTAGTTTCCTGTCCGCATAAATTTTGGTCTAGAACTGCAAATCATATATATTTATTGATTTTATATGAATGGGACCGACATAATTTGTGTCATAGAAGCTAAGAACTTGTCTGGTGATAGGTTAGGTATCTTATCTGGAATGTAAGATCATATTAAAATCTACTACCTACAGCTCTGTTGTCCTAAAGTACCATTATGAGCAGCAGATTCAAATGTTATGTTTATTTTGTCACACATTTGAAAAAGCAAAAATATTGAAAACAAATAATGTTAGAGTTTGACCAATAACTCTGCCAGATTGTTGTTTTCTAGTGGTTATTTTGTTTTTATGTAACAGATAATTGAAAGTAATATTGTCTATTGAAGTTAATAATGTAATAATGTAATACCGAAATAACAGTGATTTATTGGGTTAGAAGGGCTTCAAATCAACATTATTCATGGATTGACCTTGTTTATCAATCCAATATTTAAAATAATAATCCCATGCTAAAATAATACATAAAAACAATACTGAATAATGTGCCCATGAACCGGCGACCGCCACCGCTATTTGTTACTATTTTTCCGCGGAACCCCTGACGACATCTCGCGGAACCCCAGGGTTCCGCAGAACCCCGGTTGGGAAACGCTGCTCTACACGATACGACACTTCCATTCCATTTCTGAAACTTTGCAAGAACAGCGTTAAGTATGCCATGACCAGGGATCTTTACTGTAATTATTTTTTCGCTAAAATTCCACTGAAATTAAAATTATTAATTTCAAATATTAAATTACCACGTTATTAATAATTCAAAAAAGTTAATTACGGTGGCTTAAATTACCGGCGATTTACTGAACCAGTGAGTGGGAGACAGACGCAAAATGTTTTGATTTGCCTAAACGTGTTTTGTTCCAACATGACTGATAGGTGTGCGTCCACCCAAAGTAACAATTAAAAGTGGTAAATTACGTTGCCTTAAGTTACCGGGTAATTCAAAATTACCAATGACTTATTTTCAATAAAATGCAGGATAATACCTTAAAAGCGGTATTTTCACCTAGTAAAGTCCTAAAGTCCTTAATAGCTAGCTGATAGCTCTTTCACATTTGTTGCGCAATTTTAGCCCGTTAAACGAGATGGTGTATGGGCGGCGGTAAATGGAACGCGTCTCGTACTTCTTATGTTCATGTTAAACTAACAGTAAGGTGAAAAAAAAAACAGCCCTTAGGGGTGGTATTTTCCAATTTTGAGCCCACAAATGTATATTTGGATTAATATCTGGGCTCTGTAGTGGCAACTCCAATAGTTTACTGCGCTTTTGCTTCTAGGGTTGCCATATTTTATAGCGGAACTGTTGAGGTATTACCAGGAGAATATATAATCTGACTTGAAAAAGCACGTTACTTAAATCAGTGCCAAAATGTACAAGACGCATCTTTTGGCATTTTTTAGTCGATACCGACTGTCAATGTTGTTATAATGAACTTTGTATTAAAAAAAACTCAAAAATTTATTTTTGTCTTACTATCATAAATTTTCTTAGTACAATTATTAGCCTAATAAAAAACGTGATTCATAAACTTATGAGAGTAGATATTCACCATTCCAGAGATTTCCAATTATTTTATTTGTTATAAATATAATCTTTGAAACTAAACGATTAGCCTGGCTAATAACGAGTGTCGGGTGTTTTTATTCATACCAGATTCTATGAATAAAAACACCCGACACAGAAATTGCAAAGTTATTTGTTTTTGAGAAAATCACTGACAACATAAACGCAAAAAATATAAGAATACTTGTTTTTTCTCAAAAACTAAGCACAAATAAAAATTTCGGACTTTAGACTCAGAATCCACGGATAAAAGCATTTGATAATCAGTTGTGACTTGTTTAATATTTTAGCTGCTGACCAGGGTTGTCATTTACTTTGGATGATTGAATTTTTGACAAATTATGTAATCGGAAGTCTGTGAAATGTTCTGATATCAAAATTCAAAAGTTTGTATGGATGTTATTATGTCCATTTTATCTCCGTTGTCGGTAATCATTTGTGCGGTTACTTGACAATTGAAAAATCATCAATAAATAGAGATAAATAAAGTGAACACGCTTATTATTTCATCCCAGAATATCTCGAAAAATTTTCCGGCACCTCCACCAAATTGCCACAACGCGAAAAAACACATCTACCTAGCAATGTATCTCCCCTTTTATCCCATATTACACATAATCGAACCTGCTTACATCATAAAAAAGAAATATCCGAGCAAACGTACCCGTATCATATCTTCGTACGCACAAAAAAAAACACGACGCGCGCCTCTACCAACCGCTTCGTCGTCTACCAACGCCAAAACTTTCAGTATTATCGCGACAGCCAATACCGACGGAGTGCTAGCGTCCCGGTCTCCAAACGCTACGTGCAGCACCGACGCACGTGACTCTAAGTTCTCTCATTCAGTACCGGTAGGTTTTTCTATTTCTATTTGTCGCTTATCCATCAAGTATATTACAATATTCGTTCATGCAAGGTTTCGAGGTTTTGAAGGAGAGATATAGTATATATATATATGGTATTATTCATTCATATCGCTTAATTGCTCGATGTGTTTTGTATGCAAAGTTGCGTCGCTCGGTTTGTTGGGGGGATTTTCGGTGGATTTCTAAAGAGAGGAGGGTTTAACTGGATTGTCTGCTGGTCTTTGAGGTATTCCCGATAGGAGTGCTGAAGTTGGCTTTGTGATATTTCGTGCGTTGTATTTTGGAACTAAAACGTAATATGTGTACGTGCGTACATTTTTTGGTAAACGCTTAAATTTGCGTTCAAAAATTGTTATATTAAGTCTTTATTACACGTTATATATATTTTCTAAGTATACGTCCCATTATGTACGTTAGTAAAAATAAAATAATTAAATTTTACGGTAAACTAAAAAATAAATTAAAAATGTTTATTCTGATTTTGTGAAAAATCTAGTTAAACCAAGTGTTCTATTAATTATGTTGGCAAGGATTATGTTATAACTCATTAATACACCTGAAAAATATTGTGAACATCATGTTCCTGTTTGGGTGTCGTTATCCTGCGCCGAGCATGCCAGTAAAATGGTAAAATCTCTCATTTTTCGTTATTTATGTGTAATGGATCATCGTAAATTACTTAATCATGTGTGAAATAATAACTATGTATATTGGTTGAGCAAATTATAATTACAAGCATTGAAATGTTTTACCTACTCGAAAGCTTATCACTTAGAATTAGATGAACACTACACCAATCATGTAGACTGTAGAGCATTCCGCATGTCGTTACTGATTGGTTTACTAAAAATGGCGGTAAACTAAAATTAAACTTTCGGCTGACTAATGATTTAGAGTTCATTCGTCAAATTCAATGTGAACTTTATGACGTTAACTGTTCTATGCAGGGTTCGGAAATATTCATTTATGAACGTTCGCGTACGTACATTTATGCTTTTACACGTGAACGTGAACGTTTCAATATTCTCTGATGCGTTCTCGTTCGCGAACGAGAAGCATAAAACAAGTCCAGATCGTTCGCGTTCGCGTATGTTAGGTAGCAAAAATGTCTGCTGTTGTTCGTACGCGTGTGTATTGGTGAGTCACACAGCGTGCGTTCTTATATGTAGCTATCAGTTGCATCGATACGTTCGCGAACGGTCACTGCTGTCGTTCGCGTTCATATGTGAATGTAACTGCTGCGTCAAACGTTCGCGGAAAGTTGGTGTGGTTCTATTCTATCTTCCATGCGTTTCAGAGATATAAAAAAAGTTGCGGGAGATTATCAGAAATTGTTCAGAACTCTCCAAGGATCAAATCCACAACCACTATTTTTTTCACAGCCCCCACCCTCCCCTGCACTACCCTAAAAATCAGGCAATATTTACCCCAAATTTACAGTTTTACAAAGTTACGTCATTTCATTATTATTTTTTTGCAGAAATTACTATTATTGGATTATTGACATGTTTTTTGTCATTTATAAACTAATTTAAAATTGTTTAAACAATTACTTTTTGTTTAAACAAAAATATACGATGTTACGAACATATTTTTCCATTTTTTGCAGAAATTATTAAATGGTTTTTTTTGTCACTTATTAACTAATTAGCAATTGTTTAAACGGCCATTTGTTTAAACAAAAATATTTGATGTTACGCACATATTTTTCTAATTGTGCAGAAATTATTAGATTATTGGCTTTTTTGTCATTTATTAACTAATTTGCAGTTGATCAAACAAATGCCATTTGTTTACAAAAATATACAATATTACGGACATATATTTCTTTTGAGAAATTATTATTAGATTGTTGGCATTGTTAGTCATTAATTAACTAATTTGCAATAGTCAAAATAATAATAATTAGTGTTGCAACCACATTATTGGTTTGACCGATAGCGTAAAACCTCCAAAATTAAAGACCAGAAATCCTACAATAGTTTTTGCCAAGAAATACGTACTAACATTGTATATTATTGTTTATACAAATTTATTTGTTCAAACAATTGCACATTAAGTAACAAATTACAAAAAACATGCCAACAATGTAACAATAATAATTTCTACAAAAAGAAAAAAAAACAATGTAAATTTTTGTTTAAACAAATGGTAATTGTTTAAAGAATTGCAAATTCGTTAATAAATGACAAAAACTCAATAATATAATAATAGTTTCTGCAATAAATATAAAAAATATATCCGTAATAATGTATAATATATATTTGTTTAGACAAATAGTATTTGTTTAAACAAATAGTATTTGTTTAAACAATTACAAATTAGTTAGTAAATGTTAAAAAATGCCAATAATCTAATAATTTCTACACAATTAGAAAAGTATGTGCGTAACATCAAATATTTTTGTTTTAAACAAATGGTAATTGTTTAAACAATTGCTAATTAGTTAATAAATGACTAAAGAAAATAATAATTTAATAATTTTTGCAAAAAATGGAAAAATATGTTCGTAACATCGTATATTATTGTTTAAACAAATGGTAATTGTTTAAACAATTTTAAATTAACTAGAAATGAATATACGGACATACCGTATCATACGGACATACTACCGTAATGATGAAATATTCAATGTATCTCTAAGATGGTGATATCCAGGCGGGATGCATGTTTTTAAATAAATCAAATATTACAGCCACAACCTGAATTCGAACCAGGGACCTTTGCATTCGTAGCACAATGCTCTCCCATCTGAGCATCAGTAGCTCAGATGGGAGAGCACTGTGTAAACGCAACCAATTGCAAAGAAGTTAATTAATGACAAAGACGAATAATCTAATAATAACTTCTCCAAAAAAAGAAAACTTGTCCGTAATATTGTATATTTTTGTAAGCAAGTGTCAAATTGTAAATGACAAAAAATGCCAATAACCTAATAATAATTTCCTTTCAAAAAATAGAAAATATGTCCGCAACATTGTATATATTTGTTTAAACAAATGGTATTTGTTAAACAATTGCTAATTAGTTAATAAATGACAAAAAAACCAATAATTTAATACTTTCTGCAAAAAATGGAAAAGTATATTTGTAACATCGCATATTTTTGTTTAAACAAATGGTAATTGTTTAAACAATTTTAAATTAGTCAATAAATGACAAAAAAACATGTCAATAAGTCAATAATAATTTCTGCAAAAATAATAAATCACGTAACTTTGTAAAATTGTAAATTTGGGGAAAATTTTGCCTCATTTTTAGGGTACTGCAGGGGAGGGTGGGGGCTGGGAAAAAAATAGTGGTTGTGGATATGATCCTTGGGGAGTTTTGAACAATTTCTGATAATCTCCCGCAAGTTTCTTTCTAAATCCGAAACGCATGGAAGATAGAATAGAACCACACCAAATTTCCGCGAATGTTTAACGCAGCACTTACATTCACCTATGAACGCGAACGACAGCAGTGAACGTTCGCGAGCGTATCGATGCAACTTATAGGTACATATATGAACGCACGCTGTGTGATTCACCAATACACACACGTACGAACAACAGCGGAAATTTTGTCTACCTAACACACGCGAACGCGAACGGCCTGGACTTGTTTTATGCTTCTCGTTCGCGAACGAGAACTCATCAGATAATATTGAAACGTTCACGTTCTCGTTCGCGTACGAACGGGAGTGAATGTTTCCGAACCCTGGTTCTATGTAAGTCCCCCCTTTAGGGATGCGGTTTCTGCACAAATATTTATGTGTATAATAATAATTTTGTAATGTCTACAAAAGCTGATTTATTGTAAATAAACCTAAAATGGGTCAATTCTCCGGGCAGGATAGATGACCTTTTGCGTTTCATTGCAAAAATTTATACGTTTAAAACATATGCAAAATACCAAAAGGAAGCTAAGATATTTGACAAGAAGCTATAATATTTGACAATTACAACAGTTGAAAATAAAATATTATAGTTTGTTTCATTTTATAATGGTAGAAACTCGAATGGGCCGATTATCAATAATTGACCCGTGTAGTAATTTTCTTAAGAATATTTATATTTGTTTATATTATCATTATTATTATTATAAATGTATTAAGTACACACTTAAAGATTTTTTTATGACCGAACTAAAAACTGACAAAATGACTGAAATTTTCTGGCTTTTTGGGCCCAGTTTTATCAAAATTGTGACGTGGTGGAGACTTTTGGTTACCATTTTTGGAATAAACTAATTTAAAAAAAATCAAATTTTAGGCCTCAAGATGATCATTAGAAATATTGGTTCTAATATTATTTTGCGTGTGCTTCATATCAGTGAAAATTGTTGCCCACAACGAAGAAGCATCGAAAAAGTTCTCTGGGAAAATCTATTAATTTTGTTTATTTTGTAATGAAAGTCGTTACATACCAGTCAAATAGAATATGTAATTTCTGGAATTTTGAAATAGAAGAACAAAACTGTAAACAATGAAAACATAATGCAACGCTATGTTATGCTACAATTAAGACAATTAAAGGATCTATTAAAATCAGTAATACAAATAGAGTAGCCATAAAAAAGTCGATGTCGTTACAAAACGAAAACGATTAACGGTTTGAAATTGAAATTTATATAAAAATGTGTTTTTCCTGGAAATGCTCGTGTCCGAGTATTTTTTAGTAGAAAAAAACAGTTTGAATTTTAATGAAGATATTCAATGCGTTTGCCGCTCACTGCATATAACAGTAATTTAGGAATATTAATGACGCATACACGAGGTTCGGGAAAAATTTCCGTGCAAATTTGTTTTACGTTTTTTTTTCAGTGCTCACAAATAGCTTTACTTTATTACGTACTAATTTTGGTACGGATTTAATATGATATTAGATGTGAAGCGATATTATTAAATACTCCACTTTACGTTGGTATATTTGCAAATAAATTAGTGTATTAATTAATTAAATGTATTTGTGGTACTATTATTTATTGTTGTAGTTCTTGTGCCAAAAATCAGTGTCTAATGAGTTACATAGCGCGAGATAAGTTGCAACAATGTATATTCAGGGCGAGTCACTAGAGTCGCTGTAGTCGTTACAGCATTATTTCTACATAGAAAATATATTTTGCTCAAAAGTTGATTGTTCTACAACGAAAAATTATTTTCATTTATTCAGGATGTGTCATTTTGGGGTGAAAAAATAATTTCTTTTTAAATGGGATGCCATCTACAGGGTGTGTCAACAGTGCGATCTCAGAAGATTGTGCCTCTGTTAATGAAGATATTTAAAACTAATTTCTCTCATATATACAGAAAGCCGAGGCGTTCATTTAAAAATTTTTAGCGTGTATACAGGCTGCTTCATAAAGTAGTACCAACCCAAACTTATGTTTTTTTTTAAATAGAACAACCTATATTTCGGCACAATTGAATTCCTCCCAAAATTTTACGACAATGAAAAATAACATTACCTACCCTAAAGTTTATACTTTTAGATTCATTGACATTTTTAGGGAAATACTTAAAGGAAATACTTGTCTATCAAAAATTGTCAAAATTGTCTATCTCAATACCTGTTTTTAATTTTATTGCGCACGCTTAGAGTATGATTAAGTAAGCAGCGTTCTATTAGCGTGATTACCTACCATATCCAAATTGTATACAGGATTGTCATAATCTGCAACAAAATATAGCAAATAATTTTTCGTAAGGAAGTTAATTTTTTTGAAATGGAACACTATGTACCTAATTAATTTTTTGAATTCTACGCATCGTTCTGCACAAAAAAGTACTAGCACATACCAGTGCTAAAATAAACAAGTGCAGAGATAATAGAATTTATTTAAATTTATACAAACTGGGCGATTTTGAGCATTTTGCGGTAGATTGCGGATTTGTAGTTTGTTGCATAGTGAGAGAAGGTTGGTTTTATTAATACATATTTGTACTTACCCTATTTATTGTTATAATTATTTAGTTGAATTGATAGAGGAAGAAGAAGAAGAAATTTAAGTAATTAATATCATCAAAGTCACGTTCCAAGGATTGTTCTTGTATTATCGAAAGTTGAATAAAATAGTCAAGCAAAGAGATTAGAATTGTCTGTATTCCGAGAGGTATTTAAATTTTATAATCAATTGAATTTTAATAATTAATATAAACATATTTTGATCGTCCTCCTGGAACGGCCATGGACCGGAGTCCTTCAGCCTACGCTAAGCATTTGCTTAACATATAATTTTATACTTATATTAACTTATAGTTATATCAACAAATGTTAAACTTGGTCAAAAGTAGTACACTAAATTTTTTTGTGCAGTACCTATTTAGTTATAATTTGAAAATTAGAACTACCCATAAATAAAATAACTAAAAACCGTTTAAAAATAGAGAGATTCTTTTAAATAAAAAAAAATGATAAGCACTTTTAGAGAGATTACCTACTACAGTAAACATTACCTACTAAATGTTGACAAATTTACATTGACCTACTAAACTATGAAGTTCAATAACTTTTGTAATCTTTAACCGACTTTCATAATACATTGTAAATAATATTAGCATAATTATCACAGACCACTTTAATTCTGAAAACTGCAAAATTTTACACCAGGTTACACCGGGTAAACCATAATGATGGGACTTGGACAAATTCTGAAGTAGTCTATTACAAAGACATATAATGTAAACATTTTGTTTTTTGGTTAGGTAATTCCAATATCTCAGTTTTGTAGAAGAAACACAATTTCAAGTAAGCCTTTACAATTTAAAGTACGGTTAACCCTTCTAGCAAATGTTACTCAGTTAAGATTGTTAGTACCAGCAACAGGTTAATTTAAAGATAATGACCAGCAAGTACAGATAAGCAGATAAACCTATGGGTAGAAAGTGAAGTTGTTTAAGTAAAACTTATCGACTATCGTGTACTTGATGCTTTAGTAACATGTTTGACTACTGGCATCGAAGGGATACGTTTTAAAGTTTGATCCTTCGGGATCGCGGCATATTCAGCTTCAGCAGCGCAAAATATAACGCAACAGAAACAAGATGAAACTAGAAACTGGGATGAATTAAAACACTAAATGTTGAGAATTCTCCCAGGTTACTTGCAGCACTTTTGTTTTCCCTATATAAACAACTATAACTTTTTTTTATTTTTGAAAGGTATATGATAATCTTGATAAATTTCTTTCCATGTCACGGAAAAATCATGACCATATAACGATAAAATTCACCATTAAGCATTGCTTCACCATTGTTTCAAAAATTATCTGTCACCAATATTTCTAAATAAAATTATCTCCATATTTTGACGTCTGAAAATGTCAGATAATTTTCATTTTTTCTATTTTGTTTTTTTATTATAAAGAATTTTTGTTTATCAAGACCCAAATGAATGGAGTACTCCTTTTTGAAGAACGTGTTTTTTTCTTGCAAAATGAATATGCGTAGACATTGTCAGATTATTGAATTGTTTGAAATCTGAGTTTGTGCCATGGGTTTGTGCCATCCTTCGGTGCAAAGAATTACAAGAAGCTGGTAACTAAGTGTTCATAAAAAAGATATATTTTACGGGTTTACTGTTTTTACAGTAAACATTACCTACTAAATGTTGACAAAATTACCTCGTAACGCTTAATATATTGCGTACATTTTACATTTTACATTTTGCGGTTATTTGGATGTTAAGTTACTTTCTCGTGTGGAGACCTAAAAAGTAGTGTAACTTTGGGACAACGTTTCAGGATAATTGTAAAAGTTATCAATGATTTTAATTCTGCTATATATTAGGATACTTTAGAGTACAATATGAATTTATTTTGTAAAAATAAACAATACATATGCAAGAAGTGAATGCTGTACGCTGTATCTGGTCCTGCGCGGAAAACTAAATGAAATTTGTTGACAAAATTCAAATAGCAGTTATTTGAAATTTCAGGTCAACTTTTTACAAAATTTTACAGTCCAATGTTTCAAAATATGAGAAAAAGACAAATTGACTTTTCCAACGAAGAACATACAGGAGTTTAGAGAAATCAGAAATCAGAAATCATCGGTAACTTTCGAAACCAAATTAGTATTCAGGACAAAAAATTTATCAAAAACGTTCCTTCACTTTTGATTTGCAAATCAAATATTTTTCTCTAAAATATGAGCGGACAAGATTAAGTTCGGGAATGTCGTTACACGTCTACAATTTAAACGCAGTGTTCTCGAAATTCTTACGGCATTGTATTCGTAGATTGAGTTGCTATTCGGTAGACTTAGAATTATAAAAAGTTGGATGAAACATTTTTTCATGTAACCGGTTTATTCTAGTCTACGCGATTGCGAATCCATCTAGGAAAACAATGTCGCAAGAATTTTTTAAATCGGCCCATTTTTTTTTGCTAAAGCGTGTCCACCGCCCAACAAAACAAGGTTTGGATAACAAAGCGATTAAATTGTACAAGTGTAATAATATTTCCGTTGCATCAGAAACTAACATTAAGTTGATAAACTTGGACGGCAAGTTCATGCATTCAACTAATAGCAATAAAAGAAACGCTTAAACCAATTTTGCCAAACTTTACCTTCGTATCGTTATAACACAACCATGTATGCAAATAATAATATGATGAATTTTGCGATATGCAAAAGAAAACATGACATCTGTAATAACTATTGTGGAGACAACAATGTAGCAACCGATTATATAATGAGTCTAACTAAACATTTTTTTAAAATAATGTTTACAGCTGTTTGGAAACTAAATTCAATTCATGTTTATTATATAACTGAATATTGTCCACCATCCAACGGAAATATTTCGAGTCACATAAAAGAAAATCATTAAATATTGTTGGAAAGAACCAACAACGTCTAGAGTTTATGGCCGTCATACAACAATGACAAACAAATTTCTTGCTTGTGTATGTCTACTATATCAGCTCACTTTGTTGTTTTTGAATTTCTAGGGAATGCATTTCTTCGATCTATTTGTGCGTTAATGAAAATTTAAACAAGGCCTGAAAAGTTACTTTTTAGGTATTGAATATTATTATGTAATTAAGGTAGTCAATATGTCGGAGAAACGAAAACATCGTAATATCAACTTCGTTGACAGAAAACGAGTGTACATATCAATAGATAAAAAAAGTGGGATGGTCGTTCAGCTTTAGTACTTCCATTTTTCCGTGAAGTAAAGGTCAAGATTGTATACACTCTGCGAGAAAAAAATGCCCTTCAAATTGTGTACGGAAACGACCCGAAAGATATGGCTGGAAAAGCCAACAACATAACAAACACCCCTAAATAAAAATATTCCAGTTTGTTTGTTATAAAATTCTTCGCATATTACTTTTTGCCGAAAGATGAAAGTGACAATACTACCTTCTGGTATGTTTGTTATCGTGAATTCTGTCTTGTCATTACTATCGTTGTATCGCAGTTTTTAAACCTTTCGCTGCTCTTGACGAATATATTCGCCAAATGGTGCGGACGAGTTTTTTCCCAATTCATGTAAAGTAGGATCAGAATGATCTCGAAACAAGCAAATAGCAAAAAAATATTGCCGCAGTGAAAGGCTTAAAAGAAATAATAAAATAAATCAAAGATGTTCAGAAAATTTTGGGCTACGAGTATTACAGTTAATAGTTAAATGGTTAAATGGATGGTGTAGTTTTCAACTCAATGCCATTACCACTGCATGCTGTTATTGCAATTAATACCAATGTGTCATGTATTAAAGGTTAATTAAGTTTTTGTACGCTGTTTTTTTAAATTTCTTTCTGGTTGTTGTTTTAAGTAGATTTATTACTGCCGTCCAAACAAAAGTCTAAATCGACACAAGGATAAGAAAGAAATATGTCTTTGCTGTCATAAGGTGTAATAATATTTATTTTGGATGGTTGAATAAAAGACGCTTTTCAGTCAAATGGGCATTTTACTTCTTAAAGTAAATGGCACATGTGCCTACGTTTCGCCGGTTCGTTCTCCGGCTTCATCAGGGCTGGCGTGAGAATTAAGATAAGTCGAGGGGGGTTGTGTGGACGAGGTGATAATTGCGGAGTCGCCAGACACGCTGCGAGTGGTGTGTGAGTATGTGATTTTCTCTTGAATATTCCCAAAAATGACATAAAATAATATAAAACATTTCATCGACACGAGACGTTAACGCTTCACAATGACATATTTAATAGTGACCTCGTCCACACAACCCCCTCGAGTTATCTTAATTCTTACACCAGCCCTGATTAAGCCGGAGAACGAACCGGCGAAACGTAGGCACATGTGCAATTATTAAGAAGTAAAAACCCATTTGACTGAAAAGCGTCTTTTATTCAACGATGCAAAACAATATCACAGTCGATAGAAAACCGACCAATAATATTTATGAATTTGTTTACGATGCGGACTATTGCGGAGAAAGATTCGTAAAAGATTATAAAAGTTGTTGAACATTAAAGGTAGTTTGGCTAGGCCAAAAATAATTTTTTTGTAAGATAAAATTGAATTTTACTCCTCATCTTTCTCTTTTTTCAAATATAATACCCCTAGCCAAAGTCTCACTACAATAATAGATTTTTTATCTAGGTACAATTTCAGCCCAAACATTATAACTTTTCCGCTAATCGAAAAATGCGATAATTGTCAGATATGTAAACAATGGCCATATTTCGACTGTTACGTATGGCCAGCTCATTGCAGACACCATAAGCTTTGTAATCGATACGTAAACCACGGCATAGACACGGACCCCGACAGAAAAACATCGAATCTAAACATTTTGTTTCGTAGTTGCGATGTTTTTACAACGGAGCCTTAAGGCAAGTTTTTAAATCTTTGAGTCAATTTCGGGGGCATATGTATTGTCCGATTAGGTTAATATTTTAGGCGTTTCTTAGTGACATTAGGTCTGCTCCAACACAGAGAAAATACCGTCAGTGCAAGTTTTTATCGTTCAGTTGTCGATAACTGGTCCATCATAAAACTCGATACCTGAACGGTGTTTTCTTCGATGTTTGAACAAACCTATTATTAGGCAGCATTTGGCATTCCCGGAGTTTTGATCAGACAATTTAACTTTTTTTCACTACAACCTATTGTATACTGGACAATATTGGCTTCAATGTAGTGATTAAACCAACAGCATATAGAATTAACAAATGAAAGAACAAATACAATCTAAATGCTCATAATAAATTGATTTTATTGAAACTTGTTCAAAATGTCACAAAATCTGTTTGACGTTTGATGGTTTACAATAAAACTCAATATTGTTTAAAATTCTAGGCAAATTGTAGTGAAGGGAATACTGCACTCAACTCCGTCATTTTGTCGGCATACATATAGACCAAGCGTTAGTGAACAATTTACCTGACTTTATACCACTTCAAATTTTGCACAAATATACCTTGTATATCTGCAAGCTACATGCCAACAACCTGGCAGAGTTACAAACTCAGTCATAGACCCCCTAAAAGCCACCCCTAACCTACACGTTCGCGTTTTTTTTTTTTGCATTTTATCGCAAAACGGTCACAATTTTGTAGTTTTAGAATCTGTATAAAATTAATTCTGATAAAATTTTGCACAATAAAATATATTCCACTTTTTCTTAAATGCAGAGGTTATCACACTGAGGCAGTACGACCGTGATAAGACACCATAGGGTCAGATGAGGTGGTGCAGGGTTATAACACTCTGTTGGAGACGTATCCTGTGGGCTAGTTTTCATTTGCTACCGGTAGAGGCAGCGTTATTATGCTTGACGACAGTTTGACATGACTAACCTCTAACCTATAAATTCTCTTTGAAGAATAGTCAATAGATTTGGTGTAAAGCACGGAGTAAAGTCGCAAGTGAACGCGGTAACACTTGGTAACCAGCCTGCATTTTTACAGGGCAGAAAAAACTATATTTCGAAGATTACTAGAATTTATCAATTCTTGGCGGTAGTAAATATCTTCCAACGTTTCTAAAGGGTGCCTCGTTAAATTTCTATTGTCGCACTGTACTTCGGATAAGCAACAACCCAAAAGTTACTTGTCAAAGGAATCAACACGTCGATTACCTGAGCGCCAATCATTTACGTATTTTACCCACCCCCAATTCATTCCAGACATAATGATAACCCGGCGCTCGTACGAAAATGCAGCAATTCTGTGTCCCTTCCGCACCAGTAACCATATAATAAATCATTTATATAGTCCACCAGCAGGGTCAGGATTAACGTGTCGTCCCAGAGGTTACCCCCTACCACTAGGAAAGGTCCTCGGGCCTTAACCGTATACCAGCCCTGATTCTGCACATCCCAACTTCTGGCCATTTCGCATTCATCATCATTCGAGGCGAAGAGGCGACCTCCTCCGCCGGCCATTCTGCATTAATTACACAATTCCAGCATTACACCCCGGCCACCCCGTGTCCGGTTTTATTGAAATCATCGCGGAAATGAAATTGTAATTTTAATAATGGGATACGGAATGCATATGTTGCGTTGTGCTCGGTGCATTTTGCATATTCGGCGCATAAACCGGCTACTGTATTCAATTACGTGCAACTGTTTTTGCATTAATTAAAATACGTAATGAAGAGGATATTCAGAAAAGCTTTAGTGCATACGAAGTTGTGTTTTAACAGCGTTTTTTGGGATTGTATGTTGGAATTGTTCATTCTACACAAGTAAACTTTAATATTTAATTATCATGCCAAATATACGTACAATGTACATGTACATGGCATTTGCAATTAGGGTTTATACAAAAATCGACATTGACAACAACTATATAATTAAGCGGTAAACATATGGGGTTCCGTTCCATCAAATTGTATATATCGCTTTTATAATTTTCCATAATTTGTGTTAGTTAACGAATATTATTTTAAATTTTTTGAAAACTATTAGCTAATAACAACAATAATAATAACTTATTATTTCTATATGTAGTAGTTTCGGAAAGGAGAGAATGTGTTTTTGCGATTTGTTTTTGGGAATCTTTTAAAACTCACGTAACATGAAATAAAATAAATAATATATTATATTTTTGAACTTCTTAAGAAGGGTCCTTTCAAATCATCCACACATTACGGAATTCATGAATTTTTGTTTTGGGGACTGTCAATCTTTGACCGCTTTTATTTGAAAGCATAACGTTTTAGGTTCTGACTATTGCAATAGTTCGTAAGTTTTATTTATACCTATGAATTATGAATTAGAATGTCCAAAGATATTATATACAAAAGTTGTTCGGTTATTTGGTTATTTTCTATAGCGAAACATTATTTTCATGTATACATGCATGTCGCCGTGAAGGAAAAAATATTATTTTTTTAAATGGAGTGCCCTGTATATTATTACAGTAAATAAGTTATTTTTCCAACTGTGTCAGATTGTACCAATGTAAGAAAATAGTTCCTGAGATATTTACTTGTTTGTCAAAAAAATTGCAACTAAATTCTATTCGGCCAAATTTATCCTGATACAAAGTATTACGGTTATCAAGAGATTAACAATTATATAACCATCTTTAAGTATATTTTGCCATTATTAATCGTTAGGCAAACAAATCCCGGACTTAAAAACTTCAAATTACTACTAAAGTAAATCCTAAACTGTACTTTTAGGCTAACTATCGTAAAAAATTGTTGTCTTCTGAAAGTGTTTCTGAATAGACAGCGTTTCTTTGCTGTTTATGCACCCACACACAACATCAAATAACCAAAAATATAAGCTGAAAGGCATCTTTAGATTCGGATTTATATTCACAGCAAAATACCTCCAAATAACCCGCTTTACATTTACGTTATCAATATTACTCATATTACCATTCATATTATCCCTATTTTAAATTATTTCTCCAGAAAAAATAACTCATTTTAAATCAACTAACAACGACAGTAAGTAGATAGATATTGCAGTTTTTGTACTAAATACAGATCAGTTCTCAAACGTAGCTCAGCAAGTAGGGTTGTAGCGCTCTCTGTTTGTTTTTGTATCTGAACGCACATACCACTACAATAAAATGTCTGCGGAAAATTTTCACAAGTTAATTTTCACGAGAGTCCATCTAAAAGTACACTGTTTAAGATTTACTTCGGGATACAACCGAATTGGTGTTCTGAGTCGTTTGCAAAAACGGCAAAACATACTATCTTTATAACCGTATGATAAATGAATTAATCTAGTTAAATAAGTTCTAAATTACCTCTTCTATAACTCTTTAAATATTTTATATCAAGCTACCCAAGACACAGTATACAGTATAGCGTACTGTAATGTACTGTTTAGTTTGCAAATACCACTAAAACTAGTAACATAAATTAAAAAGACCTTATGGAACATTGTGATTAACAAATGATATACAAGGTGTTCCTTTTAAAAATCTCACGAAAAAACAATTTGAAAATGTTAAAAAATCTCCGCATGCAACGATCACCCGCTATAGCGCATCTAATTTTTCATGACATCGACATCTATCTGTGGTGTTAGTTATTATCTGACAACATTTTTAGGACTATATCTGCAAATATGTAGTATTTGCGTAGTCACGTACATATCTTGAATATCTCAGAAACTATTTTCGTTAACGTTACAATCTGATACAGTTACAAAGACAACTTATTTAGTGTTCATAATATGGTGTGATATACAGGTGTCTCAACAGTGCGATCTCGGAATTATAATATTAAATTGCAGATGTGATCAAATGTTTTGATTTATTAAAAAAAGAAGATGAAATCATGCTAGAAACCAGTAATTTTGGTAAATACTTAGCTGGTTGAATGGTTAATGTAGGTGTAGAAGCACTTATTGATAGAGAAATTTTTGTGGATTTTGGATTTTTGTATGAAGAAGACTTCTTCTTCCTCTATCAATTCAACTAAATAATTATAACAATAAATAGGGTAAGTACAAATATGTATTAATAAAACCAACCTTCTCTCACTATGCAACAAACTACAAATCCGCAATCTACCGCAAAATGCTCAAAATCACCCAGTTTGTATAAATTTAAATAAATTCTATATCTTACTGAGTCATTCGGAGCACTTTTATTACCCGTAAAAACGGATTGGCCACTTATTCAGCCTCTCCAAATTAGAACAAAACCATAAATATGTACGCGGAGTAACGTGATGTATGAAAATTCCTACAGAGGGCAATCTCGAGACAATCTACTAAATGCACTGGCGGAGTCACTGCAAATGGACAGAAAGGGGTAAGTGGAGGGGTGGAGAGAATATGTCCTAAATGACTCCAGAAACTATTTACTTAAACGATCCCATTTCTCACCGAGTTCACCGCGGCCACTGCAGTTTGCCCTAGTCTGCGACGCATTCCATGTGGGAAGGTGGGTACCACGTCTGTGGGAGGCACATACGGAGCAGCTCGGCCAGAATGACTCTAGGCGGTGAATTAAATTATACCGGCAACCTGGTTCACAGAGTTTTGTTACAATTCGCAATTGGTTGGTAACAATGCCGGTAACTCATCGTGGCAAATCGGTGAATCTAATAAAAGCAAGTGTGTAGAACAGATTTTTAAAATTTCTGGGAAATGTTGGTTTACTTTCGAATAATTCGTTAATTGAATTGTAGACCAGTCAAATAAGGAACTTACTTCGGGAAAATTCAAATCCAGCTGGATACATTTTGCCACTCGGTCTTTTTAAATGGAACGATGTAGGTATGTATCGGAAAAATAATATTTAGAATTTTTATTTATTTATTTTTGTTTTATTTATTAAGTGTTTACAACTAGCTTAATTTTTAAAATAATATATAAATAATAATTAAATAATTTGAAAATAATACACCAGCTATTGGAAAAGTCAATATATTTTTCTGAAAGAAAAAAGCGTTAACGGCATTATTATTTGAATTGTCAATGGTATGGTATGGTAGAGTTGGGTCGTTTGGCATCTGTGCCTTTTGATATACTTTGACGTAAAAGATCTTTTGTAGTTCCCTCATACATTAGAGTTCTTCGATTTTGAGCCTTTTTACGAAGTGGAAGTAATTGTTCGAGGAGTAAGTTGTGTCAGCTCTGCTGCTTCAATGATGGCGGCTCCCAAGTGGTTTTGTCTTCTACGCGTTAGAGTACAGTTTGTGTTGTTTGCCCGTCCAATCTTTGTGAGATGATATCTCAGTGGACAATGTCCTGTAAGGAGACCTGTAATCAGTTGAAGGTCTGCTTTTTTGTAACTGGAGATACTGTCTGGCCTTGGAGGCGGAGAAAGTTATGGTAGCCGTAGCTTGTCTCATGCAAGGAGATGTTTCCCAATAAGCTCGTTTAGCTTTATCTTCCCAGTTTCGTACCATCTTCCTGATGTATGGCTCTTTGTGTAGAGCCTTCTCTGGCTAGGATGTCGGCTTGTTCGTTGCCTTCGATCCCTGAATGTCCTGGAACTCACATCAGTGAAACCCTTGTTCTCTTTTGCTAGTTTTTCCAGGGATATTTTGCAGTCCCAGACAGTTTTAGATTTGTGGGCTTTTGATTGCAGCGCTTTCAATGTCGCCTGGCTGTCTGAGCATATGTAGATGTTCGCCCTTTGTAAGTTCCTGTGAAAACATTCCTGGGTACATTAGGCAATTGCGTGAACTTCCGCCTGGAAGATGGTTAGAGAATGGCCCATGGCTTTGGATAGGGAGAAATCCGCTTCACTAATGCCGACCCCAACACCCTCCTTGACACTCTTCCAATACCCTCCCTCTTTGATCCGTCTGTGAACCACAGTGATGCGGAGTCGCTGATCTGCCTGAGCCTCTGAGGTGCATTCGCGCGGTCATTAATTACCACTTCTACTGCCCCATCAAAGGCGTAGACAGGTGACATCATGTCCTTTGGCATTTCCACGGCATTGCCATATATCGTGTCGGCAATGCTTAAGTGGCCATAGGCCTGGTTTGCCTTAAGTTTCTTTGCCTGGATTATTCGAGTGCAGCGTCTCTTTTAACATGCATGTACAGAGGTGTGAGGTTTAGCATTGAATTGCCAATAATTTAGCTGTGGCCGATTGTTGCTCTGGTCTAATATAACGGGTGATCCAAAATGATTGAGAACAGGTTGAATTTCCCGCCACAGTTTTGAACTTATTTAGTGTTACTAAGATGGTATGCGTGCAAGATACAGGTTATGATCACTGTCTGATACCATAGTGAACTCGTCAGTAAGGGTTACGTTCCTCTGCAACGATATTTCATCTTTTTTCTCAATAAAGGATGTCATTTTATTATTTATTTAACCCTCACGGGAATTAATTTGAATTGAAACTATATATGTTTCAATTAATTCAATTAATAGTTTGCATTTAATATACCTAATTATAATCAGAGAAGGAACACCTACGCCACTGGACCAAAATAACAGCTGTCATTTGCAACCATTGCCAACATCACAATTATTCAAATTGGCGGGAAATTTAACCTGTCTTCAGTCATTTTAGATCACTGTGTACCTTTCCTCTGAAACTGCGAATGACATCCAAACTGTTTCTGCTTAAAGTCACAAATTTCAAAGCAGGTATTCAAATTTATCCATTGTTGGTCAAGACCAGTAGCACCATTATATTATTAACATAGTTTCTTCATTTGAGGAAAAAATTCTTTCTCCGTTACTTTCGGAATTATTAGCTGATATAAAAGATCTGTAAAAAAATACTGCATTTATCTTAAGATGTTTTATACAAAAGTTGTTTGGACCATCATTTTCTATAACAGAAAATTTTATTTTCATTTATACAGGATATTGGGTTCAAGCGAGAATTCACTCACCGATATATAGTGATTTGAGGTCAGAAGTCGATTTCAGTCAAAAATTCACGATTATATGCCATTATATAAGGTATTCAAATATTTTTTTCCATAAAAGCTTAACTATCAAAAATAAGAAGTTTAATAGATCCCTTGGTATAGATGACATGTATAAAAATTGATTCGATATCACAGAACTACCCAGTGTAGGGGTATTTCACAGAAAACGGCAAAACGTAATATTTTTGATCAATTTCTAAAAATTTGTCAATTATTTGTAATTAATAAATAGCATTTTGCGAGTTGGTCATTATGTTTCTTCAGTTTTTGTATGATGCAAACGTGTTGTAATTAATAATAATTATTATAATAATACGTTTCTTTATTTAGCATTAATAAAACTGTGTCTTTTGTAAAGGTAAGTAGGTATAACAGTCCTAGTTCCCAATAACAAAAATATTAAAAGTTACAATTATTTCACCATATCACGCTTCCAGAAGTGATATATGAACCTGACAGTATACGAGCAAAACGTGACAATCTCCTGAAAATGAGAATTACGTTTTTTTGTCTGCAACTCAACACTATATATGCTTCAAATCCGTACGTGTTGGGAAGGTGAAAATCGTAGATAACCAATTATGTCTTTAATTTAATTTGGGGTGCAATATTAGACTTTTAAATATTAAATTGAACTATGTCATGTCCACTATTTTGGTATTTTTTTGTAAATGTTATAATTCATCAGTTTTATGGTAATGTTGTTATTTTTTTATAAGAACATTCACAGTATAATGACTACGTATCGGAAAAATATAACCAGATATAATCATATACATAATCAGATATATGAACCTGACAGTATACGAGCAAAACGTGACAATCTCCTGAAAATGAGAATTACGTTGTTTTGTCTGCAAATCAACACTATATATGCTTCAAATCCGTACGTGTTGGGAAGGTGAAAATCGTAGATAACCAATTTATGTCTTTAGTTTAATTTGGGGTGTAATATTAGCCTTTTAAATATTAAATTGAACTATGTCATGTCCACTATTTTGGTATTTTTTTGTAAATGTTATAATTCATCAGTTTTATGGTAATGTTGTTATTTTTTTATAAGTACATTCACAGTATAATGACGTATCGGAAAATACGTATCGGAAAATATAACCAGACTTTTCGTACAGAAAATAACAACGTACTAAAAACTTTATACTAAAAAACGCACGCAAAAGTACCGTCGAAGGGCCACTAACTTATCTAACCAATCCCCAAAGGATATGCGTATTTGATGTGCTCTAAGTAGCAATTAAATTTTTTTCCCCATCACTCACATCTGGTTCGATATCTTGAACGGATAATAAATAAACCCTCGCAGGAAAGATAGAGTGAGATAGATATAACCGCCTCCGTAGTTAGATAATTTGCAAAGAAGGCAGTAAAAGGTTCCGAAGTAAAAGGCATCGTCTTAAGGCAAAGCTTTCGAACTTCTTTCTGGGCAGGATCCTTTACGACGGGACCATGTGTCGCGGGTAAGCCGTAAAGTTGACGGCGCGTCCCAGATAACACTCCCGCACCGTCGAAGGATAAACGACACCTCAAAACCCCTTCAAAAGAGGCATAAAACAAACGCGCTCCCTTCGATATCACCGAGTTATGAACAAAAGAGAGCGGACAGTGCTTGCTGCGACTCAGTGCCGCACAGTATTCACTTCAAAGAACCTTGTGCTGTCATGTTAATAAGTTTTGATCATGTTTGTGATTATTTGAGTCATTTCAATTTCCACACTTTTAATACGATATACTGATATACAGGGCCGGCCTAAGCTTTTCCAGGGCCGGGTTCAAACAATTGCGCGGGGCCGGGTTCCAAATGCCCGGGACAAAAACATTTTTTTTTGCAATTAATGTCAAAACATGCATTTTTCAAAAAATCAGTCTGACGTAAGGCTAAAGAAAGAAAAGAATTCATTTTGGATAGTAAAAGTATCGCACTTTTCGACAGTTATTATTGCGATTCTAATATGACTTATCCCGAATAACTGCAGATTTATTGAATGTCAATAAATTTTAAATGGAACACCCTGTATATCTTAACTCGATAGGTCTATGGTCAACAGCTTAAAAGGTATTAAACATCTAACTTGACATTATTTGTAACTTATACACAATAATTCATAAATTAGTATTACATATCCAGATGGTTCGATAAAATTCAACAATCTCACAAACTTAATAGAACTAATTTTAATGCAGCAGCTTTTAATAGTAGCTTTCTGTAATTTTGAATTACACAAACGGATAATTTGTGATATTGATTTTCTTCAAAGTCAAGAGAATTAGTAATTTATGTACCACTCTTAAATAGTTTAAATAATATTTATCAGACATTAACTTCTTCGCATCTTCTTCGTTATGGGTCAACGTTTTGGAAAATTAGATCGCCTCTTTTAAGCCTATTTGCATTTTTACTCTGAATGAAGACATTCAAGGGGATTTTACAACCACGATAGCGAAGATAAAGAATATAAAAAAGTGGCGTTTTCAAAATATTTTTATGGAAACCATGGACGATGTAATATTTCCACCGAAAATTCGACGTTAGACTTAAACGCATTAACCTATGCACTATTGACAATTGTACTGAAATAATTATTGTTTATTCAGTTTACAATAATCCATTTATTTAATTATTTATTTTTATGAAAGTATTACTGACATTGTCTTAATGGTTACAGAAATGTTAGGATTTCTACAGAACACCACATTTCTACCAAAGCACTCCTTGCTTTTGTTATCTGTAGTAATTGGAACATCCCCATAAACTTCTCCGTTAACAGGTCCCGAAATAAATACATAGAACTGACGATTTTGCCGGCTTTAATAACAAACCGCCAAGTAAAAACTTTTTCGCGTCTAGTTGCACTTTGCAGTCACATTTGAGGTTAATTTCGTTACCACTTATCCATGGGCGCCGTTAGAAAATGTTCCAGGGGGGGCTAAATTTTTTTTCGTATTAAATGGTGGCGCAATATTAAGTACTATGCTATTAACTGTTTTGCAGCATTTTCGTCTTGTGTTATTTTGCATACACTCTGAGAAATCTCTATCGCTTTAAGGTAGTGAAATGTTTTTGTTCACATTTTTGTGTGTTAATAGGCATCCATGGTCGTGATCCCTGTATGCTCGACAACACTTACTTATTATATATTGATATTCATTGAATTTCAAGTCATTTTGCCGTCTTTCTATATCGTTTATTAATGTGGGATTAATATTTTTAATTAATAATTGTTTGTAAATATATTTTGTTTCTGAATCATTGAACTCTTATTCTAGAATTTAAGATTTTGTATAATTTTCAACCAATATTGTAGCCTTTTTATTACTTTTTAATACGATAGGAGACATTGTTGTTAATTTCTAATTTCATAATTTCTAGCTCGTGGTCATCGAGAATCTGATACAATATCTTAATAACAAATTGATAAACAATAAAAAGGCAACAATATTATTTTAAAATTTACCCCGTTAACGAGAAATAATGACTAAATGTAGAGAAAAGTGGATTAATTTGAAAATTATGTGTTTAGGATAATGGACGACGAAATAATATTTTTTTATTTTGCTATTATACTTGAACACTTGTAAGGCGACAATGTTAGGTCAACTACTAACTTTTGAACGAACTCATGTACGGAAATGTATTGTGTCAACGCTGGAGGGAGTCAGAAAATGGTACCAATATAACAAACAGCATAGAGAATCAATTGTCATGTATCATAGGATGGCCCTTTTAATACCAAATAACTTTTATATGAAATTTTTTATTATTTAACGTTTTTGAAACTCCCTCTTCATTAACCGAAGTTTTGTAATTTTAGTACCAATTTTAGCCAATAATGGGTTATCTATAAATCTTTTTAAATTATTTGATTTTATACAACGATATTCTATGATACTTTATACAACCTATTTTACTAAAGCAATTTGTAAAGTTGGTACAATATTCCGGCTCTCTGCAGTTTCTAAACGGCGTCTATCGGGACATGAGTTCGCTATCAAAATTTGATCTACTACCAAAAGTTGACTATTATACCTTATCTATATATTCTACGCTTATTAGTTTAACACCCAGTGTAATTAAGATAAACTGCTCAGCAGTGCCAAAAATTGCGAAGCAATGGAAACTAATAAGTACGATCAAATAAAAGTGCATACAACAATACTTATTTTGGACTGCAGCGCAAAATTTTGGATACCGTATCTTGCCATCTTGTGGCTCTTTCGCGACTGTTACGAGAGGGCAATATCGCAATATCTAATAAAACTGACATTGGTGACAATAGCCGATAATAATCGGAATAGTCATCACTTATCTAGTAATTTTTACTTTATCATACGCAGTATGTAAAGTATTGTAATCATGCCAAAAAAAATTTTTGAGATTTTAGCGGAAATATGTCTTTTTGGGTCCCCTGAACATTTTTGACCAAGGTACAAAAAATGTCTGTGTGTGTGTGTGTGTATGTGTGTGTGCATGTGTGTGTGTGTGTGTGTGTACCCGTTTTTGTGGCGACGATTCCGGAGAAACTACTAAAGCTGTCAGGACGAAACTTCATATTTAGAAGTTTCATAACCAAACTTAGAGCTGAAAAGCTTTCTGTTGAAAAGGGTCCAAAGGAACTGGTGGTTTACTCATAGCATTTTTCGAAGATTTTGCAAATGAGCCGCTATTTGTGTAATGGCGTCAAAATAGTTAAATAATAAATTAAAGGAGAGGAAATTTTCTACAATTTATGTATATGACATTTTTTGGTAGAATTTATAGTTTAGCTGCATGAGCAAATTCTATTTCATCGAGATCGGTCGTACTGCTTTAAAACTAGTAGCCAGGACTTGTCAGATTTTTGATTCTAATGACAGTAGCTAGTGTCAAACGCTAATGTTTTGAAAATACTACTGTCAGTATAGGCTGCGTTCGGATATTGAACCCCGTTACACTTTTTACACCCAATAACACGTAGGTGTCATTTGAACGGTGTACCCGGTGTCAACGGAGTACAATATCCGAACGCAGCTTTAATCGATATTAATCGATAATATCTGTCTAGTTCTACTATTTTTATTTTAATGCAGACATAGCCGATCTCGATCAAATAGCATCTCATGCAGCTAAACTATTAATTTTATATATAGTATGATAAAGTCATGTGCCTGGCCACATCAGATTTTTTTTTCATCCTTCACTATACGTAAATGTCATTTGTGCATCTTTGTGGGGACACGAAAGATGCTAATTGCCCGCGAGGCGTTTAGTTAATAACTTTTAAGCCTAGCCGTGATCCATCTAATATGATAATAATTTTTCGTTTTTCGCGTAGCGGTAGTTGGGTTCGAAATCCAGGGGGGGGGGGCAAGCGCCCCCCGCTGCCCATATGTAACGGCGCCCATGCACTTATCATGTCGGCGTTTGCACCACGGCAACTGATGTGCGAGTCGTAGATAAAAATAAAAGCATAACTTACCGTATATATAACAAACGTTGGAATATGTAAATAGCACCTATCAGCAATAAATCTCTCACAACTACGTCATGTATTTTGTCAGTTTGGTAATCCAACAGTACTGTAGCGATTGTAGCGAAGTAATTTTCTAAGCATGGTTCGGGGATGCCTACTTCTTACGTTGTAATGCCTCTACTTATGCACAGATGGCGCCAACGGAACATTGTTGCCGCGGTAAGATTGTAAAGCCTACCCCAGACTGAGTCGAATCGTTTTTGTCGCAAATCGTTGCATTGTTTTTGTGGTATCGTAACCACCCTTTTGAAATACATAACAAAATTATCTTGTAGCTGTCGCGGCTACAAAATCGCCGCAGTCTGGGGGAGGGCGAGGCAGTTAGCAGCACTGTATAAAGTGCGGGGCCATCCAAAGCGCGGGGCCTGGTTCAGGGGAACGCGCTGAACCCGCTCGGGCCGGCCCTGCTGATATACAGTTAGAGCGAGACCGGATAGAACGAACTTCGCTTATTACGAACACCTGCAGAATGTATTATTTATTATTTAGTTATGATAATTTATAGTTATAATTTGTAAATAGGCTTTTTCAGATACGAACTTTGCCAAATGCCTAACAATCATTTTTGGCAATGAAAATTAATGTTTTAGCTTACTCAAAGGCAATTCATAATGTTCGGAAACGATTTATGGAAACGTGGGGTTATTCAGTGTATTACGGTTATCGACCAAGTGACAATGTTTTATACAATTTTGTGTTGCGAAGGAACGCGATAACCTAGAAGCTTCAAAACGCCCTGAAGTAAACCTTAAATGTGTTTTAGGTAACTTGTACACTTCCGAAAATTTGGTACAGGTGCCGTTACCTGGCAATGATGTTTATACTGCAGACTAAAACGAAAATACGCAAAAACCTGACCTGACCTAGGTATGTTTCACACATTCACATTCATTCACACAGTTATGTTCAATTATGCCATTAGTGTTGTATTTGTGATGCAATTACATAGTTTATTACATGTAGAATAGTCATTAAAAGTTTTTGTTAATAAAATTATTTTTTAGAGATTTTTATAATTTTTTAGTCATATCAATAATATCGTCCATTACACTGCTTATATAAAAAAATTAAAATGATGTTTTCGCCTTAAAAGCGTTTTTATAAGATTTTTCTGTGTTGCAAAGAGTTTATACGCCAAAAAAATACCAAAATAGTATCTGCTACGAAAAGCCATTTATGTGTGTTCATGCTGTGAGATATGTAATAATACTAATAATTCTACCCAATTGGAGGATCAGATTGGTCTATAATATCTATTACATATTCATGTGAAGAGTTGCTGTAGCTTTTAATTTGAGCCTTTGGACTGAAATAAACTATCATCGGCTACTCAGACACACCAATACCAAAGGAGAAATAAACCAGATATCAACATATTTACACTATAGATGGATTATATATTATATATATTATTATTAATGATGGCTCTTCTAAGTTTGGCAACCAACCAGTGCAAAAATGTACTACTATTTCTAATTCTAATCCTAATTTCTCCATGATAATCAATGTTTTTTGTACTTCCTACTAGTATTCACATTTCCAGCGTGCAGAACAATGTACGTTAAAAGCAAATTGAACTACCATATAAGAATGTATTTTATATACAATGTATTTTTAATAAGCAAGAATGTATTTTTATAATTTGAAATGTACCTTTTATTATAGAGCAATCTGATCCTCCAGTTAGGTAGAATTATTAGTATTATTACATGGGGTCAGCACACTTCATACCAAGACAAGTCATACCCGGACAACTCATACCAGGACAAGTCATACCAAAGGATTCAAAGATAAACGCGGCAAACATGATTATTGCTTACATTAATTGGTACATAAATCATCTAAAAAATGCATATACAGGTTGTCTCACGGAACATGATGTACATAACACATGTACAACATGCACATGTGTTATGTACAAAACAAAAAAACTAAAAACCGTCCATTTTTTCTTCTTGAATAACTTTGCTATGACGATAAATAAAAAGTCGGAAAGCATACTAGATTGTAACATACTCTTAAACTATTCAGCTTTAGCTGGGCGTTATTCAACTTTTTATTTCTTATGGACGCCATATTGGACTTTTACAGATTTAAATAGAATATCGAAAGGGCTTTACAACCATGAATAAAACGTGTATAAAAGTATTACAAAATACATGGAAGGTCCCATTAGTTTTTATTGTTGTAAGTGGTATTTATTGTGTTCTTTTTTCATTTTCGTATTGTTCCCTATGAAAATGTACAAGAAGACGGAATAATTTTTAATAATACTCAGCACATTATTTTCTTAAGTATAATTTTACTTGTACTCCTTGCTAATCTACAAATATGTAGTTTAATTGGGTTTTAGAAAAAAAAACAAAATAAAAAAATCGGTTTTTTGTTGCCTAATTTAACAGTTTATTTTATGTTTCTTCAAGTATAGGGTTGAGTGGAAGAGAGGGAGTTATGCTCCCTAACTTCGCCCTGCCCACTATTATATATATATATATATATATATATATATATATATATATATATATACTCACAAGGAGTCACTGTCGTCCGTTACTATTTAAGATTTCTTCGATAAGGGGAATTCGACGGGAGATAATAATGATACTACTCTTTTCTCATTTAGCCAAGCTTTCGACGTATTTTATTTTTACCGCCTTCATCAGGGCAATGATGTTGAGGTATAATTAATTGTGCATCTTCCCAACCAACTTAACATTTCACACTACTACGAGTACTATAATTCACACTCATTTGGCACTACCATTGATCCCATTGATACCATTGATCAATGGTAGTGCCAAATGAGTGTGAATTATAGTACTCGTAGTAGTGTGAAATGTTAGGTTGGTTGGGAAGATGCACAATTAATTATACCTCAACATCATTGCCCTGATGAAGGCGGTAAAAATAAAATACGTCGAAAGCTTGGCTAAATGAGAAAAGAGTAGTATCATTATTATCTCCCGTCGAATTCCCCTTATCGAAGAAATCTTAAATATATATATATATATATATATATATATATATATATATATATATATATATATATATATATATAGTTGGTATGAATATATTCGACCTCTTTAACTAGGAGATTGTTTAATAGGGTGAAAGTCGTGTTGCAAATAAAGGAGCTGTTATTTAGTAGGCCTTTATTTTAATTCTTATATTTCGCTAATAATTTTTAGCATCTTCATGAGAACTAAAACGATTATAAACAACAGTTAGTCTGAACTTATTCTAAAGGTGTTAAAATTACTTACAAAATGTGGCTGTTGCTTATAGATGTAATTAAAACAGTAATAGACATCAGGTGTTATTTACGGTACAATTTGGTTAAGCGAAAACGGAAAATGTTACTGCACCATGCTTCACTGGGGCATTTTTAACCAAACTAAAATGTATATGTTTTTTTTTGACATGTGGTCAGTTCAACACGAATGAAGGACACTAGGGAAAAATTCGAACGGCAAGCGGGACCAGTTTGTCTTGAAATTATTTAAAACTTGATTTGGAAAGTGGTGGGTCAGGGTTAATTAAACTATGGGGCAGTTCCAAATGCTAATCAGGTATTTTTAGTTTCTGGATATTAACTACTCCGGACCATGTTTCAGAAGGTAAGTGTAAGTGTTGTTCAAATTTTCTATATCTTTGTTACTATTCATGCAATTACCCTCTATTTCATTAATTAGGCACATTTCAATGAAAAGACGCTTTTGGTCATTGCGTTCCGTCCTGAGAATAAGTTCAGACTAACTGTTGTTTATAATCGTTTTAGTTCTCATGAAGATGCTAAAAATTATTAGCGAAATATAAGAATTAAAATAAAGGCCTACTAAATAACAGCTCCTTTATTTGCAACACGACTTTCACCCTATTAAACAATCTCCTATATATATATATATATATATATATATATATATATATCGAGTACAATGGAACACAATGGAAATTACAATGGAAATTGAGGTGGATAGGTCAGTGCCATTCCTGGACACAAAAGTACTTCGAACACCTGAGCAACATATTAAACTGGACTGGTACCAGAAGAGTATGGCATCGGAAAGGTACATAAACTATTATTCTAACCACAGCTTCAAGCAGAAGATAAACACGGTTATGGGTATGAGGCATCGGATTGAGAGGATTAGTGACCCTGAGTACAGAGGTAGAAACCTGGATAAACTGTTGACGGTGTTTGTGAACAATGGCTACCCTGCCGGTCTGCTGCGGCGACTACTGTTTGGAGATGCTGGGAGACGTGCGGTGCAGCGAGAGGAAAATGTATTGCAGACGGATGTTGGGACCAGGTATGTCAAGTTACTACACCTGGGAGACCTGACTGAGTCTGTCTTAAGATTTCTGAGTCCATTGACCAAGTTAAAGATCGTTAAATATAATGGCACGACACTCGGCGGCCTGTTTGTGAGGTTAAAGGACAAGACGCCAAATGAATACAGATCTCATATAGTATATAGTGTACCGTGCTTAAATTGTGAAAAAAGCTATGTAGGGCAAACTACCCAATGGTTGAAGAGCCGCCTAACTCAACACAAAAGTGATGCTAAGAACTACAAAACTAACAATAAATGTTGTGCCTTAGCAGTCCATGCTAATGATCTTGAGCACGTGTTCGATTATGCGGACGCTAAAGTGTTGGTTGAAGAAAGAAACACAAAAAGGAGACTGTTCAAAGAAATGTATTGTATAAAGAACAATGATTGTGTAAATTTTAAAACCGACACTAATGCCGTTAGCAGCATGTATAGCTATATTTTTCATCTTATGAAACAAGAATAACATAGACGCTAAGAGAGTAATGTGTGTGACATTTTACTATGTTGTTCATGGTGAATTGTACTGTCACACTTTTGTATTCAGACTTTTGTTGTGGTTTTGTTGTTTGCGTTTGTTGTCGTTCGGTTGCCCGTGATGTTTTGTTTGCGACATTGCTTCGTATTGGCGGCATTGTAGTGGCAACCCTGACCGTCCGAGCACGCACACCTAAAAATTATATTATATTGTGGTTGAGTTTGGTAACGAAGCTTGGCTTTCGCTTTTACCTGTAAGTCACTGTGTGCGGTTCCACTGTTTATATGCGGCCTTGCTGTGCCTTAATTGTGACTTTAAGCTTAATGCTTTCCAGGTTATGTAAACCGTGTTTTGGTGTTCTTCTGGTTGTAATACTGTTGCATTGTTGTTTGCTGGTGTTTGTCTTGTGTTGGCGACCATGACTTCTGCAGTGCTGCCTTGACTGTTGTTAACCTAAAAATAATTTTTGTGCCGATTAATTGCGAAGCTCGCTCATTACACACGTTGCTTGTTGTTAATTACCTACTATCTAACCAAGCTATCGTTGGCACCTGTAAGTTGGTTCTTGCTTTGTTGACCGCGCGTTGGTTGTTCCCTTTTGTGATTTTTGGTTTTATTCTAGTACTTACCACATGCATATCCATCTCTTGCTTGTGCTTTGCCGAAGTTTACCATCTATAAACACGTTCCATATGAAAGCTAATATTGTGAAATATTAGACCACGTGTTGTTTGTTACTCTAGTTGTAAGTAGTCACGGACACGATTATTCCTTTTGTCTAATAGCGTTTCTTGTTGCCAAACATTTTAGTACTTCCTGAAGATGCTGACATTGTTCAGCGAAATATATCGAAGATAAACAATTGAGTATTGATTATTGAAGGACCTTATTCCCAAGAACTATCAAATTTATATATATATATATATATATATATATATATATATATATATATATATATATATATATATTGTTGTAAAGAAAATGCTAATAAAAGACATTATTAATATTATTATTATAAGTATAAGAGGAAACGGACTATTCTTATTTTGTAACATTTACAGTGGCTTTCGACTGAACCCTTATAAAGGCTAAAATAATAAAAGCGATCAAACCGAGTTTATTTATTCTCACTCAGGAGTTTATCAGGCAAATTACTCGAACCACTTTAGCAACTCCTCAGATATTGGCATCAATTAAAAAACAATTTACCCCTTTTGACGATGTACTGACAGTTAATAAGTAATTAATTTCCTTTAAGCCAACTCTTTTTTTGTAAACTATAGGTAATGAAAATAACAAATTTTAACTATTTTGGAATAAATAAAGTAAAATATAATTTTGGGTCAAAACAAGAACGTAGATTACAAATAAAACCCGCGCGATCCTCTTGTTCATAAATCACAGACCGACGCTGGCGCAATTGTTATTGGTTTATCAATTCCATTCTGTCGGATGGTTTCAGTGATACCACCAGCGCCATATTTCTCCGGAATTACGATTTATGACGTCGCGAAGAGGTCAACGGAAAGTTTGGTATGTTCGTTGTTTGTGTGTTTTATTGTAGATGCAGGTACTGCCAATATATGAGCACAGCACACGCTATCGACGCTATAAAATTTTTACGGTCGGTGTCTGCACAAAGTTAACTACTGTCTTTATGTTATTATTCCCTGAAAACGTAAACATTTTATAGTCCACCAAAGAAAGTTTAAGATTTTGCTTTTGGCGTCTAAATTGAGATGATAGTCGTAAACTGTTATTAAATAAGTTATAAGAAATATAGTAATAAAAAATATATATTAGAGATAATAGTTACATAGGGTTTCAAGAATATAGTTTTTGAAATATTGACATGATTGTTCAATGAACAGTTGCTAGAAATATTGGTGTCAGAAGTGGGGTTGATACCCGTAGGATTATCGGTTATATTTGAACTTTTGAGACATCCTACTTCAAAAAGAAACACCAGAGTCGAGGTGTCAACAAAAGATATTTTGGTATCGCTAGCCAAAGAATGCTAGTATTTTTCAGATTCCTGGTTGCAGCTATTATCGATTGATGATAGCGAACATTGGGTTAAACGATGCGATCCATGGACCAAACAAAGCACGGAGGAGATGATAAAGATATCAAAGAGGAAGTCAAAAAGCAGACGAATGAAGTTTTCCCGAACAACTTGAGTTCTCCCATCATTTCAATGACGTCGATGGCGACGTCATTGGCGACCTGATTGCGACCAGCAGATGCTGATATGTTGCCGATTGTCTTAATGTCTCCAAATTCTTCACATTTACTTGCTGTTTTTACGGTAATCATAACTAGCAACCAGGACGTCGCAAAACAATTCAAAAAGTGTCGCAATCTTCAAAACTACAAAATCTAGCATACCGTTCTATTTGCATTCTTAAACAATCCTGTGCAACAATATTCAATTTTAAGTTTTTTCCTTACTTGTGATGGCATATTACTATTGGTATTTGGATGCATAAAAAACAAATGTGTTTTACTAGCAAATTCATTAGATATTAAAACGGTTTGTTGTTTTCAAAAATCATCCTTAAACACGTCTATTTCATTTTATACGTTTACCAATTATTACATTATATTGAATTTCCTACTTATATATATTTTGGTCGACGTATGACACAGTTTTTCTATGGCAACCCCATATTTTTCATATCTCTTTTGGTAGAACTTTTAGTTTCCTTTATGGTAGCATAAAAATGTATGGTCTTACATAAATAAAATGTTTGACCCAAAGGCAATTGAATATGAGGAATATAATCATAACCCTGGAGCTATCGATTTTGTGAATAAAAAGTGAAAAGGTGGTCATATCTTACGCTGTTTAGGAAATCGAACGAGGACAAAGTTTTCCATCAAGGGTATCGAAAAAGTTTAGGTAAAAATAAAGAAAGAAAACAAAATTTAGGCAATTTATAGCAGCTCAACTGATGTAAATCTCAAACTTTGTACTTAAAATCTTGATGATATGGGGAAGTTGTCCCTGAAACACTGGCAGCGATTCTTCGTGCTGTGCTCGCTACCCAATAAAAACACAAATTCATGTTCACAGTTGGGCAATTGTGAAAGTATTTTTTCAGAAAGTATTTTTGAGGTTAGAACTGCAACATTAATATAATGTCAAGTTTGAAGAAGTTCTGTGAGGATCCTTAATCGTCCCATGTATTCTATTGAAAAAAGATCTCTTAAAATGCTTTGAGCACACCCGCATGTGATTTGAAAGTGATTTCCCAATTTTTAAAACGCGGCGCCATTCGTTATGAAAAGGTTTATCTTTTGGAAATGTATGAAATGACGACGCCTCACCGTAATATGAATTACACTGTGGAACACAAGAATAGTTTCTTTTATTGCTTCTTTTAGTCGGTTTTTACATCTTTTATGCAATAATAGTTCTTGAAATGCACGTATAACACTATGTAGTGGCCATGTAGTATCCCGCGGAGAGTAGTTCAATTTTCTCCCGAGCTAGTGACTCTTGAGCTAGCGACTATTTCGTTAGTTTTGGCGAATTAAAAAGAATATGCAATTACACTGCTCAAAAAATAAAGGGAACAGTTTTTTCGAAACCTGTAACATTTTAAATAATAGGTCTAGGCAAATCAAATTTGGTATACTTCAAAGGCATATACTTAACTAAAGAAAATTACAAAAACAATGTTTACAACTCTTAGTTACTTCTAAGCTACACTTAAAAATTTAAATTAATAATGCAAAACAAAATGGAGAAGACTGTCATAGTATCGATGACAGTCGGGTTTTCTGTGTATTGGTGAGGTTTAATACAGTGTATGCCCTCCACGAGCACGAATCACTTCCTCACACCTGCGTGGCATGCTTCGAACTAGTCTGCGAAGAGATTTTTGGGATATGCTTTCCCATTCCTCAATCGGGGCTTGTGGCAGTCCCTGTATAACGGTTAGTGGTGGAATGGGGCGCTTGCGAACATGTCGGTCATGCTGATTCCACACGTGTTCAATAGGATTCAGTCAGGGCTTAACGCCGGCCATTCCAGGATCTAAATTCCACGTTCTTGTAAAAAGTTTCTTGTGATGCCAGCGGTATGTGGCTTTGCATTGCCCTGCATTAGGATGAAATTTTGACCGACGCGATATGCAGGCACCACATGGTCCTCCAAGATGTTTTAGATATAATTCATGGCATTTAGTCTACCAGGAACCACAACAAGATCAGTTCTGTTGTCTATACTGATTCCAGCCCAAAGCATCACAGATCCACGAACAAATCTATCCACTTCCTGTATAATAGCGGCTGCGTAGCGTTCACCAGGACGTCTATATACACGTACGCGTCGCAACGGGTTAAACGATTTGTAGACTCGTCTGTAAACAGTACAGGCGTCCACTGACGAAGTTGCCAATCTCTGTGATCCAGAGCAAACCTCATTCGCGCTGCTTTGTGATGCTGCGTAATGCGTGGTGCGCGGACAGTTTCTAACAGTTTGGTCAGAAATATCTATTCCATGTGCTCGTCTTAGGTACTTAGGTCATTTAGGAGGTCTCGTGCTGTGGCAGTACGCTGACGTAGAGAGGAAAGGATAAGAAATCGGTCTTGATTTTGAGTAATTTTTCGATTTCGACCTTGTCCAGCTATTCTAACATATTGGCCAGTATCCCGAAACCGATTCTAACATATTGGCCAGTATCCCGAAACCGATTCCATAAACGCTGAATAACAGAAGCGGAAACTCGAAGGTCCCTGCTAACATGTCGAATAAAGTAGCCATGCTGAATAAGGGCGACAGCACGACCAACTTGCACTTCACTAAGATGCTCATTTTACTTTAAATGACGTTTCTAACAACGAAAATTGACAACTGAATTTATTTGTCATCTTTAATAGGCTTTCATACGTGAATTCAAAGCATACTTGACATTTTTTCTATTTTGTTCTTCGTTATTAATTTACATTTTTAAGTGTAACTTAGAAGTAACTAAGAGTTGTAACATTGTTTTTGTAATTTTCTTTAGTTAAATTTATGCCCTTAAAGCATACCAAATTTGAATTGCCTAGAACTACGATTCAAAAAGTTACAGGTTTCGAAAAAAGTGTTCCCCTATTTTATTGAGCAGTGTATAATTTTCACCCATCTGTTATTAGAGTGAACTTTTGCTAATTATGAAATTTTGTCGAGTTTTAGAGATTTCTATGAATATTGGTGGTTTTTAGCGGATGGCAAGTATACGAAGACATGTTCACAAAATTCATAAAATCCGTCAAGTAAACTCAGATATCAATCACAATTGGTTGTTTATGCCCCTTAAACGAAACATCATTTTAGACGCAACATGTAAATAACTCGCCCGGCTATGAAAATTATACCAATAGACTCAAAAAAAGGTCCGCAATATCATATCCAAATATTTACTGAATCCTTGGTGATATTAATATTAAAATATTTAAGGTGTATAAGGACACTGTTGCTTTTCTTCTTATAAGTGTTTACACAACGTTTACAACCACGTGAAGGATGCTATAAAGCTTTAATAACTGAAACATATGTGGGCCTTGGTTGTTCGAAAATATGTGATATTTTGTTTCCTTGTTTGTATCATTTTCTTTAATTGCAATGTTGAAAATAATATACAGGCTGATCTATCGTAGGGAAGGCTGATTTTTTACGTCATTTAAATTTTTTCTTCGATATTTTTATGATACTATTCTGAACACAAAAACCTATCGATAGGCTGTCGGACTGATTAGTTTGTCTGTCAATTTTCTCATTTACAACGACATACTTCTTATCAAAAGTTGATTGTTGACAAAATTATGACTTAAAATAAAATATGTACTTGGGTCGTTGTTATCTTGGATGTGCGATCTACACTCTTTTGCTCAATCCGATTCAAAATTCAAACTTTCTAAAAATTGCCAAAAAAATAAAAAAATAGGGCACTTCTGGAGTGCTTACTGAGTGGATCTCAGACAATTGTATGATTGTAAAACCTAAAAATTATGCAGAAATAAAGTACTCAATCAATACCGTGCTTTTGCACAAAAACAATAAAATACTTTCAAAAGAAGACAATGTCAGAATGAAAACATAATAATCAGTTTGTTCGGGGGTTACTCCAGAGATGGCAACACGTCGCTGTAATTCTTGTTTAGGCGAGTAGATTACAGCACCGTAATTGCTTCACGACAAATTAATAACTGTCCTGGGTGATAATACCTACAACCCGGGAACACAGGATCGCATTAATTCTATCATATTTTACAGAGCAACCATTAGGGGTTGCTATAATGCCATATTGGGCATGAATCCCCTTCCTTATGACACTGCGTTCAGTATTTACGTCACGATATGGCAATTCAATGTCAAATGCGTAGCGCCAAGATATAACAACACAACTAGATAGCACTTGATTACCATCACTAGGAATAATTCCTTAATAGGTTTGCCTGCGGATGGTACCAACCATTATACAATCTAATTAGTTAAACGCGTGCACACTAGATGGCGCGTGGTTGCGAGTGGCTGTCCCAACGGTCGAGGCTTTCATTTAGCAAATGTTTTCATTTCCCTAATGGCAAACCGAATGTACGGAAAATCGGTCCATGTCGACTCGACGTACTTTTAAAATGTACTCCGTCGTCTACGGTGCTTGTTTGCTTGAAGTGGAACAAACAAAATAAATTGATTGCTTTTGCTTGGATAGAGAGGTTGGTCTTGTTTTTTTTTTCTGAGAAAACTTAATAGTCATGATTTGATGAAAATTTGGACGGGACATTAGAAGATGAACAAGGTTTTGCCAAGGACGGAGGAATGGTGCTTGTGCAGCACTGTTGTATTGTGCTTCAATATGTTCTGTCCTAAAATTGTCTAAGCATTAAAGCCTGACATACACAGTGCCAGCTGCTGTCCAGATAATGGCCAATAGCTGGCATGCTACGGGGATGCATTAACATTCGAACAACTAAGTGTTGTCTGCAAATTTACAAAATCAGTTTTGCAAATGTTTGAGACTATTAGGTGTCAGAAGTTGCTAGTGATGATAATTTGTGTGAAAAAAGGGTGATCGATTATGCGAGTCTAGCCATTCAAAAATATTTTAGCGCTATGGTCCAATTAAATACAAAACGACATAAGCATGTTCTTAGATTACCATACGACTTAAAATCAATCATCTTGTTATCCTGGAAAATTTAGGTATAGTCGGGCCAACTTAGATGGGTCGGAATATCATGCTTTCATTACCAACTTCAGATAAATTAAAAACAAAGTAACAAAATGCAATTAAAGCAACCAGTGACGCGCCCAAAGTATGCGTCTTAAATTGCTATTTAATGTGATTATCATATTTCCAGATAAATCCTGCAAAAGACGAAAGAAAAATGCATATTTATACAAATTTTATTTTGTTAGGTTGAATTTTGCAGTTTGACACAAGGTAAGACCTTGTGCAAACCTTGTACAAGGTGTGATCAGAAATGTATATTTCGCTGGTAGAAATAATATTAAATTTTTGCGAGACCTTAGCAAACAGAGCAAAACCTGATTGCTAAATTAATAGCTTATTTTAGACGTGAACGTGACCACGGCGGCTCTTTTTAGCCGCTGAACTCTATGCAACTTAGTTTTCAGCAGCAAAAACTTGTTGCATGCACCCTATAGACGTAAATTGCTGCGAAATACGAAATATCACTATTTCTGTCTCTGTCACCCCTCCACTAATATTGAGTCGAGTTGACGCGACACTAATGGGCTAAAGTCCGATGTAGTTTCTTGTACTAATTTTTACTATCCGTATCAATTCTCGATTGTCGTGTTGAACAATTTATTATCCAGTAATTGTGGATATCGTTGCAGACTTTAATAGGGCTGGATTGTATGATGATGAGACTTGATTTTATATTAAATATTGATAAATGAAAATTTGGAAATTTAACTAAGTTTACAGTTTTGGACAGTCAACTATCTAAAGAAAGATAAGTTCCCTACATAATCCGATATCATATGGTTTATTTCGTAAACCATATGACTGAGTAAGATTTTCTTTTCATCGAATCATACTACATACGACTTAGGTTTTAATATGAAATTCTGCACACTTATCATATGCCCATGGTTTCAAAATTTAAACGCAAACTTCATATTGTTACTATACTCTTCAGGTTTCAGAACTTATTAATTATGTCGTTAAACCTTTTCATTTTTAAAAACTAAATGTCTATCTAAACCATCCACAATTCCCACCCTGTAAGTACTAGATTTGAATCGGTGAGTGGAAGAACAAAATAAGTCCGAATCAGGCGTTTGTGGCAAACTAAAAAAAAACTGTATAATTTGGCAGCTGTCTATTTTACAAATTTGTTAAGCACAGAAAAGTTGTACTAAATTTCTTTTATATAATATATAAGATATTCTCCTTCTAAATAGTGCATCACTTTTCTTAAGTTAGCAATTTTTAGGTAGTTAATAGGTGGGTTTTTGTATGCTGATTTTGTTGGAAGTGTGGGACGATTTTTAGTTTCGTTTGATGGTTTGCAAGTATGGGTGGTGTAGCCATCTATACAGTAAGCGCGTAAAGTATGGAAACATGACAAAATCTAAAGAACGGTTTGCTATTTTTTAAAAATCCCAAAATTTTAAAAAACACGTCGATTTATAATTATCAAAATACACCATTACATAATACACAATTATGATATCAAATTAATTTTTTTACCTTGAATTCTTTTTAACAGATGACATCATCGACATTTGTTTTTAAATGACAACCCATTATCTTTTTAATGAATTTGACAGATCTTTGAATTGTCTTAGTGGTAGCATAATATTTGTATGGCCTTACATAAGAAAATTTACGAGAAAGAGACAATTGAAGGTTATGAAATAAAACTGACAAAATCTCCGGAACGGCCTGACCGAATTTAACGAATGTTTGGAATTAAGTATTTTGCAATCATGTGAAGCCACTGGCGTTACTATCGTTGATGCAACGTTTACAGTTTCCGAGATATAATCTTAAACTTTTGAATTCGATATAGAACACCTGTATATTTTGACATTTTTTGTTACATTCGTCATTATTATATCAAAAACATCTAGAAATTAAGAAAACCTTTATTTCTTTGGTATAAAAATTAACAAACAAAAAATTGACAACAAAACATTATTTTATTTTCTACTGCAACTACTCTAGTTGATTTATGAGGATTCTCAACCATTGACAAGAACACATTACTTTAAATTTGATCGGTTTATTTTTTGTAGTTGTTATTTTTTGTTATCATTTTTTTCTTTGTTAATTTTTAGACCTAAGTAGTAAAGGTTTTTGTTAATTTCTAGATATTTTTGATATAATACTGTAACAAGCGAAAAAAGTAATAACATTGAATAGGCGGCAATGGAAGACAAAAGCCTCGTTTACATCCACTTAACTTAACGTACGAAAACTTAAACATTAGAGATAGTTGAACTCCATTGAATTATATGTGTTCGTTTACATTCACTTAACGTAGAAAAACTTAACATAACGTACGGATTTGTTAACTGAACTTCAACTTAACAGAATCCGTGCACTAAGTGCACCAATCACAAGCTCTCGATTTTAACAATTTGGATGATGGTTACAGCGAGTGACAGTAACATAACCTAAAAATTAACTCGTGCGACTTGAACTTTGTTATCTTTGTGTTGTTCTGCAATATCTTTAGCTCGATTAACGGATTATTAACACGGATATGAAACCTTGATCCAACGTGCTCATAAACATATTTGTATAATAAAAGCGATAGACTTAATATGGATTTCATATTGTGTCACTGTCAAATGCGCATGTCAAACACCCCAACGTAAGTGAATGTAAATGGAACGGATCTAACTTTCGTACGTTAAGTATAATTTGTCGTACGTTAAGTTAAGTGGATGTAAACGATACTTAAAGCCTCGTTTACATCCACTTAACTTAACGTACGAAACTTAAAAATTAGTGAAAGTTGACCTCCATTGAATTATATGTGCTTGTTTACATTCACTTAACGTAGAAAAACTTAACGTAACGTATGGATTTGTTCACCCAACTTCAACTTAAGAGAATCCGTGCGCTAAGTGCACCAATCACAGGCTCTCGCTTTTGATAATATGGATGATGGTGACAGTAACATAACCTACAAATTAACTGTTTCGACTAAACTCTAAACTTTGTTATCTGTTATCTTTGTGTGGTTTTGCAATATTTTTAGCTCGACTCACGGATTATTAACATGGGTGATGGAACCTTGATCTAACTTGTGTGTACATAAACATATTTGTATGATAAAAGCCATAGATTTGATATGGATTTCATATTGTGTCACTGTCAAATGCGCATGTCAAGCACCCCAACGTAAGTCAATGTAAATGTAACCGTTATAAATTTAATTTTTTAAGTTATGTGGATGTAAACGATACTTAACAGAAAATGTCAAAATATACAGGGTATTCTATTGCAAATTCAAAAGTTTGAAGTTATATCTCAGTAACTGTAAACGTTGCATCAACGGTATTAACGCCAGTGACTTCCCATGGTTGTAAAATACTTAATTCCAAAATTTCGTTAATTCGGTCGAGCCGTGCCGGAGATTTTGTCACTTTTATTTCATAACCTTCAATTGACTTTGTCTCGAAAAGTTTCTTATGTAAGGCCATAAAATTATTATGCTACCACTGAGACAATTAAAAGATCTATCAAATTCATTAAAAAAATATAGGGCTGTCATTTAAAAAAAAATGTCTATCACGTCATATGTTAAAAACAACCGCGCTCCATGCAATGAGTGGAAAAACAGAGTATGTCTTGGACTTATTCTGTTCTTCCACTCACCGATTCAATTGTTTTTGGATTACTATTTCCCAACATTTCGCAGATATAAGTTTATCATACTCTAAAGATTTCAGAATCTTCACGTCAAACATATATTCCAACCCCCTCAAAATATCCCTCTTATGGCTGACATTTTTTTCACTATTTTTTCGCCTATCTAACGACTATTTTAAGTTCATTTAAAAAAAAAATGATCATCTAAAAGTGGAATATCGACCACAGAGGGCATCTAAAACACATTAGCGTGGTAAAAGAAATGCCAATTTTGTTGACAATGTCTAATTGTTTGCCTTGTAAAAGTTTAACAGTAGCATCAGCGAAAACAAAATGCTGCTGATACTACGATAGATAAAAGAGGTCACCAGAATTCAGAAAAACATTCTCAAATATCAATAACTTACAATTAATGGCGCATTTATTGGTGATAAAAGAAAAGTAATGGTTATACCAGGTAAACGAGGGAATATTTTCAGTAGCTAGTAGACTATAAAAAGTTTGTCAACGTTTATTAATGCGTAGTAGACTCTCAGACCGTCTATTAATATACACCGACTGATCTTTATTATCTTTGCTGGTATAAATTTACAAAAATTTCCATTATCACATTTTTTCACGATTTGGCATATTTTTTTAAAAACTTTTACGCAAACTCACAGAATCCACGTTTTCTACAGTTACATTATTATATTTAATTCTCTTCTTCTCAAAAATTCTCTCCAAAATCTGCATTTCCATGACTGTCTGGTCTGCAACATGCAGCCAATGAATTGAGCGATGCCTCATGTTACATAAAATTGCTCTAAAGTCTCGCTTTCGACGGGACAGTCCCGACATGTACATTTTGTCCCGCGTATCACGTAGCTTTAAAAATGTACCGAATTTTAGTTAATTTTAGTTTATGAATAATTTTTAGAGAATTACTGAAAGGAAAAATAATAAACTATACATAGAGTTTTTCATTATGAAGTATTCCATGATGCATGATGTTGAAATGCATATGTGTGTGTGTGTTGTTTTGTATCAGTTTAATTCAAAAGTTTTTACAGTTGACAGGTGTAAATATTGTGACTGAGCAAATATCATGATATTTATATGAAATATCATAGAAACTGACCCAGATTAAACTGATTATAATTTTAAAAAGATTTTTGTGATCGCTGTCTTTTTTTACAAAAAAGAAATTTGATTTACTAATCTTAATTTAAGTACTGCTACCTTAAATACTTGGTTTAACACAACAATTATGAACGTAACGTTGATTAATTTGTCAACAACAAGACTCATCTAAATGACTATATATCGTTTGTACGTTGCGATAATTTGGTTGAAAAGCCAGACACAGATACAACTGACATGTGCTTTCGAATTTGTCGGCACAATCTAATTTCTGGTTGTAATTATCAATGAACGTAATCGGAAAATAATATGGATTTTTGCATTCTTTTTGTATGAATTTTGACCAAACTCCCTTACAATAATGACCAGCGACTGCATGGTCTTCATTTGATACCCCTTAAGCAAGACCTCTTATCGGAACATAATATTCAACTGACAAGAACACAAAAAGTCGCTCAATCAGAGACAGTCCCGGTCTTGCCGAGTAACTGTAATAAGAATACACAATTTCAGCCAGCATGCTACCCGGACGCTCCCGAAATAGCTATTCTACAATTGTACAACAAATGTTGTACAAACCCAAATTACTAAAAGAACAACAGATAACTACCAAAAACTCACATTATTAATTAAATCTCATTTATATTAATATCACGTTTCCTTTGGAGCAAATTTGTACATATTCCAGAATCAATTTTCATTATCCAAAATTAGTTAAATCCATCTTGAGTGTACATAAGTATTACCTTGTTGAAAGAGTAGCTACATAATACCTACTCGAGCTATTGTACCTATTGTAGGTATACTGGGGGCGAAGGGGATAAGCAATGTAAATAAACACCTGAGCCTCATTGGTTTTCGCATCGCTCGAGCAGGAGAGTTTCACATTTATGAGGATGAGGAGGTGGAGGCAGGTCGGCCGCCGACTTGAAATATTAACGTAAACCGGCAGTTTCAATTTCCACCCGAATTGGTTACGCATCGATACGAGCTCTCACCCCCACACCCGAAAGCAAACCATGAATATCAATTCCCATTACCGCTGCTTCCCATATAAAGCTTTCCTCATGCCGAACTACATCTAGCTGCCATCTACATGCCGAAAAAGCATCGTGCATAATTTCTTTGAAAGAATTTCAAAACAAGTTCTCGTATTTCGTTTTCGCTGTCATCGATGATTTCAAGTAGGTACACATTTATGGTACGGATCAGGGTTGCCACCTTTTTGTAAGTATTCACGAGGACAGTAAGTGGGTGAAAATATTATGTCATATCCAATATGTCCACATCATACTGCCATATAAAACACAATCAAATAATAAAACAAATTATTCTTGAAATATAACAAAAAACTAATACTACAATACTTTATTAAATATGCGAAAATAATACCTTGCTCTGATAATATCTCATAAAAATAAAATTTAGGTTATTTTCAAAAACTACCATGTAAACCGAAATTTCGCTCAACACTTTTTGGTGGTTAGCCAGAATTGTTGAATTTTGTATCTCGCTTATTTTTTTAGGTGGCGCAATTCACCCTTGCTGTAATTACGATAAGACGTAACAGATCGGAGAAAACGTAAAATATTAAATCTTACCGAAATTTTTAAAACATTTGTAGGTTAGGTTAGGTAGCACAATTTCATCCTACACAGATAGAAAACTTTGTTTAATTCAAATAAATATGCATTGAAATCTGCAATACCCATCAAAGAAATCTGGTGTTTCAATAGATGCAAATAAATATTTATTTCCGGATAAAAACGCATTTTTTTAAAAATATTTGCATGGTAGAAAGACTGTTTATTTGTGTCAAACAATTTATGTTTTCAGTTAAAATACAGAATTTGTATATTATAACGAACGAGGTTTATGTAGTTCAAATAATTATGATTGTATTGAGAAAAACAATTAAAATTTTTTAAATTGACAAATTTGTTGGTTGAGTTAAAACGCGATATTTTAAGGTTGCGATAAATGGTTCTTTGATTAAAGAAACTATTGACCTATTATTGACTAGAGCTTTTCGAAGGGTTCAGTAGAGAAAAATCTCCACGTGTCACCGTCTTTTGGGATGTCGCACATCCGCGACCAGTGGTTGTTTTCCTACATATAGTGTAATTGTGTATAGGTAGTTCCTACCTACATATAGTCATTGATAGGGTAGCAAAGTGTACGCTGATTCGGAATCGGAACTTGAACCGGCATGCACTGTGCTCTATACTGCCCATCCCACAGCCTTTTTAACAATTTAGCCAGATGCATGACATCAACTGAGCGGTAGGCTTTCACCAGTCTACTATTTATACTCAAGATAAAGCCAAACTGCGACGAGAGTGTTTACAGCGCCTTCAAACAATACAGTTGGATGAGTTATTCACACTAAAAATATATTCACTTGAATCAAAATATGATTTCTTTGACGGAAGTAACCCTAATTTTAAGCAAAAGCAAAACGACTTCTTTAAAGGAAATACACCTCTTCTTGTATACAAATATAAGTATTTGAATTCAATAGATCTTAGATTTCTTTGCTGAAAAGAAACGTCTTTTTTAAATCAAAGCAAAAATATTACTTTAAAGGAAAGTAATTTTTGTTTGAATCCAAATATATTTATTTGAATTAAATAAATATTGCAAATAAATTAATCTCTACAAGCAAATAAACTAGAATATACAATGAAGTAAATATTGTTGGCGTCAAAGAAATATCTATTCATCCAAAAGAATAAATTCAAAAGAATATATTTCTTAAAAACAAGAAATCCTTTCTATCTATGTACACGAGGACAAATGGTATCACGCCGAGAACACGAGGACAATCCTCGCGAAACGAGGACAGGTGGCAACCCTGGTACGGATACACAGTAGAGTGGGTAAAAAAAGTCGTAATACCGCGGAAAAGTTGCGAATTAGGGAGACTAGAAAGGGGTAAAAAATTAATAAACTAGCTTTATATTCTCCAGTCGCGCATGAGCTCTAAAGTATTGAAAGATTTATATTTTTACGATAATTTTTTCTTACTAATCTTGTCAATATTTAAATGTAATAGTCTAGTCGACTCTTACTCGAACCGATAATGATTAAGAAAAATAATGTTAAAAAACAATTAAATATTTCCGTAAAAATGTGTCTCCCTAACTCGCAAGTTTCGCGGTATTACGATTTGAAAAAAGAAAAAAAACGTTTTTTCGGCCCACCCTAAGGTCGTGTGCACACGCACCGGCAAAACCGGATCTTATTCCGGCTCCGGTGCCGGATGTAACATAACCAGATATTAGTTTGCCGGTCCGGTAAACCGGCTGTGTGTGCAATCTTTCATTTAAAAACATTGCATCCGGCGCCGGAGTCGGAATCGGATCGGGTTTTGCCGGTGCGTGTGCAAACGACCTTATAGACAGGGAGATATGGCTTCATGGCCACTGACTGGCCGTTTTATAAAATTTGATGTTTCTTTCTTATTTTCAAATACTTTGGACGCGGAAGGGGTCATCCAGCACACAAATACGTTGACGTGCTTGCTACACAGATAGAAAAGATTTCTTGTTTTTAAGAAATATATTTGTTTGAATTTATTCTTTTGGGTCAAAACATATTTCTTGGACGCCAACAATATTTACTTCATTTAATACTCTAGTTTATTTGCTTGTAGAGATTAATGTATTTGATTTATTTATTTAAGTGAAATAAATATATTTGGATACAAACAAAAATTACTTTCGATTAAAGTAATATTTTTGTTTTGATTAAAAAAAAAAAACGCTTTTTTACACCAAAGAAATCTAATTTTGATTAAAACATATAAATTTAAATATAAAGAGAGATTTATTTCGTTTAAAGTAATATTATTTCTTTGGCTTAAAAATAGGTTTACTTCCGCCAAAGACATCATATTTTGATTCAAATAAATATATTTGTACACAAGAAGAGATTTATTTCCTTTAAAGTAATATGCTTGCTTTGGCTTAAAAATAGGTTCACTTCCGCCAAAGAAATCATATTTTGATTGAAATAAATATATTTTTAGTGTGAATATCTCATCCAACTGTATTGTTAGATGGCGCTGTAAACTCTCTCCTCGTACTTCGGCCATACCGTCAGTATAAAAGCCGTGTGATCGACAGTATAGTCATAGAGACGTAGAATAAAGTGCCTGCAAGTTCAAGTGCCGATTCAAAATCAGCGTACACTGTACTAATTTAACCTTGACTATATGTAGGGCTGGCAAGACCAACCACTGGCAGAGGATGTGCGACATCCCAAAAAAGAGGTGACACGTGCCGACTGTACTGTGCACTCCGAAAAATTCTTGTCTATAATAGTTCCACATTAATTCCTTCAACACATTAATAATTTCTTTAATCAAAGAACCATTTATTGCAAACTTAAAATATCGCATTTTAACTAAACCAATAATTTCGTTAATTTAAAAAAATATAATTCTTTCACTCAACACAATCATAATTATTTGAAGTAAATAAATCTCGTTCTTATAATATACAAATTGTAAATTTTAACTGGAAACATAAGCTGTTTGACACAAATAAACGTTCTTTCTACCAAACAAATATTTCAAACAAATGAGGTTTTATCCGCAAATAAATATTTCTTTGCCTCTATTGAAACACCAGATTTCTTTGAGTCAATGCATATTTATTTGAATTAAACAAAAATTTCTATCTGTGTACGTCTTTTCAGACGCGTAACTTGAAAATGCCAACTAGAACTTAAATGATGTATAGACTTTTTTTTTATAAAGAATTAAAAGATCTAGAAATTTCCTGATAACGTTCATTGTCGTTCGATCAATAGAAAGGAAGATATTGTTAAAGTCAACCAATTTGGTCATCGTTACCGTGAATGTCGCGACGCGACGCAGAGATGCCATCAATGGGGACTTGTTGTAGGATATTTGTTATATGCAACCAAAGGTATATGCAAAAGTCTTACTGGGTTTGATTTTTTCCGATGTGAATAGCTGTATTTGTTTAATTTCATGTTTAATTTCAGTGGCCTATAATTGGATATCAGTGAAATGCTAATAATAAATAAATACCGTAGAGCGCCGATAATCGGAACTAATTGGGGTCGAAGGTGATTTGGATTATCAAATTGTTCGGATCATCAAATATTGCAGCTAGTTCAGTCGCAAATACAAGTATTGGATACAAGCTATAAAACAAAAGCAACATTTTCTGTAAACAAAAATCTACAAAAATGCATTTACTTCTTTTTGGGCGTTCGGATTAGCAACCGTTCGTATTATCGACGCTCTACTGTAGTAGTGTGATGAGGCGGACACCCTTCTCAATATTCACTATTATACTTTAATCAACTCTAAACTGAAGGGGGCCCCTGTTAGGATTTTGCTCAACTACCTAACCTTAACCCCACATGTTGAAGGTGGTAACTCGCCCCAAGCGACGCTTGGTCCGCCATCTTCAATCACAGGTACTAACTGATTTAAACAAACTAATCTTAATTAATCTTACGGTAGCGTGAATTAATTATCTCTCTCTTACGGAGGCTTAAAACTGAGTTTTTTCTCTGAGACTTTGTCAGAGACGTTTGAACTCACTAATTATTAATCACTATATGCAAGGCTAAATACTTTACTATAAAAGGGACAGGTTTATATTATTCTAAAATGAATATGCCGAAGAAAACCACAATAAAATCTATTAACAAAAATATATATACAACACTGCAGAACTGCTTACATGAAATATGACTTCTAATCCTAAAACATGATATATTCTTAATTTGGCAGAGATGGACAAATCAGCAAGTACAGACAACAAATAAATACCTTAATATTTCGGTTGAGCACAAGAAACACGAGACACCACAGTTATCTTATAGAGCCCCTGCTCTTAAGAAAACACGTCTTTACCCCATGGTGGCTAAAATAAGAAGGAAGTCTTCCGCGTTTTAACCGTCACACGCATCCCCTGAATGCGATGCTCACGCCCTCTCCAAAAACCGTTACGGTATATGGACGCTCTTGTTCGCGCCAAATTTCAACTTATCACATCCCTTCCACGTTAAGATAAATAATTATTTGACCAATTATTTATCCCTAAACAAAACTAAATAAACAAATTGCTGATTGTAACATCTCCCCTTACAAAACAATTCTCTTAATTGCTAATTCCAATGTTGACATGCAAATTTTTACTTCTTGTACATTTTTTTATTTCCTGAAATAAAAATACAGACATGACACAATAAAACCCCAAAAGAATTCGGCCTTGGTCCAGAAGTCCGGCGGTGTTGATTTGACTTCGGTTCTCCAAACCAAGCGAATGTCCTCATTCCCGGGCCATTGGTCATATGAAACAAAAGAAAAACAACATTGAAGCAGTATCATAGCAGTCCGATTACATCATAACTTACATTATCTTTTATCCATCTTCAAATACAGCCGCAATCGTGAAATGACTCGCCTCCACCCTCGCCTCGGTTTTTCTCCGTCCATCTTCCCTCCTAGCGTCATCGGTTGTCAATTAATTTCCAGCGACGTCCAACGTTCCTCGAAAGCTATCGTATACCTCGTAGATGACCTACACGACGTGTGGATGTTGTCCAGCGACACTTAGGCCCTGGTAAGACATCCCTTTGCGTTGTCCGTGTAGTCATTTTTCTTCTAACACCATCGACGTACAAAGTACAGGAATTCTGTCATCTCTCACCTTGTAGTTTTTGACCCTACGTCTCACTTTGGACGTTTTTTCGATCACACCATTTTTTGAAGCGAACTGGGCTTCGCTTGCTGTAGATTACAACCCTTTGTAAATCTACCGGCACTAATTTCGACGTACAAAGTGCAGTATGTTTGCCTGCAAATTTGTAATTTTTTCTTGCCCTTTTTTTTTACGCCTCGCGCGGGCTGCTTTTTCCATCACTAGACGATTTTTCGACTTCTGGAACGGGACAACGGCACGCTTCTTCCATACAAAGACCACGCCGGATGACCTCGGGAATTCCTGGATGGGCCAAACTACCTGCGCTCGTGGGGGTCTTCAATACACGTCTGCTTGGCGGGATACTTGGGACCGTCTAATTCTTCGGAACAGCTGCTTTTACCTACTCTGTTGTTGAACTTCCCTTACAAAACAATACTCTGCAACTTCCTTTAATAACTGCTTTTATTCTAACTTATAAATACAGTTGCAAGAGTATACCCCTTAACTTTAATTAATTATTAATTAATTACCGGGTGTGTGTTTCGTGCTTCTCCGCTCAGAGCCACCATTTTCAAAAATGCTTACATAAAAACTCAACTTGTTTCAATCTTTCAATTCAATTCAATTTGCTCAAAATTTAGCAAACAAAGTAGTCGGGCTTTGTTTCTATCCTATCCTTACTTTACTTTCACTTAATTCACTGACGGTACGATTTTTTTCTGTTTATTGTTTACTGTTGCCATCTCTACCTGCCATCTTTCTTTTACTCAATAAAAAAAAATTCCTCAGAATTTAATTTCAAACTACCTGTTCTGCATATCGCCATAAATCATAACTCAAGCCCTGTCTAACACAATCTGGTTCAAACTTTCTCCAACGAACGGTCTCGAGAACTAAGACATTTCTTTCAAAAACAATTCCAACACGCAAAAGAAATTATACTGCAAATATTTAATTATTATGCTGCCACCAGCAGTACATTTCCTACTCAAATTTACGACTATATATCGACATTTATCACTCAAAATGTCCACCTCTAAAGCGCAAACAAAATTCTTGGAATGCCACGCGCAATTTCCACAAGGACGCCTAAGCTAGCCCCTAAACCACTTTCTTTAAAGGGTCGTTTGCCTAACTTTGCTTTTAACCATAGTCTACAATGCATTGTTTAAAATGCGTCACATAATTTTCTTCTAAAATTCACAAACAAATCTAACTAGAGTGCTTTCTTCATAATCTACTCGAATAATCACTTGAAATGTCTTAAATTATCCCAACCGCTAGCCAACAAAAATGTGATGAGGTGGACACCCTTCTCAATATTCACTATTATACTTTAATCAACTCTAAACTGAAGGGGGCCCCTGTTAGAATTTTGCTCAACTACCTAACCTTAACCCCACATGTTGAAGGTGGTAACTCGCCCCAAGCGACGCTTGGTCCGCCATCTTCAATCACAGGTACTAACTGATTTAAACAAACTAATCTTAATTAATCTTACGGTAGCGTGAATTAATTATCTCTCTCTTACGGAGGCTTAAAACTGAGTTCTTTCTCTGAGACTTTGTCAGAGACGTTTGAACTCACTAATTATTAATCACTATATGCAAGGCTAAATACTTTACTATGAAAGGGACAGGTTTATATTATTCTAAAATGAATATGCCGAAGAAAACCACAATAAAATCTATTAACAAAAATATATATACAACAATGCAGAACTGCTTACATCAAATATGACTTCTAATCCTAAAACATGATATATTCTTAATTTGGCAGAGATGGACAAATCAGCAAGTACAGACAACAAATAAAACCTTAATATTTCGGTTCAGCACAAGAAACACGAGACACCACAGTTATCTTATAGAGCCCCTGCTCTTAAGAAAACACGTCTTTACCCCATGGTGGCTAAAATAAGAAGGAAGTCTTCCGCGTTTTAACCGTCACACGCACCCCCTGAATGCGATGCTCACGCCCTCTCCAAAAACCGTTACGGTACATGGACGCTCTTGTTCGCGCCAAATTTCAACTTATCACAGTAGTAAAAGCTAATAATTGTGGTATATAATATATTGTAGTTAAAACAGAAATGTTTCCGTTTTTAATCAAATTAAGTTCTTTAGCAGCCGCCGCGCAGTAAAATTTTTTATTCTAGCGGTAGTTAATTCAAAGTAGTTCAAATAGTTAGTAGTTTTTAACTAACAACACGGTCCCGAACACGCTAGGCAATCACATTTCAATAGACATTTTTAACCTGATAATTAAATTTTTGGTATAATAATTGGAAAAAGATTTCTTTTGTAAACACTTATTTTTTATTTTTCTTTCCAATGTCATCAAAACTGTGATGGGGTATATAAATTTGGAAGTTAGTATAGAAAAATTTACTACAAGAACTATGGAAAAATTGACTAGACTGTCTAATTTTTGGAGGAACTCAGTTGTCACACTCACAATTTGCTATCGCGTTTTGTTAATTATTAAATAAGAGAAAAGTATCTTATATAATAATAATAATAATAATAATAATAAATTGTCTTTATTATCCCAAAACATAAGAACAATACAGTTAGTGATACAGAATACAGAGGCGAAGTTCAGTGTAATCACACTGCTCTCATACTTAACCTCTAAAAATAACTCAATACAAAGAAAAAAACTATCAATAAAAAAGAATTGAGAATGAACAAATGAAAAAATGAAAAAAATAAAAACAAATTCAATCTTGTACAAAACAATATCAAACCACAACCACATCAGTCTAGCATGTCCCTGCGTGACATATGTACATTCGCATCAACAAACCTGCCCCATGAGTCAAGCAAGGGTCACCGCATCCGCTCAATTCGCCAGCACCTCAACCTGCTGTCGGAAAAGCTGCCGAGACAAGTGCTCCCTGAAAGCACGCAAACTATGTGTCTTAAGCTCCATTCGCAAATCATTGTACTTTGCATATATTTGGTATGTAAAAGATCGCCTAAACAGTTCAGTGCGGTGCAAGGGAGGAGTCAGCAGACCTTTAGATCTTATATTCAGATTATGAACGTCGGTACGATAAGTGACCCTGTCAGTTAGATACTTAGGAACCCTCCTTGACAGAATCTTGTGATAGAGAACACAGGCATGCAGCAAACGTCTCCGCCCCATATCCAGCCACGCCAGCTCGGTAAGTCTGTATGACACTCGCTCATATTTCCGGATACCAAAAATGAACCTTATACAAGCCTTTTGTACCCGTTGTATGCGATTCTGATCCGCCACCGTAAGGCAAGGCCCATACACAGCATCACAAAAATTAAACTTAGACAAAACCAGTGACTCACACAGCATAGACTTTATCCCAGTACCGAGTAGGTGCCTATTAGGGTATAAGGTTTTTAACTTAGCGAAAGCAGCCTGAACACATCTGGTAACATGCTTAGAAAATCGCATATCTGGTTCAAGAATCAGACCCAAATTCCGTGCTTCATCAACCTGCGGTATAGGAGTACCGTTAATGCTTACGCCCACCAAATCTCTGTATTTTACCACATCACCCTCCCTTCCAAAAAGCATAACTTTAGATTTACTAGGGTTCAATTGTAAAGAGTGCTCAGTAGCTAATTTGCAAAGTTTATCGAGTTCAGAATTTAATTGAGTCACAACTTCCCGAAAATTGTCGGGTTTGATAGACACATACACCTGAGTATCATCTGCATAAAAGTGCGCAAACGACCGTTCAAAAATTTTGTAGAATTGAGATGTATACACAGAGAAAAGAGTCGGAGATAGGATTGACCCCTGTGCCACCCCCCTAATTAGCTCGCGCCGCCCGGACGTTACATTATCCACCGAAACACACTGTTCTCTACCATCTAGGTATGTTTCAAAAAAGCGCACCGCTGCCGGATCGAGACCTATATGCCGCAAAACCGCCAATAGTATCTTGTGATCGACTGTGTCGAATGCTTTTGAATAGTCCAGTAGCACCAATATTGTCATAAGGCCCGCATCCGTTGCACGAAAGATGTCGTCCGTGACACACAACATTGCAGTGGTGCAATCGTATCCCAATCTAAAACCGGATTGAGTGGGTGGCAATACGTTATTATTCTCTAAATGTTCTCTCAGTTGTGAATTCACTATTTTCTCCAATATCTTTGACAGTGCAGGTAATATACTAATTGGGCGTATATCAGTATGCTGCAAAGGGGTACCACATTTCGGGACCGGATGAACAATCGCGCATTTCCAATCCGAGGGAAATACTGACTGTGTTATGCAACAGTTAATCAAATGTGTCAAAAATTCAAGAAGAAATGGGCAACACAATTTTATAATTTTAATTGATATTCCATCAGTACCCGTTGAATTGCTTTTTATAGAGTTAACTGTTCGCGAAACTATCCCCTCGTCAACGGTTCTCAACATCATCTCTCCCGCAACCGGCGGCAAAGATGCATAGTGCTTTATTGTTTCATCAGCATTGGCATTCGACACATTGGGCAACGATGTTGTAAAATATTCGTTCAGTTTCTCGGCATCCGATAAAAAGGCTGGCAGTGACTTAGCATTTCGATTAGCATTAATGTTTAGTAACTTTAAATTATTCCATATATTCTTGGAGCTATTAGTTTGCAATATGTCCCGGAAATATTCTTTCTTGTAAGAGCGGATGGTATTAGTAGTGACATTTCTAAGTGACTTATACGTCTGCCAATTGTCTGGCAGTCTAGAACGTTTGAAATTTGATAAGGCTTTATCGCGACGGCGCATAAGATCTTTAATGTCTGCATTAATCCAAGGAGCAATCGGCTTAGTAAAACGAGCCGTCCGGAGAGGCGCGTGAAAGTCGAGCAGAGTCTTTAGGGAGTCATTAATAAAACCAACCTTCTCGTCGATGCTATGCAAGTCAAAGATATTCCTCCAAGGTATTGACTTTAAATGTTCGTAAAATTGAAACTCCTCAAAGTGCTTAAAATCTCTGTAAGTTCTAATACAAGGCTTCTTTACCATGGAGCTCAATGATAACACACAGTAAACAAGGTTGTGATCTGAAACATGGGGCGAAGTCACACCCGAATTTAATACTAATTCTTTTTCATTAATAATTATCAAATCTATTAGCGTACTAGTTGTTTCGGTTATTCGAGTGGGCTCCGTTATTATCTGCTGCAGTCCAAAGCACTCAAGAGTGCGCATTAACTCTGCGGACTCATTATTTTTCAATTTCAATAGGTCAACATTCAAGTCCCCAACGCACAACAAAATGTCTGCCTCGAGGATCATTCTTGCAAAACTATCCTCCAAACTACCAGTAAATGTAGCAAGGGGATATGGGCTCGGTGCATATACGCAACCACAAATGACAGTTTTGCCCGACATACGGAGTTTTAGCCATATTTGTTCAAGACTGTCTGAGGTATAAATATCGTATACATGATAACAGGAACGTACATACCAAGCCACTCCTCCTCCTCTCCCACCTCCACGATCACACCTGTACAGCAGATAGCCCTCAATTACCAAATCATTATCCGACACATTCGAACCTAGCCAGGTTTCAGTAATCCCAAACAGGTCAAAGTCGCTTTCATATAATGTTTGCCTGACCCGGTCCATTTTAGGCAGCAATGAGCGGACGTTGAGATGACCAATACTAACCTCCCTCATTATCGACAAAGCGTCGACATATATATCTAAATAAACAAACAGATCAGAAGATGCGAAATAAACCAACACATTATCAGCAATAAAACAGAAAAAGCCAGAAAGACAAAAACAAAATTGAACTCCGTATACTTAATAACTACTGGAAAAGAAAAAAAATTCTTCTTTACTCTTGTTTAGTAACTACGTACGATCAGGCGACTGACTCATAAATTCACGGAAACTACAAATACTTATTTAGTCCTACCTTATCGCTGACATAGACAGTTCTATTATCGTGCTTAAAACATACTTTGCCATCAATTGTCCATACATTCTTTGCAGTAAAATTCTTTTCTGCTTCCCTCAACAAATCCAACCTTGCCCTTGTCAGATCTTCGCGCACTGTAAAGCCACTACCCTTTAACAACTTCTTGTTGAAAAACACCAGGCTTCTCACTTTATGGGATGTAAATTTGACGATGATTGGTCGACCCGTAGCTGCTGTTTCCTTGGACTTCTTCCTTGTCATTATTTCTGTCGAGTTTGTGCGTTTTGATCCCACACGATGAGCTCTATCAATGTTATTAGACTGTATTTCCAGTTTCAGTTTGGTATTAAATAAATTCAGCACCAACTTTTCAGCATCATCATCTTTATCTTCCGGTATGCCAAAAATTCTCAGACAGTTTCTTCTTGAATATTGTTCGAGGTCATCGTTTCTCACACGCAAAGCTTCTAGATCACATTTTAAAGCACGTGTTTTAGCGGACAAATCAACTTCCAATTTTGTTAGTGATTCTTGGAATTTGTTTAAAGTTTCCTGAACTGTCATTGTTACTGCAGAAGCAATGTTTTCCGCTATTTGCTCGAGGTTGAACTGTTTTAAGCACTCCTTTACATTGGACTTAATCTCATTCAATTGCTCAGTAGTCAATGCAAGCGTCATAATGATGTTTGCTTGCGGAATTCGTCTATTTCAATACACAAACGACCACGCGGTTATAAGGACGAACTGCTTTTTGTATATTTCAGGCCCGATCGCACTTCACGTCTACTCTCGAGCAGGGTACATACTCGACACCTTTTCGACTAGAATTAAACGAAACTGACAGTTTATAAGAAATGTTCTATAATAACTTGCTGGTTATAATTAATAATTTGTCTGGACGATTGTTTTTAACACTAGTTGTAAATTGGCCTATACATATATATATATATATATATATATATATATATATATATATATATATATATGTATATTGCAGCATTGTTAAATTAGAGGATAAAAATGTATACATTCTTCAGGAACACCTTTATTTTTATTGGTAACCATGATATACGGGGTCTGCTTTGCTTTGATAGTTGTTAGATTACGGAAATTTGATAACCGCATATTTGAAATCTGAAATAGTTTTATCGAAAGGACACCAGTTATGTCGGCAATAAACTTAATGCTCGTTTCTAAAACTTAAGATTCTATACCGGTAACGTTAAACCTGAAGAAGCATAATTTTCGTTATGGAAATGTCAAATCAGTTTGTATTCTCAAACCTGTTCAAATAAGGAAAGTCGATATCTGGCTAGCCAGCTGTTGTCCGTCAGCATACAAGGACTTTCTAAACCATGATCCAAAGCAGTTTGCTTCTCTCTGACAAGTAAATTCAGGATTAAGGTGGATATTCAGGCCAATTCTGTAACGCAGTTGTTAGGTAGCAAGTAGTTAAATTTCTTAGCAAAGTTGTTATAATATAAAATGGTATTCTGTATCATATCCAGTGGTTAAGTAGTTTACCACCAGTTGAGTGGCGAACCGAGTGACTCCGAACTACGTAGCAACCGATAGGGAGGTGCTGCGAAACACTCTTCATGTCTTTAACCTTAAAATAAAAACGAAATATTTGGATTATGGTATATGTATCGTAAATAAAGAAGTGGTAAATGAAATAGAAGATCTACATGAAAGGTGATTGATTTTGTTTTTACTATTAAGTAACTATGATATTTATTTTTATTTATATTTTTATTTTAGAGCTTACCTAACAATTGCCAGGAGGAACTTAGGGGATACTTCCTTTCGATTTTATCTAGGATGTATATATCTATAGAAGTAAATTTTCAAACACTATTCGTCAACTATTAAAACCAGTTTAATGAATTTATTAACTGAACAGTGGGAGGATTATCACAGTTAAATTAAATGATCATTGTTAAAGAATTAAATTAGTATCCAATAAACCAGAAAACCTTTAAAATTTTAAACCTCAGTTAGTAGAATGAAAACAGTTGTCGAATTAATTAACCCCTTCAATTGAAACTTGTGGTTATATATCCGAATAACCTAACCTCACAATTCAGAAATGCACTCAGGCGCGAGTCTCCGAAGTATAAAAATAACAACACTGTGGACATTTGTCCCTCTTTAATTTTTGCGTAAATTGTTTCCACAATTCTTCGACGTTACCGGCTCCCGTAAGCGGAGTTGAATGCGTCGCATAAGAACTATATTTTTGTGAATAAAATTAACCATGACGGCATAAATATGGCATTTTGCGTAAGTTTACTCTCCAAAATGCTCTTATTCATTATTAATTTGCGTATTTTTAACTTCTGTGTACATATATCGAAGGGTAATGATATGGTACTGATCAGCTGATTGTATGTTTTGAACTGAATGCGCATGACCATCAACAGTTAACCAGGAAAGTATAAATTTAACCATTTTTAAACTTAACAACTGGTTAATTTTTGCAATATAGAATACGAAATCTTATTAAAGTCGTTAATAAGGGGGTTAACGAAAGTCGTTAACGCAGTTGCTATGTAGCAACTTGCTACGTAACAACTGCGATACAGAATTGGTCTGATTGGCGCCTTCTGTTAAACTCTGTTAAACTTATTGAAAAACTTTAGGACCTTTTCAGAACAATTGCGTAATTGTAAAACACATTAATATTAAACTGCCCAACGCAGCTAATAAGTAAAAATAATTACACTCAATACATCCCGAGTATAATATACACGTAATAATTAGGATTAATGTGTCACCACAGCATTTTATAACTGACAGTAAATGCCTGTATAATCCACTGCATTTTCACGCAAAATATCGACGCCACATGTATTCATTTCGGTTTACCTACATGACAAATATTATCCATTTCAGATTAATGCCAACCACATAAAACAAACATGGAGTCGTTGTACACGTCACGACTGCACGGTTTTCCCAACTACAGTCGGTCCGCTGCGGAGTCCCCGTTATCCGAGGAGAGTATGTTATCCTTGCTCATAGTCCTTGGGAGTAGCATATCGTTAGTGGGCTTGGTCTTCGCTTTCATAACTTATAGGTAAGTATTTGTAAACTATCATGTTTCGGGACTTTGCAAATGATTGTCGATCCGACTGTTATTTATTATTATTTATTGTTATTTATTTATTGGGTTTTGTCATCAAATACTTAGTTTTAACCATAATACAGTATATTTTAAGTATTCAGGTAGTTCTCAAGAAGCTGGCATTAATTATTTTTAGTTTTAATAGATCTGCATCGTCCTGTAATGGCTAACTGTAAACAAATTGTTTCAATCATCCCCACAAATAAAAATCCAAGATAGTCAAATATACTACGTATTGGTCATAAAATAGGTCAATTTCGTCCAATCCATTCTTGGAAAAGTGTAAATTTAACCATTCGGCTACAACTTTTGTAGGGCGGCTGGGCAGCCGTCTTGCTGAAAGCAGTGCCGGATTAAGATAGCGCGGGGCCTGTAGCAAATATTACCAAGACACCGCGCCGTTAGTAAGATGTATTAAATAAATCATTTAAAAAAAAATAAAACTTTTCTTGATTTAACGTGAGAAGATTTAGAGACAATGCTAGAACTCCTATAGCTTATCTACTCCAAATCAATTTTTCTAACTAAATCACATTCAATGTTCATTAAGGTGATGTTATTTAGGCGATCTTGTCCCCAGGGTGCACAAAAAGTAACGTAACAATGAAATATCTCGTCCTCTGATAAATTTATAAGGAAAACATTCAAGTAAAACTTAATGTTCAAATGTCTTAACCTATAAATTTGAAGTACTTTTGAATATACAGAGTGATTCACTTGCAAGTATCAGACAAAAGGACAATATTTTTAAATACCCAGTATATTATTTATTAAGTTTTGGGTACTCTATTGAACTACAAATTTATTCGTGAAAACCTCATACCATAAGTTTCTCGTTCAAAAGTTATGGGCCAAAAAAGAGAAAACATTTTCAAAAGTTTTATTCATTGTAATCAAATTACCGTTGACGTTGTCACAAATAGAGACGTGTCGACATTTCTATCGATCACAAATTATGATCGATTTGATTTAAAACATCGATCAGATCGAAAAGAGGTATTATTGGATTGATATTCTAAATAAATCGGTGTCACAAATAGATGTGTGTCGACATTTCTATCGATCACAAATTATGATCGATTTGATTTAAAACATCGATCAGATCGAAAAGGGGTATTATTGGATTGATATTCTAAATAAATGGGTGTCACAAATAGAGGTGTGCCGACATTTCTATCGATCACAAATTATGATCGATTTGATTTAAAACATCGATCAGATCGAAAAGGGGTATTATTGGATTGATATTCTAAATAAATCGGTGTCACAAATAGAGGTGTGTCGACATTTCTATCGATCACAAATTATGATCGATTTAATTTAAAACATCGATCAGATCGAAAAGAGGTATTATTGGATTGATATTCTAAATAAATCGGTGCGGTGGTCCCATGTAAAGTACGTAAACACTTGATGTGCGCAATCGAAATGATCGACGTATGGTGGTCGATCAGATCGATCTGATCGAAGTACCTAATCGACCACATGTGAGTGCATGGTTGCGTATTTTACATGGGATCACTTGCGAATTAGGGCTGGTCAAGTTAATCAATTGATTGGTCAGATAGAAAAGAGCGTTAGTCGCTATTTTTATTTAGAAGACCAATCTAATCGCTCTTTTCGTTTTGATCGATTTTTTAGATCAGATTAATGATAATTTGTGATTGATCACAAATTTCTGAGATCGCACACCCCTATTTGTGACAACGCCAACGGTAACTTGATTACAATTAATAAAACTTTGAATTCATAAGGTCCCTTTGAACGAATTAACTTATGGCTATGAGGTTTTCGGCGTAAATTTGTAATAGAGTATCAAAAACTGAAACAAATATACTGAGGTATTCCACTCAAAAGTATTGAATTTTTGTCTGCTACATGCAAATGAATCACTCTGTATTTTCAAAAGTAGTTCAGATTTATAGCTTGTCTTGTCATTTCCTCGAAGTTATTTTTGAATGTTCTTCTTATATATTTATCAGATGACCAGATATTTTCTTGTTACGTTACTTTTTGTATACCCTGTATAAATACCGTACCTTGGATGTTTGGACAGAACTATTATTATGATCAAACAATCAACACAAGAGGATACATTGTATTAGATAATACCAAGTTTTAGTTTTGTTTGTAATTTGGAGAGTATGCAAACTAATAAATAACTTTTTACGTAATTATCTTATGTTCAACGATTTCCTCAAATCACCAGTGTTAGAAATTTAAAATGATTTTCAAACAAACAGTAAATTCCACGAATAGAACAAGAACGGTCAAACCACACGGCAATCACATAATATCTACAATGTAGAAAGTTTTATTCTGCCTGGACTTGGCAAGGCGCGGGGCCCCCGAAGGCGTGGTGCCCTCAGAGGCGCGGGGCCTGTAGCATTTGCTACTTCTGCTACATAGCTAATCCGGCACTGGCTGAAAGTACATCGACCGCATAAAATGTAAGGGTAATTTCTCAAGTTGTTCATTAAAATAATTTTGTAACATATTCAAATATTTCTATTAACATTGCCATCAAAGAAATATGGTCCAGCTGGGTGATATTTTATAATAGCACACAAGACGTTTACTTTTTTGACATATTGGCTTCGTCTAGAGAGTGCAAGATGTGGATTTACATCACTCCAGTCACGGAGGCACAAGGCTGTAAAGAAACAATTCAATTTGTTGAAAAGGTGTTTTCATCCGAAAATACAATAAATGTATAAAAATGTCGGTTATTGAATATTTCCTAACCAATCAAACCTAACCAATCATAAGCATCCAAATTCTGTCTAAATCGTGGTCTAAATGGTTTAATTTTACTTATTTCAAGTTGTAACGCTTTTCTTAGAATAAATGATTATGGAATTTCTTGAACCGAATGTAGATAATGCTGTTACGGAAGCAGCGTCGTCCTCATTCAGTTTCCACTTCTGCTCTTTTATTGTTAATACAGATCCCGAGGGGTCGATGGCGTCGATGGTGTATAGAGCGGCTACTATCTATGATGGACTGCTGGAGGTCCCGGGTTCGCTTCCCGGCTCGGGCTAAAATCGACTGTCCTGGTATTTTAGGCAAGGAACAATTTACCTTTGTATACTGCCTCCATCGGATAAGGAAGTAAAGCCGGTGGTCCCGTGTGCAGTCATGATGCTACGTGCACGTTAAAGAACTTTTACTGTAGGTTGGAATTCCTTCAGTTCGACAAAATTCCTGGGTGTGTAGCCTGCTCTCAGCGTCGGTGATTGGCCTAAGTTGCAGAAATATACCGACATAAAATAAACAAGCTAAAAAAAATACCGTTTCCAACCATTTTTTGTAAGTTTTCGAGCCTCATCGGGAAACATTCTTTTACCGCGATATTTTTGCTGCACACAACACAACACTGCACTAAATAAATTCTTTCCTTCAGGGTAAACATCGTATGAAAATACTTCTCAACCCAATAGCTAATATAAAAGCGTTTATTGTAGATAGATACTTATAGATAGTTAGGCATGGGGGGGCATGAAATCCAGAGGGCCGGGGTTTGAGCAAGCTTCATTCACAAATTATAGCGTTTTAGACATATATTTATTATACAGTGTGTATCAGCCAAATGGAATAAATTCGATAATAAATAAATGGGGGCGTGTTTGAAAAAACGTTTGGACACGTCGATTTGTATTTGTAGTTGCGCACTTTTCTCAGTAAAAACTTTTTATACAGGCTGTCTCGTGTAACAGTGGCCAATACTAACTTTCTTATTTTAAATAGAACACCCTGTATATTATTCAATTTTTGGATTCCTCTGTAAATTCTAGACAGATTTTATGTACAATGTCCTATACCTATCTTCAACTGTTCCAGATTTATTTCCAAAATTAACATAAAAAAGTAAAATTATTTGATTAAAGAAATTCGATAGAAAAAAAACTAATAAATAATACTGTTTATTTCTTGATAACATAAAACACACAAAAAAGTGAATGCTAATGTAGGAAATGTTCAAAATGCTCGCCGCGAACTTCTTGGTAACATCCTAGCCTTAAATAAAAATTTCTTCGGACGTTAATCAACATCTCAGGCGTAACCGATCTAATCGCAAGCGTTATTTGTCTTCTTAAGTCAGCTAAGTCGAGGGGTTTAGTTTTGTATACAATACTTTTGACATATCCCCATAAGAAGTAATCTAATGGCGTCAGATCAGGGGATCGTGCTGGACATTCAATCGATCCTCGCCTGCCTATCCACCGATTGGTAAACATTCGGTTGAGGTACTGTCGGATATTGATTCGGTAATGGGGCGGTGCTCCATCTTGCTGAAACCATATCATATTCGCTGGAACTTGTGGGTTTGCTGGATCAGGATATAAGTTTGTCAAAGTTGGCAAGACATTATTTTGGAGCAGTGCTAAATAATTATTGCCATCCAAATTGCCATCAATAAAAAAGGGACCTACGATATTATCTCCAACAGCGTATGTTCTTCTCTCATCCAGTGTGGATTTTCTCTAGACCAATAGCGGCAATTTTGACGATTAGCATGACCGTGAAGCGTAAAGGTGCACTCATCAGAAAACAAAACATGCTCTAATTGGATGACATTGTTATCTAACATTGCCATCATTTCTTCGCAAAAATACGTTCTCCTATCAAAGTCATCTTCCATGAGCTCGTGAGTTGGTATCATTTTATAGGGTTGCATTTTATTTTCTTTTAATGTTCTAAAAATCGTTGAATGACTAACATCGAACGTTGTGGCTGCTTGTCGAGTAGAAGTATGTTGGTTTTCCTCAAACTCAAGCATAATATCCAATTTGGTATCGTTACTTGTTGAATTTGCCAGCTGATTTTATTATCTGCCTTACATGTCCAAGCTCGCGAAACTGCTTCTCTATTTTACTAATATTGTCCCTTGGGATATAGGCGGCAAATTTTGAAATTTTTCTTGAAATAACCTAGCAACTTCCATTTGTGTCCGTGTATTATCTCCATAACCAATCATTTGTAGAATGGTTATTTTGTGCATTTCTGTTAAATGAACCATTTTTATGATGTACAGTTCATGAAATTCAAAATACTATAACCATAACTATAACACTGACAGCTCCTGTCATGCAGTTAGACAACACTTTATTAAGGCTAGGGCAGCTTGGTTTTTATTTCATCAGTACATAAAAAGAACACTGAAATGGTTTTTTGCAAATAGTTTTTGCTTACTTTATCGTTATCAATACCTAAATGTTAAATAAGTATTGAGTGTGTTGTATCGAATTTCTGTAATCAACTAACTTTATTTTTTAATGTTAATTTTTGAAATAAATCTGAAAACACTTAATTTTTCCGAAACAATTTTAGATAGGTATAGGATATTGTACATAAAATATGTCTAGAATTTACTGAGGAATCCAAAAATTGAACAATATACAGGGTGTTCCATTTAAAATAAGAAAGTTAGTATTGGCCATTGTTACACGAGACACCCTGTATAAACAGTTTTTACTGAAAAAAATGCGCAACCACAAATACAAATCGACGTGTCCGAGCGTTTTTTCAAACACGCCCCCATTTATCTATTATCGAATTTATTCCATTTGGCTGATACACACTGTATATTCATGCTCGGACTCGGTGCTGTTCGCACGCAATTACTTGTGCATTTTTTATTTATCTTCACTAATAAACAAGTCTGTTTTTTGTTGACTATTAGAAAGTCCTACCAAAATGAAAAATCAAAAATGAAGGTTTCCATTTAAAAAATATCGTAGTAACTTATCGAAAAATTTGTAAATAATGTGTGCTAAAAGTTTTAAGTATCGTTTACATCCACTTAACTTAACTTAACGTACGAAAAAGTATACTTAACGTACGAATTTTGGATTCGTTCCATTTACATTCACTTACGTTGGGGTGTTTGACATGCGCATTTGACAGTAACACAATATGAAATCCATATAAAATCTATCGCTTTTATTATACAAATATGTTTATGTACACGCAAGCTGGATCAAGGTTCCATCATCCGTGTTAATAATCCGTTAATCGAGCGAAAAATATTGCAAAACAACACAAAGATAACAAAGATCAAGTCGCACGATTTAATTTTTAGGTTATGTCACTGTCAACCGCTGTCACCTACATCCAAATTGTCAAAATCGAGAGCTTGTGATTGGTGCACTTAGCGCACGGATTTGTGTTGACGTTGAGTGAACAAATCCGTACGTTACGTTAAGTTTTTCTACGTTAAGTGAATGTAAACGAACACATATAATTCAATGGAGTTCAACTTTCTCTAATGTTTAAGTTTTCGTACGTTAAGTTAAGTTAAGTGGATGTAAACGTGGCTTTAAAGTATCGTTTACATCCACTTAACTTAACTTAACGTACGATAACTTATAAATTTGGGAAAGTTGAACTCCATTGAATTATGTATGTGTTCGTGTACATTCACTTACCGTAGCAAAACTTAACGTAACGTACGGAATTTTTCACTCAACTTCAACTTAACAGAATCAGTGCGCTAAGTGCACCAATCACAGGCTTTCAATTTTGACAATACAGATGATGGTGACAGGTACATAAGCTAAAAATTAACTCATGTGTTTAGAATTTTGTCTTGTTTTTTGCAATATGTTTAGCTCAATTACTGATTATAATCATGGATGATGGAAACTTGATCCAACTTGTGTGTACGTGAACATATTTGTATCGTTAAAAGCAATAGATTTCATATTGTGTCACTGTCAGAGGCGTATGTCAAACACTCCACCGTAAGTGAATGTAAATGGAACCGATCTAAATTTCGTACGTTGAGTATAATTTTTCGTACGTTAAGTTAAGTTAAGTGGATGTAAACGACGCTTAATCGCTATACCCCTGTTAGGTTTTGCTTTAGTGTTTTTGTTTTCTGAGCAATAACATTATTAGTTACTATACAGTAAATGTGAATGCAAAAGCAATTAGCTTTAACTTTAACTGGAAGCGGGGTTAGAGTGTTAATTTAGCGCACTCAATGAAGCAGAGTTTCGAAATTTGTCATGCGTTTGTCAATTTTGTCTCGATACTTACGGATTTACTTATTCTGTCTCGATAATTGAGCAAATTCCAATTATTGGACAATTGGAAACCACTGCTATTATCCAATTATTATTGACGCTTTTCTATCATTTATTTATTTACTATTAGGAATTTATATTACAGTGTTTTTGAACATGATTCTAGAATTACCGATTCGTCAATTTTGATAAATATTATGAAATTAAATTATTAATGATAAACTATTACTATTAATAACAAAGTTGTGGGCATTCGGCCACTGCACTGGTATGATTATTCGTTGCTTAACTTTATTTGGATATTAATAATATGTAGCATTTTAGGGAAGGGTTGATAATAAAAATCTATTTAAGGATATCATTATTCGAAAATAATTGCAAAATAGATCTTCGTGGGCTGGGCTACAACCCTGACCAGAAACTTGGCAATGTGTCAACCCCTTGGTTACAGCTGTTTACGCCACAGCATTTTTTTATGGGAGGTTTGTCGCCATCAAAGACAAAACCAATTTACTATATCTATTGACAGTACATAAGATTTATAATAATTTCTATTAGTGCAAAATAGATTTGTTCGAAAACGTCGCTGAAAATGCTCTGTGCGTTCTTGTAGAAGGCCTCATACAATTCTGCATCGCTTTCCGGATCCGAAGAAAAAATGTCACTATCTAATGCATGGATTGCAACCGTGGGAACTCAAGAACTTTTGGGACTGAAACGTGATTTTGTTTCAAAATGAAGGTTGGTCTGCAGATGCCACTTTGCCCCGCAATATGACAATTGATTCGGACGAACTTCTGGGTATGAGGAGTGATACCACCCCGGCAGACTACAGCTGGTAGACACCGTTCACCGGCCTACTTCCTGAGAAAGGTGGCAAGCCTCCCTGCTTCAGGCCAATTCATCCTGTTTCACCGATGGCTCTTCCACCAACCTAGGCATGGATCTGGGAGTCTAGGAACGCAAACAAAGAACAGAGACAAGATGCAATCTTGGCAAATTTGCTACTATACAAAATATAGAGTCGTCACCCTGAGATGGATACATACTACATTGCCACACTGGCATAAAGTATAACGAGATGGCGATTGCCTGGCCAGGGTGGGTGACCATAATGAACCGGAATGGCCAGAATCAACTCTTGGAATATCTAGAGACGTGGCTATACTCTAGATCAAGAGATGGCTGGCTACGAAACCACTGGATTTCTGGTTTGGATGCTCGGGGATGAGACATTTCAGAGCAGTGAGTACAGCACCATCCAAAATCAGAATTGAATCCTGGCTGAATCTAAGCAGATTGTACATTAAAACTCCGACTGCTGTGTTCACGGGACACTGTCGATTTCGGCATCATCTTCATACGATACTGACCGTCATACGACTGACCGACACCATTGAGTGTTACCTATGCCTGGAGGATGATAAAACAAAGCAGCATGTTGTCTGCTCCTGTCCAGCCGCGGATGGCATCAAGGTCAATATTTTCGGCACGGCTAAAGTCGAATTGACAGACATGGGGAACCAACTACCCGACAGGATACCCAGGCTCATTAAGGAAATGGACCTGCAAGGTGAAGTATAGATAGGTAGCACGTAGAAATGTTAAATTACCGCGGTAATTTACTGAGCCCATGTTAATCTTATGAGGTAATATATCGGTAAATTACGCTGTTATATTACCAGTAAGAGTAACATTGGCTCTGTAAATTAACGTGGTTATTTAATATCTCTGGTAGTAGGTGAGCCACAGTAGACCCCTGCTGTCGCAGTGGATGGGCTGGTTGAGCGACCTACTCACATATTCTAATCTAAATATATTCTAAGAAATGAAAGTATTCTGTCCATTTAATAATTCATTTTGTAGAGATAATTCTCCGACGCAACTCCTACTGCTGGTCGACTACATTATTATTGTTATTGTTATTAACTCAAGCTGTTGTTAATACTGCTCACAACTGAACTAAACACTTTTTTAAGTTTAAGGCCGGCGATGAGCTATAGTATAAGTATAGGGCAAAACACGGTATACTTGAATTGACCTAATCAGCCGTACAAATAGCTTGATGTTAAAAATAATTTTACTCCTGCAATCTACATACTTGTGATTCGGACATCAGGTATTTTGAGAGCAATCTGTCGTCTCATAATCAAGTAATTAATTGATAAAGAGACCCATATTTTCTCCATATTTTTCGTTATCTTTAGGGATTAATTATCACACCAACTTACCAGCAATGTTAATGAAACTCCGATATATCCTAGGGACACATCTCCACAACAAAATAAGCCCATATTCATAACAAATAAACCTTTAGTTTGCTCTCGTTGGTCATTTAATCGTGTACATGTAAACTCAATATTATTGAGCATATATTACAGGAAGCGACATGACCTGCCTTGTCTCCCCTTACTCCCAGTCATCGCCTGCTGAAGTGAAGAAGTGTGGATCTTGTTTAGTAGAGGGCGCGCCGTTTTATTAGCCTATGCTATTACAGTCAGCCAGTTCTGTGGAACTACTATGTTGGCAAGAAGTCGAAGAATGAGGTGGTCGGTTGTGATATTTTCATCTGTTTGGTGATGTACCTATATTATTGCACGGGCGCCCGGGCGCAAGCGGTGTATTAGGCAAACGACTTACGAGTTCTCCCTGCGCCGGGCACCAGCGGAAACCATAAACACATCCACCAATAGAGCATTTTGTTGATCTTTTAAATTGTGGTTATGATTTATTCAACAGACAAAACTTAAATTATTACTTTTACTTGAAATTGAAGTTTATTTGCTGTATAACAATACTGGTTGAATTATTGCGACATAATATTCATACTCTAAAAAGATTTAAGAAAACGCAACCATTTATTGATCACTGATTAAAAAGCAGTAGATTGAATATTTGTTAACTTATGAGTAAATGATAAATCAAACACCTTATTCCTAAATAAAATAACTTTATTTTCTTCTTAAATCTAAATAAAATACGAATTACAAAATAAAACATAAATATGTCTTTATTGAAAAACAAAAACACGTAAAGTCATAATATTATTGTGATCTGTTGCCTTGGAAACCATATTCTACGGCGCGTTTCAAGACTCAACTAAAGAAAATTACATGCAAAAATTTTAATTTCGGATAAAATAAAACATACGATAAAACGTCTTCGGGATTGTTTTATGTACATAACTTCAAAACATATTCAAAAAATAATTTATCTAATAATTTTTTTTAAACATTGCTTTCTTCGACATAACAGACATCCAAAAAATAAAAATGTATATCTTTTTTATTCACTTTTATCCAAGTTATATTTTATAAAACCAATAATCACAGTGACCCCGGATACAAAAAGGCGGTTATAAAGCCAATTTTGGTCAATTTATTTTTTGTTTTTGCGTTTTTTTTGTGTTTAGTTTTGGTTGCAAAACAAAACAAAGCGACATAGTTTTGGTTGCAAAATAAAACAAAGCGACATAGTTTTGGTTGCAAAACAAAACAAAGCGACATAGTTTTGCAACCAAAACTAAACAAACCAAATAAAAACATTTTTTGGACCCGATAACCGCCTTGTATCCGGGGTCACATATGTAGAGTCGGATATTTAAATGTTGCATGTTGATAATTTCCCTATGTTGCGTTTTGAACAGGGATATAGCTATAGATTATGCTTCGCAAGGCAAATGCAACAGATCATAGTAATATTATGATTTTACATTTACTTTTTTGTTTGTGCCTGCATTATATGTATAATCAGGATCTCGGCACTTTAAATTTTTTTGTCGTCTTTTTAAAATTATTTCAGGTGCCAAACAATTTTTGTAAAATTTTAATAATTTTGGCAGCATGCGTCTTTCCCAACACTCTTTATCGAAGATAACTTCTTCCTAAAATAATGTATTTCTCCAGAATAAAGAATAAAATAAACTTTTGTCGCTTTTAGAATAGCTAACTGACCCTGCATCTAAAAATCAAAAAAAAATAGTATTACTACATATTATTTGTAGATATTTAGAAAATATCTATAAATAATATTTTATTTTATTTCGTAAAATTTTATATTTTATTTATTCTTTTATAGATAAAAGAATGTATTAAATAAAAAATAGATAGTTTGTAAAATATTTCCGATATTTTTTATATTCAATATTACTGTTAATTAAAAGGCAAAGATATACACCATTATCAATTAAAATATTTATATAAGTGAATTTACTGTTTATTTTATACCTACTTGGAACTAATAGTTATGATTTTTATTGATACATATCGTTCCTTCTTTGTCTACTTTCAGACAGTCAACAAGGTTCCGTCGTACTGCTTCGTCTAGTGTAATTCCTAAGCTGTATACTTTATGGAGACATTTCACCTCTACTATTTCGTCAGCATTAATGATACCTACGATAAACTTTTACAATAAGACGATATTTTTTGACAACATCAAATCTCTAAATACTAACTATCGGGCATCTGTAAAAAGTTTAATTGGGTGTTGTATGTTTTGAAGTGGTGAAATCAACATAAACTGTGCACAAGAACATGAAATATTCATGTGTTCAAACATTGGTTCAAACCTGTAATTTTGCCCAAGGTCAGGACGTGAATATATTTGCTACAAATTTGTCGCAAATTAGCGCAATTATGACTCCATCTCACACTTCCGTGTTATAAGTAAGTCGAGATGCTTTCAACACACCCCCTACCAATAGATCTGCGATACCAATGCACGTGCGCCACATAGTGGGAAACCCCGAGATGAACTTGAGAAATCACACGCAATATAATAAGGTAAACAATGTTGAAACCGAGGATGAAGTTGCATTCAATACATACATGGGGGCTGTTTATTTTTAGCAAGCAAAATGGGTAATAAGTAGTTTTAGGTAAAACGGAAAAAAAGGCTTAAAAAATACTTATACAAATACACCAATAAATGAGCGGGAAATGAAGCTAAATAGCGGTTGTACTTCCAACGCGCCATCTGTAGTTTGCTAGTATCATGCTAAAAGTTTCGTACTTTTGCCTCAGAGATACCGCCACGTAATGACCCAACTCTTTTACGTGCTCAAAACCGTCTGGTCAACGCCGTCCTTAAGTTAGAAACGTACCACTTAGTGTGTTTCTTTTTACTTAAAATATAGAAATATCTTAGTGGAGGTAATGTAATATCAACGCTATAAATGAAGTCAGTGTCTTTATAGAATGACATACTTTATTTAGTATTAGACCGCATTCACTAAACCAGGTAATTCTTTTGGTTTTTGTTGATGAGCAGTTTGTGTTGACATACAACCCAGTTAAGCGTTGGGTAACCATTGTTTGCTCTACTCTAAGATCTGTTAAATGCTTATAATTGTAAATTTGTTTTATTATATTATTTTAATATACTGTTAAGTGTTATCTACGACTCACATATAATAAGTTCATTGCATACGTATCTATGACAATATAATCCCCATCATGATACACGTCAATGATTATAATGACACTAGCGTTGTATGATAATGACAGTTCGTTCAAATAATGACTTCATTATTTCAACGAACTGTCATCATTATACAATGGTAATGTCAAAGTCTCTCAAAACCTACGTGGATGACAGTTATGTGACAGTTCGCCTCGCCATCATTGACAAATACATTTAAAATATTTGATATAAAATTGAATTTATGAGTCGTAGATAAACCATCGTTTTCGACTCGCACACAACGGATATAACTCGCTCTCATGTTACATGCTCGCCCACGGCTCGACTCTAAACTTCATGCTCGCGATTTATATCCTTAGTTATGTGCTCGTCAAATAATATACTATTAATAATAAACGTTTTTAATCAAATGTATATTTTTATTATTGTGTTTGGTGCATATATTTATAGTCACTGTTAGTATATCACTGAGAATAGTACTTATATCTCTCTGAGAGCTCTACTAATAGTTATTCTACTTATTGTTTTATTTTTTGTAATGAATGGGGCTCAATATGACATATTCAATTCAAATTTCCCGCTGAATTAATTTCAGTTTGCAGAACGACCAATATTACTATTGTACGTGGCGAAACATTTAACATGGATCATAGCGTTCTACCTTGTACAGACAATTTGATTGACGTAAAACACCGATTGATTTGTGGTTAAGATTAATCATGTTAAAGGTATTAAAGAAGTTTTCATGCACTGCAAAATGTCCTCAGAAGTATGTGGTGATCGTTATGCTGATCTTTATCAGGGTATCTACGACCATAATTATAAATCGTATTCACCAAGGGTACGAAGAAGTACATAATGTTAAGCAATCCACAAATACATCAAAAACATGCGAGGATAGCATTGATTCGAACGCAGATCACGGCCAGTTATTGGTTGGTGATGAAATTCGTGAATGGCTGGCAGCTGTCTCGTCAACTTGCCTTGGAGTCTTCGGCGGAATGTATTGCGATTTACATGGTGCCAAAAAACTATTATTCTACCTCACAGTTTTAACAATATTTGCCGGTTTCTTTGGGGAACTACTTATGACTGCCTCTAACTATAAGATGAAATTCACATACTGGTCAATTATGTTACTTTTACAATATCAAAGGTGCGCTGGTTATAGTTTATTAGCGCACTGGTTTCCATCGCATAGGGTTACTTTGGCTGTGGCGTTAATTGAAGGATCGTCCACAATTGTGTCCATAATTGAGCTGTACATGACACGAAAATTCGGCCGGAGAAAGAACTTTTTCGAGACAATAGGCATGGCGGTGTTGCTGATAATATGGCTATACTATTATCAATTAAACGTCTACGTCGCACCTATGGAGCACCCGCTTGCGAAAGAATCTGAGAAAACGTATATGAAGAATATGATGGGCGATGCATTTACAGAAAAGGTTCCGCTTAAGAAGATTATTAAGGATTGTAGGGTTTGGTCCTTGGTGCTTTGTGTGGTGTTCAGTCAATATTCAGACATGGATCGGTACGTACAACTTTATTATGAGATAGTATTGCGGGCCGATCAGAAAGAATATGACCGAACTGCTTATTCAAATATGATTATTTGCTATATTACTACACTCGTATTTGCTCTTTACATAGATCGATTGATCAGGAAGAGCACACCAGTTATGTACTTGAGAAACTTCCTACTGTCAATTGGTTTAATCCTCCTTTCAGGATCTCAATTGGCGCTTACGTATTTTGGATGTAAAGTCATGTTGATCAACATAGTTGTTGCGCTGACGGCGATTCCAAAAGCTTTAATCCAAGCTAATTTAATGGCCAATGTTATTGATGTTACTAGGCATTATATTGGAACCGTAACAGCCATAATACTAGCGAGTGGCTATGTATACCAGGTGCCAATGTATTATATCAGACCACAGATGTTTTTGAAGATGAATCTTATTGAATTTCGGAAGGTCTTTCGTCTGAAACTCATAATGTGCTGCTTTGCTGCTTTTATGCATTACAACTTTACTGATCCTCATCGTCCGTCGTGGGAAATACCTTATTTCAGGAAACCAGGAAAAAAACCGATGTTTGCGTGCAGTCCAAAAGTTCGTCATATTGTGGATGTTGTATTTATGTATTTTGGGTCACGTTGCAGAAAACTTTTACGCAGAATGAAAATTCTGAAGAAGGAATAATCTGTATTATTGTGCTTGATCGTTTGGATAGTTACATAAAGTATAGTTCTGTTTTTTGATATATTTTCAGTGGTTTAACGTACAGTGAGTTCGATCGCACCCCCCCCCCCCCCCTTCTACTTTACTATTACATTATGTATTGTACCTACATTATACATTATACCTACATCAATTCCTTCTGTGATGAGTGTTTATTTCGGGTACTAATTATGAGTGCCTCACGAAAGAAGATCCACCATATAGCGCACTTCTTTGAATTGAGGAAGCTGATCAAATTTGGTAATGAGATGTAATAATTTAAAATAACAAAAAACTATTTTCCGTAATTGTATGTACTGAATATTTTAAGAACAGTCGAGAGATATACGACACAATATTACCGCGCGTCTAAATCTGCTAGAAAGCTATTTGTGTCTCTTTCTTTCCTTTTAGTGTAGAACAATGTATTACTTTTATTGGCACTTAATAATAGCTGACTATTTTTAGTAATTTGTTTGACTTGTTTCAATGTCGGTAGATTTCTGGTAGAGAAAATGGTATACTTTTTATAACCTAAAAATTTAAAGCAAACTTGGTTGGGGTAAAAAGGTCCGTCATAGGCTTTTAGTCCCAATCGCACACATAAATATTTTGGTTTTTGTGTGTATAAATGTTGTTTTAGAATGCGCGATTATAAAAGAAAAACTAACTGAGAGGCTAATTCTGTTTTGTTGACCGTACTGAGTTGGTCCTAAATAAGAACAAATCTCACAGGCAGGTATCTACAATAGCTCTGTAAATCTTCAATAGAAAAATAGACCTGACAACCTGAGGTTTGGTAATGGTGTTCCACGACAGATCTATATTACATATTCAGCGTTCAACGTTATAGATAGATAGATAGATAGATAGATAGATAGATAGATAGATAGATAGATAGATAGATAGATAGATAGATAGATAGATAGATAGATAGATAGATAGATAGATAGATACATCTTTATTTATGTTACCACCAGTAAAATTACAGTGAACACAAATCGTCACAATAAGAGAAATATACAAACACCTATTTAATACAATTATAAAAATCATTTAGCGAATAACATGTAATATTAATCAAAACATCCCGTACAGAATTTATGAACAGTCTTGTGCTACCAATCAATTTGACGTGAGCCGGAAGTAAATTATATAACTCACAGCCCATGTAACACAAGCTCTTTTGATAGGCGGAGTGGCGATGCATGGGCGGCAACAAGTAACCGGCATTTCTAGTTTGATAGTCGTGGTCATTGGAATCATTAAAGCTATTAACCCGTGCATGAACAAATGAAACCGTTTCAAGGATATAAACGTCGTATGCAGTCAGTAGCTTTTTGCTCTTGAAAATCTCCCTGCACGATTCCCTTGCGCCCAAGCCATAAATATTCCTGACTGCCCTCTTCTGAAGTACAAACACATTGGCCAATGCCGGATTTCCCCCCCCAAAGAACAATTCCATACTTCATGATGGAATAAAAGTGACCAAAATAAAATGTTCTTACCACCTCCAAGCTGCATGTTTTTTTCAATTGATACAGCGCGTAACACATACTCCGCGGCCGGCTAGTAAGTACATTTATATGGTCACACCATCGTAATCCAGCATCCAACACCACACCCAGCAGCTGGCATGAATTATCGACTGCAACCGTCGCATCTCCAAGCTTTATAAAATCAATACTACGCTGGAAAAAGAGCAAACACTTGGTCTTTTTTTCGTTGATTACCAATCTATTGGTGTTCATCCATTGCATGACGCTACAATAAGCAGATGATGTCTTCAACCGCAGTTGATCGAGAGACTCGGCGGCAACAAAAATACTTACATCATCGGCGTACAAGGTCAACAACATCGTTCAAACAATTGGGTAGATCGTTTATGTATAAAGGAAACAATGTAGGCCCCAGTATAGACTAATGTATAGACTAATGTAGGCCCCCCTTTAGCAGCCTTCAGCACCATTGGCCTTCAGCATCGTTCGATCCTTAACCCTCTACTGTTGGTTCAGAAGGGACAAAGGAAGGTGTTTTTCGTCTGACGTGGTTCAACCACTGCCTAAAGCCATACAGCGAAAAACTATCTATAAAAAACTCCGCAAAACTGCATTTTGGACTGATACTACTGAAAAGAAAAATCGTCGACAAGAATAATATAACAAGAAAAAAAAGTGCTAAGATGGCATCTAAAAGTCCTGACAAAGAATCTTTCTGTTTAGTTTACTGTGAACAATACAGCGACAGCTGTACTGACAGGATTGACTATTAAATTTGCTAAATCATAAACAATGTATTGCAAATAGGACACAAAATATTTACTGTGTTTTTAACAATTGTTATTCTCACTGGGAGATGCTAATATTATAGGTATGATAAAAACATTATTTTTGAAAAATAAAAAGTTCCTCTCTTATGTTGAGACTGATTGAAGGTTTGTGTTTTAGAAAAACTGTATTTTATTTTATGATTTGATTACTATATTAAAAAATTTCAATAGACGTGTCAAAAGAAATTATTGGTTATTTGCCACGTGGGTGAACTTTTTACCTCACCTATTTACCTGCTGACAAAAGTTGCTTCAGTACTAAATTTCTTGAAGTTTCTTTCATTAAACGGTATTTTTTATATAGCTAAATAACGGTACTTTCGGTTTGTTTATTGATTTTCTTTAGTACGTAAATACAATAAGAAGAGTGCGTGATTTTTGTACTGAAACAATTACAGTAATTTTGATATGTAGATACAGCGTTTTACCTTTGGAGGGTGGCAAATTGTAAATTTTATGTAAATTTAATAATTGTAAACGAACCCGGAAGAAGCCGGGTTCGTTAACGTTACCCAAGGTAAAGTTAGCAAAGTTGATGAAACGGTAACGAAATAAATAACTCCAGGCTGCACAGCGAGACACTTATTTACTATTAAAACTATTAAAATATTCTATGTTCAGGGGTACTGGGTGCGGTCTAGAAAACAAAACGAAAAAGAAAGTGTAAATCAGCAATTTAGTTTAAATGCAAAAGCTTAAACGTTCAGGACGCCAATTGAAAATATGAATCGCACTTGTAGACGTAGACGAAAATGCACTTAACCTTAAAGATTTTATACAGGGTTACTCAAAATTACCGGAACATCTAAAGAACTCTCCAACTGCTAAAAAATTCAAACTAATTTTTAAACAATTTTTTTTTGTTTTAAGCAAGCTAGCGTTTCAATATATTTTTAATATTATATATAACATAATATATTTTATTATGGAAATTTGGTAACCTATCCTTTTTCTAATAGAATAACCCGTATATTTTTACATTTTTTATTCTATCAATTCTAAGAATTTTTTGTAGGAATAATTTTTTGACAAAATAAATTATTTTTTAGTTATAAGCAATTAAACAAAACTCATGAACTTTTATTTTAACCAAACGGATACAAAATACCAACATCAATAAAAAACAAAGCTATTAATGAAATTAAATTAAATGTTCAAACTGGATTTAAAAAATATATAAATGTGTATGTATGTGTGTGTGTGTATTAATTACAGTTCAGGAGTTTTGATTAACTGCTTATAACTCAAAAATGATGCGTAAAAAAGAAATGATTTCTTACAACAAAATCTTAGATTAATTTTAGGATAAACAAATATGTATAAAAATATACAGTGTTCTATTAGAAAAGGGAAAGGTTACCAAATTTCCATAATAAAATAAAAAAATATATTTAAAATATATTTAAACGAAAGATTATTTAAACCCAAAAAACTTTTGTTTGAAATTTTTTTTTATCGTTGGAGGATAAAATTATTCAGGTGTTCCAGTTGTTTTGACTAACTTTGATTAATTGCTTATAAATAAAAATGAAACATTTTACAAAAAAAAATAATTAATACAAAAAATTCTTAGAATTAATCATGGAATTGAGAAAATTAAACATATTAAACATACATATGTTCTATTGGAAAAAGGAAAGGTTACCAAATTTCCATGAAAAAATGAAGACCCGGTATACTAAAAATAAATTTAAACGATAGCTTGTTTAAATACAAAACACTTTTGTGTGAACATTTTTTGAAATTGTTAATGATTAAAGAATTATTTAGTTGTTCCAATAATTTTGACTAACCCTGGATAATCTTATCCAAAAATTTAACAACAATCGACACGACTTTCTATTAAAAATTCCACTAGCCACTAGAGTCTAGTTTTCTCGCCTAGGTTTACATAAATTCTACTAAATCTACCAACATTACAATCACCTATGCATATCCTACAATGCGGTATAATGTATACAGGGTGTCTCACGGAACTGGTACATTAAAAGTTTCTCATGTTCTACTATTTCTGGAAACTTGAAATTTTGGTATTGTAATTTACTCGATCTGAACTCTTCAGCTAAAATATTTTCAAGTTAGCTGTCACGTCCGGTCACCGGAAGTCGGTATCAACTTTGTTATTTTAAATGGAATGATATAATTTTTATTTTATTTTTGGTTTCTACGTATCAAAATACATAATTTTTGATAATGTTTCCCTATACCTAAATATCCCCATTTTTGAGTTTTTTTGATTTTACTAATTTTTAGGTGATTTTCGCGGTTACGTTTAAAATTGAATATCTCGTTTATTATTGAATCTAGAAGTTTCATGATTGGTGGTCCAAAACTAGAAACATAACGAAATAAGACGATGTTTAGTTGATCATGATATCTTATACAGGGTGTTCAAAATTTACAACACAATAATTCAAATTTCAAACTTAAAAAACAATATTTTTTCAAATGGAACACTATATACCGATACGCCATTCGATAGTAAGTCTTCTTCCCTATCAATCAATATAAGGGTTCCCTATATCTATCTTTAATAGTTTTTGAGATATTGTCAGTAAAAAACACAAACCGTCGATTAACCAGCTTTCCCTTTAGTAAAAAAGAATGCAAACTAAATACAAAACGATTTAGTTTTCATTTATAGGAATGTAACAACTTTGGAACAGCCGGAAAACAGAAAAATATTGAAAAGGTTTGTTAAAATAAAAATAAAATATTTGGGATATCTAACTTAAATTAAAACTTAATTATGTTGTTCGAAATGCTGCCCGTTCTGCTCCAAACATTTTAAAACTCTTCGCTGTACTTCTGTCATCGTCGTTCTTCGGATTTCTTGTCGCTGAAGTCCATTAATGGCAGCTACTAATCTGTTAGTCAATTCTTCTCGAGTATTAACTGGTGTGGAATAGACCTGACTTTTCACATGACCCTAGAAATAAAAGTCTAATGGTGTTAAATCTGGTGAGCTTGGTGGCCACCGCCAGGATCCCCTATTTCCGAACCACCTATCGTCAAACATGTGATTAAGTTGAATGTATATCACATGCGAAGAATGTGGCGGTGAACCGTCCATTTGATAAAAGCAGTCGCGTAGAATATTGAGGGGAAGAGTTTCGCAAAAATTGTTCACATATCCTCGCAAAATTTCTAAATATCTATCACTATTTAAATTTTCGTTGTAAATTTCATATCTAATTTCGTCCCCCTTTATTAAATGGGAGTATTCAAAATGGATTTACAGAAAAAGTGACAATATCTCAAAAACTATTAAAGTTAGATATAGGGAATCCTAATATTGATTGATAGGGAATATGATTTCCTATCGAATGGCGTATCGGTATACAGGGTATTCCATTTGAAAAAAATGAGTTTTTTACGTTTGAAAATTCAATTATTGTGTTGTAAATTTTGAACACCCTGTGTAAGATATCATGATAAACTAAACATCGTCTTATTTGGTTATGTTTCTAGTTTTGGACCACCAATCATGAAACTTGTAGTTTAAATAATAACCGAGATATTCAATTTTAAACGTAACCGCGAAAATCACCAAAAAAGTAGTAAAATCAGAAAAACTCAAAAATGGTGATATTTAGGTATAGGGAAACATTATCAAAAATGACGTATTCTGATACGTAGAAACCAAAAATAAAACTAAAATTATATCATTCCATTTAAAATAACAAAGTTGATACCGACTTCCGGTGAGCGGACGTGACAGTTAACTTGAAAATATTTTAGCTCAAGAGTTCAGATCGAGTAAGTTGTAATTCCGAAATTTCAAGTTTCCAGAAACAGTAGAACATGAGAAACTTCTAATGTACCAGTTCCGTGAGACATCCTGTATACCTACGTAGTATAAAATAAATATTTGTTGTAGAAATACTAAAGAAATTCTGTACCTACTTATATTAGTTTAACTTAAGTAATATAACTACAGACCAGAAAACTACCAAACAAAGTATGTCAATCTACCAGATTTTCCACTATCTACTAGATTCAAAATTTGACCACCAGATCAATGTTTCATTCTACCAGATTTAGTAGAAATTCTACTAAATTGGCAACCCTGATTATCACCGTAATTTTGATTGGCCTATATTAACAATTTATGAAAGAATAAAAGTAAAAATGAATACTTTGTACTTGTTACTTTTTCTTCATAGTTTTCATATGTTTTCACTTATGTTACTAGATTCGCGGAAGAACGATACATTGGACAAAAAATATGCACTGCCATGCTTTGATGCTAGTAAGCTTTGATAGATATCACATCCGAATTCATTCTTTTACAAAGTTCCCCACGAGTATAACCAGTTTTAAGTAATAACCGAAAATAGCTGTAGAAATTTGGCTTATTTTGTTTGGGACAACTTTGCGCATATGTCCGTTTCCTTTTGTATCCCCTGTCTGGATTCTATCAATCAATTCAATTACACAGTTTAATTTATTATCGACTCGAGCTGCAAGTTTGAGTGGATTTGAGGTAGTGAAAGGCTCTTTGTACGAGGCGGTGCGGGCTGTACCGGCTTATAGGGTTTAATCGCATCAGACCGCGAAATCATTGGGGTACTGAAATTGCAGTTATAGTGGTGTTAACGTTACTTGGTATTCTGCGTTCGTGCACCTAATACATACGTCCTTTAGAACAAATACACACTGATCAGAGTTCGAGCTGGCCGGATTGATGGTGCTCAATGCGGTTTATTCTTTGAGTGCCCACTTCTAGTATACTTGGTTTGAAAATTTTGACTATTTTACTATGAATTGGTAGTATGTTCTACAACGCACTTAAGATGCATTCTGATTAGAGGGTAATGGTAGTGGGTAGTGGTAGCATTATAGTGTTTCTGATACAAAAGTGCTTGTGACTCATGTTTCACTATCACGAGTGGTGAGAAATACATACTAGAATTTCGTCTGCTATCACTACCATTACCACGAATCAGAACGCACCGTATGCAGCTTAATACACTTTTTTACTTTTTCATTGCAAAACTTTATACAATAACATAATACAGTGTCCGGCATTAACTTGGACACAAATGGGAAACATTTTTATTATAAATTTTTCAGAACTATTATTTCAGTAAAATGTTTCTGTATTGTCTTAAACCTAAAATCCAGATATTAGAATGTAGTTACCTGCTTGCGTCTACAGGGTGTTACCAAAACTATGAGCAAGTCTTAAGAATAATGTACCTTTATTTTAAACGCTATGCTAAAATGTTATTTGAAAAAAGTATTTAGAAGTATTAGTGGTCATAAATACGAAATTATAATCACCATCACCATTGCATACACCGCGTGTTGCTAAAGAAATGAAAATACATAACAGTAAAGTACCTTCATCTTTAAAGCTATGCCAAAATATTATTTAAAAACGTATTTCAAAAGATTAGAAGGCATTAAATATAAATATAAAATTATTGTTACCTTTGAAGTGCCATATACCGGGTGTTCATTCAACGACGAAGGAGATGATAATTTCATATTTAATACACTCTAATATTTCTAAACACGTTTTTCAAATAACATTTTTACATAGCTGTTAAAATCAAGGTACTTTACTCTTAAGAGTTTTTCATAGTTTTGGTAACACCCTCTATATGCCAGGAGATAATTGCATTCTAATGTTTGCATTTTAGGTTTAAGACAATCCAGAAGCTGTTATGAAGAATAACATTTTCTGAAAAATTAATAATAAAAATGTTTCCCATTTGAGCATAAGTTAGTGCCGGACACGGTATAATATTTATAAAAACAAATACTATTATTTCGGCACGATTTTTGTAAATAGCCATGGTCGCCTGGTAGCGTCATGCGCTAATTATACAGGGTGTTTCAGAAATTACAGCTAACCTTGAAGCAGCATATGTCCACGGCCGTAATAAACATGTTTTGTCAAATTGCGGATGGTCTAACTTAACGCATTCTTGAGAAAATTAATGAAGAAAAGCCCGACGCTGTTCAGCGCAAAATCTTCGACACCCTACCCCAATTCTGCTGCAACTGGTGATGAAACAACGCCGCCGACAACATATTACGCTTCCTCCACTCCGCCGTTTCTTGCTTACAGTGATATTGGTCTACATAACATTACACCGATCATATCGCAGTCAGATGTTCGTTGGTTTATCTTCAATAAGAATCTTTTGGATTGTGGAATCGTAATGTGAGTGTGTTTGTGTAGTGATTTGTATAGCGCTAGAGCTGGGCGGATGGCAGTTGTCTGGCATGAGTCGTGTAATGACTCGTATGCGAAATAACATTATCACATTTCTGGATTAGGTACGTACTTCCTATTTTTCGGTTGATAGATGTTCTAATTGTCTAAGGGCAGGCCTTAGACGATTCCTTTAATATAATTTTGTCGGTACCAAAAACTTAGAAATAGACTATATGTTATTTGACCAAAATAGCTTCTCTGTACTTGGCGGATATGCTCCTTCAAAGTTAGCCCTTGTTTCTAAAACTCTCTGTGTATTTATTCGTATTCTCCTATCAATATCCACTGACCACGGTGTGATGGGGCGGACACCCTTCTCAATATTTACTATTATACTTTAATCAACTCTAAACTGAAGGGGGCCCCTGTTAGGACTTTGCTCAACTACCTAACCTTAACCCCACATGTTGAAGGTGGTAACTCGCCTCAAGGGACGCTTGGGCCGCCATTTTCAATATAACGGCGTTCAACCCTATCTGATTCAACAATGCGATCTTAATTAATCTTACGGTAGCGTGAATTAATTATCTCTCTTACGGAGGCTTCAAATCGTGAGTTGTTTCTCTGAGACTTTGTCAGAGACGTTTGAACTCACTAATTATCAATCACTATATGCAAGGCTAAATACTTTACCATAAAAGGGACAGGTTTATATTATTCTTAAATGAATATGCCGAAGAAAACCACAATAAAATCTATTAACAAAAATATATATAACAATGCAGAACTGCTTACACGAAAATATGAATTGTTAATGCTAAAACAATGATATAATATTCTTTTGGCAGAGATGGACAAATCAGCAAGTACAGACAACGAATAAATACCTTATTATTTCGGTTGAGCACAAGAAACACGAGACAGTACAGTTTCTATAACCTGGCCCCCATTGGGACCCTACGCTTGGGCGCACGGTCACGCACGACCGTTTGGTTTCAAAGCCTGATGCAAAAGAGGCTGTTTGCTTGTCCCTTTACATCTTCCCAAAGTAATCTGACTTATTACAACGGTACCTAAATTGTTTAGAGGTGCAACTAAAATTGCGGAGGTTCCTGGTTCAAATACAGGCCGGATTAGCCTGGATTAGATATATTGGTATTTGCATCTTGGTTCTTCTTACAAAAACAATTATTATAAACACACAGAAAACGATGTCGAATAATGCAGACACCGGAATCTCCTCCTCCAGATGGCAATGGCGCTGCATAATAGGCGGGCTAACGCCATACGGCGTTTATCTGCATATAAGAGAGAGACAACCGACCCAGGTTAATTGAGCATTGCTCTCACCATACCCTACCCTGACAAACCGAACGCGCTCTAAGCGTACTAACGAATGACGTCACTGGAGACTGAGCCAATTACAGAGCGTTTTCAATCACGTGATAGGATGTGAAGAAAATTCAATTTTAATTTTGGTTTTTAATAGAAATAAAGCATATTTTTTTAAAAAAAGTAATAACAAATAGTTTTCTTAAACTATAGGATGACTATAATACAAGCCATATTTTTAATATAGTCAAATACCCTATTCAATGGAGTTCAGCTATCTCTAATGTTTAAGTTTTCGTACGTTAAGTTAAGTTAAGTGGATGTAAACGAGGCTTAAGTGGACGTTTACGTCGACGGAATCCGCGCGGTTCCTTTGTCGGCAGCAGGTAGCGGTCGATGCCGCCAAAGAAGATCCGCGCGGTTTCCGTCGACCTAAACGTAGGCTAACTGAAAACGGAGTTAGGGTGTTAATTTAACGCACTCAATGAGGCACACTCTCGAAATTTGTCAGCATGAGTTTGTCAATTTTGTCTCGATACGGATTTACGGATTCTGTCTCGATAATTGAGTAAATTACGATTATTATTGTCGCTTTTCTATCATTTATTTATTTACTATTCGGAATTATTATTCCAGTCCTTTTGAACATGATTCTGGAATTACCGATTCGTCAGTTTTAATAAATACTATGAAATTAAATTATTAATGATAAACTATTAGTAGGTATTAATAACAGAAAATTCTGGCACTTCGGTCACTGCACTGGTATGATTATTCGTTCCTTAACGTATATTTGAATATATTAGCATTTTAGGGAAGGGTTGATTATAAAGATCTATTTAATAATCTATCTAATCTATTTCATTTCTCGAAAATAATTGCAAAATAGATCTTCGTGGGCTGGGCTGCAACCCTCACCAGAAACTTGCCAATGTGTCAACCCCTTGGTTACAGCTGTTTACGCCGCGGACTTGAGAGCTCTACTAATAGTTATTCTACTTATAGTTTTATTTTTGTAATGAATGGGGCTCAATATGACATATTCAATTCAAATTTCCCGCTGAATTAATTTCAGTTTGCAGAACGACCAATAGTGGCGCTATTGTACGTGGCGAAACATTTAACATGGATCATAGCGTTCTACCTTGTACAGACAATTTGATTGACGTAAAACACCGATTGATTTGTAGTTAAGATTAATCATGTTAAAGGTATTGAAGAAGTTCTCATGCACCGCAAAATGTCCTCAGAAGTATGTCCTGATCGTTATGATGATCTTTATCAAAGTATCCACGACCATAATCATTAATCGTGTTCACCAAGGGTACGAAGAAGTACATAATGTTAAGCAACCCACAAATAGATCAAAAACATGCGAGGATAGCATTGATTTGAACGCAGATAACGGCCAGTTATTGGTTGGTGATGAAATTCGTGAATGGTTGGCAGCTGTCTTGTCAACTTGCCTTGGAGTCTTCGGCGGAATGTATTGCGATTTACATGGTGCCAAAAAACTATTATTCTACCTCACAGTATTAACAATATTTGCCGGTTTCTTTGGGGAACTACTTATGTCTGCCTCTAACTATAAGATGAAAGTGACATACTGGTCAATTATGTTACTTTTACAATATCAAGGCTGCGCTGGTTATAGTTTATTAGCGCACTGGGTTCCATCGCATAGGGTTACTTTGGCGGTGGCGTTAGTTGAAGGATCGTCCACAATTGTGTCCATAATTGAGCTGTACATGACACGAACATTCGGCCGGAGAAAGAACTTTTTCGAGACAACCGGCATGGCGGTGTTGCTGATAATATGGCTATACTATTATCAATTAAACGTCTACGCCGCACCTATGGAGCACCCGCTTGCGAAAGAATCTGAGAAAACGTATATGAAGAATATGATGGGCGAAACATTTACAGAGAAGGTTCCTCTTAAGAAGATGATTAAGGATTGTAGGGTTTGGTCCTTGGTGCTTTGCGTGGTGTTTAGTCAATATTTTGACATGGATCGGTACGTACAACTTTATTATGGGAAAGTATTGCGGGCCGATCAGACAGAATATGACCGAACTGCTTATTCCAATATGATTATTTACTATATTACCACACTCGTATTTGCTCTGTACATAGATCGATTGATCAGGAAGAGCACGCCAGTTATGTACTTGAGAAACTTCCTACTGTCAATTGGTTTAATCCTCCTTTCAGGATCCCAATTGGCGCTTACGTATTTTGGATGTAAAGTCATGTTGATCAACATCGTTGTTGCGCTAACGGCGATTCCAAAAGCTTTAATCCAAGCTAATTTAATGGCCAATGTTATTGATGTCACTAGGCATTATATTGGAACCGTAACAGCTATAATACTAGCGAGTGGCTATGTATATCAGGTACCAATGTATTATATCAGACCACATATGTTTTTGAAGTTGAATCTTATGGAATTTCGCAAGGTTTTTCGTCTGAAACTCATAATGTCCTGCTTTGCTGCTTTTATGCATTACAACTTTACTGATCCACATCGTCCGTCGTGGGAAAGGCCGCATTTCAGAAAACCAGGAAAAAAACCTATGTTTGCGTGCAGTCCAAAAGTTCGTCATATTGTGGATGTTGTATTTATGTATTTTGGGTCACGTTGCACAAAACTCTTACGCAGAATGAAAATTCTGAAGAAGGAATAATCTGTATTATTATGCTGGATCGTTTGGATATATTTTCAGTGGTTTAACGTACAGTGAGTTCTCGCACCCTGAGTTATCGCACCCCCCCCCCCCCCCCCCGCCTTCTAGTTTACTATTACATTATGCATTATACCTACATTATACATTATACCTACATCAATTCCTTCTGTGATGAGTGTTTCTTTCGGGTACTAATTATGAGTGCCTCACTAAAGAAGATCCACCATAAAGCGCACTTCTTTGAAGTGAAGAAGGTACTTTTATTGGCACTTAATAAATAAAATAATAGCTGACTATTTTCAGCAATTTGTTTGACTTTTTTCAATGTCGGTAATTTTCCGCTAGAGAAAATGGTATACTTGTTTATAACCTAAAAATTTAAAGCAAACGTGGTTGGGGTAAAAAGGTCCGTCATAGACCTGTTAGTTCCAATCGCACAGATAAATATTTTTGTTTTTATGTGTATAAATGTTATTTTAGAATGCGCAATTATAGAAGAAAAACTAACTGAGAGGCTAATTCTGTTTTGTTGACCGTACTGAGTTGGTCCTAAATGAGAACAAATCTCACAGGCAGGTATCTAGTGACTATTGAAATAAGTAAAACTTGAAAAGTTTTACATAGCAATAGATTCCTTCAGCATCATTAGCCTTCAGCATCGTTCGATCCTTAACCATCTACTGTTGGTTCAAAGGGGACAAAGGAAGGTGTTTTTCGTCTGAAGTGGTTCAACCACTGCCTAAAACTATACCGCGAAAAACTATCTATAGAAAGCTTCGCAAAACTGCATTTTTGACTGATAGGTACTACTGAAAAGAAAAATCGTCGACAAGAATAATACAACAAGAAAAAAAAGTCAATAAGATGGCATCTAAAAGGTATAAAGTGAATAAAATCAAACAGATAAAGAAAATAATTTTATAAAAAGAAAATAATGTTTCCAGTTCTGACAAAGAATCTTTCTGTTTAGTTTACTGGTAAAAATACAGCGACAGCTGTACTGATAGGATTGACTGTGTTAAATTTGCTAAAACATGAACAATGTATTGCAAATAGGGTACAAAATATTGACTGTGTTTGTAACAATTGTCATTCTTACCGGGAGACTGAATAGGATGATACTAATATTATAAGTATGATAAAAACATTATTTTTGAAAAAGATAAATGTACATTGAAATTTTTTTAATATAGCATTCAAATCATTCCATAAAATACAACACTTTTTTCTAAAACACAAATAAAACACAAAACTTCAATGAGTCTCAACATAGAAGAGGAATTATTTTGAGACTGATTGAAGTTTTGTGTTTTAGAAAAAAGTGTTGTATTCTATGGAATGATTTGATTACTATATTAAAAAAAATTCAATATACCTGTCAAAAGACATTATTTGTTAATCCTATTTGTCCCGTGGGTGAAACTTTTTACCTCATCTGTGGGACTAAATTTACAAAAGTTGCTTCGGTACTAAATTTCTTTCATTAAACGGTATTTTTTATATAGCCGAATAACGGTAGTTTCGGTTTGTGTTATTGATTTTCTTTAGTACGTAAATACAATAAGAAGAGTTCGTGATTTTTGTACTGAAACAATTACAGTGATTTTGATATGTAGATACGGCGTTTTACCTTTGGAGGGTAGCAAATTGTAAATTTTATGTAAATTTAATAATTGTAAACGAACCCGGAAGAAGCCGGGTTCGTTAACGTTACCCAAGGTAACGTTAACAAAGTTGATGAAACGGTAACGAAATGGATAACTCCAGACTGCACAGCGAGACTCTTATTTACTATTAAAACTATTAAAATATTTTATGTTCAGGGGTACTGGGTGCGGTCTCGGGTCTAGAAAACAAAAAAAGGAAATGTTTCTTTTGTCAGATTCCGTTATTGAGTTTTAGAAAACAAATTAAATTATGAAAAACTCCTCTCTAAAACATTCTACATATTATCACGGTAATTTTGATTGGCCTTTATATTAACAATTTACGAAAGAATAAAAGGAAAAATAAAGACTTTGTACTTGTTATTTTTTCTTCATAGGTACCTACTTCATTGCAACCGCAAATTTGTTTTCACTTATGTTACTAGATTCGCGGAAGAACGATACATTGGACAAAAAAATATGCACTGCGATGCTTTGATGCTAGCAAGCTTTGATGAATATTACATCCAAATTCATTCTTTTACAAAGTTCCCCACGAGTATAACCAGTTTTAAGTAATAACCGAAAATAGCGGTAGAAATTTGGCTTATTTTGTTTGGGACAACTTTGCGCATATGTCCGTTTCCTTTTGTATCCTCTGTCTGGATTCAATCAATCAATTCAATTACACAGTTTAATTTATTATCGACTCGAGCTGCGAGTTTGAGTGGATTTGTGGTAGTGAAAGGCTCTTTGTACGAGGCGGTGCGGGCTGTACGGGCTTATAGGGTTTAATCGCATCAGACCGCGAAATCATTGGGGTACTGAAATTGCAGTTAGTGGTGTTAACGTTACTTGGTATTCTGCGTTCGTGCACCTAATACGTCCTTTCGAACAAATACACACTGATCAGGGTTCGAGCTGGCCGGATTGATGGTGCTCAATGCGGTTTAATCTGTGAGTGCCCACTTCTAGTATACTTGGTTTGAAAATTTTGACTATTTTACTATGAATTGTTCTACAACGCACATAAGATGAGTTCTGATTAGAAGTAATAGGAGTGGATAGTAGTAGCATTATAGTATTTCTGATACAAAATTGATAGTGGCTCATGTTTCGCTATCACGAGTGGTGAGACATACATACTATAATTTCGTGTGCTATCACTACCATTGCCACGAATCAGAATGCACCTTATGCAGCTTAAAACACTTCTTTACTTTTCCATTGCAAAAATTTATATAATAACATAATACAGTGTCCGGCACTAACTTGGGCACAAGTGGGAAACATTTTTATTATCAATTTTTCAGAACTATTTATTTCAGTAAAATGTTTCTGTATTGTCTTAAACCTAAAATTCAGATATTAGAATGTAATTATCTGCTTGCGTGTATAGGGTGTTACCAAAACTATGAAAAACTCCTAAGAATAAAGTACCTTTATTTTAAAAGCTATGCAAAAATGTTATTTGAAATAATAATCACCATCACCAAGTGTAAAGTAAAGTAAAGTAAAGTAAAGTAAAGTAAAGTAAAGTAAAGTAAAGTAAAGTAAAGTAAAGTAAAAGTAAAGTAAAGTAAAGTAAAGTAAAGTAAAGTAAAGTAAAGTAAAGGAAAGTAAAGTAAAGTAAAGTAAAGTAAAGTAAAGTAAAGTAAAGTAAAGTAAAGTAAAGTAAAGTAAAGTAAAGTAAAGTAAAGTAAAGTAAAGTAAAGTAAAGTAAAGTAAAGTAAAGTAAAGTAAAGTAAAGTAAAGTAAAGTAAAGTAAAGTAAAGTAAAGTAAAGTAAAGTAAAGTAAAGTAAAGTAAAGTAAAGTAAAGTAAAGTAAAGTAAAGTAAAGTAAAGTAAAGTAAAGTAAAGTAAAGTAAAGTAAAGTAAAGTAAAGTAAAGTAAAGTAAAGTAAAGTAAAGTAAAGTAAAGTAAAGTAAAGTAAAGTAAAGTAAAGTAAAGTAAAGTAAAGTAAAGTAAAGTAAAGTAAAGTAAAGTAAAGTAAAGTAAAGTAAAGTAAAGTAAAGTAAAGTAAAGTAAAGTAAAGTAAAGTAAAGTAAAGTAAAGTAAAGTAAAGTAAAGTAAAGTAAAGTAAAGTAAAGTAAAGTAAAGTAAAGTAAAGTAAAGTAAAGTAAAGTAAAGTAAAGTAAAGTAAAGTAAAGTAAAGTAAAGTAAAGTAAAGTAAAGTAAAGTAAAGTAAAGTAAAGTAAAGTAAAGTAAAGTAAAGTAAGTAAAGTAAAGTAAAGTAAAGTAAAGTAAAGTAAAGTAAAGTAAAGTAAAGTAAAGTAAAGTAAAGTAAAGTAAAGTAAAGTAAAGTAAAGTAAAGTAAAGTAAAGTAAAGTAAAGTAAAGTAAAGTAAAGTAAAGTAAAGTAAAGTAAAGTAAAGTAAAGTAAAGTAAAGTAAAGTAAAGTAAAGTAAAGTAAAGTAAAGTAAAGTAAAGTAAAGTAAAGTAAAGTAAAGTAAAGTAAAGTAAAGTAAAGTAAAGTAAAGTAAAGTAAAGTAAAGTAAAGTAAAGTAAAGTAAAGTAAAGTAAAGTAAAGTAAAGTAAAGTAAAGTAAAGTAAAGTAAAGTAAAGTAAAGTAAAGTAAAGTAAAGTAAAGTAAAGTAAAGTAAAGTAAAGTAAAGTAAAGTAAAGTAAAGTAAAGTAAAGTAAAGTAAAGTAAAGTAAAGTAAAGTAAAGTAAAGTAAAGTAAAGTAAAGTAAAGTAAAGTAAAGTAAAGTAAAGTAAAGTAAAGTAAAGTAAAGTAAAGTAAAGTAAAGTAAAGTAAAGTAAAGTAAAGTAAAGTAAAGTAAAGTAAAGTAAAGTAAAGTAAAGTAAAGTAAAGTAAAGTAAAGTAAAGTAAAGTAAAGTAAAGTAAAGTAAAGTAAAGTAAAGTAAAGTAAAGTAAAGTAAAGTAAAGTAAAGTAAAGTAAAGTAAAGTAAAGTAAAGTAAAGTAAAGTAAAGTAAAGTAAAGTAAAGTAAAGTAAAGTAAAGTAAAGTAAAGTAAAGTAAAGTAAAGTAAAGTAAAGTAAAGTAAAGTAAAGTAAAGTAAAGTAAAGTAAAGTAAAGTAAAGTAAAGTAAAGTAAAAGTAAAGTAAAGTAAAGTAAAGTAAAGTAAAGTAAAGTAAAGTAAAGTAAAGTAAAGTAAAGTAAAGTAAAGTAAAGTAAAGTAAAGTAAAGTAAAGTAAAGTAAAGTAAAGTAAAGTAAAGTAAAGTAAAGTAAAGTAAAGTAAAGTAAAGTAAAGTAAAGTAAAGTAAAGTAAAGTAAAGTAAAGTAAAGTAAAGTAAAGTAAAGTAAAGTAAAGTAAAGTAAAGTAAAGTAAAGTAAAGTAAAGTAAAGTAAAGTAAAGTAAAGTAAAGTAAAGTAAAGTAAAGTAAAGTAAAGTAAAGTAAAGTAAAGTAAAGTAAAGTAAAGTAAAGTAAAGTAAAGTAAAGTAAAGTAAAGTAAAGTAAAGTAAAGTAAAGTAAAGTAAAGTAAAGTAAAGTAAAGTAAAGTAAAGTAAAGTAAAGTAAAGTAAAGTAAAGTAAAGTAAAGTAAAGTAAAGTAAAGTAAAGTAAAGTAAAGTAAAGTAAAGTAAAGTAAAGTAAAGTAAAGTAAAGTAAAGTAAAGTAAAGTAAAGTAAAGTAAAGTAAAGTAAAGTAAAGTAAAGTAAAGTAAAGTAAAGTAAAGTAAAGTAAAGTAAAGTAAAGTAAAGTAAAGTAAAGTAAAGTAAAGTAAAGTAAAGTAAAGTAAAGTAAAGTAAGTAAAGTAAAGTAAAGTAAAGTAAAGTAAAGTAAAGTAAAGTAAAGTAAAGTAAAAGTAAAGTAAAGTAAAGTAAAGTAAAGTAAAGTAAAGTAAAGTAAAGTAAAGTAAAGTAAAGTAAAGTAAAGTAAAGTAAAGTAAAGTAAAGTAAAGTAAAGTAAAGTAAAGTAAAGTAAAGTAAAAGTAAAGTAAAGTAAAGTAAAGTAAAGTAAAGTAAAGTAAAGTAAAGTAAAGTAAAGTAAAGTAAAGTAAAGTAAAGTAAGTAAAGTAAAGTAAAGTAAAGTAAAGTAAAGTAAAGTAAAGTAAAGTAAAGTAAAGTAAAGTAAAGTAAAGTAAAGTAAAGTAAAGTAAAGTAAAGTAAAGTAAAGTAAAGTAAAGTAAAGTAAAGTAAAGTAAAGTAAAGTAAAGTAAAGTAAAGTAAAGTAAAGTAAAGTAAAGTAAAGTAAAGTAAAGTAAAGTAAAGTAAAGTAAAGTAAAGTAAGTAAAAGTAAAGTAAAGTAAAGTAAAGTAAAGTAAAGTAAAGTAAAGTAAAGTAAAGTAAAGTAAAGTAAAGTAAAGTAAAGTAAAGTAAAGTAAAGTAAAGTAAAGTAAAGTAAAGTAAAGTAAAGTAAAGTAAAGTAAAGTAAAGTAAAGTAAAGTAAAGTAAAGTAAAGTAAAGTAAAGTAAAGTAAAGTAAAGTAAAGTAAAGTAAAGTAAAGTAAAGTAAAGTAAAGTAAAGTAAAGTAAAGTAAAGTAAAGTAAAGTAAAGTAAAGTAAAGTAAAGTAAAGTAAAGTAAAGTAAAGTAAAGTAAAGTAAAGTATAAAGTAAAGTAAAGTAAAGTAAAGTAAAGTAAAGTAAAGTAAAGTAAAGTAAAGTAAAGTAAAGTAAAGTAAAGTAAGTAAAGTAAAGTAAAGTAAAGTAAAGTAAAGTAAAGTAAAGTAAAGTAAAGTAAAGTAAAGTAAAGTAAAGTAAAGTAAAGTAAAGTAAAGTAAAGTAAAGTAAAGTAAAGTAAAGTAAAGTAAAGTAAAGTAAAGTAAAGTAAAGTAAAGTAAAGTAAAGTAAAGTAAAGTAAAGTAAAGTAAAGTAAAGTAAAGTAAAGTAAAGTAAAGTAAAGTAAAGTAAAGTAAAGTAAAGTAAAGTAAAGTAAAGTAAAGTAAAGTAAAGTAAAGTAAAGTAAAGTAAAGTAAAGTAAAGTAAAGTAAAGTAAAGTAAAGTAAAGTAAAGTAAAGTAAAGTAAAGTAAAGTAAAGTAAAGTAAAGTAAAGTAAAGTAAAGTAAAGTAAAGTAAAGTAAAGTAAAGTAAAGTAAAGTAAAGTAAAGTAAAGTAAAGTAAAGTAAAGTAAAGTAAAGTAAAGTAAAGTAAAGTAAAGTAAAGTAAAGTAAAGTAAAGTAAAGTAAAGTAAAGTAAAGTAAAGTAAAGTAAAGTAAAGTAAAGTAAAGTAAAGTAAAGTAAAGTAAAGTAAAGTAAAGTAAAGTAAAGTAAAGTAAAGTAAAGTAAAGTAAAGTAAAGTAAAGTAAAGTAAAGGTAAAGTAAAGTAAAGTAAAGTAAAGTAAAGTAAAGTAAAGTAAAGTAAAGTAAAGTAAAGTAAAGTAAAGTAAAGTAAAGTAAAGTAAAGTAAAGTAAAGTAAAGTAAAGTAAAGTAAAGTAAAGTAAAGTAAAGTAAAGTAAAGTAAAGTAAAGTAAAGTAAAGTAAAGTAAAGTAAAGTAAGTAAAGTAAAGTAAAGTAAAGTAAAGTAAAGTAAAGTAAAGTAAAGTAAAGTAAAGTAAAGTAAAGTAAAGTAAAGTAAAGTAAAGTAAAGTAAAGTAAAGTAAAGTAAAGTAAAGTAAAGTAAAGTAAAGTAAAGTAAAGTAAAGTAAAGTAAAGTAAAGTAAAGTAAAGTAAAGTAAAGTAAAGTAAAGTAAAGTAAAGTAAAGTAAAGTAAAGTAAAGTAAAGTAAAGTAAAGTAAAGTAAAGTAAAGTAAAGTAAAGTAAAGTAAAGTAAAGTAAAGTAAAGTAAAGTAAAGTAAAGTAAAGTAAAGTAAAGTAAAGTAAAGTAAAGTAAAGTAAAGTAAAGTAAAGTAAAGTAAAGTAAAGTAAAGTAAAGTAAAGTAAAGTAAAGTAAAGTAAAGTAAAGTAAAGTAAAGTAAAGTAAAGTAAAGTAAAGTAAAGTAAAGTAAAGTAAAGTAAAGTAAAGTAAAGTAAAGTAAAGTAAAGTAAAGTAAAGTAAAGTAAAGTAAAGTAAAGTAAAGTAAAGTAAAGTAAAGTAAAGTAAAGTAAAGTAAAGTAAAGTAAAGTAAAGTAAAGTAAAGTAAAGTAAAGTAAAGTAAAGTAAAGTAAAGTAAAGTAAAGTAAAGTAAAGTAAAGTAAAGTAAAGTAAAGTAAAGTAAAGTAAAGTAAAGTAAAGTAAAGTAAAGTAAAGTAAAGTAAAGTAAAGTAAAGTAAAGTAAAGTAAAGTAAAGTAAAGTAAAGTAAAGTAAAGTAAAGTAAAGTAAAGTAAAGTAAAGTAAAGTAAAGTAAAGTAAAGTAAAGTAAGTAAAGTAAAGTAAAGTAAAGTAAAGTAAAGTAAAGTAAAGTAAAGTAAAGTAAAGTAAAGTAAAGTAAAGTAAAGTAAAGTAAAGTAAAGTAAAGTAAAGTAAAGTAAAGTAAAGTAAAGTAAAGTAAAGTAAAGTAAAGTAAAGTAAAGTAAAGTAAAGTAAAGTAAAGTAAAGTAAAGTAAAGTAAAGTAAAGTAAAGTAAAGTAAAGTAAAGTAAAGTAAAGTAAAGTAAAGTAAAGTAAAGTAAAGTAAAGTAAAGTAAAGTAAAGTAAAGTAAAGTAAAGTAAAGTAAAGTAAAGTAAAGTAAAGTAAAGTAAAGTAAAGTAAAGTAAAGTAAAGTAAAGTAAAGTAAAGTAAAGTAAAGTAAAGTAAAGTAAAGTAAAGTAAAGTAAAGTAAAGTAAAGTAAAGTAAAGTAAAGTAAAGTAAAGTAAAGTAAAGTAAAGTAAAGTAAAGTAAAGTAAAGTAAAGTAAAGTAAAGTAAAGTAAAGTAAAGTAAAGTAAAGTAAAGTAAAGTAAAGTAAAGTAAAGTAAAGTAAAGTAAAGTAAAGTAAAGTAAAGTAAAGTAAAGTAAAGTAAAGTAAAGTAAAGTAAAGTAAAGTAAAGTAAAGTAAAGTAAAGTAAAGTAAAGTAAAGTAAAGTAAAGTAAAGTAAAGTAAAGTAAAGTAAAGTAAAGTAACTACTAATGTAACCACTAATGATCCCCTCCACCAAAACTATCCCGTGTCCACTGCGCACCCTAATGTTTACATTTCTCCGAACTGTAGTGGCCGCGTTGTATTTGTGAGTTTTGAGCCATGGGCAACATGTTTGGATGCTAGGCGCCAGACAGTAGTATTTTGGTTTACTTTAAACGCAATTTCAGCCCTTTGGGGTATAAAATAAAAAAAAGCATTGACGCAGACACTGGTTTTTTAGGAGTTTTATATTTTGTTGAGAGTACTAAGTAGAAGAAGATATTTTCAAATTAGCAGATTTTTTGTTTGTTTTAGGGTTAAAAGCTTATATGCCTGGGCTTATTGCCATGTCCGAATTCACTAATCGGGCGTTCTATTAGTTACCTAAAATTGCAACGTGACGGCTCGGCTGTGAGTTCAGTTTTGGCAACTTATATCATTTCGCACGACTTGGTAAACAATACAGTGAAATTTTGAATTGATCACATTTTGCAAAAAACTCGGTCTAGAATAATAAAATTTGCATTTATTTTATTGCAGTTTTATACGGATCATAAACGAAATATAAAATTCAAATGTATTTAATAAGCGTGTATGGATATAAAAGGTTGGGAAGGTCTATTCCACAAATTTTCCGCTTTATTATTATTTTTTTCGCGTTCATTTTTCGCATAAAACCCCCGGGTGACGCGGCTTTTCATAGCTTCAGTTTATATCCTTTTCACGGGGCCGGTGTTAAAACATTTTAAGTCCTTTGATGTCTTTGTGTAGACTATCTGGCGTTAAAATATGCTGGAACGCTTTTGCATTACCGGTCGTTCTACTTACCACTACAAGCATGCAATACGAACTTGCCCCCATTTATTAGAAAAGTTACTGTAGCACTAGCAGAGCAACATTTTTCACTTCATGGCTTCAATCGGGATATGATTGTGAAAAGGGGCGTGTTAAAGTTATACTGCTAAGGCTAGTCGGCATTAAGATTAATAATTCTAATAATCAACAGTGTTAATCAAGAATTTAGCTTAGTTGATCCGTTATTCTGTCAAAAATGTAACGTGAATTATTGTTAATTTTTATGTTGGTACATATACCAACCATATATTGACCAACTACATATTATCTCAATTTTAGCGGAACAATTCCGTACTACGACTACTTGTCGTGCCTGATGAAGGATCCAGAATTTTGTCTAGCCTTTTTAAAATGTTATTGTAATGTCCAGAATTTCAAGACACCCATCAAACTATTAATTTGGTTCTCATTGAAAAGTGTACTATGAATAAAAACTGCCAATCTTATCAAAAACAAAGGTCGAGATCTTTTCTATTTATGTACACCGAAAGAAAATAAGATTTTAACATGCTTGCAGCTAGGGTACACCAAACGTAGGTCGGAGATTGTCGGTCGTCGTAAATCTACCTGGTAGTCATAAAACCGAAGGGTCACCTCTGTTTCATTTCATTTTAAGTTTTCTGTATATACATCGATCGATGGCTTGAATATGAGTTTCGTATTTATATAATATATTTTCGATATTCGGAACGAGCGAAACTGCCGCTCGTAGCTAAAGCTGGTTTCGTAAAGCTTGATTCGTTAATATTTTTGTTTCGATATGCAATTGCAATATTATTTCATATATACTAAAATACATAGTAACGTTAGTTATAATTGTAAAAATTTGAATAAAAATTAAAAATAGTAAAAAATATAATAACATGTAGGGTCGCTACAAGCTGCAAGTTAAAAAATATTAAATAAATGAATTTTTAATTATTTTGGCTACTAATTTGAATAAATAAAAATGTATCAATTTTCTTTCCTAGAAATTAGAGACAATTTATTATGTCTTTCTATGAAAAATTTAATGAAATCGCACAGCAAGAATAAAAATATTTGCTTTTGGCGACTGAACAGTTTAGGTATTACAATTATACAATTATACATTATTATTTTGGATTTATATATTTTCCAACCGTTCGTTGTTGAGTTTGCTGAGTCAGAAAATATTCAAATCCAAGATTTCAATATTTTGGTCGAGTTGCTGTAGAGTTCCATATTGTCATATTTCCATACTTTATGTGCTGGTTGTAAAGTTATATTATTATTGAATATTGTTAATATCTACTATTATATTAAATTGTACCATTTACTATCAGTGAGCTTTAATTTGAAAATTATATCGTAAAAATGATCAAATATATTATGTATAATATACATATGTATTATGCAAAGACATCCATCAACCCACAACAACTGTTTCAGGTTGTCGAACGTATTGCATAAAATATTAGTTTTAGGTCGCACTACATTTTTATCATGTTTCATTTTAAATTACATATAATTTTTAAATTGCAATTTACTTAAACTAATGGACATATTTAACGACCTTTTAGCTGTTCATTATAATTTATGGAGGTTTAGACTGTATTCCACATATATTTACTTAAGTGTTTAAAATATATTATATACGGAATATTCACAATTAGTATGTCCCACATTTTTTTCCCGCAAAAAATATTTTAAGAAACTAAATGTCATTCAGAGTAAAACTTTTCATATGGACCTAATGTTTTTTCAAATCCTTAAAAAGTTACAACAGACTTGAAATATTAGCAAAATAAATTTTGATCTAAAATATAATTTCCGGGGTAATGCTGATTTTGTAATTTAACCGAGTTTGTATTACCAATTGTTATGCAGCAACGGATAACTTTGAATACAACCATTTTATGTTTTTTTAAGGTTTCTAAGGAACCCTTTTGAGGTTTCTAGAATATTGGAGCAGACGGTATAAATTCTTTTATCAATACAAAAATCAAATTTGCGATGAATTGACTGCACGTCTTTTCCACAAAAATCAAAGCTGAATACTTGGAAAATCAAATATAAATCATACAAACAATCCTTACGATATTCACAATCCACTCACAAAATATGTTATTTTATTACAGAAATTTATAAATGTATTATATCAAGACAATTAAGCGATACATATATCAAAATCAGTAAGAAAAGAGGGAATGGCCATTAAAAAGCTATCGATGACGTCATAAGTAAAAACAATTGAAGGTTGGACATTGAATTTAATATAGCTATGTATATTTTGATAATTACAAATTGACAAGTTGGAGGCTTTTTAAAATAGCAATCCGTTCCAGAGATTTTGTCGTTTCCATACCTTACATAATAAATAATATATTCAATTGATTAATTAATATTAAGGTAAATAACAATTTAATGATAATAAAATAATCAACAAAACCAATAGCACGCAAACATTTTAACAAAACAGTACACTGTGATATTTAAAATACATGTATTCATGCCCTATGCACTAGAATAATAATTTTAATCATAAAATACAATACAAAAGCAAACTTACCGATATATTTAAATCATTCGCGATTTCTCCTTTGCTTCTGCCAAGTTCCCAAAGCGTGACAATTCGTGAACGATCTTCAACAGATAGGTAGGGCATTGTAACTCTTCGAAATAGTGTATCGATGGCACGAAGTCACAACGTTATGTGATACATATTTTCAATATTTGCCTAATTTGCCTATTCCAGCAAAAAAATCAATTAAGGAAGAAAAGGCGACCCAAAGTGTAATAAAAATATCTACCTTTGCGGTTGATTGTGGTAGGTCGGCCGCAATACAAAATATTATACAAGGAACTTGTGGACTTGAAACTTTTGCAATACGACGAAACGATTGAGTAACATAAATATAAGTAGATTGAAATTTAAATAATTTCAATTTTATAATTTTTTCAAAGTTATCAACATATCCTTCTGATGTGATATCATTTATATTGGATTGTAAATCCTGCCCTTACATATCACACATAAAAGAAAATTGCCTATGGATGCTATTATAGAACGTAAAATATAATTTTAATAAAAACAAAAATAACAACATTTTTATAATTAAACTAAAATGCCGAACAACACTAGTATCAGTTCTAAAGGGCATATCTGCAGCAAAGTAGAAACCGGGACAAATAAGATTTTCAACTAAATGCAAAAATGTAGAAATTTTTTAAAAATTATTTACGCCGGCTATAATGATCGGTTTTGTGTTTTAGACATACGCCGGCTGGCGACGCCCTGATGATCAAGGACTTCAAAATGTGCTTTACACAATATTCACCAAATTTGCAGATACGACCTTTACAACTATAACGGCAGTATACCGACTGAAATTGTCGGTATACCTACTTAGAATAAGAATTAATTTACTGTGTATTTTAAAATACATTAAATATTACAATGCACTTTTGTCAGGTTCGGATATCGGCGACATATATAAATAGACGAAATTCGATTTCATTCCATACATACAGAAAAATAAAACGAAACGAAAAAAAAGTGACCCTTTGGTTTTATGACTTTAACAGGTAGGTATCCGACGACCGACGACCGACAATCTCCGACCTACGTTTGGTGTACGGTAGCTGCAAGCATGTTAAAATCTTATTTTCTTTCGGTGTACAGAGTGTCCTAGACTAGATGCAAAGTACATTAATGCCCTTAAGAAATCGAAATACACGATTATTCCATGTAAAAAAGTCGTAGATCATTCGCTACTACAGAAAATGGAACAATATGGAATGAGAGGAGTTGCACTGGAAATATTTAAATTATATCTCGCAGACAGATTGCAGCAGGTGACGGTAAATGGGAAACCAAGTGAATTCTACTAGTCATTCGTAGGAGTACAAGCGAGTGCAAGCGAGTCTTTTGGGAGGGATCCTTTTTATCATATATATTAATGACCTGCCATCCAGAATTGACGCCACAGCAATAATATATGCCGACTACTCCACACTAGTCACCATTGCCAGAACAAATGAAGACCTCCAAACAGAAGCCAGAAAACACATAAAGCAAGCTAAGGAATGGTTCGCAGCAAATACATACTGAATGAGGCAAAGACGGAACGAATGACTTTCCAGATGGTTAGATGGGAAAAGCCGGAGAACGCAGTTAAGTTCTTAGGAATCCACATTGATGTCCGTCTCCCCTGGTATGAGCACACAGAAAAACTGGGGCGGATGGTGAGTAGGGTTACCTACCAGGCTGGGTCGATTGCACGTTTTTTTCGAGAGCGGAATTCTAATAGTGCGGTATAGTTGCCTTACTATACCAGTACCTTGTGTGAAAAATTTCTTTCCGATCAGACAATATCTTGTGTTCCACACCTGGGCTTGAAATTTCGAAATTGGGGCTAAAATCGTAAAACGTGAAAACCGAAAATCTGATGTCTAAAATCTTGAAACAAAACATGTTCATAATTTAATTACATATCGAAATGATATTGGGTATTATGCAGGTAGGAGTGACCGTTTTGAAGATATGATCGCTAAATCTGTGCAGCTCTCAGCTAACCTGTATCAGTTATCCGGAACCCACCACGTGGAGATGGGTGCACCACGGGTTCCTCCCAAGCCCAACCCAACCAACCATCCATATGCTGGGCTTGTTTAGTCCGACTCAAAGTCAAGTATCTTGCTAAAATCCTTTTTTGTGCTGAAATTGGGCAATTGTTGCCTATGACAGTGTCGATCTAATATGAGCATCCCGTGACTCAGGGCCACATACTAATTTTGACGATTCCGTTACTAACTTAACGGTTCTCTCCACCGCAACGGTATGAGGGAAATTCTCATTTACTGAGTGTGTCTTGGGATGAGTGAACTCTAAGTATATATTTCACCATAGATTTAAACTATTGTGTCGGTTTAGGTGTCTACTCAATAAGATTGGAAAGTGTTCATAATGCAAAGTAGCGAAGTAAAGGGCCTATAGAGTACCTACTATACCGGGTGATTCAATTTCGAGGCTCACCATGGGGATCTCGCTTATTAGTGGAGATAGAGCCTATGTTTAAATTCGGCAAAGTTTCGTATTTTTGTGCTGATCAATTATCTGAAAAGAATATTTAGCTATCATTTTTCATTTTAAAGATATCCGCAAAAAACTGAAATCTTAAGATATCGTTTTTAATTTTTTATTCAAAACCAAACGTAGCTAGACATTTGAAACAAAAACATTCTACAGTAGACTTTTTAACAAGGAATGCAGTGCTATTTTTTAATTTGAAATAACATCAAAGATGGCGGCGTAACTATGGCCAACTTTTGTTTTTCTTATGGGCGACATGTTGAATTTTGGCATTTTCCGATAGTCCTGTTTTTCTCATTTCCGCAATGTATAACATATTAGTATTATTTTTTAAAATAATGGTGTAATAATCAAAAAACCTTCAGGTACCTAACTGGAGCTTGGTTACAGACCGCCGGACTCGTTGCCAACCAACGTCAACAAAATGCACTTGGATCAACCAGCGCGCTCAGCGTTGGGTTTGCCATTTAACCAAATTAACCATAATTGTGGATGTAAAATGCTATTATTTTTTAAAACAATGGTTTAATAATAAAAAACTTTCTTCTTTTTCTCATGGTTTGTCGTGCTTATCAGGTACCCAACTGGTGCTTGGTTACAGACCGCCGGCGCCGGACTGACCACAGTGCTTTGGATTAAAAACATTCAGATTGTAAAAGAGCAAGTTTATACAATAAAAAGCTTATTTTTTAAGAAAATGTTCAAATTGGTCGCCATTTTCTTGAAGGCATAAAACCGAGCCAGCTTTTCGACATGTTCTATGCTCTTCTAACTGTTCTTCCCGGAATAGCATTAACCGCATTTGTTATTCGATCCCGCAGATCCTCGATATTTCTACGACAATCGTGATAAATTTCGTCGTTCAAAGTTTCCCATAGAAAATAGTCCAGGTTACTTAAATCAGCGGAGCTAGCAGGACATTCCACCACTCCACCATTACCAATCCAGCGATTTAAAAATTGTTGACTCAAATAATTTCGTCCAAGTGCAAAGTTTGACTTGTTTGGGGTTTGTACGGTTTCAATTTCTTTGTTCCTAATGCTCTCCAAATACGTTTTTGCGGCAATTCCAAATTAGAGGCAGTAGCCTCTAATTTAAGTACGCGGTAAGTACGCGGTAAGTTCTACGCGGTAAGTATACCGCGTAGAAATCCGAGGATCGTTATTTATCTAAAAACCAGTAGTTGAAGCATTGCAAATTATGGTAATCTAACGTTTCCCATTTCCAACAACATGATCGTTTTCAACATTTCCATGAGGATTATAAGAATTGCGGGATTTACTAAACGATCCAAGGTCTCCTAATTTCTGGAATTACGTACGATTGGGCATTGCTATGACTACAATAATAAACCCTTACCATATCACGCTTTTCGTTATTGGTAAACGGCATTTTACATCCACAATCAACCACAACTATGGTTTATTTGGTTAAATGGCAAACCCAACGCTGAGCGCGCCGGTTGATCCAAGTGCATTTTGTTGACGTTGCTTAGCAACGAGTCCGGCGGTCTGTAACCAAGCTCCGGTTAGGTACCTGAAGGTTTTTTATTATTACACCATTGTTTTAAAAAATAATACTAAGATGTTATACATTGCGGCAATGAGAAAAAACACGACTATCGGAAAATGCCAAAATTCAACATGGCGCCCATAAGAAAAACAAAAGTTGGCCATAGTTACGCCGCCATCTTTGATGTTATTTCAAATTAAGAAGTAGCACTGCATTCCTTGTTTAAAAATGTTTTTGTTTCAAATGTCTAGCTAGGTTTTGAATAAAAAATTAAAAACGATATCTTAAAATACGAATATACGATACACAAAAATACGAAACCTTGTCAAATTTAAACATAAGCTCTATTTCCACTAATAAGCGAGATCCCCATGGTGATCCTCGAAATTGAATCACCCGGTATAGTAAATTAAATTTTCCTTCGCAAACAAAAGAGGCCTTTTATTTTCCTTTACTCAATAAGATGTTGAAATGTATATTATTCATTTCAACACCTAATTCCACACAACAATTTAAATCTATTGTGAAATATATACTTACAGTTTACTCACCTTTGTGGTTCAATATTCGGTTTCATATTTCAATCAAGGATGGATCTAGGCATCTTTTTGATATAATTCAAAGAACGAGGTACCTATCTGCCAGTCTGCGCAAAATAGTCGATGTTTCTATTCAGAAAAATGCGTACTTTGCATTTCCTGAAAACATCTTATTGAGTATGATGACAGACGAACGGTCAGAAGTGAGAAAGCTCGCACTCGACCGTCTTCTAACAGCCAGAGGCGGAGAATAGGAGACTAGAAAATCAACCTCTTAGATGTGGGAAATTCTTGACTGGCAGACAACTACCATAACTGTGCCACCCGTTCTTCACAGAGTTTCAAACGAACAACTAATAACAGAATTATCCTAAGACAGTCAGTAAATGGGAATTTTCCGCGTTTCCCACACATACCGTTGCTGTGGAGAGAACCGTTAAGTTGGTAAAAGAGTCGTCAAAATTAGTATGTGGCCCTGAGTCACGGGATGCTCATACTGGAATCTAGGCAACAATTGCCCAACTTCAGCACAAAAAAAGATTTTAGCAAGATACTTGACTTTGACTCGGACTAAACAAGTCCAGCATATGGTTGGTTGGTTGGGTTGGGCTTGGGAGAAACCCGTGGTGCAGCCACCGCCGCGTGGTGGGTTCTGGGTAACTGATCCAGGTTAGCTGAGAGCTGCGCAGATTTTCAGCTTGCGCTGCAGCGCGGCTCGTTAGCGATCATATCTTGAAAACGGTCACTCCTACCTGCATAACACCTCATATCATTTCGATAGGTAATTAAATTATAAACATGTTTTGTTTCAACATTTTAGACATCAGATTTTTGGTTTTCACGTTATACCAGCATTGTTACTATTTTAGTCCCAATTTCGAAATTTCAAGCCCAGGTGTCGAACACAAGATATTGTCCGATCGGATAGAAATTTTGCACACAAAGTACTGGTATGTTAAGGCAACTTTTCCGCACTATTAGAATTCCGCCCACGAAAAAAACGTGCAATCGACCCAGCCTATTACCTACGCAATACGAAAAAACTGCAGGGAAGCAAGCTGCCAGGGTCACCTACATGACGGGTTTTCATTCACGGCGTCATATGGAATTGAAACATGAGGTCACAGTCCACACACCAAGTCCATCCTGGTGATACAGAAAAGAGCCGTATGCTGCCTCACGGCAGAACCCCAGGAAACCACGCCAAACCACTGTTCAAACAACATAGAATTCTAACGGTCCACCCAGTTTACGTATTGAAGTGCCTGTGTAATGTGCACAAAACACATCCCCAGATGCCAAAGCAAGCAGATCAACACACCTACGAAACAAGAAATAGGAACAACCTGCGGCAAGAATTCTCCCGGCTAACAACAACAGCCCACCAAAACACAATTATACGGATTTACAACGGCCTTCAATCAAAATGGAAATCCAAGCCAATCAGACGTTTCCGGAACACCCTCAAGGAACATCTAATAAACACAGCTCCCTACAGTATAGATGCATTCGCCAGGCAGCAGATATAATAATAATAATAATAATAATAAATGCCTTTATTACATAAGAAAAAAATGAGAAATACATACATTAAAACAAATGATAAATTTTAGGGCGAAGTCCAGGTCTACGTACACACGTAGCCTGCTCAACTTAACCCACAATCGTACATAATCGTACATAAGTTAAATAAAACAAAACAAACATATATAATGGCTATCCTAAGTAACGCTTTTTCCCGAATTGATTCACAAAAAAAAAGGAAAAAGGACTAAAGTAATAACAACAGTTCCCGATGTTTCCGCAAATCAGAAACAAAACAAAAAATAATATGCATACACCCATACACATACATATATACATACATATATATGCACACACACACACGTACACCCATAACAACGCGTAGATCACAATTACTGCCTTGACAAGAGACCGGACCTCAATCGCCGCTTAAATGATGAGGACGACAGCGAGCATATAAATAAATGTTTTATACCAATGTTTTGTAGTCCTCTAAATTGACTTACTCTGTACACAGCGTTAAATAAATTTCTATTTCTATTTCTAGATGGTACAAGGAAATTAAATAATCTCACAAATGTAATAATTCTTCTCTTCGTGCGGCGGCTTTTAGTAATGGCAGTCTGTAATTTTAAATACACAAACGTATACTTTGTGATATTGTTTATCTTAGAAGGCAAAGAATTAGTAATTTATGTACCACTCCAAAATCGTTTAAATAATATTTATCAAAGTCGTTAAATTGTTCATGGTGGTCCAACGTTTTGGCTAACTAGATCGCCTGATTTAACACTATTGGATCTCTTACTGTAGAGACATACTGATGAAGAAATTTGGGGGAATATTACAACTACGAAAGCAAATAGAGTAAGGGGACGTTTTCAAATGTTTGTTGAAATCCTAGAAACTGTAATATTTCCACCGAGAATTCGAAGTTAGAGTAAAAGGTCTGAGAGGGCTAGTATGAAAATCGTATTAAAATAATTATTATAGATTCAGTTTACTGTTATCCATTTATTTAATTATTTATTCTTATAACAGTATTAGTACCTATGTGTTATTTGTACATAAATACCAGAGTTTCGATAGAAAAACCACATGTTTAGCAAAGCACTATACCACTCATAAAGTTCGTCCTGAACATACCGAAATAAATAACAGGCGATAGATGGAAGTTGCTGTACACTAAACAAGAGTTACATTTCGAATGTTCTTTATTTCATCTATACACAGCTAGTACAGTTTCGTACATAAACAGGTTTCCCGTATCGGAATGTTTTCCAAAATATAAACATATGTCAATAGGCAACTCAATATAGACCAGAAGTAATAAAAAATTTAAATAAATTTCGACTGGTAGTTACTTAAAAAATAATTCTTGGGTGATCATAAATTATTCGCTTGAGTAATTCATAGTTATAGTTGCAGGTTGCTATTAAAAGTTCCTGTATGAAGTGAGCAGTTGAGCGATTGTTGAATTTCGTCCTGGTAACTAGATAGTTTATATTAATTTATGAATTACTGGGCATAAGTTATAAATGTGAAATAAGATGTTTAATAACTTTTTGGCTGTTGAGGATAGACCCACCGACTTAGGCATCTTCTGAAATTGATTTACTGATCTTCCGACGTAGGGTAAGATATACAGTGTGTTCTTGGCATTTCGCAATGCTCCATTTATTCCGGATAATCAATGTTATGAATAGGTAATGCCAGAAGGTGATTTATATTTTACTCGTGCGCAATTGGTGATTATAAAGACATTAATACTACTAATTTATAATGCATATTTTCTTGGCAGATATCTGGCCATATCTGTTCACGGGAGATGAAAGCAGAAGGAAGTTGCAAACAAAACCACTAAGAACACAAAATGATTCAGTTCGTATGTTACTATTCAGAATGGATGGTAGGTATATATGCTTGGTATATATGAAAAGAAAACAACAAATTTGTGGGTATAACTGATCAATTGCTGGAGAGAATTTCCAATTTGAAGATACTGTACAGAAGTTCAAGACAGAATTTACTAGTAAAACATTAACAAAAACATAAAAGTTCAAAAATTTTACTATTAAATACCTCACACATGCCTCTTGAAAAGGTCGTCCGTCGAATGCCTAACACAAAACAGATTTAACCGTGTTAACTTGTCAGCTGTGAGTAATTATTATTGACAATTGGAAATATTTTTCATCAAACCTATCAAAATTTACTCTTCCAATTTAAACGCAACAGAACTAAAATGTAGAGACAAATAGGTATTGTAAAACAATGGAGGTTGAAATAAAACTAATTTGATTACAGCGAATGCATGCTGTGGAGTCGAATCGGCGATTCCAAAAGAGGTTAATGGCTGGATGCCGTGACTTGTTTCCCTTGACCTTTCCACCGCTCGCAAAGAAATTATAAATGGATACATGGTAGGTCGACTATACAATGCCATTTATCGATAAATATGTATGCCCTCCAAACTTCATAATCAAGTTCGCCAGCTGCACAGATCGATGAAAAGCATGCATGTTACGCTATTATTTCTTTGAAAAGTTTCCAATTTTTTCATCATAGAGTATTTTATTCTAGGAATCTTTTGGTACAATACCAAATTAGTAATTCCAAATTCCATTACCAAATTTCTCTCCAATCTCTCAGTATAATAATTTTTTATTTTCTCATGTTTTTCAATAATTTTTAATTACAATAATTACATTTCTATCCTCGGATCTATTGCATTATCTATCTGCATTATCTTACCAATAGCATTACTAGCTTTATGGCTAATGAGAGAGGGGTATCATGGTTGGATAATTATCTCGGTAATCTTAGTAAAAAAACATCTGTGTTCATTCGACATCATCCTGAGATTGTGGTGACGAAGGCTGATAAAGGTTCTGTTACTGTCATTATGGACAGAGAACCATACATACACAAGGCTCTGGAAATGTTGGATGATCAAAGCACGTATGAGAATGTTTCTAAGAATCCTCTGCAACAGATTCAGACTAAACTTAATACCTTGTTGAATACCTTGAGGGCGGAAGGGCAGATTGAGGATGCTGATGTCAAAGAACTAAATATAAAAAACTCTGTTCTCAGTAAGGCCTATTTTCTGCCAAAGATTCATAAAGATGACATTCCCCTCAGACCGATAATATCGTGTAGTGGATCTGCTACTTATAAATTGTCTAAGTTTGTTGCTAATATTTTGACAGTCTCCTTGGGTGGCAGAACCGATTATAACGTCAAGGACACATTTGATTTTGTTGAGAGAATCAAACAGGTAGCTATTCCTGACAACTTCAGATTGATTTCACTGGATGTTGTCAGTCTGTTTACTAATATACCGTTTGAGCTTGTTTGCCGGGTTGTTGAGGACAAGTGGGATTTAATAAATCATAATTGTAAATTCACGCTTCGATCGTTTTTGAGTGTCTTAAAGTTTGTTTTCTCCAACACTTACTTCACGTTTCAAGATCGTGTTTACTTACAAACATTCGGTACACCGATGGGTTCACCAATTAGTCCGATTTTGGCGACTATTGTGATGGACTTTGTGTTGGACCACGTCATTCCCTCATTGAACTTTCAACCACCGTTTATCTACAAATTTGTGGACGATATCATTGTCTGTGTTCCGCAGGGTGAAGTGGATGATGTTTTGAGTAAGTTCAATGCCTTTAGTCCTCACATAAGGTTTACAGTTGAAGTGGAGTCGAATAACACCCTGCCGTTCTTGGATTGTGAGTTGGTCCGGGACTGTGTCAATGGTATCATTATCGGGTGGTATAATAAGCCGACATATTCGGGTCGATATATAAATTTTTATTCGGGTCACACTTTTAATCATAAGATAAATACGGTTTGTGTCATGAAAAACCGAATATTAAGAATTTGTGATAATTCCTGTCAAATTTCAGCCCTCAGCAAATTAAGAAACATTTTTTATAATAATGGTTTTCCCTTTAAATTACTTAATAAGATTTTGTTTTCCACTTACACTAGAGGACCTGTTATCAGTATCTTTGATGAACCAAAACCAAAAATCATTAATTTTAAGAAAATTGCCATGATTCCTGGATTGACTCACGGTCTAAAGGCTATATTAACACCCTCATTACCCGAGACCATCAGTATTGCACAACATTATACAAATAAGATCGGTGCTTATTTTAGCAGAATTAAAGATTATGACCCAATGGGCTATAGATCAAATGTTGTGTATAAGATAGGTTGTAAGGGATGTGATGGTGAGTATGTTGGGGTGACAAAACAATGGCTTAAGAATCGTATTGCTTTGCACAAGAGCGATTGCCGTACGGGAAAGACTAGATGTGCCTTGGCCGCACACTGTATTGATAGGGATCACTCCTTTGACTTTGATAGCGTGAAAATTCTAGATTCCGATAAAAATCACTATAATCGTCTATTTTTGGAAATGTATCACTTAAACCAGACTGCGAACAGTATAAATTTTAAGACTGATGTTGAGGGTCTAACTAATATTTATTCATATATTATGAGCATGGATATGAACGGTAGAAAGAATAAACATAGTGACGATGATAGTTTGGTTTTCTGATGCTTCAAACCCTGGCGTGTTCTGGTCTTGCGGCGCATGTGCGTATATTTTAAATAAATAAAATTATTTTTGCTGTGCACTCCATCTGGTCATCGCCGTTGAACGTGTGCGTGTTGTTTACGCTTGTGGTGTCACAAAAAAGTTTTATAAATGTGTCGACGATTCGTTGATGATGCTAGTCTGTCCCGCATTATTTAATCGTGTAATTGATGTCTCCTCATTGCCGTCTAATTGTAATACAAATTGTGAGTTTTCTTTCGTATTATTTTATCATGTAGTTAAATTGATTCTGTGGAACTATGTCTATTTTCTGTTTGTGATTTGCAGTTTGCCTGTGGAAGAATACAACGTTGTTCGAAATATAGCAAAATTTAATGTAAATTACCAAATATTTTTAATTTTTGATCGACATACCCGACCATTACATCGCAGTATTATATATAGGTTAATAATATGGTGACATACAGGCGGGATGTAAATTTTAAATAAATCAAAAATTACAGCCACAACCTGGATTTGAACCAGGGACCTTTGCGTTTCTAGCACAAAGCTCTGCCAACTGAGTTACTGAGGCCTATGTCATTTGTTAGATATAATTTGTCATAAGTCCAGGAAAGGAAGTAGTGATTACTACCAACAACTAACCTATCTTGACGTACACCTATCAAATGTCATCTACTTGTTGGTAGTAATCGCTACTTCCTTTCCTGGGCTTATGACAAATTATATCTAACAAATGACATAGGCCTCAGTAGCTCAGTTGGCAGAGCATTCTGCTAGAAACGCAAAGGTCCCTGGTTCAAATCCAGGTTGTGGCTGTAATTTTTGATTTATTTAAAATTTACATCCCGCCTGTATGTCACCATATTATTAACCTATAAATATTAATTTGACAAATTATGTCGTTAAACATTTTCATTATATATATATATATATATATATATATATATATATATATATATATATATATATATATATTTGACTATGTACATGATTTTTTACCAAATTTATTCTAATCTGACCGGGTAGAACTTTTTTTGCAAATGCGATTTTAGAACCCGGATATCATTTCTAATGATAAAACAAAGGACCGGCGGGATAAAAGTCCTTCTCCTTCCAAGAGCAACATACAACATAGGTTAAAGCTTTTTGTGAACTTTTCAGGAAGAGTATAAATTGGTATCCATAAAATATAAGTGATTTTGGTAACTCAATTTGAGATATGGGATTCTTTTAAAATATATGAGACTTATATCATTGTATAAATTCCACATGATTCAGATAATTCAATAACACTAATATATTGTAGTAGCGCTTGTGAAAATTCAACGGCATATAATGGCGGAGGCGCCAGATATCGTTAATCCAACATGATTGAAATAAGTGATGCAACGTCCTTCTTTTGTTTGCTATTTATCTCGACCTGGCCATACGCATAACCATTGAATTGTAATTTACCCTCCAGATGGGGTCTCCCGAGGTGGAAATTAAACGTTACCAGAGAGATTAATGGGAGATAACATAGCTTTACACGTTGGCTGTTACGACACGTTTTGGGTCGCCCGTTGTAATGTACGTTACGGTGAGGAAATTTACCGAAAAGTTGGGGTAATTTATTATGGGTTCTTGAGAGGCTATATAGGCTATCCACACACGACCGGTGTGTTAGATAACTTTGTTAGCCGACGGCGTGTTACGTACGCAATTAACAAGTTTTATTTTATGTCATTTGGCCCCGCTGCGAGCTATTTGGGCGTATAACTAGTAAGTAATAACATCATGTTCAGTATATAAAATCTATGTTACTATAGGGGGTGGTTTCTAACGGGATATAAAAATGTTTTCATCGTAAGCGCTAAAATAGTGTTGAAGAAGACATACTGAGCTGCACTATTAACCGAGACGAAAAATAGTTGGATATTTTTGTTCTTATTTAAATTGGGTACTGATTTAAATTTGCACTGCACTTACAGCAGCGTTTATCAACCATTCTACCGCTGCGTAACCCTTGATCTACGGCTGGAACCCGAGGCAACACGGAAAACCCACGGCCTGTATGTTAAAACACATTACGAATACAGAGAAAATTGTCTTTCAACGGTATCTGCTTGTAATCCCGCAAAGTGAATAGTTCATGATATATATGCAATTGTTTTTTTCTTAAGAAAATGTGGTTGGGGCGTTTTTTTTAAATACATATGAACGATATTTTTGCAGATATTATCTTACAACTTAGTCGCATAATAAGCAAAGCCAATGCTAAATGCTAGATTCAAAAGAAATTAGATACGATATACAAAGTGATTCTAGCACATAGTCATTTTCAAGTATAATTTTCTTGAGTTTTTGTTTTGATAAACACCTATATATTATATCCTGCCTTTACTTCCTCCTTGTTTTTAATTTATATTTAGAATGTCACATAGGTATGCATTTTATTTTGTTATCATATCATGTCAAGTTATTGTGTTTATGTTTTTTTCCTTGATGGTGGCGCCCGCACAAATGTTTTTTTATTCCGGCTTCGTCTTCATGGTCAATTCTACCCAAAATACAATTTTATATTCTATTCACAAAATCCATGTTGTCCATAGTTCAGTCAAAATTTTACAATTTTCAACTGTCTCTCAAAAGTTTGCTGATATCTACCAAAATCAGGAAAAAAATAAGGGTTTGCCATTAAAAAAACATTGATAGGCAAAAGAAAAAATTGAAAAAATTCGACGAACTTTGATCGGATTTGCTCTGAGTAATTCTTTGTATTAAAAAGTATTTGTAGGTAAAATTCCGATAAAAATGAATTACAGTGATGTACGGCTAATCCGAACCCAGTCTAATCCAAACTGCTGGGTAGTCCGAACGGCCCTCTTATGTAAAGTGGTATGCATAATCCGAACGACATGGTATGCATAATCCGAACTATAAATATTCTTGAATGCGCGCGCATTATCGCACCCTATCGTATGTTGAACTTACATTAGCACTACTTCAGTTAGTAAAGATGTTTACCAGAAAGCACATTGTGCTAATATTAACCCAAAAGCGGAAATAATAAACTTAATAGACAAAGGCTTGTCTTATAGTTCATTAGCAACACGCTATAATGTAGGCAATAACAATCGCGAATATTAAAGCAAAAAAAGTGCAAATTTTATGTGGCACGAACTGCGTTGTTTACGGTTTTTGTAGCAGCGTGAACGTAGGGTTTCCAATCCGGATATCCGATTATCCGGATAATACGACCTATTTTGACTATTCGATTATCCGGATAATTTTCATTGAATATCCGGACATTTTTGAATCAACAAAATAATATTTTTTTTTTCAAAAATGTACATGTACTTTTTTTATACCTTTTTTCCTTTAGAAGAGTTTCGTGATTTAAAGGAACATGCCGAAATATATGTAGTATATACTACCACACGTTGAAAAGGGGCAGGTATTAGCTACTTTATTGTATATGCTGTGCTATCGTTTTTCACACGTGACACAAACAACGACTTGGAATTGAACAGCTGTCAGTACACAACTGCAGCATATAAAACGGGGAACTACCGAGTCGATAGTTTCCGTCCCCGTTTCATATGTTTGTCAGTAGAAATTTTTAAATGGATTCATGTATCTGCTAGTAACAATAACAGTACTGAGCACAATGACGTGGATGAAGTAGTTGAACAAATCGCAAGTGAAGGTGAGTGTGAATGTCAAAACGCTGCAAATTGTCTACAGCAACAATTGGAAGCGGCAATTCCTTCAATCACCAATGTCGAAAAGGAGAGCAACATGATTACTGCATTGCTGGCAAAAGATTTCAAGATTTTAACAAACATAAAAACAAGGACAGATAATTTAGATATATTATTTAATGCACTTCTTACCATAAAGCCAACATCTACTGCCACAGGGCGCGTTGTTTCAATTGCAGGCCTGACAAGAACAAAAATTAGACCGCGCTTGAATTTTGAAAGCTTCGACGCAATTATATTTTTAAAATATGCATTTTTAAAAATGAAGTAAAGTTAAATTATATACATATATATTTCTTTTTTAATATTTCATGAATTAATGACTTATTAAAATTATTACATTAAATAAATTACTTACAAACACCATGAATATTGCATTCAGTCTATTGCCTTTAATTTCTTATTTACCAGCCGTATATCCGGATATTACTACCCGGATATCCGGATATTACTATCCGGATATCTGGATATTTTGAATTCTCTGTATTCGATATCCGGATATTCATTGATGTGGGATAATTGGAAACCCTACGTGAACGTCATACTCAATCTCTGCGGCCATATGGAGGAAAAAGCGCGAATACTTTACAAACCACGTTAGAATCGTTTTCTTTTACTCCTCGAACAATTACTGACTTCGTGAAAAGGCTCAACATCGAAGGACTCTTATGTATGAGGGAAAACAAAAGATCTTTTAGGTCAAAGTATATCGAAAGGCACAGATGCCATGCAACCCAACTCTACCATACCATACCATAGATTCGTTTGTAATCAGTAATCACCTAGTGAGTGGTTCCAAAGAACCTAAGAGTGTTTAAACGAGGTCATAAGTTTTTCTTGTATCTTGAATGTTGTGAATGTTAGCTTTAATAAAAAAGTTTATATGTATTATTTTTCTCAACTGTAATAAACAGAAACATGGTCTGATTTCTAGCACACTACCAATAGGTGTAACTGAGAGGTATCGATAATAATCCGAATTTATTAGTTTGGAATAGATACCATTTTAAAATATATGAAAAATAATAAAAAAATACCGAACGTCGTTCGGATTATAGATACATTATATATGATACGGGTAATCCGAACGATTGACTAATCCGAACGAGGTCTACCAACTTTCTGTTCGGATTAGCCGTATATCACTGTAAATAGTTTTTAGATATATCGGAGAAAATATCTAACAGTTTCTTTCCGCGAACCATGGGGTGTTAATAATTTTGTTTTTTCGTTAATATGAGAAAAAAGTAAAGTAGGACACTTGTTTGAGTATTTCTGTAACTGTTTTATTTTTCTTGGGTTTTATGATGAAGTGTCTATATACGTAATAAATGTTGTTTGAGGAAAATATATACCGATTTTGTACTTAGATTGGCAATTTGAAACAAATTATCTGTTCAAAATACGTATTCATTCATTACACTGGTGAGCTCAAACCTACTTAATAGATTATTGAACTAATTCTCAGAAATTAGAACACTGTGAAAATGTCTATACTTAGATTTATCAGGACTTCAATTAAACGGTTCAATTAAAGACACATTACCACTCCGGCATCGGTTTTCGTTATAATAACACTTATTTTTCCGTTTTTTTTTGTTTTCACCCCAAGTGAATGATTTTTAATGTTTATTTCTTAAAAAGTTTTATTTGTATTAAAAACTAAGTATTAAATCTATCAAAAATAACGGTTGTCGCCGGTTTCAGGTTTTCGGTTCGATTCGAACCTTGTCGACCAGTGGTATTAGCATACTGTATCGTAAGTGACGTTTAATATAACCACTTTTTGTAAAATTCCTGCCAGATGGTCGCAATTACCACGCAAATTGGATTAAATCATTTCCAGCAGAAAAATCTATAAATCTATAATTATCTACAATTTACCGTTGGGCAAACGGGCGGTGACACAATGCGAATCTTAATAAACTAACTTAATAAACTACAGAAAGCACATTGTGCTAATATTAACCCAAAAGCGGAAATAATAAACTTAATAGACAAAGGCTTGTCTTATAGTTCATTAGCAACACGCTATAATGTAGGCAATAACAATCGCGAATATTAAAGCAAAAAAAGTGCAAATTTTATGTGGCACGAACTGAAAAAGCGTTGTTTACGGTTTTTGTAGCAGCGTGAACGTAGGGTTTCCAATCCGGATATCCGACTATCCGGATAATCCGACCTATTTTGACTATTCGATTATCCGGATAATTTTCATTGAATATCCGGACATTTTTGAATCAACAAAATAATATTTTTTTTTCAAAAATGTACATGTACTTTTTTTATACCTTTTTTCCTTTAGAAGAGTTTCGTGATTTAAAGGAACATGCCGAAATATATGTAGTATATACTACCACACGTTGAAAAGGGGCAGGTATTAGCTACTTTATTGTATATGCTGTGCTATCGTTTTTCACACGTGACACAAACAGCGACTTGGAATTGAACAGCTGTCAGTACACAACTGCAGCATATAAAACGGGGAACTACCGAGTCGATAGTTTCCGTCCCCGTTTCATATGTTTGTCAGTAGAAATTTTTAAATGGATTCATGTATCTGCTAGTGACAATAACAGTACTGAGCACAATGACGTGGATGAAGTAGTTGAACAAATCGCAAGTGAAGGTCAGTGTGAAAGTCAAAACGCTGCAAATTGTCTACAGCAACAATTGGAAGCGGCAATTCCTTCAATCACCAATGTCGAAAAGGAGAGCAACATGATTACTGCATTGCTGGCAAAAGATTTCAAGATTTTAACAAACATAAAAACAAGGACAGATAATTTAGATATATTATTTAATGCACTTCTTACCATAAAGCCAACATCTACTGCCACAGGGCGCGTTGTTTCAATTGCAGGCCTGACAAGAACAAAAATTAGACCGCGCTTGAATTTTGAAAGCTTCGACGCAATTATATTTTTAAAATATGCATTTTTAAAAATGAAGTAAAGTTAAATTATATACATATATATTTCTTTTTTAATATTTCATGAATTAATGACTTATTAAAATTATTACATTAAATAAATTACTTACAAACACCATGAATATTGCATTCAGTCTATTGCCTTTAATTTCTTATTTACCAGCCGTATATCCGGATATTACTACCCGGATATCCGGATATTACTATCCGGATATCCGGATATTTTGAATTCTCTGTATTCGATATCCGGATATTCATTGATGTGGGATAATTGGAAACCCTACGTGAACGTCATACTCAATCTCTGCGGCCATATGGAGGAAAAAGCGCGAATACTTTACAAACCACGTTAGAATCGTTTTCTTTTACTCCTCGAACAATTACTGACTTCGTGAAAAGGCTCAACATCGAAGGACTCTTATGTATGAGGGAAAACAAAAGATCTTTTAGGTCAAAGTATATCGGAAGGCACAGATGCCATGCAACCCTTTTTTTTTTTTTTTTTTTTTTTTTTTTTTTTTTTTTTTTTTTTTTTTTAGCGCATGAGGAGGAGAAAATGCTTTATGCACTGAGCCCCGATCAGATATGGCGCCACTGACCTGATCGGGAGTGTGGGACTCGGCCTGGCTAGGTGTTATGCCAGGGTTACCTCACTAAAAACTGCCCCTCACTTTAGCATGTTTTGACCTTGACGGCCGGGAACCGCGGAGGCATTGCTTCGCGGCCGTCTATGCTAGATGTTATACGTAGGTCACTCTTTTAGGCTGCTCGCTGGTCTGGAGGGGCCTGCTGCTCCAGCTCTGTCCGGTGTTTGGTGGTCATTGTCTGCCTGAGGAATCTGGCTATCTCCAGCGCGTGGTTACCGAGGAGGAGACCCGCCACGTTTTCTTCGTCCACTGGCTCTCCCACGCTCAACTCTAGTCTCCTTCTTGCTTCCTCGAAGCGGGCACACCGGAATAAGGTGTGGCGCGGTGTGTCGGCCGCGTCACAGTCGTACCAGCACCGATCGGATGTTCTCTTCTTGTATTCCAGGAGGTAACTGCCGAAACACCCATGGCCGGTAATCGCCTGGGTTATGAAATAGTCCGTTGGGGGGCCCCTTTTCATCCACTGGCGGACATCCTGGATGAAAGTTTTCGCCCATCCTCCATAATTGTTCCACCTGGCCTGCCACGCGGTCATTAGTTGTTCGCGCATCTCGTCTGTGCGTTGTCCTCGGGTCTCCCAGTTTCGGGCGCGTTCCCACGCTAGCAGGTCGAGGGGAGGGCACCCCGCCAGCACTCCGACCGCCTCCGTTGCCACCGTCCTATACGCTGATGTTGCGGCTATAGCGTACCTTCGCTCTATGCCCCTCAGCATCTGGGCGTACTTCTTGTACTTCAGGGCGCTCTCCCAGGCTGGGGCCGCGTACAGGACAACGGAGGTCACAACCGTCGCGAGCATCCGTCTCTTGTGGTTGGACGGTCCCCCAATCCGCGGCATCAAGCGGGCGAGGTCATTTTGAATCTTTGCCGCTTTTTTCGTGATCCTCTTGATGTGCTCGGTCATCCTCAGGTTTTTGTCTAGGAATACTCCGAGATACTTCACGGCCTCCGAGCTTGTGACGCTCTCACTACCCACTCGGATTTGGATTGTCTTAAGTTTCCTCCGGCCCTCCAGGATTACCACCTCTGTCTTGGTCTCCTCGATGGCTAGACCGATGTTCTTAAGGTGGTGTGAAACCTTCCACAACGCGTGCTCCGCCTTGTCCGTCAGGTCCGTCTCTGTTCGACCTTCAACGACCAGCGCCAGGTCGTCCGCATAGCCTACACTGGTCACGCCCTCCTCGTGCACCAGGGCCAGCACGCTGTTATAATAGGTGTTCCATAGTGTGCCACCCACTACTGAACCCTGTGGAATTCCGCAGGTCATATCCCTTGTCTCGCCGTCTGGAAGGTCAAATTTCTCTCCAATCTCTCAGTATAATAATTTTTTATTTTCTCATGTTTTTCAATAATTTTTAATTACAATAATTACATTTCTATCCTCGGATCTATTGCATTATCTATCTGCATTATCTTACCAATAGCATTACTAGCTTTATGGCTAATGAGAGAGGGGTATCATGGTTGGATAATTATCTCGGTAATCTTAGTAAAAAAACATCTGTGTTCATTCGACATCATCCTGAGATTGTGGTGACGAAGGCTGATAAAGGTTCTGTTACTGTCATTATGGACAGAGAACCATACATACACAAGGCTCTGGAAATGTTGGATGATCAAAGCACGTATGAGAATGTTTCTAAGAATCCTCTGCAACAGATTCAGACTAAACTTAATACCTTGTTGAATACCTTGAGGGCGGAAGGGCAGATTGAGGATGCTGATGTCAAAGAACTAAATATAAAAAACTCTGTTCTCAGTAAGGCCTATTTTCTGCCAAAGATTCATAAAGATGACATTCCCCTCAGACCGATAATATCGTGTAGTGGATCTGCTACTTATAAATTGTCTAAGTTTGTTGCTAATATTTTGACAGTCTCCTTGGGTGGCAGAACCGATTATAACGTCAAGGACACATTTGATTTTGTTGAGAGAATCAAACAGGTAGCTATTCCTGACAACTTCAGATTGATTTCACTGGATGTTGTCAGTCTGTTTACTAATATACCGTTTGAGCTTGTTTGCCGGGTTGTTGAGGACAAGTGGGATTTAATAAATCATAATTGTAAATTCACGCTTCGATCGTTTTTGAGTGTCTTAAAGTTTGTTTTCTCCAACACTTACTTCACGTTTCAAGATCGTGTTTACTTACAAACATTCGGTACACCGATGGGTTCACCAATTAGTCCGATTTTGGCGACTATTGTGATGGACTTTGTGTTGGACCACGTCATTCCCTCATTGAACTTTCAACCACCGTTTATCTACAAATTTGTGGACGATATCATTGTCTGTGTTCCGCAGGGTGAAGTGGATGATGTTTTGAGTAAGTTCAATGCCTTTAGTCCTCACATAAGGTTTACAGTTGAAGTGGAGTCGAATAACACCCTGCCGTTCTTGGATTGTGAGTTGGTCCGGGACTGTGTCAATGGTATCATTATCGGGTGGTATAATAAGCCGACATATTCGGGTCGATATATAAATTTTTATTCGGGTCACACTTTTAATCATAAGATAAATACGGTTTGTGTCATGAAAAACCGAATATTAAGAATTTGTGATAATTCCTGTCAAATTTCAGCCCTCAGCAAATTAAGAAACATTTTTTATAATAATGGTTTTCCCTTTAAATTACTTAATAAGATTTTGTTTTCCACTTACACTAGAGGACCTGTTATCAGTATCTTTGATGAACCAAAACCAAAAATCATTAATTTTAAGAAAATTGCCATGATTCCTGGATTGACTCACGGTCTAAAGGCTATATTAACACCCTCATTACCCGAGACCATCAGTATTGCACAACATTATACAAATAAGATCGGTGCTTATTTTAGCAGAATTAAAGATTATGACCCAATGGGCTATAGATCAAATGTTGTGTATAAGATAGGTTGTAAGGGATGTGATGGTGAGTATGTTGGGGTGACAAAACAATGGCTTAAGAATCGTATTGCTTTGCACAAGAGCGATTGCCGTACGGGAAAGACTAGATGTGCCTTGGCCGCACACTGTATTGATAGGGATCACTCCTTTGACTTTGATAGCGTGAAAATTCTAGATTCCGATAAAAATCACTATAATCGTCTATTTTTGGAAATGTATCACTTAAACCAGACTGCGAACAGTATAAATTTTAAGACTGATGTTGAGGGTCTAACTAATATTTATTCATATATTATGAGCATGGATATGAACGGTAGAAAGAATAAACATAGTGACGATGATAGTTTGGTTTTCTGATGCTTCAAACCCTGGCGTGTTCTGGTCTTGCGGCGCATGTGCGTATATTTTAAATAAATAAAATTATTTTTGCTGTGCACTCCATCTGGTCATCGCCGTTGAACGTGTGCGTGTTGTTTACGCTTGTGGTGTCACAAAAAAGTTTTATAAATGTGTCGACGATTCGTTGATGATGCTAGTCTGTCCCGCATTATTTAATCGTGTAATTGATGTCTCCTCATTGCCGTCTAATTGTAATACAAATTGTGAGTTTTCTTTCGTATTATTTTATCATGTAGTTAAATTGATTCTGTGGAACTATGTCTATTTTCTGTTTGTGATTTGCAGTTTGCCTGTGGAAGAATACAACGTTGTTCGAAATATAGCAAAATTTAATGTAAATTACCAAATATTTTTAATTTTTGATCGACATACCCGACCATTACATCGCAGTATTATATATAGGTTAATAATATGGTGACATACAGGCGGGATGTAAATTTTAAATAAATCAAAAATTACAGCCACAACCTGGATTTGAACCAGGGACCTTTGCGTTTCTAGCACAAAGCTCTGCCAACTGAGTTACTGAGGCCTATGTCATTTGTTAGATATAATTTGTCATAAGTCCAGGAAAGGAAGTAGTGATTACTACCAACAACTAACCTATCTTGACGTACACCTATCAAATGTCATCTACTTGTTGGTAGTAATCGCTACTTCCTTTCCTGGGCTTATGACAAATTATATCTAACAAATGACATAGGCCTCAGTAGCTCAGTTGGCAGAGCATTCTGCTAGAAACGCAAAGGTCCCTGGTTCAAATCCAGGTTGTGGCTGTAATTTTTGATTTATTTAAAATTTACATCCCGCCTGTATGTCACCATATTATTAACCTATAAATATTAATTTGACAAATTATGTCGTTAAACATTTTCATTATATATATATATATATATATATATATATATATATATATATATATATATATATATATTTGACTATGTACATGATTTTTTACCAAATTTATTCTAATCTGACCGGGTAGAACTTTTTTTGCAAATGCGATTTTAGAACCCGGATATCATTTCTAATGATAAAACAAAGGACCGGCGGGATAAAAGTCCTTCTCCTTCCAAGAGCAACATACAACATAGGTTAAAGCTTTTTGTGAACTTTTCAGGAAGAGTATAAATTGGTATCCATAAAATATAAGTGATTTTGGTAACTCAATTTGAGATATGGGATTCTTTTAAAATATATGAGACTTATATCATTGTATAAATTCCACATGATTCAGATAATTCAATAACACTAATATATTGTAGTAGCGCTTGTGAAAATTCAACGGCATATAATGGCGGAGGCGCCAGATATCGTTAATCCAACATGATTGAAATAAGTGATGCAACGTCCTTCTTTTGTTTGCTATTTATCTCGACCTGGCCATACGCATAACCATTGAATTGTAATTTACCCTCCAGATGGGGTCTCCCGAGGTGGAAATTAAACGTTACCAGAGAGATTAATGGGAGATAACATAGCTTTACACGTTGGCTGTTACGACACGTTTTGGGTCGCCCGTTGTAATGTACGTTACGGTGAGGAAATTTACCGAAAAGTTGGGGTAATTTATTATGGGTTCTTGAGAGGCTATATAGGCTATCCACACACGACCGGTGTGTTAGATAACTTTGTTAGCCGACGGCGTGTTACGTACGCAATTAACAAGTTTTATTTTATGTCATTTGGCCCCGCTGCGAGCTATTTGGGCGTATAACTAGTAAGTAATAACATCATGTTCAGTATATAAAATCTATGTTACTATAGGGGGTGGTTTCTAACGGGATATAAAAATGTTTTCATCGTAAGCGCTAAAATAGTGTTGAAGAAGACATACTGAGCTGCACTATTAACCGAGACGAAAAATAGTTGGATATTTTTGTTCTTATTTAAATTGGGTACTGATTTAAATTTGCACTGCACTTACAGCAGCGTTTATCAACCATTCTACCGCTGCGTAACCCTTGATCTACGGCTGGAACCCGAGGCAACACGGAAAACCCACGGCCTGTATGTTAAAACACATTACGAATACAGAGAAAATTGTCTTTCAACGGTATCTGCTTGTAATCCCGCAAAGTGAATAGTTCATGATATATATGCAATTGTTTTTTTCTTAAGAAAATGTGGTTGGGGCGTTTTTTTTAAATACATATGAACGATATTTTTGCAGATATTATCTTACAACTTAGTCGCATAATAAGCAAAGCCAATGCTAAATGCTAGATTCAAAAGAAATTAGATACGATATACAAAGTGATTCTAGCACATAGTCATTTTCAAGTATAATTTTCTTGAGTTTTTGTTTTGATAAACACCTATATATTATATCCTGCCTTTACTTCCTCCTTGTTTTTAATTTATATTTAGAATGTCACATAGGTATGCATTTTATTTTGTTATCATATCATGTCAAGTTATTGTGTTTATGTTTTTTTCCTTGATGGTGGCGCCCGCACAAATGTTTTTTTATTCCGGCTTCGTCTTCATGGTCAATTCTACCCAAAATACAATTTTATATTCTATTCACAAAATCCATGTTGTCCATAGTTCAGTCAAAATTTTACAATTTTCAACTGTCTCTCAAAAGTTTGCTGATATCTACCAAAATCAGGAAAAAAATAAGGGTTTGCCATTAAAAAAACATTGATAGGCAAAAGAAAAAATTGAAAAAATTCGACGAACTTTGATCGGATTTGCTCTGAGTAATTCTTTGTATTAAAAAGTATTTGTAGGTAAAATTCCGATAAAAATGAATTACAGTGATGTACGGCTAATCCGAACCCAGTCTAATCCAAACTGCTGGGTAGTCCGAACGGCCCTCTTATGTAAAGTGGTATGCATAATCCGAACGACATGGTATGCATAATCCGAACTATAAATATTCTTGAATGCGCGCGCATTATCGCACCCTATCGTATGTTGAACTTACATTAGCACTACTTCAGTTAGTAAAGATGTTTACCAGAAAGCACATTGTGCTAATATTAACCCAAAAGCGGAAATAATAAACTTAATAGACAAAGGCTTGTCTTATAGTTCATTAGCAACACGCTATAATGTAGGCAATAACAATCGCGAATATTAAAGCAAAAAAAGTGCAAATTTTATGTGGCACGAACTGCGTTGTTTACGGTTTTTGTAGCAGCGTGAACGTAGGGTTTCCAATCCGGATATCCGATTATCCGGATAATACGACCTATTTTGACTATTCGATTATCCGGATAATTTTCATTGAATATCCGGACATTTTTGAATCAACAAAATAATATTTTTTTTTTCAAAAATGTACATGTACTTTTTTATACCTTTTTTCCTTTAGAAGAGTTTCGTGATTTAAAGGAACATGCCGAAATATATGTAGTATATACTACCACACGTTGAAAAGGGGCAGGTATTAGCTACTTTATTGTATATGCTGTGCTATCGTTTTTCACACGTGACACAAACAACGACTTGGAATTGAACAGCTGTCAGTACACAACTGCAGCATATAAAACGGGGAACTACCGAGTCGATAGTTTCCGTCCCCGTTTCATATGTTTGTCAGTAGAAATTTTTAAATGGATTCATGTATCTGCTAGTAACAATAACAGTACTGAGCACAATGACGTGGATGAAGTAGTTGAACAAATCGCAAGTGAAGGTGAGTGTGAATGTCAAAACGCTGCAAATTGTCTACAGCAACAATTGGAAGCGGCAATTCCTTCAATCACCAATGTCGAAAAGGAGAGCAACATGATTACTGCATTGCTGGCAAAAGATTTCAAGATTTTAACAAACATAAAAACAAGGACAGATAATTTAGATATATTATTTAATGCACTTCTTACCATAAAGCCAACATCTACTGCCACAGGGCGCGTTGTTTCAATTGCAGGCCTGACAAGAACAAAAATTAGACCGCGCTTGAATTTTGAAAGCTTCGACGCAATTATATTTTTAAAATATGCATTTTTAAAAATGAAGTAAAGTTAAATTATATACATATATATTTCTTTTTTAATATTTCATGAATTAATGACTTATTAAAATTATTACATTAAATAAATTACTTACAAACACCATGAATATTGCATTCAGTCTATTGCCTTTAATTTCTTATTTACCAGCCGTATATCCGGATATTACTACCCGGATATCCGGATATTACTATCCGGATATCTGGATATTTTGAATTCTCTGTATTCGATATCCGGATATTCATTGATGTGGGATAATTGGAAACCCTACGTGAACGTCATACTCAATCTCTGCGGCCATATGGAGGAAAAAGCGCGAATACTTTACAAACCACGTTAGAATCGTTTTCTTTTACTCCTCGAACAATTACTGACTTCGTGAAAAGGCTCAACATCGAAGGACTCTTATGTATGAGGGAAAACAAAAGATCTTTTAGGTCAAAGTATATCGAAAGGCACAGATGCCATGCAACCCAACTCTACCATACCATACCATAGATTCGTTTGTAATCAGTAATCACCTAGTGAGTGGTTCCAAAGAACCTAAGAGTGTTTAAACGAGGTCATAAGTTTTTCTTGTATCTTGAATGTTGTGAATGTTAGCTTTAATAAAAAAGTTTATATGTATTATTTTTCTCAACTGTAATAAACAGAAACATGGTCTGATTTCTAGCACACTACCAATAGGTGTAACTGAGAGGTATCGATAATAATCCGAATTTATTAGTTTGGAATAGATACCATTTTAAAATATATGAAAAATAATAAAAAAATACCGAACGTCGTTCGGATTATAGATACATTATATATGATACGGGTAATCCGAACGATTGACTAATCCGAACGAGGTCTACCAACTTTCTGTTCGGATTAGCCGTATATCACTGTAAATAGTTTTTAGATATATCGGAGAAAATATCTAACAGTTTCTTTCCGCGAACCATGGGGTGTTAATAATTTTGTTTTTTCGTTAATATGAGAAAAAAGTAAAGTAGGACACTTGTTTGAGTATTTCTGTAACTGTTTTATTTTTCTTGGGTTTTATGATGAAGTGTCTATATACGTAATAAATGTTGTTTGAGGAAAATATATACCGATTTTGTACTTAGATTGGCAATTTGAAACAAATTATCTGTTCAAAATACGTATTCATTCATTACACTGGTGAGCTCAAACCTACTTAATAGATTATTGAACTAATTCTCAGAAATTAGAACACTGTGAAAATGTCTATACTTAGATTTATCAGGACTTCAATTAAACGGTTCAATTAAAGACACATTACCACTCCGGCATCGGTTTTCGTTATAATAACACTTATTTTTCCGTTTTTTTTTGTTTTCACCCCAAGTGAATGATTTTTAATGTTTATTTCTTAAAAAGTTTTATTTGTATTAAAAACTAAGTATTAAATCTATCAAAAATAACGGTTGTCGCCGGTTTCAGGTTTTCGGTTCGATTCGAACCTTGTCGACCAGTGGTATTAGCATACTGTATCGTAAGTGACGTTTAATATAACCACTTTTTGTAAAATTCCTGCCAGATGGTCGCAATTACCACGCAAATTGGATTAAATCATTTCCAGCAGAAAAATCTATAAATCTATAATTATCTACAATTTACCGTTGGGCAAACGGGCGGTGACACAATGCGAATCTTAATAAACTAACTTAATAAACTACAGAAAGCACATTGTGCTAATATTAACCCAAAAGCGGAAATAATAAACTTAATAGACAAAGGCTTGTCTTATAGTTCATTAGCAACACGCTATAATGTAGGCAATAACAATCGCGAATATTAAAGCAAAAAAAAGTGCAAATTTTATGTGGCACGAACTGAAAAAGCGTTGTTTACGGTTTTTGTAGCAGCGTGAACGTAGGGTTTCCAATCCGGATATCCGACTATCCGGATAATCCGACCTATTTTGACTATTCGATTATCCGGATAATTTTCATTGAATATCCGGACATTTTTGAATCAACAAAATAATATTTTTTTTTCAAAAATGTACATGTACTTTTTTTATACCTTTTTTCCTTTAGAAGAGTTTCGTGATTTAAAGGAACATGCCGAAATATATGTAGTATATACTACCACACGTTGAAAAGGGGCAGGTATTAGCTACTTTATTGTATATGCTGTGCTATCGTTTTTCACACGTGACACAAACAGCGACTTGGAATTGAACAGCTGTCAGTACACAACTGCAGCATATAAAACGGGGAACTACCGAGTCGATAGTTTCCGTCCCCGTTTCATATGTTTGTCAGTAGAAATTTTTAAATGGATTCATGTATCTGCTAGTGACAATAACAGTACTGAGCACAATGACGTGGATGAAGTAGTTGAACAAATCGCAAGTGAAGGTCAGTGTGAAAGTCAAAACGCTGCAAATTGTCTACAGCAACAATTGGAAGCGGCAATTCCTTCAATCACCAATGTCGAAAAGGAGAGCAACATGATTACTGCATTGCTGGCAAAAGATTTCAAGATTTTAACAAACATAAAAACAAGGACAGATAATTTAGATATATTATTTAATGCACTTCTTACCATAAAGCCAACATCTACTGCCACAGGGCGCGTTGTTTCAATTGCAGGCCTGACAAGAACAAAAATTAGACCGCGCTTGAATTTTGAAAGCTTCGACGCAATTATATTTTTAAAATATGCATTTTTAAAAATGAAGTAAAGTTAAATTATATACATATATATTTCTTTTCTAATATTTCATGAATTAATGACTTATTAAAATTATTACATTAAATAAATTACTTACAAACACCATGAATATTGCATTCAGTCTATTGCCTTTAATTTCTTATTTACCAGCCGTATATCCGGATATTACTACCCGGATATCCGGATATTACTATCCGGATATCCGGATATTTTGAATTCTCTGTATTCGATATCCGGATATTCATTGATGTGGGATAATTGGAAACCCTACGTGAACGTCATACTCAATCTCTGCGGCCATATGGAGGAAAAAGCGCGAATACTTTACAAACCACGTTAGAATCGTTTTCTTTTACTCCTCGAACAATTACTGACTTCGTGAAAAGGCTCAACATCGAAGGACTCTTATGTATGAGGGAAAACAAAAGATCTTTTAGGTCAAAGTATATCGGAAGGCACAGATGCCATGCAACCCTTTTTTTTTTTTTTTTTTTTTTTTTTTTTTTTTTTTTTTTTTTTTTAGCGCATGAGGAGGAGAAAATGCTTTATGCACTGAGCCCCGATCAGATATGGCGCCACTGACCTGATCGGGAGTGTGGGACTCGGCCTGGCTAGGTGTTATGCCAGGGTTACCTCACTAAAAACTGCCCCTCACTTTAGCATGTTTTGACCTTGACGGCCGGGAACCGCGGAGGCATTGCTTCGCGGCCGTCTATGCTAGATGTTATACGTAGGTCACTCTTTTAGGCTGCTCGCTGGTCTGGAGGGGCCTGCTGCTCCAGCTCTGTCCGGTGTTTGGTGGTCATTGTCTGCCTGAGGAATCTGGCTATCTCCAGCGCGTGGTTACCGAGGAGGAGACCCGCCACGTTTTCTTCGTCCACTGGCTCTCCCACGCTCAACTCTAGTCTCCTTCTTGCTTCCTCGAAGCGGGCACACCGGAATAAGGTGTGGCGCGGTGTGTCGGCCGCGTCACAGTCGTACCAGCACCGATCGGATGTTCTCTTCTTGTATTCCAGGAGGTAACTGCCGAAACACCCATGGCCGGTAATCGCCTGGGTTATGAAATAGTCCGTTGGGGGGCCCCTTTTCATCCACTGGCGGACATCCTGGATGAAAGTTTTCGCCCATCCTCCATAATTGTTCCACCTGGCCTGCCACGCGGTCATTAGTTGTTCGCGCATCTCGTCTGTGCGTTGTCCTCGGGTCTCCCAGTTTCGGGCGCGTTCCCACGCTAGCAGGTCGAGGGGAGGGCACCCCGCCAGCACTCCGACCGCCTCCGTTGCCACCGTCCTATACGCTGATGTTGCGGCTATAGCGTACCTTCGCTCTATGCCCCTCAGCATCTGGGCGTACTTCTTGTACTTCAGGGCGCTCTCCCAGGCTGGGGCCGCGTACAGGACAACGGAGGTCACAACCGTCGCGAGCATCCGTCTCTTGTGGTTGGACGGTCCCCCAATCCGCGGCATCAAGCGGGCGAGGTCATTTTGAATCTTTGCCGCTTTTTTCGTGATCCTCTTGATGTGCTCGGTCATCCTCAGGTTTTTGTCTAGGAATACTCCGAGATACTTCACGGCCTCCGAGCTTGTGACGCTCTCACTACCCACTCGGATTTGGATTGTCTTAAGTTTCCTCCGGCCCTCCAGGATTACCACCTCTGTCTTGGTCTCCTCGATGGCTAGACCGATGTTCTTAAGGTGGTGTGAAACCTTCCACAACGCGTGCTCCGCCTTGTCCGTCAGGTCCGTCTCTGTTCGACCTTCAACGACCAGCGCCAGGTCGTCCGCATAGCCTACACTGGTCACGCCCTCCTCGTGCACCAGGGCCAGCACGCTGTTATAATAGGTGTTCCATAGTGTGCCACCCACTACTGAACCCTGTGGAATTCCGCAGGTCATATCCCTTGTCTCGCCGTCTGGAAGGTGGATTTTTCTGTCAGACAGGTAGGTGCCCATCATTCGTCGCAGAGCCGGAGATATTCCTGCCTCCCTCAGTGCCGTCTTGACTCTGTCCCAGGGGGCCGAGTTGAATGCGTTTTTGATGTCCAGCAGGACCATGATCATAAGGCGCCTGTGCGTCAGCGACGTTTTTCTGATCTCTTTGACTCGCTCCACGATGGACATGACGGCGTCGGTGGTCCCTCTGCCCTTCCTGTAGGCGTACTGGTTGTTCCCCAAGGCGTCGTTTTGCTCGAGTTGGTGTATGAGCCTCGTGTTGACCATTCTTTCTAGTAGCTTTCCAACTGAACTCAGGAGACAGAGCGGGCGGTATGCCCTGTCTTGGCCGGGTTTCCTCGGCTTGTCTACTAACACTAGTCTGGCCTCTCTCCATAGCTTGGGGAACGTTCCAGTCTCCAGGCTGGAGTTGAAGACCTCCAGGAAGTATCGCGCGTCGGACTCCACGCAGGCGATGAGGATCTCGCCGGTGATCTGGTCTCTTCCTGGTGCTTTTCTTTTCTTTATTTGTTTGAGGGCCACCATGAGTTCGTCCATCGTAAAGGGGTCGTCCCGATCGCCGTGGGCGAGTGGCGGCTCGGTCAGGGCGCCCTGGCTCGGGTTGCTGGGGAAGAGCTTGAGGTATTGTGCATGCACACTAGCTTTGTCCAGCTGTCCGGCGTTTCTTGTACCAAGCCGTTTGGTCAGCAGCTGGTACGCCGTCCCCCAGATGTTCTCTTCTAGCTCTGCGCACAGCTCCCTCCATTTTGCCTCTCTGGTTCGCTTAATCAAGGTGGTGAGCGATTTCTTGGCCTCTCTGTACTTTGTCTCGGCCGCTTGTCTGGTTTCTTGCGCTGACGGGGTGGTCCTTCTTGCTCTCTGCCACGCTCTTCTATCCCTCACACACCTTGATCTCGCTTCGGCGATGTCGGGGGTCCACCAGTACTTCGGTGTTCTATTTTTACCGAGCATTTTCTTTTTCTGGAGGGCTGTGTCGCAGGCCTTCTGGATTCTCTGTATGAGGCCCTTGGGCGTGGCATCACGGTTGTTCAGCGCGGCAAACTCTTCCCGCAGGCGCTTCTCTCCCCCGGACCCGAATCTCCAGCCAGCAGGACAGTCTCGGATGGCCTCTCGGTGCACCGGTGTCCTGATAGTGAAGCTGATAAGCATGTGGTCGCTCAGCACCTCTATATCCTCTCGGACGGTCCACCCGTCGATGTCGCTGGCCACCTCCTCGGTTGTCAAGGTGAGGTCGATGACGGATGACCCTCTTGCCCCCCTGAATGTGGTGACGCCAGGAGTGTTCGCCAGGATGAGCTGGTTCTTGGACACCCATTCTTCCAGAACCTGCCCTCGTCTGCTGTAGGTGCCGTCTCCCGCCATCATAGACCTGGCGTTAAAGTCGCCGCAGACTACGGCGGGTCTCTTACTGGCTCTTACTTCTCGTTCCAGGGCGTCTAACATGTCTGCGAACTCCTCGCATGGTCGGTTCGGGGAGAAGTACACCGGCCACACCGCAAGACCTCCCAGCCACACCCCCAGGAAGCCATCTGCGTTTACCCATTTCTCTGGTCTGATAGTGTTCGTGATTATCTGGATGAATACGTTGGTCTGTTCATCTGTTCTGAGTCTCTCCGCTCGTCTGGGGTTTGGTTCCTGTCCGAGGATCAGGTCGGCTCCCATCTGGGTTGCGGCTGCTTCCAGGAGATCGTGGGCGACCCATCTCCTGTTGCAGTTTAGATGCCATGCAACCCAATTCTACCATACCATACCATAGATTCGTTTGTAATCAGTAATCACCTAGTGAGTGGTTCCAAAGAACCTAAGAGTGTTTAAACGAGGTCATAAGTTTTTCTTGTATCTTGAATGTTGTGAATGTTAGCTTTAATAAAAAAGTTTATATGTATTATTTTTCTCAACTGTAATAAACAGAAACATGGTCTGATTTCTAGCACACTACCAATAGGTGTAACTGAGAGGTATCGATAATAATCCGAATTTATTAGTTTGGAATAGATACCATTTTAAAATATATGAAAAATAATAAAAAAATACCGAACGTCGTTCGGATTATAGATACATTATATATGATACGGGTAATCCGAACGATTGACTAATCCGAAAGGGGTCTACCAACTTTCTGTTCGGATTAGCCGTATATCACTGTAACAAGTTTTTAGATATATCGGAGAAAATATCTAACAGTTTCTTTCCGCGAACCATGGGGTGTTAATAATTTTGTTTTTTCGTTAATATGAGAAAAAAGTAAAGTAGGACACTTGTTTGAGTATTTCTGTAACTGTTTTATTTTTCTTGGGTTTTATGATGAAGTGTCTATATACGTAATAAATGTTGTTTGAGGAAAATATATACCGATTTTGTACTTAGATTGGCAATTTGAAACAAATTATCTGTTCAAAATACGTATTCATTCATTACACTGGTGAGTTCAAACCTACTTAATAGATTATTGAACTAATTCTCAGAAATTAGAACACTGTGAAAATGTCTATACTTAGATTTATCAGGACTTCAATTAAACGGTTCAATTAAAGACACATTACCACTCCAGCTTCGGTTTTCGTTATAATAACATTTATTTTTCCGTTTTTTTTGTTTTGAATGATTTTTAATGTTTATTTCTTAAAAAGTTTTATTTGTATTAAAAACTAAGTATTAAATCTATCAAAAATAACGGTTGTCGCCGGTTTCAGGTTTTCGGTTCGATTCGAACCTTGTCGACCAGTGGTATTAGCATACTGTATCGTAAGTGACGTTTAATATAACCACTTTTTGTAAAATTCCTGCCAGATGGTCGCAATTACCACGCAAATTGGATTAAATCATTTCCAGCAGAAAAATCTATAAATCTATAATTATCTACAATTTACCGTTGGGCAAACGGGCGGTGACACAATGCGAATCTTAATTTGTTATCTCCCATGAATTTTCCGAAGATATAATTTCTGCCGCGGGAAACCCATCTAGGGAGTACATTAGCATTCAAAGTTTACACGGGTGGTCGAGCGCAGATAAGACAAAAAACTGCGGTGGCAATAATTTAAACAAAGTTCCCGAGATTTGACTTGCAAACAAAGTAATAGGACGCCCATGGGTTTCAGCCGCCCGCCGAGAATGAGGAAAGTTTTTGAAAACAAAAATCGCATAGTTTACGAATACACTTTTGGAAGTTTGCGCGCAAAGTTTGCAATCTTTCAGAGAGGGAGTCGTGCATATTTTACACAAGCCAACCTATGTTACTGTTTAGTTTTTCTTCCGGATCTCTCTCAGCGTGTAGCTGTTGAGTTGTTTACAAACAGCTTGGTATTTTGTTGTAGAATTGTGTACTAAATGACAATAACAATTTTTAAACAACTTCAACAGTTCTGGGTTTGCCAACTTGTTCTACTACATCTCCAACTATTATGTATACAAAGAATTGAGTAAGCTGTTGATTACCAAAACTACCAATTGTAATAATACGCTAAATTTACAGTAATGTGCGTCTTGAAATGTCATAACAATACGTATCCTGAAATCCCGTGTAATATGTAGCGCCAAAGTCTACAATACATACATCATACATAATTTCACACTACATGTTCAATGCTTTTGTAGAAAAACTATTGTATGATACAAGTTTTAGGGGTTGTGCCGCTCCACTACCCGTCGATACCAAAACTTCCGTTCTCACAAATTAAACATCTACTCTTAGCACTCATATCATAATAGTGTTATTATATGAGTTTTGTAAGATGTCTCATAAAATGAGTATAATAGGGTGTTTTTCTACTTTCTGTAATTTAGCGTTATATACCCACATTTAGAAATTACGGAAATGACGATTAGGATCATGGGCGCCGTTAGAAAATGTTCCAGGGGGGCAAAATTTTTTTTAGTATTAAATGGTGACGTAATATTAAGTACTATGCCATTAACTGTTTTGCAGCATTTTCGTCTTCTGAGAAATCTCTATCGCTTTAAGGTAGTGAAATGTTTTTGTTCACATTTTTGTGTGTTAATAGCCATCCATGGTCGTGATCCCTGTATGCTCGACAACACTTACTTATTATATATTGATATTCATTGAATTTCAAGTCATTTTTCCGTCTTTCTATATCGTTTATTAATGTGGCATTAATATTTTTAATTAATAATTGTTTGTAAATATATTTTGTTTCTGAATCATTGAACTCTTATTCTAGAATTTAGGATTTTGTATAATTTTCAACCAATATTGTAGCCTTTTTATTACTTTTTAATACGTTAGGAGACATTGTTGTTAATTTCCTATAATAATTTCTAGCTCGTGGTCATCGAGAATCTGATACAATATCTCAATAACAAATTGATAAACAATAAAAAGACAACAATATTATTTTAAAATTTACCCCGTTAACGAGAAATAATGACTAAATGTAGAGAAAAGTGGATTAATTTGAAAATTCTGTGTTTAGGATAATCGACGACGAAATAATATTTTTTTCCGTCGATCGTTTATTTATGAGTCAGTTTAGTGAATAGTAAATCGTTTATTAAAAAACTCTATTAATGCACGATTTCTATTAATGCATGATTTGTTATAGCCAATCACACGACGTAAAGACATCGTTTGATTGGCCAATCGAACATATGTGAAATGAAACCTTCCAATCAAAACATACCGCCCTCTAGAACTGTCAGTGTCAAATTACAAAAATTGTCATATAACCTACAAAGACATTGGCGAAGAAAAATCTATGTAGACGACGCTAGAAGAATGAAATCGACGAAAAAATTTTGTAACCAACTCGAATATTAAACGGCGATTAATGATCTCGACAATAAACGCTCTCGCTGCGCTCGAGCGTTAAACAGTCTCGATCATTAATCGCTCTTTTTAATATACTTGTTGGTTAAATAACTATTTATTTTACTATTGTACTTGAACACTTGTAAGACGACAATGTTAGGTCAACTACAAACTTTTGAACGAACTCATGTACGGAAATGTATTGTGTCAACGCTGGAGGGAGTCAGAAAATGGTACCAATATTACAAACAGCATAGAGAATCAATTGTCATGTATCATAGGATGGCCCTTTTAATACCAAATAACTTTTGTCTGAAATTTTTTATTATTTAACGTTTTTTAAACTCCCTTTTCATTAACCGAAGTTTTGTAATTTTAGTACCAATTTTAGCCAATAATGAGTTATCTATAAATTACCCAATAATAACCCAATAATGGGTTATCTATAAATCTTTTTAAATTATTTGATTTTAAAATAGTTATTCTATGATACTTTATACAACCTATTTTACTAAAGCAATTTCTAAAGTTGGTACAATATTCCGGCTCTCTGCAGTTCCTAAACGGCGTCTATCTGGACATGAGTTCGTTATCAAAATTTGATCTACTACCAAAAGTTGACTATTATACCTTATCTATATATTCTACGCTTATTAGTTTAGCACCCAGTGTAATTATGATAAACTGCTCAGCAGTGCCAAAAATTGCGAAGTAATGGAAACTAATAAGTATGATCAAATAAAAGTGCATACAACAATACTTATTTTGGACTGCAGCGCAAAATTTGGATACCGTATCTTGTCATCTTGTGGCTCTTTCGCGACTGTTACGAGAGGGCAATATCGCAATATCTAATAAAACTGACATTGGTGACAACAGCCGATAATAATCGGAATAGTCATCACTTATCTAGTAATTTTTTTTTCATCCTTCATTATACGTAAATGTCATTTTTGCATCTTTGTGGGGACACGAAAGATGCTAATTGCCCGCTAGGCGTTTAGTTAATAACTTTCAAGCCTAGCCGCGAAAATATTTTACACACTGGCCGGGCGGCGACTGACCTGTCTGTTAAATAAATACATAGCTTTCAATTCGGTTTGATATGCGAGATCTATCTGATGAAAAAGATCAACCTGATCTATGATCAAAAGATCCATCTAATATGATAATAACCGATTTATCGATCAGATCTATTTATCGGTCTTCAATTGTGATCAAAGATCGATCACAAATTTCTCGACCACTCTTATCTTTTTCGGTTTTCGCGTAGCGATAGTTGGATTCGAAATCCAGGGGGGGCAAGCGCCCCCCCTGCCCATATGTAACGGCGCCCATGATTAGGATATGTAGGCATAATCGAGTCTACCGACGGTTTTTATTAGGAAATTAGAAACAGTGTTGCAGTGGGATTATAATGAAATATAGCTGGGCAAAGTTAATCAGAAAGTTAAGTTCGTTAATCATTAATCCGTTAACGAAAAAGTTAACTTCGTTAGCCGATAGTCTGTTAATTTGTTACAAATGTAACGGAAGTTAAAGTTAACCGTTAATCGTTAACTTTTTATAAAAAAATATAGGTTAGGTTGAGTGCCGATCTACCTGTGAGTATGCAACCCAAATAACTGCGAACCTTTCTGGCGGGTGCATATGTAAAAATTGCCTTAGAAACTTTTCAAACTAGGTACAGTGGTAACTAAAAGAACTACCTACATTGCGAGATATAAAGATGAAAAGATCAACTAAAGCTACTTCTATATCTATGCAGTTCAAACCTGCACTTTCATCAATGCAGTTTTAAAAATCGCATACAATTTATGACAATTTGTACACCATTTACATCTGTGCAAATGTAATAAATCGCATGGCTTGAACATCAGTGATTTTTACATTGGTAACAAACATAACCTCCATGGTTTGCTATTAAATTGATTACGCTTTTCTTCCACACACAGTTTTTAAATCACATCAAACAATAACAAATAACGAAATGCGGAATAGGTTATGTTTCGCGTCTATACACAGTGGTGTCACAAAATTTTCGTTTTAGACAGAAATTCCTAGATTGTTGCTATAAACGCACGCACTTACATATTTAGAACTAATCGAACTGATCCTAATTCCATATAACCTGGTAATTTTAAAATGTTTCATAGAGTAAAACAAAAAATCACATTGGACTTAACGAATTTAATTGCGCGTTTGAATTTCACAGAATGAAGTACAGGGGGGCTTAAGGGGGTTGGAGTTGAAACAACTAAAAACAAAACAACTTGCGCGGTGCGCGCATGCTTTATATACGGACGCCACGTCACACAAAGTAGTACTTCACACATGTAAACAAAACCAAGTCCGAACTTGGACATAATGCCTATACAACCTTTTGAAATATTTATTGATGATATTTACGATTTAACGGACTTGAATTAACAGATGATGAATGTAGCGCAAGTTAGTCAGTCCGTTAATGGTTTTGAAAGTTAACTCTAAAATTTATTCGTTAACGAAAAATTTAACTTCGTTAATTAACTATTAACGGATTAACGCTTTTGTGCCCAGCTTTGGATATATGTATACACTCGTCGTAAGATTAATACATTTTATCGGAATAAAATAAAAAAAAAGCAAGTTCCTGACAGGTTTATTTAGTTATTTTAGTTGCGACTAGTTTCGCCTAAAAAGCATTATCAAGCCTAACGCGAAAACAAAACAGAAAAACACATTACTGAATTGATAATTAATAAACCCTCAAGAAAACTCACTGCCAAAAAATCGTAATTAAGATAACATATCAATATTTCACCCCATAAATAATTCACTTTCCCACCCTTCCTCTATACACCTTTCCCTCAGTATACCACTAAACAACCCCCGTTTTGCTATTTAAAATTGACTTTTGAACATCTGCACACTTGGTTGCCTGAGTGATAATTTTAGACATCTCCCGTTTTTGATTATTTCAGTTGTTTTCGGTTTTGACCCTGTTTTGGACCACAATAACCTCCGAAAAACCATAAGACAAAAGAGTTCACTGTTTGATTGTCGACCTATTTTGTGTCAGTTGTGACTAGGCTGATTGTGTTTGTTTTCACTAATGTGCTAACCATGTACCAGATGACTAGAGTGTTTATTGTCCGTTGTTATGCTCTATATTTGACAGTAAGTGTTGTTATAATTTTGAAGTGTTTGACTTAGGTTAAGTTTTATTTATATTTACATTTGAAACTATCTATTTGTTGTAGATTTAGGGCTGAAGATGGCTTAAAGAACCTAAAAATATTCCCTATGTAAATTAATGTTTTATTAAATCAAGGATAAATATAGAGACTTTTAATTGTTTTTATTAATATTAATTTGAACCTTGCAAGATGGACGCAATACAGAATAAATGTAAGCCATCCAATCCATTCAAATACCATGCTCTTGTCCATGAGAAATTAAACATGATCTGCCAACAAAATCTACCAGATTTATCTTTCCAAACTTATTTTCTGTTGGTGGCCGACAGCCGTTTTGAAGGTGAGACTTAAAAACAGACAGTTTATCTACAGTTTATCATGTTAACCTGCCAGTAATTCTGTGTGTGTGTATGTTCAGCTATTAATTTACTGACCAACGCCATTTATATAACCGTTTATTTTGCCTTTATTTACAAATCTCGACGTATAAGTGTCCAACTTGAAATTTTAATTTTCCAGAAATAGTTATTTATCTACCAAGGGCATTAGACGGATGTTTATGCCCCGAGGGTGACAGTTTAAAAAGCGCCAGGGCCGATAGGCCCGAGAGCTTTTTAAGTTGCCCGAGGGTATAAACATCAAGTAATGCCCGAGGTACATACAAAATTTTATGTCCTACAATGGTTTTGTTCCTCCGTTTGAATAATATTAATAAATATTTTGACGTTATCAAGTGATATGCGTATCTACGAAGTTGAATAACAATACAAACAATTCGGAGGTGAGTGACAATACAGACAATTAATTGTCAAACTTATAACCTTAAACGCCAATAATTGACATTGACGATTCAAAATTTACAATTTGAATGACAAACATTTGATATATTTGACATATAACCATGGCAATCCTTTATGCCCTAGGGCGCATAAAGAATCTTTAACGCCCTAGGGCGCAAAAAGTAGCTGTTTTCGTCCCGGCAACAAAGATGTAAAATGTCACTTTATGATCATGTAGGACATAAAAGTATTTTTTCTACTTTGCATTCACAATGCACACATTGTAACACTGTTTTCAGTGTTACAATTAACACATTGTAATACCGAAAACAGTAACATTTTTGTCTGATTGGTACACAGTGATATCAAATGCCATATGTCAAATGTACAATACATAACCCAACATAACCACACACTGCATCTTCTTAATCGCTTGCAATCACATAAACTGCGAAATATCAATATTCTATACATATTTAAACATGGGTGTAGCCTGCTATAGTATGGCCAAAGGATTGGGGCTTTCTTACTTTTGCTGTGTTCATCAAAATACGCCAACATGACGTTTACGGTGATGTTTTACGACTCTAGTAAGTGATCGTTATCATTCTTTTCAACTAAACATCAAATCCGCTTTTCAGATATAATTCAAGGACCACATTTACTTTAATAAGGTATTATGCGAAGATCAAACCTACATCGTAGATACGGAGGTCTTATATACGATCTTAATTACTGCTGCGAGATTGTATATGCGCAATAAATGGTTTATCAGCATACACGTACGAAGCTATAGTACATTTAAAGTGTAGAGGATTTCTTAGTTTATGTAACGTATAAGTTTTCGGTAATATTTTAGACGCTTGGATGCTCGGTTCAATTCATATTCGTTTTTGTCCGTCGCTTTCAACTTCGTCTTAGTTCTGGTTGTGTGCAACGTATTTGTATTACCTCCATCACATGTAATTTTACTAAGTATAATTTATTCTAATAAACTACTTTGCCGAAATTAGAATTGGGTTTCAATTATTATAAGTGCTTGTAAATATATAAGCCGCAACGGCTACGTAGCGGAATTAGGTAGACACCGCTATTAAACGTTAAGCGTTATAACAATTCTTTAGTAAGTTCTTGTTATTCGAAGTAACTAATCAGTCACCGCCAAACACTTCTATTCTGATTATTATACTTATGAACCCACTATTTTAAAGTTAACTTTTTAGGTTAAGTTTCATGTATTTATCACAGTAGGATTAAAAGTGTTGCCCCAAGCTCCATTATGATCATCGTTGCGACCTCGCTGAATATTTATTCAAACTTGTAGGCTAAAGTAGAGTAAAATTATTCACAATTAGATTTTGTCATGATTTTATCTCATCGATATCATCCTCAACGAAGTTGACAGTTACTACAGTGCTGCCACGTGGTACCCGCAAAATACCCTAGATTCTAATTTAGCGCGATATAGTAACTACAATTTCTAAACTTACATAAAATTAATGACGCAAAGTAGAAAAAATAGTATATTACACTCGTTTTATAAGACGTATTGGTGCACTCGTTCCATTTGGGCACTCCTCGCTACGCTCGTCGTGCCCAAAACAACTCGTGCGCCAATTTGACGTCTTATAAAACTTGTATAATAATATACTATTTCGATACACCCTAGTGTATAAATAAATATGCATTATGTTTTTGCATCAAAATATCAAGGTTAATTTATTTTGTTATGTTACATAATTATGGTAGGTATAATTTTCTAAAATAATATTTTACAATCAACATTAAATCATATTTGTGAAACAAAAAGAAAACAAATGGCCAGCGTCCAAAAATATGTAAATCTGTTTTGAGACCTCAATAACAGTTGCGAAAACAACCCCTTGGCGCGTGTGTCGAAATGTATTATTCGTTCATTAACACAGCACGTAAACATTTCTATTTACCTTAAAATTTGCACCTCCCAAGCCCACGAATGCGATAAAATGCGCCACCTTATCCATGAAATATTCATGACGATGTCGTACAGAAGTTTGCGCAGAAACAAAATCGGAGCTTTTTATTCGTCGTTTTAATACTACTGCAGTGGGCTACGTTTTGGTAGACAAAGAGAGTTTTCCGGGGTCGAAAAATCGCGTACTAATAAGCCGTATATCCGGTTAAATTGCTAGCGATTTTCCTGGTGCACCGATAAGAACAATTTACGGGCGGAGATGTCGCGGAAACCTGACAACAATAACTTTGGCCCAATTTCCATTTGAATTGTATCGGAATGACATGAATAATTTACACCTCCGTCCTGGCCTATTTACGACTGCTGGTGACTTCATTGTTATTGCTGTCCTGTTACGCTATTCACATGAAAATGTATAGGACATATACCCGTAAAAATGGTAGTCCATTTAAAATTCTCTCAATTTTATTAGGAGTTAGCAGAACTGCTGTTAAATAAAGCATGGAAATGAAGTAGGTAATGCATTATCGTTGTTTGTTTATTGTTTTGCAAAAAAAAAGCTCGGTAAAACTATGACTGTAACGGCTTTGTCACTGTATGTATATATTCATCGAAACACAAAAGTTATGTCTTTCTCACATTATTGGAACCGAGACTGAACATTGGGGCAAGCACAGTATAATCCTGTGATACGTATATCTGATCCCGCATGAGAGAACCGCCGTAACTGCAGTCTCTCTAGTATACAGAAACTCGCAGTTTCTGTGGTAAGCGATTTAGGAGAAAAAAATAGGAAAAACGAGGGTTAATTTAGAAATGTAAAAATCGGATCCTTTTTTTAACTTCTCTCGCGCTCATGTTTACACCGAGAAGCAAAAAATGTGCATAGTCATAAAACTAATGTAGAAATGATTCAGAAACATGACACACATTTTCTAAATTTCTTCTGTTCAGTAGGTTTAGACTTACGAGCCTTCAAACGCAGGAGTCAATACTATCGAAACGACAGATGGCAGTTAAGGCGATTGTCTCGTGCGGTGTACTAGCCACTCAAGTGACCATCATACTTCGTCGTACTAAAATGTGACTTATAATCAGTTATGCGGTAATTTATAATCAATTACTCGTAGAGCCGTTACATTTATTAATTCCATATTTTATCCAGTTTATCTATACTTTCAAAAGAATCACTGACATGAAGTCACATTTTAGTGCGGCGAAGTAGGCGAGGCCACTTGAGTGACAAAGCCCCGTTAGAGGATCGTAGTTTTGATAGTTTTGCCTAGCTCTAGCCATAAGTAAATACCAAGATCCGGTGAGCATCTGTTTTCACCAAATTTAGTAGAAATGTTTGGATTCCAATAGAAATAGTATTACATTCAATTTTGAAATGACATTAACTTTTTTTAATAATTATTTGGTCAGTACCTGTTATGTTATTTGCAGACTTTCTGGCTAGCCATGTCATGGATTTCAGCAAATTATATTTTAGTTAAAAAAAAAATGTTTTGGTTGTTTTGTGGCAGTTTTTTGGCAACAGTTATCACTTATTGTATTTTTGACAAATTAAGTACTTACTTGAAAATAATATGTTAAATGCTCTAATATCTAGACTCAAAAGTTAATTGATTATTATTGTTTTTATGTCCTACATGATCATAAAGTGACATTTTACATCTTCGTTACCGGGACGCAACCAGCTGCTTTTTGCGCCCTAGGGCGATAAAGATTCTTTATGCGCCCGTGCCCTAGGGCATAAAGGATTGCCATGGTTATATGTCAAATATATCAAATATTTGTCATTCAAATTGTAAATTTTATATTGTCAATGTCAATTATTGGCGATTAAGGTTATTCTGTTTGACAATTAATTATCTGGATTGTCACTCATCAATGTCAATTATTGGCGATTAAGGTTATAAGTTTGACAATTAATTGTCTGTATTGTCACTCAACTCCGATTTGTTTGTATGGTTATTCAACTCCGTAGATACGCTGTAGCTTGATAACGTCAAAATATTTATTAATATTATTCAAACGGAGGAAAAAAACATTGTAGGACATAAGATTTTGTATGTACTATGCGCGCCAAAAAAAAGTCGTACACCGTGTAGCTTTGTAAATGGTACTTTTATAACCTATACGTTGTCATTCTGACATTAATCATAGGCATGAAACATGCACTAACTGTCAAGTTGGCAAGCCAGAATTACATGATGTCAAAATTAGCTGTACGACTTTTTTTTTGGCGCGGATAGTACCTCGGACATTATTTGATGTTTATTCCCGCGGCGACTTAAAAAGCGCGAGGGCCGATAAGGGCCTATTACCCTCGGGGCATAAACATCCGTCTAATGCCCTTGGTACATAAATAACTATTACTGTGGTATTTAAAATTATGTAATAAGACAAAATAAAAACGGGGTTTATTATTTCTTTTATTATCACATTATACTTATCTTCGATTTTGAGCCCCCCAGGTGGCACGGGTTAATATTATGTATTCATCGTTCTCAAATTTCACAGAAATTAAGTATTAATATAAAGAAACAAATTGGTCCTGCAGACAAAAAAAAATAAAGTCTGAAAAATAAGAACGACAATAATACATGATGCTGACCTTATGTCTTGCGGAGTTTTCCGAAATTAGTACCCATTTATTGCGTTAACGTTTATTGTCGTCCGACCAATAGGAACCAGTATATTGCCAAAAAACAAATTCGGGTATGTTTGACCATCAATAACACGTGGTGCAGAGATGATAGCGATGAGGATTATGCAGTCGGGTGGAATTTTTCCCGACGAAGTGAAATTCTGCTATTACTGAGCCATATGTTACTTTGAGATATTGAAAGAAACTGTAACGGAAACATCTTTGATTACATTAGACAGCATCGTTATGATGGAATATTAATAAAAATAGAATTATAAAATACCTATATTTGTAGCTACGTCACCCGAAATATTGACCTACAATTTTACAAACTTTAATAAACTGACAATATCTCGAATACTAGGAGATTTTTACTAAAGCTTACTTTTTTATGTGCTCATAAGATGGCCCATTATCCCTCTCAGTTGTACACAGTTGTACTTCATTGTGCACCCATTCAATACTAGGTACTAGCATGGTCCTATTGGGTGTACAGTACGCTGGGGTACTAACTGTCCTAGTTAATTAGGAGTACTAGTACATACTAAATTTCTTTTTATAAGCGGCACTGTGTAGTAATGACTTTGTAATATATCATAGTAATTGAATATGTTATCTAATCTAGTTATTAATGCATATGTCTTTGATTCTCGGTCCGAGATCCCAGCCAATGTCAAGTAACAAGCAAGATTTTGACAAGACGACTTCTTTGTTTCAAGTTTACGATAGTTTAAAATGTCAGAGCTGACATACTAGTCCCGTTATTATAACGGTGTATTTCTGCGACAGCACTCATCAATGACACACACGAAAGTTTAACGCGGTTTGACTATACTAAAGGCTGTTTTACAGTACACTACCGTCGTCTTTTTCGAAACATATTTTTAGTAACTAGAACAAAGTTTTAAATAAAGGTATAGTTGGAAATGCCGTGATATTATGGTTCTTAAATTTTTCTTAGCATAGACGCATGCGCAGTGGAGCCTTGTTGAGGTCTGCCAACAGTGCCAACGTGTAACGAAACTCCGTTCGTCATAAAGAAATGCCGGTTTATTTTGTTAGTAATAAGCTTTTATAGATTGTATATTTATTACTTGTGTGCATTTATTTTGGAGAATCTTGTTTTTTGTATATTTTTTTAACTCGTCTGACCGTCCGATACGTAAACTAGTTCCGAGACTGGGTTGGTATGTGAATTTCGTATTATGTTTTTAACCACGTCGATTGGCCACCCAGACAGACTAGTTTCGTTAATGATGGGGGTCGTTTTGATGGTATATAAGCCTGAGTATGTCCCTCTACAAATCACCCTCTCCCTGATGGACCCTTGTAGCTGGCGGGAAAACTCACAGCTGAGTCTATTTCTGCTGGCCCTTTGCATGCTGGTGAGATAGGTTAGAGCCCTTCCTGCTGGCGAGAGAACTCAAGGTATTGTCCGATGGCCCCTTGCATGCTGTTGATAATATATCGAACTGCTTACCCTTGCTGGCCGTAGTTGGCGAGGTAGTTTTTTTTTCAGATATGTTGGTTTTTTCCAGATATATGTAAATTTTACGGTACCTACGGGCTACCTACAACAGGGTTAAATATTAATATATTTAGTGTGTAACGCTTCTTCACCGCACCAGAGAAGAAGGGTGCATTACAAACTTGAGACATTTTGTTTTGTTTTGACATACCACAGTAATGTATACGTTTAACCTCACAGTGACGCGACACGCTTTGTGAAATTGGTTTACACATTTTTGCAGCAAAACATTGCAAACATAAACCAGCATAAAGGAACCAAACAATATAACCTTAAAGCCTGTAGATTGGACCAGGTTGGTTATTCTGAAATAGAGAAAGTGTCTAATAGCTATCTCTTGTTACTTTAAAACATTAGTCTGGTTTCTAACATGCAGTTTAGAAAAATACGAAAGTAGTGTAATGTAAAATACCCCTAACAATTCAACGTTGAATCTAATACGTTTGAGTTGTCCCGGTTGAATTGGAAAAGTCGATTTTGATCAGTTGGCAATTGTATACATTACCCTGGGGAGGCAAACTTAGATCGGTCACATGTGCAATTTAGTGTTGGCATTTTCCAGTAGCGTGGCGGCGTGGCGTGTGCACGCCACCGATCCGAAAACAATTACCGCGATTGTATTGACCTGAATTACGGAATCAAATAACCAACGAGCAATGTGTTTTCATTTGTTAAAGAGCAACTACGAACAATGTTGAAGGCAACACGACAGCACCGATGAAATGAACTTAGTCCACATGAAAGCCTTTTATACAGCCATAGTAGACAACTACAGTAAGCCTCCTGGCTATATTGCGTAGAGCCCTCCACTGTTGTGTACCGAACGAAGTTAATTTAATGTTTTTGTAATCGTATAATAATATACTTCAAAGGCAGCCATTACGTTTCGCAGTAATTCCCAGAATTAATATGAGAGCAGTGCAATATGTCGTGTAAACACACATACCATACAGATAACCGGAAAAATAGAACAAAAACATATTATGAACAAAATCTTATGATTCGTTCAGTCAGCAACACAGCCGGAATGTGACCTTATAATCAATATTTACCTTAAGAAAATAATGTAAATTAAGAATTCCTAAACCGTCACAATGTCGATATTGTCACATAGGGTCATTCAGAGCATAAAACATAATCAGTCGCGAGGTTAGTTTGTGTTTTGGGAACCTTGTTCTAAGCTTAGGCAGCTACTAATTTGGTACGTTCTATTCTTAACTAATCGTTTTTTAACCCTACAAGGAATTTTCTTGTCCTGGCTTTTGACAAAAGTAACAATACATTAATTTACGATTACAAACCGTACCATTTCTCTTACTATAACATTTAAAATTTGCACCACGTCTAACATAATTGTGCAGCGATGCTATCTTTCCTAGTTTTTTGACCAACACTTTGCCGCATAGTGCCCTGGTTTGCGACACTTATAACAAATCACTCTGCCGTTTGGCGTACGAGAGTTATAGTTTTGAGCGGGCTTATAACTAGAATAGTGGTTCCCTACCTTATTCCTGAATTTTGATTCTAGGACGTGTACCTGTCGCTGCAGATCTTTGATTTCCTCGTCCTTCTGTTGGTTCCTTTGGTCGTTCTGTCCGCTAGATGTGGCTTCGTCCAACAGAAATTGTGAATTTTCCATTTTCCTCAAATTCTGTAGGAGGGCCTCTACGGTGTTCTTTTCCATTAAGCTGGTCTTCTCAATCAGCTTCGGCTGCAGACCACGTACAACGAAGCGCACCCTCTCCTGTTCGTCCATCTCTGGATTGACGTCATGGCAGCATCTTAGGACCTCGTGGAAGTAGTTCTATATTTCTTCGCCTGGTTTATGCATCCTGGCAGCAGTAGCTCCGTGATGATGTCTTCAAAAACTGCGATTGAATTTTCTACAGTTTCAAACCAATTTAGCGCCGCCCCCTAATTTTTGATAAAATTATCTACATCGTCACGTGCTGTTCCGCTAAACTTGATCGGCTTAATTACAGGAACCATCTCTTTTTCTGGATCGCTCTCTACGTCAGACATTGTGGCTTAATTGAGTTCTTCTTCCGTTGTCGGTGATGTTAATTTTGAACTGCTTCTAGTTTTGACCATCGGGATAACGGCGTGTCCACCATTGTAACGTTAAACGAGTGGCTACCCCTTTGTGGGCAATCACATTAACGTCTTTGCATCTTCTTATGGGGCTGTTGCCGGAGTAGGTAGCTTCCCCGAGGGGATAAATACGCTCACAACGGTTAAACAATCGATTTATTTGTTGTACTTTACATTGGTATGCTTGCTAAATAACTCCAATAACTGATTACATACTTGTGTAATACAGATTAGTTAATTAGTACTAACACCGATCTGTCTGCTTCTTAATAACTGGTGAGTATACAAAATGGTTTAATCTTTTATAGTAGCTCTCCAAGGTATTGGGTTGTAGCCGACCTTCCTAGTGCCGACTTATGTTTGTTGTTTCATCGCTGCACATTCCTAGAACAAGGTTCCCAAAACACAAACTAACCTCGCGACTGATTATGTTGTATGCTCTGAATGACCCTATGTGACAATATTATCATCTTTCCCAATTTGCACAAAAGTGTGTGGGTTCCGTAGTCTTCTGTTCTTGCTTCTGGATCATATTGATTATCACAGTTCAGTCAAAGTAGGCATAAAATCACCTTAAAATTACTATTATCACCATAAACTATATTTTACGTTTCAAATAATATCTTAAAAAATATATTAAAATTATAGCTCGCCATCGTATTCATTTGTACAACTAATTGTGTCTTGGTCTGTATGTAGTATACAATCAGATATATGGATTTTGACTTCGGTAAAATTAGTAACAATATCTCAGTCCCAGTACTACTTTTGGTTGGGTAGTACAAATAACGTGCAAAACGTACCCATCTATCGCGTAAGTTATTAATTACAGAACTGGGGTTTAACTTGCTTGCTATTAATAGAACGGAAGAAATTACTAGATTTCGATTCCCTACAGAAAGATGTCTATACAACGACTTGGCGTTTTTAAATTCAACGTTTTAGAAACCGTCAAAAGCACGTAAGAGTAACAAAGTATTTATGTGCTAAGTGATCCCTTCCGCATCCCAAGTATTTGAAAACGTATTTATATATTTTAGGGACGCGGAAGATTTGTGATGTAGTAAATTATAAGATCTACCAATTTCCATCTACCATCTAGCCTTCAATGTCTTCAGACCAATAGGAAGCAAGATAATGTCACATGAATTAAATATAGAATTAATTTATTCCAGAAGCCGTTTTTTTACAATAAATATCTACATAAAATAATAACAGCATGTTCCCGCAAATCTTCCTTCTGGAATGGCCATAGACCGGGGTCTTTCAGCCCTGCTTGATTTTTTGTTTGCATTTTCAATAGAATTCCTCTTCTGTGGGTGTTCTATGTTGGATGTTGTTGTAGATCTTGTATGGTTTCGTAAATGGTGGGGTTGGGATGTGTTGGGTAATTGTGTGTTGGAGTATCATCTCTGTGAAGGAACATGTGGCGAAGTGTTGGAGGGAACTTTTTGGATATTTTGATGGAAAGTGTTTCAATTTTGGTTGATATAGGGATAATGTTGGTAGTTTGATAGAGGACTTCATTGGAGGGGTTATCGAGGGTGCTATTAGGATGGCGTAAACGGGTAATGTTGCGGAGTGCGCTTCTTTCGCCGACATATGTTGTTTAAGGCGGCTGTTGGAAGATGGTTGAAGAGAAGGCATCCGTAGTCCAGGATCGGACGACATATGGTCTTGTATAGGTGCATCGCTCCCTAGGTGCTGATTCCTTTATTCCTGAAGGTGAGACTTCGGAAATGAGCTGCTCTGCATTTGGATTGCATTTGGTCTTCATTTTTGTTTGTTTTGTATGCCTAGAAAAGTTTAATTTCATGTCTATAATGATGCCCAGATATCTGCAGGATGGGGATGGTGTTCTGGTAATATTGTTGAAAAGGATTGTGGGGGAGGTGTCGAGGATACGGTGAAATGGGATGAGGTATTGAGTTTTTCACGCTTTGATTTGTATCCTCAATCTGCGGGACCAGGGGACGATTCGATTTAGGAGGGATTAAAGGTTTGTGACAGCTAAATCGAGGGAGCGAGAATGTGAGATTATTGCTGTATCGTCAGCATAAAGGAGGGTATACAGATGAGGGTTAAACACCCGTGGTTCGGGGTCGTAGATGTCGATGCAGAAGATGTTATATAATAAAGGGGAGAACCTTGTGGCACACCTTGTTCGGGATAAATAGGATGAGAGAGGGATGTGCGGAATTTGATGCGGGAAGTTTGTTGCGAAAGGAATTGTCGGATAATATTAGTGATGTAGAAGAGGACTTTGAGGATAGAGAGTTTGTAGAGAAGACCGCGGTGCCACGCAGAGTCGAATGCCTTCTGGATGTCCAGGAACAGTACTGCCGATCGTTGCTTATTTAGATGTGCGGTTTGGAGATTGGATACACGAATGGAGAGGGGGTGTATGTTGGAAGTTTGTTGACGGAACCCAAATTGGTAAGGAGGAATATGTTGGTTGGTGTGTCTCTTTGGAAGCGGGATTTGAGGAGGGTTTGAAAGAGTATACCAAGGACAGGTAGGAGAGCAATAGGACGGTAGTTACTGATACCTTTTGAGTCGCCTTTTTTTAGGGATGCATGAAATTGTCGCTTTTTCCATTCTATTAGGAAGCATTGTTCCAGGACACAGTAGTTGAATAGTTGTAAAATGTAGGTGTGGATATCAGGTTCTAGTCTCCTCAATGTATGCCGAGTTATTTTGTCGTATCCTGGACTAGTGTTTTTTCCTTTGCTTGGAAGTATCAAATATCTTCATTGATAAGATCTTCTATCGGGGCTGGGGAAAGGATTTTAAAATATGATCGTGCCATTTATTGATCCGTTTGCAGTGGTCGCCGTCAAAATAAGGGTCATTGCTCAATGCTCATACCAAAAACCTCCTGAATATATTTGGCGTGGACGTTTGCTATCTTATGGTGATCGCTGTGAGTGAATGTCACATGATTTTGCCTTTATTTCAAAATCGGGTTTTGGCAATATCTTTCTTCCTATTGTCGTAGAACTTTTAATCATCTACAATAATTGTATGCGTTTTTCGCACAAGTAACCCTTCTTACCTAGGACGGCTGCAAGGCATCACCCACACGTAAGAAAAGCATGCACACATTGCATTCAGGGTGCCACCTTCCAAGTCCTAAAAATCTGAATTTTTTCAAAGTAAAATCCCTATTTTACTGGACTAATTCAAATTTACAGATTAAAATATTTTATATTTAGCATTAGTTTTCATATATCTAACAGTTGTTGAAAAATGGACAATGAGGAAACTCATGAGCAAACTGAGTAAACAGTTTGCTGCAAGTGCGAAATTTATGAAACGATTTTTATAGAAAGTTTTCTGAGAAATTTTTAGTTCGAGATCGAGATCATAGCAAAAAACGACGGACGTTCACCATTTATCATTTAATATGAAACATAAGCATCACTCAGTGTCCTCATGCAAATAAGATGTTTTCTTTTAAAGTAAGCTCAAGATTAAGACATCTAGAGATAGAAAGATAAAAATAAAATTTGAAATATATTGCAAACATTGGGGCTATTACTCGCCAGGTAAAGCTAAGGCACCACCGCTAAGTGAAAAGTCGTGTAGCAATGAAAGATATGGCGCGGTAAGTATTATTGGCTATAGATGCCGTTGCTTCTTTTCTTATCCAACCGAACCCCTTTAACTCCAAAACATAAAATGGATTCAATCACGGCTAACCCATAAAGTTACTTTTTCAATAATAAATAGTAGTATAATAGTACCTACTGTATACTATCTAATTTTTAAATTTCTTGAGGTAATTGTAGAACTTATTATCTTATACATCTACCTTTGGAATTACCTGTCTTTAATCTGTCTTTACTCCATGGGATTCACCTTACATTTGTGTAAATGCTGTATTTTTGTATTAATATTTACTTATATAGGTATTTATTAAAAAAGAAATCTATATTTTTTTTTATTTTGCGATTGATCTGCTACACTGTGTCACTAACATAGTGTTGATTGATGGTTGTAAAAGAAACATTATTCACACTTAAAATTGAGAGAAATTTGACAATCGCGAACCAAAATTGTTTGTCAGTATACGTACAATCGTTTTATAGCAAAAAACAGGAGCGAAAAAATTTGAAAAAATGTGATGCTGTCCTTGATTAATATGCTACAACTCATAAATATTAGAAAGCTGTATATATTGGCGTTACCCGATTTTTCCAAATTCAGAAGAATTGGCGCTGTTTTTGCCCCGTAAATTTCATTCGTTTAACTTTGGCAATTAATTACTCCGGAAATAATCCATAGATTTCAACGAATTAAAAAGCAAAATCACCTGCGGAATGCTAGCTTTCAATGCGCATTTTTGTAAAATGATCGGATTAGTGGTTGACCCATAATAATATTATGCAATGTCAACAATTACGTTATTAGAAGAGCTAGGATGATGAAGTATCGATCATAAGCTACCTAATAAATCATATGTTTCAACTTTATTATAGAAACATTATTTATCTTGCATTTTCTCTCTTCGGTCTTTGGCGTGGTGCGGGGGAAGGGATCGACAGCGACGTTGCCGGTAGTGGTGGATCGCACGATGCATTAGTGACTAGGAGAAAAACGTTTGCGGACACAATATAACGAAATTGTTATAAGAGTTTCAATATTTATTTAAAAAAATCGGGCATACTGTTTCAAAATTTTTCAGGTTATCAAGCAAACGTAATTTAGTTTTCACCACTAATCGGAAAATCTGCTCCATATCTTTCATCTACGCAAAATAATGCATCATGTTTATTTGGGTCTTAAAAATTATCCAATAGTCGGAGTGCTATTAAATTCAAGGGGTATGTATCGCAGTAAATAAGGATTATATGCATGCTAACTGCGTTGTCCTGTTAACATTCGTTACTGATATACCCGCTTCCATCAAAATCTTGTTTACAACCTTATTATATAAAAACTGAAGAAAGCAAAAACGTCAATCGATAGAAGAGACTCTAAATGCAACCTGAAAAAGAATTGAAATCTTTGTGATAAGCGGTTTAGGAGAAAAAATCGGAAAGCTAGGTTAAGCTAAGTTAATTTAGAAATGCAAAAATCGAGTACATTTTTTATTTCTCTCGCGCTCACGCAACCCGAGACACAAAAAATGTTGATAGTCATACAACTTATGTAGAAATGATTATGAGTATGACACACTTTATTTCAAATTTTTCTGTTCAGTAGTTTGAGTTACGAGCCGTCAAACACAGGAGTCAATCGAAACGAGAGATGTCAGTTACGGCATTTCTCTCGTACCGGGTCACATGTTATAATCAAAATTCTGCAAAAATTAAGAATTTAATTCTGTTGGTTAAAATTGCTACCTTGATAAGTAATCGTCCTTTTTGTGTATTGATACATCAGCTGGCCGCGGTTCTCTCACTATCGACAGCACCGCTAACGACTCCCTTCCCCGCACCACACCAAAGACCGAAGAGCGTCGGAATTCACGCGGCGCTTCGGCACGATCGTTTGTATGGTAAATGCAAGATAAACAATGATTAGGTAATAAACTTTAAACATATTATTAGCTCATCTATTATATTATTCTAGCTCTTCTAATAACGGAATGGCTGGCATTGCATAATATAGCTTTTTGTGGGTCAACCACTAATCCGATAATTTTACAAAAATGCACATTGAAAGGTAGCATACCGCAGGTGATTATACTTTTTAATTCGTTAAAATCTATGGATTATTTCCGGACTAATTAATTGCTAAATTGAAACGAATAAAATTTACCGGGCAAAAACAGCGCCAATTCATCTTAATTTGGAAAAATCTGGTAAACGCCATACACAGTTCTTTTTTGCGATCAGATTTCATCTCCAACCATATGCGTCACAACAATAGTGTAAATTGATGGTTGTAAAAAACATTTTTCTCACGTATAATTGAGAGACATTTATCAATCGATAATTCAGTTACTAGGAAAAATTGTTCATCGGGTGTACGATCTAGGGGTCGAAAGAAAGAATATTTATTCTTATTTTGCGATAGATTTTATCACCAACACTGCAACTAACTAATATAATCAAGATTAACCGACAGCTTAAATTAAGCTTGATTTATTACTTAAGTTGCACCGCATTATCTGTGCCGGAACTATATTGGTTCATACAAGCTATTGTTGTGCCGCCGCGCCGGCGGAAACCGGAAGTTGATCGGGGTTCATTGATGTATGGTAACAGGGGTAAGCTACAATGCAAACAGCGATAAATCAAGTGTCGATATGTAAATTAAGGACGTGTGTTGACGTTTACACGTGTTGGCGTGTATTGATAAAAAAAATGGGTTTTAATTTTTTTCTGGCAATTGAGGGGCTTATGACCGGGCTCTGCTATAGACAGCTGTACGCGCGGGATGCACTTCACGTCACTCTATGGCACGTCATGTGTGATGTATTGCTAATCAATGGCAAACCAGCAGTAATAATAGTACAAATGAAAAGCAAAAGTGCGCAAATATAGGTATGACTTATTTTTGGTCTATTTTTGCGTTTCCTGTTTGAATAGTTTTTAAAATTTTTAGCTGAGGGACAATGATTACTTATATGCTTATGAATTATCAAAGTTGACTATCGCAATATTATCAATACAAATTGCGGCGACTCCGCCATTTAGGAAAACTTTTCACAAGCCTCCATTCTGAAAATATCGCAACTACTAAACGAAATACATATTCAATTACAATGTTTAACATTTTTAAATTTTTTGCAACTATTGTAATTTGTAGAATTGTGGAAAAGTTATAGGATATGGAAGAGTTTAAGCCACAGTAGCACTTAGTTATTGTTATTATATAAATACAGGCTTGCTGTGCTTTCAAATTAAAATTGCACCGGATGCACAAACATTTTCAAAGTCTCACATAAAGTTTTGTGAAAGAGGGACTTTTGAAGCTAGCAACAACTTAACAGCACCTCACCAGTCTGCAAGACGGGTGAGGTGCGGAACTTCAGGTAGCTAGCTGTTTTAAATGCAGTTGAAGAGAATTCCGAAATAAGTAAAAGAAAAGTTGCAAATAATTTACATATCATTATATCATTATACCTCTATCATATTTAGTAGGCTTAAGCCCAACTTCCTCAGGACTCATTACGCATATTTTTGTAAAACTTTGACCCATATTTGGTACTGAACGTTTATTCACTGACGCAGCTGGTTTTTCAAGAAACGAAACTTCCATAACAATAACTTTTCAGGCGAAGAAAGCCTGCATGGGATCACGAAATCCGGTGAAATTATCTGCATATGTCTTATTTAAAGGGAATTGAAATTGATGCACCGCAGCAATAAGAAGCCCATATAAATGTTGCGATTTGTTGACAGTTGTTTTCTATACTATTATCTAATACTGAGTTGTTTTCATAAATGCAAAGTTGGAACAATTTTGATAAATCAAACAACCTCTATTCTTTTTCTGGCAGCAAAGGAATAGAGGTTGTTTTATTTATGAATATTATGTAATACTTGTCACATTTTTTTAAACGTAAACTTATTATTCAGGAGTAAGATCAAGGATAAGCAAAAAAACCATAATTTTTGTTTGCAATATTTCGAAACTTCTATTGTTTCTTCATCAGGCAATCAAACACTACAATTTTAGATAAAATCAGGTACAATAAATAAACACTAAAGCTACTTACGTAGTTAGTGAAGTCTGCCAACACAATTACAGTAGACATTAACATTTATATCAACAAGCGGAACATCGTGGTGTTGGCCACATACCATGCGAAACGATTATATGAAGACAAGTTTTTTCTGATACAAAGGAAACGACAAAACTGCAACGCCTCTATCTGTACTGAAGGTACTAAAGTTTGAATATCAAAAGTTGCTGTCAGGAATTCGTGATTTATTGATTCGGTTTGTTGTTAGCGATGTTGAAAATATAAGAGTAGATAGTACTTAGATGACTCGCGTCCGTTTTGAAGTTGACAGTGTTAGGAGTGTTGTTAATATGGACCATTTCCAAAAACAATCTACCATAGTAATTGACCTCTGAATCCAAAACGGAAGCGTTATTGAAATCAAATACATGGTCCATATTCAGACTATGTTGTACAAGACCACAAGTGCCCTTACCCGTCTTTACGTCGCTCTTATGTGCACTGATTCTCTTTTTAACAATTGACAGGTCTGGCCAATGTATCTACCGGCACAATCCTTACACGGTATGTTGTAAATAACGTTCGACTGGTACATCAAGGGTGTTTTATCCTTTAGTCAGCTGAATAGTCTATTTATAGTCAAAGGGTAATGTTCTGCATCTTCAGATTACTAGTTGTAAGTTCATTTGAAAACACTTTTATTAATTTTTCTGTCAACTCAGGTACATATGTCAACTTTTTGTAAATGATAGGGTTCTCAGTATTATCTGAGGTACCACTAGTCAGAGTTGTAACATTTTCATTAATAGAAGTTGTGGAGAATAAGAGTTTGTTCAGAATTTTTTCGGGATAATTGTTTTGTAGAAAAATAGTTTTTAATTTAATTAAATTGTACTTTACAAGTGATGTTTCGCAAATATTAATAATTCTGTGCTTCATAGCTAGAACGGTGTTGATTTTATGTTTCAATTTATTCGTCGACCAAAAGTGAAGGTATCTACCAGAAGAAGTTGGTTTCTTGTACCAATCGAACATTATCCCGTTATTTTCTCCCCTAATTACCTTAGTATCCAAAATTTTTTTTTCCTAATTGGATTTTTTTAAACGTCACTTTGTTGACTCATAGAGAAAGTAAATTCTTTTAATTTGTTGCTGTTTCCATCGGCATTCTTATCATTACTTCCATCGGTATTTTTTTTATTTCTATTTCCTCCTGGTTGCTATTCCAAAGCTATTCCTCGCCAAATAGGCGACCATACATGGGGGGATACATTTAAAGGATATGGTCCGGCAGACCAAGTTGGATGACGTAAAATTGAGAACATGTAAACTTCTCACTTGTGTAGTAATATAGAAAAGAGCATTACTCACGTGACGCCAATTTGACGTTTTCGACTTGGTTCACTGGGCCAAACCCTTAAAACAATCTGTTCATGTATGGCCGATTATTCCCACCTAATACATATTCTAGGCCCCTCCCTTGCGCTCTTTCTCACGCCATTTTACCTTCTACCTTCTTCAAGGGCAAAATACTATATTCTATTAACTGTAATTAATTACTTGCTCAAGTATTTTACTGTTTTCCCTACATTGTCCATGTAATTTGCAATTTGTTTACATCCTGATATATATTAATACAAATAAGTGAGCACCATAACTACTCTGTAATAAACTCCTAAAATCGCCATATTATAGGTACTAGTACAAGGCAATGATTACAAGGATTATATTGAGTCCGATATAAATCACTACTTTATATCACAGTAGTACAAAACATATTAACTTCAACCCCATTTTGCTCAAATTAGGCAGGTCCTGGGTCCTACAATATCCTGTTTGTGTCATCAACAAATGCAACTGCCAAAATAAAAGTATTATCGATACAGTTTGTTTGCTGTTCTTATCTACACATCTCATAGTATACCTCGTACCACCTATAGGATTACTTCTTAAGATTACTAATACAAATATAGAATTCAATTACAGTTATCTTCGCAACGACCACCTCCTTCAATTTTACCCCGGAAAATTATAATCCGGCAACACGAAATCGCCATTTACCGGTGTAATTTTCCGCGTCATTAGCAGAAAGGAAGGGGAGTAAATTCGCTTCGGGGAGTTCAAGAAATTCATCTGTAATAATACGAAATATCCAACCCAACCCTGGCGGTGCCGTTAATCCTGCTATAGATATAGTTCCGAAGAAAGAATAAAATAGACCGATGCTTGGTTAACCAAAGGGTCAGGCGGACTCGGGAGGTTTCCGATTAAGCTGGTTCGGTCACACCAATAGCAAACACACCATTTGCATTCTCGAGGTGCATAAATCGTCCTTTACGGTTCATTTCATCCAGTGTCTGGAATCTATTGCATTTGCATTCCTAATTGCCTAAAGGCGCAGTCAACTCTTTCTAAAAGTCTAGGTCTTAAAGTTAGATTAAACGCTCGATGAGAAGCTTTTCTGTGCGCCTATTAGGAAGGTCGCCTTTGCCATAAATCCATATTTTCAACCTTTTATTTTGGCTTTATCAACCATAAATTGTTTAAACGTATATTCTGTTCTGTATGTGAATTGCTTTGGGAATAAATGGACAAGTAGGCGACGGATAGCTGGGCGAGCGAATAATAGAATATAATTTTCAAATAACGTTATCGTTTTTTATAATCACCATTCTGTTGATTCAAATTTTAAAACACTTGCTTATAATATTGTTTTCCGTCGATCGTTTATTTATGAGTCAGTTTAGTGAATAGGAAATCGTTTATTAAACAACTCTATTAATGCACGATTTCTATTAATGCATGATCTGTTATAGCCAATCACACGACGTAAAGACGTCGCTTGATTGGCCAATCGAACATAAGTGAAATGAAACCTTCCAATCAAAACTTACCGGCCTCTAGAACTGTCAGTGTCAAATTACATAAATTGTCATATAACCTAAAAAGACATTGGCGAAGAAAAATCTATGTAGACGACGCTAGAAGAATACGATCGACGAAAAAATTTTGTAACCAACTCGAATATTAAACGGCGATTAATGATCTCGACAATTAACGCTCTCGCTACGCTCGAGCGTTAAACAGTCTCAATCATTGATCGCACTTTTTAATATACTTGTTGGTTAAATAACTATTTCCGTCGATCGTTTATTTATGAGTCACTTTGGTGACTCATAATGCACGATTTCTATTAATGCATGATTTGTTATAGCCAACCACGCGACGCAATGACGTCGTTTGATTGGCCAATCGAACATATGTGAAATGAAACCTTCCAATCAAAACATACCGCCCTTTAGAACTGTCAGTATCAAATTACATCAATTGTCATATAACCTACAAAGACATCGGCGAAGAAAAATCTATGTAGACGATGCTAGAAGAATGCGAGCGACGAAAAAATGTTGTAACCAACTCGAATATTAAACGGCGATTAATGATCTCGACAATTAACACGCTCGCTAATTGCTCACCCGTTAAACACTCTCGATCATTAATCGCTCTTTTTAATATACTTGTTGGTTAAATAACTATTCTGCCATTTCGAAGACAACATTGTATTAAAATACTCATGCAAATAAATGATGAGTTTAATCGCGCTTTCACCAAAGCAACAGTGGGCAACATGCATGCTCTACGAAATATTGCCGGCAACAAAAGTCGATTCTTAATAAAAAAATACAATAATGAGCACTACTGACTTAAGTCATCGACAAACTAAGATAAGTACTAAGATAGTTCTACTGTAATTCGTATTGTTTTTGTGTTATTGACTTATTTGTCTAAGATACATTATTTTAAGGAATACTAATATATCGCAACTATTAGAAATTTGTTCAAATTGGTGTATGACCAAATTCTTTTTAGAGTGGAAGGTATTATCAATTTCAAGACATATAGCAACTAGGTATAGTCTGCATAGAGCGTGTTCATAATTTTGGAATGCTTCTATCTAACAATTTGCCTTCTTTTCATATTAGAAACGTGTACATTTTTGAAATGCAGATATTTTTGCATACAAAAAGTTCTAGCAGACTATTAAAATCTACTGTTTAGACAAAAAAAAGTACATTTTACGTCAATTGTATTCAAATGCACGTATAAACTCAATAAAAAAATCGATAATCTTGGAATGGAAATGAGACGTATGCCAATATCTTAGAACCTACCATTCTAAATAGAATTTAATCATAAATCACTTCTAACAAATATCTACTGTTTTCCGAAATCAGCTGGTTCATGAGATACTATTTTTTAGACAACTAAAGCAAAAGCTCAAAAACTACATGTATAGGGTAGGACTATGTTAGTACTTCATGCACTATAATTTTGCAAAAAAAGATCAAAAGTAAACAGAAATATACGCCATTCAATTTAGAAAACTAAGGTTGACCTCTTTTTTACGACACAGATTGTGTACGTTTTGTGTAATTTATTTTTGCTGGATGCGTACTTTACAAGAATCAAGATTAAAACAGTCCACCCCGTATATGAGCGAAATTTCATGGACAAACTGAACCCATGTAGATAGTACGCATCATTACCGCATTTCACAGTGTTTCATTTTCCCGATCAGTAGTTCATCTGAAATACAGATTGAAAGCAACTAATGAGTAACAAACAAAAAAATGCATGGTCATATTTCTAGTAGGAAGAACAATTACTGTTAATCTCAAAAAGAAATAACACAGTAAGTTATCGCCGCTATAAACTAAATGGAATACAATATAATTTACATATCATGAATTATATGTATGAACACATAATAAGCAATAGTTATTTTAGCTACAAGGAAGTTAGTTGCAAGAATAGAATTAATGTGTTGAAATCAGGAACTGCAAATATATTTATATTTCACCTATTTCTGCTTTTGCTAGGTTTGTGTCGGTCAGTGCGAGTAGTAGAATACCTTTTTTTTTTAGTTAATAGTATTTTTTTAAAGTAAAAAGAAAATATTTTATTATTATATCGTATAGAACTATTTTATTTTGTAGCACCTTCCTCAATTTTCCAGATTATTATATCTCATTTGACTAATCCGTACTTTTGCTATAAATCACTAAAACGACCGAAAATAACCAAAAGTCGCACTATATAGTGTTGCCCGTGTTTCCACCATCGGTGGACACACTGGCAACTTTGGCGACAGAATTCTTCAGTCGCACAGCCGCATGCGACATGGGCAGCAACGAGAAACAGCGGGCAACATGTTGCCCGATATTGCTCTGGTCTACACTAGGCTTGAGTTAATCAATTTGAGGTCATTATGAATATGAATAACGGTTTGTTATTTTCACATAATTGGTAAACATAAACGTCGACGATACGATGAAACGGATAAACAAATTTAAAAAGTTATCAATTTCTACATGACAAATGCACTTGTATCTATACATTGTGAATAATTACAACATGAATTAAGATTTTAAATAAAATGAACAAAATATGAGTTTTAGGGTATATTTATTTTTATAAGTGTTAAGAATAGTCTTGGAACTCGTAACACATTTATTAAAACTACATACAATCGCTTACAATGACATATCAGTCGTTAATTATCAGTAAACATATTATTATGGTAACTAGCAACCCTTGACGACCCACGCTCGCACTCGTGATGTCCTAACTCAGACTGCGGCGTTGTTAACTAATGTACGTAAATTAGGTATTTAGAAAGGTTATAAACAAATTTACAAAAAGAATTTAGAAAATGTAAGCAAATTGTATACAAATTGTATGTCACTGCAAGCTAGCATGTATAAGTAACGATTATTTTGTCTGTTTTCTTTTTAACTCTCAGTCTTGTAATAAATATAGTTAATAGAATTAAACATACAATTAATTAATAATAGATTTAATTAATTAATTATAACACATACAATTTTTATTGATTGTTTATGTAACTTCACTTTTAGAAAATATAATCTAGGTAACGTGTCTTTAATTCGTTGCTAGTTTTGTAGTTTGACCTGACCTGATTTTGTCATTTTGATACAAACGGTGCAATTTAGAATCAAGGGTAAATACTAATACGACACAAGAATATAAAAAAGAAAAGATTTTGAATTTAAATATAATTTTTACTTCTAAACAAGCACAACGTTTCCAAATAACAATGTTCGATAATAACCAAAATATAGTAGGGTAGGTTATGGCACATTTGGGCACGGGGGCATTTGGACAATTGAAATTTACCTGTCGCTTTGCGAAAATATTAAAACCCATATTTACATTTGTGTACAAACATTTTCGCAAATGGACAGGAAAATTTCAATTGCCAAAACGTACCCCATGTATAAATCTGTCCACCCTATCCCACGAACTCTATCAACTGAAGTTTAAGTTATGTACTCCCCTGTATAAAACTTTTAAAATTTTCTAGGAATTTGGTAATAAACATTTCGTCATAACTATTTTTTTTAGTTCTGCCTTGTAATTCTAATATCACTCTATTTTATGATAGAACCCTTTGAACTACATTTTTAAGTTTTCGCATGATAATAAGCATTAATAAACAAAACGAATATTAGAGTAATGTGGGTAAGTGCATGTCTACATGATCGACGTCCCTTAGATAAATGTAAGAGGCGGGGTTAAGCAAGTATAGGATATTATTTACTGATATACAGTGTCAACAGAAAGAAACCTAACGTAACTAAAAAGAAAAAAAACTAATATAAGATGATTTATTTGTTCATTTTTTTAAAATTGAATAGCCTGTATATTTTTCCAATTTTGGAATTCTGGGGATGCACATACGATTATAGTTCACCTAATTGGAGCTACTGGCAGCCGTCCGGGGTGGCTTTTGCCCAAATATATTTTTAAAGATTGAAGAGAAAGTAATTAATTAAATTATTATAATCAGTCTGTCGGTTTGGAAAATTGAAGTTGATCACGTTTCAAGTGAAGAAAAAAAAACGCCGGACCGGTAGGTGGTTGGAAGGTGGGTGCAAGAACGGTCCAAAGTGGCACGCACAAGAAAAAACCTTTAAAAATAGGTTGCCAGACTTACGATTATCTTATTGTTACGCTACAACGTACAGATTATGAAAGTTCTAGCAATATTCTCTATTGTGTAATGGAATCAGTTACTGGCTGGCACTTGGACTAGGGTGCTTCCGCTGGAATTTTAGTCTGGCATCGGGAAGATTACTTTGTGGGGATGTATTTAAGAATAATCAATCACATCCAACATGATTATTTTTCTGTAAAAGTGCAAAAAATGCAATTTTGTGCGCCACATCGGTAGGTTCTTGCACCTACTTTCCACTCTGGCAATAACCTGAAACGTTCTCAACTTTGTTATTCCAAACCGACAGACTGATTAAAATACTTTCATTAATTTTTGTTCACCCTTTAAAAATATATAGGGGGTAAAATCCACCCGGACGGTTGCCAGACCTACTTAATAATAAACTAGATAATTTGAATTTGTGTTACTGATGGTTATTTGAGATAGCATATTAAATAGCATAAATGCAGTAAACAAATCTTTGCAAGCGAATACCGTGACTATCTCAACAGTGGGTATCATTGTATGATAGCATCAACCACTTAATTAAGAATATGAGCAACAATTACCGAACAAAAGGCTGGAGATATTACCGCAATTTATCACAGAAACGCCGACTTATACCAATGTTATTTTTTGATGATACACATAATGGTGGAAACGGGGTTGATTTGGAAGGACGATAATCTTTTAGAGTGAATACGTATATTTTTACCTATTGGTGATCGAATAGTTTTAGAATTAACAAGAAGAGCAGATGTGTAAAAATCTATAAACAACAAATTGAAATCTATCTGCGATTACAGCGAAGAATGGTTCGAGCATTGCAAACCCTATATTGAGAAAACATACAACACAGATTTAAATGTCGATGAACCAAAAATTTAAATTGAATAGTTTGATTTATTAAGCATGGCATCTCGAGAATCTAGAATCTTCTTCAGAGAAGTTAAATTGTATTTTCGAAAGCATAATTAAATCAAATTTTCCTAATGTCGAGTTAATTTTAAGATTATTTCTAACACTACCAGTCAGCACTGTCGTGGGTAAACGATTGTTTATTTTTTAAAACTCATAAAAAATTATTTGCGCAGCACACTTTCGGATACAAAAACTCAATGCGCTTGCAATAAATACTACATATGTTAAAGGAATTTCTAAAAACCCTAAACAATGATGATATCACCAAAGCATTTATTGAAATCAAAATCAGAAAAAAAAACATTTTAGATTTGTAAAATAACATATTTTTATTGCATATTTTGAATAAAAAATTAACAAATCTTAAAATCTGCGATTTTTATTTCTTTTTAATTATCCTTATTAATGGTCTTATATCATGTACTGTAGGTAGGTTGAGGGCCCCGGAAACTCATGTGTGTCTAGGGCCCATAAAACCTAGACACGGCCCTGGTTTTACAGAAAATTGGGTAAACATACAGTTTTTGCTATTATGTACTCGTATATCGAAATTATCAGGATTTCATAAAAACCGTTAGTTGTAGAAATAAATACATGACATACCGAATGTATAAGGTATGTATTGTAATCGGTCATGGGTCAATACATTTATGTGAAAACTGTGGAACATGGCACCTAATAATACAAAATTATGTAGGTACATATGTTTCCAACATACTTCACATGAACAATGAGCAACAACTTGCAAATAATTCGCAATTTTGAACAACTTTAATGATCATGATAATTAAACAAACGACTTTTAGTTTAACTATTTGCTGATGTAACCTTTTGTGTTATTTCATGTAAATTTTGTAACATTGGAATGTGCTTTTAGTAAATAGAAACGCAACCTACCCTCAAATTTTCTATGGAAATAAACGTTGTTCTGTGCCGGTATTTGTGCATACTGCATATACAATAAATCCGGTCGGTAGCCAAAGTAAATTAATCAAAAAAATCTTGCAACTACTTTATTAATTCCGTGATCGTTGTAAGCGGGCGTTTGTAATCGGTAATTTGTTATATCTTATCCCGATAGTTATCGATTAGTTTTATGACAAAGAGACAAAATCCTTCATTTAGCATTTTTTCGAGGTAAATTTTCAATGGTTAGTGTTTTTTTTTGTCTGAAAACTGTTAGTTTCTGACATAATCGCAAAAAATAATGTTCCCTTTTTCTCAAAAGTATAAAATTTGTGTTAAGATAAGAAGCCGTTCTTACCTCACTTTATTATTTTGTAGAAGTATTTATTAGCAAAAGAAAACAATCGTACAAGCCCATTTGTACTATACATCAGGGAAAATACAATGGACAATGCTGGCACCTATTCCACATCCCTAGCTGAGTTACGTGACCTACAATCACAGTTTGTAATGATTGAGAGATTTTTGAACTGCTGCATCCCGTAAGTCCAGAACGGGATAATTAAATATGAAAACTTGCACGATTTCTTTAGCTATAATTCTATCAAATTGTATCCATATCCAAGATGATAAGGTCAAGAATGTACTACGACTATCAACGTATATGTCAACACAAACAATAGCATGCAAAACAAACGCTTATCAGTAATGTGTATAAATTTATTTCCATAAATAAACATAATTTTATGGACTTTTGATAGGGTATGTAAATACATCTACGTCACACAAATCTTGTTTGATAGTATGTTCTGATATCACTGCACAAGTATTTAAACGCTCTTCAAGCTTAGATTTTTGGCACAACTAACTGTACACTCAGTTTGCAAGCTACTTAGCTAACAACCATGAAGATCGTCCTTATATCATTGGTAAGAAATGTATTTATTAATAGTTATATACAACACTTAAGTTAATAACAGCGATGGATAACCGTTACATTTTAACGCACGAGTGGTGCGAGTGCGCTAATTGACGAGATCATTAATCGCTGTTTATTATATGAGCTAATTACATTTTCCGTCGACCGTTTTATTCTGAAGACGTCAAAATTGATTTTTTCCGTCATATGACTTATGGAGTTGCGACAACGGTCAATTCTAACCCCACAATTTACAAAGTAAAATATCCGTGACGTTTGCTCTCTATATCAGATACGATATTCTTTATAAACTAAATAGTCTGATAAATATGCGATCGACGGAAAAATTGTAACGTTGTCCTTTAACTTTACTTCTACAATGTATATAACAAGTCTGTAATTTTACTTGTAGTTGTTGCTGTCGCTATGCTTGGCAATAACAATAGCCGCTCCGAACCAGCAGCCCGCACCACAACCTGTTGATCCAAATCTTGTTCCTAATATACTAAATGCCATATTTACTGGTGTTGGTACCATCATTGACAAGTCCAAAGGAAAATAGTGCTTGTAGTACCTGATCCAATAGCTTTGTAGTGTATGTTTAGCGAGTAGGTTTCTAATGTAATAATACCAATACAATAATTAATAAAGTTTTTGTACGGATTAATAGAAGTTTTCTTGAGTTTTAGATCAATTGTAACTATTACACAAAACAAATCCAAATGTATCCGTCTTTTTATCTGATGTTATTAATCCCCGCAACTTTCGTTTCCAAAATGTATCACACCACTCAAGTGTGGTACTCCAAAGTGAGGTACATTTACTCCATACAATTTAAATACATTATGTTAAATACTTATCCTGAGAATGCGTAAATCTAGCAGATTTAGCGCATGATGTGCCATTTTAGTACAAGTAACTACGCGCACACTCAGTCAACTAAAATCGTCGTCGGTAGAGTTGCATACGGTAACGTAGTAGTGCCAAATACAGAATTATTTTTGTTAGAAGAAGAAATAATCACCATATCTAGTGCCTTAAATGTCCCAAAGTATATCAAACCGAGCCATGAAAACGATACTATACAGGATGAGTCACGGTGTTAGCAGTTATCTTTAAAGAAGGAAAAGAGTATTTAATACAAAATTTGTTTTGCGTATCATTTTCTGGTTACGCACGTCCATGGTTTAAATTTTGAATCAAATATGAAGTATGGGGAGTTCTTTGCAATAATATATTCCCTGGACTGAAGGCGCGGTCTGTACACCGTGCATCTGTACATAAGGTTGGCCCAAAAATATTTTTTTCCTTTCTTCAATTCGTTATACCGCGAAAAAGATGCGAATTAGGGAGGCTAAGAAGTAGTAAAAAATAATTAAAATCAGTTTATATCATCCGGTTGCGCATGGGCTCAAACGTTTGCCAACATTTGGAAAAATTCACATTTTTACGAAATTTTTTTAACACAAACACGAGGAATACGTGCAGATTGACAGAGTGGCGTGGCGCGGCGGCGAGACTGGTCGCATAGAGTGGTGACCTGCGACCCTATCATGGAGGAAGGACCCTATTCTCGTCATCTTTTTGAAACGAATGCGAGTTTTCTCGTATGGTTAGGTGGGCGTAGTGGGGGTATCAGCGGTTCCCCTCTGGAACGTATCTATGAGCAAATTAGGGCAACCGCCGATATCCCCACTCTCACCTAACCATTCGAGAAAACTCGCATTCGCTTCAAAAAGATGACGAGAATAGGGTCGCTGATAGAGTTACGACTAGAGATTTTGTTAGATTTGACAGCTGTCTTGCGAGCGGAAGACCTTAACCGATTTGAACCATTATTTTTTCTAAATCATTATCGGTTCGAGTATGAACCGACTAGAGCTATATAAACATTTTTTATTTATTTTTTACCTGTCTTTGTTTCCCCATTTCGCAACTTTTCCGCGGGATTACGACTTGAAAAAAGAAAAAAAAAGCGTTTTTTCGGCCCATCCTACAGTACACCACAATCGCGCAGGTAAACTGTTTAGCAGTGTGACGTTTGCACAGGTCGTGCTTTTGGGTTTGCGCGAGCTATAGTTTTACCGGCCTAAAGCCGGTTACATATGCCCATACTTGTCAAATATCAAATATTTGCCAAATGTCGAATTTTTGAAATTATCCGGCTCTATTCATTTTTTTGCGAGCCCGCTACAAATCCCTTGCCACCGGGCAGCTCAGGTTTTCCATTTAAAATACTAATAAAATGCACTATTTTTCCTTTTTTGTTACTTGTCGGATTTAGAAGAAAAGTTGCAGGAGACTATCAGAAATTGTTCAGAACTCCCAAGGGAACAAATTGACCACTACTTTTTGTTTCACTAATCCCACCCTCCCCTGCAGTACTCTAAATATGAGGCACATATTTCCATATTTACAATGCTACGTATTTTTTGATTATTTTGTCCGAAATTATAATTGGTTTATTGGCATCTTTTTTTCTATTTATGAATAATTTGCAATTGTTTAAATAAATACCATTGGTTTAAACAAAAGTATACAATACACCTAAGATTTTTTTAATATTTTTTTGGAGAAATTATTAGTGATTGATTAACCGCATCATTTTCGTAATTTGTTAATTAATTTGAAATTGTTTAAACAATTCTATTTGTTTAATAAATAATAGACAGTGCTACGTATTTTTTAAAATTTGTTGGCTGATATGATTATTATTGGTAATTGGCTTGTATTTTGTCATTTAATTTGCAATTGTTTTAACAAATACCTTTTGTTTACAAATTATACCAAATTATTTAATGCTACGTACATATTTTTCTATTTTTTGCAGAACTTATTATTGTTATATTATTGACATGTTTTTTTTTGTAATTTGTTAATTAATTTGCAATTGTTTAAACAAAAATATATATTGTTACGTATATATTTTTACCCTTTCAAGTTATTATTGTTAGGTATATTATTGGCATGTTTTTCGTAATTTATTAATTAATTTGAAATAATATGCACCAATAAAGAGTATTTAAATATCATAATATATGAAACGCATATAAATTGATTTCGGTTATGTGAATAAAACCTCTTGCTGCTTGCTTTGTTTTACATAAGATACATGTTTCGGCTTATCACAGCCTTCATCAACGTTAACTTGTCAAAGGAGAAACAGAATAAAACCAACTTATAAGGACTGCGGTTGATATACGGGTTGAAAATTTATATGTCTAAGCGAAATACCGTTCTTATTTATTCTTTTAAAGGCAAAGACACGATCGTATGTGAATGCGTTCAACGGATTTACAATATCGCTATGGTCTATGGTAAATAAATTGATTATTTAATTTTAATTATTTTTCTCAAAAATCAGAACGGTACATACAATGTGTTAAAAGAAAGTTGGCTACAAATCTTCTTAATATTAATTTCTCAAAAAGAATAATTCTTAGCAAAAAATAAAATTAAGTTGAATAATCAAGCATCAGATTTCAAAAAATTCTAGTATTCAAGGAATACAAATAAAAGTGTATACACGACATTCTCTGTATATACGTGCGTGTATTATAAGCGTATACAGTGGGCTCATAGTAGCCCAACCCTTGATAGATCTTTTAACTAAATTAATTTTGCTTATAACTTATTTTGTTTGACAACCTTGCGATATTGTTAAGACCAGGTTCTCGTTAATTCTTTTCAGATACGTTAAATTAATGTCCTCCTCTCCATATGGTGTTTCTAAAATTGTTACCATATTCCAACTTTCTATAACCCTGTGCAGCTTCCAAACGGTACATCTACGGATTCCTTTTCTCATCAAAAGTTGATTCCTCTGTGAATATGCTGAAGAAAGTGAAAAAAAAAATATACCGCGGAATGGAGCTAAAAATCTTTTTCGAAACCTTACTATATCATCATCCCCTTAAATAGACTATAAGATAACCAAAATTACGCTGTTAAACTTTCAGGTTTAAGGAAACTCTTACAGAATTAGAACACAAGCCTGTGAGGATAATTTAAATGATTTTCCACAACTGACCGCTCACTGTATACTTCGGTATTTTAAAATAAGTACATACTATCTATGGATTAGTAGCATGGATTATTTGCTAACATATCAATACTACCCAAATTAGTACTTACATGTGACGACGTCCTATTCATACCTATTGGCCGTGGTATCATGGCTACCCCGTCTCCGCCAAACATAAACTGTCGACACACACTTTTTCTTACTAATTAACACCACCTCATAGGTAACACCTAGTCTGATGACTATCTAGCTATATTAATCTAACCTAAATTGCTACGTATATCGATATTAAGTGTTCCTCATTGGTGTAACTTAAATTTAGTTTGGATGCTGACGCTTTAAACGTCACACACTGCACGTTGCTCTGCTTTGTTCACCTATCACTTACATAACACTGTGCTCTGCTTTTTTAACATCACTTCACCAACTTAAAAGGTTTAGTTCTTTTGAGTCTTCGCAAACTGTCACAATTGTCAAGAAGCTGGATTGCCTCAACATTCGTGTGCTGGAGAAGTCTGTTCTGATGATTCTCTGCAAACTTTCCAATTGCGTTGGTTACTAATTCCATCTCAAGATCCCTGTGGAGATTTCTGTTTATTATATACCAAGGTGCACCCACGATGTTTCTTAGCACCTTATTTTGGAAGCGTTGAATAATGGCGATATTGCTTGGCTTAGTGCAGCCCCACAGTTGGATACCATAGGTCCACACAGGTTTAAGCACCTGCTTGTAAAGTAGGAGTTTCATATATGTCGACAAAGCCGACTTCCAACCAATAAGCCAGTAGATTTTCTTGTATCTTATGCCCAATTCTTCTCGTTTCTTTTTAACGTGTGCTTTCCAGCGAAGCTTGGTGTCCAGCGTCATACCGGAGGTATTATGCGGTGTTGGAGTAGGGTACGGCAGTGTTATTTATTTTCACTGGAACGTGTTGTATTCGCTTATTGGTAAAATTTATGTGAACAGATTTGGTTTCGTTCAATGCAATTAGCCATCGTTGCATCCAATCACTAATATTGTTGACGACATTCTGCAGTTTTAGCGTTGCTCCTTCAACATTTGTATCTACTGCCATGATTGCAGTGTCATCGGCAAAAGTGGCAACAGTAACACCATCTGGTTGCGGAAGATCATATGTATAAAGAAGGTAAAGAGTTGGGCCAAGTACACTACCTTGTGGTACTCCAGCTTTAATACTTTTGAGAGTTGAGTACTCATTATCTTGCTTTATACGGAAGTATCTGTTAGAAAGGTATGATTTTAATAGTTGGCTATACAAGGGTAGTATCCGTTCCAGCTTATAGAGTAGGCCTTCGTGCCAAACTTTGTCGAAGGCTTTTGCCACATCCAGGAATATAGGAGGAGCATACCTTTTTTTCTTCTAAAGTTCGTCCTATTATCATTGTTATTCTGTGTACCTGATCAATTGTCGAATGTGTGTTTCTAAATCCAAACTGATGAGCGGGTATAATGTTTCTTTCATCTAAGATTGGCTTCAGTCGTTTTGCAAGTAGTTTTCTAGCAGTTTGACAATGTGGGCAGTAAAGAAATTGGCCTGTAGGAGGATGGTTCATTTGGTGGTTTTCCTGGCTTGGGAATCATCACTACCTCCGCAGTTTACCAAACAGTTGGCACATATTTAAGCCTAAATGCTGGGTTGCACAGGTTTGTTATCTTAACTATGGCTTTTTTAGGTATTTTTTTATTAAATCTCACCTGTTATTAGATCAAACCCAGGTGACTTTTTGGTATTCATTTATTACATCTTTAGGGGTAACGGGAGGTATTCGATTCCCTTCGATTATTTGCAGAATTAGTCGTTTCTGCCATTCTGTCTTCATTTGGAGTGAAGGATTGTTCCAAGTAGTCGGCAAAGACTATGGCTTTGGCTTCGTCATTTCTAGCTCAGGTTCCATCCGGTTTTTTTATAGGCGGAATTTGTGCGATTGATTTTTTAAGTCCTTTAGTCGCCTTCCATAGAGAATAATCTTTGCTTGCGTCACTTGTCATTTCTTCGAGGCTTTTGTTTATTGACTCTTGCTTAATCTCTTGAATCGTTCTACGTAAGTCCTGAGTTAACCAATTTAATTTAGTTTTGATTGCTGAGTCCCTGGTTACCTGCCAACGTTTTCTAATGTCTAATGTCGACAAACACTCGACAAATATTTGTACATTTTCCGAATATTTGATATGTACCAAATGCCAACCACTACGCATCACATGTGCCTCCTTTGCTCAGGTCTAGGCTCGTTCTATAGTTGTATTGTGTATGGATAAAGCATGCACGTGACCGTGTGACATACGCACTCATCCATACTGCTAGTACCTAAAGATGGCTAAAAACAATTTTGAAAACCATTATCAATTACCACAGGCGACTTCACCTTAGTGGATGATCTCCCTAAGCCCTAAGGAGTTCAAACAACTAGGGCTTTTGAAAACAATAACACCGCTTCCATGTGGGTTAAGATATCCTACTGTAAATCGAGAGGACACAATAATAACATTCCTGTAATCGAAAGTGAACCTTATTGTAAATAAAAGGACGTATTGCATTCTGCCAAGTAAATATTAAATTTAATTTCAAATATAGGCATATTTCTTTGGTAATACTATAAAGGAACGGATAGAAAAATACCCCTTCGGCAAAAAAAACGATCACCCCTATATCACAAGATTATTCAATTTCACCCCCTCTGTTTTATGTCGTATTTTATGCACGACTCCGTGAAAAAAATAAGATCGTGACACGACACCGTGTGCTCATAACATATCGAATACAAGAATAAAAAGGCGATGACATTTGACGCGAACCTTTTAGACGTGGATTCGGGCCGAAACGTCGTCGCCTAAGTTGAGCTGGGCTGAGCCGAGCACCTCTCCACAGATATTCCCATATATCAACAGCGCGACGCGTCGGCGATATATTGAAATTGAATACCGGCAAACAAAAACCGGGACGCTTCTGCCACCTCTGACACACTGCTCGAACACCAATATCCACCAGCGGAGTACGATGGATTTATGGACACTGTGTGCGACAGAAATTAAGGGAACATTCTGGTGTAACCACATTAAAATAAAACCGTTCTTAGAATTTCTTATCCATAGAATTCATAGACATATCAAAATATATTTTAGCTTAATTTGGCTTCCAAATTTCCAAGAAATTAGTTGAGTGACGCAACGTTCAAAAAATTAGATGACCAAACGGTTGCCACGATATCTAAAGAACCAATTGGGTAAAATAATAATAAAACTAGTAAGACAATTATCTTCAGTCGTGCTGAAGTAAAGATACCCCCCCACCGTAAAATATATATAAAAAAATTAAAAAAAAACAGGTAAATTGATTTTGCCCATTCACGAACTTGTCCTTACTTTGTAAGAGATAAGCTAAAAGCTTGTATACCAAATTTTAGATCAATTGCTTCAAAATTACGGACAGACGGACAGACAGACGGACATAGCTAGATCGATTCAGTTTTCAATTCTGATCAATTCCATATATATGTCTATATCTGCCACGCCTCCTTATGGGTGTTACAAATATTGAATCAAACTCAATATACCCTCACCACATTAAATGTAGGGGGTATAAAAATGACCAAAATTTCCTCATTTTTTTTTATTTTAATGTTTTAATGAATCAGCTTGACCTTAATTATCCTGTTTATTAGAAACATAAATAACATTATTTTATTATACCACAAGTACCAACTGTCATGTCACAACATGAGTATTTATGGTCAGATGTCGAAGTACTCCCCAAGCACAGAGCATGATTTATTCTGGCAGTGAAAGCGAAGCAAGATTTCAGTATGTTATCTCAAAAATTAAAACAATTGTTTACGCGACGTCATTTTTCCCTATATTAACAAAAAGCAGTAGGTTTATAGTTTATTTGATCCAACACTCTATAACCAAACTTCTATAACGTCGAGTTATTGTTTTGCGCGTGTTCAAGTGGTAAAAAAGCAGATGTTTTACAACTTTAACACTGTTTTGCGTTAAAACTAGAGCCAATTCACAGATTTGGATTTTCGGGAACAAATCCTATCGAATTCAATTGTCATTTTTCCGACAACATTTATTAGGCCAGTGCAATGTATAAATAAAGGAAGAAGCCTACGCGCGCTCCTATAAAAATACGTATAAAATATATGCCATCAGATTTCTCGCTGCATGGTCTTAAAGGAGAAGGTTCAAAGTTTTATTTAATCCTACATAATATAACCATCTACTACATTACCTTACTGTTTTGCATATGTTAAAAAGTAGCAAAAAGCGCGTTTTTTTTGCAGTTTTTACGCTGTTTTTTGCGAAAGTCAGAGCCAGTTCACTATTGCTGTGTTCAGATTCGGTTTCCTGGGAAAAAGTCCTAACCGAATCTGTTGTCATTTGTCCGGCATTTTTTTTGTTGGCTTTTTTGTGAAATTTGAGAGCGATCATCATACAGTATTTGTTTTGTTTTACAACAATAAATTTACACACCACAAGGAAACCATTGATTAATTTTTGAGTCTAGATATTACAGCATTTCACATATTTCCAAGTACGAAATTTGTGCAAAATGCAAAAACTCAGCTAAGTTACTATCCAGGCATTTTCGTACAATCTGAATCTGAAAACAGAATATTAAAAATAGTGAGTAGTTTTGGCAAAAGAAGAGGATTTTTTGGAGTTTTAAGTGCTTTCCTCAAAATCTAGGATAAGGGCTGTTTAAATTTTTTATTTCAGATTCAGTTTCTGCGGAAAAGGGCAAACCAGAAGTAGTTATTACTTGTTAGATTTTGTTCATTAGTGGTCAGGATAATTACGTAGCTTATAGCATTGTATTTTTACCAAATTAAGTATTATTAAGTTTATTGTAGTAAAACCAAACAGATTTTTTATTATTATATTTTTTAATCACAGTTATTCTCGATTTTGAGCCTTTTGGGGAACGAACGTATTAATATGTATTCATCGATCTCAAATTTCACAGGAACTAACTATGGATATAACAAAGAAAATTAAAAGTGTCCTGCAAGAAAAAAATAAAAGTTGAAAAATAAGAACCACCCTAGTCATCAGATTTCTTTGAAAAACTAATTACTTACATGTAGATTGGAATAAAACAAATTGTTTTATTGTGGACTAAGTTCATTTAGATCATAATCCTTAAACGCGATCGATTTCGGCTGAAAGCCATCTTCAGGCGAAAATATAAAAAGATATATAACATAAACAAACAGTCTAAAAGTATTCTCTATACACAAACATAAATGTGTAGGTCAAATTGAGAACGTTCGAAGCTAAAGAAGAATATCACAGCTTGAATCCTTATTTAGTGGAATTAACGAAAAATGATGTATGGAGGTTACCGTCATAAAGATAAAAAACTAGATAGAAACTAGATAAAAACTAGGTTGACGCTACTATGCCCTTTGCTGGTTATCAGTTGTCTGTGTGGAAAATATTTCACTGAACCAAAAAAAATTGAACAATTTTCGAAACGTTGCTCTGGCGTCAGTCTATTCATAATGAATTGCCGAAAACTGTCACATTGGCTCTTGCAGAAAGCAGTGTTGCCAAATTAAAGTTTTCGCCTCTAAAATTTCTTAATGGCGACTAGACGCCAGTAGATTATTTTCTTTGGGGATATTAAAGTCACATGTCTATGCCGATAAACCCGAAACACATGAGTACTTGGAAGCCAACATTCGACTCGTGATTGCCGAAATACAGCCTGAAGTACTGCAAAGGGAATGTGAAAATTGGACCTCTAGTTTTCGCCATGTACGCACCAGTCGTGGGAGCCACATGCCCGAAATCATATTGAAATGTTAATGCCAAACAATTATCTTTGAAATAAAAGACAATTCATTAATATAATTATAAAAATATGTGTTTAATTTCAATTTAAAGTTCTCCGCCTCTAAAAAAAACATCCTTTATTATTGAAAATATGGTATGGTTTCATTCTACGCAATGTAGCTATTTATTATTCAAAGAAATAGTAGTAACGGCTAAATATTATCGGATATACGAACAATAAGAATTTGTACCGTTATTTTTTTGCCTACAGTGTAATCTTTTATTAATGTTACCGATAGAAAATATTCATTTGTTGATTTGTTAACAAATTCAGTTGTCCTATGGACTATGATAACTATCAATTATTATTCTTTTAGTTTTCAGGCTGTATAATGTGGCAAATATGTACTACACAACACTGCAAAAATGTCAACATTTCTTACAAACTGCCATCTGGCATGAAAATATCGAACGAATTTCTTGCTGAGCACGTACTCTGAACTGAAATACTGTCTGAGCTCTTCACTGAGCGGCATATTTATACGGCGAATCGGTCTGTAAGTGCAATTTGGCGGTGCGAGATTAGAATTTTTAAAAGCGTTGCAGTTTTCGAGATGCCCTCGAGTGGCTTCTCTATTTTACGAAGACGTTCAAGTAATTGGTCGCTTATAAATCGAGTTTAGAATGTCACTAGCACGCGACTGAGTTTGAAAGAAATTGGATATAACGAGCTTGTTAAAATGTCCGTATTGCTTGTGTTGAATGGTAGTTATGTAACTTTCGCGTCTACTGCATATTAACGATGGATATTGGCATTGTGGCATTGTGTCTACAATTGATGCGGACATTATTCGAATTATAAAATGGGCTATAAAATATGAAAAAAACATACAGATACATCACTTTTAAGTTGAAGCTCTAAACTTGTTTCCAGCGCATTCACCAAAATCGAAAAATGTTAATTTTACAATAAATAGAACAGTACAATAAACCTTTTTTATTCAGTTGTTGTTAAAATTAATGTTGTATGATGATAAAACGCACTCCGCTAACATAAATTTTTAATAGTCGAATTTTTAGTAAAATTTAACAGATTTGATAAAAAATACAAATTCCATGAATATACTATTATCCATTCAAATTTACAGTCGCGTTGAAAATGCGGTTTATGTGGTATATAATCTCTATATAATTATACTATATATAAAATATTTTTGATACTCGATTTTGATAAGTTGAGAAATTGTCATGTTATGTTATGTTGCTGTGTGTGAGTTTGATTGTTTGTAATTTCCCCCTAAAGCAATTATTATTTTATATTAGTTGAGTCCATAATTTTCAAATGTATAGTCAATGGTGGAATTAAAAACCTCTTTGATCCTTTGTATAATTTTATTTCCTTAGGTACCGGTTTCGATTGTTAGATCATCATCAGCCTAAATCTAAACAACACAGGAGAAATTATAAACTCTTTAAGTTATGGTTATGGACGTTATTGACAATGTTACATTAAAAAAAAAACAATTATCAAAAGATAAAGTTACAAAATAAGGTAAATATAACAAATAACTCACGGTCATATATGAAGTATAACAATTATAATTGTCGTAGAATAAAAAGACGTGCATGGCTTTGCAGAGTTGCAACGGAAATGAGGAAAAGCTTAACAATGAATATATTGGGTATGCCAAAGATCACCGACATTAAAGTTTCGTACTTTGTCCCACAGAGACCAGTCTTGAGGACATATTTGAAAAGAGGTTGATAGAGGAAAATTATCAACGTGTGTGGGGCGGAGTACGAAGCAGATCGATGTACTGTCTTGTGCTTCTGGCAAAAAAAAGCTGATAAACTTTTTTGCTTGCCTGTTGCAAGATGAATGTACCTAGCTTTGTTGCTGAGTTTTTGACTCTTTCTTCACAACTCCAAATTCTTTGCTTGACATAGCTTTGGTTTTGCCAAAGAAGGGCCCGAGTCCGTAAATGGGGCCTTAGATCATTTCCTTTGCTTCCTTCATGTCCCAGCGCTCACAGCAGATAGACCAGTGGCGGCTCGTAGCTAATATTAGGGGGAGTGCTGTTCCAGAAATGTTTTTGTCATTGTTTTAAAAAATATTCTGTTAAAGGAAAAAAGTATAAAAAGAAAATTTATTCAGAAACTTGATGAAATAAATAATTTAGGGAATATAAACGGATTTTTTATTTACTTTACATAAATTGGTACAGTTACATTAATAAATTTATGTAAAAAATACATTTTCGAAAAACTACGCTTTAACAAAATGTACTAAAATTAAAAATTTTCCATATTTTTTTAATGTTTCATGCATTGTCACCAGAAATGCATGCAAAAATTGAACTCGATTGGACAATGGGAAATAGGTTAAATATTGATTACCAGATTTATACATAACAAACAAACAAATGAAGTTAAGGTAAGCGTAGTAATAAATTTATGTAAAAAATACATTTAAAAACAAGGCTTAATGAAAAAAGCGCATTAACAGTTAAATTTTGAAAATTGTGGAAAATTTCCAAAAATTTTTCAATTTGTTTATTCCCTTATGCATTGTCATCGGCAATCTGTCCACGTGCAAAATTTAAACTGGATTGGATATTGGGAAGTAGGTAAAATATCGATTACAAGATTGTAGCAAATAAACAACTGAAGTTAAGATAAGAGTAAGTCTTCTTGTTTTAATTTGCGCTAAAGTATCAATAATTTTATCCTTGGTCTCTGGATGAAGACTGAGGACTTTTTTCTCTATTGAAAGCACTGCAATTGTTGTAACCAAAAGGCAATTGTTTTATTGCCTTTTGATATGCCATCCGCAGTTTCTAAAACTACCTTCCACCAGCCGAGGGTCGGCACGGTCGGCACTGCGGGGACAACAGTTCTCTCTAGTCTCTGTATCTGTATCCAACAGGCCCCTGCCTCGCTTGCTGCTGTTGTGCGCGCATGCGCAGAACAACCAAACAGCTCGCCTACTGGAACTGTGCAGATCACAGTTCCATACAACGATTTTTGAATCTTTTCTTAAACTGGGGGATGGCTACTGACATTAAGGATTAAGGATTATACTTTGTACAAGTATAAAGAAAGAATTAAAGGAAAAAAGACTCATTGTATTAAATGTTATCCATAATATTAAGTGGAAATAATAGGGGGTGCTGCAGTTCCACAGTGCCTATACGCGAGCCGCCACTGAGACCCTGTTTTTTGCCAGTTGTCATAAAATTGCTTGCAGCTCTAAACCCCTTTGGCTTTGCATGTGATAGATTAACTGGCCCTTCATGCTGGTTCGCTGTCTGAGTAGATTCTACCGCCTATATAATTATTCTAGAACCAAAACTACACCCTCTGCAAAATTGAGAGAAACAAATATTCAGATATAATAATAATAATAATAATAATGTCTTTATTAAACAAACTTTAAAATAGATACAAAGAAAATTCCACAAAATTTAGGGCGAGGTCCAGACATCCACAATAAGCGTGGCTCTGCTCATATCTAACCCTACAAAAATAAATATAAATAGTAACCCAACAAATATGGCTAACACTCTAACAACCAAATGCATAGCATGACAACGTACATAACACAGCACAAAACTAACCACGAGTCAACACACATTCGCCGCACACACCAGTATCCGACATCATCCCCTGTTATCGTATAAAAGATGAAATATCTTATCTCGAAAGCAACCTGGGGTAAGAGATCTATACGAATCCGGGACGTCCGTATACAAGGAATAAACCTGCCAACTAAAGGACCGTCGAAACAGTGACAGTCGGTGTGGAGGAGGCGAGATGCGGCCACGAAATCGGGTATTCACGTTGTGAACGTCCGAGCGAAAACGGATTTTATTGCATAGGTACGGAGGCGTGCCAGTGACAATGACCCGGTGGTAAAAAGTGAGGCACTGCAGCCGTCTACGATCACGCATACACAACCAACCAGCATCCCTCAACTTATGCGATATTCGCTCATACTTTCTTATCCCGTAAATATAACGCAGACAACTGTTCTGCACCCTCTGCACACGACCAATGTCCACGGCATCGATAGAACCATGATACAATGTGACACAATATGAAAAATGGGAAAGTACAAGCGTCTCGCACAGTGTCCTCTTAACATGAACGTGTAAACTTTGTCAGGAGATAGATATACGAAATTTTTGTCACGTTGGCCTAATTAAACTTTTCGGTACGATTGGTAAATTGGATATTACATATTATTTCCTTTTATCCATATTATTTTATATCAAACGAAAATGTTTCATGATGTTTTACGAGGGTCTGATTTTGTATGGGGACAATTTAACAATTTATATCGAGAAGGAATTGTATGTAATAATCATACAAAAATACGCATAATAAAACATTTAAGTATAACAAAAGCGATTCGGTCATACTTAAACTGAATTTACTTCGACGAGAAATAATTAGTTTCTAACTTCTAGGAACTTTTAGTGTTGAAGTTTTCGAAGCTCGAAGTAAAAAGGAGAACTGTACAATGTTGGCTGCCGGAATTGCGCTGAAAGGGCAAAAATTGTATGTTGGAGAGGCAATTATAACGCCTTGGAGCGATACCAGAGACCGCTAACGAGCTTGCGTTGTCACCGTACAAACGTCAAAAGAATATACTACCCAGTAACTAACAAGATAGAAAACGTAACAGTGGAGTAGCTATGATAATAAAATTTAAGCTTGTTACGAAAAACTAGCGTTCACTTTTTAGTTCATAAATAGAAGATAACTTTTTAGTTATATATTATAAATTGTAAGTTTATATTACTATAATTTTTATCATCCAGAAGATATAATTTGTGGCATTTGAGCTTATGGTCAATGAATAAAACAAATGATGATGACTGTGACACAGCAATCATATCTTGTCCCAAACTAACTACGGTGTAACTAAAGTTTTCTCAACAGAAAATCGGATCATCCCGACAGTATGCAAATGTGTTGTCTTAACTAAGCACACGTACCGACTAGTCCAAATTCAAACAGATCGAAACTCCTCGAGTTGCCTTTGCTCGCCGCTAGGGGCGCTGGCAAGTTCCGAAGAAGATCTTCGAGTGCAACTTGGCTGAAGTGCATCGGGAACGTCGGAATAGAATTATGACGAACACGGCGGCGCTTTGTCTTCGAAAGGACATTGTATTCGCCACAGAAGGAATGTCGACACAGCGATGACGCATCTCATGGCGACAAATGGGCTTATTGGTAACCAAATTTTAATTAGTACGTACTGTTAAAGCTGATGTGTGTGTGAAAAGTAGCAACAAATTATTATGGCTTTTTACTTTATCAAACATAGTATGACAAAGTATTGTAACTGTGTCGAAACAGAATTTTCATATTTTAGCAGAAGTTTGTCCATTTGGGTCTCAAGCAAATTTTTGACGAAGGTAAAAAAAAATGCTGTGTGTGTGTATCCGTTTCTTGTGGCAACGATTCAGGAAGTTTCATGACTAAACTTGAACTGAACGAACTTTTGTTCAAAATTGTCCAAAGGACCCGGAGATTTATGCATTTTTTAACGATTTTGCAAATTAGCCGCCATTTCTGTAATTTTGTGAAAATAGTTAAATAATAAATTAAAGTAGAGGCAATTTTGTTTAATTTATATCTATGACAGTTTTTGGTAAAATTAATAGTTTAGCTGCATGAGCAAGTTCTATTTGATCGAGATCTCTCGTGTCTGTATTAAAACTATACCCGGTTCACGTTTAGAATAGAGCATTGGAAAACATAGGGTTATAATTTGCGGCTTGTGATTGGCTGAAAGTTGTCATGTCATTTTCGTACTTTTTGGCCTAGTTTGCATTCTTTCGAATTGTACATCAAAATCATGATAAATTCATATCCCTGGCCACATTAGATTTTTATGCTTTACAGAAAAATAAACAACGAAAACAAAAGTTTCATGTATGATTACCATTAACACTCGCGTCCAAAAAAACGGCCAACCCAAAATATATGTCAACTTTAAACTTAAATATCTTTTGAACCAATTGTCTTATTTTTATGATTTGGTAATATTTTGCAGCTTATTTTGGTGCTGGAATAAAGGTAAGATTTTTTTATCAAAGTTTGCAGCAATCTGTGGGGTGTACATGATACAACCTTATGTATTAAGTTGAATCAATCAGTAGTAGTTGTCGTTCATTTCGCGGTTCACTTCGAAGGGTCTATCGAAGATATGTGACAGTGACACAATATGAAATCTATCGCTTTTATCACACAAATATGTTCATGTACACACAACTTGGATCAAGGTTCCATCATCCATGATAATAACCCGTGAATCGAGCTAAACATTTCGCAAAACAACACAAACACAGCAAAGTGCAAGATACATGAGTTATTTTTTAGGTAATGTAGCTGTCACTGTCATCCGAATTGTCATAATCGAGAGCCTGTGATTGGTGCACTTAACGCACGGATTCTGTTAAGAGGGGCGTTTATCCATATACCAGTTACATGGAAAACACGGCGCATAAAAATCAGATCGGAGTCTATTGCACTGATGTGTAAAAGTAAGGTACTGTTGGAATGTGTAAGCATAGGGCATTGTTCCAGGATAAATATAATATTCAACCGCCCTTAGTTTAATCAAGAAGTTAATTAGAGAAAAGAAGCTCTTTTTACACAATATACTGGTTGATATGCTTTTATGGTGATTAAGCCAATAGCATTAATCCCAGAACAGGAGCAAATTTATGGGTGACATTTTAAGACATAGCTCAACATAGCTCTTTCTAGACCCAGGCGTTGTCAAGTTCTTACCACCCTGTTTTTTAGGGTGAATCAAAAAAAACCTTTTTTATCAAAATTCAAAATTACAAGTTGATAAAAAGTTGTTCCTATGGACACCAATATACCACAACAAAAATTGGCCCAATTGAAAAATATTTAGATCTCCCGCAGGAGGTCTAGAGTTCATAAGAGTTGACTACAACACAGAACAGGTGACAACAACTACAGTAGCTGCCTAGTGGCAAAGGGCAGAAATCGGCTGAACAAATTAAGTAAGTATATTTTTTTTGTACACAAGGACTTGAGTACAACGGTTCACCGTTAGATGGAACCACATCCTGGGCGTACTACAGACTCAAGGCCGAGGTCGATCTCACTAGCAAAAACGCCCCTCTTAATAGAGAAAATAATCTAAATGTTCAGAAAAGATCCGGCAACTGTTTGATTCCAGTTGATGTGATGATACCCCACAGAGCACTGCAAATTTCTATTTAAAAAAAATCGTACCTTAATATTTACACCCTGTATATTAGGGTGAATCGAAAAAACCTTTTTTATCAAAATTCAAAATTACAAGTTGATAAAAAGTTGTTCCTATGGACCCAAATATACCACAACAAAAAATGGCCCAGTTGAAAAATATTTAGATCTCCCGCAGGAGGCCTAAAATTCATAATTTTCTTTAAATTGATTTTTTTTAATGAAATATTAAGTGATTTTTATTTAAATTAAAAAAGTTTAACTATAAGGTGTGAAATTAACGTATATACAAATATATTACTCTAATGCAACACGCCTGCAGTTTATTTAGATTCATAGAACCTTTAGAAAAATTACGATTTTCTTATATCGTAAAAATGTGTTTAAATGTGATAATAGTTTACTTGTCATTAAAAAAATTGAAATGAAAAATCACTTAATCTTTCATTTCAAAAAGAAATATGACAAATATTGAAAATTATAAACTGTATGCCTCTGCGGGAGACCTACATTTGTTTCAATTGGGCCACTTCTTTGTGCGGTATATGTGAATCCATAGGGACAACTTTTTATCACCTTAATATTTCGAATTTAAAAAAAAGAAACGTATTTTTCGATATACTCTAGTGACTACAGATGCGGGCAACCAAACATACACTTACCAGGCCAACAAATTTACTTAAATTTTACCTTCAGGCATGAAAAATACAAATATTTAGGGAGGCTGCTCCGTGATGCTACGTCGCCGGTTGCTGCACGGCCAACTCAAGTGACTTTGTACTTATGGTAAAATATCCTACAAAAAGAATACCACATTCCTGTTCATCTGGAAGTTGATATTTTTGCCCTTGAAACCCTCAATCAGAGTGGGCTAAAAGAATGTACACCATTTAGTGGGTTGCCATTATGGGCTGCGTTGAAATTTAGATCTAATTACAATAGCACTACACCTACACTTTTTTTGTACTGCAAGGAATACACCCAAATCAGTATTCTAACAACGTATGGCGGTATATACTACAACAGTATATACTGCTAAGTAAATACTACAGCATGTCGCAAAAATACGCTTAAAATATCTTCTTTCGTTCTACATTCTGGTTGTATTACTCTGTTACTTAATGAACGTTCTGAAAAGCTTTGACCAAACTTGTTAACTCTGTTAATCCCTTCAAGCTGATTAAAATACAATCAGTTTCAACTAAAGCTAACTTTTATTTCTCTATCCTATACCGTACGAATTAAGGAAAACGGAAAATTACGGATTCAATTTCCCTATTTGTTGTCTTCAGATTGCGCCATTTTTGCTGTAGTGGAGTTTAGTTTCAGCTCGAATTGTCGTCCAATTCACCCAGTTTGAAGCGTTTATTTACTCGCATAATAGATTCAATTTTCTTTTACTTTTATGGCATTTTATGAATTACTTATATGATAATTACTGAGTCAGTAACTGGTGTTAAAATTTTACAAATTTTAAATTATATAATATTTATATATATAGAGCACGGTACTCTATTAGTTGGATGATAACCATGATTCCGAAAAACTGACAGTTTCGGCGATAATATCAAGATAATATCAAGTGATTTCTCCTTCTCGCGTCCTACATTTTTTTGTAGGTGTGATATTGGTGGGAACTTTTTAGGTTTTGTTTAAAACATAAATATAAAGAAGGCAGAAACAAAATTTGCAGAATCATTCGAAATTGGCTGCTGGTTTTTTGGTTTGTATGTCAGCTTTTCCACAAGTATCTTCAAAAAGAAAATGCTGTTTCTTGCAAACTGTAAAACATAGAAATATTTCCTGCATATCACTTGATAAGGAAAAGTGTATGTTTTAAAATGTTATAAACCCCTGTAGAACTTGTGATTAATAACACACAACGACGATTTAGTTGGTTATAAGGAATTGTTATATATATTAAAAAGGGCATAAAATACACTACAAAATAAAAAATAACAAACAACAAAGTGGAAATAATAACAATCTTCCTGAACAACTTGCAGACATATGTAACCGTCGTATACAAACCTCCCCAAATAAATTTTCTGCAACTGAAGTATGCATTGCAGAATTCTATTATAAATAGAAAGCGACAGCACATCGTTATGGGAGACTTCAACATCGACATCGGCGAACGGAACCATACCAACAAAGACTACAAGATAACACTAAGGGAAGAACGATATGAAGTAGTGAACAAGGAAGACAAACAAAACTACACAAGATCAAACATAACTGGAAAGAACACAATATTAGACCATGTAATAACAAACAACATACAAATGATAGAAGACCTAGAAATTGTACCAACAAATATCTCAGACCACTACCCTATCATCACAAAAATGAAAACCAACAACAAACTTAAACTAAACTACACCCATCAAGAACGTACAACAGTAGATCACGACAAGATACGATTAGAAATGAGCAAAATACGAGAAATACATATAAGTGACTTCGATCAACTATCCGGCAAACTTCAGGACATAATAAAAAACTGCAGGACGACTAAAAAGATTAAAGGACGATCCGAGTGCCCCTGGATAAACGAAGAAATCATCAGATTGATAAATGAAAGGAACAAAACACACAGAAAACACAGAAAAACCCCAGACAACAACTACCTGAAAGAAAAGTATAAGAGACAAAAAAAAAATAACAAAAAATCGGCTGAATTCGATTTTACAACAGATGAGGAGGTAAGGAACGTCATACACAAACTTAAGAACAACAAAGCACCTGGACTCGATGAGATTACCACTACAGCAATTAAGACAAACAGCGACATATTAACACCAATATTAACAAAATTAACTAACAACACCATTACCGAAGGCTACTACCCAACATCAATGAAAACGGCAATAATCGTACCAATTTTCAAGAAAGGACAAGCATGTAAACCTACATCATCATTAACATCATCATTAAATAAAATTCTCGAAACCATAGTAAAGATACGTCTGGAGAAACATATTAACAAACACAAAATAATAAATGACCGGCAATATGCATTTCAGAAAAATTCTGGTGCAGCGTCAGCAGTGTTGGACCTGATAACATATATTGCGCAAAAAATGGATAATAGAGAAACTGTTATTACTATATTTGTGGACATGAAAAAAGCATTTGACACAGTGAAGAGAGACAGATTAATAAAAAAAATAGAAGCTACTGGAATAAAAGGAAACAATTACAATTACTGAGCACATATCTAGAAAACCGCCAACAGATTTCCGGACTATTCAACTTATGGCGTACCACAGGGAGGAAATATACCTCCCCTGCTACACATCTTGTACACCAATGACATTGCAGAACTGGGCATACAGGGAAAACTGTACATGTATGCGGACGATATATGTATTGCATACGCAAACAAATCTGGAAAAAAACTCCAAGATGCAATCAATACAGACATGCTCAAACTAGAAGAATGGTGCAAACAGAACGTCTTGACAATAAATGAAACAAAAACAAACTACTTAATTTTCAACCCCACTAAGACCAAAATAGAAATAAGCGTGAAAATACACGACAAGCTCATCAAGGAGATTACCGATACAAACTATCTGGGACTCCACATCCAAAATAATTTAAAATGGGACAAACACATAGCAAAAATTATCCACAAGAACGCTCGGACTATTGCTGAAATCCGTAAAATCAGTAAATATGTCCCTAACCACCTGAAGAAAGCAATATACAATGCCCTGTTCGTCTCCAATATAACATATCTGCTGACAGTATGGGGAAACACAACAAAGTCATATACAGGCAAAATACAGAGACAGCAGAACAAAATATTAAAAATTTTGTACAACTTACTACGACTAACCCCGACCACGGAAGTTATGAGAATAACAAACGAAATAACAATAAAACAACGAATTACACTTAATAATATAAACCTACTACACAAGATTGATAACAAGCTGACAAAAACCGACATCGTATTCCTGAAATCAAACAATATCCATAATTATCAAATACGGACAACAACAAACTTTCGAACGCACAAATATAAAAGATGTAAATACTCACAGGCAATAACTACAAGAACAATAGATATATACAACAAGATACAAAAACACATTAAAAACCTAACATACCAAAGCTTTAAACTAAAGATAAAATATATGCTTATGTACGAACAACTGAGAGTATGACAAGAACGTGAACACCGCAAACTTAAATTACAAACATCGTAGACCTTCTATACCGCCCACTGAGAAGAGGAAACTCAGCACTCAGATGGCCGCCGAAGGAACGGGAGAGTGCATATCCAAGTATTTAATATACGTATTATATGTACTATCTTATAATGTATTGTATTTTATATGCATTGTCAATAATAAATATGATGTTTTGTTAAATAAAAAATCGCAACGGTACAGGCCACGTACCATACTTAATGTATGTCACTGAGATATCTGCTTAGGTATATGTTACGGTATCATATTTCTTCGAAAATATTCTGTAAGGCCAGAGAGATACATTGGAAATTAAATTTTAAATTAAAATGTGTATTCACTCAAACAAATTTGACGTGTCCGAGGCTATTAAAAATAACTATTAAAATAATCACAGCTACACAAATATTTGTACAAATTTTATTGACAACATTGTGCTAACCAGTGAAAAATTAATATTTAAATATTTTCAGGATATACGCTTCTGTAGTAGACAATGTAAAATATATACCTACCTACTATCTCAAAACCGTAAAGGTATTATGTTCAGAACGTTTCGCCTAGTTTTTATCTTCCAGAAACGACAAGAAATAATAAAAAAAGCTCCGACCACTGAAAGCATCCTGGCTAATATCCTCTGCTAATTAATTTCGGCCGTTTTAACATTTAATTCAGTTACTTGACTTCCAACTTTTTGGATCTCTCAATTTTCATCTCCTTTTTCTTCATGTTCTTTATGACCATCACAAACCAGTACATTAAGGCTACCAAGATACGCCCGTGATCAATTTTTAATGCTTGGTTAACCTCCTCAGTTGCTTAGCTGCCAAAGTTTGCCCCAGGGTGCTTGTTCGATGCCGAAACTTCTCCTATTTACATTTTAGGGTGAGCGCCGTCGATACAAAGGACTGAAAGTTAGGGGGCGCCACAGGACGAGGATTATTCCTGCCTTCTGCCTTCTCTCGCAGACCCTCATCCAATCGGCAAAAAGTCATTACATTGATTCACGCGTGCTGGTAGATAGATAAGTGGTGCGATTGTGCTGAACTTTGATTGATGAGTTTTTCTTTTCGTATTGACGCAGTGGATCTGGAGTGATAAGAACTTCTCGAGTTGGGGTGGTAAACAAAACATTTTGTTTTTAATAAGTTAATTTTAATGTGGAAGAAAATACCAAATTCGTAATATGTTTATAGTCGTGGAGGATTGGACTAATTTATTTCGAAATAATTATATCGTTAAAAATAATTTTACTCAAACCTTCTTCAAACTATTCTTATGACTTAAACGTCTTATAAGTCTATCTAATAAGAAATTATGTGTTTTCAATCCCAGTTTAAACAATTAACAGAGTTCAGGTACACAAAATTCAAACATTAACACTGTTTGTAGTATAAACTGAAAGAAAAACACCTTAAAGATCTCAAAATTAAGTGATGGATAGGTATTTATATTGAAAATAAATGATGATGATTAATCAGCAATGATTTACAGACTTGTATTGACTTTAACTGTTTCAGATGCTAAACGGTGTATTTCACAATAATTCGTAGTAGTAAAGAGACGGCTAGAAAAGTGGGCTGGAGAAGCTATTTAACTAAAAATAATATAAAAATTATCCACTTGAACCAGGACTAAATGGAATATTGGCTATTATTTCAGTTGGAATGAGATTACACACTTAATTAACATTGACGAACTACGAGAGTGATTTGCCAAAATGAAGACCGGACGAATTCCTTTCAAAAAACAAAACTTTGGTGTCCATTTTTTGCAAATGTCTTTGTTTATAAAGTGCATCGGATATGGTTAAAATCCTAATCGTGTAAACTTTGTATTCTAATAAATTTAATAATTAGTAATTACATATTTGGTAATGTAAAAGATGCACTAACTACTAGTAATGAGCATATCGGTAGTATTTAAAAAATCGATATTTATTAGTATTCGACTAATTCGCAAAATCGTATGAATGAAATTATAGATAAAGGTATTACTTATTGTGGTAATGTATGTGAATTAATGATTGTTGCTGTATCTACGCTACGTGATAAATTATCTCTGATTGATGTACTCAAATAAGTAAAGGAGAAAGGTATTTATCGGGCAATTCCGTCATGCGAAGATCGAAGAAGCAACCGTAGACACGTGTTTCGGACTATTAGTCCTCATCAGTACGGTATCGTCTACGGTTGCTTCTTCGATCTTCGCATGACGGAATTGCCCGACAAATATCTTTCTCCTTATATATCTCACCGTCGATTAACCAGCTTTCCTCCTTTCAAATAAGTACAGTTTTGAGTGAAAAATGCATGTAAGATATTGATATTTTTATGTGAAATTTTGTACCCTTATAGAAGAAGGTGCAACTTATTGATATATTATGTGGTATTTTAACCTCGCCGTAAAATAATTGTAAAATCCATCAATTTTATGTCAGATTCAGTAACAGATTTGTCAAAAAGGAACAAAATGACAAAAATCTATATACCTTTTATCTACGACTAAAATATAATAAGTTCATTGCATACGTATCTATGACTATATAATCCCCATTATGATACACACCAATGATTATAATGCCACTAGCGTTGTATAATAATAACAGTTCGTTCAAATAATGACTTCATTAGTTGAACAAACTGTCATCATTATACCACGCTAGTGTCAAAGTCTGTCAAAACCTACGTGGATGACAGATATGTGACAGTTCGCCTCGCCATCATTGACAAATACATTTAAAATATTTGATATAAAATTGAATTTATGAGTCGTAGATAAACCATCGTTTTCGACTCGCGACAACTTCGACTCGCGACGACGTCGTATTGGACTCGCACACAACGGATATAAATCGCTCGCATGTTTACACGCTCTCCTATGGCTCGCGTATAAACTTCATGCTCGCGATTTATATCCTTAGATATATGCTCGTCAAATAATATACTTTTATTACCTTTATTATTATTTTTATTATCTTTAATTTGGTGTATAATTTTTACGATTTTGTAACTAATAGCCTTTAATAATCGTGTATTAAAAGTTGATTATTAGAAATTTATTATTAAAAATCTATTATTAAAAGTCGATTATTAACAATTTATTAAGAATTTATTATTAAAAATCGATTATGAAAAACCGATTATTAAAAATTATTATTAAATGATTTTAAATAAATTAAATTTTAATTTAAATGATTATTAAAAATAATCGGTTTTTCATGCAAAAACCTCGATTATTTCAAAAATCGATTATAATCGATTATGTAATTCGCAAGCGCCCATCACAACTAGCTAGCTTATATTGAATTATGTGTAGTAAGTGGAGTAAAGTAAGTATATAAACCACAACTTGTGCCACTGACATTCGCCATGTTCAGCGGACTTACTGGTGACATACCGGTAAGTTACCGGTGGATTAGCGGCGACCATAATCGAAATAGTCAGCCTGGATTCATTCCTGAAGTTATTTTTCGTGTCACGACCGCTTTGAAAGTGGCACAAAGAAGTTCAGGATCGCATTCAGGCTAAAAATTCCGATTATCGCCACCGCTGATCCACCGGTAACTTACCGGTATGTCACCGTTGACTCTGCTGGACATGCCCATTAATAATGGCAGCAATTAGATTCAATGTACTACAAGACTGTGTCATAAAAATATTTATCTACGACACATGTAATAAGTTCAATGCAAACGTATCTATGACTTAATTACTATAATTCATACCATGATACACACTTATTATGAAGACAGTAGCGTCGTATAATATTGAACTATTATCATTATACAAAATTACTGTCAAGTCTGTTCAAATACCCATGTAGTTAACAAATAAAATTAAAATATTTTATATGAAATGGAATATAAGTCACAGATAAAACGGCGTATTCGACTCGCACATAAAGGATATATATATATATATATATATATATATATATATCGCTCGCATGTTTACACGGTCGCCTAAGGCTCGCGTATAAACTTCATGCTCGAGATTTAATTCCATAATTATGTGCTCGTCGAATAATATACTATTTCTTAATCACATGTGACAGAACAAACCAACTTTATGTTTTTAAATCAAGTAAATTTTAAATTATAAGAAACATTTTTGTTAGAATTGTGATGCTTTTTAACTTTTCTTGCATCACACAGCAAACTTGAAGTTAAAAGCAACCATAAAACTTCAAAGTTCACACATGTGACAAGTTTTTTAATTGCTTCCAGAAGTCAATATCGTCGACCCATGAGCACTAATATCACCTGATTTATCCCCAATAAGGAACCTCCCTTGGATACAAAAGCTTAAATTGACATAAACGATCTACTGGAATATATTCCACGACCGGTCAGAGAGTGTGTAAATAGCTGGGACCGACCGATATATTATTGTAAAATTCAATTCAAATTTAATTAATCAATTTTTCTTGTTCCCAATGATACAAATAATCTGAAATCTAAAACTAAAAAGAAGTCTAATCTTATACTTTACAAGTTACATACTATCGTTTTCCCTGTATATAAGAACAAATGCATCTTAAGATCATCAATCAATGTCCCGCAGTGCTCCAAGATTTACACAATTTTAATCCCTCAAAATGCCTACAAAGCGTATCGATTTTAAAATAAATTGAGTATGAGACAAAACGCGATAGTAAATTATGTTCACGATGATTAACATAGCGTACGCACCTGGCTCTATTACGGGCTATAAATAATTTTCACCCCTTTCCCGAGCGTATAAATTATGCTCGGGCATCGGGTTTATATTACCCGTAAATCACACGTAAAACATATTTATACAAAAAGTTTGTTTTAGTACGTGTTTCCTCGGTGAGGCCAAACATGACCCTGTCGCGTCATAAAGACTGAACTTTGTGACCTTAACATGCACCGGCGTGTATCGCCCGTATGCTAATCTCATTCTAAAACATACCCGTTTCACACACGGCTCGTACGTTACGCTAAAATATTCAAAGGGTGGTCCCATCAAAGTTTTAAAAGCGTTTGGTTTATGTTTATACATTGGGCGTAACTTTAAATTAGAAACTTAATATCCGCTCGTTTCTGAGCTATGTTGAATTTCTTACTATGTATTCATATGTATAATGCTAATTTTAATAGAATAACGCAAACATCTATTTTAAAAGTAACAAGAAGTAAAAATATGAATTACACAAAAACTATCCCGGCACCTTCACCATTTTGTGTACACGCAATCAGTAGAAATTTGCGGCTTGTAGATGAGAATGGGCCTTATGTTTCTACCATCGACTTTTTTTCATGCGACCCTCTAGATTTCTTCAGGTCTTTAAAAAATAGGTCCTGTAAAATGTAAATTCAATTGTAGTGTGCCACAACCCACCATCGATTCGAAGTTTAAGAAACATTTCAGTATCTTCTCTATAATTTAACCTATAACTCCAATTTAAACTTTTCAATAACAAAGTTATGATATAAAATTATCTTCCTTTAGAAAATAAACTGCTTCCGGGTTATGCCGTGTGTCAAGATTTGTTAATGCTGACGTTTCGCGAGCCATGTTGCTCGCTTCTTCAAAGCTAATTGAATACTGAAGACCTACCAAGAAAGTCTCCCTTATATACCTGAATTTACACCTCACTGCGCACATCTGGTGCTACAGCTCCATGTGTTTTTCCACCTGACCGCGTTAGGATCGATTTCCAGACCCTACTAATGTCAGTACCGTCCTCGCGATTGATGTTGTCAGGATGTTTGTAAATTTCGATGGCTTCTCTAATGATAAATTAATGGAAGAATGATTGTGTTTAGCGCGCTGTGACTATGGAACAATTACAAATTATTCATTATTCTGTCGTGTAATGGTTCATCGCTAATTCCTTCGGCATTCACATAAAACTGCAAATAATAATAAATATTTATGAAAAGAAAAATGACGGCTTACCTTTCTTACTGTATAAAACTTTTAAGTTCACTCTTTTGGAAACAAAGGCCGATCGGATCTCACATCGTTCAATTAGAATTTACAGATGAATATCTACCTTTTGCAACGTTTGCCTGGAGTTAGATGGATAACTTTGTATATGTGACCCCGCACGAGAGAATCGCCCTAACTGTCACCTCTCGTTTCGATAATATTGACTCCTGTGCTTGAAGGCGCATAACTCCAAAACTACCGAACAGAAACAATTGAAATAAAGTGTATCATACTCCTGAGTCATTTCTACATAAGTTCTATAACTGTCAACATTATTTGCCTCTCGGTGTAATCATGAGCGAGAGAGAAATGAGAAAGTGCCCCCGATTTTTGCACTTTTATATTAACGTATGTATTTCCATTTTTCTTCCTCGTAAACCGCTTGCCACACAAATTTAAATTTTTGTTCAGGTTGCATAGAGCCTCTTCTATAGCTTGGCGTTTTTGTTTTTTTTTCAGTTTTTGTGTAATAAAGATTGCGAACAAGATTTTCATGGAAGCGGATATCTCAGTAGTGAATATTAGCACGATATCGGGATATGCACGTAATCAATCGTCATATTTTATTTAATGCGACTGTAGAAACAGAATTGCATAATAATTTTTATGTAATTTTTGTAGCGGTTTAATATGAATGGTATAAATTTCGTGCAGTGTGCACTACGTCAATCGTAACAGTAAATGAAACGTAGCGGAAACGTAGCTGGGGCAGTGGAAGATTATTTAGTATGAGTACGATACGATCAGAACAATTTAATTTCGGAATTTTTAATAGTAGTGCGTGTTAAATATAAATAATGAATTTAGATGTACAATTAATTGTACCAAACAATATTTTACAAGCACGGATTCAAACGGATTCACTGATCGCGTCAAAACTCCGCATCTCGTTCGACTGCCTCTCACCAAAACCCACAAGCGATGGAAGCCGATCTACGCAAAATAATGCATCATGTTTATTTGGGTCTTAAAAATTATTCAATAGTCGGAATGCTATTAAATTCAAGGGATATGTATCGCAGTAAATTAAGATTATTTGCATGCTGACTGCGTTGTCCTGCTAACATTCGTTCCTGAGATATCGGCTTTCATCAAAATCTTGTTCGCAACCTAGATGCAACCTGAACAAAAACTGATTTTTTTTTGCGGTAAGTGATTTGAATAAATCTGAAAGACGAGCGTTAATTTAAACTTCAAAAATCGGGTACTTTTTCACTTCTCTCGCGTCATGTTTATACCGAGAGGCAAAGAATTTTTACAGTCATACAACTTATGTAGAAATGATCAGGAGTATGATATACTTTATTTAAATTTTTTTTCTGTTCAGTAGTTTTAAAGTTATGGGCCTTCAAACACAGTGGTCAATACTATCGAAACGAGAGATGGTAGTTAGGACAATTCTCACGTGCGTGGTCACATATTGAAGCTTGGAATCAAACCATAGTAGCTGCAATAGCGCCACGAATAGACTTTGGAAATTACTTAAAAAAATATGACCGAATATAAAAGATTAGAAAGATAAAGGCGACGAATTAATATTAATACAAATGTTGGTATTTTAATGGACTTTTGGAATAATTATAACAATTATACTGTTACTGTTTATTATTTTTCCTACTAGCATATGTTGTATATAAATTTCTTTCTAATAGTTTAGTGTTGGTGAAATTTAGTAGTAAAAAATTAATAAACAAACATTTTATGTATTAATTTTATTTTTTTGTATCCCTTATATCAATGTGAGATTAAATTGGGTCACAAAATATAAATATTTTAAATTTTCTCCACACATTTTTTGTCTATTGATAAATATACAAAATATCATGTTTTGCTATAGTATAATTGGTATATTGGATTAGAATAATAAAACCAATGGATTGAAATATGCGGTTTAGATTTTGATTATTTTGTATAAACAATATCAACTTTGTTTACTTTGGTACTTTATTGGATGTTATTCAAACTCAACAAAGTCAGTTATTTGGCAAAGATGCAGGTAATGCAATTTTTTATGAGAACACTTCGTGCTCTCGTTTATGTGTAGCGGAACAAAACCGATTACTTTAAAGGTTATTTTGTTACTTAAGTTACGCTTTTGTGCCCAGCTTTAGGCATTATTATTATTCTTTCCTCCGATTTATCTCGTACTCGTAGTATGCCTAAACGTGTTAAGTATATATAAATATTTTTAGATGAAAACTGTCTTCCTGTTCTGATTAAATAATAACTGAATGATGAATGAATTATATCGTCAATGTCGTAATATAATATTCGAGAATACGTATTCGAAACTTTCGGGGATAAGCTGTTGCACCCAATTTATAATTTCAAGAGCAGGTGAATTATCCCACGTCATCTCAGAGTTAATTGCTGTCAGGGTGTGGAGAGAAATCGTATAATTAATTTGAGTTTAATGTCCCAGCGCTGAGCAAAAACCCGGGTCCATTAATTTTCATTACGGGGGCGCCGCGGAAAAAGTTGGCAGTTGTTTTCCTCTGTAGACAAAGGGTCTCGAGTCGACACTATATACAGATGATCTGGGCCTTCGCATCTGTCCTTCCCTTCATTGCTAAAGTTTCCTACTGTTGTCACGCTTCTGAAACCTCCTGTTTGCCCTCATTTGAAACTACTTAAGCAAAAAAATATTACGTTTTCTACCTTGTACGTTCTCAGCTGCTTTCATTATGTGCATATATTTCCAAAGATTCCAGTGTGAACCAGGCCAACTCACCACGCCAATTTAATTTCTAAATTTAAAATCTAGATTTGGAGATCAACAGATTTAGTAACAATATTTATAAACTGTGATTATAGCTCATGTAATTGACCACCAGTAGTACTCTAGTCTAGATACAATATACTTCAATTGTGAATTTTCTTTACAAATTGTAATTTAATATTGAATATATCATAAAATACTTTTCTAAATATTTTAGAAAACAGTTTGTGTTACTGTTTTCCGAAAGTATAAAGGCGAGATGAAAAGGGCCTCATGTCTTTTGTAAAAGTTTAAAAAACATGATGAATTTCTATAGAAAATGGGAAAGACTTTTCGTTCATTGTTCCGAAAACTGTCTGCCTTTTGAAAAATTTGTCCGTTATTATTAAAATGTTTGCTATAAAAACGTTATAATATGTATCTTGTACCTACAACACTTTCAAAACAGGGTGTTGTATATGTATAACAATAGCGTCTACTGTATATAGATATACTGAGAAGCGATGGTGATTTTTAGTATGCAACTTTATACTCCAAATATCCTCATGACGTCCACAAAAATATATACCTATACACGGTAAATGTGGTCAAAATTCAATGGGCTGAAAATTGGCTAAATAACACAAAGTTAAATAAATAATCTTATTTCTATTTTTAAGAAGATCAGAGGGATTATTTTTTAAGATTAAATTTAGGTATATATGAATCGTTGAGTTCAAAAACAACCTCAACAGGTCCACAGGCGAATCCAAAATGATTTTGGTCTCTATACAGGGTGTTTCAGAAATAACGGCTCACCATGAAGGAGCTTAAACCCAAGGAAGTAATAAATATGATTTGTTAAATAACGTATGGTCTAACTGAACGCCTGCTTGAGAAAATTAATAAAGAAAAACCGAGTCGGAGATGTAGACGAACAGGTCTACATCTTACCGCAGTTGTGGTGCAATTGGTGACAAAATAACGCCGCCGGCAAAATATCGGTCTCTTTAATTTTTTTAATATATAAGACTTCTTTAATGCAATTTTGTAGGTATGTACATAAAACTTTGAAACAGTTATTTTGTTATTTCTGAAAAAACCTGTATAACAACGACGAAAATATAGCTGAGAACCTATATAGCCATTTGACGAAGGACTTAGGTTGTTTCTGAACTCTATGGTCCATATGTATATTTGAAATGATTAGTTGTAGGAGATAACGTTTTTTTACAGCATACAAATGTTATGCAGCTTTTTCCAAACAATTTATTCTTTTTGAGTTTAAAGTACGCTATGGATATAAACTTTTATTAAAACAAAATCTCCATCTGTATTTCATATTTTGGAAACGATCTAACAATACTACAAACTGTTAATATTAATAAATTTGATATTTTCTTTTTTAAAGTGCGTTTTTTTTATATACAGAGGGTTGGGCAAAAGTATGGATCCTCTCAACTGTAAAACAGCACAAAAACATAAATACATAACGCGCACAGAAAGAAGAAATTTATTTTCAATTCCAATACACTTTCGGTATAACCGAAATTTAACTGAAAAAAAAAAACCATTTTCAAATATGATTACTGATTGGTGTTGGTGACCGTCTTGTACTCATACTGAAATATTTGATCTATCTAATAATTTTTACCTGTAGCGAAATTCTAGGACGCACATAATACCCAAAATATCGGATCTTTCAAACCCTACGTGACTCCCAGCTCATTGAGAACGCAGCATGACTCACCCACGCGCGTTTTGAGTCGTAGCATGGTTCCTTTAGTGGTTGTACATCCGTCAGCGTTAGTGAAGGTTCAGAATACAAAATTTGCTTGACTGTATGCTATATAGCTATACAACGTAATTCAGTCATGATGGTGATATTTTGGGTTAGAAGTTCAGATACCTATTTTATATCGAATTGCCATAAACAAAACTCGGACAATATATATTATATCGGACAATATATATTATATCAATATCACGGCTACCTACCACACGAATTCTGATGGGTGACATATATATATATATAGGTAATGGCATACAGTGTATTTCGGAAAACAATAATCATAAAGAAAGATAAACTCCCAATTTTATTTTTTACCGGTACACTTACTTATCACAGTGTTATTTCATTATGTCTACTTCTTATACGGTAGCACATGCAATAAGATAAACGATTCTCTAATTTCAGCAATCTCCAGTTTCCACACCACTTCTCATGTTACCAGCCCTTCAGTACGATAATATACGGACGATTTCTGTGTCTGGTAGTTAGGGCTGTGTCGCTTATATGCCGTGAAATATACAGCTGGTTATAAGAACGTCTGCGGAGCCGCAATCCCAGGCGTCGTTAAGTTTTATCGGTTATTATTTATGTCGTACAATGGCATATTCCCTTAGCTGTTCTCCTATATACCTCTCTGTCCGTTTCGGTTATGCTGCCGTTCGCCCTATATCTCGCGACTCGCAAGTCGGGCAATTTATGGATCGCCATACGCGAAATGCTTCGGTGGTTTGGGCTGCTGCATTCAGTACCTACAATTGTGTCGTCGGTTAACAATACACCTCTGTAATGCATGTTACCTGTTATTCATACGCCTATGAAAGTAGGAATTACGTTTCACATTGCCTTGGTTTTCGCGTACTTTCAGGAATAATAAAACGTACAATACGAGTAGTTTTGGCTGTGCTTATTTTGCTTTATGTGTTTGTATAAAGTTTAGAATGTAAATTTATAAATGATTATTTTTTATACGACAGAAAAATTATAATAAAACAGTACAGAATCATTGATTAACTATGTAGGACTATATTAAGCAATTACGTTTCAAACCAAATGTCAAAATACCGCGCAGCTAACCGATCACAACAATGTCTATACGCTAAGAATATGGTCCTCGGTAAGATATTGCTGCGAAGTGTGATCACTCACTCTGGACAAACCTCAGTAAGGCTTGCTTGGGGTCCCAATGGTTTCCCGAGGTTCAAGTAAAGTACAGTTGAAGACTTCGATGGAATTTATCAATTTGTTGTGAACAGTGAGGCACAAATGCAGTGTATATAGATGCAGGTCTTTAGGGCTCAGTAACACAGAATTGGTATGCGTTCACAGACTCCAGTTGACTCAAAAGATACCAGCCGGGATACTTAGAGGATAGTTATGGAAGTTAAGGTTTTTTATAGAATGAAATAAATTATGAATTATGCTAGAGTTAGATAGAGTAATAGATAGTAGATAGTAATAGTAATAGAATATTTATTGTCAACAGTATGGACAGATATTTAAAAGCATATTTGACAATGTTTTAGATTCGTATATGGGCGTGAGGTAAATTTTCCCGTTAAGAATGAATTTAAGCATTATATCAAATGCTGCTTTTCCCTGATCCGTATGTAGATTATATAATCAATTCCGCTTCAATAGTATGCATTAATAATAATGGTTCCTTTATAATTTAATGAAGAAAAAGTTGTAAACATCTTTTTGTTTCGTGCAGAAGTTTATAAAGATTATTTCTCTACTTTGCATTCACAATGCACACATTGTAACACTGTTTTCGGTGTTACAATTAACACATTGTAACACCGAAAACAGTAACATTTTTGTCTAAGATTGCCAGGATTGGTACACATTGATATCAAATGCCAAATGTCAAACGTACAATACATAACCACACACTGCCTCTTTTTAATCTCTTGCAATCGCATAAACTGCGAAATATCAATATCCTATACATATTTAAACATGCGTGTAGCCTGCTATAGTATGGCCAAAGGTTGTGGCTTTCTTAGTTTTGCTGTGTTCATCAAAATACGCCAGCATAACGTTTTCGGTGATGTTTTACGACTCTGGTAAGTGATCGTTATCATTCTTTTCAACTAAACATCAAATCCCCTTTTCAGATATAATTCAAGGACCACATTTACTTTAATAAGGTATTATGCGAAGATCAAACCTACATCGTAGTTATGAATGATTTTAATTACTGCTACGAGATTGTATATGCGCAATCAATGGTTTATCAGCATACACGTATGAAGCTATAGTACATTTAAAGTGTAGAGGATTTCTTAGTTTATGTAACGTATAAGTTTTCGGTAACATTTTGGACCGAATTCTGTTCGGCTCAATTCGTATTCATTTTTGTCCGTCGCTTTCGACTTCGTCTTAGTTCTGGTTGTGTGCAACATATTTGTATTACCTCCATCACATGTAATTTTACTAAGTATAATTTATTCTAATAAACTACTTTGCCGAAATTAAAATTGGGTTTCGATTATAAGTGCTTGTAAATATATAAGCCGCAACGGCTACGTAGCGGAATTAGGTAGACACCGCTATTAAACGTTAGGTGTTAAAACAATTCTTTAGTAAGTTCTTGTTCTTCGAAGTAACTAATCAGTCACCGCCAAACACTTCTATTCTGATTATTATACTTATAAAACCACTATTAAAGTTGTTGACTTTTTAGGTTAAGTTTCATATATTTATCACAGTAGGGTTAAAAGCGTTGCCACAAGCTCCATTATGATCATCGTTGAGACCTCGCTGAATATTTATTCCAACTTGTAGGCTAAAGTAGAGTAATTTTATTCACAATTAGATTTTGTCAAGATTTCATCTCATAGATCTCATCCTTAACGAAGTTGACAGTTACTACAGTGCAGCCACGTGGTACCCGCGAAATGCCCTAGATTCTAATTTAGCGCAATATAGTAACCACAATTTCAAAATTTATATAAAATTAATGACGCAAAGTAGAAAAAAAAGTATATTACACTCGTTTTATAAGACGTATTGGCGCACTCGTTCCATTTGGGCACTCCTCGCTACGCTCGTCGTGCCCAAAACAACTCGTGCGCCAATTTGACGTCTTATAAAACTTGTATAATAATATACTATTTTGTACAGGTCTTAAAATTATGAGATCGTGTCCGTTTTGCGATAAAATGCGAAAAACTGGAACTGTGATTTTAGAGATGCCAGCCACTAATAAAATTTGCGGACGCCATAAAATATTAACATGTTTCGCGTCGGATCCAAAAGGGGCAGCTGTATTGGATTCATTTACCTTCTTATTGCTAATTTCACTGTACTAAAATGACAAATTACCACAAATTACAAACCACTGTTTAATCATTTGATTGTCTCCTTACTATCGCGAGCACAAAACACGGGGACAGCAAAGTGACATTAGGCACTTATATTCTCAGCAATTTCAGTTGTGTAACATTTACTTTGACAGTATTTGTTAACCTATGATATCTAAACTTTAACAGTATTTGTCAACCTACAAACCGGTTTCAACAATTTTATTCTTCCCGGTATTCTTGTCTACTCTTAATTCAGTAGCAATTTCTCGAATGCCGATTCCAACATGCAGTCGAGTTTGAATTATTGCCTTCTGAAATTTATTGAATTGGGGTAAACTGGGCTTCGTAATGTTATGTCCGTACGATTGTCATGTCACATGAATGTCATCTTAAATTTTGACTAAAGCATAAATGCCGCAATTGAATGGATTTCAGAAGGCAATAATTCGAACTCGACTGCATGATGGAATCAGCATTCAAGAAATTGCTACTGAATTAAGTGTAGGCAATTAAGAATACCACGAAGAATAAAATTGTTGAAACCGGAACAAGTTTGTAGTTTGACAAATACAGGCAAATTTTCGAAACTTCATATTTAGAAGTTTCATGATCAAAAGAGTCCAAAGGAACTGGATGTTTTACTCTAAGCATTTTTCAAGGATTTTGCAATTGACCCGCCATTTATGTAATTTCGTCAAAATAGTTAAATAATAAATTAATGTAGAGTAAATTTTTTATAATTTATGACAGTTACAGTTACATTTTTTGGTAACATCATTAGTTTAGCTGCATGAGGTAATTCAATTGTATAGAGATCGCTCGTGCTGCATCAAAACTAGTTAGCCAGGATTTGACAGATATTTTGTAAAAGTAAATGCTGTAACACTATAATATACGGTATACTGTAACACATTATTGTTCTTGTTTAGTCAAACTCTTTTTTGCCCCGGATTGCAACTTCAAAATTATGGTAAGCGTGTTATTAGGTAACATCGGCGACATAGCTGCAAAACGTTAATGTTGATTTTTCACAGTTACCAAAAACCATAAACAACAGCTAACATAAAAATGTAAAAAGTATCTTTTTCTACTTTGCGTTCGTTATAAACGAAACCGCTTTCGGTGTCGTTATGAAAACACTAGATCAGAAACGTTTAGTAACTTTTAGTTTTCCAAGATTGATGACATTGACGACAAGTGTCAAATAAAGCTGACATCTCAATCACGATTGGCTCGCGTCAATCGTATTTGTGAATTTTACCACAAGTACCAACTGTTGAATATAAAATTACGCTAGATTGTAAGATGACAACCACAATTTTCGAAATGTATGTTAAATTAACGTCGCAAAGTAGAAAAAATAGTATATAACACTCGTTTTATAAGACGTATTGGCGCACTCGTTCCATTTGGGCACTCCTCGCTACGCTCGTCGTGCTCAAAACAACTCGTGCGCCAAATTTTGTCTTATAAAACTTGTATTATAATATAGTATTTTCTAACTACAATATACATAATAAGTTCGTGACTCCCAGGTTGGGATTAAGCATTATCAGATATGGGTAGAATTTGTAAAAACTGGTACATACCTACTGTAGACTAAACTGCTCTAATAATTATGTTAGTTGCCATTGTCCGATTGCTGCAATTTTAGCGACCTGGTTTTCGGGACGAATTCCCCCCAGGCGGAGCTGCATAAATTTAATCCAACGGAAGTAATCTACGTTCTATCCGTTTGGCGCCAATCGAACACCGTTTCCTGCTAGGAATTGAATTCGTCGAGTGGGACTAATTCGTCGACAACAGGTTAACGAATTTATTGCACTTTTAGAATACCCTGTGTCCCCCTGTTGATCGTAAAAGACCCTCCCAATCTCCATCCGTTATCTCCATTCCAGTTCATCTGTTCTTTTCTTCGTTACGCGCTCGGCTTCTTTTTAAATTCCCGGAAATTAAATATTCTCACGATTTTAATCATAGGAAATTAATGCTGCTCTTTTACAAACTCTCGCAAACTCTCGCGTTCACTATCTTATATCGTAGTTCATTATGATTGCAAAATGAGGAATCTAGTCACGGACATTTTCTATTTCTTGGCAATTGTTTGTATACATTCAGCTAATTTTTCCGGTTATTATATTTATTATACTTACCAAGTTCGAAAAAAAAGTCTTTTAGCTAAATTGTGAACAAAATTTCAAATATGGAACTATGGCGTCGTTAATCTTTTGTCTGTAAAGTTACCGGGATAGATTTCAGTTCGTTGACCTTGGTTTTCCATTTTTCGGTCCATTGATGTATTTTATTACTAGCTTGTTGAATATTCCTAGTAGTTTTTACAACAGTTTTCCAGCTGTGGCATTCCACTTGTATATAGTAGATAGTGAATTAGTCCTAAGACATTACCCTGGGGTACGCCGGCTTTTACTGCTTTTAGGTCCGAGTATTCATCTATCTGTTTTATTCTGAATAGTCTATCTGATTATAGGAAATTAGCAGCTCAACGTATTGTAACGGTACCGTACCGTTTAATTTGTGCATCAATCCTTCATGCCAGTGATAAAAGTGATATGGGGCGATATGATTTTACCTCACTACGTGGTTTGCCTAGTTTCGGTAAGAATATCATACCGAATATTAAAAGAAATCGGGAAAGAATACCCTGACATATAATTATAAACACTTTTCTTTGTTATTTTTACACCATAATTTCATCTATAACAGATGAATTCTGTATTTTCTCTTGAAAATTGTAAATAAGAATATATACAAAAACTGAAAGGTCCACTAACGTATGGTAGTTTATAACTCGAGACGAAAACTAAATTTTTACGAAATTCTTAGCAAAGCACTCTATCACCCATAAAGTTCTTCCTTAACATACCGAAATAAATAACAGGCGATAGATGGAAGTGATAAAAAATTTAAATAATTTTCGACTGGTAGTTACTTAAAAAATCTGATGTGGCCAGGCACATGACTTTATCATACTATATATAAAATTAATAGTTTAGCTGCATGAGCTTCTATTTTATCGAAATCGGTCGTGTCTGCATTAAAATAAAACTAGTTAGCCAGGATTTGACAGATATTTTAATTCTATTGACAGTAGGTATTGTCAAAACACCAGCGTTTGACACCACCTACTGTCAGAATGAAAATATCTGACAAATCCTGATTAGTTTTATATTAATGCAGACACGACCGATCTCAGTCAAATAGAATTTGCTCATGCAACTAAACTAATAACTTTACCAAAAAATGTCATAGACATAAATTATACAAAATTTCCTTACATTTATTTATTATTTAACTTTTTTGACGAAATTACAGAAATGGCGGCTCATTTGCCCTTGAAAAATGGTTAGAGTAAGCATACAGTTCCTTCGGACCTTTTTGAAGAGAAAGTTTTTGAGCTCTAAGTTTGGTCATGAAACTTCTAGAGGTGAAGTTTTTAGTAGTTTCTCCGAAATCGTCGCCACAAAAAAAATGGTACTCACACACTCGCACGCACGCACGCACGCACGCACTCACGCACGCACGCACGCACGCGCACGCACGCACGCACGCACGCACGCACGCACTCACGCACGCACGCACGCACGCACGCACGCACGCACGCACGCACGCACGCACGCACGCACGCACGCACGCACGCACGCACGCACGCACGCACGCACGCACGCACGCACGCACGCACGCACGCACGCACGCACGCACGCACGGACGCACGCACGCACGCACGCACGCACACACCTAAACACGCACGCACGCCCGCACTCATACACACACACGCGCAGATTTTTTTTGGTACCTTGGTCAAAAATGTTCAGGGGACCCAAAAGGACATATTTCCGCTAACATATAAACAATTTTTTTCGGCACGATTACAATACTTTATCCTACTATGTATGATAAAGTAAAAAATGCGAATCAAATTTTTGTTATTTTGCTTTGTCAAGCTTTTATTAAAACTTCTCGGGGCGTATATCAAACAATAGCTGTAATATAAATAACAATTTACGACACAATTAAATTCCGGGTTATACCGTGGGTTTTCTACAACTGGTTTTAATTTGTGAGTACTAACAACTAACATAGTTAACATATAGAAATGGGTGGCTGATGACTTACTGCATAACTCGGAAACTATTAATTTTTATGATTCTGGCCATGAAAGCCTTAGGACGTAAATAGAGAATTTTTATAACTTCTTTTTGTTTACGTAAATTAAATATTTTTTTCATTAAATGCAGTATTTAGCTTAACGTCAAACAAACGTTCCTGTCTGGTTTACGGAAACAACGCATTTTTTTATTAGAATTTAATTATGATTTGCCATATAAATGTTTGCCTAATTTTCTATGAACGGTAGGACACAATTTCTTTCACAGAAGCTCAGAATTTGTCTGACAATATAGGTTGGTGATATTATCTGGAATGTAAGATATATTGATAGCCACAACCCTAAGTTATGATGTTTTCCTAAAGGCAAGTTCCCAGGATGAGCAGCAGATTCAAATTAATTAATTTGTGTCACATATTGGTGTGGAAAGGGAGACATATTGAAAAATTATTTATATTTAGATATAGTAGTACCTACTGGAAACAACGTTGATTGCTGCGTGGTCAAACAGGCACGCGATATATTAAGGTGACCAACCGTGCTTCTTTAAGAAGCACGGTTGCAACCATCCTTTTTAGAGAACTGTCCTCCTTCTTATTATTGTCCTCCTAAAGTCCTCCTTTCTTACAGAATATGTTGAATGTCCACCTTTTGATTGTGTTCTGACATTCAAATAGTAAATAACAAACAGATAGAACCCAATGATGAATTAAACATATGTAATTGTGTTTGGTCATATTTAAGGCCCCATAAAACGGTTGGTTTAAATAACTAAATTTTAAGGTCAATCTAACTAAGAAAAGAAAGAAATTGTGGTATTTACGGTTTTCTGGTGATGTTGAAAGAATATTTATTGGGAAAGATGGACACCAAACAAGAAATCATATCTACTGTGTGCAAAAATTTAATTACCGCATTTTTTAGATAGCAAATGTTATTTTTAGTAAAAAGGAGCATATTCCATATATATGCTCTTTTTACTTTATCATACGCAGTATGTGAAGTATTGTAATCGTGCCAAAAAAAAATTGAGATTTTAGCGGAAATATGTCTTTTTGGGTCCCCTGAACATTTTTGACCAAGGTACAAAAAAATGTCTGTGTGTGTGTGTATGTGTGTGTGTGTGTGTACCCGTTTTTATGGAGACGATTCCGGAGAAACTACTAAAGGAATCAGGACGAAACTTCATATTTACTATGTCCAGGCCGACAAAAATGCGGGGACTGTTTTGATGTATAAAGACCAGTACAATGATAAGACTTTGCAATTCCTTCATAACAATGACTACATAGAACTTAATAGAGACCCCCTAAATTCTGTAATAGAGAGAACAAAGGCCATTATTAGGCGTTGCAGGGAGACTCTGGGTGAGTACAGCACTGGTTATAAAAATAGTTTCCTTCCTATGTACCCTTCCATACCGCACATCTACACCCTTCCAAAGTTGCACAAGGATGACATGCCCATGAGACCAATAGCATCCTTCTGCAATTCCCCTACTATCGAGGTATGTAGAGCCATGCTTAAAGTTTTCCACTCCATAAATTTCACTCCCAATTATTCAGTCAGGAACACACAACAGTTTATCGATTCTGTAAAGAATATCAATCTTGAGGGTTGTCTTATGATTTCCTTTGACGTGACTAACCTTTACACAAACGTTCCCCTGGACCTTACCCTTGACCTGGTTTCAGACATATTTACGCAACATTTTGACAATGACACTAAGATTGAACATCTGAACTTGCTACTAAGACATATAGTAAAGGAAAATTACTGCACTTCAACAACAAATTTTATAGAGTGACCGACGGTCTCCCCATGGGCATGCCTCTTTCGGGCATACTCGCTGACATTTACTTGGATCATATGGAGAACAACCCCAAAAACCCCTACAATAAAAAAATAGTGAAATGGATACGTTACGTCGATGATATCTTTGTGATTTATGATGGGCAGGAGGATGAACTGTTTGGGTTTTTGGAATATTTAAACAACTTACACGAACGTTTGAAATTTACCTTGGAAATTCAACACAATAATATATTAAACTTCCTCGATGTCACAGTTAAAAATGTGGACAGTGTTGTCGTTTTTGATGTTTTTAGGAAGGCAACCTCAAAGAATACAATTATTCCATTTAATTCACACCACCCTATCTCCCAAAAGCTTGCTTCTCTACGTTATTACGTCAGAAGATGTCTGACATACCCATTAGGTGAAGAAGAGAGAAGCAGAGAGATAACTTACATAAAGCGACTTGCAAATGAGAATGGCTTTCCTGAAAAGATCATTAACCGTTTATTTTCCAAAATAAAGAACCAACAGGACCCCTTATACGTGCCTGCTGAGAAGGCTAATAACCCTAAGTACAGACCCTTTACTTATGACCACATAAATCAGAAATTGAACAAATACCTCCCTAAACATGACATAATTCCCACCTACAGAACAAACACTAAAATGATCGACCTACTTAGTAAATATAGACGCCCCAAGAGGGAAATTATAGAACAATGTGGGGTGTATTCCCTGGATTGTACGAATTGTAATGGTAAATATATTGGACAAACTGGACGCCCCCTTAAAAAACGACTGCTTGAGCACAAAAGGAACACTAACTCCAACGTTTTCCAACACAAACTTATAACTGGCCACACCGTCGACTACGACAACGTGAAACTGCTTCATAAATGCAGAAAGGGTACACAACTTGATTTATATGAGCAACTACACATAATGAGAGAGAAACTAAACCCACAGACGAAACTCATAAACGAACAAATTGAATTTGCAACTAAACCCCTATTTTCATATTTAAAATACCACTAGGGATTTTGGTGCTCTACTGTTGCCCCCCGCTCCCTGCACACGCTGTCATGCGCCTCCGTCGTCTTTGCATATTTGACACGTTTCTCGCCGTTTCGCTTGTTATGTTTGGTGGCCTCGTGTGATTTGTTGTCTGTCGTGCTCAAGAAATTGTCATAGTATTATACATTTAGCATAGGCTTGGCTTGTTATACCCAATTGTTCACCTTCGACTCCGTTTTGTTTGAAATATCCACGAAGATTTTGGTGGGAAGATTCACATGACCGATGTAAGCATTTCACAATACGAAGATGTTTTTATCCTGTGTTTTTCGTTGTTTTTAGAATTACGACTGTTCCTGGTTTGCTTATTGTTTCACATACTACCCTTGATCTAGGAAAAAAACCCCACGAAGATGTTGGTAGGATGACCCTTGATTAGACTGTAAGTTCATGCATGTGAATTGCTCTGATATATAAAATATAAATATGAGGAAGAAAACAATTTTGATGGTTATTTTAAAATTTTGTAATTTTACACCGTTCGTTTGGTTTTCACGATTGTAATTTATGTGTGTTTTGTAGATTGGGCTGAAGATGACGTAAGAACGTCGAAACCGGTACCCAGTAAATAAATACAGCAAAGGAATTGAGATTTTTATTTATTCACCTTCTATCATATTTAGAAGTTTCATAACCAAACTTAGAGCTGAAAAGCTTTCTGTTGAAAAGGGTCCAAAGGAACTGGTGGTTTACTCATAGCATTTTTCGAAGATTTTGCAAATGAGCCGCTATTTGTGTAATGTCGTCAAAATAGTTAAATAATAAATTAAAGGAGAGGAAATTTTCTATAATTTATGTATATGACAATTTTTGGTAGAATTTATAGTTTAGCTGCATGAGCAAATTCTATTTCATCGAGATCGGTCGTACTGCCTTAAAACTAGTAGCCAGGATATGTCAGATTTTTTTATTCTAATGACAGTAGCTAGTGTCAAACGCTAAAGCCTGTTCCACAATGAGTCGTCCCGTTGTCGTTAGTCGGTGTCGGAAGTCGGGCGCATGCGTAGATGACGTTTTTATGACGTTTTTCGGTGTCGGCAGCCGACTGTCGCTTGTCGGGACCAAGTTGACCAACTCTCATCTTTTCCGACTCCCGACTAGCGGCTACGTTACGAGCAACCAATCAGAGCGCACTTTATTGATATTTGAGTATTTGACAGAAATCAAAACTACTCGACCTAACGTAGTCTTTGTGGTGTTATTGTTGTATTCATCTCGACGAGATGAAAGATGATTTACTAATCTGTATCCAACATTTACAAGCTGCGAGCCAATACATAACGTTGGTTCGTAAATATATTGGCCCGCAAAAGAAAGCAATGCAGAAGATGGTGGGCAAAACCGCATAATTTTCCATCAAATGGAGAGGTTTATGGAGCTTATGCTAACATTTTTACTTATTTTAAATTAAGCGATCACGAGGAATTTCTTAATTTTTTTTATATTGAAATAATGTTGAATCATTAACAATCAACGAAATCGACAAATTGTCTATTAAAAAGAAAGATTTTTAAATCAAGAGTCGATTGGTATGAGTATAGCTTTCAAAATTTCGAAAATGTTCGAATTTCTCCTAGTAGAAGACTATTTTGAGAGGTCTGTTTTCTATTAACGATAGTTTAATGAACTATGGATGACGGAAAACGGTTGATACATGAAGTAGAAGTAAATTATATAGAAAAAAGTACAATTCAATGGATAATTTTCAGAATTTCCTAATCGTCTATAAGCAACATTTATGCCTTTTGTCATATAATATTACCCTTTCCTGCACGACGCGTCGCGACGCTTAAAAACTCGTCTATATCGGGTTTTGAATTTTTTGTGATTGATTTTTATGCACAACATGGACATAGAAACTTAAAAAAATTCAAACTGTCATATCGCCTTCTACAATGACGTGTGAAGTCCGACCATACTATACACATTACACCTTCTGCTGTGGTAGTATCACCCACCGTTTATTAACCTATACGTAACACATCATATCAAAAGCTACGATATCATCTGACAAGGGGGCAGGGCATAGTTCGTGCGACATTATAGCGACAATCCGTTTGGATGTGGACTGTGTGTTGTTATCAGTTGTAATGTTTTTACTACTTCCGATTTCCGACAACGACTAACAACAACGGGACGACTCATTGTGGAACAGCCTTTATGCTTTAAAAATACTACTGCCAATATAGGCTGCGTTCGGATATTGAACACCGTTACACTTTTTACACCCAATAACACGTAAGTGTCATTTGGACGGTGTACCCGGTGTCAACGGAGTACGATATCCGAAGGCAGCTTTAATCGAGATATCTGTCTAGTTCTACTAGTTTTATTTTAATGCAGACAGCCGATCTCGATCAAATAGAATCTCATGCAGCTAAACTATTAATTTTATATATAGTATGATAAAGTCATGTGCCTGGCCACATCAGATTTTTTTTTTACTAAAAACGAGCGGTTTCTTCATTCCAGCTAACAGGTACTGTCCTTTTAGCTTTTCATGTTTTTTTTAATGTTTTTAACAGCTGTAAAAAACAACAGAGTCCATCTCTGTTGTTTTTTATAGCTGTTAAAAACATTTAAAAAAACATGAAGTTTCCAGAGGTGCTTCGCTCGCACACATCTATGTCTGTGATTGGAAAACTGTTGCTGACTCGCTGGTCTTTTCGTGGCACACTTGACTGGTGCACGTTCACATGTATTATAATAATAGATAATTTAGGACTGACAATGGCGTGAGCCGAAACATGTTTCCTATTTAAATTAAATTTCTTTGCCAAATTAAAGAGGTCTATTTATTCACCAGAAACTACATAATAATGTTTGCAAGTATGGAACACCCCATATCTAAATAGAATTTGCTTATGCAGCTAAACTTATAATTTTACCAAAGAATGTCATAGACATAACTTATTCATACTTTAATTTTTTTACACTAATACTTTATTCACCAAAACATTAAATTTTAAATAAAAAATCAAATTTCTTGAAACAGCTTTATTTCATCCTAAAAACTATCGAGTACAGACGGGTTTTTTTAAATTATTTATTTATTCTGCAGCCCTAACAAGAGCTTCTCCAACTTCTACAGCAATTGAAGCTTCAGCTTTTGCCTGAAAATACAAAAAAAAGCAAAATTTATTTTATCCGTCATAAATAATTATTCTTATTATACCACTTCCGTTGTGGCGGAGGACATTTCAATTTGTGCCTTATTCAAAATATCTCTTGCAGCCGTCATGTCTAATTGTTCAACTGGTACGGCCTCTTCGGCGATAACCTGAACGGAGGAGTCATGGTTTACCGTAACTGTACCACTCGAGACAAAAATCTTCTTGACGGCACCTCCATTTTCAAAAACCGCGACTATGCCTGGTTTCAAGACGGCTAATGTTGGCACGTGGTTCGGTAAAATACCAAAAGCGCCCGAGAACGAGGGTACATCTACTTGTTTGACAGACACATTATCATAGTAAACCTAGAATGAGCTCATAACTATCGTAAACGCACAAGGTACAGCTGTCTCATACCTGGTTACCGGCAGCGAAGGTAAGTTTCATTTCATCGGCATAGCCCCGCTTGGTGACGGTGTTGAGGGACCTCTGTGTGAGCAAACGGGAGAAAGAGCGAATAGCGGCCATTGCTTATCTGTAAAATTACCAAAATGATTACTAAAGTCCGTATAACCTATAACTTATTACATAATGTCAAGATTTTACTAAATTGAAATGTTTACGTGAAATTGCTATAAAATGATTTTTATTGCAAATTACAGGCTTTGTTTATAGAAACTTACGTGTTTTTGTAAAGTTTTAATGTAATGAAACTCCAATTTGATGACCACTACGTTAGTGAATTATTTTTTTTTTTGGGTTGGTGATATGATATATGACGTTAGTTGGTTTCCTTGATTCCGATCACCATTCTCAGACGAATGTAAGGAAAATTCGGAAATTCTAATAGGAAAAATAAAATAGGTATTAGTTTATATATATAATTATTATATATTATTATAATTATCTATATAATTTATATATAATCTGATAGCAAAACAATACGAATTTATTAATATTCTACAAATAAACCCGTTAACGCGTTCAAGGTCAATCTTATTTACGTAATTTTTGCCAAATGTTCCATGTACACAGTTGTATTGCTATATTATCTGTAAACCCTATATTCCAACATGTCCAGCGTTACAGTTTTTAGCAAATACACAACATTACTGCAAGAATTACGACGAGTTTTACCGTCGGTAAATTTTCAAGAAGTTTTGACAGGTATTTTCTTTTCTTAGCGTTGCAATAGTTGTCAAATCAGGCACAGCCGACGGGAAAATACATAACCGTCCATCAAACTTGTCAAACTAGAGGTTTAAAATAGAATATTGTGATTGCAGCAAGCAGCCCTTTGCTCAAGGAATCTCAAGAAATGATTGTTTGTGACTATGATTTGATAGCACCGGTAATATATGTTACTGTAAAAGCCCGAAATACGGTCAAACCTAGGATTAATGCGTTAGTCCTAGGTTTGACCAATTTGATTTGGTAAATGTCCGAAAAATTCTATTATGCGTTTCATTTTGGGCTTTTACCAACCTACATTGGTCGATCCTAGGATTTACCTCATGATATTGGTATAAGCTAGTTTGAATAATTTAGCAAACCAAAAGTTACCGCAAATGTTTTATTAGCTCTGTTCGCGGAAATAGTTTTGTTATGAGTTTGTGTACTATAATGAGTAGGTAACTTACATTATCACTGTGAAGTGGGTACGAGTGAGTACCGCAAGAAAATATAAGTACTTTTATTTTATTAAATACCACACATCAAACACGTTGATTCTTAAAATAAAAATAAAGATTGCGTAACATAAATCAAACATAACTCTTTTTTATTTGGCAGTCGATATTTTAAATATAAAATAAGTATTTTTAAGGAATTTCTTTGGCATGGCCACACAACTGTAGATATTGCACAATCAATTCAATAGATTTTTTTTATTTCCGGTTAGCTTCCTTAAAAGTTCTTGTTCTTCCTCTGTGGCCCGTAGCTAGATGTGTGTCATGTAGGGATATACTGATTTTTTTATTACAGTAATTTACAGCTTAAATTACCAAAGGCAATTTACCGTCAATATGTATTACCGTTGGTAATTTACTGATATTTATAATAATAAAAAAGCCTGAACAATAATAAACCATTAAAAAAATTTACTTTATTTCTGTTTCTTTATTATTTATTTGTATTTATACAATAATCACTTTTTATCCGGATATTATTTTAACACCGAGATATTTGTTTACTGTTTTTTTTTGTTATCAAAGCTTCTTTCCACTCCTCAATTCACCTGTCGAATGATATTATTTGAGAAAGCATAGCTAATCGTCTTATATTTAATGCATAAGAGATGGAAAGGGGATTAGGCCATGGAGACCGATTCAGCGGAGCCAATAATACAAATTTAAAATCAGAACCCAATTACCTACTGTTGAATTTACGAGTTAAAGAGATGTACATTGTTTGTAAAACCAAGCATTGTTGTTTTGTGAGTCGGTAAAGAATTCAAGTGAAGAGTACAGGGGAAAAACGATCGAAGTCACAATTTTATTATTTTGAGTAAATCGCATTTGAAAGTTTGCAACGTTGTACCACCAAAAATATGAAGTATAGAGGAACGTGATTTGGCGAAAGTATTCTTTATTAGGTATATTATGTCCCTAGTAAATGTTACAAAATAAAAAAGGAAGTTTTAACATTATAAAAAAACAGTTATTAAAGTTACTGTAATAAATGTACGGAAAAGTGAACAAAGTCCTCGGGATTTTACACCACCTGAAAAAAAAAGACAGATATGAGTACCAATCAAATCTAATGATTAAGAAATTTATGTAAAAAAATGCGTTTTTAAAAAACTAATTTTTTTGTTCGTACTTTTTTTTTGGTATTGGTATTAAATCAGTGTAAAGATGACTTGGATTAGTGATACCATAGAATTTTGGGTAGCGTCCTGTTATGAGAAAATCTGTTGGTACCGCATTGTATGAATCTGTTCTCACTGCGACAGTACCAGGATGTTTCTTACAAATTCGCAATTCTCGAACGGGACGGTTGCAAAAGGGCACGTTTTCTTATAGTATGTTTGTAAAAACTTCGTCCAAGCATAAAACATCTCTTGTTTACAATCATAAACTTCAAATGGTTGAGGTTTGGATCGTGCCATCTTAAAAGCTTCAACCCATTGAGCAGGAACCTCTGCTGTTGATTTTTGGTTTACCAAACCAAAATCTTTGTCGCTCTCAAGATAAGACTGTCCCCTGATAGGAAAAATAACGCGTATAATTTCAAATCTGCTTTTCCTATGAATTAAGTAATGCAGAAATCTAACAAGCGTATAATTTTTATTTTGACCAGCGCAGGAATCGCAAAATATACACAGGTGTTTCACTTCATGACTTAGAATTTCAAAACAAAAATGGTATAACATGGACATGACATCGTCGGCTCCCTTTTTAGCTACAGTTTGTGGGTATGTATAAAAAATTGACTGATTTGTGGATAGAACATGAATATTGAAACTTACAAAAGTAAGTTGCCGTTTGAAGTAAACATCGTTTGTTGTAATATTAGGAGTTGGTAAGTTTTTGCTAAAATCCATGGTGATAGCTTCATAGTCCATGCGTTGTCTAGCATGTTCCTTTTCTAGACGTTTGTTAGAATAAAATTTTTGCGCCTTTAATTTATGAAGTTTGTCATCCGTTTTAATCCCTATCAATTTTGTGTTTAGCTCAGCTAGTTTTTCTGTTTCTGTTGCCCCTGTGTTTCGTATTTCAGATTCCAACGATGCAATTTTTACTTTTGCTGCATCACATTCACTACAGGTATCGGATCTTGGATATCCAAATCCTATGTTGAAGTCCTTTAGGAAAATATTCCTATAAGTTTCATAACTCACAGGTTTCTGTGGAGATATCTTTTCCACGTACAAACGATGCATTTTTTTGATATTAAGCGTTTCGTGTAGATATACTCTTCTGGTATCCTTCAAACTATAGTGCGATATTCTTCCCTTGAAACTGTTTATATGTTCGTGTATAGCGTCTAGGATTTTCTGTGATATTTTATTTGGTCGATTTGGATGGGTTCCTCTCTTATCATGGCAAGAATTTCCTTTTTCTTTAAGATACCTTTTTAACGTTATAATACGTCTATTGGTGATTCCATGTAAATTATTAAACGCTGCTTGACACACTGGTAGTTCTTTATAACAAAATGAATATTATTTTGTTCTAAAACTCTAATTTTGTACGTAAAGGATTTATCTCGTAGATGAGCAACATTTTCTGCGCTTTGGCGGCGCGGACGTCTTCTTTTTATATCATGTATTCTTATAAGACCACATAAATGATTATTCTGTTCATTTCTGTCACACATGTTGTTAAATCGCTTAATAATATCACGTCTTTGAGCATCCGTAATAATATTACAACATTTGAATCTTTTTCAGTTGCATATTTGTCCTTTCCAGATTTCGTATGAACGGTTTCTTAGTTTCTTTGCAGCGTCACTAATACGGCCATAACTTCTTCTTTTTCGCGTTAAATGAATTAGCGGTGCATTACTGTCCTCACTATCACTACTTTGACTAGCACTCATTTTAAGCGGATCACGGAGCAGCCAGACCTCAAGAAGAGTAAAATACAACTAAACTGTGTAAAATACAAAAAGCCCTAAACTCCAAACCATTGGTTCCAATACCCACAAAATAATTTAAAGTGCATGTTATATGGACAACACATATGGACAAGCCGGTTTTCGTCGAGTTGGGATGTTTTTCATACATTTCGAGTACACCAGGTGAAAGAGCAGGTTCGATACTGTGAAAAACAATATAAAACTCATTTTTCGTATAAATGTGACTGATCGTTTTTCCCGTCTACCCTTCAAGTATTTTATACTATAATTAAGATGTTTGACTGTCCCCTTTTTAAATTGCTGCTATAAATAGGATTTTTAGTACCTATAGTCTTTGGTCAGATTTTTATACTGACAGTACTATCAAATTAGGGAATACATCAGAGATTGGTAGTTATCTACAAAATATGTGGTTAATTACGTTGTAAATTAATATTTGAAATTAATAATTTTACGTTGTCTGGAAATTTACCGAAAAATATAATTACCTACAGAAATTTAGTATCCCTGGTTTAATGCACCTATTGTCTTTAAAAAATCTTCATAGCTCACAAAATAACGCATGTTTTCACATCCTGGTAAAAGCGGTGCGAAAAGTTTTTCCCATCACAAATACTCAAAAGATCAAATCGAGTTAGACTTCTCTAATGTACAGATTTTTTTCACTTAGGGCTGATATTTTTACATACCTACAAAGTCCTCAATAGATATGAGACAGATCTGTCAGATTTGTTGCGCTATTTTAGGTTGTTAAATGAGAAGATGTACCAGCGGCGGTGACACAGAGTGAACACAAGGAGCACGATACGCGACCCATCCACCGCCTCCGACATATCTTCTCGTTTACCAGGCTAAAATGACGCAACAAATCTTATAGATCTGTCACATAAGCATTGATGACTTTGCAGGTAGGTGAAAATACTTGCACTTAGACTCTTGAATCAGCTGTTGATAGCGTTTCTAAAGTCCCATTTACTCCTGGGCTACAGTGGGCAACATGTAGCGAGCGACATATTATTTTTTTGATGGATCTTATATGATTAATGATCATTTATTTGAGTTGTCAACAACAGCAATATATTTGATCCAATGTTGTTGCCTGTTGCTGTCGCCATCTGTTGCTCTGGTCTAAACTAAGCACAGGCAAGTGTCTGCGCAAATAAATACATCTGAGGTTCACCAACAGGTCCAACACGAACCAGTAAATCCTAGGTTTCATCATTATGTATTGGTCAATTCTAGGATTAACCGCTGTGTCTTGGTAAAAGACCGAAATAATATACAGGATGTTCCTAAATATCATGTAAATACGAAAAGGGGTAATTCTTTGCCTTATTTAATGACTAAAGATTCATATAAACATAGGTCCGCAAACGCTTCGTTGCCGATCCACAGGGTGTTGAAATTTCAAGATTTTTTTAGCTTTTTCTTTATAGCTCTTGTAGTTTTCGAGATATTTAGCTCTAATTTGAAATATGGGTTACGCTGTAGGACTTACATCTTTGGGCATACCAAATGGTTTTAAGAATCTGCAGGGAGATATTTTTTCAGGGGTCATGCCCCCTTTTCTCCCCATGAACTTTTTTTCGGTGCGCCGCTGGTGGATTCTAAAATACAAAATGCATTTTTTGCTTTGTTCTAAAGCATTTTAATCTTTTGTAGATTTTTCGTATTTACCACCGTTATCGAGAAAAAATATAAAAGCTTATCTGTGTTTCGCTACACGAAATTAAATTTTTTTAAATAATTGTCTTGGCTTGATTTAGATAACCTTTTGTTTGTATTTATTTTGACATTTTATTCGCCACCAAGTGTTAAAAATTAAAACTAGGATACAAAAGCTATAAAGAAAAAACTAAAGAAATATTGAAATTTCAACACCCTGTAGATCGGCAACGAAGTGTTGCGGACCTATGTTTATATGAATTTTTAGTCATTAAATAAGCCAAAGAATTATCCCTTTTCGTATTTCATGGTATTTAGGAACAGCCTGTATAAACATACCAGTTTTCGGACATTTACCAATTCATATTGGTCAAACCTAGGATTAACGCATTAATCCTAGGTTTGACCGTATTTCGGGCTTTTACAGTAACCTACGACTTACCTAAAACGAAATGGTTGCAAGGAACCTGGGCTGGAGTTGACACAATCTTGCCAGGTCTAGATAGAAACAAAATGATAGCTTTTCCGATCACTAGGTTTTCGGGTAAACACTTTGGAAGGATTATGTCCGAGTATATTATAGCTGAAATTGTTGGATTTGTGGATTTGAGAGAGGTTTTGATCAAATCGTCAGCAATCAGAAATTGTAAAAATGGTCGGATGAAGGAAAAATTGGTACATACCGTGTCATATCCGATTTGAATATCGGTATTTTAGGTTTGGGTGAAATTGGAAGTTGGGGTAATAATATCACTATTGATAATATTATTATATTGTTGAAAATTGTCTATTTTAGTTGCACAATATCTAAATTTATTGGGGGCACAATTATCGGATTTGCTCGAAACGCAACACCTAAGGATAACGTAAACAAATATATTAAAAGTATTACACTCCAGAAAATTTGGGTTGCTTTACAAAAAATTGTGATTACATTATCAATATTTTGCCAAATACAAAAGAAACGCGAGGATTGCTAAATGGTGATGTTTTACAAAATTGTAAAGGTAGTATTTAATTATCAATTTTCGCAAATTTCACAATTCTTGATCTTTTTAGAAAATTGTGACTGGTGGGACATTTGACTCCAGAATTTGACGTACTTTGAGTTATAACTATGTCATCGAAACATAAAATAGTGAAATATATACTTTAACACCTAGATAAATAACTAATGCATCAAATTCCATTAAACAGAAAGCCAAACAGTTAATAAGTTCTTTGTAAACATTATTTGAATGAATGTGACTGGTGGGACACTGGAAAATCCCTCCCTTCTACCTTTATGCACTCAATTACGAATTGCAGCCAAACCACTTAATTTTCAAATCTGCCTTTTCTGCGTTGTAAAATATATACTATATGCTTTCGTTTTCATTAAAAATTAGACTGATAACCTTCATAGGAACAATAAGAAAATATTTGAAATTGTGACTGGTGGGACAGGTCTTTGTGACTGGTGGACAAAGTATGTGACACTACCTACTGTCATTAGACCGGTAGTGGCTACTCAGGAGTATTTAGTTTAGTTGCTGTTTATTTAATTTTTTTACCAAGTTTGTTTGTGTCAAGTAGTTTTCAAAAGAAACTAATATTAAATTTAATAATGTGTAATATATTGAGATGAGTGATTTTTTAGTTTACTCCCCCCCCCCCCCCCCAGTTGATGGTATTAGCACGGCGTGCCGCGGCGGGCCTCATAAATCTCCTTCTTTTCAACAAAATAATTATGGTCATCTTAAGTATATGCATGATTTGGACTAAATTAGTAGGTAGGCACCTATCAGGAACGATGTTGCACAATAGCTAATATATATAAATCAAATTGTGTTTTCGCACTTTATCTCCTCATTGTATAGTAATAAAAACGTACGTTTTCGTTAAATCGGTGTTAAGAAAAATGTTACCAACTAAACACAATATGATCTTGGGTAATCTGAACAATAATTAATTTAAGACCCATTTATTCAAGATGATAAACCACGCAGGTTTTATTTTACGGTATGTACCGATATCATCACGTTTGAATAATAATTAATATTAAATTGACTTAGATTGTTGAAACTTGTATATATATAATACACAAAACGCAGCTAAAATTTATTAGTTTGCTACATTACACATCCGATGATGAAGGTCCTCAGCATTTTAGCGGTGTTATTCGCAATTGCTACAATAACGACACCTTTCACCATACCAGGTGCACCAGACACTGATATCATTAAGGGTACGTAAATTATCTTTATTAGAATATAGAGATATGTGGAGCGATGAGATAATATTTATTGTTAGAGGTTTACATTTTGTATCAAAGATCTTGGGAGTGGGTAAAACTTTAATTGTATTGATTTTTTTCAGAAACTATAGAGAATCTTAAAAAATTGTTACCAGAAATTAAGCCATCCGAACCAATTGCTAACCTTTCAACCGTTACCGTTAAATCTTCCAACAGTTCGACCGTTCAACCAGCTGAATGATGGCGGTGCACAGGAAGCCAAGAAAACAATATGTTTTTATTTATATAATTATAAAACTTATATAAACCACTGTAGAAATCTATTCTTAATTCTCATCCAATACTCCCATCTCACCTGATTCCAACGACCTGTCTTGCCTTACGCCTGCACGTTTTCTAATTAGTTGCCCATTAAGTCAATTTCCAGAAGCAGATCTAACAACCATTGCTGAAAATAGACTATACGTCTATCAAACGATCCAGAAAATGAGCAACATTTTTGGATTCGTTGGCATAAGTAATACCTAAACCAGTCACTGCAACATGCAAAATGGACCGTTGCAAAATGCAAAATACCGCAGAAACCCAAGATGATGGGTGTAATGGTTATAGTGCGCGACGATAATTTACCTCCTTGGAAGTGGTGGCTTGGTAGAGTAGTGCGCGTACATCCCGGTAAGGACGGCATAAACCGTGTAGCAAGTATAAAAACAGTTAACGGTACTATGGTATCATTAAACGAGCTATTTCTTAGCTATTCGTATTACATATAGAGGACAATAAATTAAATGAAGTTTAACGTTTCAAAAGTTGTATTTACGTAATGATTCTTATTATTAATGTTTTATTTTTTAAATACCTAAATACCCTGGTATTTCAAGGGCGGGGTGTGTAGAAATCTAGTGATGATACCTCATTAGTATCCGAGTAATATGTATTGTTATTGTTTGTATATCATCGAGACGCAAATACACAAGAAAAGTAAACACACAAACTCCTGTCCCAGTTTTATTTGGCTCTACTTGTTGCTTAAAAACAGTGCTATCTGATAGCATTCAGTAAGCTAAGCAGACTCCGTCGACTGGTGTAGCAGAGGTTTTTTAACCTGGCGCATACCAATTGGTAAATATGTATGAATAAAAGTGAGTACATACTTTAGTGTCAATGTATTGGGTGATATGAGTAAAACTGAGTTTGTGCTGCGAGTATGTACTCTTGATCATGAGCATTAAGTGCGAGTTTATGATTCAGTTGGTATGAATAAAAGCGAATTAGCTTATATACGAACTTGCTCCTAATACATGGGGCAAATGCTCGTAATACTTTGAGCAAATGCTCCTATTCTTTCCCAAAACTCTTCACAGAAAAAACTGATTTGCAAGCCACTCTACATTCGCCTTAGAAATGTCATATAACACTTCACAGGTGCTCGTTCTTTGTGTATAACATTTTACGGAACGCAAATTGCTCACAGTGAGCATCTGCCCCAAATATTTACTTTAAAATATTGAGTATAAAGTCTATACTTACTCATTTTATGCATACCATCCATTGATAGTGACATTGCTGACAGTGAGCATCTGCTACCGGATTTTAGGGCCGCTCCCAGACGACATGATGTATGTTGCCAACGGTCGTCATTGATGTGGTCCGCGTATCGTAAGCCGCTGCACCTGTTATGTACTAGTGATGCAAGCTTTCGTTACTTTTGAGCCCACATACCCACATGTTGATGTTAAAGCGTAAATACCTAAATATGTTCACAAATACGGTAATTATAGGGGAATATATAAAATCAGATATGAATACAAATAACTACATATAAAAAATTAAACTTTGACTACTATTTATGTTATGTTGTAAATTTCTACATCAAAATAACTTTTATTTAGATTATCAACTCATTTTATTATTATTAATATCCTTAATTACTATAATTATGTAAACAAATAAGCCTTATGGAGTCAAAATTCATTAACACGTTATGGGGAACATTTAATAAATGTCCCCATAACAAAATAATATATAGATTTGGGCTGAGGAAAATTAAAACGTCTATCTGGTTAACTACCACTACTTGATTTTAAAATATATTTTCAATAGACGGATCGGTAGGCTACGCTACACACGTATAAAATATCGTTATAAAAATAAATATCAAAAATCACATCACTAATACATATTTAACATCTTAAGGGGTATAGGGTACCAAGCTTCACTTTTTAGTTTGGGGTTCAATTCAAAGCCACTTTGCTGTTTAATTTTGTCCACTAGGCCATTGTTTTTTACGTGGCTGATTAAAATGCTATTACTGCCAATACGAAATGATATTAAGCGATCTCCATATGCTGTGATTTATTCACAATCATTTTCCATAAAAAAAACTCCTAATGATTAAAATAATATAGAGATACTAAAATTAGGTTAGGAAAATTCCGAAAGAAAATTTCAGGTTTCTTGCAAAAGTTTATTTTAAATTGTTGGGTAACCGCTTTCGCTAACTTAACAGGATTTATCAGAGATTGTATCTATGCAAATAACTTATCCTGACGTCAGAATCATTAGATATTTTGTTTTGGATATTTTAAAGTTTATTTTATTTTTATCCTACACTATGCGAAATAGTTATTTATGTACCAAGGGCATTAGACGGATGTTTATGCCCCGAGGGTGACAGTCGCCCGAGGGTATAAACATCAAGTAATGCCCGAGGTACATACAAAATTGTATGTCCTACAATGGTTTTGTTCCTCCATTTGAATAATATTAATAAATATTTTGACGTTATCAAGTGACGGCGTATCAACGGAGTTGAATAACCATACAAACAATTCGGAGTTGAGTGACAATACACACAATTAATTGTCAAACTTATAATCTTAATCGCCAATAATTGACATTGACGATTTAAAATTTACAATTTGAATGACAAATATTTGATATTTTTGACATATGATAATAATAATAATAATAATAATTAATTAATTAATTAACCATGGCAATCCTTTATGCGCTAGGGCGCATAAAGAATCTTTATCGCCATAGGGCGCAAAAAGTAGCTGTTTTCGTCCCGGTAACTAAGATGTAAAATGTCACTTTATGAGCATGTAGGACATAAAATGTCATTTTCGAAAATAATTGTAGACATGCTGTAGACAATAAACCCACCAGATAGATGACGACCGAATGGTCTGCCCAATTAAAACACAGCTTTCGATTCGGTTTGACGTTTGCGATTAAAACGTCAACATTGTAAGTTTGTCAAAAACCAATATGTCAGTAATTAGTCTTTAGACTTGGGTGAATTTATTACGATATTGTTGCCTAGGACGCATAAAGAATCTTTGTCGCCCTAGGGCGCAAAAAGTAGCTGTCTTCGTCCCGGTAACTAAGATGTAAAATGTCACTTTATGATCATGTAGGACATACAAAAATTATGTGTGCACTACACCCAGAAAGTGATTTTCCGGGCCTTAGCTGCCCAGGAAAAAATCACTGTCTCTCTCGGCTTAGTACAAAATATACTATTACATAGGTGTAAAGTTTAGATATTTGCTCATGAATAATGTACAGAGTGATCTAAAATGATTGAGGACAGGTTGAATTTCCCGCCATTTTTAATAATTGTGATGTTGGCAATGGTTGCAAATGACAGCTGTTATTTTGGTCCAGTGGCGTAGGTGTTCTTTTTTGTAAAGGTATTTATTCTCTGATTATAATTAGGTTTATTAAGTTGAAACTATTAATTGAATTAATTAATTATTATTTTATTTTTTGAAAGACTCTTCAAGTACCCAATAACTAATTAATTGAGAAAAAAAGACGAAATATCGTCGCAGAGGAACGTAACCCTTACTGACGAGTTCACTATGGTATCTGACAGAGATCATAACCTGTATCATGCACACATACCATCTTAGTAACACTAAAACTGTGGCGGGAAATTCAACCTGTCCTCAATCATTTTAGATCACCCGTTATATAATTATATGACATTTTACATCAGTACACACTCGCAAGTAACGAAAGTTTACATCACTAATATGTAGTATGCTAAACCTGAATAATGTGAATCATGTGAAGATGTTTGCGGTGAGTCGAAAGAGTTGGATCTCGCTACGCTGAGGATCACCAAACCAATTTTTTTCAATTTAATTTTTTATTATATTTATTATATATTTATTATATATGCCTTGCTAGTAGTTTGAAAAGCTGTAACTTGCAACAGGGCAAATATGAAAGGTTTACGTTCGAAAACAAAATAAAGTACACGCGAAAACAAATTATAACTTTTATTTTAATAGTTTCTCAAGGGTAAAACCGTTAAGAAACACTGCCCGGATATAGATCTATTTTCAGAGACAAAATTCCGTGCTAAATAGTAAGTGCTGCAGAGGTAACTTGGCTAGCATCCACCGGTAACAAAGTTTGCGTAGTTTTCAACGTGGTTATGGGTAACTTAAACGTATTATATGCATGATGAAGTATCTTGTCTAAATCGAGTTTTAGACACGCCGCCGCCCCGACCTACCTCGAACCTGCCGCAAACCGCCCCCAAAACTGCCCCTACGAACATACAAGTTTATTAACAAACGCTTTCCTACCAACATAACCCACGCCGTACGCGCAGGATACAGGATACAACTAACGCAATTAACAAGTTATAAAACAGGAAAACGGACCGGGGTGTTCCCTAAAGTTAGTGTTTAATGTTGTATGAGCTCTCCAACTATGCGCTCTTACTACATCTATTATTTAATTGCTAATGGTATGCCGGTGAGGAACAGATTTTTCACAGATTAGTCAGAGAATTGATTTAGGTATAGCAAGAAAAATTTCCTGAATGCCTTATTTCGGGAATAGATACATCAATTCCAAGCGATCAAGATCCTGCGAACTCTCGGACGTTTACCTACGTTTCTCTTGTTTACCCAAATAAATCACACACAATTCCCCATCTCAATGGCAAAATTCAGCGCATCATTGTCAATATACCACGCGATATATGGATATGTAGAAACAAAATAATTGAAAATTGTGTTTCCAGTATCTAAGCAACCAAGAACTGCATAAAGTACATTTAAAGTGTAGAGGATTTCTTAGTTTATGTAACGTATAAGTTTTCGGTAATATTTTGGACGCTTGGATGCTCGGTTCAATTCATATTCGTTTTTGTCCGTCGCTTTCGACCTTGTCTTAGTTCTGGTTGTGTGCAACGTATTTGTATTACCTCCATCACATGTAATTTTACCAAGTATAATTTATTCTAATAAACTACTTTGCCGAAATTAGAATTGGGTTTCAATTATAAGTGCTTGTAAATAAATAAGCCGCAACGGCTACGTAGCGGAATTAGGTAGACACCGCTATTAAACGTTAAGCGTTATTACAATTCTTTAGTAAGTTCTTGTTCTTCGAAGTAACTAATCAGTCACTGCCAAACACTTCTATTCTGACTATTTTAAAGTTGTTAACTTTTTAGGTTAAGTTTCATGTATTTATCACAATAGGGTTAAAAGTGTTGCCCCAAGCTCCATTATGATCATCGTTGCGACCTCGCTGAATATTTATTCAAACTTGTAGGCTAAAGTAGAGTAAAATTATTCACAATTAGATTTTGTCATTTTATCTCATCGATATCCTTAACGAAGTTGACAGTTACTACAGTGCTGCCACGTGGTGCCCGCAAAATACCCTAGATTCTAATTTAGCGCGATATAGTAACCACAATTTCTAAACTTATATAAAATTAATGACGCAAAGTAGAAAAAATAGTATATTACACTCGTTTTATAAGACGTATTGGTGCACTCGTTCCATTTGGGCACTCCTCGCTACGCTCGTCGTGCCCAAAACAACTCGTGCGCCAATTTGACGTCTTATAAAACTTGTATAATAATATACTATTATCTACGACTCACATATAATAAGTTCATTGCATACGTATCCATGTATCCATATAATCCCCATCATTATACACGCCAATGATTATAATGACAGTTCGTTCAAATAATGACTTCATTATTTGAACGAACTGTCATCATTATACGACGCCTGTCAAAGGCGTTATACAACGCCTGTCAAGTCTGTCAAAACCTACGTGGATGAGAGTTATGTGACAGTTCGCCTCGTCATCATTGACAAATACATTTAAAATATTTGATATAAAATGGAATTTGTGAGTCGTAGATAAAACGTCGTATTCGACTCGCACACAACGGATATAAATCGCTCGCATGTGTTCGCATTATGTGCTCGTCAAATAATATACTACAGTACGAGATTATTTTCAAAACAAAATCTTGCCCTTCTAAATAAACTAGAGATTATAACTTTGTAGCTATCATTGAGTCTCGTTTTAAAGTTCTAAAAAGCTTGTTGATAAATTCAATGCACACAATATCACTATCTAAATTTCGGGCATGTATCTTGTCTTCGAAGCGAACGCACTGATTAGTTAAAACATTCGGAGTCGGCCAATATCTGCAAATGGTACTGGAAACTTTTATTTCCAATAATATTTAGTCGTTTCACATATTTCTTTGAAAAACGTATTCCCTGCCTGCACATTTAGAAAATGTAAATATTGCAATTACATTTTCAATTCAATCTTATGTTAGTTTATTTATGGCAATGCAAATCAGGCACTTTAATGTGAAATAAATGATGTATTACAATTAGTGGAATAGATAGATGGTATATGTTTGGTTTCAATAAAAAAAAACAAAAGAAAGTTTTATAATATCGTATAAAGACTATTTTATGCATACAGGCTGAATATTTGAAATACCTCTTGGTTTCTTTTTGTAATTTTCCGATGTAAAATCCTAATTTTACTGGGCTGTTATGAATGGCAGTGTTTTGAAGATAACATAGCTATATTGATTTCAAAAGAAAATCGTAATATTTTTGGACAAATTTATATTTATTATTTGTAGTATCTAAGACAGATTTTTATGCCAAACTTCACCTAAAAAAAAGATGAAGAGGTTGGAGACCTAAAAGTTGGTGTTTAGACAATTTTCCAAAAAAAAGGTGTGGAAATTCGAGGATGTATCATTTTATGATTAAAAATAATAACACTGTGCAACAACAACAAAAATCATAAATGCTGATGGGTATGTCATATTTGTGAGTTCTTCATAATTATTGTTAAAACACTATTTAAACGTTTTCATCACGTCACAACATTGAGAAATTTTTTATAACCTTTATTATCAGATATGGTGCCAAAATATGTAATAAATTCATTAAAATTAAAAATAATATTCTTGTCAGGTAAATTTTGGATTATCAAAACACATTTTTGTATTAAATTCCATTTGTGAATATCAATTGTTTTTTACTTATGACGTCATCATCTTAATGGTGGCATATAAAATGTATGGTCTTACATTAAAACAACGAGAAAATGCAATTCAAAATTAGGAAATGATGAACTTTCTGTGGAGATGGATTTTGGATTTTGGATTTTGTGCATAGCATTGTCGATAGTTTTCTACTAGATCGACTATGAATTCGAGCTGGTTTACGTTTTCATAAGGTTTTGGGGAGAAAAAACAAAAAAAGTTTGAAAGAGTGATTTTGTTATAGCGATTGAACCAAATGGTCTCAAAACTGCAAAACAGCCTCAGAGTAGAGCCCGTAACATTTTTATTTATCTGAAATCCTAAAAATTAATCCAAAAAACGCCCATGCACTCTATTTTGGCTTCGAAAGTGAATACCAGGGATAAGTCGTAGGCCTTCGATTTACAGGCTGCCCGGCATTTTTTAAAAAGTAAATGTCATTCTGAGTAAAGCATTTAGATTTATTTACTATTCCAATTCAATTAAAATTTACAGGTAAATTATTACAAACTAAGTATAATAATAAAAACTAAATAAATAATAACAATTAATAACTAAAAATTATACAAATTGAAAAAATGATGAAGAAACAAATAAATTCAAATAAACCTATTACTATTTTTTTAAGTAGGTAAATACTAGTAAATTTTTTTAAGTAATTATTCTAAGTAGAAGTAGAAGCTTCATGTGGTCTTATTGGTTTTTTCAATATCTTAGTGTTTAAAGTACGATTATTCAAACTACTGTTTAAGTTCTTACGGAATCGAAGAAATAATCCGTATGAAACTTTTTAGTCATGATTGACATCTGCTTAAAAAAACTGCGCAAAATATTTGAACAGATCTGTATATTATGCGGGTTGTGCGGTTACATTGAGGGCTTATCTTAATACAAAGAACAGTGGTATGCCACTGGTGATTCTGCTGATTTGGCAACAACACACACATCATTCAACGGATCAGGTAAAGTGTGGGGAAAACATAATAAGGTAGTCAAAGTTATCATGAACTACTAGCTTGACCTCATTCAGGCATACGTTCAGTTTCCAACACAATCAGAAGCGCATAGAAATCTGGCTGAAGATGTCCAGAATTGTCAAATTCTGAGGAGGGATATGTGCCATTTCAACCCTAGTGTTTATTTGAAAAAGTATTTATTCTGAAACAGACGTGATAGATATGAAATTGTTGGTTTGTGATTACTAATTTTTTTTTTCATTCTGATTTTCAACTTTTTTTGATACTCTTGATGGGCAGCTTTTGAGTTCGAATTCACGAGGAGCTCAAACTAATAGTATCAACACCTCCTTTTCACTTCACATTCACAAAATCGATGCTCCTAGAGGTAGCATTATATCCATAATTTTTAATTGCCTTTTGTTCAAATTATCAGGCCAACAATGTTTCGTGCTACCATTGACTAATAGAAATATACCATCATAAGTTAGGAAAAGCAAAATATTGAAATTTATTGCGCAGTGTAATTGTAATAGTAATAGTAACATGAATCTGTTTCCAATATCAATGGCGTTATTAAAATAATGTCTGTCAGAAGGTATCAATCATCTCCTTAATGCTGTCAACCACCTAATCATTAACTCAGGCAACCACCCTCTCAATAGCAATATTCTCCACTAGCAGTCTACCAAGTAGATTACCGGAACATCTGCATCACCGCATACATTAACCGCCAATCTCTGACATACGCCCGCTGTAATGTTTAATATTCACGGCCAACTCCACAGCATTAGATTATATTACGACAACCTCCCAAAATTTGCATACGAAACGCGCCACTTCCACCTGCATACTAAAGGCTTCCGCGTCACGTTACAATAAGAGCATCGATTAATTAGGGTCAATTCGCCTAAAGGAGACTGTGACAAATGACAACACGAAATCTCCCGCTTTCGAGTAAACCGAAGACCCGAAGACCTCTAGAGCTCATGAGAGGGGGGGGGGACTAAAAAAAGCTGCCCCTTCACGTTGCCATTTCTCCAAATGGAAGACGGAGAGTGGCACATTTATCAATGGGTTAATTAATTACCGTCCTTAATCGTGAAACGGATTTATATAGCTAATTTAGTTCAAGGGCGAGTTTGATGACGAGAGGATTAATTGAATTAAAATGAGCTGGGATTTGAATATGAATAGTGATTGTGATGTTTGTTCTAGCTTATTCTCGGATTTGAGGAATTTGTCTGGCACCACATTGATGAACCTGCTGGCTGCTCTCTTCATGACTCAACTGTTGTATGTCATCGGCGTTGGAGGTGTTCCGGTAAGTGTTTTTTTCATTTTCCATTTTCGTTGAATAGTATAGTGTCCGACCGAAGAATAGTATAGTGTCCGACCGGGCCGAAGCCGAAGCCGAAGGAAGTTCATAATGCTAAAGAAGTGGCGAAATTTAAAGATACATTTTTACCTACATACCTACTATATTAGTATGTACAAATTTATCTATACCTACAGTGTATCCCCATATGGACCATACTATAATGGATGTCCTAAAAACGTCGCCATTATTGTTACAATATTGATCTAACGAAAAAAAGAAACTGTTTAATTTGCTCAAGAGTAACCTATCAGTTTTTCACAATTAAATGTGAAACGTCATAAAGAAAAATTGTTTTAAATTTAGTCTGGCGCTCAGATATAAAATTTGAATAATTTATATGAATTATAACTAGATATGCATATACGGATATACCGTATCATACACACTTACCGTAATGATGAAATAATCAATGTATAGTAATGGTGATATACATCCCGCCTGTATATCACCATTCTATACATTGATAGTATGAATTAGTTACGTTTTATCTATTATTTTAGCGTTTGTTCTTATGTTTTCATTTTATCGTTCCCCAATAATAACTTAGTCTAGCCTGGACTTCAGTAAAAAAAATAATATCAGAACATTCTTATTCTTTACTATTTAGCTTTGAGACACGTCCTGCTGATTAATTTCCGAAATTTTAGATCTCTATTATTTTTAATTAGGCACGTGCCGGTTCAGATTCGCCATAAACTGGACCGATATCTGAGATTTCAGACATTTTTAATTGAACTGTAAAGTCGCTGATAGTTTATTCTCGAGCAATTTTAATCATTTCTAATTTTTCGTCGCTTTTGTTCTATCAAATTGCTGACTATGGCTATGGATTTTTGAGAGTACCCAGAACTATTTTTTAAGAATAACGTTGTCTCGAGAAAAGAATGTAGGTCCATTATATGTATAATAAAGTCTATCTGGAGACACACAGATTTTTAGAAAATTTATATCAATAATCAATATTAAAATGCTTCAGACCTTCCATCTACTTTCATTATTGATTCATAGCAACAAAACAGAAAATATGCCTTTATATTTAATATGAAAACTGTATAATTTTCAGTCTAATGATGATTTTCTTTATATTTGTATTTAAGTAATGTGTTAATTTTTATTGGTTCTTGATGGTTATGAATAGGCAAAATATCATCAAACAAAAAATTATTACTAACTTTTGCGAGTTTTTATTATTTTTATTATAGGACACAAAAAGTTCATCCACATTTTCGCCAAGCACCAAAGTAAACAAACTATCAAATATATCACTTTATTTCTTTCTTTCTTCACGTATGCGGTATGCGCGAACCTTCGGCTTCGGCTAAACCTTCGGCCTAATTTTGGCCGAAGCCGATGTTTTGCCGAAGGTTCAATTTTTGACCGAAGGTGGCCGAAGCCGAAGCCGAAGCCGAAGCCGAAGCCGAATGTTCGGTCGGACACTTAGTATCCATAGGAGCATTCCTCCTTGACCGGTGTGACACTTGAACGACTATAATGCGAACAAAACAAAATAAATGGTGTTTTATAGTCTTTTGAAAATGTGACAAGTGTGCCGAATGTGACGAGTGGACTACCGGTTTCAAACAGCTACGTTTCCGTCATCAGGACACGTTAGAACAACCTTTTGGACCTTTTATTTCTACTATTTCTCTAGCGTCATGGAGCACTTCATTACAAAATTGAAATAAGTTAGTCGAAAAATGATCACATATTAAGAAAATCTCACACACTTTGATGATTAAACAGGGTCACTAGAGTCGCAGTGGTCGATACTGCATTTATCTTAAGAGATAGAAAAAATATTTTATACAAAAGTTGTTTGGCCCATCATTTTCTACAACGAAAAATTATTATCCTAATTTTGCATTTACTCGTGAAGGAAAAAATATTTTTGTTATGGAATGCTCTGTGTATCATACCATATTATGAATACTAAGGAAGTTGTCTTTCCAGTTGTATCAAGCTGTACATGTGTAAAGAGTTTCTGAAATATTCAAATATTTGTCAAAAAAATTGTAACTGCGCGTCTTAAAAACTAAGTGAAATCTTCATTTTTAGAGATATTTTCTGACAACTTTGTCAGACAATCACTACAACCAGTAGGTAGATACTGATGTTGAAAAAAAAATTATATATATGCTATACAGGTTGATCCAAGCATGTATTATTTTTTTTACATTGTCAAATCGCATTTTCTTGAGTCTTTTAATAGGAGCAACCCGGTATAATATATGTTGGATATAATAACACTATACTTCTCTCTCAGTTTTTTTTACAGTAGCTATGTCATATACCGAATGTTACTATTTTTTGTGATATTTGCAATTTAACGAAAATGTAATGTAACTACTAACCTTAATATTGGTGTATACAAGATATGTGGCAGTTTGATGTAAAGTGGTCAAGGGGTGATAGAAGACGTAAAAAAATAGGTTAATTTTGAACCCGTTTAACCAGATTTTTTCTTATACAAAGTATTACCGTTATCATGATATTAACAATTTTATATGAAATTTCTTAAGTATATTTTGCCAATTTTGCAATCGTATGGCAAACGAACGCGTGGCCTGAAAACTTCAAATAACTACTAGCGTATACCCTGAACTTTTAGGTTAACTATCGTTAACATTTAATGACTACTGAAAATGTTGACTAGACGGTCATTTATGTGCTGACACACAAAAACCAAATATGCAAAAAAAAAAAAACTTATAGACATCTTTAGACTCGGATTTTTATTCCGAGCAACAACAAACCTACAAAAACACCTCCAATACACGCACTTTCCACTTACGTTGTCAACATTATCATTCATATCCCAATTTTGAATAGTCTCTCCAGAAAAATAATCTATTTTCAATCATTTAACAATGACCGTAAGTAGATGTTGTTAGTTAGTTTTTTAAACTGAATCCAAATCCGGTCACAAACGTTGCTCATCAAGTGAGGTTTTGGTGTTTTTGTTGTGTTCTGATGTTTTTGTGTGTGGTTATAAGGGGTGATTTTTTTGCTATTTGGTTTTTCAGTGTCAATTTTTTCAGTGTAAAAATGATTCGTGACATGTGTGCATGTCAAAAATGCTCAGTAAGGTTTGCAATCAAAATGCAATCATGCAAAATTTCGCACCAGTTTCACATTATTGGACATTAATCGACCAACCCGTATGCAAAGAGTGCGATGATTACCGACTTTTTTTGCCTAAAATGGAAGAATTGGACTTGGTTGGCATGTGGTTTCAACAAGACGGTGCCACATGCCACAACGCACGCGATACCATGACCCTATTGAGAGGCGAGTTTGGTAAGCAATTAATCTCACGTTTTGGAGCAATCCATTGGCGGCCAAGATCATGCGATTTGACCCCACTTGACTATTTTTTGTGGGGATGCCATAGAAGACAACATTAGAGCTGCCATTGGTGAGATACCGGCCAAGATGTTGGAAAAAGTATGCCAAAATTGGAGCTCACGTATGGACCACCTACGGCGCGGGCAACATTTACATGAAATAATCTTTAAAAAGTAAATGGCAGGCATTCATTTATCTGCCCAAATAAATATTTCATTCACTTTTGCAAATTTTCTGTGTTTTTTTCAATTTTCAAACCCGAACGGTTAAAAAATCACCCGTTACATGCCACTACAATAAAACGGCAAAATTTACACATGTGAACAAATTTTCACGAGAATACAAGTAAAGTTTCTCCGGGTTGATATGCTGTACCTACGTTAGCAAAAATGGCAAACATACTAATATTTTTGTAATATTTTGATAACGATAATACTTTGTCTACGAATAAATCTGCTTAAATAAATGGCCTCTTCTATAACACTTCAAATATTTTACATCAAGCTACAGAACAACATAAAGGTTAGTAAGTTACAAATATCACAAACACTAGTAAATATGGATATAGGATATCCTGAATACAAATTTAAAAGAACTTAAAGGATATCGCATTTAACATATAATATACAGTGTTCCATTTAAAAATCTCAAGAAAATGCCATTTGAAAATGTTAAAAAATTACTGGATCCTACGATCACCCTGTATATCGCATCTAATTTTTCATGATATCAGCATTTAACTATGGTTTTAGTTATTATCTGGGAAAGCTTTCAAAGCAATAATAATAATAATAATAATAATAAAAATATTTTTTTAAATATTTTTTTATTAATTTCTGCAGAAAAGTAGTATTCACCTAGTTTTTAAGACAGGCTGCTATTGCCAATCTTTTTACAAACAATTGAATATCTCAGAAAGTATTCCTTTACATGGGAACAATTTGATACAGGCAACTTATTTAATGTTCATACAACAGTTATTCTATTTAAAAAAATATTTTCTCCTTCACGCATAAATGCAACATCCTGTATAAATGAAAATAATTTTCCGTTGTAGAAAATGATATATAAAATTAAAATATTTTTTCTATTCAATAATTTCAATGAATGGGGATGTTCGTACATACTTAATATACTTCTATTAATATAGGTACTACAATACAGTTTTACGAAGTGTTTATGGATTAGCTACCATGCTCGGATAAAGTTTCTACTGCTTAAAGACGTTCCTCAGTTTGTCCTTTTCCTTGTATCGCCATCATTCTGTGGTTTTGTCCAATACACCTTTTAAAAATATATATATATATATATATATATATATGCGACGGCTGTGGAGGTGGAGTCGGAGTTCATCATAATTTTCGGTCTGGATCAGGCAATAGAGCAGAAAATGACTAAGTTCGTGACAAAAATAGTATCAGAGAGCCGACAGTCCCAGGTCACGTGGAACAGTCCGTAGATGTATTGCGATGTGTTTTCGACTCGCAAATATCATTACTTAATTTTTTATAAACAAAAAACCTCAAAAACTCGTTTACAGCAGCGCGCTTGTTTACTATATACGCGCTCCCCACGTCGGCCACCTACCCCCACTACTCGACCGCTTTGGACCGCGCGGCCGTTTTCGTCATGTTTGCAAGCATTTTTCACTTATTTCCAAATATTTTAACGCAAAATCAAATTAGACGTCTTATAGCACAATACCTCTACTTTCGAAATCCATTAAAAAAATTAAAATCGGACCACCTCCGACGCATCCGACGCTTGCCGAAAGACATTGCATCAAAAAATTCAAATCGTAATTGTGCGAAAACTAATCATCGGACAACGGGTGGATTGTGCACACTCAAAATACCCACCAGTCGCTACCTTCTCGCGTAAAGCCTGCGCTACAACTTTGATAATGGCGGAGTTCATTTTGTTCGTCTTTTCATTCTCTACAATTCGTTTATTGAAAGCATCAAGATCCATCGGTTTCGCTTTTTCGCTTTACAAGCGAAAAACGAAAAAAAAAACCGATTTTTTAAGGTTTTTTGTTTATAACAAATTAAGTAATTATATTTGCGAGTCGATATCACAATACATTTACGCTCCAGGTCCAGGTCACGGTTCGGCAGGACCTGAAACCGTCGGCTTCCTGATACTATTTTTGTCTCGCGAAAATCGGCCTGGGACCCTATTCTCGTCATCTTTTTGAAGCGAAAGTGAGTCTTTTCTAATGGTTAGGTGAGAATGGGGATATCGGCGGTTACCATGTGTTTGGAATGTATGGTCGTGGCACGTGCGTTATTGTTCTTAACAACAATCAAATTTGCTCAGAGATACGTTCCAGAGGGAAACCGCTGATATCCCCACCCCTTCCACCTAACCATTCGAAAAGACTCACTTTTGCTTTAAAAAGATGACGAGAATAGGGTCCGTGGTCTAGTCTGCGGAGTCGGAAGAAGGTACCGACACCGATTCCGACTGCATGTTTAAATCTTGATGAAAAAAATAATTGCGAGATGTTCCGTTGCCTCAGTAGGCAGAAAATACATAAAACTAAATAGATCAAATCTTTTCACAGGCAATTTAATTTATTTATACACTTGAAAAATAGAAATTGAGTTTTGATATTTTTCTTGCTTTGAAAAAATATAGGTCCATATGAAATGGTTTACTAAGAATGACATTTACTGTCTGATAAATGCGGGTAATGATTGAGACACCATAATTTTGCCGGAGTCGGTGTCGGAGTCTAATGTTTTTTACCCACATCGCAGCCCTATGGAGAAATAATCTTTAACATAATACACACCAGCAATTATCATGACAGTTGTATGTTCTCAAACTGTCACCCACGCACCTACATTTGTGAATATAAGTTATAAAAAATTTAATTTATGAGTCGTAGATAAAAAATCGTATTTGACTCGTACAGAATGGCTATAATTCACTCGCATTGTTATACACTCGCCTGGCGGCTTGTGTTTACATTTCATACTTGAGTTATTGCCTATATTTTATGATCGTCAAATACAACACTATTTCTGTTCTATTGAATTTTGTTCGATTTCAATGTTTTACTTTTTCAAGAAAACCTATCCAAGGTTTTATTCTCACCTTTATCGTTACTTTGCAGCATTGAAAACCGGTTTGACACAAGGCAATGTACTATCCAAAGAATTGTATTTAAGTAATTCCTTATTTGGGTATTCAATATTGAATCCATCTCACGTAATTTGTAGGTCCCTTAAGCTAAAAGCATTAAGTAATTCTTGGGACCCCGTAAAATAATGGTTAAATAAATCTCTGACCCAAATGCATGTAGATCTAATTTCTTTCATACAAAGGCAGATACGTGTGACTGGGTTTAACACGTCTAGATATTCACGTTCGGCAAGTAACACGAGGGAAAATTCGGACATGTACAAAACACGTTAACACCGGACACGCACATGGGGTGGCTTCGCTAATGGGTCTTTTATTACGAAAAGGTTTAGCGGGATTGTGGGGTGGGTATGGGGGGCGGTCTGCAGCGGCGTCCCTGACCGTGGCCCTGCGAATCCTTTGTTGTGATAAAACTTCCCTCTTCGCACCTTTGTTTGCGTTGCCGACTAGATCAGGTTCAGGCTTTGGCCACCCCATTCATTTATTTCCAACGGCGAGTGTGTGTGCGTCGACCGGAAGTTAGGAGGAGAAAAAGAGTCGTTTTCCAGCAGTTTCCCGAGCCATTTTCCCGCTCTCGGATCCACCTGCTCGACGGTATTAGTTTTTCTGTCTTTATTTCCGGACGAAGGTACTTTATCTCTAAGTATGTCTAAGATGTTAAATTTTTATTGCAGTCTCGGGAAAAAAAACTATTTACAACATTCTTAATTATAGGCTGTCTTGATGATAGTTTTGGTCATTGCAAGAAGAAAGTTAGTTTATTGTAGGTTGCAAAAGAGCAAAAGTGAATATCCATCTCCATTTCGTGCAAATGGCACACTAAAAACGGTAATAAATCGATATTATATCATTATTAGAACTCACTTTGTCTGCTTTTTTTTCTCGATCGCAGTATATCATCGTTCAGATGAGCTGCCACAAAAAGGGAGAGTGGCTTCTTGACTTCGGTTCAAGTTTGCCAATAAATAACTCCCTATAGAATCACTTCTAAATAAACTCACAAAAAAGCTACTTCAACGCTGACAAAACAATGATTTAGATATTGGTTTCCCTTACTTTATTGCCCATCAAATGGGTGTCATAGGTTTTTATTGAAAATTCTGTAAAAGGAATGTAAGTACTATAAGAAAATTTGTCTACGACTAATAACAAGTTAATTGTAACGTATCTATGACTATACATTTCCTATCATGATAGACGCCGGTGATTATGATGACAGTTCTTTTGAATATCGACTACTTTATTCAAAGGAACTATTATCAATATTCAAAGCTAGTGTGAACACCTACGTGGTTGATATTTAATTGACAGTTTGCATCGCCACATTTAAAATATTTGATATAAGATGCAATTTATGAGTCGTAGATAACACTTCGTATTAGACTCACACATGACGGGTATAAATTGCTCGCGATTTATATCCTTCGTTATGTGCTCGTCAAATAATATACTACTCATTTACTGTTGCTGGCCTTAAAGATGAGGAAACCTAATTTTCCATAATGTTATCATTTTCACTGCTATCAATTTTAGTTTCAGTGGTTTTTATGTAAAGAAAAGTTTTGCCTGCTTAGCACAATACGGACACATTATTCACACTTGACGTGTTAAGTCGTGTTAACTCCTGTTAACTAGTGTTACACGTCAAATCTCATCAAAAAACTCATGTTAACAAGAGAACTTGTCACGTGTGAATACGATGACGTGTTAACACGAGATAACACGAGATAACACGAGTCAACACGTCACGTGTGATATAGCATAAGGCTAAGGATACACTACTCGTGTTAAATCGTGGTAACACGTCACGTTATATTAACACAAAATGCGTTAACTCCTGTCAACACGTGTTAACTCCTGCTAACAAGTGATTCACACTTGACATGTTAACTCGCGTTAACTCCTGTTAATTTTGTCATTTTACAACAAAATTGCAGCCACCATGTTCACACTTGACGTATTAACTCGTGTTAACACGTGTGAATAATGTCCGGGCTACACTAACGCCAAACATCTAACGCATTTATGCGTTAACTAACGCGGCATTAGTTGCCGCCCTTCTGATTGGACCGTTAATGCGTTAAATCGTGGTCACACTCGATTTCAACGTATTAATTTGAACATTACGCGTTCCGACTGGTATGGTAATGGTAGGTAATGGTAGTGGTAACAGACGAAATTATAGTATTTCTCACATGTCGTGATGGTGACACATATCAGTTTGCATGTACATAAACATGAGTCACTAGCAATTTTCTACTAGAAATACTATAATGGCGTCTACTACCACTGCCATTAGCACTAATGAAAACGCCCCTTTACACGTTAGACGTTAATATGGTCCGCACTTAAAAAACTATAAAATTAAAAGCTCTAGATTGTAAATGTGTATCCGATTCATTGCAAACAACTCCTACAGAGGTTTGTTTGTTGACAATACTTAAGATTACTTATGATTAGTATTACGCGTTAAGCATAAAGGTGCGTTCCGATTGGTGGTAATGGTAGGTAATGGTGGTGGTAGCAGACGAAATTATAGTATTTCTCACGTGTCGTGATGGTGACACATATTAGTTTGCATGTACATAAACATGAGTCACTAGCAATTGTCTATTAGAAATACTATAATGGCGTCTACTACCACTGCCATTAGCACTAATGAAAAGCACCTTTACACGTTAGACGTTAATATGGTCCGCACTTAAAAAACTATAAAATTAAAAGCTCTAGATTGTAAATGTGTATCCGATTCATTGCAAACAACTCCTACAGAGGTTTGTTTGTTAACAATACTTAAGATTACTTATGATTAGTATTACGCGTTAAGCATAAAGGTGCGTTCCGATTGGTGGTAATGGTAGGTAATAGTGGTGGTAGCAGACGAAATTATAGTATTTCTCACGTGTCGTGATGGTGACACATATTAGTTTGCATGTACATAAACATGAGTCACTAGCAATTGTCTATTAGAAATACTATAATGGCGTCTACTACCACTGCCATTAGCACTAATGAAAAGCACCTTTACACGTTAGACGTTAATATGGTCCGCACTTAAAAAACTATAAAATTAAAAGCTCTAGATTTGAAATGTGTATCCGATTCATTGCAAGCAACTCCTACAGAGGTTTGTTTGTTGACAATACTTAAGATTACTTATGATTAGTTTTGATTTTAATAGTACAAAATTATTAATTTATGATCATTTTTAGGAATCTTGTAAAATAATTGGCTTGTAAAATGCTTTTAAAATAATTTTACAAGTCTAAATTCTTTTGTTTTTAATTTTACGTTATTTATCTTTGATGTTGATGGTGCTATTTATTTTGTCACAAGCTTTATTTGTTAAGTGGTAGGTACCTTTTTACAAGGGTATACGACAAAGTAACCAATTACAGTATTTATGTAAAGAAAAAATATATTGTGGGTTCTACTCGCCGTTAGTTACGAGAAGTTAACATCAAAGAGACTAAATTTACCACAACCACAATATATTAAGAAAGATCTTCAGTGCAAAAAAACATCAAAACAAAAAACTTTCCAATGGTTTTAAAATTATTAAATAACGCAATGCACATTTGGTCATACCTTTAAATACATAAGTAGTCCAATCCAATCGCTTCCGAGGGCGCCGGTTCCAGGAAAAAATATAGAAATTTTCTTTTCTTTTATTCTATATGTTTTGTCGGGTGCTGAATCCGCATTTTAACTTTGCTACTTCCCACGGATATGGCTTCACAACGAAAAACGCAAAAACCTTAGACTTTTCTTCAGTTCTTTACCAAAAAGTCATAAAACTATGCACTTTTCGACATAGCCCGCATTATATACAAAAATAAAGTACACTAAATTTCCTATAAAAAGCATTGTCAGCGTTTTTTTTTGGTTGAATGGTTTGGCCGCTAAAGCGCGCTGAAATAATGCCAAATTTTCGCACTATGTGTAATGTTCGTGTAATTACAAAAAGCTTAGATTCTGATAAAACTGCATCAATTTCCCTACAAATTACATAACTTAATCATTTATGTTCAGTACACTGCAGTCATTTCTAATAATGTTGTTTCCCTTTATATTTCAGAAGAGAAACCAGGTCCTTCAACCGTCAAGCCGCCGCAGATTAAAAAAAAAAACAAAAATACTTAATACATTAAGTATTAATTAAAAAGAGCAAATAGTAGTTTTTAATAAATAAATAGTAATAGTATAGGTCTCTACTGAATTTTTGGTAAAGGGCTCTTGACTTAAATTGTGACATAAAATTTCAACGCGCTATAGCGGCTACACAGGTTGGCCAAAATAACTGAGTTATGCAATTTGTAGGGAATTTAATGTAGTTTTATCAGAATCTACACTTTTTTGTAATTACACGCACATTACCTACATACAGCAGGAAAATTTAGCCTTCTTTCACCGCGCTCTAGCGGCTAAACCATTCAACAAAAAAATACACGTGAGGGTGCTTTTTATAGGAAATTTAGTGTACTTTATTTTTGTACAGAGTAGTCTACGTCGAAAAGTGCATAGTTTTATGACGTTTTGGCAAAGAAAACTGAAGAAAAGTCGGAAATTTTTAGTTTTTTTGCGATTTTCGTTGTGAAGCCATATCCGTGAGAAGTAGCAAAGTTGAAATTCGGAAACCCCAAAGAAGATATAGAATAGAAGAAAAAAAATTTCTATATTTTTGCCTGGCCAAAGCACCATTTGACTGGACTATTATAGAAATATATAAAAATAAAAATAATTATAATTATAGAAATAATTATAAATCTGCTGTTGTGTATAATAAATTGATTTCCGGATGGAAACCGCATTGATGACTTTAAAGGAGTCCACGTTTCGCACTCTGTTGCAAGAGGCATCTTCAGGAAGTATGAAACCAAGTGTTAAGAAGATCATCTCGAAGATGTTAGCACTTGGTTTCATACTTCATACTACACACAATAAAAAATTATTGTATTCTTTGGTTTCTTTGAGATTTGTCCCACCATTTTGGCATAATTACATGATTGTTTCTAACTTTGGATATTCTGACTTTAAAATCTTCAAAAACATAGACGCAAATAAATGAGCACAGATAATGATGACACATTTTGTATTTATCTCTTGTTCAATGCGCCTCGACATTTCCACTGCGAAGCTAATGAGAACACTCCTTAAAAGATAGACTACCACCACAAACTACCACTATCATCCATATAAATAAATAGGACGAATCAGCGTAATGTATGCGAGGGAATCCGCGGTTTATTTCGTCTGGAAGGACGCATATCGAATCATAACAACGCAAACCAGATTTACAGTACAATATTTTCGAACAACGCAAATAGAAACAAAGCAAATCAAGTCGATGCAAATCGAGACCCTAATGTACTTAGGTATACTTATGTATGTATACTATAATATATTATTAGTACCTACTATATTATTATGCTGTTAGACTTCCTTTAATCAATTGTTGGTATAAATAGTATTTTTATTGTTGTCTTTTATTGTTTTCATTTTAATGATGAATTGCTGCTATTAAATCAGGAAAACAATCAGATTGGTGGTTATCTACAAAATAACAACTTTTAATATAATTTAGTTTATCATTTTGAATTACCCGGTATAATTTACCGACAAAATAATTACCGAAATTTAATATCTTTAGTGATTAGCTAGTTATCTACAAAATAATGACTTTTATTTACCGAACATTTTTATTAGCATACGTATTATTAACATAACTTAGTGATCAGTATTAACGCCTGTTTAATGCAGTATTTTTAATTTTTAATTACCCGATAATTTAAACCAGAGTAATTTACCATTTTGAATTTTTAATTACCCGGTAATTTAAGCCAACGTAATTTAACATTTTTAATTTTTAATTACGTGGTAATTTAGTATTTAATGAAATTAATAAGTTTAACTTCAACGGTAATTTACGAATAAAAAATAATTACCGAAATTTGACATCCCTGGTCCTAATATTGCGTAAGGAACATTTATGTCCATGGGTAAAGGAAGGGTCGTTAAAAAAAGTGTGGCTCAAAGGTGTCGCCCACGAAAAGGTTCGAGAATGCCTGATCTAGACTATGTGAAGTGTTTATTTCTGGAAAATTTATTTACAATTGAAATTTAGACTCCTCTTATATTTATATTGTTCATACTGAATTTCTAATGTTGATTAATGTGTATAAGAATTATTTCCTCGCATTCGTCGACTGTCAAATTTCCATTATTGTTTCATTTTATTGAGTTTTTCTTCAGTTTTACCTTAGTTAAAATATGGCCTTCCTAAATAAATTAAAAATTGGTGAGCACTTAAACGAGAAAACGAAGAGAAACGATTTCATGTCAACAACACCGGGCCAAATGAAATATCATCTTCCATTACGGACGCGACAGTTTTGATTAATAACCGTTATCACCTCCTGTGTGCTCTCCTGCTTTTGAAATCAGCCCGCTAGAAAGAAATTCCTCGTCCTGGCCAACTCAGGATAAAAGTTTCGAGTGGCGTGCCGATCTGTTCATTAGTAAGCAAGCTTTTGCCTCTTTGAAATTTTACAAGCCTTCTGGTGATATTCATCACACTAGTTAAAGAAAAAAAATAATGGGATTAATTGAATTACTTTTGAGTGAAAGACGGTTGATTAAGAAATGAATAGATTGTGTGAATTCAAAGGGCCCTTTCTTTCCGTTATGCTATGTGATGTTACACAAGTAACCTATTAAAATACAAAATACCTACAATGTTTACATGGGGTTTAACCATTTTGTATCATAGTTTGTTAATATGAACATTGCTCTTTGCCTCATATGTTTCATACTTAAGGTTTCAGTTGAACCTACAGTGACACATTTAAAATATGTTAAACACAATACGACACCCATGGACTCTCACAAAAAGAAATACCATAACCTGGCAGAACTTCCTAAGTAAGTTGATATCAAATATTGAACTTGATCTTATAAACTAGCTACCGAAAAAGTATTTGACAACTCCGGGAGCCAATGACTGAATTTGACTTTTTATCAGTTGCCACACGGTTTATAGGTTAATGGTTAAAGGATTAAGCTCTTATTTAAGAAGCTCACTTACAGATTAAAACGCATGAAACTAAATGTTTCTCCATCACAAACCGAAAACAAGACAAACCGACGAAAAAGGCAGCAACTGCGCGCCGCCGCCGATCATAGTTGTTTCGCATACGATAGTCTCTGGTACAAACACTATTACTACATACACACCATTACATAAATATGTACATCCTAATCTCACTGACTACAAACCAAGGAACTGCTGACTACAATTATATGACATACTAACCTAGGTCGGTGTCCTTGCCAGTGTGGAGGGAGACCGATATGTTGCCTACGGCGTTGTTTTGTCATCAGTTGCACCACAATTGCGGTAGGATGTGCATGATAGTCTTGCGCAGAACAGGTCCGCACTTCGTTTTACTTCATTAATTTGGGCGAATGTGAAGTATATCAGTGCGTAAACACTAATATTGCATGGAGGGGTTCTATCACCGAACATGATACGCAAAACAATTTAACACAATAACGAAAGTACACAATTTCTGTAAAATTGTATGCTTTCGTTATTGTGTTTTTATATATTACCATTACATAATCGCAGCCCAGACTAGATAAAGTTTCCTCTTAGAACTCATCAAACTTCTACGTAACCGCGATAACAGAATATTGGCTAAAAGATTTTTTTTTGTTCTTAGATATTATTTTAGATTTTTAAATCGTAAAAATAATATATGCTGGTTGTCAGTTTTTTTGTATTTAATGTATTGCTGAGATATAAAATTTTAATGTTTGTACGTGTCAAATTTTTCTGGCGGATGTTGTTCTTGATATGAAAAATAATTGAGCTCCACACGCTTTTTTTATTATGATTTCTTTATTTTCATACTGTATTCCAGATATTGAACAACTGTTCCGATTTTCAAATTTTTTCAATTCTGGTTAGCAAAGACAAATTGACAGCTTGCAACAGTTAAAATATGTGTCCAAATTGCAAAATTTTAGATCTCGTATAATTTGAATTACTGAGGTGACATTAATAACCAGTTGTGAAAAACTGTTTTTTGACTATCATGTTACATAAAAATGCTGGGTTTACACGCGTGGACGCTGTATGCGACATGCACGCGTCTGAGGTTCAGCTAAACAACGCGGTTTAATGTTACGCGTTGTACGAAAACGCGTTATAGGAACTTGACGATCGCGAATTTTGACGCCGCCCGCCTGTAGCGTTTTAACGCCAAAAACAATGCAAAATTTAAATAAGTAAACAGACGTCATAACCCGAAAACACACTATAAATGGAATTAAATGTCCTACCTGATATGTTGATGAGCAGCATTTAGAATAGTCAGTATGAATTAGTGAATACACGTAAAACAAACTAGAAGAAACTAATTCATTCTTATCGCAAAATCGTGTGTACATGTACCGCTTCTACAGACAGCTTATATTGCATTGTTTTCGTCTTTTCTTATGCAGTATGGTAGTTGGATTTATTAATTTAATAAGAACACATTCTCTTTGTACCTTTTGTTTGTATCCATCATCCATCGTGCCGCACCGTTACGAAACAATTTGGTTATGTATTTTCTAAGCGCGGTAGTGACAGTTCAAAATAACAGCGGCATGCTTATGGCTCATGCGCAGTTAGCACACATCGGCCGGACAACCATCCGCGTACATCGCGCGTTGTACGAGAGCGGCGTTATATGAATTTGTTGTCGCAAAATCTTTAGCGCGTTGTAGGAATTCGCGTTGTACGAACTCGCGTTATAGGAGAGTCTACTGTACATGTGTTCAAATGGAGCCTTTCATACGGCGACGCGCGACGGATACAGCGTCGCGATGCTGAATTTTCCAATTTCAAATTTTCATCCGCCGGCTGCGGAATCCGTGACGGGATACCGATTTTACATTGCAGTATATGGAGCCGTTCAGACGCGCATACTGCCGCGTAAGGCTTTCAATCATAGCATAAGCGTGTGGCGATGGGGTAGGTTTAGGCAGTGGGTTATAACAATACACACCGATTATATATTTTTTTTATTTTATGATCCCATTAACCATTAAATTTGAGCAAAGGTAACCTAATCTATTGTTCATTTATTATTATAAAACAAAAAGAAATGGAACCTAATCTAACTTTTGTAACTACTTTTGTAGTTTTGAATATGTCATACATTTTTTATGAAAAAACAGTGTAGCAACATTTGTGGTGATAAGAAGAAATAAAACCTAACTTATTTAGTAAAACATACTGAAGTGTTGGATCGTGAGTGCCGCCATCACCTATACTGCAAAATTGTACAATTTGTTGTGCGATTTTGTCAAACTCTTGTCAAACTGTGGCGCTGTACCGTCGGTGGCGAGCTTTACAACGGAGCGGTTTATCTTCGATAATGAAAAATGTATAAGCTTGGTGGTACCCATGACCTGCCTGTGGAACACCGCCGACAGTAATTACTCATATAAATACAAGAAACAGCAGTGCTGGTAGCCATATTTAGAGAAATGTGCGATAACCACATGGTTCTCCTTTTGCGATTTTTCCTTGCAAGCCGCCAAAACATTATACACTCCTCTACATCCACGTTTATCCCGCACGGCACTGTAGTCGCAAGTGACACAAAACAGCTGTCATCAAATATGGCCGCTTCGCATACAGTATCCAACAGTATTTGCGTCGCATCTCATCCGAATTCCGTATCCCGGATACTGAATTTCGCATACAGCGTCTACGTGTGTAAGCAGTCTACAGGTCATTATGAATGATTGTAGTCGAAGTAGGCCATGCCCATGTTACTACATTTCTGCCGCTTTACACAAACAAGTATCAAATTTACATTAGATTATGCAATCAATTTAATCATTTGCGTGTGGAACAGTAGTATATATCATAGTAGTTTTGAGTTCATATGAAGCGCCTGCTTCGACTACAATCATTTATAATAACCCTGTAGAATCGAAAATACGGACAGACAAGCAACCGTGTCCTTTACTTTAATTAAAAACATCGCAAAATGTACAGATAAAAGTTACTTGGAACGCAAATCATAACGGAGACTCAAAACTTCTCGAGAATTCATACCTAAACTTAAGAGTCGACAAAGTATATTTAATTATACTACAATAACATACTTTCAAGTTTAATATCTTTGAAACTCGTTTTGTCTCCTGTCAGTAGAACGTAAGTCAAATAAAAACAAAATTTGTTGTTTCTGCTTTAGCGATTACTTTAATTACTTTGCAATTTAAGCTTTATCTACTTTTCAAAGCAAATTAAAGATGTATTTTTTTTGCCAAAGAGTACTAAATATTCGGATAACTTATAGGCACCTGCAGGGCTAACGCCAACTCACTTCGGTTGGCATTCTAATTGTCCCTTCACCGGAAAATTATTCCCTTCGCCGAATTAGGCGGGTTTGTCCCGGTTATTTACGTTGGGACAAAGGCGTCCGATTCATTTAATTAAATTCGAGAATTAATTAAACTCGGGCGGCCCGCGCGGTTGCTCTGAAAGAGATTCTAGACGCGCCACAGTCTGCAGGCTCAGGACGGTCAACATTTTATCACTTTTCTTATGTGTTACTTTGTTTGCTGGTAAAAGCTTGTGAGGTTTGTCTTAATTTCAAATTATATTGTGCTTATTTGAATTCCATTGGACAATATATTTTTTCTACTTTGCGTACTTTGCTATAAAAGGTACTTTTTAAGGATACTTTAAATCCACACACCACACACCACACACCACACATTTTCAAATCTTAACACGGTATATTTTCCAGCATTGCCAATTTATAAAATTCAACCTTTTCTAGTAAAGGGAGATGTCTGGGACATTTTAGCGATAAACAGGAAATAGTATTTTTTGTTGTCTTCAATAGTTAGTTCTAGACGAGTAAGGAGCGCAATTTCTGAACTATCTTTTCTACCAGATCTGAGCGCCCGAACAATAACCTGTTTTGAACTAGGTGTAAAAGCTACGTGTAAACTAACATTCTAATAACATTTCCCTCTTAAACGAAAAAATTAAAACTTTGAGCCGTTCGTTTTGGAGGCAAAAGATGTGATCACAATAAGTCAAATAGTCATTTTTAAATGTTTATTATTGACGTGATTGGGCAACTTTTGGTACCCTTGCGAGTTATGTGTTTAGCTCTTTTACTATAATTATGGTTGTCCAGTAGTTGCATGGCTTCTAGGTTGACGTGATGGCGCAGAGATTTGCCGAGATTCATGCTTGGCAGCGACTCTGTTTATCTCTTGGATGAGTTTTGGAATACCCAGACGCAGTGCAGCTAACTATTCCGTATGTACAAAGGGCCGTTAATCATATTCCCTAATACTTTATATTGGGAACACTGGTCACGTTGGATATTTGCTTGTTTGACAAAACTAATGTCAACAGATTTCAGATCGTTGAGCTTGATCTTCATTTGTTGGTTCATTGAAGATGATTGCGGGAACTTCTACTATTCTTCTGGTTCCCACAGCCATTATAACTGTGTTATCTGTGACAGTGACAATTTCTAGCTGTTTTGAGGGACTTGTATATTACAAAATTTTCTTTAGAACGGAACTGGTTGTTTGGCAATACGTTCCTTTCTCTCAATTATTGGTTTTATTCTCTTCAGCTTTTCAAATAGTTTTGATATCATTGTAACATAGGGGCAGTGGCGTGCGGTGCATTTGTTTATAAGGTGTGCAGTGGAGAATAAATAAATGTAAAAAATTAAATTGTAAATGTTTAGTAAAAGATTGGAGTTGCCTTAAAAACGTATAAAAATGGTAAGCTTACAGTCAAAATCAAGTGCAAGAGATACAAGGCATCCGACATCAGGCAACAGAATGATGCGTCAGTGATTTTTTATGTTACAATTTTGCGTTGTCGATTGCGTATAGGATAGAGCGGCTGCTATCTACGCTGGAGGCCCGAGTTCGAATCTCGGCTCGGGCTAAAATCGACTGTCCTGGTATTTTAGGCAGGGAACAAATATTTTTGCATGCCTCCTTCCATCGGATGAGGAAGTAAAGCCGGTGGCCCCGTGTGCTGTCATGATGCCACGTGCACGTTAAGGAACTCTTACTGGAGGTTGGAATTCCTTCAGTTCGACAAAATTCCTGGGTGTGTGTAGCCTGCCCTCAGCGTCGGTGATTGGCCTCAGTTGCGGAAATAGACAGACGTGAAATAAACAAGTCAAAAAAATTCTCTAGAATAATTGTTTTATTTCATCAGTGGTAGAGTTTGGGATAGTTTATACATTATGTATTTACTACGTATAAAGCAGCTATGATTCTTGAATTCGCCGATTTTAACCCAAAATGCACCGTCTGGTGCACCGGTTGTGGCTGCACGACATGGCAGAAGTCGCAAAGGCGGCGTCGGTCGGTCGGGACAGGAGCGCTCGGCTCTAGCAAGTAGCAATGATATGGTGTGATCGGTCCAGACAAATTCAGCGGAGTTATTAACACCATATGGTGTAAATTACTTTAAATTATTATTACAAAATTACTTAATATGTCGGTATATCCACCATACATAATATATCATTTTTTGGCTGGACTATTTTTAATATTTTTTTTTATCATTTTATGGACTGCACACTACTGCATAGGGAGTGGTATGGGGTCATATAATTTGGTCTCATTCAGTTGTTTGTCTGGTTTAGATACCATGATAACTTCATATTTTAAGGGGACATTTTTAATCTGAACGCAGGCGTTTACTAGATACGGCAACATAAAATACCTTTCTTTAGAAACTTATAAGGACTTTGCTGTTATAACCTTCTTTATTCAGGTTCGTATTGATATGTAGTAGATAACACCAATGTGTTAGAGGGCACCTCTAGTATAGTAATATAGAGGCTCGACTTGGGTAACCTCAAATTTTATCTGCAGCCCTAATTTAATTAACTCCTTACTTACGTTAGTCTTTTTTATGTTTTGGTAGCACCAGCCGCTAAATGACACCATTAACAATTTCCTATTCATTCTTGAACAACACGTTTACTCAACAGGGCCCGGTATAGTATTATTAAAATAAAATGCAAAAGAATGCAACAACCACTCTATATTCACAAATTAAGTACAAATATGCCTAACGCATTTAGGTACACAAAGTAATGCATAATTAATTCTAACATAATCCAATTAATTTAGCAGAGAGGCAGGACAGAACAATTTAAATCAACATGATTAGCTTACGGTTTTAGACGGATTAAACAGAGACATACATTGCTATTGGGCCGAGGAAATGCCTTCGACCGACGGGACAGTTCTCTATTTCAAGATTGACTGTGCTTACATAGTATAAACGAAACTTAAAAAAAAGCTCCGAACAACGGCCGAAGTATTACAGATATATTTGGCGACTTCCTTTGGAGTAACCAGCTGGATTGCTTGTACTTCAAAGTTTATAGCTTCCTCCGAGATAGCCTCTGACTTGATGTTGTTTGGCTGGAAGATTTCTGTTAGATGTTCTACAAAAGTTTCAGCCTTTGGTTTACTACCTCTTGGCTACGTGCCATTTCTTCATTGGTGGGCTACTCGGCTCTTGTACTTCCTCATTGCTTTTCACAGCGAAGAGTCTGTTTGTTCACCTGAAGTCAATTTAAAAAATATTTGAATAACGCCTGGTTTAGGTTCTGTATTTCTAGTTTTTGGGATGTAGACAAAAATAAGAGAAAAAGAAATGTCAGTATTCACCCGAAAGTATCCTCTTAAATCTTGATAACAGATTATATTATCCAATTAAATTAGTTGCACCAAATTACCGCACAATCCCAAAATTATGACGGAAGAATGTGTCAAAGAAGTCAAAAGCCTCCCCTTCGCAGGCAATAAATCCTCGCTACCAGAGGGCGTCCACGCCGACAGCGTATATTTAGACGTACATTCACGTCACCCTCGCGGCAGTTTCGGCCGACCGATAAGACTTAATAAAAAAAATCTCCAGTTCTCCACTTCTCTCCCACTCACCGACCGGAAAATTTCCTTCCTTCAGGATCTGATTTCCCGGCTTAATTGCGGCTAGCATCCCGCGGTCGCAGTAATTATAGGATTTTTTAGCTCTACTCCAGCGATCCCGAGAACTCCGGCGGGTGGGTAACGAAGCTCGCTGTAAAGTTTTATTGAATATCGATTATTTAATTGATGCTGCACGAAAACGAGTTTGCAAAAGTCCGATTAATGATGAGCTTACGGAAAGGAAACTTCCACCGTGGATAAGTTGGAGAAAGAATCCCCAGTTGGAAAGTTGAAGTAAGATAGAACTTCCAAATCAGTGCTTAATTACAGTTTTATGAAATTAATTACACGGGGTGGAATATGATTCAATTTGTACAGTGTATTTGAAATGCAACAGACGAAGCACGATGAGTGCAAGTAAGAAGAAAGCAGTAGACCGAACTGTGGTAGGCCAACCGGCTAGCTAAAACCTAAATGCTATTTAGCCGCACAGCAAAATTGACCTTTTAACACGAGTTCGTTAGCTGGTTCATTTATTCAGACTAATTACAGTACGGTCCGAAAGAGAGTTAATTAAAAACTCTACTTTTTATTATGATACAAATTTATGCAATAAATTATGGAGGTTTATTTGGATCCCTGTTAAAAACAATCTTATGAAATACAATGGCTTTTGTACCTACAACTAATCTAATTCATGCTCGTGGTTCATATCAGCGTAGGTGACTGTAAGTTAATGAGTACCAACTGATTTTCAAGTTAACTTCAAACTTAAAAGTTGAATTGTTATCCACACAAGAAAGTTATCCTCCTTAATTAATGATTAACGGGTTACGGCTCTGTGTCCAGCTCTGCTTATAACCTATAAAAGACTTTAATAAGCTTTTATCAATATGAGGTCTAATTTTCAATAAATAAAAAGATGACGTCTGTTTTTGTTGGTCGATGGCTCCAAATATGCACATCAAGCTTTAAATTTTAGGCGTATGTAGTGTTTATGTAATTCTCGGGGGTTTTTCCATTACCGGCAATTTTGTTTATTTACCGACCCAGTTCTGCGTACAGGTTTTACAAAAAAAAACACAGGGCATGTTATAACGTTGTTTTCATCATCCGAATGAAATATACTCATACTTCGTTGTACGCCTATAAACACAGAAAAAATCACACACAATTTTAAAATACTTAAGATTAGTCATTGTCGGGGTATTTTCATTGGCATCTTTAGTTGTGACAGGAACTCGAACTAACATATTTAATTAAAAGTGCAATAAAAACCTCTTTTTACTTGGCTATTTATTTTATTTTAATGAGTACCGGTTTCGATAAGGCGATCATCTTCAGCTCAAATCTACAAAGCTAATTAACATCAATTTGTGTAAAAGAATTTTTTTACAATTATTAAAATTTACAATTTAAAGGTTAAAACAGTTATAACAGTTATAACAAATAATACTACTGACTGTCAATTCCTCAGAAGCCTTATAAACGTCACAATACATTTTAAAAATTCACATTAAAATTAAACAGGCGAGAACGGCATAAATCTAAAAATGACGATGTGGCATTTGCGTGTCAAGGTGAAGAAAAGGACAAGAGATGAAAAATCGAATGAATTATAAACTTTGTATGCGTGGAAATAGACAAGCACGCATGCAACCAAAACAGCGCGCCGCGGCGATGAAAAAATCGAAGAAAGTTCCAAATATTAGACATTTTAAAATATCGCGAAAAATAAGTAAACAAAAACAACAACCATAAACCAGGCTAATGAATCAAATATATGACTACACAGGCTAAACAAAAACATCTTATTAATAAATATATGGACCAGACTAGACAACATACATGGATAGAGGTTTGTGTGGAAAATTAGTTTGATCATTGAGGAGCTTAATACTTTTGTCAAACTTATGTTTTTCAATTTGTTATTGTTCTAATAAATCAAGTTTATAGTTTATTTTACACTTGTGAAGAAGTTTAGTGTTTTTATAATCTATGATGTGACCTGTTTCCATTTTATGTTGATAAAGATAAGATAAATTTCTAGTTTGGTGCACTACAATGCGTTTTGCAATGGTTCGTCCAGTCTGGCCCACGTACACAGAAGGACTGTGAGAACAACCAACAGAGTATACTCCAGATTTTTCAAGAAGGGGGTTAGGGGACTTGAAATTGGCCAACAGACTAAACAGTTGATTAGGATTTCTGTAACCTGGATATGTGTCAAATTTAGGTAAAATGTTAGTAAGTTTTGTAGTGGTGCCATTGTAAGATAAAGGTCTGTAAATTTTATTATTTTGCCTGTCGACAACATGTGTATGTTTTGTAGATTTGAGCTGAAGATGATCGCTTATCGAAACCGGTACTCATTAAAATAAAATAAATAGCAATGGAAAAAGAGGTTTTTATTGCACTTTTAATTCAACTACACCTTTGAGCATGGACTATTTCAAGCATAACATATTTAACATCGCACACATCTAGTTCTGGTTAAGAAACTAAACCATTGTTTACCGTTTTGTTTTATTTTTTGTAAGTTCTTTTGCAAGTTCTGAATCCTTTACTAATTCTTCATTTAATCTATTTATAAACAAATCGAGCACATCATGTTCATCACACCCTGCAACAGTACTAGATAGGTACCGTATATTAAATAAAAACATATCTGAGACTTTTAAATTAAATTATTTGTCAGCTGTCAGTGGTAACAACCATCAATAGAAACTAGTATGCAAATTATCTTTTATTTATTGAAGTTGAATAAATAAATAAATAAATAATGTCTTCATTGAATCAAAACAATCTAGTCAAATACACAAACAATAATTCTACAGGGGAAATCCAGGTCTGTGCGACCTGCCCAATTTAACGCAACATTCTTAAACTAACACATAAATAAAGAAACAAACAAATTGCAAGCTTTAACCCAAACTTACGTCCCTTAATTAGTTTTCATTCCAACCAAAAGCGCTGTGAATTGTGATCGACTTTGTTATTTCTTATTAAAATTCTTCGGTACAACGAAAGAGAACGCGGCTTAATTTTTACAACAAACCACAACAAACACACCACTTGCTTCTACCAATTTACGTACAACAACAACTTTAGTCAACACGTTACAGCGAACTACCACGTGGGTGATTACTAAGGAGGAAACTGCACAAAACAGCGCTACTGTCCCGTGGTAAGACAGATGGGCTTGTTGTATGCGCACCCAGCCAATAATATATATAATCTGCAATGTGCTTATTGCTGGATCCCCCAAAAAACTGGCCATCATTGCCACCGTCCCACCATCCAAGCCAACATAGCGCAATATGGCGAGCAACAGCTCGTGGCCCACTGTATCAAACGCTTTCGAATAGTCGAGAAAAACCGCGAAAGTGAGAAGACCGTTTTCAGTGGCTGAGATTATGTCGTCTGTAATTGACAAAAGGACAGTTTGACAACCAAAACAGGGCCTAAATCCCGACTGGACCCGAGGGAGAACATCATTGTCAGCATCATGACGCCGAAGTTGACCATCCAATATATTCTCCAGAATTTTAGATAGTGTCGACAGGACGCTAACAGGTCGCAGATCCGCAAAGCTTTCAGGGCACGATATCTTGGGTAGCGGAGTGACCAACGCACGTTTCCATGAAGTAGGAAACACCGACGACCGAATATAACAATTAATAACTAGTTTTTCAGTGTCAGCTAGTTTTTCGGTTTCTTGTACAGGATATTTTATTTAACTCTGAACAGCTTCAGCTTTAGTTCAGTTTATTTTTTTATCTATTTTATTCTTTTTATTATTGTTATCCGTTTTACGCTTTTCTCTTTTTCTTCTTTCTTCTTTTTCTACTTTTCTTTAACCTTTTTTCCCCTTTTATCTAATAAAATAACAATAAAATAGAAAAGCAATATAACGGACACTGAATGTACGATTATAAATAAATCTTTAAGTACCTACATAATCACATTAATTTAAAGATTTTCTATTAATATTCTCCACAGCATCATTGATGTTAAATTTGTTCCAAAATTCTTTTCCGGGAGAGTTTAAGCACAGTATATCAAAACATTTGGTTCCTAAAACTAGACCTGTTCATGAGGCCTGTATTGTTTTATATTTGATTAGGTGACAGATTGGATTAAGATATTAAAGCGTGTTTTTCAATGCTTGTTTAAATTATGACCCGAGTTTAGGTGTCAAGGATGTTGCTTATCTAAATTCAAACAGGGCAAAGTTAACCAGAAAGTCAACTTCATTAATCGTTAATCCGTTAATGAAATTAACTTCGTTAACCGATAGTCCGTTAGTTTGTTACTAATGTAACGGAAGTTACCGTATTTAGGTATTTATTAAAAAGTAACAATAATAAAAAAAATAAATATTTTATATTTATTATTTATTATGGGTACATACAAGAACTATGGCGTGCATATTTCATTTCATAAGCAGCAAAACAAACCCTAGGATTTAAAGAAAACAATTTGCGCACATGCTTCACACATACGTCAAACCCAAGTCCGAACTTGCACAGAAACGTTTAAAATGTTCATTAATTTATATTTTCGATTTAACGGACTTGAATTAACGGAAGATGAATTTAGTGAGTTCGAAAGTTAATAAGTCTCGTTAATGGTTTTAAAAGATAACTTAAATGTTAATTCATTAACGCAAAGTTGAAATGGCATTAAAAACCCAGCCCTAACAGTCATTAGAGCTAAGATTAAGTATACAGTTTTAGTTTTGATTGTGGTAGGTGCTTGCTGATTTTAAGAAAATTTTAGTAGGTTAAATAGTTACTGAATGAGGTAATTAGACTGGGATAGTTGAATATGGTAGGGATGAATATAAGCGGGTATGCGAAAACATACCCGCTTATATTCATCTCTGCTTAAATAGTTACTTTATACATGAAGAAGTATCAGAGTTGTTCGCTAATTTTAGCAAACATTTTAGACAACTTAGGCCCGCTATTACGACCTGCTGGCATCTCCTTGGCAATTTTAACCTCCTGGCATCTCTAAAATTCGGTCCTACCAACAAAATTATCCTGTCGCTAAGGCTATTCTCTTGGCAGTTGTGAGGATAACAGGCACCGCAGGAAAAAGTTGCTGTTAAGTACAAAACCTGCTGGTAAAATGCTGTCAGTGTCAATTTTGCTGTCAGTTGTACAGAAAGTGATAATACTGTATGGTCAAAGTGATTTTTGTTAATTTTTGATAAAAAGCAGTATTATTTTTAAAAAATTGTGTATTATTTTTCAACATGTGATAAAGAAATGGTTATGGAAGAAATAAAAATTCTTTTTCCCATACGTTGTGAAAAGATCTTAGACCTAGAATTAATCATGCAGATTGAATTTGTTAAAAGATTTCGTTTATCATAGGAATTCTTTAATTATTTTCTAGCTAAAATTGACCAACTAATAAAACCTTTGAGTCACAGGTAAACTTGTATATGTAGTTAAATATGTTTTTGCCGACTTTTTCGGCATCTGCCAATAGTCAGTATCGCTTATAATTAAAATTGTAAATAGTATTTGACTCAAAAATTCAAAATTCAAGAAACACGTCAATACAACGAAAGTAATCATGAAGACAGCATCGCACTTCAGAACTTTAACATATAAAAACCACGTAATCAGTGTGAAGACAGCAACCCACATATATTAAACCATCGCAGATCTATGATCGAATATGGAGCAAAACTTCGGAGTAATTGGCGCAGATCAACCATAGAATCACTTATGATAGCTGAAAGAATAGCTTTTAGATGATCCATCACAAGAATTAGACATCCAAACAACCCCGTTCATAGCCCTCCTAATGTCCTACTGTACGAAAAATCCGGAATAACACCCCTCCTTAGAAAATTGTTTCCAGATTTCCTAACAATAAATGAAATATAATATAACTTATGTAATAATAAACCTAATGTATAGAGCTAGATGTTGGAATAAAGATTATTACTACAACTAAAATAGTAAGCTTTGCAATTGGTAACTTATGCCCACGGTATTGCAAAATACCAGACGGGGATGATATGAGAAAAAAATCAACGGTAATAACTCATTTTCCATCCGTTTTTGTACTCACATTAGGATTCAGTGTCCAGGTAACACAAAACATATCTTAATATCTTCACATGACTTGTGATAAAATTATCGATGAAAGAGAAGGCAATGATAGCAGATGACAAGGAATGGTGGTATATTTTTCAGAATTATTATTGTGATACGATGGCTGTAAATAAAAAAAAATAACTCGCATTTAAGTATTGATATTTTTCACATTATCAAATTCATTTTTGATAGCTAATTCCAGAGCAGCTAACTTTCTATATTCTATCTAGTAATACTCTATCAGTAATAATTCCTTTATGGATTTCAGCTTGTGCTGCAAATCTCGCCTCCACTTCCTCGTTTAATTTATCCATCAATTTAATCTGCTTATTAATAAGTTGTTCATATAAAGCATAATTGTTTATTGCTAGTAACTACAAATAAATTAACATCTCCATTTCTTCTTTTTCAAATTTTGCAAACAAAATTGTCACATATATGTCACAAATCTGTCATATCTGTTATATTTTAGAGCAAATAAATGACATTAGGTCATTCGACACTTTCAAGTTTGCCGTTTTTCGAAAAAATCCCTAGGCATCTCATCTTGCCAGGGGAATAAGCTAACCGTTGGTTTAATGCGATGGTGGTAACCACAATCCTGATATACCCTTGGCAGGTCGTATTCCCTTGGCATCTAAACCGGATGATAACAGGGAGTTGGTAGGAGCGGGCCTTAGTAGCTCAAAGAAGAATTGAACTGTAACGGAACGGTTATTGTATTTTATTAGTTTGTGGTTGAGTTTTTATACCAATTTTTTATTGTTATATGCAATATTCAAGGTATACTTATTGTTTTTTAATAAATGATCCCAAGAAATCCGAACTTAAACTTGTTAGAGCTTGTTAGAGCACATACGCTGAAAATAACCTGCTGTCCAATAAACTAACAGTTATTATACGTAATCTAATAATAAAATGGCTCACCTTCTATAATTAACAACTGAGCGTTTAAATTTCTAGGAATAAACATCTGAAAAAAACGCTCAAACATTTTAGATCCACGAGTATTCTATTGATTCATTGTTTGAAACCTCCTAAGACTGTTTCATACTCTCATTATACTGGCATTCCTCCTAACTGAAAAAAACAAACCACTAATACAATTCCTTTGGAAATAATTAAATTTCTTAGCCACGTGAACTTTTATTCTCTTATCCCCACCTGTTTTATATTTACCCAGTAGGTAAATTAGATGTTCCGGAATTACGGGGCCACTGAGACGCAATGTTATTAAGACCAAGTTTTGATGTCATAAGGGCGAAACCTTTTATATCGGCTTCAAGAACGTCGTATTTCAAAGAAAAACTTGCCAAACTTGGAGGACGCGTTTCGCATTTCGCCGCTGGGAAATTTTGCTTTTCCTTCGCCTTTTTCTGTGTATTTTTTTTCTCTCCATCTCTGTGAATTGTAATACGAGGCCCCGCGCCCGCAATCTTACCCCAACACTTCATATAGTCGGCACCAGATGTCGCCAAGTTTTATTATTATTACCGCAGCAAAAACGGTAGGGGTGAAATAAAGTGTGATTATTAATGGATGTTACAGTCTGCTGCTGTGAAATTATAATGAAAATAGGGCACATAAGACAAGAATTTTGGTACGGGCTGGCACCGTTTATTTAAATGTCAAATTATTTATATGTAGTTATTATTACCTATATTGCTTTTATTTCTTTATGAAAACCACTCATACGCCAATTGACGTCTTGTAAAACTTGTATAGTAACATACTATTATATATGCGTAAATATGGCGGAGGCGCCACACTACGGCAAAGCCAAGTAGGGCAACAGGTTAGGGTTAATCCACACTATACGTTGCGTTTCCGTTCTATATTCCATACTTTCTAAAGTCATCTGTGATACTACCAGATTCCCGAACAAGGTCCACGTTCAAAAGTCTGTCTGTGTACGTAGAACGAGTTCGATGCTACATAAGGATGCTACACAGGGAATACACTGTTCACGGAAACAAATAAACAAATTAACTAAATTAAATTTCTATTCGAGTATTCTGATTGTATTAAATATATGGCTTGAGAATACTAAATTACTCACAAACGCATGTTGATTCCATAAGAAAAACAGAAGCTTTATTTGTGTTCAGCGAATTTGTTGGCAAAGATATTTAAACTAACAATCTAAATGTATATAAAAACGGCCTATAATATATGAAAACGACCTTCAAGATTGATTGGACAACAAATAAAAAAGTTATGACTACATATTTATAAAATAGAATATCTTCGTTTATTCAACACATCTCTGAAATCATTAAGTATTAAACTGTTTTCTCATTAGAGAACATACATTTCGGCACCAGTTTGTCCATTTAACCGACTTTCTATCTCTAATAATAACAAAAGCACCTATAAGACAGTGTATAATACGAAATAAAACTCATTCTAATAAAACCAAAATTAAGTGCAAAATACGTTTATAAAATTGTTGTAAGGTACAAAATAGCTCCAACTAATTCTCCTGCAAAGGTGCCCTTAAATCATTTTTCATCATTTTCAAGCTGAAAAGATCATAATTATGGCTACAGGTATAACTTCTGAATAAATGTTACTACATTGAACTACGGCCCTACTTCTCAATCACATTTTAACTCCCTTGTTCAAATTTCCTTATTCAAATTTCTGCTAGATTACTTTTCTAAAATCGTATTCACTTTCGTTTGGAAAGTGTGTTTTATAATTTGATTACAGTAGAACGTCAAAGATCCCAACGTCAAAAACCGAACGCGTTTTAAAAGAATTTAAATACACAATTATGTAATAGTTTGTATAATATATGTATATTTAATCGATAAAAGTGCATATTTTACGCATGTTTTAGGCCTAAGGGTCATTTTCTACGTTATTTTCGAAAATCCGAAGAATTTGATAATCCGAACCACCTTCGGTCCCAATTAGTTCTGATTATCGACTCTCTACCAAACATATGTATAGTAGACTACTATATTACATATGTATGTAGCTAGGTACCTACTTTGTAAAAGACCTAATAGAATTTAATTTTTTTACTGTCTACTGAGACAACGTCCATCTCGCATGTTTTTACTTTATCATACGCAGTATGTAAAGTATTGTAATCGTGCCAAAAAATAATTTTGAGATTTTAGCGGAAATATGTCTTTTTGGGTCCCCTGAACATTTTTGACCAAGGTACAAAAAAATGTCTGTGTGTGTGTGTGTGTGTGTGTGCGTGTGTGTGTGTGTGTGTGTGTGTGTGTACCCGTTTTTTGTGACGACGATTCCGGAGAAAGTACTAAAGGTATCGGGACGAAACTTCGTATTTAGAAGTTTCATAACCAAACTTAGAGCTGAAAAGCATTCTGTTGAAAAGGGTCCAAAGGAAGTGGAGGTTTAGTCTTAGCATTTTTGAAAAATTTGCAAATAAGCCGCTTTTTCTGGAATTTCGTCGAAATAGTTAAATAATAAATTAAAGATGAGGAAATTCTGAATAATTTATGACAATGACATTTTTTGGTACAATCAATAGTATAGTTGCATGAGCAAATTCAATTTCATCGAGATCGGTCGTACTGCATTTAAACTAATAGCCAGGATATATCAGAAATTATGATTCTAATGACAGTAGGTAATGTCAGGCTAATGTTTTGACATGATTTTGACAACACCTACTGTCAATATAAGCTGCGTTCGGATATTGTATACCGTCACTTTTTACACCCAATAACACGTAAGTGTCATTTGAACGGTGTACCCGGTTACAACGGTGTACAATATCCGAACGCAGCTTAATCGACATAATATCTGTCTAGTTCTACTAGTTTTATTTTATTTATTTTTCGATCAAATAGAATCTCATGCAGCTAAATTATTAATTTTATATATAGTATGATAAAGTCATGTGCCTGGCCACATCAGATTTTTTTCTACAGTAATTAAACCTGGAGTCGGAGTCGGTACATTTTTTCCGACTCCGACTCCGACTCCTCTAAAATTTGCCTGAACTTCGACTCCGACTCCACAGCCCTGCTCTTGAGGTTAGTATGGCTTCAGTTTTCTTCGGAAATGACGTCATCATTGAAATTTTAACTGGCACCCTACATTATTTGTGTGATATTTTTAATCAGGATGAGATTCTGAACACAAAAACATCTATCGTCAATTTTTATCACCAAGGCAAAACAAAGATTTATTGTTTATTAGTCTTGGTGGCTATGAATAAAACATAAAGTCTTAACATCACTACCATTTTAAAATTTAGTCACCAGTATTGCGACCAGTGCTGCACAAAAGTCTAACCAAAATTTTCTTAGGTCTGTTAAGTCAAATAAAAGGTTAATTTTCTATCGTACCTGCACTGCATAGAACTGTCAATTACCAAACCATGCACAAAAATTAGTATCAAACGTAACAAACAATAAGTTCCTACATTTCATTAATTTGGCTACAGTTTTTAATCTAAAGTAAGAAGCACACTTGATTTCAATACCATTTTAATAACAATTGTACAGAATTGTCATTAACACCACGTTTGTGGGAGATACGGATTGTCAAATGCTATTTGTGGTTTTTCTATTAACCACATCTACAACGGCAAATGGTTGCTTCAAGTGTTGGTCAATTAGCTCACGTGTACCTACTTTGGCATTCCGCTTGATGAGCTGTATTTTACGGGTAGTTGGTCTGAAGCTGTCTCGTCACGGTGGCTTGAATACCGACTAACTGGCGAGACGGTTATATTTTATTCAGGGCAAATTTCTCTATTTGTCAACATCACGGCTGGGCTGTGCTGTAGCTAGACGACTACACGTCCGTATTTATACTGGTTGTAATTTCACATTTGTGGACTGTTGCGGCTGGCTGCAGTCTGCGGTTAAAGATTGCCTGCGAGCTAATTGTCATGACTGTTGTGTCGGGACTAATCTCGGTTGGATTAATTAACTGCACGACTGTCGAGAGAATTGAAATTTTAATTGCACGGTTTGACCTATACGAGTATATGAGAAAAGACAAAGATAAAATGAAATGAATGAAACAATGGATGGAAAATTGATATGGAGATCAATGAGAAAGGCAGTTTGACCTTTACTGTTAAGGTCCACATACACCATTCCAACCGTCCCTACCCGATGGCACGTGCAGGGCCGATCTGCGCAGATCAATCTACGAGTGAGTGCGAACGGGCATTAGACTGCGAGCACCAATGCTGATCAAAATTTTAGTCTTGTGCATTTCTATCACTGCTTAAAAACAATGGGTTTGTCATAATGCTATTGATAAATACAAATTTATTAATGAATAAAACAAAAGGTATGAATATCCCAAAAACCACTAATCATAGGTATAACGTAGACTTACCATACGTCGCCGGATCGGGAAAGTCCCGATTTGGGACATCGGTTCGGTCGCCCATGCCGGTTTGCTATTAGGTTTGTTCCAACAAGGAGAAAACGCCGTTTAAGTATCGTATTTAGTGGTAACAGACGTCATTATGGTATTTTTTTTTTGGCGCGGATAGTACATGCCAACTAATATGTGTCACTATCACTGTCAGAAATACTATAAAGGCGTCTGTTACCACTACCAATACCACTAATGAGACCGGCCCTAATAATGATAAAAAGTAGCGCTGTCGTATCGAACACGTTGTGTCGTACCTGTATGGTATTTTCTGGGTATTGGATTAGACCTACTAAGTCTCTAAACCGGTTATAACAGTAACTAATCACTCAGATCAAAAGATTGATCGGAACCTGCACCGTGAAGAAATCATTATTACCATACTTGTAGACAGCGTGTGAATCAGGGCATTATTTTTGGAAAATGTAGCCTGTTGGTCGGTAAAACACAGATTTCTATCTTTGAATTCAGCAATTGGTAGAATTGTAGAACTATACAAAGGCTTCAAGTCGTATGTTCTTTGTCAAGAAAGCTGTATGCCCTCATGCTATACGACTTTTCTTTAGCGAACGATATAAATTGGGAGATATAGAAATTATCCTGATTTATGGGTAAGAAATCAGTTGGTATAGGGCCATCTGAAGTGGTTCAGAAGTGGTAGCTCGATTATTTTAGAAACATTCTAAATTTATTTAAGGATCTCCAAAAAGTCAAAAAAACGGGGTAGGAGGGCTAATTTTTTATTACAAGCCCTTTACATACAAGGTTAGAAAAAATACTGAATGAACAAATTAAGTAGGTACTCCTTCATATCGAAATAAACGGGTCCTAAAGCTATCGTAAGTAAAGCCTCAATTACATTGAGCGAGTTTATATGCTGCTAGTTGGCGAATTCACTAGTTGCTAGTAAACTCGCCCAGTGTCATCATGTTCACAACGTTACTCGCAGCTTGTAAACTATCTGCGAGTAAAGTTGAAAGCCGGGCTACTTTAGTCGCTTACTCGCTGACGTGTGGGATTGTTAGCTAGTCAACTAGCCATGTGTGATAGTTGCTAGTGAACTAGCAGCGAGTAACTTTGTGGTTGCTGGTTTCATTGTCTATAGGGATGGCAAACATAAATCGATGTATTTCACAAAAATATCGATGTTTTTACATCGATGTTAGTGTTGCGATATATCGTTGAAAAAATCGGTATTGTTTCGATATATCAAAGAAGTTATATTTGTGATATATTGTAAATAAATAGGTAACGTTAGCAATAATATAATTTTCTGTTGCCATCTGAGAAAAATTATTACTATTGCTAAAAGGTAGAAAACTGTAGCAATAACTTGTTAGTTATTATCAGTGATTATTTAATTTATTTATTCATTTTAGTTATTTTAATTTATAGCATTTCTCACAAAAAGTAATAGTAATTCTCAAGATTCATCAAAATTACTATTGTGGTAGGTGTTAACACAACCATTAAGTACCACTACTATTATTGTGAAAAGGTAGAAAACTGTAGCAATAACTTGTTAGTTACTATGAGTGATTATTAATTTATTAATAATTTATAGTATTTCTCATGGAAGTGATAGTGACTCTCTAGAGTCAATACATTAGTGATGGTGTTTTTAGCGGATAATTAAGAATTCTACATTTATTCTGTTTGTTGATTATGAGAATCGATAAAACATCGATTGTTTTCAAACATTGATGTTTTTTTTGTACGATACATCGTATATATTGGTGTGTGCTTACGATGTATCATATTATGTAAAACATCGATGTATTCGTAATTTTTGCCATCCCTAAATTTGTCTACAAAATGTCAACGGAATTAGTTCGTGGTGGAGTCGTTATTTTAGCTCATGCTTTCACGAAAGAATTAAAAAGAAGCAGAAATTGAGACAGAGAAAAGTGTGGGTCTTGGTCTCCATAACAAAGGGTGCTGCTGATAGACATTAAGACTTTTAAGATTCCACAATATTATTTGCGTTCCACTTCATTTTAACGCCCAGCAATATGAATATCCTGAAGGAGATGACAGAAAATACAACAACAACGTATTCATGACACGTGGTTTCCTAGCTAACTAGGATACTGAGCGAGTGGACAGTTTTGTGTGTCATCAACACTATCCCACTAGCTAGCCGACACGCTCGCTTTTAAATGTAGTTGAGGTTTAAACCTTTTTTTAATAGCAAATAAGTGTTAACTTTTCACAGATAGCTCGGAATGTGTTAAATGGAATGGTTATTATCTCAACTCTCTATTCCAAACCCAAACAAAGTAATTTATTTAAAGTTTGAATGTATAGTAAGCAGGTTTCTGCAATAAATATCATCCTTTATAATTTTTGTTTATTTAGTTTAACGGAATCACATACCAATGTAAAAAGTGACGGATTCGCTGACTCAAAATGGACGGCATTTCTGAACCAAGTAAAAGGAAAAATGAATCAAATTGTTTTTGCTCTTCCCGAAACAGGAAGGTGTCATCACAAAAATTGATTTTTTTCTTAAATAGTCAAGCGACTTAATTTATTCACCAATTCATATGGATATATAGGGTCAATATACACAATTTAAACATGTGCGAAAATTCATTAAATAAATAAATTGTGTAATTTTTTTTGATATAAATGTTTCAATGCTTAAAATGTGTAAGGTTTTTAAAAAATAATCGTTTCCAATGGGTTTAGAGATAACGCAATCTTTCTCTGTAACATTCTAGCAAAAATTCGAGTGTTTCAATAAGTAATTAGATCTTTTTCTGTTTTTCTTTTTGTCACAAAAAGTACAATCACGTCTCACGTTTGGGTGACGTAGACTTCTGGTTTGGCACTACGAAAACATAACTGCCATGGTATATTATTCTAAGAGCAAGTTTTTTTACGACTGTGTAATGCAATGTTATGAATTAATTTCTTGCCTATTTTGACAGATTAAAAATGAATATAATAAAAAGAGTTTCATTAACAAGAAAAACTCATCATTCGGACCATACTGGTATAAACCATTTCTAACTGGTTTGCTTCATATAGTATAGAAAGATTATGTTGAAGCAAAGCAACGTCCCTGGACACTATTACACACTCAAGTGCGACAAGTACTAAAACACTAAAAAACGATGCAAAATCTTGCTATCCAAAACGAGTCATATCCAAATCTATAGTAGTCATTAACATTTTAAATGGCCGACAGAAGACGTAAGTGAGATGCTTGATAGCGTTCATACATATATGCACGGGGTTAGCTAATTTCGTCAGAGCGCGCGTCACGCCCTTCAGGCAGAGGGTTGGCTATCAACAAGTGGTTGTTGCGCTTACTTTACGTCCGCTTCCTAATGGAATTTCCTAGTTCTTCGAGTACGTGAAAGCAACACGTATATATTCAAGGCTGTACGAACGTACGTACGTCCGCTGTTTCTATCTCTGTACGGCTGCCCCACGGTGTTATCGAGTTTAAAACTCGTAACTGTCTGGTTGTAATTGTTGTTTACAGTTTCGGGAACAGTGATTCAGGTTTGCAGTGTTCTGGAAACATAATTTTGTTTTCCGTGTGGAAAATGGATTAATATTACATCGATCGTTCACGGGTTTACAGAATCGTGCTGCAGATTTATCTTCATGCGGGAGTTTAATACAATTTTATGATGCGAACCTATGGCCATCAAATCCAAGGGAAATTGAACAGATTATACAGAAGGTAAAACCTAAACATACAGTTGATTCCTATGGCCTTAACATATAAGTGATCAGGGAGGTGGCTGATCAAAATGTCGCGCCAAATGTCGAACATCATAAACGCCTGTTTTGTATATGGAGTTTTCCCGGATAGCGTGAAAATTGAAAAGGTAACAACAATCTATAAGAAAGGAGATAAGAGAGATCCGGGAAATTGTCGACCCATATCAATACTTCCTTGCCTGTCAAAAACCATTGAAGAAACCATGGGGAGCAGGACAGTGGACTTTGTCCAAAAACACAAAAGTGAATGCCCTCCGGGTATTGACTAAAGAGATCCAAGAGGCAATGGAAGAACGGAACCATGGCGAATGTCTTTTCATTGATTTAACAAAAGCATTTGACTATGCCGCACCAGTTTTTACTTTATCATACGTAGTATGATAAAGTATTGTAATCGTGACGAAACAAATGTGATGTGGCCAGGCACATGACTCGCTCGCATGATTACACACTCGCCTACGGCTCGCGTCTAAACTTCATACTCGCGATTTATATCCTTAATTATGTGCTCGTCAATAATATACTATTATGTATTATGAGCGACTAAAAACGGTTTTATACATGTATGAAGATACTGAAACAAAAATCCCCGACGATTATCAAAATGACATTTAATCTACGCTGAATAATATTCAAGAAACCAACACATATAAACATTACAACTTGTGTTCCCGACTATTAGGTTTAGCAATGGATGTGTCTCGGTGGTATGACCACGTTCCATCTCCTGTTGTGAGTAATGATCATATTACCATATTATGGAACATGCCTATTGTCACTGATAGAATGCTTGATGCTAATAAGCCAGATATCGTGGTAAAGGATTTCCAGAGGAAGGTATGCACGTTCATAGAAATCTCGGTACCTGCTGATGCGAATGTTGTAAGGAAGGAGCTTGAAAAACAACTTAAATATAAGGATCTCTCAATAGAAGTTGGACGTATGTGGGGAATGAAAGTAAACATTATTCCGGTGATTGTAGGTTCATTGGGAGCAGTTACTCTAAATTATAGTAAACATGTCAAGGAGTTGCCGTGCAAAATTTCGCCCTGGAAAATTCAAGAAATTGCGGTTTTGGGAAGCGCGAATATTTTGAGGAGAGTTTTATCATAAAGCATCCTAAATTTACTGCTATCGTACTACTTTTCATCTTTACCTTCCTTTGTATATGTCTATTAATAAATATCTGCATGTGTTTTTACTGACCTGTACACAACGCTGTACGGGGTTTCCACAGTTTTCCTTTGCTTTGCAAACTTGTGTTGCAAAGCATAAATGGCGTTGTTTTTCAAAATTGGGTTGAGCTGTGGTGATACCCGCAAAGGGAGTACCCTAGGCTTCAACGAAGCTCGGTACTACCAATTTGCCCTGATGATCCTCATTACTTGTCAAAATCTATTAGTGTAATTTTAGTATTTATATGTTGTATCTAAATTATATTATCTAGGTTTAATGTATTTAATGAGATGTATCAGAGAATTCCAATAAATAATAATAATAATAATAATCCACGCCTTAACATCCCCCAACAGCTTTCGCCACTACGGGGGCATCAGCAGGCCCGAATTATCATTATTATGGCCCGCGTCTGTGGCACATCTTAAGTTGTTTGGCTTCCAGAATTTTATATTTACCACTTTTCTGCTTTCTTTGGTGCATGAAAGATGTAGCTCCATCAAAATAAAAATTACCCTTCCCTCCCTAAGTATGTTATTTTCGAAAGTGGGTGGTATTTCTAGCTCTTAACATGAGATCTACATAATCAATAAATAATAAAATTGGTATATTTTGAAATTACATTTAAATAATGTTACTAGTGTTTATCTCGAAATTAGTATTTTTGGAGTTACATCCTTCTTGCTGCAAAGTCTTTAATTGGAAACGAAAGTTCGAACAGATCTTAGCTTGAAGAGGGCAACTAGTTGGTTCACCGCAAATGAACTAATGCTAACCCACGAAAAAAACATCAGAGTCTCTTTCACAGCTTCTAGACGAGTAGAGCGATAAACACCAGCAAAATTTCTTGGAATACACGTGGATACAAAACTTACATGGCTACCTCAAATAACTCGAAAAGAGCCTTTCAATAGTCAACTACGACATACCAAAAATTGAGAAGATAATATATACAGGAGCCGTTCTCAGCATACTATCGCTTATTCCCCTCGAGGATGGTATATGGCCTTGCCATCTGGGGAGGCTCGCCGCACTGCAGAAAAATATTTACCTTGCCAAAAAGAGCTGTTCGAACGTTAGAACATACTCCTCCCCATACACACGCCAAACTGCTCTTGGTACGTACAGAATAGTTCCCTCCCTTCTGCTTATATCCCCCACATCTTACGCACCAAAGGACAGCTTACAGTTCCTTGCAACTGCCTGAAAACAACTAATTCCTTAAGTGCTGGCCTCATCTTCTGCAGCAAATTACACTGGAAAGCTCTAAATTCAAGAAGTTTTGTAAAAGAGCTGCGGAAGATCCTGGCCGCCAAGGCATACTACCCTGTGGAGGAGTATATGATGGACGACTCAGTTTTTGTTACCAGACATTATATTTTTTTCACATGCTCTGCTTTGAATTATTGTGTACTAAAATCTATTATATTTCAATAAAATTTACATAAATATATAATATTATGGTATCTATGTATTGTAATATTTTGCTATTTTTGCGTAATACCGATGGGCTGAAATTATTGTAGGACACAAGATACAGCAAAGGAAGTATAAAAAACAAATTTTAATTTTAAACATTTTACAATAATTAATGATAGCCAGATAACAATTTATTAATAATTATTTTACTAAATGACATTTAATATACAAAACTCTCAGTTCACAAAAACAATTTCCGTCACTGTCATTTACTTCACTTAGTACCTAATGGCTGTTCTGTGACAAGTGACAAGAATACTTAATAGTAAGTTGTAGATAGTATATTATTTGACGAGCACATAACTGAGGATATAAATCGCGAGCATGAAATGTATACGCGAGCCATTTATATCCGTTGTGTGCGAGTCGAATACGACGTTTTATCCACGACTCATAAATTCCATTTTATATCAAATATTTTAAAAGTATTTGTCAATGATGGCGAGGCGAACTATCACAAGTCATTATTTGAACGAACTGTCATTATTATACAACGCTAGTGTCATTATAATCATTGTTATTTTTTGTCAATTTTCATTTTTCATAAATTTTCTCTTTGTTAATTTTTAGAATTAAGTAATGAAGGTTTTTGTTAATTTCTAGATGTTTTTGATATACTACTGTAACAAGCGTAGTAACATTGAATAGGCAATGGAAGACTGTAACAGAAAATGTCAAAATACACAGGCTGTTCTACCGTAGGCGAGCTGAAGGCCTAAAAATTTATGACCGCATTTAATTAAAAAAATAAATTAAAAAACAACAAGGAATTACTAATTTTGTGGGTCACATAGCGTGATATACCTATATGTTTACAACGGTTGTTTGTTACGTTCAAGTCTTTTCAATTAAAAATTTTGTAAACTTCCTAATTTTTTTAAATTTTTAGTGCGTTTTTATAAAGCTTAGTTTTTACATAATGTATTTTTAAAACAAATTTATTAACAATCATTGTGACTTTTACACACTTACTTTACATCATGATCACTATTTTTTAGGTTTTTTATTATATTAATGGCAATATTTGTAGAAAATTAACGTGTAGTGTCGAATTTTGGTCTGCTTTTGGATAATTTAAAGCAAAAAGGTTTCATTTATTTTTAAATACGGATTGAATCTATGATTTTTAAATAAAAAAGCAATTGCGTATTGTTATGCATTATTAAGGAATGGAAATATAACGTGCTAGTTGCTGAAATTTATCTAGTCCATTGATACAACTCGATTATTTGTCGGACACAATGTGGTCTGACTTCAAAGGCAATATTTTCCTATGTAGTGAGCTTTGGAGAGCTTTGAAACAAGTAGTAACCCAAATTCGTAGGATATGACGGCCGTGGGATATACTGCCGGTAGTCTTATTTTCAGATCCCGAGTTTTAAAGGCCGGTACTCTATTATCGGTACTCCCTACGTTACTGTAAAAACTGAAACTCGTCCTCGTTCGATAATCTGTTAATACCCCCTTTTGAAAGCTCAGCATAAACATGTTTGTATGCCGAGCAGCTATTTTTAAAAGGAATATTACGCAATATCACGAAACACCAATAAGAGGCTTTAAACATACATATATGGTGGTGCATTTTTACGTTATGGATTTTAATTCCTGCTGAGTTGTATTCTCGGAAAGAACTCTCGTGTAGTGTATCCGGGAAAAAGACGAAAGATAGCAACAGTATTTTGTCGTTGTTATAGTATGTTTCTAGGAAATGTTGTGAATACATTTTTCTTTTAATTCGAAATAATAAGCTCTAACTACGATAGACACAGTTTTATGTGTGTACAGATTATTGCTTGATAACGTAGAAGATATCACAAACAATTACTTACTTTTGTCGACTACAATGATATAGGAGGGGCTGTCTCAAAAACATGATGTACATTGTACATTGGACTATCTGTAACCTCAAGAGATACGGAGACGGTTCAATAAAACAAACGTAAATATGACCCTTCTTACACCACCAATTTTTAAATGTGGTTTCCTAGTCAATTATGCACGCACTAAAGTCGGAAAAAGTATAAGAACTGCATTTTTTTATAACATTTGGGTTACTATAAATAATGTTACTGTAAAAGCCCGAAATACAGTCAAACCTAGGAGTAACGCGTTAATCCTAGGTTTGACCAATATGAATTGGTAAATGTCCGAAAAATGGTATTTATCAATATAATTTCGGGCTTTTACCAAGACATAGCGGTTAATCCTAGAATTGACCAATACATAATGGTGAAATCTAGAATTTACTGGTTCGTCTTGGTGAATGTTGGTGAAACAGTTGGTGAACTTCAAATGTATTTATTTGCGCAGACACTTGCCTGTGCTTAGTTTAGACCAGAGCAATAGATGGCGACAGCAACAGGCAACAACATTAGATCAAATACATTGCTGTTGTTGACAACTCAAATAAAAATATCATTGATCTGATAAGATCCATAAAAAATAACATCTCGCACTCTGCATGTTGCCCACTGTATCCCAGGAGTAAATGGGACTTTAGAAACGCTATCAACAGCTGATTCAAGAGTCTAAGGGCTCGTGTTTTCATCTACCTGCAAAGTCATCAATGGTTGAGACAGATCTGTCAGATTTGTTGCGTCATTTTAGCCTGTTCAATGAGAAGATATGTCGGAGGCGGTGGATGGGTCGCGTATCGTGCTCCTTGTGTTCACTCTGTGTCTCTGATGGGTATGTAAAAATATCAGCCCTAAGTGCAAAAAAACTGTACATTAGAGAAACCTAACTCGATTTGATGGTTTGAGTATTGGTGGTGAAGAAGAACTTATCGCACCGCTTTTATCAGGTTGTGAAAACGTACGTTATTTTGTGAGCTATAAAGACCTTTTAAAGATAATAGGTGCATTAAACCAAGGATGCTAAATTTCGGTAGGTAATTATATTTTTCGGTAAATTGCCGGAGTACGTAAAATTATTAATTTCAAATATTAATTTACCCCGTAATTAACCACGTACTTTATAGATATCTACAAATCTCTGGTGCCTTCCCTAATTTGATAGTAGTAATTCATTATAAAAACCAGACCAAGGACTATAGGTACTAAAAAACCTATTTATAGCAGCAATTTAAAAAGGGGACAGTCAAACACCTTAATTATAGTATAAAATAATTGAATTCTTTACCGACTCACAAAACAACAACGCTTGGTTTTACAAACAATGAACATTTCTTTAACTCGTAATCCTTTCTCAAATAAAATCATTTGAGAAGTGGAATTGATGAGTGGAAAGAAGCTTTGATAACAAAAAAGAAAACAGTAAACAAATAACCCTGTGTTAAAATAATATCCGGATAAAAAATGATTATTGTTTGTCAAACCAGGCACAAAATACAAATAAATAATAAAGAAACAAAAAGTAAAGTACATTGTTTAATGGTTTTAATTGTTCATGCTTTCTTATTATTATAAATATCAGTAAATTACCAACGGTAATATATATTAACGGTAAATTGCCTTTGGTAATTTAAGCTGTAAATTACTGTAATAAAAAAATCAGTATATCACTACATGACACACATCTAGCTACGGGCCACAGAGGTAGAACAAGAACTTTTAAGGAAGCTAACAGTAAATAAAAAAATCTATTAAATCGATTGTGCTATATCCGCAGTTGTATGAGCCATGCCAAATAAATTCCTTAAAAATACTTATATTATATTTAAAAAATTATCGACTGCCAAATAAACTTTTGAATCCGAATTAAATCTCAATTCATTAAAATTCAAATTTATATTTTATCTACAATAGATAATTCAACCAATACACATAGAATAAGTATTAGTAAAACTATAACAATAATAATAAATATACAACAGCACAATACAAAATAATACCCAACAGGTACCTGGCTTCACCTTTTATTCAGACAACGCACTAATAACACGCACCTCCCCGCTGTGCTGTGTCAATGTGCGTTTGCTGTGTTTTTTGTTTTCGTCCGTGCTAAACTGTTTGTCAACCTCGATATGTAGTAAAATGATAGCGTCTTACAATTTTTAGGCGTCTCTCTATGTTTGCTATCAAAGCTATCGGTGTATTGATTAAAAAAAAACGTGATAAATGCGTGACATTTGGTGTTAATTGTGTTCCCATTTACCTTTTGTTCATTCTGGTGTGTTCAAGTCGCTTTAGTGTTGATTTTCGATAAATACATGCCAAAGAAATTCCTTAAAAAATATTTATATTACATTTAAAATATTATCGACTGCAACATAAAAAAGAGTTATGTTTGGTTAATGTTGCGCAAACTTTATTTTTATTTTAAGAATCAACGTGTTTTTGCTGTGTGGTATTTAATAAAATGAAAGTACTTATATTTTCTTGCGGTACCCACTCGTGCCCACTTCACAGTGATAATGTAATTTACCTACTCATTATAGCACACAAACTCATAACAAAACTATTTCCGCGCACAGAGCTAATAAAACATTTGCGGTAACTTTTGGTTTGGTGAATTACGTTAATCTTAGGTTTGACCGTATTTCGGGCTTTTACAGTAACTGTAGCTTTAATTCTACACACAATCTGTCATTCCAAACGTGGTCTGCAATCACCAAAAAAATTGGTTACATTTTAGATTTTGTATTTTGGTACGCTATGTAGCATCCGCCATTTTTAAATATTAAAATCTCATAATTACGATTCATAATATAAGTACAAAAATCCCTCCAATAGCTACTAAATTTGATCATAATTGGTTCAAAGGCAAACTTGCAGCTCAAATAGTTTCAGGCCGACAAGTTTAAAGTTGTATCAATAATGTGCAGAACGAGAAGAAGGACGATATTCGGCGGAAGCTAGAGGCGGTATTGTCCCGTGATAATATAGATGGGCTTGTTGTATGCACACCCGGCCAGTAGACTGTACGCGTGATGGAAGCAAAAACATTGCACTTAATATTTTTTATATGAAATTGATCATATAAGAAATGAAGCGCTCGATGAAGTAAGGGCTTCAATTTATCACAACGATCATTAAAATCGAGCTATTGTGGGGTCGATATGTCCATACAAATAGTGTAGAGTGTAGAGGATAAATGGATAGTATAGTTGAGCGCAGTTTTGTGTTTAGACTGTATCATAAAAACGGCGGGCCTGAGATATGAATAAACTTGTATTCACAGATACGTGGACTAATTATTTATTGTTATGATTGATACAATCAAAAACATCCAACTATTTTGTAAATCTTATAGGTCACACTTGGATAAACCAGTCAGCATACGAACTTTATTTTTCTTCTTGTTGCTCTTGTTTCATGTATCGGGTAATTGGGTTGTATCGTAGTATAATCATTATAACAGATAATAGTGAATTTTCGACAGTTAACGGCATTTGACAAGTATTGCTAAAAATTCATAGGAAATTGCCTTTTCATCCCTCCATTGTTTATATAAAAAAGTTTAGCTACATTGTCTGCCTTAATAGGATATTCTTTAATTGAATAATTGAGCAGAAATAGCGTTCCCTTTACGACGTAATTACTATCCAAATTATTTCAATTTCCGCCTAATGTGCCCAGTTTACGATGTAATTAAATTCTAATTATAAGTGTATCGTTTAGGCACCACCTAACTACCAAAGATTTACAAGTCAATCGCTAAATTTTAAACTTAAATTAGCTGAAGTGGAACCCTCCGACTCGCGCTCTCAACTCGCGTATTCCTCTCCCAAGATTGCGCATCAAATTCGAGTACTAATAATTTCCGGTGTGCGCAAAACGGGATGAAATGTCAAAAATTTTGCCTGGAAAACAGGGCAGAGTCTGAGAGTACGATGAAACTTTAAATCCACCAACTTAATTAAATTTGAATTGGGATTCCAAACCCGCTTCTTCAGCCCTTGGCGGAGAACTACCACGGCTAAATGAAAACGTTTAAGAACTGAATAATTGCCGAAGTTACTGGGATACCTAGCTATAAGCGTAATGACGGCATACTTGCCCGCTCGGAAACGATGCGAAACACGTTGGTTAGAGATGAAATTTTACAATGTATAATAAGTAAATATTTCTTTATTTGTGTCCATTATTTCAGTATTTTTGCTTTAACTAATATTTGGTGGAGGTGCCGGCGAAATTGGTATCACATTTCTGTTAGGTAATAATTCTATATTTACATTTAATTTCGTCAATAATTGAAGGGTTCAGAATGAAAAGTGGCTAAAGACCATAGGAAACCATATGTTTTTATCCCCTTTTCATTCTCATGCCTTCAATTATATTTTGTTAAAAACATCTGTCCAACTCCTTCTAAGAACACATAAACTTATAAAATTAGCAAAAATAATTTTACTGTATACAAGAATAAATGACAATAATCTTTTTGTGCAGAGTTTTATTTGCGGTAAAATGCGAAAAATCGCAAGCGTTCACGTTAGGTGGTGGTATTGGATTTTCTCCCTTCTTTTTGCTAATGTGAATGTATGTACTATGATAGAAAATACCACTGCTCTTAGATAGGCGATCATAATAAAAGCAAGAATTTTGATCTTCCAGTGAGTTGATATTACACATAAAGAAGTGTCTCTATATTGCTGAGACGCTTTCTTAACACTACTAACTTAAATTGTTACACGATTTGTATTTTCTATGAAATCGTACGATTTTTAGGAAATTATGAAAAACTACTAATTTTCAGTCGAATAAGTCACCTAGTGTTTTTTTACATATTTGTATTCAGCATTTTGTTGTGAATAATTTTTAATGGCATAAGCCAGATTTTTAAAATAATTAGGTTTTATAGATATTTCTCAACATTTGTTCTGAATAATTTTATGTGGCACAAGCCATATCTTTAATACAAATATGGTGCACATAAGAAAAACAAAAGTTTCCAGCGAATTCATGGACGAATAAATTTATAAAGTTGTGACTATACCTATTAAAAAATGACGTTTTTTCCAAATAGCACTTAAATTTTACTGTTTTATAATTGGATTATTGGAGAACACCCAAATCTAAACGACTTTGTCAGTTTAACCGATCGATGAATGGTGGATGTTGATGACGCCGGAAACTATTGGTTAAATAAATATTAATCATTGCCGCATGGATCGGGGATTTTTTTTTAGTATCGCGGTCAATGGCGACTTGTAGTTTGGAGATATGGAGGTTGCAACTTTCATGGATACCTATCTTTTATAACGTAGATTTGAAAACAGTACAAACATATTCCACAAGTTTACGTGCATTTCCGCAAAACAAAAACTAGATGGGTATTACGTCAGACATTTCTTAACCTTCTGAAGGACATATCTTGGAAATGCTAAAGTTTTAACTATTGTTTTAGCTATTGTTTTTCTGCTAATACAATCATGTTTTCAAATACTTGGGCGCGGAAGGGATCACCCAGCACATGAATATGTTGTTACTCTTACGTGTATTTGCTGTTTTTGTCAGATATATTACTTGAAATCGCTAGCATTAAACGAAAAAATTTCCTAGTTGTCGCATTGTTGTTCGATCAATAGAAAGCAAGATATTATTTAAAAAAAAAAACAAATGCATTTGTCATAACTGTCATAACTCGATACGCAGACATGATATCGCTTGGGACTTTCTGCACATTTTTTTGTAATGCCCAATCAAACATGTATACAGAAATCAGCTGTTTGAATTTTTCTAAAATGAAATCTTCTTTTTTTCTGGGCTGATATTTGTTGTAATTACAAACAGTTGCATTTTAAGAAATTTATTCAAAACTTATTGTGCCAATCACACCATTTTTTAATAATATTAATAATTAACGAATATCCAAAGCAATAATTTTTGAACCATACATGTTGGTCAAAACCAAACAAATTAAATAAATGCCATTATACAGTAATAATTATTATAAACTGGATTTATTAAGTTAAATTAAAAACTTCATTTAACAATGTTAGTACTGATTTAATTACAAATTATTCGCAAAACCGTAGGTAAGTTAACTTGATATTGAATTAAAACGTTGCGTAAAAAACATAATGTTTTCAATTTTCACAAAGTAATATGCGGTTTTGTTTTTTCAAAGTTGCTCCAAGTACATAATTATTATTAGTGTTGGAACGATGGCGATTCAAGCCTGATCATATCATTGTGGACGATCGCAGTCAACCGTTACCACGATACATTATTGATTAATCCTAGAATATGTTTTCAATGTAATTGATTATTCAATGTCAGTAGCCTATAGTTTCAGCGAATATACGTTCAAGTTTTATGGCTGGTGTATAACTGTATTTAACACCTGCTCCAGAAAGATTTACAGCCTAACAATTGAATCGGCGAGTTCGAAAACAATACTTGTCCAAAATTGGGCATTTTTAACTGAATCAGCCAAAATGTTCACTATGATTTATTCTAACGAATAGACCTTAAGAGGGATGCTTGGGCGAAATAAGCAAGTGCAGAACAGTGTCTTTTTGCTCCCTTGTGCAATGCGTTTCTACTCAGTTTCTACTTATATATCAGTCGTAAACATTCGCCAACTGCGTAATTTGCATTCAAATCGTTGTTGAGGTACGCCGAAGTAATCAATATGAATATCAATATCAAAAAGATATATATTAAAAAAGTCCTGAAGTATGTAACTTACGGACCGACTACCACCGTAGAAGAGGAAATTTAATACTATCAGGTATATAATCATCAAACTCTAAACGATATCTATCATATCGTCATATACAGGATTAGTACAAATTACCGGAACACCTTTATGATTCTACAACCGTAAACAATTTCAAAAACATTTTCAACTAAAAGTTGTTTTGCTTTAAACAATCTATCGTTACAATAAATTTTTAATATACAGGTGTTCATATTATTCTGGATTCTTTGATAACGGTAACCTTTCCTTTTTCAAATAGAGCCATCCTGCATAGTCTAACATTTTTTATTCTAAGAACCTTTATGATTTTTTTATGAAATGCATCATTTTTGAGTTATGAGCAATTAATCAAAAATAGACAAAATTACCGAAATACTAAATAATTCTCCAACTAAAAAAAATCAAAAAAATTATGAAACAAAAAATTTTTCTGGGTTTAAACAAACTATTATTTATTCTGGAAATTTGGTAACTTTTCCTTTTTCTGATAGCACACCCTATATATTTATACAGTTTTTAATTCTTGGATTAATTCTTTTGTAGAAATCATTTTTTAATACAATACCATCATTTTTTAGTTATACGCAATTAATCAAAACTCCTGGACTTCAAATTAAGAATATTTTCCCACATTCACATTTCTTTTAATTTGGCAGCTTAAATATTTAAGTTTAACTGATTTTTTATTTTTTATCCGTTGTATGTATGTAGGGTGTTGGGGGTCAAGGATAATCCTTGTGGCACCCAGGCCTCATTGGGCCCCTTGTGCCTCCCCCTGCGCTCACTCCAGCTATGTCAACCAGCCTAGGTTGTTAACGAAGGCTAGGACGCAGCTCAGAGGTACGTTCCTGATTCCGTCCATGGTCGGCCATGGATCCCTCAGCAAGCGTTCCCTGTATTCAACCAGGTCTGGGCATTCACATAAAATGTGTTTTACCGTCTCATCCTCTAGCTCACAAGCTCGGCATAGATGTTTCAGCGAGATGCATCACGTGAAGATGCTTCTGTAAACCACAATGACCCGTTAGAATACCCGTAACTAAACGTAGCTTGTTTCTGGGCAGCTGTGTAAATTTCCTAGCAGTGGTGCTGCAGGAAAGGGGGAGCCCTTCCCTAGCTTGCTGACAGCCAGGTAGATTTTCCCACTGTCGAAAGAATTTCTTGTGGGTGATGTCCTTCAGTGATTGTAGCAGAAGGTTATTAGTCGGTAGTAGGAAGGGTTCCGGCGAGCTTACCGCTCCGTTGGCAGCTCTTCTGGCTAGTTTGTCAGCGTGCCGATTGCCCTTGTCCTCAGAATGCCCTTTTATCCATGTGAGGTTGACATTGTTGTGTCTGGAAGCCTCCACAAGGGTGTTATGACAGTCCAAGACTAAGTCGGAGGTAAACCTGCAACAGCTTAATGAGAGTATGGATTGTCTGCTGTCTGTGTAGATCGTTACGTTCCTGCCAGTTTTGTCGGAGCTGATAATACACTCCGCGGCAGTTTTTATGGCAAAGATTTCCGCCTGCGTTACAGAAGGATACTTGCCTAGGGGGATGGACTGTCGCAGCTGGTAGTCATGAGAGAAAATCCCAGCGCCAGTTCCACTGCCTTTCTTGGAGCCGTCTGTATAGATCTTCAGGCTCGTAGTGTTCCCCTTCTCCTGCGGTATGTCCTTGGGAAGGTAAGGTTTGTTGAAGACGTAACAAGGTGGAATATAGTCCGTGCGGTAGTCGAGAAGCGGCACATCTTTCGATGCACTACTCCATAGACTGCCCCACATGCCGCCCTTGTCGCCTACTTTTGTGTAGCCCACCGTGCGAAGCCTGAATAGTGTTTTCAGGGCCACCTCTTCAATGAAGAAGTCAAGTGGTGGCAAGTACAACATGTACTCTAGCGCAGCGGTTGGGGTTGTGCTCATTGCCCCGGTTGTGCCGAGGCAAGCAAGTCTTTGTATTTGTGCCAGTTTGATTTTGGTTGTGGCCAGCTTGACTCTAGACCACCACGCAACCGCCCCGTAGGTGAGCATAGGACGAATAACGGCAGTGTATATCCACAGTGTGATCTGTGGTGAGAGACCCCAGGTTTTCCCCACGGCTCTACGACACTGACCGAAAGCCATCCTTGCCCTTTTCATTCTTTGCTCAAGATGTGTTTTTCAGCTTAATTTCCTGTCGAAGGTCACACCGAGATACTTGACCTCTTCTGACAGTTTCAGTTCGCTATGGCAGAACTTTGGTGGTGTGAAATTGCCGTGTTTTATCTTACTAGTGAAGAGTATCATTTCCGTCTTGGCTGGGTTAACATAAAGCGAGTGAGCTTTGCACCAGTCCTCGACGTGTTTTAGCGCCACTTGCATTCTTTCCGCAAGTGTGTTGTGGAATTTTCCGCTGATGAGTATAACAAGGTCATCAGCGTAGCCAATGGTCTCAAATCTTTGGCCATTTAATTCTAGAAGCAGGCTATCAAGGGTAAGGTACCACAAAAGTGGTGACAACACTCCTCCCTGTGGACAGCCTCCAGCAACTCTTCCCTTCAGTGTAGTGTTGCACGCCTTGAGGCTCACTATTCTTTGCGAGAGCATGGCATGGATCCAGCCCTTAACGGTAGGTGCCACGCCACGCTCTGCCAGAGCCTCCTGAATGCAACGGAAGGTGGTTTTATTGAAGGCTCCCTCAATGTCGATGAATACACCCAATGTGGATTCCACGTTGTCAATTGAGGAGCGTATTCGCTTTGTCACACTGTATAGAGCAGTGTCAGTGGATCTACCTTGTGTGTAGGCATGTTGGCTAGGGTGCAGTGGTCTCGTTAAGAGTGCTGTGTCCCTGATATATCTATCGCAAACTCTTTCAATAGTCTTCACAAAAAAAGAGGAGAGACTAATAGGCCTGAAAGCCTTTGGTACCGAGTAGTCCTGTCTTCCGGGCTTAGGTATGAAGGTGACTGCAACTTCACGCCAACGTTTTGGGACATAACGCAGCGCTAGACACGCTTGTGTGATCTCCAACAGATGTGGTTCGATCGTTTCAAGTCCCCACTGTAGCAGGGCTGGAAAGATACCATCTGGTCCCGGAGACTTGAAGGGTGAGAAACTCTGAATGGCCCACCTTAGTCTGGCGCTGTCTCCAATACGACTGGCTGTAAGCCAATCTTCCTCGGAGGCCGCGCTGTTTTGTTCTGCAATGGTGGTATCCAGAGTGGTGGAGGAGCCTGGAAAGTGAATACACATTAGCAGTTTTAAGCTCTCCTTGAGGTTGCTGGTAAAAGAACCATCAGACCTCCTCAAGATACCTACTTCCTGTCTCGGATCTTTAGACAGTATTTTTTTCAAGCGAGAGGCATCGGCGATGCATTCCACGCTTTCGCAGAAGCTGCGCCAGGTAGCCCTCTGCCTTTGCCTGATTATTTTCCTGAACTCGGAACGCTTACTTCTGTAATCGGCCCAGTCCAGGTCAGTTTTTGAGCGTTGTGCCTTATTGAAAGCCCTTTTGGTATCCACCTTGAGTCTTTCGAGCTCGGAACACCACCAAGGGGTGGCGTGTCCCAGCTCTGGTTCTTTCCTCAGGGGACAGGCCTTTTTGTACGATTTCATCAGAGCGTTGCTTAAGACAGACGAGTAATTGTCCAGGTCTCCGATGTTACGAGGGCGTGAGATGTTCACATGTTGCAACTCACCAGAAAGATTTTCGCAGAAGGCGGCGATGTTCGTCCTTCTGGCATCTCGTCCCAATCTTTTCCTGGTCTCGTGACGACCAAGGTCGAAGGTAATCCATCTGTGGTCTGACAGGGAAGCTTCCTCTGAGACACGCCAGTTGGTGATTTGTTGCGAGATACCTAAGGTGGCTAACGTAATGTCAATGACGGTCTGACAGCGTGCGTTGACGAATGTCGGTTCCGTCCCTCGATTTAGTATATCTAAATAGCTGCTAGTAATAAATTCAAGCAGTAACTTACCCCTGATGTTGTCCTCTCTGCTGCCCCACGCCGTGGAGTGTGCGTTGGAGTCGCATCCAATGATCAGCTGCCATTTCCTTCCGTTGCAGGTGTCGACTAACGCCTTCAGCTCCTGCGATGGAGGTCTTTCCTCCCCTGGGAGGTAGGCAGCTGCCATGGTGATCTCATGTGCTATCCCTTTAAGGATCCATTGTACCCTCACTGCAGTAACTGTAGTATTGGGGACGTCTTTCTTTAGGAGAAGTAATCTAACCTGACTATTTGACTATCCAAAAATTACTGTAACCCCTAAAGTGACTTGTCCCGATTTGTGAGCACGAGAAATACTTAGATTAAACCTGCTCTGGGATATTATATGTGTGGATTCTTGTCCTGGAATCTTGTTGAAGAATACTAGCAACAACTATAATAATGGTAGCGTTAATTGTTTACTAAAGTCCAATACTTATCCAATCGTCTTATGTGCTCCTAGCTGATTAACCCTCTGTAATTCTGAATTAAAAGACGGTTGTTCTCAAAACAATATATATATATTAACAATCAAACAAAAATAGGGAAAAATCCTTTACAAAAATTAACGCTAATACAAAAGGGTACTAGTTCGGAAGAGGTTGGCCCCGTTAATCGATTTATCACCCTGGTGATGGTTTTATGACGCTTTGAGAAATTCCAAAGGATATATATAACTTTCTACCTTTTTATGTAGCTACTGGAAACGTCCGGCTGGTCGGCTAGGTGACTCGTATGTTGATTGACCCTCTAGGAATGCCTGCAATGGATATGGGACTGCGAATTCTGCTATCTGCTAAAAGTGTGTAGTGTGGATTTGGCCTCTCTGGTTTGCTGGTTGGAATGGATTTTTGAGCTGAGTCGAAAAACCCCACAATTCGCACGCACAGAAAAGACACAAGTAAGCGGTTTGGTATCTACTAAGAGATTGAAGATCGAGACGCTATTTCTGTTCCCAAGAAAACATTATGGGCTGTGACATAACGACCCCTAACTATCCAATCATAGCGAACATACCCTCATCAACCAATAATGGGAAACTTTCGCAATCTACGCCCTTTGGCCGTGGTGTCGCTATCTTCTTTATCTATCTTCTTTCCCGTAGTTGAACGGTTTCCTAGAAATGCCCAGAAATGCTGAACAATAGGTCCGACAAAACGTGACTTTTGCCAATATGCATATCCGGCCTCTCAATACAGCACAATAACATAAATACCCGACTCTGCTTATTCAGGCACGAACGAAAGATAATATTTTCGTCGTCTAGGGACATCAAAACATCAAATTATTACGTTCGGACCTCCACGAAGTCCTCCATTATTGCTACAAGATGCAATATACTACAATATTCGGTTCAATATAATAATAGAGCCAAATCTATCACTTATTACATAACGTCCTTGTTCGAGCATTGAGGCAGGAGGTAGGCATGAAGATTCCTGGGCACAAAAATTGCGGTCCTAGGTCTGCTGTCACCGGCGTTGCTGAAATCAGTACCGATAAGATTACTAAGACCAAGTACCCTGGACCCGGAGGTCCATGGCTCTTAAATCAGAGCTATAGTGTTCTTCATCACGTCAAGATGACGGCAAAGAGGTGCCGTTGCTATCTTGCTGCGATGCAGATTGCATTGTACTACCCTGATGGCGATGTTGTCCATGGGGCTGTTTCTGGCTTCCTGGCTGCTCATTTTACTGAGAGGGAGAAGGTTTGACAGTGGCTGTCGTTTTGCTCGGGGGTGTGTCGAGGATGGAGTCCGACACACAAGAGTCCGGCGAGGATGGTGTCTTCGGCGTCTTCAACTCCGTGAAGCCCCTGAAACCTGGTCCTGGTTGGGAGGTGTCCATCTCCTCCGACCTAGCCACTGCTGGCGCTGCTTCCACGACAGAGGGTGTCGGAGCAGGTACTGGCGCCGTCACAGTCGAGGGTGCTACAGCTGTAGTTGCTGTAGAAGCCCCCGAAGTTGCCGTCGTTTTTATCTCGGTGGTGAGCTCCTGTCCAAAGTCTTGCCACCCACTGACGCGGACCTTAATCGTTCTGAAGAGCAGATTGAGGATCGATCCGTTAGCGCGGAGCCAATTGGCATCCTTCTGGGTTGAACCAAATGCGACAACGTATCCCGCATCGCCAGAGCTGTTGGAGACCTCCTCGAAATTGAAAAGGCACCAGCTGTGGATGTCCAGGTGTCTAATCTGATCAGCCAGGATGTTGATCAGTCTGTCGCTGGAGGGCTTGACCTCTGGGTCCAGCAGAAGCAATGAGGGTATCCAGATTTGAACTCTGGGCATCCTCGGAAGCTCGTCCTCCCTAATAACGCGAAGCTGTGCGTCTTTGGCGCAAACTAGCTTCGTAATTTTGTCCTTCAGCCATGCAAGGGACAGGTCATCACCACATGTGACCCTGAGCTTCTCTCCCTTGAAGCTCCAAGATCGGAAAGTGGTCTGGGGTTCGTTTGATCCAGAGGGTCTGACGCTCAGTTCTTCCTAAAGAAGTCTGAAAAGCTCCCTCTGTACTTCCTTGCCGTCCGCTTCCTTGATCTTACCAAGGGGATTGCGGCCGTCGATGATGACAACCCGGAGGTGACTAGTTAAAGCCTCCCGGAAGCTGATTGCCGCTGTGTTAGCGGTGGTGTTTTGCGGTGCGTGTCTCGCCCTCTTGTGGTGAGCCGGTGACTGCTCCGAAGATGTCGCCGAACGCAACCGTTTGTTTTGGGCATCCCCAGTACGCTCCTCAGCCCTTCTACCTGAGTATTGGGGTTGGGTCTTCGTACCGGAGGTGCTTGGTCTCTCCCTTGGATCGCTTGGGCGGCTCGCGGTTCCTCGACGCTGATTCGAGTAGCGTGCCTGGGCTCCAGGTGCAGGGTGATTTGGCTGACGTCTATCGTCGCGTCGTTCACCACGTCTGTGGGGGCCAGCGTCATGCTCTCTCGTGGAACGAGAGGTACGCGCTGTTGCACCCGACAAAGCAGTTCCCTGAGAGGTAGAGGCTTGCTGTTGCTCTAGAGCACGAGCCTTCCTCCGCCTTTTTAATTCGGCGCCGCAGGGTCTTTTGCCCCCTCTCGCCCTCCGACAGACTTCAGTGAAGCCGTAGTTATCCTCGGACAGTAGAGCGGGTTGCTCCTCCTGGGGCGCCTTCGAGCCTGCTCCACTGCTCATCCTCCTGCCTGAAACAAAAAGAAACCACCTCGCCGGCAACAGGTGCCGGCGTGTGTACGAACACGTGGGAGTTTTTTTTAGGTTAGGTGTATCACGCTGCCCTAAAACCTGCGAAAAATACCACCTACACCTATTCAAAGTATGAAATCACACCTGAAAGCTCACTTGCTGAGTAAAAACACACACGAAACGCGAAAACCGCTGAACACACGCTTTATTGCGTGGAGCATAATGGCGACCGTGCGTACTATCCGCCTGTCAGAGACGGAATGATATTTTTTATCCGTTAATGATCGATTAATTGCTCATAACTCAAACATGATGCATTTTATAAAAAAATTATTGTTACAAAAAACTCAGAATTAATCTTAGAATTAAAAAATATTAAATATACAGGGTGTTCTATAAGAAAAAGAAAAGAAAAGAAGAAAAGAATTAATCTTAGAATTAAAAAATATTAAATATACAGGGTGTTCTATTAGAAAAAGAAAAGGTTACCAAATTTCCAGAATATTATATCCTGTATATTGAAAATATATTTAGACGATTGCTTCTTTAAAACAAAAAAACTTTTGTATGAATTTTTCTTTGAAATTCTTTACGGTTAAAGAATTACTAAAATGTTCCTGTAATTTTCACTAACCATGCATGATCCGCCATTTTGAATTCATGTTGAAAACCTGACATGACATTTTTAATTATCAATCTTCAAATATTACGGGAAATAAGTAACACGCAAATCCAAGATTTTTTACATTTTCTTTTGCCATATTGATTCCGCCATTTTGAATTTTGATAATTGTATTTGGAGTCTAGGATCTTCAAATATCACAGCAATAAGTTACATAAGCACCCGACATTCTAAATTTTCTAGTCGCCATATTGAATCCGCCATTTTGAATTTAAAAAATATGACAACGGGTTTGGAATCAAAACGCCAAAAAAAGATACTAAAAGGTATTTTTAGAAATTGTCGATAGCCGATACAGCGGATATTAATAATACCGGGCGTAGGAAAGCAATCTCCGCTTTGAAAGGACCGCGAATGAATAACGGATACGTCACAATTGAAACGGTTTGATCGGAATAATGGACCCATCACGGAAATAAAGCGGGACACAATGGAGCACTGCTGCACTCCATTTGTCGGTTACTCAATTTTGACGATTTCAGTTTTAATCGAACGCATTGCACGAACTGAATGCCCGATGCGAACAATATATTCTAATATTGTTGTGACAATTGCACGCTAAATTAGAAATGTAATACTATGGAACTGGTCTTGATTATAGTTGTAATTGCATTATATGTGCTTTTAATTGAGTTCCATATGTGTTTAAGCACTGCAGTAGTGGTAGGTATTGAAATGATATATGAGTAAAGTTAGTTATGGTCATTAATCTATAAAGCTGTTTGTCTCGACTGATTCATCATCGCTCAGCTACCTACATGCAATTTGGAAGTGCGTTGTCGTTAGATACAACATAAGCACGACTTTTGGAAATTACATCTGTAAAAGGGTGAACATAGGCGGTAAACATTGGTATTTATCATTCTTCTATAAACATATTAATATAATTTCACTATCGTCCTCAACTGCGCATAAGGGGAACAATAATTGATTTTTTTATAATTGCGTAACCTCAATAACCAAAAATGTTTAAATGTGGAAATTGGTAATTGGATGCTGCTTTAAACAGAAAGCCTTGTTTCACCATTTTCCAAAAATGGAATGAATGGTGGTGAAAAATTGTGGGTGAGTTTTCTATGAACGTATTTTTTTATGGAAATCGCGTATTAGTAGAAGTTTCGTAGTCTAAGCTACGTTTAGGTTTCCTCACTTGGACTAAAATTGTGTAATTTTAACAAGTTTAGCTTCTTTTCGAATCATGTAAATTAAGGTCAATGGTGCTAAGAACAAATGAGTTTTTTCTCAAGTGACCAACAGCGTTAACATGATCTGAAAGAAAATTGAACAAAAGCTTTGTTTTTCTATTATATACTCAAGTGTGTAGAACTGCGTGAATGTTGTTATAGCTCTGCTAATCCTGAAACCAAAGTTCATCACGCTACATAGAAATAAAACAAACACCTATTGTTGAATCCATAGTAGTGGCGAAATTCATGGTTTCATCTGGCCCAGGCTGTTAGACCGAATACATTTCCCAAAATGTGTGACGAAAATGAAATTTGACACAACTATATGAATTCAACAATAGGTAAGTGTGTTTTATTTTGAAGCAAATAATATAATTTTTATCGTATAAAAAAGAAAATGTTAAATCTAATATTTGTCTAATTATTTTCTAATATCCTCCATATTTCTTCATCTTTAAGCTATCAATAACAAATTAGCCTGGTGAACAAATTTGGTCTCAGGATTAGAAGAGCTATACCAATATTCAGGCAATTGTATACAGCTGTTGACAAAGTAGCAATGGAAATAACATCAATTTATATGATCAAAACATCATTATAAATGTCTTAATAGAGTTTTTATATTTTGTGTTAAAAATATATAAATATAATGTAACAAAGAAATGTTAATGATTAAAAACGATACATTTTTACATTTTTTAATTTAATTACTTTCAACGCAGCAGTTCGACAAATTGTTATTATAATACAATAGTGTGAAAATTAATGCAAACTGTTTGCATATAAACAAACATCTCACATGGACGCACATAATAATAGTTATTTATGTACCAACTACCAAGGGCATTAAACGGATGTTTATGCCCCGAGCGTGGCCGTTTAAAAAGTTGTTTATTACTAAACTAATTGTTTCAAATATACTTTTTACAAAAGCTGTTTATTAATAAAGTAATAGAAGATGAAGTTCGTATTTGTGTTTGCAAGTTTCCGAGTTTTACTGAGAAGGTCGCAGTTCCCAAGTTCACTATTAAGACCGGAGTTGAACGTTAGATGGCGTAGCAAGATATCATCAAATTAGAACTGTACCATGTTTACATCCTATGAAAGGATTTGAATGTAACTCTATCTTAATTTACATCGCCATGCACATCGTGGGAATAATAATATTCCACGTTTCCTCATTTTTTTTTTCAACGTAGTATAATATTTAATAATATTATTCCCCATACAGTAGTATTCTAATACGAATAGTATATCAGTAATAATCTATATGAATCGTGTAACCACTTTTTATATTTTTGTTCAATTGATTTTGGGAGCTAACATTTGTAGAAAAATCTATTATAAAATTGTAATGTAGCAAGTGAATAATGATGTGATGAACTCACGATGTTGAGAAACAACGCATCGGTTAATTTTCACTGCAGAGTGAATTTCACTATGTGACAGCAACTATGAACTGATGTAGGACAGTAGGACATCTTCCAAAATTGTCTTTTCCAAAGTGTGATAGATGTCTTTTAGTAGGCTTAAATGAAAACTTTAACCGGAGAACATGTGATATCTCTTTCAAGTGGTTTTTTCATAGTCTGAACAAAAACGGCTAACATGCGCCCGGTAAAACAAAAGCGGGTGCAACACCAATTTGCAGTGTCGTCAATAAATTACTACCAATTTTTATTAATAGTACCTTGCTTTGCAAATAATTACTGAACAGCATTATGGGAGTTATTTAGGAAACTTATTCATACTTTAAATATTTTCGAATTGCTTAAAAAAACAACTTGGCCGCTTGTGACGTCACACGTGAATTAAACCAACATTTATAATGACATAGTCTATAATAGTATTTAGATTCTAATGTGTGACTTTAATAGTTCATACCACTATCATACTTAAATCCAGGAATACGCGGGGAACTGCTTAACTGAGACAATAGGTAGTCATTTAGTCTATCTCCAATAAGTATTCATAATGCATTTTAGCATTTATTCGGTAAAATCGTAATAGACTCTAGTTGAGCAATTTGTAATGTAACAATGTGCCCTTTCAAAATTTCTAATTATATTTTGGGGTTACTTTTAAAATAACTTATACTGTCAACTTATTACTTATTACTAATTTTTCATCGAACTGATATTAACTGGCTGCTTAAAGCTGATTCCGACCATACATGCTGTTTCCGTTGCACATATTATATAAAATATGCAAAAGACTACGAATGAAATTAATACGTCTTATCTTACGTTTCTATTTAATAGCGTACCTTCGCGGCGACAAAATGTACCATTTTTAAAACCGCACAGTTACAATATATGAATATGGAAGGGAACGTATTGGCCCCGTGCAAAGTATGGAGTGTCATATAATGACCAAAGCCAATGGGCGGATGACAGCGTCCAAAGCAATTAGATACGTTTTTGGAAAATGTGTAATAGGGTAAACATTATAGTACCGTAATATTTCTCTGCATACAGAGTGTACGATGTTAATGTTGGTTAAATATGATCTATTCTACTTTGTTTATTACCGAATTACAAATTACACAAATTAATAGTATATTATTATACAAGTTTTATAAGACGTCAAATTGGCGCACGAGTTGTTTTGGGCACGACGAGCGTAGCGAGGAGTGCCCAAATGGAACGAGTGCGCCAATACGTCTTATAAAACGAGTGTAATATACTATTTTTTCTACTTTGCGTCATTAATTTTATATAAATTTAGAAATTGTGGTTACTATATTGCGCTAAATTATAATCTAGGGTATTTCTCGGGTACCACGTGGCAGCACTGTAGTAACTGTCAACTTCGTTAAGGATGAGATCTATGAGATAACATCTTGACAAAATCTAATTGTGAATAAAATTACTCTACTTTAGCCTACAAGTTTGAATAAATATTCAGCGAGGTCTGAACGATGATCATAATGGAGCTTGGGGCAACACTTTTAACCCTACTGTGATAAATATATGAAACTTAACCTAAAAAGTCAACAACTTTAATAGTGGTTTCATAAGTATAATAATCAGAATCTTATTGTTTGGAAGTGTTAGAAGGTGTTTGGCGGTGACTGATTAGTTACTTCGAAGAACAAGAACTTACTAAAGAATTGTTATAACGCTTAACGTTTAATAGCGGTGTCAACCTAATTCCGCTAGGTAGCCGTTGAGGCTTATACATTTCCACGCACTTATAATTGAAACCAAATTCTAATTTCGGTGAAGTAGTTTATTAGAATAAATTATGCTAAGTTTTAACACCTAACGTTTAATAGCGGTGTCTACCTAATTCCGCTACGTAGCCGTTGCGGCTTATATATTTACAAGCACTTATAATTGAAACTCAATTTTAATTTCGGCAAAGTAGTTTATTAGAATAAATTATACTTAGTAAAATTACATGTGATGGAGGTAATACAAATATGTTGCACACAACCAGAACTAAGACGAAGTAGAAAGCGACGGACAAAAATGAATACGAATTGAGCCGAACAGAATTCGGTCCAAAATGTTACCGAAAACTTATACGTTACATAAACTAAGAAATCCTCTACACTTTAAATGTACTATAGCTTCATACGTGTATGCTGATAAACCATTGATTGCGCATATACAATCTCGTAGCAGTAATTAAAATCATTCATATCTGCGATGTAGGTTTGATCTTCGCATAATACCTTATTAAAGTAAATGTGGTCCTTGAATTATATCTGAAAAAGGGATTTGATGTTTAGTTGAAAAGAATGATAACGATCACTTACCAGAGTCGTAAAACATCACCGAAAACGTTATGCTGGCGTATTTTGATGAACACAGCAAAAATAAGAAAGCCACAACCTTTGGCCATACTATAGCAGGCTACACGCATGTTTAAATATGTATAGAATATTGATATTTCGCAGTTTATGCGATTGCAAGCGATTAAAAAGGGGCAGTGTGTGGTTATGTATTGTACGTTTGACATTTGGCATTTGATATCATTGTGTACCAATCCTGGCAATCTTAGACAAAAATGTTACTGTTTTCGGTGTTACAATGTGTTAATTGTAACACCGAAAACAGTGTTACAATGTGTGCATTGTGAATGCAAAGTAGAAAAAAGTTATTACGTCCAGCAAGAAATATTCCGAATGTTCCATATAGAGATTCAAGAAAATGCCATTTCAAAATTCTGTATAGCGTATAAATTTCTTAGGACACCAGCATCTATTGGTTTTGATTATTATCTAACCAAGCTGTAAGACAATTTGGCGGGCAAACAGTTAGTCTATTTGCATAATAAACATCCATGACGTATTAATTCTAAAGTTATCCAATTTTATCTTAAAGAAGAATACAAATAGTCATCAAAATGTTTATTGGCATTAAGGGGTCATATACCTTTCACCCGACTAAATATTGTCTATTCAAGATATTTTTTCAAAAAAATGAACGGAACTATAAAGGTGAGGGTTTTTGTGCAATAATGTAAATGCTTTGTACTAAGTTTGAGAATCTGTTTGCAAAATCCCCACGTCACCCCTTCTGAAATTGGTCCTGCTGGTGAAGTATGGTTTTGCCTTTTTTCGTGAATGCCGAGATCAATCCCGGAACCCCGGGATTACAAAATCTTTAATCCCAAAATCCCGGGGTCAGTATATTGTCGGGATTGGAAGCCCTAGTCCTAACCCATTCTACCCGTCGACCAGATAGACAGACAGACAGACCACGTTAGCGCTTTATTACATGGTATGATTTTCTTTGCTTTTACTTCGAAAGTAAAACGCGAATGGATTGGGTTGAAAAGTACAACTAAACCTAAATATTTCCTCGAAAGCTCACCCACACGGGCAATATAAACTTATTAGTTTACTTCAACATTGCCCCCGTGAGGCAAAAACTCGCAAAAAAAGACACGGTCTCCAGGGTGCCATGGAATGAAGTGGAAATATGGAGGTAAATGGGCGAAGCGGAGGCAATTTCCATCGAAAAGAAAAATACATTCCAGCACCCCCTCTTGTCACAAAACACAAATCGCTGCCTGTGAGTGGCCAAAAAATGTCTGGAAAAGTTGCCGCTTAAATAATTTATAATGATTCCGTCTTGTACGATTCTCCCCTCTACCTGCTTTTTTCTGAACAACAGTAGGGATATTTTGCTGTATTTTGAAGTTATTTGAAATATAAAGCGAAATATAAAGCTGGATGGGAGCTGAATTATTAAATCCGTCGCTACTGAATATTACATCAGTTTGTTATGGAAACTTTAGCTGAAGGTAGAATACTCGTATGTACGTTTATGAGGAAAGTTGCTACTTTGTGCTTAATAATTGTGACTATTTTATGGGCGATTTGTCTAGTTTACCACGGCAAAAGTTTATAAATTGCAACAGTTGCGGTGCTGTCGTATATCATGCAAATCCAATTTAAAACGTGTTTAAACTTTATTATGTAGTTGGGTATGAAATATAAATGTTGGTACTAGTATATGTCCTGTAATACTAAGTATGTAAAAGATTTTGTCAATATCTTCCGCATGATTAATGTTTTTATCCATCTTTGACCATAAACTATTCTACATGTGTCTATAAATTGGCGTAAAAACTACACGTGGCGATGTTTTTCTCACAATTCTAGGTCGACAATTTATAATCTAAAATGTTGAACCATGCTTCTTGAGTCTTCGCCAGGTCTCTTAAGACATGATATCCGATCTCTTGATTGGTGTTATTATTTGAAATCTATTGATGGAGAAGCTGCTATTGAGAATAGAGAACAATTTAATTTCGGATTTTCGTTAACTTAGACATAAAAATCTGATGTGGCCAGGCACATGACTTTATCATACTATATATAAAATTAATAGTTTAGCTGCATGAGATTCTATTTGATCGAGATCGGCCATGTCTGCATTAAAATAAAACTAGTAGAACTAGACAGCTGTGTCGATTAAAGGTGCGTTCGGATATTGTACTCCGTTGACACCAGGTACACCGTCCAAATGACACTTACGTCTTATTTGGTGTAAAAAGTGTATATACAATATCCGAACGCAGCTTAGATTGACAGAAATTGTTGTCAAAACATTAGCGTTTGACACTATGACAGCAGGTGTCATAAGAATAAAAAATCTGACAAATCCTGGCTACTAGTTTCAATGTAGTACGACCGATCTCGATGAAATAGAATTTGCTCATGTAGCTAAACTATTGATTGTACCAAAAAATTTCATAGTCATAAATTATTCAGAATTTCCTCCACTTTAATTTAATATTTAACTATTTCGACGAAATTCCAGAAATGGCGACTTATTTGCAAAATCTTTCAAAAATGCTAAGACTAAACCTCCTGTTCTTTTGGATCCTTTTCAACAGAAAGCTTTTCAGCTCTAAGTTTGGTCATGAAACTTCTAGATATGAAGTTTTGTCCCGATACCTTTAGTAGTTTCTCCGGAATCGTCGCCACAAAAAACGGGTACACACACACACACACACACACACACACACACCCACATCCACACACACACACAGACATTTTTTTGTACCTTGGTCAAAAATGTTCAGGGGACCCAAAAAGATATATTTCCGCTAAAATCTCAAAAAAATTTTTTGGCACGATTACAATACTTTACATACTGCGTATGATAAAGTAAAAATACATTCGGCAACATTTTAGATTTAGAACAATAACTATAATTTGGCATTTGTCACTTTAAAAAGTTGCATAATTATATTCGAATGAAATAATATGAGTTGTGCTAATTTCGTGATAACTCTACAGTTCTTCATAACGAAACGTAACGTAACGTAACGTAACGTAACATATTTATCGTTACCTTTTCGTTCGTTCAGTATCGTGTGCGTTTTCGAAACCGGAGCCATCGTACACCAAACGTACTTTGAAAGTTTGACCAACGTGCTAGCCAGCAACAAGACTGTTCATTTGGTTTTGCAAGAATACCTTCTTCATCCATATCTTGTTTCCAAAGTTCAGCCCCTCTATAAAATTAATAATATTCGCCGGTTAAATTTTTGCACCACAATTTTAAACAGAATTGGTGACAAGGGTGGCTGCCTGAGACGTATTCTTTGGAGTGATGAGTGCATGTTTTCAGGTGGTGCACTTAATACTCACAATATTCACCATTGGGCTGATGAAAACCCGCGGGAAATTTATGAATATGGTAACCGAATTAGGTTTTCGTCTTAATGCCTATAAATAGATATCTTTATCTTTTGAAACAAGTTATCGATGACATTCCATTGAACATGCGGAATGTTATAATATAGTTTAAGTTTATTATCGTTTGGTTAGGCAACCAAAATAACATGTTTACTTTCTATCAGCATTGTATATATTTTGTGTCTTGTATTGTTGAATAAATAAAGAACACTTTAGTTAAACCTCGACAGTCGTTTCAATAAGACCTACGTCAAATAAAAAACCCAAAGTATAATACGGACAATATGATGTACCTACATGAATGATGGAGCTCCTGCTCAAAATGCTCGGAATGTAAGGCAATGGTTAGTTGCACACTTCCCAAACAGATAATTTGGTCGAGGTAGTAACATTTTATCGCCTGCGAAATCACCCGATATCAATTCCTTAGTTTTTTACTTTTGCTTGGGGATTTATCAACGAAAAATCTGATGTGGCCATGCACATGACTTTATCATACTATACAGCAGTATCAAACGCTGATGGCTAACAATACTGTCAATAGAACCAAATTATCTGTCAAATCTTTGCTAACTGGTTTTAATGCAGTACGAACGATCTCGATGGAATAGAATTTCTGGAAAAGGACAATTTCTGCTAAAATCTCAATTTTTATTTTCGGCACGATTACAATACTTTATCATATTATGTATGATAAAGTAAAAAGTTTTAGCTACGCTTCCACAAAACGTTGATGTCATTAAAAACCGCATTAATGCGACAGCGTTAGAAGTTACGTCAGAAAGACTGGACCGAGTCATACATACGATTTTGCAAAGAATGCAGCTGTGTGTAGAAACAGACGGTTTTCAATTTGGACATTTAAGGTGTATGCTGATTTGTTATGGAAAAGGTTAATTAGAAATGCTTAGTTTTAAAATGTTAAGTTGTACACAAAGATGTATTTTTATAACAAAAATTTCTCCTCGTTTGTCTGTTCTGCGTCGTGTGTTTTCTCAGAGCCGATTAATATTAATTGTGGCATATTTCAAGGTGATAGTTTATCGCCCTTGCTCTTTTGCATAGGCCTGTTTGCATTGTCCAGTGAATTGAATGAGGACAAAGTTGGTGTTCAGTTATTACCTGGCGAAAAGTTAATTGGTCATTCATTATATATGGATGATTTGAAACTTTATGCCAAAAATGATGAGCAGTTGAAGAGGAGCCTCAGTATAGTTAAACAATTCACTGACGATATTGGGATGCAGTTTGGTCTAGAGAAGTGTGCCAAAATTAGTATTGTCAAAGGCAAAATTGAGAGAACCGCTGACATATGCCTGAATGATCATACTAGTATTAATGAATTAACAGATAATACTAGATATAAGTATCTGGGAATGGATGAAGCCTTTGGTATAGATGATGAAGGGATGAAGGCGAAGGTTATAGGCGAATACATTAAGCGAGTCAGAAAAATTTTAAAATCTGGTTTAAATGGAAAATATAAAATGCAAGCGATCAATGCATATGCTATTCCAATATTTCGATATAGTGTTGGAGTTTTAAACTGGACTAAGAAGGAAATACGCGATTTGGACATTAAAACTAGAAAACAGTTAACACTAAATTTTATGTTTCATCCAAGGTCTGATGTCTGCAGACTATACCTGCACCGTTTAGATGGAGGTCGTGGCTTGCAGCAATTGGAAAATATTTATGATTTGGAAATGTTAAATTTAGGAAATTTTATAAAGGCCAACAAGCAGGATAAAGTCATTAAACAATTAATTAGGGATACTTCTGGTAAGTCAATAATTAGTAAACATAAACTAATTTTAGAAAAATTTCAGGTGGAAGAACTCGGTAATTATGAAAATAAAATTTCAGTGGAGAGTTTAAAGCGACAGATAAAGTTAAAAATGAATCAGAAAATGAGAGAGGATTATGTTAGTAAGCCAATGCATGGCCAATTTTTAAGAATTGTGGAGGGTGATGGTATTTCAAAGTCAGGATCGTTATCTTGGCTTTGTCATGGAAACATTAAGGCTGAAACGGAATCCTCTATCATAGCGGCGCAAGATCAGGCAATACGTACCAGATATCATGAACAGAAGATTATGAAAGTTGCTCATGATGGGAGTTGTAGACTGTGTCATCAGGCTCCGGAACATGTCTATCATTTGTTAGCGGCTTGTCCAGTCTTAGCTGAGTCGCATTACATTGCTAGGCATGATAGGCATGATAGGCATGATAGGGAACAACTTGTGTTCCCAACTATTAGGTTTAGCAATGGATGTGTCTCGGTGGTATGACCACGTTCCATCTCCTGTTGTGAGTAATGATCATATTACCATATTATGGAACGTGCCTATTGTCACTGATAGAATGCTTGATGCTAATAAGCCAGATATCGTGGTAAAGGATTTCCAGAGGAAGGTATGCACGTTCATAGAAATCTCGGTACCTGCTGATGCGAATGTTGTAAGGAAGGAGCTTGAAAAACAACTTAAATATAAGGATCTCTCAATAGAAGTTGGACGTATGTGGGGAATGAAAGTAAACATTATTCCGGTGATTGTAGGTTCATTGGGAGCAGTTACTCTAAATTATAGTAAACATGTCAAGGAGTTACCGTGCAAAATTTCGCCCTGGGAAATTCAGGAAATTGCGGTTTTGGGAAGCGCGAATATTTTGAGGAGAGTTTTATCATAAAGCATCCTAAATTTACTGCTATCGTACTACTTTTCATCTTTACCTTCCTTTGTATATGTCTATTAATAAATATCTGCATGTGTTTTTACTGACCTGTACACAACGCTGTACGGGGTTTCCACAGTTTTCCTTTGCTTTGCAAACTTGTGTTGCAAAGCATAAATGGCGTTGTTTTTCAAAGTTGGGTTGAGCTGTGGTGATACCCGCAAAGGGAGTACCCTAGGCTTCAGCGAAGCTCGGTACTACCAATTTGCCCTGATGATCCTCATTACTTGTCAAAATCTATTAGTGTAATTTTAGTATTTATATGTTGTATCTAAATTATATTATCTAGGTTTAATGTATTTAATGAGATGTATCAGAGAATTCCAATAAATAATAATAATAATGTTTATTGATTTAGTAACAAAATATACACATATAATATACCTACAAAAGAAAGCAATGAAAAACTAAATCAAAAAGAACCGAGTCAGGAAGTCCAAACAATTATAGGACTTACTGTTTTTCATCGGTCCTAGATTACACATTAACCATTAACCATTAACACAAATATATTAATTTAAGAATATATACATTATGAATGAACACAATTTCAAATATAAAACGTACGGTGCCTTGCGCCGTGGGCGCTTATCCGAAGGTATATTTACAAACTGAAATCTGAAACGATTTACCCGCCAGTGAGTGAACAGCTTGGTAAATAGATTACACATAAATTATAAAACTAAAGAAGAGTGCAATTCTGCAAGGTTTTGTCACATACTTGCCATATGCCGCAATAAATAAATAATCCACTTAAAATAAATAATCCACTTAAAATGCTACGCGTTCCCCTGCTCCAACAACAAGCGTCCCTCACTCCAGTCCTGAATGTATGATCCCTCAATTTCTTAATAGATTCAGGTAAAGCGTTATATAAATTCGGCAAACAGTATGAAAACGATCTCTTAAATATTTCCAGTGTGTGGCGAGGTATGGTTAAAGCATATCTATGTCTGACATTGATGTTATGTATGTCCGTTGTAAACCTAATCTTGTTGTAAAGGGAAGGAGGATTTCTATATAAAATAGTTTTGTGGTATAAGCATATACAGTGTGTCCCACTTAAGAGTGTAACACTTCCATATCTCTTTTATTTTTAGTCCAATTTTAGTATTTTTTGTTTCAAATATAGAACACATATTGCTCTATTTACTGCCAAAAAACCAATTGCCTTCTTTAAATGCAAAGCACCTTGTGATGGCAAAATAAATGGCAAAAATCAAGAAATCACTTTAGGGATTTTTTTATTGAAAAATCTTACTAGTAATAATTGTTCAGAATTGCCCAAATACCCCAAATCCAAAATTTCGTGAAAATTAAAAAATAATTTCAAGTCCGTAATTATTATTTGCATAGGCAGCTGCGCTTAAAAAAAAAGTGTGCTATGGAAATTTTGTTTGAAATGAAACCTGAACTGTCAAAGTGCTTTGTCGTATTAAATTATTGTCTGAATAATAATGCTTATGCTCGCCGAAAAGGTGAAAATAATCAGTTTTGTCGGTGATAATGCGCGATCAGCAAGGTAAGCAGCTGAAGCACTTTGACAGTTCGTGTTTTATTTCAAACAAAATTTCCACAGCACACTTTTTGAGCGCAGCTGTCTATGCAAATAATATTTACGCCCTTAGAATTATTTTTGAAGACAATTTCAATATTTTTTAATTTTCATGAAATTTTGGATATAGGGTTTTTGGGCAATTCTGAACAATTATTATTAGTAAAATTTTTCGATAAAAAAATCCCTAAAGTGATTTCTTGATTTTTGCCATTCATTTTGCCATCACAAGGTGCTTTGCATTTAAAGAAGACAATTGGTTTTTTGGCAGTAAATAGAGCAATATGTATTCTATATTTAAGAGAAAAAATTTCTAAAATTGGACTAAAAATAAAAAAGATATGAAGGTGTTACACTCTTAAGTGGGACACACTGTAGAATGAAGAATCCTACGCCGCGCCATATTCAACCATCCCACCCAATCCAGAGTATGAGATATCCGCTCCCTTCTCCGTATTCCATAGATAAATCGTAGACATGCATTCTGTAGTTTTTGTATTTTACCTGTGTGTAAGCTATCCAGACAAGAGTGGTACAGAACACTTCCATAATTAAAAAGGGATAACACTAAAGTATCGCATAGTTGAATTCTTAATTTATGAGTGAAAATATGCCTGTTACAATAAAGAAGTCTTAAGATGGAATATGCTTTCTGGAGAAGGGAGCCGACATGCCTCCTGAATCTAAGACTCTCGTCAACATACACACCAAGATTCTTGGCACAATCTGTAAAGAGGCCATCAACCAAAACACTCAACCTTGACTTCACCACTTCAACCGCCTTCCCGCCTCCAAAAACTATAACCGAAGACTTGGATGAGTTAATCGTGAGACAATGTTTTTTAAAAAATTGTATTACATTTTCCAGATCTGCATTTATATACCTTCAGCCAATTCAATTTCACTCAAACTAAATGAATAACTCAGTTGCGTATCGTCAGCATACATGTATGCAGACAAATGATTAACGACAGTCGGAAGGCTAATAGTGTAAATTAAATAAAGAAGTTGTCCCAAAATGGAGCCTTGTGGCACTCCTGAAGTAACATGCGCTCTAGTGGAACTGACACCACCAAACCTTACAATTTGAGAACGATTTCCTAAATAATTCCGGAAAAATTGAACAGCCTCATCCGAGAGCCCAATGTAATATAGAATGACAATCAAAGTATCGTGATGCAATCGGTCAAATGCCTTAGAAAAGTCCAGCAAAATCAGAACAGTTACTAATTTATCATCAATTGCTCTGAAAATGTCGTCTGTCACGTTCAAAAGTAAGTGCAGCCAAAGCCAGGACGTAAGCCCGACTGAGAGGCTGGCAAAATGGAGTAATTGTCCAGATGTTGGTGCAATCTCAGAGCAACAATTTTTTCAACAATCTTAGACAAGCAAGGCAGTATGCTTATAGGTCGTAAATCATTTAGTTCTTTAGGGTTTGAAGATTTAGGAATCGGTGTAACTAACCCACACTTCCACTGCTCTGGAAACACGGACCTCTCCAAGCAGAAATTAACAACATGGCAAAGAAAAGGGAGAATGGTTGGACAGCACATAGTTATCATTCTAAGACTGACCTCATCTGAGCCAATGGCATTGCTCTTTATAGAAAATAGTACATCTGACACTTCCTGTTCTGTTGCTAATGAAAAATAAAACTTTTCCGAGACCCCGGGTAATACATTGTGGCGATAAAAATGTATGAGATTACCATCGCCCGGTAAATCAGTCTGTGATGACAGAAAAAGGCCGTTCATCTGGTCGGCAGTACCTATAGAATTAGGAATTGAACGGTTTTTACCTTTAATTATCCCCACCGCCCGAAAGCTTTTCCAAAGTTCCCTTGAAGAGTGCCGCTGAGATAGGTTCTCTAAATAGGCCTTCTTTTCCCTGTGAATGGCAGAGGTCGTGTAGTTTCGTAACTGTTTATAATAGTTAAAATCACAAGGGTTATTAATATGAACACCAAAACAATAAGTAAATGATTTGGAATATTGTTTACGGTGCATAGTAACACGAACACCTGTTGGGTTCGGTGTTGCTAAATGTATGTTTCTTTCAAATAGTTCCTGAGGATAACAATAATAACTCACAATAATAATAACTGTTTAATTGGTTTACTTACAACAAAATTGCATAAATAGTTTTTTCTTACTTCAAAATGAATGCCCTTTCGACAATGTTTGATAAAACGATAATTTTATATAGCATTAAAATGAACCTGACATTGTATTAGCAGGCCTTATTATTTTGACAGATATGTTTACGTGGTGACAGAGCTAGTATTTTAGTTCAAATTAAATGTAAATCAGTGAAGCTTATGCCAAGAGTGCATCGCGAGTGTTAAATTTTCTGAATTCATCCTTTTAAACGTTCAGGTGAATTCCAACACAAGCTTGCTGGAATATTAGTCTATCCAAAATTGACCGATCTGAATCCGACTTAAATGTAACGTTTCTAACAGATGTGATACTATGGTCGAATCACTATTAGTAGAGCGCTGAAAACATAGTATATCTTTCTCAGATATTAGGAAATACAGGATGTAGTCACCGGTGAAAAAAGGTGCTGTTTTTATTCATGTCAAATCGTGTTTAACTACTTTTAAGACACTATTATTGGCCGGGAACGAAATATAAGGTGGGGGAGAATAAAACGACCATTCCGTCCGCAGTTGAGAAACTGAGTGAGATGACAATAAACAATCCCGCTGAGAACATGTGGCTCAATTTTGTTTTACTGAACAATATTTCTAGGTTATAGGGGTTCCAAAGATTTGCGAACCGTCGTCATCATAGTGTGCCCTTAATTTATACTATTTTAAGGTTTCTTTTCTATTCACGGTTGGTGACATCTAATTGAGAATCAGAACTTATTTAAAGCTACGGTATCTCGATGATTACCAGAAATTTGTATAACAAGAATATAATAATTTCCACAGAAATAAGCACATTCATTTTATATTCATATTTCACAGCACTCAGAAAAGAAACTAGAGAAAATCCACCCACCCCATCCATTCCTACCGCACTTCGGCGTACTAAAATCCAGCACATTTCGAGAACCCCAGGGATGTCATTATTATTACCTCCCCGTGATTTATCACCGGTAAATATATGCCCTTGCACTCGAGGCAGCGGTATTCTAGAATTTAAATAATAATATTAATCGCCAGCAGCGGCTAGCTTTAAGCCACGTACCATATGCGCCCGCAGTACTACTCTGCGGTGCCTTTTATGCATTTTAATATCAACGTAATGGAAGTGCAGCTTCCGTTTCCTTTTACATCTGCTTGCCCGTACTGAATGGTTTTCCTTTTCATTTTGCAGGACCCGGAACTGTGCATCGCACTGGCTTTCTCTCTGCAGTACATAAGGCTCTGTGTGCTCTGCTGGATGCTGGTGATGGCACATCATATGTACTCGCAGTTCAGGACGAACCTACATCTGGTTCCAATCACGGATAATTCAATTGGGAAGAAGTTTTTGAGGTGAGATTGTTGAATTAAAACGATAAATTGGATATGTCAGATATAATTCCTTAGCTTGAAGGAACACCACGCACAGTGGTCTAAACTCTGTAACTTGGTATATAAGATTAAGGGGTTTTGATGTCGCTGATTAGGAATCTAAAATTTCAAAAACAAAATTGCAATATGGTTGACGACCACATTAAGATATGCTTTGATTTAATTGAAACGTGGCCCTTTGTGAGGTCGCTTATTATTATGAATCTGAACTCCAATTTTCCGAAAAGAAAATGCGAATCCAATATGGCGAACAACTACATTAATAGTAATATTGTATACCAAGCCGAAAAAGTGGCTGTTTTCCGGGCCGAAAGAAGAGTTACACAGGCGAGCATAACGAGCCTGGGCACTTATTGAGGCCCGGAAAATCACTTTCTGGGTGTGGTGCACACATAATTTTTATATTATTTTATATTTTCTACACAACAATATTGTAATAAAATCACCCGTTTCTAAAGACTAATCACTACGACATACTGGTTTTTGACAAATAAACAACGTTGACGTTTTAATCGCAAACGTCAAACCGAATCGAAAGCTGTGTTTTGATTGGAGAGGTTGATTGGATTCGGTCGTCATCTGTGGGTATATTGTGTACAATTTATTATTTTCGTGGCTAGCGCTGAAAACTCTTCACTACACAGCTGGTAGGCAAATAGTTGGGCAAATAGCATCTTTTGTGTCTCCGTAGAGACGCGAAAATGACATTTTCGCATAGTGTAGGATACAAAATATGTTTTGATTTGCTTCAACCGATTTCTTTGTGTTTTCGAGATGATTACGATTCATTAACATTAACACAAATATATTAATTTAAGAATATATACATTATGAATAAACATAATTTCAAATATAAAACATACGGTGCCTTGCGCCGTGGGCGCTTATCCGAAGGTATATTTACAAACTGAAATCTGAAACGATTTACCCGCCAGTGAATGAACAGCTTGGCGGGTAAATTTTTAAAAGCAAACGACGACAAAACGATAAAAATGCTGTACAAAAATATTTAAAAGAATGTAAAACGTTTTGATCTAAAAATTGTTGATTAAAACACGAACACGCTCAGCACGCACACGCAGCTACCGCCACCGCCTTCGACGTCTCCTCCGTTGCTCCGGCTCAAACTCATCGTCATCGGTGGCATCCCGCTCAGCATCCTGTTGCTGAGCTCCTGCGTCCGCATCGCCTTCTTGCTCATCCCTACGCTGCTCAGGTGGTTCCGGCGCTGCAACCTCTTGCAGTGGTGGCAGAAGGTTGTGTAGCTCGAATGGAAAGCGATGTTTTCGCATCCTCGCTTTATCGGTGATGTCACATATGAGGGGGTTCTCATGCCGAATGGTTTTTTCATAAAATTTTGTGACGTGTTTAGCCAAAATTTCATTAATAAAACGACACGCAGCGCGACTATGTAAACTTACAGTACGGTCATATCGATCGGCTCTTAAAATAATACGTAGAATTTTGTTTTGCTGGACCTGAACACGTTTCAAATGTGTACGCGCCGCGTTGCCCCACACTGGCGCCCCATAAAGCATTCCCGGTCGAATTATCGAATAATACACGAGCTTTTTATTTGCGAAATTTAGAACACTATTACGACAAATTAGCGGGTACATTGTTCGAATATTCCCGCTTGCTATTTGTATAATTTTGTTGATCTGGTTCCTGAAAGTTAACCTTTGATCAAGATGCACACCCAGATACTTTACGCACTTTTTGAGAGGGACTGGCACTTCGTCAATTTTGACAGGGTAGGGAAGGTGTATCGGGCGGTTTAGTTTGATAAAAATCACGAGTTCTGACTTGGCAGCATTTAACCGGAGCTTCCATTTCGCGTAATATTTACATAGGACATTAACGTGAATTTGGATCATGCGAGATGCTATTAAGGGGTGAACATTTCTCGCATAGATCGCCATGTCATCCGCGTAAAAAGCTAATTTTGTATTTTTTAATTTAGGGGTGTCCGAGATGTAAATATTGAAAAGATGGGGAGATAAAATCGCGCCCTGTGGTACGCCACAGAAAGTTTCCTTACTTGAGGACATTTGATCATTGACCCTGACCATAATTTGTCGGCCTTCGAGGTAGTCTCGGACTAGTTTAATCAAATACGCGGGGTAATTATTAGTAATTAATTTGTGCAATAGTTCGATTATCCAGACTCTGTCAAACGCCTTTTCAATGTCCAGGATCAACATGGCCATATGATCTCTCTTGTTGAAACTTTCCACGGCGTCCGCAACGACGCGAGCAATTTGGTGGGTCGTCGAATGTCCGGATCGAAAGCCAAATTGTTCGTTAGGAATGACATGACGATCTTCAGTGTGGGCCAATATCCGCTCATAAATTATACTTTCGATTAATTTTAAAATCGAACAAAGCAAAGAGATCGGCCGATAACTGGTGGGGCCATGCGGTGGCGTGGAGGGTTTAAGAATGGGAAGCACCACTGCAGTTTTTCATACTGCCGTGAAATAACTAAGAGACAGAACAGCGCGCGCGATGTACGTGAGCTGGACTATGGCCTTCCGAGGCAGGTTCTTCAGCAAGAGGTTCTGTATGCCATCTACGCCTGGAGCCTTTAAAGAGCTGCTTCTCTTGACATATCGCGAAATAGTGGATGGTTTAATTAAAAATACGTCATCGGGTGGATTATGCTCTTCAGTCAGGAACTCCTCCACTCTTTGTGTTATGTTAATGTGATCTTGTGAAGTATCCGGTTCTGGTATGTGTACCCCACTGTAATAATTAACCAAAGCATCTGCCTTTTACCTATCGGTCAGATGTAAACCGTCATCATTCTGCAACGCTGGTACGGGCCTAAACTTACGCTTGAGCTTTCTAATTTGTGTCCAAAGCGTATTATCATCTGTATTTAATTTACCTAATCTGTCCACCCAAATTTTGTCTCTGTGTTGTTTCATTTCTGCTTTGACTCTATAATTAAGGTGTTGATATATATCCCCGTCGAGCGGTTGCCTTGACCGTTGATAAGCGCGTCGTGCAGTGTTACGTTCATGTATTAAATCAAGGATGTTTTGAGGAGTCTCGCGTTTCTTGTATAGATCGGGTGCAGTTTTCTTAATTGATCTACGCGCTGCAGTTTGAATTGCGGTTGTTAAATTTTCAATTTCAACATCTAATGTGTGCGTGTCGTTGATGCATGTGTTGATAGCAATTTTCTCGTTTATTATCTGTCGAAACTTTGGCCAATCAGCGGTGTTGTATTTATATTTTCTGCTTGTACGCGACCGCTCACCACGCCCACCGAGGTTGATCAACACGGGTAAGTGGTCAGAGATCAATTCGTTCAAGACCGAGGCGTCCGAAACTTCCCTAAGGTGTCGCACCAACGCGATATCAATCATCGTTGGGGTTGTTCCATTATCAGGATAATGAGTCGGACCCCTCGGTGCCAATACTAAGACGTGATTGGCTACGAAATTTGCGACATTAACCCCATTCCTGTTGTTGTAATGACAGTCCCATGAGGTGTGACAAGCGTTTAAATCCCCAACGAGGAGGACTTTCAGATCATCATCGCGTATTTCTATGAATGGTATGTTGTTCCTGACCAGCATAGCCACTCCACCCTTACGTCGTGTATTATCCTTCCGGAGGACACACAGGAAATTTGGAATATTGAAAACATCCGTATTGATTAAATTTGTTTCATTTAAACACATAATTTGGATCTCGAAGCGGTTCAGAAATTCTACGAGCTCTGCTCTCTTATGAAGCACACTATTAGCATTCCAATGACCAATAGAAACCATTAGATATGCTTTAGGTCCTCGCAAAATTGCTGGACCGCTTCGAGTTTATCGAACACATTGCGCGATTGAATAACATTTGACCGACATTTTTTGATTATACTTATCATCTGTTTAAGATTTATAACGCTATTTAGCTCTTCCATCTCTCTAGCCAAGGTCGCAAAATCTTCATGCGAAGAAGCAGCTCCCTGTGATCGGATCTGGTCTCTCGGCGGTAGCTCTGGCATAGGTTGGCTTGCTGAGACCCTCTGCTTGAACCAAGCATTTTCCTTCGGAAGCGGTGCCGGCACAAAGCGCTGCGACGACAATACTGGATATTCAGCTCTTAGACGAAATCCATTCGCCTTCTTAATCGTCGCAGTGTCTTTTCGTCCATTTGGACCAGCTCGTTGGGCAAGTTTGCGCTGGTACACCGGTCACTCGATACTGTTCGCCGCGTGTCCACCTCGGCAGTTGGTGCACTCCAGCGGATCTCCATTCTCCTTGCTTTTATGGCAATCATTGGTGTGATGAGGATCCGGGCACTTCAAGCACCGAGACGCCCCAAAGCAGTTATCCGTAGCATGACCCCACATCTGGCAATTCTTGCATTGGATCAATTTTGCTTTATTTAGAAATCCAAAGTGGACCCTCATATGATTTAAATAGGAAATTTTGCTTAATTTTTCCAAACTGTGCTCCTTCCCTACAGTTATGATAAATTTTGGAAATCGCGTCCCCTGCATACGGAAGCACTTATACACAGTGACGCTGTGTCGCTGTGCCGCTGTGCCAATCCATCCAAGACAAACGCGCGCCGTAGATCCTCTTTCTCAGTGTAAGTATGGAAGCTAATATTACCTTCCTTGAGGTACTTTAAGAGTTGCCCCTTAGCTTCCCTCGTTTGTAGTACAACTGAGATCAGATCCTCACCTAATCGCAGCCTATATTTGCCTTTCCCGACCGCAAGGTCCAAGTCAGCCATAACTTTTTTAGCGTTGTGTGGGCTTTTCGAATGTATTATAACAGGTGCAGGTAATCTCTCCCCAGCACCTGTTGCCGATGTTGTAGCTGTAGCCGATGATGTTATTGCTGTAGCCGAAGATGATGTCGTTGCTGTCATACTTGGAGATACTGCTGGCCTTGTGGGAGTTCGTTGGGCCCGTTCGCTGGTTCAAAGCCTTGGAGGCTCCATCATCTCAGGGGCAGCAGGGAGAACACGCACTTCTGTACCAGTCATGGCTTCTGTTATGGCTTCTGTCACTACTGCATGATTTTTGTCCCCCGTTCCAAACACAAAAAGATCCCGCGCCGAAATGATTTTCCCGTTAAAATACGATAGATTGTTCAACTAATAAATTCAAAACACTTACAGAAACTATTAAAAATACAATTAAATTAAAGAGAAATTACGGAGCGCTAAATAACACGTGTATTCAGTTTGCACGTAACTAGGCAATGATCATGCAATGATTACGATTCGGAACTCTAAATTGATGAAAACAAAATTGCGGATCCAATATGGCGGACGGTTACGTTCAACTACGCTTTGATTTATTTGAAACGTGACCTTTTAGAAGTTTTCGAGGCAAAAATAAAAACTGCGGATTGCACATTGCGGACGATTACTTTATAAAAATATGTAATTTATTGAAAACACGACCGATAGGGGGGTTTTGATAAAAACCTCCAAATAAAACCAATACAAAACACCTGAAACGTAGCCTGTATGGGGTATGTTGCTTTTATTATTCGTAAAATTTGCAAGAAGGTCTAATATAGAAAATTGTATTAACAACAAATACACTACATAATCCACTGTCACTAGTTTATAACAATGGTGGCTGCGCTGTATAAGTGATTTTTAGGGGAGTACGGTGACAGAGCGCCGCGCATGCGCACCAATTCTATGCACTTTAAAAGAATTTACAAGATTAAAAACCGATTTTTTTTTGTCAATTATTCGTTACTTTTAGACCAGGGCGGTATAGTGAGAAGGCTGTAAAGTATTTATCTTTAATTTGATGTATTGCTTTTAAATTTGTATAAATACAAAAGACCCACAAACTTAGTTGAATATTTGCGCGTATTACGTTTATACGCAAGGGTACTGATGTCTCACAAAACGTTAAGCCATCGAAGAAATATAGATTACGCAGAATGCGCAGCTATCAGCAGCAAAATATAAGTGCAAACTAGTGCAAACATTTTTTTAATGCCTAAACTTTGTCAATTCATTCTACTGTGTCTTCTATAATTGTGGCTGTTTAAAATTATTCGTCATTCATATTTACGAAATATGAAATACATATCTTCAATAGGATAGTCCAACATATTGCACGGTAGGTACTCATGGAAACAAACAGTAGATGACACAAAATGTTGCACTACTTATAGCATTACAACATCAGAAACATGTAGAATTACGTCCAGAGAGAATTACGATTAGTTGGGCAAAGGACCATGACGCACTCCAACTGGGGACTACAACAATATCCTCAAAAACTACAACACAGGAGATTATAGATGACTACGGAAAAAAGTCCAGAACATCGGATAATATCAGCCGCCTAAATGATGAATGGAATCGAAAAAAAAAACTCAATATCTATAGACTCTCCACTAGATAGCTGATCAGTCGTTATTTTCGTGGAAAAGCTTTCATAATTAATTACACAAAAACGAGAGATTTGGACAAGCCCGTATTTTAGTTTGTTTTAATTGGATTGGTCAAATTGAAACTGAGCCTAATTTTGTCATTGACACTCTAATTATTGATAGTCTATTAATTAATTTAAACAATTTGCGGTCAAAATTGAGTACACAATTGCATTACCTTGCTCGGGAGAATGTTCTGAATCGATAGGTATTTGTTTCATCGAAACAGGGATTATTCGTTCCCCACCAAATATCTAGAGTTACTGACCAAAAAGAAATACATCGAAAACACGTATTCCATTCGCAAATAAATTATATAACCCTAAGTTTTTAAAATGGTTTCTTAACAGTTACTCCTATATATTACTAGAACGCAAGACATTTTCTTGTTATACCCCCCACATTTACTGTGGTAGGGTATATTCACTTTGTCACAACACCCTTAAGGGTCCTACACACACGGCTAAGTAGTAAGTCAAGTTGCAAGTAGCAACTTACTACTTAACCGTGAAATATATACAAAGTGTCCTAAAAAGTGACTAAGTTGCAATGCTCAGACACTACTTGGCTTGCTACTTGACTTGCTACTTAGCCGTGTGTGTAGGACCCTTTAAGGAAGCGTGGCAGGTCTTGTATATATATTTTTGATCAGCATTGAAAAGTGAACCGATTTAGCTATGTCCGTCTGGCCGTCTGCCCGTCTGTCCGTCTGTCCGTCTGTCCGTCTGCCCGTCTGACCGTCTGACCGTCTATCCGCCTGTCTGTCTGTGTACACGATAACTGCCGTAATTTTGAAGTAATTGATCTAAAATTTGGTATAGAAGCGGATATCTTAAAATGTAAGTTCACGAATGGGCATAATCGGTTAACTCCATCTTTTTTTGTAAATTCACGATAACACGATAACTGCCGTAATTTTAGCGCAGTTGATCTGATATTTAGTATAAAAGTTTTAAACATTCTCTCATAATAATGAGAATGCACTCAATTATTAAGAGATAATGTTTAAAACCAAAAATTGACAGAATTATTAGCAACATTTACTGAACAGAGCTTTATTGACTCCAATAATGTTTACTGATCGGGGAATATAATATATCGGCCCGACAAATTAGATATTCGCAACGACAAATTTTGCCCGACAGAATATGTGCTCAGCACTACGAAATAGGTGTTTGTAACGACAAAACGTGTACACGACAAAAAGTGTACTCATCACGACAGATTAGGGAATCGTAACGACAATTGAGGTCGACAGCACGACAGATTTTGTATTTTCACGTGTACGAACTAAAATGTTTCGTTGTTTGTTATTATTTAGTTTTTGTTTTAATTAGTTTAGTTTAAATTTGTGTTAGATTTATGCAACTCTTTAAAAACCTACTTTAAATATGCTTGGTTTGTGAAATTATAATAATATTCATACAAATCAATTAGAAAAATTGTATTTAATTGTGTCAAGTAAGTATTAAAACTGTCAAAAGAATTCAGGTAAATTAAATATAAAAATAATTTCAAACTAATCAATAACATTATTTTGGATGATTTGAGACACTTTTGCTTTTGAAAGTCTTCTGCTTTTAAATATAGATCAACCAAAGTATTAAATTTAATTCAAATGCACAAGAGCATACAAATTTGTAGTTTTGATTTTTAATAATCTAAGTATTAATATTAATATTCCGATAATAATAAAAGCAAAACTTAATTTGACGTATGCATTAAACGTAACAAAATATAAGTAAACTCAATAATAAGAAATTGGCATTTCGGTCACAGCCAGTCATAAACCTTCATACTCATGCACTGGAAAAAGTGCACCATCCACAAGATATGTTCGTAAGGTATTTTTAAGACTCTTGAAACTAATTACGGAAATTAAACATTGCAGCGTCTACCCGATTATATTATAGCACTTATTTCGCATATCATCAACGCGAATCAATGACATATTTTATTACTCAGTTTTTGTCGATCAAACACATTTTGCCGTTGATTTCCTACTTTTGTCGTTAAAACTCATTTTTTGTCGTTCATTTACACTTTTTGACGTTAAAACATATATTCCGCCGTTCGTTTACATTTTCTGTCATTAAAACACACATTTTGTCGTTCAAATGCATATTTTGCCGTTCAGGTCCATTAATTTGTCGTCGGCAAACCTAATTTGTCGTGCTGAAAAATGACACCCTTACTAATCGCAGATAACAGGGAATTTTGGACAATCCATTGGGATAATGTATTTTCGTCCTTCAAGTAATTTTCTTTTTTCTTGTTTCTTTGTCATTTTATGGCAAAATCCATTATTTTATTATTTTTTACCACCTATACTTCCTCACGAATAACTTAAAACCTTCTATCTCAACAAACGATCAAATAAGCTAAGTTTCCCACTTAAAGCATCAAAGTGCTAATGAGATTTGTAGTTTACCCAACAACTACGAAAGTGTTGGCCCTGTCTGGCATTCTCCTACTACATTTAAGTTTTGAATTACATCTACGAGATGTACTCTACGTCTACACGTACCTGTCCATTTTCGCTGGTGCGACTGCAATCTAGAATCAGGCAGGCCTGTCGCGGGCAGGAAAATGGAATGCGATGCGGTTGCCAGTACACAGAAATACGGGAACAGCTCTGATTTAATTATGAGCTTTGGCAAAACTTTGCTAAAGTGTTTGCGGGGAAGTTTTACGAGGATGGGATGTGGAGTGGAGATTAACTCTACGGTTTTATTAGAAAAAGTGGCGGGGATTTAAAGATTTCAGGCTAGTATTCTAAATCGCTAGATGGATTTATAACGATGTATCTTGAATATTTAAAATCACTTTAGAATTTTAATTACGTATTAAGATGGTAGGTTTTTTATTTGTGTTTGGTGTAACTTTATTTAAAGTTAAGATTAATACAATTAATATATTAATTATGTATTAAAATATTAATACAGAACAGTTTATTAATGGAAATTTGTAATAACATGAACTCAATTTGTTTCTTTATATCCATACTTAATTATATGGGCTCAAAATCGAGAATAATCGTTCCTTTTTACAAAAGCAGAGGAAACCTAGGTAACTTACATACCTACCACAATTGTTATAAACTTAATATTGATTAATTTGTGAATAATAAGAATTTCTGATAAATGACTACAAAAGCAGTTCTTTCTGCCATTTGTACATTTGCATTGACATGATTTGATTGAAAAGGCATTTGTAGATACAGTGGGAATTCGGTGGTGCTTTACAGTTTTAATTTAAATTTCATACAGCCAAATTAACAAAAATAATTCCAAAACTGTAATAATACAACTAGGAGAAGCCAAATCGCGAAGCCAAATCTGCGGTTGTAATAAACTACCTATGAACTAAAAATTGTAGTGTATTCATCCTACTATACATTTTCTTATAGCTAATGGCGGTTGTTTGATATTTTTTAGTTTTCTTGTAAAATCTGTAATATCAGAAAAAATAACGTGATGATTTTTGCGTTTTCTTACAAAAAATGTACGACAAAATAGAAATTAACACCTTCTTCTATACGTGTACAAAATTCCACACAAAAAAAATACATATTTGACTTTTTCTCAAAACCGTATTTTCTTGTTTTATTCAGGGCCCTTGAATTCGAAAATTTTTTGGTTATCTTCTTGGGCCTTAAGATTTTTCTTATTATCCATAATAGAATATTTTCTTAATATATTTATTAGTTACTAAAAATTCCTTTTTTAATATTTATTACGTATAAAAGACATATATACAAAGAATTTAGGTTAAAGGTAAGTTCAAATTTACAACCTGAAATGATAACGAAATCAACTTTTCTTGCATCCAACAATATTTCTTTTTGTTTTATTTGAATAGAACAGATATGACGAACCACTTATAATATTAATATATATATATATATATATAAAGGAAAGCTGGTTAATCGACGGTAAGATATAAAGGAGAAAGGTATTTGTCGGGCAATTCCGTCATACGAAGATCGAAGATCGAAGAAGCAACGTATACACGTGTTTCGGACTATTAGTCCTCATCAGTACGGTAGAGCCAAGGAGCAAGATGGACACTCAATGGAAAAACACTCAAATGGTTCCCTACAGGGGGTGACCACATGTCGCCAATTTGGTGCTTCAGTCCCAACATCTTCAGGATTCGAAGACAAGAAGTGACGTCGCGCCGGAGGTGACCGGTACACCCTAGGTACACCATAGCCCATGGAAATTAAAGGAAAGCTGGTTAATCGACGGTAAGATATAAAGGAGAAAGGTATTTGTCGGGCAATTCCGTCATACGAAGATCGAAGATCGAAGAAGCAACCGTATACACGTGTTTCGGACTATTAGTCCTCATCAGTACGTTATAGCCAAGGAGCAAGATGGACACTCAATGGAAAAACACTCAAATGGTTCCCTACAGGGGGTGACCACATGTCGCCAATTTGGTGCTTCAGTCCCAACATCTTCAGGATTCGAAGACAAGAAGTGACGTCGCGCCGGAGGTGACTGGTACACCCCAGGTACACCATAGCCCATGGAAATTAAAGGAAAGCTGGTTAATCGACGGTAAGATATAAAGGAGAAAGGTATTTGTCGGGCAATTCCGTCATACGAAGATCGAAGATCGAAGAAGCAACCGTATACACGTGTTTCGGACTATTAGTCCTCATCAGTACGGTAGGGTACTGTAGGGAACCATCTGAGTGTTTTTCCATTGAGTGTCCATCTTGCTCCTTGGCTATACCGTACTGATGAGGACTAATACTCCGAAACACGTGTATACTGTTGCTTCTTCGATCTTCGATCTTCGTATGACGGAATTGCCCGACAAATATCTTTCTCCTTTATATCTTACCGTCGATTAACCAGCTTTCCTTTAATTTCCATGGGCTATGGTGTACCTGGGGGGTACCAGTCACCTCCGGCGCGACGTCACTTCTTGTCTTCGAATCCTGAAGATGTTGGGACTGAAGCACCAAATTGGTGACATGTGGTCACCCCCTGTAGGGAACCATTTGAGTGTTTTTCCATTGAGTGCCCATCTTGCTCCTTGGCTATACCGTACTGATGAGGACTAATAGTCCGAAACACGTGTATACGGTTGCTTCTTCGATCTTCGATCTTCGTATGACGGAATTGCCCGACAAATACCTTTCTCCTTTATATCTTACCGTCGATTAACCAGCTTTCCTTTAATTTCCATGGGCTATGGTGTACCTGGGGTGTACCAGTCACCTCCGGCGCGACGTCACTTCTTGTCTTCGAATCCTGAAGATGTTGGGACTGAAGCACCAAATTGGCGACATGTGGTCACCCCCTGTAGGGAACCATTTGAGTGTTTTTCCATTGAGTGTCCATCTTGCTCCTTGGCTATACCGTACTGATGAGGACTAATAGTCCGAAACACGTGTATACGGTTGCTTCTTCGATCTTCGTATGACGGAATTGCCCGACAAATACCTTTCTCCTTTATATATATATATATATATATATATATATATATATATATATATATATATGTATATATATATGAATAATATATATATGAATAATATAATATGAATAATATAATATGAAGTAAATATATTTTTTACTCAATTACTGCAATAACTCTATTGATAATTAATTAATACAATAAATATTTTTTCGTATTTATCCATTAGTCGATTTTTGTCTTTTACGATGACGAGATTTGGTCTTAATCACTACCCCCCCCTCCTACTAAATAATCTTATACAAAAGATACGATTAGAAACTAAGATTTGAAGGGTAGTTCTAAAATGAAAAAAGCCAATAAATTTATTAACTTTTCGAAAAAACAAAATGTCCTGTTAACGATTGCTTAATATCGTTTCTATTTTTAATACAAAATTAGTCTGGGAAGTAGAAAAACAATCACCAATTGACTAGTAAACTTGATTTTATTGTTCTATGTTCCAGCATTTAATAGTGTGGCTTATGTAAATTCCTTGGTATTTTATTAGTTTTATTAGTCTTATTTCTATTCTACTATTATTTCTTCAGGTTCTTAAAATAACGTGATCATTTTAGTCTTTCATATGGAAATTGCTGATGTGATATGACATTACCAGTACAACTAATAAATTTATGCAAAAATACCGTTTTTAAAACTAACGCTTTTGTAAAAAAAGGCAGTATTTATTTTTAATTTTAAAAATTTTTGTTTTTTTATATTTTCCAAATGTTTGCAAATTTTCCAAATTTTCTTATTGATCAATTCATGTCACCGGAAATCTGAAATCCACATGCAACAATTCAACTCGACTAGACAAATTTTTGAAAATTTTACAAATTTTTTCAAATTTGTTTAATTTTGCAAATTTTGAATTTTTTTAAATAATTTTGATTAATTCATTGTCACACGAACTCTGTCCACATGCAAAATTTCAACTCGATTGGACATTGGGAAGTAGGTAGAATATAGATCACAAGATTTTAACAATAAACTAACAAACAACTAGTGAAGTTAATATAAGCGTAGATCGGCTAATGATGTATTGTGATGATTCTTATCAACATATTATAAACAAATTCATCAAGATTAAAAAATCTGATGTGGCCAGGCACATGACTTTATCATACTATATATGAAATTAATAGTTTAGCTGCATGAGACTCTATTTGATCGAGATTGGCTATGTCTGCATTAAAATAAAACTAGTAGAACTAGACAGATATCTCGATTAAAGCTGCGTTCGGATATTGTACTCCTTTGACACCGGGTACACCGTCCAAATGACACTTACGTGTTAGTGGGTGTAAAAAGCGTAACGGTGTTCAATATCCGAACGCAGCCTATATTGACAGTAGTATTTTCAAAACATTAGCGTTTGACACTAGCTACTGTCATTAGAATCAAAAAATGTGACATATCCTGGCTACTTGTTTTAATACAGTACGACCGATCTCGATGAAATAGAATTTGCTCATGCAGCTAAACTATAAATTCTACCAAAAAATTTCATATACATAAATTATAGAAAATTTCCTCCCCTTTAATTTATTATTTAAGTATTTTGACGACATTACCCAAATAGCGGCTCATTTACAAAATCTTTAAAAAATGCTAAGAGTAAACCACCAGTTCCTTTGGACCCTTTTCAATAGAAAGGTTTTCAGCTCTAAGTTCGGTTATGAAACTTCTAAATATGAAGTTTTGTCCCGATACCTTTAGTAGTTTCTCCGGAATCGTCTCCACAAAAACGGGTACACACACACACATACACACACACACACACACACACACACACACACACACACACACACACACACACACACACACACACACACACACACAAACACACACACACACACACACACACACACACACAGACATTTTTTTGTACCTTGGTCAAAAATGTTCAGGGGACCCAAAAAGACATATTTCCGCTAAAATCTCAAAAATTTTTTTTGGCATGATTACAATACTTTACATACTGCGTATGATAAAGTAAAAATAGTTTAGCTACTTTACTTTACGAGAAACATTTGAAAAATATCTCTAGCGTAAGACCGATGCTTTGTTTATGACAAATAACATTTATAATGCCAATTAACATTACGTTGCAGATTACTGAATAATATCATTTTACTTAAAAGAGAAACCCCGTTTTTTTTACTTTATCATACGCAGTATGTAAAGTATTGTAATCGTGCCAAAAAATTTTTTTGAGATTTTAGCGGAAATATGTCTTTTTGGATCCCCTGAACATTTTTGACCAAGGTGCAAAAAAATGTCTCTGTGTAAGTGAAAGTGTGTGTGTATGTGTGTGTGTGTGTGTGTGTGTGTGTGTGTGTGTGTACCCGTTTTTGTGGCGACGATTCCGGAGAAACTACTAAAGGTATCGCGACGAAACTTCTTATTTAGAACTTTCATAACCAAACTTAGAGCTGAAAAGCTTTCTGTTAAAAAGGGTCCAAAGGAACTGGAGGTTTAGTCTTAGCATTTTTGAAAGATTTTGCAAATAAGCCGCCATTTCTGGAATTTCGTCGAAATAGTTAAATAATAAATTAAAGATGAGGAAATTCTGAATTATTTATGACTATGACATTTTTTTGTACAGTCCATAGTTTAGCTGCATGAGCAAATTCTATTTCATCGAGATTGGTCGTACTGCATTAAAACTAGTAGCCAGGATGTGTCAGATATTTGATTCTAATGACAGTAGGTAGTCATACGCTATTTTTTTTTTGAGAATACCTACTGTCAATATAAGCTGCGTTCGGATATTGTACACCGTAGGAGCGCGTTCGAATAATCGGATAGGGTACGGTGAGAGTGCCTAACGTCCAACGGCGTTTATCTGCATATAAGAGAGTGACAGCCGACCCAGGTTATCTGAGCATTGCTCTCCCAATACCCTACCCTGACAAACTGTACGCGCTCTTACACTTTTTACACCCAATAGCACGTAAGTGTCATTTTGACGGTGTACTCGGGGGTCAACGGAGTACAATATCCGAACGCAGCTTTAATCGACATATCGGTCTACTTCTACTAGTTTTATTTTAATGCAGACATAGCCAATCTCGATCAAATAGAATCGCATGCAGCTAAACTATTAATTATATATATATAGTATGATAAAGTCATGTGCCTGGCCGCATCAGATTTTTTTATTTAAAAGTATCCTATAACGAGAGAACTTTCACATCAGAATCGGTTTATATAACAAATGCACTATTTTCTTCCAGAGTAATAATGCCAGAGTAATAATAACTGTAAATTGGTTACAACAGCTCAATAAAAAAAATACAAATAACAGAAATAGAACATTCTGAAATGTTAAAATTTTGATTTCAGATAACCGAAGTGGTAATAATTATTTTAACAACTTCTACAACGCTCTCAATTCCACCATACCCGTCATTATAATAAAGGCTCTAATAATCCAACATCTCCAAGGGTTCTATTCTCTCATCCTAGATGCTGAGTGGCGAACGTTTCCGTAACATCAAGTTCAATTAAATTAGGCACCGTTTTAACCCTTGCCAGAGCACCGCCACGACTCGAGCTTGAGCCACTCTGCCATTTAATTTGTCCGAAGGAGTAAAAGGGCGATATGACACTTTGCAGGCGGCAAGTCCAAACCGGCACCTAATTAAATACGGCGTCACAGTAAAGTGGGGACGACGAAAAAGTCACTCGCGTACCAAATTGAAGGCAATTAATTACGTATTTAAGTACTGCGGATTACTCTTGAGTAATCCGCATTTTTTTTGCTATTTTGCTTTCGGGGTTACGATTTTGATGTCTATAGCGTTGATTTGACATTACTGCGATTTAAATTAAGATAAATTAAGTCAGTTTTTATGCTTACGCTTTCCGTACTGTACTCGTGCATAGTGAGCATAGAGCATACCAAGTATGGGAGCAAGGGTATTTTAACGAGGTTATTTTAGACACAACACGAACCAGGCCAGAGAAGGTAACTAATTTGATTCATAGGCATATAACGCCATCGCAAACAGATTTGTGGGTATAGAGAAAAAATTTCATTAAACGCTTCGCAAAAATAGACGAGTTGGCGCTGGAAAGAGCGTGAATAGATTGCAAAATTTCGTCGAACGACAAGCGCATGTTAAACAGAGCTGCGGCAATGGAGAAACACCGAGACATGGTGGGCATAGGCGCGAGAATGCCAGTGCAAAAGCGAATTTTATTAAAGTTCTTTTGCAAGGGGACGCCCAAATACCTCCTCGTCGCCTTTTGCTTGCATTTACGGTACTCAGGGCCAAACCGCCCCATCCACTCCATTATGAGAATTGTAGCACAGTAACACCCAAGTCAAGAAGCGGGAGATCAAAGGGCTTCGCGGGAGGGTTGTTTTTAAAAATATATATAATAAATATTAAAGTGATATGTGTAGAATGTTTGGTTGTGCTTTATTTCTTTCTACTTTGCGTCACCATTTTTTATGAATATAGAAATTGTGGTTACCATCACCTTAATAAGTGAAATTACCCAGTACTAGAGTAATATTGCGTGCATCATGTGACAGCACTGTCAATTAATAACAAATAATAACTGTCAAATAATTTCAAATTTAAGTGTCGGTGAGGGGAGTGTCGGTGGCGGTATACCGGGTGATCCACGCAATAGATACGCCAGAAAATGTGCTAATAGACAAAAAAACGTAGGGTTAGTATGAGCTTAGTATGACTTCCGGTTTTACCGAAAATTACGTCATCATTAAAATTTCATTAAAATTTTAAATGACACCCCATGTTATTTTTGTAATATTTTCAATCAGGATGACATCCAGAACAAGAAAGCATATCGATAGTCAATTTCTAACACCAAAGCAACAAAAAGTCGCGTTTTTCGAATTATTGAAAATATTCGAAAATTGTCAAATAAACACTACCCATCTAAATTGGTTTTGGTCCATATTGTATTATCTTGCGTGATTTAATTGTTTTTTGACCATGAGTGATTTTCTTCACGTGTACTTCATGGGTGAAAATTGCACCTAGGAAATCTCGTATAAAGGCGGAGACACACTTGTCATACACCCCTCCGATCCGACTCCGGTCCGATATTGCCCCAAGAATCGGAACGGTGCGGGATCGGAAGGGGGTGATCACAGATGTCGATACACGCTTCCGGCTTCTCTCAGATTTACGGCTTCGGCTCGATTGATGGCTTTCGCCACTCGCCAGTCTCTATACAAACATTATCACGGAAGGTCCTGTGGGCAAAATGTTTAAAAATTTGAACAACTGCGATTTAGCCATGGTAGAAGAAAGATGAAGAAAGTCGGAGATCTATCATGGAGAATAGCGGAAAACGCAGATTTTGGGTGTATCCCGCCCTCTTGATTTGATTTCATCTTTCATCTTCTTTTGAATTTGAACTTATTTAATATTTTCCCAATTGTGTATAGGTAGGTATCTGATTAATTATGGATAAACAATTTTCTCTGAACACAACGCAAAGCATATAACCTGTGCAGTGGTTTGACAAAAGCTTACCTTTACTAAAAATTCTACAGAATATATGGGAATAAACTATGGTATTTTTTGCAATTATGTGAGACCATACATTATCACCTTCGACGTTTAATTCCTTCGCGACTTTTTTCCAGACTATGTCTTTGTAGTCGGAGTTTCGGTACTGCTCTTTGGTCTTGTTGTGTTTGTAATTGTATGATAAATGTATAACTGTACTAATTATTCAGCAATGTAACTGTGTATTAAAAGACATGTATACTGTTCAACTGCATTTATTGGAAAAGCCCGGATATCTATTTTATATAGGAACTGGATATATTCTACAACCTGTTACGGACAACATACATGTGGTAATAGATGGCGACACTATTCATCTATAAACATATAATATAATAACGTAATATATAACACGCCTGGTCATACAGTAGTGGATACTTTCTCACTTCTTCAATGGGCTCCTCCGGTTTTATAGCAGTCGAAGCCGCACAAATTCAAACACAAAAATTAATACCAAGGGACACGCGTCCCGCAACCGGCAAACGAATAGTCTGCACGATCGGACCTGGATCGGATGCAGGAACGGACACGGGTGGGAGTCGGGCGGCCATGTGCCGGAGAAGTGTGAACTAGCGCGTTCAGCGTCCACTACCATTTCCCTCACAGACGCTCGGCCGACTGTATGATCGTAGTCGGATCGGACGGGTGTATGACAAGTGTGTTCCGGCCTTAAAGCAGAAAATGATCAGAATGGCATCATGAACACAAAAACATATCTATCGTTAATTATCATCATCCAGGTAACGAAAAAAAGATATTTTGTTCTTTTATTTTTGGCGGTTATCCACGCGAATTTGTTAAAATAAAACACTGGCACTTCTATCTTTATTCAATTTGTTTTTAACAAGAAGTAGTTTTTTCATGTGTTTCATGTGTACCCGTGAGTAAAGGGGCCTATCCACGGTCATGCATGCATGACGAGCCATGCATGGTGTCATGCAAGCCATGCAAGATCGACAGTGGATGGTGCTGCATGAGAACGTTTGTCCGGCGTGACAGCATGCATGAAGGAAATCAAACCGTTTTGAATTTTTGTGGGCGGAGCGACTGGAGAGCAAACACGCGCGTCCTTGGATGACAAAGCTGTCATGCATTTTGTCATTAAAACATTGTTGAGTTGTTGAGGATTGACCGCAGCCTCGGGAGGGGTTTGAGAGGTAAGACTCCATCCGTACACGATTGGGAGTCACATGGAATAGAGGGCTGGGCCTATTACGGCTGGTTCCATTATAACATAAATGAACTATACCATGAACTTAACCAAAATGCAGTTACAATAACAGTCCTCACTGTTCTACTTTTAATTTACATATGTTGAATGCCAATTGTATCGCAAAAAACTATATGTACGAACTAATAATATAGATTATGTGGTAACATTTTACAAAGGAACTTACAAAAGAACGTGACCCTTTTTAAGTTCTAATGATTGCTTTTGATATTATCATTTGCGAATCACATACAGATTATATTAAAGGGCCGTTTGCACGCCCCACCTTACTACGTCTAGTTTGCGTAGACAAAACGTAGCCATTTCCATGTGTATCCACGGTGCCGTCTTTAGCATTTTACGTGTGCAAACTACATTTTTGAGGTGTTCCGCCGGAAACCCGCGCTATTTATGAAAGATGAGTTGCATCACATGAGATAAAAGTACTAAAACTATGATCTTTTGCGTCTACACGCTACGTTTTACCTGTGCAAACCTGGTTTGCGCAAGTAAAACCGCGAGCATGACGGAACATGTAAACGGCCCTTAAAAGTAAACGGTCAATATTAAAAATTTAAACGAAAAACCAAAACTAATCTCCATTAATTGGTCGCCATTAATTTACTCACCGTTGTTTTTCTCATAGGCTAGCTGGGCGATATCTTGACGTTTGATTTGAACAGTGTGGACGCTACGCTATTGTTATTTTATTTTATTATTTCTCCTTTTATTGGCATGAAGTGCTGCCGACTTCGTATCTAATGATTGTAAACTTTATTGGAGATTGTATGGGTTGCCAAAAGTCGTCAATTTTTAGAAATATGCATTAGATTCAGATTTTTTTGGACAAATATTAACGCAGAGAACAACAATATAAAGTGAAGGTAACTGTTGATATAAATCCAGATCAGCTGGGCAACGCATTCTGTTGATTTGGGCCGTTATACTTGTTGCCTTAGAAACACTTACTTAGTAGTAGACTTCCTAGGTACAGCACAATTTAAAATCGCTGTAATTTGCGGCCCATATTGTCTTGTATGTCTTGCTTATTAGATTAGAACTAATTTGGCTAGTAATTTCTATATCGCAAAATTAGAATGTTGGACATTCGTCACTTTTTCCGTTTACCCTTCAATTCTGGCACAGCCAAATTACAATGACCAAAGAGAAAGACACTGCGTAGATACTACTTCGGGGATACCAACAGGGAGGAGAATGATGGGTCAACAAAGGTAAACTCTTGAGAAAACCACGGTGAGTCAATAAAAGATATAACAGTATGTCGACCAACAGACAAGGATGAAGCAGATGGATTAAGACACAACACCCGACAACGTAAGGTGCAAGGAAGCCGAGAGAGACGATTTGTCTTTAATGTTCTATAGCTCATGTAATGCAAACACTTTTTGTTTTCAGTCAGAAATCAATCTCACAATCACGACAAACCTCAACGACATCTAATACTCAAAACACACCCTAACCAGGTTTATTCTGTTTCAGATATTCGATATTCGCCTGGGGAATGCCGGCGGTGTTACTCGGCGCAAGTATCATGATCCAATACAGAGAGAAGGCTGGCAAGATCCTCGACACTGCTAGCCTGAAGCAACAGAATTGCTGGTACGTACGTCCCTTCAGATTTTATCTTTAAAACGCTGAACAAGTGTCATTATTGGGGTTGGAGGTGAAGAAAAGAGGGTCCTGCCGACTCGCCGATTTATTTATAGAGGAGCAATTTGTGCCAATGGATAGGACAACGGGTATAGGCATTTCCCCCCTGTCCACAATCACCCTTGTGCGCCCTAATGGAGCGTTGCGAATCGTGACGAGAGTGTTTGATTTCTTATAGGAAATTAAGTGTTCTCACTACGTTCTAATAAGGCACATACGTATGTCAAGTTTTTAGGTGGCCGTTTTGTTGGAGTACTGGAAATGTCGACCGAAGGGTAATCAAGACGGTCTCTTAAATATTGTGTAGATTATTTTACAAAGAAATCCGAGACATTGTGTCTCAAGGAACTTGAAATTTGTGCCGGAGAGCTTGTAGCGACTGTGAGGGTTAGCCACGCTCCTTAATCTCCCTCCAATTATTTTTTTCCATACAAATTTATATTCAGCTAGTTCACAAGGGCACAAGTTCCCATGGCACAAAGTTCATCTTGAGTTGTCCCTGTTACGCACATTGGCGTTATATAATTCTGATCAACATTGATTATACTTATTATATTATTATTAGTGAGCGGCGATTTTAATGGCATAAAAAACCAAATCCAATAGATCAGTTCCGTTCACGACAGTAACGCGCGCTGCAAGGTCAACATTAGCTGGGCGACTACAGCTACATCAGTGCCGGAGCATCGGTTTAAATTACAATATTTTCATTGACGATTTTGACAAATAATACCTAAATTTCGAAAGTACAAGATTCAAATATATTTCTTATTACCCTGCAATGCATATATAAAGGGTCTTCCAATAAGGACTTCCGAACTTTGACAGTTGGTAGCGGCCATCTTGTTGAAGCTACATCTGTGAAATTTGCTGTCTTTTATTCAGTCTACTTTGCCAAATCACCATGAACGGATATAGCGTTCAACAACGCGTGCAAATTGCAAAATTGTTTTATCAAAATGGGTGTTCTGTTCGGACAACATTCCGCGCGCTTCGCCCATTTTACGGTCGCCATAATCGTCCTACCGAGAGGACTATTCGCAGTGTGGTGGATAAATTTGAGTCCACTGGTTCAGTAAACGATAAACAAACACCCGTACGTCGACGAAAATTCGTCGACGGAAATTAACTGAAAAATGTTTATAAACATTCCACAAGACTTAGTAATGATAGGTAATAGTAATGATTTCTATGAGAATAAAAGATAATGAAATGATTAGAACGGTCAATTTTCTGAAAAATGTATATTTTTTCATTTGGATAGTTTCAGGGCACTGTGGGGTGAATTGGGGGCGTAAAATCCATATGTATAATATGTCAAATTCTTCCTTGGAAAGTGCTATACAAGTCCCATAACTTTAACATTAGTTTTCCCAAACGCCGAACAATTATTCGAAAAATACCAAAAAATGTCTTCTTCTCATGTAAATTTGAGGCGTCGAAAGGAACCATTAAAAATCAAAAATTCGGAAAAGAAATACGTGTCCACTTTTTTTTGATTTGGAAACGATTTGGATGGGGTCGTTGCTTTCTAAATAAAAATAACCACCCTAGTGTCCATAAGGGAAAGAGTGCTATGTAATAAACATAATAACAAAATACGAAAGAAGGGGGGGGGGGGAGATGGCAGCCGCCCCCCCCCCCTGGATACGCCTATGAAAACCCATACACAGTCTAGCGCATCGCGGTCTGAGTGACTGACTGAGTTTGTCCAGCGTTTCTCAACCGGGGTTCCGTAGATCCCTAGGAGCGGAGCGCCCTATGAGAGTGTCGTGAGCGGGAGAAGGACAGCGGGAGAAGGTTGAAAAACTCTCACTATAGCCACTTACAGTTGTACAAACAAATGTCTGTATGATAGCAGTTTATAAACTTGTTTGTACAAATAGAAAGTTCTTTAATATTCATGGACCAAATTTCAGACAAAAGTATGAGGAATACACTAATAATAATAATAATACCGATTAAAATTTAGACAATTCCGTCAATAGACTACCATTATATAAATATTAATGGTACTTAGCAGGGTGAAGTTTGTATGTAACTACATTTAACTTCGTACTTATTATTAAACTACTGAACTACAGCTTAACGTTTTAAAATGTCCGATGGCCGTAAAACTATTGAAGATGCATTCCACCAATTCTTAAAATAAAACCAAAGATGAATATACAGACATACCGTAAAGATGCATACAGACCTGACGCGCCGCGCCCGCGACGCGCCTACCGTGAGTAGATCGAGGTAGGCGCGCGCGCCGTTTGCAGTGGGCGCGCGCGCCACCTGCGCACCGGTCGTATTGGTGTCACGGTTGGCCCGCGCGTTAGTCCCGGTTGGCGCGCGCGTATATCACGGCTCTCGAGCATGCGCATTATCCTCTCTCTACGAGGGAGGGAAGTACGACGATTATTGCGGTTTGTAGTTGTATTTTGTCTGTCTTTGAGAGCACAGAAGCCATGGACGAGGAAACCGCAGCTACGCTCATGGTGTGCAGTAGTGCGTTGGTGCTTGCAGCGACCGAGATCCCCTTGCATTCGCACAAAATACGGACATTCTGTTGTAACGGTTCATTCACGTAACCATGTTGACATTTACATTTGCTTTAAACATCCTTCATAGCCAAATAAACAACACCCACAAATAAATGTAGATACTATATCCTTGGTAGCATGTGCCAGTAATAAAAATTGATTTAACCAACCATTAATTAGTTGTTTTACACGAAACTTACCTTTTCCTGTCCCTACACTTTTGTTTTACTTTCGCTCGCTCCTTACTGTAGGTCGACAATAAACTATCATTTTTTTTACATGCATCTCCTGTGCAATTATTCTTAATTTTATTTGCAATATCCTGCCAAGCATCTTTGTTAATGTCTCTTTTAAAATAATTTTTCCGTCGATCGTTTATTTATGAGTATTTTTACTAAATAGAAAATCGTTTATTAAAAAGCTCTATTAATGCACGATTTCTATTAATGCATGATTTGTTATAGCCAATCAAACGACTTCATTATAGCCAATCGAACATACGTAAAGTAAAACCATCCAATCAAAACATTTCGTTATACAGGCACGCAGTTTAGAACTGTCAGTGTCAAATTACATAAATAGCTATATAACCTCAAACGACATCGACGAATAAAATCTATGTAGACGCCGCCAGAAGAATACGATCGACGGAAAAATGTTGTAACCAACTCGAATATTAAACGGCGATTAATGATCTCGACAATTAACGCACTGGCTAATCGCGCGTGCGTTAAACAGTCTCGATCATTAATCGCTCTTTTTAATATACTTGTTGGTTAAATAACTATTTATGGGTAGGGTTCCATAATATTTTAAAATCTCTGTACATATCTATTAAATTTAAACTAGCATCATCTGTCCACCCTACAGACAACATAGCTCTCCGTTGACGTTCCAAGTTGTACTCCGAGACCCTTTGCGCTCGAACAACAAAATATGACATGGTACTTGCTGACGCCTGGTCTCGGCAAACGCTGCCCGTGATAGGCGCGCGCGCCTCGCGTTGCAGGCGCGCCGGTGTCGCTCAACCGGCCCGCAGGGGGCTCGGCAGAGGCGCTCGCGCGCTTAAATTGCCCGCGCGCCACTACTTTTACGACGCGCCACGCGCCGCGCGGCGCGGGAGCGTCGCAGGCGCGGCGCGGCAGATCTGTATGCACCTTAATGATGAAAAAATCAATGTATAGAAAATGGTGATACACAGGCGGGATGTAAATTTTTAAATAAATTGGAACTTAAAGCCACAACCCGGATTTGAAATATTAAGAAAATTCGATCTAAAAAACACTTATAGCTTATTTTCGGTCAACTGATTCCTTTTCATATCCTGGCTCACAAATTGTTATTCATACAACCGAACGTATGCACCTCCATCATTTTCCACTAATACGATAATAGAGTGTTGAATGTTTTGAATTTCATTTTGTAGTAGAAATTTTACACTTCTTCGTGGATACCTAAATAGGTATCCACCTTTTTCATAATTTAATCCATAAAGTAAGTATCAGATGGCTCGAAGTGAGCATCAAACGGAACGGCGCGGCGGTAGTCAGTCCACTCGTAAAAATGAAATTTCTTCGCGTTAGTAATTGAATACGCCGCCGCGGCGTACGGTGCGACGGGAGAGCTCCCTACCGGTCTAGATAACTTTCTCAAAAGTTATATAAAACGGCTTCTTTGAAATTGCAACGACCCGAGTTATAGATTTGAAGTCGGTTGTCGAGTCTAGTTTGAGAGCGGGTGCACGGGTCGGGAATTTCGAAACTTTTGATTAATACTTCACTCTCCGGCAACTGCGATGACTTTTGTTTCCGCAAAATTGTTTTCAACCGCCAGAAGTTTCGAGTGCGGCCCTCTTCTGGCTGCTCGGGATAATATTAAGACGGTCTTCGTCAGATTGCGATTACATGAAGTCGGAATTGGACAGGAAAAATTTGTACCGAAACGATTGACGGATATCAGGGTTGAAATTATACGAAGCGTATGATTATTGCTTACTAACTTATTCCTGTTATTTATTTGGATGGGACATATTGATACAATAATGTTATTTGGAGTATAGGAAGAAACATTTACTTTACACATGTTACTTCTTATTAATATCGGTTAATTAAAATGTCATCAGTGTTGTCTGGAGTTGAATAATCATATGTTTACTGAATAATCGGTTTTTAATCAAAATGGGTAACTTACGGGGCGCTGTTGAGGCACTGTTGAGGTATTTGTCAGGCAATTCCGTCATCGAAGAAGCAACCGTAGACACGTGTTTCGGACTATTAGTCCTCATCAGTACGGTATAGCCAAGGAGCAAGATGGCCACTCAATGGAGAAACACACAAATGGACACCATAAAGGGGTGATAAATTTGGTGCTTCAGTCCCAACATCTTCAGGATTCGAAGACAAGAAGTGACTTCTTGTCTTCGAATATTCTTCTATGAATGTCTTAATTGCATTCCATGTAAAATATTATTGCTTTCATAATAACATGATTCATATTCAAAAGAAGTAGGTGAATGTTTAATTCAAGAATGTGACCTGGTTAATCTAACTACCCAAGCTTTTCATTTAAAAGAACAAATTCTTAAGTCAAAATCCATTTAAAATTGTACAATCTTAAAGTAACAAAGGTTGCTTTGAATTGAGACGTTTCGTTGTGTGTAGGATCGGAAAATTTTTCGTCAATGTACTATACAGGGTCTCCCACGACGAGCTGGCATTAAAAGTATATGGAGAACCAAATGAAATAAGAGATTGAGAATTTGGTGACTTATAATGTGGGACACGATCGTCTCAACTAAAATATTTTGAGTTTTCGGTTAATTCCGGTGACACCGGAATTGATGTTACTTTTATATTTTAAATAGATCAGCTTGTATTTTATCGCATTTTTGAAGTCTTCATTAAATTTTGGATCAATTTTATGTTACATTCCCTATACCTAACATGTGACATTTTTGAGATATTTATTTTTTTCATTAAAAAATGACAGCTGCACGGTTACCTTCAATTACTTATACATTATCCCCTGTGACCGTTGGAAAAAAGTTGTCCGGCAAAGTTGTTGTGAAGGTAACATATTATCGACACATCGGTAGAATTCTACTAAAATTTAACCAGTGTTCAAATTATAAGATCAATGTTGTATTCAAGAAAAGTACTAAAAGTCGATTTTTTTTTCAAATGGCAACCCTAACATATGAATACATTTCTCAATTCTATGGAAAATTATAGATCAACTTTGTGTTCAATGTTCTATAACTAAAATGTACTTGTACCTACTGAACTCGATTTTTAAACATCACAGTACAAATTGCAAACATTGCCAAATCTAGATTGCGTTTGAAAACAACTGAACAATTTGGAATAAATAGAACTTTATTAAACAAGTTTGTTTAGGTAATTTTTGATTATAATTAATTTAGTATTTATAAAATTATAAGCTTACAATAACACACAATATTAAAAATAAAATAAAATCGTAAAGTAAATTTCAAAAAAAATTGTTTAATTCTATTTCAGTAACTGTTCAAATACGTTGCCGTTTTCCGGTAAACATTCTTCAATTCTTTTTAACAAATTATTGTTGGTGGCGTCCCTGATTGTGTTAGCACCTAACCCATTGAAGGCAGCTCGAACTCTATCTATCATGTTCTCCTTATCAATTATTGGGTCCTCATAAAAACGTCTTTAATAGGTATCCAAATGAAAAAATCCATTGGCGCCAAGTCGGGGGAACGCGGTGGATATTTGTATGGCCCATTAAGCGCAATCCACCGATCGTCGAACATCTCGTTAAGCAAGCCTCCTACTGCAACAGTTGTGTGCGCCGGAGCACCGTCCATTTGAAACCACCCAATCATTGAGAACCAAGAATTAAAAGTAACCGCACAGCTGTCATTTTTCATGAAAAAATGAATATCTCAAAAATGACACATGTTAGGTATAGGGAATATACCATAAAATTGATCTAAAATTTAATAAAAATTTCAAAAATGCGTTAAAAATATAGGGTGTTCTATTTGAAATATAAAAGTTGACATCATTTCCGGTGTAGCCGGAAGTAACCGAAAACTCAAAATATTTTAGTTGAGCCGATCGTGTCCAACAATATAAGTCCACAAATTTTCCATCTATCATTTCATTTGGTTCTCCATGTACTTCTAATGGCAGCTCGTCGTGGGAGAGCCTGTATATTTAAAGTTGGTACAATTACTTCCAGTTCTCTGTAGAGTAACTCACAGAGGTTAAATTTAAAAAAGTTGCAACAAAGCTTATTTGAGTTTAAAATGACTAGCAAATGATACCTCACAGCCATACTTTTCCTAGGTGTTCCAATAGTCCTAATATCATCCCCTTAAAACCTTGTGTGTAAAATATTTTCTCGGTGCACAATGAAATTTTACCATATTAATGTTTAATTTGCGAATTTCCCACAGTTTGGGCGGGTTGTTGGTTGTTTGCGTTGAATATTTTTTGGTAGTGGAGTGTCCAAGAGCTAGTAGGCTGGATCTTTTATTACCTGTCCCTTGTAGCGTAACAATAAGATAATTGCAAGTCTGGCTGAAAGTAATAAAATCAATTAACTATAATTAGTCTGTCGCTTTGGGGTATCAAAGTTGAGAACGTTTCAAGTGAAGAAAAAAATCAGTACAAATTATATGCGCAATAAATAAAATAAAACGTTCATTTATTGTAAGCATTAGATAAAATATTTGACCAATACCAAAAATATTTGTCCAATACAAAAAATATTTGAGCATTGCAAAAAATTACTTGCACTAAAAAAAATAAATTTATATAAATGTACAACAGAATAAATAATTTGCATTTATATATTTAAATGTTCCTTTCATAATATATTTCTACACTTAAATAAATAAATGTACAATACAATCGTCACCTCTGTAAAAATATAATGAGCAGCTTAAAAAATACTTCATTCAAAAATTTAAATAATATAAAAAAATCTGATGTGGCCAGGCACATGAATTTATCATACTATATATAAAATTAATAGTTTAGCTGCATGAGATTCTATTTGATCGAGATCGGTTATGTCTGCATTAAAATAAAAATAGTAGAACTAGACAGATATCTCGATTAAAGCTGCGTTCGGATATTGTACTCCGTTGACACCGGGTACACCGTCCAAATGACACCTACGTGTTATTGGGTGTAAAAAGTGTAACGGGGTTCAATATCCGAACACAGCCTATATTGACAGTAGTATTTTCAAAACATTAGCGTTTGACACTAGCTACTGTCATTAGAATCAAAAAATCTGACATATCCTGGCTACTAGTTTTAAAGCAGTACGACCGATCTCGATGAAATAGAATTTGCTCATGCAGCTAAACTATAAATTCTACCAAAAAATGTCATATAAATAAATTATAGAAAATTTCCCCTCCTTTAATTTATTATTTAACTATTTTGACGACATTATACAAATAGCGGCTCATTTGCAAAATCTTCGAAAAATGCTATGAGTAAACCACCAGTTCCTTTGGACCCTTTTCAACAGAAAGCTTTTCAGCTCTAAGTTTGGGTATGAAACTTCTAAATATGAAGTTTCGTCCCGACACCTTTAGTAGTTTCTCCGGAATCGTCGCCACAAAAACGGGTACACACAACACACACACATACACACACACATACACACACACACAGATATTTTTTGTACCTTGGTCAAAAATGTTCAGGGGACCCAAAAAGACATATTTCCGCTAAAATCTCAAAAAAAATTTTTGGCATGATTACAATACTTTACATACTGCGTATGATAAAGTAAAAATAGTTCATTGAAAAAAATATATTTCCAATGGTTTAAATAACTCAGCATTTGAAAATATTATAAGCGCATTCAATAATCTAAATTGTACCATGAGAAAATTATAATGCGCCCTACAAAAAATATAATGTGCATTAAGTTGCGCACATATAGTAAGCGCGTAAAAAGTTTTCGAAAAAAGTGAGGTAAAAATGTAAAAAACGCGATTTTGGTAATTTTTACAAATTTATACCACCTAAACCCATTGTCCTAAAAACCTCAAAATTGCTTCATGGGAAACCTTAATCTGAATCCAGAGTCCTAAAAGTTTTGTCACAAATGTTGAAGCATTTAGATCAATTCTATAAATGATGTGTGGACGCTTCCGGAAGAAATACTAAAAAAGCGCAATAATCTGACGTGGTATGCAACTTTCAAGCTCAGATTCGTATTCAGCGCAAATAAATCAATTGAAAACGCCTATCCGCATTCCATACACAAATAAGTGATCAATTCTACCCTAATTTTCAACTGTCTTTTTCTAAAAAAATATCTTTGAAACGTAAAAAGTAACAGATCTATCGCTATCAGTACGCAAAATATGGGGTTGCCATTAAAAAAGTGTGACTTCATAAGTCGAAAACAATTGAATTTTTATTTAATATAATATGTTGGGTGAGCTATTTGAATTAATTAATAAGGTCGTATATTACGTACGCGCACATTAATCATTAATCATTGACATACGAATCGTTAAAATGAGATCAGCGTTAATTTTGATGCGCACTAGATCTAGTGCTCAATAAGTTTTTCATTTTAGGGCACAATATGAATAATAAAACAATGCTCATTATAACATTTTTCATGTAACATATTCATATTTATTGAATGCTCAATATGTATTATTTTAATGCACAAGTTATCCATTCTAGGGCACAATATGTAATCTTTTATGTAACATATGTATGTAAATTTATTTAATCCACAATATTTAATATTTTAATGCTCAAAGTATTTATTTTAATGCACATATCTATTTAAATAATGCACGCTTAAATCGCACCCGAAAAAAATCGCCCGGCCAGTGGGTGGGTGATAGGGCCGAAGTGGTGCACAAAATTGAACTATTTACACTAAAATAATCAGGATGGGTATGATAGATAAATACATCCCCACAAAGTAATTTTCCTGATGCCAGACTGAAATTTCAGTGGTCTCACGCGCACTCACGAGCGCCCATTAGTCACACCCGCACTCAGGCAGGAGGTTTTGTGGGTCTGGTGGGGTGTTTCCACCGGAATTTCATATGGCGTAGGCAAGATTACATTTTGGAAATGTATTTAAGACGAATCAATCAATCTCAACATGATTATTTTCTAGTAACTGCAATCTGGTGTCCACTTCAGCCTCCTCTTGCAGCCATTTTCCAGCCACCATTGGAAATTATCTCAACTTGATATCCCAAACCAACAGACTGATTATAATATTGTATTTTGTTCAATTTTTATTTTACGCTTAAAAACCTATGAGCGCAAAAGCCTTCCCAGGAAGGTTGCGAGTGATTATCTTATTGTTACGCTACAAGGGACAGATTCTGAAAGTTCTAGTCCTATTCTCTATGGTGTAACAAAATCCGTAGCAGGCCCGTGGACTATTAGGTTATTTGTTTTTCGTTAGGTACTTTTGTGCCAGAACGTTATTCTGAGGCTTTTAATTTATGTCACTTGTCGTTTCTTCCTTTCATTTATCTCTTGTGAGGCGTTTTACGTTTACCAATCTCTTTGTTCGATTTTTCTTGTCGATTCGTCTATTATTATGGATAGTGTTACAAAATTGTTGATAAGCTCAGTTGGTTCAAGTAGTTTTATACTTTTGTCGCATTCGTTTTTATTTATTCGTTAAGTTAATTGCTGCTGATAATTTTTACCTTTTAAAATTTATCTGGAATATTTGCTAGTACATGGTCGATTATTATAAGACCATTTGAGTTTCTGTGTATGTGTAGTTTCGTTTGCAAATGCACGTGATAATTTCTTTACGAAAAAGTAATCAAAATTGATGAGAAATTATTATCATATATGATTATGATAATACAGTAGGTACACGTTGGTATTAAATGCAGTGGGAAATGCATAATAAACTTTCAATATTAAAATTTTTATGTACAAAGCATACTATAATTTACTGTTAATGTATGATGTTTATAATTAATATTTTTGATGTGATAATATAAAATTTACTAAGAGTTTAGTAGAGTGCGCATCAGCGATTTTCATCAAACTGCAAATATGTATGCGCCAGTAATGCTTTTGTGTGGAATGTGGCCGAGGTTTAAAAGAGTTTAATTACATACGTACACGGCCGAAATAGGTTTTAATTTGACGGCAACGATTTGGAATTTATTGCGCAAATCGTGCATTCCGAATTAATGATTCCGTATTCATTTTAGGCACACTGGAAATAATGTATTTAGTAACTGTTTGCATCGCATTGATTCGCGCCAATTGCGTATCCATTTATTTCGGATTGCACTTTGCATATTCAAGCGCATTAATTTTGTTGATGTAATGGCTCAAATTTTACTAATTACGCTATTCGAAATAGTAAATTATATAAACATTAGGTATACATAAAACAATATCATATAAACACGAATATTATTAGTAAAATAATTCCAAAATAAAAACGAATATACTAGAATTTTAACCAAAATAAAATTAGACAAACTAATAATAAATGTCTTTATTCCAAAACTTCAACAAAAATATATAATTTGACAAAATAAATTCTATAACGGGCGAAGTCCAGGTCTACGAAAAATCGTAGCCTGCTCCACTTAACTCGATGAATAACTAAATAAACATAATTAATATGTCTTTATTTTAATTTTACATTTCAAACATGGGGTTTTAAAACTTGTTCTTCTGATAACACCGGATAGAGAACCATGATCGTGCCTGTTTCTGTCGCTGTCACAGTCGAAACCGGAATGCATAGTATGCATCTTATTTATGTCTCTGGTAAAAATGTGTTTTTTTTTACTTTTCAACTATAACCATCACACTAACAACTTAACAATAACTATTTATGAACAGACAATTCGAAGAGAGTTGCTATCTACAAAATATAAAGGCCACATATAGATTAAAACTCTGGAGGATTATGCGTTTCCCTCGAGATCTTTGAATCAACTACTTATTACCTTCCAAACCCCTCTCATAAATCTACTCTCTTATATGTCACAAATGCCACTTTCTAAATAAATTCTCCACGCTCTGGAAAATTACTCTAGCCGTATATAAACCTTACGTTGAAATATCACTCGTGTGACAGTGAAGTGTTCTCATATCCCATCCTAGACAGAGGCACCAAACGATGTACACGACAACTGTATCTTCCCTCGCCGCGTCGTTCAAAAAAAAAGTGGAAAATGAAGGAAAAGGGAACGGTGAACCGCATGTCAACCGATATGTAGGTTTGCTTTCGTCGCATGCCCTTGCGGTTCGCTCGAGATGCTCGGACGGATGTCGGATTTTCGCGGCCTTGTATTTCCCATCCCTGTGATGTTGGAAAGTTCAAACTTGCCCATTTGCAGAACTATGAGTACTTATTTATGTATATTTGGAATCGTATATAAATAGGTAAGAGTATTAAACTACTCCCTACAATTTGATTATTTAATGGTAAAGTTAGTAATTTTGTTGCATTTAAATTTGCGCGTTTATGTTAATACTTGTACTCTGACGTTGAATGTGATGAGATAGGTGATGGGGAGTTAATTCACCATTATTTGAAAATGCCCCAAGTTGAGAATACATTAATAACTAAAACTGCTAAACGTACACATTGCCGGATATTGTTTGCAATGAAAATTTTGAAAATTCTCGAATATGATTGACGTTTCCTTATTAAAATCAATATTTTATTAAATAAATATATATTATTATTAATAAATATATTGTTTTACAAGTCTGTAATAAAAATAAAAGCACATTATTGCCTCGATTCCCTCAACAGGAGCAGCCAAAAAGCATTGTCTCTGGACCAAATTCCAGGCGAAGCTGTAGTTCTTTAATAAAAAAAAATTCTGCACGCTAGTACAATCTTATTAAATTTACGTAGATTTCTGCATTAAAAACTTCTCACTAATAGTTTTTTATTACTACATTTTTTGAGAAGTCAACTATAGAAAAAAATATGGCTTTTCCTTATAACTTGGTTATATCTTGAAGAGGTCAGATATTCAAGTCAGATATTCAAGGCGTTAGACACACCAAGTTTTTATGTAACTTAATGTAAGCACATATACTCGCCATTCAGAAAAAAATCATCAGTTGTTTTGATTTAATTGTGAAGAGTACGTCTTTTAAAAAAAAGTTCTAGTAGTATCGGAAAGACTAACTTACTTGAATTTTTTATCCCTTCAATACGGTGTGCTAAGGAGTTCTAGGAGAACGAGGTTAGGCGTACCAAGTGATTATGAAAGTACATTATTCTTCTATAATTCAGGAAAAAACACATTTTGTAAGGGTAGTGCCGGTATCCTCTTCTTAAAAATGCTGGTCTACCACGCATTTCTAACCAGATGAGGTTAGGTTCTTTATTAAAAGTATAATAAATGTAATAAATATAATGTAAAAAATATATTATTAGTAGTCTCAAGGGATTTCAATCTCCCTGATTACCAATCTGAACTCAAAACTTCCAAAAACTAATGATCGGATCTAATATGGCCGGTTATTCATTTAAACATATTTTTACTTACTTGAAACCAGGGTTGTTATGTTTAAAGCAGTTTCTTTTGAAACACTGTTTTAAACATGTTGGAAAACTAAAATATGTTGTAAAAATTTGTTTTAAATGTTGTGTTTTAAACGTGTTTTAAACGTGCTTTAAACTACCGAACAGTTTTTGTTGTTTTTCATAAAATATAGTAATACAATATCAGTGGTAGCAAGTAAAATAAGGAATTGAAAGACGCCGGTTAAAATGCCGACAAATAAAATAATTGCGTTATTTAAAACATGTTTAAAATAGTTTTATTCTTTGTTTAAAACATGTTTTTTTCTGTGTGGCATATTTATAACATGTTTTCTTTTGGGAATTGTTTAAAAACATTCGTTTCGTTATAAGAAAAAAACATCATTTTATAAAAAAAAACATGTTTGTTTTATTTAAACCTATAAAAATGTTTTAAATTACAAATATGGTTGAAACGTTGCCCATAGCAAATCAGCGGATCTAGTATAGTGAACGAACATATTAAAATATACTTTGGTTTCCTTGAAACGTGGACAATACTTGCTTTTTAGATCGCTGAAAACAAATCTGAAAGCAAATACTTTCAAAAGCAAAATGGATGATAAAAGAAAAATCGAAATGGACTGTTTTAAAAATATCTTTTCCAAAAAGCATACAGAAAGCAGTTCGTGTAAGGTGTCATAGTGTAGCTCTTTTAAAACCAAATAACTTGTGTGTCAAACTTGTTTGGTATAACAACTTTAACTAAATATTAGTTAAAAAGCGGCTACTTGAAAGAAATGATAAATTTTAATAAATTGTTGTCGATATCCGTCTTCGGTTGCTTTTTTTAATAGTTAAACGGTTTCACCTTTTTTTTGTGGCCGTATGTGGATCAGTTTCATAAACTTTCGGTTCAAGTTCAGAATATTATCGTCGAATGTCTTTGATTTTGATTTGATTTTCTCGTTGCAATGGTAATTTCAATAATATTCGACGATACTAATTCAAATGGGCCACCTGTATAATTATAAATTTTAATTTGTTGTTTGTGTAAGGACTGATTAATTAAATTTACACATCTTTTATTACAGAATAGAAAACTCTTCCTATATCTATTGTAAAATAAACATGAATAACTGTTTTTGTTGTAATTCTAATTAATAGTTTAATAAAGTGATATTGTGGTTTCTTTTATACTTTTCTATTTCATGCTGTTATAATAAATGTATTTGTATTTTTATTTCATTTGTGACGTATTTTATTTTATACAATGACCTGTTGTAATTTTAGTTTGATATAGGTTAGAAGAATCTATATTTCGCTATTTGTTCTTTCCGATTTGACCTATATTAACCGCAATACAAATAGAACATTTGACTGAGTAGACTCCAGTTTTCGATCTCTAAAGTAAGTTTAAGTTTTTTTTTGTGATGGCTTTGAATATAAGTTAGACATTATTCAGGCTTAGTTTACCACCTCTCCATATGCAAAGAACATTATCGGCGGTTGAGATCAATGATAATGTACTGTTGTTCTGCGTGATCAAGGACAGGTCCATTTCCATTGATAAACCGTTTTTAACCATTTTTCATTAATTTTTCATTAAAAGTCCAATAGTTTCGTTTCATAATGTTTTGAGATTATGTTGTACCGATATATTTTTTCATTATCGTTATGATTGTATTGTTTTAATAAAGGGCTGTTTTTTATCTCATTAATAAAAAAACGAAAAAATGTAAATTATACGTTTGTCAAAAGTTTTAAAAGCATGATGGGGCGAATGAGATAGTCCTTCTTATGCAATTTAGGAAATACATAAAGTTGGAGTAGGTTAATGGAAATAAAACAATAATGGTGTGGACTCAACTTAAAGCCTCTTTACATTGATTAACAACACATTTTGTTCTGGCTACCATTGTATTCAAGAGGATTTATAGAGTTGAATATAATTCTTGTCGTACAGAAATTTCAAGTTTTGTGAAGGTATGATGGTTCGTCAGACTTTTTTTATCGTTTTGTCGTTTTGTGTCTCACGGAACTGGTACATTAGAAATTTCTCATGTTCTACTATTTCTGGAAACTTGATATTTTGGAACTAGAATTTACTCGATCTGAGCTCTTCAGCTAAAATATTCTCAACTTAACTGTCATGTTTGCTCACCGGAGGTCAGTATCAACTTGGCTATTTTAAATGGAATAATATAATTTTTTATTTTATTTTTGGTTTCTACGTATCAAAATACATCATTTTTGATAATGTTTTGCTATAGCTAAATATCACCATTTTTGATTTTACAATTTTTTTTGTGATTTTCGCGGTTACGTTTAAAATTGAATATCTCGGTTATTATTGAAACTAGAAGTTTCATGGAAAGCTGGTTAATCGACGGTAAGAACCATTTGAGTGATTTTCCATTGAGTGTCCATCTTGCTCCTTGGCTATACCGTACTGATGAGGACTAATAGTCAGAAACACGTGTATACGGTTGCTTCTTCGATCTTCGATCTTCGTATGACGGAATTGCCCAACAAATACCTTTCTCCTTAGAAGTTTCATGATTGGTGGTCCAAAACTAGAAACATAACCAAATAAGACGATGTTTAGCTTATCATGATATCTTACACAGGGTGTTCAAAATTTACAACACAATAATTGAATTTTCAAACATAAAAAACTATTTTGTTTCAAATGGAATACCCTGTATACCGATACGCCATTCGATAGGAAATCTTCTTCCCTATCAATCAATATTAGGGTTCCCTATATCTATCTTTAATAGTTTTTGAGATATTGTCAGTATAATAGAATGCAAACTAAATACAAAACGATTTAGTCTTCATTTATAGGAATAAGTTTATAGGAAAACAACTTTTGAACAGCAGGAAATCAGAAAAATATTGAAAAGGTTTGTTAAAACTAAATTAATCTATTTGGGCTATCTAACTTAAATTAAAACTTAATTATGTTGTTCGAAACGTTCTGCTCCAAACATTTAAAAACTCTTCGCTGTACTTCTGTCATCGTCGTTCTTCGGATTTCTTATCGCTGAAGTCCATTAATGGCAGCTACTAATCTGTTAGTCAATTCTTCTCGAGTATTAATTGGTGTGGAATAGACCTGACTTTTCACATGACCCCAGGAAGAAAAGTGTAATGGTGTTAAATCTGGTGAGCTTGGGGGCCACCGCCAGGATCCCCTATTTCCGAACCACCTATCGTCAAACATCTGATTAAGTTCAATGGATACCACATGCGAAGATTGCGCCGGTGCGCCGTCCATTTGATAAAAGCAGTCGCGTAAAATATTGAGGGGAAGAGTTTCGCAAAAATTGTTCACACATCCACGCAAAATTTCTAAATATCTATCACTATTTAAATTTTCGTTGTAAATTTCGTATCTAATTTCGTCCCCCATTATTAAATGGGAGTTTTCAAAATAGATTTAAAGAAAAAGTGACAATATCTCAAAAATGGTGATATTTAGCTATGGGGAAACATTATCAAAAATGATGTATTTTCATACGTAGAAACCAAAAATAAAATTTAAATTATAACATTCCATTTAAAATAACAAAGTTCATACCGACTTCCGGTGACCGGACGTGACAGTTAAATTGACCATATTTTAGGTGAAGAGCTCAGATCGAGTAAATTCTAATTCCATAATTTTCATTTTTCAGAAATAGTAGAACATGAGAAACTTCTAATGTACCAGTTCCGTGAGACAGCCTGTATATCGGGCATTCCATTTCAAGGAAACTGTATATTTTTTCACCACGCCTAAATACCACAATATAAATGAAACCTTTGCATTATAGAGCTTTTTTTTGTATAAGATAACGGAAATATCAACCATTGCGACTCTAATACCCCCTTGTACAAAATTAAAATGTGTTCGTAATTTTAGTTTTTGCAAATACACCTGCATTATAGTTTAATGTAACGTCGATTAAATTAAATTAAATATGTACTGGTCTTGAATGTATGCAAACGAAAACTTATTTACGTTATCTTGAGGAGATCATCAGCTCTAGCACGGCTTTTGTTCTATTTTCCAGGTTCCTCGACAGGAACGCCTTCGTCTACGGCCTCCTAATTCCATCTTCAATTTTGGCAACGGCCACACTATCCTATCTGCTGAGGTCCGCTCTGGTTGCCCGGTACGTGATTAGCATGCAAGTAGACAAGCGCGTACGTGACAAGATGCGAAGGAAGAGGACCCTGCAAATTGTCCTTTTCACGAAGGTGAGTGCTCTCCAGTACACAGGTGGAATACGCTTAGGCAAATAGCTGTCCTAAATACGCCATTGCAATCTCCCCATTGGACGCGAACGTTGCTTGAGATAGGAAAAACCCCTGTTAAGGATCTGAAAGTCGCTGCTGGAGTGTTTGTTTTGCTCATTTTTGTGGGAGAAGTGGAGAGCGAGGATGTGTGATAAATTGAAAAGAGGCAAATCGCATAGGGAGGCTTTGTGAAGAAGGGATGGAACGGAAAAGGTAATGGGTCTCGGTTTAAGAATGACTTGACATTTCGAAAGCTTCGGGCAAAATGTGACGTATTAAGAAAGGCATTCTCGGGAAGTTTTCTTATGTAATGCTGCGTTGAAATTTTAATTTAGCAACGAATGCAAAAATTAAATTATTTGATTATTTATTCTGCTTCTATTTTACGTTTATTACTATAATAATAAATAATGATAAGAAATATTAATCATTATTTGAAAGTTAAAGCAAGTAGCAATCCAAATATATAAAATAAAGTACATTTAAAAAAATTAAAACTAACTAAATAACTATGCGTTTGCCACTTGCGACATGAAACACCCCGTATATATTTGATTATAATTAGTTTGTTAGTACTAATCCGTTATTTATACAGCCTGCTGCAAATGTAATAGGAAGACACATATTGGTATTTAGTGAAGTGCAACCATCATCAGAGTATTGGCATATCTGCATAATATGTATCATATTATTTTGTTTTATTATTATTATGTACTTTGACGCGTAAAGGACCCCTAGGTCTGGAAAGAGGCGGCGAGGAATGCACTGAAATAGATGGGATTATTTAAATAATAATAATAATTACGGCTACAAAAAATAAAAATTATAAAATATTTAAAAATGAATATTTATGAATAATAAAAATGAACCCCATTCAAAAATTCAATAAATCAGAGTAGTAATGTTTAAATTATTAATTCGCTGGAACAATGTGATCAATTAATTATTAGATTGAAAATCGTAGCCTTTTTGTGGTAAAATGCGAAAACCCACGAACGTACACATTGTGCGTGGATTTTAGGGGTGCCAGGGTCTAATAAAATTTGCGGAAGCCATAGAATATTCAACTCCAACACTTTTCGCGTCGGATCATTATTATTATTATCACGTATGGGCAACTTTCTTGGATTTGTTTCCTTTATTTTCTATTTCCCAAATTTTACTGTAGTTACTTTTACTTTTTTTTTGTTAAATCGTTACCTAAGTTTATATTTTCTGAACCGGTTACAACAACACATTTTTGACAACGGTTTTATTTTTTTAATAATGTCTGGCATTTTTTCAGAGAGGACAAACTGTAATTTAAACTTGTTATTTGCGTTTTCTTGAAAACTGTGCATTTATTTAAGTAAGTTGTTGCTTTGTAAAACTAACAGTTAAATCACACTTTTTACTCATATGGTTCAAAGCTAATGTCAAACTGCAGTGCAACACTGCGGGCAGCATGCGGCCCTCAAGCACCTACAGTGGGTTCCGCGAAGACAGTATTGAAATAAAATCAAATTTAAAAAAAAGATAAAAGTATTTATAACTATTTCTTTAATTTTAATTTTACATGGATTTTTGGTATTTGAACACTAGTTATTACTTATTAGGGAGATGAACAGTAATCATTTTTGTTTGGATATTCCTACATTAACATCATGGGTTCTTGATGTAGGAGCCGACCGTAAAAATTCCAGCCGATACACTTAGTGCATGAAATGTGTGTAAAGACTGTAAAGGTACAGATTACAAAGAAGATGCGCTCTGGATGTTTGGGCGCAGCCGGTCTTTAACCCCCTTAATTGTTTTTTTTTTATTAAATTTTTAAAATTATTTATATTATTATTATAAAATATTAAAAGAATATTTCGAAAAATTCAAATTTTTAATCAGTTATGAAATAAATATTTGTGCCTTACCAGGTTCTGTCCGATACCTTTTGCAACAAAACTTATTTATTTTTTTACTTTATCATACGCAGTATGTAAAGTATTGTAATCGTGCCAAAAAAAATTTTTGAGTTTTTAGCGGAAATATGTCTTTTTGGGTCCCCTGAACATTTTTGACCAAGGTACAAAAAATGTCTGTGTGTGTGTGTGTGTACCCGTTTTTTGTGACGACGATTCCGGAGAAACTACTAAAGGTATCGAGACTAAACTTCATATTTAGAAGTTTCATGACCAAACTTAGAGCTGAAAAGCTTTCTGTTGACAATGGTCCAAAGGAACTGGAGGTTTAGTCTTAGCATTGTGGAAAGATTTTGCAAATAAGCCGCCATTTCTGGAATTTCCTCGAAATCGTTAAATAATAAATTGAAGAAGAGGAAATTCTGAATAATTTATGTCTATGACATTTTTTGGTACAATCAATAGTTTAGCTGCATGAGCAAATTCTATTTCATCGAGATCGGTCATACTGCATTAAAACTGGTAGCCAGGATTTGTCAGATTTTTTGATTCTAATGACAGTAGGTAGTGTCAAACGCTAATGTTTTGACAATACCTACTGTCAATAATATAAGCTGCGTTCGGATGTTGTACACCGTTACAGTTTTTACACCCAATAACACGTAAGTGTCATTTGGACGGTGTACCCGGTGTCAACGGAGTACAACATCCGAACGCAGCTTTAATCGACATATCTGTCTAGTTCTACTAATTTTATTTTAATGCTGTCATGGCCGATCTCGATCAAATGGAATCTCATACAGCTAAACCATTAATTTTATATATAATATGATAAAGTCATGTGCCTGGCCACATCAGATTTTTTGTTTCTATCTACGAACCCACTATATTTTGGAAAGTATTTAATTGAAAAAATAAAATAAACTACGGGAGTCTTGTAATTGTCTGTAATATTTCACACACATTTCATGCTGTAAGTATGTATATCGGCTGGAACAAATCGTCATAATAACTGCCGTCTCTCGTTTTGGAAGTATTGGCCCCTGAGTACTCGATTTTAGCATTTTTAAATTAAAGCCTTTCCGATTTTATTTTTTCTCCTAAACCGCTTACCACAAAAAGGTAAATTTTTGTTCAGGTTGTATTTAGAGTCTCGTCTATCAACTGGCGTGTTTCTTCTTCAGTTTCTATTTAATAAAGGTTATGAACAAGATTTTGATGGAAGCGGATATCTCAGTAACGAATGTTAGCACGACAACTGTTAGCATGCAAATCATTTAAATCATACAACCTACGTAGAAATGATTCAGGATATGACACACTTTATTTAGTTTTTTGTTCAGTAGTTTTAGAGTTATGAGCCTTCAAATTCAGGAGACAATACTATCGAAACGATAGATGGCAGTTAGAGCAACTCTTTCTGGCGGGGTTAAATAACATACATCTTGTAAGTCAAATTAACGGAACATGGATTTTAAAAGTTGCATTTATGGATGTGATCAGTTTTCGGAACTTTTTTTTTGCTGAATACGAAGTGTCTAAAGTTCTAAAGTATCGTGTCAGATTTTTGTGTCCTAGAAACTGCAAAAAGCTGGAATTTTATTCGCAATTGTAAAAAACACGGTCTTTTATTAAACACTGCTCATTACCCAGTAGTGGGTTTTTGCCGCGACTATTACACATACGACTTGTTATGGAACTGCTGATTTTCATCAGCGGTAGTTGAAATTTGCTAATTGGTGCTTAGGTTTAAACTTAATACTTTTTTGTCTTATATACTGTGTGTCCCACTGAAAAGTGTAACACCCTTTTCAATCATTTTCAGTTTTTATCACAAAACTGCACTAGTAAATTCAATATTTTGTGTAAATCAAAAAGTCGGAGAATTGTTAAAAACTTCAAACTTTCTTAACATATCTACGTAAATGTCATTTGAATAATTCATTTTGAATTTTTGTAATGCATATGACAAAAGGAAGCTACGTTTAAATGGGATTCCATTACTTTTTCGACACCTGTGTAACAATAGCAGAACAAACCTCATTTCAGGGAAAACTGTAAACATGTTTTCTTGACCTAAAAATTCTGGCTACGCCACTGCTGTGTGATGTGCTCATCCGCCAGTTCATGCACAAAATCAGTTCACCGGTTGGTTGCTCGACGAATAATAATCCTCTAATCTTCGGTGGAAACGCGAGTGCAGTACATAAACAACAATACCCCTCACTTTATATCGTATAATTCGTTTTATTTCGGCACGCTTTTATCTAAATAAATGCCTGGAATATCTGTAATCTGCTGTCGGCGAGGCGTGTACTTATTCTGTAATGTACTGTGAAGAAACACCCCTAAAATGCGATACAGCCCCATCCGACCACCATTTTTATTACGCCACTTCCATTCGCAGCCATTAGCGGCGCAGTTTTTCAATTAAATTAAGGCAGACCTCCGCCACAACATCAGCAACTGAGGCGCGTTATTGCAATTTTATACAATGGCGAAATTAGAATTTTATTCGCAACCGTGAAATAAATAAGGGTGGTAATTTCGGACGTTGGTCGGTCTGAAAATCCCAGCCGCACACAAACTAATTGTTTCCGAGCTAATAAAGCAACTGGCACCTCCAACATCCGCACGCGCGTTGCTTTACAGTTACTTTTTTGTTATTTTATTAATGCAATCGGATTTTGGTTTTATGATTACACATTGAGCGCGTAAAGTATGGAAACATGACAAAATCTCAAGAACGGTTTGCTATTTCAAAAAATCCTCGAACACGTCGATTTATACACCTTATGATATCAAATTAATTTTTTTACCTTCAATTGTTTTTAACGGGTGACGTCATCGACATTTTTTTTAAATGACAACCCTATACTTTTTTAATGAATTTGACAAGAGAAAAGACTAACCAACAACCGTTGTAAACATATTGGTACATCACGCTATGTGACCCACGTCATAGGTACTGCCGTTTACTTCTTCTATTTATAATGCTAGTAGACAAAAAATTCAGATCTCTTGGACGACTTCCGGTATGACTTCCGTCTTTTTCGGAAATAACGTCATTAGTGAAATTTTAAATAGCACCCTTATTTATTTGAGTGATATTTTCAATCAGGATGACATACCTTATCTAATGTACAAATAATAATTAATTTACAAAATTAGTAATTCCTTGTTGTTTATTTAATTTATTTTTTTAATTAAATGTTACTACGCTTGTTACAGTAGTATATCAAAAACATCTAGAAATTGACAAAAACCTTTATTACTTAGGTCTTAAAATTAACAAAGAAAAAATTGATAACAAAAAATAATAACAATAACAAAATAAACCGATCAAATTTAAAACAATGTGTTCGTGTCAATGGTTCAGAATCCTCATAAATCAACTAGAGTAGTTGCAGTAGAAAATATAATAATGTGTAGTTATCAATTTTTTCTTTGTTAATTTCAACACCTAAGTAATAAAGGTTTTTGTTAATTTTTAGATGTTTTTGATATAATAATAAAGTCTGTAACAGAAAATGTCAAAATATACAGGGTGTTCTATTTCAAACTCAAAGTTGGAGATTTGGTCACATTTATTTCATAACCGTTATTTGTCTTTTACTCGAAAATTTTATTATGTAAGGCAATAAAATTATTATGCTACCATTAAGACAATTAAAAGATCTGTCAAAAACATTTAAAAAAATATAGGGTTGTCGTTTAAAAAAATATCGATGACGTCATCCGTTAAAAACAATTGAAGGTAAAAAAATTAATTTCATATCATAAGGTGTATTCTGATAATTATAAATCGACGTGTTCAACGATTTTTTAAAACAGCAAACCATTCTTGAGATTTTGTCATTCTTCAATACTTTACGCGCTCACTGTATAGTGTGTATCAGCCAAATGGAATAAGTTCGATAATAAATAAATGGGGGCGTGTTTGAAAAAACTCTCGGACACGTCGATTTGTATTTGTAGTTGCGCACTTTTTTCAGTAAAAACTTTTTATCTCGTGGCCAATACTAACATTCTTATTTTAAATGGAACACCCTGTATATTATTCAATTTTTGGATTCCTCTGTAAATTCTGGACATATTTTATGTACAATGTCCTATACCTATCTTCAACTGTTCCAGATTTATTTCCAAAATTAACATAAAAAAGTAAAATTATTTGATTAAAGAAATTGGATAGAAAAAAAAATTAATAAATAATACTGTTTATTTCTTGATAACATAAAACACACAAAAAAGTGAATGCTAATGTAGGAAATGTTCAAAATGCTCGCCGCGGACTTATTGGCAACATCCTAGCCTTAAATAAAAATTTCTTCGGACGTTAATCAACATCTCAGGCGTAACCGATCTAATCGCAAGCGTTATTTCTCTTCTTAAGTCAGCTAAGACGAGGGGTTTAGTTTAGTATACAATACTTTTGACATATCCCCATAAGAAGTCATCTAATGGCGTCAGATCAGGGGATCGTGCTGGCCATTCAATCGATCCTCGCCTGCCTATCCACCGATTGGTAAACATTCGGTTGAGGTACTGCCGGACATTGATTCGGTAATGGGGCGGTGCTCCATCTTGCTGAAACCATATCATATTCGCTGGAACTTGTGGGTTTGCTGGATCAGGATATATATTTGTCAAAGTTGGCAAGACATTATTTTGGAGCAGTACTAAATAATTATTGCCATCCAAATTGCCATCAATAAAAAAGGGACCTACGATATTATCTCCAACAATTCCTGCCCAAACATTAACCTTTTCAGGGTATTGCGTATGTTCTTCTCTCATCCAGTGTGGATTTTCCCTAGACCAATAGCGGCAATTTTGACGATTAGCATGACAGTGAAGCGTAAAGGTGCACTCATCAGAAAGCAAAACATGCTCTAATTGGATGACATTGTTATCTAACATTGCCATCATTTCTTCGCAAAAATACGTTCTCCTATCAAAGTCATCTTCCATGAGCTCGTGAATTGGTATCATTTTATAGGGTTGCATTTTATTTTCTTTTAATGTTCTAAAAATCGTTGAATGACTAACATCGAACGTTGTGGCTGCTTGTCGAGTAGAAGTATGTGGGTTTTCCTCAAACTCAAGCATAATATCCAATTTGGTATCGTTACTTGTTGCATTGCCAGCTGATTTTATTACATGTCCAAGCTCGCGAAACTGCTTCTCTATTTTACAAATTGTCCCTTGGGATATAGGCGGCAAATTTGGAAATTTTGCTTGAAATAACCTAGCAACTTCCATTTGTGTCCGTGTATTATCTCCATAACCAATCATTTGTAGAATGGTTATTTTGTGCATTTCTGTTAAATGAACCATTTTTATGATGTACAGTTAATGAAATTCAAAAGACTATAACCATAACTATAACACTGACAGCTCCTGTCATGCAGTTAGACAAGGCTAGGGCAGCTTGGTTTTTATTTCATCAGTACATAAAAAGAACACTGAAATGGTTTTTGCTTACTTTATCGTTATCAATACCTAAATGTTAAATAAGTATTGAGTGTGTTGTATCGAATTTCTGTAATCAACTAACTTTACTTTTTAATGTTAATTTTTGAAATAAATCTGAAAACACTTAATTTTTCCGAAACAATTGAAGATACGTATAGGACATTGTACATAAAATATGCCTAGAAATTACTGAGGAATCCAAAAATTGAATAATATACAGGGTGTTCCATTTAAAATAAGAAAGTTAGTATTGGCCATTCTTACACGAGACACCTTGTATAAACAGTTTTTACTGAAAAAAATGCGCAACCACAAATACAAATCGAAGTGTCCGAGCGTTTTTTCAAACACGCCCCCATTTATTTATTATCGAATTTATTCCATTTGGCTGATACACACTGTATAGAGAACATTAATAAATTTTAGTTTTGAGTAGATACTCAATACTCACCGAAAGAAAGAGTATTGAGTATCTATCTACTCAGTCCTCAAAAATAAAAAGAAATGACTATTGGGTAATCTACTCAGTACGCTACTCAAGAGTAGAATTTGGCCCACACTGCTCTCTCCACACGACTGTAGGCATCAGCAATAAAGAAACAACAAGAAAACTCTAAACAGCTCTTGGTCATTTTCAATTCTGGACAAAGAAAAAAGGATATAATTGAACTAACCCAAATCAGTATAATATGTTGACTTCACCAACAAGAAAATACAACACATCCCGGCTACTATTAATAACCAAATAGTGCCGTACGAAAACACAGCCAAATATCTCGGCATTACATTTGACGCCAGGTTCCGCTGAAAAGCCCATGTCAAAAAGAAAAGCGAGGAACTAGGAATTCGATACATATACATACATGTGAGCGCGTAAAGTATGGAAACATTACAAAATCTCAAGAACGGTTTTAATTAATTTTTAACAAATTAATTTTTCTACCTTCAATTGTTTTTAACAGATGGCGTCATCGACATTTTTTTTAAATGACAATCCTATATTTGTTTAATGAATTTGACAGATCTTTTAATTGTCTTAATGGTAGCATAATATTTGTATGGCCTTACATCAGAAAATTTTCGAGAGAAAGACAATTGAAGGTTATGAAATAAATGCGACAAAATCTCCGGAACGGCTCGACCGAATTTAACGAAATTTTGGAATTAAGTATTTTACAACCATGTGAAGTCACTGGCGCTATTAACGTTGATGCAACGTTTATAATTTCTGAGATATAACCTCAAACTTTTGAATTTGCAATGGAACACCCTGTATATTTTGACATTGTCTGTTACAGTCTTCCAAGGTCTATTCAATGTTACAACGCTTGTATCAACGTATTATATCAAAAACATCTAGAAACTGACAAAAACCTTTATTACTTCAGGTCTAAAAATTAACAAAGAAAAATTGATAACAAAAAATAACAACAAAAAAATAAACCGAAAACTTAAAACAATGTGTTCTTGTCAATGGTTGAGAATCAATTTTTTCTTTGTTAATTTTTAAACCTAAGTAATAAAGGTTTTTTTTACTTTCTAGAAGTTGTTGAATAATGAAGACTAACAGCAAATGTCAAAATATACAGGGTGTTCTATTTCAAATTCAAAAGTATGAAGTTATATTTTAGAAACTGTAAACGTTGCATCAACGATAATAACGCCAGTGGCTTCAATGGCTGCAAAATACTTAATTCCAAAATTTCGTTAAATTCGGTCGAGCCGTTCCGGAGAGTTTGTCACTTTATTTCATGACGTCATCTGTTAAAACCAATTGAAGGTAAAAAAATTAATTTGATATCAGAAGGTGATTTTGATAATTATAAATCGACGTGTTCGAAGATTTTTAAAAATACCAAACCGTTCTTGAGATTTTGTCGTGTTTCCATACTTTACGCGCTCACTGTATGTATTTGTCACAAATAAAGACTTCATCACGTGAACATTATGGCCATCCAGCTCCTCGACAACACCGGATTGATTAGAAGACGCATGGGAAGTGTAAATGTGATAGTAACATAAATATAGTATATATTTACTAGTAAAATAAGTTAGAATTAAATTACTCATTAGTCAATGATTACTAGATTGTAATGCATTTACTGAATAAGCAAGCACTTCTAACAACCTTTCCAAATAACATTTCTTGGTAATAATAAAAGCAATTTTTGATAAATGGATAATAAAAATGTTTCCCAAAAATGTTGCCGACTTTAGGAAGTCACTTGTCAATTTGTGTTTTGTGAGAAAACCTCTTTTTATTATGTGTTTCATAATAATTCTGTCTAGTAAAGAATATCACTTGCATCAACGATATAATTTACTAAATACGAAGCATAGTGATATACTTCATCGTTAAACGGTAAAGAAATATACGATATTTCATTTTATCGTAATATAGTTACCAAACAGGTGAAATCCACGTTTTCTATTCAAGGGGTGTCGTCGTAATACCTCTATTCAGGGGTTTAACTTTTTTACCTCGTCCTGTTTGACTAAATCTTCAAGCGCCTGCTTTCCACTTTTCGATTTCCAGATTGTACGTGACGTTCTATTACAAGTGGAGATTATCAATTTAAAACGAAATGCTTTCATCAGCGGCATACCGCGTTGACATAGACTGTATTAATAATAATTTCTTTGTCTAATTCGAACGTACCAATTTAATGGTCAAAATCGCAGACACAGAAAATTTACTTTGCTATATTTCTCGAAAAATTTTAAATAAATACCAAAAAGGGCCAAACCGACGCAATTGAAGTAAAGCTAACTAAACAATTTTCCAATCTTTGTTGTTCGGCAATCTTTGACCGATTTTCATTATTTTATCTACGACCGTATGTATAAATGTCCCTTACGTCACGGACTGCTTCACTTATATATCGCTTATAACAAACATGTGCTTTTGGTTGTGCTTTTGTGTTTTTAACGCACGACAATGTCATCACATCACAAATGTAGATCCATATTTTCATATTTGATTATAATTTCTCTCTTCTCACACCAGTTTAAATGCAGTTCCCCACTGTTGAAATAGATGTCGCGCGAATAACTAGCAATAGATAAAATACATTTTTGTTGAACTGTCAAATATTCTAACCTAACTTAATCAGTGATGTTAAATACCCAGGTATTTATTATCAATGGTAAATACCTCAGGTAAATGCCCGGGTATTTACCCAAAGTGGGTATTTATAGGGGTATTTATAAACATAATATTGTTATTAAAAATAGCAGTAAAAGGAAATACTTAAATATTAAATAAAGGTTTTTCTTTTATCACAAAATCAAAGGGTATTCTCTTATCAGAAAATAAAGGTTATTCCTATAAAAATAAAAACATTTTTAAAACAAAGAATCATCACAACAAAGTGTCATCTGACGATATATCAAGTGCAGACATTTCCTTGTCATCATCGTCCATTCAATCGTGTGAAACTTCCATATTTTCTGATTCTGTTATCGAAGAAGGTTTAGCAGATACTTATGATTAAATGTTAAGTATGTCAACTTAGCGGCTTTTGTAAGTTGTTAATCAATTTCTTATTTTGCTATGAACCCAACTAAATGTACTGAATGTTCTTATATAACTCAAATATTTTACATTATTTGTAATCAAGAGTACATATCTACAGTGTCCCATTTTTTCCAGATAGTAAATGCCGCACTGATGAAAAGTTTTATATGGACCTATTTGTTTTATTTATTCCTTAAAAAATTACAACCGTTTGAAATAATTGTGAATTAATTGCAAAACTGTAAATTAAATAACTTAACTTCTTTAGGAATTGATAAACCCAATAAGTCGGCATGAATGAAACTTTATACTTAGAATTACAATTACTTGCAGAGAAATAAATGTCTAAAGTTTCATATGTATTTTGTTTTCGATCAGTTGTTTATTTAGTTTATTCTTAACATTTTGAATTTTATACTTAAATTTATTTACTTTTAATTTTGTTACGAGTATTGATTGTGCTCTTTCTTAGCCCGGGTTGTACCAACTCTGGTAACCGGCCGATCAGTTGATCATTTCGTTAGCAGGCCAAATTTACATGCAAAAATGGCGCTAACCAAATGGTCAACGTGATCAACCGACCACCAGTGTTGGTACAACCCGGCCATTAGCATTATTTAATATGTAGTTTATTGTTTATTTTTCCTTATTTAGTTAACATTTCAAGCGACTGTTACGTTGCGTTGAGAAAACACTTAGGTCCCTATGAAAATTTATACTCAGAATGACATTTACTATCTAAAAATTGTTCTTGCGGGAAAAAAATGTTACACCCTGTATAAATATCTCTGAAATGTTGTTAAATGGTGTTTCAAGGATAAAAAGGATAAATACCCAAAAGTTAGGTATTTACCCTAAGTAGGGGTAAATACCAGGGTAAATACCTATTTTATAAGTTCCCACCCGCCGAGTATTTACCCGGCCCACATCACTGAACCTAAAACATCTACTTCTGTCGCAATATTTCTCATTTTTTTAAAGTAAGTGATTGGATCTGTAATTGTCGGTCGTAGGTACAATTATCTACAATACTCGAGCTGTAACGCATGCTCGTGAAAAATAACAACTTGCCGCTTTGCGGCTTGTATGTTATCTTTAGCACTCGTACGTAATATGCTAGTTACAGCTCTTGTAATGTAATATACTATTTCGGGACATTGTAAAGGAATTGAATTTCACATAGCTATGATTTTCTTTACATAATTTGTGACAGTTAACCAACCAACAACAGGTTTTTTTGTATACGTTCGAGAATACCTGTGTAGCAACTCAGAAGCTTGGGAAAGTTCTCAACTTTATTAGTTATTTGATGCATTTCATTATCTGTTTTACTAGTTAGGTAGTTTTACATGATTTATTTTGGATGTTGACTATTAAGCCTAGTTTAGACCAGAGCAAAATCGGGCAATATGTAGCATGCGTAAGATGATCATTTTTCACATTTTTTCCGCGTCCGCGGATTTTCTTGTGATGTTTTTCAAAATTTTTCTTGGATTAAAGGGTTCACAAGTACGTGGTACTCGTTTTCACCTTCAGTTTTTCTAATGGAATGGTGTATATTTTTGAATTCTTTGGAAAATTTTAGGGCATGAAGTGCTGAACTTCCTCTATACTTTACAGTTTTTGAGTTTTTGCTTTATTTGTCTAAAAAGCATAATCTTAACCAAATTTATCAAACAATTTCCATTCCAAGATAAAAAATTCTTATTGGAATACCGTGTACATGGTTTCATTTTTTAAATCTCTCGTTTATACCGACAGGTATACAAACGACGTAAAAATTTGTTTTGTTAACAGTGTATTTTTGCACAATAGTATATAATAGTATATTTTATAAAAAAAATGATCGTATAAAAAATTCTTAGCATTAATCTTAGAATTAAAATATGTAATAATATATAGGGTGTTCTATTTAAAATCAGGAAATGTTACCAAATTTCTATAATAAAATGAGCACCCTGTATATTGAAAATATATTGTAAAGATACCTTGTTTAAAACCAAAACACTTTTGTTTGAACAATTTTTGGAAATTTCTTACGGTTACAGAATTATTTAGGTGTTCCGGTAATTTTGGCTAACCCTGTATAGTTCTTTTGGTATTTGGAAAATATCTACATTCCAAAAATTTAACTATATCAAGGGTGCCCTAATAAGAGAATGTGAATTCTCAAAACGCAAATTGTTTGATATGTCCAGTCCAAAGTTACGAACTCGCTGTATGCAAACTAGTTTTCATGTGTCTTGAAATTGATAACTCCTTCCATTCCAAATAGAATTTTAGTTGATGTACTTTAGATACGTACAATCTATTATAATAGACTATAACTATAACTTAGGATAGAAATATCTTAGTACTTATTCTAGCATTCAGATAATTTACGTCAGTAGCGCCCATTATGTATTTGTTTTATGAACTCCATCATCTGCATTCTGTTGTACAGAAATCTTTGGTCCAACCAACTTCGCCCTGCAAATAATTTGATTGTCTATTCCACTACTATGTTCTCTGCTTTTTTGTACCTTTTGCGCAAGAACAAAACAGTACCTATGCTGAGGCTTAACAAATTATGTAACTATGTCAGATGATTTAGTAGTTTTATTTTAACTGTTTTTTTTGTTGTACAAAATAACAAAATTAACGCACAATAATTGCAACATTAATTTACCTTTAAAATTATATTTCAATTGTATATTTAGTAGTTCAATAATAACATGTATTAACACAACTCAAATTAGAAATGTGATATTTTTAATTATTTTTTTTAAGTTATTTTTTCGCCCCTCTGATTTGGACCCTTAAATCCAAAAAATAATTTGAACGTGAAGCGTTTATACAAATATGTACTCCTATTTACTATTTTGAAAGAACATGCCCTGAATAAATTGAGGTAGAAGCGAAAAGCGGCAGAAAAGATTAAAAATAGTACACCTAACACACCGGTATGTGAGTTTTGAAGTATGTAATTGGAGTTCCGTACCATCGTTAAAATGCAGGCAGTGCAAATAATTTTTACGGGGCTCTGCGTATCAGATATCATTGCTGTAATTCTTGTTGCGATGTCGGGTTATCGTTTTTTTTTATTATTTTATTGTATACCTTTATATGCACCGTCAGATGTTTCCCTAGTGCGCTGCAGTTTTGTATTGCAGCTGGATTTAAAATTAATACGTCAGCTCACAAATTGTAATTAGCAATCTGAATAAACATTCACTCGTATTCGCATGGAATATTTTTTATCCTATTTATGATTTCAAACTGTAGGCACTATATAATTGGTTCGATGTGAAATGGTAAAAATAAATTATGTTTCATAATACGGGGCATTTATAGCACTAAATTACATATAGCAAACAGTTTATATTAAAAAACTTCCTTTCAGTACTCATTAAACCTATTTGGGTATAAATGCTTTTTGTACAAATGTTGTTAGAAGCAAGGAAATTGAAAAAATTAATTACCTAATGATCTAATCAGCGTACAAGTCAAAGTCACTCAATAGACTACTTGAAGGAAGTACCCTGATTATTCGAGAAAAAATATTTTTCCGACACATTGATACCAAATTCTTGATATTTTGCTGATCATCGTAGCGTGAAAATGACGTTTAAGGGTACTTCCTTCAAGTAGTCCATTGAGTGACTTTGACTTGTACGCTGACTTTTATCACTAGGTCAATATTTTTTTTTGATTTCCTTGCTTTTAATGACATTTCTACACTAAGAATTTCAACAAAATATCAAGTATTTGGTATCATTGTAATCGGAAAGATGTTTTCTATGGAATAATCAGTGTGTGGCCATTGGGCACCCCTGAAAAAAATGACTTACTGGCCAAAAACCAATTCAAGCACGCTAGAGGGCGCCAGTAATGCAATGTCGGCTAAAATCGAGGGTGCCAAAATTTCAATGATGACGTCATTTCCGAAAAAAACGGAAGTCATATTAACCTCAAGACTATCCCAAGGAATGGCATTTGTTGTCTATTGTTGTCTATGGCGGTGGTCACCAGGTAAGTAAATTCCAAGGAATGGCATTTGTTGTCTATTGTTGTCTATGGCGGTGGTCACCAGGTAAGTAAATTCTGAAAAAAAAGATTATACCGAAAGATTAGACACGCTTGATATAGGATTAACATTTTCAGGAGAATGTACAGGAGCATCATATTTTAAGATAAAGAATTCAATAAACATGTCCAATTGGCCGTTTTCGATATATTTTTTTCAAAGAAAAATGTTTTATTTAAGTCCTCCCTTGTTTTTATGGGATTTTTCCAAAACTAGTATCCTAACTAATTTGGAAGGACACGCATGCAAAATGCGCCTTCATTCACTTTCTACATAAGGTACCGGGCGTGGCATCAGACGGCACATCTGGTCAGCTTGACATAAGACATATCTTGGCCATGGTCAAGTTTTAACTGGATGCTATTGCTTTTCTTATTATAAATTATGAAATCAGAATTACCAAACAAAATGAACCGTATTCAAACCCCACGGCAAGTCATATCCATTACTCATATGATATCTATCCCAAGAGTTCTTTAAACTATAATGATCACACAGCTTCCGATGGAGAATCTTTCCAATATCATATCCTACAATATTGCACCACAAATTCCAGTAGCTGTTGGATAGATCGCACGAAACTCGTGTTCTCGAGGCGCGAGTGCTCCAGGGTATTGGAGAGGGGTAGTGTGCGACGAAAATCCATTTACCGGTGCTGCTTTAATCTACTCTGGCATTTCAGATTTTTATTTTTAGTGTGCGATATTGCACCAGGTTTCGATAACCGACGAGCGGAGCTACTTAAAAAAGCCAATAAGGTGATATATAAATCCAATAAAATTACTGATGTGCCGTATGGCGTATACAGGCTACACCAAGAGTTTATAGTGGGCTATCATACGATTGTGCACGGTGTTCACATGTTAGTGATAATGTCAAATACCCGGTTATGATGATCTTTCTTTAAAACTTAGTTTTTTACAAATTCGTGTAACGACCTCGAAGAAATTTTCAAAATCTGTTAGTTTTTTACTTTAGGTGTGTTTTTTCTCAGCTCAGTAATGTGAATTGTACTAGTTTGAAATGCAATTTGTGCCAAACTTTGATTCGTCTGGCAGAGTATTCTACGCAAAAAAAAAGTGTGATTTCTGGTATCTTGAGTTTAATATGAAGTAACAAAATTCCTTACGTCGAACTAGGTTGCCATTTTAAAAGAAATTATACCGTAAAAGAAAACGTTGAAAACTACTAACACAGAAAAACAAACACTTGAATCAAAATAACAACTTTGCGACAAACACGTGCGCAGGAGCACGGTTTGCTATCGATGGTTCAAGAACACATTCAATAAATGGAACGAAATGTTGGTTCATGTGTTTCTCCAACAACTTAACTGCGAACTACTTACTCGCCGAAGTATTAACACATTCTCGCGAATTAAAGCTTTTTGTAGAGATTTATACCTTCATGGAAAGCTATTGAAACAAAGTAGGTTTTACGAGAGCGTATCAGAGTACGCCTAACAAATGTATTTGAAAATGTTTGAACAACAATAGCATGAACGTATAACTTCAATTTGAAATTCTGAAATGATTGAAAGTAGTTGGTCCAAAATTGATTTGTGAATGATTTTGTTGAGGAAATTTTGATTTAGCAACTGTTATTACTCTTAAACGATACGATTAACACCAAAAATAAATTTGCACAAAATTCTAAATATTTTGTGCTTGCCCGGTTGTCTTTATAAGCAGCGTTTTCTTAAAAGTTCACGTGAATTAAAATTTCTTGAAAACTGTTTTATAATTCATATGGGGGTGAAATATAATGCAATTTAACTCTACTATCACGTGATGTAATTGTATAAAAATACAATTTTATTGTTAGTTGGGAAATTAAGAATTACGATATTGTCCTTACAATTTTGCTTGCGTTCTAGGATTAATGTCATGACATGATAAAAGTTAACAAAATAATAAACTGGTCAGTACAGGTCAGAAATATCAGGATTTGCCGGTGGTCCTTAAATTTTAATCAAATTTAAAATTATAGTAAACTTTAGGAAGTATATAAGAGACAAAGTAGACTTGCGTTCACAGTTTACACATTGCAACGCTGGTTTCGGTGTTACAATCAGCAAATTGTAACACTGGTTTTAGTAACTTTTAGGTTTGTAACATTGGTGGCATTGGTATAACATGTCAAATGTAAAAGCGCATACATACATAACCATAATTGCTTGTGGAGTTTTCAAGGAAAAACTGTAACTGGGGTCTTTGAGCACGATATCGCTCAATTTTCATAGTTTTCTTAAAGAAGAAGAAGAATATAATCACATTTGTTGCTTTGTGTTGTAAGTTATTCGATCTTGTCGCATTAAAACAATAGCTTCTCAACAAAATCTCTGAAAAATTAAGTCGTGCATTATCCTTGTCAACTAAACATGAAATCCCTTTTTTAGATATAATACAAATACCTGAATAAAGAGTTAGAGAAACCTACACCATATCTTTGAGTTTTTCGACTTCAATTCCGGTATTGTATGTGCGCAATAACTTGCTAACTGAATAATAGTATATTATTATACAAGTTTTATAAGACGTCAAATTGGCGCACGAGTTGTTTTCAAATGGAACGAGTGCGCCAATACGTCTTATAAAACGAGTGTAATATACTATTTTTTCTACTTTGCGTCATTAATTTCATTTAAATTTAGAAATTGTGATTACTATATCGCGCTAAACTAGAATCTAGGGTATTTTGCGGGTACCATGTGGCAGCACTGTAGTAACTGTCAACTTCGTTAAGGATGGGATCGATGTGATAAATTCACGACAAAATCTAATTGTGAATAATTTTACTCAACTTTAGCCTACAAGTTTGAATAAATATTCAGCGAGGTCGCAACGATGATCATAATGGAGCTTGGGGCCACACTTTTAACCCTACTGTGATAAATACATGAAACTTAACCTAAAAAGTTAACAAGTTTAAAATAGTGGTTTCATAAGTATAATAATCAGAATAGAAGTGTTTGGCGGTGACTGATTAGTTACTTCGAAGAACAAGAACTTACTAAAGAATTGTTATAACGCTTAACGTTTAATAGCGGTGTCTACCTAATTCCGCTACGTAGCCGTTGCGGCTTATATATTTACAAGCACTTATAATTGAAACCCAATTCTCATTTCGGCAAAGTAGTTTATTAGAATAAATTATACTTAGTAAAATTACATGTGATGGAGGTAATACAAACACGTTGCACACAACCAGAACTAAGACGAAGTCGAAAGCGACGGACAAAAACGAATACGAATTGAACCGAGCATCCAAGCGTTCAAAATATTACCGCAAACTTATACGTTACATAAACTAAGAAATCCTCTACACTGTACTATAGCTTCTTACGTGTATGCTGATAAACTTTAGAAAATTTATTGCGCATATACAATCTCGCAGCAGTAATTAAAATCGTTCATATCTACGATGTAGGTTTGATCTTCACATAATACCTTAGTAAAGTAAATGTGGTCCTTGAATTATATCTGAAAAGGGGATTTGATGTTTAGTTAAAAAGAATGATAACGATCACTTTCCGAGTCGTAAAACATCACCGAAAACGTCATGCTGGCGTATTTTGATGAACACAGCAAAACTAAGAAAGCCCCAATCCTTTGGCCATACTATAGCAGGCTACACCCATGTTTAAATATGTATAGTATATTGATATTTCGCAGTTTATGCGATTGCAAGCGATTAAGAAGATGCAGTGTGTGGTTATGTTGGGTTATGTATTGTACGCTTGACATATGGCTTTTGATATCAATGTGTACCAATCTTAGACAAAAATGTTACTGTTTTCGGTAATACAATGTGTTAATTGTAACACCGAAAACAGTGTTACAATGTGTGCATTGTGAATGCAAAGTAGAAAGAAGCTATAGTACCTACATCAAAAGTGTTAGGGATTTCTTAGTTTATATAATCATAACGTTTTCGGTAACATTTTGAACAGAATTCTGCTCGCGCCAATAAAAATACCATATTCGTTTTTATCCGTCGCTTCCGACTTACTCTTAGTTCTAGTGGTGTGCAACTAATTTGTGTTTCCTCCATTCTTTGTAATTTTACTAGTATATTTTATATTTTAGTATATTTTATTCTAATAAACTACTTCTCTAAAATTTTAATTTGGTTTCTTTTAATTATATGTGAGTGTATTTGTATAACCTCCACGGCTACGTAGCGGTATCTGATACCGCTATTAAACGTTAACGGTTTCGCAGGTTGTTATGATAGTGGCCGTTGCAGGTTAATTAGTGTTGCACCAATCTCCATTGTGATCATAGTTGCGAGTTGCGACCCCGTTGAACTGATGTAAAAAAGGAAAAGTCCATAGAAGGGCGGCGCTTTGAGGTACTAATTGAGGGGCCTAGAAGTAAAAGGGTTTAAGTGCACTTTTTGTGGTTCTGAGATAATAAATAAGCTTTACATTAAAGTTGTATTTCAATATTTCAGAAATAAGTTTGGAAAACTGTATTTTTATTTTGATTTTATTCATTGTCATAAAAAGATTATAGCGAATAAAGGAGGTCTCTAAATTTTATTGTTTAACCTATTTTTTGCACAAATGTACTTGAAACATTATGTGGGTTTCAAAAATGTTGGTGGTAAAATGGTTCAAGTGCATTGACTGGATTAAAATGAACTTTATTAAAAAGAAATACAAATGACAAATTACCTAAAGAAAAGCATAACGCAATTTTTGTGTTCGTAATCGAAATATAATATTACGACGTCATCTTTATGAGTATTCCAATAAATCATATTTTTCCTGTGTTCTTTTCTTCCAGCTATTGTTACATCATGTTTTATATCTATATTAGTATAAAAAGCGTGATGGAGTGGTGGAATATATTCCAACAATGTGATTAGGTTTCTGTACTTATATTTTGATTGATGTTTTCTTCAAAGGCTTAGTATAGAAAACCGGAAAGACGAACGTCAAACTTTTGAGGTTTAATATTACTGTTTACACTATTCTTGTATCCAAACGCGTCTTTGGCTTTTATAACAAACAAAATGGCAAATTGCTCTCCAGTTTAAGTGTCATCGGTAACATTTTTAGGGTCCATTATTTCATAAAATTATCAAAAGGAGTAGGTAAACATCGTCTTTGGTCTTATTAGACACACAAAATTTAATTGCTTCTTATTACGATCCCAATCTGCACAATCTGACAAAAACTTGAGGAATTTGCCTTTTCTTTCTCAAATAAACCAAGACTGCGGTCACACTCCATATATGTATGTCCAGGTGCAAGGAACATAACCGATATAACTTAATCTCTGTTATATTGGTGACTTGATTACTCAAACTGAATAAATTTCAAAAGTTCTTATTTTCATTTTCACGTCTGAAGGAATTGCTGTATACAACAATCTTTAGTAAAATATACTTTAGTGGTTAATAAGGGTGACGGCAGTGCTTATTGCAAATCAAAACAAGTAACAATATTTTTTTAATATAGGTAGTAAATTTGAGTATTTTCACTGGTTCAACGTTTATAATTGAATTAAGAACTTTCTCTTTGTTCTTTTTGATTTCTCTTCAAGCATTGCACTTAATTACGTTGGTGGTCCTTTCGCTCGTTTGGTTGGGTGGGAGTAGACTTAAGTTGCAACCTAAAACTTTTAACACAGTACAGTTCTGTGTGTAACAAGTAACAACTGAAGAAGTAAGTCCTCTACCATGGGAGTTGGACAATTTCCATTCTCGCCTTACAGCCATTGAAAACCTAGCTCTTCGATATCCATCGGTTAATCATTTTGGGGCGTACATATCTTAAAAGACCAGAAATTTCTCAAAACTGTTTTTATGGTTACCAAACAATACTTTATTTTACAAAAAAAAAATGCAAAAACCTTTTGAGTCTTCCTTTTTTAGGTGTGACCGAAAAAGAAACACACTTTACTAACAGCCTCTTCCATTTCAGATTACCCTCCTCCTGATCGTCGTCATCATTCTCGGAGCGCTAACGAAACTGATTAGGTCTGACGGCCTTTGGATCACATACCACGTTGGTCAGGGTCTCCAAGGGATCTCGATAGCCATGCTGGTGACGTGCAATTGTCAAGTGCTGAAGCTGTACACGAGATCGTTCAGATCGAGGGGGCCGCGACAGGGTACGAGCACCTTCGGTAATATAGTACCGGGTGCACGGAGCCTGCTGGGAAAGAGCGGCGGTTCCATCTCGAAATCCACAAGTCTGCAGCTGCTTACGTGGGATCCCACACCTGATCCCGTCTAAATTTACGGCGGTCTCGGTTCGTACTATGTCGACGACTCACCGCCAACAGGGGTGGCGTCTGTCATTGTATAGCGAACGATACGAAACCGTCCGCCTTCTTGTACCCTTTGCAAAATATTCTAGCGATGACGGGAGTTATGATGTGTAAAAGCAGAAAGAAATCTGTCAGGGAGTAATTGGTATGTGGGATGCTGACCTTTGTGGCACAATACGGGGTTTATTGAAGACAATCCAATACTAATCAGTATACATGTTTTTTGTGTGCGCATCTTGGATGGCTTGAGATAGTACAAGAAAACAACATCCAAGGTCATGCTATTCATGTCAAATATTTATTTGAAATTGTATAGTGAAATAGTAGATTTTCAGTTGAAAATAGAAAAGCAAAAATGTGATCATTAGTACACAGGTTTGTTCGAAACTAAACTAAACTACTGTGACGAGATGCCTGTAATAAACGTAGCATAATGGTAAATTCATGAGGAAACCTTAAATTTAATGCTGCGTTTATTCGTGGCAACTAAACGTTAAAGAAGACCATAAACTTTAGTATCTATGCTTGATTACTTTTGTAAAATTGTTTTGTCCATTGAAGTGAGACACAACATATACAGGATGTCTTACGCAACTGATTGGAAGTTTCTGATGTACTATTTGTATATTAGCTATTTAGGCGCTAAATATGTTACTATGATGATTAGGGTGGGAGGACGACAAAATACAGGCCGAAGGAGATGGATGTCGCCAGTGGCGGATTACCATGATCATGTCAGACTGTGGACATCCCAGACCGCACATTTTCAAATTTCTAATGCCAAAGTTTTGTGCTGGTTTTGTGCTATTTTGTGCTGCAAACTAGGAGTTCTGTGGGGCTGTGGACATGCCAGCCCCCTTACTTCAAATTTGGAACTTTTTCTAATGCTAAAGTATTGTGCCAGTTTTGTGCTGTATTGTCACGCAAACCAGAAGTTTGGTAGTACATGCAAACGTAAAAATTTGTGTTAAACTCTTTAATATACGAATTTACACAGAGTATTAAAATTTGCAACGTTCTTTCAATAGATCAACAAGAGTCTGTCACTTCTAAGATATATGACAAATTTATGTGAAAAACTACATCGACACACACCTTACTTTCTTACTTTATAAACACTTTTCCAAGAATCGTCTTCACCTGGATTAATTATTAGTCGCTTCCAATTAAGTTTTCTATATACTGACGAGTTTTCAAGTAAGAACCATTTCCTTTGAATTTATAAACTATCTTCACGATGGCATGGTCAGCTTAGATCTTAGTTTCTTGGTTTCTAGACTCGCGATCTAAATTAAAATAAATGTATGTAAATTTAAAACTACGCCTTATTAAGAAAATGCATTATAAATTTGGACAAATTTTTCAAACATTTTCAACATTTTGGAATATTTGAAAAAGTCAATTTTGTCTTTGGAAATCTGTCCACATGCTAAACTTCAACTCGATTGGATTTTTGAGAGGGCTGTAAAATACCGATTACAAGATGTAAACGTTAAACAAATTGGCTATTTTAAAACATTAATTCAATATCAAATAAGTAATTAATTTGAATATTTCTTTGTTTGCGGAAATTATAGAAAAATGATAAACCATAAAAAAGCGACAACATATGTAAATATTATTTTATCTACGAGTCACATATAATAAGTTCATTGCATACGTATCTATGACTATATAATCCCCATCATGATACACGACAATGATTATAATGACACTATCGTTGTATAATAATGACAGTTTGTTCAAATAATGACTTCATTATTTGAACGAACTGTCATCATTATACAATGCTAGTGTCAAAGTCTGTCAAAACCTACGTGGATGCTAGTTATGTGACAGTTTGCCTCGCCATCATTGACAAATAGATTTACAATATTTGATATAAAATGGAATTTATGACTAGTAGATAAAACGAGAATTGACTCCCAGGGAGTCTACTCTTGTCATCTTTTTCAAGCGAATACGATACGTCTCGAATGGTTAGGTGAGATGGAGTGGAGATATCAGCGGTTGTCCTCTGTTTGGAACGTATCTATGAGCAAGTTTGCTTGTCGTTAAGAACAATAACGCACGCGCCACGCCCATACGTTCCAAACACCATGGCAAACGCCGATATCCCCACTCCATCTCACCTAACCATTCGAGACGTCTCGTATTCTCTTCAAAAAGATGACAAGAGTAGACTCCCAGAAGAGCTATAAATCTAATTTATAGAAATTTATTATCTATATTTTACATACTAATTAATATTTCTAATTTACTGACAAGCTACATGTGAGTCGTTCATTTCCAAACCCAGCCTCAGAGGTCTGAGAAACATTTTCAGGAAACGAGAAAAACCATAACACTGTGATTATGTTATGATATCCGCTCCAATTTTTGTTTAAAGTAGAAAATCATCTTAATATTTGGACAAATTTTTAGAATAATCGGTAGCCGCTTTTCATGAGGTTATTACCAAAAGTCGCAATCAGGGCTGCCAACATTAAAATATCCTTTATGAAATAAAAAAAAACACGAGTAATCAAACGATTTAAGTAAACAGAATTTTCTAAAAAGTGAACAAAAAGTTAAGACAACTTACAGATTTATAACTGGTTATGGTAAAAAAAAAAGTATGGTGTTTAGGTTATGATAGAAATGAGGCGAGTTTTGGCAAGAAATCATCGCTTAAATCAGGGCTGACCTTGGAACGAAATGAAGACACACATTTATAGCAGTTTCAGGAAAGAATGGAATGCACTATTGGATCACCTTGGATGATTTTCCATGGGAATACTCAATACATACTCATCTCAAAAAATCGTTAGGCGGTCTTTGGAAATAAACGACCCATGTAAGAACTACTTCCTTTGTATTTGATTCAATTGCTACTGATGACAGTTATCCCAATTCACCAAACTTCCATCTATCCCCAATACTGCCGTGTTAAGTATGGCGGTTGTATTGGCAAAATTCTTTTTACTTTTCCCGTTAAAATCATATGAAGGGATTATTTCTTCTTGATCAGTTAGAATATAGAAGAATATGACAAAGAATTAAAAAAGAGAATACAAAATAAAGTTTCATTATTATTATTTTATTAGCTTCCAATTTGTGTTGTCGAGCATTTGCTAATTTATTATTGTTGATAACAACTATTCTTTAGTGTTATTTTCTTTGTGTTTGTTATTAAAGGGGTCAGAAATATATTGGAACAAAAATATAATTTCGTAAACTTTACTTACAGTTGGGTACTAAATCTCCAATATTTCCTCCAAGGTAGACAATCAATATTTAATTTTTTTAATGCCGTTTCACTGTGATCATTTTTTGTGTGTCAGTTGATCTTTTTATATAGAAAGAAAATTCTGTTTAACTGATATAAAGCGTTGTTTAAAAGCAAATAGAACTAAAAAGCCTACGCTTTAGAAGAAAATTGTCACATGAAATCTGCACATGCAAAATTTCAACTCGATTGGACAAACAACATTTTTTTATGTATTTTTTTACATAAATGTATTTATTACCTTTCTAATAACCATTAAAAAATTATGTCGATGGCGTTGACATAATTTAATAGGTTTTATATGAACTTTTTTGCTTCGGATAACTATAATACGCAACCTGTTTATATTTGGCACACACAACGTAACACACTTATATTCTGACGGCGGTACATCAAAAACTTAATCTAAATCAGTTGTGTGAACCAAACACCTACTGTTTTGGGACTCTTGCATTAGACAAAGCAAACGTTATCATTGTCACTATGGGAAAATTTGGAAAATTAATTCTAGCTATGGAATTCACAAGCTAAAAAGTGAAAACTATTTCGAGTAGAAAAATCAGCAAGAACTTTGCAGATATCCATAATTAGGAATTATTTACTTATTTACCAGTAGAAGATTGTTCAACAAGACACTTACAATATCATTTATTAATATATGGTATCCGTTAAAATATGTAAGACAAGCATATTTATCGTGGATGTGATAATAGTTAAACATATTTTGCAAATGGTACATCGCAATTTAGCATAGTCATCAAAACATAGGTTTTCCAGTACATGTGTGTGCATCTGCGTTCCAAAAAAATCAACAAATAATATAAAACGCACAGCAACGCTAACATCGCTATTTGTTTAAAATAAACAAATTCAATAACAACATCAAGTAATTTAGGTCATATCTAGATGTTTAATGATCGATAGAATCGGCTAAGAAGAACAACAGAGTGTATCTTTGTTCCTTATATATCATGTACATAAATGTTTTATACATATCTGATTCCTGTATATAATATAATACTATTCTAATAAATGACTAAATAAATACATGTGAACAGTTAAAGTTGTAGTTTTTTTTTAAATTAATATAGGTACCATTATTATTATCTCTCTTTTCCCCAATAAAACAAGTCTACTGAATCGTACAATTCTTTCTCTCAAATTGCCAATTTTCCCTTCGGATGTTCTCAACTTGTTAGGGCTTCCTTCAATCGCACTGAAAGGATTCCGACAGGACGAAAACTGCTGGGACGACGAAATAATAAACGTATTACCTTCTCTCCTTTTCCCAATTTTATTTTATTTGGATTGGGTTCGACTTTATTTAATCAGGCTGGATTATGTTTCCAGATATATTATTATACGTGCCGAACTACTGCCGAACTGCTGTCGAACTTCTGTAGGGGCTAAGGGGAGGAATTCCGATAGAAAGGCTTTGTTACTTTGTATGACGAGTCTGTCAATGTTAAAAACGGTGCAAAATATTTTTTTAGAAGAATAAGGTAGAGAAAGAAGGAGAAATAAATATATTAATAACAACTAAATTGAACTTAGAAAATAAACTGCTTCCGGGTTATGCCGTGTGTCAAGATTTGTTAATGCTGACGTTTCGCGAACCATGTTGCTCGCTTCTTCAAAGCTAATTGAATACTCAATTAGAGGATTCAATTAGCTTTGAAGAAGCGAGCAACATGGTTCGCGAAACGTCAGCATTAACAAATCTTGACACACGGCATAACCCGGAAGCAGTTTATTTTCTAAATGATTCTGGCCGTGAAAGCCTACGTACTTACTTAAATTGAACTTAAAACATATTTTCCAAATTGCCACAAAAACTCTTTTCTATAAACGTGTTAAATGTTGTCCATTAGTTACTATTTGATCGGGTATTTTATATGGGTGAAAGAAATTTCGCTTGTGAAACACAGTGTAGAAATAACGTGTTGCCTCAAAATATCCTCGGCGTTTAAAAAGGCATGGCAAATCTAATTAATTTTCATAAATTTGCTGCAAAGTTCTATCGACTGTACCTTACCACAACCACAGGAATCAAGCGGAGCCAAACACTCGCCCAAACTTTTGTTAATATTTGGCTTTTTGATTCATTTCATGATACGTAGGCTGTGGTAATCTTCAGCTCTCAGTGCATGCCTAATTCAGGGATAGAACGCACGTTTTGCCATTACTGTTCTTCTTGTATCTTGGTTGTTAAAGGAGGTAATAAAGTGAATCAAAGAATAACATTTTTAGAAAATATTGGGCCACCGTTTGGCTCCACTTGGTTCCTATGGTTGATAGAAACCACAGAACTACAAATTTCCATCAAAACCTGATCCTCATTCTTGCACATTTAATGTGGTGAGGGTATATTGAGTTTGATACAACATTTGTAACACCCTTAAGGAGGCGTGGCAGGAAAAGATTGGGCCGCCGTTTGGCTCCACTTGGTTCCTATGGTTGGTAGAAAACAGAACTACAAATTTCCATCAAGAACGGATCCTCATTCTTGCGCTATATAGTGAAACAGAAACACTAGAATCATTATACCCCCCACATTTAATGTGGTGACGGTATATTGAGTTTGATACAACATTTGTAACACCCTTAAGAAGTCGTAGCAGATATATAGTTATATATACGGATTTGATCAAAACTGAAAACTGAATCGATTTAGCTATGTCCATCTATCTGTACGTCTGTCCGTCTGTGTACACGATAACTGCCGTAATTTTGAAGCAATTGATCTGACATTTGGTATACAAGTTTAAAGAGTAAGGACAAGTTCGTGAATGGGCAACATCGGTTCACTTGTTTTTTTTTTAATATATAATATTTGACGGTGGGGGGTATTTTAATATTATTTTAATATTTTAAGAAGATAATTTTCTTACTAGTTTAGTTCTTGCTTATTACAAAAAATGTTGTCTATGTTGCTCGATACATAGTTTGGCACGGTGATTTAGGGATGTTCGGACCCCATGAAATAATACTTTACATTTATAAAAGTAGGTTACAGGTTTAGGAAAAACTTAAAACTCAACGCAAGGTATAAAAAAATCTGATGTGACCAGGCACATGACTTTATCATACTATATATAAAATTAATAGTTTAGCTGCATGAGATTCTATTTGATTGAGATCGGCTATGTCTGCATTAAACTAAAACTAGTAGAACTAGACAGATATGTCGATTAAAGCTGCGTTCGGATATTGTACTCCGTTGACACCGGGTACACCATCCAAATGACACTTACGTGTTATTGGGTGTAAAAAGTGTAACGATGTACAATATCCGAACGTAGGTTATATTGACAGTATATTTGACGGTATTGTGAAAATGTTAGCGTTTGACACTATCTACTGTCATTAGTATCATATCTGACATATCCTGGCTACTAGTTTTAATGCAGTACGACCGATCTCGATGAAATAGAATTTGCTCATGCAGCTAAGAACTATTGATTGTACCAAAAAATGTCATACTCATAAATTATTCAGAATTTCCTCATCTTTAATTTATTATTTAACTATTTCGACGAAATTCCGGAAATGGCGGCTTATTTGCAAAATCTTTCGAAGATGCTAAGACTAAACCTCCAGTTCCTTTGGACCCTTTGCAACAGAAAGCTTTTGAGCTCTAAGTTTAGTTATGAAACTTCTAAATATGAAGTTTTGTCCCGATACGTTTAGTAGTTTCTCCGGAATCGTCGCCACAAAAAACGGGTACACACACACACACACACACACACACACACACACACACATACATACCTACACACACACACATACACACACACACACACACACACACACACACACACACACACACACACACAGACATTTTTTTGTACCTTGGTCAAAAATGTTCAGGGGACCCATAAAGACATATTTCCGCTAAAATCTCAAATTTTTTTTTGGCACGATTACAATACTTCACATACTGCGTATGATAAAGTAAAAATCTGATGTAGCCAGGCACATGACTTTATCATACTATATATAAAATTAATAGTTTAGCTGCATGAGATTCTATTTGATCGAGATCGGCTATGTCTGCATTAAAATAAAACTAGTAGAACTAGACAGATATCTCGATTAAAGCTGCGTTCGGATATTGTACTCCGTTGACACCGGGTACACCGTCCAAATGACACTTACGTGTTAGTGGGTGTAAAAAGTGTAACGGTGTTGAATATCCGAACGCAGCCTATATTGACAGTAGTATTTTCAAAACATTAGCGTTTGACACTAGCTACTGTCATTAGAATCAAAAAATCTGACATCCTGGCTACTAGTTTTAAAGCAGTACGACCGATCTCGATCAAATAGAATTTGCTCATGCAGCTAAACTATAAATTCTACCAAAAAATGTCATATACATAAATGATAGAAAATTTCCTCTCCTTTAATTTATTATTGAACTATTTTGACGACATTACACAAATAGCGGGTCATTTGCAAAATCTTCGAAAAATGCTATGAGTAAACCACCAGTTCCTTTGGACCCTTTTCAACAGAAAGCTTTTCAGCTCTAAGTTTGGTTACGAAACTTCTAAATATGAAGTTTCGTCCCGATACCTTTAGTAGTTTCTCCGGAATCGTCGCCACAAAAACGGGTACACACACACACACACACACACACACACACACACACACACACACACACACACACACACACACACACACACACACAGACATTTTTTTGTACCTTGGTCAAAAATGTTCAGGGGACCCAAAAAGACATATTTCCGCTAAAATCTCAAAAAAAAATTTTTGCACGATTACAATACTTTACATACTGCGTATGATAAAGTAAAAAGGAAGTAGGTATTTAGTATTATAAATAGGATCGTCGCTAATGGGCTAAATATATTGTTTATTTCTGAAAAAAAATCTGATGTGGCCAGGCATATGACTTTATCATACTATATATAAAATATTAATAGTTTAGCTGCATGAGACTATTTGATCGAGATCGGCCATGTCTGCATTAAAATAAAATTACTAGAACTAGACAGATATGTCGATTAAAGCTGCGTTCGGATATTGTACTCCGTTGACACCGGGTACACCCTCCAAATGACACGTACGTGTTAAGCTTAAAGCACATCAGGCCGGCTCGTATCGGCTCGTATCGGCACGGAAAAAATCGCAACCGGAGCAGAGTGCGCACACTTGAACGGCTTATATCGGATCGGATCAAGAATAAGAGAATACAAGATTACGCATTGCGCAGGTTGTCATTCAATTTTGAGCGAGTTTGACAATCAGCTGATTGCTGTGACGTCACACTAGACCAAACATTGATAACACCTTGACTACATACGAATCATAACAAAATACAAATTACTGTGACAATACGTTGACACATAACCAAATACATTTCCACTTAAAAATATCGAAAATGTGCGGTGGTGGGTTGCTCAACGAGAAATGAAAACAAAGCATCACAATGCAGTTTATTTCATTTCCATCCGAAGCCGACGTTTTAAAAAAATGGATAAGTTTCTGCCGGCGAAGAAATAATTTCAATTACAAGATCAGCGTCATTTGCATGGAGCATTTTATAAGTGTGGCCAAATGGTAAATTAGATCGCTAGTAAAGATTAATAATCATTTTATCCGCACTTGACCTATAAATCATCATCCTGCTGACGATGACATTATTACAATTTAGTTCCCCAATTGCTTACACCGATTTTTTTTTATATAACCTAACTAAACACTGTTTAATATTTCACATCATGTTGACATCTCCGTCATATGTTCGTTGACAAAATATATGCCACTTTGACACTTAGTTTTGACAGCAATTCTGGTGTGACGTAGATGCGCAGAACGAACCGATTTTGGTACGCCGGTGGGCGTAATCTCTGTTTCGATCATTCTTGGGATCGGATCGGGCCAGAAAGCATCAAAACTGACATGACGCATCGAATGTCGTAGGTTATAAGCACTTATAACCATAGAAAATACTTCGTAGAAAGGAAACAAGCGTGCTAAGATGTTGGTAATACACACGCGCGCCATCTTACGGACAACCAACGAAGTTTTCTATACGCCCGTAGTTATGCAACTTATTCTGCAGAATTATCGGTATATTAAACCTGTAACTTATGCAACCCATTGTTCGTTCCCAACAGATTTAATGCATATGCATAAATGTATTATATTATAGCAAATCTACAAAAATAACCCATTTTAATGGAATAAATTTATTTTTACACGCCAGTACACAAATACATTACATACATATTATAAACATTTGTAAACTAATTCAGTAAATTTACATGAGACTGTGATATTATAAAAATACATAATATATAAAATATTCACAACCATTATTATAATTATATGCTTGATCTGCTTGATAACATGGACAAAGTGTGAAGACTACAGTTGGCTCCTTTTATCAAACACAAACACATATACATATATATATTATATACTTATATACACAGTACATAATTTAGTTATACTTATTTTTTATTCATTTCTCATTTGTAAAATATTTTTCAACAGCTTCGGGTATCAGGGATTTTGATTATATATAAAACATTTTTCAATTAATTTGTGCAGCTTTATAATGCTTATTTAACAAAATGTAATCTACATAATATATAATCGAATAATTGAATCAGAATATTGAAAAGTTGAAGAGAATTTATATATACATATCAGATTATTATATTATATTAGCATTATTAAAAAGAAAAATTGTTGTTCTCATACATTCTCTAAGGTTTGCTAAAAGAAAATAATAATCATTAGATAATAGTTGAAATGGGCCTACAAAGATCTAGGTAGAATATATACACAGTCGAAAGTTTTGGTTTTACCATACACATATGCATATACATTAGGGTGTATCGAAATTTCAAATTTCAAGTTGATAAAAAGTTGCCTTTGTGGACCCTCATACACCACAAAAGAAATTGGCCCAATTGAAAAATATTTAGGTCTCCCGCAGGAGGCCTAAAATTTATAATTTTCTTTAAAAATTCAAATTTTTTCATATTTTTGTAATGAAATATTAAGTGATATTAGTTTTTCAAAGCCCACACGTACGCACATAATAAAAAATTTGATGACAAAGAAACGTTTACCAATATTTAAACACATTTTTTTAGTTATACGAAAATGGTCATTTTGCTAAAAATTGTAACGAATCTAAATAAAGCAGGCGATCTAAATGTTGCATTAGAGTAATATATTTTCCTATATGGTAATATCACACCTTATTGTTAATCTTTTTGTATTTGAAAAACAAAAATCACTTAATCTTTTATTGAAAAAACATTCTAATTCTTAAACTAAATTATAAACTTTAGGCCTTCTGCGGGAGACCTAAATATTTTTCAATTGTACCAATTTGTTTTGTGGTATATATGGGTCCATAGGGACAAATTTTAATGAACTTGAAATTTCGAATTTAAAAAAAAACGTTTTTCGATACACCCTAATATACATATAACTATTAGTACCTAACAGCTATTTTTTAGCTTACTCTGGGCAACGGCACAGAGAAACAATTTGGACCCTATCTTTCATCTATCGATGTCCGCTAACACTATGTATACCTATTTTTAATTTATTATCATTCATTTTAGTTAGGGGAAAATTGTTCTAAACCACAGAAATATTTCTAGTTCATTGTAAACTTTCGAAAAAGTAATCACTGATATACATAGTAAATTACTTGTCAAATTACTATTTTACTATTAGTAATGTATTTCAAAAATTGCTGATTTACAGACTATTTTCAAAATTTACAGAGATACCTTCATAAATTGACAATAATATAGAAAAAGTCGAATGTAAACAGGCAGTCGTACAATCTCTCATGAAAACCATAAGTCCTATCATTTAGGTCATCCAGAAGTTTCACAAACTGGAAACTGGCAATGGTGCGACATTACAGTTAGATTCCTAGTTTGTAGTTTCTAGATTTCCTGGAGGAACTTGAACAATTTCTATCAATTTATGATTACAGTTCTAGACACTGCTCTATTTGGCGTGGAGTTATCCAGTCATGAATTTTGGTGTACCTTCATAGAAAATTATCGTTATCTTCTTCAGAGAGTCTTATGTTCTTCAGTCCATTATTTGAGGTGCTGTCCGGTCATAAATTTTGGTTCCTTGCTGACGTCTTCCCTTTCTTTATATTGTATTTCAATTAAAACCTTTGAAGAAACATCTCATCAGTGTCTAGAATAAAAACAATAAAACATACCATTAAAATCATTAAAACATGTGCAAAGTTTACCTTATGTAGTAAGGAAATGTTCTTCCGATACATGTTGCTAACATCCTCCAGAAAGTAATTGTGCATTTCGATTTCGGGCATATCTTCTGGTTGTAGCTAACCATTTTTGTAAGAGAATATAAACATGTGTACTGTGTAGTTGTACGTTTACAAGCACTTTCAATTAACATCATTGTATGGCTATTAGAAGATCTCATATCCTCCGTAATCCTGCACAACCATAAGAACTATTAAAGCGCATCATGATACTATTAAATTATATAATTAATTTATTTTTTAAATTATTAACGTTATTATAAAAATATTTAAAATTAAACTTACCAATTAGAAATATGAATGCCACTTGAGAAATAACGGATATCAATAATTACACTTGCTAATTTGACAGTTTGCATTCTTTGTATTGACAATCGCACATTTTAGTGCGTTACCAAGGTTATTTCTGACGTTGTAAAATTGTGGTGGCGCCATCTTACGTTCAACCAAATGCAAAACATATATAGCTATACTGCCAAGGCGCTCCATATTAGTTCCGTGGGTATGGTTATAAGTTGTACCTACATTCATGACAACTGATTTGGATAGGTATTTTTTCCCGGAAATCCGAATCTGAACACCTGACAAAGATTCGGATTTCCGGGAAAAAATACCTATCCAAATCAGTACACAGAAATAGTGAATAGGGTATTTGACTGTATTAAAAATATGGCATGTATTATAGTCATCCTAATAGATTACAGTTTAAGAAAACTATTTGTTATTACTTTTCAAAAAAAAAATGATTTATTTCTATGAAAAACCAAAATTAAAATTGAATTTTATTCACGTCCTATCACGTGATTGAAAACGCTCTGTAATTGGGTCAGTCTCCAGTGATGTCATTCGTTAGTCCGCCTTAGAGCGCGTTCGGTTTGTCAGGGTATGGTATGGGGAGAGCAATGCTCAGATAACTTGGGTCGGCTGTCTCTCTCTTATATGCAGATAAACGCCGTGTGACGTTAGTCCGCCTATTATGCAGCGCGTCACTCTCACCATAAAATACCGGGTTATCCGAACGCACTTTTATGCTTCTCCCGTTTGAATTTAATAGCACGAAAGCGTCATGTAAGCATAACTTTGTAGGTTAGGATAGCCCTAACCTTCAGCTGTCAGATCAGATAATACCTTTCGAAAATACGATAGGAAACTTATTCTAGTCAGTTTTACTTATGTCGAAGTAATCTTCACAACAGAAAACACTTGTATTGGCGGCTATTTATTTCATTTAGATTTCTACGAGCCAACCACTTTCTTCGCAGTTTCATGTCTTGCGGAACAGCTACAAATAGTTTATCCGGAGTTTTTCTTGACGTATCTCTGCATTGTGGATTTATACACCATTTATAACCCATTTTTATGTAGAAATTGTGAAAATAACACATCATACAGCACAATTACCAAACGGCGACGATGCCGATGCTGACAGACCATATGGGCCGATTTGACATCTTGACATCACATCATCTTCACATCTTGACATCACTAACCGGTGACGTCACACAACAGAAAGTATCGTTTTGGCGGGACTTTTTGTGATTCAATTTTTAACGCTGATTTTTATGAAATATTAAGGAAATAATTACAAAAAATAATGCATTTACAATGTAGAGTGAACGAATAAACACATAAAGATGGTTTTCCAAAAATAGTCAAATACCCTATTGGCTCTAGTTTTCGCGAAAACCAGTGTTGAAGGTGCAGAAAAACGCGTTTTTTGCTACTTTTGAATACATGCAAAACAGTAACGTTATGTACTAGATGTTAATATGTAGGAGGGTAGGATTAAATAAAACTTTGAACCTTCCCCTTTAAGACCATATAGCGAGAAATCAGATGGCATACACTTTTTTGTCTACAAATTTGGTTTCGTAATTGGCCATACTTAGATTAGAATATTTCTTTATAATTTTAACTACGACTTGTAAATAATAAGTTAATTGCATACGTGTCTATGACTAATATATAATCCCTACCATAATAAACGCTGATGGTTATGATGATAGCAGCTTTGTATAATAATGACAGCTCGTTCGAATAATGACTTCATAATTCAAACGAACTGTCATGATTATATGAACGTACTGTCAAAGTCTGTCAAATCCTACGTGGATGACAGTTAATTGACAGTTTGCCTCGCCACCATTGACAAATATATTTAAAATATTTTATATAAAATGGAACTAATGAGTCGTAGATAAAACGTCGAATTCGACTCACCCACAACGGATATAAGTCGCTCGCATGTTTACACCCTCGCCTGTGGCTCGCGTATAAACTTGATGCTCTCGATTTATATCCTTAATTATGTGCTCGTCAAATAATACACGATTGTACCAGAATTATTAGTTTTTCGTCCATGCTTGATAAAAGATCAAATTAAATCTAAAAGGAATTGTCAACAATACAAATCCCAAGCCTGCTATTTAACCGGGTCGACTATACTGTCACTATACTACAGTTGTCCGGCCGGGATCGGCTCGGAACGAAAATTTGCCGATGATTGCTCGCCATAGCAATCCCATCGGAATTTCCGATACGCGCGGATTGCGATCCTATGCCGGCCGGACAAGTGTGCGCGCTTACTGGAAAGTACATGGATACCATTCATCCGAATTTTTCCGAGCCGATAGGAGCCGGACAGATGTGCTTCAAGCTTTATTGGGTGTAAAAAGTGTAATGCAACATGCGAACGCAGCTTATATTGACAGAAGTTACTGTCAAAATATTAGTGTTTGACACCAAAACTACCTACTGTCATTAGAATCAAAAAATCTGACAAATCCTGGCTACTAGTTTTCATGCAGTACGACCGATCTCGTAGAAATAGGATTTGCTCATACAGCTAAACTATTGATTGTACCAAAAAATGTCATAGTGATAAATTATTCAGAATTTCCTCATCTTTAATTTATTATTTAACTATTTCGACGAAATTCCAGAAATGGTGGCTTATTTTCAAAATCTTTAAAAAATGCTAAGACTAAACCTCCAGTTCCTTTGGACCCTCTTCACCAGAAAGCTTTTCAGCTCTAAGTTTGGTTATGAAACTTCTAAATAGGAAGTTTGGTCCCGATACCTTTAGTAGTTTCTCCGGAATCGTCGCCACAAAAAACGGGTACACACACACACACACACACACACACATACACACACACACACAGACATTTTTTTGTACCTTGGTCAAAAATGTTCAGCGGACCCAAAAGGACATATTTCCGCTAAAATATCAAAATTTTTTTTTTGGCACGATTACAATACTTTACATACTGCGTATGATAAAGTAAAAAATCTGATGTGGCCAGGCACATGACTTTATCATACTATATATAAAATTAATAGTTTAGCTGCATGAGACTCTATTTGATCGAGATCGGACATGTCTGCATTAAAATAAAACTACTAGAACTAGACAGATATGTCGATTAAAGCTGCGTTCGGATATTGTACTCCGTTGACACCGGGTACACCGTCCAAATGACACTTACGTGTTATTGGGTGTAAAAAGTGTAATGCAATATGCGAACGCAGCTTATATTGCAGAAGTTATTGTCAAAACATTAGCGTTTGACACCAAGACTACCTACTGTCATTAGAATCAAAAAATCTAACAAATCCTGCCTACTACTTTTCATGCAGTACGAGCGATCTCGTAGAAATAGAATTTGCTCATGCAGCTAAACTATGGATTGTACCAAAAAATGTCATAGTGATAAATTATTCAGAATTACATCTTCTTTAATTTATTATTTAACTATTTCGATGAAATTCCAGAAATGGTGGCTTATTTACAAAATGTTTCAAAAATGCTAACACTAAACCTGCAGTTCCTTTGGACCATTTTCAACAAAAAGCTTTTCAGCTCTAAGTTTGGTTATGAAACTTCTAAATATGAAGTTTCGTCCCAATACCTTTAGTAGTTTCTCCGGAATCGTCGCCACAAAACACGGGTACACACACACACACACACACACATACACACACACACACAGACATTTTTTGTACCTTGGTCAAAAATGTTCACGGGACCCAAAAAGATATATTTCCGCTAAAATCTCAAAAATTTTTTTTGGTACAATTACAATACCTACTTTACATACTGCGTATGATAAAGTAAAAATAGTATATTATTCTATGAGCAAGTAATTTCTCACGAGAACGTAGTTTGCAGTACGAGCCGTGGGCGAGTGCTGCAAAACGTTCGGGTGAGAAATAGCCAGTACTTGCGAATGGAATACTATACCTTTTCTACGACCATGCAATGAAATTTTATAAATTAATTTATTGCATATATGGACGGCTGTATGTCACTAAGACGGTTTACAGGATTTTGACAGATTAAAATTGTTTGCTGCGCTTGTCACTTAACGACGTTGTCAATGGCTTGACAATGTCGCTAAGCAGTGTATCAAAACACGATGGAAATGAAAACTCCAGAGCTGTGATTGGTTCTAGAGCCATGAGAAATGAAATATTTCGCACAACTCGCGAGGTGCGAGGAGCCAGGAATGAAATATTAGCTATGTGTGTGGGGAACGGTTAGTATTACTTATCATAAATTGCCAAATGAATGAATGCATTCATCAATAGGAGTAGAAAAAAATAATTATAGTCCAGAGAATAAATAGAGATTAATTTTGTTTAAGCTAAACTTCATTGCGGAGAGTAAATGCAGTTGCTAGCGGAACAAACAGCCCCATTGTATAAGCGCCATTTCCTGCTCATTCATGTTTGTCTCTGCTTTGTTAATTGTTGATTGTTCCTTCGACTCGTGTTTGACGAAATCTGAATGTTGTTTGCCCCAGTTATTCCCTTTTACATCTCCATTTGACAGTAAGTGGTTTTCATTTGAATATTTACCAGATTGGAATGTTTTGAATATGTATTGTGACACGTTTTCGTTAATTTTTAGATTTAGGATTGATAATGCCTTGAAGGCAAAACATGTCTTCTATGTAAATTAAACTACCTTTGCAAACAAAAATAAGAGGTTTCATTTCTTCTCCACTACAAGTAGAACAAACGGTTGCCCGATTTGACCCGATTTGACAGCTGGAGTATTGAGCGTCAATAATTGAATATTAAATTTAATTCCGCTGATCAAAGGGCAAAAGGTTAAAGCCACTTGATTTTCAGTACCTTTTCGTTACTATCTCCCGAACGTGAATAATTTTTATATGGTTACCATCAATACCTTTATTAGCTAGCTTAGCAATTCTATATCTTGTTTTGTTTGGATGCCTGCGGAGATCATGAAGAAACGTTGTCAGTGCTATAAGGAGATCTAGTGAAAAAGCTTTCAGGAGTTCAGGTTACCTGTGTAATTTACACCTGTGCCTGTGCGCAGCCATCCAACAAAATAACATTTAAAATTGCTATAGCTGGGTAACAAGGGTCAATCGAATATTTAAAACATCTCTAAAACTTCTTAATAATTTATTAATGCTAAAATAATATAGTAAGGAAAAATATACTACGAAAAATATGTTTGAATTTCTCAATCTAATTAAACTACCATCCTGTATATTTACTAATTTGATTGTTCCATTCAATTAAATAATTTAATAAGAGGAGGATTGTTATTAGTATACTTCATAATTAAGTAATTGTTGTTTTATAGTTTTTAGGACTGGAATGTTCAAATACTGAAATCAGCATTTCATAGGTCGGTAACACTAGTCCATATGGAATAGCTGAATTGCAGAAACTTGGTAGATATAGCATTATTTTTACTTATTATGTAAATATTATTAAATATCAGAATTATTAACGTAATAATTTCATTGCTTTGTACCTTTCCATATGTTTCATGTAAACAAGCATCCAAAGATAAATTCCAATCATCGTCAATTTAAAGGTCTTCTCTCGAAAATTTGTAATTTCAATTTCCAAGGTAGATTATTCCATTTTCTCTCGTACGCCGGGAGAAAGGTAAATAGAAAAAAATCGAGAAAGTATGTTCCGCGGCGGGCGCCGCGCCGGCCCGTAATTAATTTCGCCTTGGGCCATTTTCTTTGCGCGGTGTGGTACGAAACCTCCGAAATTCAGAAGGCTATTTTTAAAACTACGGTTACATTTTTCAATAGACCCGCGCCCTTTTTGCCTACAAGAATAAATGAGGCGAAAATTGCCAGCGGCTCTTGTACGAAATTCCCGGCTTAATGAACCTTAACGATCCATTCTGTAATAATAAATTACATTTTTTCCTGTTTTTGCTATCAACAGGAGTGGCTACTAATTACGACATCCACAAAAAACCACCACTAAGAATGTGTCAGAATTTAGAAGTTAATTTTCTGTCAAACCGATAATCGGTTTAGTACGATTTTGATTTTGCGAAGTTTATTTATCGGGATCGATAAAAAGACAATGGATTTTGTTCAAAATAACAGTAATTACTTAAAACTAAAAATAAATAAACGACCTCGGACAAAATTAACAGACGATGTCTCACGAAATATTATTAACGTTACCAGATCTCATATTGAGTTATTAAAATCTCATATATTTGAAGAGGCCTATGTTGTATGTGGTCCCAAAATGTGAGACCACTTTGGTAATTGAGACTACTGCTCTTGAGACTACAACTCTCACACCGTTACGGTTGGCAAAAGCCAAACTACTTTATTTTGGAATTTATAAATCAAATGTCGTTTAATATGGCCCTATAAAACATAAAATAATCAGCGAAAAACATAAATTGGAGGTTCCTGCACTTTGGGTATTCCTATAAATGCTTTCAGCCATTTGAGACCGACTCTGTTCAACATTGCAGTGGCATTTGTTGTTCTTTTTTTTTTTTTTCATTTAAGTATGGAAACGTGAGAACATCTCTAAAATGATTTGTTATTTTACAAAATTCTCGAACACGTTGATTTTTTACTATCAAAATACACATTTCTATAAAAATTCAATTTTCAACCTTCAGTTATTTCTGGCTTATGACATTCGTTTCTTTTATAGCAAATGCTTATTTTTCTTAGTTATTTTGGTGGAGCTTTTAATTGGCTTAATGGTAGTGGAAACTTTGTAGCCTTATATAAGTTTTTTTTGGGTAAACCTCAATTGAAAATTACAAAATATTGATAACTCTGGGGAACATGGTTATTCTTGGTGGAGTATGAAAAGCCTATTTGGATCGTCTCGCGGAAGGTTTTCGAAAAAAGTGAGATGAAAATTCCAAAAAATGAACCCAACTTTAGAAAACCTCAAATGGGTCTTATAGTAAACCTTATGTTATGTACTTTTACCTGTAATAATGAAAGTTTTTCACAAATATGTTTTAATCATTTACAGCGATTCTTTAAGTAGTGCATGGGCGCTTCAATAAAAGAAAGAACAAAAACGTGACGTGATATGAAACTTTTAAGCCAGGATTCGTATTGAAAGGAAACCTACCGAAAACGCCAATTCTCCTTTTATACATAAACAATATTCCCTAATTTTCAACGGTTTTGTTTTCTCGAAATTTTTCTGTTGTAAGGTCATAAGCCTTTACCTTTTGAAAGGCTTTTATAAAATTAAAGCAAGACAAATCTGGGACACCAAAGTGAAAGGTGCAGTTATCATTATCAAAGTAGTAATATGTTGTTCTGAGCAACAATGAAACCGTGATCAGTATCTTATATACTTTTTCATGATCTCATATTTTTTACTAGTAGGCTCATATAGTTCGATAGGTAAAATCTGGCAACCCTAAACATGATGGGATCACGGAAACAATAAGAGCTAGGTACGATGTCGGTTAATGCGATAACACGCATATGAAATAATCACAAACTACGTTAAAGGTCCCAATAGGAGAACCGCTAGAACACCCGACTTAATCCCACTACCTATTTTCCATGGGGCTACATAAAAACTGTCGTCTAGTCCAGTGGTCTCCAAGCTTTTTGGGTGCACAGCACAGCACATTTGTCTATCTCACATTACATTAAAACATTAAAAAATTTCCTTCTTTATTTATGAATCTTGACGAATGAGATCTGGAGGAATGTTAATAGAAATCAAAATTTGGTAATATTCTTGAGGTTAGTAAGTCTTCCGACTTTTCCCGAAATAGTAATATTTAGTTTCACAATGAACTCATCGGTAACCATACAATAACAGCAAATAAAATTGATGGTAAAGCTCCTTGTTTATAGCATGTAAATTACTTCCAACACTCGTAAGTACTTACATGTCGCATTTACAACTGATACCAAATATTGACTCTTTTGTCCGGATCCAATAGATAAAGTACTCGTATATTCAAACAAATATCCCTAGCAGTAATTGTGTGTCAATATAGAAGACTCTGTTTGCTGCTCCAACCCAGATACACAAATAGAGGTCCTCTGCAGCAGATCACGTGAAATGGAAATGCAAATCGTCCGTGTCTCTCTGAGGGAAAAGGACTATTTGCCCTGGAGCGAGAACGCCATTCTCCATCCGCGCACGTTTCAATATTTTTCTCATAACATATTTATCTTTTCGATTCCGACATATTTGCTTTGCGTTAGAGTGTTTCGGCAGAAACTGAGCCCAGGCACAAACTTTGAACACTATGAATTTAAATCGTAGTTTAGGGTAGAGATATAACATACACAGTGCGGTTAATAGCGTAAAGTTTGAAGTTTATGTTTTGCAGTTCAGTAGTAGAGCTCAGTTGGCACTATATCCTGCTATCTCGAGCTCTCGCCTAGTAATGGCACGCAATTACCTGTGCCCCAAATGCTGTAATCAGGCGTAAATTCAATCTGTATATTCCTGAATATAGCTTTGTGCAAATTGCCACTAATTGGCTAATTACTTTTGGATTATAAGCTTGTGCTTGTCATCTATGGAACATACCGAGTATTGTTCTGTTAATCCTAATCAAGAGATGAACGTACACCTTTGATTAGAAGAATATGTTATACACAGGTACGTGATTATCCAACGTTCAATTTCCTTCTGCTCAACCGCAGTTTCCCTGAAGGCGGCTAAATTTCGTCTGATTTTCCCACAGCAAATAAGATGTCAGGTAAAGTGTTCAGTAGGTACGAACATAGTGGTCTAACAACTAGTAATATATGTGCTCCAGAATATTGAAAACATTCTTTGCGCAACATTTTGCATATTACTGTCTATGTACCCTACATATCGATTTACTCTCTGGCAACAAACAATACAAAAAATTTCATTTTTTTCTAAATAACTAGTTTAGCTTTTATTGTTTTGTTTGATTGCAAATGTGGCTATTTCCATTCCATATTTTGAATAATATGCTGCCAGATTCTAAAAATAAACAAAAACAAAAAAGATTCATTCTTGTAAGTATCATGAAACAAAAATTATGCATAAATCATGCTCATGCACATGCATACCGAATTCACAAGTCCATAAGACGGATTTGGAAAATTCATGACTAGAAAAAATTATCTGCTGAATTCTGTAGTTTTAAAATAAAGCAATAAGTTTGAATTGCAACCCCTTCAAAAATTAAATTGGAGTGTGTTTATTGTAATTATATTATATAAACGAACTCCAATTTAATTTTTGAAGGGGTTGAATTTCAAACTTATTGCCGATTGATTTTTTCTACACTTTGTCTTCCATGTAAACAAGGTAACTGCTGCGGCCCACAATATTATCTGATCATCTCTTTAAAAGTGGTACAACTCAAAACAGGCCTCACATCAGAAAAGCAAAAAAAAACTTTCGAAGTTTTGGTTATTGTCATAAAGTTATCGCGCAGATTTATAATCTTAGCAAACCTTATGCAAATGTCTTATACACAAAAACTCCAACGAATTGCATTTTTATCACTTTTCTCACGCCATACTTATTTTTAGTTTTGAGTTACATACTTTGCGCTGTAGTGAGATCACTTTTGAAGAAAATATATTTTATTACCGTGTATATATCATCAAAATCAGTAGACAAGTTCCCATTTACATAATGGATCTGCAATGCATATAAGACTAAATTAAGAACTTTTCCACGGAAAGATGTATGATTCAAATTATAGGTACAATAGTTTGTTGATTACGGGTACTTTTAATATCAAACAATAATTTGATTTAACAATCTTTTTTTTTCTTAATATTTAAACCAATAGATATGACAATCATTTAATGTATTTTATAATATAGATAGAATTTTAAAAGTCAACCGCGAGCCGGATAAATATTTATCGTTGTAGTTTGGGAACCCCTGATCTACACAGATATCATACGATGGAAAATCATATATTATTGTTTACGATCTTTTTATATTAGCAAGCATTAAAAAGTCGACGCCATAGGAGAAGATTGCTAAAAAAAGCACCAACAATGGAATAATTTAAGAATGTAACTATTTTTCAATTATATTTTTTTATAGTAGTAAAATTAATATTCGTAAAACTGCCGGAGATATCCGCGTAAGAAATTGGAACCCAATGATGATTAGAAAAAAAAAACAGGCCTCAGTAGATTGCTGGTATCTCCGCCATTAATAACTTCAGATAATATTTTAGGAAATGTACTTCCTTAGTTGGAACATAGGCATTCATTTAGAAAATAAATGGCTTCCGGGTAAAGCCGTATGTCAAGATTCGTAAATGCCTACGTTCCGCGAACAATGTTGCTCGCTTCTTCAGAGCTAACGGAATACTGATACTTTAACTAATAGGCATTCACTATTTCCAATAAACAATTATCTTCCCATTAATGCACATATTGTTTAAGTTTTTTCTCTCATTCTAATTGTTTTTTGGGGTGCTGAATCCGAATTTTAACTTTGCTATTTCCCACGGATGTGGCTTCACAACGAAAATCGCAAAAAAAAACTAAAAATTTTCGACCTTATTTTCAGCTTTTGCAAAAAAGTGATAAAACTATACACTTTTTGAGGTAGACCATCCTATACGAAAATAAAGTACATTAAATTTCCTATAAGAGACAAATTTTCCTACTTTGTGTACAACCCAGTTTTCTAGTTAGTTAAAAAGGTTAGGATTGTGCTAAACCTACATTAATTTCCCTACAAATTGCACATCTTAGGGCCGATCTTACAAAGCACGTTATACCATGGTATAACTAAATATTGGTATAAATACCAGTATAAGTTGTTATTACTATGACAACACAAATATTTTAGCCAAATGGAGGCGGAATAGCACTATTTATACTGGGAATAACTATTCCACTACTTATACGTACACTTGTAAGATCGACCCTAAATCACTTATTTTAGCCAAACCGTGTAGCCGCGAGATCGGGTTGATATTTTATGTCATATTAAGCTAGTCAAGAGCCCGAATGTTTATATTGTAGCGAATGTCTTTTTTATCTCAATGCTGTATGTCAGTTGTCCCATAAAAATTGTGCTATTTGTGATCAAGTATTGGCAAATGGAACCCCCGAATGCAATGGTGAAAGAAAAAAGGTTGAAGTCATTCGTTGAAGTTAGTAAGAGGATAAAAAATGACAAGGTCATTTTATTCAAGAGGGTATCCGCAATTGAAGTAGATGATGTAGGAAGCACTAAGTAAGAGAAACATGTACTGTTACTGCCAGCTAGAGAGAGGGTAGTTATAGTCGAGAACTTCAATCAGACAACCCCATATTTGATTTTTAAAAAACTTGCTTTTTGTGTGGGGTTGAGATACATCCAAATTATCAAGAAAAAAAAAGTTTAAAAGTTAAACGCGCTCTAGCGGCTACACAGTTTGGCAAAAACTGATTAAGTTATGCAATTTGTAGAGAATTTAACGTAGTTTTATCAGAATCTTAGCTTTTTTGTAATTATACGCACATTACATAAAGTAGGAAAATTTTGCCTTCTTTCAGCGCGCTCTAGCGGCCAAACCATTCAACCAAAAAAATACACTTGAAGGTGCTTTTTATAGGAAATTTAGCATACTTTGCTTTTGTATATTCGTCGAAAAGTGCATAGTTTTATGACTTTTTTCAATAAACTGAAGAAAAGTCGAAAAATTTTGAGGTTTCTTTTCGGTTTTTGTTGGGTAGCCATATCCGTGGGAAGTAGAAAAGTTTAAATTCGAATTCAGCACCCCAAAAAACATATAGAATGAAAGAGAAAACAACTTATATATTTTTTTCTTGGCCAAAACACCATTTGACTGGAATAAATGTAGATTATAGGTTAATAATATGGTGACATACAGGAACATTTTCAGTTATAATAAGTAGATTTTTTATTTAAAATCGTTGCAAAATCATGGTGTAAGGGTAACCAGGTCACATTGATTCATGTTGCATGCCGCAGATATTAGAAGGTATAGAGTAGTGCATGACAGTGGAAGAAGTCATCCAGAAGGCAGACTAACTTCTAGCAAGCAGAATATGGCCATAGTATTTATACCTATATTGTCAAAAGTCCTCATCGATAGCATGTAAGAAGTTATAGATGGTCGTACGAAAAATTGCTTATTATATTTGTTACCGATAATTGTTTGTTCTTCTGTACTTTTGTCCTTTTTTACATCTTTTGTAATAACTATTTTTACCTCCCGCATCATCTTTAGCTCACTCAATGAAGACTTCATTTATAACGACTAAATGAAGTTATTGTCCAAAATACACCTTGATGAAAATTAGCCAGCAATATGTCTACTTTTACGTTTAATTGACTACAAATTTTTTCAAAAAGTTTAGTTGGAAATGATATTGCCTGATCGATTTCGACTTTGTATCTGATTTCTTATCAATGCCCGATGTGATAATTTTTGTTTTCTATAGTCTAATTACAAATTGAATACTTTGGGCAAGTTTTGTCAGCAAACGATATTATCATCATTTTTTCTAATTGACGTGATTACGCAAAAAGGAGCCCAAGTGTTTTGATATGATATTTTATTTGTCTTCAAATGTATATGTTCTGGTGGCTACACACCTAACTGCAAACTTGTCTTATCCTACAGACGCTACAGCATGCTTGTACAAATTGATTGATCATGCATGCTTGTCAAGTTTGCATAAGGCGAAAGTATACCCCAAAACGCCGGCTTCAATCGCTGACCATGTAAGGTCTGTCCCACGACAGATGCAACAGTGCTTAAAATCGTAAGATCAGACACATGAAATAGCGTGTTGTCTCGTTCTAACGCATAGGATGGTTTGCAACAGATGCACAAAATAACAGCCGAAACCCATGAGTAATTCGCACCTGTCGTGGGACAAGGTATACCCCAGTCCCTTGTCGGATTCACTTATTTGCAATACCATTAGTATTGGTCCGATATATTTCCCATCCTACATACGTTCAATGTCAAATTTATTGTGGTTGTAATAGAAACATATCTTGTTGGAAGAAATATGGTTGGATGTCGTTGGAAAGGTTTCAAAAAGTTTCAAAATGTTTATTCTGTCTTCTGTTCTATATTTAACATTATTAATATTGCAACAACTGTCTGATGTGTCTAATACAGTTGCCAATTCCATTCGACTCGGTAAGTATTTTCCAACAAAAACTTTCCATTTCGAGTCCTATTCATCTCACAAACTGTCACCTAACTCAATTTTTATTTTTTCTTTTCTGGAAACGTATCAGATCGTGACGATCCACCCAGCCAATACGTCCTCATAGATAGATTAAATATAAAATATTTACAGACGTGTCACGACTGTCGGGTGTTACGTGAAAACACGGACTCCCTCAGCGGGATGCGACTTTCTCAGCTCCGTTATTTTCCGCCTTTGGATCGGACATTATGTATGCCGGCGTCGCTTAAGTTAGGGCAATCCATCACGCCTGCGATGCGTGGGCGATTAAATGAAGGGAACGTGTCATCTACATACGAGCCGGACGAGACGACAAAAGGAAACAAACAAATTTATAAATCGAAGGTTAAGGAAGTTATATGTTAGGAATTATTGTAATGAGACCATTTGCCATACCCTGGGATATGAAACTTTGTGGTCCTTTTTATTTTCTCGTGTAAGCTACTTGCTATTATTCATTCATTCCCTTAAGTGACTTTTTACTGGAGAATTTTTAAAATGATACAGCTGTGTCATTCAAAAGAAGCTAACAGATACTATAATTTGCTCTGTTTAGTTTTTATATCGCTATGGAGTCAATGGTATTAGAACAAGAAGAAAACCAAAACAACATAATTATATAATTATAGCAGAATAATAAATACGATAAGCAAGAATCAATAATTATTTTTAATTAAATCCCCTTTTGAGACGCTTCAGGTATTATTCTAATGCGTATGTGTAGAGCTAACACGTCTCGGCGAGATATGGCCGGAGCGTTTAGTGCACCGTTTTACATCTGTTTTTACTTCAAGCCCCCCCCCTCCCAGCTTCGCAAACCAAAATATGCAAAATCGATTATTCATAATCGATTATTAAGAATCGATTAATAATCAATCATTAATGGAGAACAACACGAGAACCAAATCGTACGATTGTGCGAATCACTCGAATGCTGATAATCGATTCTTGAAATAATACGATTATGCCCATCACTAGTTGGAACCCGACGGAACCCCAACAAAAAATATCATACAGTGTTTTTCCCAATGGCACCACGAGAAAAAAAAATTATACCCCGAGAAAAATTTAAAAGCAATTTGCTGTATAAGTAGCCCAGCAGTATGATCGTAAAGAAACGCAGTTCAGTGCTTGAAAATTAACTGATATTTCTCTCTATGTATAAACTTATGTGTTTTTCATTTCCCGCAAAAATTATAACTCTTTTAAGTATTACCAATGGAACGCAAAAGATCATACCTTCTAAAATTATTAATAAAAATATCCGTAGTGAAAAAATATTAATCTTAATATTACGAAACTCATATTGAAAAAAATAAACATTTTATGTCATTTACGTTCTGAAAAAAAGTGTGGAACTAAACACCCAAGTAAAAGATATTTGTACACCCTAAATTCCACTATATAACAGATGATTTCCATATTGTACCTTTGTTAAAAGTTTGTTAAATAAAAAAAAAATGCTCATGCATCCTCAATGTTGAAAACTGCATTAATGCAAGGATAACTGAAGGGAAAAATTAAAGTCGTACAAATGTGACGTAATTTTTTTACGTCGTCAAACATTTATTATTATTTTAATTAAATGCCATCACGTAATTTTTTACTTCACTTCAGTTTCCGGTCCGGTTTTTCGGAATCAAAGCATTTTTACTATGCTTATATTAACTTCACTAGTTGTTTGTTTGTTTGTTTGTTACCTTCAAATCTTGTAATCGATATTGTACCTACTTACCAATGTCCAATCGAGTTGAACTTTTGCATGTGGACAGATTTTCGATGATAATGAATCAAAAAATAAACATTGGAGAATTTTCCAAAATTTTGAAGAATTTTCAAATTTTGGAAAAATTTTTCCTAACCAGATTTCTAGGAAATCCAATTGATAAATGCTTAAAAGAGTATGTCCGTAACATTTTTAACGTGTCGCATCGCTTTTAACCTGCACACAGAAAAGTGATCTCTCGAACGAAGAGAGAATTACTTGGCTCAAGTAGTTGGTAGGTTCGTATATACGCGAGAGATTATTGACTTCAACCAAGAAATTTTATTTCTTGGAATAATTACTAGATTCAAGAAAGTGGTTACTCTGGTGAAGTAAGTAAACGGTCTTCAATGAATTGTATATTTTTATTCCGGCAAATATTTTTAGCTACTTAATGTAAGAATTTTAAAGATTTGGCACAAATACGTTTTCTATTGCTAATTAACAAGATAGGTATGTTATATTTACTTACTCGTTCTAAACTGTTTCGTGCGTTACATCAAACTATTCCGTGTTGAAACGTTTATTGTATACTATAAATCACAATACACATCCCCAAGAGGCACATCCCCTACGGATACTTCGCTGTTGTTTTCGTACTAGACTCCTTTAAGGCGCCAGCTACACGCGCAGGCGCGCGAGCCTTGATAAAATCACGGTGCGCATATTTATTCCAGAGAAAGGGATTACTTGAAAGAAGTGAGAATCACTTCAGTTAAATAATTGGTGGAATTTTATTCAGTAAACAATACATACTTACTTATATTAAATGTCTTATATTTTCTTGGATCAAAACTACGCACTTGGATGGATTTACTATTACTTCGTTGGAGAAATTAACATTTTTGGGACGAAAAATTCAATTATTGTTTCAATACAATATTGGTTCTTATAAAGAAAGAATTTATTTGTTGACAGCATTTACCTGAGAAATTATTTTACTTATATTGAGTATGTGGCATTTCTTGTATATACCTAACTTTCTACATCCAAGTAAATATGCATTTGAATCTAGTAAATAAATTCAAGAAATTGTGTTTTCTTGTTCCAAATAATCACTTTTCTGTGTGTGTAAAGTTAGAGGAAGATCAATCAAAAACTCCTTTTTGTTATACTTGTTTTTGCGCTGTCACTTTTCATGAACAAAATAACCGAAATAACTTTAGGAAATAAATTCATACTCCTACTATTATAAAACCCAGATATCCGACAATTAATTACTGCACAAATATGCGATTAAGACTGCAGATTGGAAGCTGAACGTTAGAATAGTACATAAGACTTATTGGCTGAAAATATTCTTCCGTGTTCCTTTTTCTTCTTGATACGCATGTCAAGTTTTTAAATAGGCAAGAGATGTTTTGATCGTTTTCGACAGAAATAAAAACAGTTCTTTATTATAGTTATAGAAAAAAATTTGATGTGGCCAGGCACATGACTTTATCATACTATATATAAAATTAATAGTTTAGCTGCATGAGATTCTGTTTGATCGAGATCAGCTATGTGTGCATTAAAATAAAACTAGTAGAACTAGATCGATATGTCGATTAAAGCTGCGTTCGGATATTGTACACCGTTGACACCGGGTACACCGTCCAAATGACATTTACGTGTTATTTGGTGTAAAAAGTGTAACGGTGTACTGTACAATATCCGAACGCAGCTTATATTGACAGTAGGTGTTGTCAAAACATTAGCGTTTGACACTACTGTCATTAGAATCAAAATTTCTGACATAGCCCGGCTACTAGTTTTAATGCAGTACGAGCGATCTCGATGAAATACAATTTGCTCATGCAGCTAAATTATTAATTTTACCAAAAAATGTCATAGGCATAAATTATTCAGAATTTCCTCTGCTTTAATTTATTATTTAACTATTTCGAAGAAATTCCAGAAACGGCGGCTTATTTGCAAAATATTTCAAAAATGCTAAGACTAAACCTCCAGTTCCTTTGGACCCTTTTCAACAGAAAGCTTTTCAGCTCTAAGTTTGGTATGAAACTTCTAAATATGAAGTTTCGTCCCGATACCTTTAGTAGTTTCTCCGGAATCGTCGCCACAAAAACGGGTACACACACACACACACACACACACACACACATACATACACACACACACACACACACACACACACACACACACACACACACACATACACACACACACACACACACACACACACACACACACACACACACACACACACACACACACACACATAAATTTTTTTGTACTTTGGGGACTTCAGGGGACCCAAAAAGACATATTTCTGCTAAAATCTCAAAATTTTTTTTTGGCGCGATTACAATTAGTGATGGGCATAATCGTATTATTTATAGAATCGATTATTAGCATTCGAGTGATTTGCAAAATCGTATGATTTGGTTCTCGAGATATTCTCGATTAATAATCGATTTTTCATAATCGATTTTAATAATAGATTTTTCAGAATCGATTTTAATAATCGAGTTTTCATAATCGGTTTTAATAATCGATTATTTATAATCGATTTTAATAATCGATTTTTCGTAATCGACGACCGATCTCGATGATATAGAATTTGCTCATGCAGCTAAACTATTGATTGCACCAAAAAATGTCATAGTCATAAATTATTCAGAATTTCCTCTAGTTTAATTTATTATTTAACTATTTCGACGAAATTCCAGAAATGCCGGCTTATTTGTAAAATCTTTCAAAAATGCTAAGACTAAACCTCCAGTTCCTTTGGACCCTTTTCAACAGAAAGCTTTTCAGCTCTAAGTTTGGTCATGAAACTTCTAAATATGAAGTTTCGTCCCGATACCTTTAGTAGTTTCTCCGGAATCGTCGCCACAAAAAACGGGTACACACACACACATACACACACACACACACACACACACACACACACACACACACACACACACACACACACACAGACATTTTTTTGTACCTTGGTCAAAAATGTTCAGGGGACCCGAAAAGACATATTTCCGATAAAATCTCAAAATTTTTTTTTGGCACGATTACAATACTTTACATACTGCGTATGATAAAGTAAAAAACATCCTAAACTATGAATATTTCAGAAACTCATCTGCGATCACTATATTACATGTATAAATAGTGATTATTTATCTTTAACTACCACTTCTAAATAGTCAACATTACTTTATGAAACACGCTATATATGGTCCTTATTTTTAGTATTCTAAAGTACCTATGTTCTGGAATCTCGTCTTCATAATCTTATACGATCCGTGAACTTAATTAAATAAACATCGTCCTGGAAAATTTCAATATACAATTTTGTCAATATTGACAAAATTGGTATTTGACGAAGCGTCATTGGCAAATTTCCAGCAAATTCCTCATCGAAAATTCACGGAATACGGTACATATACAGGAGATGGATGGGATTCTTTTTCGTACCGTACAAATATCTGATCGATATCGTCTCGAGAGGCGAGCATCTAAACAAATGACACAGAATATTATACTCAGTCACGGCAAATTTTCAGCAATTACTCCGACCATGAAATGAAAATTGTATAAGTATGTACGCAAATGAAAAGGGTGACCAGACAATAAATGAGTCAGAGAGAAATCAAGCACTCAATAGTAACATCAGAAATTTAACAATTCTTCAAATCAAAGGATCGACATGAAGGAAGGTCGATCTTTTCGATCTGATCGATTGCCCAGGTCAACCCCGGACCTCCAGCGTAGATACCAACCGTTCATAAACGTCCCTGCTCCCCCATGGTACACTACTAAAATTTTGACGCTTAAGTAGATTGGCTTGCATTATTAACACCATAATTTTCAGTTAAAATTAACAGCATCCGAAATTACTAGTAATTACTACCTATAAAATAAAAATAGCTTGACAATGATGCCTGCACAAAGCTTATGAAAAATTCACTAGAATGGATCATTTCCGTTCTCCCGGTAGAGTAAACTGTAAGTTTTTGATTGCAAAGGCATGTGATATTACTCTGGATAATTGTTTTTATGTCTTGAGAATGTAATCAAAATCCGTTAAAGTTTACCTTAGTTATTGAATATTAAAGCGATAATTACAAAGCTTTATCTAGCTCTGCATCGTTAAAGAAAATTCAGATATTGAGATGAATCAAAACCCAAAATATTGGTAGTTGATACGAATTTATAATAGACTAAAACCGGGGCTACATATTCGTATACTTGCAAAATATCAAAAATTTGCCAAGTATACGGTTATTTGTGAAAAGAAAAAAACAGTTCTATTAAACAATTTGTATCGAGTCCACCTCAAAAATAGATTTATATATTCGACGGTCGGCTGTGCGGACTGGTTTTCTTACGACGAATACTTGGTATTTGCAATATCCAGTTGAAGTGGATAATATAGCAAGTGGCTAGGCGACAAATATTGGTTTCATTTATTTGCACTCGATGAAAATTTTAGTACGCTGTTTAATTTTTCCATTTTTTCATTTCGTTTTGTGTGTAGTGGGTGGCATGCGAAGATTGACAATAGATTTGTAATTATTAGTAAGATTTTTGATTTTTCTAAAGGGCGAAAACTGCATAAAATTGTAATTTTGTGAAACCGTCAGACAGACCGTTTTCCGGAAACCGTCAGACAGCAATTAAAAAAAAATATTGTTGTTTTTACCTGTCCACATAAACTCAATGTTATTTCTTTCCAAGAAAAACGTACACCATATACAGAGTGCATCCTAAGTTGATGCTTTTCTATGAACTATATAAGTGATACTCATTTATCAGCTTGCAAAATATAACCTTTTTGTTAAACAAAAAAGCTACACAAAATTGTCTCTACAATTAAAATATTTTTAATCGTTTTCGTTTCTCTTCAAGTAATAAACATCATAAAAATTTTATAAACTGCATGTCTATAAAACAATTTATTTGGAAAATTATACTTTGGTTGCTTGTATTTATATATTTGTCATTTTTTATTATGTTTATTACGAAAGCGGTTAAAAATATTTTAATAGTAGAGCCAATTTTGTGTAGCTTTTTTATTTAACAAAAAGATTATATTTTGAAAGCTCATTTGTTTAAATTTTTGTTTCAGAAGCTAATTGATCTGTATTTCAGACAATATTGGGACATATGTATACAACGACCCTAGTAGTACAATTGGATTTAGTAGAACTTTAAAGATGACGAAGAAACCGTATCTAACATTTCTTTTATGGGCAATATCTTCCTAATTTAAATAAAAAATATATATATTTCTTCTCATTAAAATAATAATTTATTTAAACTAGTTCACATCAAATGAGCAATTATATTGTTTTACAGTCTGTTAAAATAGATGCTGCGAATTAATAATACAGAAAGCAGATGAAATAAACAAAAGCTCATTAAAATGAAACAAAAAGTTTCGTCAAGATTTGTTTTGTAAATTTCCACAAGAATGCCCTTGTTAGTGCGCAGTGAATTCTGCACTTATGTAATTAAAAATCTGATGTGGCCAGGCACATGACTTTATCATACTATATATAAAATTAATAGTTTAGCTGCATGAGATTCTATTTGATCGAGATCGGCTATGTCTACATTAAAATAAAACTAGTAGAACTAGACAGATATCTCGATTAAAGCTGCGTTCGGATATTGTACTCCGTTGACACCGGGTACACCGTCCAAATGACACTTACGTGTTATTGGGTGTAAAAAGTTTAACGGAGTTCAATATCCGAACGCAGCCTATATTGACAATAGTTTTTCAAAACATTAGCGTTTGACACTAGCTACTGTCATTAGAATCACAAAATCTGACATATCCTGGCTACTAGTTTTAAAGCAGTACGACCGATCTCGATGAAATAGAATTTGCTCATGCAGCTAAACCATAAATTCTACCAAAAAATGTCATATACATAAATTATAGAAAATGCCCTCTCCTTTAATTTATTATCTAACTATTTTGACGACATTATACAAATAGCGGTTCATTTGCAAAATCTTCGAAAAATGCTATGAGTAAACCACCATTTCCTTTGGACCCTTTTCAACAGAAAGCTTTTCAGCTCTAAGTTTGGTCATGAAACTTCTAAATATGAAGTTTCGTCCCGATACCATTAGTAGTTTCTCCGGAATCGTCGCCACAAAAAGCGGGTACACACACACACACACATCCACACACACACACACAGACATTTTTTTGTACCTTGGTCAAAAATGTTCAGGGGACCCAAAAAGACATATTTCCGCTAAAATCTCAAAAATTCTTTTTGGCACGATTACAATACTTTACATACTGCGTATGATAAAGTAAAAATATGTCAGCATTATATAATAAAACCTTGCTTCTTTGTAATCAAATTATCAGTTTGATTTGAAAAACCTAATGCGCAAATAAGGCGAACTAATCAAAGAAATAGCTAGTGCCCATTCGGTACGCACATGTAGCAAGTCTTCAAAGAAAATTTTCATGTATTAGAAAATGCGGCGATAACATGAATGTCCGATGCATTTACTGTTGCAGTGCAACTCTGACGGTCCGAAATCATAAACGAATATTGTACAAATTTGTTGATATATCATAGATTTTGTTGTGTTTTATAAAACTCAGCCGGTAATCAAGGATTGATGAAAAATATTCGGTGAACGAACTTAAAAGAAAAATAAATCACTCATGGCATCGTTTAGGCCAATCAATAACAAAAATATTCGATTTGCGTGGCAAATATATTTGCCAAATATTTAACATACACGTGGCAAATACTTGATATTTGGCAAGTATACGAATGTGTAGCCCCGGCTTAAGACTAAAGACTTGAGAACCTCACCAAGTTGCCTAATTACACGAGAAGGTGTGATAACATTTTTTACTTTATCATACGCAGTATGAAAAGTATTGTAATCGGGCCAAAAAAATTTTTTAGCGAGATTTTAGCGAAAATATGTCTTTTTGGGTCCCCTGAACATTTTTGACCAAGGTACAAAAAAATGTCTGTGTGTGTATGTGTGTGTGTGTACCCGCTTTTTGTGGCGACGATTCCGGAAAAACTACTAAAGATATCGGGACGAAACTTCATATTTAGAAGTTTCATAACCAAACTTAGAGCTGTAAAGCTTTCTGTTGAAGAGGGTCCAAAGGAACTGGAGGTTTAGTCTTAGCATTTTTGAAAGATTTTGCAAGTAAGCCGCCATTTCTGGAATTTCGTCGAAATAGTTAAATAATAAATTAAAGATGAGGAAATTCTGAATAATTTATCACTATGACACTTTTTGGTACAGTCAATAGTTTAGCTGCATGAGAAAATTCTATTTCTACTAGATCGGTCGTACTGCATGAAAACTAGTAGCCAGGATTTCTCAGATTTTTTGATTCTAATAACAGTAGGTAGTCTTGGTGTCAAACGCTAATGTTTTGACAATAACTTCTGTCAATATAAGCTGCGTTCGCATATTGCATTACACTTTTTTCACCCAATAGCACCTAAGTGTCATTTGGACGGTGTACCCGTTGTCAACGGAGTACAATATCCGAACGCAGCTTTAATCGACATATCTGTCTGGTTCTAGTAGTTTTATTTTAATGCAGATATGGCCGATCTCAATCAAATAGAGTCTCATGCAGCTAAACTATTAATTTCATATATAGTATGATAAAGTCATGTGCCTGGCCACATCAGATTTTTTAATCTTGATGAATTTGTTTATAATATGTTGATAAGAATCATCACAATACATTATTAATTAAAAAAAGTTATTAAAAATAAAATTTAATCAAAATATTATATGTCGGTTTTTTGTACCCTGGAGGGTACAATAAATTTACATAAGGCTCCACAAGCATTAAAAAGAACTCAATAAAGTTGTAAAGATTCCACGTCATACTTGTAGTTTCAGTACTGTTTAAAATAAAAATAAAAGTATAACAACTATTTTTATATTTTTTATATTGTGATGACTGTAAGTATCGGGGTATTTCACATATTGCCAAATTACTTTATTTGTGAAAAATGTAAAAGAATGTTCCTTAAAACAAGAGTTCTCTGTTCCCAACCCATTCCAACTCAAGATTACGGTTATGTATCATATTACACTTATTTTTCGATATTTTTGTCTAAATTAATTCATGTTTGCTTAAGCATAGTAAGATAACTGAAAACCTAAATAAAATAATAAAATAACTTGAAGTTATAGGACCCTGTATTCGGAAAAAGTTAATTTAAATTCAGTGTTCAGCGGACAAAAATAACAAACCATAAATGTAGTTGAAAATAAATTTTGCGGTCCGCTTTGTCTTTGAGAGACGAAAATTTACCACGCAGCTTCAGTTCTTTGTTGCCGCAATAATTAGCAGCAAAAAAATACGCTTTGTCGCAATTACATTTTTCGCGACAATGCGCAGAAAGGCTAATGTGCCGGGCTGCTCGCATTAAGCCTTTTTTAATTAAAAACGAAATAAAAAAAAGCGCCCACAGAAGTCTGGTATCTTTTGCAGTTCTATTTTATCGGAAATTCGTACTGGTTATTTACTGTTATACCTACATAGTATACACCACTCTAAATAAAACCAAAAATTGACAGAAGTAATGTTGTAATAGTAGGGTGCAATAAGCTTCATACGTCGTGCTTTACCGACCTACTCAGAAGTTTGCCAGTTTTTATTTTACAGTTTTGTCAATCGTAGAGCCACAAAAATACAGTCCATATTCATTTTGGAATTTACTATTATGAAACCCATTACAGTTATTGAGATATTGACAATTTACTATGCAAGTTGAGACGTAATTTATCTTTTTGCGAATGTGTAGCTGACAAGTTTCAGAATGGTCTCTCAAAGTAAACGTTGACCCTAGTACGTGTTCTTTTACAATGAATCTTGAAAGTTTTAGCTCTTGAATCTTTGTTAGCTTGGAAAAACTTTCGACAAGGAAAATGTATTTGTAGTTGTATTGAAAAGCAAATGCATCCTGCATCCAGTCGCACTGAAAACAAATCCTGGCTCAAAAGTTGCATATCAGATCAGAACTAAGCTTGTTTTCGTTTTTGCCTGCGATTGGCACACCACTAATCACTATAAAGAAGCGTACAAAATTTGAACTCATGTGATCACTGTTTTAGGGGAACTAAAACCATGCACAACATTTAAACTTTACTTTTAGACCATTTTTAATCTTCTATTTAATTATTGGTGCAGCAATTTATACGATATTTGATAATTTGAAAAGTGGCACGGATTAAAAGCGGAAAATTAGGTATTAAATGTTTTCGTTTGTTTGTTTATTTCCATTTCTAGACGAGGAAACATATCTATTATCGACACATCGGCAGAGTTGTTCTAAAAGTTCTACAGATTGTTCAAATTATAAGATTAAAGTTGAACTCGAGAAAAGTACTAAAAGTCGATTTTGTGCAAATGGCAACCCTACCATATCGATTTTGGGATAATTTCAGAACATCCATTTAATCTCTCCCCTTTAAACCGCCATGTAGGATGCTTGTTTACCAGGAGAGGGGAAATCCGCGGCTCAATGGACGTAATTAGGGACTGTTTGAAAGAATCCACCCTAAAAATGAAAATGCGGAGGGTGTCTGTTCCAATTTAAAGCAAATAAAAAAATCCGACAGGCGGTTATATAATCAAAAATTGAACAAACGCTTTTTTACATTACAAAAGTTTTATTTGCATATTTCTGTTATGTTTGCATGTATCACATCGAAATATTTGTTGAAATAGCAAACGTGCAAATAGCAAACGCAAGCGTGAACAAATAAATAACGATGTGCCGCGAATCAGATAGAATCTAATTTACACACAAACCGAAACTTACTTCGGCCCCAATAAGGGTGAGTAAACAGAAACAGGAACGATTACAGTACAATTTAGTAAGCCGCGGCGAAAATAAAGTTTCGCAATCACGACCAACTTGCCCGTAGACACGTATCTGTCAGCAAAATGCGTGTACTGTTCCTATTCAACGGGCAGGACGATAAATACAAATTGCTGAGGTTTACTGTAAACGCTAATTCCTGTCACAGAAAATTTTACGTTTCTCGACAATTTTTACTAATGAAGGACGCGGTTGAATACAGACATTTTTTCGTCTAGGTCGTTGACATCCGAGACTAAATTATTTTATGTGTAAATGCAATAATTTTACAAATGCTCAATAGTGGAGTAAAAATGGTTTTTACTTCGGGCTAATTACGATTGTTTCCGATTTTTGTAGTGTAGGTTATTATTATTATTACATTGCTTGAAATCAGAAATGTCCCTGCTGTGTAGGGAGATTAAACGTCCGGCTTTTACGGGACATGTGCCGTTTTTGTCGTAGAAACCGCCTATGTATAGCGGCCTGTATAATGCGCCTTATATACTTATACGGTGCTTCCCAAAGGTATCGGATAAATTCTATAAAATCTTAAATAAAAATATTTGAGAAAAATGCTCCGACACGTCGATTTTTACTTTTAACTTCCTGTCCTAATATACACTTTTCAGCCCCCCACCCCTTCGCCCCTAAGGGGTGGTAACCACAACTTTAAAAATTCAAATAGCAAAGTACCCCTTGCGATACCTCAATTGATAGACTTTTTTAATCTGAATACAAAGAAAAAAAAATTATCGAAATCGGTTGATAAATAACGGCGATATTTATCAAAATTTATTTATACACGAAATTGAGGAATAACAAAATTTAATTAACTAATCCTTAATTAATTGTCAAAGTGCTGCGCGTTAACGACGAGACAATGCCCTAATCTATCCCCAAACGCTTGTTGAACATTTTCTAACATTTTATTTCGAGTTTTCGAACATTCCTGGAGTCATTAAGTGAATTACTGCAGGAATTATTTCCTTTAACGCCTCAATATTTACAGGTCTATTAAAATAAACTTTACTTTTTAAATAGCCCCAAAGAAAATAATCTAGTGGGGTTAAATCTTGTGATCTTTCTGGTCATTCAATAAGCCTTCATCTACCAATCCATTAGGAAATTTGAAAATATTTGGATTAGGAAATACTTGATCGAGGTATACTCGAACTTGTCGCGCATAATGTGGAGGCGCACCGTCTTGCTGTAACCAATATCTGTCCTTGTGTCTATCAGGATCTTCTGCGTTGGGAAACAACACCGCTAAAGTAGGTAGTAGTTCATTTCGTAGAAAGTTCAGATAACGTTCACCATTCAGTGTTCCGTCGAAAAATTTGGTCCAATAATTCTAGAACCCACCACACCAGCCCACACATTAGGGTTTTGAGGATATTGTGTGTTGATGTATTCGCTTCCACCATCCAACGCGGATTTTGACGAGCCCAGTAACGGAAATTTTGTTTATTGGCGGTGCCATTCAGACAAAATGTTGCCTCGACAGAAAAAAACGATGTTTCTAATTAAGCAAGGATTTTCATTAGAGAGTTCCATCATTGTCTCACAAAACTGCACTCGTCGATCAAAGTCATCATCGGATCATTTTTGTACCAAGTGCACTTCATACGGGTGAAATTTGTGTTTTCGAAATAATCTGGACACTGTGCTTTTTGACGCACTAACTTGTGACGCGACCTCCGCAAGGGTTGAATGATTTTCTTGCACCATTAAAATAGCATCCAATTGTCGGTTTTCAATTAAGACCAATGGACGTCCTGCCTTAGGCTTATCCCGTACATGACCGAGATCGCGAAATTTGTTTTCGATTCGACTTACTGTAGATTCCGATATTGGCGGACGGTCCGGGTGCGTTTCATTGAACAAAACACGAACTTCGTCATGCGTCCGGCTTCTATCTTCAAACCCAATCATTAAAACTTCGATTCTTTCGGTTTCTGTAAATCTCATTTTGCTACTATTTCTTTAATGACGAAAAATCTGAATTGTGTTTGACATAAGTAAAAACAAGTTGCAATTATTTGAACGATATTGCTATGCCCGCTTCAACAGCGCTTACTAGAATATTTACGTTCTTCTTTGAATACATTTTGGTAAATATCGCGGTTATTTATCAACTGAGAGGAGTTTTAGGATTAAATCAAACAATTTTGATAATCTTTTTTTCGTTGTATTCAGAATAAAAAAATCTATCAATTGAGGTATCGCAAGGGGTACTTTGCTATTTGAATTTTTAAAGTTGGGGTTGCCACCCCTTAGGGGCGAAGGGGTGGGAGGCTGAAAAGTGTATGTCAGGATAGTAATTTAAAAATAAAAATCGACGTGTCAGAGCATTTTTCTGAAATATTTTTATTTAAGGTTTTATTGAATTTATCCGTTACTTTTGGGAAGCACTGTATACTTATATCATTTTAGCGTTTTCAATTTCGTTTTGATATCCATATTTGGCCAACGTGCAACGGTTTTGAGAGAAAATCAACATAGAAATTGTGACAAATTTGTAGTAGTGCGTTAATTCTGAGGTGCTGTAAATCTTAAAGTGAGATACAATAGTAGCTATATTATTGGACGAGCACATAATTAAGGATGTAAATCGGGAACATTAAGCTTAGCGAACTTATAATAGCTAAACATATGAACTAAAATTAATTGAGGAAATGGACGCAAGGCTTGCAATACACGCTGAAATCCATATGAAGGAATTATTACTGAAAGATGCAAAGCTAGAAATAGGTGCTGTAGAATTAGCTATAAAAAAATTCATTCCAAAATGTGAAAATCAAAATACATAAATGCCAGTTACTTTTTTATAGCAATCGCATTACAATAATCATGAAAAATTTTCCACCATTCTTTGTCGGCTGTTATCTTTAGTGTGATCTTAAGAAATGTTTTTGTATTACCTGGAGACTGAATCGTAATGTGAGTACAGTCTACAGCTCCAACAACTCATGAAAAATAAGTCTCCTTCTGCTGCTTTGCAATACCGTGGTCATAGTTATAAGTTAGCAATTGCAAATACTACTATTTTAATTTTAAGAGACTGACGGGGGATGCCACAGAAATCGGGTACAACCAATTGGGGGGCGTCCATTAATTACGTTAGGCGCTTTTGGCGGTTTTCCGACGCTCCCTCCCCCTCTGGTGAGATGTCCTGAGATTTAGCTCAACCCCCTCCCCATCTTACGTGTGATTTTTCAAAATATGTTTTTTAGTGTAAATGCGTTGGATTTATATTTTATTTTTATAATATTTTTACTTTATCATACGCAGTTTAACAAAGTATTGTAATCGTGCAAAAAAAAAATTTTAGCGGTCCTTTTGGGTCCCCTGAACATCTTTGTCCAAGGTACAAAAAATGTCTGTGTGTGTATATGTGTGTGTGTGTGTACCCGTTTTTGTGGCGACGATTCCGGAGAAACTACTAAAGATATCGGGACGAAACATCATATATAGAAGTTTCATGACCAAACTTAGAGCTGAAAAGCTTTTGGTTCAAAAGGGTCCAAAGGAACTGGATGTTTACTCTTAGCATTTCTTAACGATTTTGCAAATGAGCCGCTATTTCTGGTATTTCGTCAAAATAGTTAAATGATAAATTAAAGTAGAGCAAATTCTGAATAATTTATGTCTACGACATTTTTTGGTACAATCAATAGTTTAGCTGCATGAGCAAATTCTATTTCATCGAGATCGGTCGTACTGCATTAAAACTAGTAGCCAGGATATGTCAGAATTTGGATTCTAATGACAGTAGGTAGTGTCAAATGCTAATGTTTTGACAATACCTACTGTTTTTCTGTTGAAAAGGGTCCAAAGGAACTGGTGGTTTACTCATAGCATTTTTCGAAGATTTTGCAAATGAACCGCTATTTGTATAATGTCGTCAAAATAGTTAAATAATAAATTAAAGGAGAGGGCATTTTCTATAATTTATGTATATGACATTTTTTGGTAGAATTTATGGTTTAGCTGCATGAGCAAATTCTATTTCATCGAGATCGGTCGTACTGCTTTAAAACTAGTAGCCAGGATATGTCAGATTTTTTTATTCTAATGACAGTAGCTAGTGTCAAACGCTAATGTTTTGAAAAACTATTGTCAATATAGGCTGCGTTCGGATATTGAACACCGTTACACTTCTTACACCCAATAACACGTAAGTTATCGGCCGATCTCTTTGCTTTGTTCGATTTCAAAATTAATCGAAAGTATAATTTATGAGCGGATATTGGCCCACACTGATCGTCATGTCATTCCTAACGAACAATTTGGCTTTCGATCCGGACATTCGACCACCCACCAAATTGCTCGCGTCGTTGCGGACGCCGTGGAAAGTTTCAACAAGAGAGATCATATGGCCATGTTGATCCTGGACATTGAAAAGGCGTTTGACAGAGTCTGGATAATCGGACTATTGCACAAATTAATTACGAATAATTACCCCGCGTATTTAATTAAACTAGTCCGAGACTACCTCGAAGGCCGACAAATCATGGTCAGGGTCAATGATCAAATGTTCTCAAGTAAGGAAACTTTCTGTGGCGTACCACAGGGCGCGATTTTATCTCCCCATCTTTTCAATATTTACATCTCGGACACCCCTAAATTAAGAAATACAAAATTAGCTTTTTACGCGGATGACACGGCGATCTATGCGAGAAATTTTCACCCCCTAATAGCATCTCGCATGATCCAAATTCACGTTAATGTCCTACGGAAATATTACGCGAAATGGAAGCTCCGGTTAAATGCTGCCAAGTCGGAACTCGTGATTTTTAGCAAACTAAACCGCCCGATACACCTTCCCTACCCTGTCAAAATTGACGAAGTGCCAGTCCCTCTCAAAAAGTGCGTAAAGTATCTGGGTGTGCATCTTGATCAAAGGTTAACATTCAGGAACCAGATCAACAAAATTATACAAATAGCAAGCGGGAACATTCGAACAATGTACCCGCTAATTTGTCGTAATAGTGTTCTAAATTTCGCAAATAACAAACTCGTGTATTATTCGATAATTCGACCGGGAATGCGTTATGGGGCGCCAGTGTGGGGCAACGCGGCGCGTACACATTTGAAACGTGTTCAGGTCCAGCAAAACAAAATTCTACGTATTATTTTAAGAGCCGATCGATATGACCGTACTGTAAGTTTACATACTCGCGCTGCGTGTCCTTTTATTAATGACATTTTGGCTAACACGTCACAAAATTTTATGAAAAAACCATTCGGCATGAGAACCCCCTCATATGTGACATTACCGATAAAGCGAGGATGCGAAAACATCGCTTTCCATTCGAGCTACACAACCTTCTGCCGCCACTGCCAGAGGTTGCAGCGCCGGAACCACCTGAGCAGACTAGGGATGAGGAAGAAGGCGACGCGAACGTAGGAGCTCAGCAACACGATGCTGAGCTGGACGCCACCGATGACGATGAGTTTGAGCCGGAGCAACGGAGGAGACGTCGAAGGCGGTGGCGGTAGCTGCGTGTGCGTGCTGAGCGTGTTAGTGTTTTAATCAATAATTTTTAGATCAAAACGTTTTACATCCTTTTAAATATTTATGTAAAGCATTTTTATCGTTTTATCGTCGTTTGTTTTTAAAAATTTACCCGCCAAGCTGTTCACTCACTGGCGGGTAAATCGTTTCATATTTCAGTTTGTAAATATACCTTCGGATAAGCGCCCACGGCGCAAGGCACCGTATGTTTTATATTTGAAATTGTGTTCATTCATAATGTATATATCCTTAAATTAATAAATTTGTGTTAATGGTTAATAACACGTAAGTGTCATTTGGACGGTGTACCCGGTGTCAACGGAGTACAATATCCGAACGCAGCTTTAATCGAGATATCTGTCTAGTTCTACTAGTTTTATTTTAATGCAGACATAGCCGATCTCGATCAAATAGAATCTCATGCAGCTAAACTATTAATTTTATATATAGTATGATAAAGTCATGTGCCTGGCCACATCAGATTTTTTTTTGTAAGAAGTCAGTATATTTCTCTGAAAACACAATAGTTCTAAGAGGTTTTCTCAGATATTTCTATCATCTTAAGATATTACAGATATTTCAGATATTTCAGATATTTCATCATCTTAAAAGCAAGTGTCAAAATTAAACGTAAAGGGTACAATTTTCCATGTTATTACAGAATTTATATTTTTTATAAATAAATTTAAAAAAAAATTTTAAATTCCGTGGAATTAATGCATGTTCCGAGAACATTTTAAAATAATTACATCGTGCAGTAATAATGATAATGCGCCGTTACTGCATATACAAAGTTAGATAAATTGACAAACAAGACATTAATAATACATTTATCAGCTTATTAAATGGGAAAAATGTTCGTTTGGAAATAAATATCTGCCTTGTTTGGCACATAAAAATTGCATTTGCAACAAAATAAAATTTTTAATATGTTCAAAATCACTGTGCAAAAATAAACACCCAAAAAACTACATAAAAGTATAGTTACAAATTGAAAAAACAAACATAACACAAATTGTTTCCCAAACGTTTTTAAAGTTATCAAAGGTAATTTCAATCTAATTTCATTGCATTTTGTAAACAATAGTGTGAGTATAATAAATATTAACGGCACTGTGTATTAAATAAATCTGGTATATTAAACTTCAAGCAGAGTGATAACGTCACAACTACTCTTTTCGGACGCAGCCTTTATTTTTTTGTAGCCAAGTAAAAACGCTACAATACAGAATAAATCCCGTGGAATTATTCCCAGAACATTTAAAATAATTATACATCGTGTAGTAATAATGATAATGCGCCGTTACTGCATATACAAAGTTAGATAAATTGACAAACAAGAGATTAATACATTGTCGGCTTATTAAATGGGACAAGCTTAATTCCACAAAGCAGCATAAACAACAAAAGGTTCACATGTGGACCAATCCTGTTCATTTTACTACCCGCAAACACACGAAATAGTTCGAAATAATTCGAAATATTCGAAACGCTGACGGAAATGTTCAAACAACAATATAATATGTATGTCAGATCGTTTTGCAAGTCCATCGGCTGCGCTTCTGCTGACAAAGGAAGTCTCTGACCCACAATATTTTGTAAATGCCCCAACGAATTACTTGCGCAAATAATAACCGTCTACAAAGCTTTTGTTTAGTGAAATTGCTGAAATAGCAAATTCGTCGATGGGTACCAGTTTACCTGTACACAGTCTACGTTCGGGTTTTGGCAGTTCGGGCAATGTGTTAATTGAAGAAACATCGGGAATTTTGTAGCAGCTCCGGGTTTTTAGGTATACTGTCGAAGATGGACGTGAAACTTGCCGTCCTAGTGTTGATTGCCATTGGACTCACCCATGAAGGCGATGGTTTGAATTTGGACAGACATGTGAGGAGACAGGACATAGGGTATGTAACATTTTATATTTTAGTAGTATTTTATCATACATTGCGCAAATATATGAAATGTTTTAATTAAAATTTGAATTGGATTGTTTGTGTGCATGGGTAAAAAATCCCTGACCACGCCAATTACAAACATTATTTAATTCAATATCCTTTCTTCAATTGTCAGTTCAGTTGCTTTATGGCGTCATTTACATTTTCAGTGATATCCCCAAAAAGTGAGAATGTCAATTTAAAAAAAAATCAGGTCAATAACTTAATTTTATATCAAATGGGTAATTTGATAATGTTAAATCAATTCCTTTGATGATTATTTTTTATTTATTGATTATTTGAATAATATTAAGTTCAAATTGAAATGATATGTTCCATACTTTTGCCGATTGTTATATTTTAAAATGAAATTTTGAAATGGTATCTATGACCGTATTTCGGAAAGTATTTGAATTATTTGCCCAAAACCATGTTTTGCTTATATCCTTTATTTGATTATTAGTTATTTTTTTAATTTCTTGGAGTTTTAATTATTTAAAAATTTTTAAATTTATTACACCTTACGGCTCTTATTTATATAGAATATTATTACCTTTAATAGTTTGTCTGCCGGACCCTCTAAATCCATTGTTTTATATTCATACTTAATTTCAGCGACATTTGAGGTTTTGATCAAAATATATTAACCAGTGCTCCAAGGGGCCAAAATCGAGAATAAGTTCAATTTAATAATATGAAAAACTTATTTTGTTTTACCACGATAAATTTACATACCACAATTATTAGCCCAATCTAAAAATAATAATTCATTAACTTTTAAGCCTAAATATCAGAGCATTTCACATATTTCCAAGTACACATTTTGTTAAAAATACAATAATCTAAGCTAAGTGACTATCCTGACTACCAAAGACCAAATTCGTAAAAAATGTTCTGTGATGATTTTTCCGTGATATCTGAATCTGAAAGCAGAAATTACAAATTGTGTCTAGTTTTTGAGCACTGATTTTCTCTGAAACTAGTCCCAAGTCGATATTTGTGATTTCAGATTCTGATTCTACGGATATCAGAAACAGTTATCACTTGTTTGATTTTGTTAATTTTTGGTCAGACACGTAGCTTATATTATATTATTTAATTTTTTGATAAATTAAGTACCTACCTACTTGAAGACATGTGAAATGCTCTGATATCAAGAGACAAAAGTTAATTGATTAATTTTTTTCTATGAAGTTAGTAACTGGTTCGTACATTTATTGTAGTAAAACCAAATAAGAAAGTTTTTTATATTATTAAATTACACTTAAATTACACTAATCTCGATGTTCCTTTTTTATATTTTTAAAGTTACGCTAATTCTCGATTTTGCACCCCTTGGGGGTCGTCTTAATATGAATTTATCAATCTCAAATTTCACAGGCATGAAGTATGAATATTAAAGAAGAAATGGAGAAGACCCTGCAGAAAAAAAAATTAAAGTTGAAAAATAACGATACTGGACAGCAGTGTTGCTGATAATATCGGACCAATTTTATGTCAAATAAAAGTATTTTAACAGTACTACTTTCATAGCGTCGTATATAGGCTGATTTTCTTTATATACATACAGGATGAAATTTTGAAACATGGGCTTTTATTATTTTGGGGCCGTGGAGTTGGACGATTGTAAGACAACATTGCACATACACGACACGTTTAATTGTGTACTCGAGTTATCTTTAAAGATGTGGAGAAACAATTGCCAACTTTTGGTTTCTTATGGGCGCCATGTTCTAATTCTACATTTTAGGTGATCTTTTCTTCAATTTCAATTATGATGTATTGAACTTGTTTATCTTTACAATCTTACGAATTTTACCATTTCTTAATTGTTTTGCAGTGATTTGGTGCTGGAAACAAAGTTTTTTGAGTTAGTCACACTTCAAACCAACTTTTTTCATTCTTCATGTAAAACTGGCTTTAAAAAGCATTTTTTTCCAAATTTGTCTGGATATTTTTTATTTAAAGATGCCAGTTCTACGTGAAAACGAAACAGCCAAGACAAGTGAAAGCAAACTGACATAACTGCACATATTGATTCATTAAAAATTATGTTGATTTTTAGCTCCAAAGCACCAAAAACAAAATGAGAAAAGTTGGTCAAAAATCTACAGTCAAATGATCTTTGTGTCTCCACCATGCTTAAAGCCTCAAGTACGGAAATTCCATGTCTGTGGAAAGTTTGTGTTGCAAACGTCAGACTGTTCTTTTGCACAAACACAACAAAAAAGGATGGTTCAATATTTCAGCCAGTATAGGATGCTATAAAATCTCTACTAACATCTTACCACCTTGTTTATGTTATATTCCATCATACATTTCGAACACTATTTATTATGCAAACCATTAGTTGCAGTGTTTTAGTTTACACTGGTAAAATTTGTTTAAATCAAATAGGATAGAGGCAAAAATATATTTATTTTCTACAAAGAATGATTATTTCAGTAAAAAGTATACAAGTATTCATTGAAACAATTAAACATTCTTAGTAGCAAATAAATATATTTTTGCCTCTATTCAAACAACGATTTATTTGAGTTAAACAGAATTTTCCATTTGTGTAAATGACATGAGTAATTAATTGATTTATGCAATAATCAATTAATTTTATGGGGTAGAAAACAAAGTATTTTAAAAAATTCAGATACAATGTTTTCCAAAGCGATTTTATTTGTTAATACTCACAACAAATTGATGACAATAAGATCATACTTTGTTGTTTTAATGGCAAGTATTTGGTTCTCATTCAAATTCAGTCTCTTCAAAGATGTTCAATATAAAATAAGTCAAAAGTGGCGTTTAAATCGGAAAAATAAATAAAATCTGTCACCTAGACTCGCCAGAATTGAGCCGGATATTTTTTGTATTATCGGCAAAGATTCCAAGTTCACTCTAACTTATAATTTGACGTAATCATTTCGGTGTAGATCTGAAAAATTATGATATATATGTGGTTGCCTACTCATTTCGAAGCCAACCTTAAACAAAACATCCAGGGGTTTAAAAGTGCTACTGCATTATACCACTTTTCCTATACTGGTTCTCGTCTTCCGGCTGTCTCTATCTCGCTCAGCTTCCAACCGGTGCGATTCCAGGTATGAATCAAACGTTGGTCAACTACAACCAATTTGTATTCGTATGATTCGGGTTCATGTTGCAAAGAGATGTGTATAGATTAAGAAATAAAATCCTCTTAAACTTTGCAATGGTTTTATTAGATATGCTCTGGTACCGGTTTCGACATTACGTCATCTGCAGCCAGAAATAGTCAATTAGCGTCAACAAGTTGACTATTTCTGGCTGAAGATGACGTAATGTCGAAACCGGTACCAGAGCATATCTAATAAAACCATTGCAAAGTTTAAGAGGATTTTATTTCTTAATCTATACAATTTGTATTCGTTTAAAAAAATGTCACCCTTATTTTTATATATTATTAACATCCTATATCGGGTGACTCACAGAATAGGTACTCCCGTTTATTTTTTTGTTTATAAAGCTGGACGAATGAAATTTCGTAATGTGTTAATAGACAAAACATGCCATTCTTTGGGATACTCTTGAGGTTAATATGACTTCCTGTTTTTCCGGAAATGACGTTATAATTGAAATTTTAAATGGCACCCTATATTCTATGTGTGATATTTTCAATCATGATGACATTCTGAACACACAAAAATATCGATCGTCAATTTTTATCACTAACGCAACGCAAAAATAACTATTTTGTATATTAATCTAGGTGGCTATGAATTGGTGAAAATAGTCGAAAATTGTCAAATAAACACTAACTACATCGATTTTGGCCGACATTGCATTACTGGCGCCCTCTAGCGTGATTTAATTGGTTTTTGGCCAGTTAGTCATTTGTTTTACGGATACCCAATGGCCACACCGTGATTATTCGATAGAAAGCATCGTGCCGATTAGAACGATACCAAATACTTGATATTTTGTTAAAATTCGTAGCGTACAAAAGTTATTAGAAGCAAATTAAAATCGAAAAAAGTATTGACCTAATGATCAAAGTCAGCGTACAAGTCAAAGGACTGCTCAATGGACTGCTCGAGGGCAGTACCCTGATTATTCGAGGAAAGACATTTTTCCGACACAATGATACCAAATTCTTGATATATTGCTGTTAATCGTAGCGTGAAATGACATTGAAAATGACATGAAAATCCTTCGAGTAGTCCATTAAGTGACTTTGACTTGTACGCTGAATTTGATTATTAGTTCAATATTTTTTAGGATTTTCTTGCTTTTGACAACATGTACGCTACGAATTTCAAGTAAATATCAAGTATTTGGGATCATTGTAATCGGAAGGATGTTTTCTATCGAATAATCAGGGTGTGGCCATTGGTACCGGTGAAAAAAATGTCTCACTGGCCAAAAACCAATTAAATTACACTAGAGGGCACCAGTAACGCAATGTCGGCCAAAATCAATTTAGTTAGTGTTTATTTGACAATTTTCAACTATTTTCACTAATTTCTAGCCACCTAGATTTATACACAAAAAAGTTATTTTTGCGGTGCCTTGGTGATAAAAATTGACGATCGATATATTTTTGTGTTCAGAGTGTCATCCTGAGAGAAAATATCACACAAGGAATATACGGTGCCGTTTAAAATTTCAATAATGACGTGCCTCATGTAAAGTTAAACGCACACAGATTCAGTTAATTTTGTTGGTCACACTTATTAAATTAAAAAAATAAAAATAAAAAAATTCAATCAGTACATGAATTAAAAGCACAACAAATTTTGAGAGAATGAATACAAAATACAATTTAATACAATATACGATACGAGTTTTTTTACCACTGGTTTATTTAATATTGATCATCCTTGTGGGCCGAGTACTCAAGAAAAGCTTCTATCAAGTTTGTTCCGCTTTATCAGGTTCTGCACAGCTTCGTTTATTCATTCGTGGTCCTCTGGTTTTATCTCCACCCTTCACTGACTTCTTTATATTATATTTATAGAGTTTTAGATAACTCAACATCCCTTTCATTTCTTATATAGTTGTATTTGATTCAAAATAGACGGATTCCATTCTTCCATCCTGGCTCTCTATGGCTTTCTATTTATCACTCGGTGCCATTGATTTTAGATAAATTTTATTATTTGTTGTGTGCTTTTGGAACTGCAATCAACGTTTTTATTTGCAACTACATTATATCAACTATTATCAATCATAGCAGGAGATTTCGGTTGTCAAAATGCAATTTTACTTGAATATTCGAGAGCCCATTATTATAAAGTTAACTCACCTAATTTTGCTTTAGAAACATTAATTCCAGTTCCATTAATATGTTATTTAATCAAGGATAGTGCATCCAATCCCGGGATCACGGAAACCGGGATCCCGGTATTCCCGGACTTTTCTGGTACCGTAATCCCGGTGCTGAGATTAGTCTGAATACCGAGATTACGGTGCTGATAGATTTTTAATAGAAAATCAAAATATTATTTTTACAAACAAATTAAGAGAAAGGAATACTAAATTAATGGTTAATGCCATTAAATAGGGCATAACTATCCAGTGTTAGGATGTGTGCTCTACGGCCTAGTAGTTTATATTTGGTTCAGAGAATTTCGGAGCCGGCAGAAAGTGAGTAAGAACGAGACAGGACGTAAAAGAACTATCAACATTTGATATGTCGACTGACCGGCTTAAACTGAGTTAGCTAAACTTTGACATTCAATAACTTTTGTAGACTTTGACCGATTTTCATTATTTTTTTCGAGACATGTAAGGAAATTTATCAAATTTATGATACATAATATACTTTGATAATTAAAGAAAATAGGATGTTCCAGCTGATTATTGATACTGGGAGATCAAAAATTGTGTTTTTGGTCATGTTTGAGACATCCTGTGGGATAACTAAGGAACTTGTTCTCTCGCAGGTTGGTAACTAGGTACTCTCTTACAAAACCATATCAATTCTCAACATCTTGTTTTCTAATTCATCACAATATCTGAATTTTTGTAGAATATACACAGTTTTATGCAAGATTTTGTATTTCACTCATAATCAAGTCAGATTTGCTGCAAGTAGGGTTGCCAACATGGTCATTTTGACCCGGAGACTTCGGGTTTGGCGACCATTCTCCGGGCTACGGGTTTTCAGTTAAATTCTCCGGGTTAACTAAAGATTTTTAAACTAAATATTTAATAATATATTATAATAATATTTTTATAATATTTTTAAACTTATTTTTTAAAATTATGATAATACAGTAATTGTTATTCTAATCATACAGTTTGCAACCATTTCCCTTGAAAAAAAGGAATTGTTCTCAAAATAAGAAGCACTCTATTATACTCAATCTTCACAACAATTTAATTTTAGTTTTTCAGAGCATGTGAGAAACTTTGAAAGTAGCAATTGTAGCACTTTTAGATTTTGTCACATGTCTAGTGAATACAGTAGGAATTCTATAGCGGTACGACAAATGCAGAAGATTGTATCTTGCCTCGATGATCATAGACTCAGACAAATCTAATATCAAGAATGGCTTTTAAAAAGACACGTATTATTTAAAGGTAGGAATTTTGCTTGTCAGAAATCAACATTCAATAATGATACACTAATTAACAAAGTATGTTTTGAACTTTCGTTGATTATTTTAATATGTATGTATGTATGTTGTTCAGATGATTAGAAATGTCCCAACAATATGTTTGAGTTTGTCCAAGGCAGTTCACAGAATAGTACCATACTGGTCTGCCATAAAACAGTATTTTTTTAATCATGGAGATGACGACAGCGATACCTTTATTTGAAAATTTTATTATTGTTTAGACATTGTTTGACATTTACAAAGACTGAGAGATATAGTTATCATTTTTGACTAGAGACATATTTATTATGGGGTTTTATACAAAACGCCAATATTGTCGGAATAAAATAAAAATTTAAACATAGTTAGGGAACGTGTAGATAATTACTTCAAGCAAATACACATGATCCCTTAAAAAAATGCTCTCAGTACATCAACATTGTGCTTGGTTTAGGTGGTAATATTGGCATTTTGTCTGATGTTGGTTGTGTCGTAAAAAAAAATCGACAATAAGAGGCAGAAACGAAAAGAGGGAAAACTACTAGACATTAATTGAAATAAATGAATTTACTTAGTAATTAGCATCTAGATCTCATCGTTTTCTACACTACCTATATCCAAACTTCACACCAAAGCGTTACCAAAAAGTATGTGTCGAAGCCGCACATTTTTGTGGCGGCTGTTATTAATTTAAACTTATGTTCCATAATATAATTATTGTTCTCCGGGTCAGCATAGGCACAATGTTGGCAACCCTAGCTGCAAGGTTTCAGGGTAAATTTAAATAGCTAAGTTTTATTTGAAATTGTTTATCTTCTACAAAATTCAGATTGGAATGAACCAAAAAGAAAATGTTCAGAATATGGCTGGCTTTGTAACAAAGTACTTTAAAACTTGTTTTTCACAGCGTGTTCGAAAATTACAATAGTATGTGTTAATCTCTAAGAAAATCAATGAAATTCTTTATTAAATTTCTTTAAAATGCATTGAAAAATAATGAAAACCGGTCCTCATTAGAAAAGTTTAGCAAAATAAGCGTTCCTTTAACTGTGCCAGTCAGCGTAATTTTCTCAAAACTGTACCTGAAACTTGGCATATGTTGTTGAATATATAAATAATTCATCTTTCCTAGTCTTCTTACTATATTTAGTAGTTAATAAAAATGTTTTTAAAAAATATAAAAATTTATTTAAAATATTTATTTCGCGCAAAGGGCAGAATTTATGTAGGAAAGAGTTAATATATACAACTTTAATCCCTATAATAAACGATAATGAAATAAACTTTTTCTTGTATCAAACGATATTTATTTATTTAAAATAAAAATGGCAAAACTATTAATCACTATGCAAATAACGTCGAATATTCAATGATGTATGTTTTGTTTAAACAAATATGTTTTGATCACAAGCACAACAATTTTAAGGAGTATGTGACGATGTTGCTTAAAATAAAAAAAAATCTGTGTAACCAACCAAACTAACAAAACATACTAAGAATAAATTTTGTGTTTATCAAAATCCTAGAATTTGTCTATTTTCGAGTACGATCTTTGGAAAAGACGTTTGGTTTAATTACCGCCCGCTCCGCCCGCTACTGTCCAGTTTATCTACAATAAAAATCTGGTCACCTTAGCTAAGATAGTGACTAAAATTAGGTCATCGCTCAACGATGAAACATTGAATATTTTGAGTTTTATAAGATCTCATTTTAAGGCAGAAAATAATAATATTATTTAATATTGTAAGCCATATTTTTTACTGTTTATGTATATTACTGTATTATGTATACTGTATATTGTTCCGTTCACTTATTTATATTTTAAAAATAAAATCCGAATTTAAAATACTTATTTTCATCTTTTTTATACATCGAGTTTCCCGGTGCTGGCACCGGGATCCCGGGATTGAAAATTTCCAGCAGCGTAATCCCGGTTCTGAAAAAGCAATCCCGAATTGGAAGCACTAATCAAGGAGTATACAGTCTTTCCCAGATGGACCTAAATATACCTGTAATGGACCAATATTTTCATTAATGGTGTCGTATTGCTTTTAAGATTCTGTGAATAGATTTGTTGTAAGACCAGGGTCGATGGTGCACAAGAAAAGTGACACATCTCATTTGTCGCTTTGCAGGAGAACGGTTTCAAGTTTTATTATTGAGTTGAAAAACTAAAATACATATAATTTCTTTTTTAGTTTTATTTGTTTGTGGCAATTTTACAATACACTGGACTATATAATATACAAAATATTATCTTGATAATGTTTAAAAACCTTACCCTAATATTGAACATTTATTTGAGTTTTGACAATTTTATTGTCAGATGGAGGAGTTCACAGATTTTAATTAATAGGCAGAAACTATATCTACTAATATTATTATTTAGAAATTTTTAAAATAATTAAAATAATATTGCCGAAGGGGTTTTTTAGATTTAATTTTCTGGGAGAATAAACTTGGTAAATAAAACTCAAAACTGCAAATAGTTGCAGCATCTGAAATTGTGACTGGAATCACAATAGTACATACTTGCAGCAAGATTTGCTGCAAGTACGGATTACCAAGTTATCTTCATGATTTATTGCAACCCATTGCGTATATGCTTGAGTATTATTTTTAAGTTGAAGTTCTTGACTATAACTATACAATACATGTTTCTCTCAACATAGTGCTTCCTACATCTATCATGTACTTCCTCTTGAATAAAATGACCTTGCCATCCTTTATCCTCTTACTAGCTTCAACGAATTAATTCAACCCTTTTTCTTTCACCACTGCCCTCGGGGTTCTATCTGCCAACACTTAATCACAAGTAGCACAATTTTTATCGGACATACTGACATACAGCACTAGGATAAAAAAAAACATTCGCTAGAACATAAACGGGCTCTTGACTAGCTTAATATGACATAAAATATCAACCCCATCTCGCGGCTACACGATTTGACCAAAATAAGTGATTAAGATGAGTAATTTGTAGGAAAAATTAATGTAGTTTTAGCACAATCCTAGCCTTTAACTAACTCGAAAACTGGGTTTTACACAAAGTAGGACAATTTGGCCTTCTTTCAGCGCTTATTTCTACATTTAACTAAAAAATGACTAATTTCGATATGTGTCACTTGCTTGTGTACCAACAATGTGCTGGTACGTTTCAATTTGATGAGTATAAAATTACATTTTAAACAACACTTTCCTAAGAATTTTTTTATTAAAATGCAAAAAATTGATAATTTCATTTTGCAAATTCAATAATTTCTTGTTTTTAACCAAACTGCTAAATCAAACATGCTAAATCTTTAAAGAATAACTTTTCTCAAGAAATTTGGTCTATTATACCATAATACGTATAATTAGGTCCATCTAGTGTCACACTGTTTTAATAAGAGCCATTTATGACCAAGTCGTTTATACGATTGGATTAGAATATTTATTTTTATGTGTGTTTAATTGGATATAATGAGATCATACATTAACTGAGTGAACTAACTGAGTGCATTAATAGAGTTCATTAATAAACACTTTTACTCATAAATAACCAATGGGTAAAAAATATTTTATTATATTTACATACTACGAACGCATACCTTATACATGAAATACGTATCATAATTCATAAATACACCTATCAATCTAACGAAAGATATGAGCGTTATAACCGAACAACTCCCATATACATAAACGTTACCGCAAAACATAATCTGTAAACGTCAAAATAAATGATCATCTTTGCTTGGCAAGCATACATAACATTTCCCCAGAACACCGAACCGGCATGCTGTACGTACAATTTTCAAGTATTGTTAATATCCAATTTCGTCCCAAGCTTGGGGGATGGGCGCGGTTTCAATTCATCAAAACGCTACCCCATTCTGGCGGTCTGCCCTTCCTCGTCCCCGAGATAAATTGGGGAGGAATGGTGAATAATGTTCTTGGAGGTTGAACGTATAATAAATTTCTAATTAAACTGGGTAATCCGGTTTTCATGTTGCCGGGGGGTAAATATTAGAAGTAGATAATGGATACGCCCTCGTGTAATTCCCCTGACTTGTTGATACGTTAACCCATATTTGGCCAACTACGGTTCGTGCGGGATTTCCATATAAACATGATATCCGCAAGTCGCAATAGAGGGAAAATGGAAACTGCGTTATCGTGAATGGAATACATGATCCGCGATGAGGCGGAGCAAAATATACTAAAGTTGCCCAATTAAGAAACTCTTGTTGGTCTTAAATTACTTTAACCTCGGAGTTAACCCCACTTTTGTGTTCTTTTTTCCCTCTAAAACATAACTTACTTTAGAAGTTTCAGTATTAACAATTTCGTCTCTGGCATATCCCCTGAATATTTCATGTCAAGCACTAGTTCGATGCCATACAATCGCAAATCGAAATCTAATCTATAAGTCGCAAGTTGAGGGACTCGGAAAATGGACAAGGCAACTTTTAAGACAGAACTTAATAAACGATTTGTACGGTCAGTCCCGGATTTAAGCGAGTGCAGACCGGGCGGCAGCCTAGGGGCCCCTATCAGAAAGTGGCCCCCAGCAAGATAAACCAAAAACAGAAAATTAAATTTAAAATAACACTGTTTAGGTGGCCACAAATAAAACCAGCATTGCAGTTTAACACTTTTATGGAAATCAGGCCTGTAAAGTCAAGTACAACTCATGTAACTAGATCAAAGAAACTTTAGCCAAAAGTTTTTACCAGTGGTTGACCAATTTCCTGTCTTGTTGGGTCATAGGTTTTCCTCATATGAATTGGTTTATTCCCGATTTGTTCTTTTTTTTTGGTGAGCTGGAATACCTCAATTCCAAAGAAATAAATCAGACAATGAAGCTTGCCAACACTAAAGACGAACTAAATAACTGAATTTACTGACATTGAGTAAACACAGTTTACTCAATTTTTCAGAGTTCACAGCAGAGTGGAAGGAATGTAATAAGCAAATACCCTTTTATCAATTATTAATGGAAAAGCAAGTAAAGGATGGTTTTCCTAATGTGGAAGTAGCGCTTCGAATGTACCTTGTAGTGATGATAACAAACTGCAGTAGCAAAAGTTCCTTTTCAAAATTAAACCATATAAAGATAGACTGCGCACCACAATGACGTGATATTTTTGAAAAATAGAATTCAATGACGTTATTGAGGACTTCGCCCACCGTAAAACTAGAAAAGTCCTAGTCTATAATATTTTCATTTTACTTGTTTAAATTTATTCAGGTTTAAATTAATAAACACCTTACAAAGATATTTAAATCGTTTCCTTCCTCATACCCCTATAATAATTTTAAAATTTGATGTTCATTTATAATCTATACTTCTTTATTTAAAATAATTAAAAGAGATAATTTATGTACTGTACTGGATATATAATAATAAATAAACTGTACTGAAGCTTACGTGTTTACAATGAATAAATCATGTCATCAAGTAATGTGCTTATGTTGTTAAGAGCCACTGTTGCATTTTTCCTTAGGCCCCAGAGCTTTTTTTACATAGGGGCATTTTCTGTCCAAGGGCCCCAACAGCTTTTCTACCCAGGGACCCCACAGTCCTAAACCCGCGTATGGTTGACACCAAAATAAGTTAAAAAGTCAAATCAACACGAGACTTGTAATAAACCGTTTCTGAGATATAGTATCAAATAAGGAAACGTTAAAACACAAATTACCATTATTGATGCATACACAATTTTATAGGAGATTAACTGACTACCTGAATAGTATATTATAAATATTATAATACAAGTTTTATAAGACAAAAATTGGCGCACGAGTTGTTCACGGTCCAAATGGAACAAGTGCGACAATACGTCTTATAAAACGAGGGTTATATACTATTTTTTTTTTTCGACTTTGCGACATTAATTTTACATAAATTTCGAAAATTGCGGTTGTCATCTTACAATCTAGAGTCATTTTATTTTCAACAGTTGATAGTGGAGGTAAAGATCACAAATACGATTGAGGCGAGCCAATAGCGATTGAGATGTCATTATTTGACACTTGACGTCAATATCATCAATCTTGGAAAACTAAAAGTTACTAAAAGTTTGTAATCTAGTGTTTTCATAAGGAAACCGCTTTCGGTTTCGTTATGAGTTTATAACGTACGCAAAGAAGAAACAATTATTTATGCAATCAAAATATGCCTTTTAGTGCTTTTGCTGGATGTCGCTTCATTTTCTTTAACATCTTATATGTGGTGGGTTGTTTTTTTAATGTATAAGAATTGTTAAAGAACCACTGATATTTTAGAAATATAAAAGTATTTCAAATATTCTTATTTGTTACAAAACACATACAATAAATAGGTGATTACCGACATATGTTATAAAATGTCTGGCAAGTCGTCAGTCTTTTATAAAGCCAGTTGTAACCAGTCACGCTCCAATCTAAAACATACAAAAGTAATCATCATTGTTCAAAAAGACAGATTTATTCGGCGTATTATAAAACAGCTATAATTTCTATTTGTGTTATTCTATTATTCTGCATTTATTCTATGTTTAATGATTTATTTAGTGATTTTAAGAACAAGAACGTTTTATAAATCTTAAATAACCATTTTCTAATCATTCTTATTTTTGACTGATATACATTATTTTTGTGGGATATTGTAAATAAATTTGTCAAGATTATCACATCCCTTTTGTAATTTTGGAATAAGCAATGATTGTTACAGCTGATTATACAGTAAGAACCAAATTTTAATTTGTTCCAGCAGGTTCTCAATCACTATGTCACGTATCAATAAAATCAGTATCAATAAAATTATTAACAATTTTGTATCTTGATTCATTCCATAATCTGTACGAATTCTGTATTACGTTGTTATGTCTTGAATATGTTTGCGGTTGCTTTGTGGCTTACTTGCGGTCATATTAAAACAAACTATATTCCTAGAAATCCGTCACAAGCACTCGCCAGAATTGAGCTAGGTATTATTTTATTATTAGCAAAAATGCATTCTGGATACCGGTGGATCATATTTGCGGTCCAAAACTATAGTTATTTAGTTATATAAATAATTGGTTGTAATTGAATCGGTGAGTGGAAGAAGAGAATAAGTCCAAAATTTGACATTTTAAACTAAGATAGCCATTTTGCATAAAATTTCTCGATCTTTTCCAATATATGAAAAAAATAATCATATATATTACCAGTACTGCTGTAAAAGCACCGTACTTCACGCAATGACTGGAAGAACAGAATAAGTCCAGGACATACTCTGTTTTTCCACTCATTGCATGGAGCGCGGTTGTTTTTAACAGATGACGTCATAGACATTTTTTTAAAGGACAACCCTATATTTTTTTAATTAATTTGACAGATGTTTTAATTGTCTTAATGGTAGCATAATATTTTTATGGCCCTACATAAGAAAATTTTCAAGAAAAAGGCAATTTAATGTTATGAAACAAAAGTGGCAAAATCTCCGGAACGGCTCGACCGAATTTAACGAAATTTTCGATTTAAGTATTTTGAAACATTGTGAAGTCACTGGCGTTATTATCGTTGATGCAACGTTTACAGTTTCTGAGATATAGCCTCAAACTTTTGAATTTTAAATAGAACACCTGTATATTTTGACATTTTCTTTTACAGTCTTCCATGGCCTATTCAATGTTACTACGCTTGTTACAGTATTATATCAAAACCACCTAGAAATTAACAAAAACCTTTATTACTTATGTCTAAAAATTAACAAAGAAAAAATTGATAACAAAAAATAACAACAAAAAATTAAACCGATCAAATTTAAATAATGTGTTTTTGTCAATGGTTGAGATTGTAATAATGTTATCAATTTTTTGTTTTTTAATTTTTAAACCTAAGTAATAAAGGTTTTTGTTAATTTCTAGATGTTTTTGATATAATAATGAAGACTGTAACAGAGAATGTCAAAATATACAGCAGGGATGAGCAACCCGCGGCCCGCGGGCCGCATGCGGACCGCCGTACTTTTTCGTGCGGCCCTCCAAAGATTTCAAAATTTAACTAAATTTTTGCAGTGTTCCACAACCTAGTTTTTGACATGATGCCGACAGCAAAGACTAGAAAGTTTAATTAAAAGTATTTTCACAAATCATAGAACTTTTGTGTGGGTACTTTGTTTTGTCCATTTTGTGACTTATTACCGTATCATAATAAGCAAACGTAATAAAAAAGGCAAGCACCATTTTTAAATTTGAAAATTACTTAAACACTTGCTATACCCATTGTTATACTTGCAAATATGTCCTACCAACAAACAAAAAAACGAGAAGTTGTGGATTCAAATAGAAAATTTAATGAAAAATGGAAATTGTATTACTTTTTTACCCTAGTGAAAGATAAAGCTGTTAGCCTTTTATGCTCAGATTCAGTATCCGTTTTAAAGGAATATAATTTTAAACGGCATTATTAGACTAAACATGAGACAAATTATAAAAGCATCCAAGGCCAAATGCAGGATCAATTGAATCAGTTGGAGCTATCTTGATAAAAAGGACCAAAATCAGTTTATCAAGATTTACAATGTTTACAATGTCTGAAAACATAATTTACGGGATTAACTTTACGGGAATGCATTAAAAAATTAGAATTGTGTTCCTTGGCACTAGGTGAAAGCTGTGACATCAGCGACACATTCACATCTAGCGATATTTGTAAGAGGAATCGATGCAAGTTTTAATATAACTGAAGAACTGGATTCAATGATTCCAATGAAAGGATCTACAAAAGGTAAAGTAACAATGAACTAAAATCGGTGTTGGAGAACTTATCAATTCCGTTCGATAAAATTGTCGACATATCAACCGATTGGGCACCGGCAATGGCAGGCATGCATGTAGGTGTCGTGGGAGCGTTATTTAATGAAATTAAAAACTTAACAGGCAGAGAAATATTTGATAACCATTGCATAATTCACCAACAGAATCTTTGCGCAAAAATTTTAAATGTGTCCAATGTCACCACGCCTGTAAAAAAACTTATTAATTTTCTCAAATCTCGAGCGTTAAATCATCGCCAACATAAAGAATTTTTAGAAGATTTGAATATGGTGAACACAGAAGTGCGTTGGTTGAGTAAAGGTGCTATGCTAAAAAGTAATTTAAAAAATGATATTCAATTGCTTGTGGAAATGAAAAAATATCCGTTTCCCCAATTCGAAGACAAAGAATGGATGTATGATTTTGCCTTTCTTGTCGATATAACTTTGCATTTGAATGACTTAAACATGGAAGTTCAAGGAAAAAGCCAGTTTGTTCACATGTTTGACAAAATTAAAGCTTTTGAAAGCAAACTCAAAATTTGACAAACATCTGTTGTCAAACAAGACGTCACACTTTTCACTCTTAAGAACAGAAAATCCTTCTGAAACCCGAAAATATGCCCAGCGTTTACAAAAATTATTAACTGAATTTGAATTACGATTTAATATATTTAGATCAGAAAAAACTATTCTTAGTTTTAACATTTTTTCTTCAACATTTAATGTAGAAGTGGAAACAGTACCGGATGAGTTACAAATGAAATTAATAGATTTACGAAACGACACGGATTATAAAATAAATTTCAAAATATTGACATACATAATTTTTATCAAAATTACATCAATTTACACAAATTCCCACGATTAGCCGCACATGCAAAGCAAATAATGATACTTTTTGGAAGCACTTATGTTTGCAAAAAATTATTTTCGGCAATGAATATAATTAAAAGCTGCGTGCGAGTTGCTATGTCGTCTATATCTGCAAATATAGACCAATTGATAGCAAAGAAGCAATGCCAAATTTCTCATTAAATAATTAATGTTTCTCCACATATATCTTTCGCCGTTTTTTAGTAGTATTTCTATTAATGAGTGTTTTATTTATGTATTTTTTTGCATTAGGTTTATTTTGTTAATAAAGAGATAATTTGAATTCATCATTCACCGTTTGTATTTTCATAAGTAGCTTACATGCGGCCCGCGAAAAATTTTTTAATTTGTTGCTGGCTCGCTGTAAAAAAAGGTTGCTCATCCCTGATATACATGGCGTGCTATTTCAAATTCAAAAGTTTGAGGTTAGATCTCAGAAACTGTAAACGTTGCCTCAACGATATTAACGCCAGTGACCCATGTGAGATAATTTGAATTCATCATTCACCGTTTGTATTTTCATAAGTAGCTTACATGCGGCCCGCGAAAATTTTTTTAATTTGTTGCTGGCTCGCTGTAAAAAAAGGTTGCTCATCCCTGATATACATGGCGTGCTATTTCAAATTCAAAAGTTTGAGGTTAGATCTCAGAAACTGTAAACGTTGCCTCAACGACATTAAAATTTTTTAATTTGTTGCTGGCTCGCTGTAAAAAAAAGGTTGCTCATCCCTGATATACATGGCGTGCTATTTCAAATTCAAAAGTTTGAGGTTAGATCTCAGAAACTGTAAACGTTGCCTCAACGATATTAACGCCAGTGACTTCATTATTTTCATTATTTCACATGGTTGCAAAATACTTAATTCCAAAAATTCGTAAAATCCGGTCGAACCGTTCCGTAGATTTTGTCACTTTATTTCATAACCTTCATTTGTCTTTTTCTCGAAAATTCTCTTATGTAAGGCCATAAAAATATTATGCTACCATTAAGACACTTAAAATATCTGCCAAATTCATTAAAAAATATATAGGGTTGTCATTTAAAGAAAATGTCGATGACGTCATCTGTTAAAAACAATTGAAGGTTGATATCATAAGGTGTATTTTAATAATTATAAATCGACGTGTTCGAGGATTTTTTAAAATAGCAAACCGTTATTGAGATTTTGTCATGTTTCCATACTTTACGCGCTCACTGTATAAATAATTGGTTACAGTTTGTTGACGGATCTATAATCGGTTGTTAATTTTTGCCGCAAAAATAGTTGTCAAACTACTGTTATTAAAATATCCCATGTCCATGTTAAAATAGCCCACAAATGTCAATACCCCGTGCCCACACATAATATACTCATGTCATCAGCACACATCTCATCAAATTCCCATCGTATGAATTTCTCATTTTGTATCCAAACCTATCCATATCGACATACAATCACAAAAAACATAATTGACATACCATTCGAATACCAGACTCTGAAATGTACACCATGCCACGTGCGCATATATTTACGACTATGTTGTAATGTATTACTCGTGCCGTCATGTTTTGTAAATCGGCATAGGGCTTATAATTGCAATCCTCTCCATTCGGCATCGGAGAGCGCTATTACATAAATGGGATTTGATAGAGGTCGCAGCGGAAACGGCCCGGAAGTATGCTGGCCAAGGTCCCGAACGATACACGACATTGCCCAACGGCGGATCGCTTCACGACTACGGCCGACTGTCCTGCAGAACCGAGGAAATCAAGGACGATGTAGGCGGTGCAGAATGTGAGTCATTTGTTCTTTGGCGAATTTCACGGTGGCGTGGTTTCGTAGTTTTTACGGTTTTCTTCCTAGATTTTGTCCGTTCTTGGATAGTATGACGCGGTTTTCATTTTGGTGGAGTCGCCGTGGGTATATTTAAAACGAAAATAAATGCAATAAAATGTTTGAAGTTGTTCTTCACTGTTCTTAAAAAAGAAAGAAAAAAAAGAAAAATAAAAGAACAGTGAAGAACAACTTCAAACATTTTATTTTAGAAACCTGTTCACCTGCGTACAATTTTACTAGAAAATAAATGCGTTTATGAGGGTGGTTTTGTGGCTTAATCACATTGTATTCAACAATAATTAGTAGTATTTAGTCCCGCAAAAAAAGTCATACAAATCATAAAGAAGATCATAAGGACGCACTAAAAGTTTTAATGTAGATGCCTCAAAAGATATGAAAACGAGGCTAAGTTGTTCTTTTAATGGAATATATATCCATATATTTTTTAATTCTTTGTGAAATTTTAGTATTAAGATGGAAACAACCCGCCTTGTATAAAAGTTGAGAACGAAACATATTATTTCTGTGGCCGAAGATTTGCTACCGTTTTCTTACAATGATTGCCGATTGGTTTGGACTAATTGGTTCAAGTTCTTCTATACTCTATACTGAGTGAGTCTATAAACTGACACCCCCAGTTAACTCGTGTATTTAAATTGACAGTAGTCTGAAATTTTTAACAAGTACTATTTCATATCAATGATTTACTTAACTAAGATGTGACATAACAAGCAATAACAAGCCTGATTGAAGTTTTGATTTTTTTTTTTAATTTGTTCAAACCTTTTTATAACAAATGTTTTTGGAATACTGCACAGTACTGATTTTGTCTACATTTTTACGCTAAAATATCTATTTTATTGAATTAAAACTACCTAAATACCTTGTTTTTGACTGAAAATAACACTTACAAATTAAAAGGAGTGGTTTTAATTTAAGAGATTCTGGCCTTATATAAAAGAAAAAAATATATCGCAGGAAAACTGTTTCAACGTCAAAATTCCGACAAAAAAGAACTACTGTTCCTTATTTTCAACAACAAATCTCATATTTATTGTACCGTTTTTAATTAATGAGATATGTGGCGGATGCCGCTTCACAGATTCAGCCTGCATTCAGTATCTTACATTTTTGCGTTTTGTGACTTACTTTTTGGATGCATAAATTAGGGTTGTCCTTATTTATAGAAAAAAATAGTACTTTTAATTTCTTTTCTGTTTGTTTCTTTTATATCCATTGGAACTTAATTCATGTGAATTTTAATATCGATCAAAACGATCCCCAAGGGGCTCAAAATCGAGCATTAGTTCAATGTATGTAATAATATTTAAAAAAATACCACAATAAATCTACATAGCACAATTATTAGATTAATCTAAAAACAATAATGCATTAGATTTTAAGTCTAGATATCAGAGCATTTCACATTTCCAAATACGTAATTTCGTAAAAATACAATAATCTAAGCTAGCCAACAAGAAACAAAATTGGACAAGTGAAACAAGAAATTACAAATTGTGTGTAGTGCAAATGCATTTTTGGATTCTTTGCAGTTTTTAACTCTGCCTTTCTCAAAAACTAGGCTCAGGTCAAAATTGCTGCCTTTAGATTAAGATTCATCGATTTCAAATTTCTCAGGAATTAAGTATATATATATATACAGACGAAGATAACGTGGGAAATTCGGTCAAGTGGGCGAAGTGTATAAAACTCCTTTTATCGCAGTTCAAATTTTCGTTTTTAATTAAAAACTTCATCAGGAACAAGCTAATTAAATACAACAAAGGCTAAGTTAGCAAAACATCAAAATTACAGATAGAGAACACAACATTTTCTACTTACAATTAGAGTTATAAAAGTCTGCCTGGAGAGAACATTGTCGGACAAATCATGTCGCCTTACATCAATAAAACAATTGGACGAAACGCTTAACTAAACGGGCACAAATAACCACCAACAAATAAGCTTTGAGGTCGACACATGTCTTCCTAACACAAGAATAAAAACTGGCTCAATGGCAACGTCCGAACGGAATACAACGAACAAGAATAACATTTAACCATCAGAGCTACCAACACTACCACCAACCTAGTCGCGTGAAAATTTTAAATTATTAACTTCAAAGCGTGTTATTGTTCTTATTTTAAATTGGAACCCATACATTTTTTTAGGTGAAACGATGCAGAATTAAAAAATAAATATTGTTTCTAAATACAACCCCATCAGAATTCCCAATATTTTAACAGTTATTTGCCAAAAACTCATTTTTCAACGTTTACAACGGCAATTTTAGGTAATAAATATCGTACGTGGCGTTGAAAAATAATTTATTTTATAAAATATAACACAGAGAAGTATTTTAGATTTAAGTGTACTTAATTAAGGTATCTATCAGAATGTCGATGACGTCCTAAGTCATACATTACTCAAAAAAAAAAGTGCCTTAATAATTCTAAATTGTATCCGAGTATTTTTAAAAATAACTGTTTATTTGCATTCATTCCAGCCTTTTGTCGCCAGTATGAACGCCCAAAATTTATCTAAACTGTTTGTATTTAATTAATAGAGGTATACCGGCTCTTTCCTTATTGTTATTGACCCATCAAAAGGAATGTAATTAATAACCTGTTAGTATAGAATATAGATGACACTCAAAAGTTACTCTGTATTATAGAATAACCCACTATTATAAAACATAGATAACCCAACGTTAGAACGAAACACTTTCCAGACATTTGCAAACAAAATTTCCTTTACACACACACACACACAGACACACACAAATCTTTGTTGCACAATCAGTAAACTTCCCACATAAAAAAGAAAAACCGTATTTGTCCAGATACGTTCATCTAATTCCCCGTGCTGCCGGATAAACTCGCCAAAACTTCGGCCGTACACCAATTTCACACAGGGTAATCTCCGGACTTTTACCGACGACCACGAAACAAATCCAATACAACCGAACACAGTTACAGTTTCCTCGTTACCTCACCGTTATTTTTATTTTTTTTAGCTGACTCGCATTCTAGACCATTCCGACCAACAGTTTAAAAGCTTTAGCGCGCTCGAGCCACCCGGTGTATTTCCTTTTCCTCTTATTGTTTAAAACAGCATTTCGCCAACTATGTTCCACGTGAAGCCAATAAGTTTACTATGAAAAATGATGTAATTTTCCAAAAATAGGCCAGAATACTTATAAGTTTATCTACGACTCACAGCTGCATTCATTCATTATGTATATGGAGACACATTTCCCACTGGTGGCGCATTGTGACAGTATGGTTTATGACATTTACAAAGTGTTGGATTGGAACACTATTTTCGGTAAGGGTAATTCCTGGGTTCGGCTAGACGGCCGAATGGGGTTAAGTACATATTCTTTTATAATAAAGCAAAAATCATTAACATATTTTGTAGGATAGTTTCAATGTTTAAAACGGGTCTACCAGACTTTTCAAATTAGCCCACCAATTTTTTTTTTATTTAGAAGGCTCAAACTTAATAAACTTTAATATTAAAATTTAAAAATTCTCTATATAGAAAAAGTACCGTGATGTTTGATAAAGGTACCGTCATATTTCTTGCATTAAGGACTTGTGAAGTGTTCCGCTAACCAGGTTCGTAACTTACAGTAATGGCTATTTTACCAGGGCCGCGTTTACCAGTAGGCAAAATAGGCATGTGCCTAGGGCCAGGCAAAATGGGGCCCGTAAACGGTCCCCTTCTAACTAAATAAAAGAGCGGCTAGGGCCCACTAATTATACAGGGTGTCTCAACAGTGCGATCTCGGAAGATTGTGCCTCTGTTAATGAAGATATTTTAAAACTGATTTCACTCATCTATACAGAACGCCGAGGCGCACATTTTAAAATTATTAGCGTGTATACAGGGTGTTTCATAAGGTAGTACCAACCCAAACTTATGTTTTTTTTTTAATGGAACAACCTATATTTCGGCACAATTTTGAGTTCTTCGCAAAATTTTACTAAAATGAAAAATAACATTACCTACCCTAAACTTTATACTTTTTGATTTATTGGCATTTTTATGAAAAAACAGCAGTCTAATAAAAATTGCATATTTAAATACCTGTTTTTAATTTTATTGCGCACGCTTAGATTATGATTAAGTAAGACGCGTTCTATTAACGTGATTACCTACCATATCCAAATTGTGTACAGGGTGGTCATAATCTGCAACAAAATATAGCAAACAGTTTTCCTAAGAAAGTTAATTTTTTTAAATGGAACACCACTTATCTAATTATTTTTTTGAATTCTACGTATCGTTCTGCACAAAAAAAGTACTAGCACACACCAGTGCTAAAATAAACAATTGCAGAGATAACTAATTTTCTTCATAAAAAATTCGATTTTTCTATCAATTAGAGCTTCTACACCGACATTAACCATTAAACCAGTTAAGTATTTACTTACCTACATTATTGTTTTCTCGCATGATTTCATCTTTTTTTTAATAAATTAAAACATTTGACCACATCTGCAATTTAATATTATAATTTGAAATAAAATTTTACTTATACCCTGTGCGAACTGTCACATAACTGTCATCCACGCGGGTTTTGACAGACTTTGACACTAGCGTTGTATAATGATGACAGTTCATTCAAATAATTTCATTATTTGAAAGTCATTATTTGAACGAACTGTCATTATTTTACAACGCTAGATTAAATCCACCTTTCCTAATCGCGAAATAATTTTAAGATTATTTCAAGATTATTTTAAACGCAATGCCGAGGATGAACGTTCATTTTGTCATTTAAAGCTGGTAAAAAATTATTTCCGCGACACTTTCTAGTGAAAACTCAACGCGCTTACAATATTATATATTTATTGAAGTCAAAATCAGAAAAAGTACATTTTTGGTTTGTAAAATAACATATTTTCATTTAATATTTAATAAAAACACATCTTAAAAGATGATATTTATTTCTTTAAAAAGTAATCTTATTTAAGGTCATATACGATACTTAGGTTCAGGAGTCCGGAATTTCATGTGTGTTTAGGGCCCGTAAAATCCTAACCGCGGGCCTGTATTTTACCCTACACTACACTCGTGTTTTCTAAACTTCTTTTTACTAACTAAAACAAAATTCTCAATAGCAGTGTAGTTGGAAATGCCATGCGATTATATTTCTTAACTTTTTCTTAGCATAGACGCATGCGCAGTAGAGGCATTTGTAAGGTCTGCCAACCGTGCCAGCATGAGACATTTTGTTTTGTTTTGACATACCGCAGTAACATATACGTTTAACCTCGCAGTGACGCGCTACGCTTTGTACAATTGGTTGAATTTATGTAAATTAATTTGCACTTACAAGTTTACAGAAAAATATTGCAGAAATAAGAAATAACATACCCTTAAATACAGTATAGAATATTAAGACATACAGGTGTGTTGTAAATTTTAAAAAATAAAGTAAGTCACCATATTCTATACTTATATTATTACTATTCGACAGTATGTCGTTCAGACATTTCTAGTTAAACGCGTTTGGTTGCACCAGGTTGGCTATTCTGAAATAGATAAAGGAGCGCGTCTAGTATGTCCATCTCTTGTTACTTTAAAACTTTTTCTAGTTACTAAAAAGAAGTTTACAAAAGGACGATAGTAGTGTAGTGTAAAAAAACTTTAACAGTACAACTATTGAAATGGATATTTTCATTCATTTCTAGTCCAAACGTATGTAGAAGACTTCAGAATGCCAAAAAAACACGAGTTGAAACGTCGGCAAATCAATGCAACCATAAGTACAGTTGTCGTATCTACGTTTGCCAAGAGTTGTAAAAAGTTGAGTTGAATACGTCTTCCAGACTCTCGCTATGTCTCGGCGACACATAGCGTGAGACCGCGAATCGGGAGAGTGTGGAATGTGGATGGCTCATTCACCCAAATCCGCTAATATTCGAATTGCCAGAAGTCTCGACGGATGCAGATAGTAGGATAATAATCACGCGTTCGGCGAGTGTCTCGGTTTGGTCCGCTTTTTTTTTGTACGCGCTCGCATCGATCCATTCAATGTCGGTTTTTAGACGCGGCTCAAAGGATTTTTTGTGTGCACCCGAAGGTGTTGTTTCCGAAAGGGGTCTGTTTTATGACATCGAAGCAGCCGGTCGGGCACCAATGCAGTCCGTAAAGCGGGTTGAAATAAAAAGATTAAAAAATATTGAACACAATAAATTTATATACAAAATACAAATAGTTTACATTGATATTAAATTTAATATCCGAAAGTCATGTCATTGTCAGGAAAAAAATCACATACCCAAAGTTAAAATGGAAAATATACCAGATAATGATATTTATTTCTGTATTATTGAAGAAATAGAAATGCAAATCAATAAATAAACCATCCATATTTTAAGATTACTAGTGAAAATTAAAATTAATAGTAATATTGAATCAATAACTAATTAATTAAAACTAAAGAATATATTATTTATCTCCTTCAAATAAATCTTATCAGTTCCAAGTTATTCCAGTCTTATTTTTCTATGATGTCTGAAGCTATTGCATAGTTTTGGTAGAGTTCTTTGATTACTTGGTCCGGCAGAGAACTACCTGTAAGTAGGTATTATTTTACCCTCATTAATGGGGAATGTCGCACGGTGCTTCTCGTACATTGGCGAAAAGAAATAATATGTATTCACTGTCGACAGACATTCAACAGTCATTCTTGTTTTTATCAATCTCGACAATCTCTAATTACGAATGCGATCTACATGGGGCAATTAATTAATTAATTAATTACTAAGTAATTGATTGATAATATCGTTGTTACATAGCAGTATACAGGGTTGGTCTAAATAACTGGAGCACCTAAATAATTGTCCAACCGTGAACAATTTCAAAAAAACATCAAACAAAACTTGTTTGATTTTAAACAAGCTAACATCAAAATATAATTTTAATATACAGAGTGCTTATTTTATTATGGAAACTGGCAACCTTTCCTTGTTCTAATAGAACAAATATTTTTAAATTCTTAAATTCTAAGATTAATTCCAAGATTTTTTTGTAGGATTAATTTTTTAGGTAATTAATAAACTTTTATTTGAACAATTAACAATTTTCTGAACAATTAAATAGTTAGAATTAAATTAAATGTTCATACAGCAAATTAAAATAAATGTGTATGTATGTGGAAAAATATTCAGTTTTAAAGTTCAGGATGTTTAATTAATTGCTGATAACTAAAAATGACGCGTTTTACAAAAAATGGTTCCTACAAAATTCTTAAAAATAATCTTAGAATTAAAAAATTTAAAAATATACAGTATGTTCTATTTGAAAAAGGAAATGTTACCAAATTTAGATAGCTTGTTTAAAACAAAAAAAAAAATGTTATTTTATTTGTTTACGGTTGGAGAATTATTAGGTGTAATTTTGACTAACTCTGTATGGATATGCACTATAATATTTTATTTATACCGCAATACATTATACAAAATAATAAAATAATAATTATGCAAATAACGAATCTTTGTTTATGGAAAATCATATTACTATATCATATTATATGGTATCTAATATAACTGATCAGAATAATCAATCAATAGTAATGAAATAAGTAGCAGCGGCTACTTCAGTGACGTCCATTCTCATCACCCGCAGATGAACACTGAATGCACGAGCCGAACCCCGAGAACGTGGAGGGCCTTCTTTGACCCAGCCTCGCCGAACGTTTCGAGTTATTCGGGCTGAGTGCGGAGCTAGCATAACAATTTGTTGTGCCGACTGAATAATATACTTCTTTTTTTAAATTATTCTATCTTTTATCTTTAAGAGATCAAGAAAAATCATTCCTTCACATGATTTTATCGGAAAAAGTAAAAACTATACTTAACGTACAGTGTAGTGTAGAGTATAGACGACAAACTATTTTGCCAACTCTGGAGAAAAACTAAATGATTTTTTTTCTTCTTTGGATTGCGATTTGTTAGGTAATTGCACAGCAGTACTAAATGTGTGTAAAATGTATATTCAGTTAGGTCAGAAGAACGTCAGAAGAACGTCAGAAGAACGTCAGAAAAATATTAATTTCTTCGTTACTTATATATTTATTTAAATTTCTATAAAAAAGTAAAATTTATAGTAGTCAAACTGTAAACAGTCGTTTTGCAAACATAGTATACTAATATGTCCCTTCCTTTCTTTCAGAGAGATTAAGGATGGCCTCCTTGGTGCCATAAGGAAAGCATCTACACCACTAATACGAAGAGATTTGCGTAGCGAACGGCTAAAGACGAAATGCAACTTATGTAGAATTCACGATAAATGCAAACGCCTAGGAAAATGTGAAGAATGTGAGGAACCTTGCGAGCAGTACCAGCAATCCCTACAACCCACCATGCCCCGACCAATAAATTCAAAGGCCAACAAACAAACAGAATTAGTGGCACTCTCTCAGAGAACCTCAACCAGTTCCGAAGATGGTCTTTCTGAAAACGAGGACAGGTACTTCACATTAGGATCGTTCCCACAAGGAGCAGTCCAAAGTCTTCTCCGAAGGTTACTGGGCATCAAGGAGCCAGAAGGCCGAATGGTGGTCATGGTGCAACCAAATAGCCCGAAGGAACAGAAGAGACAGCCAATCATCATTGACACAGCCCACGTCTTCACATTAAATGAGGGCAAACCTAGAAAAGTTGATGTTGAGATGCACGACGTTGGAAAAATCAACGAAGATGCCGGAGAACTCGTGACTAAACTGAACAGAAACATCGACGAAGCCCTAAAAGCAAAACCAAAAAGTGAAGAACCTCGCTTATCCCCAGAAGAAGTTGATAGAATCATAGCGTCTACCATTGATACCAGTAACCTATTTATGAACTCTAGAAGTATGACCCCAGAAGATGAAAACCTCACAAAGTTGCCTGGCACAACTATTAATGCTGATGGTGAATTGTTATCGTCTGAAAATGACCTACCAGCTCATCAAAATCCCATTAAGAAGCGACCTGGTGTGATTGAAACTAATGACAACGAGGAAGAAGTTGGATGCAGCAAAGAAGAAGAAGACAACTATTATAGATCGGCCAATGAACGCGAGTCCAACCCAAATAAACATCCAGATCCATACCAAGCCGAAGATAAAGCAAAGCTCATGGACAACCACTTAACAGAAGATGCGCAATCTCCAAAACATAGGCATGCTGAGGAATCGAATCCCAAACACCCAAAGAACCTGTCTTTTGGAAGTAAGGAATTCAAACCAGTCGAAGAAAATCTCGTCCAAGAGCCACCAAAGAAGGTTGACGAAAACGCTGCGGAAGACAAAGGCAAACCGGTGGAAAACCATTTAGAGGAAGATAAATCGCCAATTAATCAAAATGCTGATGTAGATACACCAAAGAAGGACGACAAATCCGGAAATGACGATAAAGAACAACCAATTAACAATGACCTAGAGCTTCAAAACGACGAACCTGAAGTTCTCTTCATCGAAAATTCTCCTGTTCCGAAGCCAGTCTCCGATAATCAATATGGAATCACCAATCCTGGATCATCATTGCCTAACGCAAGATCTGCTGAATCCTACAACGCGCCGTACATGCAACAACCAATAGTACAACCTGCGTCAAATTACAATTATCCCCAACAAGTTTCCCAGAATGGGTATGATGTACCTCAAGCACAGCAACAAGTATATAGCCAACCTGAAGTATTTGAAGGACAACATGTTAATTATCAGCAATATACTTCCCCTCCAGCCCAATACGAACCCCCTCAAGCAAGTTATAATCCACCCCAAGCCACATATCAACCTACAGCAGCACCTTCGTATGGTTATTCCTTCGTCCCTCAATCCCAGAATCCTACCCAATATGAACCAATAGTGGAACCAATCGACATTTCCGACAATTCCATGGAGATAATGCCTGGAAATCTTGTTAACGATTATGAATCAAACGATAAATATTTTGTTGGATCTCCAGAAGCATCTTTACCTCTTAAAGGCCGAACAGAATTGAAAGGAAGGAATTCTGCTGATGGACTTAGGGAAGTTGCAAGAGGATTAATGCATGCGCCAAAAATTCAAATGGAAAAAACTATAATTGATAATGTTCTTTCGACTCCAAACAAAGAAGTACCTGAGGTAACCATTCAAGATAAAAGTGAAATCTCACCCAAAGATACTTCCAGGAATTCAAATTGGCAACCGAGAGACTCCGGAAATGTGGAATATCATCGAGAAGATGGAAGAGGAACCATGCACGCCCCCAAGGTCCAACCACAGAAAACGACAATTGAAAAAGTTATCTCGACTCCATCAGAAGAAGGACGCGCATCCCCTCCAGAGCGACCAGAAAACCCCGATGGACCACCAGAAGATACATCGAGGACTTCAAGCTGGCAACAGAGAGACTCCGAAAATACAGAAGGCCGCAGAGAAGACGGAAAAGGAAATTCCCCAAAAGCCCCCAAGGTTCAACCACAAAGAACTGAAATCAAACATATCATCACCACACCAATAGATGAAGTCCCTCTACGACTACCACATATCGAAAAACCTGAGCAACCAGGTGTTCTAAAACCGACAGTAACAGACGAACCTCAAGAATTAAATCAACAGAAATCAGTTGAAACTTCTCTAACAAATGCCCAAGTTGAACCTACTCAAGAGACTGTAGGCGATGCCATCACCAAACTAGATGATAACACTAGAGCAGCGGATGAGTCGTATACAAGAAAAATTGGTCCACCAAAAATTCAAAATACGAAAAATTCAGCAATTGACAAAATTATAACAACTCCGGATGGCGACACGCAAAACGAAGTTCCACCCGAAGATGTTGCAGAGTCTTCGTGGAAACAAAGAAGCGGACATTGGAGAACTTCAGGGCAAGAAGAAGTACCACCACATAATACACACGATCAACATCCAACAGAAACTTCAGCGCAACCAGAAATTCCAGAAGACGTTGTTGGTAATGCCCAAACAGACGATGCTTTGAGACGAATAGACATGCTTCGATTTGCTGCTAATGCCGCGGAAACAGCCGATTCTAGTGACAAAAGCCATCCAACAATTAAGCCTGTAATTCCTCTGTTCCATCCAATGAGACTACCTCCAAGAGGGGTTGGACTTGTTCCGGAACCTAATAAAAACGAACTAGAAATGAATTTAAGACAACCAACGCCATCCATGGACGATGACAAAATTGTCTCAGAGCAAGAAGAAGTACCACCACATAATACACACGATCAACATCCAACAGAAACTTCAGCGCAACCAGAAATTCCACAAGACGTTGTAGGTAATGCCGAAATAGACGATGCTTTGAGAAGAATTGACATGCTTCGATTTGCTGCCAATGCCGCGGAAACAGCTGATTCCAGTGACAAAAGCCATCCAACAATCAAGCCTGTAATCCCTCTGTTCCATCCAATGAGGCTCCCTCCAAGAGGGGTTGGTCTTGTTACGGAACCTAATAAAAATGAACTAGAAATGAATTTAAGACAACCAACGCCATCCATGGACGATGACAAAATTGTCTCAGAGCAAGAAGAAGTACCACCACATAATATACACGATCAACATCCAACAGAAACTTCAGCGCAACCAGAAATTCCACAAGACGTTGTAGGTAATGCCGAAATAGACGATGCTTTGAGAAGAATTGACATGCTTCGATTTGCTGCCAATGCCGCGGAAACAGCCGATTCCAGTGACAAAAGCCATCCAACAATCAAGCCTATAATCCCTCTGTTCCATCCAATGAGACTACCTCCAAGAGGGGTTGGTCTTGTTCCGGAACCTAATAAAAGCGAACTAGAAATGAATTTAAGACAACCAACGCCATCCATGGACGATGACAAAATTGTGGATGCCGTAAGCGGTATTGTTGACGATGCTACGTTATCAGCCACCCAGATCAACCATCAGCTTATGGATATTGTCAAAGACAAAATTTCACATCCGATAAAGAACAATAACCTGCTTAGTGTGATCCCTGATATCAAAACTACGTACCCAACGCGTACTCCGATGACACCTACTAACCTAAAACAAGAAAATCCATCAATTGAAGAGAATGGGGAGAAGGAAGCTTCACTTCTTGCACAAGCAAAAGAAGATATTCCAGATATGAACTTAAGGCAATCAGAAAGCACGAATGAAACTGAAAATAGCGAAGATGAAGAAGTCGGCTGTAAGAAGGATAAAAAGGGTAAAAAGGACTACTATATGAAAATGGACCAGATACCATCCTACGGTGGTAATGATTACGGAAACGACGAATATAGATCAGCACCAGACGTGGAGGAACCCATACCAACATTACCACCATTGACATTATTACCAGGCATGCAAGACTCGCCATTATTACCGACGTTGCAAGATCTATTCAAACCAAGATCCCACCACGAACCCAAGGAACCAAACCGCAATCACCCACATCGGCAACAACCACAGGATCACCACAGTAGTCACCACAATAAGAGACCCAACAATTTTGGTCGTCACCAACCCAATAATCAACACTTTGCTCGTCAGTTCCAACAAGATGAAAATCAAATTATCAGTTCGCCATTCAATATGGTAAACAACGGTGCTTACCACCATTTAGGACGAATTGTTCCATGGAATCATAATATCAGAAAACGAGATCTGGCAGAACAAATTAGACAGCGGAATATGTTCTTCAATGGGGACGGGATAAAACTACCCCTTAGTCTGAAAGAATACAAAGACGGTTCTTTACATTTGAGCATTGACGTGAAGTCTCTCTGCAATTGCAAACATTGCAATGGTGAGCAATCTCATGATACCACGGCACTGATTCAGCCAATCGTTGGTAATGCACAAAAAATTGACGAAGTTGATTTGGAAATTCCAGCTCAGAATGATGAAAAGGTTGAATTTGCTCCAAATAACTTAAAAGAACTTTTGGAGATGGGGGAGACCCCTCAGATGCAGGAGGAATCCACTGAATTGAGAAAGAGATCCATATTTGATAATAGGATAGAGAAAATCAGAGGTGATGACGGTGAAACTATAGTCGTGCCAATTCAAAAATTCAACAGAAACAATCTCTTCAATACAGATCCGATGACTGAAATGAACATTATCGAAAAAGAAAGGACCATGTCTCCGGAGAAATTCAATCTACTGAGAAGCTTTTTGAATCTCATGAAGAATTTAGTGACAAACGACATCGATATCAGATAGTGAACATTCAATGCGATTGGATATCTAACTAAATTGGTGTACGTGCTTAAGTTATAAGAATATTTTAGTTTTGTATTTTTGTGTATTTTATATTTTGTGCAATTTAAAAATAAACTATAAGTTTTAATTTTTTGCTTTACTGAAAAAAAAACTGTTTAATTGTCTTAAATGATATTTGACACGGTAAGTAATTATAAGATTTTTTGAGTAGGTAAGTAACAAATACTGTCTTACCTCGGTTAATGTCAACTCTGGCAACGAAGCCTCGATGTAATAAAGTCCGAAATTTCAAGGTTCAAATTATACCAAAAGAATTGAAAGCTCATTATGTGCGTGTAAAACGTAAACGAAAAAGTGTAAGAAATGTATAAATACAAAAGGTGATGGTTAATAGCAATAAAGATAAAACATGGAACAAAAAATAAAAACAAAAGGTTCCTAGAAAAAAAACATTTTTTTGTAAAAGTTAAAACTAAAAGGTAAAAATGTGTAAACTTGTGCTTCGGCTCAAAACACTGTTTTTTTTGTCTGGCCATAGTTTACCAACTCTCTTTCAAACCGCGTTTTATAGGAATTGTGATAGATTTCTTTCACAGAAAAAGATAATAAAAACAGGATCTACTTCCATGGGCACCCTCAGTGGGTGCAAGATATCGCATCCATACTTTTTGCAATAAATGGAGGAAGATTAACGATAAAAGAATTACAAAATAACGGCTGATTTATAACGGTGTTAAAAGTTAAACACTGCAGAAAATAATTTAAAGTTACAATCAAAGTTAGAACAAAAACAAATATATCTTTTAACAATCCAAGTTGGTTTCCTAATATCTTCCATACGTTTTGGTTTTATGTGCAATAATAAAATATTTAATTTAAACTAATCGTCAACACGTTGGAAATTGAAGACAGGTCAACACACCAGGGTTTGTTTGTGATGTCCAAATTTTTGTTGTTATTTAAAAAATTGAGATTTTTCTTTGTGTTATTATTATTTAAGATACCATATTGAACACAAAGGTGGTTAATTTAAGTTAGATTGTAATTTCTAACAATGGCCAAAACCACCCAATTTTACGGGTACCTATCTGAGACTTAAAAAATTTTAAAAAATACTCGGTCCCACTACCCGTAAACCCTCCGTAATACATAATTAGTAATCATACCGGGTGCTTGATAACTAGTGTAAAAAAATTAATTCCCACATACAAAATAACATTTTTTTAACTATCTGACTTTGCCAGCAGCTATTGTTACGCGAAAGTTGGTAGTAGTGTTACATTTATATACTAAAGTGCGTTGTTTCTTTTGCCTTTATGTGGCATTACATGAAAAGTAGATAATATAAAAATTTTTACTGGAGGTGGCTAACTCACACATTAATTATTACAGCTTTCTATCTACTCTAGTTAATACTTGAGAACTCGCGAAATTTCTAGATTAGCTGCTGAGATGTTGTCTTCTATTTTTATGTGGTATTACAAAAAGTAGGTGGGATACAGATTATTACTGGAGGTGGCTAACTCGCACATTAATTGCGTATTACTCCTGAACATTACAGCTTTCTATCTACTCTGACTCTAGTTCAGAAGGAAGAACTTTTTAAAATTCTAATTTAGCTGCTGAGATGATTAATTTCCCAGTGTAGGTTCTGCGTTGATTTATCCTTTTTCATAAAACAAGAAGTACATATAGAAAAACACAACACTTACCAGAAAGCAAACACTTACAGAAAGACCGCCATTTTACAATAAATACAACATAGTGGCACATTTAGAATACACTAATTGCACATGAAATTACTTCAAATGTACTCAAAAATTAGCAAAATTTCGACGGTGTTATCTACCGGCGCGGCGTACGAAGCCTTCGACGAAGCGTACGATAGCCCTCGACGCATTACATTTCATAACCAAGTTTTTTTCTAGACGGTGGGTAAGCGGCGAGTGTATATAACGGTAATTTAAATGCGAATGTTGGAAAAATAATTATTTTAGGATGTTTTGAGATATTTTCGTATTGCAAAATGGCAGAAGCGAATAGTGGGCATCACAAGCAAAGTTGATGAGATAAAAGTTAGGTATTCACTGTGGAACAAAAGTAGGTGTGGGGTCGGTATGGCTGACCTCAATTGACCCCAAACTCCAGTGGTACTCAAACAAGGGGTCACGCGCCTAACTCCAGAGGTTCTCAAGTTCAGAGTGGGCCTCCTTCGCCCCTCCAGCTAGGGCTCCGCCCCCGCTGTGGCCCCCTCGCCCCCTCGACCTAGGGCTCCGCCCCCAGGGCCCCATCGTTAGAGCCTCCCAATTTTGAGGTTAGAATTCCCCTCGATGCACCTTTGAGATAAAACCCCTATATCTCGAAAAGTAAGGGGCGGATCGAAAAAATAATTGAAAAAACACCCCCCGCCACAGAAATCCCCCCTGTCGGTTTTGACAAATACGAACAAAATGGCGTTGTTGAATTTTCCGAAAAGGCCTTAGATCTATCACTTTTGAAAAGTATGACTCATTCCTCTATCTTCTAAATGGGTTGCCGGATCGAAAAAATAAAAACACCACAGGGTTTGCTATTGGGGTTGTATATACGAACGTAAAGAAAAACGGCCAAAAAGGCGTTATTATTACGATTTCAAAAATAACTTCCGGTTTTGGCGACAAATCCTTATATCTCGAAAAGTAAGGGGCGGATCGAAAAAATAATTGAAAAAACACCCCCCGCCACAGAAACCCCCCTGTCGGTTTTGTGAATACGAACAAAATGGCGTTGTTGAATTTTCCGGAAAGGCCTTAGATCTATCACTTTTGAAAAGTATGACTCATTCCTCTATCTTCTAAATGGGTTGCCGGATCGAAAAATAAAAACACCACAGGGTTTGCTATTGGGGTTGTATATACGAACGTAAAGAAAAACGGCCAAAAAGGCGTTATTATTACGATTTCAAAAATAACTTCCGGTTTTGGCGACAAATCCTTATATCTCGAAAAGTAAGGGGCGGATCGAAAAAATAATTGAAAAAACTAAAATTATAAACATTAATTATTAGCTTAATCTAAAAAATAATCCAATAACTTTGGAATCTGGATATCAGAGAATTTCTGCAAATTTTCAAGTAGTTACGTACGTAATTTGTTAAAAAAATACAATAAATGGGGCCTGTACGTAGAGTTGTGAACGAAGAACGCGTAAATTAAAAAAAGATATCTGTGTAATATTGTTACGTAGCTCGTGATAGGGATGGGTCAGGCCAGGGTGGATGAAAATAAAACTCACACTGGGGTTTTACATACTGTATAATGTGTACGAGACAGTCCAAGAAAACAGCTGAGAAGGCAGGTCACTGCCTTCTCGTACAGGTGTCGGATGTCACACTCGTGAATACAGACAAATAACAATCTTCTTTGATACTCCGCAATGCTTCTACTTATATCAATTGTCCAAATACGTTACTCCCATTAATTAGGTTACCAAACGTCGAGGTTGTTCACTTGATTTTTGTGCAAACGCGGCGTCTGGATCCCGTACTTGGGAATTGCAAGTATTGAGCAATTCGGGTCAATGGCTTTGTTCTTTTATAACTCTATTCGAACATAATGATAAACTCGTCTTAAGTTACTTTGTAACAATATCTGTTTTGTTCTAGAATATTCCAAAATGACGTAATCATCGATGCACACGCAAAATGCGTACAGACTTGATTATCTCGCTCAAAGATAAGACTAACCACAACGAGGAAAAAACAGTGTTCGTCAATTTACACGTAATCTTATGACAGAATGTCCCGTATAGCGCCTAATTTGAAATTTAACATTGTTTCTTATGTAAATCAGGCACAAATTTGATGAATCTCACTAGCATTTGTCTGCAATTAATAAGCTTCGTTCCTATGCTAAAATTTATGGGATATAAGGAATTAAAAAATGGTCGGTGATACAGTGTGCAAGTTTTAATTTCTCCAGAAAATGTTATTCTATATACAAAGTTTTCGATGATCTAAAAACTTCCTAACCACAGTCAGAGTTTTGGTTTTAGTAATTTTAGCAAATAGGATAGTAAAAAGCGAAGAAACAGTTAAAATTTTGTAAGAGTAATCTGTATTTGATTATATTTAAATTAAAACTGTCTTAGAGAACTTAGAAGAATTAAAATTAGAATTAGACCATTTATTACTATATACCAACAGAAAATTGTCCCGCCAACCCCAAAAAATTCAAATTTTCCCGCCAACCCCAAAAAATTCAAATTTTCCCACCAATCCCCAAAAAATTCAAATTTTCCCGCCAGCCCCAAAAAATTCAAATTTTCCCGCCAACCCCAAAAAATTCAAATTTTCCCTCCAAATTCTACGCCACCATACCGCGCATGCGTGACGACTCAAACCGAGCGCGCCCGAACGCTGGAACCTGGAGTGTATGACTCACACGTCGCTGTTAGAGAGAGAACGCACTGCGATTTTTATTTTCAAGCGCAAACCGATCAAATTCAAATCTTCGCATCAGATTTATTCGGATTTGAATTTCGCGCGCACCATCTTACTCGATGATGACCGAGCACCGATCGCCCGAACCGATAAAATTCAAATTTTTCCCGCCAACCTTAAAAAATTCAAATTTTCGCGTCAACCCCAGGTCCACCAACCCCAGACGTACCAACCCCACGCGCTAAAACGGCATGCCGACCGGCCGTCATATTTTAAACGACGTCATCTTCTTGAGCAGACATCTTTTTAGGTTAAAATTATACTTCTTACGGAATTTTAGAGTAATACAAGTAGATTATGTTAAAATAACTCTTGAAATTTACTCGCGCTATAAATTTTAAAGTTTTAAATCAAGTTTTCACGCTAAATTTATTCGGTCTAATTTTAAAATTCTACAGAGCATGCGCGAACCGACCAAATTAAAATTTTCGCGCCATTAAGGATAAATTTCAAAGTTTAAACCGTCATGACGCCACCATCAACTGTGGTTTAATATACTTACCGCTTACTTTTAAATTATTGCTGCTAAATCTATTGAATAAAACATAGGAAATTCGTGGTTCAGACCCTGTATACAGACCCTGTATAATCACAACAGACCCTGTATATTGACCCTCATTTGACCCTCCGAGACCCTCATTTGACCCTCCGAGACCCTCATTTGACCCTCCGAGACCCTCATTTGACCCTCCGAGACCCTCATTTGACCCTCATTTGACCCTGTATATTGACCCTCATTTGACCCTCCGAGACCCTCATTTGACCCTCCGAGACCCTCCGAGACCCTCATTTGACCCTCCGAGACCCTCATTTTACCCTCCGAGACCCTCATTTGACCCTCCGAGACCCTCATTTGACCCTCCGAGACCCTCATTTGAGCCTCCGAGACCCTCATTTGAGCCTCCGAGACCCTCATTTGACCCTCCGAGACCCTCATTTGACCCTCCGAGACCCTCATTTGACCCTCCGAGACCCTCATTGGACCCTCCATTTATCCGTTTAGCGCCTCCATTTATCCTCTTAGCACCTCCATTTATCCTCTTAGCGCCTCCATTTATCATCTTAGCGCCTCCATTTATCCTCTTAGCGCCTCCATTTATCCTCTTAGCGCCTCCATTTATCATCTTAGCGCCTCCATTTATCCTCTTAGCGCCTCCATTTATCATCTTACCGCCTCCATTTATCCTCTTAGCGCCTCCATTTATCATCTTAGCGCCTCCATTTATCCTCTTAGCGCCTCCATTTATCATCTTAGCGCCTCCATTTATTCGTTTAGCGCCTCCATTTATCCGTTTAGCGCCTCCATTTATCCGTTTAGCGCCTCCATTTATCCGTTTAGCGCCTCCATTTATCATCTTAGCGCCTCCATTAATTCGTTTAGCGCCTCCATTTATCCGTTTAGCGCCTCCATTTATCCGTTTAGCGCCTCCATTTACCCGTTTAGCGCCTCAGATTTATCCTCTTAGCGCCTCCATTTATCCGTTTAGCGCCTCCATTTATCATCTTAGCGCCTCCATTTTTCCTCTTAGCGCCTCCATTTATCCTCTTAGCGCGTCCATTTATCATCTTAGCGCCTCCATTTATCCTCTTAGCGCCTCCATTTATTCGTTTAGCGCCTCCATTTATCCGTTTAGCGCCTCCATTTATCCGTTTAGCGCCTCCATTTATCCGTTTAGCGCCTCCATTTATCATCTTAGCGCCTCCATTAATTCGTTTAGCGCCTCCATTTATCCGTTTAGCGCCTCCATTTATCCGTTTAGCGCCTCCATTTACCCGTTTAGCGCCTCCATTTATCCTCTTAGCGCCTCCATTTATCCGTTTAGCGCCTCCATTTATCATCTTAGCGCCTCCATTTATCCTCTTAGCGCCTCCATTTATCCTCTTAGCGCCTCCATTTATCATCTTAGCGCCTCCATTTATCCTCCTAGCGCCTCCATTTATTCGTTTGGTTGGGCGCGCCCAACCAAGCCCAACTCATCCCAACCCAAAATGAGGGTCGCGGTGGGTCAAATACAATATACAGGGTCTGTATACAGGGTCTGTTGTGATTATACAGGGTCTCTATACGCTAAACGGATAAATGGAGGCGCTAAACGGATAAATGGAGGCGCTAAGAGGATAAATGGAGGCGCTAAGAGGATAAATGGAGGCGCTAAGATGATAAATGGAGGCGCTAAACGGATAAATGGAGGCGCTAAGAGGATAAATGGAGGCGCTAAACGGATAAATGGAGGCGCTAAACGAATTAATGGAGGCGCTAAGATGATAAATGGAGGCGCTAAACGGATAAATGGAGGCGCTAAACGGATAAATGGAGGCGCTAAACGAATAAATGGAGGCGCTAAGAGGATAAATGGAGGCGCTAAGATGATAAATGGAGGCGCTAAGAGGATAAATGGAGGCGCTAAGAGGATAAATGGAGGCGCTAAGATGATAAATGGAGGCGCTAAACGGATAAATGGAGGCGCTAAGAGGATAAATGGAGGCGCTAAACGGGTAAATGGAGGCGCTAAACGGATAAATGGAGGCGCTAAACGGATAAATGGAGGCGCTAAACGAATTAATGGAGGCGCTAAGATGATAAATGGAGGCGCTAAACGGATAAATGGAGGCGCTAAACGGATAAATGGAGGCGCTAAACGGATAAATGGAGGCGCTAAACGAATAAATGGAGGCGCTAAGATGATAAATGGAGGCGCTAAGAGGATAAATGGAGGCGCTAAGATGATAAATGGAGGCGCTAAGAGGATAAATGGAGGCGGTAAGATGATAAATGGAGGCGCTAAGAGGATAAATGGAGGCGCTAAGATGATAAATGGAGGCGCTAAGAGGATAAATGGAGGCGCTAAGAGGATAAATGGAGGCGCTAAGATGATAAATGGAGGCGCTAAGAGGATAAATGGAGGTGCAAAGAGGATAAATGGAGGCGCTAAACGGATAAATGGAGGGTCCAATGAGGGTCTCGGAGGGTCAAATGAGGGTCTCGGAGGGTCAAATGAGGGTCTCGGAGGGTCAAATGAGGGTCTCGGAGACTCAAATGAGGGTCTCGGAGGCTCAAATGAGGGTCTCGGAGGGTCAAATGAGGGTCTCGGAGGGTCAAATGAGGGTCTCGGAGGGTCAAATGAGGGTCTCGGAGGGTCAAATGAGGGTCTCGGAGGGTCAAATGAGGGTCTCGGAGGGTCAAATGAGGGTCTCGGAGGGTCAAATGAGGGTCTCGGAGGGTCAAATGAGGGTCTCGGAGGGTCAAATGAGGGTCTCGGAGGGTCAAATGAGGGTCTCGGAGGGTCAAATGAGGGTCTCGGAGGGTCAAATGAGGGTCTCGGAGGGTCAAATGAGGGTCTCGGAGGGTCCAATGAGGGTCTCGGAGGGTCAAATGAGGGTCTCGGAGGGTCTAATGAGGGTCTCGGAGGGTCAAATGAGGGTCTCGGAGGGTCAAATGAGTGTCTCGGAGGGTCAAATGAGGGTCTCGGAGGGTCAAATGAGGGTCAATATACAGGGTCAAATGAGGGTCAAATGAGGGTCTCGGAGGGTCAAATGAGGGTCTCGGAGGGTCAAATGAGGGTCTCGGAGGGTCAAATGAGGGTCTCGGAGGGTCAAATGAGGGTCAATATACAGGGTCTGTTGTGATTATACAGGGTCTGTATACAGGGTCTGAACCACGAATTTCCTATGTTTTATTCAATAGATTTAGCAGCAATAATTTAAAAGTAAGCGGTAAGTATATTAAACCACAGTTGATGGTGGCGTCATGACGGTTTAAACTTTGAAATTTATCCTTAATGGCGCGAAAATTTTAATTTGGTCGGTTCGCGCATGCTCTGTAGAATTTTAAAATTAGACCGAATAAATTTAGCGTGAAAACTTGATTTAAAACTTTAAAATTTATAGCGCGAGTAAATTTCAAGAGTTATTTTAACATAATCTACTTGTATTACTCTAAAATTCCGTAAGAAGTATAATTTTAACCTAAAAAGATGTCTGCTCAAGAAGATGACGTCGTTTAAAATATGACGGCCGGTCGGCATGCCGTTTTAGCGCGTGGGGTTGGTACGTCTGGGGTTGGTGGACCTGGGGTTGACGCGAAAATTTGAATTTTTTAAGGTTGGCGGGAAAAATTTGAATTTTATCGGTTCGGGCGATCGGTGCTCGGTCATCATCGAGTAAGATGGTGCGCGCGAAATTCAAATCCGAATAAATCTGATGCGAAGATTTGAATTTGATCGGTTTGCGCTTGAAAATAAAAATCGCAGTGCGTTCTCTCTCTAACAGCGACGTGTGAGTCATACACTCCAGGTTCCAGCGTTCGGGCGCGCTCGGTTTGAGTCGTCACGCATGCGCGGTATGGTGGCGTAGAATTTGGAGGGAAAATTTGAATTTTTTGGGGTTGGCGGGAAAATTTGAATTTTTTGGGGCTGGCGGGAAAATTTGAATTTTTTGGGGATTGGTGGGAAAATTTGAATTTTTTGGGGTTGGCGGGAAAATTTGAATTTTTTGGGGTTGGCGGGACAATTTTCTGTTGGTATATAGTAATAAATGGTCTAATTCTAATTTTAATTCTTCTAAGTTCTCTAAGACAGTTTTAATTTAAATATAATCAAATACAGATTACTCTTACAAAATTTTAACTGTTTCTTCGCTTTTTACTATCCTATTTGCTAAAATTACTAAAACCAAAACTCTGACTGTGGTTAGGAAGTTTTTAGATCATCGAAAACTTTGTATATAGAATAACATTTTCTGGAGAAATTAAAACTTGCACACTGTATCACCGACCATTTTTTAATTCCTTATATCCCATAAATTTTAGCATAGGAACGAAGCTTATTAATTGCAGACAAATGCTAGTGAGATTCATCAAATTTGTGCCTGATTTACATAAGAAACAATGTTAAATTTCAAATTAGGCGCTATACGGGACATTCTGTCATAAGATTACGTGTAAATTGACGAACACTGTTTTTTCCTCGTTGTGGTTAGTCTTATCTTTGAGCGAGATAATCAAGTCTGTACGCATTTTGCGTGTGCATCGATGATTACGTCATTTTGGAATATTCTAGAACAAAACAGATATTGTTACAAAGTAACTTAAGACGAGTTTATCATTATGTTCGAATAGAGTTATAAAAGAACAAAGCCATTGACCCGAATTGCTCAATACTTGCAATTCCCAAGTACGGGATCCAGACGCCGCGTTTGCACAAAAATCAAGTGAACAACCTCGACGTTTGGTAACCTAATTAATGGGAGTAACGTATTTGGACAATTGATATAAGTAGAAGCATTGCGGAGTATCAAAGAAGATTGTTATTTGTCTGTATTCACGAGTGTGACATCCGACACCTGTACGAGAAGGCAGTGACCTGCCTTCTCAGCTGTTTTCTTGGACTGTCTCGTACACATTATACAGTATGTAAAACCCCAGTGTGAGTTTTATTTTCATCCACCCTGGCCTGGACCATCCCTATCACGAGCTACGTAACAATATTACACAGATATCTTTTTTTAATTTACGCGTTCTTCGTTCACAACTCTACGTACAGGCCCGATTTATTGTATTTTTTTAACAAATTACGTACGTAACTACTTGAAAATTTGCAGAAATTCTCTGATATCCAGATTCCAAAGTTATTGGATTATTTTTTAGATTAAGCTAATAATTAATGTTTATAATTTTAGTTTTTTCAATTATTTTTTCGATCCGCCCCTTACTTTTCGAGATATAAGGATTTGTCGCCAAAACCGGAAGTTATTTTTGAAATCGTAATAATAACGCCTTTTTGGCCGTTTTTCTTTACGTTCGTATATACAACCCCAATAGCAAACCCTGTGGTGTTTTTATTTTTCGATCCGGCAACCCATTTAGAAGATAGAGGAATGAGTCATACTTTTCAAAAGTGATAGATCTAAGGCCTTTCCGGAAAATTCAACAACGCCATTTTGTTCGTATTCACAAAACCGACAGGGGGGTTTCTGTGGCGGGGGGTGTTTTTTCAATTATTTTTTCGATCCGCCCCTTACTTTTCGAGATATAAGGATTTGTCGCCAAAACCGGAAGTTATTTTTGAAATCGTAATAATAACGCCTTTTTGGCCGTTTTTCTTTACGTTCGTATATACAACCCCAATAGCAAACCCTGTGGTGTTTTTATTTTTTCGATCCGGCAACCCATTTAGAAGATAGAGGAATGAGTCATACTTTTCAAAAGTGATAGATCTAAGGCCTTTTCGGAAAATTCAACAACGCAATTTTGTTCGTATTTGTCAAAACCGACAGGGGGATTTCTGTGGCGGGGGGTGTTTTTTCAATTATTTTTTCGATCCGCCCCTTACTTTTCGAGATATAGGGGTTTTATCTCAAAGGTGCATCGAGGGGAATTCTAACCTCAAAATTGGGAGGCTCTAACGAGGGGCCCTGGGGGCGGAGCCCTAGGTCGAGGGGGCGAGGGGGCCACAGCGGGGGCGGAGCCCTAGCTGGAGGGGCGAAGGGGGCCCACTCTGAACTTGAGAACCTCTGGAGTTAGGCGCGTGACCCCTTGTTTGAGTACCACTGGAGTTTGGGGTCAATTGAAGTCAGCCATACCGACCCCACACCTACTAACAAATTTACTTATGATGGTATATTTTATTGGTCTATGGCACTAATAGCACCAAAACTAACCCGTTGTGTCTATCATGTCTGGTTACAATAAATAAAATAAATCGTGTTTATTACAGTCATAAACTTATTTTAATGGCAACCCCCTATTTTTCTTGTTGATTTGGATAGATCCTGTCACAAGGGACTCAAAGTAAATCCTAAACATTGTACTTTTAGCTAAAATCTTCAAAATGAGAAATTGTTCCTGAAACAGCAATTCTACAGGCGGCATGCAGTGCATGCTACCAAATAAAAAAGAAATCCCAAAAACCCGTCGTAATAAGATAACGTGTTACGTTCGACCCCGGGTTTGTATTCACCGCAAATAAATCAACACTTACCTACTTAGTCTGACTTCTGACAACAATTTTGTTTCTATCACGTCTGCTTCAGAATAAATAAAGACTTGTTCAAATAAATCGCTGGGATCTGACCAGTGGCGGCTCGTAGCTAATATTAGTGGGGGTGCTGTTCCAGAAATTTTTTTGTCATTGTTTTAAAAAATATTGTGTAAGTAAAAGGGAAAAAAAACGTATAAAAAGAAAATTTATTCAGAAACTTGATGAAATCGTAAAAGAATTTAGGGAATAAAAACGGATTTCTTATTTACTTAAATTGTTACAGCTACATTCACTAATAAATGTATGAATAAATAAGGATTGTTTACGTGCTAACTGCGTTGTACTGCTATCGTTCGTTTCAGAGATAGGTATTCGCGTCCATAAAAGGCTCGCTTACAGACTTTATTACATAAGAAATCAAGAAAATAAAAACACCAATCTATAGAAGAGATTCTATCTGTAACCTGAAAAAAAAAATAGTAATAAAAAAATAAAATAAATTTTTTTTGGTAAGTGGTTTAAGAGAAAAAAAATCGGAAAGTCGAGAATTTTTTTAAAACCGCAAAAATCGGGTACCTTTTTTTTACTTCTCTCGCGCTCGTGCCTAAACCGACGGGCAGAAAATTTTGATAGTTACTCCTGTTATGTAGAAATGATTCAGGAGTATAACGCACTTTATTTAAATTTTTTTGTTTACCCGTTTCAGAGTTACTAGCCTAGAAACACAGGGCTCAATACTTTTGCAACCGATACTAGTCGGTAACATTACAACCCCCCTGTATCCGCCCTGGCCGCCACTGGATCTGACTGCGTAGCACAGTTTGACATTTTTGGTTAAAATGTTACAGAGTTTGATAATAGGGGCTTCTACTTCTGACCTAAAACGCTAGACAGCATGCGCAGACAGCGCAGAGGACTAGCCGCCGCTGTCAAATCTGGTAACATAATGTTGCTTAAAATCCCCACAAAACACGCATTCCATGTAAAATTACCAATTTCGGCTTTAATCATGAAGTGTTCTGTATCTACGTGTCCCAACGCAAGGAAGCTTGCCGCGGGTATACCTGCTTTTATGTACTTTGGAAAATTTTCTGAACTGTCCTAACCTAAAAACGCAGTAGGTATTTTGGTTTTCATGTTCACTTCCATATAATTATTCAGTTTTCAATGAATATCATTCTCAGACGTATCTTTTATCAATTTCATTTCATTTGATATTAGGCGTTTTACAAAGCAGTTGCCAACTTAATTTCGTCCTGGGTGGTCCTGGGGGAAATGCGCGCGCATAACGTGATATCAAAAACCAGAACGAGAAACGTCTATTCTGCCAGAACTTCATCCATCTTCTATGTGCTTCCCATAGTGTTGCATTCAATTTGAGAACTGACAAAATACCTGAATAAAACTTTATTGATACTTGTATGTGCTTCCCATAGTGTTGCAGTGAGTTTGGGAACTGGCAATGTGCCTGAATTATATCTTTATAATCTATTGTCTAAAATTATGTCATTAATATTTTATATTCATATTTATATTCAAAAAGATACATAGAACGTAGAACAGAGTGTACTATTTACTTAGTTAGTTTGTTGGGGTAACTGTTTTGCTTTGTGCAGAAATCATACTTAAAAAAAATATTTTTTCAAGTAGCATCTTTACAATTTGTTATATTAGCTAATACTAATTTGTTGGTATTCACCATGGAGGAAGGAGGAGTCGGCATAAGCGCTCGGATATGGGACCACTTCCCCCACTACGGAAGTTGTTTAATTTCAAAGTGACATTCGCAACATTGACATATTATTATTTTATTTATTTCGCTTATTTCAGTTTGTTTAAAGATATTGGAGTGAATTTTTATGAAGATATACATAAAAAAATAACGTCTAATTGCGCTGTTCGCAGCTGTAACAGCAGAAAATCAGCTATAAGCCAGATTTCGACCGGGGTAACATTTCATCGGTAAGTGACTATATATGTCAACAATGTACAGGTTTGTACTGGCCGCACGCACATACATTTTGTGAAATATGTTTATTACGTGTTTTTAAGAAAATAATGACTAAATAAATTCTTAAAAGTGTTCATATAGCGTGTTTTTATAATGTACCTACTCGACACATTACAATATATTACAGGAAAAATTTCTTGAAATTTCTGGCCAATTTCAGAGTTAATCCGGACCTGGCAGGCGGCCAATTGGCAGGGTTGTTTAGTGTCACGTTAGCCTCGCCCCCAGGGGTCATTTTCTCGCTGCTAAGTGTATAGCGTATAGCGACTCCATCTTCCTCCATGGTATTCACTAACACGTTACGTTTTTAATTTAAAAAATGTATTTAATGTTTGGTATCGGTTGTAAAATTTTTTTTTTTATTTACGATAAATGTTTAGTCCGCAATTATCAACTTAATAATAAAATAATTAAACAACTTTGAATATACACAGATTTCCAATTAGGTACTTAATTCGGCAAAAATACAATAATTGAAAATAAATTACTACCCTGGCCAACAAAACGAAAACAAAACAAACAAGTGACAACTGATTATGGTATGTCTTGGTTATCTACATCCAAAAGCTAAAGTTTATTCAATAAAAATTATTTTATTTTTCCTTATTTATACTTCAAAGTATTAAGAAAGGAGTATAAATAATTAATCCGAGAAGTTTTATATTTCACCTTCAACGAGAACATAAATGCAAAAACCGCACTTTTCATTTGTATTCAGCTCAAATAAATCTTTCGGACTCAACACTTTCCATCCACAAATCAGTGTTTTCTTTTAATTGTCATTTTTCGATAACTTGCTGTACTGTACGGCTATATATAATGCTGACAAAATCAAGAAGAGAAGACAATTTAAAGTAAAAAACAACGGAAGTTCAGAAACGGGTACAAACGTGTATATTTTGATAATTAAGGTTGGTGCATGATCAAACATTTTTGAAAATAAATAAATGTTTTTATTTCTTTAGCATTATGAATTTCCTGTGGTTTCGGCCGTATCGGAAGAACCGAATCTAAAATTCATTTTTGGTCGTACACTAGTTTTATATAACAAAGAATAATAAATAATAATTAAATTTGTTTATAAAATGTTTTTGTTCCTTTATTCAACACTACATAGGGGATGCAAAATTTAATTTTTCCTAGAGCTACGTGTGGCATTACGGGCCACTGCGTTCTTTAGAAATTCATAATTTTCTGGCTTGGAATTTAAATTTCCCGCCACCAATCAGCTGTCCGGTGCGCATTGGCGTACAGCGCACTCCAGTGGAGTGGTTTTGGCACGCCAAGCCTCCCCAGCTCCAATGTTTTCGAGATAATAAAACGTCAACCTTCACGAAATCACCGCCTCAAAATGGATTACTCGAGTGTTGATTTATCACGACTGTGTCGCACGTGCAAGAACGAATCGACGGACATGCGACCCCTCTACACTCGTGACTCTGCCAGCGGCAAAGAAAACCCCCGAATTGACGAGATGCTCATGACTTGCGCATCCATACAGGTAAGTGAAGTCAACAATAACAACAACCCCCAGAAAGAATTTTTTAAACAAACACATTAATCGAACCCCCTAGGTGGACGCCACTGACGGTCTACCAAACACAATATGCCGGACTTGCGTTTATCAATTAAAAAACGCGTTCACATTCAAAGAGTTATGCGAACAAACAGACCAGTTTTTCAGAAGCTACATAAAAACCTCCAAAATCAAAGACGAACATCCGAACGAACTCTCTACTTTAACCAACAGCGTAATATGCGAACTCAAAGAGTTACCGACGGAAATCCCAAACGAAAACAGCATGGACGTCTCCGAAGTCTCGGACATCGAAAGAGACAAGTGCGATTACATCGAACTCCTAGATAATAACGTCATGCTCCTAACGTGCCGCGAATGTCGTAAAGTTTTCTCAACCGTCGATGGCTTAAAATCGCACAAACGCATCCACACCGGTCAACTCTTCAAATGCAAACAATGCAATAAAGAATATACCCGGCTGAGTCACTTACAACGTCATGAACTATCCCACGATCGTCGCAAATACCACGTATGCAAAATCTGTAATAAAACATTAACACGTTTCGATCACTTAAAACGTCACTTGGTAATACATCTTAAAGATAAACCATATAGCTGTAATATGTGCAACCGCGGCTTCAATCGTTCCGAACATTTATTAAACCACAAGAAGAAATGCAAAGGGGAACCTGTTTATGTCTGTGAGGTCTGCAATAAAGCTTTTAACCGTGGCGATAGCTTAGAAGTCCATAAGAAAATCCATGACCAACTAGAGCGGGAAGTTAAACTGCCGACGTTGGAGAATCTAGAAAATATTAAGGAGCATTACATCGAGGTTGATTACGACCGACATATAATTTCCGATGAGTCTGAACCGGAATTTGATGACGGCACAGATATTCGAATAGATGCCCCCTTTGACGACGATGATTACGGAAGTACGAACGGTGATAGTATTATATCTGATACTAAAAACGATGATTTACTGAATACAACCGAAGATACCGTCACCAACAATGATAATTTTGAAGAAACTCCTCTTAATACTTTACCCTGCGAGGTCTTGGTTAATGCTGAAGCCGAAAATGACTTACAAACAATTACATCAAGCGAGATATATGCTGAAGAAGACCCACCGGAAATTATGGAAGAAAAGGCCAAAATTGAGGAGGAATTGTATAAGGAAAATGAGTTATTCTTCGATGATGTTATAGACAATCCGACAGATTCTGACGGATCTGAATACAGCCCTACGAAGCAGTCGCCCAAGAGAAAGAAACGCGGTCGACCGCGAAAGCAGAAGTCCAAAAAGCCACGCGGTCGTCCCCCCTTGGTACGATTGAAAATAAAAGCCGAGGTTAAGCAGAAACAGGGTGAAGTTAGTGAATATCCGTGCCCAGAATGTAAGGTTGTCTTCAGGAAAATGCGCGAGTTGGAGAAACATGTCGTAGTGCACAAAGGATTACGCTTGCACGAATGTAAAACTTGCGGAAAGAAATTTTCTAGGAATGCGCATTTGCGACGGCACGAGGTTAGTAGTAGTACCTAGTAAGAAAATCACTACAAAGTGGAAAACAAATATGTATTTTGTAAGTACTAGTTTGCCACTTTCTTTTTAAATTACGTCAATCACTAAATACTATCGATATAACCCCCAGGATAACTATGCTAATAATCATTTTTTCAAAAACTCGCATTCAATTGCATTCCATTTTAACCATATATGGCCCTACATTAAACTTGGTTCGAATAAGTTCTACACTTGTAGTAAACTTGACCAGTATTAGTTGAGTCTGGTGGTCTGGCGAACCACCTAGTCATGTTTTGTGATATTCCATAAACATGTTATACATCATTGTAAAGCATTTTAAATATTCTATTTAAATCTGCAAAAATTCAATATGGTATCCATAAGAAATAAGAAAGTTGAATATCACCCACGTAAAGCTTGGGGACAAACACATTTTCTGACAACAAAAAAAGCTTTTAGGATGTCCTCCATTTGCTTTAAAAAGTCCTGTTTTTTAATAATCTTTATCAGATTTTTTGGTATACCTTTGAAAAGAATAAACTGATTTGAATAGATCTTATCGCTGACAAGATCTTATCGCATACAAATACAAATTTTTTGTAAGATTTTCAAAATAGAAGTAAGTAAATAATAAATAATGTAATTTTGTTAATATACACATGATTTTGTCAATATTTATATATTTAAGTTATACTGGCTGAACCGCAAGTATGAACAACATAGAACTTCAAAGTTGTCTCATGGTAAACATTACAATCAAACAAAAAAACTTGATGTGGCCAGGCACATGACTTTATCCTACTATCTGTAAAATTAATAGTTTAGCTGCATGAGATTCTATTTGATCGAGATCAGTCGTTTATGCATTAAAATAAAACTAGTTAGCTAGGATTTGACAGATATTTTGATTCTATTGACAGTACGTATTGTCAAAACATGACACTACCTACTGTCGGTAGAATGAAAATATCTGTCAAATCCTGGCTAACTAGTTTTATATTAATACAGACGACCGATCTCAATCAAATACAATTTGCTCATGCAGCTAAACTATTAATTTTACCAAAAAATGTCAGGCATAAATTATACAAAATTTCTTCTACTTTAATGTATTATTTAACTATTTTTCCGAAATTACAGAAATGGCGGCTCATTTGCAAAATCCTTGAAAAATGCTTAGAGTAAGCATCCAGTTCCCTTGGACCCTTTGAACGAAAAGCTTTTCACCTCTAAGTTTGGTCATAAAACTTCTAAATGTGAAATTTCGTCCCAATTCCTTTAGTAGTTTCACTGGAATCGTCGCCACAAAAAACGGGCACACACACACACACACATACACACACACATACACACACACACACACACAGACAGACATTTTTTTATACCATAGTCAAAAATGTTCAGGGGACCCAAAAGGACATATTTCCACTAAAATCTCAAATTTTTTTTTGGCTTAATTACAATACTTTGTCATACTACGTATGATAAAGTATAAAGGGCAAAAATAGAACGTGATAGACAACGAACTTGCTCAGATTCTTATTCACCAAGGGTATGTTTTTGTTACATCAGTTTGTCACCAGATGGCACTGGTTCAATTCTGAACTCAATTTACTACGTTGAATGAACCTTTGGCATTATATAAATTACCTATGAATATTACATAGAATGGCTTGGCAATCCATAGCATGCAGAAATATACACAATTGTTGCCCCTAACACTTCCGTTTCTTCCATATTCAAATATCATCAATTGGACTGACGATTGGCAATAATTGTTGTGGAATATATTTACAGTATAGGAATAACAATAGAATTTTACAAATTATTCTTACCTTACATTCTTCTATGGACTTATTAATCTTATGATTTCTTAAAGGTAACTCATTCGGAAGAAAAACCGCACGTATGTGAGATCTGCCAGAAGTGTTTCTCGCGACGGGACCACCTCCAGCAGCACGTCAAACAGCACCAACAAACGGATTATCCATGCGAATTGTGCCCGTCTGTTTATAGCCGTCTCGAGCAACTAGACCGGCACAAGGCCGTGAAGCATCATATCGGCGAGAAAATCGTCGGTGAGAAACGACACAAGTGCTCGATATGCTCGAAAGGTTTCACCACCGAGAAATACCGTGACGTGCACATGAAAAGTCACACGGGCGATAAGAAATACCGGTGCAAGACGTGCGATAAGACGTTTATATCAAAATCGCACCTTAACGAGCATATGAAGTTCCACAGTGATAGCTCGAAGAAGTTCTTGTGTTCGGAGTGCGGGCAGAGGTTTATCAGGAACGATTATCTGATTATTCATATGAGGAGGCATCGTGGAGAGAAGCCCTTCAAGTGTAAATTCTGCGGGAAAGGCTTCCCCAGAACGACAGACCTTACCGTACACGAGAGGTACCACACAGGTGAAAAAACGCACTTGTGTATGATATGCGGCCGGGGATTTGGAAGGTGAGGTCATATTTTATATTTTACTATACGAGGTCCCGTAACAGTAACATAATTTCAAGCAGAATATTTTTAATTTTATCTACCCCACTTTTCAACAGTCGTAATAGCTTACTGGAACTTTTATTTTTCTTATGGGTAACCAGTAAATTTTAAAGGTTGTTTTGATTTCTTCTGATGTCAATGATCACTTGATGTTTGGTAGCAAATTCTACATGAATTTTAATGTTTGTTTTGCAAACTGCTTTTTATACGGTTACAACGATTTAGTATGGAGCAAAATTGGCACCATTAAATAAAAAATATGTGAATTTACATAATACAGAGTAATTCCCATATGTAGTAAAATCCGCCAGAGGTGAAGATTACTCATAGATTTTAGCTGTTATTTTCAACATACGTTACATATTATTTCTAAATATTGACGTGTGTTAAAACAAAATAGCATTCTTTTCATACGTCTGCTGTATAATTTAAGTGAGCAAGACAAAAAAGTACGTCTGTTCTTAGAACGGATGACAGTGCTACTTGCAACCTAACCCCCAATTATTATAATAACACAGCGCAAACGTGTGAATTAAATGTGAACAAAATGTTTTTGTTGAAAGGAAAGCCCCTAAATACGAAATCGATGGTTATGTTCGCACGTCTGAATCCATTATCAAAACACGTATTAAAAACATAACCTCACATTTACAACAAACTTTACCACCGTTTTGTGAAATACTTATTGTGAAATATTCAGAAATGAATTTCAAAACATATTTAATAATACAAACAGAAAAGAAGCTCCAAGTTTAAGCACTCAGTCACAAAATGATTATTTCTGAGCTAATTCCAACTGCACAAATACACTATCTTAAATGGGCTAGTTGGTATGTTTTCACTTTGCTTCTGGTAACATGGTAATGATGGATATATAAATTAGATAGGATATTATCAGAATTAAATGACCAATGATAGTATTTTTAGTAATTAAATAATAATCTTTAACGAACTACCTAGTAGGCAACCTAATATACACCGCAATATAACCAATCCACGTGGTACGTCCACATCTTGGTTCATATGATTTTAAGCGATGAGTCATCTTCACCTCCCCGTTTTGCCTATAAATGACTTCCCATGCAGTGCATGCATTAGGAAAGATCAGTTATTTACTTAGTTTTTAAAAAACAACACATTTGGGCTGTTTTCCAGAAAAACAGAAAAGTAAATTCTTCTGTCATATTCCAGATTTTTCAAACAGCAATAAAAATATGAAAAATCCACCATTACACAGAAAATTCTACATTATTTATCTTCTTTAAAATTCTGTGAATAAATACCTGAGAGAAACTCTAGGAACTTTTACGTGTTTGCGATTAAAAGGCCAAGGCATGGCCTTTCCAGCTCAAATCGGAGGGGGGGGGGGCAGTTTTCTAAATTTAACTTAGTGTATGGGGAAGGGTGTCCATATGGAAAAGAGTGCTATGTAATAAACATAACAAAATCCAAAAGGGGGGCCAAGGGGTATTTTTTTTTCATGCAGACAAACCAATTATTTCATAATTATCAAAAATCTAGCATGTTTTCTATAAAAATACTTTTATGTGACCTTTTAGCCCACACGGTCTGAAAAAAAATTATATGGTTACCCAAAAAATTCAATAAAACTATCAATAATTCAAGTGTCATCGCTAAAATTACGCGCAGTTTCAATTGAACCCAAAATAATACCTATTTGTAGAGGAGCAATTTTCTTCAAATTTGCGGCAGGTTTTTATGTAATTCATTATGAAAGTTAGTTAGTTGAAAGTAAGCTAGTCCGCTAGACCAGCGTGTCCCGAACTTTTTTTTCCGTAATCCAGTTATTTTTATACTTTTTCTTCGTGACCCACTAAAATGTTTAAGTCTTTGCTAGCATATCTGCATGTCCTTGGGTATAAGCTCCTTCAAGGTTAGCTGTTATTTCTAACTACCCTGTATTCTTCTATTCAAAACGAGCATTTTTCAGTTTGAATTTAGAAAATCCATTAAGACATGCGTACAACTCTTCGTCATTGTCCCTAATCCATTAATCGTCAAGTTAGAGAGACAACTCTTCTTCAAAGATATAGGCAACTATAAAAATGTACCTTGATATTTATTTGATTATAGATATATGGTTCTATATACATTAGGCCGTAGAAGAAACAAAGTGCTTATACGGTACCGCTTCCAGTCATACTGTATTCTCCTATTCAATACAAGAATTTTTCAGGATGAATTTTGAAAATCCGTTAAGAAATGCGTTCTTGAACTATTTTAACATCCACGGCGAGAGCGACCTAAACAGACGCTCTTAATATGCGTAACTTAAGTCAACCGTGCGCGTTTCTTAATATGGGTGGTAAATATAACCCGCGATGTTTAAATTAGTTTAGCCTGTAAATTAAATTATTTTACACATAATTTATGAATTCAAACTAATGAAAGCAATTAATTGAAGGTATATTTGAAAAAAAAAATCACGTAGAAAACACAAACAAACATAAAATAGCAATAGAATTAGAACAAACTTAATAAATAAAGTGAAATTATTAAGACTATTTTTTTACTTTTTACAAATTCTGTTTGGTCCAAATCAGTACCAGCCTAATATTCGTCCGGAACTTCAAAGAACTCTGTTTCGACTCGAAAAATTGAAAATATAAAATGATTTCTTTGATGCAAAATCACTGAGCTTCAAGCTTGGTATCAGATTAGCCTTGATGGTAATTTTGAAAGGCTTCACGACATATTTGGGATAGCTTTTATTAGTTTGAATTTATAAATTCTGCGTAAAATAATTTAATTTCCAGGCTAAACTAATTTAAGCATCGCGGGTTATATTTAACACCCATAAGAAACGCGCACGGTTGACTTAAGTTACGCATATTAAGAGCGTCTGTTGGTCGCGCGCGACGTAGGTAGATGTTAAAATAGTTCAAGAACGCATTTCTTAACGGATTTTCAAACAATTCTCGTATCTTATAGATATACCATATATATATAATCAAATAAATATCAAGGTACATTTTTTCAGTTGCCTTTGAAGTAAAGTTGTCTCTCTAAGTTGACGAGAGTTGTTCTATGGTACCTCTATATACTTCCTCAATGCTTCCTCAACACATCAATTTGGGGCCAAAGTTTATTTTTTAATTTTTGTTACGACCTGTATATTTTTGTACAACAGAATTTGTTGTAATCTTATTATATTGGAAACTTGTTGGACACAGTGTTTTCACTACTTATCAACAGATTGATTTATTTGTGCTTTAAAAGAACTGAAAACCATTTGGCATTCTAATTGAATGTATTTCATTAATTCTGTAATGGAAAAATTTTAAATATATATAATATCTACAATTCTCAAATCAAATAATTTCCAGGGCGTACAACTTAACAGTCCATATGCGGACACACACGGGCGAGAAGCCGTACCGATGTTCGTACTGTGACGCAGCTTTTGCGCAAGGCAATGATCTGAAGGCCCACGTGCGTCGACATACCGGTGAACGATTCTTGTGCAACATGTGCCCCGACACCTTCCTCATGGGTTACCTGTTGACAGCACACAAAAGAACTGCCCACGGTAATTTTTTTCCACGTAACCCATTTTTAATTTGCTAATTATCATGGTTTCTTGATTTATAGGTTTGAATGTCGTGAGTAATATTAGGCGGCTACAGACAACGAACAAAGTTGAGAATCCTGAAGACTCTCCACCTATAACGGTGTCACTACCAACACCCGTCATCATCCCGTCAGAACCACCATCATTGTATTTATAAAGTGAACTTGTGACACGGTATTGACATTTTCATAAATATCGGTACATGGAGTGTTCTAGAAACAATGGGTTGGGTATATATGAGGTGAAGTCAAGGAATGAGGTTAATGATCAAAAGAAGTTTTTGATTAAAAGCATAAAAGCAAGTTCATGAATATCAAAATTAGAAAAAATTAGGTAAATTCACGTCCAACTTCTCTAAACACTCTGTATATAAGGATATACGCCGATTGTGGGAGTTAACATTTGTCACTAAGTTCTTTGTGCTGTCTAATTTTCACGAACTTTCTCCGGTTACTGTTTCTCAATAACAGTTAAGTATTTTTTTAAAGCTGTTAGCATTTTACCTTGTGATCCTTGAATGTTTGAAAATGTTCCGAAATATTTCAGAAGCATTTAAATATGTTTGTATAGATATTGAATTTGTAAATAAATGTATGTATTTATTGTATAGAGCATTCAGATATTTTTCTTTTTATTTTAATAAAAGATAAACTGCCAATCTAGTATTATTTCAGTTTTATGAACTCCCATTTTCAAAAAGTTTGGTGTGTTTGTAAGCATTACAGGTAACAACAAATATCTCACTTTATTCTTAAGTTAATAAAGATAACAAAACATTTTAAACAAAAGAAATACAACAAATCACAGATCAGAAAAATCTATAACAATTTTTCCTCTTGTATGTCCTGTGCACAACAATTCAAAAGCTTTAGGCACTTCCTTAAATGGAAATACTTTCTGGATCACTGGATGCAACTGCAAAGACATAAATTAGTAGCACCAAAACCACATTTATTTAAAAAAAAAAAGGTGTTGCATTATTTTCTTATAAAATATCTCAAAATTCAAATAATTTGTTTTTGTGACAGTGGAAATATATTCACATCTCAATAACTCACCTTATCCTTTTCAATCAAAGAAGCGATAAACTTTACCCCTTCATTAATAGGCACAACAAATCCCCATCTGACAGTCTTGCCTTCGATAATCTTTGGAAAGTTTGAGGTTATGATGTCACCGATACTGGCCGCCATGCCACCAACAAAACCATATTTGTCAGTGTTTACTAGCAGCGGAGCGTCTAAGGTTATGAACCTCTTATATTTCCAGGTACTCGGCAAATTTTCATGTCCGAATTTCGCACAATCCAATATTATGTCGTATCTGTAATACGCAGGTTACGTTTGAGACAACAGAAATAGTTTATCATCACCTTCCGCATTCAGCTATGTTCTGCTCGCAGTTTTTATCTCGGTAATCGAAAACTTGATCTGCCCCTAATGACCGAACCAACGGAGCTGCGTCACTTGAACACGTGCCAAAAACCTCAAAATTAAAAAAGAAAATACAGCTAAAATATGCACATTTTTATATATTTGCATTAAAAATTAGATAAATAATGTTTCCAAAATTGACATAACCTCAAAATTAGATTTAAAAATTAATAATTAAAAAATATTGTAATACATTCACCAAACAGTATATAGTTCGTAAAAGATAGAAATAAAAAGTTGATCTGGACAGTTCTTGGAATTGTCATAACCTCAAAAAGGAATTTAAAACTTGATAATTAAAAACATTAGGCGATTTCGCGTGGCTAAACGGTTCGATTTGGTTCCGGTTGGCGGTTAGATGTGGTTGACAGAACGGTTCTAAATCGTCATCATTTTTGAAACGTAAGTAACCGCTAGACGGAAAATGATCCGGTTCGATTCATAGGTTAGGTGCCCCACTTACTGTTAAATATGACAGTAATGACATACGCACTGGTCTACCGCGCATTCCGCCAACGACATACCTATCCACTATCCATTTTACCAGCATTTTACAACTTATAACCTAAAAATGACAACCCAAACGAACCAATGTTTCAAACCGTCTTGCCGGGCAGGTTCAACATTTTGACGGACCGAATCGAACCAACTGCAACCGTTACGTCATCAATCGCCATGTGAAATTGGTTGGTTCAAATCGGTAACCGAACCGTTCCACGCGAAATCGCCTATTATAAATATACAAATAGATATAACCTCAAAATGACAGCCTAAATCTTACCCTAGCTCCCTGTGATTTCAAGATTTGTATGGCAACAGTGCCAACGCCCCCGGAAGCTCCTAAAATTAAGACAACGGCATCTTTGGGGTTCCGGAATTTCAATTCGCCAGTTATGAATAATGCAGACCAAGCAGTAACAGCAGCATAAGCAATTGCGGCTGCTTCTACGTGGGTAACATTCTTAGGCTTTTGCCATATCTGAAAATTTTATAGTTACAATAAAATTTTATATCAAAATTTAGTTGGTAATTCAAATCGTTATGACACCGATATAAAACACTTGAATGTTTTGGGCCAAATTAATGCGTGTGTACAACCACATCGGGCGCTGGCCAGCGCTAGCTAAGCGGTGCTAGCGCTTGGTTAGCGCTGGCACTAAGCGGTCGCCATCTTGCGAGCGGAAATATACTTCTCGTGTGACCGTTCAGCCGGTCCGACGGCGCCGCTTGCGCTAGCGATTTCTGCTAGAACTGGTTGTACACGCCCAATGTCTCTTATGTAGTTATGTGACAGAGTAAAAACCATTTCGTTTAGTCAAAAGGAAGTTTTTTAGACATGTTTCTCAATTTAAAAAAAATTCTCTTATACTTCTAGATCTGTGATATTTAATTTAGAATAATTACCAAAAAATAACAAATAATATTTTAACAATATAGAAAAAATCTCACCGTACTCTCACAGCATAAAACAGCTTCAGCATGACTGCCTTGCGCATGTGGTGGCAAAATACCAAAAACCTCATCACCTACTTTTAATTCATTGCCAACTTGATGCCCTTTATCAACGAGAGTGCCAGAAAAATCACGTCCTAAAGTTAACGGAAATTCCAACTCGTATTTCCGAAGAAACCCCAATAACTCCTTTCCGTAACCACCTGAATACATAGTGATTAGAAATAAACAGTGGAATAATTACTCTTATACCGATAAGCATTTTATCTATTGGATTCAAAGAGGCAGCTGCCACTTTAACAAGAACGTCTTTGGGGTTTTGAATAATCGGAATCCTAGCTTCCGATAGTTGTAATTCCGTCAGGTCGCCATAGGAGCAAATTTGCCAAGCTTGCATTTTATTCCCTAATGCCTTTCTCAGCGGCTCCGCTGTAGCAAGGTTTCGTTTAATAACATTTATTATTCTTATAGGTTTAAACATTTTCTGGATTCCCTGGGATTTATTTGAAGTTATAGGTTATGTTTACATCGGCATTGCCAACTAAAATACATGGAAAGTCAAGAAACCCTATATAGTGGTAATAACAAAAGCTCTGGGAAAACTTTCTAAAAGCTTAATTCTTTATTATCTGAGATTGAATAAATCACTATTAATAATAAATAAGCTCAACCTGTTTCATTCCAAGTCGATTATAAATTATATTATTCCAAATAATTCGAAATGTTTGGAAATGTTGTGAAATTAGCTACGAATGCGCTGAGAAATCACAAAATATACACCGCTAAACTGTTACAAAAGGAAGTTTTTTTAATTGCGATATTCCTTATAATTCCTTGGTCACATAAAGTCTTCTCAACGTCCGTGAGTAATTAACAATTAAGGGGTACTGAGGATTATTCTAGATCTCGATAATTGCATTTGCATCCAACTCCTGTTGGAGGTTATGTTTGGTTGCCTCATGTTCTTTTTCGTCTGTGCGACTTAAACCAAGCTTAGTTAGCGATGGAGTCGAACAGCTCCAGAGTAATGTCCGAGGTGACAACGCTTTTACGTACCTGGGAAGATGAACACGCACAAACAAACTACAACCCGTTTCCGACCTTACAAAGGTACGTCGAGTTAACGCTTGAATGAATAAAGATACTATCATGCGACTTTTGTAGGTTGGCTGAAATTATCGAGTTGGAAACTGACAATTACCTGAAAACAGATCCTGACCCATTTGATGAACGACATCCGTCCAGGTCTGATCCGAATTGTAACTTCGGACAAATATTAAAGGCGTTATTTAGAAAGGATAATTTTATGACAAAGGTATTGTTTGCAGTTTTGCAAATTTTGTAGATTTTTTTTTATTTGTTATGTTTAATAATTTCAGCTTGTGAACGATTATCTGCGTGATACGTATTACAGTCGCTTAAATATAACTGGGAGAGATGTAGACCAGTTAAATATTGCTGCATGTAGATTAATGCTGGATATTATGCCAGGCTTAGAGACGACTGTTGTGTTTCAGGTGAGTTAACCTAAAATTTGCTTAAAAACATTTAATATTTCAAATCTTTAATTCATTCCTGTAATTTAATATTTATTCATCAACAATGGTATATTTAAAATAAAAAAAAAACTTTTGTATACAACACTTCAGAAATAGGCAAAAAAACTAAAAAAATGGTAGCATTTCAAAGAAAAATCTATTTTCAGAGTTTGTGAGTGTGACTAATTGGGATTCTATGTTGGGAATGCGCAATATAATATTCATTGACTATTTTTTAAAAATGTGTAAAGTGTATAACGGATGAACTGGATTTCATAAAATCCTTGATAAAGTCTCACAGAAAAACTTTAACTGATCTTGAAAAATTGACAGAGTTTCTTGGTACTAATGTACACACTTTCAGAAACAATATAAATGAAAGCTTGCCCATTTTTTAGAACAGATTCGTATTCAGCACAGAATGTTTATCAAAAACGCCTAGTCACTTTCTACTACCATATCATAATTTCCAAGTTTCAAAGCTATATATTTGTTCATATATCTTAAAAACACTCTTATTTTATCAATTTGATAACACATTGTTTCCCAAAATTCTTCACAAAAAAAAACTGGTTTGCAAACCACCTTATATTCTCCTTAGAAATACCATAGAAAACTTTATAGTCTCTGGCTCAGGTGGTCGTTATTAGTTTATAATATTTTATTTAACGTAAATTAAACATAAACTCTGCCATGACAGCTACGTCAGACTTCAAATATATGGAGTAGAAATTCCATTGATTGCGGCATAAACTTTGTTTTATTCATACGAAATATGAGTATGTACTCACAAAGAATATATTTTGAAGTAAGTACTTTCATACAGTTAAGCTACAGACACATTATTCTCACATGATGTGTGGTTATTTACTTCTAAATATTAGGCATACAGTTCTAAGTTTTATTCATACCACTGAGCATAAAGTATATACTCATGAGCATTAAGAACATACTCATTTTTATTCATATCACCCACAATCCACTTAACCGGTCTGCTTACTTCGTGTCCCAAAATTGTCCATTTCTGCCCATGACGTCACTGCGAGAAGGATGTTGATACGGACACCCTGGCAACCAAATACATCCGTAAGTTTTGACTTTTGTAGTGGATTTAGGTTAGCAAGTTGACAACCATGCCAACGCTTTAATTGTCAAAAAGGCTTGACAGTCAACAACATATTAGCTACCATGGCAACGAATGCTACTTCTCGCAATGACATCAGCGCATAAATGTCATTACAACCCTGACAACATTAGGCTATTAAGGCAGAAATGGAAATTAATGCCATATTAACGCTACTTCCGGTTCCTTCTCGCACTGACGTCACTTGTAGGCTTGGCCGATGCGCGTAACCAGACCGCTGTAGTGGATCGTAAAATCACCCATTGTCATACTTAAAAACAAAGTGTTATCTGAGAAAAGTTTATGGGGCAATTTAACCCCTTAACGCGCACGCTCGAATTAACTCGAGCACACTATACTTATTATTGTGCGTAAAGGGGTTAATCTTGTTTTGGTGTCTCTGATGTAACCCTAAAGTGGGAACCATTTTGGGATGGGTTGCCAGTATAAGAAATAATTAAATATGTAAATAAGTATTACGCTCTGAAATTAAATATACTGTATGTGGGAAAAGACCCATCTTTATTCATACACAGTGATCTAAAATGACAGGTTGAATTTCCCGCCAATTTAAATAATTGTGATGTTGGCAATGGTTTGCAAATGACAGTTGTTATTTTGGTCCAGTGGCGTAGGTGTTCCTTCATGTAATGGGATTCATTTTCTGATTATAATTAGGTATATTAAATTAAAACTATTAATTGAATTAATTGTACCAGAATAATGAAAAATCCTTAATATTATGTATTTTTAGAAAGACTCTTCAAGAACCCAATAACAAATTAATTGAGAAAAAAGATGAAATATCGTTGCAGAGGAACGTAACCCTTACTGACGAGTTCACTATGGTATCTGACAGTGATCATAACCTGTATCATGCACGCATACCATCTTAGAAACACTAAATAAGTTCAAAACTGTGGCGGGAAATTCAACCTGTCCTCAGTCATTTTAGATCACCCGTTATAAAGGTCATTGTTTAGAATTACCCATTCTATCGTCACACAGTATGTTATCTGTTCCACTTCTTTATATATTTAAGATACTTTATCTATCTATCCCATTATACATAGGTACTATGCGTGCCAAAAAAAGTCGTACAGCTAATTTTTACATAATGTAATACTGGCTTGTTTTTATTTGTCAACTTGACAGATGATGCATATTTCGTACTTAAGATTAATGTCAGAATGACAGTGTGTAGGTAATAAAAGAACCATTTACAAAGCTAACAAAAATATGTTCAGTATAGCTGTGTTCGTTTATTCGGTTTTGGGTTCAGTGTAGATAGTGTCGGTGCGCTGTCACGTGGCAACGGTGTAAGGGTGGTGTAAGGTGTAGTTCACAGGATTTTCGAACGCACCTGGGCACATGGTGCGCGTCAAACGTCAGACTGGTCAGCGTCCGATCTGTCAGTGTCACGTGTGTCAAAACTTTGCTATGTTCTAATACGAAATCACCTCACTTAACCCAACTTAACCTAAAAAAACACTGACAAGATTGACGTACACCGGCTCCGTACACCGCGCTCCACCAAAATTGAAGGTGTAGATAGTGCACGCACCACGTACACCGCACTGCCTCCCTCTAGCTATATCCGAACACGAAAGTGTCAACACTGCTACACCGCACCGCATAATAAAACGGCTCGGTGTCACTTGGTGCAAAAAGTGTCAACAGTGTAGAATATCCGAACGCAACTTATATTGGGTTGTATATGTGATGTACGACTTTTTTTTTGGCGCGAATAGTACATGCTAATTTTTTCTAGCCTGATATGGATAGTTTAATAAATAGATTAATAAAATGGACAACAAACTCTATTGAACCCTTACAAAGTTATTCAACTGGCTTGTTGGCCGCAGCAATGGAAATTCCAGAAATTGCAACAAGATTTAGGTTAGTATAATATATATTATTATTTTACTTTACTACATATATACAGAGACATTTTCAACGTCTAAATCCCACATGACCGCAGATATAGTCAGCCAACTATACACATTGTTATATACATTGATAATACTGACTTAGTGAATATTACTGTGCATATAAATAAAGCAATAGCATAACATAAGTATTTTTTAGGGAATTTATTCGGAGCAAGGACATTGAAATTAAAGAAGCTGACATTTCTTTAAAGATTAGCAACTAATTTATCGATAGTTCGAGATTATTTTATTGTTTGTGTTTGACTAGGTTGTTTTGGTCGCAATTCATTAGTACCTCATTTCAAACAAAACACCAAACATCTATGAATGTTTGAAGTTCTTTAGTAACTTTTACTAACCCCACCACTATCAACCTTAGGTAAAAAAAATTACCTGGAAAATATCAATAGTGGGTCAAGTTGGATTCAGACATTCAAAATGATACTGTATCATAAAAATATGTTCTCTTTAGGGAGTCGAATGGTAGATTAGTACCTTTATTACTTCAAAGACTTAAACGTCTGCAGAGCAATTCTGAGTTTATCTCACACTCGTCGAATGCCAGACCGTTTGCGCATTTATCTGACAGGGCAAGTAAAGGAAATGAGATGCGGTCACCACCTGTACCGCCTGCCAGAAAGGGTCAGTTTAAGAAACAAAATACTTTCTAGAATATTTCCAGCCTGAATTTTTTTTTTTAGTACGTGAAAACGGAATGGGGTCTGTGATACGGTCACCAATAGCATTCAGCCCCGATAGACTCAATCAGTGTGACGCTGCCTCGAGGGTTGAACACAGTGATGTAAGTATTTCTTATTCTGTCAAAAGGTTAGCTTGGACTGTTGAGGTTATGTATTGTTTTTAGCATTCCGATGAGTACGAACAAAGTCGGAAACGGATGAAAATGTCTGAATCTCCAGCAAGGAGTCCAAATTTTAAAAGTAGGTAGATAATATATAAATAAATAGGGACCGTCAATTGGGTATACCGGGTGACCAACGCATTTTTTGGGATATTCTTGATTTTAGAATGACTTCCGGTTTTTACCGTCATCTCTGAAATTTTAAAAGACAGCGTCTATTATTTTTGTGGTATTTTCAATCAGAATGACATTTTGAACACAAAAACATATCTATCGTCAATTTTTAACCACAAGGCAATGAAAAAATTACTTATACCTATACCCAGTTATCGACGGTATCATTACAATTTTTATAGCATTAATTTGGTAATGGCAATGTTCAAGGTCCATTATTTGCGGATACGAGCAATTCCTCGTGGGCAGAACTGGAGAGCTTCATGATCGGCAGTATTCAGATATTTCCGCCTACATTGGCTACGCGACAAATTCTAATCCTCAGGTACCTGAGCCCGATGGGCGAGTACCAAGAATTTCTCAGCCACGTCTTTGAGAATAATGCCCTCGAATTAATAATGTCATATGTAAACGTGAAAGAAACAAAGGAGGCAAGACTAGCTTTCGAAGCGCTGAAATATCTGGCCGCTCTGCTATGCCACAAGAAGTTTTCCATTGAGTTTATTCAATACAAAGGATTGGAGGTGGGTGTATAGTTTTGTCCTAGTTTGTGTTTACTTATTGTTTTACCGGCTTGTAGGCATTACTTGATGTTCCAAGGCCTTCGGTCGCTGCCACTGGTGTGTCCATGTGTTTATATTATTTGAGTTACTGCGAGGAGGCTATGGAGAGGGTATGCCTGTTACCCAAATTTATCATCACTCGTTTGGTGAAGTATGTACAGTTTTTTACTTTATAATGTAATAATTTATATTTTATTAATTTCTACCAATTATAATTTATTTCCGATCTCACTTCTGATATCATAAATTCTATATATATTTATATAAAGTTTCAAGTCTGTGATGTGCAATGCAAACTCACAGTTGTTTTGTTTTCTTTCCCAGCAATCTGACATAAGTAGAGACTCCATTTCCTACCCTGAATTTTACTAAAATGTTAATTCTGTTTGTCTTTTTACTTACAGTTACACACTATGGCTACTGGAGTGTTCACATGACTCAGGGAGATGTCACGCAACGATGTTTTTTGGACTGACATTCCAATTCAAGGTGATTCTTGATGAATTTGACGCTCAGGACGGCCTGCGAAAGCTTCACAATGTCGTAAGTCCTTTCAATGTTACTCTGGATATAACCGCAATATAATGTTTTTTTTTTTCAATTTCTCCAGATCTCCACATTGCCGATACTCTCAAATGAGGAGAATAACCCACCCCTGAACGAGGATGCGGAATGCGCAGCCCGTCAGATTGTTCGTCATGTTTGTGTCGCGTTTAAGAGGTACCTTGAGGCGCACCTTTTCACTAAAGTTGAGCAAATCCGTAGGAACCAGCTGCGGCCAAACGAGAGAAGTTGTGCAACGATACCTTCGCAGCCAAGTTATAAGGTTTGTTTGGTTACGTTATTTAATTTATTGTTTCTTTTTTGTCTTGAAACTAATTCTCTCAAATAATATTAAGGCACAATCTTAACCAACCTTAACACGCTCAGCACGTAAGTTCTTGCATTAGGACCATTGCAGCATTTTATCAGACAAAGCTCATCACACTTACCCACTTAATATAATCACTATTTGATCTCAACACAAACTTAATCAAAATCTCTCCTATTAAATTGTACCTAATCTGTTCACGTTAAATATTAAAAGAAACTTACTCAAAAGTGAAACACAAATCTCAATAAAAGAATAACAAATACCTTGAAATACATTGATTTACATTGTCAGGTTATACCAAACATCTACATTTTTTACACACACACACTAAACAAACTATTTAAAATATAAGCAAATGCTTGCTTCTGGTTTGTTCTACATCTCAAACCCAACTTTGAATGTATTCTCTTAATGAATTCAAACTGCCATTATTTATTCAATCTGTCCCTGTCCACAAAGTTATATATAAGATATATATATATATATATATATATATATATATATATATATATAAGTTTTAGGGCTAGTATTTTTACCTCCCCATAAAGTCCTCAATAGCTATCTGACAGATCTATCAAATTTTTGTACTCTTTACTTTCTACGCACCACCGCCGCATATCTTCTCATTTGATCTGTCAAATAGCTATGCAATACCCACCCAATATCAGCCCTAAGCTTTACTTTTAAGCCCTTTTGTGATTCCTAGCAGATTTGCTTTTATTTGCTATTAATTTAATAATGTTAATAATTCATTATTGCATCATTAGTTTAAAGAACCGCTGACAGAGCTTGCAAGATGCAGCATGCTCAGGGATGTTAAATTACGGTAATTATTTTTTTTCGTAAATTACCGTTGAAATTAAAATTATTAATTTCAAATATTATATTACCACGTAATTAAAAATTAAAAATGGTAAATTACGATGGTGTAAATTACCGGGTAATTAAAAATTCAAAATGGTAAATTACGCTGGTTTAAACTACCGGGTAATTAAAAATTCAAAATGGTAAATTACACCTGTTTAAATTACCGGGTAATTAAATATTCAAAATGGTAAATTACGCTGGTTTAAATCACCGGGTAATTAAAAATTCAAAATGGTAAATTACGCCTGTTTAAATTACCGGGTAATTCAAAATTCAAAATCTTAAATTAAATAGGTCACTGTAAATTATGATTACTACTAATGTTAATAAAAATGTTTGGTAACCTTAAATTATTATTTTGTGGATAACTAGCTATCTCTGATCTTTTGCCTGATTTGATAGTACCAAAACCAAAGCAAAGACTACATAGAAATACTATTTTATAGCACTACTACAAAAACAGTAAAATCAAACAGAATAATAATAGTAAGAAAATAAACAATTTAATTCTGGCTACATTCACAAAATAACTCTCCAGTTCACAGAGGGTTTTTTGTCATTTGTCATTTTTCTAACACTGGCATATTTATTAAAAAGTGAATTCTATACAAATACAAAAACAGTACAGTCAAACAGAATAATAATAGTAAGAAAATAAACAATTTAATTCTGGCTACATTCACAAAATAACTCCGGTTCACAGAGGGTTTTTTGTCATTTGTCATTTTTCTAACACTGGCATATTTATTAAAAAGTGAATTCTGACAATAAATGGCTTCTGATTTCAGAGCTGCATTATCGGATTTATTGGATTGGTCGCCATTAGCGAAGGGGCTTTTCACTTCTCTATTCATTAAATACAAAATATTAGTTCTGTATTTTCTCAAGTAATGTCGGATTATTTGGAATAGTAAACTGTCATTCGATGTGTTAACTTTACCCATAGACCCATTTCCATTGGCTAAATGACACCTTGTCACGCACGAGTCCAACCATGCACCACGCGGATTGTTACGTAGGTACTTCTCAGGTAAACGCAAACAACAGTGCGAAGGAGGGGTGGGGCGCATTCATGCGTCTACTGATGAAAGGTCTTTGAAATTAATTTAAGTATAAATTCCGGTAAATTACCAACGGTAATTAAAATTGTCGGTAAATTACCAACGGTAATTTAAATTATCGGTAAATTACCATCGGTATTTACGCCGTAAATTACGGTAATTAAAAATCGGTAAATTACCATTAATTACGGTAATTAATTCGGTAATTTACGGGGTAAATTACGCTTCTACATCCCTGAGCATGTTGCATCAAGTATACAGAACGTTTTTTGTGCTATTTTACTATTAAAGCATAACCTGTACATTGCCTAGTATATAATCACTAATTTAGTGTTGAATGATTTAGTGACTGAAATGAAAGCTCAAACCTTGAACTTGAAGCTATGAAGCGATAGCCATGAATAGCCATGATACCCTTGAAGTGGTACAACAGGTTTCTTACCAAGTTTCACAGAAATTAAGTACCTGTTCACAGAGAAGTCAAAGTTATTTTTATGGCTTTATAGTACAAACTTTTTCAATCTACTCCGGCATTATCAAATTGTCCTTTAATTACTGTACACACAGACTATGTATTCCTGTCCTACTTACGACTAGGGGCATGGCTACACTAAAACGTGCTCACGTGCTTGGTTAAAAGCCTGGCCTACACCATTCCACAAATTGTCACATTGTTTTTCTTTCCTTTTATCAGTATTGTGTTTTTTGTTTTGATATTTTGTACCAATTTCTTTGTGTACATGGAGGAGCACTTCACCAGCAACTTTGCTGTTTTGTGTTTATTACCTTAATTTTAGCTTTATGTACTTGTTTATTATATTATATGTATTTTTGTATGATATTGTTTGAGGGATGAAGTAAATAAATATATTTTTTAATTTTTTCTAACATTTTAGGCTTGTAAATCATCACCAGAGGAAGTACAAGAACAAATCAATACGTTATTCCAGTCGATGCCTTTTAGGGCTCATTGGCCACCTGTCGATCAACTATTGAAGTTAGGGGGAATTACGCTGCTCTTAAAAACAATCGCCTTTGCTTACGAATGGAATTATAGCGGGAGGTAAATTTACCATCTAATTATTACTTTTTCTTATAGATAGTTTTTATATTTCTTAATATTCTCAATGCTTTCAGAGCGGAGACGGTAAGGTGTGCTTTGGACGTGCTAGCAATAGCCTGCGTAATGCCCAAAGTTCAACTATTATTTTGTGACCGTGTCGATTTACCAGAAGAGACAATCACAGTTGGTAAGTTCGCTTTCAATATCACCTTTTGGTGTTTTTCATTTAAGATGGTGGCGCTTATTTTACTTTCTTTACTGTTTTTATTTGTTTATTTTTATGACTTACAATTTTTTCCTACGATTTATATTTTCTCCGTAGAGCATGGGACACCATTTCTATCTATAATCACCAGGCATTATTAAATTCTAGTATTTCTTTCTGTTGCCGATGTGTATAGTGAAAAGCAAAAATATTTAAAAATTATTGTTTTTGACTGATCCGGACTCTTTTTTAGATGGTGCTCAAACGTGTAAGGAGTTTGCTTAAATTGCAGTAATTATAGTATCACTCAGTATTATTAAACTACACACAATATCACTCAATTTATTACAATTATATTTCATCAAACAAAATCTAAGTCAATAAACAATTTCATTCTTTTTACTTTACAGGTATCAACATTATCTTGGGAGCAGCAGATGGTGAAATTGTTGCAGATGCTGATGTACAAAAAGCTGCCCTTAGAGTCATAGTTAATTGTGTATGCGCCCCAATAAATAGGGTTAGTAAAACTCAAGAAAAGAAAGATATTAAAGTAAAAAGTTTTCGGTATTTGTTGTGTGTAGGTTGGAGTTGGTGTGGCAAGATTTAGTGCAGGTGGTACAAACTCGCCAAGCAAAAAGGCAAAAATGAAGAGTTCCGAAGAGCTCCTGCAAAAAGTTTGGGATAGTGTACGATCAAATAGCGGAATAATGGTAATTCGTTATTTGCATTTTCTTAGAAGAGAGAATTATTTTTTGTTTTTTAGGTTTTACTTCAATTAATGACAATAAAAACTCCAATAACGGATGCTGACTGCATCCGAACATTAGCCTGTAAAGCGATGGCAGGTCTGGCGAGGTCTGACACTGTTAGGCAGATAGTATCAAAGTTACCGATGTTTACAAGCGGACAGTTGCAAAGTACGTAGAAGTTTTATTGAATTTTGAAGGTTAAAAATGGTTTGTTAAGTTTTTGAAAGGTACCTTGGGGTGTTAAAGCTTACCTAAGGCTTGATTGATGAATAATAACAAACCAATTGGCTGTACAATTAAATAAAATAAACTAAATAAACCACGAATAAGAAATAAAATGATTATAACTCTAGAAACAAAATATTCAGGGATGTAAAAGCGTAATTTACCCCGTAAATTACCGAATTAATTACCGTAATTAATCGTAATTTACCGATTTTTAATTACCGTAATTTACGGCGTAAATTACCGATGGTAATTTACCGTCAATTTAAATTACCGTTGGTAATTTACCGACAATTTTAATTACCGTTGGTAATTTACCGGAATTTATAAATTAATTTCAAAGACCTTCCATCAGTTGACGCATGAATGTGCCCCACCTTTCCTAAGCAGTCGACAAGTGCACTGTTGTTTGCGTTTGCCTGGGAAGTACCTAACAATCCGCGTGGTGCATGGTCGAACTCGTGTGTGACCATGTTATTTAAGGTGTCATTTAGCCAATGGAAATGGGTCTATGGGTAAAGTTAACACACCCAATGACAGTCCCAATGAACGTAAACGTTATATTTTTACTATTCTAAATAATCTCACATTACTTGAGAAAATACAGATCTAATATTTTGTATTTAATGAATAGAGAAGTGGAAAGCCCCTTCGCCAATGGCGATCAATCCAACAAATCCGATAATGCAGCTCTGAAATCAGAAGCCATTTATTGTCAGAATTCACTTTTTAATAAATATGCCAGTGTTAGAAAAATGACAAATGACACAACACCCTCTGTGAATCGGAGAGTTATTTTGTGAAAGTGGACAGAATTAAATTGTTTACTTTCTATTATTATTATTTTGTTTGATTTTCCTGTTTTTGTAGTAGTGCTATAAAATAGTATTTCTATGTAGTCTTTGCATTGATTTTAGTACTATCAAATCAGGAAAAAGATCAGAGATAGCTAGTTATCCACAAAATAATAATTTAAGGTTTTACCAAACATTTTTATTAACATTAGTAGTAATCATAACTTACAGTGATCTGTTTAATTTAACATTTTGAATTTTTAATTACCCGGTAATTTAAATCTGCGTAATTTAACATTTTGAATTTTTAACTACCCGGTAATTTAAACAGGCGTAATTTACCATCTTGAATTTTTAATTACCCGGTAATTTAAACCAGCGTAATTTATCATTTTGAATATTTAATTACCCGGTAGTTTAAACCAGCGTAATTTACCATTTTGAATTTTTAATTACCCGGTAATTTACGCCATCGTAATTTACCATTTTTAATAACGTGGTAATTTAATATTTGAAATTAACAATTTTAACTTCAATGGTAATTTACAAAAAAAATTAATTACCGTAATTTACCATCCCTGAAAATATTAGAAAACTTAAAAATTTATTCTATTCAAACAGGAGAACACAACCAAGTTTATGTATTTATTTTTTTTATACAATGGAAAAAGGAATTCTTTGGCCTGCAAATAATTATCATTCCTTGATAAATGACCTAGAATAAACTTTAAAAGAATAAATTGTGGTCCTAACTTATACCAAACAAAAGACATTTTCCAGTAATCCCGTTATTTTCAAGTAGCCCCATTTTACGGTAATTAAAGTACTATCTGTCTACCTTAAAATTACTTGTGATAAATGAATTTTTTGCAAATAATATTCTAGACAGAAGCCTCTCGTTTTAGAATTATATTAATTAATATAAAATTGATCTTTTCATGTAATAAAATAAACCCTTGAAAATAAGACTTGACTTGTACAAGTGCCTTAAAACTACTATTATCTCCAAAACAGTAGATTTGTATGCAATAGTATGTTAGTACTTTTACCTATGTAAAACTATATGTAGATTCAAAAATATAACAATATAGAGGATAGGTGTTAAAATAATAAAATTGTATAATAATAATTTGGAAATTGTTGGAATCTTAGAATCCTGAAATTGATAGAACGTTCCATTAGTTGAGATATAATTTGTTTCTTAAAATGCTGTTTTGAGAACAAAACAATTTATTTTTTCTACGACTGACATAATATAATAAGTTTATTGCATATGTATTTATGACTATATAATCCCCATCATGATACACGCCAATGATTATAATAAACTAGCGTTGTATATAATGACAGTTCGTTCAAATAATGACTTCATTATTTGAACGAACTGTCATCATTATACAACGCTAGTGTCAAAGTCAAGCAAAACCTATGTGGATGACAGTTATGTGATAGTTCGCCTCGCCATCATTGACAAATACATTTAAAATATTTGATATAAAATGGAATTTATTATTGGCATGTTTACACGCTCGCCTACGGCTCGCGTACAAATTTCATGCTTGCGATTTATATCCTTAGTTATGTGCTCATCAAATATTATACTATAATAAATAAGGAATAATAAATATATTATTGATTGTTTATATTTCTCGAAGTGTTTGAACAATAACAACCAATTTTTCTAGCTTTGATGCGTGACCCTATACTGCAGGAGAAACGTCAAGAGCATGTAGCATTCCAAAAGTATGCCCTGGAGCTTTTGGAGAGGTTACTTGGCAAGACGAAACAGAATGGGACAGAATTAGATGCTTCATTAATTGATATTCACAGGGTAAGTACATCCACTTGAAATCCTAATCCATTAATATTAATTGATAATTTCTCATTTTTATTTTTTTTTAGGCTAACGTTGTGGCTCAGACCAAGATACAGTTCAACGATAGGCAATTACTGCAACTTATCCACCAGCATTTACTCACAAAAGGCATGACGGAATCTGCTGGCATCCTGCGAAAGGAGGCGCACTTGGCAAGCACTTCAGTTTCTAATATGGCACATCCATCAAAATTTAGGTATACCACGCCTAGTACTCCAAATAGGGTGAGTTTTTGTTCTCGTTTGTCGACACGTTTTTGAATTTTATTCTTCAATTCGTTTAAATAGGCAATAGTAATTTTGATATCTTTTTCTTTCAGACACGTCTTTCAATTTCCTCCCCGTTAGCACTCCAGAGGAGTTCAAGCTCTCTACAAAGTCAAGGCGATTCCACACCTTCGTATATAAACTCACTAATAAATGGTGTAACTCCAACCACGCCAACAATTAAAATTATTAAGTAAGATGATTTGAATTTTTTGTTTGTTTTATAATAATAGTTACAAAAATGTTTTAACTTTCCTAACTATCAATCCTTTAGGAAACCTCTGTCTAATCAAAATCTCCCGCAACAAATTTCCCGCCTTGAGAAACAGATAGGCAACGAACCCCATATTAAGGTAAACATACCAAGTGATGAAAACAGTTCACTGCTGGAACCAAAGATCACGCTGGATTCCATCATAACAGAGTACCTGACCAATCAACATGCCCTCTGCAAGAATCCCATGGCAACATGTCCACAGTTCAATTTATTCGTGTAAGAGAAACTTCTAGGAAAATCACATAACCTCAATTTTTTACGTTCTTATATTATTTCTGCTTGATGTTTGCAGGCCTCACAAGTGCCCCGATCCAAAACCGAGGATTACAACGGCTAATAACTTTGTCATGAGGACGGCACGCAGGCAGATGGGGTACAGCAGCAAATCGATGGACAGGAAGCTGATTCATTCTAGATTCTGTCCCATGCAGGTCATTCGACTGCCGACTGATGACGGATTTTTTACTTGTGCCAAATTTATGGTAAGTTTTTGTGAATCACAGTCAGCATTTCTTTGTAAGGGTGCGTGTGAGCGTACGTACTAGGGTTGCAAACTTACAAAAATTCTTAGAGGGAGGCACATTATCTAAAAAATAAGCATTTTTAATGACAACTTATTCAATTGTTTACTCAAAAATATAGTCGTAAATTGCCATATTTATTATCACATTTATATTATTAGGTTCTATGATCTGAAAACAATTACAGTATCTTTGTCACAAGTTTAAAATAATATTATACTGTTGCTACTAGCTGTCAAACTTAATTAAATTAAAAATAATTATGTTTGAAAACAAGAATATTTTGATGAGTATACATTTTAATAAGTTTGCAAACTACAATTCTAAAACATTAATCAATAAACTTTTGGATGAGTGATATATCTGAATCGGAAGATGGAAACAATTGTAAGTTGCCCTGTTTTTGAAAAACTCAGTGCCAAAAATGTACAGCACATCTTTTGACATTTGTTTCCATCGAAAGCTGGACTCAATCGATAGAATTATAGAATTTATAGAATTTATATTTTTGTACAATTACTTGCATTTTTGCCTTTCTTTCAATAAAGACCTTTATTATTATTATCAAATCTGTCTACCGATAAATGTCTCAGATACGTAAAAACGCCAAACATTATTTTAAAATTGAAAAATACAGATTATTGAACTCGAAAAGTGCCATTTGAAAAAGAATACATGTTTCAAGAGAGTCCAAGAAAATGAAAAACCGTAAAATAACCGTATGGGTTGTCAACTTTTTGGAAACTAAGACCTGATTTTGATAATTGTAAGCTAGCGGTCATACGTTTGCTTCAAACAAAAAAGTATCATCCAAGGCAGTTCTGTCAAAAAATAACAATGCTTAAAAACTGCAGGCAAACATTTCGACAACACAAATTGACATTAATGGCATTAAGGGTTATCCTAAATCCAATTACACTATGTATTAAATTTTTCGTAAAAAAAATAGTTACAATAGTATTTGGTCCAAAAGTTACCTAATTCCTTATAGTTTTGAGTCAAAATATAACAGAGAAATGACAGTTTGCTGTTAATACTTTATAATCTTAAAATTAAATTTAGTTTTTCAAATTTGTTCTATTTCCGTATACATAATTCCTTCATCACGAGGACCTTTCCGTATACACGATCACGAGGACAATCCTCGCGAAACGAGGATGGGCGGCAACCCTAGTGCGTACACTGTCTTCATGTGCTAGACTGCTCAACATAATTTTATATCCTTAAAAACTGACAGGTCGAATATTTAAGCTGTATCTTCAGATCTTTTTGAATTTTCTAATGCTGTGTACAGACAAAATCAACAAAATATTTTGTTTGTGTTTTCGAAAGCATTTAACAAATATATTGACAAATTTTGACTCAATTTTTTCAAACATTTCATGTTATTTGTATTGTTTGTTATGCGTGACAAAATCGAAAACGTCTAGAAGAAATCATGTGTTTTGACTTTCCATAACATACACAGCAAATTCTGATTAACACGTTAACATAATCTCTGGAACAATTAAATGTACACCTACCGTCTTTTCTGTTTTTGATATTTAGAATTGCTTTCTAACTTAATAACTAACGTTCAGTTTCCATAAAACTGGTGATACTCATTGAAAAGAATTCATGAATATCATTCAAATTAATTCTTTGTTTTTCTTTTTAGCCGGGAGACCAAAGTATAGTGGTTGGGGATTATTCAGGCGAGGTGCGGACATTCAACCTGCACACTGGCAATGAGGAATCCATGTTCCAAGCGCACGACAGCTACGTCGTGCACCTGGAACCTTCAAGGGATGGTAGCTTGTTACTCACCAGCTCCACGTGGGGAAAACCATTATCCGCTCTATGGGTAGCAAACAACTCTCAATTGAAGTAAGATTTTTTAAATTGGCAATGAATATCTCCATGTCATCAGTTTAGATAATATCTATTATAGATCAAAAACTTCAAAGGTCCAGTGAACATTTATTTTATTCGATTTCTTACAAGATCAAAATTTCGAGATTATCTCTCGTCATCAGTTGTATATGTCTAAAAAATCTCTGATAATAAATGTTAACACACAATGAGTGCAGCATTATTGACAAAGACACAAATTATACCATTAATTAGGAGACCTGTGTGGTGTAATTTTAATATGTGCACAACTAGCGCAACTGTTTAGATTTTTTAGGTTATGTTTAGAGTAATTTCACTTATATGACGATTGACTTCAGGTATGCCTTTGACGTTGAAGACTATATCGAATTCAGCAAGACCATCCAGGACAGGTTAATCGGAACAAAAGGCGAAACTGCTACAGTATGTATCATAAAAGGTTTTTTTGTCAAAGTTTGTTACAGTTTCTCATCAAAGATTCCTTTTGAATACACTTTTGGATTGTGAAACCCCAAATTTTGCCTTTTAAACTTATAAAATTTGCTGTTTTAGATTTATGATGTAGCTAGAGGTCAGGAGATCCAGCGGTTAATACCGCGTGTTGGAAATCAGTACACGAAGAATAAGGCAACGTTCAGCTATAACGATGAACTTGTGTTATCAGACGGCGTCCTGTTTGATGTGGCCTCGGGAAAGGCAATCCACAAGCTCGACAAGCTCAACCAGACGCAGAGCGGTGTCTTCCATCCGAATGGACTCGAGATCGTCTCGAATACGGAGGTGTGGGACATGAGGACGTTCCATCTACTGAAAACTGTCCCACACTTGAACCAGTGCCAGGTAAATAGCCATTTATTGAATGATTCATTATTTTAAGGTGAAAAAAATCTAGATAAAATATTATCTACTGGAAATGCAAGAAGTTTTACTTCAAATATGACACAGCATCAAACTAAAATAATAAATGTATTGTATAGTGTATAATAGGTGAATGGATAGATTTTAAATAGTTTTTCAAATAAATTATAATAGATAGAAATCCATTCTGCACACCATTTGATAGAGAAAAGTAATAGCTGACCTGGAGGTTGCATTTGAAAACATACTTTGTTGTTAGGAAAAGACAGGACAAGACACAGTCAAACACTGGATTGACATTAGCTGACTGCTCCAGTGGCTTCTCAATTTTTCAGTAAACAACAAAAAGCAGTGCTGCGTAGCCCTGAATGCAACTTCTATACACAAAGTCAAGATACTGCACTTCCTTTACCCCATGATGTACAGAGTATGCTTCCATGTTTTACAGTTTGTATTCAATATAAATTTAAAATTTGCTCCTTTATTTTGGATCACTCTGTAGTATATATTATGATTTGGAATTAGTGTTGAGGTATTAGCAACAATTTCAATTATTTTTCCATTCTGGTTAGAGTTTTCAGATGTTCTGGATTTCACAGGATATCCTGGAATCAGGTTTTAATTGTGGCGTGGAATTTTATAGAAATTGCTAAATCATATTTTTGTGTTTCCTTACTGATTTTGATGGAGCTTTTGATTCTATGGGAAACACAAACTAACTAGTAAGAAAAATTTTCGGCCAGGCCAAAATTAAAATAAAACTTTCGTAAAATATATTTTTTTTTATCTGATTTAGCCCATTCACAAACTTGTCTTTACTTTTTAAGAGATAACCTGTCTGTATACACAGACAGACCACGGACAAACAAACTGACATCGTTAAATCAATAAATCAATTCAGTTTTCAAAGCTAATCTATACATAAGTGTGAACCTGCCACGCCTGTAGGGTGTTCCACCGTTCAGGCAAAGTGAATATACCCTACCATAGTAAATGTGGACGATCTTAAAATAAGGCATTGCTATATACAGGGTCCTGCAGCTCAGCTCCCGTCTTCTGTAGCTCAGTTACTAATTAAGCTAAGAGTTTGACATTTTGCAAGCTTACCCTGTACTTCAAGGTACATTTAAAGAAATTATTTTTGATTATATACGCTGTCCCAAAAATGTGCAACGCCAACGTGATATATTTTTTTAAATTGCATGCTATATATTTTTTACACATTTGAAAGCCTGTTATGGTTGCCTACACACCACCGAAATTTTTTTGAAATCGTTGAGTGACTGCAGCGCAAAAAAAATAAAGACAAAAAAAAATTGATTTTGCATCGTTGGCCTTAAAAATCAATAAAAACCACAAATTGCACCTCGTTAATAAAATTTTGCGACGTCCTTATTAAGTTAGATCTAGTAGTCTCGTTAACCAAGTGTGATTGATCCAAATTATACAGGATGACCAAAATCTAGTGTCAAACTTGTAAAACTTCAAAGCGTGTTATTGTTCTTATTTTAAATTGGAACCCATACATTTTTTTAGGTGAAACGATGCAGAATTAAAAAATAAACATTGTTTCTAAATACAACCCCATCACAATTCCCAATATTTTAAAAGTTATTCGCCAAAAACTCATTTTTCAACGTTTCCAACGGCAATTGTAGGCAGTGATGTGGGCCGGGTAAATACCCGGCGGGTGGGAACTTATAAAATGGGTATTTACCCCTACTTAGGGTAAATACCTAAATTTTAGGTATTTATCCTTTTTGTCCTTAAAACACCATTTAACAACATTTCAGAGAGTGTAACACTTTTTTCGCGCAAGATACCTAGTAAATGTCATTCTGAGTACAACTTTTCATATGGACCTAATTGTTTTCTCAACGCCAAGTTACAGCCGTTTGAAATATTAACTAAATAAAGGAAAATAAACAATAAACTACATATCAAACAATGCTAAAACTAAGAAAGAGCACAATCAATACCCATAACTAAATTAAAACTAAATAAATTTAAGTAAAAAATAAAAAATTTTAAAAATAAACAAATGAACGAACAAATGAACTTTTTAGACATTTGTGTCTCTCTAAGTAATTGTCATTCTGAGTATAAAGTTTCTATCATGCCGACTTATTGGGTTTATCAAGTCCTAAAGAAATTAAATCATTTAATTACAGTTTTGCAATTATTTTACAATTATTTTACAATTATTTTAAACGGTTGTAAATTTTTAGGGAATAAAGAAAACAAATAGGTACCTATGATACTTTACTCAGTGTGGCATTTACTATCTGGAAAAAAGTTCTGTGGGAAAAAAACGGGACACTGTAGATGTGTACTCTTGATTACAAATAATTTCAAATATTTGAGTTATATAAGAACATTCAGTACATTTAGTTGGATTCATAGCAAAATAAGAAATTTATTTACAACGACAAAAGCCGCTATGTCAACTATAGTTAACATATTATCATAAGTTTCTGCTAAATCTTCTTCGATAACAGAATCAGAAAATATGGAAGATTCACACGATTGAATGGACGATGATGACAAGGAAATGTCTGCTCTGATATATCGTCAGATGAGATAGATATTCTACTCTTTGTTTTAAAAATGTTTTTATTTTTATACGAATAATATTATAATAAGAATAATAATAATTGTGATAAGAGAATACCTTTTGATTTTATGATAAAAGAAAAACCTTTATTTAGTAATTAAATATTTCCTTTTACCGCCATTTTTAATACCAATATTGTTTATAAATACCCCTGTAAATACCCACTTTGGGTAAATACCCAGGTATTTACCCGGGGTATTTACCCTTGATAATAAATACCCGGGTATTTAACATCACTGATTGTAGGTAATAAATATCGTATGTGGCGCTAAAAAACAATTTATTTCATACAATATAACGCAGAGAAATATTTTAGATTTGAGTGTACTTAATTAAGTAGTTGTTCAATTGCCAAATTTACTTAAAAATTTACCTATAGCGGTAAGGGTGGAAATGAGGCTGCAACATGATGGACCTCCAGCACATTACTCGTTACATGTCAGGCACCAGCTCAACGAAATCTTCCCAAATCGGTGGACTGAAAGAGGAGGACCAGTTGCGTGGCCTCCTCGATCACCGGACTTAACGAAACTGGATTTCTTCCTGTGGGGCTACGTTAAGGACATCGTTTATGCTGAACCTCCAACAACACCAGTAAACATGCAAGAAAGATGCATTTCTAACTATTACGCCCGACCTATTAAGAGCAGTGGCGAGGTCATTTCATACTCGTCTTCGTTTGTGCCTCGAAGAGCACGGAAGACATTTCGAACAACTACTTAATTAAGTACGCTCCAATCTAAAATACTTCTCTATGTTATATTTTATGAAATAAATTGTATTTCAACGCCACGTACGATATTTATTACCTACAATTGCCATTGGAAACGTTGAAAAATGAGTTTTTGGCGAATAACTTTTAAAATATTGGGAATTGTGATGGGGTTGTATTTAGAAACAATGTTTATTTTTTAATTCTGCATCGTTTCACCTAAAAAAAGTATGGGTTCCAATTTAAAATAAGAATAATAACATGCTTTGAAGTTTGACAAGTTTGACACTAGATTTTGGTCATCCTGTATAATTTGGATCAATGACACTTGGTTAACGAGACTACTAGATCTAACTTAATAAGGACATCGCAAAATTTTATTAACGAGGTGCAATTTGTGGTTTTTATTGATTTTTAAAACCAACGATGCAAAATCAATTTTCCTTTGTTTTTATTTTTTTGCGCTGCAGTCACTCAACCGATTTCAATAAAATTTTGGTGGTGTGTAGGCAACCATAACAGGCTATCAAATGTGTAAAAAAATATATAGCATGCAATTTAAAAAAATATATCACGTTGGTGTTGCACATTTTTGGGACAGCCTGTATAATAAAAATAATTTCTTGAAATGTACCTTGAAGTACAGGGTAAGCTTGCAAAATGTCAAACTCTTAGCTTAATTAGCAACTGAGCTACAGAAGACGGGAGCTGAGCTGCAGGACCCTGTATATACGAAAATTATCAATGACATAAGTAAAAAAAAAGGAAGTTGGATATTGAATTTGATCTACAATGCGTATTTTCATTATTTGGATTGTTAAAAATAATATTTTAATTTAAATGAATTTATACCACACTTTCTTCGCTAACTGTTAAAAAAACACATTTTTTAGAAAATTTTAAAATTTAGTTAACAATCACAAAAAAAATAATCCATTTTGCCCCCAAAATTTGTGGGGTTAGTAGGTGCTTTTGAGATATTGTTCAAAACATCAAAAAGCAGGCACATGAATTCAGCTTACTTCTAGATAAGTTTGGCAATTTTTTGACCTAATTTTACTATTTAATTATGCTTGTCCTGGATGTTTGGCATTTATTCTTTTTTTTTTATCTGTTGTCCTTTAAATTTAATTTTTTGGTTCTGGTAAATGGTCCAGTCCATCCCACCAAGTGCAGACTGTGCCATTATTGAGCAAGATTCACCCCAACATTACTGGCTTTTTTGTAAGTCAGGAGCATCTGTAAGGAGAATGTTGCTCTGAAAGCCAGCATAAATGGAAAAAATAAATGTAACAAAAACCATGACGCAGGAACTTCATTTATGTATTGCGTTTTTTTGGATGAGATTGTTGATCTGGGTTTAGTGGTAATTATTTGTTCATCTACTGCGACGATCTCTCCAGTTTATATGAATCAAATCTCTCTCCATTTTGCAGAACTTCAGATTTCCATTCCCACTTCCCTGGCAATGATTGATTCTCCCCAGCTTCTCTACGGCATTCTTCACGATTCTAAGTTTTCTTCTCTGCCGTCTAGGTCTCGTCCTTTCCTTCTGATACCTTCCACATTGCATATCAGTGACCGTTTAGTTGTTTCCTCAATATCGAAGGATGCACAAGTAGATTTACTTGCTTCTTCGCCACAAGTCTTGTTTTGGAATGCTACTGAGCCAGAAATCTTTCACTATGTTTCCTGTTTAACATATTTTTTATGAAAACCATTTTCATCTCATGGTGCAGTTAATTTTTGATAAACTTTATTTATTTGATAATCATCCAAACAGGTTTCCTTTGCGCCACTCAACAGCGCCATCTATGCGATTGCCGTTGAACAGGAATCCGAAGAAGACCCGACCTTTGACTCGAGCTTCAAGACTGTGGACAGTGGCGACTATTCGAGCATAGCAACCATTGATGTTAAGCGGAACATCTACGACCTTGCCGTGAATCAGTTTGATACGCAGATCGCGATAGTCGAAAACCAAGGTCTGTACCATTCAGTGCAAGAATCCGTTGTGAGAATCTATGATGTTGGTAGGAGAAGAGACGACGAGGACGAGCAGGAAGAGGATGATGACGAGGAGGATATGGATGATTCCGATGATGACGACGATGATGACGGTAGGTTTTATTTGTTTGTGTATGGCTTAAAAGTTTTAGTTCTTGATCTGCTACTATTTGTTTTGAAATTATTCGTTATAGTGCGTCATGTGAATCTTTTTTAATCTTAATTTTAATTATTGCAGGCCATCAACTTCTATTAGCGCTTAACGGTGATGGGGATGATGATGGAAACCCGAATGACAACAACGAAAATAACGAGGACAATGACGGAAATGACGATGATAACGGTGACGATGGTAGTGATAGCGGTTCGGAAAGTTGGACTGACCTTTCCGGCGAGAGTGATGACTCATATGGGCAGGACTCTTCTGGGTTGAGTGCACTAGAAGACTTGCTCTACGATGATTATTAGTTTCTTTTTTTAACACATTGTTTTTAATTTAGATTAGTTCCTTTATTTTCTAAGGTCAATATTTGTAAAATTTATTATAATTATATTCTTTTCTTAATTCCTTTGTTTTATGATGCGTATATTTTAAGTGACGCATTAATTCTAATTAATGGAGTTGATTTTGTTTATCTTCGTTTTTCATTCTGTAAATATATGTGGAGATGAACAAAAGTGAAAAATATTGTGATTAGTACCAATAAATCAGAAAAAATTATCTAATTTAATTTGTGTTTGTGATGTTTTGGGGTAACGAGTACTACAGTTAGCATTTATCTTATGAATATGATTGCTTCAGCATTCTACCATTGTAAATATTCCGCACCTCTTTTGGATTGTGTGTTCAATTAATAAATAAAAAGAAATGAAATATGTGTTTATGATGTGGTATTATTTTATGTTATCGAAAAAACTATGCAAAAGTATCTCTTTGCGTTGATTCATGTGAGTGTTATGAATGTAACAAGATAATTTGGTTAATGAAGCATTCCACCTCATAATGATCCCAATATAATTATTTGTTAATATAACGTGGAGTGCAATTTGCATAGTGAACTGTAGTAACTGAATTGTTGAGTCCCGAAACAACGTGAGACGTGAAGTGAAAATCATTCATTAAAGGATTTGGTTTCTGAACTCAATAATGCATATACAGGCGGTCTCAAAAAGATTGCGACTAAGTGAAACAGGTTGTAGGGGAAACCTAAATAAGCAGTTTTTGTCTATAAAGTCTACCGGAAAACAGCCGTTTAGCACAATCCTGAATTAAAAAAAATAGCAATGTGCACTATTTTTTAAATAAACATTTGAGTAACAGAAGGACTAGTAAGGCGCCCTGTACTAACTCCACATGACTTTTTCTTCTGAGAGCACGTGTCTGGTCTACAAGACGCATATCCACGTGGAAGAACAGCAGTTCTGTACAATAGTTCTCGCAAGAGTGATGGCTACTTACACTCACATGTTCATTTTATTATTCCATGGGGTCCGATCATCCCTAAATCATCTTATAAAGAACTTATGTCTCGTATCGTTTTTACAATTTGCAAGAAAAAATTATTTCTTTTTGATTCAGCCAACCAGTGCCTGAACGGTTCTTTTCAGGACAACCCCTATCAGTTTGTCGCTACTTTCGACATACGTGACCTCGTACGAGAGAATCGCAGTAAGTGGCGTCTCTTGTTTCGATAGTATTGTATTGACTCCTGTGATTGAAGGTCCATAACTCTACTACTGAACAGACAAAATTTAAATTAAGTATGTCATACTCCTGAATCATTTCTACATAAGTTATACAGGGACATTATAAATGATTGTACTATTTGTAGTCGAAGTAGGCCATGCCCATGTTAATAAATTTTTGACAACTGTCAAACTTGAAATAGGTTATGCAACCACTCTAACTTTTGCGAGTAGAACAGTGGTTTCCATTCAAATAGAGCGGCAACCGGAAATCTTTACATTTGATACTTTGGCCTACTTCGACTACAATCATTTATAATGACCCTATATACCCCCTTTCCGATTTCTTTTCTCCTAAACCGCTTACTACAAAAAACTGTATTTTAGTTCAGCATTTAGAGGTTTTTCTATAAATTGGCGTTTTCATTTTCTTCAGTTTTTATGTAATAAAGGTTGTAAACTAACTGATGGAGGCGGATATCTCAGTAACGAATATTAGCACGATAACGGGATATGTACGTAAACAATTGTCATATTTTACTTAATGCGGTTGTAGAAAAAGAATCGCATAGAAGTTCTTAAGTAATTTTTTAAAGCGATTTCTATGAATGTTATAAATTTCGTGCAGCGTGGACTACGTCTATCGTAACGGAAAATGGTTACATAGCTGGGACAGTACTGTAAGATCATTAATTTTTAAATTACGATCAGAACAGTTTCGGAATTTTGAATAGTAGTGCCATTTCAATAAAATACAATGAATTTAGATGTAGGATTAGTTCTACGTAATGATGTTTTACAGAAACCGATTCAGACGGATTCACTGAAAACGTTCAAAACACAAAAAAAAATCGAAAACACGAGCAAAAGTCGGGTACATTTTTTCACTTCTCTCGCGCTCATGTTTACACCGAAAGGCAAACGATGTTGATAGTCATAAAACTTTTGGAGAAATGATTTAGGAGTATGACACAATTTATTTAATTTTTTCCGTTCAGTAGTTTTAAGAGTTATGAGCCTTCAAATCAAATACACTACTATCGAAACGAGAGATGGCAATTAGGGCAATTCTCTCGTGCTGCGTCACATGTAGAAAGAGGCGTTTTCAAAATAATTGAAGATTGGCATGTATAAGTCATTCTAGTCCATAGTTCATCGATAGGGCCGTTTAACAAACGGTACCGTTAAGGAGTGTCAAACAGTATTCGTCAAAGTGTAGGTATTCGCTAATCGAGGTAGAACGGTTAGAATAGGGCATTGACAACTCACCATATAAATTTTCCGCTGAGAAGGTTGTGTTCACTGAACGCCCCCATTGGGTTAAACATCACGAAAAAGCAAAACTTTTCCCCAATTTAACCGTTCTCGTATATTTTCATAAAATAATAAATGTTTTATGTTTCATATAAAATATGAAACATAAAACATTTATTTTTTCTTTCAGTATCAAAAATCCTCTAATTTCATTCGCTTGGCGTCATAAATAAACAAATAGCTACCCCTATATCATAGAACAACATTGCACTACAAAAAATAAAAGCAACAAAACTAAATAACAAATCTCAGAACCAGGCACGTTCATAAACGTTCATACGTACACTATCAAGACGAAAAGGTTAAAACATTGCCAAAGATTCATATAGAAACAATGGTGATAAAATCAAAAATCTACAATTTTGACTTGACTATTAACGGCTTCGATGCCGTTATAGATGAAAAATTGATATACCTACGTACAAGGGCGTAGCCAGGGGGGGCAGGGGGGTGCACCACACGTCGAATGGAAGAGTAGTGGTGCAACGCACAATACGATTTTGTACTGTATTTGTACTCTAAATGTTAGTGATTAGTTAGTTATTGTGTTCATTGTAACCGCAAACCGAAATATCTGCAATAGTATCCTTACAACGAGAGATAACCTGTAAAACACCACATGTTTCATTGACAGCGAATTATGACGCAAGGCCTGAAGACTAAACGAAGCTTTCGAAACATGTAGCCTTTAAGTACAATAAATAACACCAGATACATACTCCTTGAGTTTTATTGAAGTTTACAACAATCTGGTGGCATGGAGTCCTTTATTTCCACACTATATATCTACTTTGTATATTACTGAAGCCTGTGTGATGTGTAGTTATTGAACGCGATAATAAAGCGGTGTTTTTTTGCAATGGATATAAGAAACTATTTTACTAAGTATTAATTATTATTTGGAAACCAGTGTTATATCGTCGTATGATTGGGTGATTAGGATTACTGGTCCTAAAGAGTATTTCAGTTATAGGATTACGTGATTACAGTGTTATCACTGTATCCGTAACACTGTAATCACGTAATTATTGCAGTTTAAGTGCATATAGCTAAATATTACTTTAGATTAGTCTAATTTTGTTGAGTTTCGAGTTTGGTCTCGTTTGGCAAATGTCAACCCGTTTACCTATAGTTTGTCTTTTAAGCAATAGATGGCGCTATGGCGGTTCTTGCTTTAATTCGCTGTTCGCAAATAACTTGGAAATTATGATATATTAGTATTACTGATCTTGTACACTTATATGTACATTTTGATACATTTGATACATGTCCTCCAAGAATATTTGTTTCGGTAGCATGCTCAGCGTTCATCGCAACATTGCAAATGAAGACCAAGAGCAATTCAAAGAATCTGTCCTGCAGAAGTTTTCCGAAAACAAGCGGAAACTTAACATTACGTAATGTTTTATTAGCATATTTCATATTATGTACATACCTCATACATATATTTTTATAAAGAAAAAGATATGCGATAAGAAATATTTATTTACGTAAATTTTGGTATTTTTCTGACTCCTTGCCCCCCCCCCCCCTGTAAAAACTTCTGGCTACGCCCTTGCCTACGTAAGTTCCTATGCTTCTCGGACGCATTTTTACAGCGTTGGCGGAGACCAGTTTTCGGTCTGTTCTATGTATGTTTATTCCTATTTATTTTTCGTCCGCTATAAATACCGCAATCACAAAAACACAATCCTGTTATGCGGCAATGTTTGCGTAATCAAAATTATTCAGGTGAGGCAAGTGATTTCTACCCTTGCATCTTATTTAATAATAAGTCAAGCGAGGCATGCAAGTGCAGTTTCTGTCCAAGTTGTCGAAAAATCCTGTCATAAATATGCCAGTTCGAGTTTTTTATTTCACATTATGCGATTAAGATTTTTCCCAATTTATCACGACATTTCAAAGAAAGCATAAGACAAAATCTGTGTTGTTAACTATATATAGATCATCAATTTTTACTTTATCATACGCAGTATGTAAAGTAATGTAATCGTGCCAAAAAAAAATTTTGAGATTTTAGCGGAAATATGTCTTTTTGGGTCCCCTGAACATTTTTGACCAAGGTACAAAAAAATGTCGTGTGTGTGTGTGTGTGTGTGTGTGTGTGTGTGTGTGTGTGTGTGTGTGTGTGTGTGTCTGTGTGTCTGTGTGTCTGTGTGTCTGCGTGTCTGCGTGTCTGCGTGTCTGCGTGTCTGCGTGTCTGCGTGTCTGCGTGTCTGCGTGTCTGCGTGTCTGCGTGTCTGCGTGTCTGCGTGTCTGCGTGTCTGCGTGTCTGCGTGTCTGCGTGTCTGCGTGTCTGCGTGTCTGCGTGTCTGCGTGTCTGCGTGTCTGCGTGTCTGCGTGTCTGCGTGTCTGCGTGTCTGCGTGTCTGCGTGTCTGCGTGTCTGCGTGTCTGCGTGTCTGCGTGTCTGCGTGTCTGCGTGTCTGCGTGTCTGCGTGTCTGCGTGTCTGCGTGTCTGCGTGTCTGCGTGTCTGCGTGTCTGCGTGTCTGCGTGTCTGCGTGTCTGCGTGTCTGCGTGTCTGCGTGTGTGCGTGTGTGCGTGTGTGCGTGTGTGCGTGTGTGCGTGTGTGCGTGTGTGCGTGTGTGCGTGTGTGCGTGTGTGCGTGTGTGCGTGTGTGCGTGTGTGCGTGTGTGCGTGTGTGTGTGTGTGTGTGTGTGTGTGTGTGTGTGTGTGTGTGTGGATGTGTGTACCCGTTTTTGTGGCGACGATTCCGGAGAAACTACTAAAGGTATCGGGACGAAACTTCATATTTAGAAGTTTCATAACCAAACTTGGAGCTGAAAAGCTTTCTGTTGAAAATGGTCCAAAGTAACTGCAGGTTTAGTCTTAGCATTTTTGAAACATGTTGTAAATAAGCCGCCATTTCTGAAATTTCGTCGAAATAGTTAAATAATAAATTAAAGAAGATGAAATTCTGAATAATTTATCACTATGACATTTCTTGGTACAATCAATAGTTTAGCTGCATGAGCAAATTCTATTTCATCGAGATCAGTCGTACTCCTTTAAAACTAGTAGCCAGGATATGTCAGATTATATGTCAGATATGATTCTAATGACAGTACGTAGTGTGAAACGCAAATGTTTTGACAACCTACTGTCAATATAAGCTGCGTTCGGATATAGTATACCGTACACTTTGTACACCCAATAACACGTAAGTGTCATTTGGACAGTGTACCGTGTCAGCGGAGTACAATATCCGACCGCAGCTTTATTCAACATATCTGTCTAGTTCTACTAGTTTTATTTTAATGCAGACATAGCCGATCTCGATCAAATAGAATCTCATGCAGCTAAACTATTAATTTTATATATAGTATGATAAAGTCATGTGCCTGGCCACGTCAGATTTTTTGATGATCAATTCATATATTGCCTTGTAGTGTAGACAAGTTGAAATCAACTTAGTTAATATGGTTTGGCAGAATTTTTAGCTTTAGGTTACTTTAGGTAACCAAGAGATCAGCTCTGCTGGTAACGCCCGTCACAGTTATTAAAAAGGGTTTTCACATAAATTTCACAATGTTTTAACATCTATCGCCAACAATTTCAAGAGATGAGTTTTCTTTTGTTATAATGTCGCATCAGAATAAAAAAATTCACATAAATTAACAACAAACTAACAAAATGCAAATAAAGCAACCAGTAATGCGTCCTAAGCGTCAGCGTCTTGTCGAATTTTAGACAAAATTGCTTCATAAAATTTCTGGGAAGCAATCTGGTGTGTAGTTTTTGAATACCTATTGTTGGGTATAAGCTTCAGTAAAAAAACTAGTAAGAAAATGATCTTCAGCTATATATGTATATATTTATATACCTATATAAAAGTCTATATCTGCCACGCCTCCTTAAGGGTGTTAGAAATGTTGTGACAAACTCAATATACCCTCACCACAGTAAATGTGGGGGGTACGGCTGTCTTTTTTTATATTTTCGCGGAGCCCTTTTATTGACATTATGTCACTTCTTGTCATATTTCTTGTAGTGTCACCCATAGTGTCACCGTCAAAAACTAAATGTCCGAATAGAATTTTCAGTATAGATCACATATTTTAAATTTATAATTTTATAGCTTAAGAGATCCTGCTATCCATTCCATTTCCAAGAAGAAAAGTAGTTATTAACCGTTGAAGTCCCAGTGAAAACCTGCCAAACTAAACTAAATCATGCTTCAGTTCTGCCTCGGGCCCAAAGATGGCACCAAAAATCGAAGTAGTTACCGAACAAGTAAGGTTGGCAGAAGGGCCCCATTGGGAACCAAAGAACCAAAGTCTCTATTACGTCGATATTGTTGGACAATTAATCAATAAATATACACCGTCAAGTAATACCCACACCAAAGTATTCATTGGTATGTTCTTCTAACAACATTTGAACTCTTGTTCACATATTTTGTTAGAAGGTGGACCAGTTTCGGTTTTTGTACCTGTAGATGGCAGTACCGATCGCTTCCTGATTAGCATTTCCCGGAAGTTGGCGGTGGTGACTTGCGATGGTGTAAGCGACAAACCTTCCAACATTGAAACCCTTATAGAAGTTGAAAATGAACCAGAATTGCTTCGAAATAGGTGGAATGATGGAAAAGCCGACCCCGTCGGAAGACTCTGGGCTGGTGCGTTAATATAAGTTCATTGCATACGTATCTATGACTATATAATCCCCATCATGATACGCGCCAATGATTATAATGACACTAGCGTTGTATAATAATGACAGTTCGTTCAAATAATGACTTCATTATTTGAAGGAACTGTCATCATTATACGAATGTACTGCCAAAGTCAGTCTAAACCTACGTGGATGACAGTTATTTGACATTTCGCCTCGCCACCATTGACAAATACATTTAAAAGATTTGATATAAAATGGAATTTATGAGTCGTAGATAAAACGTCGTATTCGACTCACACACAACTGATATAAATCGCTCGCATGTTTATACGCTCGCCTACGGCTCGCGTATAAACTTCATGCTCGCGATTTATATCCTTAGTTAGGTGCTCGTCAAATAATATAGTATTTTCCGTCGATCGTTTATTTACTGAATTGCAAATCGTCTATTAAAAAGCTCTATTAATGCACGATTTCTATTAATGCATGATTTGTTATAGCCAATCAAACGACTTCATTACAGCTAATCGAACATACGTAAAATAAAACCATCCAATCAAAACATTCCGTTATACAGGCACGCAGTTTAGAACTGTCAGTGTCAAATTACATAAATGGTCATATTATAACCTCAAACGACATCGGCGAATAAAATCTATATAGACGCCGCCAGAAGAATACGATCGACGGAATATTTTTGTGACAAACTCGAATATTAAACAGCGATTAATGATCTCGACAATTAACGCACTCGCTAATCGCTCGTGCGTTAAACAGTCTCGATCATTAATCGCTGCTTTTAATATAGTTGTTGGTTAAATAACTATTTTTTGTAGTTGCAAATTAACATTTAATTCTTAAGGTACGATGGGTGGTGATACAAAAATGGGTACAACGGAAGCCGAAAAGGGCGCCTTCTACTCTTTAATTGGAAAACGTGAAGTTAAGAAGCATTTCTCCAAAGTTAACGTCTCGAATGGTTTAACTTGGAGTACAACGTTGAAGAAGATGTATTACATTGATTCGCCTAAACGAACGGTTGATCAGTTTGATTATGATCATTGTAAAGGCATTATTTGTGAGTTTAGCCATCAGTCAATAATGAAAAATTTATAATTAAAGTTTACTCATTTAGCTAACAGAAAGGTTGTATTTAATCTGGACGATCATTGCATTGCCGGTGTTCCTGATGGTACGACAATTGACACAGATGGAAACTTATGGGTAGCAGTATTTCGTGGTAGTCGTATACTTCATATCGATCCAAGAACTTCTAAATTGTTGCAAAATATTGAGTTCCCGTGCAAGCAGGTAAAGAAAGTACAAAAGAAACATCGCACCTTGACAGAACCAGATAAACCAAACTATTTTGCCGCTATACATAAACATAACATTTTTTGGAATTTTGAACTTTAGTGATAGGAATATAGAGAAAAACTGTATAATAATAAATGTCAAAAAGTATACAATTCATTTATACCATACGTAGGTACCATACAAAACACAAACATTAAATAAAAAGTACTTCCTCAATTATATAATTTTTTCTTACATTTAGGTACCTACTGCAATACAGTTTATTATAAACTGTATAATAAACGTACTATTATTATACCTGGTGACCCACGGCATAGGTACTCCCGTTTATATTTTTTGTTTAAAAAGCAGGACGAATGAAATTTGGGAAAGTGTTAATAGACAAAAAATGCCATTCTTTGGGATACTCTTGAGGTTAATATGACTTCTGGTTTTTCCGGAAATGACGTCATCATTGAAATTTTAAATGGCACCCAATTCTTCGTGGGATATTTTCAATCAGGATGATATTCTGAACACAAAAACATCGATCGTCAACTTTTATCACCAAGGCAACGCAAAAATAACAATTTTGTGTATTAATCTAGGTTACGAATTGGTGAAAATAGTCGAAAATTGTCAAATAACCACGAACTAAATCGATTTTGGCCGACATTGCATTATTGGCGCCCTCTAGAGTGATTTAATTGGTTTTTGGTCAGTGAATCATTTTTTTCACGGGTACCACTGGCCACACCACGATTGACTGACAATTCAGTCACTCAAAGGAAGTACCCTGATTATTCGAGGAAAAACATTTTTTCGACACAATGATACCAAATTCTTGATATTTTGCTGATAATCGTAGCGTGAAAATGACGTTTAAGGGTACTTCCTTCGAGTAGTCCATTGAGTGACTTTAACTTTACGCTAACTTTGATCATCAGGTCAATATTTTTTTCGATTTCCTTGCGTCTAACAACATTTGTACGCTACGAATTTCAACAAAATATCAAGTATTTGGTATCATTGTAATCGGAAAGATATTTTCTATCGAATAATCAGGGTGTGGCCATTGGGTACCCGTGAAAAAAATGACTCACTGGCCAGAAACCAATTAAACCACGCTAGAAGGCGCCAGTAATGCAATGTCGGCCAAAATCTATTTAGTTAGTGTTTATTTGTCAATTTTCGACTATTTTCACCAATTTATAGCCACCTAGATTAATACACAAAAAAGTTATTTTGCCTTGCCTTGGTGATCAAAATTGACGATTGATATGTTTTTGTTTCCAGAATGTCATCCTAATTGAAAATATCACACAAAGAATATAGGGTGCCATTTAAAATTTCGCCCGGTATATGTAATTTTTTGTACATTTTATTTCGTGCGCCAAAGCAAGTTAAAAGTTTAGACAATACTGAAACCAATTGCCTTCAAGAACATCGTTTAGAGTTTTAGAATAGCCTTCATTTGATTAGATAATTACTCAAAAAAGCAAAAAGCAAAAAAATTGCTGCAAAAAGTGATTGGGCAATATCATGTATTGAGATCTGAGAATGACATTTGAGATTATGGATCGAGAATGTCCAACACGACTTTATTCAAATAAGAAAGTACAAAACGCGAAAGTAAGAAAGTTCAAAACGTGAATATTTGCTGAAAATTGAATGAAGGTCTCATAACAAAACTTTGTATTTTTATTTGAAATCCTGGAAATTTGCTCATAACCTTTCTTGAAGAATCTACAAAAAGAATCTGTGAAATCGCCTATTCACTTTTTATTTAGAAGAGCTAATCATCCGAATTTTCGATTGGCCCTTTCTCGAACATATTCGGATGTAAAAATCGATCAACACTTATTTGATTTTAGGTGATTTATCCTATGATACCTCACACAACCTATTGCAAACATAAATCGGGATGTTGGTACCAACTTTAGCAATACCATAGGATAAGTCGATCGTGTGATGTATCATTGGATCGCTCTTTGAGAAGCAAATAAGTTGCATCGGATACCTCGCATAAGAGATTATTCTATTGCTATTTAATAAATCTTTGTTCGTTTTAGATTACATCCCTTGTATTCGGTGGCCCAAATTTGGATGAATTATACGTGACAAGCGCGCGGCTGGTGACAAACGGCATTGAGGAACCGAAACCGGCTGGGTGTGTGTTCAAAGTTACTGGTACGGGGACCAGAGGATTTCCGAATTATAACGTTGCCTTGGATTGCTTAAAATAACTCGATATTGTTATACGAGTACATTTTTATTATTATTTATTATTAGGTATTATTAATGTGCTGTAGTCTGTGGATTTTAATGAAGAGTTAAAGTATGCTTAATTTGATTAAAAAATGAGCTGTCAGTTGATTAAAAAAAATACCACAAAATAATGTGTTATTTATAAAGGGTGCCAAAGGCTCCAAAGTACAGTAGCCGAACACAGTAGCCGCACATGTTTTGCTTTAAAAAAAACAACCGGACAAAACTGAATGTTTTAACATACAGGTAAAATAATTCTTAATTTAAAAAAATCAAGATGCGCTTTATTAAAATGTTACTTATATGAAAATATATCCAATTACATAACTATTTATAATTATAAAAACATAGTTGGTGGTGATTTGTAACATTTGAATTTTTTTCCATAATAAATTTGCAGTCTTCATCAGTCAATAGTGAAAAATGTATTATTAAAGTTTACTCATTTAGCTAACAGAAAGGTTGTATTTAATCTTTAATCTGGTGATTTGTAACATTTGAATTTTTTGCCATAATAAATTTGCAGTCTTCTCAAGTTTTTGGGAAACCAGTGCAAAAGTCGCAAAAAATACAAACAAACCAGTTTTATTTTTCTCAAAAAGAAGACGAGTCAGTTAACAATATCTGCCTTCAAATTTTTGTTTGTTTACGTTCTTGTTGTTGTCATTTAGCCTACCATATTTTCGACAAATTAAGCGAATTGAAATCTGTGAAATCTTCTTTTTTAAATTCATAAGTTAATTGATTATTTTTTATTAAGTTAATAATTCTGGACTGCAAATTTATGGTACTTTTGATACAGTGTAAATTTAAAAATTATGTTCTTATATTTCAGCACCATGTATATCACATCAATATAAGCAAAACAGTTCCCATAACTGAGGGAGCAAGTTAACAAACTTCGTTAAGAGAAACCATTAGAGCTAATACGTCCTACAAAACAAGCATCCATAGTAAGCTTAATTTTGTGTCAATTCACTCATGTGTGTTCACTCATCAAATTATATGAGAAAACTTGTTGTCGTAATGTATAATAAATTTTATCTACGACTCACATATAATAAGTTCATTGCATACCTATATGACTATGACTATATAATCCCCATCATGATACACGCCAATGATTATAATGAACTAGCGTTGTATAATAATGACAGTTCGTTCAAATAATGACTTCATTTTTTGAACGAACTGTCATCATTATACAACGCTAGTGTCAAATTCTGTCAAAACCTACGTGGATGACAGTTATGTTGTGACATTTCGCCTCGCCATCATTGACAAATGTATACTGATGTATACGAAAATAGGACAAATTTGAAAAATTAAATCTAATTTTAAGATTATAAAGTATTAACAGCAAACTATCATTTATCTGCTACATTTTTACTCAAAACCCTTAGGAATCAGGTAACTTTTGGCCCAAATACTATTGTAACTATTTTTTTTAACGAAAAATTTAATATTGTAATTTTATTTAGATAACTTTTAAAGCCATTAATGACAACTTGTGTTGTCAAAATGTTTGCCTGCAGTTTCTAAGCATTGTTATTTTTTTGACAGAACCGCTTTGGATAATACTTTTTTGTTTGAAGGAAACGTATGACCGCTAGCTTACAATTGTCAAAATCAGGTCTTAGTTTCCAAAAAGTTGACAACCCATACGGTTATTTTACGGTTTTTCATTTTCTTGGACTCGGACTTGGACTCTCTCGAAACATGTATTTTTTTTCAAGCGGCACTTTTGAAGTTCAATAATCTGCATTTTTCAATTTTAAAATAATGTTTGGCATTTTTATGTATCTGAGACATGTATCGGTAGACAGATTTGATAATTATCGATTGAGTCCAGCTTTCGATGAAAACAAATGTCAAAAGGTGTTCTGTACATTTTTGGCACTGAGTTTTTCAAAAACAAGGGCAACTTATAATTGTTTCCATCTTTCGATTCAGATATATCACTTATCCAAAAGTTTATTGATTAACGTTTTAGAATTGTAGTTTGCAAACTTATTAAAATGAATACTCATCAAAATATTCTTTTGTTTGTCAAACATAATTACTTTTATCTACGACTCACATATAATTAGTTCATTGCATACGTATCTATGACTATATAATCCCCATCATGATACACGCTAATGATTACAATGACACTAGCGTTGTATAATAATGACGAACTGTCATCATTATACAATGCTAGTGTCAAAATCGGTCAAAACCTACATGGATGACATGTGACATGGATGACAATGGATATAAATCGCTCGCATGTTTACATGCTCGCCTGCGGTTCGCGTATAAACTTCATGCTCGCGATTTATATCCTTATGTATGTGCTCGTCAAATAATATACTATTAATTGTTGTTGGTGTATCCACGCTTTGTGATAAAATATGTGTGATTCATGTACTCAAAGAAGTAAAGGTTTGAGTGAAAAGGCATGTAAGATATTGATGTTATAAGTATTTCAAGTACAGAAAATGCGAAAAAACACAAACGAGCACGTTAGGGATGGTTTTTTGAGTATTGAAACTCAACACTTTTCGCATCGGATCCCAACAGGGCAACTACATTGGATTTATTTCCCTTCGTTTCACTGTACTATTAGAAAGAAGTGTTTCCAACAAAACATTCTACTACGACCGAAATTCTTTAGCGATTGAGAAATCAAATCAAACTGCTGTCAATAAATTCTTCAGGTAGGCTTATGGTATGTTAGTTTTCGTGAAACTCTATAGGTATGATTAAAGAAATATTTTTTTTCAACAAATGATGCTTCTTTTTAATAATATTAGTCCAATAAATCTACACTGTAGTCTGTAGTCTTCAGTACGTATTACGTAATAATAGAATATAGTAAGTTAATATTGATTGTTTTGATTTTAATTGTTAAAATTTGAAGTTAAATCTTTAAACATTTGTGCAAATCGCAATAATTCATAGTTTATAATTTAATTCATTTATGTATAACAGTTTAAGTATTTAAAACGATTGCATTAGATTATCAAAAAGACCTGAAACTCCGATGAAACAACGGTCGTAAATAACTACAGTTATTTAAAATCTAATTAAATTTGCAGATAACACAATTGAAACAGTCCCAAATACATCATCTATCAGTTTTATCAATCCAAAGTTAATTATATTTTGACTATTTCTCCCTATAAAAGGGCAAGAGGTAATTTTAGATCTTCACAGTTTGCTTCATCCTGTTCATCAGTTTTTCAGCACCGCAGCAATCGGTAAGAATATCATAGGAATACCTAATCTGTTCAAAGCAGATTTTAAAACAGTATTTCTTTTGCAGAATCAAAGATGTCTCCAGTAATTGAAGTAGTTACCGACCAAGTGAGATTAGGGGAAGGCCCACATTGGGTGCCCGAAAATCAAAGCCTTTATTACGTCGATATTTTTGGACAATGCATCCATAAATACACACCGTCCACTAACACCCATACCAAGGCATTCATTGGTATGTTTTTTTTTTTTAATATTACTTAAACTCCTATATTCACATATTTTGTTTAGAGGGTGGACCCGTCTCGCTTCTCGTACCTGTAGATGGCAGCACCGATCGCTTTGTGATCAGCATCTCCCGGAAGTTGGCAGTGGTGACTTGGGACGGTGTAAGCGACAAACCCTCGAAAATCGAAACTCTTCTAGAAGTTGAAAATGAGACCGGTTTGCTGGGAAATAGGTTTAATGATGGAAAAGCCGACCCTGTTGGAAGACTTTGGGCTGGTGTGTTACTATTTTCTAGTGTCTTTAACAAATTAATGTTTACTTTTTAAGGTACCATGGGACCGGAACCGGAAATTGGTAAATTGGAACCCGAAAAGGGTGCTCTATATTCCTTAGTAGGGAAACGTCAAGTGAAGAAGCATCTCTCCAAAGTCAGCATCTCGAATGGATTAGCTTGGAATACAAGCTTGAATAAAGTGTATTATATTGATTCGCCTAAACGTACAGTTGATCAGTATGATTACGATCTAGCCAAAGGATCTATTTGTGAGTTAATTGAGTATGAAAAGAAAACAATTATCAAATTAAAATGTACACATTTTAGCTAACAGAAAAGTTGTCTTCAATCTGGATGATCATAGCGTTCCCGGAGTTCCAGATGGCATGACAATCGACACGGATGGAAACCTGTGGGTAGCAGTTTTCGATGGCAGTTGTTTGCTACATGTCGATCCAAGAACTTCGAGATTATTACAGAAAATTACTTTTCCATGCAAACAGGTAACAAATCATCAAAGAAATTCTGTTGTTTATTTTTATGATTAATGCAATATTTTCTGTTGCAATTTCTGATATTGTGCTTAATTCTTATAGATTACGGCTGCTGCCTTTGGTGGTCCAAATATGGACGAATTGTACGTAACAAGTGCGCGGCTGATCATCAAAGGTGTCGAAGAACCAAAACCAGCTGGATGTGTGTTCAAAGTGACCGGTACAGGGTGTAAAGGGATTGCAAATTACAACGTAAAGTTGGACGATTTGAAATGATATATCAACTGTATAAGAAATATTATGTAGTCATTGGTTTAAAATGTTTAAATAAAAGGTAGTGATTTATATATGGATTTGTTTAATTTATTATTTTAAGTCCATCAAGCAAAGTTGTATCAAATATTGATACTGGCAGTCATTACATTCACAACTTGTTAAACAACCGTATTGTCCGGTATTATATGGGCATATGGGTCTAAACACTAGGGTGTATCTAAAAATCGTTCTTTTCTAAATTTTCAAAATTTCAAGTTGATAAAAACTGTCCCTATGGACCCTCGCATAACACGCAAAAAATTGCCTAATTTAAAAATATTTAGGTCTTCCGCAGGAGGGCAAAAGTTTATAATTTTCTTTAAAAATTTGATTTTTTCCATATTTTTTTGTCAGTTACAGATGAAGTGATTTTTCTTTTTTAAATACTCTAATGCAACATTTAGATAGCGCGCAGTTTAATTAATTCCCTAATTTTTGTTAAAAAATAACCATTGCCTTCTAATTTAAAAAATGTGTTTAAATGTTGATAAAAGATTATTTGTCATTTAATATTTAATTATGTGCGTCCATGTGAGCAGTTTTTTAAATGACTATTGTTTCATTAATGTTCACACTATTAGATAATTTATCGAACTGCTATATTGAAAGTAATTAACTTAAAAAGCTTAAAATATTGTTTTTCATGAATTTTTTTTTATTAAACTGGATACCACCATCTTAACTATACATTGATTGTTTATTACATTTATATGTTTGTAAAAACAAAAAATAAAAATTCTAATACAACATTTATATTGATATTTTGATGATTTAAATTGATGTTATTTCCATTGCTACTTTGTCAACCGCTGTATAGAATTGCGTGAATGCCGTTACAGCTCTTCTAATGCTGAAACCAAGTTGTTCATCAGGCTAATTATAATTTTTTGTGAAATATATGGGTCTATCTGGACGACTTTTTATCAACTTAAAATTTTGAATTTCGAAAAAAGATGTTATTTTTATCACCCTAATGTATAGTCAATAGTGCATAGTAGCGTTGAGTCGTTGGCGAACGAACTGTTCAAAATGAACGAGTCAAATGTCTGAACCGTTCGAACCGCTGCTGGCACCGTGACCTGTTCACAATGTTCGTTCACGGCGTTTATGCACTCGGCTCATTTCTGCTCAAGGCATAAACGGCTCAAGGCAGACACAGGCCATGCTTTTTGCGACGACCGGCTGGCGCGGCGGCGTCTTTGATGCACGTGTACGTTTGTTTCCAGTGCCGCGTAAGGTATTATAAAAAAATATTTTCGTGCGCTTATCTCTGGTTTGATTGAAGAATGAAGATTCGTCAACATATGGATCTGCCCAAATATTTTCGTTGCGTTCTAAAATGTTTAAGTACCGTATATCTACACTGTAATATTACTATTACATATTTTTGGAATATTATATTGAATCTGGAGCAGATAATGTAAACCATTAGTTGCAATAAATATAATTTATTAAACAAAACAAAAGTTTGAAACTATATAAAGAAAAATAAATGGAAACAATATCCCTATCCCTACTATATACTAAAAGTCTAACACAGTCCGCGCAAGAAGTTTACGAAAATCGGCGAATCGGGGGAAGGGTCTGCTTCTCGGAGAAGCGAAAATCGGCGCCGCAGGCGCCGATTTTCCGCCTAAAATTGGATTGTACAGCGCTTAGGCTTTCGATTTCGTCCAATTTCCGGCCAGTTCTCGTTATTTATTAACTCGATTAGGCTAAATTTATGGAGTATCGTTTGGGACTGTCCTCGCCAGCGTGTCGTCATGCCAATCGATCGGAGTTGCTAGGCAACGGCCGCGCGCTTCGCGACGCGGTCACCAGACGGCGACACATCATGTCGCTCTTGAGATTACGCTACGAAGCAATAGATGGCGCGCCCGTAACGGCACCGAACGTACGAGCATAATCACGTCGCACGTGTAAGAGCATCCGGGCTTTTTGTCTCTCTCTTAACGCTTCGGCGATCTACCTAGGTCGACTAGCAGGCCTATTAGGCCGATTTTCCGCCTAAAATTTGATTCTACAGCGCTTAGGCCTTCGATTTCGTCCATTTTCGGCCCAGTTTTCGTTATTTTTTACCTCTATTCGGGTAAATTTATGGATTATGCATTAGGAGTGTACAGGTCAGCGCGTCGCCATGGCAACCTATCGAGGTTGCTAGGCAACGGTCGCGCGCTTCGCGACGCGGTCACCAGACGGCGGCACATCATCATGTCGCTGTTGGGATTACGCTACGAAGCAATAGATGGCGCCCCGTAACCGCTTCGAACGTACGAGTATAATCACGTCGCGCGTGTAAGGGCATCCGGCCTTTTTGTCTCTCTCTTAACGCTTCGGCGATCTACCTAGGTCGACCAGCAGGCCTATTAGGCCTGCACATTCTCCTAGTAAAATAACTAAACATTCATTCAGTGTCATATAGACTCAGCACTGTAACGTTATAATTTACAAGATAACAGCAATGCGCGCGTCCTGTGTCTCGTTCATTTGAACGGTTCGTTCGCTAGGTCCGTCTATCACCTATATGAAATTCGTTCATTTTGAACGGTTCGGTCGGTCCATATGAAAGTCGTTCATTTTGAACGAGTCTGATTGAACGGGTCATTTTAGTGAGCCGGTTCGACTGAACCGGCTCAGTGAAATGACCGAGAATGCCCGTCCCTAGTGCATAGTCATTTTCGATAGATTTCTTTGCGGTAAATACGCAGCCGGCCGGACTGATCAGTTCGGTGATAAGTTTCGTGTCAAAACACACATTTTACATTTTTATCTCAACTTTATCGAAAATCTTACGTGAAAGGAAAGTTAGTCGTATTCAACGTGAAGAAATCTTTTCTTTCGTTACAGCTTTAATGTAGCTCTTTTTAACGGTTATCTATTCTATAATGACGACAAGGCTCAAGTTCGTATATCAGTTGCAGATAACAGGACAACGCAAAATAATATTTTATCACAGTCTTTAAAATTGAAATTGATTTCTTGTACTTTAGATTAACCATTTATAGATAATGTGTAGGTAATTGCATTTCAGTATTATAAACAAATAATCAGTTAGCAATAAACATCAGTAACTATTTACCCACCGTAGGATTAATTGGACCAGGATTTATTCTATCATTATATTACGTATAGCCAATCAAATTGCTGTTGTGTTAATGAAGGAAGATGCCGCTGCGCTGCAGAATGCCTCACGGCGATACCAGGCAGCGGGGTGGAGGTGGGTTCTTTCTAGGCCCCTTCGCACTTTTGTATTAAATAAAAAAAAAGTTGTTTGTGTATAGCGGCAAAAATTTATTAACATGGGCATGGCATACTTCGACTACAATCATTTATAATGACCTGTAATACGCAATTGTCGGTTTCTATTAATCAAATTAATCTAATTATATTCATTTGCTATCTCCTTTGCATTTCCATTTATATAGTATTTAGACTCCCTAGACTCTCTTTCCTGTTTGGTCTTTGTATCTTTTTTTCGCCTTTCATCATATAGTTAGTTATATAAGTACAACATTTTCATAACCGTTCAGTAGTTTTTCATTATTTTAGTTTTCTCCTATTTTGCTTAGGTAACAAAAAAGTAGGTTTATTCTGTAGCAAAAAAATAAGGAAACAACATCAATATATTATAATTTATTATAATACGGTATGATTTGAATATATTATTCAACAAATTTTTGCTTTAATAGCTGGAAATCCACACACCCCTAACCCCGTAACCCTGTAAACAGCTCCATCAGCATCCGTAAAGTTCGAATCTCCAAAGCCCTCCACACGACCAGTGGTGACATAAAGCTCCTCTAACTTTTCACCGCCAAACGTAACGGAAGTTACCTGAAACAAGCAAAATAAGAACATTATCTTTAGGTGAGATTAACAACACCAGAAAATTACTTGTTTGACAGGGAGGGTAACTTCACGTAAAATTGTATTTTTCCTCTTCGGATCAAATTGAATCACTCGTTGTGTAGGGAAAATCGCAGTCCATAGATTTCCATCAGAGTCAATCGTTAGACCATCGGGCATACCCGAAATTTTTAGATCGGCCGTTGAGAAAACAATTGTTTTATTACCTGTGTAGTAATTAGTATAATTAAGACATTGTATTTCAGATACGAGAAAAGCAAGTATTACTTATTGATCCTGATTTAAGATCAAAATCAAATTCCCAAATTTCCTTTGCGTACGAGTCTGTATAATAGAATTTCGTACTGTCTGCATTCCAAGCCAATCCGTTAGAACACGTAATATTTCCAGCATGCGATTTAAGAGTTCTGTCCGAACTCAGACTATAGACAGATCCCATATTGGGACCAGCTTCTCCCCATCTTTGTAACTCAATAACCGTACCTGTAAGTATATGTTTTATTTTGATATATTTATATCTGTGTGCATATACCGGTCCACAGTCTTCCCAAGGCGTCACATTTTCCATCGTTGATTGAATTGGTTTGAACAGCAAAGTCAACATCAACTTGAGCTATTTTTTCGTTACAAACCTTTTCGCTGATTCCATCCCAAGCTGTAATTTGTATGTCTCTCTTCGAGCCTGTTAGAAATTTATTCGGAGCACCATCTATCGGTATAATGAAAGAAACATGTTCTCCTGAAATTAATTTTACGGTCATATTGTATGTAAATGAGTAAAATTTGTAACTTAAGTGTTTTAAAGTCGGTTTTAATAAGAGAGTAGGCAACATAATTAACGTTAAATAACGATATGACTATACGGGAAAAGGTTTTCGATTATTGAAACACTTGGGTGATTCCAATTATTTATTCAGAAATACATACTGACAACATACATGGTCACCGAAAACCAAAAAAGTTGTTAAATTTAGTCTAGAGTAGTCTAGAACTAACATTATAATGAAATTAAAAATGTCTTAGGTAAAAGTTGTTTTAAATGTAACTTTATGCTTGATTCACTCTAGATGTTAAACCAATATAACTATGGTTGTGGCGTTTATAGGACAATTTCATAGGACCATAAGTCTTTATCGAATATTACTTATTCTAGAGAATGAATTATATTGCCGTCACATTTCTTCACATTTGTTACTTGTTCCGATAAAATTATAAGATGTAATGAGTTTCTCATCACTAAGAATTAAAAAAATCTGATGTGGCCAGGCACATGACTTTATCATACTATATATAAAATTAATAGTTTAGCTGCATGATACACTATTTGATCGAGATCGGCCATGTCTGCATTAAAATAAAACTACTAGAACTGGACAGATATGTCGATTAAAGCTGCGTTTGGATATTGAACTCCGTTGACACCGGGTACACCGTCCAAATGACACTTACGTGTTACTGGGTGTAAAAAGTGTAATCCAATATGCGAACGCAGCTTATATTGACAGAAGTTATTGTCAAAATATTAGCGTATGACACCAAGACGACCTACTGTCATTAGAATGAAAAAATCTGACAAATCCTGGCTACTAGTTTTCATGCAGTACGACCGATCTCGTAGAAATAGAATTTGCTCATGCAGCTAAACTATTGATTGTGCCAAAAAATGTCATAGTGATAAATTATTCAGAATTTCCTCATCTTTAATTTATTATTTAACTATTTCGACGAAATTCCAGAAATGGCGGCTTATTTGCAAAATCTTTCAAAAATGCTAAGACTAAACATCCAGTTCCTTTGGACCCTCTTCAACAGAAAGCTTTTCAGCTCTAAGTTTGGTTATGAAACTTTTAAATATGAAGTTTCGTCCCGATACCTTTAGTAGTTTCTCCGGAATCGCCGCCACAAAAAAACGGGTACACACACACACACACACACACACACACACACACACACACACACACACACACACACACACATACACACACACACACACACACACACACACACACACAGACATTTTTTTGTACCTTGGTCAAAAATGTTCAGGGGACCCAAAAAGACATATTTCCGCTAAAATCTCAAAATTTTTTTTTGGCACGATTACAGTACTTGTTATTGGGTGTAAAAAGTGTAACGGTGTTCAATATTCGAACGCAGCCTAAATTGACTAATATTTTCAAAACATTAGCGTTTGACACTAGCTACTGTCATTAGAATCAAAAAGTCTGACATATCCTGGCTACTAGTTTCAATGCAGTACGACCGATCTCGATGAAATAGAATTTCCTCATGCAGCTAAACTATAAATTTTATCAAAAAATGTCGTATACATAAATTATAGAAAACTTCCTCTCCTTTAATTTATTATTTAACTATTTTGACGACATTGCACAAATAATGGCCCATTTGCAAAATCTTCGAAAAATGCTAAGAGTAAACCATCAGTTCCTTTGGACCCTTTTCAACAGAAAGCTTTTCAGCTCTAAGTTTGGTTATGAAACTTCTAAATATGATGTTTCGTCCCGATACCTTTAGTAGTTGGTCCGAAATCGTCGCCACAAAAACGGGTACACACACACACACACACACACACACACACACACACACACACACACACATACACACACACACACACACACACACACACACACACACACACACACACACACACACACACACACACACACACAGACACTTTTTTGTACCTTGGTCAAAAATGTTCAGGGAACCCAAAAAGACATATTTCCGCTAAAATCTCAAAAAAAATTTTTGGCACGATTACAATACTTTACATACTGCGTATGATAAAGTAAAAAAGCATATTAGAACACTTCTATCTGCGATGTAAAGGCACTAATAAGTAAATGGTTTCCGAGTTATTTCGTGCGTCACAAGATAACCACTAAGATAACTACAAGATAACGTGCGAGTGTGGGACCGACACACTCGCATGTGGGACCGACAGGACGAAACTCGAATGTCGAGTCAAAAAACACAGTAAAGTGACATTAGTAGGATCTGGAAAACGCTCCTAACGCGGTCAGCTGGAAAATGGGAGCAGTAGCTCCAGATGTGTGCACTGAGGTGTGAATCTATGAATATAAGATGGAGGCTTCTGATTTTTTTTTATTTTAAACAAAACAAACATGTATTTTTATAAATTGATGATTTTTAACGAAACAATGTTATTAAACATTACGCAAAAAAACATGTTTTAAACAAGGAGTAGAACTTGTTTTAAACATGTTTTATATTATGCAATTATTTTATTTGTAAGCATTTTAATCGGCGTCTTTTCATTCCTTATTTTGTTAGCTACCACTGAAATTGTATTACTATATTTTACGAAAAACAACAAAAGCTGTTCAAATATCGGTAGCTTAAAACACGTATAAAACAAAATAAAAACAAAATAGTTTAAAACAAAATATTTGTTTTAAAACAAAGACTGTTTTAAAACAAACTGTTTATTTTCTAAATGATTCTGGCCGTGAAAGCCTACGTACTTAACTGTTTTAAACATAACAACCCTGCTCTGAAGAAGCGAGCAACATGGTTCGCAAAACGTCAGCTACTTTGACGCCCGGCATAACCCGATAGAAATTTATTTTCTAAATTATCATAATAAGACACTGCGCGTAAAAATTAACGCAGCACTAAATAAATTTTACCGATTTCAAAGTAAATTTCCTCTCAAACCGCGAAAATTTACCGCAGTATCGTTACTGACGAGTCAATCTACAACTGAACAAAATAATCAATATCGGATGAGCCGCTTCAGAGAAAAACGACATTCAACCATTTTAGTGCTGCATTAATCTGGACGCATAGTATGTTTTCTGATACTTAATAATTGATGTATTACTTGATATTAAAATATTGGTTATATGATATCTAACCTAGATAAGCGTGTGTATGGGTGTTGGTCGCTGGTTTGTACTTATGGATTCCTTGTCCTATAATATCCACATAGTATAATGTTTGAGTCTCAACATCCCAATGTGGTCCTTCTCCTAACTTGACACTGTCGGTAACGCGCTCAATGTTTTCCAATCTCTAAACATATTTAAAATAATGTGTAGTTGCCTTATCACGTGAAAGAATTATAGAAACATAATTTATATATTGAAATAATTACACTTACGTAATTTACAAACATATTTGTAGTATTTTCTTGCAAGCTGTACGAATCCCTTTTTTGCATCTAATGATTAGTTGGATGAATTTGGGTTTAGTTTAGGTCAGCAGTCAACGATGATATGCGGTTCTATATCAAACAATCCACTCGATAAAAAGTATGATGATAAGAATTGTTCATCGAATGCTGTTTAACACTGTAACAAATTTGTTTGTATAATAATTTGTGGAATCAGACTGGTTTCATTGGATAAAATCATAGCACACATACGTGCTGTGGTATCATAATATTCAGTTTGTGATGTGGTGCTCAAAAGTAGTTTTAACTTGGTAAACTTAATAACACAATAGTCAAAGTGATAGTGTTGATATTTTGACGGCGTAGCATTAATGGAGTCATTGAGTCTCAAATTTTTAATGTAAAATTAATTAACACAAGTATGTATCTATACATCCACGAATGCGAACCATTCGTACATACTTGAATGGAAGATGAAGCCCACTTTTAATTTCACTGACTTAAGATACCAGGGTAGAACATTTAAGGCAAAACAACAACAATGTTTATGACTATGTACTATAGCGCTCATATTTACTGTAATGTAGCAGGGTCGACTTTGTTTATACCAGGGCTGTGGACTCGGAGTCGTGGAGTCGGAGTCGAAGTTCAGACAAATTTCAGAGGAGTCGGAGTCGGAAAAAATGTACCGACTCCGACTCCGACTCGAGTCAATGTGTAAACAATGTGGAAAAAGACATGAGAGATGGCCGTTTCTTCAAAAGATAGTAAAAAATTAACTAAGCATATTATTAGGTCTTTTAGAAAGTACCTACCTACATATGTTAATATAATTAAACTACAAAACACACAGGTCGATGGTGAATCATGATTAGCAACTGATTATTGTGAGATGTTTGCCGCGTCGCATATATAGTTTATTTCCAATTTCCAACAACCAACTTCAATGTGCTAACCATGATAGCTCGATCATCTCCAAATAAAAAAAATCGGGAAACGATGCATACTGGACGAATTAGAACTTTATAGGGGAAGCGCCAACATGTAGTTTTCCTTTAGTCATCAAAATTAAGCAGATTTGCTCGTATTCGTTCGGCCACAAACAACAGCTGAACAATTCATTAAATATTGCAAAGAAACAGCGTATGGTGTCACAGTGGTATCAACTCCCAACTTTCTTTTAATTTTTATTCGCACAAAAATCTGAATATTTGTAAAAGATACAGCTTTACTAGTAAAAGTTTGCAATTTTAACTTTAATGTTTGATACCTTTAAACCCTTAACCGAAATTGATTCCTTTTTCGACACATGAACAAATTTATTAAAAGTATCACATCCCTTTGTAATTTAAAAAATATGTAGAGATTTTAAATGGTTTGTGAAATAGGACCGTTTATAAGTTGAATATAGGAATATCTATGTATGCAAGTCATACTCGTTGCAGCCAGAATTGTGACGTCATTGCCACTAACAGAAGAAAGAGTTGAGATTCTTTTCAGCTTATTTTGCAATTAATTTTGTATTCATTGGAATGAATTTTAGTTGGAATAAGTTACTTTGTACTATACAGTCATTACTTTTGTTATTATTAAATATAGAAAATTGGTTAAATTGACAAACTAGTTCAGAATTATGTGCTCTCTAATTAGGAAATAGTTGAATTTCTGAAAAAATAAAAAAGCGACATTTTTTAATATGGTCATAACTGTGTGTGATCCGATCCACAGGTCTTTTTTAGTTTATTTACAATTAGTTTGTCAGTTTAATTTTTTTCGCCAACAAATTCGCTGGAAACAAATACAATTTTGCCGGAGTCGGTGTTGGAGTCGGAGTCGGACTACGAAAATTATCTGGAGTCGGAGTTGAAAGTCTTTTTACCGACACCATAGCCCTGGTTTATACTGCGACCTATCAAATTTGGTTGTATTGGTACCGCGACTTGAATATTATAAAATGATTATCTTTTTTTCTCTGTGTTGCATGTATAGTAAAAAGTTAACAATTTGTTGGTGATTAGATGATTTACGTGTCAACTCTAGTTGGTTAACTCTGGCTATAATAATAAAAAAAAAACGTAAAATTAAATTTCGTTTACTGTCATTGTTATTGTTTACTGTCTTTATGGTCCCAGTATGTAATTTTTGTTTTCGACAGTATCTCGAACTTTGTTATTTCTATCAAATTTAAATTAGGAAATGGCTTTTTTTACGACTCCACATTAAAAATTTCTCCTGAACTCCGACGTGGCTCTGACTCCACAGCCATGGTGATTACGCTACCGTGCACGAAGGTATGCATATGCACCAAGGTCTGTAAATTATCGTATATTGTTAAGGCCTTGATTTGTGGAATTATTACAGAATAATGTATAGCTCGTCCAACCTTGGGTATGGCCTAGTCGTCGAGAAAGAGTGAACTACGAAACGATATTCACACAGAGTAAACCAGTCATTATTAACAAAAAAGAAATTTGATATAAAATCGGTTATCATTGTAGTGGCTCTTAACAATTTATAAACACCAAAAAGCATTAGTTGGAAACATAATTTCGTTCAGCTCGCAAGATAAATACGTAAGTCGTATAAAAGAAATTTTAAATTAAATTACTACTTAAATTACTGAAGTACTTGACGTACTTCACATTTAAATTATAATTTTTGTGTTACTATATTATTTAACTAAATAAGCAACTTTCTAGGAAAATTTTAATACAAAAATGGTAAACATTGAGCGTGTTACCAAGAGTGTAAAATTGGGAGAAGGGCCCCATTGGGATGTTGAAACTCAAACGTTATTCTATGTTGATATTGTAGGAGGAGGAATCCATAAGTACGTACCTGCCACAAACACCCACGCACACGCAATTATAGGTGAGTACATTATAACAAATCTAACTTCAAAACAATAATAGTTTTCAATCAGTATAATTAAATGCACAATATAAAACAAAAAACGCATGTGAGACAATGTTGTGGAGATCAGTCCCTATGTTTAATTGTTTTCTCCATATAGTACCTACACTTTATTACGCATATAAAGTCCCCACCCTTAATTTAATTTAGTATTACCTAGTATACTTTTCTCTTAAACATTCAGTATTGATGTTTATTTTGTCTTACGCTTTAATACTTTCTTATTTCCAAAATAAGCTTAATTGTCTTCTCGTATTATTTGCTTTATGATGTTCTCCCATATCACCACCATAGTTGTTATTTGTTACATTTTGTTCTAAAACACTGTTTAAACACAAGTGCTGTGTTTTAAACGATTGGCGAAAGTTTTGCTTACTTGTCAGATGGAATTTGAAATTGGCTTCTTTAATTTTACCGTCAAACCCCAGGCCTTTGAAAACATATTCTGCGTATTAATTTCAGGTGAGCACGTTTCTTTCATTATACCGATAGATGGCGCCCCGAATACATTTCTAACCGGCTCAAAGAGAGATATACAAATCACAACTTGGGATGGAATCAGCGATACATTTTCTAACGAAAAAATAGCTGAAGTTGATTCTGATCCTGCTGTCCAAGGCAACACCATCAACGATGCCAAATGCGATGCTTTAGGAAGATTGTGGACCGGTATATGATTGTGTACAGCTGAATATTTCACAATAAAACTTTTGTCTGTATACCTACAGGTACGATTGTTGAGATGAAACGTTGGGGAGAAGTTGGTCCAGATATGGGGTCTTTGTATAGTCTCAGTTCAGACAGAAAGCTTAAGTCGCACGTTGGGGGTATTTCATGCTCGAACGGTTTGGCTTGGAGTTCGGACAACACGACATTTTATTATACAGATACGCTAGCAAAGGAAATTTATAGATTTGAGTTTGATCTCGAGTCCGGATCCATAAGTAATAAAACAGTTGTGTTTTCAACTGCTGAATTAGACATTCCGGGGATGCCTGATGGTCTCACGATTGACTCTGATGGAAATATATGGACTGCGATTTTCCAGGCGTCAAAAATTATTCAGTTTGACCCGAGAAGGAAAAATGCAATTTTACGTGAAATAACTCTTCCTGCCAAACAAGTAAATTTGTGGTATTCTCGCCAACCTATAAATTCATAATTAACTTGTTTTAGGTAACCTCCGCTACGTTTGGTGGTGAAAATTTGGACGAGCTCTATGTCACCACTGGTTGTATGGAACTCGGGAACGCAGATGGAGAAGCATTTACAGATGATGATGGTGCAATATTCAGAATCACAGGGTTAGAAGTGCGTGGATTGCCAGCTGTTAAAGCTAAAATTTGTTGAATATACGTTGAGTATACGTTCATTAAGGACTTAAGATATAAGTTTGTGTTTTCATCTTATCTACACAATAAACCTAATATTTTTTCTTCATCAATTTGTCCTTTTTTTTGCAAAATTCTATTATCCAAAGAAATGTGAATCTATTGTGTACAGTAGTGAACCATATTAGTTTTATCAGTTAACAATCCGTTTTAATTCAATACATGTAATGGTGCCAAAATTTTGACATGATAAACAACAAAATGTGTACCTAATGTAAAATTCCTAGACACCTTGCTATAAATTTTCCAATAAGAATAATTAGTATTATTATTATTACATTATATAATTATTTTTATTCAGTATATACAAATCCTAGTGATTTGTAAGCACCATTGTACAGAGTAAAGAAATGTAAAGACCGAAAATCAAAAGTCACCGAAACATTAAAGGATCACGTACCAATTTTGCAAACCAGAGATGTCCTGAGTCCTGACTTTCCCTCTTCTCAGATTTGTCGAAACTTTATCTTTTTCCATCGTCTATCTGTTGCTCCTTAAATCACTGCTGTTTTATTGACACTAGACACTACGTACAACAAAAAATCTTAACTCAGATGACGTAGACTGGTCTGATTTGAGACTGAGATCTGAGACTATAACCGAATGACAAAAATGAACATACTACATTACAAAAACTGAAATTCAAGGAAGTGGCATGAAGTGTAGCGAAATAGTTTGGAATGACAACAGACAAAATAATTCACTCGAGGGCGAAAAGACCGAGCGTACGCAGGACACACAGAAGGTAGGGCGCAAAAAAGTCCATATTATTTTAGAAATTGGGGATAGTTTAAGTTTGGACGGGAATAAGCTATTAGCTAATGACCCTGTGTAAACCCTGTATGTAGAAGGGATAAAGGAAGCGATCTAGGCGTCCGAAGCGGAGAAATACCCGCCAACACAGTGCGCGGTAGAAGATTGCGCCCGTCGGGCGTTTGGTGCGTTTTGTTACGAACTATCAGAAACATATTATATTCGATGGATGTAACAAGCACAGCAAAATGGCCCACAATAAGTGTTGCGTTGTGAACGATGGACTGCAAAAATGCAGGAAGGAAACTGCACAGTGCGTATCAGCATCACATTGTACAGACAACAGATGTTAAATACCATTTAGACAGGTCAAATTTAGTAGCGCAAAGTGCTATCCGCCAATAAACTTGCCATGTCTATCTAAACCATAGAAAAGTAGACTTTCTACTTGACGGCTAGTACTTTCCTATGGTTTAGACCTGGCAAGTTTAGTGGCGGATAGCACTTGCTGTCACTAAATTTGCCCTGTATACATGGTGCTTTAGGGGCGCTTGCATCGTGCACCGTGTTATGCAATCGTGTTGTAAATGTTGCCACTGTGTAAGTAGCTTCATACATTTCACTGTACTTTGTCGTCTAATCACAAAGAAAATACTACAAAGAAAGGAAGCGTTGCACTATAAATTAGGGGTCGTACTGTAATCACCTGTTCAAATGTTTGGTAGGTAGCCAATAGACAATCTTAGCTGATATATCGCTGTCCAGCAGTTTATGGGTAGGTGAAAATAACCAACAAGAGACAGATAGATATCGGTTGGATCACCCCTATGGGCAAATGAAATCAACGGACGGTATGGATGCTTCGCGCATACTGTAGGGTTGCTAACTGTAGAAAATCAAAATACCGGCCTACTAACCACTAGTCAGGGGCAGCCTTTTGTGTATGTTGTATAAAGTTAAGAAATGTCCTTTTAATGTTGAAAAATCCAGGTTTTTTCAAACCCCGGACTTTTGGAGTGGAGGATAGTCGGCTTAACCACTCGACCGTGGAGTTGGTTCAACAATTATCAAAAGAGGAAAATAAAAAATCAAACTTTCACAGACCTGCACAATTAAAGGAGCCTATAACAATCTTCAATAACTATTCCAATCTTTGACCGATTTCCATTATTTTGTTTCGGGACATTGGAAAGAAAGTTATATAATCCCTAGAGACCGGATTCCAAGAATTGCTTATGCTGTTGTATTGTAAGCAGCTTTAGATGTTAAAAAAAACGCCAGGAGTTAGAAAAAAAATAAATCATTTGCCAGTAATTTTATGTTGCTCGTTTTGCTTCGTTTCCGTATTTTTCTAACTTCTTTTTATCATATAACCATATAACATTTTAACCTTTTTGCTTATTTCTAATTGTTTTTGCCAGATTTTAGCTGAAAACAGTGCACCGTGTCAAAACAAAATATTAAACACAAAATTAAAAAATTAAAAAGCAAATCGTGGCTTGTAAATTTGACTTTTTATGTAATATGCAAGGAAATAGAATGAGCCTTTCCTTTATACCGGGTGCTCCCGTTTATATTTTTAGCTTATAAAGCGGGACGAATGAAATTTGGGTAAGTGTTAATAGACAAAAAAAGCCTTCTTGTTTTTCCGGAAATGACTTCATCATTGAAATTTTAAATGGCACCCTATATTCTTTGTGTGATATTTTCAATCAGGATGATATTCTGAACACAAAAACATATTGATCGTCCATTTTTATCACCAAGGCAACGCAAAAATATCTTTTTTGTGTATTAAACTAGGTGGCTATGAATTGGTGAAAATAGTCGAAAATTGTCAAATAAATACGAACTAAAGCGATTTTGGCCAACAGTGCATTACTGGCGCCCTCTAGCGTGATTTGATTGGTTTTTGGCCAGTGAGTCATTTTTTCACGGGTACCCCATGGCCACACCCTGATTAGAAAAAGTCGATAGAAAAAGTCTTCGATAGAAAAAAAGTTAACCACGCTAGAGGGCGCCAGTAATGCAATGTCGGCCAAAATCGATTTAGTAAGTGATTATTTGACTATTTTCACCAATTCATAGCCACCTAGATTAATACACAAAAAAGTTATTTTTGCGCTGCTTTGGTGACAAAAATTGACGATCGATATGTTTTTGTGTCCAAAATGTCATCCCACATAAAATATCAATATCACACATAGAATATACGGTGCCATTTAAAATTTCAATGATGACGTCATTTAAGTCATGTTAACCTCAAGAGTATCCCAACGAATGGCAGTTTTTGTGTATTAACACTTTCCCAAATTTCATTCGCCCAGCTTTATAAACAAAAAAAAATTAACGGGAGTACCTATGGCGTGGGTCACCAGGTATAAATGTCATGCTATTTTAACTTTAGATTAACCTTGTGTTTTTTTTTATAGCGTTTATGTTTTATTACAATGTATAATTAATTGTTTTTAATTACTTACTTGTATGCGCATTGTGCACCTTCAAGTTGAATATGCCGCAATCCCACAGGGTGGAATTGCAACATATTCGCCCAGCACCGCAAAATACAGATTTACCAGTGTTTCTAGAAGTACAGACAATGCAAATTTTCAGTTATTAGCATTAACTAACACGCAAAATGCTGATAATTGTATTATAATATGGCTTTATAACAGAATACTAACAGAACCTGTCCAAGTTACTCCACATATAGGGTTGCCAACATTGCGCCTATGCTGACCCGGAGTAAAATAATTATATTATGGAACATAAGGGGTTTAAATTAATAACAGCCGGCACAAAAATGTGCGGCTTCGACACATACTTTTTAGGAACTTTCTGATGTGAAATTTGGATATAGGTAGTGTAGAAAACGATGACATCTAGATGCTAAAGATGCTAATGACTAAGTAAATTAATTTATTTCAATTACTTGATATAGAAAATTAATGTCTACTAGTTTTCCCTCTTTTCGTTTCTGCTTCTTATTGTGGAATTTATTATGATACAACCAAGTTGAGACAAAATGCCAATATTAGCACCTAAACCAAGCCTATTTCTAGTGATAATAATAACAGTCCATAATTTTCATGTCCTGAGAGAATTTTTTTAATTGAACATTGTTTTTATTCCGATAATATTGGCGTTTTGTATAAACCCGCATAATAAATGTGTCTCTAGTAAAAAAATGATAACTATATCGCTCAGTCTTTGTAAATATACAGTATGTCCACGAAAAGGTGTTGAATAGGAAAAATGTCTTTATTTTTAATTTTATCGAAAAAAGTTACTCTTGATAAAAAATTTTGCTAGTTCCTAGAGTAAGATTGGGATAGAAACATTTAACATTTTTTATACGCGGTGTTCGGAAAATTGAAAAAACTTTAAATGGTACAAGAGTAAAGTGCATTTAATTTGAGAAGATATGGAAATAAGTTACTAGGAAAAGTTGTTAAAAAGTAAAAGGTTGTCTCTAATACCAATTTTCGAAAAAATCTGCCTACTTTTATTTATTTGTAATCGTTAAATTTATTTTATTTTTTTCCTATTCAACACCTTTTCCGTGGACTTACTGTATAGTCTAACTAATAATATTTTTTTTTAAATAAAGGTATCGCTGTCGTCATCTCCATGATTTAAAAAATTCTGCTTTATGGCAGACCAGTATGATACTATTCTGTGAACTGCCTTGGACAAACTCAAATATATTGTTGGGACATTTCTTATCATCTGAACAACGTACATATTAAAATAATCAACAAAAGTTCAAAACATTTTTTGTTAATTAACGTATCAATATTCAAATTTTTATTTCTGACAAGCAAATTCCTACCTTTAAATAATACCCGTCTTTTTGAAAGCCATTTTTGATTGTCTCAGTCTATGATCATCGAGGCAGAATACACGTTCGTCGTACCGCTACAGAATTCCTACTGTATTCACTATCCCTACAAGTGAGAAAATCTAAAAATGCTACAATTGCTACTTTCAAAGTTTCTCACATGCTCTCAAAAAATAAAATTAAATTGTTGTGAAGATTGAGCAATAGAGTGCTTCTTATTTTGAGAAAAATTCTTTTTTTTCATGGGGTATCGCTGCAAACTGTATGATTAGAATAACAATCACTGTATTTTCATAATCGTTAAAAAATATTTAGGGGTCGCTATAGTTTCTCAAAAGATCGATGATTACCGGAGAATTTAACTGAAAACCCGTAGCCCGGAGAATGATCGCCGAACCCGAAGTCTCCGGGTCAAAATGACCATGTTGGCAACCCTAGACCACATACCTATTTTAGGTTCTCCCAGTTTAATCAGTCAAATGAACAATACCACGACGTATGTTTACATATTATTAAAAGTTATTATATAATTTATATCAATTTGAATATCCTCTAGTTACTACTTAGTAGTAGTTAGTAAGTACACAAATTATGCCGTTTTTCGTAGGAATGGAATCTGGAACAAATTCCTTGTAAGTTAAGTCAACAGTATAATCTAATTTCAAAGATAATGTATGTATCAAGTCATTGAATGCGATCTAGCCAACATACCATAAGCAAACCTATCAACTGTTATTTTACGAATTGATAAAATGAAAGGTTATGCGACCCAATACGCCGAGAATTGTAGAGACCGATAATAGCGCATGCCGCATATTACATTAGTGGCGTACCGCGTAGTAACCGGCAAATAACACAGGTAACCTCCAATTTAAATTATATCCAAAGCATAAGTAATTTTGTATAAAATAAGCGGTTTTTATTTCTGTGAACACAAAAGTTCACAATAAAAGCCAAAATGGAAGTTGAACGTGTATCTGAAAGTGTGAAGTTGGGAGAGGGGCCCCACTGGGACATTGCTACGCAAAGCTTGTTCTACGTGGATATATTTGGTGAAACTATACATAAGTACACCCCAGCAACTAAAACAGACACCAAGGCAAACATCGGTAAGTTTTCTCTTAAAAATAGCCATTTTACAAAATGTAATATCCAAAGCAGTTGGACGAACATAACCTCACATAATTTCAGGGAAACACGTTTCATTCATTATACCATTAGAAGGGTCCCCAAATAAATTCTTAATTTCTATGAAAAGGGAGATCGCTATAGTAACTTGGGATGGCATCAGCGATACAGTTACTAACATTGAAAAAATTGCTGAGGTTGATACGGATTTGAGGGTGAACGGAAATCGGCTAAATGACGCAAAGTGCGATGCTTCTGGAAGATTATGGGCTGGTCATTATATTAGAACCAATGATTTTTTATGTGCTGATTAGTGTATTTCAGGTACAATGGGTGAAGAAAAAGAATGGGGTTACATTGCACCAAATAGGGGATCGTTGTTTAGCGTCGATTCAAACCGAGATGTTAAATCTGTCATCAGCGAGGTATCTTGCTCGAACGGCTTAGCTTGGAATGAAGATAGTACAAAGTTTTATTATATTGATTCACCTTCAAGGGAAATTAATCAATATGACTTTGACTTGGAGACTGGCACCATAAGTAATTCTTAATATTAGTTTATAATTGACACCAAAACAAGAAAATTACTATTTTGACATATTGAAACGAAAAAAAAAACGTGTTTTTGAGAAGTTGGTAACATCCTTCATTATATTGGGCGGCGATTGTCCAGTTGGTGGACAATTACCGGTGATCATGAAACCATTTTTACTACTTGTAACCATTCATTGAAATTGTTTATTTCCAAATTTTTCGCATTCACGTAATGAAACAAAAACGAACACAGATTACAACGAGGATCAGCAAGAATATTAGAATCTTACAAGGATTGCTCAATCCCTATCTTCCAATGTTACCAGCGCTATGACGTCACGCGCGTACATTGTCAAATTGTCGGGACACACGAAACAATGATCGGTCGATTTCTCCGTGTCGGGGTACCGGGTTGCCTACCAGGAGCGCGTTCGGTTTGTCAGGGTAGGGTATGGGGAGAGCAATGCTTAGATAACCTGGGTCGGCTCTCTCTCTCTTATATGCAGATAAACGCCGTATGACACTAGTCCGCCTATTATGCAGCGCGTCACTCTCACCGTACAATACCGGGTTATCCGAACGCGCTCCAGGAGTTGCTTAAACTGTCACACTTGACACGTAAAAACGCGGGGATTTCAAACAGCGCAATAATACACGTTGTGATTGTCATTATGTGAAACATCAGAAGCAGACATTGAAAAACACATTTGACATTTGAAGCTTGAAATGTTTGTATTGCGGTAACCCAGGGATGATGACGTGAAATGCGTTCATCGCCAAAAACCTAAAAACCAGCCATTGAGCAATCCTTGTGGAAGATCACAACCTATCTAACTAACCTGTAAATACAGAACCAATCATAGTTAAAATTTTCACCAGGAGACGGCGCCAAGTATCAACAAACACGATTACATTACATTGCGTGTGTACAACCACATCGGGCGCTTTCTAGCGCTAGCTAGCGCTTGGCAGCGCTGAGCTAAGCGCTAACATGAACACGATTGCTTAGTGCCAGCGCCGAGTCCTAGCGGCTATAGGTAAAACTACGAGAGCTGAAGGTGAGTCATCGATTCCAGCTGTTATTTTGCTGATACGTTACAGACCATTCCCGTGCGTTAGAAAGAAACAGAGTGCTTTTTCATGCGTCTGTTCTTACGTTTTTAGGCGATGACTCAACTTCAGCTCTCGTAGTTTTACCTATAGCGGAAATACATTTGTGGTAGATTGGGCCGGGCCGGGCGCTGAGTCTTGGCGCCGCTAGCGCTAGCAGTTTCTGCTAGATCTGGTTGTACACGGCCATTATTTAAATGATTAATTTACAAGGCGCGTTACTTACAATTTATTTTAATGTGGTTGTGTATACCAATTGGTTCAGAAGCAGATGGTGTTTTTGATCTGTATTTTATCTCCATTCTATCTATTTTACGCGGTTATTTGTTACTTAAAAATCATCAACAAATAGAGATAATTGAAATGAGATGTTCATTAATAACTGCCAATACAGATATTTTTTTATTGTCTCTAACGAACACCTTGTAGATTTTGATTTTACATGATATCTGTGTGGGCAGATTAATCGGCGGCCGATCATTAATGTTAAACTTGCTCCTTACCCAAACAGGGCTTTAGTAATTTGACATTCTTAACTCTTTAGGTAACAAAAAGATAATTCTGTCCCTGGACGAAGTTGATATTTCTGGATTCCCGGATGGACAGACAATTGACGCGGATGGAAACTTATGGATCGCGATATTCAATGGGAGTCGAGTGATACAAATTGACCCAAGGAAGAAGAATAAAGTGTTGAGAGAAATTCCAATACCTGCAAAACAAGTACCTAATATATTTTACTGATGATACAATTAGGGGTCGTCATTACTATTTCTTTCGTTTAGGTAACTTCTTGCGCATTTGGAGGTGAGAATTTGGACGAGCTTTACGTCACTACCGCTAGTTTCGAAATTAATGGAGTAGTACTGCCTCCTCCTGATCATGGTGCTCTCTACAAAGTTACTGGGTTGGACGCAAAAGGTGTACCAGCTGTTAACGCAAAAATTTGTTAATTTCGACTGTTATTTGTTTTCAATATTTAATACTGAAGTATAAAAATCAGAATCACATTTTAATTTATTTAGACTATTGTTTTCTGGATACTTAGTTGATAGAACTATTCCATAAATACTCATGTACTTTAAATATTGAACTATTCCTTTATTTATTAAGAACTATTCCATAAATACTCATGTACTTTAAATATTATAATCTGTATTCTGTAGACTTACATAAGAAATACATTTGTTATAGTACCAATAATTTAATTTATTAATTACTAATTAACCCAACATTTAAACATTTTATTCTAAAAATTGATGAAAATTGTACATAGGATTCGTTTTTTCTGCTCTACCTACGTCCCATTAGCCCATTTGTGCTTTCCCCGCAGGTTGACAGGCGAACCTTTTAACTTTCACTCATTGCTGTATTATCATAACAACAACCAGGGTTTTCTAGTCGTTAAACCTAACATTGCTCAATCGGGGTTCTTCGAGAATTCCTGGATTCCGCGGAAAAATATTAACAAATAACCCGTCCTCGTGATCATGCATGCTCTCGCGTCCTCAGCGTGACACGTTTGTCTTCGTAGAGCGTACAATTTTGCAAAATTTTATAATATTTTACTTGAATATAAGCAGATGAAAATGTTACGCAGAAGTTGCGCTGAACAATTTGATCAAACAAAAATTTAACCTATGTTGCTAAGTTTTGATTAACAATTGATTAATAAGAAACTGATGTTTTCATGTTACATTTTAACTCAAAGCCTGTCTAAAAATTGTTGTCTAGCTCTATAGATTTTACACCATTTTTGTGATACATACTACGTTACATCCACTGAGGCAAAGCGTTTATTCTGTTTTAGAATATAATTTGAGACATTCCATTTTATGGTGTTATTATGATGATACTTTTTGGTTGAAGCAAACTCATGACGACTGACACAATTAATAGGGTATTCCGGTGTTTTTGAAATTGTCATTTTTTACAAAGTATGGGTGCTACTGTTTGCTACTTCACAAGTAAAATATCAAACATTGTTTTAAATTAAGAGAAATCGTTGTTTGAAGTTTGAATTAGGATTGGTCTTTGTGACGTCACAAAGACCGCTCAAAGTGAGCGACTTGACAACGTTGCTATATCTAGGGTGCACGTAGTACATTTTTGTCTTCTGTTGTGTCAACGTTTAGAATCGCTCGTTTGTTGACACCTGCTTTGGTTATTGAGGTTACATCAAACAGTTGTTCAAAATGTATAAACTCCAACGCCGACATTGTTCTGTGCCGGGCTGTAACAGCAGTAGAACAGTAACTCCTGATAAAATTTTCTTTACATTGCCGACTAGCGAGATGAGGGATGTTTGGCTTCAAGTTTCAATTATCAAATCATCTCTCAAAAAAGTTACCTTTATTCGTTGTCAAACAACAGGGTCGCCAACCGTCAACTTGGCCGATCAGCTGTTCGAGAGCTGTCCGCTGTTGCCACCGCTACTAGGGATCGGTAATCATCGTGTATTTCCGAGGGTGGTCGATGAATTCAAACGAAATGCACTTTTAATTGCAATTATCTCATAGAAAAACTAAATCAAAAAGCTCATAGCTTAACTTTATGAATCCTCATAAATTGTACAATAGGTTAAACCGAATATCTGCTTAAATTTTGACATGACCGGAATACCCTATTGTTTGACTCAATTCTTAAGTTTCAAAAAAGTCGACAACCCAGTCAGAGTTAATTTACATTGAGTTACGCAAAAACTAGAGATAATTCACAACTTTTAGCTACCGATTCAGATACTACAGAAAAAAGAATCATGCCATTTATTTTGTTAAATACAAATTTAATTATTTTTAATTAAGTTTTACAGCGGGTAGCAATCGGTAAATGCTATTTTAAAATAGTGAAAAAATACTATAATCAGATAGAACTTTTTGAAAAGATTCCGCTTAAACAACTTCTTGATGTGGGTGTCTCAAACGCAAGCATATAAATCTACAAGGATTGCTCAATTGCCGTTTTTAGGTTTTTAATAATGAACGCATTTCACGTCTTCATCTCTGGGTTACCGCAACATAAACATTTCAAAGCTTCAAATGTCAAATGTGTTTTTTCAAGGTCTGCTCAAGGCATATTATAAATATTAATGCTGCTTTGGGTTTGCGTTTGACGTTTCAGATAATGACAATCGCAGCGTGTATTATTGCGCTTTTGACGTTTCAAACAAACAACCAAAACGTTGATTATTCGGTTACTGTTGGTTTGTTTGAAATGCCCGCGTTTTTACACATCAAGTATGACAGTTTAAACCGCAGATAAACAAAGAAACATGGATACCTAACAAAGGCGCAAAAGGCCGGCGATTTGACGCAAACATATACAATCTGTCCTTGTCTATTTCGGTTCTTAAGGAAACGTTCCTGATTGGCTGCTGGCGATATCGCGGAGTTTGCGTTTGTAAACAACAGTTAAATCCAGGTTTGAATCTGAGCGATTGCGAGCAAAACACGACTTATTCGATACAGAAATTGAACAGCAAATAATTTCCGAAGATGGTAAAGACTTGTTTTGTGTGTGGGAAAAGGTATTCGCCAGGCGTGACTAGTCTTCACCAGTAAGTAAAACATAACCTCAATTTTCATGGGCGTTTGTAAAGGATGGTATTGGTTAAGGGTTTAATATAATAATAATCCGTTATTTTGATTATTATTATCATTGTCACATATACGAATATTTGTATTATGAGGCATATTGTTATTGTTAAAACACAAATATTGTACCATACTTATGTATTGGAAACAAAGTATTGTGTTATTCTAATTATACACCCCTTTTGGAAAAACACTCTCGCCGCCACGGTGCTAAGGACCACTCCTCCCACCGGCGATATGTTGGCCTCAAATACTGCTAAGGTCTAGGTATGCGGATTATGCATCCATGTTTCTTTGTTTATCTGAGGTTTAAACAAATCTGGGTAGGCAACCCGGTACGCCAACTCGGCGAAATCGTCCGATCATTGTTTCGTGTGTCCCGAGAATTTGACAATGAACGCGCGTGATGCCATACCGCTGGTATCATTGGAAGATAGGGATTGAGCAATCCTTGTAAGATTCTAATATTCATGTCTCTAACGTACCGTTTTATACAAAGAAGAGCTACAAACAAAAATTAATTATCCGTACAAAAATATATAGTTATATATGTTATGGACCAAGTGATTAATCCGGGCAATATTCATAATGCCCGGGCATTATGAATATTGCCCTGAAAGATTGGGCAATTTAATAAATTTGTATTGATGCATGATATATAATCACATTGCCCGGGCACTATGAATACTGCTAAATTGTGTTGGGCACTTTGATAAATATTGCAAGCAGTGTTGTGGTGAGTAAGTAGTAGACGGCCTACCAATGTCGTCAGAGCGACGACGATTCAAACCGACCACGATCGCTGTAAGGGCGGCCACAAACAATCGTTTTCCGAATTCGGATTTTAAATTCGTTATCCAAAGCGAGTATTGATATTCTGTTCGGAAATAAAACAAACTTGTCTGTCATCTATAACTTTAGTATAGGTTTTGTTTATCCGCTTCCGAAAACAAATTCTGAAACATAAAACTTAGAAGAACGTTTGCGGCTAGCTTAAAGATGCGTTTAGATTAGTGGTAATAGGCAATCTGGCAATGGCAGTGGTAGTAGCCGCCATTATAGTATTTTTGATCGAAAATTGCTACTGCCTTATGTTTATGTACATGCAAACTAAAATGTGTTACTATCACGTCTGAGGAAGATTTAGAATCAGTTTTAACAACTCAGAGTGATGTGCAGTCTGAAGTAGTGTATATGGTCCAAAATAATCATATCAATGCAGACTCTTCAATAGCATTACATGACCCAAACGATGTCTCACCTTGCGTGGAGGTAACTGACAGTATTCAGTCTGAAGAGTTGGGTACTATTTCAGATGATAATATTAATGCAGATCCTGGACCTGGTCATCAAGTTAAGAAAAGCATAACAAGAACAGGACAGCTGGTACATAACAACAATTCCGTAGATCCGATTTTGGAAAAGAGCCAAACATGTAAAAAATACTAGAGCAATGGCTTTATATAATCAAAAACAACAATATTTAGTACTTCAAGTACCAAATTTCCCTGTTCTAAAGTTCCGAGCTCGTAGTGATGGAACGAATATTCTAGCTACTGTAGTTGAGCTAACAGATACCAACCTTTGTAAATTAGGCAACGATACAAGGCATATTAAACCAACTGTATTCAAGAAAAGAATTTACAACATGTAAAGAATTTTGCAACGAACTTGTCTTTACTTTTTAAGAGATAAGCTTGTATACCAAATTTCAGATCAATTGCTTCAAAATTACGGCAGATATCGTGTACACAGACGGACAGACGGACAGACGGACAGACGGAAGTTTCTATCTGCCACGCCTCCTTAAGGGTGTTACAAATGTTGAGTCAAACTCAATATACCCTCACCACATTAAATGTGGGGGGTATAAAAATCTGTAATTCGAAGTGCCACTAAAGTCTAAACTGCTCCAATAAATAAAAGATATTGCTTTAATATATTTTTGCTTGCTTGCTTACTTTTTGTTAATTTTCGATGTTTTATTACATTACTCGACAGTATAAAATTGTCTTTTTATTTTACTTCTGAATATTTATTTATTTAGGATATGAGATTTGTTTTATTTTAACTTATGCGCAGATTGCTTGAGTATACAGTTTGATTTTTGTATATTTTTTAAGGCTTATTCAGACAAAATATGAGTTTTGTTAATTTTTAACATATGTTGAATATATTACTGGAGTACAACTTTATTTTAGTATTGTAAAAATACTGAAATACAAAAATTAATAAAAAGAAATTTTTAATCATCCTGCCCAATAGATACAGGGCATTATGAATAATGCCCAAGCAATGTAATAATTTCAATTATTTTAATCATCTTGCCCGATTGTTTTGGGCACTTTTCATATTGCCCGTGCATTTTTCATATTGCCCTATTAATCACTTGGCCCATAACATATATAATAACTATTCAAACAGCAGTTTTAACAATACATAAATACGACCGCAAATGGGCGGTTGCAGGTAGATTATCCCTCTCTGATTATAACCAAAATTATTATCTAAGAAAATAGGGTGATCACTAGGGCAACCAAAAATATGCTCTAAAAAACTGTTTTAAGCGCTTATAATATGCCCTATAAATATGAAAATATGCTCTAAAAACCTGAAAATATGCTCTAAAAAAAATTAAAATCTGCCCCAAAAAAGTATTTTGACTTCGTACTGACTTTGACTGCGTAGCTTTCTTCGCATTATTTCTTGTGTCAAATTCAATATGTTTTGTAGTTGCTAGATGCTGTTTTACAACGAATATTTTCTCGGCCGATACAGATTTGTTGCACACTTTGCAAAAAAGTACCTTACCATCAGTCTTGAATACCGGATATTCACGCATATATTGCGATAACATTCCTGACAGTGACGTCTTTACTTTCGACATAATCCCAAAATAGTCTTCATTTGTAATACATATTATAATTTGCATAAATGTTTATACCTACTTAACGCTTTTATAATTACGACGTAATTTAAATATATTATGGACACACAACACAGAAGCGAGAACTACAAGAGTTCAGACTCTTACGGGAGGTGTATCCCCTAGCAGAATGGGGAACCACTGGCGGCCGAATGGGGAATTACTCGATGCGAAAATCTATGTAATTCTGATTTTCTTGTTGTAAACCAATTTCGAACGCCGGTAATGTAGTTTTCCCTACTGAACTTTAGCGTGTTTCGATAACAAGTAACGTTATGTCTAGTCGAAACGGTATTGCGATGTCATTAATATAAAACATCCAAAATAAGCATTAAAAATATGCACTTATTTTGAAAAATGCCATATAATTCTCCAATATGCAAAATATGCTCTGACAGTGAAATATGTAAAAATATGCCCTAACGTATAGGGCTCAAAATTTATTATTTAGTCTGAAACAAATTTTTGTCTAGTCTATTCCTTTATCAGACGTATGAAAAAATATATACATTTGCATATTTTTGGTTGCCCTAGTGATCACCTAATGTGTATAACAAAGCATTAATAGCATCCGCGCAGGAAATCGTACTACAATTAATTAGGTTATGTTTACATTTCATTGCATAGACATCTTTTTCTTTAAAACACCGAATCTGGTGGTGGTTTTGACGCTTTTAATTGAATTATGTTACCTACCAAGTTTAGCCGCTAACTTCTCTTAGTAAGAGCTCTAGTACAGTCTGTTTCAAGGTCAGGTCTCCGCTTCTTCGAAACGTTGTCCAAGACTGTGACTGGAGTTAACACAATTTTTATTTTACCCGCTTTTGGCTGTGGCTACGTGCAAATTCCCATCGTGCGCAGTTCGATATCATCGGGAAAAACTTTCGAAAAAAAATCTATTACATAGTGATTAATTTTGTCAAGACTGTGACTGGGAGCAAAGGAGCCTGAATTGGCTCGAATCCCATTTATTATCCTGCACATTTAGAAGAAGGAGAAGAAGAAGAACGTCTCCGCTATTGAGACGAGATGCGGAGCATTTTGAAATCTGTGTAAATTGCCATCAAATAAACAGTCCGTAATACACAACACCGTTTGTTTGGTTTGAGTATTGTGATTTGTGCAATCGTAAAGATGAGTCAACGTCGAAGTGTTAGACGCCATTCTCCGTCATCGCAAGTGGCATGTAACTCTCAAAATGAAGAGCAGTCAGTGAACAACAGTCAGCACTTCTGCATCAGCAGAACAAGATGATTGAGTTAATCAGTATTAAAAAGCTATTAATTACTCCCGTGATTTAATCCCGAACACGATGAGGCTTATGCTCGTACTTGGAGTTCAACGGCTAATTTATGTAGTTAGTTAAACAATCCTTTGTATGGAAGTGCAGATATAGTCACCCTCCCTAAAGGTACGGACACACATCTCCACACATGCTTATAAATAAGCTTGCTAGTGACTAGTGACCATGCTTAAAACGAGCACGCTCTTCACGTGTTCACATTTGCTAGCAAAAAGCATGCTAATTTTAAGCACGCTCCCAAAATGAGCATGCTACAACTCCGTTCACACGCGCTCTGAGCACGCCCCCTTCCACCGCACCGCAGGTAGCATGCTCGAAAATCAAACGATTGTTGATTTTTGAGCATGCTCGAAATAAGCATGCTTGTTACTAGCAATGTCTAGACACACATTCTACTAAGTGGCAAGGGCTCGAAACTTGCATGCTTTCTTGCTACTAATGACTATGTGTGTCCGTACCTTTACGCGGCGTATGCTGGCCGTTTGATGACGTCACTACCGACACGACTGGAAAACCAGACAGTTGGACAAATCGCCATATCCACTGCATTGGCTCATTTATCGCAGTTCGATACACAGTCTTCAGCGACTCGCCTTTACAACGAAAATCACTGATCTAAACAACCTACAGACGTAGCCTAGAGCTCTTCCCTTCTCGAAGAGAAAATCTAGCACCTCTCAAGCTGATGAGTCCTAAGCTGTCAGGTGCAATCGAATGTTATAACCGTGGCAAGAGGGGCCACAAATCAGTAGAATGTCGTTCCCGCAAGAAAGCGAAGAAAATCAGCCATCAACATGTCCAGACGATTTTCACCACACCACTCAAGAAGGATGCTAAATGCAAAATATGTATGTGACGAAGACGGTAATTTTGCATCGAGATGTAGATGTTCCGTCGAGGCCAGTGGAAGCAACAGTCGTGCCCCTCTGAAAAGGGTTAACTTCCTCGAGGCCCAGCCGACCACTGGTCAAATCAGACATAAATGTGAGGTATTTGTATTTTGTTTGTCCAAAATATTTATATTACCAGAATATTAATATTGTGGAGCATTTCATCAATTTAAATGTTATAACTTTTGTCTGAGAGGGAGGTAGTCGCCGAATTAGCTCAGAATTGCTAAACAAATGACGGTAGTGATGTTAGGAGAGTGTAGTTGTTTACTCCCTTTTAGAAACTCAGATAAATGATAAAACATTGCTTCCTGGTCATGCCGTGTGTCAACATTGGAAATGCTGACGTTTTGCGACCCATGTTGCTCTATTCTTCAGAGTTAACTGAATATTTCGACATTTTAATTTTTATTATTACTATTACTCTTATTTATTTTACTACTATTTCTATTATTTCTAAAGAAAAAGGTGCACATAATCAAACATATAAGTACTATTATTTTATTACTATTTCAAAGTCAACAACGCAGTTTCCATCCGGAAATCAAGATTTAACATGTATGTTTCATGTTTCATTCAGATTTACAAAGGGTTTGTATAAAAATTCGTGAAAAAGCCCAATTGAAATTATATAATTCCATTTAAAATAACAAATAGTTGAGGTGACTTTCGATAGACCGACAACTTAATAGTATTTGAGTACATATGTTACAGTAAAAGAACCCACTCCGTGTATTTTAACAAGATGATAAGACTTGTTTGTATTATGAATTTTATTTGTTTTTTTTTAGTTTCACACCTAGTTTCATTTACTAAAAGAAATTCTAAAAAATGCGGTGCATTCCATGAGCGACAGGAACTACTATGTTTTATTTATGGAACCAGACGACATCCGTAAAAATGATCAGCCATGTTTTGTAGTTAGAATATCATCACCCCGATTGACAATATCGCAAAGTATAGCCTGCAGTTTACAATGTTAAAGATAACGTTATTTCGGGAAAACCCGGAAGTAATACAAGATGGTGAATTGAGTAGGAGAACAGATCAAGTCCAAAATTTTACATTTCAAATTAAGACATCCGTTTTATATAAAAGTTCTAGATCTTCTCTTCTCTTCTGGAAAATTTTACTTCAGAGCAACTACCAATGACATTTACTACAAGTTTTCTTTTTTGACCAAATCAGTAAAATGTAGAGGTCAAATTACCTACACAGTTTTCTTCAGTTTCCTAAAATCGCCCGATTTGGACTTACTCTGTTCTTCCACCCACCGGTTCAATTGATGTTTCGTTTTTAGAATATCATCCCGATTAAAAGTATCGCAAGCAAAGTATAGCCTGCAGTTTGAAATGTAAAAGATGACAATCCATGTGTCAATTTTATTGTGAATTTTAAATATAAGCCGTAAAAATTGACAATCAAAGTTTTATTTTAATAATATCATCCCTATTGAAATTGTTACATGGAAAGTATAGCGTTCAGCTTTCAATTTTAAAGATAACGTTATTTCCGGAAAAAAAGGTCATAGGTACTAAATATATCGCCAAAGTCAGAATTTTAATCTATTCTAAGTAATCCAAATTTCATTCGTCTGATTCCACAAAGTGTGAATCAGCCGATGTTATAGTTACATCTCAAAACCGTTCATAGAAATCAGTTTGGCCTAGGCTGTAGTAGTTTGACCTGTAGTAGTTGGCCTAAGATAAACAAGTTGTGCCTAACGTGCTTTGGCTGAACTAGTCTGGCCTAAGACAACCTGGTTCTGCCTGAAAACGGTTTTCGCCGGTAACATATACACTTACTAGTCACTGCATACATTTACTGATTTGTATGCTAGACTTGTTCACAACCAATAAAATGTTCAACACTTTTACTAGTAGATGCATACATCTTCTAACCGACTTTAGTAGAAGTATGCACAAAAGAATACGGGAGAATGTAAATGTATACTTTTACTAGTAGAAGTGCGCACAACGAAATTATCTTGAATTCTATTGACTCCCTCTGTGCTCAGCATAACCTAACATAATTCTTAACAAAACAAAACACTTTTGATCGAGAGGGTGCATAATACGAAGAAAAACATTGAAATATTCGAGTTCTCATGCAGTGCAGGTAAGTCCTGTGTAATTAATTTAATTACAAACATTCCAGCAAAGTTCTCACCGAGAATAACCATAATGTTTTGCAAATTACCAGTGCAAAATAATACTGCATAATCAAATGTTTAGGTAATTCAAAGTACCCACCATGATGTAGTGTTTATCTTGTTCCTACGTATTTTTTTGTCAATAACTTGACTTATCTACGACCGATTTTTCATATTTTTTTGCAGCACATGAATAAAAATGTCACATGCTATTATAATTTTGAACTAACAGTTATTTTTTAGTATACAGGGAGAACCAGATTCACTTTACTCCATTCACAAATGATTTCAGAATAGATTTATTCTTTGCTACACGGGACTACTAATAAAATTTAACGTCTTTACTGAAACACCTACTAAGAGAGGTAATTTGTAATCAGTTTACCCCAACTCTTTTATTGTAACTCACTGGTGTTCGTGTTAATTACTCTTATTTTTATTACAAAGAAACATACCCACCAACATATCTTTTAATATTGCTTGTGCTTTTATTAACTAATTAATACTTTGCTAATTGATCTAGAGCCCAACATATCAAAAAACTAGCAAATAAAACAAAAAAACCATGTCAAACCGTTCTGAATTAAATTCATGTTTTTATCCGGTTTTTATCAGTTCTTTTAGTGGTTTCAAAAAGAACACCTACGCCGAACTGACTAACCATTCATACTGATCTCACATTTCAGTTAATAGTAAAATAAATTATAGTAGTATGGACAAATATTCATTTCACATCAATAAATTGATTAAGGGATAGTAATATCTAGTCTGAACCAAAAAAATTAGTTTTTTTTGTTATTTTTTTTGAGACTTTACTAATAAATCGATCAATGTGGAATTTTGAGGGCTTGTTACACTTGTCGTGAAGTGCAAGGAAACATTTTTTATTTTAATTTCAATGACAAAATGACGGCTCAGCAGTGCATGAAAAGAAGATATACTACAGAAATACACATGGATATTCAGAAATCTTTGCAGCAAATTTGGAGCACTTTGAAAAAAGGCGATTTTTCGACTAACAAATCGGTCTTCATTTGATTATAAAACTCAAAAATGATGTGTACTTCTATAGATGGTCTATCTAAGAAGGTACAGCCAGAATTTCAAGTCAATCCGATAAAAATGACTCGAGTTTTACTGCTAGCCGTTTTTGAAAACATGGCTTCGAGAAAACTGCCCACACAACGCTCGCAACACGCGTTTGCAGTTATATTCCAACGGCTAAAATGGCTACTCAGGCAACATATGTTCAATATTTGCGTAAAACTACCAAATAACGCCATCTTTACCTCATTTAGAAACTATATTGCTTGTGTACCTTCGCACCGTCGGTAACGGGTAAAAGAGGCGTATCTCACCGAAAATAAATTCGTCATTTGAAGCAGGTTTTTTTTTTAATTTTAAACAAAACATTCATTTAGTTTTTATGAAATGATGTTTTTTAAAGAAACGATGTTTTTAAACTCTTCGCAACAAAAACTGTTCAAATATCGGTAGTTTAAAACACGTTAAAACACACCTTTTAAAACAAACTGTTTAAAACATATTTAAAACAAAATATCTGTTTCAAAACACGTTTAAATAGTCAAAGTATCAAATCAAATTAAAAATAGATTTAAATAAATATGTAGGTACTAACACAAATTCACAACACTACTTGAATTTTTAAGCAAATTGTACTTAACTTTGATTTTTTAAGGTAATAGTTTGTGCATGTTTGCTTCCATTTATGCATACTTAAGGGGTTATATCTAAGTGTGTGCAGCCTAGATCCTAGAAAGTGTATATAATATATATTTGACTACTTGGAATAGTATCTATACATTTTTATACCGAGTTGATAATTTACTAAAATAGCCCGTAAATTAGTGCACTGACTAGTAAGTGGATACATTTACTACAGTTCAGGCTTTTACTGTAACATATATGTACATAATAAAAGTTAATTTGTATTTTCTTTGTAAATTGTATCATCAAATTAAGTCATAAACTATTTAGGATTTATCATAGTATTGAAGAGTAACGAAATATAAGTAACACTAATCTATAGCAATTGACAGGATTGTAATTACAAAATAAAACACAAACAATACCTAACTATCTAATATTTGCATTCAATATCACATTAAAAGGTAAGGCGTTATCAAACTTTTTATCATTAATCCTTGTCATTTTGGTTCGAATACGTACGCTCGTTCTCTAAGCAGTAACTCACGTCAACGTAAAACTTGTTTCATCAATTTAAAATCTTCTTTTGTACACAATTCAAATAATCCCAGTGAACGGAACAGTAACTTCTAGCCAAAATTACATTACATCGCACATGAACGCAGTGGTGTAGAACAAGAACGTACATTTTCGCAGTAGGTACATAGTTTGTTTATTTATCTAAATCAAAAAGTTTTCATTTCCTTTACTGTTATATTGTTTCATTTATATCAGTGAAGTTTCTGTTATGTGAAAAAATGCTGGATTTAACTCAGCTAGTATAGTGCAAAACAATGGAAATAGATACTGTAGATAAAGTAGTTACGCTACTGACTTTTAGCGAATAGAATATAATATTAGTCCATTCAACTCGGAGATATACGCATAATAGAATTGTTAAAATTACCATCATCAAACGTACACTTCTTTTTAGCGATAGTTCAGTGTGGTGAAGTATTAATTCAAGTAAGTAATATAATAGTTTTATAATATAATAATAAAAGTTTTTAATAATATAATAATAATAGTTTTTTAATAGTTTTATTTGGACTTTTGAACGTAAAATTTGAACCTTCAATTTTGAAGTAAAAGACACTTACTCCCAGATATCAGTGCATTATCTGACAGTAATTACTGCAATAAACAGATTTTATCATCTGTAAGAAATTTTATTTTTAAGATACATTTGTTATCTGTGGGCCAAATGCGGTATCTTTCATCTGCTAAGCCGTTTAATCGCATTTTAATCAGTCCGTGCTCGAGATGAAATATAATTATGAATTACCAAAACACTTCATGTGACAGAAAGTACGTCTTCCAGGTGGAAACATGGCAAGGAAAATCGAAGCAATCGTAGGAAATTTAAAGTTGCCGGAGGCGCCATTTTGGGACCAGCAGAGTCAAAGTTTGTATTTTATTGATACCAATGACAGGGCGATTCATAGATACACACCGAGTAATAATAAACACATAAGGGCGCTCTTAGGTAAAAATTGAATGTATTTAGGTATCGAAAACTAACAATATTGTTTGTTTGCAGGATTAAATAACATAACTTTTGCCATTCCTATCGATGGGACAGAGGACAGATTTGCCATAACGCATGATAATAGGTTATCGATTTTGACATGGGATGGCGCTAGAGAACGAGGACAGAACATTGAAGGTTTCGCCGCCTTGAATGCTAGCGATGGAAGGTATATTTGGTCACAGAATAGTAAGCTACAGAAAGGCAACTCTCGTTGGCGGGAAAGTTAGCGCCGATCTCCGCGCGCAGACGACGCCATGTTAATATTGGAAGACTTTTGGTCCAATAGGAAACAAGTACGTATTGCATATAGATGTGTCCATTTAGGTTGAACGAGTATTATATCGGCGTTTACCAGGAATTGCGTCACCCTATTGTGTACGATCGCTGTTGTAGTTTGCTATATCCATCCTTTGTTGTCTTAAATCTCTAGATTTCGTTGAATAACGTTAGATACAGGTCCGTAGTAAGAAGTTGTGTAATATTTCGGTGTTTCAGTGGTTATTAGCGATTAATATAGCGGTGCATTGACATTTTTTAGTTGTAAATGTAGAGATTAAGTGATATTAGTTTATAGTTTAGTGTAACTAGTACAATTAAGACAATAAGTTTAGTTTTAAGTGACCATGCCTGGACATGCATGTATTGTTAGAGGCTGCAAAAGCCACAGCAGCAAAATTAAAGTTAGTTTCTTCTCGTTACCAACAGATGTTGATAGGTAAGAAGAAGCGAACATATGTTAATAAAGGTAATATTATACAAACAAATTTTATTTTCAGAGCATCAAGATGGGCTCTGCTTTGTGGTCGCAGTGATATGCTGCAACAAGCAGGTTTTCTCCATAAAAGCGCCAAGATATGTTCTGGACATTTTGAGGAAAAAATGTTTTTAAATGATTTGCACAATCGACTGAAACCAGATGCTAACCCTACAATATTTCCCATGCTAGAAGGATCTTCAAGTTCGTTAGCATCTGATCATACTTACGGAGTATTTTCTCTGCCTATTGTTGAAGTGAACGTTGAAGCAACAGGTACATTTAATAATTACTTTGTTAATTTTTTGTTTATAACGCCATTGCTATTAAGAGAAAATTAAAGTACATCTTCTGATTACAGCATCAAAGAAACGTAAATTAGAAGTGCCTGAACCTGAGGAAACGGTATGCACCGAAGGTACCACCTCGTCAAGAAAAATAAACATTCTGCAAAATATTCTACTTCGCACAGGTAAATTATACATTATGTTAATCACATCGATATTATGCTAATGAAAGGCCAGCGGCAAAAAAAAAAAATGTTTTTCACACGTCATCTTCATCAGGTTGTATACTTGACGTTAACATTGAAACACCATTTGGGATGCTTTATTTATTTTGCAATCATGTGAGTAGATAAAAATGATGCGGAAGTGTAAAAGCCCATTCGCGCTATGCATAACGTCAACCGATACAGATGACAACTTTGACAAAATTAACAAAGAACTGTTATGTGGTACAGGCAAAGAAATCACGTGTGAACACAATTATTTAAAATCTCAATTTTTTTTCATTTAAAGAAACCAAAATTGTAAATGTTGGAATTCTCTACTGACTAGTAATTTCTGCCTTACTTTGCCTCCGCAGCCCTGAGTGTAACAGATCTAAACTATTTTTGAGAGTAGCAAAACTTTATGTAAAATATACCTTTTACATAATTTAGAAAATAGTGGTCAAGACTCACTGGGTCTGTAGTATGTCATGTTTTTAACCTCACAAGCTATTTTTTAATTACAATTTTCCAATTGCATTGCATGCTTTCAATTGCATTGCATCATTTCCTGCTGTAATTTCAACATAAAAATCAGCAGTTTTAGCTGATAAATACAGTAAGTTCTTCACATATAATCTTATCTTACCAGTGAAGATATTCCATTAATTACATCTAACGTACACTTTATACATTTTTAATTTACAAAATTTGTATCTGTCTTTCTAATTGTCCACGGACCGTTATAACTTTTTTTAATGTATGTATACTTTAATATAATTCATTAATCTCTTTGAATTGTACAGAAAGTTTATTCTATGATTTTATTTGTAGGTCCTCTGCAAGAACTAGACATGAATGTATCACAAAGGGACTGTTGGTCACCACCCTTCTTGTCTCCTTCATCAACTGAACAAACTATATCAAGTCTATCATCCAGGAAGGAGAAAACAGTAGAAGATCTGGACTTAAGCATTGAAAGAGATTTGATTTCACCACCTTTGTTGTCCCAAACTTCGACTCAAACTTCCTTAAGCTTGTCCACCCACACACCAAGAAAGGAAAAACTGAGGACCACAATAAAGCAACTGCAAGCAGAAGTTGCTTATTTACGTAACCAAACGTCTACTACAACGACAAATATCTTGGAAGATGTAACCTTTGAGGAATATAAAGCACTTACCTACAAGCATGTTCCATCCAAAGAGCTTGCAGATTTTATTATAATACAAGCTTCCCAAGTTTTGAAACAACCGAGAGGACGCAGGTATTCTGATGAGTTTAAGCAGGAATGCCTGCAGATGTACTTTATGGGAGCAAAAATGTACAACAAAAAATTAAGGAAAACTTTCTGTTTGCCTTCCCCAAGGACTTTGAGAGACCATTTAAACCGACAAAAACTATTCCCTGGAATTAACGAACAGTTCTTTCGAACATTGGCAGCAAAGATGGATAATTTCAAGGATGATGATAAATTCTGTACGATATGCGTTGACGAGATGTCAATAAAATCCAATTTATTTTATAATATCGGAACTGATGAAGTTCTCGGATTTGAAGATTTTGGAGGAGAGAAAATATTTAAGGCTGCTCAAAATGCAACCGTAATTATGGCTCGAGGGATTAGGAGCAACTGGAAGCAGCCTCTAGCATATTATTTCCACCATTCGTCATGCCCAGGGGGTAAATTAAAGGATTTAGTGGATGAAACGATTTTGAAGCTCCAACAAATTGGAGTACAGGTGTGTGCTTTGATTAGCGACATGGGGTCAAACAACATCCAGATGTCGGAATTTCTCAACGTCACGTCAGACACACCATTCTTTTATGTCAACGGAGTGAAGATTAGTTATTTATTTGACACACCCCATCTACTAAAGGCCACCAGAAATAATTTATTAAAGTATGATTTTGAAGTGAATGGACAAAGAGCAAGTTGGAAACACATAAAAGCATTTTATGACCACGACAAAAACTACAATGCAAGAGCAGCTCCCAAACTTACTGATGCCCACATACAACCGAATAATTTTGAAAAAATGAAGGTTAAGTTTGCTGCACAAGTATTTAGTGCATCCGTGGCAGCAGCGTTAAATGTGTACATCAGGTTTTCAGGCCTTTCTGCGGATGCACATGCAACATCCTCATTTTTGTCAATGATGGACAACATTTTTGATGTATTAAATTCATCCACCAACCGGCAAGGAAAACCTTACAACAGGCCATTCAAAGGTCTTCCATATCAAATGGAACTCCTAGAACAAGTATCTAATTATTTTAAGGAATTAAAGGTACTTAATAACAGAAATGAAAACATGGCAAACAAAATGAAATTCATCAGATGCTGGCAAATTACCATAAATGGAATAACCGATTTATGGAAACAATTAAAAGAAAAAAAATTTAATTATATTTTCACAAGACGATTAAACCAAGATTGCCTGGAGAACTTCTTTGGAGGAATACGCCAAAACAATGGTAATTGCATAAATCCAACTCCTATACAATTTCATCGTACTTTTCAGCACTTGTGCTTTATTAATTTGGTCAGTTCAGGCACGGAAAATTGCGAAGCAGATGATGATAGTATAGTGCTTAAGCTTACCGACATGCAGCACAGTACCACACAAGCAACAAGTACTATGACGCCAACTGTTGGAAATCTCGACACAGAGTATCACAAAGCTGACATTTTTCAACAGAATATTATTGTATACATTAGTGGATACTTGATGAACAAATGTTTGTCAGTGCATACCTGCGACACCTGCGAAAAGTATGCGAAGGAGAATGCGAAGGAGTTGGATGATGCGTCAATGCTATGCTTTTTTAAAGCATACGAAAATGCATCCAGAGACACTTTTGGCAATTTGTGTATGCCCCATAAGAGCTTTGTACATTATATTGCCACTTTGGAACATGTTTTCAAAGAAGAATTTGAAGAAAATGTAGTGAAAAAAAAAATAAAAAATGTGTTTATTGCAAAATACAAAATTGTGAATTTTGTCCATCCGTGTTCACAGTTCCCATATGAATATCTTGTAAACCTTTATTTTAGAATGAGATTATTTTTCACTTTAAAATTTATTAATAGGAATTTAAAAAGTAGTAGAGGAAAAAGACAGTTGATTATATGGCGGCATGAATAAAAAATAATATGTTTTCAAAATGTGTTTTTATGTTCATTTCCTTGTATTTTTGTGTTTACTATCCTTTCCGGTTTTCCGCTTTTATACATCTGCATCATTATAACGTTTTTAACACTTACTTACTTAACCTATGACAAAAATAGCACCAATAATAATTTGGTGATAATGTACCTCCATTACTTTCATATATATATCCAGAAGAAACCCTAAATTATAATATATATATATATATATATATATATATATATATATATATATATATATATATATATATATATATATATATATAAACGAAAAGTATTCAGGTAACACTTAATTCGTTTCAAATATTTATTTATTTACATATCCACTATAAAATTCTATACACGGGCCCCTTACATGCTACATATGCCGGTCCTGATAGTTCCCAAATCAACATGGCGCGAGGTCATTCAATCTGACCGAAAAAGATCAAAGGGACCGCCGAGAGTTGCCATTCTGTATGCTTACTATTCTGTGATTTGGTGCGATGGAAAAGTGGACCCGTATGGGAAATTATGGGCTGGTAAGTATAAATGATTGAAACGTGCGTATGTCTACATATGGAGTAAAATTTTACCATGTAAATTGTAATTGAAAAAATATACCCGCCTAAAAACGTTTAAACGGGCCATATACGGTGAGACCTGCTTCGCCGCGCGGCACAGGGTGCTTACAGGTGCATTTCTCCAGCCCCACCATGGTGGATTTTGAAATACCGCTATACACCAAAGTTTTGTGTTAGTTTTGTGTCGAATTGTTCCCTAAAGAAAAAGCTTTGTTGTTCCTTTCTCGTTCGCGAGATATAGCCATTTTTTTGAGGAGGGGCTGGGGAAATGCCAGCCCCACCACATTGGAATTTTGAATTTTTTTTTATGCCAAAGTTTTGTGTTAGTTTTGTGACGTTTTGTTCCGTTGAGAAAAAGTTTTGTTCCGACCTATTTTCGGAGATATAAGCAATTTTCCGAGGTGGGGCCAGAACAGCTTTCTTAGAATTTTGAAATTTTTTCGATGCCAGACTCATGTATTAGTTTTGTGTCGAATTGTTCCGTAGAGAAAAAGTTTTGTTCCGCTTTATTTTTGAAGATACCAGCAATTTTCCGATGAGCGATTTCAACCTACGTTCGTGACATTTCCTATACCTAAATGTATGTTTTTATGTATGTATGCGTGTCAATAAACTATGTACATATGTATTATTGAGAAAAAATCATCTCCAACTATTGTCATAAAATTAAAATTATTCCTTTACAATATTGCGTCGTCCCAAGCGAGTTGATTCTTGCAGCCACGCGCTAGACAGAGAGAGTAGAGAGACGCGACAGCGGCCGGCGGGGCGACGGGCTCTAGACGGTGAGAGCATGTATTGCATGGTTTGTTTTCATTCTACAGGCCACTACGTCGTGTCGATAAGTTGCTTCTATTGTATGTTAAGTAATTTTGCATTATTTTTCAGGGATACAAGTGTCACTTTCAAAACTTTTCGTATAGTTTTGGAGGTACATTGAAATGACAGTACAGATTTGTTCTGAATTATTTCCCCAGATACAAGTAATTTATTCATTACGTCTGGGAAATCACACGTTATTAGTTGGAAATTGCAGTTTTTTCTTATGCCAACGTTTAATGTTAGCCTAGTATCGAAATATTGCGTAGTGAAAAAGTTTTGTTCCGACCTATTTGCCGAGATATAAGCTATTTTCCGAGAAGGGGCCAGAAAAGCTTTTTGGAAATTTGAAATTTTCTCGATGCCAAAGTTTTGTGTTAGCTTTGTATCGTTTTGTTCCGTTGAGAAAAAGTTTTGTTCCGACCTATTTCCCGAGATATAAGCCATTTTCGGAGGAGGGGCCAGAAAAGTTTTTTGGAAATTTGAAATTTTCTCGATGCTAAAGTTTTGTGTTAGCTTTATATCGTTTGGTTCCGTTGAGAAAAAGTTTTGTTCCGACCTATTTTCCGAGATATAAGCCATTTTCGGAGGAGGGGCCAGAAAAGTTTTTGTAAATTTGAAATATTCTCGATGACAAAGTTTTGTGTTAGCTTTGTATCGTTTTGTTCCGTTGAGAAAAAGTTTTGTTCCGACCTATTTTCCGAGATATAAGCTATTTTCCGAGGAGGGGCCAGAAAAGCTTTTTGGAAATTTGAAATTTTCTCGATGCCAAAGTTTTGTGTTAGCTTTGTATCGTTTTGTTCCGTTGAGAAAAAGTTTTGTTCCGACCTATTTTCCGAGATATAAGCTATTTTCCGAGGAGGGGCCAGAAAAGCTTTTTGGAAATTTGAAACTTTCTCGATGCCAAAGTTTTGTGTTAGCTTTGTATCGTTTTGTTCCGCTGAGAAAAAGTTTTGTTCCGACCTATTTCCCGAGATATAAGCCATTTTCGGAGGAGGGGCCAGAAAAGTTTTTTGGAAATTTGAAATTTTCTCGATGCCAAAGTTTTGTGTTAGCTTTGTATCGTTTTGTTCCGTTGAGAAAAAGTTTTGTTCCGACCTATTTCCCGAGATATAAGCCATTTTCGGAGGAGGGGCCAGAAAAGTTTTTTGGAAATTTGAAATTTTCTCGATGCCAAAGTTTTGTGTTAGCTTTGTATCGTTTTGTTCCGTCGAGAAAAAGTTTTGTTCCGACCTATTTTTCGCGATATAAGCCATTCTCGGAGGAGGGGCCAGAAATGCTTTTTGGAAATTTGAAATTTTCTCGATGCCAAAGTTTTGTGTTAGCTTTGTAACGTTTTCTTCCGTTGAGAAAAAGTTTTGTTCCGACCTATTTTCCGAGATCCGGTTCATCATCGTCCATATCTTCAATTGGACATTTTGTTGCCTATTGCAAAAGACCAAACGAATGGCAAGTATTCGATGACCATAAAAAACAAGTAAAATATGTAGGAGCAACAAACTTGAACTTGGGCAAATGCTCTTTTATATAACATATATATATATATATATAAAATTGCCCGACAAATACCTTTCTCCTTTATATATATATATATATATATATATATATATATATATATATATATATATATGGTTGTACTATACAAGAATGCTTGCGTAATAAAAAATAATAACATAAAAAATATGAAAAAAATATAAAAAGGTATGAAAAATAAACAATTAAAAAATGTATACGGTGTATGCGAAATTAGCGCCTTAACTTTAATGGCTAAGACGTGTTGATAATTGTTAATTAATTAATGTAAATACCGAATTTGAAGCCCACCGTTTGCAATGTCGAGGTCAGTTACCACGCGATCAGTGAAGTTTGGCAGTTCGTTTACCGAGCGATTTGACAACTGTTTTCGCTAGATTTATGTTTAGGCTAGACTTTCAATTAAAACTTCCAATTAAAATTTGTACCAAACCCCGCTTATAGTATACAGGACAAAGGTAAAACTAATTACTATTACGTACACAGCAGGTAAAAATCAGGGTAGCCGGTAGGTATATGAGGCAAGCATAAATTAGTGCAACATGTATGATTATTTTAAAATATACGTAAACAACAAAAAATAACGTCTCCTAAATAGCTTAAAACTTGTCCCTCATTCCTCTAGATAGCATTTTCTACCAATAAGCAGGGATTTCCTAGCCGCCCTAGGAAATATACCTATATCTTCGAAAGTAATGCGAAACAAAACTAACACAAAACTTTGACACCGAGAAAATTTCAAATTTCCAAAAAATCTTTTCTGGCTCTCCTTTTGAAAATAGCTTATATCACGGAAAATAGGTCGGAACAAAACTTTTTCTCAACGGAACAAAACGATACAACGCTAACACAAAACTTTGGCATCGAGAAAATTTCAAATTTCCAAAAAACTTTTCTGGCCCCTCCTCCGAAAATGATATCTCGGAAAATAGGTCGGAACAAAACTTTTTCTCAACGGAACAAAACGATACAGAGCTAACACAACACTTTGGCATCGAGAAAATTTCAAATTTCCAAAAAACTTTTCTGGCCCCTCCTCCGAAAATGGCTTATATCTCGGGAAATAGGTCGGAACAAAACTTTTTCTCAACGGAACAAAACGATACAGAGCTAACACAACACTTTGGCATCGAGAAAATTTCAAATTTCCAAAAAACTTTTCTGGCCCCTCCTCCGAAAATGGCTTATATCTCGGAAAATAGGTCGGAACAAAACTTTTTCTCAACGGAACAAAACGATACAGAGCTAACACAAAACTTTGGCATCGAGAAAATTTCAAATTTCCAAAAAGCTTTTCTGGCCCCTCCTCGTAAAATAGCTTATATCTCGGAAAATAGGTCGGAACAAAACTTTTTCTCAACGGAATAAAACGATACAAAGCTAACACAAAACTTTGGCATCGAGAAAATTTCAAATTTCCAAAAAGCTTTTCTGGCCCCTCATCAGAAAATAGCTTATATCTCGGAAAATAGGTCGGAACAAAACTTTTTCTCAACGGAACAAAACGATACAAAGCTAACACAAAACTTTGTCATCGAGAAAATTTCAAATTTCCAAAAAACTTTTCTGGCCCCTCCTCCGAAAATGGCTTATATCTCGGAAAATTGGTCGGAACAAAGCTAACACAAAACTTTGTCATCGAGAAAATTTCAAATTTCCAAAAAACTTTTCTGGCCCCTCCTCCGAAAATGGCTTATATCTCGGAAAATAGGTCGGAACAAAACTTTTTCTCAACGGAACAAAACGATACAGAGCTAACACAAAACTTTGGCATCGAGATAGTTTCAAATTTCCAAAAAGCTTTTCTGGCCCCTCATCAGAAAATAGCTTATATCTCGGAAAATAGGCCGGAACAAAACTTTTTCTCAACGGAACAGAACGATACAAAGCTAACACAAAACTTTGGCATCGAGAAAATTTCAAATTTCCAAAAAACTTTTCTGGCCCCTCCTCCGAAAATGGCTTATATCTCGGAAAATAGGTCGGAACAAAACTTTTTCTTAACGGAACAAAACGATACAGAGCTAACACAAAACTTTGGCATCGAGAAAATTTCAAATTTCCAAAAAGCTTTTCTGGCCCCTCCTCGGAAAATAGCTTATATCTCGGAAAATAGGTCGGAACAAAACTTTTTCTCAACGGAACAAAACGATACAGAGCTAACACAAAACTTTGGCATCGAGAAAATTTCAAATTTCCAAAAAACTTTTCTGGCCCCTCCTCCGAAAATGGCTTATATCTCGGAAAATAGGTCGGAACAAAACTTTTTCTCAACGGAACAAAACGATACAGAGCTAACACAAAACTTTGGCATCGAGAAAATTTCAAATTTCCAAAAAGCTTTTCTGGCCCTCCTCGGAAAATAGCTTATATCTCGGAAAATAGGTCGGAACAAAACTATTTCTCAACGGAATAAAACGATACAAAGCTAACACAAAACTGGCATCGAGAAAATTTCAAATTTCCAAAAAGCTTTTCTGGCCCCTCATCAGAAAATAGCTTATATCTCGGAAAATAGGTCGGAACAAAACTTTTTCTCAACGGAACAAAACGATACAGAGCTAACACAAAACTTTGGCATCGAGAAAATTTCAAATTTCCAAAAAGCTTTTCCGGCCCCTCCTCCGAAAATGACTTATATCTCGGAAAATAGGTCGGAACAAAACTTTTTCTCAACGGAACAAAACGATACAAAGCAAACACAAAATTTTGGCATCGAGAAAATTTCAAATTTCCAATCTCCAGTCTCTCCTCAGAAAAAATGCGCCTAAATCTCACTAACGGAAGCGGAACAAAACATTATCTGTACGGAACAATTAATTAGCATCTAAAAGAAACGGATTTCCAAACAATAAATCGGCACTTTCCCAGCACTATCCGGAAAATTGCTTATATCTCCGAAAATCGGTGGGAACAATTTTTTCTCAACGGAAAATTTCTATACTATGCTGACATTAACCGTTGGCATGAAAAAAATTCCAATTTCCAGCTACTAAGCCGGGATATCGCAGACGTAATGGAAAAAATACTTTTATCTGCGGAAATGCTTAGGAGCACATCTGTTTCTGTACTGAATATTTCGATGCATATACCTCAATAAATATTCGAAAAGTTTTGATAATGATACTTGCATCGCTGTAAGTCCGTAATCCGGACATATTCAGTTTATACATATGTATGGAAAAAACATAATAATCAGTTGTATAAAATAGAATATAAAATTATCTCACTCATATAGACAATGGAGTCGGTTGTGTTTACAACTTGCAATGGGAGCAACTCTCTCCGTCTAGCGCCCGGCCAGACGGGGCCGAGCTACACGTGTCGCCTATGTCTGCCTGCGAGGCGCCGCGCCGCGCCGCGCCGAGAGTCGCTTGGAACGCAACCACGGAGTACGACTTACGAGACGTAAATATTACCTCAATAATGAAAAATAATTATTTTATGACTATGCTTGGACACGATTTTTTCACATTTATACATATATACATATTTTAGTACATCAATTTTGATATAGGCAATGTCGCTCACGTAAGTAGAAGTCGCTCATCGGAAAATTGCTGGTATCTTCAAAAATAAAGCGGAACAAAACTTTTTCTCTACGGAACAATTCGACACAAAACTAATACATGAGTCTGGCATCGAAAAAATTTCAAAATTCTAAGAAAGCTGTTCTTGCCCCACCTCGGAAAATTGCTTATATCTCCGAAAATAGGTCGGAACAAAACTTTTTCTCAACGGAATAAAACAACACAAAACTAACACAAAACTTGGCTTTATGACAAAACTGGCATAAAAAAAAATTCAAAGTTCCAATGTGGTGGGGCTGGCAGTTCCCCAGCCCCTCCTCAAAAAAAATGGCTATATCTCGCGAACGAGAAAGGAACAAAACTTTTTCTTTATGGAACAATTCGACACAAAACTAACACAAAACTTTGGTATATTGCGATATTTCAAAATCCGCCATGGTGGGGCTGGAGAAATGCACCTGGTGCTTACAGGTCTCAGAGTCAAGCGGTCTCGAAGCAAAACGAGCATACACGTTGAGACGTGGTCGCATGTGCACCAGTGACTTCAAATATTGTGAATTTTCATGATGGCCTGTTTGCAACTTTCCAATCAACATATCGTTGCAATTGGTGTTGCAGTTAAATCAAGACAGATTTAGTATTCCATAAACAAGGGAAATTTCTGTAACTGTTTATAAATTCTTCCAAAAATGTGTTATGCGCTTCCATCGGAAATATTGTGCTATAGATTGATAATAAACGGAGATGTCACAGCGGAATTTACCGCGCAAATTACCAAATAAATTTAGAAAATTTACTGCTTCCGGGTTATGCCGTGTGTCAAGATTTGTAAATGCTGATGTTTCGCGAACCATGCTGCCTCGCTTCTTCAGAGCTAACTGAATACTGAAGACCTACCAAAGAAATCTCCCTTATATACCTAAATGTACACCTCACTGCGCACATCTGGAGCTGCCGCTCCCATGTGCTTTTCCACCTGGCCGCGTTAGGATCGATTTCCAGACCCTACTAATGTCACTGCCGCCCTCGCGATTGATGTTGTCAGGATGTTTGGCGTCTCTAATAAGCCTTCGATGATAATTACCCACCCTTGCCAACATCTTCACGTCATGGAAATCCATTGTGTCCCGACTAGTGGCAGTGTTGAACAACAGCGGACTGTTGAATCTTGCCTAGCCGGATGTCACTACTGTGCTCCTTGACTCGACATTCGATTCTTCGTCCTGTCTGTCCTACATAGTATGATCCACACTCACATGTAATCTTGTATACCCCTTCGTTCTTTTGGAGTGGTGTGGTATACTTTGGGTTAGACAAGAAATCCTTTACCTTAGCTGGTGCTCTGTACCTTACCGTGACACCCGATTTCTTCAGTAATCGGGGTGTTGTAATCGGAAGATTTCTTTGGTAGGTCTTCAGTATTCAGTTAGCTCTGAAGAAGCGAGCAACATGGTTCACGTAACGTCAGCATTTACAAAACTTGACACCCGGCATAACCCGGAAGCAGTTTATTTTGTAAATGATACTGGCAGTGAAAGCCTACGTACTTACCAAATAAATTACCGTGAGCATATAATACCGTTGCTAATTTTTCGATATGAATAATAATTTCCAAGGCCTGAAAAATGATTACCCATTAATAAATGTTTTATTTTGTTTCCGTATTATTTATTTGTATATTACTTTTGTGCCTGGTTTCACAAACAATGATCATTTTTGGTCTGGATATTTTTTAACCCCGGGACATTTTTTCATTCCGTTTATTTATCAAATCCCTTTTCCACTCCTCAATTCACCTGCGTAATGCTTAATATTTAGAAAAAATAGCTACTTTGTTTTATTTAATTGTATTTTATAATTATAACACAAATTTAAATTAAAAGCTACTTACCTTGCCTCTTCGACTATGCGGCGGTGATACTACGCTATTCGCGGTGAGACCAGTTGAGACTAGAGACTTGTAGCGCAGTCTCACGCTGCATGTATCATGCTACCAACTACGCCGCCCCGGCGCCGGCAGTCTCAGTTTAAACGTCGCAGACACAGTGGTCAGCAGTGTTGCCAACCCTTTCATTTCAGAATACTGAGTACGCCTGTCAAAAATTCCCATTTTACCATCATTTTACTCACCATTTTAATTTTTCTTTTGTAACACAAAAAGTACAAAAATGCCTATAGTTATATCACTACTAAACTAACATATGTAAAGTGTAACATGTAATGTAAATTAGGGTTAGCAGATATATATTTTCCAGATTTTTCCTAAAATGTACTCTTTTTGATAAAATTGATAGGGAGGTTCTTATTTTTGAACTTTTATATTTTTACGCAAAAAATCTCATACTTTATTCCTGTGAAGTTTGAAAAAATCAATATATTTAACAAGTGCCCCAATGAGACCCTCAAAATCAAGAATAAGTTTAGGTTAATAATATTAAAAAAATATTTATATATGACATACCACAGTTGTTAAATTAATGAAAAAAAAAACAAATAAACACTCTTTCTGGTATAAAGTTTCCATTGGTTCGATTTTGTTCATTGTTAGCCAGTATAGTCACTTGCTTAGATTATTTTATTTTTAACTAATTAAGTTATTGGAAATATGTGAAATGCGCTGATATCTATACTCAAAAGTTAATTGATTGTTATTTTAAGGTTTATTAAGGTAAAAACTGTGATATTATTATTATTATTTATTGGAACTCTCTGATACATCTCATTAAATATATTAAACCTAGATAATATAATTTAGATACAACATATAAATACTAAAATTACACTAATAGATTTATTATTATTTTTTGGAACTCTCTGATACATCTCATTAAATATATTAAACCTAGATAATATAATTTAGATAGAACATATAAATACTAAAATTACACAAATAGATTTTGACAAGTAATGAGGATCATCAGGGCAAATTGGTAGTACCGAGCTTCGCTGAAGCCTAGGGTACTCCCTTTGCGGGTATCACCACAGCTCAACCCAATTTTGAAAAGCAACGCCCTTTATGCTCTGCAACATTAGGTTGCAAAGCAAAGGAAAACTGCAGAAACCCCGTACAGCGTTGCGTACAGGTCAGTAAAAACACATGCAGATATTTATTAATAGACATATACAAAGGAAGGTAAAGATGAAAAGTAGTACGATAGCAGTAAATTTAAGTAAATTTATTATTATTTATTGGAATTCTCTGATACATCTCATTAAATACATTAAACCTAGATAATATAATTTAGATACAACATATAAATACAAAAATTACACTAATAAATTTTGAAAAGTAATGAAGATCATCAGGCAAATTGGTAGTACCGAGCTTCGCTGAAGCCTAGGGTACTCCCTTTGCGGGTATCACTGCAGCTCAACCCAATTTTGAAAAGCAACGCCCTTTATGCATTGCAACATTAGGTTGCAAAGCAAAGGAAAACTGCAGAAACCCCGTACAGCGTTGCGTACAAGTCAGTAAAAACACATGCAGACATTTATTAATAGACAATATACAAAGGAAGGTAAAGATAAAATATTAATATAGCAGTACGATAGCAGTAAATTTAGGATACTTTATGATAAAACTCTCCTCAAAATATTCGCGCTTCCCAAAACCGCAATTTCCTGAATTTCCCAGGGCGAAATTTTGCACGGTAACTCCTTGACATGTTTACTATAATTTAGAGTAACTGCTCCCAATGAACCTACAATCACCGGAATAATGTTTACTTTCATTCCCCACATACGTCCAACTTCTATTGAGAGATCCTTATATTTAAGTTGTTTTTCAAGCTCCTTCCTTACAACATTCGCATCAGCAGGTACCGAGATTTCTATGAACGTGCATACCTTCCTCTGGAAATCCTTTACCACGATATCTGGCTTATTAGCATCAAGCATTCTATCAGTGACAATAGGCATGTTCCATAATATGGTAATATGATCATTACTCACAACGGAGATGGAACGTGGTCATACCACCGAGACACATCCATTGCTAAACCTAATAGTTGGGAACACAAGTTGTAATGTATGTATGTTCCCACCCTATCATGCCTAGTAATGTAATGCGACTCAGCTAAGACTGGACATTTGACTGGATGTCAAATTTCACGAGAATTAAGAATGGATATAAATGAACAAATGGAGAGGATTCTTCAAAAGAAATCTTCAAAAATAAGCACCACCTATGCAAAACATTATTACTAAATTAAACGTGATTTATAATGCCGCGACATTGATAAGAAACAGCCTGAAAGAAAAATACTCACAAATTAATAAAAATCTCAATTTTTTTCCCATTTTCTCAAATTCGATTTTTTTAGTAAAATTACTCATCAAATGAGTAATTACTCACCACTTGGCAACACTGGTGGTCAGTGCTACGTCACCATTCGCCTAGCGGCATGCGGCGGGGCAGGTCTCACCGGTAAGGTCCGTTTTAGCCCTCAATTTTTAAACTTTTAAAACACTTTTAAAAAACTGAATTAAGGTCAATTCGCATTATACGGAACATCACGTCACGTCAGGGAACGGCAACGTCATGCTATGGTAATGTTCACACTATACGGAACGTCATGAACCGTCAAGGTCACCGACCGTCAAGGAAAGAATAGTCTCGAAAAGAATATTTTGACGTGAAGTGACAAGACGTCCCTTGACGTTGCCTATCTATTCTGAAAGTGCGAATGTGTCGATGTCAATGTGTTAATACAAAAATACATATAAATTCGAATGATGAGATTGAGCACAATTGAGCATTGTTTCACTCACTATCAGAGTATTATACAGTGAATTATATGTACAGTATGGCAAACGGAAAATATACCATTAACATATGAAAATGTAAGCTATAGCATTAAAAAAGCGCCAGGGAATTAAATACAAAAGGTTATATCATTAAAGAATACTACAAATAGTATCATAATTCACACGCGAAATACAAGTGATTGTAGTTTGTTACTTTGTCCACAATTAATTCTTTTGGCACTTTTAGCTTATTTCACCTATTCTCCTAAATTCAAGTATGAAATAATCCACCTATACACAAGGGCGTAGCCAGAAGTTTTTACAGGGGGGGGGCAAGGAGTCAGAAAAATACCAAAATTTAAGTAAATAAATATTTCTTATCGCATATCTTTTTGTTTATAAAAATATATGTATGAGGTATGTACATAATATGAAATATGCTAATAAAACATTACGTAATGTTAAGTTTCCGCTTGTTTTCGGAAAACTTCTGCAGGACAGATTCTTTGAATTGCTCTTGGTCTTCATTTGCAATGTTGCGATGAACGCTGAGAATGCTACCGAAACAAATATTCTTGGAGGACATGTATCAAATGTATCAAAATGTACATATAAGTGTACAAGAACAGTAATACTAATATATCATAATTTCCAAGATATTTTCGAACAGCGAATTAATGCAAGAACCGCCATAGCGCCATCTATTGCTTAAAAGACAAACTATAGGTAAACGGGTTGACATTTGCCAAACGAGACCAAAATTCGAAACTCAACAAAATTAGACTAATCTAAAGTAATATTTAGCTATATGTACTTAAACTGCAATAATTACGTGATTATAGTGTTACGGCTACAGTGATAACACTGTGATCACGTAGGTAATCCTATAACTGAAATACTCTTTAGGACCAGTAATCCTAATCACCCAATCATACAACGATATAACACTGGCTTCCAAATAATAATTAATACTTAGTAAAATAGTTTCTTATATCCATTGCAAAAAAAAAACACTGCTTTATTATCGCGTTCAATAACTACACATCACACAGACTCCAGTAATATACAAAGTAGATATGTGGTTTTGGTTGCCAACCGACAAGTAAATTGAAGATATAATTTTAGATTGCTTTATTACAAATAACATTATATTATTATATAAGGTTATTTGTAATAAAGCAATCTAAAATTTTTACTTCAACTTACTTGTCGGTTGCATTAACAATTCCTCTATTAATTCCCAATAAATCAACTTAACAACAAATACCTCACCCTGTATTGAGATTTGGAGGTAAGTACTGGTATTTGAGTTGCATACTCGACGGTAATTTATTAAATTACATTTTCTCATAAAATAAGCACAACTGGCTTTTACAGTACATGTTATGTGTCTTTGTAAATTTATTATGTACCTAATACAATTTTGTGCATTTTTATTTTGAGCGCCAGGGGGGGCAGGTGCCCCCCCCTGCCCCCCCCCCTGGCTACGCCCTTGCCTATACATATAAATCGATTTCGACAATTAATAACTTATTAATAACTATAATGTGTCACAACATCTTTCATGCTCATTTTCCTTTTAGCGATTAAGTTGCCTATTCTTTGTCCAAAATTAATGCAATTATTGCTATTAAGCTAGTTAGCCATGAAACCGTATAGCGTGAATGGAATTTTTAACAATCTTTTGACGTGACGTTGCCGTTCTCTGACGTGACGTGACGTTCCGTATAGTCCGAATTGATTAAAGGTTTTTTTTTTAACTCTAATTGACCATTTAATAAAGTGATGTTGTGGTTTCTTATATGATTTTCTATCCTCGAGTTCTAAAAAATGTAATTTATAATTATTATTACAATTGTGAAGAAGTTTAGGTTTATTGTATTCTATACAATGACCTGTTGAAATTTTATGTTAATAAATTTTAGAAGAAGTTTTAACATGTTCCGCTATTCGTTTTGCCAACTTCCTTCCGGTTTGACCTACATAAACAGCATCACAATTAGCGCATTTAACTGAGTAGACTCTAGACTCGTCCATAACCGTTAAGGGTGTTAAGGTTGTAAGGGTGAAATTTGAAAGTTATTTGTTACTTAAAAAAACGAGATAAATGTTAAATTCGGGTAAAAAAGTTTTAAATTGACGTTAATGGGCATGTCCAGCATATTCACCGGTGATATACCGGTAAGTTACCGGTGGATCAGCGGCGACAATAATCGGAGTTTTCAGCCTGTATTCTGTATCACCGGTATGTCATTGGTGAGTCTGCTGGACATGCCCATTGTAAGTGAACGGTTTATATATTTTGTCAGGGGCTTTTCATGCATGCCACACGTTTTTTCGCTCGTGTTTTTAATTACCTGACCTTAAGCTAGGTACATGTTAAATTATTATCTGTTTAGTTTATTCCCACCATTTTTCTAATTGTAGATTTAGATGTTGATGAATTTTCAAATAACGACACCGGTCCCTAAGAAATTAAAGAAAACAAAGGAAGAGATTTGTATTTGTGTATTTCTTGTATTCACAAAAGAAAACATTAATATTAAAAGAATTTTATGTTTTGTTAATTTAGTTAAATTATTTAATACTTAATTTTATTAACCAACATATACTTTCAGTACTTTAATAATTGATTTTAGGTGCAATGATTATAAGTTCTCAAGGCGGATTTGCCGAAAAATCAGGAACTTTATACAATCTGGAACCGAACAGGCAATTGAAACGCCACTTCAACTCATTAACTATTCCAAACGGCATGGCGTGGAACCAACAAACAAACAAATTCTACTTTATCGACAGTCCAACTAGGAGAATAGAAGAATTTGATTATGACCCTCAAACTGGGATTATAAGTACGAACTCTAATGCTCTATCACCAATTTTATAGTACAATTCTGGTTTGTTTTGTAGCTAATCGTACTAGATTATTTACATTCGCCGACCATAATATTCCCGGTGCACCAGATGGCATGACAATCGACCAAGATGGCAACTTATGGGTTGCCTGTTTCGGCGGGGGTATGGTGATAAAGATCGATCCCACCCAGAAAGAGTGCTTGCTCGAGCAGATAAAACTACCTGCGGAGCAGGTATATTGAATTAGTAACATTATTAAAAATATGTTATATTTTTGTGCTTGTTAGGTATCCTCGGTTAGTTTTGGCGGTGCAAATTTGGACGAATTATACATTACAACTGCAAGGATTCCATTTGGTCCTGAACCAGCTCCTGATGGCGAAGAGAATGGTGTTTTGTACAAGATAACAGGATTAGGTGTGAAGGGTTATCCAGGAGTACGGGCACGGCTGGAAGTTTGACGAACTATTTTTATTGGAGATTATGTATTAAAACAAATAAACGAATCATTTTTACTAATGTAAGCTTATTTTTATTGATAATTACAATAATGTTTTATTCAAAGAGCACCATTTAAATTTTGTAATCGTTTACAGAATCTACCCACATAGCAGTGAAAGAGCAGATTTATAGCATCACATTTCTTTCATAACAAGCAAATTTACCACAAACCTAGCCTTAAATTAACATTATGCCCACAAGAGTGGCGTTGAGAGTATTCTCAAGTAAACTAATTCAATTAGTTCAGTTATACAGGGTGAGTTATTAGTATCCCCGCGGTCGATAGTCATCAAATCGTTTGAGAAAGAAAAAAATGTTTTATACAAGAGTTGTTTGACTCATAAGTTTCTATAACGTAAAATTATTTTCATTTATACAGGGTGTTGCATTTAGGCGTGACGGAAAGTCAGAACATTTTTTTAAATGGAACGGCCCGTATATCATACCTTATTATGAATACTAAGGAAGTTGCCTTTCCAACTGTACACGTTGTACCTGTGTAAAGTAAACAGTTTCTGAAATATTCTATTGTTTGTCAAAAAATTGGCAATTGCTGGCCTTTCTTAAAAACTACGTTATTACTACATTTTTGCAGATATTGTCACATAATAGCTAAACCTATAGCTAGATTCTGATGTCATGAAAAATTAGATGCGCTATACAGAGTGATCGTAGCATGCACTAGTTTTTAAACATTTTTAAATGCCTTTTTCCTGAGATTTTTAAATGGAACACCCTGTATATTATTTGCTAATTGAAATGTCCCTTAAGGTCCTTGTACTTTATATTCACTATATCGTATGTCTATTATTACTACTTTTTGTGATATTTGCCATTTAAAGAGTAGCATGCTATTTAGTATCATAATATTGCTCTGTATACAGTGTGCTCGGTAGCATGATATAAAACATTTAAAGGGTTATAGAAGAAGCCAGTTAGAACTTATTTAACTAGATTTATTCATATAATAAGTATTACGGTTATCAAGGTATTACACAATTTTATAAGTATGTTTTGCAATTTTTACAAACGTACAGCGAGCGAACCTGAAGACGAAGTAACTTCAGTTGGGCTCCGAAGTAAACCAGAAACAGTGTAATTTATCGTGAAAAATTGTTCACTTGTGTGAAAATTGTGCGGAGACGTTTCATTGTAATAGTATGTGCGCTCATACACAAAAACAAACAGAAACGCTAAAACCTGTCTTGATGAGCTACGTTTGAGAACGGATTTGTATTCAGTACAAAAAACAACCAACAATATCTACTTACTATTGTTAATTGGTTTAAAATAGGTTATTTTTCTGGGGAGATAATTCAAAATTGCGATAATACGAATGATAGTATGAGTGGGTTATTTGGAAGTGTTTTTAATAGATTTTTTTTTGCTATGAATGAAAATCCATATGTTGCTATAGGTAATGCTTTGTATAAGGATCAAGCTGGTTACATCGTTTCTAAATTATCTCTTCTATCACCACTTGAAGACTTTACATCAAAGTACCAAATAGCTTATTCAAACCATAATTAAAATTTACAATTGCATTACATTTTTGTTAAATTGCAAATATCACAAAAAATAGTAACATTTGGTATATGACATACTAGATGTAAATTGGAGCGCAATAAAGAGTGATTACAGGCAACACATATTATACAGGTTGTTCCATTTAAAAAACTCGAGGAAAAGCCATTTGAAAAACATCAAAATATACTAAGTTCAATTAACACCCTGTATAGTGTATCTTATATCTTTGGATACTATCATCTACCTACTGGCTTTGACTATTGTCTCACATAGTTTCAAGGCAAAATCGGCAAAAGTGTAGTTTTTACGTAGTTTTTAAAAAGACCCTGGAACGGGAATATTTCGGAAAAACAGTTGAATATCTCTGAAACTATTAACGCTGTGATTAGCAACATACACGGTTGAATAAACAAATTGAGTAGTGTTCATAATATAATGAAATATACAGGTTGTTCCATTTAAAAAAATGTATATACTTTCCGTCACACCTAAATGCAACACCCTGAATAAATGAAAATAATTTTACGTTATAGAAACTTATGAGTCAAACAACTCTTGTATAAAACATTTTTTTCTTTCTCAAACGATTTGATGACTATCGACCGCGGGGAAAATAGAAAATAGAAAATGGCGAGTCAAACAACTTTTGTATAAAATGTTTTTTTCTTTCTCAAACGATTTATTAACTATGGACCGCCGGGATACTAATAACTCATTCTGTATAATAAATCAAATATCAAAGTAATCAATAGAATAAAATGAGAGTAGAGACAGGAATAATTGTGGGCCTTTTAGTTTTGTTCCGTTAAGTGGGCAAAATTTACGATTTCCGAGAATGGAAAAACGATTTGTTTTCAAAAATTTTTATTTATTAAATTTTTTCCATTTCTACCGTTGTTGATATGGTTGACTAAACGAACACGTTTATATTCTATATTGCTTAGCAACTAAAATTTACTTGGACCACCAGTGAGCAAAATCACTATTATACTCAACCCTGTTTTCCTTTTGAATAATTTTTTTAACGCTACTGCAGCTATGAACTTACAATTTAAAATTATCATCAAGTTATAAGATTTAATGAGTTCTATTGGAATAAATTTGGATGCCTCGCCAAATCCTGTACCATACCTTGGCAGCCGACCTTTTATATTTTTTCCAACGTTATTGTACCCATCGACCGACTTACAAGTTAAAACTATCGTGAAATAAAACCTTTCCAAAAATCTTGCAGCCATCTTTTTATTTCGAAAACAACATCTCACATCGCGTCCAGATGCATACATTGTAAACATTTTGTCTGATGAACAAATGTTTGATGTGTACGTATTAGGGATTCCAATCCCGCGATGACGGGATCCCTGGATCCCTACAAATAATGAGCTTTTTCGGGATCCCGGGATTATAAATCTAAATCCCGGAATCTAAATTATGTTCTTATTTTTTTGTTGCCACTGCAGTCTACCGGGTGACCCACGGCATTGGAACTCCCGTTTATATTTTTTGTTTATAAAGCTGGACGAATGAAATTTGGGAAAGTGTTAATAGACAAAAAAATGCCATTCTTTGGGATACTCTTGAGGATAATATGAATTCCGTTTTTTTTCGGAAATGACGTCATCATTGAAATTTTAAATGGCACCCCAATTCTTTGTGTGATATTTTCATTCAGGATGACATTCTGAACACAAAAACATATCGATCGTCAATTTTTATCACCTAGGCAACGCAAAAATAACTTTTTTGTGCATTAATCTAGGTGGCTATGAAGTTGGTGAAAATAATCGAAAATTGTCAAATAAACACGAACTAAATCGATTTTGGCCGACATTGCATTACTGGCGCCCTCTAGCGTGATTTAATTGTTTGGCCACTGAGTTATTTTTTTTCACGGGTACCCAATGACCACACCGTGGTTATTCGATAGAAAACACCTTTCCGATTACAATGATACAAAGTACTTGATATTTTGTTGAAATTCGTAGCGTACAAATGTTGTTAGAAGCAATGAAATCAAGAAAAATTATGACCTAATGATCAAAGTCAGCGTAAGTCAAAGTCACACAATAGACTACTCGAAGGAAGTACCCTCATCATTCGAGGAAAAGCATTTTCCCGACACAATGACACCAAATTCTTGACATTTTGCTGATAATCGTAGCGTGAAAATGACGTTTAAGGGTTCTTCCTTCGAGATAAACGGGAGTACCTATGGCGTGCGTCACCCGGTATAATGGCACCCTTTCTGATTTAAATAAGTATTAATAATCATAAAATGTTTGTTTACACCAAAATGTTGTTATAATAGGAAGAACAGATTTACAATAACAAAATATTTAAGTTCGATGTTTCTCTGTCATCGGGTGCGTCTACGCCGTAGATTGCGTCTCGGTCAAAGCATCTCGAGTTAGTGATGACTTTGACACTTTTTACCTTTTAAACAGACAAGTTTGGTTTTCTGCTTGTAAGGTAAAATTTGAAAACAATGATCAAGTTTCGGGGTGAAGGATATTATCCAACCAAGTATATTTTAGGCGTTTATTACTTACTGGACTTAGTAACTTTTGGCATCTCGGGATCGATCTCGGGATCCCTGGATTACAAAATCTTTAATCCCTAAATCCCGGGTTCAGTATATTGTCCGGGATTGGAAGCCCTAGTGCGTATTCCATCATATTTTCTATAATGTTTTTCTACATCATAACTTACATTGTGTTTTTGCAAATCTCAGAAACGGCAACAGAAAAGAAAAGTTAATCAAATCATGCTATTAAAATTGATTTTATTATGATATTACAAACAAAATCTATGTTGTGTTTATTGAAGACGGCCACAAATATCATATAAATTACGATTACCATCTCACTTTTCTCCCAGGAAGACCTCTCACTCCCAGATTTCTAACAACGTAAGTAGCACCATGTTCTGGTCCTTCTGGTTCCCCCGATGGATCGAGAGAAGTTTCAAACTTTCCAGTGGTTACAAACAGGTCTTCATAATTCGTCCCACCAAATTCAACAGATGTCACCTTTAAAAAAAAGCATATATATCAAACATATTATTAAATTTTTATAAACTTTACCTGCCTTGCAGGTATACTGATTTCTTGTTGGATTTGTCCTGGTTTTTGAGGGTTGATTTTCAATATCTTTCCACTTCCCATAGCTGCAACATATATATTGCCTTCCGCATCAATTGTCATTCCGTCAGGAATTCCTTTGGTGTTGGTTTCATCAAAGTTGAAGATAACCTGTTTGTTGCCTACATAACTTTGGTTAGTAATTAGTTTGGTGGTTATGGTTTTGATGGTATTACTCACTGATTGCACAAGCTGAATCATCGTAGTCATACTGGTAGACTTCCTTGGCTACTGTGTCGATATAATAAAATTTATTTAGTTTAACATCCCAAGCTAACCCGTTTGTTAGGGTTATTCCAGTCTCCAAAGTTTTTAATGTTTTGTCTGGTAATAAAGCGTATAGACTTCCTTCGTTTGGATAGAAACCTGCATCTGGGTTTGGGAGCGCGACGCCTGCCCATAATCTTCCGGAAGGATCGACTTTACCATCATTCCAACGATGACTTCTTGTTTGGGTATTTTCAATTTCGACTAATTTTGCAATTTTGGATATTTTGTCTGATGTGCCATCCCATTCAATCTTGGCAATTTGGTTGCCGTAACTGATAAGGAATTGTTTTTCTTCATTTTCAATTGGTATTATAAAACTAACGTTTTTGTCCCCTAAAAATAGACTCAATTTATACACAAATAGGAATTCGTTGGAATTTTTTATTTTAATAATCTATTTTTTTTAATGTTGATAAAACCGCTAAAAACCTTTTTAGCTTAGTATGTGCACTATTTGTTTGAATCTTGTCTATATAAACATTCATACTCTTTAATAAGTCTTATACTGAGTTATAAACCATCCCCTTGGGTGTTCTGATGGGAGTTCCCCTCTTTCTCGGTCCTTATAAAGGGGGGGCTTACCAGAACACTGGCTTGATTGAATGAATCCCTGTTGCATCAACGAATGCAGAAGGTGATGTTGGTTGCAAGCTAAATCTTGACTACTCCTCAACAACTTCTAACAGCCTCTCAAAATGGTTGATAGTGGGGGACAGCCTACTTAAGGCTCTAAGGGCTATTTTAAGCTACACTACTTGCGTCTATTTCTAAACTTCTTGTTAGTATCTGGACAAAAGTTCTAAATAATAGTATAGCTGGAAATGCCGTGCTATTATTTCTTAACTATTTCTTAGCATAGACGCATGCGCAGTGGAGGCATTTGTAAGGTCTGCTAACAGCGCCAACGTGAGAGATTTTGTTTTTATTATAGTCCAACTGAAATCAATACTTAAACTTCTACTTGCATGATGATTACTTAAGTATCGATTCGTGACTTGAGACACGCATGTATTACTAGTCATGGGAGATCAACGCTTTGGCTAAACAGTACTTGGCCAATCAACGAAGTCTCGTATCATACGGGACGAGATTTGAGCAAGTGAAGTGTGCGTCAGATGGGGCATATCCGAACGTATTCAAAATATCCACCTACCAAAAATAACCAAACAGAGCAATGCGTTAGTCGCGTTAGAGCGCGTTCGGTTTGTCAGCGTAGGTATGGGGAGAGCAATGCTCAGACAACCTAGGTCGGCTGTCTCTCTCTTATATGCAGAGAAACGCCGTATGACGTTAGTCCACCTATTATGCAGCGCGTCACTCTCGCCGTACCCTAACCGATTATCCGAACGCGCTCTTAGTTTCGTGCAGTGTTTCTTTGTTTGGTTGTTTATAAAGTCGTTCCGTGTGACATTTCGCCACTATTCTCCATGAAGAACAACAACGAACCAAGAAAATAGAATTTCCCCTTTTTGAGAGGAGTTTATTCAGTAACTGCATAATCAAGTACATACAAGAACGTAATTGAAAATAAAAAGACTGATGGGACCACAGTTAAGGAAAAAAATATGTGTTGGGAAAGGGTGACCAAATCTGAGGTGACCAAATAATTCAGCTAATATAAACGAAAAGGTATAGGTAGTATTTAATTATCATTAGAAATAATGTGTTATATTATAAATCTATATTTCCTTATAGGCCACTACAAAACAATTCCACCGTCTGTGGAACAATATCAAACAGCGGCAACGTACTGCGCTCGCCCAAGAACGACTGCAACGCATAGTTATAAAGTATTTTTTTTATTTTATATAATTTTAAGGTGGAGGTGGCAGTGTGAAGCTAGTCCACATTGACCCCGTTGTGGCACTAGTAGCTCCAAACCTTTTAATAGAGGTTGACGGCACCGTGGAAAGCGATACATTAGCTTCAGAATTGGAATTACCCCTTCTGGCACAGTACATACAGGAGGAAATTATTATGACGCCTGATCCGGAGCCAGTGATGCCAGCCGATAATATAGACGTCGACCGAGAGGAAAGTACAGCTACACCATCATCAAGTGTTAAACGGAGCAGATATTGCTCTACAGGGCCGCCGCCAGCCACTTGAGCGCCCGCGTGCATAACCAACTATGCCGCCCCGTCACAATTCCTGTTTACACTAAAAACTGCACTAAAAATATCACTTGTAAACAGTCAACTTAGTACTAAACATTAGCAGAATTGCTTGTGTTGTAAATAGTGTGACTAGTACTAATTAGTACTAAGTTCGTGTAAGCATGGCATTACTTTCCACGAATAGTGTTTTATCAACTATTAACAATTATTAATTATCAAAATCATTTTATTATCTTCACTATATAGTGACTGAACTTATCAATATATAAATAAATATGTATATAGGAACACAAAAAACAAAACAAAACTGTCTATAGGAACTGTACATTCCTTGACTTTATACTTACGAAATCTGCTATAAATTTTGATGTATCCAAACTATCCAAGATTTCATGTTCTATTGAAACAATGGATACATTATTAAGGCTATCCTGGTACACTTATGCTATAAACTATAGATGAGCGTAAATAATTTTTTATGATTTTCAAATTGGAAAACGATCTTTCACCAGATGCTACCGAAACCGCACATCACGAAACGTTGTCTCAATTCAAAGCAACCTTTGCTAATCCAAAACAACGGTTGTTTTATATATACGCTAGTATATATATCGTTGATTGAAGAAAACCGTTGTTTTGATTATAAATGGATACTATACTTATTTGACTTAAGAGTTTGTTCTTTTAAATCAAAAGGTTGGGTAGTTAGTTTAATCAGCCCACATTCTTGGATTAAACATACACCTACTTCTTTTATATTTTACATTGAATACAATTAACGTATCCAAAGAAGAATATTGTTATCTTCCAATTAGAGAAGGTACCCAGGGTCCCCTGTTAGTCTCATTTCCATCAATACTAGAGCTGTTGACGGTATAATACCACAAACACTGGTGCCGCATAGACATGTATGCGGTTATATACCCTCAAGGAGATCCCTGTTACGACGAGAAACTACAGCTCCATCTATCTTCTTAAATCAAAACAATAGTTTTCGTAAAGCAAACATTTAGGTTGCTTTATATTAAAGAAATTTTGTTATTACAAATATGTGTTGTCTTAAAACAAACAATTTATGTTAATTGTAGCGCTTTCGGGTTGTGTAGCCATCTTCAGGAGTTAAACTATGGCATAGTATGGCACCAGCATAGCGAGCAGTGATGACACGTGAACACTTAAATTGTGGTACAAATTCAATGTTATGATATCACGGCTGGATCAATGATAATATGTGCTGTTAATTTATCCTTTCTGACGTTTAACTCCTGAAGATGGCTACACAAGCCGAAAGCGCCGAAAGCGAAAGCGAAAGCGCCGAAAGCGAAAGCGCTTACTAAACATTTAGTTTACAATAAAACAAACTTGTTTTATTTCACACCTCCAATCGTAATACGGTAGACTAATAAATGGAGAACTTCATCAAAGTAATTTATGTTAAGAATTTAGAAAATAAACTGCTTCCGGGTTATGCCGTGTGTCAAGATTTGTTAATGCTATTTTTAGCATTAACAAATCTTGACACACGGCATAACCCGGAAGCAGTTTATTTTCTAAATGATTCTGGTCGTGAAAGCCTACGTACTTACTATGTTAAGAATGTAATTTTCTTAAGATTAGACAACCATTTTCTGTGTGCGGAATAGTAAGCAATAACAATTGATGTGTTTGGAAAGGTAGCAATCAAATCATTTTTGAAAACATACTGTAAAATATGATGTTGATCACTAGGCTGATTATCTGTAAAATGCTGCTTTAATGCATATATTTCATTATACACATCGGTGCCGTCAATGTCTGCAGCCTGATTTCTTGAATCATCTGTTAGTTTGAGTTGCAAATCTTTGCAAAGATTTTGACAATTCGTCGCTGGTGTAATTAAATAACCTATTGTCAAAAAAACAAAGACATCAAAGCGTTTTTAATTCTTCAATTCTATTTTTTCATAATATTAAGATCTGCGAGCGATAGGGTATGGTATGGTATATGTAGAAAAGCTAGTTCAGCGTTGCTTTCGCCAACCACTTTGGTAGCTTAGGAGATAATCAGTTTCTTTGCAATACGCGATAACTTAAGTATTTAACCCGCCATCCCCCAGTTACACCCGCCATCTACTAGCCTCTACTATGTTTTCAACAATACGTTTAGATGCCAATAGGTGGCTGTGTAGACTATTATCATACATTAATTGGAATTTGAAGAAGGCATAACTGAGGAAATAATACAATTTATAAATGAAATGCTCTATGATAATGAAAATGAGTTTGAAAATGATTAGATTCCTACATTTGCCGCCCCCTTAAAGGTGCCGCACGCGTGCGGTGCACGCCTTGCACGCCCGCTTACGGCGGGCCTGTTGCTCTACCTCTATCGAATCATTAAAAAGAACGCGTATGGAAACTGAAGCGAAAGAGAAGAAAAAGAGAATGGTATGTTTGACAGACTATGATAAAGAACTGCATGAACAGCGGCTGATTGCAGAAATTGCAAAGCGAGAAGAGACTCAAGCTAAACCGGTATACGACCAGCAAATCCACGAACAGCGGCTACTTGCAGAGATTGCGAAGCGGGAAGAAGCCCAAGCTAGGGCGGACATTGCTAAACTGGAGTTAATAAAATTACGAAAGGAGTTAGGATTAGAGTAACTTTATTTTATTTTATATTTTTTTTTTATTTAATAACTTTGTTCTATATTAGTTAGGGTATTATTTAAGTTAATGGTTTTATATTTTAGGTGACTCTCGTTTAAATAAAAAATACAGGATTTCTGTCTGTTTTATTTTGTAAGATACGAAAAATCTTTGTATAAAAAATAAGATTCTGATAACATTGTAAGTACCTATATATGTATAAATTTGCAACAAATGGAAAATGCTTTTATTAATTTCTCAGAAAATTTTATTCTTAAAAACGTTATTGCAACCTCATAAATGGGTACGGAAACAATCAAATTTTACAATTTATGTATCTTATATGGAGAAGTTCAGAAACTGAATTTGTGTTATAAAGCAGGACGAATTCAATTTGGAGAACAGAAAATCAATTTGTGTAAAAATAATTGAGTGATCGTAAAAATTAACAAAACACAGAAAAAGTATTTTTTCATCATATATGACTTCAAATTTTAATATAACCTCTATTCTAAAAAAAAATCAACCAAATACAATTTTTTGGTATATTGAAATTAAATTAAAATTAACACAAAATAAATTAAGATGAATTCATAGTTTCTAAAGTATCTCGTATATGGTGCATAAATTATAAAATGTGATGGTTGCGGTATTATTTTCAGAGGATCCACCAACTTTTATTAAGTCTAACATTTTCTGGGAAATCTATTATAAAAGTTATAGATTTCTTGCAAATTTAATTTAATATTGTTGACAAAATATTTCTATAACCCACATTTATGCGCTACATCATCAATACGACACCAACATATTGGTGATTTGGGATAAAATAAAAGGGCTGGTCTTTTCCTGATGTAGTTTTATTTGGTACTTATGGCTACCGGGTTTCGAACATCGTTCTCTCCCGTTCATTACTCCGTCCACTTGACACGGACTCTGGTACCCCAAACATGAATCGTAGCTTGTCGCTACTAAATAACAACAAGATAGATAATAGTATGAAGAAAATTATATTTTAATACACCATGACTGAACATAACTCCAGGTAGCAATAAGTGCCAAATAAAACTACATCACGAAAAGACCAGCCCTTTTACTTTATCCCAAATCACTTCGACTGATGTTAAATGGAGGAACTCATCACTAGTAAAGGCCGCAGTAACCGTAGTTACTTCATATATTTCTCCACATTACTAAACTACAAATAAAGTGAAAATCTTTTATTGGGAATAGAAATTTGTTTGCTTCTAAATGTTTCCTTGTTTTTTCTTGTCTGTACTAGGTCCAATGCTTACAAAATATTTGGCAACCGATAATGAACTGCAGATACTTTTTTTTTACCACCGAGTGTCACAGTGTGTCAAAGAGGAAAAAACAAACAAATTTGGGACAGTTCCAAAAAATGTCATCATTTTTGTAGATATTCTTGCGACGTAAACTCCAACTAAATTTTTACGTTTGAGAGGAACATGGTAATACTATTGTTCTAAGTTCAGTATTAAATAATACAACTTACGTGCAACAAATAAAAACACCTACTAATATTTTATTTTATTTTAAATTTCTCTTTTAATAATTCCTTCATTATGTATTTTTTAAAACACGGCTTATTAATTTCCTCTTTTCTGGGTACAATTATGGCGCCCCCTGAATCTCCGCTCCTGGGGCGGGCGCCCCTTTGCCCCTCCCCCTTTAACACGGCCCTGGCTGTGTAAGAAATAAGAAACAACGGTAAATTTAATTAGCTTTTGTGACAGGCGTATGGCACGCTGAAAAATTAACGATAATAATAAATTGCACTGGGACTTTTAAATCGTTACTAATTTATGTTTTTATACGTTCTCTAGCCAACGGCCAGGCACACTAATCAGAATATCAATCTTTAAATAACTCTATCTCGTGTCTGATCAAATGATAACACCAATAAATTTCACTTAAGGTCCTTATATTTCTAAAATACCTCTAAATTATCGAAATTTCTTATCACGCTGGGGTCATGACCATCTCTATACATATGAACAAACATTTGTTAATACACATCTCCGTAACACCAATAAATTTCACTGAAGGGTATTATATCTCGAAAATACCTCTAAATTATCGAAATTTAAGACTAAACGAGGCAATTTTCGCCGGATATTTTCCCGCAGTCTACACATTCGTTCATTTTAACTACTAATGAGAATAATAACTTATTGTTATATCAATTAAGAAACACGAAAATACATGTTGTAAAAAGAATATTATGCGTTTTGTTCATCTCTGTTAGTGGTGGGGTTAATCATATAAATGAAGATACAAATCGAAATAAAAACAGTTGTAAAATGTTTTTATTTCGATTTGTATCTTCATTTATATGATTAACGCCATCACTAACAGAGATAAATAAAACGCATAATATTCTTTTTACGTATTTTAGTATTTCCTAATTGATATAACAATAACTTATTACCCTCATTAGTAGTAAAAGTGCACGAATGTGTAGACTGCGGGAAAATATCCGGCGAAAATTGCCTAGCTTAGTTTAAATTTCGATAATTTAGAGGTATTTTCGAGATATAATACCCTTCAGTGAAATTTATTAATACACATCTCCGTGTGTATTAACAAATGCTTGTTCATATGTTTATGTATAGAAAGGTCATGACTCCACCGTGATAAGAAATTTTGATAATTTAGAGCTACTTTAGAGATATAAGGACTTTAAGTGAAATTTATTGGTGTTATCTTTTGATCAGACACAAGATAGGGTTATATTAAAGATTGATATTCTGGTTACTGTGCCTGGCCGTTGGCTAGAGAACGTATAAAAACAGAAATTAGTAAGGATTTAAATTCCCGGTGCAATTTATTATTATCGTTAGTTTTTCAGCGTGCCATATGCCTGTCACAAAGGCTAATTAAATTTACTTTATGCCGGTTTATTTCTGCAATAATTTGCTGTAAACTTGTCAGTGTAAATTAATTCACATAACATAAATCAATTGTACAAAGCAGTACACTGTGTGTTTAAACGTAAAATATGGCTCGACCAATCTTGCCTATACGTAACAACGTAACTGCGGTATGTCAAAACAAAACAAAATGTCTCACGTTGGCAGACGTTACAAATGCCCACACTGCGCATGCGTATATGCTGAGAAAAAGTTAAGAAATAGAATAGCAGGACATTTCGAACTATACTAATATTTAGAACTTTTTTCAAGTTACTAAAAAGAAGTTAGGCGAAAAAAATAAAAGCAGTGTAGGGTCAAATAGCCTCAACTCAAGATAGGGTTATATTAAAGATGGATATTCTGATTAGTGTGCCTCGCCGTTGGCTAGAGAACGTATAAAAACAGAAATTAGTAACGATTTAAATTCCCCGTGCGTTAATTTTTCAGCGCGCCATGTGCCTGTCACAAAGGCTAATTAAATTTACCGGTAATTTTTATTTCTTATACAGCTATAACTAAAAATTCGAAATGTATGGTATAGCTGTGTCTTCTTACTTTAACGATTCTTAATTTCTTTGTATCAACGGTGGAATATTTTTCCTAGGAGCAACATTGTTTATACGGATTATATTCAGGCTATTTTGGTACTACAGGCGATAAGGCGACATATATTTCGAACTCACACATTTGTTATCAATAGACTTTAAATTTTCAATTATTTTTCGATCCGGACACCACCGTAATAGTCGATAAGTTAGGGCTCTACAGGCAAAATTTAAAATCCAAAGATAGGGGGATTATTGGTACATCGAGGGGACGATTTGACGATATACCGGCTGACGGCTGACTTTTCTGTAGAAAATCCAAAAGATAGGTCGTTTATCGACATATCGAGGGGGCGATATAGCGGCTGACGGTCAAATAGCTGACGGGGGCCCAACCGAGCCTAAAGGGGGCCTTGGCACGTTTGAATGTTGCCACGCCTGGGATTCTAACCTCAAAATTTGGTGGGACCCTAGGGCACAACTTCTAAAGTGGGGGGGGGGGCTTGGCACGTTTGAATTTTAGGGTTAACACGCTATGGGGCTTCATTAGAACGGCACGCCGTTGCAACGGCTGAGCGTGTGTAGATAGGCAACCCGCGTAACGCCTCAAGTAACTCCATACCTACCCATACAGTATAGTAAACTATCGTTATTTAGGGGTTGTTGTCTCGCAGTAAAACTTCTTGCATTTATGTATAACTACCCCAATAGGGTATTCCGGTCATGTCAAAATTTAAGCAGATATTCGGTTTAACCTATTGTACAATTTATGAGGATTCATATAGTTAAGCTATGAGCTTTTTGATTTAGTTTTTCTATAAGATAATTGCAATTAAAAGTGCATTTCGTTTGAATTCACCGACCACCCTCGGAAATACACGATGATTACCGATCCCTAGTAGCGGTGGCAACAGCGGACAGCTCTCGAACAGCTGATCGGCCAAGTTGACGGTTGGCGACCCTGTTGTTTGACAACGAATAAAGGTACCTTTTTTGAGAGATGATTTGATCATTGAAACTTGAAGCCAAACATCTCTCATCTCGCTAGTCGGCAATGTAAAGAAAATCTTATCAGAAGTTACTGTTCTACTGCTGTTATAGCCCGGCACAGAACAATGTCGGCGTTGGAGTTTATACATTTTGAACAAGTGTTTGATATAACCTCAATAACCAAAGCAGGTGTCAACAAACGAGCGATTCTAAACGTTGACATAACAGAAGACAAAAATTTACTACGTGCACCCTAGATATAGCAACGTTGTCAAGTCGCTCACTTTGAGCGGTCTTTGTGACGTCACAAAGACCAATCCTAATTCAAACTTCAAACAACGATTTCTCTTAATTTATAACAATGTTTGATATTTTACTTGTGAAGTAGTAAACAGTAGCACCCATACTTTATAAAAAATGATAATGTCAAAAACACCGGAATACCCCATTGTAAAGGAAAGTTATGGAATAATTTTTGAAAAAGTTATGAAAAATCATTGTAGCCAACCAAAACATCAATACTCTTCACTCCATCGAGCAGCATTTAAGAGTGATTCCCCAATTAACTACCTACAATTTTGTTTGAGAAAAACACTTTTGTAAAAGTATTTGTATCGCAAGATCCACATAAGTAGTAGATGCTTGATATCACTTACTAAGTGAATCACAGACCATGTTAGGAATTCTCAGAACTTTTGCTAAAGATATTGCAGTTTTTTGTATGTTATATTGTAGATAAATTAATCAAAGCAAAAACTTAGGGTTTAATTCTGACCCCGCATTACACCCTACTTTTGCTTCTTGGTAAATAACCCCAACATGACAACATTATTTATGACGATGGACGAGTCAAATTTTGAGAAGTGCTAATAGTCAAAAAATGCATTTTTTTTTGAGACTGTTGAGGTTAGTATGACACGGTTTTTCGGAAATTACGTAGGTACTCATTGAAATTTTAAATGAAACCCAATTATTTGTGTGATATTTTCATACAGAACACAAAAACAAATCGTGAAGGCTATCGCAAGCACATGGCAGACAAGCCACTATACACTTTAAAGCACTATGTTCAAATGACATAAGCAACTATATCATACCTTCTTCATCATAGCTATGTTAAAAGATAAAAATGTAACTCACCAACTAATGCTTTCTTGTGGGTTTTTGTTGTAGGATCATAACACTGTACAGTTTTTAAAATTATATCAACCAGATATAACTTGTTGGTATCATGATCCCAAAAAGGTCCTTCGCCCAATTTTCCTTGTTCAGTTAATTTTTCAATTTCTAATGACATCGTTATTGAACACAACTGTTTTTAATATAACAAATAATGCTGCGTTCAATAGAACCACAAATTTCCTACTTAATTTTTAAGATCACTTGTACCTCGTGATAAGTTTACCTTATCCCCACATTCAAACAGTCTGCTATATGGAGTATCAGATGAGTATTATCATATTTTATAACATCTTGTAGTTGATACATTCCATGATTTAACCTTCCAAAATAATAACCTGTTTTTATGAGTGACCTCTGTTTATTTATATCTCATAACCCTGACTAAAGACAGTACTTCGAGTAGTAGTAAAGTCGCGCCAAGTCCGGTAAAGCCGCATTCTACTGATTACGCCGACAGGCATTTGGGGGGCGGGGACGAGGTCCACCAGTGACGTCCCAAACTGCTATCTCGTAACACGCAAAACTCCTAGCCTACTAAGTAGGTGTTTTATCGGTCCTGATACCACTGACGTCACTTTTTCGTGAGTTTGTAGGCATCTGCGGGGTCGCTAGAATACATTGGCGGTATAGGCACAGAATACTCTGTGGTATAGGCATTAGCGCAACATCTGTAAAATACCGCTCTACCAACCTCGTAGTCGGCCCAACTTAAGTAGACGGATCGGAATATAGCTATTTAAATGTACCAATGCTTTCATTACCAACTTCAGATAAATTAAAAACAAAGTAACAAAATGCAATTGAAGCAACCAGTAATGTTATTATTATTTTTCCTGCAAAAGACTTAGAAATTAAACAAATTTTATTTTGTTAGTTTGAATTTACGGGTTTTACACAAGGTAAGACCGTATACGAGGTATGATCAGAAATGTTGTATATTGCGCTAGTCTTGTTCTCTGGTGACTGTTGTGCTAGGTAGTTGTACGTCATCTGTAACAAATCACGTATTATTGTTCTATTGTTAGTGGATCTTGTTCTCCTTCTAGTAGCTCTCTTATAAGTTGGTCTGCGTCGTCTCCGACATTTCCTCGTATAGATTCTGTTTCCAATGCGCTGATTTTTATTCGAAATAAGGCGTCTGCGTTGGATTGTCCTTGCCGTTCTTGTAGATAATTTCATAGTCGTACTCTTCAAGTGTTATTTTCCATCGGGCTAACTTGGAATTTGGTTCTTTTAGTGATGTTAATTCCAATTCTTCCTTGAGAGTACTGCGCCGATTGCTAAGCTTGAGGCGTCCGTTGTTAATATAAATGGTTTCGAAAAGTCTGGGTACTGTAACACTATTTCATTGGTTAAGATATTATGTCCTTGATTGTATTATAAGTCCTTGATAAACTTTCGATAGTAACCTACGAAGCTTAGAAATGCTTTGATCTCCTTTGTTGTAGTAGGTATTGGATAGCTTTAAATTTTCAGGATTTGGTTTCACATCTTTATCAGATATTAAGTGTCCTAGGTAAGTTGTTTCTTTCCACAAAAATTCACATCTGTCTAAATTTATCTTCAAATTTGCTTTTCGCAATCTTTCAAATACGGTTGTTAGTTTTTCAAAATGTTCTTGTAGATTTGTTGAATAGATAACAATATCATCTAAGTATACGTGACAAACATCTTTCTGAAGACTTCGTAGTATATTGTCCTTAACTCTTTGAAAAGTTACTGGAGCATTCCTTAGTCCAAAATGCATTCTTGTAAATTCATAGTGTCCTTGCTGTGTAGAAAAGGCGGTTTTCTGTATATCCTTGGCGTCCATTTGAATTTAATGATAACCACTTGCTAGATCAAGGGTGGTAAAGTACTGACTGACTCCTTCCTAACTTATCTAAGATGTCGGTTATGTTAGACATGGGATACTGATCGTCAATGGTTTGTTCATTTAATCTATAGTCGATTACCATTCGATATTTAACCTTCCCTGATGCATCCATCTTTTTTGGCACTACACTTACTGGACAGCTCCAAGGGCTGTAACTTTCCTGTATGATATCTTGTTCTAATAGTTGTGGTACCTATATTTTTATTTCATCTTCTGTTGTGGTCTGGAATATGCGGGTCCTTAGATCTAAGAGTATGTTTGATTTGATCGGTAATGATAATGGTAAACGTTTATCATTACATATATCCTTGTGACCTAATATCTACTTTCTATTGTTGGCATTCTTCATCATTCAGATGAACTAACCAAAGTTCATCATAACATTCTCATTTCTGTATTTTCTCAATTTGTTTTGGTGTATAGGGTGTGTTCTTTCTTTTGCAGATGTTACTCCTGGGTTCATACTCCTCAGCATTTATTGGTTGATCGATGTCGATTTCTACAGGAAAATTGTTGAAATTTACTGCGATGGTCAGTGCTTCGAAATCTTTCGAGTTAGAGATAGCTTCTGGTATTTCTACACCAGGTACTAATACTTGATGATGCACTATTATGTTCTTCCTAGTTCGCGTCACAGGCATTTTGATTGGTTTTCTTTCACGTGGTCATAAAGAAATTTTTGAGTAAATAAATAAAATGGGTATGTTTACAAATTTTGTCTTCAAAGTTCTATTGACGATGTCGGTTGTTGCTTCTAATTGCTCCAATTCTTATCCTATTATTCCTATCAGGCCATCATATTTTTCAAGTAAAATATATGGAATTTGTGTTGTTGATATTTTGCTTTAAACGTAATAAATGATTGTATCACAATTAAGGATCTTCAGTATGATAATACAATTTCTGCGGTGCTGATCTTGTTGAACTACGAATGTCCATTGGTGTTTGTTTCAGTTGACGAGTTTGTTGTATTTGTCTAGGGGATTTTGCAAATCTCCAAGATGGTGGTTGCAGGAACTGTTGTGGTTGTTGCTGTTGAGGCTGTTGTTGTCTCCAAAATTGTTGTGGTTTGGGTGGCCATTGATTTTGCTGTTGCCATTGCTTTGGTTGCTTTTTTTTTAATTTACTGTAATATATTATTATACAAAGTCTATCTTATCTTTAAGTAAATTTCGTAGAGATATAGTGATGTTTTTTTACAATATTTAGAAGAATTAAGAAAGGATTGATTTAGTTGTGGCAGTTAGTGGATTTAATAGTTCCATTGTCATCTGCTTGTAAAACTAATCTATTTCAATACTTATGCAGTTTACAATAGATATGTGATATTATGCATTTTGGCAAAAAAATACAAAACTACTACAACTGCAATTATACATATTGTGTATTCTGCAAGTCATATGCAGCAATTAATGCAATTTTGTAATAACCTGTTCAATATACACATGTTTTACTTTACGCGGCATAATAGTTAGGTAGCGCATGCGCTATTTCAAGCTATTTAATAACAGTGTCGCAGTATGCCAACTTTATGGACTGATTTTTACTTACTGAAGTTACTGGTCCTCTAAATGTCAGCCCCCGCCCCCCGTTCTGATACTGCGCTGTGGAATGCGCAGACTGTCTATTATCACTCTATCCCCCTCTGTGGTATAACCTACAAAAAGAAATTTATTGCTTTCTATTTGTACAAATATTCAAACGGGAGTGCTTACTGGAGTGATTTTGAGTTTTCTAGTCGATGATAGTACTATCGCAATCGACATATCACAAAAAGCCATTTTAGTCAAATGTGGAATTTTCCGCGTCATCTAGTTTTTCATACCTGAACCGTCGCTATAGTAAACATGCTTGCTAACTCACTACAATCACGCCATGCAATACTCCAGAATGCAACTCTAGAGTAGTTCAGTAAAAAGTAACTCGTGCTCTTATAGTATAACATTTAATTATATTTTTATAATGTATGACAATTACAGCATACAATAATCAGACGCAACTGCCATCGGAAAGCATTTCTATATTTGTAGCCCACACTAAAATTTGCATAAATAATCTGCATAAATATTCAAATTCCTTTCCGATGGCAGTTGCATAAGGACGTTCAGAATCGAATGGTAGCGAGCATTTCACGATTTTGGCAATAATTATGGCGTGGGTTATTTTGCCGTTTCCACAATTAACCTATAGTTTTAATTGTACTTTTAGCTAATTTCAAACTTTCGGACAACTTTGTAAAAGTCTCTTCGATAACTGATAACTAATTATTCGTTGACTTAAAATGCAATATTTTAAGGTTGCAATAAATGGTTCTTTGATTTAAAAAATTATTAATTTGTTGAAGGAATTAATTTGGACCTATTATTGACTAGTACCTTTCGGAGGGTACAGTAGAGCAGAAACTCCACGTGTCATCGCCTTTTGGGATCTTCTACCAGTGATTGTGCAGGGATTGGTTTTCCCAGAGCTACATATAGTCAAAGTTAGGGTAGCTAAGTGTACGCTGGTTCGGAATCGGAACTTGAACCTGCATGCCCTGTGCTCTATACTGCTGATCACACTGCCTATTCTAGCAATTTAGCCAGACGCATGACATAAACTGAGCGGTAGGCTTTCACCAGTCTATTATTTATACTCACGATAAGGCCGAACTGCGAGGAGAAGGCTTACAGCGGCATATATTTGTATCCAAATATATTTATTTGACATAAATAAATATTCCAAATAAGTTAATCTCTACAAGCAACTCTCATAGCAACTCGATGATGATACCGCTAGGGTTATAACTTACTAACAGATTGCACAGCCGATGGATTTTATCTTAGCAACCGGACGTTGATTTATTTGTTTCGTTAGAAACCACTTTCACACAAAATTAAATAAAGACGGCACTTCTGACGGAGAGTAAATCAATAGAAATTGATTGATGATTATTGATGGCAAATGCCAACAATGAGGTAAATGTAATTATAATAAATCAAATATTACAGTCATCAGAAGAATAAGATGGGAAGATAGACGAGAATATTTGATTAATTTTGTTGTGGGCATTGAAATTTTGTTCCGTTAAGTGGGCAAAATTCCTCACGTGACTACATAATTTTTTTTTCACAAAATTTTTTATTTCTTGAAATTTTTCCATTTCTACCTTTTCTGTTTTACCCACCATTATAGATATGGTTTCCTAAACGAACACGTTTATATTCTATATATTGCTTAGCAACAAACATTTACTTGGCCGACCAATGAGCAAAATCACTATGTTGCACAATCCTGTTCTCCTTTTGAATTATTTTTTTCCAACGTTACTGTGCCTATGGACTTTATTTTGGATTATTTCACTTTTGACTTATTTTGGAATGTTTATATTTGTAATTTGCAGGAAAGTCTGAAGATGGATTACCGAACCCGCCCACCTTTTAGGTTTAAATTTTAGGTTTGAAGTAAATGCATAATTAATACCATAGCCTACTTAAATATAATTCCCATAATTAGTCCAAAAAATGTAGTCTTGAAGTCGTTCTTTCCGTCCTCTGGTTCTAGAGGTGAACCCTCACTAAGTTTCTTCCGCAGTTGTCGTTAAACTACATTGGGCCCTTTGGCACCTGCGTCCCCTTGGTTCGTTACTACGCCACGGTATTTAGTTTTGTCTTAAAGAAAATATTTCTTCCTTGATAACCCTATAAGAATTTTGAACGTTTTTTGGAAACAGCAAAGCGGGCAGAGAGAGTGGATTGATTACACATGTGAATACACATTACTCATGTCAAAATAGTCAAAATGCGCGAATAGAACCTCCTATGTAGGACAAAAAGAAAGTTCATGGGCTTTTAGGGTACATATCGAGAATTGTATGCAGATTACTTGGGAGAGCGTATCTTTTGTTCACATGTATTCAGGCATTGAGGCAGGAGGCATTGTGGTGAAAACTAGAGCTAATCTAATAAAAACTTCGTCAAACTGACGACTAATATGACTTAAGTCAGACACGTAGACGCTAACGGAAAATCACATGCCAGAACAACATGGATGGAAACAAAACTAAAAAGATACGAAACGTGGACAATAGGATTTGCATGGTTAAGGATATCATATGTTACTTTTAAGGGTAATTATGTAAACCTCTTAAGGTGTCAGCTCCGGCTGGGTTTAGTTGTAATTTGTTTTTAAAAAAATAAAGTCACTAGAGCATAAGAGCGAAGGGGCCCAGATTTTTATAATTCAAATTGTTGTTGTGGTAAGGAAGGAAGATGCCGCTGCACTGCAGAATGCCTCACGGCGATACCAGGCAGCGGGGTGGCGGTGGGTTCTTCCTGGGCCCCTTCGCCCTTTTGATAAAAAAAAAAAAAAAAAAAAAAGGTCAAGGATATCAGAGGTCAGGGAACAGAAGATCAGAAGATAAGTGAATCAAACAATGCTATTATATTTATTTTTATTTGGTTGATATTAAAAAGAAATCTATATTGTGGTTATTGAAGCCGAACATAAATATAATATAAATTACGATTACCATCTCACTTTTCTCCCAGGAAGGCCTCTAACTCCCAGATGTCTAACAACGTAAGTAACACCATGTTCTGGTCCTTCTGGCTCACACGTTGAATTTAGGGATTTAAACTTTGCAGTGGTTACAAACAGATCTTCATAATTCGGTCTACCAAATTCAACCGATGTCACCTTTAAAATACAGCATATATAACAGACATATCATCAAAACTTTGAACAAACTTTACCTGTATTGCAGGTATACTGATTGCTTGTTGGATTTGTCCTGGTTTTCGAGGGTTGATTTTCAATATCTTTCCACTTCCCATTGCTGCAACATAAATATTGCCTTCCGCATCAATAGTCATTCCGTCAGGAACTCCTTCGGTGTTGGTTTCATCAAAATTGAAGATAACCTGTTTGTTACCTACACAATGTTCGTTATTAATTACTTTAGTGGTTGTATTTTATGGTATTACTCACTGATTGCGCAAGCTGCATCATCGTAGTCATACTGGTAGACTTCTTTGGCTAATGTGTCGATATAATAAAATTTGTTTAGTTTAACATCCCAAGCTAGCCCGTTTGATAGGGTTATTCCAGTCTCCAACGTTTTTAATGTTTTGTCTGGTAATAAAGCGTATAGAGTTCCTTCGTTTGGATAAAAACCTCCTTCTGGTTTTGGGAGCATGACGCCTGCCCACAATCGTCCGGAAGGATCAACTTTACCATCATTCCAACGATGACTTCTTGTTTGGGTATTTTCAATTTCGACTACATTATCAATTTTGGATATTTTGTCTGATATTCCATCCCACTCAATCTTGGCAATTTGGTTGCCGTTGCCGATAAGGAATTGGTTTTGTTCATTTTCAATTGGTATTATAAAACTAACGTTTTTATCCCCTAAAAATAGAGTTAAATTATATACAAATAGTGCGTTATCGTGGAACTTGTTGGATTTTTTAACCTTGTTAGCTTAAAATGTACACTATTTGTTTGAATCATTAAATTGTCTATATTAACATTCATACCCTTTAATATAGGGTATGAAAAAGCCGATCTCAAATTCCTGTTGCATAAACGAATGCATACTAGGCGATGCTGGGCAGCAAGCTAAATCTTGACTAGTCCTCAACCTACTTCTAACACCCTCTCGAAATGGTTGATAAAGGGGGGCAGCCTACTTAAGGCACGAAAGGGTATTTTACACTACCCTATTTTCGTGTATTTCTAAACTTTTTTTTGGTAACAGGAAAAAGTTCCTACGCTTTGTACATTTGGCACAATTGGTAATATATGCAAATTAATTTGCACTGATTTATTTATATTTCAATTGACATGTTTACAGCAAAATATTGCAGAAATAAATCAGCATAAAGTAAACAAACAACATAACCTTATTTGCTTTAGGTTGCAGCAGGTTGGCTATTCTGAAATAGATAAAGAATTGTGTCTAGTATACCCATCTCTTGTTACTTTAAAACTCTTTTCTAGTTACTAAAAAGAAGTTTAGCACAAGACGAAAGTAGTGTATTGTAAAATTATTTAAGCGAGGAAGAGTACTACATAAAGTTTCATGTATAGTTTTTGTGATATTACGATAAACAATCCAATGATAAATAATACCGCTGACACACCTGATCCAAAACATTCCGTGCGTTCAGCCAGTTTAAACCGCTTAAGCGCTTGAACTCAGCAAACAATGTCCCATGGCCATTGCGTTCATGTTGTTGCTGCCGTCCGCTGAGCTCAAGCGCTTAGCGCTTAAAGTGGCAGAACGCACCCATTGTATAGTTAGTACCTGAAGGGTAGGTTTTTCTGCGTTTACGTCTGTTCTATCTATAACACATATAATCCGTATCTTGATGAAGGTAAATTGTAAACGATCGTTATTTATAGGTCGTTGCCTCCGAGTAAAACTGCATTTATGTATAACTACCCCAACTATAAAGGGAAGTTATGCAATAATTTTTGTGAAAGTGGTGAAAGATTTGTTATTGTAGCCAACCAAAACATAAATACACTTCACTCCATCGACCAGTATATAAAGGTGCTCCCACACGCAGTGCCAATAGGGGCCATCATTGGCCATCGGAGTGCTTCGCGTAGCGGGACCCAACTGTGCCAATGCACATCGCCAATATGTCGACCTTGTCCGCTTTATTTCATTCTGTTTTAGCATTGTACGTACTACCGATGAAAAGTTTAGTTATCGATCTATGTTTTATCATATATACTGCATTATTTATATGTACAATGACGTACAATGTACAAATGTACAATGATGATTTATTATTTGCCCAAATGCCTGATTGCCCAAATGTAAAAACCTGAAAACTTTTTTTAATATTTTGTAAATTTGTTCACAATAATTTTGGTTCTTATAAGCATTACATTAACCTTACAGTTAAAATAAATTAACAAGCAATAAAATAATATTCTGAAGACAATATTGAAGTCGTTATAATGGGTGACCCACGGCATAGGTACGTTTGTTTATTTTTTGTTTTTTGACGCCGAAGGAATGAACGTTGAGTTAATAGACAGAAAGTGCCAATTTATGGGATGGTCTTGAGGTTAGTATGACTTCCGGGTTTTCCAGAAATGACGTCATCATTAAAATTTTAAAAATGAATTCGCACACAATGGGGAGGCATACGGTATTTAGGTTCTAGGATTGCGGTCAACCTTATTCGCTAGGGCGGGGTGGGAAAGGTGAGGGAGCGGGTTGGAGGGAAGTGGGATATGAATCTACACACGATGGGGAGTCATACGGTATAGGGGTCCAAGGACTGCGGTCAACCCTCTTCCCAACAATCTTGACTACAATCAGACAAAGTTGAATTTATACAATTAACAACAATTAACTATTTATTAATTAACAATTTATAGATTAATTTTAAGCGGCAAATTTAAATAATCTAATGTATTTAATGTATTCAACAAAGTTTAAAAACTATACTGGATGCTTTTCCTTATTTTGATTATCAGAAAAATATCAAAAAGTATATCTGTTACTAAAAATATTAGGTTGATAATAAATATACCTACATAATATACATACACGAATTTTTAATATCTATAATTAAAACTCCATGTATGTAAGGGTTCTCAATTTTTCTTTGTATCTTATTATAAATAATTTCAGTTTTATTATATAAATTATATTTTAAATCAAAATTATGAATTCATCGATTTGACTGAAATGAAATATTTATATAAAGAAACGACACAAATTAACAAGGTCCTGCATAAAAATATAGACCACACATTTGTTGCTTGAAACAAGTAGAAAATAAAAAGGGAGATTTTTTTAATGTCACGTGGCAAATATAAAAAACTAAATAATTTTGTTCCCTGTATTGCCGTATATTTGTAGTCCTTAATGTATTTAATATTTTCGAACGTACTGTATAAATAATGACTGAAAAACATCTTTAATATTTAACAACCTTATTAAACAGTGTCCTCTTTCGAGGGTTCTTTTTTTTTTTTAATTCTAAGCAACAATGCACTGCTTAAAATAATGGGAGCTGCGGAAACAGCAATGATATCGTCTTCACATTTTTAATTCTCTACGGGACGCTACGAGCCTTCTACGATACACAGAAATACCTTGCACCCAATACCAACGTTGGCCAATGTTGGCGAAGTGAATGCGCACACTACGCGCAGCGCGTCACATCACCAACGTTGGCGAGACGTTGGCACTGCGTGTAGGAGCTCCTTAAGAGTGATTCCCCAATTAACTACCTACAATTGTGTAAAACTAACTACCTACAATTTTCCAAAACACTTTTTGTTAAATTTATATAAAAAAATCTGATGTGGCCAGGCACATAACTTTATTATACTACATATGAAATTAATAGCTTAGCTGCATGAGATTCTATTTGATCGAGATCGGCCATGTCTGCATGAAAATAAAACTAGTAGAACTAGACAGATATGTCGATTAAAGCTGCGTTCGGATATTGTACTCCGTTGACACCGGGTACACCATCCAAATGACACTTACGTGTTATTGGGTGTAAAAAGTGTAATACAATATCCGAACGTAGCTTATATTGACAGAAGTTATTGTCAAAACATTAGCGTTTGACACCTACTGTCAATAGAATCAAAAAATCTGACAAATCCTGGCTACTAGTTTCAATGCAGTACGACCGATCTCGATGAAATAGAGTTTGCTCATGCAGCTAAACTATTGATTGTACCAAAAAATGTCATAGTCATAAATTATTCAGAATTTCCTCATCTTTAATTTATTATTTAACTATTTCGACGAAATTCCAGAAATGGCGGCTTATTTGCAAAATCTTTCAAAAATGCTAAGACTAAACCTCCAGTTCCTTTGGACCCTTTTCAACAGAAAGCTTTTCAGCTCTAAGTTTGGTTATGAAACTTCTAAATATGAAGTTTCGTCGCGATATCTTTAGTAGTTTCTCCGGAATCGTCGCCACAAAAACGGGTGCACACACACACACACATACACACACACACACACACACGGCTATTGATATTTTAAATGGCACCCTATATTATTTGTGTGATATTTTCAATCAGAATGACATTCGGAACACAAAAACATTACGTAAGAGCTATCACAAGCACAGGACAAACAAGCCACTATAGACACTTTATAGGGCTATGTTTAAATGACATAAGCAACTTTCTTCATCATAGCTATGTTAAAAGTTAAAAATGTAACTTACCAACTAACGCTTTGCTGTAGGTTTTCGTTGTAGGATCGTAACACTGTACAGTTTTTAAAAGTATATCAACCAAATATAACTTGTTGGTATCATGATCCCAAAAAGGTGCTTCGCCCAATTTACCTTGTTCAGTTAATTTTTCAATTTCCAATGACATTGTTATTGAACACAACTGTTCTTCATATACCAAATAATGCTGCGCTCAATAGAACCACAAATTACTTTAAGTACTTAATTTTTTAGATAACTGTACGTCTCGATAAGTTTACCTTATCTCCACATTCAGTCTATTTATGGAGTATCAGATGAATATTATTATACTTTATAACATCTTGTTGTTGATACATTCCATGATGTGGGCACTGATCTGCAATAAATCAATTGAGCTGCTATTTTTAAGTATGAACTTCAATCTATAACAGCACCCTTTCTGACTAAATTAAGTGCCAAGCATAAAATGTTCGGTTATACCAACATGTTTCTATAATCGGAATAACAGATTTTGCAAAAAGTAGATATAATTCAATACGGAGGCAAACATGAACGTTTCAGCTTGCTTCAGTGTTTTTAATTACTATACCCTCAACGAAAAATAAAATAATAATATAATATTTAAAACAGAAACAAAAAACATAAACGTAAAAAATAAAAAAAATAGTGGCGTATTTCTTTACCTGTATTCAATGATGTACTACAGAATGTACAGCCGAAGAAAAAATTATCTTTACATGAGCGCGGCAAGCCTACACCAAGCGTAGGTCGGAGATTGTCGGTCGTCGTATATACCTGCTAAAGCCATAACACCAAAGGGTCACTTGTGTTTCATTTCATTTTAAGTTTTCTGTATATAGATGGAATGAAATTGAGTTTCGTATTAATATAATATATTTTCGATATTTGGAACGAGCGAAACTGCCGCTCGTAGCTAAAGATTGTTATTCGTTAATATTTTTGTTTCGATTGGCAATATTATGTCATTTATACTCAAATACATAGTAACGTTAGTTATAATTATGAAAATTTGACTTGGGTCGATCTTACAAGTGTACGTATAAGTAGTGGAATAGTTATTCCCAGTATAAATAGTGCTATTCCGCCTCCCATTGGCTAAAATATTTGTGTTGTCATAGTAATAACAACTTATACCGGTATTTATACCAATATTTAGGTTATTCCAGAGTATAACGTGTTTTGTAAGATCGGCCCTTCGGCACATATTAAAATACTTCATCATCATGGCTACGTTGCCTAAAGGCAAACCGATTTCTACATCGGATATCCGCTGTCGATAATTTTTAAAGGAAGGTAATCCCAGATAGGAATTTCATGTAAGTGAAAAAATATAACTCGGTTTCTACTTCGTCGCAGACCGAGATAATATACTTTTATCTACAAATTTTTTATATTTATTTAATTTAAGTTATGATAAGTAATTAAAAAATGGAAACTCAGTAAACTACAAAAAAATTCACTTAGATGGATATTATATATTTTATTTATGCATATAATTATGAATACAACAAAAATTATATAGATATAAAATGAGAATAGTATAGATAAAAATAATAGGTAGATAAAATAAACATATGTAATAACATAAAAAGAAACATTTAATAATATAGTAATAACATAAGCATGTATTAAATAAGAAAAGTGTTCTGTTAGGTTGGAGGTGATATAAATTTGGAGTGCCTTTATTTCATATTTGTTGAGGTTGGTATGACACAGAAGTAAACACTGAACATATGTATCGTCAATTTGTTGCACTAAGAAAACAAACAAAATCCTTTGTTGTTGTATCAGCTAAAATTGATTTAATTATGGTTGTCCAACAAATTTAAGATTTTTAATCAAATAGCTGCCTAGATTAATAGTTGAAGTGCTTTTTGTTTGTTTCCTTGGTGTTTTAATTGTACTAATGGACATTTTCTAACGACCTTTTAGCTGCTCATTATAATTTATAGAGGTTTTGACTGTATTGCACATTTATTTACTTAAGTGTTTAAAATATATGATAAAAGCAGCATTCACATTTATTATATGTCCCACATTTTTCCCGCATAAATTATTTTTAGAAACTAAATGTTTCAGAGTAAAGCTTTTCATATGGACCTAATTGTTTTTCCAAATCCTTAAAAAGTTACAGCAAACTTGAAATATTAGCGAAATAAATTTTTATATAAAATATAATTCCGGGCCTTTAATTTTGTAATTAACCGAGTTTTTACTACCAATTGTTATGCAGCAACGGATAACTTTGAATACAACCATTTCATGTTTTTTTATGTCAATTTTCTGATGTTCAGATAAAAGGTTCAATGTTTCAAGGTTTCTAAGGGACCCTTTTGAGGTGTCTAGAATATTGGAGTCAGCCAGTATACATTTTTTTATCATTACAATAATCAAATTAGCAATGAATTGACTGCTCGTCTCTTCCACAAAAATCAAAATTGAATACTTGGAAAATCAAATATAAAACATACAAATAATCCTTACCATATTCACAGACCATTCACAAAATATGTTATCAATTTCTTACAATTTTGAGTAAATTTTATTACACAACATTATAAATGTATTACATCGAGACAATTAAGCGATACATATATCAAAATCAGTGAGAAAAAAAGGGAATGGCCATTAAAAAACTATCGTTGACGTCATAAGTAAAAACAATTGAAGGTTGGACATTGAATGTAATATAGCTATGTATATTTATATATATTTTGATCATTACAAATTGGCAAGTTGGAGGATTTTTAAAATAGCAATCCGTTCCAGAGATTTTGTCGTTTCCATACCTTACATAATAAATAATAAAATTCAATTGATTAATTATTATTAAGGTAAATAACAATTTAATGATAATAAATTGAGTAACATAATAGATTGAAGTTTCAATAAATTGTAATTTTACAAGTTTTTGAAAGTTATCGACATATTATTCTGATGTGATATCATTCATATTGGATTGTAAATCCTAACCCTTACTTATCACACATAAGAAAATGCGTATGGATGCCATTATAGAACGTCACAATATAATTTTAATAAACAAAAAATAACAACATTTTTATAATTAAACTAAAATGCTGAACAACAGTTCACCAAACACCTGCAGCAAAGTAGAAACCGGGACAAATAAGATTTTCAGTTACATGCAAAATTGTAGAAATCTTTTAAACATTATTTACGCCGAATATAATGATCGGTTTTGTTTTAGACATATGCCGGCCGGCGGCGCCCTGATGATCAAGGACTTCAAAATGTGCTTTACACAATATTCAACAAATTTGCAGATACGACCTTTAGAACTATAACGGCAGTATACCGACTGAAATTGTCGGTATACCTACTTACAATAAGAATTAATTTACTGTGTATTTTAAAATACATTAAATATTACAATGCACTTTTGTCAGGTTTGGATATCGGAAACATATATAAATAGACGAAATTCGATTTCATTCCATACATACAGAAAAATAGAACGAAGCGAAACAAAAGCAGGTAGGTATCCAACGACCGACGACCGACAATCTCCGACCTACGTTAGGTGTACGCTAGCTGCGGGCATGTTAACATCTTTTTTTCTTCGGCTGTACAATTAGTAAATAGGTATAAAATACAGCGAAAACAAAAAATATTGAAAATTAGTATAAAATAAAGATACATTAATTTGTATCTTTATTTTATACTAATTTTCAATATTTTTTGTTTTCGCTGTATTTTATACCCGATATATCTAACTGTAAAATGAAACCCAAATTGTACAAAAAATGATTTGCTATTAATCGTTGTTATTAATCGTTTGATGGTATAGTGAATAGTCCAATCAAACGAACGGTGCTATTTCTTGTTCCGTTTTTCAAGTTTCTTCCAGTTTAAGGATTTTACCTTAAGGCTCCCGTCTGCGATCCCCAAAACGCGAAAATAACCCACGTCATAATTATCGCGCCAATCGTGAAATGATCGCTACCATTCGATTCTGAAGGTCCTTATGCAACTGCCATCGGAAAGAAATTTCAATATTTACGAAAATTATTTATGCAATTTTTGGTGTGGATTACAAATATAGAAATGCTTTCCGATGGCAGTTGCGTCTGATTATTGTCTGCTGTAATACATTATTATATATAATTAAATGCTAACTATAAGAGCACAACTTATTTTCTTCTAAACTTCGCTAGACTTGCACTCTGGAGTATTGTAGTGTGTGATTGTAGTGAGTTGACAACCATGTTTACAATAGCGACAATTGTGAAAATACTATATCATCGACTAGAAAACTCAAACACAGTCCAGTTTGAATATTTGTACAATACGTCCAATACATTTCCAATACATTTATACCATACGTCAAATGTAATAAATACGAAATAAAAGCAGACATGTTTATAGTAGCGCCATCTACATCTGGTATTTTTTTTAGTTCAAAGCTTTGGAGAGAAGTTCGCTACAGTTTGCTATTTGAATTGAGACGGGAGGCTTAAACTAAAAAACAAAATAATTAGGTACGATGTTTCTCTGCGCACGCGCGGGTGTGTGTGTGTGTGTGTGTGTGTGTGTGTGTGTGTGTGTGTGTGTGTGTGTGTGTGCGTGCGTGCGTGCGTGCGTGCGTGCGTGCGTGCGTGCGTGCGTGCGTGCGTGCGTGCGTGCGTGCGTGCGTGCGTGCGTGTTATTGTGTGTGTGTGTGTGTGTGTGTGTGTGTGTGTGTGTGTGTGTGTGTGTGTGTGTGTGTGTGTGTGTGTGTGTGCAGTGTACAGTGTGCAGTGTGCACACACACACAAAGATATTTTTTCTACCTTGTCAAAATTGTTCAGGGGACCCAAAAGGACACATCTCCGCCAAAACCTCATTTTTTTGCACGATTACAATACTACGTACATACTACGTATGATAAAGTAGAGAAAAAAAAATAAAGTTAAGAAATGTATATGTTACGGTCATAGTGATAAATAGGTTATTATTAATAATTATCGGTTATTATTAATAATAGCCAAGTGGCGAGGTTAAAGTGAAGAATTTATCACATGGACCGGCTATTATTAATAATTTCCAACATGCTGTGGTCAATGTGATATATTTCAATTCGATATTGCATTAAGGTGATGCTACAATATAATAGAGCCTCAGATTTGGAATTCTGTTAGTATCTACATAATCGCCACACAACGAATCTATTCACTGGGTTTTCAGTGTTGGGCCTTTAGTGACGTTAGTCCTGACCAACTTATTTAGTTACTACTCATGACTAAAATAAGGAAGATTATCAAAACGAGACTAAAAGACGCCAATCCATACTAATTGCATGCACGAGTGTGTAACTCTTTGGGTCGTGCTTATTTGCGCAATTCTTAAAAGCTAAGTAAGTAATAAATTCGAAAGTCGGTTTGTATTATTCTGCCAGTGCATACGTACATAGTGCTTCTGTGTTTTGCAATTCGTGGCAAGAAAAATTATTTTTATTTATCTTTTTAATACAAAACTTTAAAAAATGTTTTATATTTAATGTTGAATACAAAAGTCCTTCTAGACCTTTTTTGTGGTAGTACAACAATTACACCATTTATATTGTAAAAATAAAGCTATGAATATTGTTTATTTTTGATTTGTAAGTGCACAAATGTGATACAGATTTTATTTGAGTTACCTACTGTTAATTTTATTTATTGAGAATATATTTTATTTTTAAACTGATTCCTGGACATGAGAATTATTGTGTTTTTATTATTATTATATTTTTTCATATATCTAAATAAATAATGTATTTAAAAGTCTTTTTTTTGTGATAAACACTTTTATAATAACCGCCTTATATATCCGTCAGATATTAGATATGCTTACGGTAGGTATAGGTAATGGACAACCTAATATAGGGAAGATTAGGGCAAGTTGTTACAATGTTTAATCTTTTATTTATAAAATAGAACTTTATTATCAAACACCAAAAGTAAAAATACCGTGTTAGGAACAGAACCATACAAAAATGTGTGCATCATTTGTGCTGTGCAATTTATGTAAAAACATCTATGTAAACTAGTCTCGCCTATTCTTGCATGTATTTGCATGAAAATACAATATTGAAAAAATTAATATTACCTACTTAATAAATTGTAATTGTACATTTACAAAAAAAACTACCCACATGCATTAAAAAGTAAAATGGGTGTTAACTTTTTTGAACACTGTATAAAATCATTACCAATTATATCCAGTAGTTTCTAAAGTACAAGGGAGACAAAAGAAAACGTTCTGCATTATCAATGTTTTGTATTATTCGTAAATTTGGTCATTGGGCTAGCCGTACTAATGATTTGCGTCGAGTAAATAAATATAATAGCTTACATAGTAATCAAAATAACTTAGCTAACTTCTTTGAAAATTGTGTACAACAGATCTTTTGTATAAAGTAACGTTTTTATCACTTTTACCGTACCCGTTAGGAAATTATTAATAATAGCCGGTCCATGTGATTATTTAAGTGTTTTATATCATCAAATTTTAATTATAAATTACAGATATTTTACACCCAAAGGCCAAAAGGGCATTTTTTTGTCAAATATCTAAACGCGAATATGTCATACTTCAATTCCTTAAACTGTACTAGCACAAATTAACCAGAAAGAAAACGCACTAAATTATTTGTCGTAACATTTATTACTATTTTACCATTCATTTATTAAATAAATATGTTGGTCAAAAGAAATTACACATCAAGACCAGTTTGTTGTTTAATCCAGTCCAACATGGATTCAGTACGTACGTATCCAGATGGATTTCCACTAGCGCAGCCATTAACGTGGACAAAACTTACAACACCAACATGGACAGGTTCACTGCCGCTCCAGTCGACCAGTGGACCACCAGAATCACCCTGTAACAACAACAAACCATGGATATCATATTTTAACATCATTCATGTAAAGACAACGATAAAATGGTACAGTTTTACCAGATTATTGATTGAGTTATTTGTTATTATTAATTCGCTATGATGTAGACGAGATCTTGACCATTGTGCGTTACTTACATTGCAGGTGCTGTGTTCTGGGTTGCCCTTGGCACATACAGTGGAGGCGATAACGCTGCTTCCATAGACGGTAGCACACTCAGTGTTTGTGATGGCGTTAAGATCAACAAAGTTGAGAGTTGGGCTTACACTCGAAGAGCCTGTACAAATAAACTAAATTTAGAAACAGACTGGGAGCTTACATTTCTTTTTTATTTTACTTAAACACTTGCCCTTGGCGGTTCGTGCATAACCTTCATGTTTGTAGCATAAATTATGTTCTTGTGTAATAATACAGTATTATTACCTACGACTCACCTATAATAAGTTCATTGCCATGACTTCATTATTCAAAGGACCTGTCATTATTATACAAAGCTACTGTCAACATCTACGTGGTTGACGGTTGACAGTTCGCCTCGCTACCATTAACTTTATGAGTCGTCGCATTTTTATATATCACTCGCATGTTTATACACTCGCCCACAGCTCGTGTATAAAGTTGATGCTCGCTGCTCATGTCCTTAATTATGTGCTCGTCAAATAATATACTATTAATACTATTAAATTCTCATTGCGAAAGAGTGTGTGTTTAGATCATCAGAAACATGTAAATAACATTCAAGTTTATTTACAAAACCAAGAGGAAGTACCTTCAGTCGAGCTTTGTATCATTCTGCTATCGCAATACTTATACTGGTATATTATAATTATACTTCAATACTTACTGTCACTTGTCTTTCCCCAGCCACTAACCCTGAGCGTTTGGCCAGCACTAACTGTGTTTCCTCTAGATGGAAGTTTGATCGGTTTGATGTTGTTAGAGAAAGTGATTGGGTCTGCCATCTTGATAAGAGCAACGTCGTTATGCAACCATGTATTGTAACCACTATGGACGATAGCAGTAGTAGTCTCGACTACACGTTCAGCAGCATCAAGCCTGATGCCTCCAAACTCCAATGTAAATTTAGATGCGCTGTAATCGAAAAATGAACGTAATGCAACTGGAAAAGTTAATAGGCTGCAAATTTTGTCAAAATGAGAATAATAGTAAGATGCCATTCGTGCAATGCTTAGCGATGATTGTAGTCGCCTTCCTCTGCTATTCACTGTTCCTGAGACACAAAACATGCAGTGGGAATCTCATATTTGTGCAGTAATTAAATGTTTAATTCTCCGTTGACGGTCATTGCTCCACCCGATCACATGTTGAACATTTTAAAGATAGAGATAGAGATAGATTCAATAAATTAAATTTCGAATCATTGATTTTGGAAAAGTGGCTATGCGATTTTGATGTTTTTGTTGCCGGACGAGAGCTGACACGGGTTTTGAAAACATTGAAAAACAGGGCCAAAATGTAGAAAAGGGCTTTTGGTTTACAATTTATACTTCCTATTACTTTCCGATTCGTTCACTACAAACTCTCAGAAGCCACCACAATGCAATATCTATGAACTTGCTACTGAGACCGACAAGTAAAAATTATAATAAAATATTGTCAATAATTGAAACATATTTCCATATTTATATATTATATTTTTTATCCTTTTTCATTGTCAACGCAGCGAACTAAGAGGGCAAGGACTTTTGATTAGCGGCAATGGCTAATTGAAATATGTATAATAGTATATTGTGTACCAAGCCGAGAAAGTGGTTCTTTTCCGGGCCGAGAGAAGAGTTGCACAGGCGAGCATAGCGAGCCTGGGCACTTCTTGAGGCCCGGAAAATCACTTTCTGGGCGTAGTGCACACATAATTTTTTATCCTACACAACAATATCGTAATAAAATCACCCGTTTCTAAAGACTAATCACTGACATATTGCCTTTTTTTTACATTGATGTTTTAATCGCAAACGTCAAATGAATCGAAAGCTGTGTTTTGATTGGACGAACATTCGGTCGCCATCTGTTGGGAATATTGTGTACAATTATTTTCGTGGCTAGCGGTGAAAAGTGTTCATTACAGTCCTGGCGAGCAAATAGCATCTTTCGTGTCTTCATAGAGACGCGAAAACGACATTTTTGAGCTAACTTTTCTTGTTTGTTATTAATTACATTTGCTTTTACTCGTGGGAAATGTTTAAATATTTGGTTCTCAAGATCGTAGACAAACAGTTGACGTTTTGCTACAAAATAGAATCCAGTTTGCGCCAAAAACTAAAATTTAATATTTATAATTTAAATGGGAGCGCACTTGACTCAACAAAGAGCCAAATGCATTTGCCCACCGTTATCATATAATATACCGAATTATGTATAGAAAAAGCTCTCACCCGTCAGCGCAATGGGCAGCAGTGAGGACCCATTGCTCGTGTATCAAAGAACCTCCACAGAAGTATGACGAACCGCTTACGACAAAATGGACGGCAACTTGCCATGGGAATTGCCCTACCACTGCTGGTTGACCGCTAATGATACGATTACCAAAAGAGCTTCCGAACAAATCCTTAGGGGTGATGGCCACAGACTAAAAATTAAATAAGTAAATTCAATGCTGAATACTAGGAACTCAAATTAAAAATAGGACTTACTTTGTCTGTTGGGCTGGAAGCAGCCACAGCTACTAAAAGGGCGAGTACTGCAAAAAGTTTCATCTTGTTTGCTATATTGCCACCTCACAAGGCTGTGACTTATATACTTGGGGATATTTTGAAAAAATCAGAATGTATGATAAGATAATTGCATATGGTGCAACTTTAGGCACTTGAACGATGAGCCATACGGTATTTTATGTATTGTTTGGGTTTCATTAATTAAAGATAAAGGTAAATGCCGTATTGATTGTTAAAAAAAAGTAATATCATCGAAATCATCCGTTGATAACGTAGCTACTTAGTATTTTGTAAACTTTATGGTACACATGTTTGTATGTATGAAGACTATATGCTAATTCATCATCGCCAACGCAAACCGAATAAGCCTACGAGTGTCACATTTAGAAGATATATTGGTTTTATAACGGGAACACCCACTAAGAGAGGGATTTTGAATGGAAATTCCACCCCTAAAATGTGAAAATAGGGACTGAAAGTTTTATGCGCACTGCTATATCTCAAGAATGGTAGATGTTCATGACTTGATCATCGTTATTTAGATTTTCCTTTACAATAAAGAAACACGTATAGGTATTTCAACATTTTCCTAAACTGCGGGTAAAAACGTGTGGTGATTTTTGTACAAACGTACCTACCTACAAATGACCTTTTTGTCGTTTTTTGACGTCCGCCAAATATCATTTCTTTCCACCAAATTGGGTTTTGTTTTTAGACTTAAGAAAGAAGCTAACATTACAATTCGACGTGACATCATAACAATACATTTTCAGAGCGAAGCCAAGTGTCATCATAAACGTGCATAATGTAGTTTTGAAATCAAAGTCTAAATAAAATATAAATGTAGTTTTTGCTAAACATGTTTCTGAATTACGGGACCAGCTCATGGCTTGATCTCTCGGTTCCTAGACCCAGCCCCGCGCTCTAAATAATGAGGCGACAAGTTTAGGTTTTGACTAAATTATCCAGAGAAGATCTTGAATGCCGAAAAGACAGAGAATAAGTTTATCGAGGCTGCAATTAACAAGCTGACTAAAAATAAGGCATTTTTTGGACTCGTTTAAATACATATTGCTTAAACTAGAATTGCTGAAGAATTGCTGAATATCGTCAATTTAAAAATGATGATAATGAATGATAATGATGATAAATAATTAATATTAACATGTTTGATATTATTAAATAAGTATGTAGGCTGTCACGGCAAGAATGATTTAGAAAATAAATTGGTTCCGCGTTATGCCGTGCGTTGAAATTTGTAATTGCTGACGTTTCGCGAACCATGTTGCTCGCTTCTTCAGACCTACCTAAATACTGAAGACCTACGAAAAAAGTCTATCTTATATTCCTAGTTTACACATCAACTGAATACATCTGGAGCTACCGCTGCCATGTGTTTTTCCACCTGACCGCGTTAGGATCGTACTGATGTCAGGGCCGACCTCACGGTTGATGTTGGGATGTTTGTACTCTTTGATGGGTTCTCTAATAAACCTTCGATGATAATTACTCACCCTTGCCAACATCTTCGCGTCATCGAAGTCCATTCTGTGCCCCACTAATGCCAGTATTTAGTAATAGCGGACTGTTGAATCTTGCATAGTCGGGTGTTCTTTGACTCGTGAAGAAACTCCGGGCAGGTCAGATGGTTTGTTTTAAGTAATGAGTACAAACACAGGTTTAATGCTATTTTTTTCGGTTTATATATAAAACAAACTAACACAGCGGTGCTAAGCATTTATTAAATTTAATATTAAAAGAATACAATAAAAGCAACGAAATATGTTGGGTGGCACTGGTTTCAATTTGCACATTGAACGCTGACTCTGCAACCTGGAATACTTGAAGTGCAAATACGAATTTGGCTACGTTTTTTGATGAATTGAAATTGATGAAATAATACATGCAGAAACGACTTGATATTAATTATATCGAAAATTACCTACATTTATTTTATCTATTATTAGGAATTTGGGATTAATTTTTATTGGTCGAATCAGATTAATAATATAAAAAGAAAAATTGTTTCATGTAATTAAACAAATTGCCCCGCCAGAAAAAAGAAATAAAAAAGTTCAGTTAGAGGTACATTTTGTATGTTGCAATAAACGTTTGAATGTTCTTCACAATGGATGCGTCCGTAATTTCTGCATAGACCGATGTGGACTGAGTGAGTAGTGGTTGGAGGACCATGAAATCTTCTTCTTGTTCATCTACAATCAACCAAATGATATCTCATGCTTACGAGACATTCGAGACAGCTTAAGTAAAATGGATTTTTTGCGGCTACAACCATTCCTTGTCCTTTGTATATTGGGAGTATATTGGTATATTGGGTATATTGGGAGTATATTGGAGTATTGGGTATAGTCAATATTTCTGCGTTGCTTGCAGAGTTTCGGTCTAGGAGTAGTGGCGAAGGTCGGCTTGTCTTCCCTGGATGCGGCTTGATGCGTTCCAAAAATGTTTTTCTCTGGATACGACTTTGCGGTCGTTTATCGGATAACCTGGATCTGGGATATATCGAATTGTTGTAGCAGACTACATTCCTTTGTGAATGTTGGCTGCTGTGTCTTGTCATTCTTGGTCTCTGGTAGGGATTTGCTTCGCCGTCGATTTAGATGGAAATTTCTCTGAAGGAGTTTTAAAGGGGTTCTTGCTCTGGGTCCATTTCTTTCTAGAGAATTTGTTGTTGGATTTTGTCGCTTTACACTTCCTGATAAAATCCAACCAAGTTTTGTATTTTGCCCAAGAAGTCCGTCTTCTGTCTTCTCTAGGTCATCCAATATAATCTTCCTATACTCTTCGGCACCGATGATTGCATCGATTGGTCCTCAGTATCAAATGTAGGATCGGCAAGCATTTTGTTTTTGTGGGTTTTTGGCAAGGTAATTGAATGGTTGTTGGGAAGGGATTGAGTTACTTTCGAATGGATTAAAAATATAGTTGCGTGGGTAAAGCTGCTTGGAAAACATGGTTGCAATAGGGTATTTGACTGTATTAAAAATATGGCTTGTATTATAGTCATTCTAATAGATTTCAGTTTAAGAAAACTAGTTGTTATTACTTAAAAAAAAAATGCTTTATTTCTATTAAAAACCAAAATTAAAATTGAATTTTATTCACGTCCTATCACGCGATTGAAAACGCTCTGTAATTGGCTCAGTCTCCAGCGACGTCATTCGTTAGTACAATCGTAGTCTAAGCAGAGCGCGTTCGGTTTGTCAGGGTAGGATACGGGGAGAGCAATGCTCAGATAACCTGGGTCGGCTGTCTCTCTCTTATATGCAGATAAACGCCGTATGCCGTTAGTCCGCCTATTATGCAGCGCGTCACTGTCACCGTACAATACCGGGTTATCCGAACGCGCTCTTATGCTTGTCCGGTTTGAATTTAATAGCACTAATGTGCCATGTAAGCATAACCTTGTAGGTTAGAATAGCCCTAACCTTAAGCTGTCAGATCAGAAAATACCTGGTTCGAAAATACGATAGATAACTTATTCTAGTCAGTTTTACTTATGTCGAAGTAATCTTCACAACAAAAACACTTGTATTGGCCGCTATTTATTTCTATTGGATTTCTACGAGCCAACCACTTTCTTCGCAGTTTCAAGTCTTGCGGAACAGCTACAAATAGTTTATCCGGAGTTTTTCTTGACGTATTTCTGCATTGTGGATTTATAACCCATTTTTTATGTAGAAATTGTGAAAACAACACATCATACAACACAATTGCCAAACGGCGACGATGCCGATGCTTGACAGACCATATGGGCCGATTTGACATCTACTAACTGCTACTAACGGGTGACGTCACACAACAGAAAGTATCGTTTTGGCGGGACTTTTTGTGATTCAATTTTTAACGCTGATTTTTATGAAATATTGAGGAAATACTTACGAAAAAAAATGCATTTACAATGTAGAGTGAAGGAATAAACACACTAAGATGGTTTTTCAATAATAGTCACATACCCTATTGTACATCCATTTTTGCCGTTGATATTGTTGGATCATCGCTATCTAAGCCAGTTATTTTTGCTTGTATGGGATGTTTAGGTAGACCTAACTTTTGTGCTGCGTCTTCTGTAATAATTTTATAAAACAGACTTGAGAGCCAGGATCGATCAGCACTCGTAGATATTCTCCTTCACCGGAGATGTTTTGGTTCTAACTAGTGCTATAGCCATTAGCACTGTTCATTCTGTACAGTACTTCTTTCTGCGACACAGGTGATCTTGATGAGGGTGCAAAAACGTTGTTGTTTTCGTGGTAGTGAAATAGACTGTGGTGCTGCTTTTTGCTTATAGAGCATGTGTGAATACTCCGGCATTTATTGTCACTGTCGTGATTTAAGCAATTACTGCACAGCGTTTTTTTACAAATCCTACTAGTTTATAGACTGATAGTGCCTTGAAGGTCGTGCAGTGCTGAATGTTGTAGTAGTCTAGGCAATATTGTTTTCGTGGTAGTGAAGTGGACTGTGGTTCTGCTTTTTGCATGTAGAGCATGTTGTGTATCCGGTATTTATTGTTACTGTCGCGATTTAAGCAATACTGCACAGATGATTGTTTTTTACAAATCCTAGGCGTTTATTGACTGATAGTGCCTTGAAGGTCGTGCAATGCTAAATGTTGTGGTCTTCTTGGCAATATTTGCAGATTATCGGTTGATCTTGAAGTTTTTGAGTTCCGGTTGGATTGTTTTTTGCCTCAGACTCCCCCATTGCTTCGAGAGATTGAAACCGTTTCTTCAAGAATTTGATGAGTTCTTCGAATTCTTAGATTTTATTCGGGTTTGCAAGAGACTGCTCGTACAGTTAATTTGTTTCTGGATCTCATTTTCTCACAAAATCCGACTGACTAATGGACCCCATTCGTTGGTTATACTAAAGGCATCGGGACGAAATTTCATGTTTAGAAGTTTCGTGACCAAACTTAGAGCTTTCTGTTGAAAGGGGTCCAAAGGAACAGGGTGTTTAGTTTTAGCATTTTTGAAAAATTTTGCAAATAAACCGCCGTTTCTGGTATTTCGTCGAAATAGTTAAATAATAAATTAAAGTAGAGGAAATTCTGAATCATTTACAAATATGACATTTTTTGGGTAAAATTAATAGTTTAGCTGCATGAGCAAATTCTATTTCATCGAGATCGGTCGTACTGCATTAAAACTAGTTAGCAAGGATTTGTCCGATATTTTGATTCTAATGACAGTAGGTAGTGTCAAACGCTAATGTTTAGACAATACCTACTGTCAATATAATCAACATATCTGTCAACATATATATATATATATATATATATATATATATATATATATATATAGTATGATAAAGTCATGTGCCTGGCCACATCAGATTTTTATTTGACTAGTTCAGATTAGTGATTGAATTTCAAATTCATAATAGCTAACATACGATTTTGGGTTAATTTATTGGCAATTTATTGGGCAGCGAAGTTGAAGACGGGGGAAACTGATATAGATGTATGTAAAGTCTACTACTAAAAATTGAGTTTGCGATTAAGTGGATGTATATAGACAACGAAGTTGACAACCGGGCAATATATACATCTGCTGTTAAAAAACTACGTTATTGCCCGTTATGTGCCCGGCCACATCAGATTTTTACTTTATCATACGCAGTATGATAAAGTATTGTAATTGTGCCGAAAAAAAAATTTGTTAAAAAAAGTTTTAGCGGAAATAAGTCTTATTGGGTCCCCTGAACATATTTGACCAAGGTACAAAAAATGTCTGTGTGTGTGTGTGGTATGTGTGGTTGTGTATGTGTCTGTACCGCTTTTTGTGGCGACGATTCCGGAGAAACTACTAAGGTATCGGGACGAAAGTTCATATTTAGAAGTTTCATGACCAAACTTAGAGCTGAAAAGCTTTTGGGTCAAAGGGGTCCAAAGGAACTGGATGTTTACTCATGTTTTTTTATTGATTTTGCAAATGAGCCGCTATTTCTGTAATTTCGTCAAAATAGTTAAATAATAAATTAAAGTAGAGGAAATTTTGTATAATTTATGTCTATGAAATTTTTTGGTAAAATTAATAGTTTAGCTGCAGGAGCAAATTCTATTGGATCGAGATCGGTCGTGTCCGCATTCATATAAAAACTAGTTAGCCAGGATTCGACAAATATTTTCATTCTAATGACAGTAGGTAGTGTCAAACGCTGATGGTTTTGACAATACCTACTGTCAATAGAATCAAAATATCTGTCAATGCGTAACTAGTTTAATTTTAATGCAGACACATCCGATCTCGATCTATAGAATCTCATACAGCAAAACTATTAATTTTATATATAGTATGATAAAGTCATGTGCCTGGCCACATCAGATTTTTTAATGAGTTATAAGAAGATGAAAGAATTTCTGATCCAGAATCGTACTTCAATGTCAATGTCTATTATTGCTATCATGTAATCAATATATTTAATTTAAAGGTCAAACTAAACAATTTCAGCGCTTCTGTGACCTGACTAATATGTTCGAAATTTTACACTCGGATAAACTGCTTTCTTTTTCAAACGATATACTAAAAAAGGAAGCAGAAAAACTGTTTTGTCTATACCATAAGGACTTTGCAGTTGATCTTTATGATCAATGAATTGCCTTACAGCAATAGCTTCACCACCAATTTCTCAGAGGTTTATAATTAATAATATAGTTACACTTTTTGACTCTTCCATTACAACCGCAACAGCTGAAAGAAGGTTTCTTATATTCAAGCTAAAAAAATTATTAGAACTTCTATCTGACAAGAATGTCTACCGTACCTGCCAGTATTGTCCATACAAAATAAGTACTTCAGAAACTGTAATCTTCTTCAGCTAACGATGATATAATAAATACGTTCGCCGAAAATGGCAAGAAAAGTAAGTGTTTTTGTTATATGTAATATGTATATAAATGTATTTTTTAATGTCTGTTGTCGTCTTTGTTATTTTGAAATATATTTTTTATGCGAGCGCGCGGGGGGGGGGGGGGGGCTGGCAAAAAATAGCCCCCAAGAAATTTTAATACGGGGCCCCCTCAGGGCTAGCTACGCCGCTGCCTAAAACTATCACAGCGGTGCTAAACATTTATTAAATTGAATATTATAAGAATACAATAAAAGCAACGAAACATGTTGGGCGGCACTGGGCGGAAACCTGGAATTCTTGACGTGCAAATACGAATTTTGCTAGGTTTTTTGATGAATTGCAATTGACGAAATAATACATGCGGAAACGACTTCACAATTATATGGAAAATTACCTACATTTGTCTATTATTTAGGAATTTGGGATTAATTTTTATTGTTCGCATTACGTAAATAATATAAAAAGAATAATTGTTTAATGCAAGTTAACACTTGACATTCGATGTCTGTCCCACATTACACGTTCCATCAGTACACCCGCCACAATTTGTCTCTGTTGCCATGTATAATCAAAAATAAACCTTTTTCGATAATGGGTTCAAACAATAACCGTCAAATGTAAACTGTTAATTAGATTTTGTAAATCCAGTTAAGGTAGATGATTCATTGTTTATGAAGAAGAAAACACGTATTTCACGATTTAAAAAAAAATAAGGTAAATGGGTATACACTATACAGTATACATATAATCAGAGGGTAATAATGCTACACACATGCTACAAGTTGAAATAAGTGTTTTCTTCTTCATAAACAATAAATCATCTACCTTAATTGGATTTACAAAATCTAATTAACAGTTTACATTTGACGGTTATTGTTTGAACCCATCATCGAAAAAGGTTTATTTTAGCCTACAACAATTACTACTATTCAATTACTAACTGTACAACTTAATTACTACTTTACAAAGTAATGGAGAAAACAGGGCAAACACAAAGCAAACAACAGACAGTTTTATTAGTCGTTGTGTGAGTACGAGGTTACTCACATATGTCGAAACAACATGGTGTTATGTTGAAACAACATAACACCAAACATTAGTTTTGGAGGAATATGTTATTATAATATAAATAATGGTAAGTTAAGATAGGTAAATATTGCTAAGACAATTATCAAGGATATGCGCAATATTATATTTCATACCTACTGTTTTTGTGAATACTAATATTGCGCAACTTTGAAAGAAGATGTTACATATTGTATACATTTCATATCGTGCATAGCCACACACATACATCAACAAGATAGACCTTTTTATTTGAATTGGAAACAAAACATTTCTGAAGAATTCTAAGATTGTTTTGTCTGAATAGAACACTGGACTCTCTACAATGAACTTACCAAAACTATAAACCTAATTCAGACCAAAGCTACATAGGGCAACATGTAGCATGCGATTCTGGCACATTACTGTTATTAAGTCGCATTTACACCTGGGAAACAGTGGGCAACATGTAGCATTCCTAAGATGACCAGAATTTTCATAACGAAAATCTGGACACGAGCTGGGGGTCATCGTAAAATCGACAAATTCTTGGTTTTTGGTTGTTCCTTGTGTTGCATGTGGGTGTGCGACAGAAAAAAATGTGTTGTCAGTGTTTCTAATGATGGTGGAAATACAGATGAAAGCATCCTGTGACTTTTGGGCATTTTCGGTCGTTTCAATGATTTACAGCAAACGTGTGGGTTGGTCAAATGAGAAAACTGTTATGTTTATTTAAAATTTCCATATATGATTTGGGACGGATATATTACGGGTATGTATGTACATACCCGTATAACTATTTCCTTGTAGCTAAAATAACTATTCCTTATTACGTGTACATATAATTTATTAATAACTTAGATTGTATTAATTATTACATGTGAAAGAAAATATTTTATTCCATTTAGATTATAGAGACAATAACTTTTTATTAGGTATTACTTTACTATTACTTGTTGAGTTTTGTAAAAATATTAACAGAAACTTTTTCTTCCAACTAGAAATATTACCAGACATCTTTTTAAAGAGTTTGTTGCTGCTTTTCCTCTCAATATCGAACACTTTCTATTTCAGAAGAAATACTGATATAGATAAAACAATACTTATGTGGAAATGCGGAAATATTAGGGAATATCTACGTGGATATATTTTGGGATTGACATTTGATCATTTAAAAGCTACAGGAAAAAATTCAAGTGTATAGAGTTAAAATTTGATAATAAATAAAATAATTTTATAATATATTTTTATATTAATTTTAAAATATTTTTTTTACTTGTATTTATTTTTAGAGTTGCAAATAACTCAAGCAATAATTTTACTGTTGTTTCCAATAAATACAATTATCTTCGTTTGAAACATGTACGGTGAAAACATAACTTTAGTCACTAATGCTCACTACTCACTATTGTATTTATTTGTAATGATCTCCATCATCTGCATTCAGTTGTACAGGAACTGAATGCAATGTTTTGCTATACTTCGCTATACTTCGTTAACAATGTTATTGTCTAATCCACGACTGTGTTCTCCCCTTTTTTGCATTTTTAGCCTATTGTGGAAGAACGATAGTATCTATGCTGTGCGAACTGTTACAGCGGACTGGAGACTGGTATGGAATATGGATATCTTGGAGGGTGGGACGATTCCCACAGCACCTAGGCCTCATTAGGCCCCTTTTGCTAGCCTCCGGAGGTTCCTATAGCTTAGGCTGTGTCTGCCTCGAGCCATCCTGTAGCCTTCGTGAAGGCGAGCACGTCGCTCGGCGGTACCCCTCTGACGGCGGATAAATCCAGCCATCTTTCACCCAGGAAATGTTCACGTAATGTCGAAAGTGCCGGACATTCGCACAGAAAGTGTTCTGTCGTCTCTTCCTTGCTTTCGCATCCTCTGCACATTTGGTCCTCTGGGATTCCGATGCGGGTTAGATGCTTTTTTAGTCTGCAGTGCCCTGTATAGATTCCGGTTAGCAGTCTGAGGTTGCTTCTGGTAAGTTGAAGGTAGTACATTGTGGTATTTGGGCAAGGGGCTCGTAGGGTTTCCCTTGCGAAAACACACTTGGTGGTTTCATCCCATCTACTCCTGAAGAGAGTGTGGGATGTTTCTGCTAGTACGTTGAGTAATGTTTTTAGGGTCGGTGGTATCGCTGGCTCAGGTCTTATATAGGGCGTCCTCGCAGCGTGTTTTGCCAGGCGATCCGCTTCCCTATTCCCTTTGCTTTTACCGTGCCCCTTTATCCAGTGGATGGCTATCATTTTATTCGCTTGTGCTGCTTTTGTCAGGGCTTCGGTACATTGTTGTACAAGTCTGGAGGTTATGAGAGGTCTCGACAGCGCTTGTATTGTTGCTCTGCTGTCCGTTAGGATCAGCACTTTTTTGCCACTAATACTTTTTTCAGTAATAGTTTTGGCTGCGATTGTTAAGGCAATCAGCTCTGTTTGTGTTATAGTTGTGTACCTTCCTAGTGGTAGACCGATTTTCATATTCGGTGCTCGGGAAAAGACTCCTGCACAAGATTTATGTGGGTGTTTTGACCCGTATGTGTATATGTAGACGGATCCTGATATTTCCCCCTGAGTTGGTGGTATGAGGGATGAGGGATGGAAAATCATCTACCTGAGCCTCAAGGAGAGGTGTCCGTAGGACAGCCTCGCGCCAGAGGCGGAGACGAGTTTCACCAACCCTGCCAGTTTCCCAGAAACCTGCCGTACGAAGCCGAAGGATGCCCGCCAAGGCCACTTCCCCCACATGTATGTCAAGAGGCGGCAGGCAGAGCATTGCCTCCATCGCGGCCGTCGGTGTGGTGTGCATGACTCCTGTTATGTTTAGGCATGCGGTCCTTTGTATGTGATTGAGGTCTTTGATAGCCGTCTTAAGTTTAGTTCTGGGCCACCATATTACTGCTCCGTAAGTTAGCATTGGTCGTATGATGGCGGTGTATATCCACATTGCGATTTTAGGCGAAAACCCCCACGTTCGTCCTATCGCTCTGCTGCACTGCCAAAAAGATATCTGTGCTTTTTTTGCTCTCTCTTCCAGATGATCTCCTCAACTTAGTTTGCTGTCAATGGTTATGCCCAGGTATTTCACCTTGGCAGCAAAGGAAAGCTTGGTGTTTAGGAGCGTGGGTGCTCGTAGTTGTGGTAGTTTTCTTTTCCTGGTGAAAAGTACCATCTCTGTTTTCCCAGGGCTGACTGAGAGTGAGTGGTCTTTGCACCATGTTGTGATTAAGTTGAGGGCGGATTGCATCCTGTCGCATATTGTATCCTCAAATTTGCCTGTAAGTAGAATTGTTAGGTCGTCTGCATAAGCTATTGTGTAGTACCCTTCTCGGTTTAAAACCTTTAGTAGGCTGTCGAGGACCAGGTTCCACAGCAGGGGTGAGAGAACTCCACCCTGTGGGCACCCTTTGGCTATAAGACATCTTACAGATTGGGTACCTACATTGACATTTACTGCCCTTTCCTGCAGCATATTGCCTGGAGACTGGTAACAGATGACTTTGTTGATAATCCCTGAACTGAATTTATTCCTACATCCTAAAAATAAATAAATTCATGGAACCGATTACTTATACTGAGCAACAATCAAAACTTTTAAATGGAGTTGGTGTTGACCATTTGATGAGGAAAAAACCGGACGTGGACACAGGTGTCTGGTCATTAAAAGCAATGGATAGACAGGAGATGAAGCGACTTGGAGAAACTTTTGCCCAAGGGGGCCATCTAGAATAAATACCAAACAGTTTACTAAAAGAAAAAAACTATTTAAATTTTTTTTGCAGAATATTATTAAATACTATGTATTTATTTTTTAATCTGGTATAATGGGCTTTGTTATTCGTATTATCAGTATTCTAACGATATTTGACTAAATGAAAAAAATTTGTTGAAAGTACTTTATTGGTTGTCAAATATGTTATCTATACAAAATATTATGTGATATGATCGAAATATAATTATATCAGTGACTGTAACTATAAATAATAATTATCAGTAGCTGACACCAAACTTCAAGTACTTTTAATAAAACAATGTATACAATGTATGTTATAGATATTATTTCAAAGCCATCAGTTTATGTGGATCACCATGCACACCACCCTTGTTGCTAGCGCCCTTTTGGTGTTTATCACCTTACAGGTTTGTATTTATGTGACAATAATATCAGTAACTATTAAAAATTCTTTTTATAGATTTCTGGTGTACATTCCATCCTCCATGGGTCCCAAGCGGTACCGACACAGTTTCCATGGCAAGTAGCTGTGTTTAGAGGGCAAATGATCGGCACCGGACCCAAGTATTTATGTAGTGGTGTCCTGATATCCGAAACTCAAGTTTTAACATCTCCCGATTGTGTATTAGAAGTTGGAAGTGGAGGGTGAGGAATATTTGTTGTCAGTAGTGCATTATCTTATAGGCTGATTTCAGTCAGGACCATGTCTACATGCAATATGGAGCGGTGACATTATTCTCCGACGAAGAGTCAAGAGTTACTTATGTCACAAGACATAGAGGAGTTTGGCCCGACGTAGGTTTTTTTCTCATTCCCAATGGTCCCGTTTTTAATGAGCACATCCAGCCTATTCGATTACCAGAGGTAGGCGAAACGATACCAGTAGGTGCCAAGGTATACGTTAGTGGCTGGGGAGCTACAGAAACTGGTACGTTGTCCATTTATTCATAACGTGGTGCTCAAGTCCTCACTATTATCTGGCAGGATTCTCTATGTTGTGCTAGTTTATATTTTGTTATCCCTCCTATTCTTTTTTGACTTATTCGCATTTATCATTTATCTCCGTCATCTTCTATTCTATCATCTATGAATGTCTATACTGTATATTTCCCATAGAAGACCTAAATGTAGATGATTAAATTTCAGTGACAGATGTCAGTAACAGCTTAAATTGGGTTGAGGTCACCACAATCTCAAATGAACAATGCGCAAGGGTATTCGGTTCAACTGTAACTGAAAACACTCTTTGCACAATTGGTGCACCTGATCACGGACCATGCGGTTATGTAGGTATTTTGTAGGTGTTAAAAGTCCATCATTTATCTTAATATTATAGGGGGACAGAGGAAGTCCATTGGTGTATTTAAACGATGATGGTGTGCCGACCCTGCATGGAATTGCTAATTTCTGGCATGAAAGCGGATGCAATAGCGGATTTCCAGTTGGGTACATCAGGGTTGAAGCCATCCTTGATACTATCGCTCAGATCCCGGAGAGACCTTTATAATATTTTTAATCTGTTATTAAAAATATTAAATTTCGTTTGTTAAAAGACTAAAGCTTTTTTTTTCTTAGGTAGCACTCTGCAGGTTGAGATTAGGTTTTATACTTCAGATTGGGAGTAAAAATATACGGCATATTGGATACTCACAATTCATAACATACAATAATTAGAGAGTATTTCAATAAACTATACCACCATACTAGATTTATTTATTGCGTAATCTTCCATAACTGGTAAAGAAAAATGACAATATTTGATCTTGAGAATTTAATGCGTTAATATTTTAAATTCAAAAAATATTAATAAATTTAGTTATATTACTTTCTGAGCGATTTTTCGGATATGACCCATAAGACAGCCCGTAGCGTATCAGCTTCGTTTTATATCTGACTGGGTTTAACTTCACGTATTTTTAGTAGTAGTTTTTCTTTGTTGCTGTTGATCTGGGCATAATTAGACATGGAATAAAATTAAATGTCAGAAGTATATAACCCCAAAATGTCTTTCTTTTATGCCGCGCAGTTAGGGTTTATTAAAGAAAACTCATTACAGAAGAAAATCAATAATACATATATAATTATGCAGTAAAACCCCTGTATACATATTTTAATATTTTTTTTTGAACTACAAAAATACATGATGAGCACATAATTAATTCCCTCGCATAGTTTTACGGTCTCGTGTAATGTTCATGCTCACGATTTATATCCGTTACGTGCGAATTGAATACGATGTTTTATCTACGACTCATAAATTCCATTTTATATCAAATATTTGAAATGCCTTTATCAATGGTGACGATGCGAACTATCAATCAACGTAGGCGTTGACCGTAGCCAAAGTATAATAATAATAGTTTATTTAAATAACGTGTCTTTATTCAAAAGAATTGTCATTATTATACGGTAGTTATTATACTGATACCATAATCATCAGCGTGTATCATGATAGGGATTATATACTCATAGATACGTATGCAATTAAATTAATTATAAGTGTTCATGAATTATAAGTGAGTCGTAGATAAAATATGATTATACATACCAGTAGATATATAAGGGCACTCCTGGCTCCACCACACCCACCACATTTACATAGGAAGCTATCCCCTCCACTTTTCCGCACGAAGACGACCGAGCCCAAGTCAGCCGATCTGCCGAGCGCGGCCGAACGCAGTAGTTCGGTCGCTCACCGATAGATGGCGCGCGAGGTTAGACCCCATCGGTCAGCACACGTAGTTCGGGACTTCACCAATAGATGGCGCTACCGGTATTGAAGTTTACGATAAAATTCAAATTTTCCCGCGTTCAAATTTTCCCACCAAATTCTACGCCACCATACTGCGCATGCGTGGCGACCCAAACCGAGCGCATCCGAACGAAGTCAACTCGATGTTAGAGAGAGAACCATCGATGCTAGAGAGAGAACGCGCTACGATTTTTATTTTCGAGCGTAATCACCAATAGATGGCGCTACCGGTATTGGAATTTACGATAAAATTCAAATTTTCCCGCCAGCCGTACCTTACCCGATGATGACCGAACGCCGAGCGCACCCGAACCGATAAAATTCAAATTTTTCCCGCCAACCTTAAAAAATTCAAATTTTCGCGTCAACATTCCCACGCATGCGCAAACCGATAAAATTCAAATTTTCGCATCAAATTTATTCGGATTTGAATTTCGCGCGCACCATCTTACCCGATGATGACCGAACGCCGATCGCCCGAACCGATAAAATTCAAAATTTTTCCGCCAACCTTAAAAATTTCAAATTTTCGCGTCAACCCCAGGTCCACCAACCCCAGACGTACCAACCCCACGCGCTAAAACGGCATGCCGACCGGCCGTCATATTTTAAATCAAGTTTTCGCGCTAAATTTATTCGGACTAATTTTAAAATTCTACAGAGCATGCGCGAACCTACCAAATGAAAATTTTCGCGCCATTAAGGATAAATTTCAAAGTTTAAACCGTCTTTATTGATATTACTCACAGAAATAATTGTGTTTAAAAAAGAACATGCGATAAGAATTATATTCGAATGTCATTGACGTTGGTAATTGTTGTTATAGCCATGCTATCTTTTACTTGTACGATGGCACTAGGTAATTCGACACCCTTGCATAATTTTGCGCAGTTGATACTACTTGCTGAGTTCAAGGACCGACTGTAATTTGATATGTCTTAGGTGGCGTCCTATTTTCACACCTGTGTATCGGTACATTTCCATCCCGTGTGCGTGATAAATTGTTTTTAAAGTCAATTTCCGCTTCTAGGGATTTTAATAAATCTACTCAATATTATCGGAAAATCCAAAAAACTTCAACCACTGTACAATGGCCCATACGAAATTACCTCTGTCGATGGTAACACAAATTCAGCAACTTCATTGGCTATCAAATTACATAATGCGCGACAGAACGAAAAATCTATTGAAAATTTTGGTAAGGAAATTGAAGAGCTAATGGTAAATTTGACTTAGTTATTATGTGACAAAATTTTTAAGACAATATCTGCAAAAATGTAGTAATACCGTAATTTTTAAGAAATGCCTGCAATTGCCAATTTTTTGACAAACAATTGAATATCGCAGGTAAACTAGTTACTTTACACAGGTACAACCTACACAGTTGGAAAGACGACTTCCTTAGCGTTTATAATATGGTATGATGTACAGGGCGTTCAATTTAAAAAAAAAATGTACTGACTTTCCGTTACGCCTAAATGCAACATCCTGTATAAATGAAAATAATTTTACGGTATAGAAAGTAATGAGTCAAACAACTCTTGTACAAAACACTTTTTTCTTTCTCAAACAATTTGATGACTATCAACCGCCGGGATACTAATAACTCACCCTGTATAATTATATATTTTTAAAATGTGACGTGTTGATATTTATGATTAAATTATTAATTAAATAAAATATCGGTTTGGCTTCCGTGGTAGATCTTTTTACAATAGGAATAACCAACAGAGAGTATTTACCTACAGTAAGTCCAGATGATCACAATGAGGTCAATGCACAGCAAGGCCAAGAGCAACCTAACACCAGGCGGTTTTTCGCGAATAATGCAGATGCAGTGTGTCTTAATGTTAATGGCATGAATATAGTAAAAATGAGATATGAAACGAAAGAATTGAAATTTTTAATAGATACAGGTGCTTCGATAAGCATTATTTTTTCAGATAATTTAAATAGTCGTTGTGCCATAGATAAAAACGATGCTAAAATTTATGGGATATAAGGAATTAAAAATGGTCGGTGATACAGTGTGCAAGTTTTAATTTCTCCAGAAAATGTTATTCTATATACAAAGTTTTCGATGATCTAAAAACTTCCTAACCACAGTCAGAGTTTTGGTTTTAGTAATTTTAGCAAATAGGATAGTAAAAAGCGAAGAAACAGTTAAAATTTTGTAAGAGTAATCTGTATTTGATTATATTTAAATTAAAACTGTCTTAGAGAACTTAGAAGAATTAAAATTAGAATTAGACCATTTATTACTATATACCAACACAAAATTGTTATGTGAAAATACGACGAGGTCGAGGAAATTTTAACGCTTCATCAGACAATCAGTAAAATATTCAAATAATATATTGAAATTAATAATCGACACAGGTGCTTCAATTAGTGCTCTCTTCGCATCATGTGTAAATAAATTAGAATATGTTGACACAACAAAGCGAATAGAGTTATTGGAGCATTAGCGCCTCCATTTATCCTCTTAGCGCCTCCATTTATCATCTTAGCGCCTCTAATTTAAATAGTCGTTGTGCCATAGATAAAAACGATGCTAAAATTAATGGGATATAAGGAATTAAAAAATGGTCGGTGATACAGTGTGCAAGTTTTAATTTCTCCAGAAAATGTTATTCTATATACAAAGTTTTCGATGATCTAAAAACTTCCTAACCAGTCAGAGTTTTGGTTTTAGTAATTTTAGCAAATAGGATAGTAAAAAGCGAAGAAACAGTTAAAATTTTGTAAGAGTAATCTGTATTTGATTATATTTAAATTAAAACTGTCTTAGAGAACTTAGAAGCATTAAAATTAGAATTAGACCATTTATTACTATATACGAACACAAAATTGTTATGTGAAAATACGACGAGGTCGAGGAAATTTTAACGCTTCATCAGACAATCAGTAAATTATTCAAATAATATATTGAAATTAATAATCGACACAGGTGCTTCAATTAGTGCTCTCTTCGCATCATGTGTAAATAAATTAGAATATGTTGACACAACAAAGCGAATAGAGTTATTGGAGCATTAGCGCCTCCATTTATCCTCTTAGCGCCTCCATTTATCATCTTAGCGGCTCTATTTATCCTCTTCGCGCCTCCATTTATCATCTTAGCGCCTCCATTTATTCTCTTAGCGCCTCCATTTATCATCTTAGCGCCTCTATTTATCCTCTTAGCGCCTCCATTTATCATCTTAGCGCCTCCATTTATCATCTTAGCGCCTCCATTTATCCTCTTAGCGCCTCCATTTATCATCTTAGCGCCTCCATTTATCCCCTTAGCGCCTCGATAGCGCCTCAATATAACCTCTTAGCGCCTCCATTTATCCTCTTAGCGCCTCCATTTATCATCTTAGCGCCTCCATTTATCACCTTAGCGCCTCCATTTATCCTCTTAGCGCCTCCATTTATCATCTTAGCGCCTCCATTTATCCTCTTAGCGCCTCCATTTATCATCTTAGCGCCTCCATTTATCCTCTTAGCGCCTCCATTTATCCTCTTAGCGCCTCCATTTATCCTCTTAGCGCCTCCATTTATCCGTTTAGCGCCTCTATTTATCCGTTTAGCGCCTCCATTTATCCTCTTAGCGCCTCCATTTAAAATCTTAGCGCCTCCATTTATCCTCTTAGCGCCTCCATTTATCCGTTTAGCGCCTCCATTTATACGTTTGGCGCCTCCATTTATCCTCTTAGCGCCTCCATTTAACATCTTAGCGCCTCCATTTATCCTCTTAGCGCCTCCATTTATCCGTTTAGCGCCTCCATTTATCCGTTTAGCGCCTCCATTTATCCTCTTAGCGCCTCCATTTATCATCCTAGCGCCTCCATTTATCCTCTTAGCGCCTCCATTTATCCTCTTAGCGCCTCCATTTATCCTCTTAGCGCCTCCATTTATCCTCTTAGCGCCTCCATTTATCTGTTTAGCGCCTCCATTTATCTGTTTAGCGCCTCCATTTATCCGTTTAGCGCCTCCATTTATCCTCTTAGCGCCTCCATTTATCCTCTTAGCGCCTCCATTTATCTTCTTAGCGCCTCCATTTATCATCTTAGCGCCTCCATTTATCCGTTTAGCGCCTCCATTTATCCTCTTAGCGCCTCCATTTATCCGTTTAGCGCCTCCATTTATCCTCTTAGCGCCTCCATTTATCCTCTTAGCGCCTCCATTTATCCTCTTAGCGCCTCCATTTATCCTCTTAGCGCCTCCATTTATCCTCTTAGCGCCTCCATTTATCCTCTTAGCGCCTCCATTATACAGATCTGTATACAGACCCTGTATAAATTATACAGACCATGTATGGGCGCGCCCAACCAAACCCAACTCATCCCAACCCAAAATGAGGGTCGCGGAGGGTCAAATGAGGGTCAAATGAGGGTCAATATACAGGGTCTGTATACAGGGTCTGTTGTGATTATACAGGATCTGTATACAGGGTCTGTTGTGATTATACAGGGTCTGTATACATGGTCTGTATAATTTATACAGGGTCTGTATACAGATCTGTATAATGGAGGCGCTAAGAGGTAAATGGAGGCGCTAAGAGGATAAATGGAGGCGCTTAGATGGTAAATGGAGGCGCTAAGAGGATAAATGGAGGCGCTAAGAGGATAAATGGAGGCGCTAAACGGATAAATGGAGGCGCTAAGATGATAAATGGAGGCGCTAAGAAGATAAATGGTGGCGCTAAGAGGATAAATGGAGGCGCTAAGAGGATAAATGGAGGCGCTAAACGGATAAATGGAGGCGCTAAACGGATAAATGGAGGCGCTAAGAGGATAAATGGAGGCGCTAAGAGGATAAATGGAGGCGCTAAGAGGATAAGTGGAGGCGCTAAACGGATAAATGGAGGCGCTAAGAGGATAAATGGAGGCGCTAAGAGGATAAATGGAGGCGCTAGGATGATAAATGGAGGCGCTAAGAGGATAAATGGAGGCGCTAAACGGATAAATGGAGGCGCTAAGAGGATAAATGGAGGCGCTAAGATGTTAAATGGAGGCGCTAAGAGGATAAATGGAGGCGCCAAACGTATAAATGGAGGCGCTAAACGGATAAATGGAGGCGCTAAGAGGATAAATGGAGGCGCTAAGATGATAAATGGAGGCGCTAAGAGGATAAATGGAGGCGCTAAGATGATAAATGGAGGCGCTAAGATGATAAATGGAGGCGCTAAGAGGTTATATTGAGGCGCTATGGAGGCGCTAAGATGATAATTGGAGGCGCTAAGAGGATAAATAGAGGCGCTAAGATGATAAATGGAGGCGCTAAGAGGATAAATGGAGGCGCTAATGCTCCAATAACTCTATTCGCTTTGTTGTGTCAACATATTCTAATTTATTTACACATGATGCGAAGAGAGCACTAATTGAAGCACCTGTGTCGATTATTAATTTCAATATATTATTTCAATATTTTACTGATTGTCTGATGAAGCGTTAAAATTTCCTCGACCTCGTCGTATTTTCACATAACAATTTTGTGTTGGTATATAGTAGTAAATGGTCTAATTCTAATTTTAATTCTTCTAAGTTCTCTAAGACAGTTTTACTTTAAATATAATCAAATACAGATTACTCTTACAAAATTTTAACTGTTTCTTCGCTTTTTACTATCCTATTTGCTAAAATTACTAAAACCAAAACTCTGACTGTGGTTAGGAAGTTTTTAGATCATCGAAAACTTTGTATATAGAATAACATTTTCTGGAGAAATTAAAACTTGCACACTGTATCACCGACCATTTTTTAATTCCTTATATCCCATTAATTTTAGCATCGTTTTTATCTATGGCACAACGACTATTTAAATTAGAGGCGCTAAGATGATAAATGGAGGCGCTAAGAGGATAAATGGAGGCGCTAATGCTCCAATAACTCTATTCGCTTTGTTGTAATTTATTTACACATGATGCGAAGAGAGCACTAATTGAAGCACCTGTGTCGATTATTAATTTCAATATATTATTTGAATATTTTACTGATTGTCTGATGAAGCGTTAAAATTTCCTCGACCTTGTCGTATTTTCACATAACAATTTTGTGTTGGTATATAGTAATAAATGGTCTAATTCTAATTTTAATTCTTCTAAGTTCTCTAAGACAGTTTTAATTTAAATATAATCAAATACAGATTACTCTTACAAAATTTTAGCTGTTTCTTCGCTTTTTACTATCCTATTTGCTAAAATTACTAAAACCAAAACTCTGACTGTGGTTAGGAAGTTTTTAGATCATCGAAAACTTTGTATATAGAATAACATTTTCTGGAGAAATTAAAACTTGCACACTGTATCACCGACCATTTTTTAATTCCTTATATCCCATAAATTTTAGCATCGTTTTTATCTATGGCACAACGACTATTTAAATTATCTGAAAAAATAATGCTTATCGAAGCACCTGTATCTATTAAAAATTTCAATTCTTTCGTTTCATATCTCATTTTTACTATATTCATGCCATTAACATTAAGACACACTGCATCTGCATTATTCGCGAAAAACCGCCTGGTGTTAGGTTGCTCTTGGCCTTGCTGTGCATTGACCTCATTGTGATCATCTGGACTTACTGTAGGTAAATACTCTCTGTTGGTTATTCCTATTGTAAAAAGATCTACCACGGAAGCCAAACCGATATTTTATTTAATTAATAATTTAATCATAAATATCAACACGTCACATTTTAAAAATATATAATTATACAGGGTGAGTTATTAGTATCCCGGCGGTTGATAGTCATCAAATTGTTTGAGAAAGAAAAAAATGTTTTGTACAAGAGTTGTTTGACTCATTACTTTCTATAACGTAAAATTATTTTCATTTATACAGGATGTTGCATTTAGGGGTAACGGAAAGTCAGTACATTTTTTTTTTAATGGAACGCCCTGTACATCATACCATATTATAAACGCTAAGGAAGTCGTCTTTCCAACTGTGTAGGTTGTACCTGTGTAAAGTAACTAGTTTACCTGCGATATTCAATTGTTTCTCAAAAAATTGGCAATTGCAGGCATTTCTTAAAAATTACGGTATTATTACATTTTTGCAGATATTGTCTTAAAAATTTTGTCACATAATAACTAAGTCAAATTTACCATTAGCTCTCCAATTTCCTTACCAAAATTTTCAATATATTTTTCGTTCTGTCGCGCATTATGTAATTTGATAGCCAATGAAGTTGCTGAATTTGTGTTACCATCGACAGAGGTAATTTCGTATGGGCCATTGTACAGGCCTTGTATGGCCATTGATTTTCCGATAATATTGAGTAGATTTATTAAAATCCCTAGAAGCGGAAATTGACTTTAAAAACAATTTATCACGCACACGGGATGGAAATGTACCGATACACAGGTGTGAAAATAGGACGCCACCTAAGACATATCAAATTACAGTCGGTCCTTGAACTCAGCAAGTAGTATCAACTGCGCAAAATTATGCAATTACCTAGTGCCATCGTACAAGTAAATGATAGAATGGCTATAACAACAATTACCAACGTCAATGACATTCGAATATAATTCTTATCGCATGTTCTTTTTTAAACACAATTATTTCTGTGAGTAATATCAATAAAGACGGTTTAAACTTTGAAATTTATCCTTAATGGCGCGAAAATTTTCATTTGGTAGGTTCGCGCATGCTCTGTAGAATTTTAAAATTAGTCCGAATAAATTTAGCGCGAAAACTTGATTTAAAATATGACGGCCGGTCGGCATGCCGCTTTAGCGCGTGGGGTTGGTACGTCTGGGGTTGGTGGACCTGGGGTTGACGCGAAAATTTGAAATTTTTAAGGTTGGCGGAAAAAATTTGAATTTTATCGGTTCGGGCGATCGGCGTTCGGTCATCATCGGGTAAGATGGTGCGCGCGAAATTCAAATCCGAATAAATTTGATGCGAAAATTTGAATTTTATCGGTTTGCGCATGCGTGGGAATGTTGACGCGAAAATTTGAATTTTTTAAGGTTGGCGGGAAAAATTTGAATTTTATCGGTTCGGTTTGAATTTTATCGGGTAAGATACGGCTGGCGGGAAAATTTTATCTATTGGTGATTACGCTCGAAAATAAAAATCGTAGTGCGTTCTCTCTCTAGCATCGATGGTTCTCTCTCTAACATCGAGTTGACTTCGTTCGGGTGCGCTCGGTTTGGGTCGCCACGCGTGCGCAGTATGGTGGCGTAGAATTTGGTGGGAAAATTTGAACGCGGGAAAATTTGAATTTTATCGTAAACTTCAATACCGGTAGCGCCATCTATTGGTGAAGTCCCGAACTACGTGTGCTGACCGATCGGGTCTAACCTCGCGCGCCATCTATCGGTGAGCGACCGAACTACTGCGTTCGGCCGCGCTCGGCAGATCGGCTGACTTGGGCTCGGTCGTCTTCGTGCGGAAAAGTGGAGGGGATAGCTTCCTATGTAAATGTGGTGGGTGTGGTGGAGCCAGAAGTGCCCTTATATATCTACTCATACCTACTCTACAAAACAAAATACTCAACCGGTACCTAGGTTCGGATCCTGAATTTTGTTTCAAGTTCAGTTATTAGTAACAAAATTCTTTATTTAATTTATTAGTAACAAAATTCTTTATTTAATTTTGTAGCAATAAAATTACGTATCCTAATTTTCTTTTGTGCTAAAATATAGTTATGGAAGATTTTATTCAATATTTCATGACTAAATCCAATAACAATTCCCTTTCCTTTTAACCGGACACCAAAACAATCCTCTTTTGTTTAACCGGACACCTCCCATAACAAACATGTTGAAACTGTGAGTGCCCACTTATGGGAGCTTTCACTATATACCAGGGTGTATACAAAATGAGTGTAATAATTTGGAGGGTAAGGTAACTCAAGATGTGGAACAAAAAATCTTAATAAACATTTTGACAATTTTGCGGTGGAAAATGTTTTCATACTGTGTAGTACTACTGCGAAAAGTGTCTCCCACCTATATCTGACTTAACAGCCAACTTACCCTAAAAATTTAAACAAATTGCTCAAAGTCGCCTCCAGGCAACCTTGTGTACCTTGTGTGGTTTGCATATGAACAGCGGCGTCTAATGTCCATCATAGTCTTCAAGCGACCGCAACAGTCCACATTCTCGGATTCCGACATTTTCCGTTAATGGCCATCATTACTTACTTACTCATTACTTGTGAAATTATTCATTTTGATCACACAAAATAACAAAACCCGACACGGACAACCACACGGCAAGCACGGGACTTCACACGAGTCGTATGAAGCGAGCGACCCGGTCAGCTCGCCACAGGATCTCGCGCAGTAGGTCAAGTTACCACTAGTCTTAAAACGTGAGGTGTCAAATTCTGGATTTTCAATAATTAATTACTCAAAACTGGTGCCCGATAGAGAAAGAAAGTATTTGATTTTTTACTGCAATTATTATACACCCTGAATAATATCGACTTCGAGAATGAAATAACATATTAATTAAAGTCTCTAAAACCGTTTTATTTAAAACCCGATATACAAACACCACAAAAAGCCGACAAATCCTACGCACAAACTCTACCTACTAAACAAAACAATAATATATAAAAGAATCAAATTCTATATAATATGTTTTATAATAAAATTTACATTTACACAAAGACTGGCATCAGGGGCCATGCAGGATCTCACATTGTGGCTTCAATACTAGCTCCTCAACCATTTGAATTGATATCATTTTATTACGACTTTATTTTAATCCGATAGCCATTGTTAGGGACGTGTCTTCTGGACGCATGATGCTCCGATATCCTTCATCTCAAACTGTAGAAAATAGACCAACACGAAAGCAACAACTACTATCAAACCACCAGTAATTATTTGGAGGAGCTCAGTGCGTTCCATTGACTTATGTAATTTCTCGTTAATATCCATAAGACTTGCCACATTCGGAGCCAGTTCCTTCAGCGTCATGCCTTCATTGGTATCCAATCCTCCACCAACCATAATACCATCTTCGTCGGTTTGTGCGCACCTCAGACGATGCTGAGTCACGTTCTTATTAGACACGTTCTTCCAAAGGTCAGATAGTGCTTGTGGCGACAAGTCAGCTGTTTCAACAGGCATTGTCATCAATAAGAATTTATCTCGCGAGAAGCTACGCAACTGAAAACCTTGGAGTAGTGATACGCTGACAGTTTCTGTAATTGTTTCAACAGGCATTGTCATCAATAAGAATTTATCTCGCGAGAAGCTACGCAACTGAAAACCTTGGAGTAGTGATACGCTGACAGTTTCTGTAATGCCTGGTGCTAAACAACCGACACTTGGCCTAACGCTGAACTTCTCTGGACAGGTAGTCTTCATCTTGTAAGATACAATGGTAGATGAGTCCGTGTTTTGTAGTTCAAGTTGGCTCACCATTTCGTTGCCATCCTTGGTGAACGTGATGACATTCAAAGGAGTTATTGGGAGCATCTTCGTAGTTGGCTCTTCATTATCCTTGTCTCCACCTGGTCCTAGCGAGTCTGACTTAGAGGATAAATCCTCAAAGTGAACCTTGAGTGTGCTCATAGTTGTTGTCGGTGCGTTGAGTTCAAATGTGTGGCGTCCAGGGACGTAAAACGGCTAAAATCGTATACATCTGTGTGACGTTTCCAACTTGGAGAGATCGGAGCTGATGTTTACCCCTTTTAGCAAGAGTTGTTCGGGGTAATTTTGACATGTGCTGTTTGCCGAATCCCCTTCAAAATGACTTTTATGTCCTACATGATCATAAAGTGACATTTTACATCTTCGATACGGGGTCGAAAACTGTGTGTTGGCGCCGTAGATTGCCTCTTTAGTGTGGTGAGCCGAGTCTAGGACCGGGTGAGGCATTGTCGCCTTTTTGCACTAACAACTTCTTTCAAGGGCGTGAGGTCACTCGCTACAGATCCGTACTCTATATTTCTGACATGTCGTTTGCCGTAATATATTATTTCAGTTGGATTTAGACTTTTTTAAAATGGCACCTGGTAGAGTGACCCGTTCGCAGCGATTGCATGGTGAGTGTATGGTAAACTCTGAGCAGCTGCTAAACAACAGCTACATCACAATCGTTAGTGATGATGTCGGTTCTGGCGATGCTTGCGAGCGGGATGCCTTATTGGTAACGCGGGATAAATTGGCGACGAGTGAATATCGTGTGATGGAGCTGTCAGAGGAAAACGAAGCTCTAAAGGCTAAACTCAGAGAGACTGGAATATTGTTGGGGGGCAAACAGGCCATAATTGAGGATTTGCGTGAGATCATTGCTGGACTCACGGCTGGGGATGTAAAAATTGTCAAGGACTGTGCCGCCCAGACTGACTTCGTCGGGCTGGTCGGCGCTTGTGCTCAGGTGGAATCCTGTGCTCTGGAGTCGGTTAGCGCGAGCGTGGACGGACTGCCCAATACCAACACAGGCAGAATGAGTGAGCGTCGTGGGCATGAGCATCTTCCGGGGCGAGTGCACCCAGATGTTGAGCCTAAGTGCTCTAAAGTGTATGAAAGGTCATGGTCAAGGGTGTTATTGCTGGGAGACAGCCATGTACGCGGCCTCTCCGGTATGTTGAGTGAATGCAGGCGGGCAGAAAAGTGGAAAGTCACCGGAATCAGTATGCCAAATGCTACGTTCGACGATGTAATAATGAATAGCAGAAGCTACGCAGATTTGACGTTGGACGACTGCTTGATTGTGTGTGCTGGTGCCAATGACTGCTTGCGTGGCGGAAAAGCCTCCGACTCTGCAATGTTAGAGCTTCAAAAAATATCTACCCACACAAATGTGGTGGTTGCAACTGTTCCCTATTGGCGTGGTCGTCATGTGTTGAATAAGCTTATCTATGAATTCAACAGCAACCTATACAGTTTACTCGTCATGGACATAATATATATGACAACATCAATAGGGGTCGTTTAGTGGTAACCATTTTTTGCGACTTAGCAAAGGCATTTGATTGCGTCTCTCACGATGTACTCCTAAATAAATTGAATAGGTATGGGTTTCGGGGTTTGGTTGAGAAATGGATGCGGTCTTATCTGACTGGGCGTACTCAGCTGGTGAGTTTGAAGGATCATGGCGTGGCTGTGAGATCTAGTATTGGTCGAGTTCAGAGTGGGCCACCGTAACATTGTTTGCCGACGACACCTCATTCACGTGGAGTGGGGATGAAGTAGAGAGCCTTGAACAACATATGGGAAATGACCTGGAGGAAATAAAGTCATGGTTAGACGCCAACAAGCTTACCCTAAATCTAGCAAAAACTAAATATATGCTATTCAGAAATCATTCCCATAGTTTGAGTATTCAGATTGGAGACAATCGTATCGACGGAGTTGACAGGGCTAAGTTTCTGGGAGTTGTTTTGGATGCAGAACTGGGATCGAGTCACCACATAGCTGCTTTATCCAGCAAGCTGGCCTCCGTGTGCTTTGCGGTGCGAGTTGTCAGAGGGGATGTGGGGTTTGACGCGGCAAAGGTGGTGTACCATTCCCTGTTTGAGGCTAGGCTGCGGTACTGCATTGGGGTTTGGAGGTTCGCCGGTTTGAATTTGTTCGGGGACCTATTCAAGGTTCAAAAGCGGGCTCTTCGTTTGTTGTGTAGACGACCTCAGAGATCCCATTGCCGTGAGCTCTTCAGGGACACTGGAATACTAACGGTGCACTCCTTATTCTTGCTGGAGGTTCTCACAGACACCCACAGAGGTCGGTATGGCATGAATGTGAGAGGCACTTGCCATTCTCATAATACCAGACGGCGCGGAGACCTTAACTTGCCTAGGCCAACATCGGCCCTCTGCAGGAACTCATTGTTCTACATGGCCAAGTTCTATTACAACTTGCTTCCCATGCGCATACGCAATATCACGTTAATAGGCACATTTGATGTCAACTAAAAAGAGTATTTCGGGCTGAGGCATTTTATTCACTGGACGAGTTCCTTGTATATGATTGGCAGTGATTTTAATGTTGTGAAATGTAATTGTTCATACATATATTCTCCACGCCCGTGCTTCATGTGTATATGCATGTGATTTATTGTGTTCGAACGAATTTGGTAGTTCTACTGTGATTAGCGTAAGTTCAACTATTGTTTCTGACTTTTTTTGTCTTTTGAATGTGTGATGTCAAATGCAAGAATGTACTGTCCAAGGATGGGATCTATCTATCTATCTATCTATCTATCTATCTATCTATCTATCTATCTATCTATCTATCTATCTATCTATCTATCTATCTATCTATCTATCTATCTATCTATCTATCTATCTATCTATCTATCTATCTATCTATCTATCTATCTATCTATCTATCTATCTATCTATCTATCTATCTATCTATCTATCTATCTATCTATCTATCTATCTATCTATCTATCTATCTATCTATCTATCTATCTATCTATCTATCTATCTATCTATCTATCTATCTATCTATCTATCTATCTATCTATCTATCTATCTATCTATCTATCTATCTATCTATCTATCTATCTATCTATCTATCTATCTATCTATCTATCTATCTATCTATCTATCTATCTATCTATCTATCTATCTATCTATCTATCTATCTATCTATCTATCTATCTATCTATCTATCTATCTATCTATCTATCTATCTATCTATCTATCTATCTATCTATCTATCTATCTATCTATCTATCTATCTATCTATCTATCTATCTATCTATCTATCTATCTATCTATCTATCTATCTATCTATCTATCTATCTATCTATCTATCTATCTATCTATCTATCTATCTATCTATCTATCTATCTATCTATCTATCTATCTATCTATCTATCTATCTATCTATCTATCTATCTATCTATCTATCTATCTATCTATCTATCTATCTATCTATCTATCTATCTATCTATCTATCTATCTATCTATCTATCTATCTATCTATCTATCTATCTATCTATCTATCTATCTATCTATCTATCTATCTATCTATCTATCTATCTATCTATCTATCTATCTATCTATCTATCTATCTATCTATCTATCTATCTATCTATCTATCTATCTATCTATCTATCTATCTATCTATCTATCTATCTATCTATCTATCTATCTATCTATCTATCTATCTATCTATCTATCTATCTATCTATCTATCTATCTATCTATCTATCTATCTATCTATCTATCTATCTATCTATCTATCTATCTATCTATCTATCTATCTATCTATCTATCTATCTATCTATCTATCTATCTATCTATCTATCTATCTATCTATCTATCTATCTATCTATCTATCTATCTATCTATCTATCTATCTATCTATCTATCTATCTATCTATCTATCTATCTATCTATCTATCTATCTATCTATCTATCTATCTATCTATCTATCTATCTATCTATCTATCTATCTATCTATCTATCTATCTATCTATCTATCTATCTATCTATCTATCTATCTATCTATCTATCTATCTATCTATCTATCTATCTATCTATCTATCTATCTATCTATCTATCTATCTATCTATCTATCTATCTATCTATCTATCTATCTATCTATCTATCTATCTATCTATCTATCTATCTATCTATCTATCTATCTATCTATCTATCTATCTATCTATCTATCTATCTATCTATCTATCTATCTATCTATCTATCTATCTATCTATCTATCTATCTATCTATCTATCTATCTATCTATCTATCTATCTATCTATCTATCTATCTATCTATCTATCTATCTATCTATCTATCTATCTATCTATCTATCTATCTATCTATCTATCTATCTATCTATCTATCTATCTATCTATCTATCTATCTATCTATCTATCTATCTATCTATCTATCTATCTATCTATCTATCTATCTATCTATCTATCTATCTATCTATCTATCTATCTATCTATCTATCTATCTATCTATCTATCTATCTATCTATCTATCTATCTATCTATCTATCTATCTATCTATCTATCTATCTATCTATCTATCTATCTATCTATCTATCTATCTATCTATCTATCTATCTATCTATCTATCTATCTATCTATCTATCTATCTATCTATCTATCTATCTATCTATCTATCTATCTATCTATCTATCTATCTATCTATCTATCTATCTATCTATCTATCTATCTATCTATCTATCTATCTATCTATCTATCTATCTATCTATCTATCTATCTATCTATCTATCTATCTATCTATCTATCTATCTATCTATCTATCTATCTATCTATCTATCTATCTATCTATCTATCTATCTATCTATCTATCTATCTATCTATCTATCTATCTATCTATCTATCTATCTATCTATCTATCTATCTATCTATCTATCTATCTATCTATCTATCTATCTATCTATCTATCTATCTATCTATCTATCTATCTATCTATCTATCTATCTATCTATCTATCTATCTATCTATCTATCTATCTATCTATCTATCTATCTATCTATCTATCTATCTATCTATCTATCTATCTATCTATCTATCTATCTATCTATCTATCTATCTATCTATCTATCTATCTATCTATCTATCTATCTATCTATCTATCTATCTATCTATCTATCTATCTATCTATCTATCTATCTATCTATCTATCTATCTATCTATCTATCTATCTATCTATCTATCTATCTATCTATCTATCTATCTATCTATCTATCTATCTATCTATCTATCTATCTATCTATCTATCTATCTATCTATCTATCTATCTATCTATCTATCTATCTATCTATCTATCTATCTATCTATCTATCTATCTATCTATCTATCTATCTATCTATCTATCTATCTATCTATCTATCTATCTATCTATCTATCTATCTATCTATCTATCTATCTATCTATCTATCTATCTATCTATCTATCTATCTATCTATCTATCTATCTATCTATCTATCTATCTATCTATCTATCTATCTATCTATCTATCTATCTATCTATCTATCTATCTATCTATCTATCTATCTATCTATCTATCTATCTATCTATCTATCTATCTATCTATCTATCTATCTATCTATCTATCTATCTATCTATCTATCTATCTATCTATCTATCTATCTATCTATCTATCTATCTATCTATCTATCTATCTATCTATCTATCTATCTATCTATCTATCTATCTATCTATCTATCTATCTATCTATCTATCTATCTATCTATCTATCTATCTATCTATCTATCTATCTATCTATCTATCTATCTATCTATCTATCTATCTATCTATCTATCTATCTATCTATCTATCTATCTATCTATCTATCTATCTATCTATCTATCTATCTATCTATCTATCTATCTATCTATCTATCTATCTATCTATCTATCTATCTATCTATCTATCTATCTATCTATCTATCTATCTATCTATCTATCTATCTATCTATCTATCTATCTATCTATCTATCTATCTATCTATCTATCTATCTATCTATCTATCTATCTATCTATCTATCTATCTATCTATCTATCTATCTATCTATCTATCTATCTATCTATCTATCTATCTATCTATCTATCTATCTATCTATCTATCTATCTATCTATCTATCTATCTATCTATCTATCTATCTATCTATCTATCTATCTATCTATCTATCTATCTATCTATCTATCTATCTATCTATCTATCTATCTATCTATCTATCTATCTATCTATCTATCTATCTATCTATCTATCTATCTATCTATCTATCTATCTATCTATCTATCTATCTATCTATCTATCTATCTATCTATCTATCTATCTATCTATCTATCTATCTATCTATCTATCTATCTATCTATCTATCTATCTATCTATCTATCTATCTATCTATCTATCTATCTATCTATCTATCTATCTATCTATCTATCTATCTATCTATCTATCTATCTATCTATCTATCTATCTATCTATCTATCTATCTATCTATCTATCTATCTATCTATCTATCTATCTATCTATCTATCTATCTATCTATCTATCTATCTATCTATCTATCTATCTATCTATCTATCTATCTATCTATCTATCTATCTATCTATCTATCTATCTATCTATCTATCTATCTATCTATCTATCTATCTATCTATCTATCTATCTATCTATCTATCTATCTATCTATCTATCTATCTATCTATCTATCTATCTATCTATCTATCTATCTATCTATCTATCTATCTATCTATCTATCTATCTATCTATCTATCTATCTATCTATCTATCTATCTATCTATCTATCTATCTATCTATCTATCTATCTATCTATCTATCTATCTATCTATCTATCTATCTATCTATCTATCTATCTATCTATCTATCTATCTATCTATCTATCTATCTATCTATCTATCTATCTATCTATCTATCTATCTATCTATCTATCTATCTATCTATCTATCTATCTATCTATCTATCTATCTATCTATCTATCTATCTATCTATCTATCTATCTATCTATCTATCTATCTATCTATCTATCTATCTATCTATCTATCTATCTATCTATCTATCTATCTATCTATCTATCTATCTATCTATCTATCTATCTATCTATCTATCTATCTATCTATCTATCTATCTATCTATCTATCTATCTATCTATCTATCTATCTATCTATCTATCTATCTATCTATCTATCTATCTATCTATCTATCTATCTATCTATCTATCTATCTATCTATCTATCTATCTATCTATCTATCTATCTATCTATCTATCTATCTATCTATCTATCTATCTATCTATCTATCTATCTATCTATCTATCTATCTATCTATCTATCTATCTATCTATCTATCTATCTATCTATCTATCTATCTATCTATCTATCTATCTATCTATCTATCTATCTATCTATCTATCTATCTATCTATCTATCTATCTATCTATCTATCTATCTATCTATCTATCTATCTATCTATCTATCTATCTATCTATCTATCTATCTATCTATCTATCTATCTATCTATCTATCTATCTATCTATCTATCTATCTATCTATCTATCTATCTATCTATCTATCTATCTATCTATCTATCTATCTATCTATCTATCTATCTATCTATCTATCTATCTATCTATCTATCTATCTATCTATCTATCTATCTATCTATCTATCTATCTATCTATCTATCTATCTATCTATCTATCTATCTATCTATCTATCTATCTATCTATCTATCTATCTATCTATCTATCTATCTATCTATCTATCTATCTATCTATCTATCTATCTATCTATCTATCTATCTATCTATCTATCTATCTATCTATCTATCTATCTATCTATCTATCTATCTATCTATCTATCTATCTATCTATCTATCTATCTATCTATCTATCTATCTATCTATCTATCTATCTATCTATCTATCTATCTATCTATCTATCTATCTATCTATCTATCTATCTATCTATCTATCTATCTATCTATCTATCTATCTATCTATCTATCTATCTATCTATCTATCTATCTATCTATCTATCTATCTATCTATCTATCTATCTATCTATCTATCTATCTATCTATCTATCTATCTATCTATCTATCTATCTATCTATCTATCTATCTATCTATCTATCTATCTATCTATCTATCTATCTATCTATCTATCTATCTATCTATCTATCTATCTATCTATCTATCTATCTATCTATCTATCTATCTATCTATCTATCTATCTATCTATCTATCTATCTATCTATCTATCTATCTATCTATCTATCTATCTATCTATCTATCTATCTATCTATCTATCTATCTATCTATCTATCTATCTATCTATCTATCTATCTATCTATCTATCTATCTATCTATCTATCTATCTATCTATCTATCTATCTATCTATCTATCTATCTATCTATCTATCTATCTATCTATCTATCTATCTATCTATCTATCTATCTATCTATCTATCTATCTATCTATCTATCTATCTATCTATCTATCTATCTATCTATCTATCTATCTATCTATCTATCTATCTATCTATCTATCTATCTATCTATCTATCTATCTATCTATCTATCTATCTATCTATCTATCTATCTATCTATCTATCTATCTATCTATCTATCTATCTATCTATCTATCTATCTATCTATCTATCTATCTATCTATCTATCTATCTATCTATCTATCTATCTATCTATCTATCTATCTATCTATCTATCTATCTATCTATCTATCTATCTATCTATCTATCTATCTATCTATCTATCTATCTATCTATCTATCTATCTATCTATCTATCTATCTATCTATCTATCTATCTATCTATCTATCTATCTATCTATCTATCTATCTATCTATCTATCTATCTATCTATCTATCTATCTATCTATCTATCTATCTATCTAAATATCTATCTATACCCTCGCTGGTATTAAAGGTTCTTAATGCTCGCGCGGGCATTAATTAAGTGTTGCCATATGTCAGATACATCAAATATTTACATACAAATTGGAAATTTTTAATCGTCAATGTCAATTATTAGCATTCATATTAGTCAATCTTGAGTAAGAAAACCATAGTGGCAGATAATATTTTCAATATCAAAGCATTAGCTCTTTACCCCAATAAACGATAAACTAATAGCGTTGTCGACTTATCCGCTCGATGCACGCCATAGACAACGTATACTTATAGCCCGGCAACAGTCGGCTTTGGCCGTGACCCGATTTTTCTGCGGGAGAGTGATAGAAGAGAAAAAAAGGTTGTCACGCCACTCTCAAACAGAGATGGCGCTGATGCTCAACCGCCTCAAAGAATCCTACTTTAGCTTCGTACAATTTATAGGTCCGGGAAATAAAAAGCGCGTTTTTCGAATTAACGTCTTCTCCGATATACATACTTAAAACAATATTTAAATGATACTGTCATGAGTAGACACGCAAAAACTATGGTATCTACGATGAATGACTCATTTAAATACAAGCTGGTTTTCGTATGCAGATTGGACAAGCCGACATCAATAATTAATAATTAATTAAAGGTCTTGCAGTGCAAAATGTAATTAATATGTAATTACTTCGAAAAACGCATCGTTTTATTTCACCCACATAACTATGCATTGCAAGTCCTATGCATTCAATTTATTTAGTTGATGGACGAAATAAGAAGCAATCGTTGACAATAATACATAATTATTAACAAAAATACATATATAAACATTTAGACAGTCGATTTTGGGCTAAATACCTTTCAAACACTGGTAAGGAATCGCATCATGCATTAAATTTGTCCTACAGGTTCTACCAGAATTAGGAACTTTCCACTTTGTTGAAAAGTGCAGGTCACACTCTGTAATTCTTCCTGAGGCGCACATGTCCCAGGTTTCACAAATCCGCTGGATTAAGTTGATTGAACCAAAAACCAAATAGCTGCAAGTCAAATTCAATGTTACTTGAGGCGATTTCGCGTGGCTAAACGGTTCGATTTGGTTCCGGTTGGCGGTTGGATGTGGTTGACAGAACGGTTCTAAATCGTCATCATATTTGAAACGTCAGTAATCGCTCGACGGAAAATGATCCGGTTCGATTCATAGGTTAGGTGCCCCACTTACTGTTAAATATGACAGTAATGACATACGCAGTGGTCTACCGCGCATTCCGCCAACGACAGAAGGCTGTTCCACAATGAGTCGTCCCGTTGTTGTTAGTCGTTGTCGGAAGTCGGAAGTAGTAAAAACATTACAACTGATAACAACACACAGTCCACATCCAAACGGATTGTCGCTATAATGTCGCACGAACTATGCCCCGCCCCCTTGTCAGATAATATCGTACCTTTTGATATGATGTGTTACGTATAGGTTAATAAACGGTGAGTGATACTACCACAGCAGAAGGTGTAATGTGTATAGTATGGTCGGACTTCACACGTCATTGTAGAAGGCGACATGACATCTTGAATTTTTTTAAGTTTCTATGTCCATGTTGTGCATAAAAATCAATCACAATGAATTCAAAACCCGATATAGACGACTTTTTAAGCGTCGCGACGCGTCGTGCAGGAAAGGGTAATATTATATGACAAAAGGCATAAATGTTGCTTATAAACGATTAGGAAATTCTGAAAATTATCCATTGAATTGTACTTTTTTTCTATATAATTTACTTCTACTTCATGTATCAGCCGTTTTCCGTCATCCATAGTTCATTAAACTATCGTTAATAGAAAACAGACCTCTCAAAATAGTCTTCTACCAAGAGAAATTCGAAAATTTTCGAAATTTTGAAAGTTATACTCATTACTCATACCAATCGACTCTTGATTTAAAAATCTTTCTTTTTAATAGACAATTTGTCGATTTCGTTGATTGTTAATGATTCAACATTATTTCAATATAAAAAAAATTAAGAAAATCCTCGTGATCGCTTAATTTAAAATAAGTAAAAATGTTAGCATAAGCTCCATAAACCTCGCCATTTGATGGAAAATTATGCGGTTTTGCCCACCATCTTCTGCATTGCTTTCTTTTGCGGGCCAATATATTTACGAACCAACGTTATGTATTGGCTCGCAGCTTGTAAATGTTGGATACAGATTAGTAAATCATCTTTCATCTCGTCGAGATGAATACAACAATAACACCACAAAGACTACGTTAGGTCGAGTAGTTTTGATTTCTGTCAAATACTCAAATATCAATAAAGTGCGCTCTGATTGGTTGCTCGTAACGTAGCCGCTAGTCGGGAGTCGGAAAAGATGAGAGTTGGTCAACTTGGTCCCGACAAGCGACAGTCGGCTGCCGACACCGAAAAATGTCATAAAAACGTCATCTACGCATGCGCCCGACTTCCGACACCGACTAACGACAACGGGACGACTCATTGTGGAACAGGCTTCATCTTTTCCGACTCCCGACTAGCGGCTACGTTACGAGCAACCAATCAGAGCGCACTTTATTGATATTTGAGTATTTGACAGAAATCAAAACTACTCGACCTAACGTAGTCTTTGTGGTGTTATTGTTGTATTCATCTCGACGAGATGAAAGATGATTTACTAATCTGTATGCAACATTTACAAGCTGCGAGCCAAATACATAACGTTGGTTCGTAAATATATTGGCCCGCAAAAGAAAGCAATGCAGAAGATGGTGGGCAAAACCGCATAATTTTCCATCAAATGGCGAGGTTTATGGAGCTTATGCTAACATTTTTACTTATTTTAAATTAAGCGATCACGAGGATTTTCTTAATTTTCTTTATATTGAAATAATGTTGAATCATTAACAATCAACGAAATCGACAAATTGTCTATTAAAAAGAAAGATTTTTAAATCAAGAGTCGATTGGTATGAGTAATGAGTATAACTTTCAAAATTTCGAAAATTTTCGAATTTCTCTTAGTATAAGACTATTTTGAGAGGTCTGTTTTCTATTAACGATAGTTTAATGAACTATGGATGACGGAAAACGGCTGATACATGAAGTAGAAGTAAATTATATAGAAAAAAAGTACAATTCAATGGATAATTTTCAGAATTTCCTAATCGTCTATAAGCAACATTTATGCCTTTTGTCATATAATATTACCCTTTCCTGCACGACGCGTCGCGACGCTTAAAAAGTCGTCTATATCGGGTTTTGAATTCATTGTGATTGATTTTTATGCACAACATGGACATAGAAACTTAAAAAAATTCAAGATGTCATGTCGCCTTCTACAATGACGTGTGAAGTCCGACCATACTATACACATTACACCTTCTGCTGTGGTAGTATCACTCACCGTTTATTAACCTATACGTAACACATCATATCAAAAGGTACGATATTATCTGACAAGGGGGCGGGGCATAGTTCGTGCGACATTATAGCGACAATCCGTTTGGATGTGGACTGTGTGTTGTTATCAGTTGTAATGTTTTTACTACTTCCGACTTCCGACAACGACTAACAACAACGGGACGACTCATTGTGGAACAGCCTTAAAGGCTGTGCAGTGGTATAAGCTAAACGCTTCAATAATATAATTAGATTAATTACCTCAGATTCATCATACACGTCAATTAAAATGACATTTTGTATTCGCGGCAGTTTTTCTTCTTGTTTACATCATGGCAATTAATTACTCTTCATCGTCAGAAGATGATGAAGATAACAATTTCATAAGACGGAACAGTTTCATTTTGTCGCAACCTGTCATCGTTTGTTGACAGTCCGCCATATTGTCTGGCACTGCTCCGATTCCCAAACTCAGTGCAATAAAATTGCCCTGAGGCAACTTTGGTCGTAAGTAATACTGCCGCGGGGCAAGCCAGTGCAGAAAAGGTGAAGTAAGTCGAAAACGCTATTACATTGTTTTTAAAATCCACTTTTGAAGACTAAGGTTATTCAGTTTGACAATTCAGTCTGTGATGTCACTCAACTCCGTATTGTTTGTGTTGTTACTCAACCATCACAACCATACTCACCTCCGTAGAGACGCATGTCAATTGATTACGTCAAAATATTTATTAATATTATTCAAAATGGAGGATCATAACCATTGTAGGACATAAAATTTTGTATGCACCACTGGCATTATTTGATGTTTATACCTTCAGGACTTAAAAAGCTCTGGGGCCTGTCGGCCCTCGAGATTTTTAAACGGTCACCCTCGGGCATAATTGTACATTATTTGACGAGCACATAACTAAGGATATACATAAATCGCGAGCATGAAGTTTATACGCGAGCTGCAGGCGATTGTGTAATCATGCGAGCGATTTATACCCGTTGTGTGCGAGTCGAATACGACGTTTTATCTACTACTCATAAATTCCATTTTATATCAAATATTTTAAATGTATTTGTCAATGACGGCGAGGCGAACTGTCACATAACTGTCATCAACGTAGGTTTTGACTGACTTTGACACTAGCGTTGTATAATGATGACAGTTCGTTCAAATAATGAAGTCATTATTTGAACGAACTGTCATTATTATACAACGCTAGTGTCATTATAATCATTGGCGTGTATCATGATGGGGATTAGATAGTCATAGATACGTATGCAATGAACTTATTATATGTGAGTCGTAGATAATAGTATATTATTTGACGAGCACATAACTAAGGATATGAATCGCGAGCATGAAGTTTATACGCGAGCCGTAGGCGAGCGTGTGAACATGCGAGCGATTTATATCCGTTCTGTGCGAGTCGAATAGGACGTTTTATCTACGACTCACAAATTCCATTTTATATCAAATATTTGAAATGTAGTTGTCAATGATGGTGAGGCGAACTGTCATATAACTGTCATCCACGTAGGTTTTGGCAGACTTTGACACTAGCGTTGTATAATGATGACAGTTCGTTCAAATAATGAAGTTTTTATTTGAACAAACTGTCATTATTATACAACGCCAGTATCATTATAATCATTGTCGTGTATCACGATAGGAATTATATACTCATAGATACGTATGCAATGAACTTATTATATAACTTATTATCTTCGTATGACGGAATTGCCCGACAAATACCTTTCTCCTTTATATCTCACCGTCGATTAACCAGCTTTCCTTTTATTATATTGAGTCGTAGATTAAGTCCTTTTACTCAAATGAACTGTCGCTTTATTCAAATTATCTCAACGCCTAAGTGGTTGACAGTTCATTGATAGCGTCATCACCATTGACTAATACACTTTAAATATTGGAGATGAAATGGAATTTATGAGTCGTAGATAAAACGTCGTATTCGACTCGTACATAACGGATATAAATCGCTCGCATGTTCAGATGCTCGCTTCATGTTCGCGATTTGTATCCGTAATTTTATGTGCTCGTCAAATAATATACTAATTACCGATGACTCACAAATACATTAATTAATTATTTACTTATCTTATGGGCAAATGTTCACCAATAACACTTTTGTGGCTTATGGAGATTGGTAGCTTATTGTGACAGTAGGCTGGAACATATAAGGTGGAATATATGAATAATAAGAAATATGATTTATGAGTCGGCATTCTTTGTATGATCCACCTGGCGGCTTGGATATACAAACTTTATGCTTGTTACTAAATTATATTCTCGTTAAATAATATTCTACGTATTATAAATAACGATAAAGTCATGACCATCAAATATTCAAGTATTTCATATCTCATGAATATGTTTATATTGCGCAAATGATTAACTCTAAATTTGATATTGTTTTAGGATAATAACTAACTGACTTTCATTTTACAACAGAGATATGCAAAAAGGCTAATTAGACTAAGGGTCGATCTTACAAGTGTACGTATAAGTAGTGGAATAGTTATTCCCAGTATAAATAGTGCTATTCCGCCTCCCATTGGCAAAAATATTTGTGTTGTCATAGTAATAACAACTTATACTGGTATTTATACCAATATTTAGTTATACTATGGTATAACGTGCTTTGTAAGATCGGCCCTTAATCAGTTGTAACTTAGGTTTTAAGGTTTTAAATAAAGCACAGATATACATTATGTGTAAACTATTCTATTCGTTAATGTAACGATTTCTAACAAAATGATCAGCTTAAACTTTAAGACCAGTTTGAGTTGCGATCCAAGGCAGGAAAGACTCAGTACGGGCATATCCAGATGGATTTCCACTGCCACATCCATCCCTGTGGACGAAATTAACAACACCGACGTGGGTAGCAACTCTGTTTTGGATACGGATCAATGGGCCACCAGAGTCACCCTGAAAATAGAAATAAAGGATAAAATGCCACCAGAACAACAAAATGAATGCTGAGAAGAGAAATAGGATGAAAATCATGTTCAGTGATCAGGGTTATTGAAAGGTAAAAGTAAATGTCAAGTAAATCAACTTGCAACATTTGGGAGGAAAATAATCTCCCATGATTTTATGCGCAACGACGTTGAAGATGAAAATTTCTGTGACCTCAACTCAATGGAATTGTCTTTTCTGATGTTTATTTTAACATGATTATGTTACTAATTGCTTTATTTATAAACCATCAAAGAACTCAATATCTAAATCCTCTAACGTTAACAAACAAGAAGACTCAGAACCCATCAGATACCCAAAAAATAATTCTTACGTTGCAGGTGCTGTGATGTGGGTGGCCACGAGCGCAAACTACAGAGCGGATGATGGAGGAAGTTCCATATACGGCGGCGCATTCAGCGTTGGTGATGGTGGTGAGGTCAACCCACATAAGTTGCTGACTGACACCGGAAGATTGGTCGCTGGTCCTGCCCCACCCACTGACCTTGATAGCAAGTCCAGATCCAAGGGTTTCACCACGAGATGGTAAACGGATGACTTGGATTCTGTTGGAAAGGGTGACGGCGGAATTCAATTTGATAAGAGCGACGTCATTGTTGTTGTTGGAGTTGTACTTGGCATGGATGATGACTCGGGCAGCAGACCTGCTGACGCGACCTCTTTCGGAATTTGCCAAGGTAACACCACCGACTTCCAAGTGGATGGAACGCCATCTGTATTAAGATTGGTTTGAATAAATTGTGTGATGGCACGCATTGTAATCTGGTAACGTACGATCTGACGCAATGGGCAGCGGTCAACACCCAGACGTTGCTGATCAGGGCACCACCGCAGAACGCAGTTCCGCTAACCGTTTTGGTTCTGAGGGATACCTGCCATGGGAATTGGCCAGGAACAGCGGGTCTACCATCGATGATACGGTGCTCACCTGATTAAATTTTATATGTTTTAAATTTTGAATTATATTGACCCAGTTACTATTAAAAAATAATTCCATGATATAAGCCAGTGGATATAAGATATAAGCCAGTGGATGTAGAATCACTTTAGCTGCCATACTTTTTGGCAACCTTCGTTTTTCAAATTGGACGGTATATGTTTTATTCAAAAATCTAGTAGAGCATTTTTTTCTGAATTCAATGATGTTCAAATTGTTTGGTGTTATATAAGAAACTTTTCCACAAAAACACAATTGAAAATGGTAATATTGATTCCTCTGAGGAACGTAAGTTTTGCGAATAGAAAGTGCGTATGATTTGTCGTGGATTTCTTTGTGCTGAATACGAATTTGGCATTTTTTTATGGCGGGCGAAATCAATGCCCCACACAAACTTTTGGTATATCAGCCAGAGGGTTACAAGTTACAAATTTACTTTGAGACGCTTTCCAATTTTCTTGGGTATTGGATCCAGGCGCTATAAATTCATAAAAAGTGACAAAATCAATATTTTTTACATTACGACCACAACTCTTTCGAAAACCTTACGTGATAGGAAACGTTTGACACCACAAAGAAATCAATAAACTGCGTTTTCTTTGCAGGTTGTTAGTGGAATTTTGAGTCGGACTGACATACTAAAAGTATTAGGAGTCGGAGTCGGAGTCGGTGTCATATATTTCTTACCGATTCCACAGCACCGAATCTAATTGAAAGACAAATACGCCTTTGTTATTTTGTCGGAACTTTTGTAAAATTTTTTTGATTATTCTTAATAATTACGTATTGAATTAATTCACATTAATAAAATAAAAAGCTGGTAAAAGATGAAGATCAGCTCAAAGTTGAGAGATGACCTAAAACATTATACATAATCCGTCTTAGACACGTTCATTTAGAAAAAAATAGATATAATTAAGTTCATATCGACAAAAAAACTGAATATAGAAATTATACGGAAATTGCAAGACTGTGTATTACAAGCTGTATTGCTCTTATGTTTTGGGATAATAAAGACAATTTATTATTATGTTCCAACACTGCTCAACAGAATACTGATGAACTATTATAGTAGTTGTAAATATAATAAGTGGCAAAGTAGAATAGAAGATGCAAGGTATGAAGGAGAATAATTATTAAGAATTCCATGGATTTGTTATTATTATACTTACCAGCGGTTTGATCATAGTAGTCTTGGAGAGTAATGGCACTGTCACCTTCCGCAGCGAAGATGACATCGTCATGGGCGAGTGCAACAGCCACACAGATAGCTAAAACTGTGAATACTTTCATGTTGAGTGGTAACTGTTAAAGATCGCACGCCGGGTAGCTTTTATACTGAATTGGTGTTGCTCTTATCTGATATTATTGTAGAATAATGTCTTACCGACTTTTATTTTATAACAGACGATATTGCGAAAAGTCTAGTTAGACAAATAGACAAATAATAGTAGTAATAGCTTTAAGTTTTAAAGAGGTTTTAAATAATGCACAGATTTAAGTTATTTGTAAACTATTCTATTTGTGAACGTAACAATTTCAAACAAAACGATCAACTTAAACGTTAAGACCGGTTTGAGCTGCGATCCAAGGAAGGAAAGATTCAGTGCGGGCATATCCAGATGGATTTCCACTGGCACATCCAGCCACGTGAACGAAACTGACGACACCGACGTGGGTAGCAACTCCGTTTTGGATGCGGATCAATGGGCCTCCAGAGTCACCCTGAAAATAGAAACAAACCAAAATTACCATCAGAACAACGAAATGAATAGGAAGTTCAAGATAAAACTAATTCCGTCAATATCAGGTTGAATGGAATGAGAATGAAAATCAGTGATAAGGCTCATTGTGAAAGTAAAATGTAAATGTACGGTAGGGGTGCGATTTTTTCCGCTCAGTTCCTAGGCCACAATTGGCCCTGTGAGCTTTCCTCTCACTACTATACAGTCATATCGACAACCAAAGATGTTCAACTGGTTGCCGGGCCCCACGGTTTTTCGTCTCTTCCAGAAGACGGCGGACGAATTTTCGGCTGAACCTGGGTGTGAACCCCGTACCTCCTAATCAGTAGGCCAACACTCTACCACTAGAGCCATTCGCCCCGCAAGTAAATATCAAGTAAGCAAACTTGTCACATTTGGGAGGAAGAAAATCCTTCATTAATTCACGAGCAATCATTGCCAGCGCTAAAGAGGAGTCATTGGACCATCTTCTTGTAAAATAACAAAATGTTCTGGATGGATGGACTCTTAGATTTTATGTGACTATAGACAACTCTTCAATACAAAAACCATCAATGAATTTAATGCCTAAATCTTCTGGAGGTAACAAATCATACACCCTAATGCTGTCAGAACCAACCAGAAACCAAAAGTGAGACTTACGTTGCAGGTGCTGTGGTGTGGGTTGCCACGAGCGCAGACTACAGAGTTGATGATGGTGGAAGTTCCGTATACGGCGGCGCACTGAGCGTTGGTGATGGTGGTGAGGTCAACCCACATAAGTTGCTGACTGACACCGGCAGATTGGTCGCTAGTCCTTCCCCATCCACTGACCCTGGCAACAAGGCCGGATCCAAGGATTTCGCCACGCGATGGTAGACGGATGACTTGGATCCTGGCGGTGAAGGTGACGGCGGTGTTCATCCTGATCAGAGCGACGTCATTGTTCAAGTTGTTGGAGTTGTAGTTGGCGTGGATGATGACTTGGGCAGCAGTCCTGCTGACGCGACCGGTTTCGGAACTGGCCAAGGTAACACCACCGACTTCCAAGGATACGGAATTCCATCTATATTAACAATGGTTGAATGAGTTTTGTATAGGAAGAGTTAATAATCGGGTAACGTACGAGGTGACGCAGTGAGCAGCGGTCAAAACCCAGACGTTGCTGATGAGGGCACCACCGCAAAAGCTAGTTCCACCTGACCTGGTTGTCCTGACGGCTACCATCCATGGGAATTGGCCAGCAACAGCGGGGCTACCAGCGATAATACGGTCCATATCTGATTGAAATAATAATAATAATAATAATAATAATACGTTTATTGTTCTGCATCATTTTACAAACATTTATACATGCTCTTAACAAAGAAAAAAAAAATAAACAATAATGAGAACAATCATACGGCATAGTTTAACCCATGGTTACTCTTACACTATACCGCAATGAAAATAAAACGAGACAAAATATGCGATAAACGAGAAAGACAACCAAATGAACAAAATATACAATTCTATTGCTGTATCACGCGTATTTACACATATGGCGAGCCCAAAACACTTGTCTAATGCAACGATCCGTCAGACCCACGAACACTGCTCCCGGAACAAACAATTACGATACGCGCTCTTAAAAGAATTCACGGACGCGCACTCCCCTAGTCCAGCACTAATAATCCCATTATATGTTTTATAGATTTGATATGAGAATCCCTTTTTGAATAATTCAGTGCGGTGCATAGGAGGAGTCAATAAACCCTTGAACCTGACATTCAGGGTGTGCACGTCCGATCTGAAACTTATACGATCATAGAGGTACGGTGGCTTTCCGGTGACAACAATTGCATAAAATGAGCAAGCCGAGTGCAAAAGCCTGCGACTGCTCATATTGAGCCAACTAATTTCGCTAAGTTTATGGCTGATATGATCCCGGCGTCTCATTCCATATATGGTACGCAAGCAGGAATTCTGCACCTTCTGGATTTTATACTTAAGGCGAGCACTAATAAATGGCGAGTATAACACGTCCGCATAATTAAAACAGGACAGGACCAACGTGTCGCATAGCATGCGTTTTGCTTTGGGATTCAAGTACGTTCTGTTGTTGTAAATGAGTCTTAGGCTACTATAGGCTCGTTGTGCGCATTTATTAATATAATCGTTAAATTTTAAATTTTCGTCTATAATTACGCCTAAATTTTTAACAGATTCTTTTATAGCCAGTTTTTCACCATCAACAAACAGATCAACATGTTCACGTATCCTGTCCCTTGTCCTTCCTGGTCCGAATAAAATAACTTCCGTTTTTCGCGGGTTAATTACCAAATTGTGACGCCTAGAGATTCCAACTAGTGCCTCCAAATCAGCGTTAATCTGCGTGCATGCCATCTCTACCTCGTTGGGGGGGAAAGATAAGTAAAGCTGAGTATCGTCCGCGTAAAAATGACTCTTACAAAAGCGAATCTGGCTCTCAAAACTACTTGTATACATTGTATACATGAGGGGAGAAATGACCGAACCCTGTGGGCAACCGCATACAGTGGCAAGTAAATCCGATTGCCTGCCATTTATCTCAACCAACTGGCGTCTGTCGGAAACATAATCCATAAGAAGACGTGATGCCAGATCACCGATTCCCATGTATCTCAATATAGAAGCAAATACGTCATGGTGCATTCTATCAAAAGCCTTACTGTAATCGAGTAAACAAAGTGCAGTAATATTACCCCTATCAGTTTCTCTCACGATGTCATCAACAATATTCAAAAGTGCCGCCGTACAGCTATACCCCGATCGAAATCCCGACTGAGTGTCCGGTAACAAATTATTCTTTTCAACAAACTCGTACAGCTGTGACCAAAGTAGTTTTTCTGCAATCTTTGATAGTACAGGGAGCACGCTTATAGGTCTTAAATCGGAAAAATTCTCAGGAGTCCGAATCTTTGGCAGAGGCTTCACAATTGCATGCTTCCACAGTATAGGAAATCTACCAGTGGAAATGGATGAATTGATAATATGCCGAATGTATGGAATAATATGTGGTGTGCACAGTTTAATTATTTTGACATTCAAACGATCATAGCCGGTAGCATTGCTTTTAATAGACAAAACTGCCTTTTCCACCTCAAAGTCGCTCACGTCCCGAAAGAAAAACTCTGTGTTAATCAGTCTATTATTATTATAGAATGTGTATAACTCGCGATCGAACACAAACCCCGCTAAGCCCGGCACAGAATTTATAAAATATTGGTTGATTTCATCTGGCCTACACAGATTCTCTGGTATAGTTGCAATAGAGGATCCACACGCACCCACCCTACGCCAGGCCGCCCAAGCATCCCTACCCCCACCCACCGTTTGTGTGACCAAATATGCCCTACGTTCTCGGTCAATTGCGCTTTTAACATAATTTCTTAAATCCTTATAATACTCCCAGCTCCCATTGGTACGTCTAGCTTTGAAACGTTTATATGCATTGTCCCTCAAACGCTGCATTTCCCTGACGGTGCTCGTTATCCAAGGTGCTGGCGATCTCGTAAACGTACAGTTCCGAAGGGGAGCATGCTTATCAATCATGTACAAAATGCCATTAGTGAGAAACTCAGCTTTATCGTTGACGTTATGCAAATCAAAAATACTATAAAATGGCACGGAATACAAATCTGCCACAAATGACGCGTGGCAAAAATTCTTAAAACTTCTCACTGTTTTACACACCGATCCCCTAGCTATACCCCGAACCCTGAACCTACAAAACACCAAATCATGATCGGAAATGTGTCCCGCACAGACCGTACCACAACTCTTAACCCTGACTGAATTGGAAACACATAGCAAGTCAATAAGAGTCGATGTATTTAAAGTAACTCTAGTTGGCTCTTTAATTAGCTGTATTAAACCAAATGTATCTAAGACACCCGACAGCGCAATCACCTGTGCATCATTTATGCATAGCATATCTATGTTGAAATCACCAAGAACCAATAAGTGATCCACAGTAGGCGCGATATCAGAGACCGTCGATTCAAACTCATCAGTAAATGTTTCATAGTTAAAGTGTGGCGGCCTATACAAAACGCCAATTGCATAACTAACTCCATGAAGCTTTAATGACAGCCAAAGCTGCTCTACAACATCAGACGTTTCCAACACAGAACATGAAACACTACCGCGCACAAGGAATGCGACGCCACCGCCTCTACCCTCCCTATCCCTACGATACAACCTATAGTCACCAAACAACAATGAATCCGAATTTATCCTTCCGGAAAGCCACGTCTCCGTCAATGCGATGATATCGTAATTGTTCCCTTCTACCAAATCCTTGAAGTGCTCGTAAGTCGACATCAGCGATCTCGTGTTCAAATGGGCCAGAGAAAATAAATCCCCGGACATTATACGGGTCAACCTAATGTGCAGAGATATAAATTAGAAAAAAATAAATAAAATATTCAAGAAAACCGAAAGGTATAAAAGCAATTATTAATGTATAAACGGAGCAACAACCACCGTCAGTTGCTTGGCGCTCCCGTTCCAACAAAATAAAACAGAAAAAAAAAGCAAAATCAGTGGTATGTATGATAAATTGAAATGTGTAAGCTACTATCCGAATTACTCAAAATAAACGCTAAATAAAGAACGCAAATAACGGTATCAGTAAACAAACTAGTAATTCATTATTATTAAATTAAATTGAACTTATCTCTATTGTTGTTCAGACTCCATCCTCGCTAAATCTGCCACAGTCTCTAATCGGTGTCTATAATCATCCCTCTTAATGTATATGACGCCATCCCTGGTCCAGGTGTTGGACAGTCCATACCTCTCTTTGGCCTTCTTTAGCAGCCCGTATCGTGTAGCAGTGAGGTCTTCCGTGATAACTGTTTTTGTTCCTTTGAGCCTAGACTTAGCGCTCATCACCATTTGTTTGAACTTATAATTGGAGAATTTTACAATAATTGCCCTAGGCCTTCCTCCAGGCTTCCCAACTCGGTGGCACCGATCAATGTTTTCACTAGAAATATTCTTGACATTCAGCTTCTCTTGAAATACCCTCACAACAATATCTTCCACGTTTTCTTTGGCAGATTCTGCGATGCCGAACATACGAATGTTTGGTCGCCTAGTGTATTGTTCCAGTTTGTCGATCTTACTGTCTAACATGGAACATTTTTCGTCAATTAATTTAACTTGTTCTTCATACTTGGCGCACAAATCGTTCAGCCGAACCTCAAAACGAAGAACAACTTTTTCCATCAGTTTGTCCACGAGGTCGCCGTCCGACCACATTTCAGTAATACATTCCTTGAATATAGACTTAATGTCCTCGGATTGGGCTTTCGTGATTATCGGCATGATCACCAGGTTAGCAGCTACCACTTCCACGTATAATTTAAACTAATACTCGCTTAATTACCACCGAAATTCACTAAAATTGCGGGAGCTCCAAAATCGTGTCTTACTCTCGTACGCACATGCGTATTTATTGTAAAATGCATTTTTTAATATTCTGAATACGTAGATTCTGGACTTTTTTACTGAATTAGTTTACGACCAGTTTTGAAACTATACCGTAATTTGGTGAACAAATCATAGATGGACTATAGAAAAGTAAAAATAGAACACAAGAAATGAAAATACCTACCAGCGGTTTGTTCATAGTACTCTTGGAGAGGGATGGCACTGCTACCTTCGGCAACGAAGATGACGTCGCCATGGGCGAGTGCAACAGCCACACAGGCAGCAAGAACTACGAATACTTTCATGTTGAAGAGTAACTGGCAAAAATTGTACGCCTAGTAGCTTTTATACTCAGTTGGTGTTGCTATTTTTGGAGATAATCTTGAAAGACCATAAGGACTTGTATTTGATATTGTTTGAGATGAATATCTTTACCATTGAGAATCTTATCGGTTTCTAGCGTTAAAGTATTGTTTTAGATTATCATATTTCCTCATCTTTGCTTGATTGCGCACTTTCTTCATCTAGCTATGAGTCTACTTATATTGTATTCAGATGTTCGAATTTCAATTATTTTTCTGTAACATGCCAGAGAGTCTAAGCTATTTGCAGAGATCACCCCTTATGTACACTTTGAAAAAGAATTTGCGAACACATTCGGGTCTATATTGTCTAAAGAGTGAGTACTGTTTTTGTAACACAAAGAGGGAAAAAATTGACATAAATTATGTAAACGGTAAAATGACGAAAAGACCTAGGAGGTAAGTCAAAAACAAGCGTAACCCGTGAAAAGGCGATAACAGCAAAAGGGATGAAAAGCACTAATGGGATGTAAACGACAAAATGAAGTACGAAAGATACAGAAAGGCAAAGACTGAAATACATGCAAATTACAAAAATGGAAGAGGGACGTAAAGGATGCAATATTCAGCATTAATGAAAAGACCAAAAACGACAAAAAAAATAAAACGGCGAACGACGACAAAAATATGAAATATGGAATGGTCACAATGAATAAAAGAGACGTAGAGGACGAACTTGCCGTAAAGGACAAAATGTACAAAAGCTATTAATAATAGACTAAAATTATATAAAAATGACGTAGGTAAAGGACGAAAAAGACAATGCGAAGATAATTATTAGATAACAATTACAAACAAGGGGCAACTGATAAATCTACGTAAATGATGAAAAGGGTAAAGCGGGTGTGAAGGGCTAACGAACCAATATGGATAAAAGTCCAAAAATATCAAAAAGGACCTAAACCACCAAAAGGACAAAATTGAAGAAGATTACTAATACTTAGTGCAAAAAACAACGGAGGACCTAAATGACTACCAGACGAAACGGGTCAAACGGACGTCAATAATAAAAACGTAGATAATTATAAGTAGGGAAAAGTTAAAAAAAAAAAAGAAAATTTGAAAGGAACAACTGGATGATATAACGACACAAAATTCAAAAACAAAACAATACGAATACAATGAAACACTCTAGTACTACCAACCATTGTTATCTGGTAGCTGGACTATAGTAAGTATAAATGTGCCATTAAATGATATGCAGTTGTTCTTCACAGTACAGTGCTTGGTTACCTTCGACTGCGACAACACGTGCTTCGCTTCGCTCCGTACTGTACATGGTGAGATAATCCTCCAACTACCCTACGTTCTCCACGATTATTGAAGCCTATTGCTTGCGTTGCGTAGGCAGCGCAAGTAATTAGCGGATATACTAACGTTCGATCGACGATCCGCCTATTAGCGTGATTGAACTCGTGCGACTGTGTTGTGACCGTTCAGTCTCACGGCTGACCGTTGCACGCCGTACGGGCGGTTTGGGCATCGCGACGGTGATCGCCGAACGACATTCTCCATGAAGCGACCAGAGCCTTCGCTACGCTGGGCCCAGCCAAGATGATGGACTACATCAACATGCTGCGCGCCATCTACTTCGAACTTACCAAAGAGTCCGACTATTCCTTTGACGACCAGCTCTCTGACTCCGAGAACTCGATAACCTCCGTCACCACCTCCAAGTCGAAAACTACCAAGAAGAGGAAAGTCCTCCCTACAAACACCGCTTCCAAACTACCCGCTTCATCAGCCAAAACATCCGGCAAGCACCAACCTCCTACCCAGCATCCCGCACCAACTCCACCGGTAGCCGGAACATCATCGGCTGCCGCTTCCCAAACTCAAGCCCCGCCCACTATTCCGAAACCCCCGAAGTCTACCACTCTGGCCCCGCCAATCGTTCTTCGAGAGAAGAACCAATGGATGCAACTCCGAAGGAAACTACAGGATGCCGGTATCCAAACGAAAGCCGTTACCAACACCCAGGCAGGGATCCGGTTCCAGCCAGCTACCTTGAAAGACCACGCATCCATAGTGGACAAGTTCAACTCCGAAGCCACGCCCTTCCACATGTTCTCATCTCCCGAGAACCGGGAGTTGAACATCGTGCTCAGGAAGTTGCCGCTGGAGATTCCGATCGAAGATATCGCGACCGAACTTAAGGAGCTAGGCTTCACACCATCCCAAGTTCTTAGGATGAAAAACCCAGCGACCAGAAACGTCATGCCGCTGGTACTAGTCTCAGTACCAAGAACCCAACAGCGGCTGTACAATATCACTACCATCTGCGGCATCCTGATTGAGACGGAGGCTTTAAAGAAGTCTCCATCAATAAGCCAGTGTCACAGATGCCCGCTTTTCGGTCATGGTTCGACTTACTGCCAGGCCCCACCCTGGTGCAATCGATGCGCCGAAGACCACCTAACCACGGACTGCAAAGCCCCCGACGACGCGCCCAATAAGTGTCGGAACTGCGGCGGTCCTCATCGCGCTAGCTATCGTGGCTGCTCCCGCTGTCCGAAGCGGACGCTTGCTTTACCACAACCGTCTGCACCACGAGCCACCGTCGCCCCAAAAGCGCACCCTAGCGCTGGTAACAGTGCCACGGCATCAGTATCTTTTGCCAATGCAGTCATTAGCTCCGCCCCTACTCAGCAAGCCACGCCCTCATATATCCCTGACTCCGTTAAACAGGAACTACTCCTGGTTCTAAAACAACTGCAAACTCAACTCATGGTCATAGCTACCGAATTCCAAAATGTCTGTACCAAACACAACCTTAACGTCTAATCCCTTCCACTCTCGAAACACTCTCTCTCCTACTGTATTTTCTCCGTTTTAAATAAAAAACCCGTCAAGTCCTTCCACCTCAATCCTTCTCCATACTTTTGGAGTTCCTTCCCAGCTACCGGGGTCCAAAGGTGAGAACCTAACCCCTAATCACGAAACTCATCATGTACCAAGTGCAGTTGTTCTTACAACACCGAAACCGAACAGTAGAATTGGTAACGATGAAACGTTAACAGTTTCTGAGATCCGATTACTAACGGTTTCCTAATGGTATCCTTTAAACTCACAGGTCCGATATAAACATGATTTTATAATTTTTCCACTACGCCTCACCAATTGCCATTTTTTCCTGTGGATTTCTGATGAAAAAATATAAAATAAACAGACATATGTTATTGGTCAAATCTATTGGTTAAAGTAATAATTTCAAACATAAGGAACAACTTAAACGTTAAGACCAGTTTGAGCTGCGATCCATGGAAGGAAAGATTCAGTGCGGGCGTATCCAGATGGATTTCCACTGGCACATCCAGCCACGTGAACGAAACTGACGACACCGACGTGGGTAGCAACTCCGTTTTGGATGCGGACCAATGGGCCTCCAGAGTCACCCTGAAAATAGAATAAACGAAAATTACCATCAGAACAACGAAATAATAGGAAGTTCAAGATAAAACTAATTCCGACAATATCAGGGTTGAATGGAATGAGAATGAAAATCATGTTCAGTGATAAGGCTTATTGTAAAAGTAAATATCAAGTAAGCAAACTTGTCACATTTGGGAGGAAGAAAATCCTTCATTAATTCACGATTAATCATTGCCTGCGGTAAAGAGGAGTCATTTGACCATTTTCTTTTAAAATATCAAAAAGTGCTGGATGGATGGACTCTTAGATTTTATGTGACACTATAGAAAACTCTTCAATACAAAAACAATCTATGAATTTAACGCCTAAATCTTCTGGAGGTAACAAATCGTACACCCTAATGCTGATAGAACCTACCAGAAACCAAAATGTGAGACTTACGTTGCAGGTGCTGTGGTGTGGGTTGCCACGAGCGCAGACTACAGAGTTGGCGACGACGGAACTTCCGTATACGGCGGCGCATTGAGCGTTGGTGATGGTGGTGAGGTCAACCCACATAAGTTGCTGACTGACACCGGCAGATTGGTCACTGGTCCTTCCCCATCCACTGACCCTGACAACAAGGCCGGATCCAATGGTTTCGCCACGGGATGGTAGACGGACGACTTGGATCCTGTTGGTGAAGGTGACGGCGGAGCTCATCCTGATGAGAGCTACGTCATTGTTCAAGTTGTTGGCGTTGTAGTTGGCGTGGATGATGACTTGGGCAGCAGTCCTGCTGACGCGACCGGTTTCGGAACTGGCCAAGGTAACACCACCTACTTCCAAGGATACGGAATTCCATCTATATTAAGAAGGGTTGAATGAGTTTTGTATAGGAAGAGTTAATAATCGGGTAACGTACGAGGTGACGCAGTGAGCAGCAGTCAAAACCCAGACGTTGCTGATGAGGGAACCACCGCAAAAGCTAGTTCCACCTGACCTGGTAGTCCTGACGGCTACCATCCATGGGAATTGGCCAGCAACAGCGGGGCTACCAGCGATGATACGGCCCATATCTGATTGAAATACATTTTTGAGTATTGTGCGTACGTAGATTCTGAACATTTTTACTGAATTAGTTTACGACCAGTTTTCAAATTATACCGTAATTTGGTCATAGATCGACTATAGAAAAGTAAACATAGAAAACAATAAAAAATGAAGATACTTACCAGCGTTTTGTTCATAGTACTCTTGGAGAGGGATGGCACTGTTACCTTCGGCAACGAAGACGACGTCGCCATGGGCGAGTGCAACAGCAACACAGGCAGCAAGAACTACGAATACTTTCATGTTGAATCGTAACTAGTCAAAAACGGTGGGTCCAGTGCCTTTTATACTCTACTTATGTTGCTATTTTTGTGGATAATCTTGATAGGACCTAAGGCCTTGTGCTTGATCTAAATCAAGACTTATCTTGACCATTGATTATAAAGTTAAGTGGCGTCAACGTGTTGTATTAATTATATTGATCAACTTGTAATTCTCTCAATGCTATGCGTCATTATCTTCTTCCTATGAGGCGAATTAATCTGTATATTTTGGAAATGTGGTGAGTACCGTAATTATCTAGGTTCTTTATTGAGATTCTAAATACAATATTGTTATATAATATGAGGTGTCTTCTTACATCAACGAAAATTTCAAGGTTTCATTACACCATCGATTAGAAATTTGGGTACCATGTCTGACCAATTGCTTTATTTCGTTTGACCCACCGCTTTTATGTTAACCCTTCAACATAAAAAATTTGGTATTTTCCATTATCTGACCATGTCTGGCCATTCCTTCGTTCTTTGGCTAACTGATTCGTTTTCAAAATATTGACATCCAAAGTCGCCCCAAAGTGTACTCTAATTTTAACAAATTCAGAATCATTCTATTTAAATTAATTATTTATTTAGTATCAAATTTGATAATAAAAAACTTTCTAATACCCAAATAATACTTCTTTCTATTACACAAGATCAAATTCAATTTGGGGACCACTAGGCGACCGCACCATGCGTCCAGTGGTAATCCGCCACTGGGTAATTCAAGCACGTTACCGAAGAAATCTTAAAAATTGGCTACTATTGTGTACGTATTACGTGTTCCATAACTAGCTAATTAATAATACGAGAAAAATCAACGGTTCGTTCAGGTGAATAAACAATAATAAATTTACAAAACAAAATAGAACCAAACAATATTGAAGATATTAAAATATATCCAATATATGCAAATATATTTATTATCAAAATACATAATATATTAATTCAAGGGAAAATGGTTATTACGTAAACTCGTCAGTAATGAAGAATCAACTAAAGAAGCTAATGATAATAATTAATCCAGGTGAGGATATTTTTTTGAAAAAATACCTCCGCCTGGATTTTAACCAGGAACCCTCCAATTTCCGGTTGAGAGTTCTCCCAGATGACCTACAGAGGCTCAAATCCAGGTGGAGGTGCTTTTTCCAAATTTTGTCCTCACCTGGATTTTTTATTCAAAGCGAATTATCATTCGTCTCTTTAGTCGATAATATATTAAATTTAATTTCCGACCTAATATTTGCTGACCCGTCCGTTGACCAACAGGCAATTCAAAATCGCACGTCCCCTAAGCGGCGCCCGTGGCGCCCAAAGCGGCACCCAAAGTTTCGAAATCAAAAATCACCAGATGTGGATGGCGCTACTATAAACATGTGTGTTTTTATTTCGTATTTATACATTTGACGTATCGTATAACCTAAAGAAATAAATGCTGCTTTCTATTTGTTCAAATGTTCAAACTGGACGGTGTTTGAGTTTTCTAGTCGATGATATAGTACTTTCACAGTCGTCGCTATTGTAAACATGTTGGCCAACTCAGTACAAACACGCACTACAATACTCCAGAGTGCAAATCAATCGAAGTTCAGAAGAAAATAACTTGTGCTCTTATAGCTATCATTTAATTATATTTTATAATGTATTACAGCAGATAATAATCACACGGAACTGCCATAAGAAAGCATTTCTGTATTTGTAGTCCACACCAAAATTTGCATAAATAATTTTCTTACATATTGAAATTTCTTTCCGATGGTAGTTGTATAAGGACCTTTAGAATAGAGTGGTAGCGAGCATTTCACGATTGCAGATTGGCGCAATAACTATGACGTGGGTTATTTTCGCGTTTTGGGGGTCGGAGATGGGAGCGTTAATTATCTTTTTATCTACGACTCTCATATATTAATAGTATTATTATTGACGTGCACATAACTGATATCAATGCCATACCAATTGTATGTGCTCATAGGGCACCCCAAAGAAATACGTAAGTTAGCCATGGTGTGTCCGTCATCTTTAAAATTATATCAAATTCAGGATATTATTGAATTTCTCGTTGTAAAGTGCGAAATTACAGTGTTTCTATTACAAATGTCTAGCTCCATTAGATTCTGAGTAAACAATTAAGCTACACAATAACTGAAGGATTAACGTCATTAGCTCATTAACGTTAATGTTGTACGATTGATGTAGACGTTGAAATGTCAATCAGATACATAGATGTAATCGAAATTGTACTCCACCGCTTGACAGTTCGATAACAATATTGATGCGCACTCTAATTTTCAATTTTCATTGTTCTAATCAAAATGTATTGCTATAGTTCTAAAATTACCTTCGATATGTTTATATGATAATCATTTAAATTGAGTAATTGAGTAGGTTTGAATTATAATTTTCCTGATAATATATCTATTTATAAATAATCCATTATTTATTTATCGTATTTATTATCACCACGAGATTGATATTATAATTTACCTATTAAACAAAACATGCGACGAATAAAAATTGACTCCAAAAGATTTGTCTAAATGATTGGGCATACGGCATACTGTAGGAAATTGATATCGCTTAATCCAAGCGTATTTGGAAAAAATAATTTGTAGATCGTTTAATATTTTCAAAATATAGTGTCTTTGGTCAATATCTATTGTTGTGTCATCCGAAAAAAAGGTCTGCAACGCAACAATCTTTATAGTGACTGACAGTCAGGCAGCGCTAAAAGCGTTAATATGTGTGCGGAACAACGGAGTACTCAATAATCTGAGTGAGACAAATACACTAAAAATTGTATGGGCACAAGCACACTACGGTATAAGTGCCAGACTATGAGAGGGCCGGCCAACTTTCTAAAGCAGGGACCCTGATACCTCTCATTGGACCCGAATCGCATGTTGGCCTATCCATGGACACAGGCACGGTCAAATCAAACCCTCGGACAAACCCATTCAAATTTTCCTTGGGAAAGATTCAGCCAAACTGGTAGAGGAAGTGAGCCGTTGTTCGGACATACACTTAAGTGTTGATCAGGCTGTAGAACACGAGAGCCTGGTAAAAGAAACTCTTGCCTGATGGAGGTTTTGGCTGCATAGAGGACAACGGCGGTTTTATTGTAAGGGTCCTACACACACTGCAAAGTAGCAAGTCAAGTAGTTACTTACCATGTGTGACTATTGCAATTTAATCATGTTGCCAAGTAAAACGATCAAGTCAAGTAAATAGAAAATATTCTCTTTTGTTATGGGCCAGTAGCGTCTCCCCACTCCTTAGCTCTTGACAACTTAAGGAAGGGATTCCGGTTGTTTACACTAAAATTTCGCATTCTTTGGATTTTTTATTGATCACACTATGCGATCAGTGATTCCTAATTTGGTACACTTATTTACTAACATTTTGGGAAGTTCCCGAGAAAAAAGTAATAACTTTTATGAAAAACTACGCCCGGAAACCCCACTCGACCATGACGCTGCGCGGAGATTCGCGGACTCTGGTTGGCGTGCTTTCTCCAAGGTGGTCTAAAATAAAAATATTGAATGCCGTTGTACTGTCTACACAAGTTATAATTGAGGAAACGATGACTTGTCAAACTCAAATTATCGCTTTTGTTCGCAAAATTTACAGTTTTTTGGTATTACATGAAAAATACATAACGCATTGTGTTTCTGGTTCATCAAGCAATAAATCAATGTTTGTTGAATATGCAGTAAAAACTACAACTTGATCAGTCCATTACTTTTTGAAATATCATGCGAACCAGTCGGGAAAAAAATTATTTGAGAAAAACACGTTTAAAGTTTCAAGACCAGTTTACAGACTACTTATAGCATTTGGCTGCTAATCTGCTATAACAGGGTCATACCGTATGCCTTCCTGTGTTTTGTGGAATTTGATTTGAGAAATTTGCTCGTTTCTACGCTAAGAAAGTACAGCGTGGTTTGTAATTTTTTGCTGGTATATCTTCTCGTGTAAGAGTGTCTGTCGTTGAATTCTAGTCAAACTCAGTCAAAGTAGTAAATTAATTTTGTTGATTTAAATTCTTCTGTTATGCCTCTCTGCTAAATTAATTGGGTTATGTTAGACTTAATTATTTATTTCTTCGTGTAAATGCGAAATATTTTTATTTAATTTGTATATATACATAGAATAAAAGTTGTGTTCTTTAGTACTTTAATATCGCTCAGACCTCGTAATTAAAAGATGTTACTGAAAGCCTTTCGCTTCAAAGGTTGTTCAGCTTTATCTGACAAAGTTCCAGAGTCATTTAGGTACTGGTGCGGTTAATTAAATTAGAACTAATGGGGCCCTCTATCACATTGGTGCCTACTACCACACGATGAGCAAAGCCGATATTAGACTGTAGACGCGAGTGGTAACAGAACACTGTCAAGTCAAATCTGGGCACAGGTAATCAGAAAGTTAATTGTATAAAGTGAATCATAAACCGAACATACAAACCCGCACCAGCATGGTGCCAGTGCAACCAGTGTAAATCGAATACGCTATTACATTATGTGTTCCATTAAAATGTTGCATGGAGATTGTACAAATATGTTGCATTAATGTAGACCACGGGCGTAGCCAGGTTTTAGTATCGAGGGGGGGGGGGTCAAGAAAATAAAACGACTAAAAGGACATAAAATAACCCTTATATTCATAAGAAAAATATTAAAGATAAAAAAATTAATATCTTAACTTTTCGGGGGGGGGGGGGGGGGGGTTGAACGAGACATGAGACATGAGATTGCCGTCGCCTCGATAGATAGTAAACGATTAACTAAACATATTATTAGGTGTTTTACAAAGTACCTATATGCAAATATAATTTAACTACAAAACACACAGGTCGGTGGTGAGTGATAATTAGGATAATGATTATTGTGATTCGCTTTCCGCGTCGCGTATATAGTTTATTTCAAATTTCCAACAACCAACTTAAATGAGCTAATTATGATAGCTCGATCATCTACAAATAAAAAAAGATCGGACTTCGATGTATACTTAGACGAATTAGAACTTTCCAAAGTGAAGCGACAACATGTGATTTTCCTTATTCATCAAAATTAAGAGAATTTGCTCGTATTCGTTCGGCCACAAAGAGCAGCTGAACAATTCATTAAATATTGCAAAAATTATTTTAATACTTTTGTACCAGAAGAAAGAGTATTATTAACTCTCAACTTTTTTTTCTTTTTATTCGGTCCAATATCTGAATGTCAGTAAAAAGATAATGGTTTACTAGTGAAGGATTGCAATTTTAGCTTTAATGTTTGATAACTTTAAACCTTTAACCGAAATTGATTCTCGTTTTTAGGCACATGAACAACCTTTGTATTTAGATGGAGATTGTGAATAGGACCATTTATTTAAGTTTGGCTTCGGATTGAGTAGGCAAGGAAATATACATCATAATATTGTAATCAGATTTACACCGAAATGATTAGGTATTTCCATTCAAATTATATGTTAAAGTGTACTTGGAACATTTGCCGATAATATAAAAAATATCCGGCTCAATTCTGTTGAGTGTAGGTGACGGATTTTAAAATTATTGGTTGCTATGTCGTAGTCTTCTTGCGATTAACTAAAAGACACCGATATTCGCAGAATTCGTCACAAACTAGTTCAGATTTATGTGCTCGCTAATGAGAAAATAGTTGAATTTCTAATGATTTCAGAGATATTTTGAAAAAACAAAAAAGCGCCCTGTTTAAATATGGTCATAATATTGTAGTCCGATCAACAGGCCTCTTTGATTTTATTTACAATTAGATTCTGATTATGTTAGTTTACTTAATTTTTTTTTCGCCAACAAATTCGCTGGGAACAAATAAAATTTTCCCGGAGTTGGAGTCGGACTACGAAAATTATCTGGAGTCGGAGTCGGAGTCAAAATTTTTTTACCGACTCCACAGCCCTGCATTAATGTAGATAAAATGTTGTCATTAAAATGTTATATGCATATTGTACAAATATGTTGCATTAATGTACATAAAATGTTGTCATCAAAATAATGCATGGAGATTGTACACATATGTTGCACTAATGTAGATGAAATGTTGTCATTAAAATGTTACATGGACATTGCACAAAAATGTTGCATTAATGTAGATAAAATGTTGTCATTAAAATGTTGCATAGAGATTGTAAAAAAAATGTTGCATTAATGTAGATAAAATGTTGTCATTAAAATGTTACATCCATATTGTACAAACATGTTGCATTAATGTACATAAGATGTTGTCGTCGAAATATTGCATGGAGATAGTATACATATGTTGCATTAATGTAGATGAAATGTCATTAAAATGTTACATGGACATTGCACAAAAATGTTGCATTAATGTAGATAAAATATTGTCATAAACAATTTAAATATTACATGGATATTGTACAAATATGTAGCATTAATGTAGATAAAATGTTGTCATTAAAATGTTGCATGGAGATTGTACAAATATGTTGCATTAACGTTGATAAAATGTTGTCATTAAAATGTTGCATAGAGACTGTACAAATATGTAGCATTAATGTAGATACAATGTTGTTATTAAAATGTTGCATGGATATTGTGCAAAAATGTTGCATTAATGTGGATAAAATATTGTTACTGAAATGTTGTTTAAGATTGTTTCATCAACATTGTAATGATATATCAAAAATACATTACAAGAAGTTACCTTCGTACATTATTGCAGAATGTTGTCGCAATATAACATGTTTAGTGGGTTATATAGAAATATTGTTGGTTATGTTAAAAGACATTAAAAAGATCAACTAAGGGGGTTGGAGTTAGAAGGAAAGCATATTTCGAAGGCTCCTTTTTTAAGTTTATGTTTATTATTACATAATATAGTAAGACTATATTAATGAAATAAATAAAAACGTTCATTAAAGGTAAAACATTGAAATGATATATAAATCGTCCTTCATAATGTGCATGTTTCTAAATAAACAGCAACATGATAAAGTTTTTTGGACAAGAACGACCTTTCCGCTTTAAAGGTGCACACAGATAGATGTCCTTGCCAGGGGCGTAGCTACGGGGAGCAGTGGGAGCTAACTGCTCCAGGCGCACGAGTAAAGGGGGCGCAAAATTGGAAGATCAATAAGAATAACTTTTGTGTAAAAAAATTCAATTGGCCAGATTTTCTAAATAAAACTATAGGATCTAAAGGTTTTGTGATCTTGACTTAATTATCATAATTTTGAGATGTCAGCGTTATTTGACGTCAATATCATCAATCTTGGAGAACCGAAAACGGTTTTGTTATGAGTTTATAACGAACGCAAAGTAGAAAATAGTATATTATAATACACGTTTTATAAGACAAAAATTGTCGGACGAGTTGTTTTGGGCACGACCAGCGTAGCGAGTAGTGCCCAAATGGAACGAGTGCGCCAATACGTCTTATAAAACGAGTGTTATATACTATTTTTTCTACTTTGCGAAATTATTTTACATAAATTTCGAAAATTGCGGTTGTCATCTTACAATCTAGAGTAGTTTTATATTCAACAGTTGGTAGTTGTGGTTAAATGCACAAATACGATTGACGAGATCCTATTGGCTCTCGTCCTTAAGTTGTGAAATAGTGAAATAAAACAAATAAAGCTATTCACTTCGGAAAAATTCAAACCCAACTGCATTTTTAAATATGCGGAATATGCCTTTGATTGGGAATTAGAAATAACGTGTAAAAAGCTCCCATCGATATCGTGTCTGGGTTGCGAGTTATTCACGGTCAAAGATGACCGAATTGGATTTTTTTTTATTGATCGGACAACAATGGCTTTTTAGGAAACTACTAGATCTTTTAATTTGCTACATAAAATGTGAAGGTATCATGCAGGAAGGAGGAGTCGGCATAAACGCTTGGATATGGGACCACTTTCCCCACTCTGGAGGACTTTTAATGTCAAAGTGACATTCGCAACGTTGATGTGTTATTATTTTTGTTATTTCGCTTTGTTTAAAGATATTCTAGTGAATTTGTAAGAGGATATACATAAAAAAAATAACGTCTTATTGCGCTGTTCGCAGCTGCAACAGCAGAAAATCAGCTATAAACCAGATTTCGACCGGGGTAACATTTCATCGGTAAGTGACTATATATCGTCGGGTTAAAGGTAAAAGTCACTAACTAACATCTAAAATAATTACGAAAATCTGACTTTAAGATGTATTACCAACAAATATAATGATATTTTCTGGATAATTAATGCATTTTCGATTACTTAGAACACTTATTGATCGCCTCCTTGTACAAGATGCCCATTTAGAAGCATTTGACTACAATTAATTCGGGTTTCAAGAAAATGTAACAAAATGTTAGTTAGTGACTTTTACCTTTAAGCCCACGATATGTCAAAAATGTACAGGCTTGTACTGGCCGCACGCACGAACGTTTTTTTTAAATATGTTTATTACGTATTTGTTAAAAAATTTGATTATAAAAATTCCTAAAAGTGTTCATATCGCCTTGTTTTATAATGTACCCACTCGACACATTACAATATATTACAGGAAACATTTTTTCAAATTTCTGGCCAATTTCAGGGTTAATCCGGACCTGGTAGGCGGCCAACTGTCAGGGTACTATAGTGTCATGTTAGCCCCGCCCCTCGGGGTCATTCTCTCGCTGCTAAGTGTATAGCGTATAACGACTCCATCTTCCTCCATGGTAGGTATACATGGTAAGTACGAGTAGGCGCTTTCAAGTCATGCGTCTGAAAATACGTCAAAAGCACGTATACCGTATTTATATGCTGGGTGAGCCATTCCGCGTCCAAGTATTTGAAAACATGATTGAGCATCATAATTAATAATAAGAAGAACAATAGCGTGCAATTAAAACTTGACCATTTGCGATAGTCTTGGAAGACAACTTAATTGGTTTTCTCTATTTGAAAATTACTATGGTTTTCCAGTTAGTTGGTAGTTAGTTTAATGTTATTAATGGGTAAATCTATTCGATTTCTTGTACGTAGTATGTTCAAACCACGTTCAAACAAAACGCATGCTACTTGCAAAGAAATTAATATTATATTAGTATAAATTATATTATTTACTAAATTTTGGAACCCACTGAACAAGTAAATATATCTGCAACATGTCTACAACAAATTTCATTGACATTGTTAAATGCAAATAATGTAATTGTACTTCTTATGTCTTATGTAATATTTTGACCATGTTATAATTACAAGAATGCAAAATTTTAAAAAAATATTTGAGCCTTATGTATTCATTGCAATTTGTTTTGTAAAATTTGATTCATATTCTTTTTGTAGTAGGTATTTTGTTATATTAATGTATTTCATAATATACTTACCTGACGCTTTTTGAAGGAGAAACTAGGGTTTAGGCAATAACTGTACAACTCACGTATATGATTGCCAATTATTTTAATAGATACGAAACTCATATGAAACTTTTTACTCAGCATGACAATTACTACTTGAAAAATAATATTGTGGGAAAAAGTGGGACACCTGTATATAAATTATATATCATACATCACATATAATATCCGCGGGAATAGTGGAACAGTTACGTCATACCTATAACAGATGAACGTTTACTGTCTATTATACATGTTAACAGACTGAAAAGTCGTGACAAACTTTCGGGAAAAAGGGCAAAAACGTGACACTTACTACAATGACATGACACTATTCTGCGTAGAAACCATCGAGATAGTATAAAAGAGGAGGAGTCTTATGAGCTTAAAATTGGGATCACTTTATGTCAAATCATATCGTCCGTTAGTACCATAACGTCAAATTGACAAACCGATACATTATATAGGTTTAAGTGGTTTCTAGTGCGCTATAAGTATTTTTTATAACTAATTAGCATGACAGTATGTGATGTAAGAAGCTGTCGCAGCAGAAAGGGTCCTGGGACCTTATTCGCGTTATCTTTTTGAAGCGAAAGTGAGTCTTTTCGAATGGTTAGGTGAGAGTGGGGATATCGGCGGTTGCCATGTCTTTGGAACGTATGGGCGTGGCGCGTGCGTTATTGTTCTTAGCAACAAGCAAACTTGCCATAGATACGTTCGTATGGGCGTGGCGCGTGAGTTATTGTTGTTATCGACAAGCAAATTTGCTCATAGATACGTTCCAGAGGGAAACCGCTGATATCCCCACTCCTTCCACCTAACCATTCGAAAAGACTCACTTTCGCTTCAAAAAGATGACGAGTATAGGGTCCCTGGCTGCAATAAATCAGTGGGAATTACGTTTCATCGGTAAGTGACGTTAGATGTCAGTCAAATGATAATGAGCAGGCCCGTATTCAATAAAACTTGACTTAATTTTTGGTTTATTTAATAATTAAATGTAGGTTTCCAAAGATTCCTGCCCAATAGGAACTATAGATACACTTTGTAGACCGATGTAGCTGAAAGCCGACAAAGTCCAGTGTTGTTTGTCCGAAGCATTTTACGGATATATGTATAGACAGAGCATCACCAAAGCTACAATAGTATATTATAATACAAGTTTTATAAGACAAAATTCACTCGTTCCAAAACAACTCGTGCGCCAATACGTCTTATAAAACGAGTGTTATATTTTTTCTACTTTGCGACATTAATTTTACATAAATTTCGAAAATTGCGGTTGTCATCTTACAATTTAGCGTAGTTTTATATTCAACAATTGGTATTTTTGGTAAAATTAATAAATACGATTGACGCGAGCCAATAGCGATTGAGATGTTAGCCTTGTTTGGCACTCAATATCATCAATGTGGGAAAACTAAAAGTTACTAAAAGTTTGTGACCTAGTATTTTCATAACGACACCGAAAGCAGTTTCGTTATGAGCTTATAACGAACGCAAAGTAGAAAAATATATTTTCTAGTTTATTAGAACATAGTTTCGATCAAGATGTGTTGGATAGTCACAGAATATTATTAATTAAAAGTTTTTTACATAGGTACCCACATATTCGAATGTGTTACATCAGAAAAACGAAAATAAATAAATCCGCCAGCATTCGACACCAAAATAATAAAATGGTTTTGTGTAATGGCCAGTAGGTTACAAAATGTATAATAGTTATTTTGTTCATATTCATATTTATATTACACTTATAAGATTTATTTTACATATTTGTTATAACCTTAATCCAGAGTATTTTTGTGTTTATTATATATTTTTACTTTCTTTAGTTAAATTATAGTTGTTAATATGTGCTATGTTGCATTGTTTGCAATATTACAGAAAAAGAATTATAATTAGTCCGGGCCTGTGTAGACCGACCGTCGTATAGTCCCATAAGCCACACCTACCGACGCCGTTTTCAGTATAAGAAAAACGCCGTCATAGTGTCTCCTTTCTATACTATCTCCATGGTAGAAACTGTACAATATATTTAACAAAGCCTTCTTATAAGGAATTCACTTCGGAAGGTGTTACTGTAATCTTCTACCGTTTCCAGTGATATGCATGTGTGTATAATAACATTAATAAGAAACAAACATTTCAACATCCTCGTCTGCTCCCCACGCATTATCAATATAGAGCAGGCAATAGAGACTTTTTCGTGACAAAAATAGTATCAGCAAGCCGCCGGTCCCAGGTCACGTGGAACAGTCCGTAGATGTATTGTGATGTGTTTTCGACTAGCAAATATCATTATCAATTGGTTCCAAAAAAATCCCTAATCAAGGGCCTAATCAAGAGGACAGGACTTCTGGGCTATAATCCTTGAGCCTTGAGGGCACACAAGGACTGAAGACCACAGTGCAGGTACCGTGAAAAGGACCACCTCTCGTTGTTTCCGCAATGGTTACGCTGGGGAACATGAATTTTGTGACTGGGAAATGAATTTTTACTGATTTAATTTCTCTTTTTTTGGTTTTTGAGAATGTATGACGCATGAACTCGGCGTGCTAGAATCCTGAAAAACATTACAAAGTTAAGCCTGTAGCTTGCTCTTCACATGCGCTCTTGCTCAATTGGTCAGTTCTTCCTTTGACGAACTGACAGCATTTGTTTGTAGATGGGCACCGCATTTGGCGTTAAGATTTTTACTTTATCATACTCAGTATGATAAACACACACACACACACACACACACACACACACACACACACACACACACACACACACACACACACACACACACACACACACACACACACACACACACACACGCACACACACACGCGCTCCCACACACACACACACACACACACACACACACACACACACACACACACACACACACACACACACACACACACACACACACACACACACACACACACACACCACACACACACACAGATTCTTTTTTTATACCTTGGTCAAAAATGTTCAGGGGACCCAAAAGGGCATATATCCGTTAAAATCTCATTTTTTTTTGGCACGCTTTCAATACTGTATCATACATATGTATGATAAAGTAAAAATGTGATCGAAATTATAGACACTTAGTTTTGAAGTTCATGTTACTTTTATAAAAACTCAAAATTTTACAATACCATGATTTTAACTACCAGGTTTTCTTCAGTCCAACAGCTTGTAAAACCCATGTAAAAATACAATAATAACTGATAATAACTTTATTGATCCGTAACAATCACAAAATTAAACATCAAGGCCAGTATTTTGTGCGATCCATGGGAGCATGGCTTCAGTGCGTACGTATCCAGATGGGTTTCCGCTGCCGCATCCAGCAATATGCACGAAACTGATAACACCGTGATGGGTAGCAACACCATCAGCATCAAATTTAACCAATGGACCACCGGAATCACCCTGGAGAAAAATCATAATTATATACGCATTATTCACACAAATTGTAAGGTTAGGGTGTCATGTTCTTCTTGCGTACAATATATGTAACCAAAATGAGTCATTGTTAGAAGAATGAACAGCAAGGTCAGCTGATTATACCTATACTGCAATTTATTGCAATTTATTTTAGCGGGTTTGAATTGTGTGATGGGGATTGTTTAAGGGCATTGATGAGTAAAGTTTGAAGATTTTATTTAGGATTACGCATGCGCGTATTTTTGTGTGGGGGCACCTCCGGTTTGTTTGTGGAAACAACTGAATGATTGATTGTGGACTAGTCATTTTCAATAGATTCTCGTGTGCAAAATTCGAAAACGGCCATGTTGATCCTTTTTCTTTCAATAACCTGACCTGGTAGCCTAGTAATGTTAAATCCACGCAGTTTTAACGCATTTGTCTCACCAATTCCTTCTTTTTAATATCAAATAATATTAATTTAGAATATTTCAAAGCGTGTATTATTTTAAAAAAACATCAAATAATAGTTTATATTGTTATTAATTATATCCCAAAGTATGCAACTGGGATGGAAATAGGTTCACAAAATTGAACTGACTCCCGGTTCTGAGCGGTTCATTTAAGCACCCATGTTGATTAGCAAATATTTTTTCAAAGAAATTAATAACAAAAAAGTTCTCCAAATGTAGTAAACTCTTTTGTTCATGTTTTATATAAACGAGTCAAAATGAAAACCTCCTCCTTTTTTAAGTCCGTGAGAAAGGGTAATCAACACCGGGACTACAACAAATACGCGGCAAACGTGGTCAAATTTCAATTTTGATTATCTGAAAAAAATTGAACATTTTGGTAACCCCATTTTCTGGAAAAAATTTGGATATGACATAAAGCCATTTCTATCCCACTTTTCCCACATCCAACACAATTTTTTAAATGTTGCCTCAACTCTCACTATTCCAAAACCGGATGACATAATATTTTGATTTTTGTCTTCGCTACATGAGCTCAACAATTATAACATTTAATCAAGTTAAATAATTAGGCCATTGTTCGGAGATATTTCTAAGTTTTGTTTGTACTGGATTTGGAAGCCAGGAAGTTTTAGTATGTGAAGTTTGTAAATTGGCCTCAAAATGGGCCGAACACGCTCGACAATGATCCCCGTTTCAGCCACCTTTTGCTGCTAAATTAATTGTTATATATCTAGGTGAAAATGCGTTGAGCATATTTTTATTTAATTTATGAAAATAGTTGTGGTGTTCTTTTGCTCTTCATATGAATATTACTAAACCAGGCCTCGTAATTAAATAATGTTCTTGAGAAGCCTTTAGCTTCTGTGAGGATTTAAGTTCAGTCAATGTTCAGCTTGTTCTAACAAATTTTCAGACATAGAACTCATGAATAGGTCTTAATAGGTTATTAGAGTCAGAGTCATTTAAAGGCTGGTGCTACCAGAATATCAAAAACGCTACCATAATAAAGGCAAATATGGCACAAGATTCAAGGGGTGAGGTAAATTTGCTATGTTCATTGGACATGGAACTACCCTGCGCAATTGAACGCAAGCACATCTAGTCAGACACGTCTACCCACTTTTTATGAACATTATGCACGTTCAGAAAATTTGAAAAATAACTCCTTCGTATGATTGTGTCCAGCTACATGTTAGAATAATGAATGCCTGATACCAGAAAGTCACGCCAGATGTCATCTTCTACTTACATTGCATGTACTGTGTTCAGGATTGCCAACGGCGCAAAGGGTAGACCCAACGATAACACCAGTTCCGTAGATTAGAGCGCATCGCTCATTTGTGATCGTGGTCACACCAACGTAGTTCAATACCGGGCTAATTGTTTGGATAGCTGGAGAAATAATTATTTTAATAGATTATACTTCAAACAACAAAAAATAACTTACAATCGCTCGTTCGTCCCCATCCACTGATTTGGACCAGTTCGTCTGGAGAGACGGTCTCGCCTCTACTTGGTAGACGTACTGCGTTGACCCTATTGGAGAATTCCAATGGGGTGGACAGGTAAATCAATGCAACATCATTGTTCAAATTGGAGTTGTAACCAGCGTGAACGATCGCGGTGGTTGAGATGATAGTTTGCCTACCATCTTCTTGGGAGGCTGTGGTTAATCCACCTACCCAAAGGGTAAAGGAGCTTCCTCTGAAATTTGGTTCGAAGTGAGAATTATGGCAAACGGAGAATGTCGTCTTTGGTTTTACCCTTCGGCGCAGTGGGCCGCTGTCAAAACCCAATTTGGGCTGATGATGCTACCACCACAGAACCAACTTCCCTGCGAGGATGAAATACTAACCGCCACTTGCCATGGGATTTGCCCAAGCGTTGCAGCGTTTCCGGAAATAATGCGACCTAAGAGCAAATAAATAATTAATAATTATTAAATGAGCTAAACACGTCTTGCTTATAGCCGTATTGTATTACTTCAATTGAGTAGTCTTCATTTAAATAGTCTCCTTTTTAGAATCTTAAATAGAGAGAGAAACTTTTTTTTTATTAAGTTATCTAACTTGATGCAAGTATTTTATAGATTTTGCCATTTACGTTAACAAGACAATCAAAGATACATTGGACCTGTGTCCACATGGCATTATTCATACTATTTTCAAAACAACGATATTTTATTACTTCAAACCAAGACCGCATTTCTTTGTAACAATTACTATATTTAATCTACAGTGTTAAGGCACGCACCTAAATGTCCCTTTATGTAGTAACGTTATGTATCGAAGTAAATATGCATTTGAATCAATTAAATAAATTCAAGAAATTGCGTTTTCTGGTTTCATGTATGTAATCACCTTTCTATGTGTACAATATGATAGTATATAATATGATAATAATATGATAAAATTTTATTGAGTACACCGATCCAAATTACAAATAACCGTTACGAAATTTGTGATCGATGTTGGATCATGATCGATATTTTGTTGATCGATCAATTCGTTGGACAATTCGTTTGTTTTAATTTCGCTGGAATGATTATTCAAAGATCAATCAGTTCAAAGAGACCAATCTGATCAGATTGAGAACGTCATTTTTTACAAGTAACAATCAAAATTCTTTGATAAGGTTTCGATCTTTCTTCAGTCCTATTCCCATCTTCCTCTTGAAGTTAATTGCATGTAATAAATACAAAATGAAATACACGCCCTCTTATCAATGTGTAAAATTAGTATTTAAAAACTATTCTAATCAATCTAATTACAAATTAATCTAATTTATCTATTGTATTGTTCGAAACTAAGTACATCCGACTCAATTTATATAGATATGTTACAGACCATACAAATCTAGATGTTTAAAATTTATTTTCTAAGGCTTTTCACATCATTGCTTTCGATTTATTTACATTCAGCTTCTAAAATAAGTGTAAGTATTTGCTACACTATTTAATCCAAAAGATCGATCTGATATCATTGAAAAGATAGACCTGACCGACCTTATCACGATCTTTACAATAAAAAGATCGTGATGAAAGATCCATCACTTGAATGTTTTACGTAACCCTACAGCGATTTAATTGTCCATTTTCAAATAATATCAATCATATCTTTATCACACCATAGGGAATATTGTAAAAAATATCAAAAAATATATAAATATATTAAAATTTACCAACAATATCGCTGGTATCAAATAAGTAATTATCCACGTAAAAACGCATTTTAGTAAGTACAAGCATTTCAATTCTTACTTCTGTTTACATTTTAAGCCAACCTATTGCAATAATACATAATATATTGCAAATAAAAACAGATAAGGTGTTCATAACACACTTGTCGTAATCTACACTTATATTTACTGAACCAATATACTTAAACTTGACTACTGTCAAATCTCTAGAAAAAGGAAAATAATCTAGTTTTGTTTAGTAACTGATAGTCGTATAGCAATCATTTTTCAAGTAGGTACTTAATTATATTTAGGATAGTACCTTTTTTCATTATCTTAGTTATCTATAATTAAAACTGGTGCGATTCGTCTGTAAAAACATAATAGAATAATTTAAGAAATAGATCATAAATAACCTGGATAACAAAGTATATTAATAAACATTTGCATTTCGGTATTGCACTTGTTGAACAATGTAACACTGTGTCGAGTTGTATTGTAGTGGCTTTATATTTGTAAAGTAAATATTGTTTTTAATAATAATAATAATTATAAAGTATGTTTAAAACGGAACGGACTCTCGATTTTAATGTTGATATTCTTTTCTCTTTTTTTCTTTTTCAAAAGGTAAGCATATTAAAATTAAACGTCTGTTAAACGATTAAAACGTATTCTAAATGATTAAAATGTGTTTTAAACATGTTTTAAACTGTTCCAATTTAGATATTGCCTTTTATCTAAAATAATTCCGTTTAAGTAATTAAAAGATACTTTTCTGATGGAAATAGATCAAATAAAACATCTTTCTTTGCGAGGTGTATTGCTTGTTTGTATTTTCTCTTGAGTCACTGACATTTTTGTTTCAATATTTTGGTACGTACCAGAAGCAGGGCTGGTGTAAAAGTCCTTCAATGTCACAGCTGGGGACTAAAATCAAACAGAAAAGACTCAAATATTATATATATATATGTATATATATATATATATATATATATATATATATATATATATATAATATTAAAAAAAGATAGTAAAAATCAAATTTCATAATTGAAGCGTTGTATAATAATCACAGTGGTATTGACCCAAAATCAAATTTTAAATTTGTTTAGTGAAGAAAAATATATTGAGATTTATGAGATATTTAAGTTGACAGTTACATAGTAAAATTCACAATCCTTACCTGGGAAACTGGCACAGCCAATGCGGAAGCTAAACACAAACCCAAAACGACAAGAACCTTCATAATTGCAACGTTCTTCGAAACAACTACAGGTCTATTTGTTAATGTATCCTTTTATAGGAAATCAAAAAGTACTAAAAATCGATCTAATTCTGCGAGTACACCGATAACTGAGATAAATAATCAAAGAAGTAATATGGCACATCTGGGTGATGATAGGTACGTGATGATGAAATCGATGCGATCAGTATGGATTACCAACAAAATAATTGATTTATTTTTTTTGTCGCCGCACGTAAAGATATCAAATGAGTTCAATCATGATCAATTGTCGGTGACTCAAAGAGATTAAACAATATTACTAAAGTTCCCCCTTCTAATTAAAAATAATATTGGATAATAGCAATGTCAAAGAGATAGATGTCAATATGATATTTTATTATAATACGCTGGAAAATCTATAGTCAACGACGTATGTCTACGTACATACGTCCACGTACTCATTCGCTAAGATCTCTAAAATTGAAACAATGTTAAATTATGACCACATGGACTCTGCAAACTGACTATTCCCGACTGATGATGATCTGTTAAGATCGAAACATGTCTCGACTACAATAAAAAATAGCAAAGAAGGAGAGGTTTTTATTTTTATTTAAGTTAAAATTAAATAATAACTACGTAGGCTTTCACGGCCTACTAGAAGGCCTTCGGACAACACTTGTCCCCCTAGGTCTACCAACCGATGTACCGGATCTTGTAGAGTTTGTCCCTCCACCACATACTTCAAGTGGGCGGGAGCGATGTATGAGCAGGTAGAGGGTGCAGCCATGGGATCACCTTTGTCACCGGTAATCGCCAATTTCTTTATGGAATTGTTTGAAGAAAAAGCCATTAGGTCAAGAAATTTCAAACCCAAGCACTGGATCAGATATGTCGACGATACCTTTGTGGTTTGGCCATACGGTAGAGATAAACTTACTGAGTTTTTTAACCACCTGAAAAATGTTAGTCCTTCCATCAAATTCACGATGGAAATGGAAGAGGATAATGAACTGCCTTTCTTGGATGTGCTGGTATACAGAACGTCAACGGGGAGGCTTGGACATACAGTCTACCGTAAGAAGACACATACCGATCGGTACTTGAACGCCAAATCACACCACCACCCCCAACAGAAGAGAAGCGTTATAACACTTTGTTTAACAGAGCGGAGAAGGTATGCGACTCTAGCACCTTGGACGACGAACGGAGACACTTGGAGTGGGCCCTACGTCAGAATGGATACACCAAGTCTGACATACGGGGTGTCACACAAAGAAAACCGCAAGTCTCAGAGGAATCGCAAGAGTCAAAGGGGTTCGCTTGCTTACCATTCGTAAGTGGGGTATCAGAGAGAATCGGTAGAGTACAGAAGAAATCGGGTATCACGGTAAGGTACAGAGCACCAGCTAAGGTAAAGGATCTTTTGCCTAACCCAAAGGATACCACACCACTCCTGAAGAACGAAGGGGTATACAAAATAACATGTGAGTGCGGAACATGCTATGTAGGACAGACAGGGCGAAGCATCGAATGTCGAATCAAGGAGCACAGTAGGGACACCCGGCTAGGCAAGATTCAACAGTCCGCTGTTGCTCAACACTGCCACGAGTCGGGACACACAATGGATTTCGATGACGCGAAGATGTTGGCAAGGGTGGGTAATTATCATCGAAGGCTTATTAGAGAAGCCATCGAAATTTACAAACATCCTGACAACATCAATCGCGAGGACGGTACTGACATTAGTAGGGTCTGGAAATCGATCCTAACGCGGTCAGGTGGAAAAGCACATAGAGCGGTAGCTCCAAATGTGCGCAGTGAGGTGTAAATTTAGGTATATAAGGGAGACTTTCTTGGTAGGTCTTCAGTATTCAATTAGCTTTGAAGAAGCGAGCGACATGGTTCGCGAAACGTCAGCATTAACAAATCTTGACACACGGCATAACCCGGAAGCAGTTTATTTTCTAAACTAAATAATGTTTTAAAAAATCTCGCCATTTCCGTGGAGTCATTTTTCACAGCATTCCGTAATACGGTGCCCTTACCGAGGGTTCTTCTGTCAATCGAATGGAAAGCGGATAACTTCGCAACGTTTCCAAAATTATAAACACCATACACCTTATTTTTTAAGTCACTCCATAGATAAAAGTCACAAGGGGTAAGATCCGGAAATCTTGGTGGTATGATACTTCTGAATAGTTAGCAATTACTCTCCGTTTATGTCTTATATCTAAATAGTTCCTCACAATTCGGGCATTATGTGCATGAGCTTCGTCTTGTTGGAACCACATACCTTAGCGTAAACCAACGGTATATCGTCTATTCTTTCTTCCACGTCCTCAGAGAGCAATGTTGCCGATACCTTTCCGAAGTTAAATTTTTGTTATAAAAGGTTGGTGCGATTAATCGGTTGACCACTATACCGCACGATACGTTAAAACCAAAGCTGGGCAAAGTTAATGAGAAAGTTAACTTCGTTAATCATTAATCCGTTAACGAAAAAGTTAACTTCGTTAACCGATAGTCCGTTAATTTGTTACAAATGTAACGGAAGTTAAAGTTAACCGTTAATCGTTAACTTTTTATAAACAATATATAGGTTATGTTGAGTGCCGATCTACCGGTGAGTATGCAACCCAAATAACTGCGGACCTTTCTTGCGGTTGCATACGTAAAAATTGCCTTAGAAACCTTTCAAACTAGGTACAGTGGTAACTTAAAGAACTCCATGAACCTACTTTTATATCTATGAGAAATCGCATGCAATTTTATGACAATTTATACGCCATTTACATCTGTGCAACTTTAATAAATCGCATGGTTTGAACGTCAGTGATTTTTATTTTTTGACAACAATAGTTGCTTTGGGTTGGTATTTGGTAACAAACATAACCTCCATGCTTTGCTATTAAATTATTGATTCCGATTTTCTTCCACACACAATTTTTAAATCACAGCAAACAATAACAAATAACGAAATGCGGAATAGGTTATGTTTCGCGTCTATACACAGTGGTGTCACAAAATTTTCATTTTAAACAAAAATTCCTAGATTGTTGCTATAAATGCACGCACTTACATATTTAGAACTGATCCTAATTCCATATAACTTGGTAATTTTAAACTGTTTCATAGAGTAAAACAAAAAATCACATTGGACTTGACGAATTTAATTGCGCGTTTGAAATGCACAGAATTAAGTAAAGGGGGCGTAAGGAGGTTGGAGTTGAAACAACTAAAAACAAAACAACTCGCGCGCATGCGCGCGAGACGGACGCCACGTCACACAAAGTAGTACGTCACACATGTAAACAAAACCAAGTCCGAACTTGCACATAATGCCTATACAACGATTTGAAATATTTATTGATGATATTTCCGATTTAACGCACTTGAATTAACGGATGATGAATGTAGCGGAAGTTAGTTAGTCCGTTAATGGTTTTGAAAGTTAACTTAAAAGGTAATTCGTTAACGAAAAATTTAACTTCGTTAATTAACGATTAACGGATTAACGCTTTTGTGCCCTGCTTTGATTAAAACCAAACCACACCTGATTATGACGCGGTACCAAAAGGTGCTGATTTTCGCGGGCCCAGTACCCAATAATGCGTCTTCTTTCAGTTAAAAAACCGCAGTTAGAAAAGATGTTTCATTGGACGGATATTTTTCTTTATAAAATTCTGTTACACAAAATGTCTTCCATGGCACCATGCGATTTTCAGAAATTCTCTTATTGTATTAAAAACATGGCATGTGGCATACCAAATTACTCAGAAAGAAATGATGAATCCATCATGTATAAAACCAATATGGCGTCCATAAGAAAAACAAAAGTTTCGTTTGTTTCTGACGAACTCATTGGCGAAAAAAATTTAGACTGACATAAGCAAATTGTAGACAAAAAAGTGCCTTTATAATGTCAAAACGCTGTTTTGATTGGATCACAAATAAATAAGTTATGACCATAGTTAAAAAATGACATTTTTTGGTTTTTTCAAAATAGCTTGGGAACCGTTTGGAATTCAACGTGTTCTGAACAGATTATGAAAGAGCACATAAATATGCACTACTTTGTCCATTTAACCGACTTTCTATCTTTAATAATAACAAAAGTACCCATACAATCCAACGTCCCGTGAGATATATATATATATATATATATATATATATATATATAATGGATGTTAATTCTTTGCAGAAACCTGCATATATTGATATGAAACTTTGAAATAGTTAATACAAGATGGCGGTAATTTTTTAAGTTAAAAAACTACAGCCACGCCTGGGATTTGAACCCAGATGTACGGATGACTTCTACCCATATTTCTTTAGTGACAATTAACCTACTGTATGTCATAGGTCACGTCAGTCTAATTGGTAAAACGTCGGACCGGCAATCCGTACATCTGATTTCGAATCCCAGGCGTGGCTGTAGTTTTTTTCCTTAAAAAATTACCGCCATCTTGTATTAACTATTTCATATCTTTTTTGGGATATACCCATAAGTCGTACACGCATGATTTTGTGGGCGCTCGTGGAAAGTGGTGATTTGTTGTGTTTGCTGTGTTAATTTAGCAGTCGTTTTTGTACTTGAGGTGAATACTGGGTTTACACATAAGTATTGATGTACTGGGTGAGTTTTTACCACCGGATACCTTTGTTTTTGGCTTTGAATGAGCATAGCGTGGCCTAGCCTCTCTCTGGGTTCAATACTTTCTTTTGCTGGACAGGTTTCTGTCAGCTGGCATATACCCTGCGTGAAGACTATGTTAGTGTTTATATTCATTGTGCTAACATTATTGTTTTACTGCTTGTTAACTTTAACTCCGTTATTTGCGTAATATTGCTGCACTGTATTGATTGTGTTATTCTATTTTTGTTATGTTCTCTTCTTGATTGGATTTTACAATTCTCTACTGAACTCCTTTGTCTCCCCCTTTTGTTTGCCCACCGTGGCCTTCTTTAACTGTGTTGTGAGTCACCACGACCGGCCCCGTTGGTGTGAAGAGCGTTTTCCTTATTCCTAACCTCACTTTTGGCTTTTAACTGTTGTTGTTCTGGCTCTTGTGTCTGTTTAGCTGTGGTTCTCGCGGTAGCAATGAGTGGAGATGCTTGTAAGTGTTGCGGCGTATCCGATGAACCCCACCGCATGCTAAATTGCTCCATTTGTGGAGCTGCATACCGGCTTCTGTGTGTTGATGTTTCGAGTGCCGAGGCCCGTAGGATTAAGGCCAAAACTGGTATCTCCTGGTCGTGCAAGAGTTGCAGTAATTTCAGTGGCGACTTTAACGGCTTAAAAGCAGTAATTATTTCGCTGCAAGAGGACGTTGCACAGCTGAGATCTGCTGTCGCTGCACCATCAGGTACTCATGCAGTGTCCATGCGGGACACTGAAGAAATCATTCAGGAGGTCCTCGAGCGTACAAGGCGCTCAACTAATTTAATTGTTTACGGTTGTAAGGAGGACATTGCCAGCTCTAGGAAAAGCCAGATGGATGCTGATGTTGCGTTTGTGGGCGATCTGTTGGATGATTTGGGTGTAGACCGATCTAATGTGGCGCCTGTGCGCCTTGGACGCTTTGATGCATCTAGGGAACGGCTTTGTCGTCCTATAAAGGTTAAACTAGCATCTGAGGAATGCGTGGTGGGTGCGGTCCGGAAGTCTCAACAGTTGAAATCCCATGATCGTTGGCGCATAATTTCCATTTCCCGTGATCGCACGCCAATGCAGAACAAATATTACAAGTCTGTAAAGATCGAACTGGACAGCCGAGTATCGAAAGGGGAAACAAGCCTCAAAATTAAATATATTGCTGGTGTTCCTACCATTGTTGAGTCGGAAAACTAGATTTGCCCAACAGAGACTCCCTTGTTTTTAATTTATATTATCAAAATGTTCGTGGATTGTGTTCAAAGACACGTTCCTTTTATATTAATACTTGTGATATGTCCTTTGATGTTATATTTCTTACGGAAACTTGGCTCACCGAATCCATCAGAGACTCTGAACTATTTCACAACTATACAGTATTGAGCGCTCTGACAGAAATCGTTCTGTTGTGGGTCGTTGCAGGGGTGGTGGTGTTTTGCTGGCGTTTTCTCCTAAAATAAAATATTCTGTTGTGGATGTGTCCCACCTCTCTGCTCTTGTTCCGCTGATTGATTTTGTATTGTGTAAGTGCTACTTTGCACACACTGTCTTCTTTGTTGGAGTTATATATGTGCCTCCTGATCTCAGTCCAGTTGAGTTTGAGCTGTTTCTTGATTCTTTGTCTGCGATGCTAATTGGCAACAGGGCTCTTCTTCTTGGTGACTTTAATGTGCCTGGTTTTGCTGCATATGCCGATTGTGCCAAGGGGTTGGTTTTGCGGAATTTTTGTGATTTGTTGGATCTTCGCCAATTGAATTATGTTGTAAATCACAATAACAGACTATTGGATTTGGCTTTCACCAACAATAAGGAGTCCTTATCTGTTGAGCGGGATTGGCAGCCGATGACTCCTGAGGACCCTCATCACCCTTCACTTTCTATGACTTTTCGACCAGGCGTGGGCGAGGAATCTTCCCGATTCTCCTCTAATCTGCACAATGTAAGGTATAATTTTGGACGGGCAGATTTCCATCAGCTGTATGCTGACATCGCCAGTATTGACTGGACATTTCTCGAGGAGTTTGTAGATGTGAACGTTGCTGTCGATAATTTTTATTCGGTAATCTATGCTACACTTGACCGGTCTGTACCCAGGTCGCGGACCGTGTCGTCGGATTATCCTTATTGGTATACGCCTGAGATAATCAGAAATGTAAGGACGAAGCAATACTACCGCCGGAGGCATCTAGCCACCGGGAATCTCTGTTATCTTCGGGAGTTTAGAAGAATCCGTGCCTTGGTCAAGAGTCAGTCGACGTCAGCGTATACTAGGTTTCTTCGGGATGTGGAGGGTAAGATTGGATCGGACCCAGCCGGTTTATGGAAGTTCGTTAGACTTAAAAGTGGTTCGCGGATACCGGGAACTATGTATGGTGGTGATGAATGCTTCGAAATTCCTCTGAACATTGTGAATGCGTTTGCACGCCATTTTTCTGCGGTTTATTCCCCTCCATCTGAGATATTCTATGACAGTAATACGTCTCGGCCCGCATTTTCGCAGAGTATAGTCAGCGCACCTGAGGTGGTGGAATTGATGAGAGCACTTCCCAACAAGAAGACAGCTGGCGATGACCTTATCCCTTCCTTCTTGGTGCGTGATGCCAGGCATGTATTGGCTGGGCCGCTTGCGATCATTATAAACCTGGCAATCAAATCATCAACATTCCCTAACTTTTGGAAAACTGCAAGAGTTGGGGATATTCAGCTGCTTCAGAGTAACGTCAACATCGTTGAGGACTGGTGCGTGAGCAATAAGTTGATCATAAACGTTCAGAAGTGTGTGTGCGTCACCTACACGCGAAAACTTATCACATCCTTGCCGTCTGCGTATTCTTTGTCTGGTGCTCTGCTCCCAACCTCCACACGTGTGAAGGACCTGGGAGTGCTCTTTGATTCACGGCTAACATTTGTCCCTCACATTGATGAGATGTGCAACAAAGCAAATAAAATGTTGGGATTTGTGCTTCGATCAACGAAGGAGTTTCGTGAGGTCGGTGTCGTCAGGACTCTGTACTTTGCTTTTGTGGCCTCTATTCTGGAATATGCGTCGATTATTTGGTCACCGCATTATGTGTCCCATCAGTTGAAGGTGGAGCGGGTGCAGCGTCGCTTTCTGAAGTGCCTTTCCTACCGTGTGGATGCGGTTTACCCGGAGCGTGGATATGACTATGCGTCATTGTTAGTGCGACATGATGTGGCGTCGTTATCTGTGCGGCGGGAGAGGTGTGGCGTGCGGTTCTTGTGGAACCTGATCGAGAATAAAATTGACAGCATTTACCTACTCTCGCGAGTGTCTTTCTCGGTGCCACGTGCGGGTTCTCGTTCGCGGAATATTTTCTACCTACCGCGAATGCGTACTAATGTTTTGAGTGTCGCTCCTATTTTTGCAATGTGCCGTAACGCTAATAAAGATCAGTACCGTGAAGTGTTTTTTTAGGTTAGGTTATCTTTGTATGTATTTGCGTCTCATTCATTTCTTGAAAATGTATTTCATATTTCTTTGATCTGGTACGGTTTATTATGTATGTATATTGTTAGTTTTTAGTGTTCTTAGTTGTAGCTACTTATATTTAAATTTCTTATATATTTTGTATACTTTGCCTTGTAAGTGGAGTCTCTCTGTTGGGCAATAAATGGATATTATTATATTTTCATATCAATGTATGCAGGTTTCTGCAAGAATTAACATCCATTATATATATATATATATATATATATATATATATATATATATATATATACAGGGTGAGTTATTAGTATCCCGGCGGTCGATAGTCATCAAATCGTTTGAGAAAGAAAAAAAATGTTTTATACAAGAGTTGTTTGACTAATTAGTTTCTATAACATAAAATTATTTTCATTTATACAGGGTGTTGCATTTAGGCGTCACGGAAAGTCAGTATATTTTTTTTAATGAAATGCCCTGAATATCAGGCCATATTATGAGTACTAAGGAGTTGTCTTTCCAACAGTGTAAGTTGTACCTGTGTAATGTAAATAGCTTCTGAGATATTCAATTGTTTGTCAAAAAATTGGCAATTGCAGGCATTTCTTAAAAACAAATTTATTAGTACATTTTTGCAGATATTGTCCTAAAAACTTTGTCACATAATAACTAAACCCATAGCTAGATGCAGTTATCATGAAAAGTTAGATGTGCTATACAGGCTGAACGTAGCATGCACTAGTTTTTAAACATTTTTAAATGGCTTTTCCTTGAGTTTTTTAAATGGAACATCCTGTATATTATTTGCTATTTGAAATGTCCCTTAAGTACTTCGTAATTTCTAATTTCTACTATATCGAATATCTATGTTTACTAGTTTTTGTGATATTTGGAATTTAAAGAGTAGTATGCTATTTAGTATCTTAATATTGCTCTGTATACAGCGTGCTGGGTAGGATGATGTAAAATATTTTAGGGGTTATAGAAGAAGCCATTTAGAACCTATTTAACTAGATTTATTCATATAAAAAGTATTACGGTTATCAAGGTATTACACAATTTTATAAGTATGTTTTGCAATTTTTACAAACGTACAGCGAGCGAACCTGAAGACCTAGTAACTTCAGTTGGGGTCCGAAGTAAACCAGAAACAGTGTAATTTTAAGAGGACTATCGTGAAAAATTGTTCAGTTGTGTGAAAATTGTGCGGAGATGTTTCATTGTAATAGTATGTGCGCTCATACACAAAAACAAACAGAAACGCTAAAACCTGTCTTGATGAGCTACGTTTAGAACGGATTTGTATTCAGTACAAAAAACAACCAACAATATCTACTTACTTTTCTGGAGAAACAATTCAAAATTGGGATAATACGAATGATAGTATGAGTTAAATTGATAATGTGAATGGAAAGTGAGTTATTTGGAAGTGTTTTAATAGATTTTTTTTGCTATGAATGAAAATCTGAATCTAACGATGCCTATCAGTTTGTTTTTGTTGCATATTTGGTTTTTGTGTGTGAGCACATAAATCACATCAAAGAAAATCTTATTTTCAACACTCAGACGCCAACAAATTTTCATGATAGTTAACCTAAAAATACAGGGTTTAGGGTTTACTTTAGCAGTAAAGAATTTTTAAATCGCGTGCTCGAGAGCCATACGATAGACGGCAAAATCTACTGACAAAATTTCATATAAAATTGTTAATATGTTGACAACGGTAATACTTTGTATAAGGATCAAGCTGGTTAAATCGTTTCTACATTATCTCTTCTATCGCGACTTGAGGACTTTACATCAAACCAAATACCTTATTTACAGCAATATTAAAATTTACTATTGCATTACATTTTAGTTAAATTGCAAATATCACAAAAAATAGTAACATTTGGTGTATGACATACTAGATATAAATTGGAACGAAATAAAGGGTTATTACAACCAACACATATTACACAGGGTTTTCCATTTAAAAACTCGAGAAAAATCTATTTGAAAAACATCACAATTTACTAAGTTCAATGACCAGCCTGTATAGTGTATCTGATATCTTTGGATACTATCATCTACGTACTGGTTTTGACAATTGTCTCACATAGTTTAAAGGTAAAATCGGCAAAAATGTCGTTTTTACATAGTTTTGAAAAACATTCTGCAATTTGCATATTTTGGAAAAACAGGTGAATATCTCTGAAACGATTAACGCTATGGCTTTGCAACATACACGGTTGGATAACCAAATTTAGTAGTATTCATAATATAATACAATATACAGGACGTTCCATTTAAAAAAATGTACATACTTTCCGTCACACCTAAATGCAACACCCTGTATAAGTGAAAAATTTTACGTTATTAAAAATGGCGAGTCGAACAACTTTTGTATAAGCCATTTTTTTCTTTTTCAAACGATTTATTAACAATGAACCGTCGGGATACTAATAACCCACCCTGTATATATATATATATATATATATATATATATATATATATATAAAAGGAAAGCTGGTTAATCGGCGGTAAGATATATCTTCGATCTTCGTATGACGCAATTGCCCGACAAATACCTTTCTCCTATATATATATATATATATATATATATAGTTGAATGGAAGTAACGACCAGCTTAGTTTGGAATCAAAACGTATGTGATATTGTGGGAAATATGGTCAGTTGGGCGATAAAAAGGAAACTCCTTTAGTCTGCGTTCAAATTTTCGTCTTTATTAGAGACTTCTTCAGGAACAAGACACAGAGTAGGACAAAAGCTTGCTAGGAGAACTCGACAAAATCATTGGCAACACATCACCGCACTCGTCCGAATAACACATTTATAAAATGAGAACGATGTAACACACGATGAACAAATTAAAACCACGAAGACACATGTCCTCTGCACGAATGAATGTTTCGTGCAGAGGACATGTGTCTTCGTGGTTTTAATTTGTTCATCGTGTGTTACATCGTTCTCATTTTATAAATGTGTTATTCGGTCATCCGGTTATCCGGTCAGGTGGGCGATGTAAAGGAAACTCCTTTTATCTAAGTTCGAATTTTCGTTTTTATTAAAAACTTCTTCAGGAACAAGCTGATGGCAACAAAACAAAAACTTCAGTTAGTATGTACCCCATCTATAAACAGTGAACAAAAATAAAATTGTTGCTACTTACAAACAGAGTCGGATAAAAGCTTGCTTGGAGAAACACACATTGTCAGAGACAACATGACAAAGCACCCAATCGAACACTGATTTAACGAAACGTCAAAACAACACCAAACAATATAAACAATTTAAAATCAAGAGGACACTACACGGACACATGTCTCTTGCAAGAGCGACAACAGGTTATGAAAACATGTCCAAGTTAAAAACAAGACATAAAATTCAAACGTCAGGGCCACCAACACCAATACCAACTGCATCGTGAGAAGCCTTAAAATTATGGTTAATTAAATAAGAATAAATATTGCTTAATTGGCTTGTGTCAGATTTAAAATTCAAACAAATATTTCTGTTGGATTGAATGTAGAACATTTCCAGAAAAAGTCTGGCTTTATAGCTATTTTCCATGGCAACAATTTCGGTATCGTCCCATTTCATAGTATGGTTACAGTCAATGGAATGAAGTGCAACGCACAATTTTTTCTTCGTAATTTAGTATCACTCCTATGTAACGAAATGCGTGACTTGAGCCATTGACCGGTTTGACCATAATATTTTAAGGGACAATCACCGCAAGGAATGCAATAAATGACATTACTCTTCAACACTTGGGTGGTTTGATCCTTAATGTTTGAAAAGATATTACTTATAGTTTTTTTATTACTGATAACAACACGAAAATCTTCATTTCTGAATAGACCAACCAGTCTGGAAGAAAGACCGTCTATCTGAGTTAGTTTTTTAAACTTGACTTGGGCAACCATCGTCCGTCGCATATTCGCGAAAGGGGCTATTAAAAATTAGCTTCTGCACTAAAGATGTCGGGTAACCATTATTAATGAACGTCTCACGAAAATTCGAACTTAGATAAAAGGAGTTTCCTTTACATCGCCCACCTGACCGGATTTCCCACGATATTGCTTACGTTTGAATTCACAACCAAGACGGTCGTTATCTCCCCTCAATTATATATATATATATATATATATACCTACATAAGGTAATATAATATGTACTTTAATAATAATATGGTCTGCGTAATGCCAGTTGACCGGAAATGCTCGGTATCTGAAATACTTTTGTTCGATTTATAGAAAAATGTTCTGTAAGGAGATCTTACGGGGGGTTATTCTGTCAAACGAATTGAAAGCGATGACGGTGTCACGTAACTCCCCAACGTTTCCAAAATTATAAACACCATACACCTTAATTTTTAAGTCACTCCATTGATAAAAATCAAAAGGGGTAAGATCTGGCAATCTTGGTGGTCATAATACTTCTGAATAGGTAGCAATTCCTCTCCGTTTATGTCTTATACCTAAATAGTTCCTCACAATTCGGGCATTATGTACATGTGGAGGTTTTCAAAATAGCTTGGGCACCGTTTGGAATTCAACTGTTTTCTGAACAGATTATGAAAGAGCACATAAATATGCACTACTTTATCCATTTTAACCTTTCTATCTCTAATAATAACAAAAGTACCAAAAGTATATACATACATATATGGATTTGATCAGAATTGAAAACTGAATCGATTTAGCTATGTCTGTTCAGTTTTTTTTTCTAAAACGCTTTTGTTTAAAAACAATATTATTCGTATTTACGTATTATTATGATAACATAAAACTATCAATATTAAGATCAATTAAGTATGGATTCCTCCAAATAACATAAATCATTGCTTGTGTTTGAAGTGTACATACCTAATATATGTATATTCATAGTCATTATTATAATTCCACTTGATGTGTACATATATCGCAACCAGTGTAATTCACGAAATAGATCAATTGTTATTGTTCATTTCCTGGTGTGTGTGCTGGGAAGGGGCCAACTACGATGATACCATATCGCAAAAGGTATAAAAGGCACTCGTACGCAAATTGTAAACATATATACAGTGACTGCTCTAGCAGAGATTTCTTGGTAAGCCTAAAAATAAAAAACTGAACAAGTCGTCAAACTGTAAGTAGTGCAAGAGTACTGTAAGTTTAATACAAGACTTATAAAATCAGCAACTTTATTTATTTGATGATAAAATAATAATTATATGTGTATGTACTATAATTTATTTATTATATTTGTAATGTTTATGTATATTTACATTGTTAATGTTGCATTTGTATGTATCGTCAGTTTGTTGTATAATATAATTGTTACTTAAAAGCTTTATTTCTATGAATCAGGAATTCAGGTATTTAAATAGGTGATCTAATTAGGGGTAAATCAGATGTGGAACTTAAAGGAGTATCCCAGGGATGAAACTTTGTGCCAATGTTATTGGGCAAAGAGTAGATGTTATTCATCCAAGAGTGGACCAAACCGATTACCGGCTCATGGTGGTACCGCTAGCAAACCAGTAAAGCGGTAAGATCTACAGGAAAGTAAACTGGATACAAATCTTTGTAAGCCACCTTGAAAATTCATAAATATGTTAAGTGTTTGCAAATAAATATGTTAACAAATAAAATCGGTGTACTAATTGCGTTATTCCTTTCATCATAATAATAAATAAAAATCATCATAAAAATTGTACTTTTATTTAAGTAAGTAAAAATATTTTTAAATATTCTCTGTAAACAAAATCTATAGAAGTATTTTGACAAAGATTCCGTCGTGATTTTCCGTAAATTACGAGCTTTGGGTAACAATATAAAATCTATACACAAATTACCTACGATACATTTGCTAAGAAAAAATCAAAATCTTCAAATTTAGTATATAAATAAATTTTAGTTAAAAAATCCTTCACGTTCAAGGAACAAGGTTGATACTAGAACTGATTTAGTTGCTTTTTACTCAAATGTTATTTTATATACTAAATCCCAGTGGCGTAACTAGGAGCCAGTGGGCCAGTGTGCGTGCAGAGGCAATGGGACCCCTCGGATAAGGGTTTACTCTTCGCTTTAGACGCTTAAAAATCGAACAATTTCGGGTAGCGGGCCCCCTTGCCCATTCAAATTAGCATTTCACTCATGTAACACCACGCTCCACTACACCGGGCTGCTCACTTCGTGTCTCAAATTCGTTCATTGCTGCGCATGACGTCACTGCGAGAAGGATGTTGACACGGACACCTAAGCAACCAAATACATCCTTAGTTTTTGACTTTTGTAGATGATGTAGGTTAACAAGTTGACAACCATGCCAACGCTTTAATTGTCAAAAAGGTTTGAACGTCACGACAACATATTGGCTACCATTTCGACGAACGCTACCTCTCGCAATGCCGTCAGCGCATAAATGTCATTACAACCGTGATAACAACAATTGGCTACTAAGGCAGACATGGAAATTAACGCCATATCAACGCTACTTCCGCTTCTTTCTCGCACTGACGTCACTGGTAGGCGGAGCCAAAGCGCGTGAGCAGACCGTAGTAGTGGATCGTGTGTAACACTATACCCCATAACCTTGCTGGCAATCTTAACAACAAAATTACCGAAAAGAAATGCAGTTCAAACCACAATATAAAATTAAAAACTCCATCGATTTTATATATAAAACAAAAAATGTAAAATAACTTCCTTTATGGTATCATTTGATATAACCAATCTGTACACAAACGTACAACCCAAATTTATAGAATCTCATAATTTGGATAATACAGCAACATTAAAGATATCATTGATTTGCTCAATACAGTTTTAAATTTCTTTCAATTCATTAACAACGTTTATCGAGAAAACAATGGGCTAGCCATGGTTAGCCCGATCAGCAGTATATCAGCATAAAATATTATAAAACAGCAGTAAACCAGCATAAAATATGATGTTTTATTAAATTCTATTGTACAATTCCGTTCTTACTAAGATACAAATCTTAATCAAAACTGCAATAATATACCTTAGAAATTAAAAAATACATGAGTTTGTGATGGTACCTACGTCGTTGTGGAACATCCTATATGTATGAAGATATTTTCTGACTGCAGAGCAAATGAATATCTAGAACTTTCCTATAAGCCACTTTACAGTGGGAAATTTTAGTCCTCAAACACGTCAACTTTAAATTATTAAAACACGCTTTTCTTTGAAAAAATGCTGATCGTCAATGGTTACTAAGTTATGAGGCCATCCACACCTTTTTTAAATGGTAACTAATTCTGGTAGTGATTCTGGGTTTTAATGATTGTGGTGGTTTTAATGATCTAAATGGAAGCAGAAACATTGTATGACATCGCATAAGAACATTTTCGAGAATTTAAAATTGTAGAATACTGGTAAGGGAAAACTTAATGGAAAATGAATTTTGTGAATTAAATATGAAACTGCTTTGCGTAGAACTAGTTGCACGTGAAAACGAATCCGGGCTCTAAAATTTCTACCCCAAAAAGTTTTCGAAAGAATGTGGCCAGTGGGATCAAAATGTCAAAAATCGCAATTTTGGTAAATTTTACAACCAGCTGAACCAATGTCCTAGACACCTCAATTATCTCATGGTAAACCTTAATCTTTGCACTTTTAGCTGAAATCCTTCACGTCAAGTGTTTTTGAAGCATTTACAGCGATTCTGTGGTGTGCGGACACCACAGCATAAAAGAAACAAAAACCACATATAACCAGACGTAAGATGCAACTTTTAAGTTCGGATTCGTATTCAGCGCAAATAAATCAATCCAAACGCCTATTTTCTTTCCATAAACAAACAAAAGTTATCAATATTGCCATAATTTGAACTGTCTTTTGCTAGAACTTTTTTCAGGTAAGGCCATTAATTTTGTAAATTACCGTTAAGGTTCTACTTCTCCTAAAACACGTTTTCAAATAAAAACATTATTTATTGTTCAAAGTTTATGAAATTAGATAAATTCTAGATAAATGGATGAAAAATATTTTTTTTGGAAAGATAAAAATTAATTTTACTTCTACATCTTTGGCTTTTTCAAATATAAAACATCTAGCCCAAACTCATGATACAAAAATAGATTTTTTATTTAAGAACAATTTTCACCCAAACATTATAATTGCAATAGTAAAGCGTAATTGCCAGAAATGTATTTATTTGCCCATATTACTGCTGCCCGGTGTAGACAGTAGACAGCTTTAAACACCGCCTATAACTGGTGACTGCGGATTGACGTTGGTGTGGGACAGGCTGATCACTCCCAGCAAAAAGAAAACATCGCAACGAAATATTTCGTTTCGAAGTTGCGATGTTTTCCGAACGGAGCCTTAAGCACTTAAGACTATACAGATATATCAATATCAGTACAAAAAATATGGGTTTGCCATTTAGTTTGTCGAATTTAAAGTGTCGATAACGTCATAAGACCAATTATTGAAGGTCGGAAATTAAATTTGATATAAATATGTGTATTTTGATAATTAAAAATCGACATCCAAGAATTTTCTCAAATAGCAAACCGTAGAAATTTTGTCATGTTTCCATACTTTGGACGCACACATGGGCGCCGTTACATATGGGCAGATAGCACATATGGGCCCCCTGGATTTCGAACCCAACTACCGCTACGCGAAAAACGAAAAAGAAAAAGTGGTCGAGAAATTTGTGATCGATCTTTGATCACAATTGAAATCCGATAAATAGATCTGATTGATAAATCGGTTATTATCATATTAGATGGATCTTTTGATCATAGATCAGGTTGATCTTTTTGATCAGATGGATCTCGCATATCAAACCGAATTGAAAGCTATGTATTTATTTAACAGACAGGTCAGTCGCCCGCCGCCCGGCCTCTGTGTAAAATATTTTCGCGGCTAGGCTTGAAAGTTATTAACTAAACGCCTAGCGGGCAATTCGCATCTTTCGTGTCCCCACAAAGATGCAAAAATGACATTTACGTATAGTGAAGGATGAAAAAAAAGGTACTAGATAAATGATGACTATTCCGATTGTCACCAATGTCAGTTTTATTAGATATTGCGATATTGCCCTCTCGTAACAGTCGCGAAAGAGCCACAAGATACGGTATCCAAATTTTGCGCTGTGGTCCAAAATAAGTATTGTTGTATGCACTTTTATTTGATCGTACTTATTAGTTTCCACTACTTCGCAATTTTTGGCACTGCTGAGCAGTTTATCTTAATTTCACTGGGTGTCAATACTAATAAGCGTAGAATATATAGATAAGGTATAATAGTCAACTTCTGGTAGTAGACCAAATTTTGATAACGAACTCATGTCCAGATAGACGCCGTTTAGGAACTGCAGAGAGCCTGAATATGGTACCAACTTTAGACATTGCTTTAGGTTGTATAAAGTATCATAGAATAACTATTTTAAAATCAAATAAATTAAAAAGATTTATAGGTAACCCATTATTGGCCAAAATTGGTACTTAAATTACAAAACTTAGGTTAATGAAAAGGGAGTTTCAAAAACGTTAAATTATAAAAAATTTCAGACAAAAAGTTATTTGGTATTAAAAGGGCCATATGATACATGACAAATGATTCTCTATGCTGTTTGTAATATTGGTACCATTTTATGACACTCTCCAGCGTTGACACAATACATTTCCGTACATGAGTTCGTTCAAAAGTTAGTAGTCAGCCTCATTGTCGCCTTACAAGTATAATAGTTCAAGTATAATGGTAAAATAAAAAAATATTATTTCGTCGTCGATTATCCTAAACACAGCATTTTCAAATTATTCCACTTTTCTCTACATTTAGTCATTATTTCTCGTTAACGGGGTAAATTTGAAAATAATATTGTTGCCTTTTTATTGTTTATCAATTTGTTATTAAGATATTGTATCAGATTCTCGATGACCACGAGCTAGAAATTATTATAGGAAATTAACAACAATGTCTCCTAACGTATTAAAAAGTAATAAAAAGGCTACAATATTGGTTGAAAATTATACAAAATCTTAAATTCTAGAATAAGAGTTCAATGATTCAGAAACAAAATATATTTACAAACAATTATTAATTAAAAATATTAATCTCACATTAATAAACGATATAGAAAGACGGCAAAATGACTTGAAATTCAATGAATATGAATATATAATAAGTAAGTGTTGTCGAGCATACAGGGATCACGACCATGGATGGGTATTAACACACAAAAATGTGAACAAAAACATTTCACTACCTTAAAGCGATAGAGAATTTTTAAGAGTGTATGCAAAATAGCACAAGACGAAAATGCTGCAAAACATTTAATGGCATAGTACTTAATATTACGTCACCATTCAATACTAAAAAAAATTTTGCACCCCCTGGAACATTTTCAAATGGCGCCCATGGACGCACACTGTATGGCGCTTGTAAAGAAGTAGATATATCGGCCATTGAGTGAATATTTATATCTATTAGTGTTTTCTTTAAAAATTTACGTACATGTTGACACATTGATAAAAAAAATACAAAATTGTTCTTTTAAACATTATATAGCTTTACACTATTGTTGATTTCTTATAGGTTGAACGATGACTTCTGAAAGTCTATGTCCTTATGTGCATAGTATAATTATTGTTTGAATTACATTTAAACTAATCAAGAAATTTATTAAGTAAACAAATAACGCAATTTTTAACCTTCAGGTTGAGTCTAATACTCTAATTTACTCTACTGCAAGTTGCGCAGGTAAACTAAACTTCAACGACATATGCAACCATACTTACACCTGTGTACGAGGTTGGTTGCATATGCATGAAATTTAGTTAGCAACTAGATAAAATCGTCATCGACCATCCGCACCAACGTGCCGATAGATGTCGCCGCAAAACATAAACAAACCGTTGACGAGCCACTCGTCTAGAATTTGAAGCATGTACGGGAGCAGGCAGCGGAGCGAGACCCACTTCGCGTACGAAAAAGTTTTTGTGCCACTGCCATAACAACTGACCTGCAAAATCATATGACTTGTCGCGGGTTAGCGCACGTGATTCCGTATTTACAACGGGTGAAAGATTTTCTGGCACCCGATCGGTGTCGCGTCAGTGTCACAGCCCACTGTTATTCTTTTTTCCCGAATAACCAAATGTGTCCGTGAGTGGTTATGGCCCTGTTCAATAAACTATTTTCCTCCCGCAAACGCTACCAGAGACACCAGGACAATGTATGGTAGGTGCATGTGACCAATTTCGAATATTTTATATACTATTATTAGAGAAACAACTGTATTTATATGGATGATTACTTTCTTTGGCTTTTAAATAAACATAACCTCAAAAGCGGTATCTGCGTGACTTTTGCTTGCCTTATTTGGAACATTTTATTGTTTTTATACGGACGGATATTAATTTTAATTCACATCTGCGGAGAAATGCAATTATTTAAACGTCGAAGTGGGTAATCTAAAAAAATCCTGTTACTTATGCGACGAAATTAATCGATAAAGTCGAGATAGTAAAGTTTACTGTGCGCACATGTCAAAACATTTCCCCGATTATGACGACACTCCATAAATTGCCTAATAAATCTTAAATGGTAATAATATGCAGTACGTCCTCTCAATTTTTCATGCAAAACAAACGGTTGAATTTTATTTCGCTTTGTAATTTACACACAATATAGTTGTAATATACAACGCAGAGCTGAGAGCTTATTTATTATGTCGCTAATATCGTTGGTTTAATTATAACATTCTGTTCAGCGGGACCTTTGTGCAAAATTTGTACGGGAAAAGGATATGATAATGTATGTAAATTATGAACACATGTGATACTCATGTGACTCGGAAATCTTTGAATTCACGATGAAATCATAATTGAGCAATTTAGGTATAGTATTATTATTATTAGTATTGGTACAATATACCGGGTGGCCCACGCCATAGATACCCCCGTTCATTTTTTTATTAGTGACGCTAGAGTGCTAGACGAATGAAATTTGGAGAATTGCACAAAAACTGCTGAGGTTAGTATGATTTTCGTTTTTTTTTCGGAAATGACGTACAATCCGTAAAATAAATGGCACCCTATATTATATTGTGAGATATTTTCAATCAGGATGACATTTTAAACACAAAAACTTATCAATCGTCAATTTTTATCACCAAGGCAACTAAAATTTAGTCCACTATTTTCACCAATTCATAGCTACCTAGATTAATAATGATAAAAGTATTTTTTGGTTGCCTTGGTGATGAAAACAAATGTCATCTGGATTGAAAATATCCAGGATGACGTCATTGTATGGAAAAAGAAAACCGGTCAGTCATATATTTTTATGAATTGTTTTGATTACATAGTTTGTTAATAGCAGAATATTTATCAAAATTTATTGCTCTTCCTGAATTAAGGATTACTGCGAAAATTTTGTATTAATTTTGCAGAAAAAATAAGTGCGGTGGGTTTAAAATTATAATTTTCAGAGCCTAAATAAAACAAAAGTTAGATTCAACATATGAATACAGCGCAGAGAACTGAGAAGGAACAACTTCCGGTAGATATCTACAGTGCGAGCCATAATCAGGGTTTAAATAAAGTAAAAACGAATAATTGCTATAATATTTTTACTTGTTGTGTTTCAACTAAACTATTTTCTTTTGTTTTCGAATGGAAACTTTTAAATTAAGAAGAAATTTAATAAAGAATTTTTGTTTCTTACTTTAAGGATGTTCAAATTTTAGGCTTTAAGTGTTCATTAGAAACTATTCGTGAAAAACACTGGGGGGGCATGGATTTTGTTATTGGAAAATGAATACCTAGGTGTTATAGATAAAACACGGATTTCTATACAGCACAAGAAAACCTATCAAAACCACATATTCACTTTCAACTCGGAAAGTTTATGGTTCCAGTATGATAATGTGAAATACTTTATCATTTTACTATTTTCAATTAAGTTTTTTCGAAACGTTTAGTCATAAAATTTCCATATTGCTGAACTCAGAAAAAAACTACTAAATTTCAGAGAAATAAATTAGGGACTACTAATATGCGAACCTACTACATATTCTATTTAGAAAAAAACAGGGTTGTACCAACAAACTTGTTTTTGTACGAATAAGCTACCAGCAAAACCGAATAACTTATAAACAAAACAAATGTGCCAAAACTTAAGATGAATTTGCAGCAGAATTCACTTTTAATTAAACAATTTGGATGTAAAACAATAATAATAACTGCAATAACATGTATTCTTTACTTTATGTACACCTGTACATAAGTAAGGGAACGTAGTTGAATAAATGTTTTTCTGATTTTTTTATGCAGTGAAATAATGTCAAATAGAATATGTAGTATGGATTTATTTTTCAATTCCTTAAAAAGTGCCAACCGTTTAAAATACTAACAAAACAAAGAAAAATAGCTGTGGTATCTACGACCCTACCGTACTTTGCAAAACAAATCATGAAATGTTAATGCATAATTAATTATTTAATTTACGCATGTGTTTGGTAAATGTATAAGTTTACAGTTACATTTTCAACAAAACAATTGCAAGGCAGAGAGTTTATTATAATGCTAATATCGGTTAATTATAACATTCTGTCGGGAGGTTTGGGCAATATTTGTACAGAAAAAGCATAATATGATAATGTATGTAAATTATAAACACATGCTATGGGCATCACATGTTTGGAGTTTTTTAGTTCACGATGAAACCATAATTAAGCAATTTAGAATAATAAAATTGAAACAAAAAAGCTGTAAATGTTACCGACGTTAAAAGTTAATGGAAAGAAAGGTTATCTTTAGGAAAAAAATAAAATACAAACATGTACTTTTTTAACAATTATACAACCTATCTAAGGGTCGGTATATTCAACTCCCGTTAAGTGTCTGATAGCTAAACCTCCACGTAAGTAATAGCGCGACCAATGGACTTATCTAATACATAGGCTATGCTGCACATTATGGGTAGCTGAACATACCGACTCTAAACCTAATATGACTAACACGCTCGCATATTTATACACTCGCCTATGGCTCTTGTATAAACTTCATACTCGCGATAGATACCTGTAATTATGTGCTCGTCAAATAATATACTATCTGCTTTGCATATCGTACAAGATTTTTATTACACACAAAGAAAAACGGGAGATGACGTCATTAAAAATTGCTACACCACACCGATAAAAAAAACGCACCAGAGTTCCAGATTTAATCTTTTTAACTCGAAAACGACCGAAGACTAATGTAATTGAATGTGAAATAGTCATCATAATAATGTAATAATAACAATCTTAGGTATCTTTAATCTTATTGTTATAAGAGGCAATTGTTATTTTTTAGCAAATAACCAAGGATAAATGACATTGCGTATTTAATTTTTTAATTTTTACGTTTAATAGTCAAGTCATACTTACAAACATTCGAATCTTTTATGAAAAAGCATACAATTTTAGAGGGTTAACAGCAGCACCGGGACCCCTAACAGTATGACTCCCCATCGTAAGCGTATTTATACCCCACTCTCCCCTCCCCTCATCCCCCTCCTTCGCCCCCCCCCCCCTCTAAAAAATAACCTGTTCAAAACAACTGTGACAAAAAATCACAACCTGGTCCCACGAACTTTGACAAAAAAATACAGTTTATACGTGGTCTTACGTGGTACTCCAACCTACTTAACATAAAAACATAAATACATATGTGCTTTAAAATAAATACTTTGTGCATTAAATTTAATAATTTGAGCATTAAGATAATAAATATTGTACATTAACTAAATATCAATACGTTACATAAAAAAAATATAATAAGCAATATTGTATTCATATTGTCCTTAGAATGGATGACCTGTGCATTAAAATGATACATATTTAACATTACATAAAAATGACCATGTTGCATAATAGTATATTATTATACAAGTTTTATAAGACGTCAAATTGGCGCACGAGTTGTTTTGGGCACGACGAGCGTAGCGAGGAGTGCCCGAATGGAACGAGTGCGCCAATACGTCTTATAAAACGAGTGTAATATACTTTTTTTTCTACTTTGCGTCATTAATTTTATATAAATTTAGAAATTGTGGTTACTATATTGCGCTAAATTAGAATCTAGGGTATTTCGCGGGTACCACGTGGCCGTACTGTAGTAACTGTCAACTTCGTTAAGGATGAGATCTATGAGATGAAATCTTGACAAAATCTAATTGTGAATAAAATTACTCTACTTTAGCCTACAAGTTTGAATAAATATTCAGCGAGGTCTCAAGGATGATCATAATGGAGCTTGGGGCAACGCTTTTAACCCTACTGTGATAAATATATGAAACTTAACCTAAAAAGTCAACAACTTTAATAGTGGTTTTATAAGTATAATAATCAGAATAGAAGTGTTTGGCGGTGACTGATTAGTTACTTCGAAGAACAAGAACTTACTAAAGAATTGTTTTAACACCAAACGTTTAATAGCGGTGTCTACCTAATTCCGCTACGTAGCCGTTGCGGCTTATATATTTACAAGCACTTATAATTGAAACCCAATTTTAATTTCGGCAAAGTAGTTTATTAGTATAAATTATACTTAGTAAAATTACATGTGATGGAGGTAATACAAATCTGTTGCACACAACCAGAACTAAGACGAAGTCGAAAGCGACGGACAAAAATGAATACGAATTGAGCCGAACAGAATTCGGTCCAAAATGTTACCGAAAACTTATACGTTACATAAACTAAGAAATCCTCTACACTTTAAATGTACTATAGCTTCATACGTGTATGCTGATAAACCATTGATTGCGCATATACAATCTCGTAGCGTAATTAAAATCATTCATAACTACGATGTAGGTTTGATCTTCGCATAATACCTTATTAAAGTAAATGTGGTCCTTGAATTATATCTGAAAAGGGGATTTGATGTTTAGTTGAAAAGAATGATAACGATCACTTACCAGAGTCGTAAAACATCACCGAAAACGTTATGCTGGCGTATTTTGATGAACACAGCAAAACTAAGAAAGCCACAACCTTTGGCCATACTATAGCAGGCTACACGCATGTTTAAATATGTATAGAATATGGATATTTCGCAGTTTATGCGATTGCAAGAGATTAAAAAGAGGCAGTGTGTGGTTATGTATTGTACATTTGGCATTTGATATCATTGTGTACCAATCCTGGCAATCTTAGACAAAAATGTTACTGTTTTCGGTGTTACAATGTGTTAATTGTAACACCGAAAACAGTGTTACAATGTGTGCATTGTGAATGCAAAGTAGAAAAAATTGTTTTTCTACTTTGCATTCACAATTCACACATTGCCCCTTTTTAATCGCTTGCAATCGCATAAAGTGCGAATTATCAATATTCTATACATATTTAAACATGCGTGTAGCCTGCTATAGTATGGCCAAAGGTTGTGGCTTTCTTAGTTTTGCTGTGTTCATCAAAATACGCCAGCATAACGTTTTCGGTGATGTTTTACGACTCTGGTAAGTGATCGTTATCATTCTTTTCAACTAAACATCAAATCCCCTTTTCAGATATAATTCAAGGACCACATTTACTTTAATAAGGTATTATGCGAAGATCAAACCTACATCGCAGATATGAATGATTTTAATTACTGCTACGAGATTGTATATGCGCAATCAATGGTTTATCAGCATACACGTATGAAGCTATAGTACATTTAAAGTGTAGAGGATTTTTAAGTTTATGTAACGTATAAGTTTTCGGTAACATTTTGGACCGAATTCTGTTCGGCTCAATTCGTATTCATTTTTGTCCGTCGCTTTCGACTTCGTCTTAGTTCTGGTTGTGTGCAACATATTTGTATTACCTCCATCACATGTAATTTTACTAAGTATAATTTATTCTAATAAACTACTTTGCCGAAATTAAAATTGGGTTTCAATTATAAGTGCTTGTAAATATATAAGCGGCAACGGCTACGTAGCGGAATTAGGTAGACACCGCTATTAAACGTTAGGTGTTAAAACTTAGCATAATTTATTCTAATAAACTACTTCACCGAAATTAGAATTTGGTTTCAATTATAAGTGCGTGGAAATGTATAAGCCTCAACGGCTACCTAGCGGAATTAGGTTGACACCGCTATTAAACGTTAAGCGTTATAACAATTCTTTAGTAAGTTCTTGTTCTTCGAAGTAACTAATCAGTCACCGCCAAACACTTCTAACACTTCCAAACAATAAGATTCTGATTATTATACTTATGAAACCACTATTAAAGTTGTTGACTTTTTAGGTTAAGTTTCATATATTTATCACAGTAGGTTTAAAAGTGTTGCCCCAAGCTCCATTATGATCATCGTTGAGACCTCGCTGAATATTTATTCAAACTTGTAGGCTAAAGTAGAGTAATTTTATTCACAATTAGATTTTGTCAAGATGTTATCTCATAGATCTCATCCTTAACGAAGTTGACAGTTACTACAGTGCTGCCAGTGCCACGTGGTACCCGCGAAATACCCTAGATTATAATTTAGCGCAATATAGTAACCACAATTTCTAAATTTATATAAAATTAATGACGCAAAGTAGAAAAAATAGTATATTACACTCGTTTTATAAGACGTATTGGCGCACTCGTTCCATTTGGGCACTCCTCGCTACGCTCGTCGTGCCCAAAACAACTCGTGCGCCAATTTGACGTCTTATAAAACTTGTATAATAATATACTATTATCTACGACTCACATATAATAAGTTTATTGCATACGTATCTATGACTATATAATAAAATTTACGTAAATCTTTCTGCGATATTCGATTTTTTATTTAAAAAATGGCCGTTGCAGGTCATTTTCGAAAATTTCGTAATGACATTTTTGCAGATATTTTCTTACAACTTTGTTAGAAAATAAGCGAAACTAATAGGCAGGTGATAGTACCAAAAGAAATTTGATTCGTTACACAGGGTGTTCGTAGCACGTAGTCAATTTTGATATTCTTCAAATGGATTTTTCTTGAGTATATTACTGCGATTATTGAGTATATTATTTGCTGGTTGCATTTCCCATTAAGTTTTCTTTAATTTATGTTAAGTATATGCCATACCTATTTCTACCCGTTTTTGTGATTTTTAATGTAAAGAAAATGTGTAATAAAGTGTCCCAATGTATTAATATTACACCCTGTATAATTTGGTTACTTTTCTCATGAATTTTGTTGTAAAAAGAACTTTGAGAAGAAAAAATAATGGTTTTGTTAAATGTAAACATTGGCAAAATTGCTCAAAATACATTGAAAGGGATTGAAAATACATGAGTTACCCTTTTATTAAAGCGACTAAATATGGAAAATTAATATAATTTGAGGCAAATCTAAAGTATTCTACTAAAAATTAAATAACTAAGCAACTAATTAACAGAAAACTAATAACATTTATTACTCTCTTTTTTTAAACTCGATAAACATTAACTTTAAACTGGTAAAAAGCTGTAACTATTAAAGATAAAACAAAGATAACTATTAAGATAAACTGTAGTGAAAAGAAAATGAGCAAAACGTATTAGTTCTCCATATTTCTATTAACTTTTATCTCAATGCCTAGTGATAAGACTGCGATCAATAACAACAAGGCCTCTAAAATATCGCAGCCAAAATATATTCACGCACTCGACTCGAGTTAGTTTTATTGCAGATCAAGTCACGTTTCCTTTTCTAATATAAAAATAAACGCATCTACGAATCTAGCGTGCCAAGACGCAACGAGGCTATCAACACGTAGGCCAATCCTTCAAATCACATCATCATAATTACGTTTCCAGTGCGTATGAAACAATTGCATTCGCGCATCCTTAATTGTTTATACCCGGGACTTTTCTCTGTGACGCCTGCGTTTCCGATGCCTAATATTGGTCAAATTTCACGCGCATCCAACAGGTTGGATGTGGGTAAAGTTGACATTGACACTCCCACCGTGTCCAAAGCACGCTTGCTCCAGCACCTACCGGCTGGTGTGTACGGTATTCTGGGTTCAGAGGGCTACTTGATTATTGTGCTTGTCCGCGATCAATCCATGCTAAAGGCATGTGGACTGAGAAACAATGTTGTGTTTTGTTTTTCCCGGAAGTACTGCTGCAACCAATAAGAAAAGGTATTGTTGATTTTCTTAGATTTAACGTTTGTGATTGTTTTTTTTTTATTCTATCATCATTCTATGGAAATTTATTTTAAGAAGGTTTTTATTTATTAAAATACTAAATTTATAAGGTGCAAAAGTCGCTCTCTTGCAGACATGATTCTGACGAAATCCATTCATTAATCTTAAATAATAATTTCAAACAACTAAAACAGATTTATAAGCGTGAATTTTCATGTAAATTGTTATTTTTATTTTGTGAAATTTAATACTATGCAAATATGTATTTCATTCAGTTAATTTCCACAATGAATCTACTAGTATATAATTTCAATATCAAATATGTAGCTGTCAGACAGATTGCTATCCAGTCACGTGTTGTTGACCGGTGCTCACACTGGTGTACAGTGTCTTCAACAGGTTTGCCATAGGGGCCATACTTTAATTATTTCTCCTGGTCAACTGCATTGGATCGATGTTGGGCCCACATTTGGGCATTACAATTAACGTGCAAAAAGTCACCATCGACATCGTTGTCTGTGTTGCGAGTTATTCACTGTCAAATATGACCGAATTGTGTCTTTTTTAACAATATCTTACCTTCTATTGATCGGATCACAATGGGCCTTATTGTGAAACTTCTAGATGTTTTACTATTCTACAAAAAAAAATGCCCATACGTCGTTTAAGTGCGAATTGTAGTTTTCAAGTTATACATCTGAATTTATGTATTTATCTGGTAGGTCCCAAGCAATTGAAAACATGATTGAGCATAATATTTTATAAGAAAATCTTGGCCATTTTGAAACTATGTTTATCAGATTGGTTAAGTGGTTTGTCGGAAATATTTTGCGTTATTGTTTATAAACTGGGATTTTTGTTCAAATCCTATATTAATTATTTAGTAAAATAAAGTGTTCTTCTCAGCCATTGTGGTAAAAAAGGCAAATGGCATTACATTTAATGTAAAAAAAATTATTTAGAAATCTTTTCATTTAATTCCTTCCAAACCGCATCAGATATGAAAAACTGCAAGGGTAGAAATATCCATGCTTTTCGCACTAATGGTACAAGTCCCCAGAAACCCAGTATCATTACCTTCCTAATTCTTTTTTCTAAATGTGAACAAAATACTTTCAGAAAACTGGTTCGTAATAACAAAAAAAAAACTTTTTTTTAAAGTGCTCTTTGAAGCAGTAGAATGAAGAAATGAATAGGAATTAATTATAGATAAGTTGGGTTAAATCATCTTATATTCGTCGGTTGCTAAGCCATGTGCATCGAATTGCGGGACAGCCTGTATAGCATAGTTTTAAGTTGTTGCATAGTTTCTAGAAAATAAATAATTAAAATTAATTAGAAAAAATAAAATAAAGTTTTACATTATCACATTTTATTGACTCTAGTTGAATTCGAATTATACACTTACTATAAGGTGGTTTTCTTGTTTCATTGCTCTCTATCTGCAAATATATTGTGTAGCTTCGAATATTTGTTTATCTTGTTGCACCTAACAATACCTAGTTCGTAACTTTTTATCACTATTTTTGGGAAATGGCGTCACGATTCGAAAATACAATGACCTCTTCGCAAATGACTAACAATTTGCAAGGAAAAAAACGGTGTCTTGGTTTAACCTTAGCAGATTACCAAGGTAACCAAATGGACGGGTGTTTATCTGTTTGACTAGCCTACTAAAAAGTTGGAATTTTGCCGTGTACGGCAGTTGCACAACGTGTAATTTGAAGTTGCAAATTAAGTCCCGTGTGTAATTTGAAAGTGTGCATAATATGTGTCATGTCATGTCATAACACTACCAACCGTTTAAGAATTGGTGAATAAACAATACTTCTTTACTTTAACAATACTGTTATACCGGCTGCCCCACTTTTTTCCCGCATTTTTTAATTAAATGTAATTTTTTAAAGATACTGCCATTTGAAATATGTGTTAACAAAACGAAGTCGCATACCTCAATAAGTTATAAATAAATCCACATGTAACTTTGTACTGATTTTTTTCTCGTTAATGTTGTTTTACGTAAATGTCAATTTCAGTCAAATGTTTCATATGTGCGGTTACTGCAATTCCTTGAGAAGTTCAAGTCGTTTAAATACGGTTTTGTTCAAGTTAATATATATTTTAAAGCTGTAACTTTTTAAAGGAGTTAATGAAAAAACACCTTTGCAATCAACCATCTCACTTAAATATTTAAATAACTAACGGAAACATATTGAATTTGGACATGCATAGTGTAGTGAAATGTAGTGTCTTATGAAAATACAAGGTTGTTCAAAATGGAGAAGCAGATTTCAAATTTGAATTGCATCATTGGATAGAGGAAGGTTCAGAGTTTTGAATGTCCTCTTCCATTTAATGCTATAATAATTATTCAAGAATAAATTAAACCAATTGTTCAAAGCGTAACTCGTCACTGTGTTAAAACAAAATATCTCACGTTGGCACTGTTGGCAGACCTTACAAGTGCCTGCAGTGCGCATGCGTCTATGCTAAGAAAACGTTACGAAATATAATATCACGCGCATTTGCAACTATACTATTATTAAGAACTTTTTTTGCTAGTTACTAAAAAAAAGTTTAGAAAAAGACGAAAGTAGTGTAGTTTAAAATAGCCTTTACATTTGGACATACTTGAAGACAGTACTTGAAAAATCCTGAAAAAACTTGGTGACATTTTTTCTAAACAAATCTTTCTTTCTAAAATACTTACTCTTTTTTGCAACTTCGCGTTTTTTACAATAATGCTCGATCACCCAATATAAGTACTGCTGCTAGAACTATAGAACAAGTTTTCTTCTAACCACACTCAAGTATGTATTTCTATAGAAAATATATCGTTAGGGTTGACGTGTTATATAACGCTTGTGTTTTTGGTAACAATACAAACATTTTACGTACATATTTTAACGTATTCGTTATGAATATGGAACAGAAACGGAAGTGTAGTGAGCATCTACGGCGTAGAAACTGGCGTGAAACTCTATCCTCTCCTCACCGACTATCGCGTAGAATCTACGCTGTAGTCGGTGAGGAGAGGATAGAGTTTCACGCCAAAGTTTTCGATCGCACAGGAATACCAATAGAATTAAATTAAATGAATTAAAATAAATATCAAGTAAAGACGATGTAAGTACATCCTTCTATTTAAAACAACTTACATAATATCAATAAAATGTATGTACAGACTAAAAAATAATATTAGTAGTATTTTTTAATTTTATTCAAAGAGTACTATAAAGTATAGGTAAATATTAAATTAATAACCCATTCAGTGTGATAATCCATTATCCATTGATCGTTAACAACTCTTTAGCAAATTTGTCTAAAAATAGCGCTGCCGGAGTTCAGATACGTCGATCTATTCTAGTTAAATAAAACCTGTATAGACATATATATATATATATATATATATATAGACATATTGTCAATGTAGTTTAATAATAAATAAATTGGCAACGGTTGTATTCCGACAAATATAGAAGCATTTCTGTGCACATAGAACAACATAGTTGCGATTGTTAAAATCCATACGAACTTATTTATGCAACCTGTTTTTTTTGCATTTTTGGGAAGCCTCGCAATGAACCATTACTTATTAGTTTTTTTTTATATTTACACCACAACATTAAATGTTTGGTTACATATCAATAACATAAAACTAATAAACCTAATTGCTTGTAAAAGTGTAAAATTTCAGCATTCTTGATCATATCACCTAAATCGACAACTCGTTCGACCCATTTCTTCGGAGCCGGTTACATATAGAAAATAAACAGTGAGGTTTGGCGTAAAGAACTATAATTCGGCCTCATGTGATTCTCTAACTCTAACTTCCTAGTCTTGCCGAGTGCGACGAGAAAAGCACGTGATTGGCCTCTCCACTTTTATTCATGTGATCTTGAGTAATCGATGTTTGCTCGTCCCGCTGCCAGGTGTATAGATTAGACATCCGCTGGCCTTCTCACTATGTCAATTGTTTGTCACAGTTCCATTGTTTGCGAATGTAGGCGTAGTCAAATATTTGACGGTCGTAAATTACATTAAAGAGAGAAAGAAATTGTCGAAATCCTTTTTTTATTCACTTATCTACTAACCATCCGCATCGGACTGCAGATGTGTGTGTAAATTTAGCTAGATCGTGTCGGTTATCAATTTGGTATATTGCTTAAATAAACAGAGTTAAAAGATATTTTAATATTTTACGATTTTTAATTGTATTTCCCTCGAAAATGTTTTCAATCTAGTCAAATAAGTACAGTTTGAACATAACTGATTTACGAAAAAAAAACAACATTTTGGAAAAATATGCTGTACTATCGGTTGCAAAAGTATTGAGCCCTGTGTTTAAAGGCTCGTAACGCTACAACCAATATACAAAAAAAATTAATAAAATTAATAAAACTCCTGATACATTTCTACATAAAATATTCTACTTTCCCAATGTTTCTGGCCCTAGGTTTGGACATGAGGGCGAGAGAAGTGAACAAAAATAAACTACCGAACTTTAGTAGTTTTAAATAAACGCTCCATTTTTTTCCCTCCCAACCCGCTTGCCCAAATAAAAATCAAATTTACATCTACTATAATCTAAAATCTCGTCTACAGATTACCTTTGTGTTTTTGTAAATTTCTTTGCAATAAAGTCTATAAACAAGATTTTTAAAGAAGCGGATATGTCGGTAACGCGTTAGCACAACGATATAATAGCAACGACTATTGAATTAGAAACACATTTAAGTTGTTCGTTAATTTTATAAAACGATATATGTATATATGAGATATAATTGGGACAGCGCGCATCACGTGACGTTTCGAACCTTACATGGCCCATACTTAAGATTAAAAGATCAAAACAAACATCGTATTTGTTCATATAAGCAGCGTTAAAGTTTTTTTTTTGTGCAATAAAGGCATTTATTATAATTATTATTGTTATTCGATTTTTATGAAAGTGAATAACAAACGACTAGGTTCATGTAAAATATGTTACTTCAGAATGACATTTACTGCAAACAAAATGCGAAGAAAATTATTAACTAAAAAAATTGAAAAACGAAAAAAAATATTTTTCTGTTGCGCTAAATTAAAGTTCAAATTCGTCACAAGATGGCCACAAGTCACCAAAATCTTCGGGAAATACAAATAATAAACAAACTATTATTTGACATAAACAACGATAATGGCGTATAGTCTGTGTAATGGCGTACAAACTTGTGAAAAATGTGTTCACAATGTATCTGTGAATTTGTTATTAGTTATGTCAGTTAACACAATAAATATAACTACAATGTATACAATAATTTAAAAGATAATAATATCATGCAGTGCTTTTTTGTGTACAACTTAAATAATATAAGAATACGAGCATCTAGCTTGCAAACCGAGCAAAGGTCGTACTTCGTACCCATAGTAACCATGGTAACCACAAGCGGTATCAAAATAAATTACCTACACCACGTGTTTTTCTAAACTCACGTGACGGCTACTGACAATTCACAGTTACGAAACGGAGTTCTGTAAGCATCCAGTACAAAAGTACCACCACCTCTTGAATGAAAGTGCTGTTTTTTTTTGTTTTATTTTCGCAAAGGCGTTCCTCGGCCAGTCACGATCACGTGCACCTATTTTTAGTCTAACGCTGGCTGTTTTTCGCTCATGTGACACCGGCCAGCGGTTCTAAACCGGTTACTTATCGAACCGAAGCAAATTCTTTCTTCTTCTATCTATGCTTGCCAATCTTGCCATGTCGAATAGAAATCCACACGGTAGAAAACTATTTATTTCTCACGTGGGAAAAGATGAGAAGTTGATCGTGTAAATAGGTAAAAATATTCTGCAAATTTAGTTCTAATTGCTAATGCCCACGTAAGAAATTAGAACGTTGTGTTTGCATCTGAAATTAGAGGTTGCAATTATGCAGTCTATTTTGTTAAAGGTTAAAATTAAACAATGGAGTTTTGGACTGTTTTTGGGTAAGCTATGTTTCATTAAGACTGAAACGTAATTTGTAATTATAAAGCAATGCTAATTAATAAATAATTAAATATGTTCGCAAAGAAAATCAAGTGCAGTAGTAAATGATTTATGTCAGGTTATTTCCACACAACAAGCTGCGATTGCATTAATGTTTACTACGACATCGAAGATAAACAAAAACAGTCCCACTTTTATACGAATGTCATTGCATTAAAACCCCATCAAAAAAGCATTTAGGCCATCAATTTGCTAAAGTATACACTGTTAAAATATAGTGTAGAAATAATACTGTAAAGTGTAAAGTAATACTACTAAATAGGAACTCTTAGTTTCAGTTTAAGCAGTTCCGGTAAAAGTTGCGTATATGGTTAGCGTCATAAGACATGATTTTTGTCATATAATGGAGAGAATAGTCATAAATTTTTAAATTGCGTTTTTTTGCCTATTATAGTTCTCTCTCCAAAAAACTAATGCGAAAAATATTTGTCCATGTAGGCTGAAATGACAGCCTGGACATTGAACTATGTACTTCGCTTTTCACGTTTGTTTGGTTACATTTTTAGAATTTATAATTATAAGATTAAAATTTATAAGACCCGTTTAACACCGAGAATTCTAACAAAAATAATACCGTAAATTATCACTATAGTTTTGGTGAGAATTATTGACATTTGAGACATTTGACAAAAGCAATCAATTTCGCTGGGTTTTTCTCAGATCATAACATCTGACATCTTCGTAAACTAAAATTAGATACGTATTGTTCCTATTGCATCTGCAATAGATAAATATAGCTAATAATTTCGCTATTATTTTCGCTACAATTCTCGGTCGTGTAAAACGGCTCGTAGGTACCCGTCCGATTTTATAGTAGATAGTATCGGCTATTAATTATTAAAATTATTAAATAATTCTCCAAGAAATTTAAAAACATCTTCAAATAAAAGTTTTTTGGGTTTAAACAACCTCTCGTTCAATATATATATATATATATATATATATATATATATATATATATATATATATATATATACAGTATGTTCATTTTGTTATGGAAATGTGCAAACCTTTCCATTTTCTACTAGAATAGGGTGTATATTTTTAATCGATGTGGCCAGGTACATGACTCTTTCATATGGGGTTGCCAACATTGCGCCTATGCTGACCCGGAGAAAAATAATTATATTATTGACGTGTGTGTGTGTGCATAAGTTTAAATTAATAACAGCCGCCACAAAATGTGCGGCTTCGACACATAGTTTTTAGTAACGTTTTGGTGTGAAATTTGGATATAGATAGTGTAGAAAAGTGAGATAGTGAGATCTAGATGCTAATTACTAAGTAAATTAATTTATTTCAATTAATGTCTACTAGTGTTCGCTCTTTTCATTTCTGCCTCTTATTGTCGATTTTTTTTTACGACACAACCAATATGAGACAACATGCCAATATTACCACCTAAACCAAGCATAATTTTGATGTACTGACAGCATTTTTTGAAGGGATCATGTGTTTTTGCTTGAAGTAAGATACTATTCTGTGAACTGCCTTGGACAAACTCAAACATATTGTGGGACATTTCTTATCATCTGAACAATATACATATAAATAAATAATCAACAAAAGTTCAAAGCATATTTTGTTAATTAATGTATAATATTGAATGTCGATTTCCGACAAGCAAAATTCCTACCTTTAAATAATACCCGTCTTTTTGAAAGCCATTTTTGATATTAGATTTGTCTCAGTCTATGACCATCGAGGCAGAATACAGTAGGAACGATTAAACTAATTTTGGTGTTCCAAACTTTGATGTTCAATAACTTTTGTAATCTGTGGCGATTTTCATTATTTTTTCGGGGCATTGTAAAGAAATTCAACAAGATTATCAAAAATCTTTAAAATCGGATGAAAGAACTGGTTATACTGGGAGAATCAAAATAAGGTTTTTGGTCTATGTTCGCGACACGCTATGGAGTAACTAAGGAACCTGTGCTTCCAAAATTCAAATAGTGTAATGAGCCATGGTATGGTATGGTAGAGTTGGGTCGTATGGCATCTGTTCCTTTCGATAGACTTTGACCTAAAAGATCTTTTGTATTTCGTTCGTACATTAGAGTCCTTCGATGTTGAGCCCTTTCACAAAGTCAGTAATTATTCGACGAGTAAGTTGTGTCTTCTGGTTCCATGATGGCGGCTCGCAAGTGGTTTTGTCTTGTGCGCATTAGAGCGTCACATTCGCACAATAGGTGTACCGCTGCGGGAGACCCCCCGCAGAATCTACAGTCTGCGTTGTTTGCACGTCCAATCTTTGTGAGATGATATCTCAGTGGACAATGTCCTGGACCTGTTATCAGTCGAAGGTCTGTTTTTTTTGTAACTGGAGATACTGTCTGGCCTTGGAGGCGGAGAAGGTTATGGTAGCCTTAGTTTGTCTCATGTCAGGTGATGTTTCTCAGTAAGCTCGTTTAGTTTTATCTTCCCAGTTTTGTACCATCTTCCTGATCTGGCTCTTTGTGATACCGCAACAGGGTTCAGGTCCGTAAAAGGGAGTCTTAGAGCCTTCTCTGGCTACGACGTCGGCTTGTTTGTTGCCTTCTATCCCTGAATGTCCTGGAACCCACATCAGTAAAACCTTGTTCTCTTTTGCAACTTTTTCCAGTGAAATTTTGCAGTCCCAGACAGTTTTGGATTTGTGGACTTTTGATTGCAGCGCGTTCAATGTCGCCTGACTGTCTGAGCACATGTAGATGTTTGCCGTTTGTAAGTTCCTATGGGAACATTCCTGGGTACATAAGTCAATTGCGTGAACTTCCGCCTGGAATATGGTTGGAGAATGGCGCATGGCTTTGGATACGGAGAAATCCGGTCCACTAATGCCGACCCCCCACACCCTCCTTGGTCTTTGATCCGGCTGTGGACCACAGTGATGCGGAGTCGCTGATCATGTGACCGTAGGCCTGGTTTGTCTTAAGGTTCTCTGGCTGGCTTATTCTTATGGCGTCGTAATGAACCATTCTCTAGTCGCTATTCTCTTTATAACAGAATGCTTCAGGATCTACTCAAGTTCCTTAGTTATTCCACAGCGTCTCCCAAAAGTAGACAAAAGTTTTATTTTTGTTTACTCGGTATAATCAAGTGTAAAATTTTATCTTTTAAATTTACGTCAAAACGTTTTTAACGTGAATGGTGAAAGCAAGTTAACACATTTGTAATAACTATGGAAATTTCTCAACAATCACTTGTCTTCATGAAAGGCTCGATTGTTTAAATTCAAAATTAGGTAAAGCAAATACATAATCCTATTTTCAAACTAAATCAATGAAATTATAATTCAGTAAAACAATGTACTTGATGAAGATCACTTGATTAACTTATAAAAAACTTAACCAATAAACAACAAACAGCGATATACGCTCATCACATGCTCGTGCTATCGTTTATGTTTTGATGTTTGAAGCATAACGTCCGATATCTGTATTATAAAGAACAGCTGCTACAGAAAATCACACGCGCTCACTGTATATTTATTAAATAAACGATGAATTGTGCTCAGGTGAGAATATTGAATTTGGTCTAATTGGTAAGCAATTCTTCTGTATTGCTATCTTTAGAACATCCATAATCGTGCCATTTGTGTTAATTTTTCTAAATTGGTATTAGCAAATCTGTGGAACAGTAGTTGTATAACTACAGCAAAAATTTGAAAATATTTATCTTATCGAGGCCTTTGCTATTTGTTCTTTACAATACATATCAATTGTAAAGATGTGGCCAATCGTATTATACTTACTGTAGATCGTTCTTGTTAATTTGGCAAAACAAGATGCATTTTTCCAAAGGAGTTTTTTTCTGAACTTTTCCCAAACAGTGCCCGTTCGTCGGAATATCAAAATTCCGTGACAAATTATGAAAATGAAGCATATTTTGGGATGAAATGAGTTGTACCAATTGAGCCTTTTTGAACATTGTTGCAAGCATTGCTCTAACGAGCAGCTGGACACAAAATGTGACGTGGGAACTTTAAATTGTGCAGTGGGAATTTCTTATTTGTGCAGCAATTAATCGTTCGATTTTCGGTTTTAAAAAATACGTATTTTTTAAAACCTACATTTCCTGACTTGTAACCGATAGAAAAATATTCGAAACTTCGTAGCCAATTTTCCACATCCATGTTCCGAAAATTTTATGTATAGAACAAACTTAATCTGGATCGTGCGTAGCGTTGTTCGTTGACGAAGATATATATCATAAATTAAAATTTTAGATCAAAAGTTTAATGCACAAGTACAAGTACTAATTTTTTACTGGCAAGGTTGTAGTTCTTTTATTAAAACAATCCAATTTTTGCGCCTAATTCAATATTTATGATAATGATCTAATTTAAAAAATCATTACAATAGTCACAAAAATCACAGAAATCAAGATTGCTTGCATGCTGCTTGTGTGCGACGCAGCAAAAAAACGGCAGACAGAAAACATGCAAATGCTCGTTCAGTGTGCGGGTCTACATATAAATACATGGGACCGTTTTTTGCACCTTGATGCTTTTGATTGCTGCTTGCTTGCTGCCTGCTCATTCAGTGTGCGGCTCGCCGAACGTGAATGGGCAAAGTCGGTTAACTCCATTTCTTTTTCAAATGCAAACGATAACTGCTGAATTTTAGCCAATTGACTGAAATTTCGCATACATGTTTAGCTCTTAAAAAGAAAGGACAAGTTCGTAAATAGGCAAAATCGGTTAACGCCATTTGTTCTTTTTTTTCAAATTCCACACCAGAAATATTTTACGGTGGGGGTATTTTAACTTCGGCCCGGTTGAAGATAATTTTCTTACTATTAGTTTCGTATATTTTTAACAAAACCTTCATTGTTGAGTGAAATTAATTTATCATTACAATATTACAATTTAAACAAATATACGAAATAAAATTGCGTATTTTTATGATTTTGAGATACAATTCTGCATGTTTAACTGGAAACTTACAAAAGTACGGATACATAATTTTTCCGTTATAAATACTAATGATTTGTTAGTTTATTTTCTTTTTATGTATTTTTGAAGTAAATGTTTTTGCGGTGCGATTAAAAGCAGTTGGAAACAAGGTAAGTAAACGCCTGGTTGCAAAACGTAAAAACGCATGTACAAGAGAAATATTTTTGTGAATATCCTAAAAAACGTAATTATTTTATTATTTTCATATTTTTATCCGCAAGTACCAGTAGTTTGTGTGCTATACAGGCATCACAACAAACAAAAATCACTAAGAAGGTAGTATGATTTATTTTTTTTTTCATATGTTATGTTCAATCAGGACGATATTCTGAACATAAAAGCATATCAATTATACATGTTTTTCTACATTTGTAAATTATCAGTAGCCAATAGAAAAAGATACCAGTTTTCGTAAAAATCTAAGATTGATTTTTTGTCACAAGAGCAATATTGAGGTAATATTGTCAACAAGTTATTTACTTTGAGCACGAACATTTTGTAGGATTCAGACTTTACATACAATGATACTTGAGAACAGGGTAACCGAAAAAAATGATTCAATCCAATTCCGTACATTTTTACCAACTTTTAATTTAAATAATAAATTTGTCATCGTAGTAGTTCAGTTACACCTACTATGTAAAAGGAAATCAATGAACAAACCCATAAATGGAAACACCGGCGACCTATACACCTACATCACGAATCCATGACTCAACGCCTGCAATGCAATAATAATATTGTTCCCGAGTTTGTTAATCTGAGATAATCGCATACGAATTATCGACATTCTCAATTCCATTCGAAGGTTACTATTAATGATTGTGAAGGTTAGTAACGGAATTTTAGTGGATTTGCTAGCTTAGGTATCACGTGCGACATTCTCATTATAAATTCGTATAAACCCCAAGTAAATATTTAAGCTATATTGGACTGACGAGATAATCCTTGGAGTTTTATCGAATACCATTGAATAAAGGAACCATAAATTCGTGAGTAGGCAAACACTTAAAACATTGCGATACTAACTGACTTTTAACCGGTGGCATTAAGAAAACAGATACTTTTAGCCGAATTATTTATTAATTAATTATCGGAATACTCAGCACTAAATTAAAAAAAAAATTGGTTAGTTAAACGCGCTATAATGTAGTATGTCTGTAAACATGGACTATCGCTATTATTACATGTTTGCACACATCAGAAAAAATATGTTATAATTGTATCTATCATATGACCAGGAATGAGTAAATATCATATGACAGTGTCGCATTTATCTCTATTTCGTAAAAGCAAAACATATCGTACTTGGCGACTATCTATATGCACCGGCAACACTTGACCTTTTTAAAAGATTTTGTTGATAATTTGCTCATGTGACACGGGAAATACGTAATACAATTGATTATTATTAATTTGGTGGATAATGCTCTGAACATGTGCACGTGTTTTAGATTTAAAAGGATAAGAAGAGCTTTTTAAAAGTAGCAGTAAAGAGATCATGTACATTATGAATATTTTCATATGTTTTGTATTTATAATTATTTGTTAGCCTAGCATTTTAATAGAGGAACATGTTTGCATGTGAAGACATATTCAGCATATAAACTTGAAAACTGATAATTTTGAAATAGAAAGTTTACGATAGATTTTTTTGTGATGAATACGAATCCGGTCTGAAAAATGACCAACTTTCTGTTTAATTTTCTTTCTGCAAACGCGTACGTCAGTGTCAAGAAACGCGGTACAAGCTGCAGGCGCTTTTCTGTTAAGGCGATTTCGCGTGGCTAAACGGTTCGATTTGGTTCCGGTTGGCGGTAGGATGTGGTTGACAGAACGGTTCTAAATCGTCATCATTTTTGAAACGTCAGTAACCGCTCGACGGAAAATGATCCGGTTCGATTCATAGGTTAGGTGTCCCACTTACTGTTAAATATGACAGTAATGACATACGCAGTGGGCTACCGCGCATTCCGCCAACTACATACCTATCCATTTTACCAGTATTTTACAACTTATAACCTAAAAATGACAACTCAAACGAACCGATATTTCAAACCGTCTTAAGGCGATTTCGCGTGGCTAAACGGTTCGATTTGGTTCCGGTTGGCGGTTGGATGTGGTTGACAGAACGGTTCTAAATCGTCATCATTTTTCAAACGTCAGTAACCGCTCGACGGAAAATGATCCGGTTCGATTCATAGGTTAGGTGCCCCACTTACTGTTAAATATGACGGTAATGACATATGCAGTGGTCTACCGCGTATTTCGACAACGACATACCTATCCATTTTACCAGCATTTTACGACTTATAACCTAAAAATGACAACCCAAACGAACCGATATTTCAAACCGTCTTGCCAGGCAGGTTCAATATTTTGACGGACCGAATCGAACCAACTGCAACCGCTACGTCATCAATCGCGCAACAACTGCAACCGTTCCACGTGAAATCGCCTATAGGGTTCGGTTGCGGTTCGACTACCGATTTGAACCAACCATTTTCACATGGCGATTGATGACGTAACGGTGGCAGTTGGTTCGATTCGGTCCATCAAAATCTTGAACCTGCCTGGCAAGACGGTTTGAAATATCGGTTCGTTTGGGTTGTCATTTTTAGGTTATAAGTTGTAAAATACTGTTAAAACGGATACGTATGTCGTTGTCGGAATACGCGGTAGACCACTGCGTATGTCATTACTGTCATATTTAACAGTAAGTGAGGCACCTAACCTATGAATCGAACCGGATCATTTTCCGTCGAGCGGTTACTGACGTTTTAAAAATGATGACGATTTAGAACCGCTCTGTCAACCACATCCAATCGCCTCTTGCCAGGCAGATTTTGACGGACCGAATCGAACCAACTGCAACCGTTACGTCATCAATCGCCATGTGAAAATTGTTGGTTCAAATCGGTAGTCGAACCGCAACCGAACCGTTCCACGCGAAATCGCCTATTCTTTCAATATTTTTCAGTAACTCTTTGTTTATCATGTACCCACATCATTCGTCTTTAATATGGTGTACCTATAATTTGTTCTATAGAAGAGCGTTTTCATTAGTGGTAATGGCAGTGGTAGTAGACGCCATTATAGTATTTCTAATAGAAAATTGCTAGTGACTCATGTTTATGTACATGCAAACTAATATGTGTCACTATCGCGACTGGTGAGAAATACTATAATTTCGTCTGCTACCACCACCATTCCCATCAATCGGAGCGCAAGCTTAATACTTTCGGAGATATTGATGCAAACATAGGTGGACAACTATTCATGAGGAATTTTTATAATGCCATCAAACATTTAGTAAACATTTCTATGTTCAGGATGTTACAGAGTTAATTATGTGATCGTCAAATAATATTCTATTATCTACGACTCACATATAATAAGCTCATTGCATTCGTATCTATGAATGACTATACAATCCCCATCATGATACGCGCCAATGTTTATAATGACACTAGCGTTGTATAATAATGACAGTTCGTTCAAATAATGACTTTATGATTTGAACGAACTGTCATTATTATACAACGCTAGTGTCAAAGTCTGTCAGAACCTACGTGAATGACAGTTATATAACAGTTCGCCTCGCCATCATTGACAAATACATTTAAAATATTTGATATAAAATTGAATTTATGAGTCGTAGATAAAACGTCGTATTCGACTCCCACACAACGGATATTAATCGCTCGCATGTTTACACACTCGCCTACGGCTCGCGTATAAACTTCGTGCTCGCGATTTATATCATTAGTTATGTGCTCGTCAAATAATATTCTATTATTATTACTGCACAAATATGGAATTCCCATTGCAAATTTTAAAATTCCGCCTGTACATTTTGTGTTCAGCTGCACGTTAGAATAAAACCTGATTTTATTTGGAAATCGCTCAATTATCGAGAGAGTATGGTTAAAACCGAAACTATAGAGAGAAAAACAGTAATATTGAAGGTAATAGAATTTTGTTATTTTGTAATAAAAATTCTTTATAACAAATATTAATAAACGGTGCGGTGGCGACAATATTTAACGGTATTGGCTTAATTATCGAGAGAAAATATTTAAACCAAAAAATACAGTAAACATATTAACAAAATCGAAAACATGTTTTAGACTATGAATAAATAATGTTTTATAACATTGTTTTATTTGCATTTGAAAAGAATTAAAGTGATATTTTGTCTTAAATTGGAATAGTTTCAAACATGTTTAAAATACCTTTTAAACGTTAAAGCACATTTTAAGCTTTGCTTGTTTGAAAACAGCCTGTTTTAATCATAACAACCGGTTAGAATTCACTTTAAATCCGAAAACAGAGAAAACAATAACAGCAATAAACAATAGAAAGTCCACCCTATTTGGCTTTTCTCAATTATGGAGAGCTAATGTTTAAAACAAAAAAAGAACAAGTAAAACAATTGAATAATTATGATATCATTTAGTGTTTACTATTTTTTTGAACAATTGGCGTCGCGCAAAGACTTAAAATATTCTCAGAAGCTGTAAAGAGGATGCATAAATTATAATTATTTAATTTTTATCATCTATTGTATGATTGATTAACTAGAAATTCGTAGAGCTAGAGTCATGCAATCTTTTAAGATTAACGTACAAAAATAATGTTGATTTATTTTTGAATTAGATTAGTTCACGTATTAGTGTAGGTATATAGTTACGATTTGGACGTCAACTCATCGACGTCAATAATAATAAAAGCCAATGTGTTTATCGTATGACGTAATTTTAATTATAATTATCAAACAATTGGCTATAATTGGAAAATATTTTTCTTCATTTTGCTGGTTGATAGAATGGCTGTTTAACTATCCTTTATTAAATGTTAACTTTTATATGCTTCATTTTTAACTTCTTGTGAAAATGTCCTCGAATGAGTATGGGTTTTGGATAGACTTCTTACACTGAAGACGAATCCAGACTCAAAGAGTTCCCATCGTTCCCATAATAACAACTGATGGGAAAAACTGATGTCAAATTTTGCATATATAATTTTGCAATATCCTAAACGTGAATATTCTCCTAATTTTTCACTGGATAGTTAAGATATCTATTGACATATTCATATAAAAAAAAAGATCAGAATAAAGTTTATTATTATTATTATCAGTAAGAAAACATGAGGTTGCCATTTAACAAAATCTCGATGATGTTATAAGTAAAAGACAATTGATGATGGAAAACTGAATTTCATTTAAAAATGTGTATTTTGATACACATAGTAGGTACATATTAGTTTTAACATTTCCTTTTTAATATTTCAGTGAAAAATTATTCCAATTCAACAATGACCAAATCAGGGTGGTGCTATTCAGGGAGTGCGACTTCAGGGGCAGGAAGTTGTTATTCGACTCGCAAGCTGTGGAAAAAATCGCCCTGCCGAAGCCAACCGAACAACCAGACTCAACGGCCCTCACGGAAGAGGAACGGAAGAAGAAATTTGCAGAGGTTACCAACGGTCATGGATACCTGGTTAGTTCACACAGATGTTTCCAATACACAATCCGGCAGTAATGAAATTTTACATTTTTCAGTATACCAAACCAAACTCGGATGTTCGTCAGCTCGGAGAGATGATTTTTGGGTCCGTTGCAATGAGTTATAGGGGAACGTCGTACAAAATACACAGTCTAACGTCACCAGCTAGTATTATGTGCACCCAGGTAAAAACAGAAAACTTCCACCATTCCATGAAAATGTTTTTGAATGTAGCCCATACCTGCCGAAATAACAAAATTAGTCATTTTGAAGTTATACTACTTTCACAGATGAGGCCGATAAGGTGTTCCAATGATAGTCTTACATCCACTGCTGGGACTCCACATTCCAAAAGTATGTGTTGTAATGCTAAATTATAATAAATTTTCAGGTGTTTCCTTGCCCAAGACTTCCTACGTGTGTAAGGGGGACTAGGAACTCGGCCCCAGGACGTACATGTCTTCAGAACGGAACCTCGCAAAGCCTCGAACATTCCATCAAGCTGGAGGACTCTAGCAACAGCTGTACTACGTCATTCAGCGATCAGTCAGTGCATAGTACAGCATCAGATACTTTATTAGGTTTGTTTGTTTTTGTTTTGTTTTTTCTATTGTAGGAAATTAGTGGGACCAACTATTCCCTAACACTAAAGTTTTGCGCATGAAAAAAAAACAATTGGTGACATACCTAGTTCCTTCACCATCTTTAAGTTGTAAATTTTACAATTGAAGAAAAAAGGTATGCTGATAACACTGGGCAACTTTTCTGTATTCGAAAAGGTAGGGCATGATTTTGATAACTTTTGTCCGGCAGATTACAAATCTTGCAACCAAACGTCTCCATCGAATATTTCTATGTGTTGTAGGCTTTAAGTCCAAATTTGATTTGTTTGGCAACTTTAAATTCAAGGTTCAACTTTCCTTCCAGCTAGGGTTACCATATTTCTTCGAGTAAAAAAGAGGACACCGAAAGTGTTTGGAAAGCAGGGGCGGGGGGGTGTTGTCAATGGCAATATAGTCAGATAAAAGTAAACTGAACTTTTTTCGTTTATTCATGTATGTTATTAAACAGTTCACAACAACATTTTACTTTGCTGCTTCCGGCTGCTACTTGTGGCATAAGTTTGTGCTTCTGAGCTGAGTTCCCAAATGTCCGCTTTGCCTTTGTTTGCAATAGAAAATGAAATTTTGCATGTTGGATAAAACACGTGGCTCTTGTCTTCGACTGCTTTCAATATTTTATACTGTTTTTTTTGGCATTTTTACTCTAAAAATTCAAATTTAAAGTTTTAGTACGTACATACATTGAATATTTAATTTCTTTAAAGTTTTCTTGTACTTAAAGTATCAATATATCGAACATCTAATATTTGTCCATATATCTTATTGTTACTTGTTTGGTTACATACGTAATCCAAACAGTTCTAATAAAGGAAAACCGCTAGCATTCTCAGAAACATTTTAATAGGATCATTTAAAGTAATACACTAATTAAAATTGCAAAATATATTTATATTGGTACTCCTCGTAAAAAGGCATAACTTGAAAATGGTTATTATAGTTATCACTTACAAATTTCAATGTAAATTCAGAAATCAGAAGTGAAAGAGAAAATTAGGACAAGGTAAAATAATGCTCTCCGTTCAATTAATAGTAATTATTACTTCAAAATATGAAGACAATTAATAAGAGAAAAGTAAAACATTCGTACCTGACATTACAGTAAACAAACACTAAACAATAACCTGGGGATGCGCTGCAACGACCGTCCTCTTTGACGACTAAAAACAATGTGACAAAATTGTTTAAAATATTTCCCTAGAAACACAAATATCCCGAAATTGCAAGCACTCAACAGTGCATATAAGAAATGGACGAAGAAATGGATAATTCTCAGAAACTGTTCGTGAGAACATCGCTCCGACAGTATAGTTTTTGCGGATATTCACTTCCTAGAAAGGTTGTTTAGGACAAACAAATTTTTTTTACGCCGCTTCTTGCAATGCGCCCTAGAAAATAATTAATTGTGGAATGAAACTATATATTGCCTTCTTTTTTTGTCCGGTATTAAGTTATTTTATGATTTTGTTAAAAAAAAGAGGACATCTCGGGGAAAAACGGAAAAAGATACCGGACCCGGACATGACATACTTCCAGCCTACTTAAAGAAATCAGTCACGTTATATTTTTAAGGATAACAAAAATGCTATATTTTTTTGTTTCAGAATTGCGAATTTTTTAATAGAATTCATGGTCTCTATGAAGTAGTATTTCCTTACATTCAAGTTAATGCGTACATTAAAACATACTTAGAGAAGGCCGCATTTCTTTTGGACGATATCAAAGAATATCGTACATTTTGAATTTTGTTGTTAAAAATTTTGAGGTTACGTTTGAATCGGTAAGTTCAAATACACCACAAGTCCAAAAAGTGAGTTCTGAAAAAATTGACATATTAACCTTGCCTGTAAACTATCTTAACCCTTTCACTGCTCTTGACGAATATATTTCCCAAATGGTGCAGACGAGTTTTTCCCAATTCATGTAAAAATAGGATCAGAATGACCATACGCCTCGAAACTAGTAAATAGCAAAAAAATACTGCCGCATTGAAAGAGTTAAAAAGTATGACAACCAAAAATGGAGAAATATGTTGAGTTCTTATGAAACTTTATTGCTGTGACATTTAAAGAGACGAGACTCTAAATCTGATCTTTGTTTCTCAAAATTGAAAATCGAATATCCAATATGGCTAGAAAAAAAAATAACAAATTTGGTGGGTTTACATGAAACCCATTTGCTGTAATATTTTAAGATTGCAGATTCATTAATTTTGTTTCATGTGATATCTGAAGCCCCCTAAATCTAAATCAGTAGCCAGATATTCGAAATTTAAACTGTGGTCCAATATTTCAAACAGTGAGAGCGGTTTGCAAAACGGTTCCGCCGACTATACGCTGACAATCAAACGTTGCTCAACCTTTTCAGCGGAAAGTTTTCATGTTGAGTTGTCAAAACCCCAAAAAGTATAATATTTGCGCCAGTGGTCGCATATGTCAATTTGACAAATGTCAAATTATTCCACTTTTTCGACGTATTTCAGATCGGCTTTTCTGTCTGTTAAGATGATAGACATGGCATCTTTCGGCGTAGGGCTGAAACTTTTTTTAATCCAACGCTTTTGGCAGCAGATTTGTTCAGCAAATACTCAACTGTTTGCTACTAATCAAACCTAAACGTGTTTGCGCTGACTTTTCAACTGTTGCGTTCGCTGAACGGCACCTATTATGACGATCAAAAATGTAAAACTAGACTTTGCAGGAATCTTATTTCCTGTGTTATTTAACACTCACTGTTTGCACATTCAAACAAAGTTATTGTTTCCGAGATAATTGGAAAACCTGATTTTTTGCCGGATTTTATGCAAAGGTCTCATAGCAGAATGGTTTTCTTTGCCTTCTATTTTGTTTTCTTTCGTTCACCTAATAGAAGAACAGGCACAGCACTTTGGCCATGTCATTTATTATTTGATAATTAACCAGCATAAAAGATGTGCAATCTTGCCCCATTTCACAAGCTTCTATATAACCTTACCTTTTTTTCAGTTTGTAGAAGAACTCGTAGTTCACCGTTGGACGTACCCCATTCGAATGGTATGAACGGAAGCATTCCAAATACTAGTCTAGTCAGGGATTCGGGATTCTGCGGCGGCCAGTCCTACAGTAGCACGTTTAGTGGTCCCAAGTCAATTTCCGTTTGGGAATCAAGAAATGGTAAAGTTCTAAACATTCGCTAACAATGTAATTTTAAATTTATTATTTTCTTTATTATTGTAGATGGCGTGTCATTTTCTTGCGGTAGCTTATACAAGAGGTGGCTGAGGAGTACCAGTACATCATTAGAGCATTCTTCGAACTCATTAACTGGATCCAATTCTACAGATGAGTTCAATGCTAGGCCGCACCCACGTACTAAGAAATTGGGTTTGGCAGTCATAATTCAGTTTGGGCAAAACCAGGAAGAGTAAGTCCATTTTGTTGAATGGTGTTATTTTCTGAACGCCTGTAGATGAAAGTTGTATTGTTGTCAACGCTATGTCATTTATATAATTACACATAATTATCGTTTTCTTTGCAGTAACTTGACGTCTAAAAACTTGCTTATTGCAAAAAGTAACCTTGATCTTTGTCTTATAAATGTTTATGAATCAATATTATTTGGTTATATGTTTGCAGTATTTATGGATGATTGATATTCAATTATAAAATGTACAGTAATAAATTAATTAATACCCATAACTAATCCGTATATATGGCTTAAATAACCACTTTTCTCAAAATCACATTTTTCAAATGCATGTTAGTGTTCCGGTTTTGTTACCGCATTTGAGAGTGAGAAATACCACTTCAAGGTTCATGCATTCAAATGAAAAACATGTGATAACTCTAACAATATTGTTAATTTTTTTAACAAATCCCAATTTATACAACGAAGTTTAAAGCAAACCCCATATGGCAACTTTTTGAAATTTTAAAACCGGATGCGTAGCTGGGTTTTGCTTAATAACTTTGAAGTTTAAGGTTCAATCTTTTAACTTAGCCTACTTAGTGAATTCTGTCAGAATGTGTTTTCTAGATTGTTTTGTTTAAAGAATATGACAAAACAATTTTTTAAATAGACTTATATGAAGGCTTAGTTCTTGAACACGGTAATGCTATGAAGTGAAAATAAATTAATAAAATTCTGCAACGCACTTTTCTTTCAACACACTCCATTCCAGTTTTGTGCGTGTTTTGACAAATACAAAACTGGAATGGAAATAAGGAAATATCACTTCAAGGTTCAAGCCTCCATTGACTTTCTTTTCAAATCACCTTTTTCAAAAAATTATTTGTACAACTGGACACTCTACAACTGACCGTGAACTGAACACAAAAATCAGGATGATATGAATGCTTAAACCTTGAACTTTAAAGCTAGGTTTCTCTCATAGCTTTAAAATGGGTTATATTCTCTATTTTGTTGCTTCATTTCCTTGATTGAATTACTTTTCTTTGTAATTTAACGTTATTATAATTTAACGTCAAATTAACTCTTCTTAAAATTTTTCAGGCGATTTGAAGAATATCTCCTGGAACATGCCGTTCTCATGGAAGCAATGGTGTGGCGGTTGCGCCACAGCGCTGAAATAGCATATATTCGGCACACAAACTTTCTCTCATTGATGTTTGACGTAACCTCAGCAACTCGTGTTTGGTTAGCCTCCTTCCTCTCCGGACCGCAGCTTTCGACGCACATGTGGCGGACGCTCTCTTCTAACTGTGATAACTGTTTCAGTATTAACGATGATACCGTATTGCAAAGCCTCGATACTGCATCTCGTAGCCTCGATACGAGCACCACCAGCATAGACTCGGTGCGGTCGGATAATAGTGAAAGGGACGATTACACTTTCCTGAACATTTCGCGCTTCTTCAAAAATGACTGTGATTCAAGGGCAAACGATTGTGCCAATGGCAAGCATAAACGTGATCTTGCTAAGAAGTTTGTGCGGGAACTGTGCGAACTGCTTGAAACAGTTGACATAAAACATACTAATTTGTAAGTATTTGATTGGTTTATCATGCTTTAACCTCAAACTCGACAACAAATGTGTAAATATTTTAAATCAATCTAATTTAGTCTTCTTGTTGATTTTCAACTTTTAGTTTATGTTTTCTTTTTCTGACCTCAACACAACACATTCCAATGGTTGAAATAAAAATCATTATAATTTTGTTTTATACAAAAAAGTAATGTGTTTCAACACAAGAGTTTAATTTGCATTGACATAAAAAGTAGTAAAAACTGCATTTTTAAGGCCCTAAAGATAAATAATCCATAATCATTTTGCTCATGTTGATAAAATCAGGCAAATTGCCTGGTGTGTTAATAATAAATTTATAAAAAACTATATTTTTAAAAAGTATGGTTTATACAAATAATTCCAAAAATTTTGTAATTTTGGGATTATTTTTACTGCTTCATTGGCATTGCCATCGGAAATCTTTCCACATGCAAAATTTCAACTCAATTGGACAATTTTCAAAATTTTGCAAATTTTTCAGAATTTTGGAAAATTTTTCAGTTGTTTTTAATGATTTGTGCATTGTCACCGGAAATCTGCCCACATGCAAAATTTCAACTCGATTAGACAAATTTTTTGCAATTTTTTTATTGATTCATGCATCTTCACCGGAAATGTGTCCACATACAAAATTTAAACTCGATTGGCAAAATTTTTAAAATTTGGAAAATTGGTCTAATTCAAAATTGGAGAATTTTCCAAAATTTGGAAAAAATAAACTCGCGTGGACAAATTTTCCAAATTTTGGAAATTTGTCACCAGAAAAATTGTCCGAAAACCGGAAATCTGTCCACATGTAAAATTTCTACTGGATTGGACATTGTAAGTATGTAAAATATCGATTACAAGATTTGAACGTAAAAGCAACAAGTAAAGTTAATATAAGCCTAGTAATAGAATACTATTTGATGGCAAGTGCATACAGTAGGTTATAATTCACGATCATGAAGTCTATACATGAGCCACTAGTTGAGCTTATAATCATGTGAGTGAATCATGGACAGTATGTGCTAGTCCATATTTTTCTCCAACATTTCTTAGAATTGTATTCATAAATTTATGTCAATGACAGATACAATAGTTTGGCGTTTTATGACCATAAAATGCCTAACTGTCGATATTGCTAGTGTATGTTATGCAAAGGATTATATTGTGTCACCCTAGATACATACTTAATGAATATATTATTTGTGTGTCGTAGATAAACAAACAAATATTTGAGATGCATGTTTGAGAACTTGCAAGCATGTTTGAAATATGTTCTATAAAATCGACTATCCTGTGGTCAAGATAGAGCTCTTTCAGCATGAATTGTCTAGTTGTGATTTTGACATGTGTTACATTTTGACATGGAAAATAGGTTTCTTTGAGCTGCAGTAAAGAGAGTACCTAATTTGGTATTCTTCTACGCATAATGGCGAAACTCCTCACCTAATTAGTTGAATACTTTTTTTTTACTGCTGCTGGAACAGACCTAATACAAAGTGAACAGTTGCCAGAGATTAGATGAGGGACATGTTTATCTCTAGCTGAAAATATAGTATTCATATGCTCTCATATATGACCTGAATATGAAAATTTGACCTTGACTAAGCATGTCTTTGTTGTTGAAAAACGCATTAAAGAAAGACAAAAAAATAATATAGATAAAATAATAATAATAATAAACGTATTGATAAATATTAATTAATAATATATTAAAAATTATGTTTTTTTAGCTTTATAAGCACTCTTGTGACAGCTATTCTAACCCATCACCTTGGTTGGGTAGCAACTGCGTGGACTCCTTCGGAAGCTGACAAAGAAGTCTTCCGAAAGCTGGAGAAGACAGGAAATCCATTATGGGGGCAATTGAACGACTTGTACGGGGCTGTGGGACACCCGACAAAAATGGCCCACACTGTGATAACCGGCTCGGAAAATTCCGAGGTAATTTCAAAAACCCTCAACGCAATGACCTACTTCATCCGGTGCAACAACATTGTTCGTAAGACAGCTACCAGAGGCGACGTAATCTCCGAAAATGAGGAAGCACACACAATATGTCACGAGAGGAACTATATTCCGAAGGAAAATTATAAAAAGTACGAAGACCATCTCAAAGAATTTGCTGTTAGTTCCACGATGGAGAACTGTCCACTTCTACCATCAACGTTATCTGTGGGAAAAGTTGAGGTTAAATTAAAAAGTATGATGAAGAGCAGCAGCTGTTTGAGCGACTTGAGTAAGATCTACGAGAAGGATTCTAGTCTAACAAATAAACATAATCTACAAATGGATCATATGAAGAAAGAGTTCTCGCTGTGCGATGATTACAATGAAACGTTAGCGCCTGAAAATCTAAGAAACACATTACGGAGAATTCCGAGAAGTGTTGTTTCATGCCAGAGTCTGCAACAATTGAATAATGATTCTAACGTTGAAACAGACAAGACAAAAGAATTCTCACTGTGCGATGATTACAATAAAATGTTAACACCAGAAAATCTAAGAAACACCTTGCGAAAGATACCAAGAAGTGTTGTTTCATGTCAGAATCTGCAACAATTGAACACTGACGACGAATTCCGGATAAATCAAAGCCAGTTGAGGACGTCACTAAACGATATCATCGAAAAAGAATCAAACGTTGTTTTCGTGTTGGGAGATGATGACGAACTGGTCGGGTTGAAAAAAGACGCAAAACATAACCTCAAAACACAGAGCGTAAAGCGAAAAACATCCGTTTCAAGTATTAAACTAAATCCCTGTGAAGAAATCCAATTTAACGATGAAGATTTTGTCAAAGTGGACGCAGATAACCTCAAACCTAGCACGTCCTGGAGCCAACTAGTTCTCCCTAAGCCGATCGAAGGTGCTTGTTCATCATCCAGAGCTAGAAGTGAACCTCCGGAAGATTTGAAACCGACTAATGAATCAACAAAACCACGATTCCATTACACTGGTGTGAAGTTCAACTTCAAGCAGCATCCTCAAATTTTCACGAATTACATGCGTAGCAAGAACATTGAGATGACAAAATTCAACGGGCAACTATCGTCCGATTTTGACTTTTCTCCATATCGAGAAGAGACGGAAGTTGAAACGCTGCAGACTCCATCTAACGCTTCTGAATTGGAATTTATCAGCGAGATTCAGGAAACTGATAAGATGGAGTTACAGCATGCTACTACAACAGTAATAGAAGCTCCGAAGTTCATTCGGACTGTATTGCCTAATACGGTTGTCAAAGAGTTCGGTAGGAGTCTTTGTAGTAGCGCTACTATCACGGAAGAGGTTAATTTGGAGCAAGAGGAATTTTATGTTGGAAAGATTAGAACAGTTGAACTTCCAATGCCAAAGTAAGTTTCTTAAACAATAGAAAAACTCAGGTATTCATGATTTTGAACAAACGCATAAACTTATCGTTCATTTCAGATCAATTATAACAAATTCTATTGTCGCAATTGGCTACACAAATTCTTTATTTCGAGGTGTAAGCGAAGATTACACATCCGATATGGTGTTACAAGGAATTTCAACCCCGAAAAGCAATTGGGAGCACTCTCTCAGAAAGGACTTGGTCCTGGCAGCTAGACACCCACTTTTGGACCAGCCTATAGAAGAAGCAGTTGCAATAATTGCTAATACTGATACATGGTAGGTTATATGAAGTTAATATACTCACTTGCAGTTAGGAATACCACAATAATTCAAAATAATTCTTACGGTTTTTTTCTGTTACTAGGGAAGTTCAACTGATGTCTAGCCATACCTATGTAATCGACAAAGGGACTTCCGGCGTTCGAATAGGCATGTCGCAATTAGTCGCAAACATGTTAGAACAATTATTGCGCATGTGGAAATTACATGCTCCACCCGAACATGTAAGTTTTCCTATAACCTCAAAAGTTAATATAACATAATTCTTTTTTTACTTTATTTCAGTGTTTGATGCATATCGAGGACCGTCTGCAAGAGGTTTGTATGCGGTCGAAAGCCCTAGCGGAGTTGTTACAAGCAACCGAGTTTTGTACAATGGACCTTCTAACCTCAACACTGCAATTGGAAGTGAACGATATACCTCTTTTAATGGCCGTCGCTTCGACGCATTCACCGCAGATAACACAAAAATATGGCTTAAGCTTTCAGTGAATTTTGAATTGTGTATTTAAGCGGATTAATTAAGAATGTTAACTATTATTCGCTATTTAACGTTACCTAGGTTTAAGTAGCACGGTACGAAGTTTACGTTACATTTTTTTTATTGACTCTTAGCATAAGATTTTTTATATGATTTTTTTATGGGACAAATAATTTGATAATATATGCGCTACAGTAGGAGTTATTTATTTGGCATTTTCTTAGATAAATAAATGACTTTTCTATTACTTGTTTTTTTCATTTTGCCACATTGTACCCTATGTATGGTCTGCTGGTCGTTTAATGTTATTTAATGTTCTTACCATATGGATGGTCATGTCTTGCCTCCACCCTGTCAGCTACTCGCCGATGCCAAACATTTATTGCAAAAAAATTTAAGGACTTTACTTAATTAACTATATGGCAAGAAATATACCAATCCAACTATTCTTTTAAATAAAACAAGTGTTCCCAATAACATATTTATAAATTTTCTATTTTAGACGTAATACAAAGGCACATATAGTATATTATTTAGTAACCTCTTTGTATATCCAAAACAGCAGATAGGGGTTCATTGTTCATAAACTTATCATAATTTTCTTTGAATTGTTCAGCAATATCCCTTGGTCTGCTGGAAGCGGATACGTGAGGAGTTATCCTAACCTAAAAGAAGAGGTTAGGAGCTGCATTTTCGCATTACTTTGAAGTACCTGAGGCATCTTCCATAATGGGCTCTCCTTCGGAAGGGGCTCTGTATTAAAAACATCCAAAATAGCTGCAGATAACCATTTCTTCTCTAAGGCTATTATTAAACAATCTTCAGATATTATAGTTCCCCTGCCAACGTTAACAAAAACAGTACCTTTTTCTAAAAAAAGATCAAGAACTGTGAAATTTGTGAAAATTGATAATTAAATACTACCTTTACAATTTTGTAAAACATCACCATTTAGCAAACCTCGTGTTTCTTTTGTATTTGGCAAAATATTGATAATGTAATCACAGTTTTTTAAAAAGCAACCCAAATTTTCTGGAGTGTAATACTCCGTAATATATTTTTTTACGTTCTCCTTGGGTGTTGCGTTTCTAGCAAATCCGAATATTGTGGCCCCCAATAAATCTAGATATTGTGCAACTAAAATAAACAATTTTCAATAAAACAATAATATCAGTAGTGATACTATTACCCCAACTTCCAATTTGACCCAAACCTAAAATACCGATATTCAAATCGGATATGACACGGTATGTACCAATTCTTCCTGCATCCGACCATTTTGACAATTTCTGATGGCTTGCGATTTGATCAAAACCCCTCTCAAATCCAACAATTTCAGCTATAATATACTCGGACATAATCCTTCCAAAGTGTTTACCCGAAAACCTAGTGATCGGAAAAGGTATAATTTTGTTTCTATCTAGACCTGGCAAGATTTTGTCAACTCCAGCCCAGGTTCCTTGCAACCATTTCGTCTTAGGTAAGTCGTATATCACCGGTGCTATCAAATCATAGTCACAAACAATTATTTCCGATTCCTTGAGCAAAGGGCTGCTTGCTGCAATCACAATATTCTATTTTAAAGCTCCTATTTTGAAAAGTTTGATTGATGGTTATGTACTTCCCCGTCGGCTGTGCCGGATTTGACAACTATTGCAACGATAAGAAAAGAAAATACCTGTCAAAACTTCTTGAAAATTTACCGACGGCAAAACTCGTCGTAATTCTTGCAGTAATGTTGTGTATTTGCTAAAAACTGCAACGCTGGACATGTTGGAATATATAGTTAATAGATAGCACTACAACTGTATACATGGAGCATTTGGCAAAAATTACGTAAATAAGATTGACCTTGAACGCTATAACGGGTTTATATGTAGAATATTAATTGTTGTTTAGTTTTTTTAAATCGCATTGTTTTACTATCAGATTATAAAACTATTACCTATTTCATTTTTGCTATTAGAATTTCCGAATTTTCGTTACATTCGTCTGAGAATGTTCTTTAGATTGGCAAAATTGATCGGAATCAAGGAAACCAACTAACGTCATATCTCATATCACCAATCACCAACCCCCAAAAAAATAATTCACTAACGTAGGGGTCATCTGGTTACCTAAATAGCAGGATCAATTTTTTGATCACATTGGACTTTCATTACATTAAAACTTTACAAAAACACGTAAGTTTCTATAAACAAAGCCTGTAATTTGCAATAAAAATCATTTTATAGCAATTTCACGTAAAAATTACTATTCAGTAAAATCTTGACATTATGTAATAAGTTATAGGTTATACGGCGACTTTAGTAATGATTTTGGATATTTTGCAGATAAGCAATGGCCGCTATTCGCTCTTTCTCCCGTTTGCTCACACAGAGGTCCCTCAACACCGTCACCAAGCGGGGTTATGCCGATGAAATGAAATTTACCTTTGCTGCCGGTAACCAGGTATGAGACGGCTGTTCCTTGTGCATTTACGATAGTTACGAGCTCATTCTAGGTTTTTTATGATAATGTGTCTATCAAACAAGTAGATGTACCCTCGTTCTCAGGCGCTTTTGGTATTTTACCAAAACACGTGCCAACATTAGCTGTCTTGAAACCAGGCGTAGTAGCGGTTTTTGAAAATGAAGGTGCCGTAAAGAAGATTTTTGTCTCCAGTGGTACAGTTACGATAAACGATGACTCCTCCGTTCAGGTTATCGCCGAAGAGGCCGTACCAGTTGAACAATTAGACTTGTCGGCTGCAAGAGATATTTTGAATAAGGCACAAAGTGAAATGTCCTCTGCCACAACAGAACAGGTATAATAAAAATAAATTTTGTTTGACGGATGATACAGTTTTTGTTTTTTTTTATTTTCAGGCAAAAGCTGAAGCTTCAATTGCTGTAGAAGTTGGAGAAGCTCTTGTTAAGGCTGCAGAATAAATAAATCATATAAAAAGGTCGTCTGTAATCGATAGTTTTTAAGATGAAATAAAATTGTTTCAAGATATTTGATTTGTTATTTAAAATTGAAAGTTTTAGTGAATAATGTATTAGTGTAAAAAATAAAAGTATTGTTACGTAAAATAGCATTTAAAACTAAATTTTGAATCGGTGGTTTTCAGGAAACAAGCGTAAGATTACTATACTTTTTATTTGATTAATCAAAATCGAAGAATAGGGCCATTTGGAAAAATGTGGTGCGTATGCTGCCATCTACCAGGAAATTATTGAACATGAAATTTCAATCTTTGCCACGAGATGTAGACAGGATAGACATGGGATAGACATTAAATCTAGATTATAGACAAGTTGTTTCGAGAATATTCTTAGAAAAAATACGGTATCAATATGATTTATCATGTTGAGGAAGTGGCGAAAACAATATATTGCTAAAAACAATTTTTTTCCGACTAAATATTTTTATCTGCGTGCGATTGCAAGGGTATGAATATTTCGGGGTGGGTTTACTGCGCACATTTGGATTGTCATAAACATAACATTCGTAAGTCACTGAAAACGTCACGAAATGTAGTGAAAAAGCAAAGTTTAAATTACCAGCATAGACATTTTGCAAGTCTATAACACAAACACATCATAAAAATCGTATATTAAAGCAAATCTGCACGAAAATGGGTTAGTACTCCTATTGTTAACTATTCTATTGTTTTCCTTAAAATTTTCCTTTTTTTGTAGCATTTAAATTGACATACAGCTTTGAGGGAAACTACCGAACAAGGCCTGAGCAAAACCTCTCTGGAGCGAGTAAGAAAAGCACTCGAGATGTTTTGTTACAAAGAGCCCATGAAGAACGTCAGAAACGTCAAGTAGTTTATACTTTTAGCATGTTTTTATGTCGGATTAATTTGTCTTTGTTTAGGATGAGAGGGTCAAGTATCAAAGCACGTTAACGCTTCAATCGCATATACGTAGTTACATATGTCGTCAACAAGTAAAAGAGGAGCAGAGGCAATTGTTCGATAATGAAAGTGATGTAAATTCACGCGTTAAGCTATCGAAATTATTGTTTTTCTATAATCCTGGAGTCGACGACCAGAGATTGGTGAGTGAAAATTGTTAATATTGTTATGACTGTCTTAATAATTATTCTTTATAGTTATCAATTTGCCAATTATTATTGGATAATAAGGAGACATGTTTAAAACTTATAATTATCGATAGCCAATTTCATTGGCTGATCAAGCGTTTTCTAGTTTTATCATTACGAGCGCTAACAAGAATCAATAATCCAGCATTGTTACTTCAGTGCTTATTAGATTTTACCTTAACTGATAATATAGCATATCTCAACAGTAAAGGTAAAATGGAAAGTAACCTCAAATTTGTGGTTCTGATTTTTGTTTATTTTTTAGGTTATTTTAGGGAATTACGATCGATGTATGATATGCAAAGTCCACATCAAATAGCGGATTTTATAGTGAAACTAGTCGTTAAGCCGTTTGAATTTTACAATACTTTAGGTGATGACAAAAACGTGATTCTTTCGCAGTTCTGTGTTAGTTTTTTGTCTCCGGATTTGACGAAACAGGTGAAGACGGATCTTATCCCGTATTTGGCTCAATTAAATTGCATTCCGTATGACGACCTTATTGGGTACTTGCACGAGAATAACAGCTACTTCGCTACAAATAGTCTGCTGTTCTGTGTGCTGTCTTTGGAACCTTCAAGATATGGTAAGCAATAATAATAATAATCCACGCCTTAACATCCCCCAACAGCTTTCGCCACTACGGGGGCATCGGCAGGCCCGAATTATCACGATTATGGCCCGCGTCTGTGGCACGTCTTAAGTTGTTTGGCTTTCAGCAGTCGCCATGGAGTAAAGGAAAACCACAGAAAAACCTTTACTCTGAAAGCAGGGCGAGAAAGCGACTCGAACTCGCGCGCCCCAGACTGCTAGCCAAGCGCTCTACCGCTCGGCCACAGTCTGGCTATTTTAATAAATGTCAAAAATTATGCTACAAAGTAGTAGTCCGAACCGGACATGTTACAATTTGAGTTATTTTATAAATATGAACCAGATTTTATAGTACTTACTTATAGTACCTAACGATCAACAAGACCAAGAAGAAAAAACTTTCTTGTAAATTTGCCATCTTATCTAGGTATTATCGGTTTAAAAAAGGCGAAAGCTATAGAATAGATGTACCGACTCCACACATTACAATATATTACAGGAAAAATTTCTTGAAATTTCTGGCCAATTTAATAGTTAATCCGGACCTGGCAGGGGGCCAATTGTCCGGGTAGTTTAGTGTCACGTTAGCCCCGCCCCCCGGGGTCATTTTCTCGCTGCTAAGTGTATAGCGTATAGCGACTCCATCTTTCTCCATGGATAAAATATATAGAATAGATAATATACAGAACTAGCGAATAATAAGAACCCTGAAGAACACTGGTAGTAGAAAACCATGAAAACCTTCAATACTACTTCAACAATATTTTTCTTATTAGTTTCAATGAAGGCATTTGTAATTATAATATGTTGAGTAAACATTTTAATTGCAGAGCCCGACTTAAGTTACAATGGAAGAAAAGAATTTTATCGAATTTTTAATTTCAGAATTATCTGAACCACCAAAATATGGCAAATCGAACAGTGCAAGTTGTTAGCACGTTTTAATGTTGATCACGTTATCAAAAACAGATAGATAGATATTTCAAGTAGTATACAAGTTTGTAATATTATAGGCGATTTCGCGTGGCTAAACGGTTCAATTTGGTTCCGGTTGGCGGTTGGATGTGGTTGATAGAGCGGTTCTAAATCGTCATCATTTTCAAAACGTCAGTAACCGCTCGACGGAAAATGATCCGGTTCGATTCATAGGTTAGGTGCCCCACTAAACTGTTAAATATGACAGCAATGACATACGCAGTGGTCTACCGCTCATTCCGACAACGACATACCTATCCATTTCACCAGCATTTTACAACTTATAACCTAAAAATGACAACCCAAACGAACCGATATTTCAAACCGGCTTGCCAGGCAGGTTCAAGATTTTGACGGACCGAATCGAACCAACTGCAACCGTTACGTCATCAATCGCCATGTGAAAATGGTTGGTTCAAATCGGTAGTCGAACCGCAACCGAACCGTTCCACGCGAAATCGCCTTATGATGATATATGAATATTTTTGTTGTAATAACTACATTACCATGGTAAAAACGTAAATAAAAAATATTGTCTTCTAAAATATAAAGCAACATGATTTGGTAACATTTTGAAAGTAATATTTGACTCAAAATATTAAGAATTTTAAGAGAATATTGTTGTTTTGAAAAGGAATTATTGGATCCTCCTTGCAACAATGTTGCTACGTAGCTATACTTTCAAAATCCACTTTCCCAAATTTAAAAAATAAAAAAAATAGTGATGTTGATAAAGCCAAAAAAAGTCATGTTAAAAAGTCCGAATATTGTTAGACAAGATATTTCTCGAATAAAACAGTTAAATTCCAAATGATTTCAGAGATATTTTGAAAAAAATTCAATTCTTAAAAATCATATTTATTTGTATCAGAATGTGTAAAAAGCACGTAATTTCTTTGATACATCATTTTTGATTAACAACTTTGTCAACAACGTTTAATTTTTTTTATTTTATCACAATATACCGGGCGTTATAATGTTGCAAATGGTTAAAACATAAAACTGTTTTTTCCTTAACTTTCACTGTCGTTCGTATCCACATTATCAGGATTCTCCTTTACATATTTACCTAGAGTACAGTTTTGTCTCTATGCACCAACGTGTTTTTTTTTACCACAGTTCAAAGTAAGCGTAGCATAAAAGTCTTGTCAATGATGAGTGTCAACCTCAGTCGGATATTTGCGACAATACAGGACCTCTCGGACGATAGTGACATGGAGGATACGTTTACTACAGAGGAAAATGTCACCCTTCAGGACTTCATGGCGCTGTTCAACAACTCAGGCAGGGTTAAGCGCATCTTACATTTCTTCAACGAGCACCCAGATGACGAGGAGTTGCTGATATCGTTGTCGCACCTGTGCCACAACTTATTGATGATCTATCAGAATTCCATTAGAAAATTCATGTAAGTTTTATTGCTAATAAATTAAGTTTTTTTTTCCATAGTTAATAGGACAGAAATTCAATTCTGTTCTTGGTCAATTAATTCAGGACTAGTTACTGTCAATATTAAATTTGACAAATTTGATGATTTAAAATACTACTTATGTGCCACTATTTTTATATTTCAAAACAAAATCTGTTTATATTTTCCAAACCTTGGATTTCTCTTTAAAAAAACGTGGAAAGAATTCCTTGCATAAGTAGAGTTTGTAGAGAAGTAGAGAAGTCTACCACCGTAAATAAAGTTCACTCTTTTTTATTTAATAAAGAAGTTGCAAAAATGGCGTTTTTTCAATTAACTTTTCGAATTTAAATAAATATTTTTTACAAAAACCAATCAAAATAGGAGGAAATTCTACACAAAACGTATGTACTGCCGGCTTCAAATAAGTTGAGCTGTCTAAAGCAATCCGCAATTGATAATCCACAACGTTCCAGTTTGACGGTTTTGTTACAAAACAGTTAGCTCATTCTTCAATTGCAAGGGCAACATAAAAATAAATAAAGTGCTATTAACTTACTAACTTTTTTTAAGGCTAGAAGTAGATATACATAAAATACTCAGAAATATGTATCTATAGTTCAAATATGCTAGCAATTGAGTGTTTTTTTTTTTTTTTCGGGTTGATTTGATTAAATATCTGCCATTTGTTCAACTTCAAAATATCCCTGTATATTACTTCAAAACATTAAGATAATCTTGCTGAAATAATGTTGGTAATGTAAAATCTGAAGTAAGAAACTAAAAAAAATCAGTATGGCAGGAAAGATTTCAAAGAATATATTCTATTTAGCTGAAATTTAGTAATTGGGTGTTTCTGGGGTGATTTTAAATTTTACAAGTATGAAAATATATGCGATTTAGCTGAATATCATTAATTTATTGTTTTTTAAGTCACTGATGTATAATTTGATGTCACAAATTTAAAAGAAAAAGAAAAATTGAGGATCCTATATTTTTTCAAAATTCACATTAAATGTGATAAATCTAATATCACAACCCTAATATCCAAACCTAATATCCACTTTTGATATCTGATTAATACAATTAGTAACTTTTAAAATACATTTTATTTTTATATTTATTGAGTCGGCCATACTGGGCCTGCTATTTTTATATTTAATTGTTTTTTCTTAGTACAAGTTATTATTGTACTGATTGTGGTAGAGCCGAGCCTTAGGCTAGAGGAATCACCCCCAAAACAGCTCCCGCTGTTATTCTCCCGCTCACGGCAGTCTCATAGCTCCATTCTGCTCTTTGTGGCCCGCAAGCTGTAGTTTGGGGACCACTGGGCTAGAGAATGCTACATTAGCCATACTGCACCTAATTAATAAATTTGCTTCTGGAAACATAAATGTTTAATTAACTCTAAAACGAAGCCTATTTACTGATCCTTTCTCGCAACTTTGTTTAATGGAAGTTGAAAAATAAATCAGTTATAATTACTTGGATTATGAAAGAATTAATTAAAAGCAGTTGTTTTAATACTTGAAAATGCAGACAAACACAACAACATGCATTTACATAAACTATGAATTAATAACCCTAACATTCCCAGAGTAAATCAGTAAAGTATGTATTTACAAATAAACTTACATAATTATAATTTTCTGGCTGTAGAACAGAACGGCAAGGTTCCATATTCATTTACGCTGTAATTATACCGAAATAACGCTATGTTTGGATCTATATTCCTGGACTAAAATGAAAATGATTGTTGTGTGTTAGGTTGGTGTATATGCTGGCATTGCGTGGCACATTCCTCGCAAAACTTTGGTCGACAATTAAAATGCGAGACGCCACCACTCAATCGACAAGTCGTGGTTTTATTGGCGGATGGCAGGACACTTACATGTTGATATCGGTATTCTGCAACATGTTCACATTCTACACTCAGACTCTCACTGATTCAGGTATTTATATACAGGTTTTACATGTAAAAATATTATACATTTAATAAGATGTATTATTAAGTGTTTGCCACACCGAAATATGAAAAAAGTTAATTCTATGGAAAATATTTTTATATTCATCATCGTCTTCAGTACTTAATATCATGACGACAGAAGAAAATTAATTGCTTTATGTTGATAAACGTTAAAATTGGGAAGTTTTACTTGTAACTGTGTATCTTTTACAGGGGAGAGAATTTTGGGATAAATCAAAAACAAAATGATGTGAATTGATAAAGCTTTCCAGCACAGTACTTGAAAGCCTACTCAAACTTCATAGAATTTGCTATTGGAGATATTGGTACCAATATTAGATAAAATAAGTTTCACACAAATCACTTTAGGACACTTTTTTTTATATCTCGGTGTCGTAACATATTTCTTTTATTTAATGTCACTAAAAAGAATTAGCAACCTACTTTCTCTAAAATTCTTAAAAAAACACCATAAATCGGATTTCTTCAACATTCATCAGACATTAAATAACTAATGGGTCTTCTAAAAACTTATTGGATTGTAAAAGAGCTATCTTAATTATACCAAACACATTCAAACTTCCTGTGATGTTTCTATAGCAAATTTGGATGTAAATAATAATTAAAGTTCAAAAGGGCTCCAGTGTTTAACTTTCCTTCTATAGGATTTATTTACTGCAAAATGTTTGAAAATGTTTCTATAATTTTTTCAGAATCGACGGACACCAGTACAACTTTCTCGCTGGATGAGCTGTGCTCCATGTCAGAACTTCTGAAGGACTTTGCATTAAATCTCATAGAAATCGCATTCCCAATGTGTCGATACAATACGGTGAGAAAATTTACGTATTAAGATGAAATATCTATTCTACCTGTGTTCAACAATCAAATCGAAAAGTAAGGTAGGAACCCAAAGATAAACAATATGGTAGCAACATGGTAGCCTATATGGCAACGGTGGGCAAATGCGGCTCTTCGTAGAGTCAAGTTTAAATTTTTTGGTTTTGTCACACTGTATTCAATTTTGAAGCATAACTTCAAGTGTTTGTTTACGATCTTGAGAAGAAAATGTTTAATCATTTTCCACGAATGAAAGCATATGTAATTAATATCAAAGATGAAAAGTGGAAAAGATGAATATAAGAAAATTAAAGAATTATAAGCAAATTTCAAACATAGGTTGAATATTTGAAAAGTTAGACACCTACATTTGAAACATTATTAAAGATGGACTTCCAATTTTTGAAGTATTATTTATTGAGAAAGCAGCTGGGGAATTGCATCGAGATGAATATATATATATATACAATCTGGAGGTAGCATGCGGAAGGAGTGGGGCGGTCACAAATTCTCTGAGCTTCATAGGTTCTTGAAGTAAGATCTTTTAGTGATTTTATTTTAGTGATTTCCAAATCACTATAACATCTAACTTCAGATATATAAACAACTCTATGATTCTAAACTAAAATGGAGTGTGAATTTGACTGTGGTCGCATACAGTATACGTAGCACCTGAATAAGTTTGATACGTAGTACAAAGTTACGGTGCACTTATGTGTTGACGGCTCGGTCCGAAAAATTCCACTCAACATAGGATTCTTCTACCTTCAACTCATTAAAAGGCAGTGACTGGAGATAACGCCAAGAAAAACAGCCTTAGAGTTTTGTAACGCACCTTCTTCGCTGGTGCGGTGAAGAAGTGTTACACAACAAATATAACAATATTAAACCCTGTCGTAGGTAGCTCGTAGGTCCTGGGTTCGTCGGAATACAACACAATGGTTTGATAAAGTAATACATGTATTAGTCAGCATTATTCTTTTACATACATAGAGAGAAAAAATACTATAAATAGGAAATATCGGGTATGTTATTTCTTCGGCAACGGGGTTCAAGTATTACTTAAACTAATTAGTACAGGAAATAGGCTAATGGGACAGGAAAATATTCCCGATTCGGTGACGGCGGAGTTCGATAATACTTAGTAACATATATCTGGGAAAATTAACATATCTGGAAAAAATATATATCTGGAAAAAACTACCTCGCCAACTACGGCCAGCAGAGGTAAGCAGTTCGATATAATATCAACAGCATACAAAGGGCCGTCAGATAATACCTTGAGTTCCAACACCAGCATGCAAAGGGCCAGTAGCGAGGACTCTGAGCTATTTTACCAGCATTCAAGGGGCCAGCGAAAATAGACTGAGCTGTGAATTCTCCCCCCAGCTACAAGGGACCAGCAGGGAGACTGATTTCCAGAGGGAAATGCTCGGCTTATATACCGTTAAAACGACCCCCACTATTCACGAAACTGGTTCGTCTGGGCGGCTCAAAAACATTATACGGGAATCACATACCAAACCAGTCTCGGAACTAGTTTACGTATCGGACGTTCAGACGAGTTTTCAAAAATATACAAAAAACAGGATTCTCCAACATAAATGCACACAAGTAAAAGTTGTACAATCAATAAAAACTTATTACTAACAAAATAAAGGTGCATTTACGTATGACGAACGGTGTTTCCTTACAGTTTGACTGAGATCATAAGTGATATCCCATCGTGAGTGGTCCGACATATTTGAGGAAAGGATATAAAAAGCTAACCCAAGCACGTGGTAACATGTGTGAGGTTACAAGGCAGTGACTGGTGATTTAAGAGCTTTATTGGGCTCATACACCAAGATATACCTAGTCTACAAGAAGAAGAAGAAGAAGAACTTTTTAATAATTATGTATTTATGTGTTCTAATGTTCGTTATATGAGACTTGTGAAAATATGCAATTACATTAACGAAAAAATATAGTTTATCTACGTGTGGCTCTTAATCAAATACAAAAATCAGATTAGGGCTCTCTTTGGCGTCATAGGTGCCCACCCCTGCTATATGCTGTATCCTGTACGAAACAAATTATGTTCAATGCCAATACAAGTGCTAATATGCAATAAATCTTTTGGTCCTCATTGGATCAAATCATTTGTATACCTACTACCTTATTTCTGCTTACAATTTGCTATATTGGCTATGGGTAGACAAGTAAGCCTCTCTGGGAAGCTTTTTTAATAAATATTTCCGTTGTGTAGGTATCGTCAACGCCTGAGCTTGTACGCCTGTACACTAATTGCTTGGCCGCGGTCAAGATGCTCCACATGCTGGATCTGAGGAAGAAATTTTGCAAACCCGATTTTTGGACAAAGAAGAAAATACATATTCAGCCAGATCTGCTGAGGAAGAACTATCTCGAACAGCCTTTGATTCCATTCCATGGGCTTGTCTTAAATACAGGTAATGACCCTTTTACTTTTTATACGCCCCCCACATTTAATGTGGTGAGGGTATATTGAGTTTGATTCAACATTTGTAACACCCTTAAGGAGATTGATGGATTTGATCAGAAAAGAAAACTGAATATGTTTAGCTATGTCCGTCTGTGTACACGATAACTGCCGTAATTTTGAAGCAATTGATCTGAAATTTGGTATACAAGCTTATCTCTTAAAAAGTAAGGACAAGTTCGTGAATGGGCAAAATCGGTTCACCCGTTTTTTTTTTTTTAATATGTTACTGTGGGGGGTATTTTAACTTCAGCACGGCTGAAGATAATTTTCTTACTAGTTTTTTCTTGATATTTGGCCCGCAAAAATTATTCATCTAATTATAGCGTTATTTGTAATTTCAACTATTCCTTTTAAACATGATTCAAATACATACGTAGTTTTTTTAGACTGAAATATTTAATTTGTCGAAAAAACATTATATTTGAAAAAATGTTTTACAGAGGATAGGTTGCCTCCTCTATCAACGATTGAACTGCGCTCATTGGCGATCATCAAGGAGTTGCCATTCCTGCTTGACTTTAACACCCGTGTCATACTCCTGCGACAATTGTGCTACTATAGCATGGGAGGGGGCGATCGGTTCCTCCACGAGTTCCACACCGACAATGTGGTCGTTGTCCGAAGGAGTCACCTATATGAGGACGCCTTCGAAAAAATTTCACAAAAATCAGGTTAGTAACAGAACAAAAACGTGTCATCTAGATTTTGAGGTTTTGGATGTTTCTAATAGAGAAAGGACACTCTTTCCAATGAACCCAGGTCCAGATTAGTAGCTATCTTAGTGGCCATGTAAAGTTTTGTGGAAGAATATGATCGCGCAGTTGTTTCAACCGCGGTTTTCTTGAAAACGTGTTTTCGCACTTGAACCCTGTTTCTGTAGTTCAGGTAACATAAATTGAAAGGTTTTAAAGTACACACCAATCCAGATAGTGAGATTGAGATGAGAAGAAAAATTTGAAACACTTACTCTTTAATTTTATCTTAAAACGTTAATCTGATGAGGGGCTTTAATTGTTAACACTAGTTATAAATCACAGAGATAATTTTAATGACAATATGAACTACAACTGGTTTGTTGTTCTAATAAATTTTATGTTTCAGATTCAGATATGAAACATCGATTAAGAATCCAATTCATAAACACAGTCGGTCTAGAAGAAGCCGGCATTGATGGTGGTGGCATCTTCAAAGAGTTCATAAACGAAGTGTTAAAAACAGCATTTGACCCAAACCGAGGATTCTTCCTACTAACCGCTGATAATACTCTATATCCGAATCCAAACGTCCACCTAATCATGGAGAACTTCCAAGATCACTACTATCTAATTGGCAGGCTTGTCGGAAAAGTGAGGTTACGTTCCGTAAAAGAATTCACAATGTATATTTTGTTTTTTTTTTCAAGGCTATCTTCGAAAATATCCTAGTCGACCTACCGCTGGCTGAATTCTTCCTCGCTAAATTGCTGGTTGATCGAGCGAGCGCTTATTTCCTACAATCTTTGGATCCAGTTCTCTATAGAAATCTACTTTATCTACGGGATTATACAGGGGATGTACAAGAGTTGGGGTTAGATTTTACTTTGGTCAATAATGACTTAGGAGAAACAAGGGTAATAATAATTTATAGTTTACCAAACCAAAACTAGTTAACGAAATCTTATCTTATACATTTTAAATTTATTCATATGATATTTTATGTGTATTCATATGTGTATGTTTTCTTTTCTTGTGTAGGTAGTGGAGTTAAAACCAGGTGGTCGAAACATTCCAGTAACTAATGATAACCGTTTGGAATACATCCATCGATTGGCCGATCTGAAGTTGAATGCGCAGATCTCGAGGCAGTGCGCTGCTTTTCGTGAGGGATTGGACAGCGTCGTGCCAATACTGTGGTTGCGGCTGTTCAACTACAATGAATTACAAGTTATCGTCAGCGGGGATAACCAAGAAATTGACATCGACGATATGCGACAAAATACCGCTTATGGAGGTTAGGAATTCTGTTAAAATCTTATGATAGAAGCTACGTTTTCAGAAACCCATGCAGAAGAAATTTGTCATTTAAGATTCCATATATCATTATGGATGTGTACAACTGTCAAAGTAACATAACCTCAAATATTGAAATTGTTACTTTGACAGATGTAACCAACTTTTTCTTTTTTAATATCCTATATGGTAAATTTTTATTTATGAATGATTGCGAATGATTTTTTTAGGTGAATTTACTGCAGAGCACGGAACAATTATCCTATTCTGGGAAATTGTAAAACGGTTTACGGATACACAAAAGAAGCAGTTGTTGAAATTTGTAACTAGCTGCTCGCGGCCCCCACTTTTGGGATTTAAGGTTTGAATTTTTTTAACATTTTAAGTTGTGCAATGCTAATTAATTTTTTTAAGGAGTTAACTCCGAGTTTTTGTATTCAGTCATCCGGTTCCGAGGATAGGATGCCAACTGCGAGTACTTGTTTGAACCTGTTGAAGATCCCGGTTATAAAAGACGATCAAGTACTTCGGAAGAAACTACTCCAAGCTATTGAACAACAAGCTGGTTTTGAATTGTCGTAATTATGCATTTGATTGTGTTTGTGTTTTTGTATTATTATTTTTTTTAATAAAATGTATTTAACCTGTACATAAAGTAAAATATATGAGAATCATACTGAAAGTTGTATTGTTTAGTATCAAGTTTTTATATAAAAACAAGAAAGCTTTTGACAACTGTCTATTATTGTACAAAAAGTAGCTATCTGTTACTGGATACCCAGTACTCGGCAAAATCTGAAGTAACTGGTACCGATATGCACGGATACCCGTTACTTTTACTACCGGTGTTGGTTCCGCTTGTCCTCCCGGCAATCCACACAACATACCACCCATACTACGCGTATAATAACTATTCGTCAATCCTTCCGCTATGCCCTTTAGTTTATTTGCTTGTAATCATGATTCAATTGAAAAATATAATTTTATGTATACTTAAAATGCGCCATCTATTAGGAAATAGGAACGTTTGGTCAATGGGAATTCGTTTTTACTCTGCCGTAAAAAAATTGCTGAAAATATATGTCTACTCAATTGTCGTAACTCGCGAGCGTATAAAAGATTCCACGAACAGTATGGTAAAGATGGGTATGGTATACTTGTATACATAGGGAAGTAAACGATAGTACAGGGGTGCAAACTTTTGCAAGGTGAATTTCCATAGGCACGTAGCTCAATATCCGTAGAAATCTGTAGCACTTTAATATAGCACAAATCGTAGAAATCCTTGTATAAATGACTAGAATTCTGTAGTATTATCTGTAGGTTCGAGCGAGTGGGAACTGGAAAGGTCAGAGAATTAATAACAAAAATACAGTATTTGTACCGCCTGGCAAAAGGTTGGGTGACAGGAAAAAAAATATTAACTTTAAAAAAAATTATTGTTCAAAGCTTCTGTATTGTGTTAAACCTAAAATGCAAATATTATAATGTTATTATCTTCTTGCATGTACCGTGTGACCAAAACTGAAAAACTGACTAAAGTATCTGTTAATAGCCATGTTATTTTTAATACAATAACAATGTTATTTGAAAACGTGGTTAGAAATATAGGGCACTAAATATACTGGGTCATTACAAATGATTGTAGTCGTAGCAGGCGCTGAAATAAATGTAAAATTTGTTTGCCGCTCCATCAAAAATAAATACCGCTTTTCAATACAGTTTGTTAAATTGGTTGCATAACCTACTGCATTCGATACTTGTTCCTTTAAAGCGGTACGAATGTAATAACATGGGCATGGCCTTCTTCGACTACAGTAATTTATAATGACCCTAATATACTTCGCCGTTACATGAATATTCGGTATATGGAACGTCGAAGGTGACTATAATTTCATATTAAATGCCTTCTAGTATTTAGAAATACTTCTTCAAATAGTATTTTTGAATAGCTTTAAAGATGGAAGGTCCTAAGTCATGTTAATCTTTTTGGCAACGCGCGGTATTACAATGGAGGTGATAATAATTTCGTATTTAAAGACCTCTAATATGTCCAAATACTATTTTTCAATAACATTTTTGCATAGCTTTCATTCCATAGAGGTGTGAAGTGCATGCGTAGAAGAATACCCACTTGTTTTTACTGCTGCTCAAACAAAGCTAACAAAACAGCAGAAGCAAACTGCATAGAATCCGCTTCGTTGATTGTCAACGGATATCTGTAGATAGCCATGACCACTGACATCCAGAGCAAGCGTTTGGGCAAGATTCATTCACAAACTATAGCGTTTTCGACTTACAATATATTTATGCTCTGACTCTGTGCAGTTCGTACCGATAACCGACTGCGTACATAAAAGTCGAAAACGCTATAATTTGTGAATGAATTTTGCTCAAATCCCTGCCCTCTCGATGTCATGGCCCCAAACCATGCCTAACTATCTACACCTATCTATATCCGGCATCCGCTCTCTAGCCATATGCGCAAACATGCACCGCAACGCGTACGATGAGGAGCAGGAAAATTTGCGTCGGCGATTGCCTGATTTGCATTATGAATGGATTGTTTTCTCCGAACGTCCATCTTGCACTTTTCCGATGATATGTTTGTTCGACCAGCACCAAAATAAGTGCACAAACCACTTATTCGTTCTCTTGCGCATGCGGAATGGTGGTTTTGGCCTCCCAAAACCTCCATTACTGCTGCTAGTGCTGCTCGAACAAACCGTAATAATGCCGTACTGAATACGTGTTTATTACTTTATTACGACATGGTGGTAATATACACATACGCCGATAAACGTGTTTGAATTTGAAGTTTGATGAACTGTCAACTTGACAAATCAAAACAGCCTGAATTACATGATATAAAAATTAGCTGTACTTTTTTTTTGGCGCGCGTAGTGCATCACCCGGTAGTATTTACTTAAAAGCAATTTTTATTGCTTTTAAGGTTTAGTTATTGAATAAAAATCTCCAAAGTTTTAATTCTTTGTATGATAGTGTGGTAAAGATCAAGGTAAAGGGTAACCAATTACAACATAATTATTGTTATTTTTTTAGGTTATGTCTATAAAAATCTTGCAATATTCCTGTATTTTTTCGAGTATTCTCCTAATTGATCATAGCTTATTAATTGATTGCTCATACGTACACTATTTTGGACAATATCACGTATCCAAAGAAAAATAGAATAATAATCACAAAGCACAACACTACCAAACCGCTACTTGACGCTACTTGTCAGTGCGGTGGTGAAATAATGTGACGTTTTCCTTCAAAATCTTGAGTCTTCAAAAATTCTATATTAACATTCAAAATATCAACGAAAATTCCAGTATTCAATTCCCAAAGCAAAGTTTTATATACGAACCATCTTAGGAAGAAAAGTAAGGTTATATAAACATGGCGGGACAATCAAACCTACTGCAGAACCGGCATTTCATCAACAATACGTCGACAGCAATGGTGGAGGCGCTGTTGGGAATTGCCTGCAGTAATACATGTGTGGGCATCTTCGATTTTGCGAAAACTGTAGTCAGGAGAGATTACGACACGATGGAAGAGGTGAAAATATTATCAGGAGGACCGTCAGGCCATGAGCCGGCTTTTGCGGGATTTGTAGGCAAAGGAATGTTAACAGCTGCTGTTCAAGGTAAAACTCTCAGAGGAATGCATCTTTTTAAAGCTTGGACAAATTTTTATCTTTTTTCTGTGTGATATTAATTTGAATGTAACGTTTATACTTGGTGCAAAATTTTACTTTCAAATCTGCCTTATAAATAAATGCCCCTAATTAGATATAAAGTCATGATAAAGTCTCTCCGGTTCAATTTGGTTAAGATGACCTAAACTAAACTCTCGGGTAAAAACACATACTGAACGAACAGTATTACGTTTGCAATCAATCAAATTGACTACAAAATTCCGAAAATGTACTTCTTATTAGATAAAGTTTCCTTTGTCTTTAGGTGACATATACGTGTCTCCATCTAGCATAGACATCCTTAGAACCATACAAGAGCTATCCGATGAGAAAAGCTTAGGGGTATTAGTGATAATCCCCAATAGCAGCGGTGATCGGTTAAACTTCGGTTTGGCAGTGGAAAGAGCCCAAAACATGGGCATACATACTGAACTTGTACTGGTCACAGACGACTGTTGCTGTTTCACAAAACCAAGAGACAAAAGAGGCTTGACCGGAGCCTTCCTAGTACAGAAAATGGCGGGGGCTTTAGCCCAACAAGGAAGAAGTCTACAGGAGATCAGCGCATTCTGTACAGAATTCCAAAAAGACATATATTCTCTGTCCGTTTCCATAAAAGCTTGTACGAACGTTGAGAAGGGTACTTGCGACACATGTAAATTTGTCGTCGCTAAAACCGAGCTGGAAATAGGAGCTGGCTTGCATGGTGAACCAGGAACTGTGCAAATGTCCCTGACTGCTGTAGAACACGCCTGCAAGATGATTTTTGAGCAGATGACCAACGAACACAATGAGCATCATTTAATATTCGAGCCTGATGTTCCAGTTGCTTTGATGATCAATAATTTAGGGCTAACATCAAAGTTAGAGGAGTATATCCTAACCAAAGAAATCCTCAAATATCTCCTTAATATCAACGTGAAAGTGATCCGACTATTTTCGGGTAGTTTTCTAAGCGCTATAGACAAACATGGTTTTACAATAACAATACTGAACATTAAACATCCCGATATACTAACCCTCTTAGATGAAAAGTGTGAAGCACCATCCTGGAGACCACCGACGGTTTTAGATTTAACGAATGACTCTTCCTTCATAATCGAAGGTAGATACAAACCAACGGATACTTTAGAATTACGCGGGCCTAGATTAAGCAAAAGACAATCAAACACTCTTTTACTGGTGACTCAATTTGCTTGCGACGCGCTGATCTCCTGCGAGAAACAGTTAAATATCATTGATGCAGAAACTGGGAATGGGGATAGTGGAACGAGAATGAGGAGAGGAGTCGAGGCGATCAATAATCAGCTACGAGCAAACGCCTTGAATTTGAACTTTCCGTTTGTTTACTTGATGGGACTGGGGAATGTTTTCGAAAAGGCTACAGGTGGGACTGTTGGTTGCTTATACGGGATTATGTTTGAGGCTGCTGCTAAGGAGTTTAAGGCCTTTCCGGATCAACAACTTGTGGATGGCTGGGCCTGGTTGCATGCGCTGCAGAGAGCTGTTAACGCATTAAGTGTGTACGTATATATTTACTTATTTTATTTCGCACTATTCTTTAATTTGTTTGCCAATATTTATGAGTAACACTAAGAATAGCTTCTTCCGAAATCTAAATGCTTTACTAAATAGATTCCTAATGTAATAGATTTTCTGCCCCCGAATACCGAGAGTGAAAACGATTCCGGCATCGTGGTGCAAAATATGCCACAATACATATCAATACACTTCAGAATTCGCTTTTGGTAATTTTCGCCATGTTTCAATAAATCGGGGCTGAATCAAAATGCCAATCATTCCACAATTCCACCACTGTCAACAGCAGTGGCGGCTCGCGTATAGGCACTGTGGAACTGCAGCACCCCCTATTATTTCCACTTAATATTATGGATAACATTTAATATAATGAGTCTTTTTTCCTTTAATTCTTTCTTTATACTTGTACAAAGTATAATCTTTAATGTCAGCAGCCATCCCCCAGCTTAAGAAAAAGATTCAAAAATCGTTGTATGGAACTGTGATCTGCACAGTTCCAGTAGGCGAGCTGTTTGGCTGTTCTGCGCATGCGCACACATCAGCGGCAAGCCCGGTAGCGGCCTGCTGGATACAGATACAGAGACTAGAGAGGACTGTTGTCCCCGCAGTGCCGACCGTGCCCACCCTCGCCTGGTGGAAGGTAGTTTTAGAAACTGCGGATGGCACATCAAAAGGCAATACGTATTTTACAGCAATTGCAGTGCTTTCAATAGAGAAAAATACCTCAGTTTTCATCCAGAGACCAAGGATAAAATTATAGATATTTTGGCGCAAATTAAAACCAGAAGAATTACGCTCATCTTTACTGCACTTGTTTGTTTGCTACAATCTTATAATCGATATTTTACCTACTTCCCAATATCCAATCAAGTTGAAATTTTGCACGTCTACAGATTGCCGGTGACAATGCATAAAGGAATAAAAAAATTTAAAAATTTTTGGAAATTTTGCCAGTTTTTAAAATTTCACTGTTAATGCGTTTTTTTCATTAAGCGTTGTTTTTTAAAAAAATGTATTTTTACATAAATTTATTACTACGCTTACCTTAACTTCACTTGTTTGTTTGTTATGTATAAATCTTGTAATCGATATTTTACCTACTTCCCATTGTCCAATCGAGTTCAAAATCATGTGACGATTTCTGGCGACAACGCATGAAACATTAAAAAAATATGAAACATTTTTAATTTTTAGTACATTTTGCCAAAGCGTAGTTTTTAGAAAATGTATTTTTTACATAAATTTATTAATGTAACTGTACCAATTTATGTAAAGTAAATAAGAAATCCGTTTTTATTCCCTACATTCTTTTACGATTTCATCAAGTTTCTGAATAAATTTTCTTTTTATACTCTTTATTTTCATTTAATACAATATTTTTAAAACAATGACAAAAACATTTCTGGAACAGCACCCCCACTAATATTAGCTACGAGCCGCCACTGGTCAACAGGGTGCAAAATACCAACAATTGTAAAATTAAGGTTTTAAATATTCGAAGAAAGCACTTCCTATTTTTTATTCAATACTCATGGGTAGTGATGTGAAATTACCGGTAATTTAAAAATGGTAATATTACGATTCCGGCATCGTGGTGAAAAATATGCCACGATAAACACTTCAAAATTCGCTTTTGGTAAATTTCGCCATGTTTCAATGAATCGGGGCTGAATCAAAAAGACAAACATTCCACAATTCCATCACTGTCAACAGGGTGCAAAATACCAACAATGGTAAAATTAAGGTTTTAAATATTCGAAGAAAGCACTTCCCATTTTTTATTCAATACTCATAGGTACTTTTCTATTTGATCAAATATATCAAAACGGACTTGTATTCTTTGTAGGTATGCAGGAGTATCTGACGGTGACAACACGGTGTACGATCCATTATGGGCTTGTGTGAAAGCCATGGAGGACCAACTAAATGCAAGCGTGCATGTAGTGGAAGCTTTTGGAATCGGTGTCCAAACGGCTGAAGAGGTTACGCAGAAGACTAGGTACTACCCTAAAAAGTATCCGGACCCAGGCGCGCACGCTGTGTCAATTTGGCTGAGAGCGTTATATGAAGGAGTCAAGTTACGTGTAGAATAGATTGTCCACATTTTATGTATAGAACTCCTGTTGACATTTTATACTTATTTGTTATTGTAAATTGTAAATACGAAACTATAAATACTATAAATAAACGCAGTATATGTATTGGAAACAATTGTTTTGTCGCCCACAAGAATAACTGTAGATACTACCAGCTCTGTTCATAAAGCTGGCCGGGGCGTACCCTGTTATTGTGGGATAGCTGTGCGGAATTTGTAAAAATGATGGGCCGAGTTTTTTAGCCATAAATTACGGAAGACGTTCTTGTAACGAAAATAAAAAGGACAACTCCACATATTATATTTTATATTTTTATACATACAACAAATTTTTCTGCAACACCATTTCTCTGCTGAAAAAGATATTCTGAAGAATATCTTTATATTTATTGATTTATTATGTATCATAATATGGAAGTTACATATACAAGAAAACAAAAAATAAATTTCATCTTTTTTGAATATTTAGTACAAAATGTTCCAAAATTTGTTGAAAATTGTTTAAATTTTTGTTCAATTAAACGTACTTTGTGGCTCTTATGGCTAAAATCTTCATATTAATCATGTTCCTATTCCGGATATTCTTATTGGAATCTGTCGGCGAAACAAAATAAATAGGTAGAGCAGCGGAAGAAATGAAAAAAGCCGAAGAGAAGAACAATTGTTCTTCTCTTCGGCTTTTTTCATTTCAATAAATTTCCAAATTTATTTCATCCTTCCAAATAAAATGTTCGAAAGAGTAGCAGCACCAAGCGGTAATTGCGAGGATGGAATGCGACCGACAACAAAATTGTTGTGTATTACAAGTGGCATAGCTAGGGCGTATTGGCCGGGCAACCTTCTCACGCTCTCCTTCTCCCGCTTACGGCAGTCACATAGCTCCGTTCCGCATTCACTGTGCCGCGGCACAGTGGTTGCAGAGCACTGGACTTTATGCCAAGTGCTGTGCAGTTTGCTACTGCAAATTACAGGTGTCTGTAGTTAACGAAGTGCAGCTGTTCTAATGTAATGTGGTATTCTTTCCTGAATTGTTGCAGTCCACTGTGCACCACGCAACACTTATTGTCGAATTCTTTGACGTGTTTGTAAACGATCGAATATATATTTCTGATAGATCGTAACAACAAAACGACGGGCGCAGTGTTGGCGGGTATTTCTCTAGATCGTCCCGTGTATCCCTTCTACAGGGTATGCACGGAGCCAATATACGAGCAGAGGCAATAGTCGCCCCTTGGACAAAGGTTCTGTAGGCTTTACTCGTAGACGCTTCTAAAAAACAATGATTCCGTGGCGGGTGGTCCTCGTGGTAGAATAGATTGAAAACAGTTAAATTTATCGGACCAAATCGCCTGAGATACCGAAAGTAACAAAAAGTCAAAAATCGCTTAATAGTTTGAACTTCATTAAACCTTGATCAAAGCTGACGAAATTGTGTTTTTTTGGTGTACTGTAGGGTGAACGGTAATGTGCGATCTGTTATACGTAAACTGAAAATAAACGACACGCACTTCAAAACTACACAATAAAACGTTTAATAGCTTTTGCTGTATTCCGAGCAGCGTGCCGGCCACGCTTCTCTATCGTCTAACCTCAGAGCTCATACGAGTCCAGCCGGGAAGCAGCGATTGGGAAAAACTCAGGTACACGAAGCACGTAGAAGCAGTGGCTGAAATAGCCGACAGAACAACCGGGCTCATGAGGCTAATGCCGAAAGCAAGGTTTGTTAGATATGGGGCAAGGTAAGTGAAAGATCTTCTGAAGGAGAACAAGCGATGCTCCGGAACAAATGCCATGGTAGACACGTGTCGGAGATCTGTTGTGCGCGGTGTAACGAAGTTGAATTCTTTCGGCCAAGTAAGGTGGAAGACCCAGGGCCACTGCCAATCGCGCAATGCCAACATAATGCCAACAAGGAAGCGACGTTTACCCATTCGAAGCAAGCCGTGGTTCCGCAGAATCCCAAACTTGTTGACGTCGGGGACAAACCGCGGCAAAGGACTTGCAGTTGTATTGTACGCTTTACAGGCGGCACCTGCTCGCCTGGGTTAGGAACGGCCCATAAACGACACCCTCATACTCCAAACCGGACAGCAAGAGGGAATCTGCAAGTTTGAGCTTAAGTTTAGTAGGAAAAACAGACAAACTGGTAAAGCATCTTTAGCCTGGTGTATGCGCGTCGGATAATACTGCCAAGATGGGATTCAAAGGTAAGGCCACTGTCGATACAGACCCCCAAAATCGTCGCCTCGACAACGACCTGAAGATTGATACCATTGAGATGAACCATGACTTCGAAACTTCTGACCGCAGAAATATCTTCCACATGTTCCCAACGAAAAGCACTTGACACTTGATGGAGTTCAAGGAAAGAGCGTTTTAGGCTGCTTGAATCCGATAATCCGATGCGGGGCAGCGTTGTTGGCGGTCAAAACTTAATTCATTTTCTTCGTGGAGGTGGGCGCGTAGATCTGAATATCGTCAGCTTACACGTGGAGGCTGTTATATTCTTTGGGATACTGCCGGTGAATACACAAGACACTAGACACTAACGGTTTATACTTTTATTGTAGCTTCGTAGAAATACATAAGACAATACATTTACATACGTGCGTTCGGTATCAACTCTTATAACCGACTCCTCTCTTTTAAGTATTATATAGGCAACCCATATAACATGCAATTATAGTTGCATACATAACAGAGGCGACAGTTTTGAACTCTACCAGGTAGATCCGCTGTGATCAAATTGAATAAGAGTGAACCAAGAACAGATCCTTGAGGCACGCCACTGTTGACCGTCGCAGGCTCCCCAATACTTGAGTCTTTAAGCGTAGTACAAAACTATCTGCCACAGAGATACTCCCCAAACCAGCTCAGAACTGCATTCTCGATTCCATTGTACGTCAGCTTGGCAAGAATTCAATGAGACGAAACGTTATCAGAGGCTTTCGATATGTCCAGCAAGACCACAGCTGATATTGAGTCACAATATAGTCCAGAATACGAAGCAGTGCAGTCCTTGTTCCATAAGACCGCATAAATCCCGACTGCATCACAGGTACAATTCTGTTAGACTCGAGATGCTGCACCAACTGCTCGTGAATGACGCAATCTTTGAAGCTACACATCATAGACTAATAGGTCTAAAATCACTGAATTCAGACTTTCAGAGAGAGAGAGAGAGAGAGAGAGTTCAGTCTTTTTGGGGCCTCACTAATGCTCTCTTCCAAAGTACCAGAAAAGCGCCCATTAGATTATGTTAGAACTACTTTAGTTAATTTCTTTAGTGTAAATGTGTTGGCATACTTTTATTTAACTTGTAAATATAGAGTAATGTTTCTGCTGTTTTGCAATTTAATTATTAATCCTGCAGTTAGTTTGTGAAGCCTTAAGTTTTCAAGTAGAATTGATGTTGATTAATGTTCAGCTTCCAGCTCTAACAAAGTTTAGTAGGGCCATTTAAAGGCTGGTGCAACCAAAGTATCAAAAACGGTACTGGAAGTAAAGACTAAATTAGAAGTAGGTATTGAGGTATTCAATTAATCAGAAGCCATAGAAGCCAAATTGAGGCTTACACAAGCCAAGCCCTCTACCACAATTGTTCATATGCCCTCAATGGGAGCAATAGAAGTAAGTAATGTTACGAGGAAGATCTGAATGCGGAGGATGGTAAAACGGATGTTGCAGAGTCCAGAAGAGTAGAGACAGATCATGAAGAGAATCGTCTGCAGAATATCCTCGTGGTAGGAGATCCTTCCCTTCCGCTCTTCAAAAAAATACTATCACCTCTGCTGCTCTACATATGTACGTAGTTTTATGGTACCACCATAGTCGAGTCTACTAAAAAAGGGCATAAGTTATATAATGTATGGCACATACAGTTTTTATGGGACCTACGTCATCAAAATTCAAAACGAGTAACAAAAATCATCCGTAAAACATTCCATTTAAATCATCCTTTATAAATCATGAGTGCATTATTCATACACGAAATATAGTGTAATATTATTTAAGACGCCGAATGTAAACTTTATTAAAAACTTTCGATCATTTCTAATTTTGAATAGTGAGAGTTTTTCGTTTCACTTGGACTTGGCGATGTCTTGTGTCTCTATATAAATATACTGTGAGCTGCATTGTACGTATGTACCGATCGTCAGGACATTGACATCAGATGAAATCACAGTTATGTGATGATTAGGTATGACTTGTTTTCTGCCTTGAAATGATGCTAAATTTTAAGAAATCCTAAGGATGTTTTTCGGTATTTTTGTGTTTGTGCTAAAAATATTCGTGCAATTTCAACAAGCGTGGTAGGTAAGTATAATAGAGTTCTATTATAAGATTTATCTAACCAATCATGACAGATAATTAATATAAATAACCAAACTGACATTGCACGATGTCTCTCTGACATTTAGGTTTACTCCCTGGTCTAATTTGGTAAAATGCTTAACTATAAATATGTTATCTACTATAATACTTTTCTAATTTAATCATACCCCACATTGTCGCTGCACACGCCATAGTGATGTAATAAAGTCGCAATGGATTGTGACTAAGATAAATACTTGTAACAAAATTGTAAACGCCAACAAAAACACGTTAATCTTCACTATTTCAAATAAAAGGTATTTCAACTAGCGCATTTGTACGTCATGGAACAAGTGTGACGATGAGTGCGAATAAATTCGCATGTTCGCATTCAAAATCGATAGTGCACATTCAGCGCCTCTGAGCGCCTCTATATTTCACTTCAGTACTTAACCAACGTGGGCCAGCCGTCGTGATTTTATTTATCAACAATATCGCAACGTGAAAACTTCGGAAGAAATATTGGTTGATATGGCTGAACGATTAAAAGTAGAAATCTAAAACGTCTACAGGTATTGTGAGTATTCTAAATACCATAATATATATTGTTGTGTGACTACATACGAAAGGCTTTAGTAAAGAAATTGCTTTACAAAAGTGGTTTTGAATAGGTCCGCAATAATATTTTTTATTAGTATTAAACAATTATTATTTTAAATATTGTACCAAATAAATTTTGTATAAATATAAATAACCTCTGGTACATAGAAAAATAAATACTTGAAATAAATACCTATATGAACAAATAAATCAGTAACTGATTCGGTGTTACACATATTGCAACAATGCAACAATGGAACAATAATGAAACACAAACATCGCACATGGCCACAGGTAGTTACATAGTTTTCGTTTTGCACCTATCGACTTGTGTCAAATGTTTCCAAAAAAGCCATTATTAACAAGAAAACATCTCACATATAGCTGGCATACAGAAAAAAACATTAAGTAAAATGTTTTGTGAAAATGTTGGTTGGAATTAAAAAGTGTGTCTATTAAGTTTGGTATTGTGTCATGGGTAATGCTCCGATTTTCAATGATTTTTCAAGTGAAAAATTACATTTTCTATTGTGCAACTAACAACTAACCATTTATGACTTATTTTAATTACAAAAAATGCTAAATGCCTGTGTTGCAACAATTTTGTGGCATAGCTATTACGCAAACGTGAACGACTCACCATGAGCGGATGACGTCAAATTGATATTACGTGAACCAGACTTGGGAATTTCCACGGAGAATAGACTGGAACGGTGGTCGAATGCTGCACCTTTATGGTGAAGACGTGCGCGGAGGCGAAGGGTTAAAAAGTACACAGTGGCGTCACAGTCCAAGTCATGCGCCAGGCGCCGATACACGCATTTATTTGTTGTTGGTAAAGACACTGTGCAACAAAAAAATTCCTCCCGGGAAATTTTAGCCAATAATGATTCTTTATGACCCCCTGACCACTTCCCCAAAGGCGTTTTTCTAGGTTAGCTCGAATAAGCGAGATATTTGCAAATTATTTTTTAATTTTATTCATAATTTTGCCATGAATACAGTATTTTCTTATCCGCTTTTTCGACCTAACCTAGAAAAACGCCTTGGGGGATGTGTTCAGGAGGTCATATCGAATCATTATTAGCTCAAATTTCCCAGGAGGAAGAAAGTTGATCAAAATTTGTCGCACAGTGAGATTTTAGTGGACAATTTGTGTTATTTTATTGTAATATTATGCTTTGTGCCTGGTGCCTGTGCAGTTGCGCCATGTAAAAACAATTTCAAGAACGCCAAAAAAAGGGACTAAAGAACTGTATAAAGTCTTTGTGCAGAAGTGACAGGATGAGTTTAACGCATCGATTAGTTTTATATGTTCGAAACATTTTATGAACACTGTTTTTGAAAAAGATTTTATTTTAATTTTAATATAAACTTATACCTATGAAATGAAGCTGGCCCACTGGTAAGTTTAATTTTATCGATAAATGTATATTGTTGCTATTAATATCAAATAATAATTGCAGCAGTACCATCTTTGAACTTAAATATAGACTGGCCAATACTTGAAAGTATTGATGAAGAGGAGAGTATTGAAGTGGGGAGTATTGATGAGGAGAGTGTTGATGAGGAGAGTATTGAAGAAAAATTTGCTTTAGTCTCAAAACAACATGAAGAAATGAAGGTAATATTTGCTTCACTCTCAATACGACATGAAGAAATGCAGGAACAGTTTGAAAAATGTCAAGCACAAATTGAGCGAAACGATGAAACAATATCCCTACAGAAACTCGACATCAATAAATTGGAAAAATTAGTGTGTGAGCCTTGGATGTGGTCTTTTGACTGAAAATTCGTGTTTTTGTGGTTTTAACTTTTTGCTATTCTCGTTTTTTTGTTTATTATTAAGCAGGTCGTAATCCAGACATGATTGCAATTGCAAAAGAAAACAAAACACTTATCCAGAGTCTCATCTTTTGTCATTTTTTAAGTTGTCTGTCTGATGGAATTGCTACGATCGAATTCAAGTATATCGTTGGCCTTACGCTAAGGTATGTGGTTCCAACAAGATGGAGCAGCTGCACCTGCACATAATGCCCGAATTGTGAGGAACTATTTAGATATATGACATAAACGGAGAGTAATTATTGCTACCTATTCAAGAAGTATCAGGACCAACGGATCGTAAGACCGCCGGATCTTATTACCCCTTGTGATTTTTATCTATGGAGTGAAAACAAGGTTATGGTGTTTATAATTTTGGAAACAGTGGGGAGTTACGTGACACCGTCATCGCCGCTTTCAATTCGATTGACAGAGGAACCCTCGGCAAGGTCACCGTATTACGGAATGCTGTGAAAAATGTCTCCACGAAAATGGCGAGATTTTTGAAAACATTATTTAGTTTGTTAAAATGTTGTTACTTTTTTATGTTGTGTAGTTGGTACAAATACAAACATAAATACTGTATTACTCAAATGTGCTTTTCATGGCACCATGCGATTTTCAGATATAAAAAAAAACGTAAATTTTGACCGCTTATTGTGTTCTAAATATGGCATGTGGCAAACCAAATTATTCAGAAAAAAATTCGAAATCCAAACATGTATAAAACCAATATGGCGTCCATAAGAAAAACAAAAGTTTCGCTTGTTTCCGACGAATTCACTGGCGAAAAAAATTTTAAACTGACATAATCAAATTGTAGACACAAAAGTGCCTTTATATTGTAAAAACGCTTTTTTGATGGGATCACAAATAATTAAAAAAATACATTCTTTGGTTTTTTCAAGATAACTTGGAAACCATTTGGAATTCAACTGTTTTCTGCACAGATTAAGAAAGACCACATAAATATGCACTACTTTGCCCATTTAACCGACTTTCTATCTTTAATAATAACAAAACTACCCATACAATCCAACGTCCTGTGAGACACACTGTATAAGATAAGTTATTGTATGAGAACGATTTATATTTAATACCATGAAATTATTACAATCAAAAAGTGTTAGTTTAGAAAATAAACTGCTTCCGGGTTATGCCGTGTGTCAAGATTTGTTAGAAGTGTTAGTCTTAGTGAATAGTTTGACTGAATATGGAACCGTTGTCACGCAATAACTAAATCTTAATGTAATAATAATAATGTATGGTGGTATGGTATGGTAGAATTGGGTCGCATGGCATCTGTGCCTTTCGATATACTTTCACCTAAAAGATCTTTTTTATTTCTATCATACTTTAGAGTCCTTCGGTGTTGAGCCTTTTCACGAAGTCAGTAATTGTTCGAGGAGTAAATTGTGTCAGCTCTGCTGGTTCCATGATGGCGGCTCCCAAGTAGTGATGGCTCGTGAGTGTATGTTTCGAAACACTGTATCGACTTCATTTTCTAATCGACTGAATTTTCTAATCCCTATATAGGTATTTATCTTTTTTTCCTGAAGGTACGTTCCCATTAGTGGTTTGGTAGTTGTAACAGCCATTATAGTAATTCTTATTAAAAGTGCTAGTGACTCATGTTTATGTACATGCAAACTAATATGTGTCACTATCACGATATGTTGGAAATACTATAATTTCGTCTGCTACCACCGCCATTACCTATCATTACCATCAATCGGAACGAACCTTAAAAATGAATTCAATTCATGTTGTCACAACTAATAATAAAATTGACAAAATCTGACAATATTATTTACCATAAGTTAATCAGTATCGTAACCACAGTATCGTGAGTCGAAACGGCGATTTGACTCACTAACACTGCACATCGTCAATGTGACTCGATTCCTCCAAGCGCATGCGCAACATGAACTGAGTCGAAACAGTGACTCGATACACAAACACAAATAAATCAAAATGTTTCGAAACATTTAAATGAGTGATTCTGCCCATCGCTACTCCAAAGTGGTTTTGTTTTGTGCGCATTAGAGCGTCACATTCGCACAATAGGTGTACCGCTGTCTCGGGGGACCCCCCGCAGAATCTACAATCTGCGTTGTTTCCCCGTCCAATCTTTGTGAGATAATATCTCAGTGGACAATGTCCTGTAAGGAGACCTGTAATCAGTCGAACGTCTGTTTTTTGTAACTGGAGATACTGTCTGGCCTTGGAGGCGGAGAAGGTTATGGTAGCCTTAGCTTGTCTCATGCCAGGTGATGTTTCCCAGTAAGCTGGTTTAGCTTTATCTTCCCAGTTTTGTACCATCTTCCTGATGTGGCTCTTTGTGAGACCGCAACAGGATTCAGGTCCGTAGAAGGGAGTCTTAGAGTCGTCTCTCGCTAGGATGTCGGCTTGTTCATCGCCTTCGATCCCTGAATGTCCTGGAACCTACGTCAGTGAAACCTTGTTCTCTTTTGCGAGTTTTTCCAGGGGAATTTTGCAGTCCCTGACAACTTTGGATTTGTGGGCTTTTGATTGCAGCGCTTTCAATGTCTCCTGACTTTCTGAGCATATGTAGATGTTTGCCCTTGTATCTTTGTCAGTTTCGTTTGTGTTGCCTTTTCCGATGTCTTGTTCCACCAGACAATCGATCCGTATGTGATGCCTGGTCTAATCACCGTGGTGTAGAGCCAGTAAATCATCCTCGGGGCAAGGCCCAACTTCTACCGGACAGTTTGTTACATGAGCATGTCGCTTTGGGGGCTCTAGTCTAGTTATAGTCTTGTCAATGTGGGCTTTCCAGCTAAGTTGGTGATCCAGGGTGTCCCAGGTATTTGACTTCTGTTGAAAAGTTAATGATCGTCCCTTTCATAGTGGGTGCTTTTAAGTGAAGCTTTCTCCTTTTTGCGAATGGGATTATTGTGGTTTTAATTGGGTTAACGTTGAGTCCTTTATCAGAGCACCAGTTGTTAATTAATCGCAAGGCCCTGTAATAATGTAATCGTTATGACAAATCGAATAGAGGAAGTTTAAGTATAGGTTAGGAGCGAGCGCGTACTAAATTGAAATAGAAAATAGCGCGCCAGCAGTACTGACGTCATTGTGTACCGGCTGTTCATTGGTGGATGGAGCATAGGACCACCGTGCCAGTCTATTCTGCGTGGGGAATTTCGGTCCGGGCCCGAGCCATGTGCTGCCGGGCATGGCTCGGCCTGGCTTGGCCGATATTCTCCGGCTTCGGGCCGGGCTTGGATGATATTCTCGGGCTTCGGGCCGGGCCCTAGCGATGTAGGGTCGGGACTTAAAAAAGTTACCGACCCTACATCGCTAGGGCGTTGTTAATTTCTAACAATATTGCCCCGGAACTAAAGTATCGTTTTCATCCACTTAACGTACGAAAAAATATAATTAACGTACGAACGTTTTCGTTTACTATCATTTATGTTGGGGTGCATGACATATGCGCATTTCACAGTGACACAATATGGAATCTATCGCATTTATCACACAAATTTGTTCATGTACGCACAAGTTGGATCAAGGTTTCATCATCCGTAAATAATAAATAAAATAATCCGCGCATCGTGCTGACAATACTTACTGCAAAATAATACAAAACAAAGTTCAAGTCGCACGAGTAAATTTTTAAGTTAGTTACTGTCACTATCAGGACCGGCGGGAGGCGTGTGCGGGTCACACAGGCGCTAAAGGTTAAATTTTTAATGCTCGTTTAAACCATGAACTGAGTTCAAATGTACAAAATCGGCAAGAGATCTTAAAAAGTGAGATATGTATTTATATTAAAAATCAATGATGATTTACCGAAATTTTTACTTTTCCTGTTTTAGTTGCTAAGCCTAGAAATTTTTTACCGCCGCTAATAAAAATTTGCTGTAGTAAAAAAGACAAGTGGAGCCTGGGCTAGATCTTGAATTACATTATATGTACGCGTTTCTGTGTAATTCAGTAAAAATCCATCAAAGTTTTCATACTAGAAGCTAGTTTACCAACTATAGGACCGGACCAACTTGCCCTTCCATTTATCCAAGTTCACAGGGTCATTATAAATGATTGTAGTCGAAGCAGGCCATACCCATGTAAGAAATTTTTTTCCGCTATACACAAACAATTGTCAAACTTGAAATAGGATATGCAACAACTAATTTAATATTTCCGTGTCGAACAGTGGTAATCAAATAGAGCGGCAATCAGAAATCTTTATTTTGATATCATGGCCTACTTCCACTCCAATCATTTATAGTGACCCTTTATAAGCGCATCTAGTTTTCAGGAAAATAGTATAACGTAATAAGCTTAAGAGCGATAGAACCTTTTAGAAAATTGAAATTGATAAAAATTGTGAAAAAATACCTATATGGACTAGGAAAAATAGAATAGTTTGGACAATTATTTCAGTTGAAAAGAGGATTACAACCAATTAACTAAACTAACATTGACCAACTACCAGATACACTTGTAAAAATAAAAACTGGACGAGTACTGTGATTTTTCAAAATTGTCTATCTCCAAGACGTGTTCAATTTCCATCATAATAAAACTAGTTATAATAAATAATTTTAGTTTTTATGTAAAATTTAGACTAGCTACTATTATATTGATTGTATCATGTGCAGTAGTTAGAGTAAGCATGTTTTCTTAATTATATGTATTGTGATATCACAAGGTGCCAACATAATATTTTATAATTTAAAAAAGTTATGAAGATCTATCAAAAAGAGGTTTGAAATAACATTTTTGCTAAAATGCTGATGGCTTTTTAAACAGCAACTCCGAAGCCAAAACCATGCCATAAAATAAAACACATAAAAATTTACTGAAGTTTTTAAAGCGTTTTTTTTATGACATCACCGGTTATTTAAAAACTGCAAGTTTTATTTATTGTTATTAAGTTACTGTTGGCGTTGTCACTAATAGGGGTGACATTACAAATTATGATGAATCTTATGATGTGAAAAACCGATCAGATTGAAAAGACAGATAAGATAAAAAAGAACGCTTGGATTGGTGTTCTAAATAAAAAGAGTTCGATTATTTTGCCCAGCTCGAATTGGTGTATGGTCCCATGGTAAATACGCAGCCGTGCACTCACATGTGGTCGATTAGGTACTTCTATCAGATTGATCATTTCAATCTGATCGACTACCATATGTCGATCATTTCGATCACGCTCGGATAATTTTCAATTAATTTTAATTTGCTAAAACACCTTTCAGACGAAGCAACTGATACGCAAATTGTCATAAATAACTTTAGTGCGATCATTAGTTTCGGAAGAGATTCTGTAAAAGCCCATTCCACGATGAATTTCAAAAAAGTCTAGAGACGCCCAATTAGAAATTGCAACAGTGGCCGTTTTTAAATGTCTTCTCAACCTTGGTATCTTTAAGAGGAGTTCTGTTTCTGATACCTCATCATAAAAACCAGTAAATTTGAATAGAGCTAATTTCAACTCTTCAGAGTTCGCTAAAAGCAAAGTGTTTGGCTGCACATCGAACACATATTGAATTGAACATATTGAAGGTACATCTTGAATTGACTTCGATCTAGTTCGGAGTTCAATACTGAATCGGTCTAGACATTCCATATCCTTTTCAACTTCAGCTCGCAGTGTAAGTCCTGCATCGGTGGCTAAAACACCGGTCATTCGTTTTTTTTACGACGAATTTATCTTTCTATTGGAATGTCGTAGTTCTCCGATTTTTTCAAGATCAACTGCCTCTTCCAAAATATGACTCCGTTTTTCTTTAATATATAGACGGTGTCTCTAATTTTATAGATCAACATCAGCCTTTACTTTGCAATGCAATCTGAGCACAATGTATTTCCCTTAGTACATTATTCCAAAAGAAAAGACACAGCACCGCAGGTGTCTAAATTTTCTTGTTAATCACACAATTTCTCAATTGCAGCCACAATCCCATCAAAATTTTCAGCCAGTACTTTTACTGCAGCATAATGAGCACTCCAACGCGTTGTTGCGAGTCTAAACCGATGCTTTGGTGTGTAAGAAGCACTTCCCAGCAGCTAATAAAAGCAGAAAGAAAATGTAAATATTGTATCTATTTCTCCGAAAAATGTTACACAAGATACATTTTGTGCAAATGAGTGTTGGCCACCTAAATTCATTGAATGATCTATACATCCAACAAAAAATTGCTTTGTGGTAAACAAAAAAAAAAACAATTACAAATAAATCATAACCATATTATGTACACATCAGTACTGACACCTATAATTCGCAAAACTGTAGTGATTTAATAACGGCCACTTGTAAACATTTTAATCTGCAGTAATTATTTATTTCATAGCTTACAAGCATTTAAATTATCACAATTGATAAATTAAATCATTTACTATGCATAACTATAATTATCAGATTATTGGGTTTTACCAGTATTTAGCTGGAGACCTTTATCAGCAAACCACACCGTAGCTCCTCTCCGACTCGTTCAAGAGCTGCTCCCTTCCCATCTGCACCGTCAGGGTGGATGTATCATCAGCAAATACGGTAACTTTTGCTTGGGTAAGTCTGTATGGGAGGCCGTTGGTAAAAATCAAGAAAAGGAATGCAGCCAGCACCGATCCCTGAGCTACGCCAAACTGAATTGTCCTTACTTCAGACACTCTTCCCTCCTGGTCCACAAGCTGCCTTCTATTAGCGAGATACGAGCTGATAGACGTTTCCTTTCTTTGCAATAGAAAGGTAGTCGACGCAGTCAAAAGTCTTACTCAGATCGCACAGTGTAAGACAAGCATCTTCTCTATTATCAGGTGCTTCTGCAATCAACTGCACCGTCCTCGCTGCTGCACTGGAGGTCAATCTGCCACTTCTATAGGCAAAATAGTCCTCAGAGAAAGACCCGCTCCGTTCGAGATAGTTCACCAGTTTGTTCTTAATCGCCGTCTCGTAGATCTTGGACACAGCCGGTAGAATTGATGATGGTCTATAGTTATTGGGATTATTTCTGTCGCCGCCTTTATGTAATGAGATGACTCTGGTCAGCTTCAACTCCTCTGGGTACTATCCCCGATCCCGACGAAATTGCCGTATTGATAAGGTCTGACAGTGGTATGGGAATGGTGTCGATTATCGCCTTCAGAAGGCCTGCAGACAAGTCATAGGCATCAACGGTCTATTTAGATTTTAGTGCATTGCCTATCTGCATTAGTTTGTTTGGCGTCGCTGGTGCAAGGTAGAAGGATCTGGCGGCAAAACCAGGCATCATAGGAACATATGATGATACGCGATAGTACTTCCTCTTCGGAACGCTGCTTCTTCGGCAGCGCCATCAGAAATTAAAGAAAGCCATGGATAACGACACAATTTAATTAAACTGTGAAAGTAATGATCAACATGTTAATAACGAGTATTGCCTCCCCTCGGTTGAATTGTATTCCTCATCCTTCTAGGCATACTTCGAATTAGGTTTTGAATCTCATTTTGGGGAATCTGCTTCTACTCTTCTTCTAGCGCTATTCGGAGATCATCTAGCGTTTGTATCGCGGCACCACGGGCTCTAACTCGTCTCCCTAGCATATCCCACATGTGTTCTATGGGGTTTAAATCAGGGCTACGTGCAGGCCATTCCATTCTGATGATATCCAAATCATCCAGGTATTGGGACACTATGCGGGCTGTATGGGAGCGTGCATTATCGTGCATGAACAAGAAGTTGTCACCAATAAATGGCCCAAAGGGAACCACGTGTTCCGCCAAAATTTCTTCAACATACCGAGCCGAGTTTAGGATTCCGTTGATAAAGCAAAGTTCCGTACGTGCTTCGAAGCAGATTCCTCCCCAAACCATTACAGATCCTCCCTGGTACTGTACTCTTTCAGAGAAGTTGCACTGAGAATAACGCTCTCCTGCTCTTCTCCAAACTCTCTCTCGACCATCTGGAGAGTACAAGCCGAACCTCGACTCATCTGAGAAGAGTACGTTTTGCCACTCTGCATTGGTCCACTGAACATGATCTCGTACAAATTGTAATCGAGCAACACGATGTTCTCGTAGCAACTGTGGTTCAGTTGCTGGTCTCTGTGCTCTCAACCCCGCTTCTTCAAATCGCCTTCTTACTGTGCGTTCACTCACGTTCACCCGACGCACTTGCTCCAGACGATTTCTTGTCTCAGCAGCGTTATCTTTAAGATCTTGTAACTTTGACGTTAACAACAATAGAAACTTGAACAAAAACATAAATGATCAGAACAGACGAGACTACAAGCTCCTTTTGTTTAAAGTTAAATTCTTTTGTCGGTGCACCCCACAGCAAGCTTCAAACTGTAGGAAGAAAACAAGCATTAACGTTATTCACCATTGCTGAAATGGAAGAGCGCAAAAATGGGTAGCACACATACAGAAATATTGGCAAAAAGTGGACCTTTCAAATAAAAAAAACCTCATTCAAATCGAGCAATACGTTCAAAAGTTACTGCAGTTTGAAACTGGTCATCATTTTAGGTGTTGCGTTTTTTATACCGCTCAGTGTATTATGCCCTTTGGTTAGAATTTTTTTTTATTATTTCTTCTAGATAACTGTAGTTGACTCCTATTTTGAATGAGCGGCTTGATTTGTCGGCTGCCCTATCTGTAGCCAACTCCACTTGTATAGTATACAGTAGAACCCCGATCATGCCCCTTAGCCGATTATAAAAATAACTCGACTTTTCCGTACCCCTATCCGTTTGAAAGTTGGTGTTTGAGATTAGTCCTAACGCGGAAAGTGATAAAAGCATATATTAGAGAAACTAGACATTGTATCAGAGAACATTATCATCATAAAATACGGCTACAGCGAATTGGAATAGAAATAATTTACATTCACAAAAATTTTAGTTGTCTAACATTAACATTGCCAGTATTATTTGCTAACTTATAATTTCATCTCTCCTTAATTGCACCATTTTTATTGGTTGTACATCAAAATTAAAATTGACATTAATGTGAACATAACAACAAATGACGAATCACAGTTTAATCAATGCAAATTTTGGCTGTAGTCGTTTTTTATGATAACAATGGTACATAAAAGATACGCATACGAACAATAATAAAATAACAGCAAAACTCTAAACGTAAACTGACGCATATTTAAAAGCATATGAGTTTATTTTTAACCGAACAAAGAGGAGGTTATCAATTGATTCGTGTACATATATAGAATTTTTTATGTATGTTTGCACATAATTGACAGGTTTGAATGATTCTTGTCTTGTTTGATAGGTTGTTTTTCATTTCAAAATCGAAAGCATGAACTCGGAAATGAATTAATTCTGAAAGTGGCTAAGGTTACTTTTGATGACCGAACATAATAAAATAATTTTAATTTTTTAAGTAAAAAAAGACAAAACAACACACCAAAACGCAAATTATGATTATTAATGTGGATCAGGAGATTATATGACCCGTTTAGTACTTTTACTCGAAGTGGGTTTATTTTTTTATTAAAGAGATGTATGATATCGATTATTTTTATTGTTTATATTATGGACTTTACCTTAAATTAGAAAATACCGCATTGTAGGATCAAAATGCGAGTGGTACCAAAAGTGCTTATACAGCTTTTCCATATTTATTACATAGTTTATTACACAACGCACTATCAAAGTTCAGATAAACGAATTTAATTTGTAATAAAATAACCTTTTTATTTTGGCTACATATATTTGCATGTCACGATTATTATCTTACTAAGAAACATAATCGATAAATGCTCTTAATAGTTATTTATGTCATAATTGCCTAAAGTACGGAATAGCGCGACGACTGGTAATGCGGCGCGACGCCGATGGCGGAGCTTCGCATGTGAGCGAGTCGCGGTATGTAGTGTTCGGCAGGTGTGACATACAACGTATTTTTTGTGCTGCTTTTTGAGTAAATACGTATTCTTTTTTTAAATAAAAAAGTGGTCATATTTCTGTATAAGAAATGTTAGATTGGTACACTTGACGAAACGTCAAGAAAAAAAAACTAATTCAAATTCTGACATTTATATTTGTTCATTAAGGTACGTTTTCATTTCTAATAGAAAATTGCTAGTGACTCATGTTTATGTATATGCAAACTAATATGTGTCACCATCACGACATGTGAGAAATACTATCATTTCGTCTGCTACCACCGCCATTACCTACCATTACCACCAATCGGAACGCACCTTTACACTGTAGATGTCACATGCGTACCAACATACTAAAATAAAGCTACACTCGTTGCTATACTTTATTTACAATTTTCGCAATTTAACGTTTTTAGAATTAGATATAACAACAGGTTGATATTCCTTATCAACAAACAATCAAATTGGTGCTCTTAGTTTACTTGAAATTTGTATTTTGTACTTTACCGCACTAGAGCGGCAAAGTTCCATAGCGGTTCTCCAACCTCTGACGAAATCAGCTGTTTTCGAGTCTGACAGCACAAAAAATATTTTTTTAATTATGATATAAATCTGTAATTGTTTCTAAAGTCATACAACATTTTTAAGGGGGGGGGGGCGCACACATATTTTTGTTGATAACGTGTGTGGACATACAATGGTGCTACTTGGTAAGACTTTCAGAACTTTATTCTACCACTAACATAGATTTTTCAAAAAAAAATCCTTTGCCATAAACTTTCAGGGCTAAAAAATAACACAGAATAAAAACCCTTGACGATTTCGCTTATCATATGCGGTAGTATTACGGCTACATGAACGTAATGCATGGATATAAATTGGGTTATATTCTAAGTTATATTATCTGTATATAGAAATGATTAATAATACGATTAATTGTACCGTAATTGGTATCTTACTGCAAGATATAAATAAAACTATTAGTATTAAAAGCGTTAAAAATAATATCCTTATAACAAGAATGCAGCAAATTGCTTTAGTCATTAGTGGTAGGGAAGAACCATGATAAGACAGTGCGGTTTTGGCATTATCTAACGAATAATGAATTATGATTGTGTAGTATTTTGTCATTTTAATCAAATGAATATATTAAATAAATACAATAAGTCATAATTACTTGACGTGCATCTTTCTGTCACTAAGTATATTCCTAATTAAATACAACGCCAAAACAACAATTTAAACAAAAAAAAACTACAATTTGGTTAATTGAATTATTTATACAGACTGTATTCGACCTGAATACTTAAAATATTTAAAATCATTCTTATAACATATTAGGCATGACATTTTGTTTTCATTCAAACTGATGGATGTAATTACATATTTCGCGAAATACCAAGGTTATCCAAAGGCCTTGGTTCAGCGCTCTCATATGTACTACTGTTTACTTTTTGTCTTTTTTTCTTTCAGACACTTCCAGGAACGTCATTGGCTAAACGCAATCGACAATAAACTGCATTAGAAAATCCCAGCGCAAACAGTAAACGATCTACCAATAAGTATACAATTTAATTAATTTGCTACATCTACATATCATCTACGAGTGCTATCAGTATATATATTAAAAAAAAAAACAACCTGATAACAGCAAATTTTATAGTGCACAGTGATTGTGTCCGCCAAGTGCATCGGACTAGGTAAAAACTCAGCTGGAAAGAAAAAATCAACTAAACCACAATGGATTTTGACGATGTGCTAGTGGAACTAGGCGAGATGGGTGCCTACCAGATCAAAGTATATATTCTGATATGCCTCCCGATTATATTTTCTGCTGCTAATAGTCTCACTTACGTGTTTACAGCCGGAGTACCAAATTACAGGTAAATAGTACAAGATAGTTATGGGTAATTTATTCATTTTAATGAATTAATACATCATGTGCAACAAGGTCAAAATGTGCCCTTTTCATGAAACCACATCTTACAATACCAAATTCAAAGTATAAGAAAATTATATAAGTAAATGTGTACATTTAAAACAAATATACATAATCTAGTTTTGTATATTGTGATATGCAATCTAACACCCGCAAGTAATACATACATTTATTATATACGTATGTATGGTGCTTTATAATCATAAAACAACGAACTGCCATCCACGTAAATCAATGAATATAATTTATAAGAAATAAGTCATTTGTAAGTCGTAGATAAAATATCTGATTTTAGTCGCACATAATGATATTACATGATATGATCAAGAATATTGCTTGCTATAAGGCGCCTTATATTATACTAACTAGATTAGTCAAATTTTTCTCAAAGTCACGTTAAGTAAGAATTTTGAATTCACAACAGAAGTACAACGATTTTTTTGCCCTTCTTCTTTGGTGCTTTCTAAATTTTCTTGAAAATGTCTCTCATATATGGGAGATACATCTATTACATATATTAAATTAGAAAAAATAAATACACAAAAGAAAAAAAAATTTGACTTGTTTCACATATGTACCATAAACCAAACTAATATTTGTATGTTTGCTAATCGTGGGCACAGGGTGATTCATTTTAATACATGTCGTTAAATATGTTCAAAACTGTACAAACTATAATAGGATTATTAACTTCCAGTTTGAACTGTAAGTTGGTGTTCTTGCCGTTACTGGTACCAGCTTGAGCAATAGTATAGATTAAAAAGTTGTGTGATGTACCATAGGAAAGCTCTTTTAGAGCCGAATAACATTTTTGTATTTAACTTTTGAAGAAAATTGAAGAAAACCGCAGATTTCTATCAACGTGGCATCATGAAATAGCTCCTTTAAAAATAAATAAGTTTTATATGAATCTTTTCTTGGCTTAACGTCACGATGAGGTATTCAACGCTATTCAGTTACATTAAATGGAAAAAAAGGTTTAGACAAAACTTTATAGTTTTAAAAGAGCTATCAAATGATATAGCACACATTTATTTTTATACCTTGTTTCTAATGAGTATTGCACTAATATCACCGATTTCCAGTTACCTTTAACTTTCTGCAGCGTCGTGAAATAAATAAAGATTTTAAACTAAAGTAATTGATTTAGTATGCCCTTAAAAGAGCTATTATATAAAAACCTCACACAACCCACTTTCCTTCTGTTGTTTCTAAAGTTTGTACTAATTTCGATTCATATTCGATTACATCATCGTTTGTCTCGAAACCTACCATCTTTTGTATGAAATACATTCTTGGTACAGCTGTACTTTCAATTATATTCGACTATATTTATAAAAATGACACCCTGTGTATGGAGGATATTCATTTAAAACTTTCCACCCTGAATAACTGATAGATGTGATAACTACATGATGTATAGAAAAACAAAATAATTACTTTTTTAAAGTTTTTGTATGTTTTAACTGTTTTCTTCTTTTTTATATTTAGCTGAATATCCAAATACATAAGGATTCATAATGTTTACATTATGTGTCATTGTCTGTCTGTAAAGTAATGTAATTAAATAAGGGTTATTAAGACCCAGTTCTACCTCTCCTAAAACGCGTTTGCAAATAAAAGCGTTATTTATAGTTCAAAGTTTATGAAATTTTTTATGTAACTTCCTAGATAAATAACGAGTTGGGCTGGATGAAAAAAAAATTTTTTTAAAGATAAAAATCAACTTTACTTCTACGTCTTTGGTTTCTTTCAAATATAAAACATTTAGCCCAACTCATGATACAAAAATAGATTTTTTATTTAAGTACAATTTTAATCTAAACATTATAATTGCGATAACAAAGCGTAATTGCCAGAAATGTATGTAATTTGCCTATATTACGGGCCCGGTGTAGACAGCAGACGTTAGCAGTTTTAAACACCGCCTATAACTACGCCACGCCTACTGCTATTTTTAAATTAGACTGTTCACAAGTTACGACCGTATATTGAATCAGGAGAACCGAGTTCTCGCATTTCACATTTATACGCACGGTTTACAAATTTAACACACGATAAAAGTCATATACTGTATGATATTATACTTAGTGTAGTTATACCCGCTAGGTGTTAGGTACATTTGTTTAATAATGGGTAGAAGTCGTGGCAAAATACCTAAACATCCGCATCTGCCCTCTAGACGAATTAGTAAAAGACGACTACGTACCACCTAAGTTAAAATATATGTATAGATAATCTAAAAGAACAATATTGTAATTATTTAATTACAAATGAGACAAAGAGACCAGAACAGGACTCAAATAAACATTTTATTTAAAATGTCGGTTTTGTGGACAGGAAGAGACAATTAGCAGTGACGAACTTGGGTCGGCTCTAATGGATATTAGTTCAGCGACTGTATTGGGCAGTGTTACAGCGAGAATTGGATATAGCTAATGCCTGAATTTGTTTTCATTCATGAATCTTGCATTCATGACGCTCAAAACGTTATAAAATATAGCGAACTTGTAGGTGACAAAATATTTGGGATTTATATAAATGGTTTGGGGAACTTTGCACTATGTATATTATGATTTTACTTTATCATACGTAGTATGTAAAGTATTGTAATCGTGCCAAACAAAATTTTTGAGGTTTTAGCGGAAATGTCTTTTTGGATCCCTTGAACATTTTTGACCCAGGTAAAAAAAAAATTCTGTGTATGTGTGTGTGTGTGTTTTTTTGTGGCGACGATTCCGGAGAAACTACTAAGGTATCGGGACGAAACTTCATATTTAGAAGTTTCATAACCAAACTTAGAGCTGAAAAGCTTTCTGTTGAAAAGGATCCAAAGGAACTGGAGGTTTAGTCTTATAGCATTTTTGAAAGATTTTGCAAATAAGCCGCCATTTCTGGAAATTTGTCGAAATAGTTAAATAATAAATTAAAGTACAAGAAATTCTGAACAATTTATGACTATGGCATTTTTTTGGTAAAATAAATAGTTTAGCTGCATGATGAAATTCTATTTTATCGAGATCGCTGCATTAAAACTAGTTAGCCAGGATTTGTCAGATATTGTGATTCTAATGACAGTAGGTAGTGTCAAACGCTGATGTTTTGACAATACCTACTGTCAATATAATCAAAATATCCGTCTAGTTCCAGTAGCTTTATTATAAGATGCAGACATGGCCGATCTCGATCAAATAGAATCTCATGCAGCTAAACTATTAATTTTATATATGGTATGATAAAGTAATGTGCCTGAACGCATCAGATTATTTTTTTTTATTTTTGTCTTCGTGTGTCACTGCCGTGCGTTCGTTCGATATCCAGCATGTTTATAAGTAGATGTATTAGGTCGTCATTGCTCGATTTTAATTAATTCCTTTCTAAATTGAAGTCCATAATTCTGCGATGAGTTATCATGAGTTAATACATTTTTGTCAATTTACTATACTGTATGTATGTCACCCTGTTAAAAAGATTAAATATTATAATAGCAAGCGCGCTCTCTCTAAATTAAATCAATATATTTTCTTTTACCGCCTGGTGGCCGCCAGCCAGCTGTATGCAGTCCGGGATGCATATGCGTCCGTGATGAGTGAGAACACTAATACATTGTAACATGAGCGAAAGCGAAAGCGCCGACGCGCGGCGACAAACTGGCTGAGTACTTCCCCTTCGAATGTATTCGCGTCGACTATGCTCCGCCTTTGCCTGCTTCCTCCAAACCCCCCCAACTTCCCCTTATCATAAAACTGTGGCCTGGTTGACGTTGGTGGGGGCCAGGCAGACCACTCCCAGCAAAAAAAAACATCGCAACGAAATATTTCGTTTGGAAGTTGCGATGTTTTTAAAACGGAGCCTTAAGACCCAGTTCTACCTCTCCTAAAACGCGTTTGCAAATAAAAGCGTTATTTATTGTTCAAAGTTTATGAAATTTTTTATGTAACTTCCTAGATAAATAACGAGTTGGGCTGGATGAAAATAAAATTTTTTTAAAGATAAAAATCAATTTTACTTCTACGTCTTTGGTTTTTTTCAAATATAAAACATTTAGCCCAACTCATGATACAAAAATAGATTTTTTATTTAAGTACAATTTTAATCTAAACATTATAATTGCGATAACAAAGCGTAATTGCCAGAAATGTATGTAATTTGCCTATATTACGGGCCCGGTGTAGACAGCAGACGTTAGCAGTTTTAAACACCGCCTATAACTACGCCACGCCTACTGCTATTTTTAAATTAGACTGTTCACAAGTTACGACCGTATATTGAATCAGGAGAACCGAGTTCTCGCATTTCACATTTATACGCACGGTTTACAAATTTAACACACGATAAAAGTCATATACTGTATGATATTATACTTAGTGTAGTTATACCCGCTAGGTGTTAGGTACATTTGTTTAATAATGGGTAGAAGTCGTGGCAAAATACCTAAACATCCGCATCTGCCCTCTAGACGAATTAGTAAAAGACGACTACGTACCACCTAAGTTAAAATATATGTATAGATAATCTAAAGGAACAATATTGTAATTATTTAATTACAAATGAGACAAAGAGACCAGAACAGGACTCAAATAAACATTTTATTTAAAATGTCGGTTTTGTGGACAGGAAGAGACAATTAGCAGTGACGAACTTGGGTCGGCTCTAATGGATATTAGTTCAGCGACTGTATTGGGCAGTGTTACAGCGAGAATTGGATATAGCTAATGCCTGAATTTGTTTTCATTCATGAATCTTGCATTCATGACGCCCAAAACGTTATAAAATATAGCGAACTTGTAGGTGACAAAATATTTGGGATTTATATAAATGGTTTGGGGAACTTTGCACTATGTATATTATGATTTTACTTTATCATACGTAGTATGTAAAGTATTGTAATCGTGCCAAACAAAATTTTTGAGGTTTTAGCGGAAATGTCTTTTTGGATCCCTTGAACATTTTGACCCAGGTAAAAGAAAAATTCTGTGTATGTGTGTGTGTTTTTTTTTGTGGCGACGATTCCGGAGAAACTACTAAGGTATCGGGACGAAACTTCATATTTAGAAGTTTCATAACCAAACTTGGAGCTGAAAAGCTTTCTGTTGAAAAGGATCCAAAGGAACTGGAGGTTTAGTCTTATAGCATTTTTGAAAGATTTTGCAAATAAGCCGCCATTTCTGGAAATTTGTCGAAATAGTTAAATAATAAATTAAAGTACAAGAAATTCTGAACAATTTATGACTATGGCATTTTTTTGGTAAAATAAATAGTTTGGCTGCATGATGAAATTCTATTTTATCGAGATCGCTGCATTAAAACTAGTTAGCCAGGATTTGTCAGATATTGTGATTCTAATGACAGTAGGTAGTGTCAAACGCTGATGTTTTGACAATACCTACTGTCAATATAATCAAAATATCCGTCTAGTTCCAGTAGCTTTATTATAAGATGCAGACATGGCCGATCTCGATCAAATAGAATCTCATGCAGCTAAACTATTAATTTTATATATGGTATGATAAAGTAATGTGCCTGAACGCATCAGATTATTTTTTTTTATTTTTGTCTTCGTGTGTCACTGCCGTGCGTTCGTTCGATATCCAGCATGTTTATAAGTAGATGTATTAGGTCCTCATTGCTCGATTTTAATTAATTCCTTTCTAAATTGAAGTCCTTAATTCTGCGATGAGTTATCATGAGTTAATACATTTTTGTCAATTTACTATACTGTATGTATGTCACCCTGTTAAAAAGATTAAATATTATAATAGCAAGCGCGCTCTCTCTAAATTAAATCAATATATTTTCTTTTACCGCCTGGTGGCCGCCAGCCAGCTGTATGCAGTCCGGGATGCATATGCGTCCGTGATGAGTGAGAACACTAATACATTGTAACATGAGCGAAAGCGAAAGCGCCAACGCGCGGCGACAAACTGGCTGAGTACTTCCCCTTCGAATGTATTCGCGTCGACTATGCTCCGCCTTTGCCTGCTTCCTCCAAACCCCCCAACTTCCCCTTATCATAAAACTGTGGCCTGGTTGACGTTGGTGGGGGCCAGGCAGACCACTCCCAGCAAAAAAAAACATCGCAACGAAATATTTCGTTTGGAAGTTGCGATGTTTTTAAAACGGAGCCTTAATAGTAACAGCCACTGCAAGTGGATGTTATATAAATATTCTAAACACAACATTCGATCTAGTCAAGCAAATTTTACATTCAATGGGTGATAAAATAGATAAAACAAAATGTTACAATATGCAGTACGATAATGTTTTATGGTCACAATAAACGACAACACTGCCATATTCATATTCATAACATTACATAACTACATACTTGTATAATTTTTATTTATCAAATTTGTGGTTAATAATGCATGTTATGTAATGTTATGAATATGAATCTTGCAGTGTTGTCGTTTAGTGTTGATAAATAGAAATTATAACAAATAGACAAACGGATGTAATGTTACTATTCACAACAGGAGAGTCTTCCGGTTTTCGGAAATATACCTCCTCGCCATCACAAATATGCTAAAATTCGCATTTCATAGCAATTCTTTTCATGCCACTTGTCTCGATATTCATTTTACAACGTAAATATGAGCAATTACTATTGTGTACTGCACACAACTATGGCTCAATACATAACAATGCATATATAAATACTAATCATTTTATGACTGTCATTTAGATTCTAGAAAACAATAAGTACCTAGTACCTAGCTCTCGTCCCGTACATACTTTTTGACCTTTGTATAACTAATCAATGTTTCTTTTTACAGACGCATCGGCTTTTAGGCTACATAAAATTCATTTTAGTTCAAATAACTTAAACTTAATATTAACTAACATAAATTTATTTATTTCAAATTAATTATTAACTTAATTACTATTTGATTTTGAATAATATGATAGAACCATTTCATTAACAAAAATTGTTATTTATAGAATTCTCTTTGTTTTAATATTAAAGATGTTTAATTCCAAATTGCGACGACCACGCCAAACCGGACTACCACACGGATTGGTTGCAAATAGCCATACCAAGTGCGGCCCAAGATGATGTTTATAAACCAAGCCAGTGCACAAGATTCAGGAGTAACGAAACTTATCCGAATTCCACATGCATCGACGAGGTATTTCTACCATGGGTAGAGAAATGCGATAAATGGGTGTTCGATACAGAACGAACCATTGTGAACGACGTAGGTTTTTATGACTGTACCATGTATACCAGCAAAGTATTGCATTATTCCAGTTTGAAATAACGTGTTTGGAAAATGAATGGAAACTCTCACTGGTTGGGAGTGCGCATTTTGCTGGGATTTTGCTCGGATCTGCGTTCTTTGGTTTATTGGCAGACAGGTATGATGGAATATGATTAATAAAATACAAAGTGTAATCATTAAAAATGAACTGTATCTGTCGCGGTTTGTCGAACATTTGCGGTTCTATTGTATGGCTCTCCAGCTAAAATTGGATCTTGGTCTGTAGTAGTTTTCGCCTACAAACCTAAGAAACATCGGCTCTAAAATGTCTGGTAGAAATCCCAAATTTGACCAAACTCAGGAAAAAAATAATGTAAATTTGCATGTTGGTCGATGTTCTAAAATGGGCGGATTTTTAAATGCTAGTTTAAACCATAACTCCAGTGTGGGTTTCAAGTAATTCGTATATGTATCTAAACTCAGTATGTGCGTTTTAAACATGGTTTGAAAAACAACATAAGTGTCCTGAACAACATACTAAAATTCCTAAAGGCTTCTATGTCTGTCTCATAGCTTTATAACAACAGCTAGATTTGTATTTTTGCCGTTGTTACCTCTTAACATTGTTTTTCAATTTCACTTAGTATTTTTTTTTAATTTCGAAAATGAAAATCTGTCGCTAAGAACAATAACGCACGCGCCACGCGCCCTATCGGCAGAACAAACAAACTTGCTCATAGATTCACAAGGTCTATAAAGTAGTAAGGTTATCCAAGAACGGGATTTCCGAGTTTGAGGGGTAAAGGGAGGTCGTGACGTCACTAGAGTCGCGCTGCCACCAATTTGAATGCTCATTTCGTTGTATGATTTAGGTTAGGTAGGTGCATAATTATATTGAAAAAATAAATGCATCTTTAATCTTTATTGTGATCATTTTTCAATGATTAGGATAAAAAAACAAATGATGAATGTGATTATCACAACATGCTATTTCAATAATTTGTTAATAATGCTGAGTAAGTACATTAGTATGTAATGTATCTCCGATTAAAGAAACGTGTTGTGCTAAACCAGGGCTCTGCAGTAGTAGTCAAAATTTAGCAGAAATTCAGTCAGTGGAGTCAACCTACAAAAATTATCAAGAGCCGGAGTCGAAGGTGGCATAACGGCAACCAAATATTTTTGCAACCGTGCAAATTGGGGTTGAAACGCTAAAATTATCAGTAAATTGGAGTCGAATGTTTCGTTTACCGACTCTACAGATAAATAAATAGAAAAACTGTAATTAAATCAATATTGGTAGTATGGGTACAACTTGCTTATTAAACCACTCATTGGCTTGTCCTGATTACAATATTTGGTTAGAACATACGTACAAAGAAAAAATACAAAATCAGTAAGAAGCTTTATTGTATCTACAATTTTCCTCATCTTTTTTGTAATTTTATTTTTAACATCGGCTACTCTTCGTTTTAAATATTTAGATTTTTTTTGCTGTTGATAAGTAAAATTTAAAAAATTTATCCGTACATATAATCTTTGCTCGACAAAAGCTTTCAAAACATGGTATCGATATTTGGATCTTGTTTTAAAAGTTCTCTTCCTAATTTACGGCTAATTCTTTTTGAATTATTAATCCCATCCCCCATAAGCTTTTGAACTCGCTATTCCTTTTATTGAACAAGCGTTTAGATTCTTCCGACGGTTTCATTAGGCCGCCAAAAGATAAATGACTTATCCAGGATGGAAGGGAGTATGAGTGCTCTTGCTGGTCTTCGCATGAGTAATGTCCCAAGTCTGGATGAGTTCTGCCTTAAACTTTGATCACGTGGAAAAGTAAAATACGACATTGATAATCCAATCACTGTTGAAATGTTATACCTCATACGGCAACCCGGTACAGAGCAAACCATAGGCATCTAAAAATGATTTAGAATAATGTAATTTCCAATATAAATTAATATCTTACCTTTACTAACTTAATTACTTCTTAAAATACTACACTAATAAAACAACTAATAACGTAAAACTATCAACTATTGAATATAACAATATAAACAGAATAACGATTAAACACGAACAAAGTCCAAAACAACCTTTCTAATTAACTAAAAAACTATAACGAGCTGAGCTATCAATAATTAAACGTATCTTCGAACTAAACGAGCGATGTATGCGACCGGCGACGTGAGCCGGGACTCTAGTGACGTCACGAAAATAGAGCATATAGGGATCTGAGGGGGTATATAAAGTGGACTATAGGAAAGATAGCAAACTGGATAACCTCTCTCTTTATAGACCTTGATAGATTCATAGGTTCCAAACAGAGAGCAACCGCCGATATCCCCACTCCGTCTCACCTAACCATTCGAAAAGTATCGTATTCGCTTCAAAAAGATGACAAAACTAGACTCCCAGATCTTTTATATACATGTCTTTCAGTTTCTATGCTTTTGTTCTTATTTCGTATGACAAAGTATTGTAATCGTGTCGAAAAAAGTTTTGAGATTTTAGCAGAAATATGTCCTATTGGATCCCCTGAACATTTTTGACCAACGTAAAAAAAATGACTGCGTGTGTGTGTATGTGTGTGTGGGTACCCGCTTTTTGGGGCGACGAGTCCGGAGAAACTACTAAAGGTCTGGACGAAACTTAATATTTAGAAGTTTCATGAGTAAACTTAGAGCTGGTTTTGTTCAAAAGGGTCCAAAGCAACTGGAGGTTTACCCTTAGCATTTTTCAACGATTTTGCAAATGGGCCGCTATTTCTATAATTTCTCAAAATAGTTAAACAATAAATTAAAGTATAGCCAGGATTTGACAGATATTTTGTGGAATACTACTGACAGTATTATCAGACCATCAGCGATTTTTTCTAAAAACGCAAACGATGCAAAATTTTGTCATATGCTCTTTTCGTTTTGTTGTCTCAGTAACAAGTGTGTATAATTGCAATAAACATATTTACTCCATATCCTCTCTTCCATCAAATTATGTCTCATTTACTCTAGTTTCGTCGTCTTGTAAATTTCTTTTTTTGCGATTTTGTTATAGATTTGGTAATCCCAACCATATTTTCAAAATAATTGAAATTATAAATCCTGTTGTTACAATTCATATAATTTTTCAAACTAACATAACGTCTGTATTCTTGTCTTGTAGCGTTTTACTGGTTTCATCAAAATGTATGAGAATGTGGTTCCAAAAGATAGTAAAACACCAGTTTCTAAAGATTTCATCATTTTTATCATGCCACTTGTTTGAGCTTTACATTAGGTGGTTGTGAGGATTCATTGTTCACTTTTCCAAAGCAGATTTTTTTAATATTTTTTTTAGTTTTGGCCCCTGGCGATTGCCCAATTTCGACCTGTGGTTAATCCGCCCCTGCTCCAGCCACCCACCTCCCTCTTGGTCTCTCCTTAAGCCCATTACTCTGCATCTAGGCGTTCAGCCGGTTCACCAGAACAGTCCAGTCAATAAGTTAGAGCCGGAAAAGGTCGGGCGGAGTTTATAGTTTGCATTTATGTTCAATTTGGAATCCTAATCAAAAACCTAAATTTGCGCCCCTGAAAACAGCTTTCAACCTACCTACTCATTCTCTTGTCCATAGTGCATCATTTAATTTGAGATATTGCAATAAAACTTATTGAGGAAACTGTGACAGTGCTGATTTCTCTTAAATCTATAATGCCTAAGTAGACCAGGCAATAGAGACTATTTCGTGACAAAAATAGTATCAGCAAGCCGCCGGTCCCAGGTCACGTGGAACAGTCCGTAGATGTATTGTGATGTGTTTTCGACTAGCAAATATCATTACTTCATTTGTTATAAACAAAAACCTAAAAAATCGTGCTTTTTTTCGTTGTTTGCTTGTAAAAGCTGAACCGATGGAGCAATCTTGATACTGTCAACAGACGAACTGTAGAGAATGAAAAGACGAAAAAAATGAACCCTACACGGACCCGATCGGATTAAGATTAACGGAGGAAATTCGGAAGAACTGGAGAAATCTGCGTCTTTTTCAAGAATTCATAACTCCGCTATATTCAAAGTTGTAACGCAGGCTTTTCGCGAGAAAGTAGCGATTGATGGGTACTTTAAGTGTGCACAACCCAGGCGTTGTCCGATGATTAGTTTTTGCACAATTGTAATTTGAATTTTTTTTAACAATATGGTTCGGCGAGCCTGGATGCTTCGGAGGTGGTCCGATTTTAATTTTTTTACGTATTGCGAAAGTAGAAGTATTGTGCTACAAAACGTCTAATCTGATGTTGCGTTAAAATGTTGCGAAATTGGCGAAAAATGCTGGCAAACTTGGCCGAAATCTTCGGCGCGCTCCAAACCGGTCGAGTAGTGGGGGTAGGCGGCCGACGCGGGGAAACGCGTATCTATAGTAATCTCAACACGCTGCGCGCTTCTGCGAGTCGGCCGCCTACCCCACTACTCGACAGCGCTTGAGCGCGCGGCAGATTTCGGTCAAGTTTGCAAGCATTTTTCTCCTATTTCGCAACATTTTACGCAAAATCAGAATAGACGTTTTGTAGCACAATACTTCTACTTTCGAAATACGTTAAAAAACTTAAAATCGGCCCACCTCCGACGCATCCAGGCTCGCCGAACCATATTGCATAAAAAAAATTGAAATCGCAATTGTGCAAAAACTAATCATCGGACAACGCCTGGGTTGAGCACACTTAAAGTACCCATCAATCGCTACTTTCTCGCGAAAAGCCTGCGTTACAACTTTGAAAATGGTGGAGTTAAGAATTTTTGAAAAAAATGCAGATTTCTCCGGTTCTTTCGAATTTCCTTCGTTAATATTAATCCGATCGGGTCCGTGTAGGGTTCATTTTTTTCGTCTTTTCATTCTCTACAGTTCGTCTATTGACAGCATGAAGATTGCTCCATCGGTTCAGCTTTTACAAGCGAACAACGAAAAAAATCACGATTTTTTTAGGTTTTTTATTTATAACAGATTAAGTAATGATATTTGCTAGTCGAAAACACATCACAATACATCTACGGACTGTTCCACGTGACCTGGGATCGGCGGCTTGCTGATACTATATTTGTCACGAAAAAATCTCTATTTGCTGGTCTAAAGTGCCTCACTTACATTTCAGGTTTGGTAGAAAATCAATATTTATCTTCTGCATTTTGCTAATGTGCGTAACAGGCGTCATACAGGTCGCATCGCCAAACTACTTGTTCTTCCTAGTGTTTGTCTTTATCAATGCCTTCGGTACCGCAGGAGTATACCCATTGGCTTTTATTCTAGGTAAATACAATAAATCTTTCTCATGACTTCATTTCACTGGCATTCATTCGTTGTAGGTGTGGAGCTTGTTGGGAAGAGCAAACGTGAGATCACTGGCATAGTGCTTAACTATTTTTACGCGCTAGGAGAAGCTCTAGTAGGCCTAATAGCTTGGTCATTTGAAGATTGGATCTATCTGCAATTTTTAGTGTCAGCTCCATGCGTAATATTTATTAGCTACCAATGGTGAGTAAGAAGTAAGAAGATAAACCAAAATTAATTACAATACAAATTCTTAATGAAAATGTAGGCTGATTCCAGAATCAGTGCGATGGTTGTTGGCAAAGAAGCGTAAAGTGCAAGCCAAGAAGATTGTCGTGCGAGCTGCTAAAGTCAATCAGGTCAATCTTTCAGAGTGTGTAATTACATCGTTTGAACCAGATGCCAATCCAGAAGATGTAAATATTGGTCGAGTTTGTATAAGTATATACTTAAGGGGTCTTTATGATGTGCCACAAAATTTACAATCTAAAACTATCAACACTCAATCTCTATATTTCTTTGCAATCTATAAGATAGATATGTGATTTTGAAAAGCGTTTTTATATTTATTTTCCTTGCTTTGTGGAAAACAGGAGTTTTGGTCTCTCTTGATTTCCTAGAATCCTGCCTACACTTTGTAGTCATCTATTTATTTATTTTATAAATTTTGCTTTTTTCTTCAAAATTATATTTAAGTTAGAGAAGATACCATCGATGTAAATTTACTTTTAATTGCAATTTTACTAAGGTAGGATTAAAAAATTATTAACCATTCACACCATACTTGACAATACCTGTTTTTTATATAATAAATTTAACATGCTCACAGGTAGACCGTCAGTTGCCAAATAGCTGGAATATAAAAAGTTTTCAAAATTTACATGTTGAGAAAGACATGAAAAAAGACAATATTAGATTTTTGATTAAAATTTTTTGTACTTGTAATATAAATTATAATATAATATAAAAAGTTTTCAAAATTTACATGTTGAGAAAGACATGAAAAAAGACAATATTAGATTTTTGATTAAAATTTTTTGTACTTGTAATACATGCTTAAGCTTATTCATATTGATATGGTGGTTTTTCACAAACTTGGTTTTTTGACAAACTCGGAAAAAAAATTGACCTACTTGCCAATCAGCTAAAAATCACCAAAATTGACAGAATTCCTTCTTATCACTTTAATATATCAAATTACTTAGAAAAAAACACTACAATACAAATATGTATATGGCACCTGCATATAAGAATAGAAGCCCATACAGTGGCAAAAAATTAAACTGATACAATGAAAATGTAAATAATAAAGAACTTGATAGGATGACAAATAAAAAAGTACTGACCATACTTAAAAGATGCCTAAATAAGGATGCTAAATAAATCATTATATGTACATTAATCAAAATTTCATTTTGTAAGAATAAACTTTTAAAATATTTGTTTTTAGGGTAGCTCAGAGAAGGAAAACCAAAACGATGACAGAATCAAAGAAATGGTCAAATATATATTCAAGTCGAAAAAGTTGATCCTACGATTCGTAATTATAGTATTTATTTGGTAAATACGAATTTTCTTAACCCATACTGTTCACATTACACATTGTTTTCTTTCCCACTTGTAGGACTGTCAACGCATTTGTCTATTATGGTCTATCAATAAACTCAATAAACATAAGCGGTAACAAATACCTAAACTTTTCCCTAGTTTGCCTTATAGAAATCCCAGGATATACATTATCGTGGATATGCATGGCAAAATTTGGTCGAAAACCAACGTTATCTCTATCATTTTTACTCTGTGGTCTGACTTGTGCCGCAAATATAATCCCATCAGGTATAACCTGGGTTGAAGTACTACTCTTTTTAATTGGAAAACTTGGAATAACAAGCTCTTTCGGAGTTGTCTACGTCCATACAGCAGAAATGTTACCAACTGTCATAAGAAGCGGAGGAGTCGGTGTATCATCCACAGCTGCTCGTGTTGGAGCAATGCTAGCACCCTTTGTTCCATTAATTGTAAGATTTTCCGATAACATAGATCAATTACTAACCTCTTTGTTGTAGGGGAAGTACGTATCTGTTCTACCGATGATACTGTTTGCCAGCGTTTCCATACTAGCCAGTTTGGTTTCATTGAAATTACCAGAGACTTTAGGATCTAAACTCCCTGAAACCATCGAGGAAGCTGATAAATTAGAGTAGATTCAAATAATAGAACTTTTGTAATTTTATACAACTGGTATTTAAATATAAATTTGAGGTTGACATTTACTTGGTGGATAATGCAGTACCCTACTCCCCAACTCAAGCCCTAAATTCCCTACTCCTCAATGAATGAAGTTTAAAAATACACATACATACACATATAACTAAATTACAATTTAGGGTTTCCACAATTTATAATACCCTTAATAAGTTTCTTATAATATATAAGCATTTTGTATTTTTATCCGAACGACAACCAAGATCGAAATCATATCAATCTACAGGAACAAATATCCCTAAAACAGTATTATAACCTCATTTTACGGCAAGAAAATGTTCAATAGAACACTATTTTCAATAAACAATATTTGTAAACCTTTAATATGCGTGAGAAAGGTAATTCTTTGATAAAAATAATATATCTCCGTTATTAAAATGTATTATTTAATTTAAGAACAGTTTAAAGGCTACAACGATATTTCCAAGCAAAATATTTTCCGGGATTCAGCCTACTGGTATTATCCACCTTGGTAATTACTTAGGTGCTATTACGCAATGGGTTAAACTGCAAGAAGAAGGGAACGACATGACTTTATGTATAGTCGATCAACATTCAATGACGCTACCTCACGTATGTGTTTGTAGTCGAGATTTTTATTTTGATTAACATATTTTCTTGTAGAATCCTAAATTAATGTCGATTAATATTTTACAAATGACTGCAACATTATTGGCGGTTGGTATAGACCCGAAGAGGGTCACTTTATTTCAGCAGTCAACTGTTCCACAACATACTGAGTTATTTTGGTATCTAAGTTGTATTACGACCATGGCAAGGTATGACTTGTCTATGAAATATTTTAATATGTTATTTCTTGATGTTGAATTTTATGTTTTACGATGAATTACAGGTTGAATCATTTACCACAGTTTAAGGAAAAGTCCGAAAAATTGAAAGATATTCCTTTGGGTCTATATATGTATCCAGTTTTACAAGCTGCTGATATATTAGCTTATAGGTAAATAAGTTTTTGAATTTAATAATGAACTAATTATATTATTGATTATTTATTATATTTAGGGCAACGCATGTTCCTGTTGGAGAAGATCAACTGCAACATTTGCAATTAGCACAAGATATAGCTAGAATGTTTAACAATCGATTTGGAAATCTCTTTCCAATTCCCAAATCAATAATTGCAGGTATAATATATGTTACATTACTTTGCATTAAATTTTATTTAGGTAAAATGTGATAGCTTATGATTAAATATTTACATTAAGGATCAGTGAAAACAAAAAAAAATTTGCTTCTGAGAAGTAACACCTACCAACCGGTTCTGATGGGAAAAACTGTTCCTCTTTCGGAACGTACCAAACGTTATAGTACCAAGAAATCACGTGATTTTTGGACTTGATCAGATTGGCAGCTCACGGCACCAAGAGTGCTTGGCATATCGAATGTTATCGTACTGTAAAAAATATATTCCGACTTGTTACGTGATTTTGGAACGATTTAGGTTGGGAGCTCAGAATGTAAACAATTTTTTTTTGTTATCTACGTATTATAACGTGACCACTTATTCTTACAAATTAATTATACTAAGTAAGTGCTTACTAAATTATCTTATAACTAAGATTCGATATTAATAACCTATTTATTATAATAACCTGCCCGCGCTCTGCATCGAATGCACAAACATTCTACCTATTTGTTCTGAGCCGTGACCGCGTGCAAGCTCTGCATTCGCATCGAAAATTTTGCCGATACAGTGTGTCCTGGCGTGCGTATGGGTGACGATTGCCTCGTAAACTATACCGAGTCACGTCGTTCCGGCACACTTTGGAACATTCCGGAACGTGATGTAAAAGGAACATTCCAAAATCACGTTACCGAAATCACTACTCATCACTACCAACTGCACAATTGACTGTACGTATGTATGTCCTGTACGTAATGTATCTTCCATCCTGGGTATGGCACAATTCTTTTATTGCCATTTTGTTTATACATCTTTTTGGTAAATTTAGGTATACCACATGTTCTCTTAGTATGCTAGAAACTAGTGTGAGAAAAATATAGTAACTTTATCAACTTCATCAACTTTATCCGGACATGTCTGTTAACCAGATTTTGTCAAATAACAGTAAAGCAGAACATTTATTATAATAATAATAATAATAAATAAAATTGGAAATAAATAAATATTGGAAATAATAACAAAGAATTTCTTAGAAATATTAATAGAATATTTTTGTCTTTGGATGTCCACTTCTTTTTTGTCTTCTCTTGCAACAGGGACGGCCCACTAGCTTGCAGTATCCTTAGATATAAAATATTTTTACAGAAACGGCAAGAATCCGTAGTTTGCGAGACCCAATGAAGAAAATGTCAAAATCAGACCCAGACCCAAAAAGCTGCATTTATTTAACAGATTCGGAAGATGAGCTAAAGAAGAAATTTAAGAAAGCTGTAACAGACTTTACCTCTGTGGTAGGTATATATCATAATTTTGTTTCATAATTTTTTTTTAAATTTTGATTGGCTTGTAGGTTACATTTGATCCAACGAATAGACCGGGTGTCTCCAATCTAATTTTAATCCACTCAGCTGTTACTGGAAGGCCCATCGACCATATCGTCAAGGATATGAAGGATGTAACAACAGGACAATACAAATTTATTGTTGCTGAAGACGTGAATAAGCATATAGGGCCGATTAGGGAGCGTTATTTCAATTTTATTGATAAAACACAGTATTTACAAGAAGTTCTCGAAGAGGGACGGCAAAGAGTTACACCAATAGCAGAGGAGACGCTTCAACATGTCAGGGAAAACTTAGGAATACGATTTAATATAGAAACCAAAGACGATTTGAAAATTTTTGTTGAATAGTGATTGTTTATTTTGTTATGTAATAAATTTGTGGAATATGATAGTAAATTTTTTTGTTAATGTTTTTATGATTGGTTTCTAAAGTGGGGAATACAGTACACTATACAGTACTGTCGCTAATCCGAATCCGTTTTTGCATACCCCATTCGGACTAATTAGGTGTTCGGAGTACAAGGTTGCCCATGGATAGCAAGGGCATACTATGATTTTGCTGTTCGGACCAGGGTTGCAGGTGGGGCGTTCGGACTACAAGGTAGTGCAGACTTGTAGGCCGTTCGGACTACGGGATAGTACTATTAGACCGTAGTCGGATTAGCGAGAGTGTACTGTATAACAATCTTAAGGTTGGCATTGCATTGTTCTTTATTGAACAAGAGAAATAAGACAAACTGATAAACGGCATTTTAACCAAACTACCATGAATAAGTTTCCATTATGGTTAATTTCAGACAATTCAAATTTAGCCCGCCCCCATTACCATGAAACCAACAATATCACATTGCACTATAACACTTGGTTATGTTGGCAATGGGCGCGTTCTACCAGTTTAAGCGCTTGAGCTTAGCGGACGGCAGCAACAACACGAACGCGTACTTAGTGAAAGTGCTAGAACTCAGCTTCAGCCTTCAAGCAAGGAAATACAGGGTTTCCGAAATACATGACATGTGATTGGATCTGACCGTTCAGCCACCGCGGGCGCTTAGTCTCGGCGTCGGCAGCGCAAGCAGCTATGGCTGGAACTGGCTGAACACACCCAATAAGTTTGATTTGTGTTTATGGAGGTTATGTCGCTAGACAGTTGCAATTTGAAATATTTTTTGTAAATTTTACTCCTGCCGTGCAATAGAATGGAAAATCTTGTGGATTCCTTCCAGTTACTGAGCTCAATGTCACCGCAATTCAAGATAAATAAGAAAGTTAAAATAAAAAAAGGTATGAATGGCAAAAACTAAAATTTTCTATGTATACAATCTTATTTTTTTAGCGACAAAGTTAGCTCTAAACACCAATTTCAGAAGGTCGTCTATATTCGATAAAGCACCGCAAGTCAACGCAAACCTGGGTAATATTGATAGTTCTTCTAGTGAACCCGCTACCTCTAGTGAAACGGCTACCTCTAGTGATGATTCTGTTAAATTAAAAGACGATAGACACGCAAATATGCTATTCATAAAGAAGAAAGATAGTGTTATTATCATTGAATCCAGTGACGAGTCTTTACATGATGAAGAAAACAATGCAATTATCCCAGAATCGGATATAGAAGATGATCATTTTGAAGTTAAACCAAACAATAATAATTTTAAGAAACCAATTAGTATAAATACTAAGGATGAGGAATTCTTAAAGACTCCAACAGTTTTAAAATGGGTTCAGCAATTAGATGTAGAATTAAATATTCCAAATATTACCGTAAATAATGTATCAATATTTAGCGAAGTATCAACTATTTTTGGGGAGAATAAAGTTGACCTAAATAATGACTTGTTGGTGTTGCCCAGCATGAATTCGACGTTTGTCCCCGACAGGAATTGCTTTCGGTTTGATGAATTGTTTCAAAAACCTGGCAAGAACGAAGAGTTGGATAACAATGGAGAATGTCCTGAAAAGACTGATTTTGACAAATCACTAGAGAAAATCGTTGATAATTTGTCTATAGACGATAGTTTAGTACTGGAGGATTCTTTTGATAAAGGTACATAAAATTACAGTTAAGATAAGCAGTCGTTTTGTGATAACTTGGCTCCTTGTCATATTGATAGGTTTGTTCGAGCAGCAGCAAAATTAGTAGACAAATAATTGTTTATTTATCCACGCATGCACCTTTCTCGGCACCTACTCTGTACGTCAGTAATTTTTTCTATCATTTCAGTTACATATTCTAAATGTTAATGCAATTTGGCTTTTTCTATTTGCTCTTATAATAATTCTATTGAGAAAAATAACTTGACATATTTGCTCAAACATTGGTACAAAAAAGTGTTTGTATGGTAGCATATTTTTTTTTTATATTTTAAACTCTTTCCTTTGCCAGTTTTCAACATGCACAGTTTTCACAATGACCAATGTTAAACGAGTCAACTCACAGCCAGAAGTGAACACAAATTCAATTAACGATGACATCGGACAGAAGTCTGAACCCGGTGAGCATTCTCTCTAGCTACATACAGTGCGACACATCGAAGTCTACACAAATCAGTTACTACTCAACAAAACAAGTCCGATGTCGTATTATTGTATGTTATTATATTGTATGTTGAACTTAAACTACCACTACTTTAGTTAGGAAAGATGTCTACCAGAAAGCACATTATGCTAACATTAACCCAAAAAGAGGAAATTATAAACTTCATAGACAAGGGCTTGACTTATAGTTCATTTTCAATACGCTATAATGAAGGTAAGGCCACAATTGCGAATATTAAAGCAAAAAAAGTGCAAATTTGAAGATATCTGCCACGAACTGAAAAAGGATCGGGGAATCTCAAAACTATTCGTACAGACGAGTACCCTGACGAAGACCAAGAGTTGTTCACATGGCTTTTGCAGCAGCGTGAAAGTCATGCACAATCTCTGCGGCCGTAATGGAAGAAAAAGCGCGAATATTTTACAAACCCCGGTAGATTCGTTTGTAATCACCTAGTGAGTGGTTACCAAAGAATCTAAGAGTATTTAAACGAGTTCATATGTGTTTTTGTATCTTGAATGTTTATTTATTTACGTTTTGTTTAATAATAATAATAATAATTTATTCGGACTCAAAAAATACAGTGCACGTCGTAAAACATAATGTAGTAAATGTATGTGTTGTATTGTATTATAATTCAGGAGTTCATATATTCTTCTAGGCTGTAAAAGGACCGTTTAGTCAGCAAGCTTTTGAGATCCCTCTGAAAGGCAGGGAACAGCCTTTTCCCTTGATAGCGGAGGGAAGTTTGTTATACAGACTGATCCTTCCATGTATCACATCGGTTGTTTTGAGTCGGTTATAAGGCCTCACAAGCAGCTCCTTCCCTCTGATGTTATACGAGTGTTACTTCGTATAGTTTAAAAAAAAAAAACGTTTATATGTATTATTTCTCCAAACTGAAATAAACGAAAGCGTGTCTGATTTCTAGTACACTAGCGATAGGTAACTGAGAGGTATCTATAATCCGAACTTAGCTTGGATTATAGCTACTATTTTAAAATGTGTAAAATAACTAAAAAAATAAAATGTATCCATACACCGAAAGCCGTTCAGATTATAGATACATTTTATACGATATGGGTAATCCGAACGATCAAGTAATCCGAACGGGGTCTGCCAACTTTCTGTTCGGATTAGCCACACATCACTGTAATTGGAAATCTGTGAAATGTTTGAATATCTATACGTAAAAGTTTATGCATTCTTTTTATACCCCCCACATTTACTGTGGTGAGGGTGTATTGAGTTTACCACAACATTTGTAACACCCTTAACGACGTAGTCTACCGGATGTGTACCGTAGGTTCGGAATCCTAGCGTTAATACGCGTTGTAGAGATATGAAATTTTTACAGTGGTTTTCTGATGTAGTATTGCATATTGGAAAGTATATAAAAGTAATAAAATATTAAATAACGACATTTATTTTTTTTGGTATACATTATTATTTTATGAAAATGACTTTCCAAAATAGAACATAAAAAAATAGAAAAGTTTTACCTATGAACTTAGTTTGAATTATTTATCATTTTTACGTGATTTCGAACCCGCGATTTAGAAAAAAATTGGTTTTTCTAAGACACCCTTGACTTTACCGTTTGTTTCATGTGTTTTTTACGTCCTATATCACCTGTGGTTAGTTTCCATTGCAAATAGTTTTTCTCTATACGCTAACAAAAATTTTCATTAGTGGGGTATACTTGCTCCTTAAGGAGGCGTGGCAGATATAGACTTATATATATATCTAATGTATTTGATCAGCATTGAAAACTGAATCGATTTAGCTATATCCGTCTGTCTGTCCATCTGTCCGTCTGTGTACACAATAACTGCCGTAATTTTGAAGTAATTGATCTGAAATTTGGTATACAAGCTTATCTCGTAAAAAGTAAGGACAAGTTCGTGAATGGGTAAAATCGGTTCACTTGTTTTTTTTTAAATATTTTACGGTGGGGGGTATTTTATTAACTTCAGCACGGCTGAAGATTATTTTCTTACTAGTTTTTTATTCATCAAATAATTGTGGTGCGTAAATTTATGGTAGTTAGAATTGATTTTTAACATGTTTTAAGTTGTTTGACGAGCAGTCAGTTGATCTAAAACTATAGTAAAACAATTAAGTATATCATCAGGATTGAAGAAGTAATATTCCGACAGCAATATTTCTGAATGATTACTATTTCCGAATGGCAATAATGTCATTTATTTTTTAAAATTATTGTTGAATTGGTATTTTTGTTTCTAATTCTTCATATTAAGATTTGTGATATTGGCATCATCTTCATAAATCAGGAGTGGTCCGACTCCACTGAGTGTTGTTTATGCCTGGAGGATGAAGCAATGGAGTATGTTGTTGCTCCTGTGCAGCCCCGGATGGCATCAGAGTCAAGACATTCTGAGTGGCCAGAATCAATCTGAAGGACCTGGCAGGATATTCAGGTTTATTAAGACACAATAGACCCCTGAAGTCGCGATGGATGGCTGATTGACTCACAAACTCTCGTGGATCTATATTCAAAATTGCATACTTTATAGTTTAAGATGGGTTAAAACTGCTATTGTACGGATACTTTTTTGTACCACTGTATTTGTTTGCAGCTATATACTTGTTAGAGTATTATAGGTCACATTTTCTTTAACACATTTTATTAAATTTTGTATAGTCATGTTTTATTAACACTTTCTCCTAGTTAAATTCGCATAGCTATGCTCTATCGGAATATAAGATAATATAGTTTAGAAAATGAAAAATAATTCAGTTTTAGCAAAAACAAAAACACCAAAAATGCCTATGACACCACTTCACGAGCAAGAAAACCTTCTGGACGAATTGTACGGTAATTCTTGGAGGAAAGTGCAAGAGAAAGTTCTGCCAAAGACTGAAAAAAAAGCGAAGAAGAAAGAGAATGTGCCTAGGATTTCCAAAACTGAAATGTATGACTATAGAAGCACAGAAAACTTTAATTTAGTTTTCATTTGTATATTTTTTTTTTCAGAAAGCCGAAAAAATCTTTAACGTACAAAAATCCATACTTAGCAATGGATACTGGGAATCGACAAACGAGCTTATTGAGGTCTATGCAATCTGCGAGATTAAGACTGAATTTGGAGTCCCCATGGACAGAAAAACTGAAACAATTATGCGATTCCGACACACATTCTGAACCAAATTCGGATATCGAAAACAGGAAACCGAAAGCTAATTTGAAGAAGAAATTGAACTTTGACGATTCTGACGATGATGATTACACCAGCAAAACTAACGTCGTGCTAAAACGTAAAACTGCGGTTAAGAAGACGGAGGACAATCGGAAGAAGTCCGATGACAACCAGAAGAAAAACCGAGACGATACAAAGAAAGTTTCTAAAGTAAATGGCAAATCGATAAAGTCGGTTACAAAGCAAAGAGAGGCTAAAGAAAAAGCTATGGAAAAAATTGTGTTCAGCACGGATTCGGACTCCGATAGTCTACCGGTTGAGCATCGGTTGAGTGCAAAGACTAAAAGTACAAAATCTCAAAAAAGCAGCAAACCTTTAAGTTTTCTTGCATCCTTATCAGGTTAGTAAAATGGGAAAAGACGCAAATAATTATACATGTAGCCAACAAAACAGTCACTAGAGTTGTGGTGGTCGATACTGCATTTATCTTAAGAGACAGAAAAAATACTTCATACAAAAGTTATTTGACTCATCATTTTCTACATTTGATAAATTATTTTCATTTATGCAGGCGTGCAGGAGAATTAATTTTTTTAATGGAATGCCCTGTATATCTATCATAACAAATGTCTGTCCATCTGTGTCCACGATAACTGCCGTAATTTTGAAGTAATTGATCTGAATTTTGGTATACGAGCTTATCTCTTAAAAAGTAAGGACAAGTTCGTGAATGGGCAAAATCGGTTCACTCCATTTTTTTAAAAATATTTTACGGTGGGAGGTATTTTAACTTCGGCTCAATAATGGGTCATATCAAAATTCACCTCCCACATGCGGTCAGGAATGTGGCCTGTGAATTTTAGCAGCTTAGCGAGACTATATTAGACCAGGCAATAGAGATTTTTTCGTGACAAAAATCGTATCAGCAAGCCGACGGTCCCGGGTCACGTGGAACAGTCCGTAGATGAATTGTGATGTGTTTTCGACTCGCAAATATCATTACTTAATTTGTTATAAACAAAAAACCACAAAAAATCGTGCTTTTTTGTTTTTCGCTTGTAAAAGCTGAACCGATGGAGCAATATTGATGCTTTCAACAGACGAATTGTAGAGAATGAAAAGACGAAAAAAATAAACCCTACAAGGACTCGATTACATTAAAATTAACGGAGGAAATTCGGAAAAACCGGAAAAATCTGCGTTTTTTTTTTAAAAAATTCATAAATCCGCCATTTTCAAAGTAGTCGCGCAGGCTTTTCGCGACAAAGTAGCGATTGGTGGGTACTTTGAGTGTGCACAACCCAGGCTTTGTCCGATGATTAGTTTTTGCACAATTGCGATTGGAATTTTTTTATGAAATTTGGTTCGGCGAGCCTGGATGCTTCGGAGGTGGTCCGATTTTAATTTTTTTTACATTTTTCGAAAGTAGAAGTATTGTGCTACAAAACGTCTATTCTGATTTTGCGTTAAAATATGGCAAAGTAGGCGAAAAATGCTTGCAAACATGACCGAAAACTGCTGCGCGCTCCAAAACCGTCGAGTAGAGGGGGTAGGCACTGGGTTGTGCACACTCAAAGTACTAGTGATGGGCAGAATCGTATTATTTCAAGAATCGATTTTCAGTATTCGAGTGATTCGCATAATCGTATGATTTGGTTCTCGAGTTGTTCTCGATTAATAATCGATTATTAATCGATTATTAATAATCGATTTTGAATAATCGATTTTGAATAATCGATTTTTAATAATCGTATGTTAATAATCGATTCTTAATAATCGATTATGGATAGGAAGAGTCAATGATGTAAAAGCATTTTTTGGGTTGGGTTGAGCGACGAAGTTGGTGACGTGGGGGGGGGGGTATAAAACTGATGTAAATGTATGTAAAACCGATTATTAATAACCGATTATTAAAAATCGATTATTAACATACGATTATTAAAAATCGATTATTCAAAATCAATTATTGAAAATTATTCAAAATCGATTATTCAAAATCGATTACTCAAAATCGATTATTCAAAATTGATTATTCAAAATCGATTATTAAAATCGATTATTAAGAATCGATTATTAAAAATAATAATCGAGATATCTCGATTATTTCAAGAATCTTTTATAATCGATTTTGTAATCCGAATGCGCCCATCACTACAAAGTACCCACCAATCGCTACTTTGTCGCGAAAAGCCTGCGCGACTTCTTTGAAAATGGCGGTTATGAATTTTTGAAAAAAACGCAGATTTTTCCGTTTTTCCGAATTTGCTCCGTTAATTTTAATGCGATCGAGTCCGTGTAGGGTTTATCTTTTTCGTCTTTTCATTCTCTACAATTCGTCTGTTGAAAGCATCAAGATTGTTCCATCGGTTCAGCTTTTACAAGCGAAAAACGAAAAAAAGCCCGATTTTTTGTTTATAACAAATTAAGTAATGATATTTGCGAGTCGAAAACACATCACAATTCATCTACGGACTGTTCCATGCTTTGATTATATATATTACATATGGATTGAGTGAAAGAGAGACAGATGTACCCGAGGGGATTGACTGAGATAGCGATAATTAGGATAGAATGACTAGGTGGAGCGTAGAATATGCTCTTCTCTGATAATGGCGCTAGATGGCGTTACGGAGAACTTTTAAATTAATATGGGTGTTGATTTGAAACACGTTAAAGGTAAAATAGATTTTTCTAACATGTATTGATTTTGTGTACTTTAGTCTAATTATGTTATTTTTAGTGGAAACTAATTTTGTATTATGATGTATCCGTGTGGTTACATATCTGTCAAGCGTTAAAGGTTATGTGTATATGTGGGGTTATGTCGGATATGGCAATTGGCAAGTGGTCCGGCATCAGAGTGAAGATAGTCACTGTCCTAAGTATCTCTGTCTTTCTTCAATTTTATTAAACCATCCTTGTCAATCCTTCGGGAACATACTTTTGTTAGAAGACAGATAGAGTTAGCTCAATCCATATGTAATATATATAATCAAAGGTTCCATGTGACCCGGGACCGTCGGCTTGCTGATACTATTTTTGTCACGAAAAAATCTCTATTGCCTGGTCTATATTAACGAGAATGCCAGGTTATTGAAAGAATAAGCAGATTTTAAACTACAAACACACCGTAAACAATAAAATTCACATTTGTGTAGATCAGGGATGCACAGACCGCGCCCCGCGGGCCGCATGCGGCCCCCCGTTGATATACTGGTGACCCGCCTCACTCACAAAATAGAACCAAATATTACAAAAATGGTTAAGACAAAGCAATGTCACGCTTCAAATTACCATCTTGTTTTTTGTAAATTACTTATCTGTTATCTGTAATCTGTAATCTTATCTGTATAAACTATTATTTTTGTTTTTGCAAAGAGTGCTTGGAATTAAATGCTTTTTGTTTGGAGAAAAATTATGACTGTTGTCACTGATAAAAGCACTTTATTGTGGAATATAAAAGATGTTCATATATCATTTTTTTACAATCGCACTACTCTTGATCTGTTAAAGTTTGTCAGTGAGATAACAGATCCCCTGTATAATACAATTTTTAAAACAATGGTCAAAGAATAAATTTTTTCTGCGGGGTACCTTAGTAAGGTATCAAAATGAGGGCCAATCCCACACGTTACGTTAACATAATTTTTTACAAACGTTAATATTAGATATATGTATTTCAGTATTATTTCAATAAATTGAATTATTTACTCTTCATTATTTCGGGATATCCAGACTCAAATTAAGAAAGGAAAATAACAAAGTATTATGATTACTATATTGTCGACAAGTACTCAAATACTAGTTCCTTCTAGGTGCCGTGCCGTTAACTAACTGTGACCCTGCGGCGAGAATATACCGCGAGGACTACAAGCAGAGGAGAGAGGATCTTGCAAAGCGTCTTTTTGCAATGTATAACGAAAATATATTTGAAAATAAGCTCCCCAAGGATATTCTCCTCGAGTGGAGCGATCATATGCGAAGCACTGCGGGGTACTGTTACTGCAAGAAGATCACAAGAAGTTCTGGGTTGGTGGAACGATCTGCTAGGATCAAACTGGCGACTAAAGTGCTTGACTCGGCTGATCGTCTGCGCAATACGTTGGTACACGAGATGTGCCATGCTGCTGCGTGGATCATTAACGAGATTAAGGATGGGCACGGGCCTTATTGGCAATCGTGGTTAGTGTTATGTGAAAATTTGAAAATTGGCTATTGCTTGGGTATCTGTCTGTTTTAAGATACCTATCAATATTTAACAAACCAGTACTGTAGCCGCATTTTAAGGCGTTTCTGGTACACCTAGTGACATTGAGTAACTTTTTGTGTCGAGATTTTTTTGATAACAACGCTGATCTATACACATTAGAAATGTCAACCCATTGAGTGACGTAGAATCCAAAAAAACTTGGATTAGTTATACTAAATTAACTGTTCATTTTCTCGCATACGGTCCTGAATCCTTTTGATGGTAAATATTTTCTGCTACGATATTTTTATTTGACAGTGATGTCAAAACTGCAAACCGCGGGCCCTCGCTAAAGATTGTATTGTAACAATCAAATTTTAAAAATATGTAACTTTTTTTGTGTAGGTATATTCTTTAATTATTGAATGTGCTAGGAGCTTCTGTATATGGACACTAGATGTTACTTAGCAGCAGAACAGTAATCATTTTTATTTGAGCATTTCTACATTCAAAGCTGGGCACAAAAGCGTTGATCCGTTAATCGTTAATTAACGAAGTTAACTTTCGAAACCATTAACAGACTCATTAACTTCCGCTACATTCATCATCCGTTAATTCAAGTCTGTTAAATCGAAAATATCATAATTAAACAGTTCAAATTGCTATACAAAATAGGCATTCTGTGCAAGTTCGAACTTGGTTATATTTTCATGTGTGACGTATATACCAGTTTGAGTGACGCGGCGTCCGTGAACAAAGCATTCGCACGAATTCAGATTTTAGTTCTTCTGACTCCAACCACCTTATATCTGTGCAACTCAAACTCGCAATTCAATCATTCGTCAAGTCGCATGCGATTTTTTCAGTTCTAAATACGTGCGATATAGTAACGTTCTTGAATTTTTTTTTACAAACAGAAATGTGATGACACCTCTGTTTATAGACGCGAAATATAACCTATTCCGCTATTTGTTACTGTTTCCTGTGATTAAAAATGTCGATTTCAAAATCGCATGGTTGAAATAGCAGGTTTGAATTGCATAGATGAAAGATGTAAAAGTAGCTTTAGTTGATCTTTTGAATGTCTTTTATAAATCTCGAATCTCGCAAAGTAGTTATTTTAGTTGTTTTTTTTTAGTTATTTGGGTTGCATACTCACCGGTAGACCGGCACTCAACATAACCTACATTTTTTAAATAAAAAATTAACGATTAACGGTTAACTTTAACTTCCGTTACATGTGTAACAAATTAACGGACTATCAGTTAACGAAGTTAACATTTTCGTTAACTGATTATCGAAGTTAACTTTCTGATTAACTTGCCCAGCTTTGCCTACATTACATCGTGGGCTTGTTATAAATACAAAGTAAATAATTTAAAGGTGGAATTTTCGGAAATATATCAAAAAAAAGACCAGCAGTAGTTGCACAGAAAAATCTAGCTTGTTACTATTTTCAAAAATATGAGAATGTTTGTTTTATTTAAGGACACGGAAAGCATTGAAGGTCTACCCCGAACTACCACCAATTAGCAGATGCCATGACTACAACATTCAAACAAAATATAGTTATAGATGCGTCGACTGCGGCTACAGGTAACAAAAAGAACAATTGATACTAAATAATTTATAAATACATTGATTTAATACTTACTAATATATAAATTTTTGGATTTTATTGTAGTTTTGGTCGGCACTCAAAATCGGTGAACATTGAACGAAAATGCTGCGGCTATTGCCAAGGAAGGTTTGAAGTTTTAATTAATAAAACAACTAAAGAGGGAGTGAAGGTTGTAACTGCAGGGCAGAGAGCACCCAACCCTTTCGCTAATTTTGTCAAGGAGAACTACAAGACAGTGAAGAAAGATTCCCTAAAACATGGCGACGTCATGAAAATTTTAAGCGAACGATTTAAAGAAATGAAAGTGGCTAAAGTCTGATCCTCCATATCTTGTCTACTTAAAGATTTTTTAAATAAGTACAAAAAATCATATACAATATATTTTAAGTTCTTTTTGCAAGCGGATAGTTTTGTTTTAAATCATTCCTTGCAAAAATAGCTCAATTTTTATTGCACGAAGTATCTCTATTTAAAAGACTGTCATACCTGTTATTTTATACATATAAGCTATAGTTTGTACTTATGTCTGCTGAGATTTTACTACTTAATTTTTTACATAGCATACTTAATGCACTTATGTATATACATTTATAAATCATTTCTGTGAACACTGTCTTATTTATTTAAATATTATATTATTTCAAGCCATATACTAATACAAATTAGACCTGGCGGTCCGCGGCTTAACCCCAACGCCCCTGTACCATATGACTGCCCATCATGTGTGGAAGCTAACCCCCTCACACGATGGTGAGTTGTACAGTATAGGATTCTCAGGGCTGAGGTCTACGCTTTTCGCTAGGGAACCAGAATAGACGGACAACGTTAGCGCTTTATATTATAGTATGGATATCAATCCTACATATTTACAGGTAAGGAATTGAATTACAGTTGACCCGTGCTAATCCAACAAACATCTTGCAAGGCGGTGTCAGATTATCGAATTTGTCGGACCATAGAGTACCACCACGTGTGCTATGTGACAGCAATACTTATACATATGACTGCCTGCGATCACATTCACAATCAAACTGAGACAATACATTATACGCATCGACTTGTAGAGCAAAAGTCATGGTGTCGGTTGTATGCGTGGTATGAATATAAAGGTATGATTAATTTTTGGACGAATTTACGACCGCTACTGCGCAGGTGATATGTAGACAACCAACATTGCATATGTCAAACTTAGGGGTTATGCCACTAACAATTTATACAATATAACAGACAAATGTACTTGTATAAAAAGAAAACTTTCAAGCATTTGCATTATGTACGCAGAAATAAGCATAAATAAACAATAATTGGTTTGGTACTAGTTATGTTTACGTTATTAGGGGTTATGCCACTAACAATTTATAAAACATAACAGACAAACGTACTTGTATAAAAAGAAAACTTTCCAGCATTTGCATTATGTACGCAGAAATAAGCATAAATAAACAAAAATTGGATTGGTACTAGTTATGTTTATGTTATTATTCTTCAACCATGCAGCGCGCCCAGCGGATATTAACGTAACGAAGATTCTCGCAGATTCTCATCCCCACTCCACATGAGTATGAGCATACCTCTAATAATAATACCACGGTTGTATGTACATTATTATAAGCATGTCAGATTATCCTTACGACAGCCCCTGTCTAATCTGTGGTGGATTAGACAGGGGCCAGATTACCGCGGGTCAACTAGATTAACAAAACCATAATACCAATCGTATTAACGGAAAGTGTTAATTACTACTATTATTATTCTCAGCACTATCATAAATGAAAGGAAAAAAAGGACTGTTTTATCAATTTATGTAAACTAAAATACTTAAATATGCGTTTGTTAAATTACGATATAATATACAGTATATAAAGCAATTTGGTCTGTTTACCATTATTCCCATTTAGATTTTCGCTTTACAAATGTCTCGTTTCCGTCTTCCTTAATTGCTGAATAATAACCTAATGATTCATATTTGTGTCGCATGTAAGCGATGTACAATAACGCTCCGCCCATACAAACTAATCCGATCCCCATGATTACAGCATTCTGCAATGAGAAATGGTCAATAAATATCTAAAACAAATGTCAATTACCGTCTCACGGGTTTCGTGTATAATTCAAAATTGAACGTCTTGAACAGCATAGAAGTTTTCAGTGATCGTATTCCTTCACCCGGTTGGGCTTCCTTTTTCGGTTTATCGCTCATTTTCTGTCGTTTGCAATGGTTTTGTAATATAACCTAACTTTTTGATTTTGAAGATGGACACGTTCAGATATTCGGCAAAGAATTTAATTCTGAATTATTTCGTAATTTCCTCAAAAGTATATTTATGAGTTTACATATTGGAAGTAGTCAGTCAAACTTTACCCCAAATTTTGTTGAGATGATCAGTTTTGTCAAATTAGTATATAACCTTTTTTATACGTAAACGTTCATTAGTTGGTGTGTGACCACGTGACCGAGATGACCAGTAAAAAAATTTTTCATCAAAACGAATATAGTTTTTGATGCTCTTTTCACAATTTATTTGATTTATAGGAACATTCAATAGAACCTAAGTATGATTAATGATACTTATTAATTAATAATTATAAAAACAGCTCTCAACAACCACCATTTCCTTCTAGTGATATTTGATTTCCCACAATTCGCACCAGTTTTCCGCTAGTTACAGATATATTATGCTGTTGTTTGGAGTTTTGAGACAATTTCAAGATGTAAACTTTATTTTTATTTTCCGATTATTATCAAATTCTGTAAGGAGATGATAAATAACGGAACGAGCATGGCTACGGATAAAATTTGCAGGTCCTGCATGGGCAGTATTTCGGAGGCTAAAAATGTATTTGAGCAAAGTTTAACACATCAGAGTTATTTAATTGCTGACTTATTAATGGCCTGCTCTTCTATCGTCGTAAGTTGGCTGAAAATCGCTCTTTGGATACGTTTTATTTCGCAATCGTTTTTAGGTTAACATAGACGATGCTTTACCGAAATTTATCTGTGACATCTGCGAAGGTAAACTCACCGTTGCTTATGAGTTTCGGAAACAATGCGAGAGGTCGGATATAAGTTTACGGGAATCGCTGGACCAACAGAAAGGAGAGGATATCGAGGTGAAGCCGGACGTTGATTTTGATGATTATTACAATGACAATGATTCTACTGATTCTGACGTTGATTACGTGCCACAGGGGAAACCGAAGGAGCATAAACCTACAAAAGCGGGGTTAAAATGTAGTTTTTGTAATAAAAGTTTTCGTTCAAAAAATGGCCACCAGCTTCACATGAAACGGCATGCAAAGGAAAAATTACATTCCTGTCACATATGCTGTCAGCAATTTACGAAATCGAGTTTGTTTAAGCATATGAGAACGATGCATAACATTAATTCAGATATTATTAATTTTCCTTGCGGCGATTGCGGATTAACTTTTACCTCTTTATCGGAATTATCAAAACATGCAACGGAACATGACGAAGGTTCTGTTAAAAAGGAATGTGATGATGTTTTATCGATTGGAAGGGATGATTGTGATGACAATAGTATAGAAAATGTGAAGCCCGACGAAGAGGGCAAGTATGTCTGCAAGGATTGCGGCAAAACGTTGACTACACCGGAAGGTCTGAGAATTCATATGCGTAGACATACTGGGAATAATCTGCATTGTTGCAAAGTAAGGGTACAATCGTAAAATTTTGTTTTAAAAGTTAAAATTTATTTTGTTTGTAGGTTTGTAATAAAAGTTATACGAAGAGTAATCATTTAAAAAGGCATATGTATTCGCATAAAGGTCTGGCGCATGAAGTAGAGATTGTGAATCCTGATCCCAAGGATAGAAAGGTTTGTGTTGCTTTTGGGTAACGTGGATAGAAATTTTATGTTTAAATAATTTGTACTTACTGTGGACAAAAAGAAACAGTTAATATAGATAGAAATGTTTTGTTTATATCTGGACTTATCAGTTTTTCTTCTTACACAGTTTTATATTTTGTTGAATCAACCTTCGCAAAAAATTCTCGCATGGTCAGATAGATCATTGTATAAATTTTTAAATAGAATCCATTCTTATCGTTTATGTTTTAAAATTTCAGGTTATGCAATGTGAATTTTGCGACAGAAAATTCAAGTACAAAAAAAGTTTTACCCACCACATGCAAACGGAACACGGCATATCCGATGACAGTGACACACCCTTGAGTGTTATCATTGCAAAAGGTGAACAAAAAGCAAAACAGACCGATACAAAAGAAAATGGTGAGATCTTTTTCCATTATGCTACAACTAAACTTTATGCTTGTGGAGTGCGGGGAAATCGAGACACATCGATTATTATTTTCCTTAATCAATTTTTAATAATCAATTTTTAAAATTGATTTTATGAATTGATTGTACATACATTTACGTCATTGAGATCATTCTTAACCCCACAGTCACCAACCAAAAAGTGATGCTTTTACATAACACCACATCCTCCTCCCCCCTGTTGCCTACTGTTTTGCTTACCAATAATCGATTATAAAAAATTGATTAGGTACTAAAAATTGATAATGAAAAATCGATTAATAAACGATTATTAATCTCGAACATTTCGAGACCCGAATCATACGATTGCAAATCACAAAACCATAGTAACTATAATAATTAAAACAATTGTCAAATTATAACAAAACGTTTCATAACAAACGGTTAAACGATTCTTTATGAATACAGGCATAAAACAAATATTTTTACTTTATTATACATAGTAAGGACAAAGTATTGCATTGTAAATTGTTTTTGAGATTTTAGCGGAAATATGTCCTATTGGGTCTCCTGATCATTTTTGACCAAAGTACAAAAAAATGTCTGTGTGTATGTGTGTCTGTGTCGGTGTCCGTGTCCGTGTCTTTGTGTGTGTGTGTGTGTGTGTGTGTGTGTGTGTGTGTGTGTGTGTGTGTGTGTGTGTGTGTGTGTGTGTGTGTGTGTGTGTGTGTGTGTGTGTGTGTGTGTGTGTGTGTGTGTGTGTGTGTGTGTACCCGTTTTTGTGGTGACGAGAAACTACTAAAGGTATTGGGACAAAATTTCATATTTATAAGTTTCATGACCAAACTTAGAGCTGAAAATGTTTTTGTTTAAAAGGGTCCAAAGGAACTGGATGTTTACTCTAAGCATTTTTCAAGTATTTTGCAAATGAGCCGCCATTTCTGTAATTTAGTCAAAATAGTTAAATAATAAATTAAAGTAGAGGAAATTTTGTATAATTAATGTCGATGAAATTTTTTGGTAAAATTAATAGTTTAGCTGCATGAGCAAATTCTATTTGATCGAGATCGGTCGTGTCTGCATTAATATAAAACTAGTTAGCCTGGATTTAACAGATATTTTCATTCTAATAACAGTTGGTAGTGTCAATCGCTGATGTTTTGACAATACCTACTGTCAATAGTATTGTCTTGAGTATAAATCGTAGTCTGGTGAAAGCCTACTGCTCAGTGTCATGCGTCTGGCTAAGTTGTTAAAAAAGTCGTGGGATCGGGAGTCTAGAGCACAGTACATGCAGGTTCAAGTTCCAATTCCGAATCAGCGTACACTTTGCTACCCTATCCATGACTATATGTAGGTCTGGGGAAACCAACCACTGGTCGAGGATGTGCGACATCCCAAAAGACGGTGACACGTAGAAATTTTGCTCTACTGTACCCTTCGAAAAGTTCTAGTCAATAATAGGTCCATAATTTCTTTAATCAAAGAACCGCAACCTTAAAATATCGCATTGGAACTCTACCAACAATTTCGTCAATTTAAAAAATTATACTTCTTTCACTCAACAATCATAATTATTTGAACTAAATAAATCTCGTTCGTTATAATATACAAATTGTAAATTCTAACTGAAAACATAAGTTGTTTGACAGAAATAAACGCTCTTTCTACTAAGTAAATATTTCAAACAAAGGCATTTTTATCCGCAAATACATATTTCTTTGCCTCTATCGAAATACCAGATTTCTTTGAGTCAATGCATATTTATTTGACTTAAACAAAGTATTCTATCTATGTAGGATGAAATTGTGCTACCTAACCTAACCTACAAATGTTTTGAACATTTTGGTAAGATTTAATATTTTACTTTTTATTCGACCCACTACATCGTACCTTAATTACACCAATGATGAATTGCGCCACCTAACAAAATTAGGCGAGATACAAAATTCAACAATTCCTGGCTAACCACCAAACGTTGGCTCCAAAAATCGCCGAGTTTAAAGCCATTATGCACATTACGCTAGGTTGAAATTCCGGTAGCGAAATTTCGGTTTACATGGTAGTTTTTGAGAATAAACCTAAATTTTATTTTTATGTGATATTACCACAGCAAAGTATTATTTTTGCATATTTAATGAAGTAATGTAATATTTTTTTTTGTTATATTTCAATAATAGTTTGTTTTATTATTAGATTGGGTTTTATGTGGCAGTATGATGTGGACATATTGGATTCACCCACTTAGTGTCCTCGTGAACAATTACAAAAAGGTGGCAACCCTGGTACATACTCATATTTCGTATGAATAAAATAAAGTTCATGCCTCAATCACCACTTATACTTTGTAAGTTTCACTCCATGCATTTGAAGTCTGACGTAGCTGTCATGGCAGAGTTTATGTTTAATTTGCATTCTGTAAAATATAAACAATTAAAATAAAATTCTCCTTATTTATACTATAACAAGAACCAAAATGGTATTGTGTGGTTGTCAAGCAAACCGATGTTTCTCCTTAAAAACTTTTACTGACGCTGATGATTTATGCACCCCATCCAACAACAATTAAAAAATATTTTTGTTGAAAACGTCCACTTTTCATACTTTCCAAATCTGGTCACCCCAGTCTCATACAGATTATATGTAATCTTCAGTTTTGTTTTCTAGAATTCACTTTGACATCATGAATGGACAATAGATAAAGCATACATAATTAATTTTCATTATATTTTTTTATAAACAATTGCTGGATAAACTTTCCTAATCTACATAATTATATCGGCCTTTTACATTTAATTTTGTTCAGAGCATAATTCATTTATAGTCTATATTTGTGACAGATATTTTTCCTATAGTAATAGTGACTATAGTAATAGTGAGTAAATTGTGACAATATCAAACACAACCACTCGAAACCGCAACTTTAGCTTTCATTTATATTAGTTCCTCTATATGAAAAGGGACCAGATTTTGGCATTCTAGTTTCTAGCATTCTAGAATTACCTTAATATTTTGTGAATGTTTTTTGTTCTTTCACCAGCCGCAGTTGATTCTGCGGGAAGCGACTCGGGAGGTCACCTTGACTCGACTCTGGAGAACGTCGATTTAGTGCCTGATGAGGCGATAGTGGTTGCGACAAAAACCCGGAAGATGCATAACTGCCATGTGTGCGACGCAAAGTTTGTTCGGTCGAACCACCTGACGCGTCACATGACGCTCCACAGGGACGTGCTGACGCATAAGTGCGATCAGTGCGACAAGGCCTTTGCCACCGAGGATCACCTGTCAAAACACATGAAGGAGGATCACATAGACAAGCCGTACACCTGTACGGTCTGCAATAAGACGTACACACGTGGTGAGCACCTCATCAGACATCTGAAGGTGCATCTGAGCCCGACAGACTTGGATTATAAGTGTTCCGTTTGCGAGAAGGTGTTCCAGAGGTACGTTGCCTTTATTGAAATTTTAATCTCTATAGATTGAAGTATTTTCATTTTTGACGGAAATTTAACTATATTCTTCAAATATTCTCAATTTCTGTAAAATATATGTTTGTAATATTACATTTGGCTCAAATTTGCGAAAACCCAGAAAAAACGTAAATCTGCGAATTGACATTTAAATTGAAAAATTTAAAATGGCAGAACCAAAATTGCAGACCAGAACATGAAAATTACGGGAATCATCGGCCAAATCTAGTATTTTTAAGGGTTTTTAATAGGGGTGGGTATCTATGTAACTATGATTTTCAAACATCGATGTTTTTGTGTATTCATCAATTTTTGTTATTGATAATTTGCTCCCCAATGTGTTAGTTCCGATGCGGACCTTGACTGGAAAATGGCGTGCCGTATAGTTTATGCCTTTTCAGCTAGAATAGCCCATACCTTGTTTAGGGGTGGTACATTTTGATGGCACTGTCGCAAATTTGTGACTGGGGAATAGGGTACTACGGCTTTTTCAAATAACATATTTTTAGAAAGAATCTGCATTACTGATACTTGTTTTACACATAACTTTTTTTTTTTTAATTAGAAAAGAACATTACAATCTAGTAAACATAATTGACTAATGAGTAACTTAATTCTAACTTATTTTACTAGTATAGCTTAACCCAGCGTTTCCCAACCAGTGCTCCGCGAAGCCCTAGGAGCGGAGCGGCCCTATGCGCCTGACGTGAGCGGGAGAAGGACGGCGGAAGAAGGTTAGGAAACGCTGACTTAACCTAACAGGCACCCATGATATAAGGAATTATAGAAGATATGATACTAAGGTGTCTCTTTTTCGTTCGGCTGTGCGCATGACATTACGCGGTAATAAAGCGTCCGCTTTATACCTATAAAGTGCATCGTTTATAAGCCAATATAATGAAAATATTCGTTACTTTAGCACATTTCGTTTATTATAACACATAACAGCGTTAAATCATCTATTTTATTCACCAAACAGCAAGTAATATCTGTGGAAAATAGCTTTATTGTCTGTAAACTATTAACTATGCTCCATCAGTGATGTTTTTTTGCAGTTGTTTCTTTACGTACTAAAAGGAGTAATCGGTTTAGAAAAAAAGTTATTTGTTTGATGTTTACCACAATATTTCAAGTTTACACATCTACTTTAAATACTTATGCGTTTTTATTATTGAAGAAATTAAATTTTTGTGGACTACGCTGGTAAGATTTGTATACAAAAAAGGAATTTAAAAAAAAACCAAAGCAATGGACGTGTTTTTTCAAAAAACTTTAATAATAAAAACGTTATTTTTTTTGTTAATTCTGTAATGTTGAACTAATAAATACCAGTAAGTGGTATGTAAAGTTACAAGCATCAGCACGAGATTGTGTTATCACGTTATCACTTATAATCAGGAAAACAGTTCTCATTTTTACTACGCTTACTATTTACTACGTCCAATCGAGTGAAATTTTGCAGGTGGACAGATTTCTGGCAACAATCCATATGAACCAATAAAAAAATTAGAAAATTTTCCAAAATTTTCAGAAATTTTGAAAATTTGTCCAATCGATTTGAAATTTTGTATGTGGACAGATTTCCGGCGACAATGCATAAATCAACAAGAACTTTTCAAAATTGAAAATTTTTAAAATTTGAAAAATGTGCAACATTTGAAAAATTTTCAATATTTAAAACGTTCCTAAATTTTGAAAAATTTGCTCATTTGAGTTGAAATTTTGCACGTGAACAGATTTTTGGTGAAAATGCACCAATAAATAAAAAAAAATGGAAAGTTTAAAAAATTTCAAAATTTGGAAAATTTTCCTAAACCAGTCGAAATTTTGCATGTGGACAGAGTTTCGGTGACTGCATGAATCAATAAAACTAAAATGAAGAAAGGATCCTAACGAGTTGAAATTTTGCATGTGGACTTCCGATGGATTTTCGATGGCAATGCATGGAATCGGTAAAAATAAATGTAACCTTTTGCCCAAAATGTTTGGAATTTTTGTTTATAAAGATAAGTTTTTAAAAATATATTGTTTACATAAATTTATTACCACACAAATCATTAAATAAAACGCATAAGAGCATTCAACATTATATTCAAAAGACATAGCAACAAAATATTAGTTAATAAAAACAGTTGTATTTTAAAATTGAACAAATAGTTTTAGTAGTACAAATAGTACGAAAAGTATGTACCTAGTTGTTATGAAAAAGTACACATTTTTAGAGAACGTTAATGATTAATTAATCTACATTTATTCCTTTCTCTGCCATGTAACCATAAAACATTAAACTCTGGGACTAAGATTCTTGGTAAATTCTCCGATGGAAGTACGCCTGCTTTGATTTCACGGCAGTTCTTCGGATGGTATCCCAATAGCTTGTGTTGTAAATTGCAATTGTAATCTTGAGTCTTTAAAATATTTACAAATTCTCGCATTATTAGTATTTATTGTGTCTTTACGACAGCAAGCCCTCTCCCAAGCCACTCTAACCTTACAATCTTTCGGAAAGTGAAAAAGCATCACATCCCCTTCTTGTAATGTTTCACTTTATCGTCACTAGTACACCCAAACACTGTACCCCTCATAGTTACAAAATATTACCTTTCAACAACACCTAGACAAAATTCAGCGCACGAAAACACTTCAACTAACACTCATATTCGTGATTTATTATCGCGTGACGTAACAGTATGGCGGCCAACCTGCGCAGTATCATATCTTCGTAATTTCTTATATCTTGACAGGCACCCATCGATGTCTGTCAGTTAGTCCTGGTATACTGGGCACTAGGGTGGGCCGAAAAAACGCTTTTTTGTTTTTTCAAGTCGTAATACCGCGAATTGGGGAGACTAAGAAGGGGTAAAAAAATAAATAAAATCGGTTTATATCTTCCGGTCGCGCATGGGCTCTAAAGTTGATATTTGTACGATAATTAGTTCTCTTACTGAACATGTCAATATTTAAATGGAATAATCCTAGTCGACTCTTATGCGAACCGATAATGATTTAGAAAAAAAAATGGTTCAAATCGGTTAAGGTTTTCCGCTCGCACCACAGCTCTCAAATCTAACAAATTCTGGCGCTAGTCGTAACTCGCTCGGGACCTCCTTGGCCCCCCTCCCCAGTTACCACTCTAGCCCAGGGCCACGCAATTGCGTGTGGATTTAGTTTTCGTGTTAATATTTTGGCGTTCGTGTCTATTCAATATTGGTTTTGTGCCTTCCTCCATGGTTTTGTGTTATGACACTTTTGAGTAAGTTTGTGACTTAACGTGTAACTTTGCGACTTAACGTGTAACTTTATGACTTGACGGTGATATACTATGGCTGTACCCAAGAAAATCATCACAATACAGTTATTTGAGTGCCCTATATTTGGTACACCTCAAGATTTTTCATCAAACAAGCTTCCTACTGGGGAGGACGTGATTCGGTGTTGTGCACAGGAGAGATACAACTTATTTCACAATAATTTGCGAGCGGAAAACCTTAACGGCTTTGAACCATTTTTTTTCTTAATCATTATCGGCTCGCACAAGAGTCGACTAGCATTATTCCATTTAAATATTGACATGTTCAGTAAGAGAAAAAATTATCGTTCAAATATCAACTTTAAGCCCATGCGCGACCGGAAGATATAAACCGATTTTATTTATTTTTTTACCGCTTATTAGTCTCCCCAATTCGCAACTTTTTCGCGGTATTACGATTTGAAAAAACAAAAAAACGTTTTTTCGGCCCACCCTACTGGGCACGTTTTTCTTGCCCACTACGTAACACTGACTCTGCTTTTGGAACTGACACCTACAACCAGTACTTTCTCTGCTTTTGTCACTGACTCACATTCACACTGACTCAAAAGGCTTCTTTCTCTTGAGTCCTCTGATTAATGCGGTGTTGTCGAGGCGCTGGATGGCCTCAACGTTTACATGATCGTGATGTCTTTCCTCGTGACTTCTTGCTATTTTTTGGATTTCTTTGCACACAAACTCCATTTTGAGGTCCTTGTGGAGAGCATCATTCCTAATGTACCAAGGCACATTGACAATGCATCTCAATACTTTATTTTGAAAGGTCTGAACAATTTTAATGTTACTTTTTTATTGGTGCAAACCCAATGTAGAGCACCATACGTCCACATGGGTTTCATTTGCTGGTACAAGAGAAGCTTATTATGTACTGACCGCGTGGAGTTTCTTCCTAGCAGCGAGTACATCTCTCTGTAACGGATACCTAGTTCCTGTCTTTCCTTTTTTCGTGAGCTTTCCAGCGGAGCCTGGCGTCTCATGTTATGCCGGGATATTTGGCTGTTTGCGTACGGTACTATTTGGCTCTTAATAGTAACCGGGATGTGTTGTATTTTTTTGTTGGCGACGTCAACATGTACTGACTTAAGTTTGTTCAGTTTGATTCTTTTTCTCTTCGTCTAAACCTGAAAATGACCAAGAGCTGTTTGGAGTTTTCTTGTCTTTTCTTCATTGCTGTTTCCAACAGCTAGGATAGCCATGCAAAAGTTGCAACAGTATTATTTTCTAATGCTGGGAGGTAACTGGTGTAGATTAGGTAAAGGACTGGCTCTAAAAACACCACCTTGCGGCACTCCTGCTTATATTTCCTTAAGGACAGTAGTGTTGGGCGGGTAATAGAGTAGTCGTTACTTTGTAATCGTTACTTTATGAGGTCCGAAGTACCGATCGCTTGATTTCTAAAGTAATCGTTACTTTTACTTCAACGGGTATTTTTTTACGATGGTATGTAAGTTACAGTTACACACTAAACTTTCCACTTTAACAAAAAAAATTGTATTACCTACATACTGTTTTAAATTTTATGACACGACTAAGTTCCTATGAATTAATATATCCTAATGATTACAAAGTAACGAGTACTACACCCAAAAGTAACAATTACTTATGAGTACTCAAAAGTAACGAAATTTCCCTACTTTAAAGGACAGAGCATACATCAGTTTGTTTGACTCTAAATTATCTCTCAGTCAGGTAAGAGTTTAATAGTTGCGCAACCTGTTTCGGGAGAATACGTCGTAATTTATTGTTCTGTCCTTCATGCCAGACATTATCAAAAGCCTGTGCCACATCTACGAAAACTGCAGAACAAACCTTTTTTTTTCGATTATGTTGGTTATTCGGTGTATCTGGTCAATAGTAGAGCGCTGTTCCGAAATCCGAACTGATGGTCTGGAACAAGCCTTTTGCTCTCTATTATTGGCTTCAATGTATTGAGTAGCAATTTTTTGAAGATTTTTGACAGGATGGGCAACATGAGTCACTAGCACTTTTCTATCGGAAATATAATGGCGTCTGTTACCACTACCAATACCACTAATGAGAACGCACCTTTAAAGAAAGACTACCATCGTAAACTATCACTGTTATTTATATAAATAAATACGGACGCATCAGTGAAATATATATTTATTTCGGCTGTAAGCACGCATATCGAATCATAACAACGCAAACCAGATTGCAGTCCTATATTTTCGATCGACGCAAATCGAGACCCCAGTGTATATAGAAATCTATTAGGTTTTGTACTTTTGCTGGATCTGTTGGCCAGTATGTTGGACTTCCAGTTGACATTGTTTGACAACTAAATTCATTTGTTGCTTTCAGCAGTTCTCTACCTTTAGTCGTAGTCAACCTAGAGCCCCAGTAAGTGTTCTTGGCGTTAAAGTCTCCTCCGATTATGAATCTGTTTCCCAGTTGTCCAAGGAAATTTAAGTAATCATCTTTCTTTATTGAATACCTAGGCGGACAATATAATCCTGACACGATAAGCGGGTAATTCATTGCTTGTATATTTACTGCTGTTGCTTGTACACATAAAGATCTACATAAAATATCATAACTTTACTTTATCTTAAGAGAAAATGCCATTTGAAAATTGAATGAGAATTGCTTCTAGTTACGTCACAGGAAGCAAATATAATGAGTTATTTGGCAACGTTTCTTCATTTCGAAAGTACTTATGTTCCATTATTGAGTTGACAGTTCATGCTGACAGTCGCATTGTTATTGACATTAAAATACGTGAGGTCGGTGCGATGTATAAACAAAATTATGGAGTTTGGTGTGTGGCGGAATGTGGTAGCAAATCGGCAGAAATCCCTATAATAAGATTTTTTTTAAACTACCAAGAAGCGAAATGAGAGATATTTGTTTCACAGCGACATGTGTTTAAACAGCTTTCAAACAAGTAAACTACAGTGACAGCAACCTTTAACAAATTATAAAATTTAGAATCATTTGTTTAGCCTATTTACCCTATTTACCTGTACAAGCAAATATTTCCATTATTATAAGATTAATTTGTGGAATATTCTTAGAATGATTGAATTTTTCTTAACCGTAAAATGATAATAAAATAAAGCCACAATAAAGTTTTTTAAAATCTATGCAACCATAGCCAATGTGAACAAAAACATCAATCGGACAAATAAAAAATGATGATAACTAGAAAATAATACAGGCCGAAATTCTAAATTATGTCTAATTTTTGAGAACATGAGTGCCAAAAATGTGCACAACCCGTTTTCTGTGGGTTTTCTCAAAATCTAGATGCAATTAACAATTGCTGCTGTTTTGACATCTACACTCAAAAGTTTACCGATTATTTTGAGTCAATAATTTTTGTATTCAAATTACGAAAATTAACAAAAAATTTTTTAAAATACGAATTTTATTGATCTGAATTGAGTTTGACAGCCGGTAGCAATTCCTAAAAGTTAATTTTACATTATTAAAGCAGAACCATCTAAATCTGCAGTGAGTCCTCCCACATCATAATGTGCATAGTCATATATTTTTTTTAGTATGTTGTTCAGGGCACTAAATAGAAGGTATCTACCAATTTGCAGATTTACTTTATTTTTCAAGGTTAAAACCTAATATGCAATAAGATGTATCCAATTTCTTTAACGATAGATCTTGTATATCTAATTTGTTTATTATAGATCTGATCATTTGGCAAGACATATTAAGTTGCATCTTCAGCAGGATAAGAGGCACGTGTGTAACGAGTGTGGTAAGGCTTTCAATAGGCTGGATAACTTACGAGCGCATCAGCGAATTCACTCAGGGCAACGGGACAACTCAAAATTGCACCTGTGTATCTATTGTGGAAAGGAGTTCAATAATTCTAGTAATATGGTGAGTTTGAACACAACTAAAATAAGAAAGTAATTAGGACAACTAGTTTGTATACAACGTGTGCATAATATTGGACTACATCTATCAAACAATTTCCGTTCCAAGTATACCGATTTTCTTAGCGTAACCCCTTACATGGTTTTGTTTTTCGAATCTTTGTATTTTTTTACATATATTTTTACATACTATTGTTCAAAAATCTACTGTTGTGGGGATTGTTTATTTTTTACCTGGATTGTATGAATACTGATAAATAAAGTGAATATATTTGTTCACAGATTGTCCATATGCGTCGGCACACAGGAGAGCGGCCTTATAAGTGTGACCAATGCGGAAAGGGCTTCCCACGATCCCATGACCTGAAATGCCACGAACGCACACATTCCGGCGAGAAGCCCTACATGTGTACGCTGTGTGGAAAGGCCTTCAACAAATCAAATAAATTGGTAATAATTATAACAATATTTATCTAGATTTTGGTAATCAAATGAACTTTAATTCGTAACAAAGGCTTAACAAAGAATACAGTTTTGTAAATAAATAAAGCAGTGTTGATTAATTATTTTTATTTGGAAACGTTGTCAAAGCACATTGAAATGAAATAACCTATGGTCATTTCTTTAAGTACTTTCCTCATTCCTCGATAGAGTTATTGGTTTCTAACTTCTATACATATTTGAATTCATTTAGAAACTTTCAATCGTACAAAATATCGAATATTCATTGTAAGACGGAAAATTGTACATTCTTTGCCCTTAATTTGGTGTATTGCATTTAAGACTTCGTGAATAAATACATGGCAAAAGCTTTCAGAACTTTTAGGTATTTTGACTAAATAAATATGTTTAAAAAAAGTACAAGAAAAACTATTTTATGGTCTCTTCTACGAAATAAATTCTGTGCCACTATTTGTTATTTAGAAAGACTTTTTCTACAAATTAAAGTTTATGTCCACTACCTATTCGTTAGTTAGGTCCATCTGAGGATACACCGTATAGTGCAGGCAAATTAAGTTGAGAGTGGGTATTAATTGTAGACAGGAGTTTTACCATTAGAAATGGTAAAGGGGCTCATAGTGAACGTAGAAAAAATAAATGCAGGTCATGGGGTGGTGTAATGTTTATTTGGGGGGGTTGAAAGCGGGTGCAAAGTATATTATTGCGTTTTCCAGCAAAACTTGATGTCTTATCTAAAAACGTCCTATACTAACTTGTAGATCATAAAAAAATCTACAACATTCATATGGGTCACTTTTTAGTATGACCTCTAAATTTCCGAGAAAAATGCGAATGCCAATGCCAAAACGAATTTTCTGTTTTTTATTTTTTGTTGTCGCAACAATAATTCAATTTTAATCAAATTTTGCGAAAGCGTGCCTTTTTATACCTTAAATAAGTATACATTATTTTATTACACAAAAAACAAGAAGTTTTTGAGATATTTAGTTTTTTCCGTCAAAATCAGACTTTTTTTAAAAAGAAATTCTGTGGTGGAAAGCTATCGTACAGAGTTCTTCTGGGACTTATTTTTGTTGTTTTTACATGTACTTATTGATACAATAATAAAAATAATGGTTCCTATTTAACAACATGCTCAAATATTGAAAAAACTCAAAAACGACTTTTGCAACTGTGAATTTTAATTGAACGTAATTGTTCATTATTTGTTTAAATTTTTTGGAAATTGCAATAGTGGTTACGACATTCAATTGAACGGAAAAAAATAAAAAGGAAACTGACCGTTGTCAAGTTAGCCCCCCCACTTTTGAATTTTAAGTAAATTTTTATGCAAATCGTTTGGGAATCGTTAGGGAGGGTTTGGGAGTACACTTTTTTCGTTTGGGAGTACATGGTTTTTGAGAAAATGAAATTTTTTTTGTACCGTCAAGTTGGCCCCCCGACTTTCACATTTTGTGATTTTTTTTAATGGAATGGCTTGGAAATCGTTAGGGAGGATTAGGGAGTCTAGTTTCGACGTTTGGGAGTAATTAGTTTAACTGCAAAGTAATATAAATGTTTAGTACATAACCTCACTTTTTAGTTTACTGGCGGAAAGTTACGCTAACGGCTTTGTTTTGCTATACATTTTACTCATTTCTTCACAGACGGTTAGAATATGGTTAGGGAGGATTCAAAATGCCACTTTTTATATAAGGGAGTTCATTATTTGACCGCAAATCAATAACAAACTTTGAGTACGGAAGCCGACATAGCTAATGTATTTATCGGCTTTGTTTTACACAAATTGGTCGTATTTCTGCGATAAACCGTTAAAGAATCGTTAGGGAGGATTAAAAAGTCCACTTTTGATATAAGAGAGTACCTATATTAGTTTGACCAAAATCAAAATTAAAGATGTAGGTTATGTACATACTCAACTATTGCATTTATCGGCGCTTTCCCTTTGATAAATGGCGTGTTCTTCGTTATAAGTAATTAGAAAATCATTAGGGAGGATTAAAAAGTTCACTTTTGATGTAAGGGAGTAGATAATTTTTATGGCAAATCAATATCTAAGGTCGCGGTTATGTACCTTTAGAATTAACGCATCTAAAAACTTCTCTTTCCATAAATGGGACCTATTTTGTTCATAGTCTTGCAATATTCAATTTGTAAATTTAATATATTTATTTATTGCTTTTATTTTTATATTAGTACGTACATATATTACATTTATTTTCGACTGTCATAAACGCCATCTATGAACACTCCTAAGAAATTGTGGCAAGGTATGCAGCCAAAAATACTTTCATACGTATCCATTGGTTAATTTAGTTTTTATATACTCCTATCTAATAAAATGCATTATAAAGAAACTCTCTTTGAACGCCCGAAAAAGCAAAGTTTTATTTAAAACCCCAATTTAGCAGACAAAAACAAATGCTTACATTTTGATGGGATAGTTATAGTATACAACATGCTTTTATGCTTATTATTACATACATATCTTTATGTATATCATCTTTATGGCTATTTTGTGAACAAACGAAAGACTCATAATCGTGATAAGTTAACATGAAGTTAACACCACATTTCCAACATTCCGCTGGCAAACAAAATGAAGGTTTTTATCTAAACTTTTACGTTTATTTATGATAAAGCTCAGTATGTTCTTTCAAACATTAAAGTTCCATCACCGTCCCCAGAAATATTGCAAGATAAGCTTATCTTGCAATATTCCTGGGGACGGTGATGGAGTTTACTTTAATGTTTGGAAGAACATACATTATGAGCCTTTCGTTTGTTCACAAAATAGTCATAAAGATTATATACATAAAGATATGTATGATATAATAAGCATAAAAGCATGTTGTATACCTATTCAATCAAAATGTAAGCATTTGTTTTTGTCTGCTAAATTGGGGTTTTAAATAAAACTTTGCTTTTTCGGGCGTTCGAAGAGAGTTTCTTTATAATGCATTTTATTAGATAGGAGTATTTAAAAACTAAACTATAGGCAAAACCGGGAGAGGTGAAGATTACTCATAGATTTCAGCTGTTATTTTCGACATACGTTACAGATTATTTCTAAATATTGACGTGTGTTAAAACGAAATAGCATCCTTTTCATACGTCTGCTGTATAATTTAAATTTAAATGGGCAAGAAAAAAAAAGTACGTCTGTTCTTAGAACAGATGACAGCGGTACTTGCAACCTAACCTCCAATTATTATAATAACACAGCGCGAACGTGTGAATTAACGGTCGGCAACCGATTAAGCTGACCACACAGAAATCATGTAAAATAAAAAAGTGCAAGGCGGTCGTAAGAGACAATTAAATTAATATCTGAATTGGCAAGATTGTTAATGAATATCTCATTTCAATTATCTCTATTTATTGATGATTTTTAAGTATCAAATAACCGCATAAAATAGATCAATGGAGATAAAACAGAGATTTTAACACCCATGCTCTCCTAAAGCGAATGGTATATACAACCATACTAAAATAAATTGTAATTAACGCGTCTTGTACTTTAATCACAAAAATAATGTACTGTAATCGTGCTTGTTGACACTTGGTGCCATCTCATCGTGCAAATTGTCACTACAAATTGGTTCTGTATTTACAGTTTAGATTGGTTCTGTCTGTTGTGATCTTGTTCGTTTTTGTTTCATTACGTTAATGCAAAAGATTTGGGAATAAACAATTACAATGAACGGTAAAAAGGGAAGATAATCGTTTCAAGGTCGCCGTGGATAGTTTAGTTGGTAGTATATTACCAACTTCTTAAAAACGCGTTTTTTTCGTTTCGCACCGACCCTTAAATGTGAACAAAATGTTTTCGTTGAAAGGAAAGGCCCTAAATACGAAATCGATGGTTATGGTCATGAATGTATTAAATTATTTTCGTCCATTATCAAAACACGTATTAAAAACATAACCTCACATTTACAACAAACTACCACCGTTTTGTGAAATACTTATCGTGAAATATTCAGAAATGAATTTCAAAACATATTTAATAATGTCTACACAAACAGAAAAGAAGCTTCAAGTTTAAGCACTCAGTCACAAAATGATTATTTCTGAGCTAATTCCAACCGCACAAATACACTGTCTTAAATGGGCTAGTTGGTATGTTTTCACTTTGCTTCTGTTAAACATGGAAATGATGGATATATAAATTAGATAGGATTTCACAATTAAATGACCAATGATAGTATTTTTAGTAATTAAATATTAATCTTTAACGAACTACCTAGTAGGCAACCAAATATACACAGCAATATAACCAATCTACGCGGTACGTCCATATCTTGGTTCGTACGATTTTAAGCGATGAGTCAACTTCACCTCTCCCAGTTTTGCCAACCAATGGATACGTATGAAAGTATTTTTGGCTGCATATCTTGCCACAATTTCTTAGGAGTGTTCATAGATGGCGTTTATGACAGTCGAAAATAAGTGTAATACACGTACGTACTAATATAAAAATAAAAGCAATAAATAAATATATTAAATTTACAAATTTAATATTGCAAGACTATGAACAAAATAGGTCCCATTTATGGAAAGAGAAGTTTTTAAATGCATTAATTCTAAAGGTTAATTCTAAATAACCGCGACCTTAGATATTGATTTGCCATAAAAATTATCTACTCCCTTACATCAAAAGTGAACTTTTTAATCCTCCCTAATGATTTTCTAATTACTTATGACGAAATACACACCTTTTATCGAAGGGAAAGCCGATAAATGCAATAGTTGAGTATGTACATAACCTAAATCTTTAATTTTGATTTCGGTCAAACTTATAGCGTTTTCGACTTACTGCACTTTTTCTGCACTGGCTTGCCCCGGGGCAGTTATGCGTGTTCGACTTATAATTTTCAGGTGGCACTCGTCGAGTGCGGCGTGTTCGACTTACGACCAAAGTTGCCCTCAGTGCGCACTGCGGGCCATTTTCTTGCTCCGCCTTCTGGAGTCGGTGCAGTGTCAGTGCAATATGGCGGACTGTTAACAAGCGATGTCAGGTTGCGCCAAAGTGATAGTGTCACGGCTTATGGACTTATTATCGTCTTCGTCATCTGAGGGCGAAGAAGATATTTTAATTGCCATGCAGAAAAGCAGAAAAAACTGCCGCGAATAAAAAATTTTGATATCAACTTTTGATATCCCAAACCGACAGACTGATTAATAACGTAATTTTTTGATTTTGTTTACCCTTTAAAAATCTATGGGCGCAAAAACCACCCTCGGAAGGTTGCCAGACTTGATATTATCTTATTGTTACGCTAAAAGGGACAGATTCTGAAAGTTGTAGCTCTTGGACCATTATCTATTAAAATTTATTTATAATTGATTAAAATATGATTCTAACCGTGATTCTAACCTTAATCACGATCGATCACGATCCGACCATTGACAGTTTGTGACACTCTGAAGCGTTCGGCTTACCAACTGCACGAAAAAAGTGCACATCCCACTGGCACGGTGCCGGGTCGCACTGAGAGCGTGCATAGAGCGGCTAAGTCGAAAACGCTATAATATACTCCCTTATATCAAAAGTGGACTTTTTAATCCTCCCTAACGATTCTTTAACGGTTTATCGCAGAAATACGACCAATTTGTGTAAAACAAAGCCGATAAATACATTAGCTATGTGGCTTCCGCACTCAAAGTTTGTTATTGATTTGCGGTCAAATAATGCACTCTCTTATATAAAAAGTGGCATTTTGAATCCTCCCTAACCATATTCTAACCGTCTGTGAAGAAATGGGTAAAATGTATAGCAAAATAAAGCCGTTAGCGTAACTTTCCCGCTGGTAAACTAAAAAGTGAGGTTATGTACTAAACATTTATATTACTTTGCAGTTAAACTAATTACTCCCAAACGTCGAAACTAGACTCCCTAACGATTTCCAAGCCATTCCAATAAAAAAAATCACAAAATGTGAAAGTCGGGGGGCCAACTTGACGGTACAAAAAAAAATTCATTTTCTCAAAAACCATGTACTCCCAAACGAAAAAAGTGTACTCCCAAACCCTCCCTAACGATTCCCAAACGATTTGCATAAAAATTTACTTAAAATTCAAAAGTGGGGGGGGCTAACTTGACAACGGTAGGAAACTGGCGCTTATTTCTACACTAATGCTATAACCATTAATTAGAAGAATAAATCTTCAGATAAGTAAGCAAAGTAATCAGTTTTCGTCTTAGAATCAAAAAGTATCCATTACAAAAGTTGTAGGTAAAGAAAAAATCAACAAATTTTGTAGAGGTTACTATATAACATAACCTCAAAACTTTCGAGAAAAATTGCGAAGATTGGCATAGTTATTTATTTTTCATTTTTTATTTGTAAATCTAGAAATTTATATTGATGGGGTGGGGTCGTTCGGAAAGACATATTCGAAAATGCAAGTCGCGGTGGGTGCAGCGTGTCGTATACTGACGATGCCTGTCTCTCCGTCTGGATTCCACGTTGTCAGCAAGGCCCCACGAGGTGCAGCAAGTTAATAGTTTCCTCCAGTCCGGTGAGCGAACTCATGTGCCAGGGTTGCGTACCGTCTTTTATGCTGCTCGGTCCAAGTCATGTGTCGACACGCAGTGGAAGGGGGCTTCTACGCCCTCGCTGGTCATGGTGTCATGGTGGGGACCTCGAAAGCACTATTACGGAGCTCACTGGTATTATTAGGGGCGTGTTACAATATTAACTTTTGTAATTTATTATTAACAATTATTAAAGTACTGTTTCTACTGTATTGATGTTATCACATTTTTAACTACTTTAGTAGATTTTTTCATAAACAGTTTGTAATTTTTCAAGACATAAATAATTTACTTTCAGAAGTTTCGTCAAAACTAAATTAAAATTATAAATTCTAAAAAAAAATGAATTTTTCGCATTTTTCTCGAAAGTTTTGAGGTTATGTTATCTCTACAAAAGTGTAAATTTTTTCTTGACCTAGAACTTTTGTATTGGATACTTTTTGATTCTAAGACAAAAACTGACTATTTTGCTTACTTATCTGAAGATTTCTTATTCTAATTTAATGGTTATAGCATTAGTGTAGAAATGAGAGACAGTTTCCATTGTATTTTTTTTCGTACAATTGAATGTCGTAACCAGTATTGCAATTTTCTTAAAAATTTAAACAAATAATGAACAATTACTGAAAAATTCACCATTGCAAAAGTCGTTTTTGTGTTTTTTCAATTTTTGAGCATGTTGTTAAATAGGGACTATTATTTTTATTATTGTATCAATAAGTACATGTAAAAACAACAAAAATGAGTCTCAGAAAAACTCTGTACGATGATTTTTCACTACAGAATTTCTTTTTAAAAAAAGTCTGATTTTGACGGAAAAAACTAAATATCTGAAAAATTTCTTGTTTATTGTGTAATGAAAAAATGTATGCTTATTTAAGGTATAAAAAGGCACGCTTTCACAAAATTTGATTAAAATTGAATTATTGTTGCGACAACGAAAAATAAAAAACTGAAAATTCGTTTTGGCATTGGCATTCGCATGTTTCTCGGAAATTTTGAGGTCATAGTAAAAAGTGACCCATATGAATGTTGTAGATTTTTTTATGATCTACAACTTAGTATAGGACGTTTTTGGATAAAACGTCAAGTTTCGCCGCAAAACGCCACAATACACTTTGCACCCGCTTTCAACCCTCCCAAATAAACACTATACCACCACATGACCTGCATTTATTTTTTTTACGTTCACTATGAGCCCCTTTACCATTTCCAATGATAAAACTCTTGTCTACAATTAATACCGGTTTTGGCTTAAAATAAGTTAATTTGCCTGCACTAGTATAACTATTTGAAACTTTATTGGTAGGGTAAAATACCAGCCCTAAATTTGTTATCACTGGCATTTCAATAAAATCAAAAATCAAAAAAATCATAGTAAATCTTATTTCTCAAAAAGGAAACCCTGCAACTGTATTTCAAAGTTGCAGAATCCAACAAATTTTAGTAAGCAGTAGCAAACAATAAAATTTTATCTGCTAAGCTGTCCAAACAATCCATTGCTGTTTTGGCTTCTAAATATTGTCAATGCATCACACAGTGCAGAGGTAATAAATTTGGTACTGACTTTTTCATAAACGAAATAAGATATAATAATAATAAAATCGCTAAACGCCCACTTTAGGAACCACGGGTTTAAATGATCATCATAATCCAATTTTACAGATAAAGTTGATATTTGCAACTGCATTCAGTATTTTCAAACATCTCGACTAACTGATATTTTTCCTCTCGTCTTCCAGCTGCGACATACTCGGGTTCACACAGGCGAACGCCCATACGTATGCAACCTGTGCGGCCGAGCATTCACGCAATCTAACGACCTCGCTCTCCACATGCGGAGGCACACCGGGTCGAGGCCTTACGCGTGCGGCGTCTGTCCGGCGCGGTTCATTCAATCCGGTCAGTTGAAGGCACATCGCAGGTCAACGGGACATTGGAAAGAAATTCCCCCAGATCTAAAAGGCGGACACCGTGTCGAACCCGTTGTGCCTATCGGAGATCCTACGCCAATCCGATTCAAGACCCACGGCAAGAGAAAAATGGAGGAGGATGACCCCGACATTGCGGAAGGCACCGGAGCCGTGATTGGGGAGAATCTCCCGAGGGAAGAGAATGCGGAGAACATAGCGCACCAACCACCGGAAATGACGATAAATAATACTGTGATTCAAACGTACGAAAATAGCGTTCCGCAGAGTATGCCGAATAGCGTAAACATGCAGAACGAGATGGTCAAACCGGAGGAAGTACAAATTTATAAGAACGAAGTGGAAATGAAACCCGAGGTGCAGCAGCCATTCCATACGTACGCGACCAACGTGGCTACGTCGACCACATACACAAATAGCTTTACGTATCAGACGTATTGAGTCACACAGACAGAGTCTTGATGTGAGAAGAGATATATATATATATATATATATATATATATATATATATATATATATATATATATATATATATATATATATATATATATCTATATATATATATATATATATATATAAATAATTTTAATATGCAGGGTGTATCCGAACTAAGTGCATTCAGTTTAAGGGTTAATATATTTATTTCTTATCTCGCACGAGTTTCTTTGCTAGATTTATTTTTAGGATAAAGTTTTTACTATTCTTATTTGGCCATTTTACATATCGACCCATGCAACGAAGACTATAGTAAGTAACTACATAGGGATTGCACTTAAGTTACGATAGTCTTCGTTGCATGGGTCGATATTAGGATTGAAAACAAAAACAAGCAGCTTGCAACAATTTAATTTTCAACTGCGAGCTATGAAGAAATTTTATTAACATTTAGTTGTTCCTAATATTGAGTTGTATCTCACCTATTAAAATGAAGGCACTTATGTCGGATACACCCTGTATATTTAAAATTTATATTTAAGAACTTAAGGTAATTCTAGGTTGTAATAAGTCGTGGGTACGATCATGTGAGTTGGGAACTTTGTTCGCTCGGGTGTTCTCTTAATGTATATTACTAATTAATATAGAATTTTTACTTTGCTTTTATCAAATATGTTTGTGTAGTCCTTTGTTTTCAAATAAACTTTATTTAACTTTTTGTTTAGTGTTTGTTTATCCTATCAAATTCCGTACCTACTTGCATCCTACTTGTGAATTCCTTTTTGTGTAAGATAAGTACTATGAAAATGCTAAAATTGTGTATTTATTATATGGTCTTTATAGGGTTACCCACTTTTTTTAAAAAGGTTTTGTATACCCAACTATCAAATACTATCGAACAAAAAGATATTTTTTTTATTTTCTGTTTTGTTAATATTTTGAATGTAATTAATGAATTAGAGAGCAAAGATGTCCACTTTGCAGGTAATCTTTATACACAGAATAACATTACTCGAAAATGTTTAAAAACCGTGTTGCCGATTTGATTGTTTTGTCATTTTTTTAAAGTATGTATGTCGAAAAACGGAAACAAGTGATACTTGTCAAAATGACATATAGCAAGTCTCCCTGAAAGGGTTAGGCCGTCTGCACATGGGGCAACCCAAAAGAAACTGTAATAGCGTGGATACTAGGAGACTGCGCGACTAGGCTACTGTCATGTATATTTCAACGCACACGGCGCAACCCAAGTACCGGCGACTGGGAGACTGACGCGATCCGAGTATCAGAGACCCGACATGTTGGGTCGCACGTTGCGCAGTCTCCTCGTGACGCGCTATATTGACAGCTGACAGCACTGAATATGGAGCAGCAGTTGAACTTAAAATTTGTGAGTTTGGTAGAAAAGTATCCTGTGCTGTACTATTATAAAGAAAAGGGCTACACAACAAAATATGTAACGGACAAAGCTTGGAATGATGTGGAAAAAGAAGTCAATGTGCTTTTAATATCTGTTTCTCAGCACACGCATTCCCTCATGTTGGCACTTTCTTTATGCAGCCGAGGGGAAAAAATCGCACCAATTCTAAATAACTCTGCTTCGACATACGATAGAAGCTTAAAAAATTACTATCTGAAATATTTTCTTTTGCTGCAACGAATAATGGGCGGTGTAAATTTCTTTTGATATAGGGGGGAATCTTCTTTTTATTCCATTTCTTCTGCGACGATAATAGTAGTATAGTAACAAATCCTCATCACTGAAATCAACCCAAAAAAAAGGATCTGCTCGATATACTCCACTCCTATGGGCTCCAAATGATTGTTGACAAGCCAACCAGAATTTCAAAACAGTCATCAACCTGTATTGACTATATGATTACAAACTCTCATACAAGGGACAGCGAGCTCAAGATCGTGGACCCCTGCCTCTCTGACCATCTTGGTATTCACTATGGTATCACCACTTGCTGGAAACCCAAAAGGGAGGCCGCAAGATTCAAGACGTTTACAGACCGAGGTATCGACGAGTTTCGCGACTATCTGCGTGTGCTGCAACAGAGACTGCCCGGTCTTACCTTTGAGTCCGTCCATGAAGACTTTCTGGGCCAATTTAATATCATCTTTCCCGAAAAAGAAGTACATAGTTCCCGCCGTACAAAGCCAGTCAACTACCCTTGGATAACATCAGAGATTTACAATATACGGGAAACCATGCTGTTCATGCGGAGTGTCTGCTTCTCCCACCCGCATTTAAAGCTGGAAGAAAACTACAAGAACTAAAACCGGTTCTATAAGCAAAAACTTAATGAGGCTCTCAAATTTCACAATAAGGCAAAAATTTTAAACACGGGTAACATATGCAAGGCCACCTGGAAGCTAATCAACGAGTCAACTGGGAGAACAAGTAAGTCTACAGAAACCACAAAAATTTCACCACAGTCGTTTAATGACTTTGCTAGTGATATTGGACACGTTATAAAAAATAGCATCATTGGCAGAATGCCTGGGTCTGCGGTGAGGCTGCTGGAGAGCCGCATTGACAGGCAATCAGCTTCATTTTTCCTCCAGCCGGTAGACAGCAGTGAGATATACCAACTCATAAACAACATGAAGGACAGCAAGAGTAAGGATATCTACGGTCTTACATCATCATTCGTTAAGCGAATTGCCCCGGAAATCGTACCCTTCCTTACAGTCTTCATCAACCATTTCTTCTCTACCGGGGATTTTTGCAGATCCACTGAAGCTCGCCGTTATCCACCCAATTTACAAAGGAGGTGATACCTCTATCGTCGAGAACTACCGACCCATTTCTGTACTCCCCATACTATCAAAGGTCTTTGAGGCTGTAATGAAGACACGCATTGTGGGTTTTTTGAGGACCATGTGCTGCGGGGCGACCAGTATGGGTTTCGGCGGGGGAGATCGACTGTGTCTGCGTTGGTTAGAATCAAGGAGTCCATTCTGGGGGCCCTGGAGGGGGGCGTGGGTAGTCATGCTATGCTATGTGACCTGACCAAGGCATTCGACTCCGTGGACCATGAAACTCTGCTTAACAAACTGGAATGGAGCGGTGTTCGAGGAGTTCCACTTGGTCTCCTAAGATCTTATTTAAACGAGCGTTATCAAAAATGCATCACACCATCTGGAGCATCCTCCTTGCGTAGGGTTTCTTGTGGCGTCCCCCAAGGAAGCATACTCGGTCCCATCCTTTTCATTTCTTACGTAAACGACCTACCAAAGCACATGCCGGCTCCAATACAAACAATCCAATTCGCTGACGATACCACCTTCCTCTATGGAGACTCCGTTTGCGACCGTGATGTGGAGGAAGCAGCAGTGGACTGGTTCACATCGAACATTTTGAAACTAAACACAACTAAAACACAAACATTAGTTTTCAAAACGAGAAGGGATACTTTGGTGGAGGACCCTATGTCGATTAAGCTGCTGGGATTACACCTGGATGCCACGCTGACTTGGCTACCGCAGATCGCGCCTATCTACAGCAATCTACGCCATCAAACGGGTTCGTAAAATAACAGATGAAGCCACGGCGAAAGTAGTCTATTTTGCACTATTCCACAGTATCCTGAGCTACGGTCTTATTGTGTTTGGGAACTCACCGCACGCTTTACGCCTCTTCACTCTACAGAAAGCGGCTGTACGAGCGGTTGAGGGAGCCCACTCACGAGAACATTGCAGGCCATTGTTCATAAAGCACCACATTCCTACAATGGCTTGCCCTTACATAGAACAAAATATACTGCATCTCAAGAATACACTCCACAATTTGAACACTCGAAGTGATATACACTCCTATTACACCAGAGGAAAGAGTGACCTTCAAACCCATCAAATACGACTACAAAAGGGCCAAACTGGGAGCAGATTCTGGGGATACCGCTTCTTCAACAAACTACCAATTAATGTCAGCAATCTACCGCTACCTTTCTTCAAGAAAAAAATAAAAACTTTCCTTGTTTCGAAGGCTTATTACAACTACCAAGACTTCCTAACAGATGATTTTAACGGTCACTGTTTATTTTGACTTTTCATGATATGTACTTATATTCTATGAATAAACGTTTACTTTACTTTACTTTACATTATTATCCACTACGTTGGACAATGATTGTTGAGGGCCCTGCTTCCATGATTACATCCAACAATGTACCGATTTAAGGGCAGAGAATGGGCAGGCACGAGTAAACTGATTTGGATCGCAACTGTGTGACCATAGACCGTGTGCGGACAAGGCGCAACTTGAGTACCCAAGTCGCCCAGTCTCCTGGTATCCACGCTACTACAGTTTCTTTTCGGTTGCCCCATGTGCAGATGGCCTTAAAGGTATGTTAAATTATGCAATGCTCTTCGTGGACCTCTTGAAATTATTTAATATTGCATATTGTAACTCAACAGCTGCTTTTAACAATTTTGTAAGTTAAAATTGCCGATTCAAAAATTTTATCCTGTTGTAAATTTGATAGAAATCTAATCTATTACTTACCATTACTTACCTTTTGACTATCATATTTGTAAAAACAAGAAACCATCATTTGCAAGCACTTGTTTTAAAGTTACACATACATAAACACCTCATGAATATATAAATATTTTATTAATTTATATACGTAATCCTAACAAATAGAAAATCAATTAGTGCTCTTACATTTTAAGCAATTTTGCTTACATTGCTACTTATAAAAATGTTTTGACTGTAACAGGATAATGTTATCAAAAGTAAATAAACAAAGTGTATTATATGTTCAAGAAAGCGAATCCTATTTCACCGTTTGCTTGAACCTGTCTAATCGCTGCTGAAGTTTGGAGGTATCTGCGGTACCATTTGCGGGAGCAGTGCCGAATCTTTCTTGACGACGTTTTAGTCGCTCCTCCTTGTCCAAATTTGAAATTGCGCTTGTCGCTGGTAAACCAAACCTCTCCGCTCTTTGCTTCAATGTGTCTAGATTAGGTGTCGCACTCTGAAATTTAATAATATAATAACTTCAAATTTCAGCTATATTTTGTTTCTACATTGTATATTTGGTTATAGCAATAAAGTAGGTATTATTATTATTCCGAGATTGGTAATACTAAAATAGTATATTTGATGAGCACATAGTACGCTCGCATGTTTATACACTCGCCTACGGCTCGTGAATAAACTTCATGCTCGCAATTTATATTCGTTATGTGCGAGTCAAATACGACGTTTTATCTACGCCTCATAAATTCCATTTTACATCAAATATTTTAATGTGTTTGTCAATGGTGGTGGGGCAAACTGTCAAATACTACTACTTGACAGTAGTTTTGTATAATGAAGACAGTTCCTTTGAATAATGAAGTCATTATTCAAACAAACTGTATTATTAAATAAGTACGTAGGCTTTCACGGCCAGAATCATTTAGAAAATAAATTGCTTCCGGGTTATGCCGTGTGTCAAGTTTTGTAAATGCTGACGTTTCGCGAACCATGTTGCTCGCTTCTTCAGAGCTAGCTGAATACTCACAGGATGATTTTCGAAAAAAGTGAGGTTAAAATATGAAAAACCTTGATGTTAGAAATTTTTAAAATTTATTCCAGCTGAACCCAATGCCCTAGAAATTTCACACACTCCTCGGAGTAAACCATTATGCTTCACATGAAATCTTGCAAGTATTCACCACATAGAAATACATAAAAAATGCCCATGCACTTCCCATTAGCAAACCAAAGGTATTATTAACTTCTAGTTTTATAGGTAACCATTCCATAGATATGATGTAATACATGTTTATATAATAGACCTTTTTTTGTAGACAATTTCATTATGTACAATTTTATAATACCTTCCCCCATTAACCCTCGAGGCATAGTAAACGAGATATTACCGAAAACAGTTTTTATGACCTTGATCTTAAATACCTTGCAACACCGGCAGGATATATCAATGGGGCACGTTTTTTGAAACACCAAAAAGAAGGTATATTCGAAAATTCAGCTAATGGTGATATTTTTTGGAGTTCAAACGGAAAAGTACTAGACCATATTTTTTTTGGATGGTTATTCTGAAATGTGGCCTATCCATAATAACTTAACACCATAAATTATATGTATAGTAAATATTTTAGATTTATTGGACTAGTATTAGAAGACATCGCACATAATGTACATATGGTATGGGCCAACATCGTACGCACTCCAGCACAATAGCAATTTCCATAAAACTACAACACATCAAGTATCTTCTGCAGGACAGCGCAAATTTAAGCCTGAACTACGGATATACTGCAAGTCTCTTATACCCTAGTCTATTCCATGCTTACAAAAATAATATAAAAAAAAATATGTCAGTACATTAGGGCGGACCTTAGTTACTCTAACTCTAACCAATTTTTTTTCTAAGATTAGGTCCACAGCACCCCTGGAATTTATACTGAAAAACCAATTCCCTCCAAATTTTAAGTCGATCGGATAATGGGAAGACGTGCCAAGAGCTTTGATTATGCAAAAAAATTAAATTATACCAAAGATGAAAATAAATAAATCTATGTAAAAAACACTATGCTTTATGAAAAATTGCACTAAAAACTAAAAATTCCTGATGATTTTTTAAAAATTTCAAAAAATTAGGGAACTTTTCTACAAATTTTCTTGATTCATGCATTGAAAAGAAATCTATCCACATGCAAAATATCGATTACAAAGTTTGAACTTTACAAACAAGAACTGAAGTTAAGATAAGCGTAGTAATGGAGACATTTTTCAATCTCTGCAATGTCTGCTTATAGCCCATTGCAAAACTTCGAGGAATTTTTCAAACTTGTCACTAGGACGACCTCGCCCGTGATTGGCTAGATTGCAGACTGTTTTACACTCGACAAATTTACGCTATGATGCGCGCTTAGAAGTCCTGTTAGGTTAGGTACCAGGTAAACAGACATGGGTACCTGGTTTGCAATGTTTTGTCTTCGATGCTATGACTTCAGTTCAATATTACAGCTCGAATAAGAACTAAATATGGATTTTGTGCCAAGTACAAGCTCAGTGCGTTTCGTAACGGACGAACACCAAACGAAACAAGTTGCTGTCATCGCTAAAATTGTGGATACAATGGGTCGTATTGCCTTTAAAATATCAATCCAATATCAAAAATTTTATTTTAGTTTTATTTATAGGGGTATCCACTGCGTATTGCGTGATAAAGGAGTATAAGGAGACTGGAGAGATTCGTAGCAATACATGGCTTTTTTATAAAAATTAAATTCCGACTTTGGACAAAATTTGGTACGAAATGAAGAGTCATCCAGATCTTCCAACAATGTTACGTTCGTCACTTTATAGAGTAATTAAGGAACTCAATTTCAAGTGAATACAAACACGAAGGAGCGTGAGTGGTGCTACAAACACGAAGGAGCATGGCTTCATATCCATGTCAACGAATACCCACGCTAAACCGAAGCATATTTTTAGATATAATTAATTGCAGTGATTAATCAAGTCGTTTTAAACGCGCTGATTTTCCCTGTGTGTTGTCTACACCACATTGTGACAATACGTAAGCTCTCATGTTGGGCGCAACATTTCTTGTAATTTTATCGCAATGATGCTTGGCCTGATGACGAATGTAATTCGAAACTAGTAGCCAAAAGCCCCCCAAAAATAAACATTGGAAAACACTTTGTTGTATTTTACTACTTCACACTCACCTATGTCAATGGAGAACTTCATAGCCACGTTGTAGATTGCACTGGTAGAAATAATATTAAATTGCCACGAGACCTTATCAAAACAAAGTAAAAAGGGGATTGCTTAAGGGTCGGCACCAAACGAAAAAAATTTCCTAAACCGGTAAAAAAAGTGCTATTTGGGTTGCATACACGATGCAGTAATATCAGAGTTTTGTGGTAAAGAATTCAAACAGTACACATGAACGTTGGATCACGTTACTAGACAAAGACGGACGAATGGCACAAAGTGGGATGGAAAGCAAACACATTTCTACTTATACGAAAACCACTACATTGTTTACATCTGTTGAATATCCTGATATCCATCCTGATGTCCAGGGTTTTTTTCTTGCCGAGCGCCGGCCACACGTTTGTTTTGAACCATTTTGCACAAAGTGTAATTACATATCGTGAGTAATGAAATGAAGTGAGCAAAAAAGTTACATTTAGTATGTGCGCATAGGTATTTAGTTTATTTTATTGACTAATTACGGTACCGATCGGTTGGTTATTAGTGTTATTACTTAGGCTGTATACCTATACCTAGTTTTGTCTACAGGTATACTTATTACTTTAGAATAAGTATGTAATAGTTACAACTTTTTGTGTAAGTTATTCCAACTTTTTGCAAACTAATAAAGTACATATAAGTAATAATTTTTGTCTAGTGTTCATGTCGGTGCAATACGTAGGATAATATTGTTTTCTCAAAGAATTTCGTGATATACAGTTACATACAATTTGGCATGGGCCAGATTTGTTTTTAATATTTTTTTTGTGCTAGGTTATGTATGAGAATTTATAGGTAAGTAGAAATATTATATGTATTCTACATACATATCTATAATACATACGTACTGTATAGCTTGAATAAATCCGCCAATTTCGAAAATTGGTTTGCAAATGTGAAAATAATAACCAATAAAATGTATTTGCCGGTGCTAACTTCATTGTGTAATTGTTTCATGCTCGGGATTGTACTCACCTCAAGCACACCCATGCTAAATAGCATTCATTATTTTTATAAATTCTATTCGAAGAAGCATAAAATTGTGTTATGTATCATTCGAAACTTGGTACATTACAAATTTACCACTATCAAATGGTTTCAAATGCGAAAATAATAATAAACTATGAAACATATATACTGCAGGTAATTTCATTGTGTGATTTTATATTTTTGGGGTTGTACAGAAGTAGTCAGGTCTTCCGGGAATCAATCGATACGTGCCATTCTGTACTTGTATATTTACTTGTAATTCGTGACAGAAAAATCCTGAAGCTTCTGTTGACTAACAAATTTTTGTTTTCCATTCATATAACCCCAATTCACAGAGGGTATCACTTGTTACGCTACTAATAATCCGTTATACATCGGTTAAACCTTTACGATAAATACTTCACATTTCATTAATTTTATAACCATTATTCAAATAAACACAGTTTGATTACACATGATTTCGCAGCTTATAAAAAAAGCAAACAGTACAGTTTCAAGAATAATTTTCAGAAACATAACCTCAATAATGCCATTGCAGTTTTGACGCTATTATGAATTAGATTGAATCCGTATGAATGAAAGCAAAAATCAATACATATTTTCGTTTGGGTTGCCTACATCAAGGGGTTAAACAAGAGCGACATCTCGTATCAAACGCTTGAACTACAGACCAATGAATATGTCAATAAATTTTACACGACCAGTTTTTGTGAATAAAGTACAAGACGACTAAATTACAATTTATTTTATTATGGTTGTATATACCATTCGGTTCAGAAGAACATGGTGATTTTTATCTCTATTTATCTCCGTTAAATGTTCTTATTGCGGCCATTTGAGCATAACAAATAATAAATTTATAGAGACAATTAAACTGCGATCTCTATTTATAATCTTGCAAATTTAGATATTCAATTAATCCTCTCTATTAAATGTCTTGTACACGTTTCAGTTGCGAGCAAGATTTCTGCGTCGTATGTGGCAAGCTTCCCTGTGACGCCGACCGTTAAGTAATAGCTTATTTTGAACGTGACCCGGCGGCTCGCTGAACTCTACGCATCTTAGTTTTCACCAGTAAAAACTTGTTGCATGCACTCTATAGACGTAAATTGCTGCAAAATGCGGAACGTCACTATCACTATCTCTGTGAGCCCTCTACTAATATTGGCTCGACTATGCGATCAGAGTTGTTTTTAATAAAGGCACAAAGAAATAAGTTTGATATGCATGTTTGCGATGAGCTAGCAAAAGAGAGCAATAAAATTGTGTTGCGGCTACCACCATATCATTGCGAGTTGAACCCGATCGAGCTGATATGGGTGCAAATTAAAAATGAGGTAGCAGCTAAGAATACTACATTTAAATTGGCATACATCAAACCCAGACGTCAAACGGATTATTCATTCAGCCGTAGTGTAGATATCTAAATTGTTTTAAATAAATATACTAATTTATGTTCTAAAACCTTTATTTTGACCCATTTAGACAAGTTTTAAGGCTTTACAGTGAAAAAATTGTTAGAATTTTACAAATACGTTTAACCTCAAAATAATTCAAATTTAACCGCAAAAATATCTGGTGACATTTCTGGTAATTTTTTCCTAGTGTGACCCTGGCATCTGTTTTAATCTTCCTAGTTTTGAAATGGACTATAGACAAATACTAACAGATGGTGTAGTAAAAATTACTGAAAAGACACTATTAAAGGAATTTTTTTTCGGTCAATTAAAAAAATAGCGCATATCTCAAACTAAAGCCCATATCGAAAAACTAATTGAAAATTTCTATCCTGCATCCCTTGTCCGCTTTGATAAATATGAACAGATGGCTTTCTAAAAATTGCCGAAATGCACCACAAAAAAATTTTTTTACTTTATCATACGTAGTATGTAAAGTATTGTAATCGTGCAAAAAAACTTTTTGAGATTTTAGCAGAAATATGTCTTTTTGGGTCCCATGAACATTTTTGACCAAGATACAAAAAATGTCTGTGTGTGTGTGTGTACCCGTTTTTTGTGGCGACGCTTCCGGAGAAACTACTAAAGGTATCGCGACGAAACTTCATATTTAGAAGTTTCATAACCAAACTTAGAGGTGAAAAGCTTTCTGTTGAAAAGGGTCCAAAGGAACTGGAGGTTTAGTCTTAGCAATTTTGAAAGATTTTGCAAAAAGCCGCCATTTCTGGAATTTCTGAATTATTTATGACTATATTTTTTGGTACAATCAATAGTTTAGCTGCATGAGCAAATTCTATTTCATCGAGATCGGTCGTACGGCATTAAAACTAGTAGCCAGGATTTGTCAGATATTTTGATTCTAACGACAGTAGGTAGTGTCAAACGCTAATGTTTTGACAATACCTACTGTCAATATAAGCTGCGTTCGGATATTGTACACCGTTACACTTTTTTCACCCAATAACACGTGTCATTTGGACGGTGTACCCGGGTCAACGGAGTACAATATCCGAACGCAGCTTTAATCGACATATCTGTCTAGTTCTACTAGTTTTATTTTAATGCAGACATGGCCGATCTCGATCAAATAGAATCTCATGCAGCTAAACTATTAATTTTATATATAGGATGATAAAGTCATGGGCCTGACCACATCAGATTTTTTTTTGTTCAATTTAAAAAATAGGCCATATCTTATAAACTAAAGCCCGTAACAAAAAAATTAATTGTAAATTTCTTCCCTGCACCAAAGCCACTTGCCCGTTTTGACAAATTCCAACAAGATTTTGTAAAAATTGCCAAATATGCACTACTAAGAAAATTTTAGGTTAAATTTAAAAATGTGGTATATCTCGTATAGGAACTAAGGCCTGTATCGAAAAATTGAAAAAAAATCAAACAAGCAGGTAAAATACTTACAACTGTCGAGGAAGACAGTATCTCGGTGTTATTGCCAGCCGCACCAAATCTCTCAGCCCTTGCAGCTTTTTTGGCGTCGCCTGTAATGGTAACTCCAAATTTCTTTGCACGCATCTCTAACCTCTCTTTAGCTGTCAGTTCTGATAATTTAACCACTTTCTTTTCCTCGTCCTTAGGATCATCAGGGATGGGATCGGTCGTCGTCAAAATTGTACGAGCCACAGATTCGGAATTAGAAGATGTTCTATTTAAAACAACTTTCTTTGCCGGCTTATTATCGCTAATCTCTTCCGATCTTCGTTTTAGTCCTTTTTCAGGTATATCAATAGTATCTAGGTCTGTAATACCTGATTCTGACCCATCTAAATGTTCATCATCGTCGTCGTTCAGTAAATCTTCATCTAGGTCATCAACTGTTGAATCCCCAGCTACATCATCCATTTTGGATTTTAATGCGTTTTGGAGTCTCTCTATTAATTCGGTCTTGTTTCCTGTTGTGGATAATCCCTTTGCTTTGAGCTCACGCTTTAAATCTGGTACCTGCCGGAAAACATAACCTCAAAATTGGAACAAAAAAATTGGGCGTATTTCACCATGCGAAAACTTGTTTAGTTTAGTTTTTGTTGCATAAACAATCAATAAAGCATTACCTTCATTTTGTTGATGTCCATAGCTTGTTCTGAATCGCTATCCATCACTATTAGTGTAAGGGTTGAGGTTAGGAAACTCGCTGAACGCAACACAGGCGGGATATTTAGTAAATAATTGATAATTGTAGAAGAAAACCACAGTATAAATCGCAACGATTGTAGACACAAATTTTACATTGGGTAACACGATTTATAAAGCGTAGGTTGATTACTTAGAACAACCGTAAATATCAACCTGTCCTTTAAATACGTAAATTTCGTAATGGCGCAAAATTAAATAGCAAAGATGTGTTGTGGATGTGTTTTCGTTTACCACGGGGACAAGATCGGTGCTGGAGCGGGGGGGGGCGCGGTGAGGGACGTGAGGGAAAGTAGTCACAATTGGTCACAATCAGGCTTGCCAATATTGTACCAGCGTAATCCCGACAGGAAACATCAAAATCCCCACTTTTACCCGCTTTCCAGGCCCCAATTCCCCAACATTTTCCCGGGGTGATAATTTATTTCCTTTATTTCCACGGTGCAGCCTGCACCTGTTTCGGTAGTTAATTTACTTGTTGTATCCGTTTTGGTCAAATTCAAGTGAGTGAATGTGCGTTCCTCGCTGGCATTTGAAAATGGTAGTACAAGTAAAAAGTTTATCACTTCTTTCAAAATTTCGAACCTACAGTACAAGTTAAAAGTTTATCACTTCTTTCAAAATTTCGAACCTACAAATTCCTGCAGCGTTTTCTAATTTAATTACTTTTTTCCAATAGGCCTCTACTGACATTGGTTCTAGGTCAAGTTTTGAACAATCAAATAGAGCATGATCCCTCCATAGTAGCTACAGAAATACAGAATTACCTTTAGGTACTTTAACTAACCATTTTTCCATTCTGTCTCTCTCTAACACATCTATCTAACCAAAACCTCTGAAAACACATGGTAATGATAAACCCAGGAAATTTCAAAAACAAAATGAAATATAAACTTATCTTACGTAGTTTAATATTAAAAGAACGATCACGTCTCAGGCCACAGCGCCATCTAGACATGTAGTCTGGAATGTGAACTAATTACAGGAGTGTTATCTCACAAAAAACTAACAGCACTAAATGTAGCAAATAATTTCACCGTTTTATAAAAATTATTGATTTTAGTTCCAATTTTCAAAATAGCCAGAATACCCAGTTTTACCCGGAATTATATTTTACCCGCCAGCACAGCGCAAATACCCGATTTTCGGGTAATTACCCGCATATTGGCAAGCCTGGTCACAATGTAGTAACGGAAACCAGGGACATTTTGCGTCTGCCGAGCAGTGTTGCCAAATCCAACGGATGCTTATCCACTAGAACACCTACCTTTTTCTACTAAAATTCCACTAGATTATCATTACTTTTACTAAAATGTTCTACTAGATTTTAATAGTGGACAAAAACTTCATATTTCATTATTTAATAATTCAAAATATATTTTTATTTGTGATTTTAATATTTCAGTTTGCTTTTATACTTTCACTCGACTGAATTCAGCTCGGTTCTTTTTATTATTAGCAATTTAGTTTAAATGCAAAAGCTTGAACGTTCAGGACGCCGATTGAAAATATGAATCGCAGTTGTAGACGTAGACGAAAATTGTAGACTGCTAAAAAATTCAAACTAATTTTTAAACAATTTTTTTTTGTTTTAAGCAAGCTAGCGTTTCAATATATTTTTAATATTATATATAACATAATATATTTTATTATGGAAATAATTTTTTGACAAAATAAATTATTTTTTAGTTGTAAGCAATTAATCAAAAGTCATGGACTTTTATTTTAACCAAACGGATACAAAATACAAACATCAATAAAAAGCAAAGCTATTAAATGAAATTAAATTAAATGTTCAAACTGGATTTAAAAATATATAAATGTGTGTATGTATGTGTGTGTATGTATTAATTACAGTTCAGGAGTTTTGAATAACTGCTTATAACTCAAAAATGATGCGTTAAAAACAAATGATTTCTTACAAAAAATTCTTAGATTAATTTTAGAATAAACAAATATGTATAAAAATATACAGTGTTCTATTAGAAAAGGGAAAGGTTACCAAATTTCCATAATAAAATAAAAAAATATATTTAAGGCTGGGTTATCGCGCGGGAGTCTTGACCACGGCTTGACAAGCCTCATAGATGGCCCCACCGGTACTATATCCACGAAAAATGTGGCGAAATGGTGGTGGAAATGATGGTGTACTTTTGGTTGCCGTCTCAGCGAAGAAATATGTATATTATTTTTTGGTGTGACCTTGCCGTCGCGCGCTAGGCACTATTCTGTGCTTTCCCCGATGCGTATGTCAAGTCATGTGACATACGTCGATCGTAAACATTTGTTTTCTCCGTCTTTCAAGAACGAGCGTTCTCTCTATTTTTTTTTCGTTTGTGGTGTATTTTATAAACTCGTGCTTGAGATATGCTTTCGGCCGGCCAAAATTTTTGAAATTCGCGCGTATTCTGATGCACACACAAATCGATTTAACCTACAAAACTAACCTATAAACCACATACATAATATAAATAAGCTTGCTTGCTTGTTATTACCTATGTTATTTTTGTTACAATTGCAGGTAAGTTCATATTTATTTATTTTATTGTTGATATTTATATTGCATTTTACAGTACAACGTGAAAAGTATTTGTTCATACTTTTTGTGGAAATATAAATATACAAATATGATATGTACCTTACAAATGTTTACAATTCCTGTTAAATTTCAAATCAAATCAATTTTTGGGGCTGTATTTACCTGAAAATTATTGCCTTATTGCCATTCACTGCTCAAAAACATTCTCTATCCAGCACAGTTGCATACACAAGGTGTATCGTATGGTAAACAAAAAGAGACTGCTGCTGTGAAGATTTTTGAGATGGGATTTAAAGTAACTCGTGCAGGATTATTTGTAGACACGGAATATGGTTTCTTCGCTGCATCCCCAGATGATAAATGTTATTTATGTATATTATGCGTCATGTCACAAGATAGGTGCTACACCTTAACTTGGATATGTATAATAAATAGCCTATCTATTTCGGAGATAAGTGTTCCTTGAAGTTGACTACTTATGTATTTAAATATAATGACGAGTAATTGACTTTGAATTTTAGAACTTTCTCATACAATTGTATATGTTCATCTGTTTATCTGATAAGTTTATTGTTCTAGGTCTATAGGTACAAACGTGCTTGTAGAAGTGAAGGCCTTATAAAAAGTGCACAAAAGTGGAAAAACTCTGGAAGAGGCTGAGAAGACAAAAAGGTCTATGCTTATGATGTGTAATGGGACAGTTATACTTAAGCAAACACATAATTATTATTATCAGGTATAAAACAATAATAATGTCTACTTTAACTATAAACTTGTTTTCCATTTTAGATTCAACGGCAATTAAACATCACAAAGAGGGATTTGTGATTCTTCATTGTATACATCAACGATTCACATCCGCTGCATATAGAGGAAGAGAAAAGAAGCGACTTTTGGTGTGGTTCAATGTTGCCCAAACTTTAGCAATTCTATAAACACAGCATTTTACCAGAACTTATTATGGGTGACATTAAAAAAGGCAACTGATGCATTGATCCACCATATATTTGCAAAACACAACAAAACGCCAACATAAAGTGCCATAATCTGCAGATCAGGAGATTGGAGTTATTCATATAGCCTATTTCACGACAACTGTGAATAAGTCATTACTTCAAATCATCTTTCTTGCGTCCAAAATTATAAACACCATACTAAATGGTGCTGGTTTTAAAATCCAACCAACCCAACCATACCAAATCTACATTTTTATTTTCTTTCGTTAATTTGAAGATCTGTGGTAAATACCAGCTTATGTTGTTATATTATGACAATTCTTTCAATTTAGAAAAATGGTATATTTGAAATCATTGTGCCAAATCATTGAGTGTCCCATTTTAGTCCAGCAGAACTTTTCCATCTTTTTCATAAGTTTCAAAAGTTACCGCCGTTTCAGATATTAACAAAACTGTGTTTTTAACTATTGTAACGTCTTTAGGTATCGAGAAACCCAATAAGTTGATATGAAACTTTTTACTCGGAATGGAATTTACATGTAGAGAAACAAATTTCTAAAAGTTTCTGATGTACTTAGTTTGTTTCCTCATTTGTTAATTCAATTTATTTTTTTTTATTTTGAATTTTTGAGTTTTATTGTTGTTACGGGTATTGATTGTGTTCTTTCTTCTTTATCGAACTGTTTAATGTTTATTATTTTTTATTTGTCTTTATTTTGTTAATATATCAAACGGCTATAACTTTAAGCATTTGAAACAATTATTAAGTGTATATGAAAAGTTTTATTGAGAATGACATTTATTTTCTTATAATATTTTTTTTGTGAAAAAATTTGGGACGCCTGTATAAATCTTTTGTAATTTTATACAATACATTTTACTGGCGGAAATTAACGGCGGAAGCCGATGAACTATTTCCAGTTGTCATGAGACAGACTATAAGCTCACTATGCTAAGCAGAAATTAATGCAACAATTTTCTGTGATATTACACAAAAGTAGCTTTTATTACGTATTTATGCTTTACAATGTTTATGTTAGTATCTCTAGCAATTTCAGTGGTAATGTTAAAAGTACCGAATGGAACAAATTTGTACAATTACATTTCATTTAAAATGTCAATACGTTTATAATAATAATCACAACATACCATTTTATTGACTACTCTCATAAAAAACTTACAACATATGCAACATATGTATACAATCTCAACATAAGATCTCTATGACAAAATAACTCGCACTACATATGATAGTATCTAGCAATAATTAGATATATCTGAAATAATTATAAATTTATACATGCCCAATTATATAGTTTTTGATTTTATATAATATTGCATCGCAAATAATTTAATTTAATTTGATAATCAAATAATTTAAATGTTATAGATTATTATACTTAATTCTATATTTGAATTCGACATCTTGAAAGAATCCATGTGAAATACTTTATATGTGATCCTACATAGGTCGTAAAAATATATTTGACTGTAAATATGTATATATATATGGTTATTCGGTTATTACACTTCTTTGACTTGATTCTATGAATACTATTATAATAAAAAATTCACAATGAATTTCTTTGTTTCCTTGATTTTCCACATAATATGACATAATATGATAAAACAAATTTTTACTAAGTTATGGTTTACAACTTAGTTTTTATTTTATATCCATGCGGGGTATTTTATATTTATGTTTATCTCTACTATAGTTTGTACCAAGTGTCATTATAAATAAGTATATATTAAATTCGTTAAGCTAATAAGGTTGCAATTGTAAAGAAAATCACATATTTAGTTCTATAATTATTATGCCGATATAATAATCATAATACGCATTGTGTATATGTGTGATAGTTGGGTAGTATACTCTTAGGGCATTTGTTTAGGTGGCGCCATCTCTGTAAAAATCATTGAACTTCAATTTTCAACTGTTTCAACAAAAATCTAAAATTCCCCAGAATATCCCCAGATTTTGTCAACAAAATTTCAAACGTAGTTATCAACAAATTTAGACTACAGATATGCATTTATTTTGGTAAGGATATCCATAACACCATAATCTTTGTAGACAGATGTACTGGAGCGTATCTTTCTGTGTAGAATTCAAATTTGAGGTGCAGTTTGTGGTCCTCACAAAACACCGTTTTTTTCCTGCTCAAATTTATTACCTAAGACGTTTTTGGCACTCGAGACTTATCTGTCTGTCTAGATTTACCCTTTATCTTGAAGGATCAACCGGATTTTTGCACTGCATTTACCGTATATTGTCAATGACTACGTACAAAAATACCCTTGCAACTGCGTCTAAAATGCGCGCGAAAAGCGGTTGAAAACCTAGCCTTAAAATATATTTAAACGAAAGATTGTTTAAACCCAAAAAACTTTTGTTTGAATTTTTTTTATCGTTGGAGGATAAAATTATTTAGGTGTTCCAGTAGTTTTGACTAATTTTGATTAATTGCTTATAAATAAAAATGAAACATTTTACAAAAAAAAAAATTAATACAAAAAATTCTTAGAATTAATTAATCATAGAATTGAGAAAATTAAACATTAAACAAACATATGTTCTATTGAAAAAAGGAAAGGTTACCAAATTTCCATGAAAAAATGAAGACCCGGTATATTAAAAATAAATTTAAACGATAGCTTGTTTAAATCCAAAACAGTTTTGTGTAACCATTTTTTGAAATTGTTAATGATTAAAGAATTATTTAGTTGTTCCAATAATTTTGTCTAACCCTGCATAATCTTATCCAAAAATCTAACAACAATCGACACGACTTTCTATTAAAAATTCCACAAGCCACTAGTCTAGTTTTCACGCCTAGGTTTACATAAATTCTACTAAATCTACCAACATTACAATCACCTATGCATATCCTACAATGCGGTATAATGTATATACCTACGTAGTATAAAATAAATATTTGTTGTAGAAATACTAAAGAAATTCTGTACCTACTTATATTAGTTTAAGTTAAGTAATATAACTACAGATCAGAAAACTACCAAACGAAGTATGTCAATCTACCAGATTTTCCACTATCTACTAGATTCAAAATGTGACCACCAGATCAGTGTTTTATCGGTGTTGGATGTAGAAGGAGTGTTATTGTCTGGTTCAGTATTTGTTAAAGTTGAAAGGGCGTGATATTTGTTTTGTTTTAATAGAACATCTGGATCCCAAGAATATCGCTTGCGAACGTCCTCCGCAAGCGGTGACAGTTGATCGGAGGTGCGTTTTTCGCCCATAGGCGTGATGGTACGCCTATGGGCGGTTTTGTACTTTTAATGTTATAACTATTTTGTGTACGTACTTGGATATCTTGTAGAAGTGTTTGATCTTTATAAATAACGTATGTAAAATCACTGGTTTACGGCACACATGCACTGAAACTTGTTTCGAAAAACTTGAGCTCTGAAAACACGTGTGTTTGCTTCGACCATTCGATCGAGAAATCATTGTTACTTCTAAAACATACGTGTTAACAAACTTACTATTTGTTATCAAACATATTAGAAAACCATACAAATTAGGTACAGGTAAACGTCGTTTTGCGCCGGTTCGATTTACGCCGATTCACAATTACGCAAATTGGTGCCGGCGTGGGACTGCCCAGTTCGTTCGGCCGTGATTCCCCCGGTACGGCCGACAACAGACGACAGGACGACGTAGCCAGTGTTGCCAGATTTTACGGTTTCCCCCAATTAACAGTAAAAATTCCCCCAAAAACAATCGTATCAGCAACAAAATCCCCCAATTTTTTCTACCTTCTCCGAGAAGCTTGTTTGAGGGGGGGGGAGTAGATATTAGTTTCAATAATAGCTTTGTTCGCTTTGTTCGATGTGTCAATTCCGAATAAATTCAGAGTAAATCCAGAACGGATCAACTGCGCATGCGCGCCTACGAACATGTTTGGTTATTTTGTGTCTCTGCGAACGCTTTCGGAGGGCAAAATAAGTCGAACATAAGTCGACAGGTGGCGTTTTAGGAGTTTTGTTGTGATTTTACCTAGCAAGCTTTGCGAATACATTTGAATTTGTTGGACATAACCGCAAAATGTCTCAAATTGGTAAGGTTTTTTGTAATTCGCATGAAAATATGATCTATTGGAATATGGTGCAAATAGTAACACTTTGTTACTATCTTATGAAATAATAAAAAAATAATAATCTTCAATTTTGCAGAATTAGCAGAATTTATCTTCCTACCAGCAACTGAACCGAACTATCCTGATTCATATAACTGGAATTATAATCATACTTTAATGTTTCTCGACTTATATAATAAGATTTAAGGAAAAGAAGTCGGCAAATTAAAAATTAAAAACCTGAAAAAAAAAGATATGTGTTATAAAATGTCTAGATTGTAGACTTCCGCGGTCCGGGTGGAAACTCGGAAATCAATATATGTATTAGCATTTGGTTTGATAACTTAGTCCTGAAGATGCAACAGAACGCGAAACGTTGACTGCTTCAAAGTCCTCAACGCGGTTTCAAAGAGCAACGTTAGATGTGTATTTTACCTTCTATTGTCCACTGATTTGCCGATTTAATGACGGAAAGTGTACAGGTTATGTTGTGTGCTTACCGTTTACGGAAAACCATCACCGAACTTGCCTTTGTAGTGGTGCGATGTTGGTACGCATGGAGTACGCATGCGTCGGACAAATAATTCCTGCTTTCATCCAGGGATGGATAGAATACGTTTGGTACATATTCGGAGTGGAACGACTCACTCGGCGAACGACGAATATTAAATACAGAACCATACAGAACGCATTCTGTGGTCACTGCGAACGACCACTTTCACAATGCGCATGCGCCTGATGTCTGAACGTATTCGGAATTGACACAGCGAACAAAGCTATTGTTTCAGTGGTCAAACGAAAAAGAAATCTATTAAATCTACTAAAATTTAAAGAATATTCAACTTGTAGTCTCATTATGGGCGACAATAGTTATTGTATTTATAATTAATGTATCTCCTAGAAAAATTTATCAGGGAGGGGGGGGGGAGGGGGCAGTGCTCTCCCTGCAGCAGCCGCCACAGGCGCCACTGTTAAATTGTTGAGAAGAGATAGCACAGTGGCGTAGCGAGGGGGGGCAAGGGGAGTATCATACCCCGGGCGCCGCTTGCAAACGGGCGCCAAATGGTCTATTATTCTATATATTAAGTATATTACTGTATGTTTTCCTAGAAAGGGGGGCGCCAAAATAGTAGCGTGCCCCGGGCGCCAGTTTTGCTCGCTACGCCACTGAGATAGCACATTGTTTCTGGTGTGTGCTGAATGATAATTTATAATAAGATGCGAGGTGATTTGTTTGTTAGATGGCTGACCTTGTATTTTTAATTGTTAAATGTTGAACCGATGCTTTTTGGAATTGTTCTGTGAATTCTTGAATTGAATTTTTTGCAAAAGTTTTGATAAATGGACTACCAGTTACCACGGTCCCCTCCAAAACATACATCTTTCAATATTTAAGTAACTCTTTATTTGCCATTCTTTCTCTTCAATATGTTGTCTAATTTGCTTTGCTAAGCTTAATAGTTTTGAGATATTGATGACAACATTTCGTACCGAATTTTTCCGTACAAATACCCTATCCTAACTTAGGGAAAGATGTTACATGTCAAACCGTCAAACCATCGAGCGATTTGAAAAATAATGTTTGGACCAAATTAGATATGTGTAGATTATTTTTAAGCGATTCTATAAACTGTGAAAAATTTAAAAAAAAATAAAATGCAGGACATTTTTAAATCTTTGCTGGACAAAATGTCATGACAAGTCATGCCTATCCCGCCCAGAACTTTGTCTGACCACCAAGTCATATACCAGTCATATATCAAGGTGGTCTGTAAAGCACTTCCGGTCAAATGACGTTAGGCACACCAAGTTATCAGGAAAGCACATATTTTCATAGATAGAACAAAATATTCATATATATTTAGAGTATAGGTACTGATAACGTGCTAAGAGCTAAATCTTGAGTTTATGTGCTACGAGAAGTGAAATTACGTAAAGTGACGCTACTAGAAGAGAAGAAACAACAATAGGAGAAATGAAAAACGAAACGCGAAGTGAAGAAATGAAAAGAGAATGAGGGAACTTGTGAAGATCACGAACACAAAGAAAAGTAACATGGACAGATGGAACGTGACGAAAAGGAACGACTACGAAGGAAAGAAGATGAAAACAACAAAACCACCAACGACGCCAAAATGTCTGTACGTACATGTACATAAGATGATGGATGTAAAGACAATAAAAGATGATTGAGTACTTTCAAACCAGCTTCGATATAAAAAAATTGAAGAAATGTACGGTGCATATATGTGATATGATAAATAAACGTAGCAGTGATGTAAAACGTGCAAAAAGTAGGTGAATGTTTTGAATGTAGTCTGCATATCACTTAACGTTTGTAGTTTTAAAATTTTATTCTCGACCATGGGTAACATTCATTCAGGTGTGTATAAAAGGAACAAGTAAAACATGTATCTGCATTGTAATTAAATAATCATAGATCTACTATGTACAAGAATTCGCTGATAATACATCTATTTTTATTTCACTACTCTATATCAAAATGAAAATTACACCTAAAAAATACAAATGGTATAAAATTGTCGGCGGTCTTCATCTCTCATAATTGGTCCAACTGAAGAAGTACGCCGACGAATTTTCAAGTAAATTCGTGAAGTGATCCTATATAACATTAGTAATTAAAAATATAATATAAAATACAAAAAGCGAGGCCAAGTCGCCGTCTACAAAAATAAAATTACTTTGGTTGGAAAGAAACTCTAGTGTACAATTAAAACGTCTTATCATCTTTAAAAATTTTGCAAAAGTAGATGAGATCCGACAGAATGGCAACGAGATTCCTAGTTATTGTTTTGTTTGTCCTCAAATCCTACTTATGTTTCCTTAAGGCGATTAAAAGATGTCGCTTCTCAATGTAAGAAGTGACCGAGGCTTAATAAATCTTAATAAATCAATTGTTCTTTAGTTTTTTCTCCTGTCCTTTGCTCTTTGGCGAACTATGACTTATCGTTTCTCACAAGTAGGTAGATTTACTCTGAAGAACGCGTTCAGTTCGATCAAGCTGGCTAGGATGAGAAATACCGCATACATTAGTAAGCATATTCTGCCAACTCTCCTGTCAAGTTTGAACTTGTTCAGGGCGAACACGATGTAGAGTAACAGGAGCGACGACAGGAGCGAGATGGCACTGTATTCGATACCGGCGGAATTAATTCCAACCTGAAAATAAAACGTACATTTGTAAAATTGATTGATGTAAAACAAAACACTAAGAATGCACGTACCCAATATTTTCCCTCTAGAGTCGGCATGAACGTGGCTTTAATGAACCACGGCAGTCCGAGGCACAGGAGAATGTCGAAGGTGTTGGACCCTATCGAATTGCTTATTCCCATCGATCCATGACCTATAATACAAATTGTAGACATGTTACCAACATTTAGATTTTAGTTTGTAAAAGAGTGCAAAGTTTTAAATGGTGGTAACGTATTTATTAACATAATTTTTGCATAGAATTGGCAGAAGTAGCGGCGCTACTTGTTGGGTGTAGGAATTGTAGGAAAATATTATCAATCGATTTAAGAATTGCGTTTAGGATTCGCCTACATGCTCCTATGTATATCGCCAACGATTTGCAATGCGCGTAGTGGCCCTAAATCACCTACAAAAGTCAAAAACTTAAGGATGCATTTGGTTGCCTAGGTGTCCGTGTCAACATCCTTCTCGCAGTGACGTCATGCGCAGAAATGAACGAATTTGAGACACGAAGTGAGCAGACCGGTGTAGTGGATCGTGGCATCGTGTACGCGCGGCCGCTCAACTTAAAAGAAACGTATAGGAAATAAAATGCAATTAATAAAAAGGGTCATCTAAAAATTTAACGGCAAAAACGGCATCCGCTGTTAAATTTTGAATGGGTTGAAAGTAGGCAAAGAGAACACGGATTGATTTCATTCCAGTTTAATTATTCCATTATGAGGTAAAGATGTAGTTTTTGCCGTGGGGTTCCAAACCTTATGAAAATGTGTGTGGAAATCCGTCTGAGCCGTAATTTACCTGATATTGATTTAAATTGCTTTGATGTACCACTCTGCTGATTAATTGGAGATATTAGATTAATAATTCATATCTTTATGTAAATGCAGCAGGCATATTATTATTTAATTTGTAAATAAAGAGTTATGTTGTATTTTCCTGCATTTTATATTACTAAACTAGCCCGCTTATTTAAATGATGTTATTTGAGAAGCCTTTAGCTTCAAAGGCAAATTTAAGATAGAGATCAAATTAATCTATATTCAACTTCCGGTTAAAAAGAATCTTAGCGAAAGGATCCTCGAATAGGCTTTCGTTTAGAGCAGGTGTTCTCAACCGGTGGTACGCGAAGGACTTCTAGGTGGTACGCAAAAGGTACCAAACTTAAAATCATATTTATTCAGATGATATTGTTAATCTATTTGAACTGATTTTCTGCCTATGCACCTGTGTCGGAGTCTTGTGTTAAGTGTTATAAAATAAGCCCAGAAAGATGAAGTAGCCTATTGTTGATTTAAAACTCAAAGGGCGGGGATTTCAATGCCAGTTTAAACCATAAAGCCAGTTAGGTGTTAAACATAATATACCTATACCGGGTGATTCAATTTCAAGGCTCACCATGGGGGTCTCGCTTATTAGTGGAGATAGAGCCCATGTTTAACTTTGGCAAAGATTCGTATGTTTGTGCTGATCAATTATCTGAAAAGAAATTTAAGCTATCATTTTTCATTTTGAAGATATCCACAAAAAGCTGAAATGTTAAGATATCGTTATTAATTTTTTTATTGAAATCCAAATGTAGCTAGACATTTGAAACAAAAAACGTTCTATAGCTACGTTTTAACAAGGAAATCAGTGTAATTTTTTAATTTGAAATAACATCAAAGATGGTAGAAAGCTTTTGAGAGTTAGAAGAAGAGATGTTCGGGAAAGTTTGAAAAGAAGAGGAGTCACTATAGGGATGATTGAAGTTGCCTTATACAAGGATAACAGAAACAAAGTAAGAACCCATAATGGCGAATCCACAGAATTTGAAACAAAAATAGGCTTTAAACAAGGATGTGTACTGAGTCCATTGCTATTCTCAGTAATTATTGACGACGCCATAAAAAGGAGCAAAGCAAGATGAACACAATAACAGTTCAAGAACTAATATTTGCAGATGACATGGTACTAGTAGCAGAGTAGGCAAATACATTACAACAAAATCTAATGATGTAGCAGATTGAGCTAAGTAAGATAAATATGGAAATCTACATCGAAAAAAGTAAAACCATAATAATGACGAAAAGAGAAAAGAAACAGCATCGAACTAGAAGGAACCCCTTTAGAACAGGTGCAAAGCTATAAGTACCCAGGCACAGTAGTGGAGCATAACGGTAGCATTGAAAAGGAAATAACGGAGAAATTGGGAAAGGCAGGAAAAATCTACTACACGCTCAGAAACACATTCCTGGGAAGGAGAAATATTCCATCGACTATAAAAACCCAAGTCTACCAAAAAGTAATAAGACTCACTAATATATGGAAGCGAGACAATTACAAGGAGAAATAAGAGCCGGATCACGGCAATGGAAATGAAATTTTTGAGGATAATTCAGGGAATCACAAAACGGATAGAGTAAGAAATGAGACCGTTATGCAACAACTAAACACGAAACCAATACAGACGGTAATTGAGGAGCGACAGCTCGGATGGCTGGGACATATATGTACACCGTTTGGATGATACTAGGAAAACCAGACAGTTTTTGGAAGCTAGAGTGCCGGGAAGGAACGCTGTATGCGCAAATGAGATGGGAACAACAGGTGCGGCGAGCGACAGAAGAACAAAACATCCAATGGAATAATGTGAGAAGATTGGAACAAGACAGGAGAACTTGGAAACATAAACTAAGTGTCACAATATAAAAATAATGCAATGTCACGTGTAAATTGTAAAGAATAGAGACCAACACCTAACGGTACATGGACTTTTAGATTAGATAAATAAATAAAAATTAAAGATGGCGGTGTAACCATGGCCAACTTTTGTCTTTCTTATGGGTGCTATGTTGAATTTTGGCATTTTCCGATAGTCGTGTTTTTTTCTCATTTCCGCAATGTACAACATGTTTTTGAACTGCATACTAACGGGTTTGACAGTACCCATGGAGTTATAAACCACTGGAGTTATAAATTACACAATGACCTGCGTACTATAGTCCTGTCGTTGTCCCTATCCCTATCCCTATCCCTATCCCTACTATATACTAAAAGTCTAACACAGTCCGCGCAAGAAGTTTACGAAAATCGGCGAATCGGGGGAAGGGTCTGCTCCTCGGAGAAGCGAAAATCGGCGCAGCAGGCGCCGATTTTCCGCCTAAAATTTGATTCTACAGCGCTTAGGCCTTCGATTTCGTCCATTTTCGGCCCAGTTTTCGTTATTTTTTACCTCGATTCGGGTAAATTTATGGATTATGCTTTAGGAGTGTACAGGTCAGCGCGTCGCCATGGCAACCGATCGAGGTTGCTAGGCAACGGCCGCGCGCTTTGCGACGTGGTCACCAGACGGCGGCACACGGGATTACGCTACGAAGCAATAGATGGCGCCCCGTAACCGCTTCGAACGGTTTTTTTTCCGGGCTTTTTGTTTACCTCTTAACGCTTCGGCGATCTACCTAGGTCGACCAGCAGGCCTATTAGGCCTGCACATTCTCCTAGTTCTACATACTAGTATCGTCATTAGTATCCGACCTCGTGTGTCAGCCAGAGAAGACGTACGTCTAACATTAATGTCAGTCATTTCACATGTCGTAGAGTGAACGCATGATAATCGCATCGTAACTATCTTATGTCACTTTTGACAATACGCAAAGATCACGTGATCCAACTATAAGGTTCATTTCGTTAATGGCAAACCCAACTCTGCGCGCGCCGCCTGATTTAAGCGCATTTTGTTGACGTTGCTTGGCAACGAGTCCGGCGGTCTGTAACCAAGCTCCATTTGGATACTAAGCACGACAAACAACGAGAAAAAGAAGAAAGTTTTTTTATTATTACATCATTGTTTTAAAAGATAATGCCAACCAGTGGCGTAGCGAGCAAAACTGGCGCCCGGGGCACGCTACTATTTTGGCGACCCCCCCCCCCACTTCCAGGAAAACATAGTAATTTACTGTGTACTATGGTACTGTGTACTATGGTACTGTGTACTATGGTACTATACATTTTTGTCCGGTCAGTGGTACTACTGTAAGTGAATACAGCTGTGTGTGTTAAGTACAATGGGGCACGATTACGAAATAAATATTTCCTAAAAAGCAGGTTATTTGTCTTTTATTGTATCAAGTACTCAACACAAGTTATTCTTCTATCTAGATTGTAGTCTTCCGCGGTCTGAATTAATGAATTCTTTATTTTCGGACGCAAACCGCGTCGGTAACACAGCAAAGGCCGACGTTTCGCGTTCTACTGCAAGAGGAATCTTCAGGACGGACTTCTTGGCGCAGAGAGCCACGAAGGAAAAGCCTTTTGGTGGGTCACCGTGCATTTTTCGCCCGAAAATCAAGAATTCTATGAAAAATTGTAAATTTAAATCAATCTTATAAATACTTAGAAAGTCCAACCACAGTGACGTATTTCATGCCCATTAGTGGTAACTGTTCATTGGTAATAAACCTTACGTCATGCGTCAAACTATTGCCTTCCACTAAGGAGTATCACCACCCAAAACACGGTTATTCACAAATTTAATTTCGTGCAAGCTTTGTCGAAACGGAAACGGTCGATTAAGATATTACTTTCGAAGAACACAACAGTAAAAAGTATAAAAAGGAGAACTTACTTTTGGAACGTGCGAGGGCAATATTGTTTTGATAACAACATTACCAACAGTTGAGACGAACCTTGTACCCTTCTTGTACGGTACCGTAGCGCACCGTTAGAAAACACGGGTATTCCCAGGCAGAATACCCGTACAGTCGGTCCAAGCCCGGGATACTTTCATTATTATTCATTCATGTTTACATAGTCATTCGTAGCTCACATTTACGACTGTTCAGATAGTATTCTTAGTGTGTGTATAGTTCTCCTTAGACGTGATAACGATTAAGAGTAGTGCTATTGGAAAAGGCTGTTACAGTTTTTTGCAAACTGCAAATAATATAGTAATAAAGTTTGAATATTGTCTGTTTCTTCAATAATTTTATTCAATAATGTTAACAATTTCCGATCTTTCAATTCAGACCAGTCAAAGGGAGACCATTTGGCGCCCCTTTGCAAGCGGCGCCCGGGGCATGACCACCTTGCCCCCCCCCCCCTCGCTACGCCACTGCAGCTCAAGGCATGTGTGTTATTTTTCCTAGTGGTAAACGCGGCCCTGGGATGCCCTAGGGCTGTCAGGCGTCCCGATTTTAGCGGGATGTCCCGATTTTATATTACTTTGTCCCGCGTCCCGCTTAGCTCTTAAGCGGGACGCCAAAATCCCGATTTTCGGTTCATCAAGAACGATTTTTCAGTTTTTACGCCAATCGAGTAGCGTTTCGTTCGATGGAGGATAGGTTTGTGGCGTAGTTATGGTTTACAACATTATATGTTAGATGGCGCTATGGTTTACGTCATGTTATTATAGATGGCGCTACATATTTTGTTTTGTTGAGTTGTCGGCGACGTTCGGTTAGTCTGGAAGTTTGAATCTTACAGTTATAAATTACTGCTAAAGTTTAATGATAAAAACTTCTGCCAAAACGGTGGCGAAAATGACGTAAAAAAGCACATGAAATGTGACAAACATAATAAATGTTTCAAAACCAGGTAGTAGTAGAACAATTACATCATTTTTTACTGCTACTGCGGGAGATGAAAAAGAAAAGGATTTAATTCTTGCTGCTGAGTGTACAGAAGTGTACCACACAGTTAGGCGTAGCCTCAGTTATGTATCTACTGATTGTCAAAGAAAAATATTTTCGAAAACCTATTAAATCTATCAAAATCAAATACAAAATATGCAAAATAAAATAATTTTAAGTTGTCTAGCTTTGATACATATGTATTTGTACATAGTACATACATAGTTGGAAATTTGGATAATTTGATTTCGTTGATATTGTACTTTGTAATAAACTGTTGTGCAACGTACCGATTTCTTTTTTAATCGTACCCACACAAAGATGTCCCGCTTTTTGTTTTTGAAAACCTGACAGCCCTAGGATGCCCCCCTGTTTGTGATGCCCTAAGCACATGCTTAGGTGTGCTTAATGGTTAATCCAGCCCTGCTTATGTCAGCATTAATGCGTACATTGTATATTTGATTGAATTGGTTTTATCCTTGTCTTGTCTTATGTACTATGCGCGCCGTAAAAAAGTCGTACACCTTGTAGCTTTGTAAATGGTTCCTTTATAACCTATTCGCTGTCATTCTGACATTAATCATGGGTATGAAACATGCACTAACTGTCAATTTGACAAGCCAGAATTACATGATGTCAAACTTAGCTGTAGAACTTTTTTTTTGGCGGGGATAGTACCTATGTTTGAACAGGCATTAAGAGTCAGTCAAAGTCGGGAATCGAAAATTTTTTAGGTTGCTTAAAAGTTATGCGCAGCTGAGCGGGCGCCACTGCGCCCTTCGGCTGCGGCGCCCAGGGCACGTGCCCTGTCTGCCCTACCCTAGATACGCCACTGATGCCAACACGTTATATATTGCGGAAATGAGAAAAAACACGACTATCGGAAAATGTCAAAATACAACATGGCGCCCATAAGAAAAACAAAGGTTGGCCATGGTTACGCCGCCATCTTTAATGTTATTTCAAATTAAAAAATGATACTGCATTCCTTGTTAAAAAGTAGCTGTAGAACGCTTTTTGTTTTAAATGTCTAGTTACATTCAACTGTCTAGCGATCTTTGGCTTTGAATAAAAAAATTAACGATGTCTTAACATTTCGGTTTTTTTTGCGGATGTCTTCAAAATGAAAAATGATAGCTTAAATTTATTTTTAGATACTTGATCAGCACAAAAATACGAATCTGCCAAATTTAAACATAGGTTCTATCTCCTCTAATAAGCGAGATACCCATGGTAAGCTTCGAAATTGAATCACCCGGTATATCTACAGCAACCTATAAACGGTGCGTTTTCGGAGAGTTGGTAGGTAAGGATCATGTGTGCGTTGCACACTTCTCATACGCAACTAGCCGGCCCTAGAGGTGATCAAAATAGGCCAAACATTGCAATAGTAATGAATGTAAATTTAGAGACTTTTATATCTATTGTAGCTTTTAACAGATACTTTTGCAAATTCTCACCTTGCTTTGCTACAATAACGCTCGATACAGCCTCTGGTACACTAGTTCCAGCTGCTAAAAACGTAATTCCCATTACAGAATCCGGTATCTTCAGTGTATCGCCAATAATTGTGATCATCCAGGCTACCACGTAAGACAAGGAACCGATCCAGATGATGCACATTATAAACGTTAGAGGAAACCATTTCTTAAATCTAGGCTTCTCGCAATCCGGTATGGTAAACCAAAATACCAGATGTATCGGCCATGTTACGATCCACATTACCTGTATTTACAAGACAACAATGTTAGTTTATGTCTACAAATTGATTAAAACTTATGAGTAGAGACCTACAACCAGAGGTACCACTGAGACTTATGTGCACTTGTCTGGTATTTGTTTTTGTTTGCTCCTCATCAATACTAACCTTCGTGAATTTGCTTCTTTTCGATGGCCATCTCCACAAACTCGGTATGTATTTTTCTTCAAGAATCAACGCTGGTTGCGGTTGATCGGCAGTTTGATTTGCGGAGAAGTTCTCAACCTTTACTTCTTCTTCCATCTCTAATCCTTCTGTAGGTGGCCCTTTCACCGAACCGTTGATATGACTTGGAGGAGGAATATTAGAACCGTTGCCGCTTGAATTGTTGTAACACGATGTCGTGGTGTCAGCCGCCTCTGGGTGCAAAGTTACCAGTGAAATGTATACCGCGATCGTGTAAAATTAAGCCATCTTACCTACAGTTTCCAATTTCGGTTTAGCGATTTCCTGTTTGGGGGATTTCTTCGTTTGTTTCTTTGCTTCGCGTATGCCAGCTGAAAAAGTTAGATAAGTAGATTATTCTTTGTATATCATCTGAATTTCCACTATTGCCAGATACACTGACAAGGAAAGTAGCAGAGTCAAAGAGACACGGAAAAAATAGCTTAAGATTGCAAGATAAAGACGGAGAAGCGTTGTCATCTCTTTTACTTTCATGATTATAATAAGAAACTGAACGTAAAATTAATCAGTATATGCAAAATTTGTCTAATTTTCCACATGTAAGATAAACGAGGTAATCATCACTTACCTCTGACGCATTTCTGGATAGTTTTGTCAAAGTACATGATCAGTATGTAGACGGTGTACAGGAGTACGAGAATCAGTGCTTCGTACCATTCCACCCTTTCATCGTGGATGATGCAGATCAGGATGGAGACGGTGATTCCATATGCCAGGCAATCTCTTGTGAGAGGCCACCAATCCAGTGGAACAACTTGGACGCCGCACTGAAGCGATAAAATGTATTTTGTTTAATGATAATGACATATAGGATTATAGAAGTACATAGTGATCTATGTGCTCATGAACGGCTGAAGACGGTTTGAATTTAGCGCAACATAGTTCACTGGTTTATATGCATTTCTACAAAACAGACAAGGTGGGTATTACATAAGATACCACGTAACTTTCGAAAGGCATATCACGGAAATGATGTAGTTTTAACTACATGTTAGTATTTTGCAATTATAAAAAATGATGCTCTATAATGTGTTCTACTACTTGGGATGCGGAAGACAACACCCAGTATATAAATTTGCTCTTACTCTGGTCTGCGTTTAACGTTATTTTTTTCAAACGAATAATTTGAAAATGCTAACTCGTACTCAAATGTTGTATAGACTATTTTGTTTATCGAGAATTTACGTTCCATTTCCAGTCATTGTCAAAGCAAGATAGTGGTAAAAAACCTAGATAGGGACCTTTTGCAGGTGGTATTTGCTATTTCCAACCAAAGATGTACACAAATCCCGCTGAATTGTAATTTTTCCGTAGTGCTTTCTTTTCTCAAATTTCAATAGGCTGTTATTATACAATACAAATAAAAGTTACTGGGTTTTTGGAAATTCTGCTGCAAGGTTCTGATTTTTGTGGTTTTCGCGTTGCTATAACATGATCAGCAACTCTGTTTTCTTTTAATGGAATACAGTATTTTCCATGAAATTTAGCACAAAAAAATCTAATTTTATGACCTTTTGACAAAAATACAAATTTAAGTAATTAAGTAAAGTACAAATTCTTTTTTACATTAAATTTTGTTGGAAATATCTAGGGAATTGTAACTGTACTACCGCTTTTTAGTACTTTTTATGCTTCTACAGAATTTTTGAGAATAATGAAAAGAAATTAAGAAAATATACACGTTAGGGTTGTTTTTTTATTCAAACATTCCTTATCAAATCGTTTGTTGAAAGGCATTAAAAATATATTTTTATAACTTTAAAATAGCATTTTTGTGTCGCTTTTGTCTTTCAAAATTAGTGACACGTTTGTGTCACTAATTTATTTATTTTTCTAAATAAAACAATTCTATGAATTACTAATTTTAGGCTTAACGTAGATAACAGAATGATAATAAAAATAAACTTAATACCTATTGATTAATTTTCAACACCTAAACTATCCGCGAAATGACTACAAAGCAGTTTCTTCTGTCATTTGTACGTGGAGATGATTTGGTTGAAAGCCAAAAGTTAGATTTAGAGCTTCTATTGGCCCTGAGCATATCCCCTGGAAGGGAGATGAGAATAGATCTAGACGTCCGTAGTGGGGGAAATCGGGAAAACGGAGAAATTATGTGGCCTACACTATGCGCATTAGTTTAAGGCGCATTATGTTGTTTTGCTTATCTGTCATAAGTTAACAAACCGTTCGTCGATATCATTGTAATGGGGGATAAAATAAGTGTCAATCCAACGAATATAAACGGTTCTTAAACTTAACTACCAACAGCTATTTACAAAAAAAACAATATAATAATACAAATTTGATTGGACCACTAAAACACTACAGATAACTGTAACATATAGTTGCGAACTGCTCCATCTACGCCTTGTGGACATAGTACCTGCCTACCCGGTAGAGGCGCTTTCATCGCACACCCAGCCAATATATGTCTATCATGCGAACAATGGTTTTTAATTAAAAAAAGTTGCATGAAGCCAAATTAGCAAACATTATTTCAAAACTGTAATAATATAATATACCGGGAACATGAATTGGTACGTGGTATTATTAGAAACTGATCCAGAGTGTTCCAAGAAAAAGGTTTAATGTTTAGTGATGTAAAACTACCGGTAATTTAAAAAATGGTAATATTACCGGTAATATTACCGTAATATTACCGGTAATATTACCGTGACGATAAATTACCCGTAACTTAATTGCTTGCAATATTACCGGTAATGTTACCGGATTACCGGTAATGTTACCGGATTACCGGTAATGTTACCGGATTACCGGTAATGTTATCGGTAATATTACCCACAGGTCATATCCATACAAACCTAATGGCGTGGCGGGTGATAGAAATAGATAGATAATAATATAAAATCTTGTAACTATTTTATTAGTATGAAAGTAAGAAAAATAAAATTTAATTTTAAAAATACATTTTTGTGTGATTAACGGCAATATCGATAATATTATTTAAATTACCGGTTATATTACCGCGGTAATACTACCAAAACAAAAATCTGTCTTCGGTAACTTTACGTAGTATTACCAAAATTACCGGTAATAATACCGCGGTAATATTACCATTTTACATCGCTATTAATGTTACAATTCCTTACGATTGACTTCGCAGGTTCTAATATCTTAAGTTATCCATTGCTTGTCCTAAAACGGATTAAATATGCGCTTTTGGAAATTTGTGCAAGCTTTTTGTTGACCACAACGGTCAACGGTAATCGTAATATTTCTTAAAACAAAGCAAATGTTGTTAACATATTAAGAGAAAGCTCTGCAGTTGTAATAATGTACCTATGAACTTTGCATTTTATCATATCATAAATTGCTAATGTTATACACTCATCGAAATTGTGTTAATAATACTAATCAACAATATTTTATTAATTTTAATCGCAAAAACACGTAAAATACCCGAGGATTTTTGTTATTACTTGTAGATAAAGAATTTGCAATTTTCTGTCTAATGGCGGATATTTGATAATTTTATGTTACTTAAATTTAAATTAATTTTAAGAGAAAAGAATTTAAAGTGTAAATAAAGCATAAAGTATAAAATTTTCTGGTCGCACTTTAATAACGTGATTCTTTTGTGAAAATGGAACATTTAATAAACCTAATAAAATGTAAACATAATTGAGTGAATAAACTTACCATGCCAGCTCCAATACCACAACACGCCGCTACTGCTAAAATGTTGAAGACCGCTGATCCCACAATGGTTCCAACGCCGATATCACCTTCTGTGATGAATGTTCCTATTACGTTGACGAACAGTTCTGGCGCAGATGTCGCTGCTGCCATGAACGTCGCACCCGCTACGTCGCTCGACATATTTAAGGCTACACAAAATCAAAAGGTAAACAAAGACATTTGATGGCCTGGTCTTCTTACAGTCTAATAACGTTAAATATTATTAGATCTAGATATTGGTTTTAACCATTTCCAAATTATGTTCCTACACAGAGAAAATGTCTGTAAAATGATCGAAAATGTATCCTATAAACCACCGCAAAAATTCTGTAAAAGTAATGTTAAAATTAAGGTAAATTGCATGTAACAAATTACAGCAAAGATGCTGTAAAGGATGAACTCAGTTATTTACGATTTTTTGCGCTGTTTATTTGGTAGGTAGATATCTACCAGCGATATTGCTGTATATACAATTATAGCTATATTCCAGTAATTTTACAGAATATTGCTGGAATTTCAGATAAAAAATATATTTTAATTTTATAATGATTTTTTTTCTATAAATCAACTGTGTTTATTTACAGCAATATCGCTAGTTACTTGATAGAGCAAACTTGCTGTAAAAATGCTCTGTGTAGGTGAAGGTAATATTTGTAAGAATGAGTTGTCACTTACCGTGACATATTTTTTCTACTGCGGGTACGAAAAATTTGTCGCAGACAACCGCTAACGCTACAAATAGGTATAATGATACGAGAATATGTACAATAATTCCACCGTCTTGCCTTTGTTTGTCCGTGAAAAAGTCTTTAGGGAAGTCATCTATAGCCGCCGGAGTGCAGTTAGGCCCTGCAAACAAGAGAAAAATAATAACAAACATAACACACATGTTGAGCTAACAAACTTCCACTGCCTCCACCAAAATTGGAATATCTGCTTTCCGTAGCGGAAACTAGCGAATTGCTGAAGCTATTTATTATTTTGTTTGTTTATTTATTGATTGTTATTTATTTCTATTTATTATATACAGTACATGTACAGACAGTACATTGTTATATATTTCCATTATTTTTTATGTATTTTGTTATAGTGTTTCTAATTATTTAGGTATTCCACTTAAAACTTGTGCTAACCAGAGAAAAATTCTCGAAATTACTTTTAGCGACTACACACAATGAAAGCATGGAGCCAGCGGCAATAAGATTTTCAAGTGCGAGATATCAAAAAAAAATTATAACGTTTTTTGTTTCGCATATTGAGTTATATTACATTAAAATATTTTACGATGATAATAATGCGACAGGCGTGATTTAAATCCAGGCATTCGCAGAAAATATGTAAATTCTTCTAATTTACTGAAGGGAGATACTAAAAACTATTTAATGTAAATACTATAGCAAGCAAGGTACGCACAATTGCAGCTTTTACAGATAGATAACATAATTTTAAGATATTGTAATAGAACAAGACAGATTTAAGGATGATTCAAGCTACAACGGAACGGCGACGACACGGGGCGGGTGCGGGACGGGCACCGCCGCGCCGTGCCGTCGTTACAATTCAAGCTACAACGGGCGTTTTATGTCAACGTTACGGCCCTGTACCGACCTCGCCAAGCCTCTTGCATATAGTCGACGATTACTTGATTGTGTGGTAGCACAAGCTACTTTTTGTAGAAGCATTAAAATGGTACCAAAAAAATGTTGACTACGTTATTCCAGCTACTTGTATTCTGCATATGTGTATGTACGTAGGGAGAAGGAGGCATGGTAAGACCAATTGCACCTAAGCCTCAGTGGGGTCTTCGTGCAGACCTCCCCTGCTTACTCTGGTCTCGTTAGCCAGTTAAATTCCTTAAAAATCCGTTCATGTGTGTCCGCCTAATACCTACTCAAAACGCTACAACAGAAAATGAGCAAGCAGTTAGGGAAATCTTTAAAAATTATTTTGCGTTGCCAACTGAACGTGTATTGTAATAGTCAATTGGAAATAAAATAAATGTTACTTTACATTTTTCAACAACTTTCACAACTCTTGCCATGAGTTGCCATGAAATGTTGCCCACCTATGTTGGCATCAGCTTAATACTTGCTTCATGCTTTAGAAGATATTGATGCAAACATAAGTGGACCAATCGCTTATAGTTCTTAATTAGTTTCAAAATAATGTCATCAAACACTTAAGTAAATATTTCGGTATGGTGTTCAGGACATTTATTTAATCTAGTTTTGTTTTTATAAGAGGGTATTTTATTTTGATGTTCAATTCGACATTTCCTTATGATTTCAATAAGTTGTTTCAAAATAATGTTTCAAAAAATTTCAAAATGTCATCAAACATTCAGTAAACATTTCGGTATGGTGTTCAGGACATTTTCTTAATCTAGTTTTGTTTTTATAAGAGGGCATTTTATTTTGATGTTCAATTCGATATTTCCTTACGATTTCAATATGTTGTTCTTCCATGTCTACTTTTCCTTGTTGTGATTCGTACAATACTCCTAGTTATCAGGTAGTCGCTGCCGACTCTGCTCGTAAGAGCCTTTTCAGACAGGGCACGGCGTCCGTGCGGTTTCGACCATCTACGGTCGTTGTATAGCTTCTCACACATACGGATTTCCAACGGCACGGCACGGTACGTGTGTAAGGTTCCATTTGATCTCATACACTTCGACCCGTGGACGGACAAAACCGTACGCACGCCGTGCCCCGTCTGAAAAGGCTCTAACCGTGTTGCTACACAATTCATGCAACGATGGAACGGCGACAAAACGGCGCGGCGCGGCTCCGGCAAAACAATGTTCACCGACATTCCGTCGACGGGTCCCGTGACAGGCACGTCCCGTGTCGCAGCGGTGACGGCGTAGCATGAATGGACACATATAAAATGCATTTGACGGATCTTTTCCCGATACCCGCACCCGCCCCGTGTCGCTGTCGTCGCCGTTCCGTTGTAGCTTGAATCATCTTTTATGTAGTTCGTGTCAAGAAAGCATATGAAAGCATAAGCATATTGTAAACAGAGTTATAGATACATGTAAGTGTTGACATGTAAATAAAATAAGCAATAGTTGTAAAGTATTCAGCTTCAAGTTTTGGCATTTTTGTTTTGTGTATAAGATGTTCCGTGTTGTTGCTTTAGCAGTCAACTTTTTTCAAATAGACCGTATTTTTCTTTTACCTGGAATGTGTCTATCTAAACAGAACCAAAACAAAAGCGCCAAAAGTGGACACGATAGGACATTTATTAGCCTGGGTTCGTATGCACCGCAACAAAAACCTTTTAAAACGCATTTTGCTCGAAAATTGTCTTGATATGTAAGGTTATCAGGAAACATTGTTGAACTAAAAAAAAATAATTCTCTACGATTCTCCTTCGATATTAGAAATCCTGGTGATATTGGACGTCACAGCTGATGATTCGCAACCCCAAAAGATAATGAAGAATGTATAGCAATTCGAAGAACATCTACAAGATTCTTTACACTATTTATTTTTATTAACTAGGGCGGCCGGTCTCGCCAAAAACAATCTTCAGACCCTTGTGTCAAAGATATAAAATATAATAATAAACACACTCACAAACTAAAATACTAAAATACTAAAATTAGACATCGAATTGTAAAGATAAAATAATAAATAAGAAGAAATTAATTAAAAACTCTATGTAGGACATTCACTGATAGAACACCAAATAAACAATGTTTATTGGTGGTTTATTGGTAAATAAACAATTAACGATAAAATAATAAATAAGAATAAATTAATTAAAAACAGTATGTGGGACATAACATCAAATAAACTTTGTTTATTTACCAATAAACCACCAATAAACTGTGCTTATTTGGTGTTGTGTCGGTGAATGTCCCACATACAGTTTTTAATTAATTTATTCTTATTTATTATTTTATCCTTAATTGTTTATTTACCAATAAACCACACCATAAACATTGTTTATTTGGTGTTGTTTCAGTGAATGCCCACATACAGTTTATTATTAATTAGTATTAATTTATTATTTTATGTTTACAATTCCATGTTAAATTTTAGAATGTTTGTGCGTGTGTTTATTAGAATATTTGATATCTTTGTCACGAGGGTCTGAAGATGCTTTTAGGGAAACCGGTCACCCTCTAGTTAATAAAAAATAAGTAGTGAATGAAAAATAATTATATTATAACTAATTCAACTCAATTAAATTGTGTTAAATTCCAACTATTTTTTTCTTCGGCTTTTCTTCTTTTTCTATTTATTAATGATTTGTTGTTTTTTGACAACTTTACGCGATATTCTTTCCTCCATCTTTGTTGAGGATCTGAGTCTGAGTTTCTTAGGCTCACACCCAATCGCAGTTTGGAAAGAATTTTTTCATGTTTTTTTAATGATGTATAAAATGTAAAGTCCTTCCAAAATTTGATCAATTATTACTTGCCAGTAACCTACACTGCCACGTGAGCAAATGTTTATTTAATAATCTCAGTGACCAAGAGGAAACCACATACATTTTGCTCACTTGTGCTAAATATAGTTTCTTCGTTGTACTAAATAGTTTCTATCTGGTTGCAATGATGTATCATACTTGATGGGACTAAAATCAAATGTTTTCTCTTAGTTTTATCTTTCTCTGGATTTTGAATATACTTTTCTCAAGCTGTGGCCCAGCGGCAGAGCGTGCGGCTATCAGTCTGGAAGGCCGTGAATTCGAAACTCAGTTTTCTGTAGTTTTCCTCACTCCACGGTACAATGGGCCATAAAATAGTAATACGGGCTGCCGGTGCCCCCGTAGTAGCAAAAGCGGTTTGTGGGTGTTCAGGGATGGATTACTATTATTATTATTACAGTGTAGTATCAAAAACAATATTTTGTCGTGGAATTTATACCAAACCTCAGTTTTTTTTTCAGAATGTTGTTCTTTATACTCAAAAACATAGGGCAGGATTTTTTTTTAATTTCAGGGATTCCATGACATATCTCGAGATTTGGCGCAAATCTGCCCAAATTACCATTTTTCGACCATTTTTTATCAACAAAAACGAATTTTAAATGAATTGGTGAAAATCAATATAATTGTTATTTTTTTCGACAATTTTTGTGTATTCGTAGCCACCTAGACACAAAACAATGATTTGGTGTTTAAAATTAGTTAACATACCTATTGTGTTGAACCACCATTATGAAAAAATTAAAAGGACCAGGCGGGATTTAAGACTTTAAAGGTTTTCCGAGAAACAACTCTAATCTCAAACACACCACAAGAAAACATATAAGGGTGCTTCTTTTTTGTCAAATATTGTTTTCAGTGGCCACCCCGTAATGTAACCGGAAAAAACAATGACGGTTTGTTATTATTATTATTAAAATTAAATTATTAATTAAGTTAATTTACTATTAAAATTTTTTCATAATTTAAAAAAATATATAAGTTAGCTGGCGCTACCGTTTCTAAAATTTAAGCAAAATGACATAAGTTTGTAGGTATTAAAATTAAATATGATATCCTTATGTATTTTGAATAAAAATACATATATACCGGTAATAATGCGTTTTGTTTTTTCTTTCATTTAGCAGCGTATACATATGAGAAAGGTCCTCCCAATGCCGTAAGTGTCGACACTTTTTAAGTGCAAGTTCAACTGTCTCCAGAGGTCAGCGGCTACCGAGCAGTGAGCAAGCATGGTCACGAGGTATACAATAATTCAATTATGTACTCGAATGTGCACGCTACGCACTAAGCGCGCTGTACCGCCAAAGAAGAAAAAGAACAACATAAATCTCGCAGTAAACTGTCGTTCACAGTGCAGCCCTCAATCATCAAGGTTACCAACCCGTAGGAAGTTCAGTCTACTAAACGGAATTTATATGCTTAGCTATAAGTGCATATTAGACAATTTTTTAATTAATATGTACCTGAATTAGAAGGACCTACAGAAATTACACGAACAATGAACATGTGTTATTCTACTAAAATACCTGTAAACGAGGAAACACTTTCCATTATGTTGTTTAATTTTGTGGAATTTCACGTTGGAAGTCGTTTTGTGGAAGTGTGAGTGGAAAAATGCGTTTCCTTTCGCCAAAGAAATCCAATTTTGATGCAAATAAATATATCTGTTTACAAGAAGAGATTTCATTCCCTTGAAGTAAGATTTTAGTAACATCAAGTAACATTAAAATATTTTACTTTTGTCAAAATTGACAGAAAGACCGCGTGTTCGGCATTTTATACGCACAGTGCCGCTGCTCAGGTTCCGATTCGGAATCAGCAAGCACTTCGCATTTTGCATTTACCCTAACCTTGCTTATACAGGTTTAGTCAAAATTACCGGAACACCTAAATAATTCTCCAAGTTTAAGAATTTTCAAAAGACGTGTCAAACAAAAGTTTTTTCGTTTTAAACAAACTATCGTTTGAATATATTTTTAATATTTGAAATTTGATAACCTTTCCTTTTTCAAATACAACACACTGTACATTTTTACATTTTTAAATTCTTAGATTAATTCTAAGAATTTCTGTACGAATAACTTTTTTATGAAAAGCATTTGTTTTGAGTTATAAGTAATTAAAAAATAATTAAAATTAATCAAAATTATAAGAACACCTAAATAATTCTCCAACCGTATAAAATTTTTCAAGCAAATGTTGTTCGGTTTTAAACAAGCTATCGTCTAAATACATTTGTAATATATAGGCTGTTTATGTTACTATAGAAAATGGCAACATTTTCTAAGTCTAATAGAACAGCATTAATCATAGAATAAAACAAATAGATTTCTATTAGAAAAAGGAAAGGTTACCAAGTTTATTTCAAAAAAACTTTTGAAATTGTGTACCGTTTAGAATTATTTAGGTGTTAATTTTAACTAATTTTGATTTATCACTTAAAACAAAAAATGATTTCAAAAAATTTTTTACAATTAATCTTAGAATGACAAAATTTGATGTGGCCAGGCACATGACTTTATCATAATATATATTATAAAATTATCAGTTTAGCTGCATGAGATTCTATTTGATCGAGATCGGTCGTGGCTGCATTAAAATAAAACTAGTTAGCTAGGATTTGACAGATATTTTGATTCTATTGACAGTAGGTATTGTCAAAACATCAGCGTTCATTGTCATTAGAATGAACCCAAAAGGACATATTTCCGCTAAAATCTCAATATATCTTTGTCATACTACGTATGATAAAGTAAAAATCTAGAGCGTCAGTTTTTTTGGAACTGAGTGTATATTTAAACGATAGCTTGTTTAAAACAAAAAACTTTTATAACTAATTATGAATATACGGACATACCATATCATACGGACATACCGTAATGATGAAATAAACAATGAATAGAAAATGGTGATATACAGGCAGGATGTAAATTTTAAATAAATTAAAAATTTAATTTAATTTGCCTGGTTGAAATCTAGGTAGTGGCTGTAATTTTCAATTTATTTAAAATTTACATGCCGCCGGTGTATCACCATTTCTAACATACCTAGATTAAAAAAACTTTTGTTTGCTTTTTTTTTAAATTGTTTGCAGTTGGAAAATTATTTAGGTGTTCCGGTAATTTTGACTAACCTGTATATATACTAACGGAAAAAAATATGCTTCCATTAAAAAATATTTGTGTTGATATACATAACTCGGAAACAACGCAACGAATTCGGATCGGACCATGATCGGACTTTCACCAAAGAGTCACCCATCAAGAAAAACAATATAAAATTTATTAGACAATTTTTGAGTGTTAGCGCCGCACGAACCTGTAAGATGTATACATCTAGTGGACGGGATAGTGCCGAGATAGTCCCCGCGTTGTCTGGGGTGACTAACCACCGGTCGAGGAAGTACGAAATTCCCAAAGGCGGCAACACGTGAATCCTTTGATCAACTGTACTCTCCGAAAAGTACTTGTTAATAAAAAATCCACACTTTCTTGACAAAATTTCTTCAATCGATTATAAATTTCTTGAGTATTTATTTCAATCCTAAAATATCACATTCTAACTCAAACAATGTTTTGTAAAGTCGTTAAATTATAATTCTTTCACTCAACACAATAATTATTTGAATCAAATAAATCTCGTTCCTTATAATATACAAATTGCAAATTTTCACAGAAACCATGAATTGTTTGACACAAATAAACGTTGTTTCTACCAAACAAATACCTTTTTATCGGCAAAGAAATATTTCGTGCCGCAATTGAAAGAACAGGTTACCTTGAGATCAAAATTTTTTGTTTGTGCATAAGCATCATAGTCCAATTCTGCATGATGATGCGTGAGCGTCTATACGAATCAATAATATGGGAATGATATTTTTAAAACTTTTAAAAATTTAAGACTCATTTCTCTGTGATTATCAACAATGTTAAGGATTTTCTTTACAATATGCAGAAAATATCATCAAAATCGGTGAAGTTGAAAACTTCAAAAGTTATTGAACATACATGAAAATACATGCGTGGGTTCCCGGAAATTTGGCGAAGGCTTTTTTGTGGAATTTTAAAAGTAAAGTAATGGAAACATGACAAAATCTCAAGAACGGTTTGCTATTTTAAAGAATCCTCGAACATGTCGATTTATAATTATCAAAATACACCTTATGATATCAAATTCATTTTTTTTACCTTCAACTGTTTTTAACGCATGACGTCATCGACATTTGTTTTTAAATGACAACCCTATATTTTGTTTAATGAATTGGGCAGATCTTTTAATTGTCTAAATGGCAGGATAATATTTTTATGGCCTTACATTAGAAAATTTTCGAGAAAAAGAGAAAAGAAGGTTATAAAATAAAAGTGACAAAATCTCCGGAACGGCTCGACCGAATTTAACCAAATTTTGGAATTAAGTATTTTGCAACCATGTGAAGTCACTGGCGTTATTATAGTTGATGCAACGTTTACAGTTTCTGAGATATAACCTAAAAAATTTGGATTTGAAATAGAACACCTTGTATATTTTGACATTGTCTGTTGTAGTGATCTGTTAAAAACAAATGAAGGTAAAATAATTAATTTGATATCATAAGGTGTATTTTGATAATTATAAATCGACGTGTTCGAGGATTTTTTAAAATAGTAAAACGTTCTTGAAATTTTGACATGTTTCCATACTTTACGCGCTCACAGTATAATGAAAAGTTAAAAAGTTTTCCTAGTAATTCGAAGCACCAACAATTTGCGTAATTCTTGGTTCAATAAATCGTAGTAAAAATTAATGCGATAAATTGCGTATGTAGGTGGATAAACAGTTTTTCTGGCGATCCGGTGGTGGCGCCTCTATTGAGGCACGACAATAAAGTGCCGTACGATTCGATTGTATTGAAACTGGTAAATTAAATTGCTAGTGTATGTGCGTTCGTTATTGTTACACGTAAATTTAGAGTGTATAGACACGATTTCCAGGGGCCTGGACAACGATCGATTGTGACAATTAATTGCTTACCATGGGCATAAAAATAGTAACTAATCAAAAATACTCGGCCATGGCCACTACAAGATGTCAAAACTATTCCCGAATTTATTAGCTTTTTCTTGTATAACTTATGAACTGTACCGATCTTGACGCAAGAGAAAAGGAAAGGATACTAACTAAAGGCTGGAAGATAGTGGAAAGTTTGGAATAACTCGGTGACGAAAGCCTTCAAAGATAATAAACGTACAATTGACACATAGAAAAGAGAACTAGAAAACTCAATTCAGACTCCTGACTCAATGACTTTTTGCCCTTTACTTGCGTATGATAAAGTATTGTAATCGTGCAAAAAAGAATGTTGAGATTTTAGCGGAAATATGTCCTTTTGGGTCCCCTGAACATATTTGACCAAGGTACAAAAAATGTCTGTGTGTACCCGTTTTTGTGGCGACGATTCCAGAGAAACTACTAAAGGTATCGGAACGAAACTTTATATTTAGAAGTTTCATGACCAAACTTAGAGCTAAAAAGCTTTTGGTTCAAAACAGTTCCAAAGGAAGAACTGGATGTTTACTCTTAGCATTTTTTTAACGATTTTGCAAATGAGCCGCCATTTTTGTAATTTCGGCAAAATAGTTAAATAATAAATTAAAGTAAAGGAAATTTTGTATAATTTATGTTTATGAAATTTTTTTTGTAAAATTAATAGTTTAGCTGCAGGAGCAAATTCTATTTGGTCGTGTCTGCATTATTATAAAACAAGTTAGCCAGGATTTGACAGATATTTTCATTCTAATGACAGTAGGTAGTGTCAAACGCTGACGTTTTGATCTTTTGACACGAAAGATCTCGACCAAATAGAATCTCATGCAGGTAAACTATTAATTAATTCTAATTAATAATTCTATATAATTTTATAGTATGATAAAGTTATGTGCCTGGCCACATCAGATTTTTTCATTTAGTTTAATATCCTAGGCTTTGGTAATAAGTATGTAGCAAAAAAACGATAGAAGACTGTTCCACATTGTTGAAGTGAGATGTAAAAAATACAATAATAATTAAGGTAAACGAACCAAATTAATGGCCTTATTCTCTAAAAACCGCGCAACAGAATGTTATATAACAGAATTTTAAATAACATCGAAATCTAACAGAGAATTTAACAGAGCAACACGTGAAAGCGATTCTCTATCGACCTCTGTAATTTCCGCCAATGGTGCACTGCTAACTGAATTATTCGGACGTATCCGCAACTGCGGCTGTGACTGTTGTTGTCGAACGGTCAAAATAACCAAACATATGGCAACAACCTTGTGCACAATACTTATACTTACGTTTTGTATACGGTTTTCTGATAGATACAAAGCGAAAGCGACTGACAAAAACTCATGGAGTCAATACGAGGAGTATTTGACAGTCATGGAGACGGACGCAGTTTTTCGAACGGTCACAATAAACCTGAATATTGACCCAAAATATTTGAATAAGAAGTGGGAAGAATTGGCCGAAAAATTAAACGCAGTCACAAATCACAAATCTAAAATTTAAAAGAACATTTCTCATTAGTATTATTACATATTTTTACTTATACATACTATGAAACTATTAAAAAATTTTGAGATTTTAGCAGAAATATGTCTTATTGGGTCTCCTGAACATTTTTGACAAGGTACAAAAAAATGTCTGTGTGTGTAGGTGTATGTGTACTCGTTTTTGTGGCGACTATTCCGGAGAAACTACGAAAGGTATCGGGACGGAACTTCATGTTTAGAAGTTTCATGACCAAACTTAGAGCTGAAAAGATTTTTGTTCAAAAGAATCCAAAGGAACGTCCTCTAAGCATTTTTCAAGGATTTTGCAAATGAGCCGCCATTTCCGAAATTTCGTCAAAATAGTTAAATAATAAATTAAAGTAGAGGACATTATGTATAATTTATGTCTATGCCATTTTTTGGTAAAATTAATAGTTTATAGCTGCATGAGCAAATTCTATTTGATGGAGATCGGTCGTGTCTGCATTAATATAAAACTAGTAAGCCAGGATTTGACACATTTTCATTCTAATGAAGTAGGTAGTGTCAAACGCTGATGCTTTGATTAACATTTTATAAAATTATAATTTGGTATGGCGAAAGGATTTTGGGTGTCCGATATAAAATATAAAATGATCTTCAATAAGTACACATTTTTGTTGTACCTTATTATGTACGATCTACCCACTATTTCTTTTAATTGTCATTGTAGTTAATTAGGTAATATCTCATGAATATTAACCAGCAGTTTGTACATAATATTATACTCACAAGTGCATATCGCAGGTACTTACCTATTTTCTACTTCTCTTAAAAATAAATAAATAAAAATAGGGATTCTATGGTAATCCACAGAATTTTTGGTATTTTTTATTCCGAATATTCTTTGATTAACAACAATACGTTCTTTTTCTGTATCACATTACTACATTTGTACACATTTTGACAAATGTATACATCACATAACTCCAAACCGCCAAGTACTGTTAGATAAAGGCGACAGTTTTGCCGCTGTTACGGTACAGAGCTTTTATAGAGGCATTACAAAGAGCTGTTGTTAACATTGCCTTACGGAATACCAATTTCTTAACAGTCTATAATTTAACAGCGTAACAGCGGCGTAATAGAATGTAAAGCGTAACAGAGGCTTAGAGAATAAGGCCATAAAACATCCTAAATTCCTACATTTTTCTGATTAGATGGATAAAATAAGAAATCTACAACATCGAACTTTATTTTAGGCTATGCGGTCTTTTGATTTGACTTATCAACCCACAATCGTTTCTTATTCTACCAATGTTCTAACGGTCAGAATATAACCTATAAGTTTGACTGATCTTGATAATTGAGTGTTATGCTAAAAGTTGATTTTTTCCTTCGACTTCTTTTTACATCGCTACAGGATAACAGTAATTAAGAAAATTCTAATAATATCTATTTAGGCTGACTAAAAACGCTTTATATTTTCATAATAATACGGTGTACTACTCTTTTAACAACTATTATTTACAAAATTAGGGGTGCCGGAATTAGGTACATGTAGGTAAGTATAGTGCGTCTGTAAATCAGACATGTGAGTCGGAATTGTGTACAAGGTTAGAAGTAATACATATGGCTCTACTGCGGTCTTTACACAAGAAAATAACACATTTTACATCGTTTACTATATTACAATTAATTGTACGCATTTTGTCCAAATTCCGACACGAGTGTTACAGACATCAATAATCCCTAATTATTACAGTGTGTCGGAATAACGATCACCACTAGTCCCTATTTCCGTCATAAATATCGACAGCAATCATAGAAAGTGATGAAATAAGACAGAATGATGCAACACTAGCAGCAGAGAGTAGCGATTTTGGCATTAATACACCAGCTTTGGAGATAACAGTTAAACTTATGCCAACTCAACTCAACTTCTGGCCTGAAACACCCAAATAAACTAAGAAGAAACTGTTCTTCTGTAACACTATCTCTAATGCTTGGAGAGTATATTGTTAATAAAAAAAGAAGGAAGCTCAAAAGAAAATCATTCTGGAGAAATAAGAAAGGACACGAAAGAGGAAGAGAACAAAAAGCTGCGCCAAGAAAAAGAGAACACTAAAAGTTTCAGATGCAAGAAACATTAAAACAGATGAGGTAGAGATGGCAGACTGAAGAAGACTAAGGACTTATGTTATACTGTGGTTCATTAATATAAATTACATAACTATTATCAATTTTCTTTAAAAGTGAATAGCCAGATACCTTTAGAAGAAAATATTTATTTAAAAAAAGTTGACTCTGTCAGCACCACATAAATATAAATTCTACAGTTACAAAATGTAACAAAAATTCCTTAACCTGTCTGAATATGGGGCGTTTACCATTAAGTAAGTATCAACACAATTTCTGGTTTTTGTGTTACCGTTATGACAAAACAAAGGTTGTCCCGGCTCGGTAATTTACACGACTTTATCGGGACGTCGGGACAAGCAGACCGATATCGGTGTCAGTGCTGATAAATCTGAACGGATTTACAACACGGAAACACGGAACGGACGACAACCCTTTTTCCTTATGCCCCAAAATCGCATAAAAATTGTAGCGAGGTCCTGCGTTAGGGCGGTCAATATTAAGCATTGAATTTAAATTCATGATATTAGGTTTGTTACAACACGAGAAACATGCTTCAGGTATCGTTTTTGTGATGGAGTGGCTGTTGTGATGTTACGATAGACAACTCAATGACACAACACAATGTGTTTAACATGAACGGTGTTTTCTGCGTGTTGGAACAGACCTGTAAGCGTTCTTCATAGTATTTGTGCTAAACACGAATCAAGTCTAAACAATTACCAAAACATTTTCTTTGGTTCAATTAGCTATAAGTTTATCCAGTGATTTAATCACTCTCAATAAAATCATTGACTCACTGCGGCAATGTAAAAAGAAGTAGCAATACTAACACTAATACTAAATGTAATACGTACCTATAGTTTGAATAATCTCGTCAATTACAAGGCAAAATTTGATTTCTTTACCAATCGAAAAATAGTTCTCATGATACTACCTTTAAACTCAGAGATTAAACTTATACACCGCGTGCATTGTTTCCCAATGAAGAATTGTTAGTCAGCGATTGAAATTACAGATGCGCCAATGACCTTACAGAATTAAATTGTTTATAATGATTTCGCAAAAATGAGTAAGATGGATTTTGTCTTAGTAGCTTTAGTAGCTTTTTTTAGAGGTTTTAAACAATTTATGAAAAGTTTCCACCGATATATCTAAAATTATAAACTAGTTGAATCTTGTATACCGCATTGCTTTTATATTTTAAAAAATGTCCCAAACAGTAACACGAGCCAAAATCGGAGTGACTATTTATTTGGTTGGTAAACATATGTGACAAAAGGCGTTTTCTCGCGAACATACTCGGTATGTTGAAGTATGTTGATACGGTTACCTGTAGTAAGTGGATGACGTAATCATTTGTTTGATTTCGGATTCATCGCGAGATTACGAACAGTTAGTTATGTCAAGTTAGTTATGTCGTGACAAATGAATACCTGTAGCTATACTATGAGGGTGGTTAAAATTTATTACTAAATAAACTAAACATAACATTAATAAGATATGACTTCATTAATGATAAGGTAAATTTTCCTCTCTGAAGCTACCTTATCTTCTGTCAAAAAGATACAGAGTTTCAGAGATTTAGGTTGTCCTTTGCACCAATATTTTGCTTCTTTCTTATATGCTAAACAAACTTGATAAGTTTGTGAATGTTTTGCAAATCAGATACTTTTGGGGACATTTTCAGCCACCTTCTTTGTCACCGCCCACATAATAGGCAGATTAAGTCATTCCTGATGCAATAAGTACCTCAATACTTGCTTGCTTTCACACTTCTTTTGTGCATAAATTATAATAATAGTACCTAATCATAAATCTTTATTTGAAATGTGTAGATAAAAAATCTCTTTTCATTTGTTTTGTGTTATTATATTAATTAAAAAAAAACGGTCAAACGTAGTTTGAGAACTACTGTATACAAAAGAAATCTGATGTGGCCAGACTAATTACTTTATCGGTCACCGATATCATATTATACAGCAGTATCAAACTGTGTCAAAATCTGATGTTTCAACAATACTGTCAATAGAATCAAAATATCTGTCAAATCCTGGCTAACTAGTTTTAATGCAAGACCGATCTCGATCAAATACAATTTGCGCATGCAGCTAAACTATTAATGTTACAAAAAAAAGTCATAGAAATAAATTAAACAAAATTTCCTCTACTTAATTTATTATTTAACTATTTCGACGACATTACAGAAATAGCGGTTCATTTGCAAAATCTTTGAAAAATGTTAAGAGTAAACCACCAGTTCCTCCAAGTTTGGTCATAAAACTGCTAAATATGAAGTTTCGTCCCGATACCTTTAGTAGTTCAGGGGACCCAAAAGGACATATTTCCGCTAAAATCTCAAAACTTTTTTCCCACGATTACAATAGGTACTTTATCATACTATGTATGATAAAGTAAAAGGAACAACCGTTCTATTTAAAATGAAAGAGTTACTTTTGGATTATCCTGCTTTGGTAGTTTGCCTTTATTTCAAAATGTAGCATTAATAAAAATTTTAAGAATTGCTGTCTGAAGTAATTTGTATCTCTTATAACAATAGACCACACAAAATAATTCACCACGCAATTTTCATACTTTATTATTATCATAAGTAAATATTTAGAGAAATAACAAAAAAAAAAATAAATATAAATAATCTTACCGTACATATTTCCGGCAAATGTTTAACCTGAGAGTCACAGTACAGACTAAGATCGAAGAAATTATCCAGCTAAAGTTGCAATTTAGGCCACAATTAATGTTGGCACGGAACAGTTGAGGTCACTAATTATGTCAGGAAAAAGCATTACCGTGGTAATTCGAGAAAAAAGTTGATCGACTTATCCCGGCACTACCAAATGGCCCTCGGGGCTACAATATAGTGCCCGTTTAATCGTCTATTGTTAAGTGCATCGCAGCAGCAGTAGACGATTGAATTAGCACGAGCTCATGACGTACTGTTATTAATATTTCTTTAATAGACCAATCAGATGACAAGGAATGCGTAAAATAAATCTTAGGAATAGTCTAAAATAGTTGTTCATTAAATAGCGACGTTGTGCTTTCAGATAAACTGAGACAAGGAAATTGTTACTTAAAAACTAAAAGGCGTGGCGTTAATTTGTTTAATGTTTTAAAGACTATGTGTATGAATATAAAACAAAAATGGGTAAAAGTCTGAAAATACTGACTGAAAATAAAACAGTTTGGTTGTATACAATCATTTTACAGTCCTTTACAGTCGGTTTGGTCTAACAGCAATTAATTACAAATTTTAATTTTAGACTTTATACTCTGTATTAGCCTGGAAATGGCAATATTTTCGATTTTTTCTTGTTTCGGTTTTGTCAGTTTGAATGTCGCTCTTCTTATAAGAAGATAAACAAATGTCGTTAACTATTGAATTAAAACACTAAATACTACTACTGCCATCTAGAAGTGCAGTAGTAAACCCTGAATGTTTGAATGTAGAAACCCACATCTTCGATAATTAATGACAATAGGATATAATATGTATTAGTGAATTCTTCAAAAGCGCTCTCTTAAGCTATTTGCCAAAAATATTTCTGCTTCCCAAGTCAATGAAAACATGATAAAGCATCATACTTGATAATAATGAAAGCAATAGCATCCAGGTAACTTTTGACCATTACCAAGATATGTCCATCAGTAGGTTAAGAAGTCTCTTATCTAATAGTCACCTTGTTTCTTTGCGAAAATGCAACACAACTTCAGTAACTATGTATTCAAATGTACGCTAGTAAATGATACTAGTTTTGGTCAAATCCCATGAAAACAAGGGTCGTATTGATATAAAACTCCTTTTTCTTCTGATACGATCGTCTCAACTAAAATATTTTGAAATTTCGGTTACTTCCGGTTACACCGGAAATGATATCAACTTTTATATTTCAAATGGAACACCCTGAATTTTATCGCATTTTTGAAATCGTCATTAAATTTAAGATCAATTTAATGTTACATTCCCTATACCTAACATCTGTCATTTTTGAGATATTCATTTTATGCATTAAAAAGTGACAGCTGCAGGGCTACTGTCAATTACTTATAAATTATTCCCTGTGACCATTGGAAAAAAGTTGTCCGGCAAAATTGTTGCGAAGGTAACATCGACACATCGCATCGGTAGAATTCTTCTAAAAGTCATACAGGCTGTTCAAATTATAAGATCAAAGTTGAATTCGAGAAAAGTACTAAAAGTCGATTTTTTCAAATGGCAACCCTAACATATAAGTACATTTCTCAATTCTACGGAAAATTTTAGATCAACTTTGTGTACAATGTCCTATACCTAAAATAATCTCGTACCTACTGAAATCGATTTTTAAACACCACAGTAGAAATTGCAAACATTGTCAATTATAGATTGCGTTTGAAACTAACTGAACATTTTGGAATAAGCCTACAATAAAGCACAATATTAAAAATAAAGCAAAATCGTAAAGTTAATTTAAAAAAACTGCTTCATTCTATTTCAGTACTGTTCAAAAATGTTGTCGTTTTCCGCTAAACATGCTTCAATTCTTTTTAACATTATTGCTGGTGGCGTCCCTGATAGAGTTAGCACATAACCCATTGAAAGTAGCTCGAACTCTATCTTTCATGTTCTCCTGATCAGTTATTGGGTCCTCAATAATTGGGTGGTTTCAAATGGACGGTGCTCCAGCGCAGACAACTGTTGCAGTAAGAGGCTTGCTTAACGAGATGTTCGACGAGCGGTGAATTGCGCTTAATGGGCCATACCACCGCGTTCCCCGGACTTGAGGCCAATTGATTTTTTCATTTGAGGAGCTATTAAAGACGTAGTTTATGAGGACCCAATAATTGATTAGGAGAACATGAAAGATAGATAAACAAAGTAGACAAAGTTTTATTGCTACCTAGCTCCCAAAGCCGTTAAAAAGTTTTTCTGATTATCACTTGGAGCGTAAACTGGGATTTAATGAAAGATAGAGTTCGAGCTGCTTTCAATGGGTTATGTGCTAACTCAATCATGGACGCCACCAACAATAATATGTTAAAAAAGAATTGAAGCATGTTTAGCGGAAAACGGAAACGTTTTTAAACAGGTACTAAAATAGAACTTTTTTTAATTTACTTTACGATTTTGTTTTATTTTTAATATTGTGCTTTATTGTAGGCTTATAATTTTATAAATACTAAATTAATTATAATGAAAAATAACCTAAAAAAACTTGTTTAATAAAATTCTGTTCCAAATTGTTCAGTTGTTTTCAAACGCAATCTAGATTTGGCAATGTTTGCAATTTCTATTGTGATGTTTAAAAATCGATTTTAGTAGGTACAAGTACATTTTAGGTATAGGACATTTTACAAAAAGTTGATCTAAAATTGTCCATAGAATTGAGAAATGTATTCATATGTTAGGGTTGCCATTTGAAGAAAAACGACTTTTAGTACTTTTCTCGAATTCAACTTTGATCTTATAATTTGAACACCCTGTATAACATTTAGAAGAATTCTACCGATGTGTCGATAATATGTTACCTTCACAACAATTTTCCAGGACAACTTTTTTTCAACGGCCACAGGCGGTAATTGAAAGTAACCGTGCATCTGTCATTTTTTAATGAAAAAAATGATTTTATCAAATATGACACATGTTAGGTATAGGGAATGTAACATAAAATTGATCTAAAATTTAATGAAGATTTCAAAAATGCGATAAAATATAGGGTGTTCTCTTTGAAATATAAAAGTTGACATCATTTCCGGTGTAACCGGGAGTAACCGAACCCTCAAAATATTTTAGTTGAGATGATCGTGTCCAACAATATAAGTCCACAAATTTTTAATCTGTCATTTCATTTTGTCTCCATATACTTCTAATGGCAGCTCGTCGTGGGAGACCCTGTATATCGAAAACGACCAATTTTTGACTACAACTTTATTACCTTTTTATCATAAAATATTATGCTCCTATAAATTCCCTTACAAAATTTCGGGAGTCAAATGGTCACATCCTGCATACGATGGGTGCCGCGCTTCTTTTACGTGCAGGTGATGCCTTTCAACCGTATTCGGTAAGAACGGTTAAGAAGCAATTTCATCTAGCAATTTTATTTTAGGTTTAACTCTCGCCAGATCATAGGCAAGAAGATATTAACTAAAAACGATTTCGAAAGATGGGATAAACCGAGTATGTGACATTATCTTGCTTTCAATTGGTCTGACGACAGGAAAGTCAGATTGACATTGCCACACCTTTTAATTTTCTACAATAAAGGTTCTATTTATTTTCTTTGTACCAGTAACCGTTTTTAAGTTATACGAATGAAAAGCGCCAACAACAAGAAGCAACTAACAAATTATACATTTTATATATAGGGAATCACAATCCGCGTCTCTGAAACGCGGAAAGTCGGAAACGTCCAGGATCATTTTAAGTGTCATATTTTATGATAAAAAACCCATAAACATGTAGTCGTTAAAAAGTTAAAAGTTAGAGGTTTTCGCTATTAGTTCTTAAAAAGGTGTTTTAAATAAAGCCTTATTTTTATGGGATTTTCAAATACTAGTTCCCTTTACTAGCGTACATTTGAATACATAATTACAAGAGCTTTCCGCTAGAAAGAAAGGTGGGTATTACATAATACACCTCTTAATCTTCTGAAGGACATAACTCGGAAAGGGTCAAGTCTTAAATCCCTGCTATTTTTTCTTATTGCAAAATAAGAAGCTCTATACTTTTGAAGTTGTTGCGTTTACGTATTGTCTAGTGATTACTGTTCTGGGAAATCCTATATAAATAGAATTCTCAGATATTTAGGACGTGTCCCAGAAAATCTGCAACAAATGGAACAAATGGTATTGGTCATGGACGTAGGGTTCCTTTGGTGTTTGTTTGATGCAATAGGACAGTGGTACATTGAGGACGTAGTAAAACCCCATGTCCTTCCCATATTGCTAAAACCTGCCAACTTCCGAAAGATGGTCCACCGCTAAAACACCAAGATCTCCTGATTTATTCTCAATTGAACAGGGAACTGGGATATACTGGAAAGACGAATTTCAAGTTCCATGAGACACAATATCTGAGATTTACATAAACGATCTAACTAATACGACAGGGACGAACCAAGATATAACCCAAAACAATAAATAAATCAATTGGTCGTTTTATTTATGTATTTAATACAAATGGGAAGTAAAGAAACCATCTCATCATAGAAAACCAGAAGGCAGTAGCTTGAGGCAAATATCGTATGTCATTTTGATTTAAGTATCACGCGTCGTTGTGCATGATCGAAACACACAACTGTCGCACACTTCAAGCATAATATTTATGAATAAACAAAATTTAATGCAGAAATAAAACTGGGATTCCATAAGCATTCATTCAGCACACTTTCTAAGAAGAAATTCATGCAAACTACGATTCCAAACTACTTAATAATCCGTACTATTGCAAGGAAAGTACTTCGTGACTGTACGTAGAATTTTACTGGCAAGCGCCAATTACGTTGTCGGATTTTGGCAATTGCTCCGCGATTTGCGTTACAATACCCGCAGTCGCACCTAGAAAAATCTATTCAATTGTGGCACGTGTCCATGCAACCGCATCCCATAGAGGGAACAAATAAAATAGGAACACCGAATGAATACAGGTGCAGCTTTATAGTACACTAACTCCTCATTCCCGACCTTATAATTTTTCTAAATTAGAACTTTCTGGAGATTGGCCGCTTCCTCGCTTGTCACAATTTACTCCATGCACCGGATGTATACACTTTAATAACTCTTAAGTATCTGTAAGAGGTTTGTTCGGCGTTGAATAGAATTCCTCCTCTGGCTTGCGATGCCGTTTGTTTTTCGGGTGTTAAACCGCACGAAAGACGGAAAATAGAAGCGTTGACGGAGAGGTGGGAAACTTTGTGAAGCATTGTTTTGATCAAGGCGGCGTAACCTCTTTCTTTGCTCTCTTCCGCCCGGTATACAATCATTCACTTAAATCGGACATTTAAACAACAATTTAGGAGCGTTTAAAGATTATGGAAGACGAGCATTGTCAGCGGTGGATGTACTTTTAATTTTGGTGGCGATTTGGTTATTTCTCACGGTTGGCGATAAAGCACGTGCGTGATACTGGCAGGATAGCGTTTTGAGGATTGGACATTGTCGTGTATTTACCTGCGGCTAGTGTTTCAAAGTCCATGTTGTTCGTACTGCAACGGGACACTCACTGATTTGAAGAACTGCGACCCCCCTACCAACAGCTACTGTGGCCAATGTCGTCGTCGGTCGTCATGGTGGACGGCATTATTGGGCACATCACTCTATATTCCGCTGCTCTCTGTCAACGCTCTTCTGGCAAGAGTTTGCTCTGTTCACGTCATCGAATGCTGGAATTGTGGATGCTAGGGCAAGACCGAGACGACGTCACTGTGACGTCTAAACTTGACAAGTTTGATGCTAAGCTTGGCAAGTTGGGTCCGAAGCTTGACAGGTTTGACGGTTGTATGTTCATGTGGTACCAACTGCTTTGCGGGATTGGAATTGATTACTAATGGCTTCATGTTAGACTTAGGGCCAATTTTACAAGTCTGGTATAATCATTGGAATCGGTGTTCCCGGAATAAATACTCATGCACCGCGATTGGTTCTGCCCATTGGTTCTGCCAGCTGTGTTTCCATGGTAATACCAGCCTATACCAAGTACATATTATCTATTCCAAGTATATACCACAATTGTAAAAACGGCCCTTAATTGATTGAGAATACGGCCCAACGAAGATGTACTTTAATCACAATACCCTCCTTTTCGTTGCACCAATAATAAAGTGTTACATTGTGGCATTAGACAAACGTTGCTCAGTACATAAATTACTGGAATACATTTCGTAACTTACGTTACATATCGCAGTTTCCGATTGACTATATCAATACTGCAAATAGGATGTCTGGTTTAATTCTCTTTTGGTTTTGATTTATTTTCGTAGCCGATGACCGGCTGTCCAATGACTCAAATTGTAAGCTACAGCAACTCGCTATATGTATTTCCTTTTTATTAATTAACAGCACCTCATTGGTACTTGTGTATAACACCTAGTCTGATGACTATCCAGCTATATTAATCTAACCTAAATTGCTACGTATAAAAAGTGTTCGATATTAAGTGTTCCCCATTGGTGTAACTTAAATTTAGTTTGGATGCTGACGCTTTAAACTTCACACACTGCACGTTGCTCTGCTTTGTTCACCTATCACTCGCATAACACTGTGCTCTGCTTTTTAACATCACTTCACCAACTCAAAATGTTTAGTTTTTGCGTCTTCGCACACTGTCACAATTGTCAAGAAGCTGGATTGCCTCAACATTCGTGTCCTGGAGAAGTCTGTTCTGATGATTCTCTGCAAACTTTCCAATTTCGTTGATTACTAATTCCATCTTTAGATCCCTGTGGAGATTTATGTTTCTTATATACCAAGGTGCACCCACGATGTTTCTTAGCACCGTATTTTGGAAACGTTGAATGATGGCGATATTGCTTGGCTTAGCGCAGCCCCACAGTTGGATACCATAGGTCCTCACAGGTTTAAGTATCTGCTTGTAAAGTAGGAGTTTATTATATGTCGACAAAGCCGACTTCCTACCAATAAGCCAGTAGATTTGCTTGTATCTTTTGCCCAAGTCTTCTCGTATCTTTTTAACGTGTGCTTTCCAGCGAAGCTTGGTGTCCAGCGTCATACCGAGGCATTTTGCGGTGTTCGAGTAGGGTACAGTGGTGTTATTTATTTTCACTGAAACGTGTTGTATTCGCTTATTGGTAAAGTTTATGTGAACGGATTTGGTTTCGTTCAATGCAATTAGCCATCGTTGCATCCAATCACTAATATTGTGGACAGCATTCTGCAGTTTAAGCGTTGCTATATGTAATAGCTAAATAGACCAATATGAACCCTAAATTGTCCAGAATTTTTACATATGTATCTCACAACATTAAGATAAATAAATGGCTTTCCCCCATCCCGTTCTAGTTAAATCATCTTGATTATTTTTTTCGCAGCAAAAGTGTACAAGCACGATTTTATTTTACAAATAGAATCAGTATTAATGGATGATATGGAGTTCAAATGATGAAGAATCAGCAAAGAAATAAACATATTTCGCGAAAATTTAGCTCAGCTCAGCTATCAGCAACTCATTTTCGGTCCGAGCGTTGGAGTCCCAACATGTGCTAGAGCTTCACGTGCACCACAAATACAACACTTAATAGAAATAAACTTGTTGGTGTAAACGAACACTTTATGCTTGATACTTCATTTAATCAGAAAGGGTACTGTTATAGACTAAAGTTCATACTTAAAAACAGCAGCTAAATTGATTTGAAAATAATTTAACTTTAACCTTTTCTGGATCCCGGGATTTAGATTTATAATCCCGGGATCCCGAAAAAGTTCATTCTTTGTGAGGATTCCGGAATCCCGGGATTGGAAGCCCTAGTATAGACACAACAATTTCATTATGTATAAAAAATGATTAGTTCCAGCTTGGCAATCAGTCAATTTTAGAGTCACCTAAGTACGCAACGCCCAGCGACGATGCTTTCTGTATACTCATTTTTGAAGTGAAAGTTTTTACTGGAGAGTAAAAGCAGCTGCCAGCGGAACAAAATCAACAAACTACCACAACAAATTACCTTAAAAATACTATATTACTACCACAACAAATTACCTTAAAAATAGTATATTATTTGACGAGCACATAATTAAGGATATAAAAGCAACATTTCTTTGCAAAATTTAAAAAATGGGCATTTTGAGATAATCAAAATTAAACTTTTAATTTTTATACTCCCCACATTTACTGTGATAGGGTATATTCACTTTTGCAACATTTGCACAACATTTGCAACACCCTTAAGAAAGCGTTGCAGGTATACACTTGTATATATATTTTTAATCACCATTGAAACTTAATTAATTTAGTTCTGTCCGCCTGTCCGTCTGTCTGTGTACACGATAACTGCAGTAATTTTTAACTATTTGATCTGAAATTTTGGTATACAAGCTCATCTCTTAAAAAGTATGGACAATTCCTTGAATGAGCAAAATTGGTTAACTCACTTTTTTTTCAAATTCGCACGGTAACTGCCATAATTTTGGAGCAGTTAATCAGAAATTTTGGTATAAAAGCTTATCTTTGAAAAAGTAAGGACACGTTCATGAATTGGCAATACCGGCTAACTACATTTTTTTTTCAAATTCACACGATAACTGCCGTAACTTTAGAACAAAAAAGAAAAACTAAAGGACAAGTCAGTGAATGGGCAAAATCTGTTAACTCCATTTTTTGTTTCAAATTCGACATCAAAAATATTTTACGGTGGGGAGTATTTTAACTTCAACCAGGCTGAAGATACTTTTCTTACTAGTTAATTTAGAAAACAATATTCTCCCTCAAACCCTATTGTGTTGTATATCAGGAGAAAGCTCATTAGGCGAGCGACAATCGGCCTTTAAATATAATGCCAAACGAGTTTTAAAGTTTTGCATACCCATAATTCAAAACCCAAAACGGGATAACATATTATCATAAAATTTGGTAGCTTTCTATAACTACATCAAGACAACAATTGTACAAAATTTCATCAAAATCCAAGGTGGTGACGAATAAAACTGTCATTTGTGTTGATTTGACACACTGTTCATTTGACATGGAATTACCCATAAGTACAATTTCTGCCTTAACTTTATAACTTTATGTAGGTTCTAAATAACCTCATCTAACTGCCCATCGATCTACTAACCAACCTGTATATGCATACATGCTGCTTTTGTACGTGTTTTTGTAAGTTGGCAATTGGTAATTAATCAATAATAATAACAAGTACATTCATTTTATTGAAACTTTGTCCTCTGTTTACTATTTTACATTCTCACTGCAATTTAATTATTTATTATTGGTGCCACCATTACTTTAAATTTGCTTGTTTTTCCACAAATTTCGCCAATACCTAAAATAATAACACATAAATTGATTATCAAAGTCATAAGTCATTCTTCAAATTGATTACAATTCCAACAAACTCATTTGTTGGTTCATCTGCATTCCGAAATAAACAGTAATCTTTGGTAGTACTTCTCGCATTTCTTAAACTAATTATATCAATACGCTTTCGCAATTAATATGTTTATTATTTACTGCTTCATGAAGGTCTGCTGTAAATGCAATCTGACCACGTGTAGTTGTATGATATGCCGTATTTGTGTCCAATACAATAGTATCCGCTTAGGGTGTCAACAAAATGTATTAATCGCGTTATACGGAGCGCTGTAATTAGTATAGCAACAATGTCTTTAGAAAACATTACATGTAAAAATACGAAACTTTTGAGCCCGGATTCGCATTCAGAAGAAATAAATCTACCAAAATCGCCCATTTCCTAAATCCTAATTTCCTAATTTTGAGTTCTTTTTCTGTAATATTTTCTTATGTAAAGCCATACATTAATTAATTTTGATATAAGATACAGGGTGTTCTAAATACTGGATGTTGTAAATTTTCTCAACAGTCAGGTTCTTACAATGAAATAAAAAAGTCTTAGGAAAGAGTTGCTTCAAATTTAATTGAATAGGTACGCAAATATCAAATTGGAATGTTGTGTGTCTGAGCAAAAATAACTTATTTTAAATTTTGTAATTAACTTATATTTATTATTTTTTTTATAAATCAAAAACAATATTAAATTAAAACAGCATATTAAATTTAAAAAAATCTGCAATGGCCAGGCACTTGACTTTATCATACTACACCCGTAGATGAAAAATGGAGCTATTTCTAACCAAATTATCATACTATATATAAAATTAATAGTTTAGCGGCATGAGATTCTATTTGATCGAGATCGGCCAGGTCTGCATTTAAATAAAACTAGTAGAACTAGACAGATATTTTGATTATATTGACAGTAGGTATTGTCAAAACATCAGCGTTTGACACTAGCTACTGTCGTTAGAATCAAAATATCTGACAAATCCTGGCTAACTGATTTTAATGGAGTACGTGCGATCTCGATGAAATAGAATTAGCTCATGTAGCTAAACTATTAATTTTACCAAAAAATGTCATATTCATTATTCAGAATTTCCCTTACTTTATTTTATTATTTAACTATTTTGACGAAATTCCATAAATGGCGGCTTATTTGCAAAATCTTTCAAAAATCCTAGGACTAAACCTCCAGTTCCTTTGGACCTCTTTCAACAATAAGCTTTTCAGTTCTAAGTTTGGTCATGCAACTTCTAAATATGAAGTTTCGGCCCGATACCTTTAGTAGTTTCTCTGTAATCGTCGCCACAAAAAAAACGGGTACACACACACACACAGACATTTTTCGTACCTTGGTCAAAAATGTTCAGGGGAACAAAAAAGACATATTTCCGCTAAAATCTCAAATTTTACGTATGAGTACGTATGAGAAGGTAAAGAACTAATAGTTTACTCTTGGAAAAATTTAACAATTACCACCCTGTACGTCTAATCCAAAGTATGACCTAAGTAGGCTATGGCCCGTTTAGGAGACCAAAAACTCTTATGTCTGAATTTTTCGATAAATGAAAATGTTGGTCAAATATGGGTATTGTTAGGCAATCTGGGGACACACTGTATTCGTAATTCGCTGAGAGAATAGCCCTACGTCAAGAATCGTTTTGACTGTCAATTCACATCTGGATATTTCCACCTTTATTAGTATGTACTTTATAAATCCGGTTTGTAGTATTGAAATGTGCTTAAAGTTGTGCAAATGAATGCTGAATCTTGTTCAATTAAAAGATTATCATGCAAATAATTGACTTTGTCGAAAAGGTTATCAATGTGTTACTATGTATTAATTACATTTGAATAAATAATTAATCAACTGATTTGTCAATACATCATGCACAATCACACCATAAATGTAAGAAATTGATAGCTTGGAATAGAAGAAATCGGTTACCTCGACGATTTATTTTAATAACAAAACAATTTTCACATAAAAGCTGCACGCCTGCGTCTTTAGCCTAGTGTAGTATATAATCATTTGTCCAAAGTTATTATGTACAATACTAGTATAATCAACATAATATATTTTTATTTTATCAAGGCTAATAACAGCATTGGTGCAAAACAGTGTGTTTTCAACTAAACTATAGATAAATAATAAAAATAGATTAATTGTGCAATTATTCATAAAATATTATGATATGCACAGACAATAATAGCAGTCGTAATAGTAATAGAGAAGATAAGGAAATTTACAAATTACATAACTAAAATAACAAGCAAACAAAATAAAATGTAAATTACCAGTAAATTAAAAAGGAAAACGGAGCCGCTCGATGAGTATCAAACTTGATGTTGCTATTGTTCGGCATAATTGGTTGATGGACCCTACAGCCAAGAATGGCTATAGTACACACGTATTGTTAGTTCAATCAGTGACATTCATATTCACATGTCAGAGCGCACCGCAATGCCCTGGGGTCAATTCTCCGGATAGATACTGTAGCTACAAAAAAGGTAAATAAACTAACTACAAAGTTTTAATATGAGTACTTAATTTACTTAGCAGATATACATTAGGTAGGTAATTATAACAAGAAGGTTTCTGTACAACATTCGGTTACACCGGATGTTCATTTTACACGATATATATTTAATACTTGTAGGGACGTTTCGAATTTGACTGGACGACAGACATGAGTGAGTGATGAAGTTGCTTTTCTCCATTAGCGTGACGTATTTAGTTTTTTTTTCTTACTACTACCACAATATTGCAACACAATTTGCAAACCGTACATACATTTTAACGTCGATTGTCATAATTTTGATAGAAATAAGCAACATTAATTCACTCATTATCGCAGAATTTCGATTTGATAAAGCCTTTACAGTAACCTTCTAGAAACATTTTTATTTATTTTATTTTGTTCGAATAATTTAATGTTTTAATTTTACTATATTCATATTACTAGCGTGGTGGCGTCAATTTAGTGATAGTGTATTGTTTCCTATTGCAATATACAGGGTGTTAGGTTCCAAACTTCGCACATTAAATAACTTGTTGTGGTGGCGTCACGATGTTGAGCAAAAAACTTTTCTTTTGTCTTTGAGGGGGACCTTAAAACCACTAATTGAATTGTTGGGCCAACACCTCCACCCCACCCCACCAACCCCACTTTCGATTTTCAAATAGTACTATATAACTTCAGACGCATCAATTAAACTAAAGGCGATAAAAATATCTCTTCTTCTACAGGCTGTCTCACGCTAAAAACAAAGTACATTTAATGGCCAAATATGGTTTCAAATTTTCGTTTCTTCCATATATAAAAGTTGTAATCATTATGGTAATCATTCGCGCTATAGCCAGAAAATACTTAATATATATATATATATATATATATATATATATATATATATATATATATATATATATATATATATATATATACAACGACATGACGATGGAACGACATGTCACCATTTATTGTTAAATTATTTTGATGTAATTGTGGATATGTATTTGCCTTGTGAGCGTGTAAATGTGTTTTGTGCTGGGCCTCTTCGTCGGTGAAGATAATTTCTTTGTCCGTGCCAACTTCGCAGAACTCTGGTTCCTGTTCCTGATGATGCTTTTATAATAAAGCGAAAATTAGAACATAGAAAAAAGGAGTTACCTTATTTCGCCCTAGACCAAAAAATTCCCAATAATTGAAGTTATATATATATATATATATATATATATATATATATATATATATATATATATATATATATATATACTGTGTAAAGGCAAGTGTGGTTGGGTATTCGATCCGTTTATAATAAAGCTAACTCTTTATTTTTAATTGCTATATTTCGGAATCAATTGTTCCTTCTTCAGGCAAAACTACAAAATAACACGTAACACAAGGAATGAATACAAAAACATAATAAAAAGCGTCAATGTACTTACAAATATGAGTTACATTAAGCAGCACAAGTTGAGAAACTTCACCAACATCTCCAACAAATTCACGAACATAAACAACAAGAATAAAACAATGTTAAAATAACCTAGTCGGTCAGGTCACTGCGGACTCGTTTTGGCGGCAAAAGGACATACCTTCAGAATACAACCACGGGCATGCGTCAGGTGTTACAACGAATCGTGTCACTGCTAGAAAATTAGACTATCACTAGCCACCGTTCTCCTGTTGGAATAATTTCTATCAATTGAAATTATATAAGAATACATATTACTGATACCATCCACATCATTCTTAAAGTTCACAGCGTGGTCAGTCAAGTTTAAATTGTACATTTCCAAAAAAAGTCCGTTGTTATGGTCACTGTCAGAATCTAAAACTTTAATATTCTCAAAATCAAAGCTATGATCTCTGCTGATAGAGTGCAATGCTAAAGCACACCTTGTTTTTCCCGTACGGCAGTCACTCTTATGCAACGAGACGCGGTTCTTAAGCCACTGGGAAGTAACACCAATATAAGTGCCCTCACAGTCATTACAGTCCGTAAAGTTGCGTAAATAACGTTTGATCTGAAGCAAATCTGATCTTGGTCTTTAATCTTGGAGAAGAGCTTATTTAACTTGTTGGGGTAATGCTGAACTATTCTAATGTCTTCCGGAACATAGGGCTTTAATATCGCTTTCAGTTTTTCTGTTAGTCCCGGTATCATGGCTAGTTTTTTATATTTAGTGGGTGCTGGAGGATTAGGTAAATCAAACACACTCGGTGTTGGTCTAGGAGTGTGGGTAGAAAACAGAATTTTATTCAACAGCCTATTAGGGAAACCATTATTCAGAAATACCGCTTTTAGTCTTTTAAGTGCTGATTTTTGAAAGGAATCACTGTAGATCTTGAGTATTCTATTTTTCATAGCAACAACGGTGTTAATTTTATGACAGAAGGTATGTTGAGAAAAAAAGTTTATATACCTTCCCGAGTACGTTGGTTTGGTATACCAATCAGTGGTTAACCGCCCATTTTCATTCCGAATTAGTCTGCAGTCCAGATATACTGCTATTTGCTTCAGATTCCACGGTAAACTGAATATGGCTATTAATGGTGTTTTCTTGCTTACCCACTAACGACGTAAACATTAGGAGAGTTTTGATGGAGGTTGAAGGTATTTTGCCTTGTTGTGGTGATGTCAATAGGAACGTATAAGGAACGTATATTTCGATTTCTTCAGGCCATTAATGTACTTTGTTTCTAGCGTGGGACACCCTGTTCAAAGAATAGATATAAAATCCGTTATTCCGTTTCGGGGATAGTTGAAACGTTTCATTTAATGTACCTACCTTTCCAGAATGTCCTGAACGTGGGGTGCTCGATTTGTTCTAACAAATGCATATTATACGAGAAATTGGTAAGTGATGGAGAAATTGCAATACAAAAAAATAAAGCAATACACATAATATGAAACCGTTTATATTGCAAATTTTACTGCCTACAATGTTGATAATACGTTTTTCTATCTCTTTAAAAAAAAAACAAGATAAGTTAAGATTATTCTTAATAAATGCGAGCTCTGTTCCTATATTGACCAACCTCAACATGTAAAGAGTACGCTACTCATGTATGATAAGATAAATATTAACATACGGTCATAATTGAAATACATTATATTGAAATATTCGACATATTACTAAGGCGAAACAAACAAATAGTCTGACATTGAAGATAAAATTAAATTAATTTTTTTTAAACTATGTATAACAAACGGCTTTATTACATTTTCTTATTTCAATGTTTTTGTGGGTCTTGGTGGGCTACACAGTCCAACAAAGTGTGTTCTATTTTAAATTATTTTTAAGGTTGATATAGTTTACTTTACGAGAGCCAATCTAACAAAACTGATAGCAAATATTACATAAAATCTTCAGAAATTTGAAGTAATGGCAAATTAGTCATTGCCTGAATTAAATTTGATGATTGATGCAGTACTGTTGCTATAAACTTTATTTTAGTATGTAATCAGGCGTAACAATATTTATAACAAAACAGAGATACAGTTCTACATACTCTTGACATACATTTAATTTTTTAATTTTATCTTTCTATTTGCTACAATATACCTATCTCTTTTATCGTATTGTGTAACTGTGTATTGACATTTGTCGGGTCGAATATATAAACAAACAATGAAATAAAATTGACTGGATCTCCAAATCGATCATTTCGATGAGCGGGTGCGTAAACGATCAGAATGTAAATGCCAAAGATACTCTTAACGGACTCACATACAGGTATTGGATACATTGACGGACTAAAATCATAGACATGCATTCCTTATTGCTTGGACGCATATAATCAAAATAATATAGGCAATTAGTGGATGCTGTTGTGGGCAGTAGGGATGTAACGGAGATCCGCCTCCGCCTCCGCCTCCGTGAAGGCGGAACTTTCGCTTGTTATTCAACCGCCTTTTTTTGTGGATAGCGGAGGTATGAGTGTACGCCACGACCGACGGCGCGATGTGAGTAATGGGCGCATTCGGATTATATAATCGCCAAGTTTGTCGGCCATATAAACTCAATAAATCGCCAACCCAACCCATGTGTTACCGATTATGAATAATCGATTATTAAAGAACCATTTTTTATAACCTCCGCCTCCGCCTCCGCCTCCGCCTCCGGGAAAGTCGATACTTGATCTCCGCCTCTCCCTCCGTCACCGAAATGTCACCTCCATTACATCCCTAGTAGGCAGTAACGGTCCTGTGGGCGTACTTGTCAGCGGCTTACGCTGAAACGCCTGTAAAAATTGTCAAAAAACAAAATTTCACCAAACGTTATGAAACTCGATGAAATTTGTTGGAGGTTCAACCAGCGATTTTTCACAGCTTGTTTCGTTTTCGAATCGTTGTAAAACATTATTTACATTTATTAATTATTTACAAGTTTTAATTATTAGTTCAAGTTCAACCTCCAATAGAATGTATTTTCTTTAAGTGGAAATAAAGTAACTTGATCCGCCAATTAAAAAGATAGTGTTTCGAGAAAAGCGCGTCGGTTGTGTTCTCGCGCAGGATGAAGGATATACTATCTTCTGATATTCAACAGAATACATATGCTCTCTTTTCAAGTGGGAAAGTGTGTTATAACATAAAACTATGGGTTTATAACTTTTGAATTCACGAAAACTCAATTGTATCAGTACCACGAAATGCATTTGAACTTTAATCATAAAACCGATTTTGGTGCAAAACTAGTAAATAAAAATAATAAGTTTAGTACATACATACTGTACATACTGTTTATTTCAAAATTTTGCAAGTTAAATAATGTTATGTGATGAGGCCTACATCAGTGGTGTAATCAGCGATGACGTCACGATGTTACAAAACGTCGGTGTTGTCTATGACGGAAACTTTGAAACCACAGCTGATTGAATGGTTGATGTTTGATAGTAAGGATAAACCACATGCCAAATTTCTAAGGATCCGCTTCATAATCAGTTGTAATTTAAGTAAGTACGTAGGCTTTCACGGCCAGAATCATTTAGAAAATAAACTGCTTCCGGGTTATGCCGTGTGTCAAGATTTGTTAATGCTAAGCATTAACAAATCTTGACACACGGCATAACCAAGAAGCAGTTTATTTTCAGTTGTAATTTGTTGTAACTTTAAGTACATTTGTGCTTTTTAGTCATGTTGTCAACAGTATCTTTGATGTTAACAAGACTTGGTGCAAAACGAGATTTGGTGATAATTCCAAAAGGCGTTATAACAAAAAGCCGAATAAAATCATTCTTCGTTTTGCTCTCCATTTAGTTTTAAAACACCTATCCTATCCTAAGTACATTACAAGGCTTACTTTCCTACGCTATTTCTAATGATACTTTTGTAGCATGTAGTAAAACATGTATCTAAAACATGTATCTAAAACTTCAAAGTAGAATCACTTTTAAAGACAAATGTTGATATCAATTTCTTTCAGACCCCGTTGACCCATATTTTTGTAGTTTGTCCCCCCTATTTTTTTACGAATAATTTGTTTAACAAATTGTTATAGTATTTTTACAAGAGAATTTTTATAGTAACTATTTTTTTTCGAAAATGTTTCCGAGATAGTATACCTGCAGTCCTGTATAAAATTAAAAAATGCAACATGACAACATAATATGGTTATACTGCCAGTTTGAAATTCTTTTTGTGTTGGCCACTAAATAAAATAATAAGGATTTACATTAAAATTACCCTATTTCTAGAATTGTTTATTAGTTATTTTTATACAATTTGTTGTTTATCTATAACTTTAATTAGTCTCTCGTTTATCTCAAACGAATATCCAGAAGTTGTTGTTTATTAAATGTATCTCAACAATTAGTATTCTAAATACGTATATCGTTCTGGGTTAAAAAATCAAAGCATTCCTGTTAAAACTAATTCTAATCATATTAATGGTCATTCACATACACATAGCATGTTATTGAGAAACGGGTACGAGTACAGTTGATAACAACACAGCTCAGTTATACATATTTGTTTTTAAATGCTGTAGGTGCAATCTGCAGCGTGAGTGATAAAGACTGAGCAGAATTTCTACTATTTATAGAGATTCAGATGTTACGGACGGTTTATTGCGTACTAAACCTACAAGGAATCAAGTTCTTCCTTACTTAATTGACGATATTTGATATGGTTTGCAAATGTTACAATAAAGTGAGTTTGTTTTAAAAGCGGTCGCGTTGTCGTGCAAAATTTTCCTGCTAAAGGTGGTAGAGTTTTACTTCATGTTGTTGGGGTATAGGACTAGTTATTTCATCGTGCTCGGTTTTGTTTGATATCGGTTAATATGGGTTTCCGCGGAAAACGGAAATCTGCTTTGTTGTTCAAAATTGGTGTGGTGGTTTTTGTTACTTCCGTCTACGCTTTGATTGGAGGAACAACGAGACGACTCGGAGGTGCCTCCAGTATAAGAATACAAGGTAGTTTTCGTTATTTAAATTCCGTATAATTAAATTTTATTTTAGAATAATTAAATTAGGTGTCAAGAACGTTCGATAATTATCTAGCAGTTTTGCCCGGATTTATGTAAATATATTTTGTTTTGTTATAAATGCTGGAGTTGGAGATCAAGACATGCAAATTTAATCGTTTTTGTTGTAGCGCCAGATTTTATCGACATAGTCACATTGTTATTGTAAACATCTTTAGCACTATTACAAATTGGAGGTCGAAGATCATTAGAACCCAAAATAGTGGTTCTTCCAAAATATTCGCACTTAATTTTAGGCTACTTAACATTATAGTGTTTGGGGGAAATTTGATAATATATTTTATATTTATTGGGCAAATGTATTAATTCATATTTATCAAATTATCTTCTGAACATGAATCGTCTTTAATTCTTTTTAATTAGGTAAATCTTGAACAACATGGTCTAAAATTTGAAAAGGCAAATAACAACACTTTCTGAACATAAAGAATATTGATCAAATACAACTGATTCTGATATGTGGCAGATATTGTGTATTATTTTTAAGAAAAATAAATGCTAAAAACCCGTTTTGTGCATTTTAGGCACTAGCCTCTCAAAAATTTGCAACCCCTCACAGTTTCTACTTTCATTTCTTCTTTCAACAAAATAACTGTTGGGTAAAAATATGGAAATAACTGTAAACCGAAAAGAGTAATCTTAATATAGTTTTGTAGATAACCATAATAAAGCCTAGATGATGGGCATATTTTCGTTTCTATAGTACTTCCGGTTTAAGCGGAAATTGCATTAACTTTGTTATTTAAATGGTAGGTACAACCTGTATATTTGTCCCTATAACTGTACACGTCTTTTTTAAAGTTTTTGTTTTCGCAAAAAGAAAGAGAAAGCGATAGTATTGAAATTATTATATATATTTTCGTAATTACTACCTATCAATATTTTAACTGAACAATCATGTGATAGTGTAAGAACTGATCAAGAAATTTGAACCTTATTCATGATTAACTAAATTATATTTAATGGCTAAAGCTTCAATTTGTATGGGACATTATAAAAAGACACTACTAAATTTGCTTTTACAAAAACGGCAGAAGGAATTATAGCTAACTATATTTGTATTGTTACTTATTTTATTGAAACCAGGGCTGCGGAGTCGGTAAAAAAATTCTTGACTCCGACTCTGACTCCGACTCCAGAGATTTTTCGTTGGCCCGCTCCGACTCCGACTACGACTCCAACTCCGACTCCGACTCTGACTCCGACTCCAACTGCGACTCCGACTCCGGCTCCGACTCCGGCTCCAGAAAAATTGCATACAAAATTATTTTCAATAAATTCTGTGTAATAAAAATTTTACATATGTAAATAATCACTAATTTGACGCAGATTAATACAACCGAGCAACACTAAATTTGCTATGAAAACAAAAGCAATACCAGGAACAAACGAAACAAATTTAATAAATTAAATTTATATTTTAGTATTCTAATATCTGATTGTATTAAACATATGGCTTGTGCATATTAAATTACTTACAAACAAATTCTGAACCCATAAGCAAAACAGAAGTTCTATTTGTGGCCAGCTAATTTGTTGGCAAAAACATTTAAACTGACAATCTAATTTGTAAATAAAAAACGGCCTATAAGATATCAAAAAGGCCTATTGATCGGGCCTCAAATAAAAAAGTTATGACCACATATTTATAAATTGTAATTTCTTTGTTTATTCAAAATATCTCTGAAATCATTAAGTAGGTGTTAAACTGTTCTCTCATTATATAACAAACAAATCACACTACTTAGTCCATTTAAGCGACTTTCTATCTCTAATAAAAACAAAAGAACCCATAAGACAGTGTATAATACAAAATATAATTCATTCAAATAAAAACAGAATTAAATGCAAAATAGGTTTGTAAAATTGTTGTGCGGAACAGAATAGCTCCAACTAAATTATCCTGCTAGGATGCCCTTACATATTTTTTTATTATTTTCAAAGCTGAAAATAATCATAATTATAGCTGCAACAGGTATAACTTCTGGATAAATAATTGTTACTACACTGAAACTTCTCAATCTCATTTAAAATCTCTTGTTCAAATTTCTGCGGATTGCTTTTGTTTTTCTTCTTCACTTTTGTACGAAAAGTGTGTTTTGTAGTTTGATTATTTAGATATGTATGTAGGTAGGTACCTACTAAGACCTATTAGAATGTTTAGTTTTATTATTGCTGTCAACTGACGCAACATCCACCTCGCATGTTTTTTTCTACAATAATTAAACCTGGACTCGGTGTCGGAATCGGTACATTTTTTCCGACTCCGGCTCCTCTGAAATTTGTATGAACTCCGACTCCGACTCCACGACTTCGACGCCGACTCCACAGCCCTGATTGAAACAATCAAAATTTAGCTTTTTTATGCAAAGTTTAAGTGTTTTAGTTCATAATTATTAAGCATAACTAAGCGATTGAAAGTAGTTAAAAGTATAAGAAAATTATAATTCACCAATTTGAGATTACAACTACTGCAAAATTTGCTGCGAAACGCTTCGGATACGTTCCTTTTTGTTTAATCGCGTACGTATAGGGAAGCACAAAAATTGATATGCGGGCTTATTTGTTATTTGATATAATTATCAATTATATAAAAGGGGTATAGTAGCGTTAACTTAGAACCTATGCAACCATATTTATCTATATACAAATTGTTACTGTTATCAAGATATTTTTAATTTTGCCAGTTTTCATGATGTATAGCGCCCAACCCCGATGACGAACAAACTTAAAAATGATCTGAAAGTAAACCCTAAAGTCTCTACTTTTACGTAAATATCTTGGAAAATTCACGTGTGTCCTTGAAGCTATGATAGCGTTTTTCCTGCAGACGTGTGCTCCTCGGATTAAGCTAAGAAAGCAAAAACTATCCTTGTTCGAAGCTTTTGACTTCCGAGTTCCGAGAAATTCAGCCCAAGAAAATCTATCAAAAACGCCCACTCACATTCATAGTTCATTATTTAAAGTTGGTTATTTTGGTAAAGGGGCAATTGTAAGTTTGTGATGTGAAAGTTTCAAGACAGAGTATTGACTGATACTGATACCGCCAGTATTTGTTTTAAAATTATATAATTTGATTCTTTTTAGATACGTACCAATACATATCCAAAAATATTCATTAATTAACTCAGAAATAACAGTTATCGTTTAGTTTTTATCCCGTCTACGTTGCGTCTTGAAACGACAAATAGTCCATATTTCAAACACAATACAACGTGATAGAAACAAAATTTCAAAAAAGTTATCGCCGACAAATGTTGTAGTAGTAATTAATTTACAATAGAGTGCACAGAGACACCAACCATTAAACGCAGTTGCCGTTAACAATGTATATTTGGATTACTTCTTTCCAACACATCAACATGTGATGAGGTTGTTGCCATTACCCAGTAATTTTCTATTCTAAACATTCAACCAATATCGATTATTCATTGCACAATTCAACAGTGAGCAAAGAGATTATTCCCGAAGTTCGGAAAATTTTCAATAGGTTGAAGTCAGGCCAACATGAGTGTGTTATTTATAAACAATGGAATACTACTGCGTAAACAAATGTACTGTACCTCACTCGATCGCAAATAGTCTTATCCGACCCCGTGCTTGCTTCTTATCATCATTGATGGCTCCGTTCAATATTTAGCCGTAAAGAGCAATACTGTAGTTTCGTGTGCCAGAATGTGTGCGGTCAATAACAACTATCAATGCGGAAAAGAATCCAAAGTTTCCTAAGCAAATAACTATCACTGATGATTGGGTTATGAATGAAAAATTGAAATGATAACCAGGAAGTTATGTTATGAAAATATAAACAAGTCTAGCAATGGAATATTATAGATAATGTGTGATATAACTGATTTCGAGAAGGTATATTGGTACAACATTTAGAAAATACACTGTAATAATTTCAGAAAGCAATTCGAAGAATTAACGATTTCACAACCAAATGTCTAGCGGCCCGCCGAAACGCGAAATACTCCACCTCTCACATCTACCTACATATTTCAATATTTTTAAGAAATTATTTTCAGTAATGTACCCACATGTCTCCTCTTTAAAATGAAGTATACTTGTTGTGATTAGCTTACTACTTGGAATACCGATAAAAAATCACTTCTAAAATTCAAATTCGTCTTGCTCCTAACGTCGTATTGTTTATTCCTTTGTCTATTCCTCGTATTGTTGGACGGTTGACACGATTTCAGAAAACTAACCGATTCAAGAAATTCTCGTGGCAGTGTGTTGGTAGATTGACTCGATATGTCGTAGATTGCCGTAGATCACAATTATCAAAAATATTGAAAACTGTGTAATTCAGGATCTTTTAGAAAGTGAACTCAATAAAGTTGGATAAAATATTTAATTTTGAATGAAACCGGTTTATTCCGGTTTCACACGCTTTTATCGATATCTCCAAAGCTTAACAAAAGATGCCTCATTTTAAAGACGAGTAATACAGGGTGTTTCAGAAATAACTACTAACATTGAAAGAGCATATGCCCAAGGATGTAATAGGCATGTTTTGTCAGATAACGTATGGTCTAACTTAACGCATTCTAGAGAAAATTAATAAAGAAAGACGGAGTCCGTCCCTATTCGGCGCAGGAAAATCGACAACACTCCGCCACAGTTGTGTTGCAACTGGTGACAAATCAACGCTACCGGTAACATATCGGCCTCCCTTCACTCGGGCCTTTCTCGCTCAGAGCAACAATGACCTACATTCGAAAGGTTCGTACGTATGTACGTACAATAGTGGCCAGCTGTTTGTTGGTTTATCAACAATAAGAATCTTTTGGATTGTGTTAAATTGCTGTGTTAAGTTGATTTGTTTTGTTCGGCGGATATCGCTTTGCAATCACAATGTTTCTTAATCCGAATCACATGTTTGGATTAGGTACATACTAATCTCTCTAAGTTTCAATTGATAAATGTTCGTACGTACGTTTGCAACCGTATTTCAGTCATGCGCGATCGGCTATGCACCAGGGCAGCCTTAGACGATTTCTTCAATACAATGTTGTTGGTACTTAAAAGTTTGAAATAGACTAAGTAGGTATACGTTATTTGACGAAAATTGCTTCTCTGTCCATGGCGGGTATGCTTCTTCAAGGTTAGCCGTTATTTCTGAAACACCCTGTATATACATAGGTACAATACAAAAAAAATATTACTTAAAAAAATTTGGTTAAAAAATTCTAAAATCGTGTTATCATGCGCTTCGAGGGCCGCTCGTCTTTAAGCAGTGGGCTTGTAAATTCTTCGAACTTCTTTTTGAAATTTGTACAGTGTATTTTTTAAATGTTGTGCAAGCTAAATACGCAATAAAAGACACCATTAATTTTAGAAAATTCTCCACCAGAATGTGCAGAATTTTTGTGCAGAATGTGCTTCCTGTAGGTAAAAAATTGACAATTATTGCTTGTGTAACATAATAACAAAATTCATATTCTAATTGAGGAAACTTTTTACGAATAAACTAATAATGGCAATATATAACATTATAAAACATCATATTTGAGTTTGTTATTCTATTCATCGATTCCGATGATGAATCAGGATTAGTCTTTAGAGGTAGATTTTAGGCAAATTTTTATTTTATATTTTTTTCTTATTCCACGAGTTCAAAATGAAACTAAAATGAACATGTCTTGTTTGAATAAAATATGTCACCTCAAATTATGTGACGATCAGGGCTCGGCTGGTAGATATTCAGGGAAAAACACAATTTTTAAATGAAGAACTGTGCAAATTAAGTTGAAAACATTCATCAGCCGATATGCACCAAATACATGTGAGAGATATCAAGAAAGTTAACTGCGCTCTAAAGAAGGGGAATTAACTATAATTTGAGGTGAAAGGCAATATTTTTAACATTTATTGCAATTTTTATGTTTTTGTTGTTGTGTTATTTGTTTTTTCTTAATGTTTTGGGTATCGCAATCGTTACAGTTTGCACGAAATTTAAAATCTCTCTCTGTGCTAAAATAACTCTGACTGGGTTTTGCGTTCCTGAAAACAATTGAAATCTAATGCCCCAGACGGCTAAAGAAACTAAAAACAAATATTTTCGAATGAAAACTGTCAAAAACTGACAAAAACTGACCTTTCCTCCATCGTACTTTCCCTTCCTCGGCGGGCATGACTTATCTTCCTTTGCTACTGTTGGCTTATTGGCTCACTCGTTAGCTTTCTTTCTTGCAGCATCTTCTCAAAAACGTCTGTTTGACGTTCAGAATCATCCATTCTTTAAATACATTATCCGTCTTAATAAGTTCAATAACGCTCTTCTTTGTGGTCTAGGTTGCCCCTCTTCCAGTTTTTTTTTCACAGCTTTGCGTAAACTTTTCTTTCTGTAGATTCATCATCTGTTCCAACTATCCCACCATCTTTCAGGCGGAGACACACGCCATTGAATTATGCGTCCAAGAATGCATACCAAGGAATCTTACATGCAAATCCAAAGCGGTTTGGAGCTGCAAGCAATCATTGTCCACTGGAAAAAAACAACGGGGCCATGAGCTGTGGATGCCGGGACATGAAGGAATCGGACGAAATTAAACTGCAAGGATCTACGACCCCCTTTTACGGACCCGAGCCCTTCTTTGGCATAACCAAAGGCCATGGCAAGCAAAGGATTCGGAGTTGGGAAGAAAAAGTCAAGAACTTTTTCTCTAACTGGGTACATTTGTCTCGCATGACGCAAGCAAAACAATGTATCGGGTTTTCTGCAACAAGGACTGGACAGTACGTCGACCTGCGAAAGGAAGACGATTAGGAGAAAGATTGTAGTTCTCCTCTCAGAACACTGGCTACTTAGCCACCATCTAAATAACATGGGTCCGAGAAGTGATGATACCTGCAAATTCTGCGAGGAAGCACCCGAAACAGAGCACATACTATGTGACTGCGTAGCGTTACTCCTCAATAGAACATACTACCTGGGTGTAGGTACACTAGAGTCTACAGAACTGGCACAACTTCCTCCTCGAAGCATCATAGCCTTAAAAGAAGACTAGGCATCAAACTACTCTAATTGCAACACAGGAAATTTCAAACAACTATACCTGACGTAATTTGAATGGCAGGAAAGCCAAGCGATCCACACTGCAACTTCACACAACATAAGATCATCGGTTACCTTTGTCGTCCCCGCAAACATAGCACAGCCTCGTCTAGGGGCTTCTTTGTCCCATATTACTATCATGGAATATGGAATATGTGGGGTTAGCTATTATAGTAGCACCGCACCTACGCCACAGTTGGCCCCTTTTGCTTCCCCGATGGATGTCACAAATGCGTAGCGCGCCTCTAACCAGAACAGTCTGGCTGAACACGGCTGGCTAGTAGTATAGCCAATGCCCCTTGAACAGAGACGGTGGCTTCCCGTGGGAGCACATCCCTCCCAAGCCGAGGCCTATCTCTGTGAGGCACGCTGCTATCACGTGACTCCATCCAATACAATGTTATCGAAACCAGAGGTCGAGACTGGTTACGGGACCACCGGCTTAACGTGTGAAAAATCCGTGTCTACCCTGGGATTCGAACCCAGGACCTGTGGAGTGCAAGGCAAACGCCTTACCACTACGCCACTCCGCCTACATATTACTATCATATAGATCAGACTCATCGTCCTTCATCTATGCCTTCTCCACCAGTGCATTATCGTCTTCCGGATGGTGAAACTCAGGCTGTTCCTTTGTTATGTAGACTTTGTTATTTCTATAATCTTCAACCTACTACTGCCTGCGTCACACCAGAAGCTTCCTCGATATTCCTTGGCGATCTTTTGGGGAGTTGTCCTTCAGATCATCATTAATCTCCTCCATATCGTGCTTATAGTGGATGTTCAGACCATCACCTTGATCCGTTTCTTTCTCCTGCTAATCCGCTTATGGTATACGTTCCTTCTTCTACAAAACTCTATTTAACATTTCGTCCATGCAACTAATGTTAACATAATATACGACTGTGGTTTGTGCGTCTGAAGTTCTGATACAACTTTCCCAACCAGAACTATTACTAAAAACACTTCATAGTACACTAACTTTTTTTCTGACTGACTCTTATGATGGATTGTTTTTTTTTCAGAAGCCACACATAATGACAGGCATCTTCTATCGCTCGTGCCGGACCACAACTGCACACAACCAGCTCTCAACGAATTTCCAAGTGATGGACTCACAAGGGATCAAAGGCAGCATGGATGGATAATCTTGCACATGTTGCTTGCATGTTACCTATTCATTCTACTGGCAATAGTATGCGATGATTACTTTGTCCCAGCTATAAAAGAAATATGTGACAGTAAGTGTTTTAGTAGTATTCAGATAGAACAGGAATGCGACAGTAAATAGTGGTGCAATACCAACAGCTGAGCCAACGCGCGTGAATAGTTTATCTGCCCAGTTTCTTAAGGTTGCCTTCGACATGACTAGGCAACCAAACATACTTCATAATTTTATAACCAGATTTACACCGAAATGATTAGCTATTTCCATTCAAATTATAAGTTAAACTGAACTTGGAACCTGTGCCGATAACACAAAAAATACTTGGCTCAATTCTGTCGAGTCTTGGTACCGGATTTTAAGATTATTGGTGGACGCATAGCCATTTTTAGTGTGCTTGCGATCAACTAAAAAACACCGATATTCGCAGAATTCGTCACTTACACTTGACAGAATTGACCCAGGTAATTTTTTTATTATTAGCAAAGGTACAAAGTTCACTTTAACGTATATTTTTAATGCACAAACTTAAACATGCATATGTAATAGCCGATTGAAAATTATAACCGCATTTCCAATTTAAACGTCACCTTAAGATTGACTTATGATATGAACTGATCAAACATTGTATTTGTGTTAACCTCTCTTGACGGTGTAAGTTCCTCCAAGTTCCATACTAATGCAATTTATAAGCACGAACTCTAAATAGACACTAAAATGAAATTCCAGAACTGCATATGCGAGAAGACATAGCGGGAGCCACATTTATGGCCGTTGCTAGCTCCAGTCCCGAATTGTTCATCAATTCAGTTGGTACTTTCATCACGGAGGGTGATTTGGGCGTTGGTACGATTGTTGGATCTGCTGTGTTCAACGTTTTGGCTGTGCCGGCGTGCTGCGGGCTTTTTGGGAATATGGTAAATATGTTGATTGTATTTGAGAGCATTTAGGAAGTAAACTGCATTCGGTGGAGATAGTAATGTTTGTGTGTGTTTTCAGTCGTTGTTTGACAAGCTTCCAGCGCTCTGCAGGAGATAGAGGTTACCATACCAAAAATATGGGATGCCAACATCTCCGAAGGTAGCTAGAATTTGATATACGATATTGTGCATTAAAATGAAATTTGTAAGGAATACATTACGAAAACGGGTACATTGTCGGTCTAGAGTGAAACCATTTCATAATCCATTATGCATGATATGTATTCATAACTCAAAAGCGACATGGAGCTGTGACAAAATTATGTTATTCTTTTTACTCTTGATGCATTTAGAAGAAGGTGTATTTAAATAAACGCCATACATTTATTTAAAGTAATGTATTATTAACATTTTCTGGAGAGTTGTGCTTTTGTACATAGCACGGTCAAATACACAAACCGAAAATTACAGACTTTAAAGTTCTTACTGCAATTTAACTCTGCATATATATAGCCTGGAGTTCCACAAACCCATACCCGTCTTCTTTGGCTTCGTCTGCAATCTTGCACCACGCCCAACAAAAGTTTGTTCAACTATGTATGCATTAGTTATGTGTACTCTGGTGATGAGCATTTACGATAAGTTCCTCAAGAGAAAATCCTCGGGATAGTGAAGTGACAGTATCTTAGCGGTATGTTTCGGCTGCAAAGTTTGCCAAATCTGTAATAAAAGAAAAATATAACCCAAGTTACCTTGACTAATCTTTTCTTGTGGACGATGGTGTACTCCTGACCGGTTTGTGCTTAATAGAACGTTAGATGGATTAACTTAAAATTAAAATTTTCTACCACTCAGTTTTTGGTTCTTACGAGAAAATTAAACTAAAGTTATGTTAGTTTAATTAGTGTGAAAATTTTAAGCTTATCCGTTAGTAATTGGAGAGAGTTAGGTTAGTTCAATTAGTATGAAAATGTTAAGCTTATCCGTTGGATATCCATAATTGATTTTCTTCACAATTGTGTATCACTAGCTGTCATCAGTTAGTACTGAACGAGATAGAATTTGCCATTTGCCAAAAAAGTATGACAGCAAGAGTAGTAGGCGAGATTAGGTTATTTCGACATGCTTTTTATGTGTAGATGACAATGTTTTTCTACCGAACGTGTAAGTATATTCTGACAGTAAGGAAATACCACTTTACAGAGTAGTGTATTATTCTGCTTCTTAGCTGTTTCACATTTTTGTCGTAAATGTAAATGTAATTTCGTCCTATATTGTTATAGGTAACAAACATTAAAACAAAAAGTAATTCGAAAATTCGGTTCCCTTGCATGGGAATTTTGGGTGACCTATTGCGCATTTTTATTTGAATTTGTACTCTCCGTGGCTATTTTTGACTAATTACTCCAAATTATCAAGCTAAATACATTTATCCAGCACTTTTATTAGCATTCACAAAATTCAACTCTTCCCGATTTACATTAACGAAGTACCAACCAAATATCTGTCAAAATACCAAGGCCAGCGTAATGCAATATGAGGAGCATTATACTAAATAAGAAAAGGTACGAATACCTCAAAAACCCCTGAAGATCGGTAGAGGAAACCTCAGCATGCAATGAGCAATTTTTTAAGTTTGAAATTCTATATATAGTTGCAGATTTTGAACACCCTGTATAATATATGCCGTAAACTTGGGTGGCGTATGCTACGCTGTGTGGCCAGTATTAGAAATTTGTTTGCATTGTTCAGATTTTTGTTGCTATTTATAAAAATGAGAGTATTCTTTTTGTTTTTCGGATACGGTATTGAATGCTAGGGTAATGTAGGTTAGATTATAATTTTTAACTATGGCCAAAGTCACCAAAGTTTACAGGGCCCAAACATTATTTGTTTGACCATATTTAGCATAATGTTCTCACCAAACACGAAATTGTTAGGTTCAATAATAACGAAGATATTCAATTTGAAACGATACAGCAAAAAATCTACTACTCCAAAATAGCGCCATTTAGGTATAGGATAAAGTGACAAAAGCCTATGTATTTTGGTATGTTAATTTATAATATTTTTTGTTATCATTTTCGTCATCAGAATCTGTACAACAGTAACTGAATACTCTGAATATTTTCTATATGAACCATGAAAGCCCACGTACTTATGAAATTAGGATTTTTTTTTAAATAACAAACATTATCTTTTTAATGAATGTACTCCGTATTTTTGCCCACTCTATTATATCTCATCTATGACTAAGGCCAACAAGCTTTTATTTATTATTACCATTACTTAAAGCATAACTCTCCTGAAATTTTAAGGTTAAACTTATCGTAGAAAAATGTATAAAATATAATACACCACTAAATTCAATCAATAAATCAATATTAACGCACCACTAAAAATTTAGCACAATTTCAAAGTGTATATTCTTTCAAATCGCTTTTACGATTTTGATATTTTTTCCTTTAGTTGTAAGTAGGTTGATTCATCTTGCACCTTTTATGTGTGCTCTTAGCTGAAATTTAAATTCTACCACAGTATCGTTACTGAGAACCTCAACCTCAACCTACAACTGAATTAAAGAATCATTAAAATCGGAGAAGCGGGTCGAGAATCAACTTTGAAATTAAGACAAAATTTAGTGATGAAATTAATTGGTTAGTTTTAACGCGCAGTGTTTTATAACTATTATATAATATTATATAATTATTGTCGAGTCAAAACAATAGTATCTAATTGATATTCTTTTAGGTTATTCAACTTGAATGGTGGCCGATAACAAGAGACTGCACTGTGTACGGAGTTTCAGTGATCATGCTGATCACTGTCTTAGTGGATGGTAATATCGAGCTGTCCGACGCCATAATGCTTATTCTGACATACGTGGCCTACTTGATTAGTACGCCAGCTCTAATCAAACAACGAATACATTTTTTAACTGGAATTATGTTTTAGTTATGTACTTCAATGAACCTTTATCTAATATGTTTACGAGGTTATCGAGAAGGTTTAGAAGGAAAAGAGGCACCTATCAGGAGATTCTAATGGAGACGCAACCGCTATTAAACGGTAACCATAAACATGGCAATGGTTTTCTGACAATACCAACCGATGCAGAGATTACGTTGAAGGACTGTGAGGAATTAGGTTTGTATAAAATTCGAAGTAACGATAATTTTAGATAATTTATGTCTATTGTTGACCAAATTACACAATATTGTTAAGTTTAGAATTTTAATTCGATATTCCGGCGCCTTCGCATTTTGTGAATTTATTTTAAATATCTAATTTAAAAGAAATTGATAAAGTGATAACTAAAGTGATAAAACTAATGACAAATATTGAAATCAAACATCTATATTTTCTGGAATAATTTTGAATTTGGCCACTCTCATATACTTCATGAACTGACATTTCTTCTATAACGAGATTCCAACTTCTGGTGGAATGTGAGTCAAAATTGGTCATCATTTGATTTTAAATCCTTTTAATCGATGGTACTAAGTTATATTGTTAAAAATGTGTAAAAAGGGGTTCAGAGTAGGGCTGCCACCCGTCTGTTTCGCGAGGATTGTCCCCGTGGTCATACTTGTGTCCTCGTGTGACGCTATTGTCCTCGTAGAAGGTTCGCAAAATTTTAGAATTGTTTACTTGAATTTGTATACGCACTCGGAAATGGGTCAAAGATTCGGTGAACAAATTTATCCATAATTAAATATAGTCTGAGAAATGACATAGTGTTGTAATTGAGTTAACCTAAAAGATGAAAGAAATCATAAATTGTCAACTTGTGTTGTCTCGATGTTTGGTTTACCCATCGTTTTACTGTTTTACTACGTTATAACGTAGTAGATATAGAATTTTAGATTATTTATATCTATCGATATAATTACCAAATAACACAATTTAGTTTAGAACTTCAATTCTATATCCCGGCGCCTCCGCATTTTGTGCATAAATTTTAATTTTCTAAAAAAGATCTGATTGGCCAAATGCATAAAATTTGAAGCGATAAAGACAAAGGTTTTGGGTCGAAACTTCATATTTAGAAGTTTCATGACCAAACTTAGAGCTGAAAAGATTTTTCTTCAAAAGGAACTGAAGGTTCCTTTGGCTTTTCAATGATTTTGCAAACAAGCCGCCATTTCTGCTATTTTGTCATAATATTTAAATAATAAATTAAAGTTAAGGAAATTTTGTATAATTTATGTCTGACATTTTTTGGTAAAATTAATAGTTTAGCTGCATGAGCAAATACTATTTGACCGAGATCAGTCGTGTCTGCATTAATATAAAACTAGTTAGCCAGGATTTGACAGATATTTTCATACTAATGACAGTAGGTACTGTCCAACGCTGATGTTGTGACAATACCTACTGTCAATAGTATCAAAATATCTGTCAAATCCTGGCTAACTAGTTTTATTTTAATGCAGACACGACCGATATCGATCAAATTTAATCTCATCTAACTAAACTATTAATTTTATATATAATATTATAATGTCATGTAAAAACTACACTAGTCATGTGCGTCACATCTTGTCAGTTTGAAAACTTTAAAAAATTACAAAAAAATTCGTGAAACCCTAATCGCCGAGTTGGGACAGTCCAAAAATGTTAAGCAAATTGTTAAAATCTAATCCAAAAAAAGTGTGATGTACCTATCATTCGAATCAGAAAATCAAAACTACATTAGGTGATATCAATATTAAATATTGACTTTGATTTTGAAATCAAATTAGAAATCATAATTCATTCAGTATTTGATCTTTTTGTTATCATTACTATTTTGAAGATATTTTAAGTTAATTGAAGGACTAAAAAATGAGCCCGCTATATTCAAGATGTCCTCGACTGGGATTGTCGAAAGCTGGTAATCCTAGTTCAGCACAGTCCACTTTATTAAATTAACTCGTTTAACTATTTAATGCCAATGAAAAAATAAATGTTTCTTGTCACTCGTAGCGGAATTGGCTTAATGGGGAAAAGATTGATTTTGAATAATTTTTAGAAAGAAATAAGTCTATAGTGGAACCACTCGCCACACTTTGCTCATATGAGCGACCTTTCTAAGACTATTGTTAAATGATTCTCCGCATATCAATAAAATACATAATAATATCATTTTTAATCAAAATAGCATTCATAATAATATCTATGCTTCTAATTAATTGTAGAACAATCGACCAATGTTTGGAAATGGCCAGAGGACGAAACAGCCTTCAAAAAGTGTTGGTGGATATTCACATGGCCCATATCTCTCCTGTTATCCATGACCACACCAGATTGTAGAAAATATCCAAAATTGACTCCGTTTACATTCATGATGTGCATATTTTGGATTGGCACAACCTCGTATGTTGTTGCATGGTTGATAACAGCGATAGGTAAGAGTAAAATATGACAATATTTCATGAATTCATACTTGAAACATTAAACTTTGTTAGGTGATACGTTATCCATACCTGATTCTGTGATGGGCTTAACATTCTTAGCAGCTGGTACAAGTGTCCCTGAAGCTGTTTCAAGTATTATTGTAACAAACCAAGGTAATTATTTTATATTATATTTATATTGTAGGGTGATTTATTTTATGAAATATTGAACTTGTATACCGTCTTTAGTTTTGCTGTTAAAAAAATATATTTCCTATGTATCTTCTTTTTATGTTAAGCTCCAAACGTTATAGATACCGAGTAAGGGTTTCCAATGCTAGGTTTTCTGGATTCGTACAAACAGTAGATTTCTACGGATCCCAGGATTATAAATCTAATTTCCGGGATTGTTTTATTATTTTTTTCAATCGATAAGCTTTTGGCATCAATCGACAATAATAATAATCAATTGAGCTGCTACTTTAAGTATGAACAAGTAAAACCAGATAAGTTTTAAACATTATTAAAAAAGCCCATGCCCATTTCTGGTTTTATTAAGCTTGTTGCATTTACATTTACATATTGTAATCATAGCTAGGAAGAATAGAATTTTGCAAGAAGTGGACATAATTCAATATGCAGGCAAACGTGAACCTTCTTTTCAACTTGCTTAAGATTTTAATTACGTACCCCCGATAACAACCGATACAGGCTGTATTTAAAACAGGAACAAACCATAACCGTGATATTACTCATCCGACTGAACTTAATCAAAAAGTGTTCATTAAAATTTCGAGTCGAATTTCTTTGCCGGAATACAATTCTTACTAAACAATATAAAATTTGTAATAAAATATTGCACAAAACAAAAAACTGAGAATTGTAAAAATTAAATTAATATTTAGCGGTTAAATGAAACCCAAATTGTACCAAACATGATTTTTTATTAAGTCTTGTTATTAATCGTACACTGAAAAAGCATTCGGTCAATTTACCAGAATTTTGACTGGAATTGTATGATCGACAAATAATGTTTCAGGACCGATAAGTAATTTTGCAGGACCGAAAGATAAATTTCCACTGTACAACTGTAAAATTAATAGTTTGCCAAGCACACTCCTGGTGTGTTTAGGTGGTGTATCTTCTGTTTCTCATACACGTGATAGTGCGAAGAAAAGAACTGCACTTTGACACATATAAAGCATAATTGTGTATGTTCTTCTTAACAGATTGAACAATTATTTTATAAAAAGTTATTTGGCCCATGATTTTCTACAACTAAAAATTTGTTTTTTTATGCAGGATGTTTCATTCAGACGTGAAGGAACAATATTAGCTGTCTTTCCAACTGTAGGTACTAGACTGTACCCATGTAAAAAATAGTATTTGACATATTCAATTGTTTGTCAGAAAATTGGTGTTAGCGTGTTAACTCGTGACGTGTGAATAACGTGGCTTAAGTCTACTAGCATACATACATCCATAACGTATGAATTCGAAAGCTTTGAAATTTTAGCCTAAAGTATGTGTCCTCGCGTCGTCGGCGTGACTCTATTGTCCTCGTAAATCGTACTTTCGTGTAAAACTTTATAACAGTTTACTCGAAATTGTTTAACGCAAATGGGGTAAAGTTGCGGCGAACAATTTTATCAAAAATTATTATCAAAATTTTTCAGAGAAGTCTCATAGTGTAATTGATCTTAACGAAGGAGAAACAATATCAATGTGAACTTGAGTTGACTGTGTCTCGATCTTTGGCAATATTTTAGACGTTTCTTACTGACGTGATTTGGTAACATTTGTCATCCCAGCCGTTTAGATCCGACAATGTTTATAAATCCTTGGCTCCTGGGATTGCAAAATGTGTAATCCCAACATCGCGGGCGCCGTATTATGGGCAGCATAGGAAGCCCTAATTCAAATTTAAAATAGTAAATTATTTGACAAGCACGTAAATTTAGACTATAATTTTATTCATGATGATGAAGATTATACATGATTCGTAAGTATGCAATCATATTCATCAAAGTATATTATATTAATTAATTTACGTTGATTACAGTTCGATATTCTATTATAATACTAATAATAATAGTATATTATATGACGAGCAGATAATTAAGGATATAGATCTATGGCATGAAATTTATACGCGAGCAGTAGGCGAGCGTGTAAACATGCGAGCGATTTATATCCATTGTGTGCGAGTCGAATACATCGTTTTATCTGCGACAAATTACATTTTATATAAAATATTTTAAATGTATTTGTCAATTGTGGCGAGGCAAACTGTCAAATAACTGTCATCCACGTAGGTTTTGACAGACTTGATAGTACTTTCGTATAATGATAACAGTTCGTTTGAATAATGACGTCATTGTTCAAACGAACTGTCATTATTATACCAAGGTCATTATAATCAATAATTGTCATTATAATCATCGGTGTGTATAATGGTAGGGATTATACAGGCTCTCCCACGACGAGCTGCCATTAGAAGTATATGAGAACCAAATGAAATGAGAGATTGAAGATTTGTGGGCTATATTGTTAGACACGATCGTCTCAACTAAAATATTTTGAGTTTTCGGTTACTTCCGGTTGCACCCGAAATGATGTCAACTTTTATATTTCAAATGGAACACCCTGTATTTTATCGCATTTTTGAAATCTATATTCATTTTATGCATTAAAAAATGACAGCTGCACGGTTACTTTCAACTACTTATAAATTATCCCCTGTGACCGTTGGAAGAAAGTTGTCCGGCAAAATTGTTGTGAAGGTAATATAAACCAATAACTGATAAGGAGAACATGAAAGATAGAGTTCGAGCTGCTTTCAGTGGGCTATGTGCTAACTCTAGCAGGGACGCCACCAACAATAATAGGTTAAAAAGAATTGAAGCATGTTTAGCGGAAAATGGCAACGTTTATGAACAGTTACTGACATAGAATTAAGAAGTTTTTTTTTTAAATTTACTTGACGATTTTGTTTTATTTTTAATATTGTGTCTTATTGTAGGCTTATAATTTTATATATACTAAATTAATTATAATGAAAAATGACCTAAAAAAACTTGTTTAATAAAGTTTTGTTTATTCCAAATTGTACATTTGTTTTCAAACGCAATCTAGATTTGGCAATGTTTCCAATTTCTAATGTGATGTTTAAAAATCGATGTCAGTAGCTACAAGTAGATTTCAGGTATAGGACATTGTACACAAAGTTGATCTAAAATTTTCCATAGAATTGAGAAATATATTCATATGTTAGGGTTGCCATTTGAAAAATCGACTTTTAGTACTTTTCTCGAATCCAACTTTGATCTTATAATTTGAACACTCTGTATAACTTTTAGAAGAATTCTACCGATGTGTCGATAATATGTTACCTTCACAACAATTTTGCCGGACAACTTTCTTCCAACGGTCACAGGGGATAATTTATAAGTGATTGAAAGTAACCATGCAGCTGTAATTTTTTAATGAAAAAAATGAATATCTAAAAAATGACACGTTAGGTATAGGGAATGTAACATAAACTTGATCTTAAATTTAATGAAGATTTAAAAAATCCGATAAAATACAGGGTGTTTTGTTTGAAATATAAAAGTTGACATCATTTCCGATGTAACCGGAAGTAACCGAAAAGTCAAAATATTTTAGTTGAGACGATCGTGTCCAACAATATAAGCCCACAAATTTTCAATCTCTTATTTCATTTGTATCTCCATATACCTCTAATGGCAGCTCGTCGTGGGAGACCCTGTATAGTCATATCTAACATATGCAATGAGCATATTATATGTGAGTCGTAGATAACGATATTAAATATTATTCACTAATCTGGAACTTACTGTGCATTATGAGGGCCAACTGGGATTAAAGTGCATGGAGGCCGCTATATGGATAAGGATATTTTTGATTAAATCTATGCATTTCATTTATCTTTTAAATTGAAAAGTATCATCAAATAGTCCATAATATAACGTTGAAAGGAATGAATTTATTATAAATCAGGATGACAGCACAACCTTATTTATATTAGTGACATTAGCGATAACATAATGTGCAGTAATGATTGGTAGATAGTATCTAGTGTAGTGATTTGGTGTACATTTAGATAGGAGTATTTAATTATCTCAGTTGCAACGACACTGATATTAATGTGATTATGTACCATCGCAATCATAAAAAAAACGACTACACTATGCATTGCAAAATTATGATCTATCATGTTCACATTCATATCATTTGAAACATTGACATTCAACCAATAAAAATGGTGCAATTAAAGAGAGTTGAGTTTATAGATTCAGCCCATTCAAAATAGACAAAAAGCGGCAATCTTCGGAAATATTTCAATCCAGATGCATTTTTCTATACTTCTTTGTTGGGTATCGTGTCTGCGTTGCGAGTTATTAACGATCAAAGATGAGCGAATTGTTTTTTTTTAACAATATCTTGCTTTATATTGATCGGGCGACAATGGATGTTCTACAAAAGTTCAATCTTTTAATTCTCTACAAACAAAAATATTTATATATAGTGTACCTACGAGTAGCCATTTTCAATTTATACGGCAAGAAATGCGTCAAAGGCGTATACAAAAATCCAGCTGGGTTTGAATTTTTCCGAAGTGAAATACCTACTAATTTTCCTGGGGTGATTAAGAAATATGGACAAAATGTCTGCTTCACTTAGCTATGGTATATTTGTTATCTATTGTATATATTTTTTTCAGGACATGGGAGTATGGGTGTTAGCAGCTCGATAGCGTCAAATACCTTCGATATTTTGCTGTGTTTGGGCATACCTTGGCTAATAAAAACAGGATTCTACCCGAAGGTGCCAGGGGACCATTCAATTACAATTAATTCATCCGGGATAGCGTACAGTTCAATCTCTTTGCTGTCAACATTACTGATCTTCTATCTCAGCTTGGTTTTGAATAAATTTAGGTTTGTAATTATTAGAATATTATTGGTATATTTACTCATCAGAGAGTCTAAAAAATATAAACATTTGAATACGGCCTTTTTTCAAACATTTATTGACGAATAAAATGGATTAGTATAAACAAATTTACTTGAAGACTACTTTTCTTTATTATTAAAACAGATCATTAAGAAGAAGAACTTTTGTTGTCGTTATAATAGTATAGCAGTTATGGATGGTGGAAAGGCAAAGGATCAATGGGGCCAAGGTGCATAAACCGCACTCCAACCTCCCACATACATTTAGAGAAAATGTGTTTTGACTAGAGCTCGGCAAAACTATGGTCCGTGCTTGTGATGACTTATCAAACCGATGACATTAGGCGTTTATTATTAACGAAACAAAATAAAACAGAATATGGTATAAGAAGTAAAGTAGCAAAAGTATATTGAATGGTGATACAAATTTAAAGCAAACCGAAATTTTATCTTGTATTATCATGTGTTTTAATCAATGTTTAAAATTATCTTATATAATAAATCAAAAACACCTCTTCTGTTTTGCCTAGTGCATAAGTGTTTGTTAGAAAGATATATTCGGCATGATAAAGTATCAACATACAAATCAAATAAAAATATATTTTTGATATAAAAATATCTTAAATATTTCCTAAAGAGTACCCTACTATACGTCATACATTATTTTTAGATCATTGTAATAACATATTTAAAAAATATGTATGTGAAATCAGATAGAAATCCTTAATCAATAGTAATGTAATTACGGAAGATATCAGTGAGTAATGAAAAGACATCTTTAAATACTCTGATAAACTATAATGTAGATCATTGATACATTTTGAAAATAGGATATTCTAAGTAAGAAAGCACAACTTTTACAATTAAGTTTTAACAATAAAAATCTCATTTAAAAGCCGTTAGTGGCCAGGTCCTGCGTTCCGTTATGTATGTCTGTCTGCACTTATTTTGGCATGGGGGCTCCTGTCGCGTTTAGCCAGCCTCACGTTCCGATTTTTACTACCTCAAATCAAAAGATTTGTCTACGTACTGTCCTTCAAAGTTAGTTTAACGCTTTAGTTAACTATTACTACTGACGTGGACATGTAATGTTTGTATCTATAGATTTAACAATTTAAACTATATCGGTGTTTAAAAATTATTATGAGCAATTCAAATATCAGGAGCAAAAATCTGCGTTCTAAAGTTTTGTTATTTACAATTAGTTTTTGACATATTCAATTGTTTGTCAGAAAATTGGTGTTAGCGTGTTAACTCGTCACATGTGAATAATGTGGCTTAAGTGTACTAGCATACTCACATCCATAACGTATGAATTCCAAAGCTTTGAAATTTTAGCCTAAATTATGTGTCCTCGCGTTGTCGGCGTGACACTATTGTCCTCGTATATCGTAAATTCGTGTAAAACATTATAACAGTTTACTCGAAAGTGTAAGAAAATGTGTTTTGACTAGAGCTCGGCAAAACTATGACGGTCCGTGCTTGTGATGACTTGTCAAACCGATGACATTAGGCGTTTATTATTAACGAAACAAAATAAAACAGAATATGGTATAAGAACTAAAGTAGCAAAAGTATATTGAACGGTGATACAAATTTAAAGCGAACCGAAATTTTATCTTGTATTATCATGTGTTTTAATCACAGTTTAAAATTATCTTATATATAAATCAAAAACACCTCTTGTGTTTTGCCTAGTGTATTTGTGTTTGTTAAAAAGATATTATATTCGGCATGATTCAGATGTACGATAATAAAGTATTAACATACAAATCAAATAAAAATATATTTTTGATACAAAAATATCTTAAATTTTTCCTAAAGAGTACTCTACTATAAGTCATAAATTATTTTTAGATCCTTGTAATAACATATTTAATAAATATGTATGTGAAATCAGATAGAAATCCTTAATCAATAGTAATGTAATTAAGGAAGATATCAGTGAGTATAGAAAAGACATCTTTAAATACTGTGATAAACTATAATGTAGATCATTGATACATTTTGAAAATAGGATATTCTAAGTAAGAAAACACAACTTACAATAAAAATCTCATTTAAAAGCCGTTAGGGGCCAGGTCCTGCGTTCCGTTATGTAAGTCTGTCTGCACTTATTTTGGCATGTGGGATTTTTACTACCTACCTCAAATCAAAAGATTTGTCTACGAACTGTCCTTCAAAGTTAGTTTATCGCTTTACTTAACTATTACTACTGACGTGGACATGTAATGTTTGGATCTATAGATTTAACAATTTAAATTATATCGGTGTTTAAAAATTATTATGGGCAATTCAAATATCACTAGCAAAAATCTGCGTTCAAAAGTTTTGTTATTTACATTACGGACAAAAAAGTACTGGATTGAATAAAATTTCATATTTATTTGGTAAGTGAAATCCATCCAGTTTTTGTTTTTAAATTACCTAATATTTAAGATATCGAGTTCTTGATTCATAAAAACATTGGTTATAATAATATATCTTATATTGTTTTTTTACAATCCTTGCAGTATAACCTAATTCCGACACTAGTAGTATAGTAGCATTTGCTTCGATATCGGGTATGTTAAGACAAGTTTTAACTGACACTTCTTCGAAGTTGCGTGACTATCCTAACCTATGTCTATATACAGAGTAAGTCACTAGAGTCGCGGTGGGCGATATAGCATTTATCTTTAGAGAAAGGAAAAAATATAGAGTACACAAGTTGTTTGGCCTATCATTTTCTACAATGTAACATTATTTTCATTTATACTGTGTGTATAGGGCATACGCATTGTAAAATTGTAAATAGTACATTGTAAAACCGTTAATTGAGATCAGATTGGCCTAGGTCATACCTGTTTGAACGGAAGTATGCGTTTCCATACCAGGTTAAACTAGTTTGGCCTAGGATAAACAAGTTGTACCTAACGCGCGTCGGTCGCACTAGTTTCGCCTAGGGCAAACTGGTTCTGCCTGAAAACTGTATGTAGCTTATAGACTCCGAAATCACTAAACCGATTTTGATGAAATTTGAAGAATTGTGAAGTTTGGTGCCGATAGGTGGCGCTTTAGTCGAGTTACTCACAAATTTGGCGTAGCAACGCACGCCGGGCCCCTGCTAGTAATGAATAGAATCTAACAAGTGATAACTGAATTTTAAGGCAGACATTTTGCCTTGCAGTAAAAAGCAGCAAAAAGCAAAAAAAAAACATTTTTTCTCAAAAACTAAACACAAATTGGAATTCAACTTGCAGATTCGGATTCTACGAAAAAAACAGAATAGTAGAAACAATTTTTCCTTGTCCGATTTTGTTCTTTGTTGGCCAGGATAGTCAGCTTAGATTATTGTATTTTTTTACAAATTCCGCACATGGAAATATGTGGAATTCTCCGATATCTAGACTCAAAACTTAATGAATTAACGTTTTTAGGTTAAGCTAATAAATAACTGTGGTATGTAAATTTATTCTGGTAATAATTATTTAATGTTGTTAAATTGAACTTATTCTCGATTTTTAGGGGCACAGGTTAATGTGTTTTGATCGATACCAAATTTCACACGAATTAAGTACGGGTATAAAAGACAAATTGATAAGGTCCCAAAGAAAAAAAATAAAAATTATATTTTATCAAAATTACACTGAATAATAATTACTTAGTACGAATAAACAGTATCTAAGTAAGAAATATAGTAAAAATGTAGTGCTGTTGCTATAAGCTCCTACAAATCTATAAATAGTCATAAAATAACCATTGCACATTCAAATTAATAACTCAAAGATTAAAGTTGCAGTTTAAACCCTGACCCCCCATTCAAATACAGGTTTAATCACTTCCACAGTATAAGAGGTCTGACTGATCTTATCTTCAATTAAGTATCTATTGCCGCGCAAAAAAAGCAATTTATTTTATACATGTCTCGATAAGCATGGCCTCAATTATAACCAGCAGAAAATCAGAGATTGTAAACCTATTATATTCATATTATAAACAATTGAAATATTAGATATTGATTGATGTATTTATTATTCCAGGCTTGATTGGAAAATAGGCGTGTCCTGTCTGCTGCTCTATGTGATATTCCTCTGCATGGCCTCCTTGATAGAGCTGAACGTATTCTATCCAGTGAATTTACCCACATGTGATAGATGACAATCGATGCATACGTCAAAAAGATGGTAGATGATTCCGGACATTACGGAATATTATAAGCTGCGATATCTTGAATAAGAAAATATGTATAATTTTGTTGTAAGTTACTGATGTTTTACCTAGTACTTAACCAATATCACCTGGGAAGTCAAACTGCCCTTAACCACGCCTGTATATGAAGACGGAGCTTAAGTGAGACAGCCAGTTTCTCGTTAACGGATCTTAGCTCGACCTAGGTTTAGAAGTCAACTCAGCAGATGACATTGTCTGAATACCGCCTTGTGATTCGCTGTGATTTTATAGTCGCACAGGCAAGAGGAAGGCGCATCGCTCGAACATATGCATATTCATATGAACATATGCGAACGGTACTATTAGCCCGGTACAGGGTTGGGCAGCTAAATGGAAATTACATTATAAGCAACGCAAATCATGGTAGTTATCAACAAATGCTGAAATAAAAGTTTATAGCATATCTCATCCAACAAGAGAATGTTGAAAATTATGATAAGAGTCTATAGAAAATGTTGGCGTTTACCGCAGAGATATCTCTGTCATCAAATTAACAACCTTTGAGCATAGACAACTAAAGAGCACTTTTTCGTGAGCTTCTTTGTTCCAAAACGTCATTTTTTCCCAGTTTTTTTGATGTAATCCTTAAGGCCGGACGCACACCAATGATGCTTAGAGCAAGCACACCGCAAATGCATTAAGACACAAAAAAACGGCCCCATGTATTTATATGTAGACCCGCACACTGAACTAGCATTTGTTGCCACGTGCAAAATGCAGCGTGACACATGCTTGTCTGTAGCTTTCATGGCCGCACACAAGCATCATCCAAGCTATCTTGATTCTTCTGTAGATTATTGTGCTGGATTTTTAAATTGACCGTTTCTCTAAATTTTATTTTCATAAATTATTGTGAAATTTCATATACCATGTCTGGCAGAAAATAATTTTTATTATTAGCTTTTCAGAAAATGTTAGTCTTCATAAAAGCTTCTGGATCATCTTAAACCTAAAATGGAAATATTAGAATGTAATTATCTGCTTATATATACCGGGTGTTACCAAAATTATGAAAAACTCTTAAGAGTAAGGACCTTTATGTTCAAAGCTATGCTAAATGTAATTTGAAAATATATTTAGAAATATTAAAGGCCATCAAATACGAAATTATAATCACTTTCTCCATTGCATATACCGGGTGTTTTGTTAACAATTAACATTTTTATTATAAATTTCTCAGAAAATTTTAGTCACTGAATTATAATCAACCTAAAATACAAATATTAGAATGTACATGCAAGCATTAATTACATTCTAATATTTGCATTGTAGTTAAGACAATCCGGGAACTATGTATTATTTAAAATAAAATCTGAAAAGTTAATAATAAAAGTATTTACCATTAGTGTCCAACTTTCTGTCGGACACAGTATAAGCGATGTGCCGATTGCACTCATTGTATGCAGATTTTTAACAAACAAAAGTCACATCAAATAAACGTTATGTTGAGCATATATTATGCTGTGCATTTGCTGTACATTCTCAGTGTGCAGGTTCGACATGCATTTGGGCATTTGTGTAAAATGTGTCGCAACCATATGGGTTGAAAATTGTGGCGTGCTTGCTGTATGCATCTTTGGTGTGAGGCCGGCTTTATGACTATTCTCACTGTTGAAATGATGTAGAAAGTGCATATAATTTGTCTGCGACAAAAGGTGAAAGTACCAACTTTTACTACAACATTAAAATCTTTTCCTAATTTTCAATTATCTCTGGTAACCATGCTTTCATTTTTATATTTAATACATTTAAGACAATTTTGTCAAAAGCTGAAAAAAAAGAAAACAGGGTGAATTGCAACAAATGTATTGCATTTAGATGCCGAACCGAGTATTTAAATTTATAACCTCGTGATTATTGTCTTGTTAGATTTCATTGATACTTTAGACTTAAGACTTTAGACTTAAGAAATAAAATAAACTAAGTGAAGCTAATGTTTTATTTGTGATTTAACAACTTCTCGTCACCCTTACAACACATATTACTTATCAAAGGTTGCAGGTGCGTCATGCAATATAAGCAACAATTGCTTGAAGTGATTACATTATTTGATAAATCTATATATACATTAGTATAGTAATGAAACTACAACAACCTGGAGGGTTATCTGGACCATATATCTAAACAAACTATCTAATGTATTTGAATCGAAACAATATACAATGAGCGCGCAAAGTACAGAAACACTTCAAAATCTCTGGAACGGATTGTTATTTCAAGAAATGCTCGGACACGTCAATTTTTAATTATCAAAACACACCCATTTATATATAATACAATTTCTGTACGTCGATTGTCTTTTACTTACGACGTAATCGACTTCAAAAATTAATTGTTTTCATAGTAGCATGAAAACTAGATGTATCAGAATGTTTTCGCGATTAGGACAGTTGAAAATTAGGGAATGTTGATAACTTTTGTTTGCGAATGAAATGACAATTCACCACAATCCTTTTATGGAATCAGAATAAATGCTTTAAAAATTGTATATGTAAACCATCTTTCCGGATTACAGGTAAAAGTACAAAGTTTAAGGTTTACTTAAAACAATTTGACCAGGGAATAATTGTAGCAATGTCTTAATAACGGGTGTGGAAATCCCAAACGGAGATGTTTAGCTGAAGAAAAATGGTTGTGTTCTCCTTAGCGTTTATTGTATTTTAATAGTGTGCACTTTCGCCATACATTGAAGGCATCTTCAGACAGCTTCGGGAAGAGGAAGAAATGTTTAGACGAGACAACCATGCAACTTCGTGATAAACAGTCAATGATAAAGAAAGAGAGGTTAAAACGTGGCTTGTACATCTGACGAATCACCTGGCAAGACCCGCAGAAGTAGAGAAAATGTTGTGACGGGTGTAAATATGTTCTAAACAACAACAAATTTTGACAGTTAAGACCAAGAAAATCGTTCATTTAATATTAAGAATTACCTCTTGGTTTGAACACATCTTGATAACAATCACCATGGATACCAACCTCTTACGACAAAAGAAGAAGATACAGAGGTTGAACCCCTACCAACCGAAACTAATTGAAACCTCTTCCAACCAACACTGTTGGTGGCCCTTTCCCAGGTGATTCGTGAAATGTACAAGTACGTATCAACCTCTCCTTCTTTATATTTTTTTGTTTGTTTATCAAGTGATTGCATAAGTATATGCAAGAGTATATAGGTATGACCTAATTATTACTTTGTATTTAGACTAAACCGATTTTCTTCTTCTCGAAACTAGGTCTGAAGATGCATACATGGCAAAAGTGCTCACTATTAAAATGCAATAGAGGCGGAGACAAAACCAACTTTTCTTCACCAAAACATTTCTGTTTGAGATTTCCACTCCCGTTATTAACAGGTTTAAGGTTTACTATGAGAAACTATTGAGGTTTCCAGGATATTTGGTTCAGAAGGTAATTTGTAAAATTATAAAAATCGCATTTTTCTTTAAATTTAAGCTTGTTTCATTAATCTTACGAGTATTTTTAGCCCGGATTTGCTTCCATGGAAAATAATTATACCCACAATGCAAACATTTGCGAAAATTGGCAATGTCGCGCTTTTGGATATTTTGACCTTGAGTTTTCTCGAAAATCTTACGAGAGGGTTATTTTTAATCCGGGCTTCGCATTCGGTGCAAATAATTCAACACAAACGCCCTATTCCATTCAGATAAGTCTAGTTCCCCATAAGTATCAATGTTTTGCATTTTCAACAGTATTTTTCTCAAAAAAGCTATCGATCGGACCTACGATCTAAAACATTACCTTTAACCTGCCGTTTCGGGGCTTGATAACTGATAAGTGACTTATTAATTTATAATGTGGGATGTGTCTAGTATGTATTATTGCTGAGGAGTGTCTCAACGTAAGCGAATATTTATAGTGACCTATTTTATTAATGATTTGCACTTCGGATTCACGATTTAATCGCGCACGGGCCATGAGTCTGGAGTGGCAATACCATATCCCAAAAACGTGACTTATAAAGATGTTTAGTGACAAAGTTCCCTTTATCTTAAGATTGGCATTGTTTGAAATTCTTTTATCTTGACAGTCTGGACTGGACGTATTTTTGTTTCTAGACGTAAATAATTGGAGACCACAATAGTACCAACGGAACAGGTTGAAACACTTCTATTTCGATGAATATTTCTTTCCGGGTCTTGCTTTCTTGGTATTTTCCACGATTTAAGCATTTTAATTTCCTTAGTTCTTTGAAAATTAATACCTTGTCAATTACCGCTGTTACATTGCGAATATTACTTCACCCTTTATTACTCATCCGATCTGCCCATTACCTTTAGTTTATATACACGTAGAACTATGTTCGGCGGTATGCCCCTACAATTCGACAAATTCATTTTTGACTTCTTTTAAGAATTGGGAATTATTGATTTCGCCCATTATTGCGAAATTTCCTCCTCAGTATAAGCTATAGAAAATGTATACTTTTTCACCATTTATCATTTCCGTTGTTTGATTTTTCTCTCGACTTCACACTGCTTCCATAGCCACTTTTTGGCGCGTTGTTGATCTTCTATAGGATGCACATGACCCCTATCATCATCGATATATTCAGAACTGAATAATATTAGACTGATCATACAGAGACTACTTACATCAAAATGAAAATTGATCTGTTGAACCAAGGAATCACTTGAATGAAAGTTCTCACTCCGTTACTTCGAAATCAGTATACCCCAACTGAAAACGTTATTGTAAACGTTATTTTTAATAAGTTTGAATATGCGATGTATTTTTTTATTGTGGGTATTCAGGACACCATTCATGACACATTTTATTATGCTCTAATATAAGAGACTTAAAGTAGTTAGCTAGTTGTTTTAATAACATAGAATGCAAGATTTTGTTTTAAATAAAACACTTAACTACTTGCAAACTTTTCTTAACTTGTTGTGTGCTACTGATAAACGCAATTATATTTTGCTATTTAAAAGGTACGATAAGTGAAGAATGTCTCAAGCTGTTGAAGTATTTAATTTAGAAATAATATTTTAAATTTATGACATATGATGTAAGTACCAGTAAGTACTTCATAATGATTAGCAAGAAGTATCGACGACACTTGTTGACACTCAAAACAATGGATATTTCGGGAACGGCCTGAGTAAAATCAATGAAGCACTTGGTTCATCCGTTAACGTTTCGCTTTTTATTGGATAGTAAGACAGTATTAGGACAGTAATCGATATCATTATATTAATATAATCAATATATAAAACCAGCAAAACTTGTTCATGTATAAGTGACTAAAGTGGTTGCATTCAGCAGATCACTCCGGTTGGTAACTGTGAAGTAACAGGTTAGTAAAAATCTGCTGAATGTCAAGGTAGGTAAACGGTTGATATCAACATGTTATGGATCAGACGCCATTTTTTGGTATCATAGAAATTTTATGGTTAGCGGTAGCGGTGGATTGTACCAGTGTTGGTGGCAGACCTGTCATTTTACATTTAAAATGGAAGAAAGAGAATATTGTTTTAATATATCATATATACGGTATGTGAGAGTCGTGAAAGCCAAATAAATGGCAAATAAGGCAAAATAACCAAAATAACGCGTACCTCTATGCGAACAATGAGGTTATGTTTAGCGTTTTTTCATATAGCGCCTCCTATTGGATGAAAAATAAACTTTGGTGCATTATAGCGCCATTCAGCAGATACGAGACTGTTCCGGATCGGTATCGTAAATCGGTTGGTATCGGTCCGGTACCGGTAGATTCTGCTGAATGCAACCAATCACTTACACTGTTTTTGGAAACTATTAAGGGAGAACATCAACGGTCAGTTGTCTGTCTCTCAAGTCTCAAGCACATTCTAGCGCCAGTCATTTGTAGTAAAAAGCACAATAATTAAAATTTGACAACACAAAATAACGCATGCGCCCTGTCACGTGGCATTTTAGGTTAACAGTAAAATTATATGGTAAAAATCCAGGATGATTTTGGAAAGTCGGTATGGTAGAAAACTATGTAGCAGGCAAGAAAGAACTCGGTTCAGTATAATATCAATTGCAGTAATCAACTATTTTAATTATGAATCTGCTCTATTTGCTGGTTACTAGACTGTCTATACAACTCAACGACGTTGAAGTACATGCTGCTCATGCCCTTAATTTCTGTACGGTGATTTATCGTGTTAGTACATCCCTTGATATGAAACATTTCCAGGAACAATCGTCCATAATAACTTTCTTTTCACTTTAGAATTTTTACGTTTTCGAAACTGACAACTGACCGTTGATGTTCTCCCTTAATAGTTTCCAAAAGCACCGTAAGTAATTTTAATTTGAACAAGTTTTGTTTTCTTTGTACGTTTTGCTGGTTTCATTATATTGATTACTGTCTTTGACATTGTAGAATTAACCCGTTCTGATGAAGCTTTACCAATAAAAAGCGAAATGCTAACGAATGAACCAAGTGTCTCATTGATTTTAATTCATAATCACAATGACGCCGTTAAACATTATAAAACGACAACACAAGAATAGTACCGTTGATTGTCAATGGATATAGTCAGCCATGGGTTAGTTGGGGCCTTAACATCCAGAGGGCAGGGTTTTCTGCAAGATTCATTCACAAATTTAAGCGTTTTCGACTTATACACTTTTATGCACGCATTTGGTGCGAACTGGCTGAGGTCGAGGATAAATATATAATAAATATATAAGTTGAAAAGGCTATAATTTGTTAATGAATCTTGCTCAAAACCATGCCATCTGGATGTTAAGGCCCCAACTAACCCATGGCTGACTATCTATATTCGTTGACAATCAACGATAGTACCAAGGAATAATAATAATAATAATAATAACAATAATAATAGAAAGATAGAATTCGGAGGTTAAGTTTCTTGTATAGTATTTTTTTAGTATTAAATGGTGACCTAACATTAAGGACTATGCCATTAACTGTTTTGCAGCATTTTCGTCTTGTGTTATTTTGCATACACTCTGAAAAATCTCTATCGTTTTAAGGTAGTGAAATGTTTTTGTTCACGTTTTGTGTGTTAATAGCCATCCATGGTCGTGATCCCTGTATACTCGACAACACTTACTTATTATATATTGATATTCATTGAATTTCAAGTCATTTTGCCGTCTTTCTATCATTTATTAATGTGGGATTAATATTTTTAATTAATAATTGTTTGTAATTATATTTTGTTTCTGAATCATTGAACTCTTATTCTAGAATTTAAGATTTGTATGATACTCAACTCAAGCATTTTTATTACTTTTTAATACGGTAGGAAAAAATGTTGTTAATTTCCTATAATCATTTCTAAGTCGTAGTCATCGAGCATCTGATACAATATCTTAGGAACAAATTGATAAACAATAAAAAGGCAACTATATTATTTTCAAATTTACCCCGTTAACGAGAAATAATAACTAAATGTAGTGAAAAGTGGATTAATTTGAAAGTTTTGTGTTAAGGATAATCGATGACGAAATAATTTTATTTTTATTTTACTATTATACTTGAACACTTGTAAGGCGATAATGTTAGGTCAACTACTAACTGTTGAACGAACTCATGTACGGAAATGTATTGTGTCAACGCTGGAGAGAGTAAGAAAATGGTAGGTACCAATATTACAAACAGCATAGAGAATCTATTGTCATGTATCATAGGATGGCCCTTTTAATAACAAATAACTTTAGTCTGAAATTTTTTATTATTTAACGTTTTTGAAGCTCCTTTTTCATTAACCGAAGTTTTGTAATTTTAGTACCAATTTTGGCCAATAATGGGTTATCTTTAAATCTTTTTAAATTATTTGATTTTAAAATAGTTATTCTAAAATACTTCATACAACCTAGTTTACTAAAGCAATTTCTAACGTTGGTACAATATTCCGGGTCTCTGCAGTTCCTAAACGTCGTCTATCTGGACATGAGTTCAGGCTACTATCATAAGTTGACTATTACACCTTATCTATATATTCTACGCTTATTAGTTTAACACCAAGTGTAATTAAGATAAACTGCTCAGCAGTGCCAAAAATTGCGAAGTAATGGAATCTAATAAGTACGATCAAATAAAAGTGCATACAACAATACTTATTTTGGATTACAGCGCAAAATTTAGATACCGTATCTTGTCATTTTGTGGCTCGTTCGCGACTGTTACGACAGGCAATATCGCAATATCTAATAAAACTGACATTGGTGACAATAGCCGATAATAATCGGAATAGTCTTCATTTATCAAGTAATTTTTTTTCATCCTTCGCTATACGAAAATGTCATTTTTCCATCTTTCTGGGGACACGAAAGATGCTAATGGCCCGCTAGGCGTTTAGTTAATAACTTTCTAGCCTAGCCGCGAAAATATTTTACACACAGGCCGGGCGGCAACCGACCTGTCTGTCCAATAAATACATAGCTTTCAATTCGGTTTGACATTTGCGAGATCGATCTGATCAAAAAGATCAACCTGATCGATCAACCTGATCTATGATCAAAAGATCCATCTGATATGATAATAACTGATTTATCGATCAGATCTATATATCGGTCTTCAATTGTGATCAAAGATCGATCACAAAATTCTCGCCCACCCCTATCTTTTTCGTATTTCGCGTAGCGGTAGTTCGGTTCGAAATCCAGGGGGGGGGGGCGAGCCCCCCCCCGGATAACCTATTTAGGTATATTGTATAATAAAAAACACTAATATCTCTGCCTATACTAAACACTAATAAATAATTATATTTCACCACAGTTTCGTGTATTTCTCCTCTTAACAACAATACTTACAAGAAAAAGAATGCGAGAAGTCTGTAAACACCACGTGAAAGACACGTGAAATAACATCTTCATTTGAATCGTCACTCACGTGACGTCATGCGCAAGGAAGATGCGTATAAGAGTTCCGTCGAGCATACTGGGAATAGATTTACCGGGCGTATTACTACAATAATCTATATATGTGTTAAATCTGAGTCTTCATTCCAATTGTAACGTTACAATGCAAGTTTTCTTACCTGTTCTAGTCAAAAATACAAGAGAAAGGATATGATTTTCATTATCAGTAGGTAAAAATAGAAACATTTTCTATGTATGGGGCCAACAACAATAGTATCGCGTGTAGTGATCTAAAACTAATGTAGTATAGTGATAAACATCTAACATAATTTCTATTGTTAGATGCGATAACTGTTAGTTGAAAAAAGTTGAGGAACTATGAACTATGAAAATGTATAAGAATAAATTCTAAATTTACTATCAACTTTAAACGATATTCATTCTCAAATTTATCTAATGGAGTGTTTGAGCAGTTATCTTCAATATAAATTAAATTTATTCATTAATATTCAAATGACAAAAATATAGACATTATGTACTTGCTTTGGCACTTGGATTTAGTACTAATCAAAAGAGAAGATATTTAAGAGAAAATATTAATTATTAATATTTTGTCGGTATTCTTTACAATCCACGTATATCAATTTTCAGATTTGATGCACGTTTGTTTCTGGATCAACATACGCTTTTTTTTTAAGATCGCCATTTTTTTGGGTTTTCAGTAAGCTTGATTATACGGCCGTGAAATACTAATCATCATTGTTATAAATGTATGTTGTCAACAATTTATCTAATATTATTTATAAATGCACAATGCACATGTATGGAATTCGTTGACATACAGGTAAATGAATAAATATTACAAACTTTGAAACAGAAAATGTCCAAAAGCGCACGCACGGTTTGAACTGCAGAACTAAAGAGAACAAGGAGATGCAAAGAGCAGAATTTGTAAGCCCGTTTTGTCTAAATAACTAGAGTCAATTCAATATGTCTGTTTAGATGCTACGGCAAAAAAACCTATCAGAATCTGTTGTCATTTGTCCGGCAATTTGAAATCGATCATATTTCGTTGGCCGTTGTTATAAACAAACATAAGTACTTAAAGTTACTGGATATTATGCTAACTCTATGTAAATGACGCTATATATATATAGATATCACTTTATCGTGATCAATATTTAAATAATGTGTTTGACGTAAAAGACACTTTAAAAGGACAGATTGTGAAGATGTGATTAGATGATGATGATCTCAAACTTCCTTATCGACCATAAAAATCAAACCGAAAAAGTTCTGGATAAAAAAATTCCAAGTATGATGTGTCAATTGTTAATAAGCTATGACAAGCAAATCAACAAATTTTGAAATTTTGAATTATTATTAGTAATGATATAAGGAATTACAGAAGATATGAGTGTCAGTTGAAATGATGTATTTTCGTGCGCTGAATTTTGTCTAGGTATTGTTGAAAGGTATTATTTTGTAACTATAAGGTGTGCACTGTGCATTGTTTGGGTGTACTAGTGACGATAAAGTGAAACACTAGAAGAAGGGGATGTGATGTTTTTGTGCTGTTTTTGTTATGTTACAAATGAGAACTGTTTTCCTGATTATAAGTAATAACACAACTCGTGCTGATGCTGGTAACTATACATACTAAAAATATAAAAAAAATAACATTATTTTTGTTTTTTTTTTAAATTCCACTTTTTGTATACAAATCTTACCAGTGTAAGTCCACAAAAGTTTTATTTCTTCAATAATAAAAACGCAAAAGTATTTAACGTAAATATGACAAAGTAAACATGAAATATTGTGGTAAACTTCAAACAAATAACTTCTTTTAAAAGTGATTACTTCTTTTAGTACAACGAAGAAAAAAGAAAAGAACTACAGAAAACATATAATCCACAAACAGTAGGTAGTTAATAAAATATATATGTTGCAATTCTCTGATGGAGCGCAGTTTGCAGACAATAATGCTATTTTCCCTAGGTTTTACTTGGTGTTTGGTGAATAAAATAGATGATTTAATGCTCTTATGTGTCATATTAAACGAAATGTGTGCTAAAGTAACGAATAATTTCATTATATCGCCTTATAAACAATAACCTTTATATGTAAAATGGTGGCGCTTTATTACCGCGTACCGTCATGCGCACAGCCGAACGAAAATGAAAGCTTAATATCTTCTATAATTCTATGTATCATGTTTATTAGTTATATCAATTTGAATGTGTTTGTTATATGGATGAAACTACTATAAGTTAATTGAGATCAAAAGGTATACAATTCGGTTTATACGGTATTGATAAGTTTTAACTTTTAACAGCATTTTCTTTATATTTCAATGTACGAACAAGGCTGTAAGTAGCGCCACAATTCCACGACACTTTTTCGAGTTGCATGTTGTTGCGAAATAAATTAAAATATAGTTATTATTATGTTCGAATAGGTTTTATAAAATAATAATGTCAACGACCTGAATTGCTCAATGCTTGTAGTTTCAAAGTATGGGTTTCAGACGCCGAGTTTGCACAAAACTCAAGTGAACAACGTCGACGTTTGATAACCTAATTAATGGTAATGACGTATTTGGACAATTGATATAAGTAGCCACATAGCGGAGTAACGAAAAAGTATTTTGTGTTTTTATATAATTGTATTTTGGTCTGTGGTTCACTAGACACCCGTACGAGAAGGCAGTGGCCTGCCTTCTCAGCTGTTTTCTTGGACTGTCTTATCGACAATATACAGTATGTAAAACCCCAGTGTGAGTTTTAGTTTCATCTACCCCGACCTGGAGCCTTATTCTACAGTTATAGCGACTAGCGACATCGCTATACTGTTTCGATTCGACATGACGCACAATGGTCTAAATCATGATCGTAGCGCGAACTAATTATAAATATCAACTATTATATTTTAACTTAAATTTCAGGGTACTTAAGAGCAAAATGTGTGTACTTTAACATACCAGTCGAAAATATGGAGAAACCGGTTCCACTTTCTTGTCGCACCACTTTAAACAGGTTGGAGGCGTGTTGCACTTCAACCAAGTCCTATCATTCCATGTTAGTATTTTGCAAAATACGTTGATTTTATACGACTTTTGTGTACAGTTAGTTAAATTCATCATGTCCGATATTATTCAAGGTAATTTTAACTTCTTTTTTTAATTTGTCAGCATGTAATTTTAACTTTATGTATTCATTGCCATTTTTTAAACTATTTCAATGAAACAAAAAAGTGCAGATGTTGGCAGGTGATGGGACATTTTTTTTAAAGTGCTTACAATTATGGTTGCAAGTTAAGATTATAATTAGGTGCGCATAGGCGCGCTTTAAAATTTTACTTTGGTTTCAGTGTCCGCATGTTCAATAACTCGTTGGGAACTTTTCAATGAGTGGTTAACATTGAAGGATTTAAAAAGAGATGATTGCTGCTTTGCACTGCAAAACTATGTTTGTAGTAACAGGGATGTGGATCCTGAGAAAACTCATTACTTAATATTGAAATTTATTAAATCCGTTGAGCCACGATGGAACGCGTGTAATAGTCATTCAGTCATTCAGGATATTACAAAACCAAGTTCTCCAAGTCTTGCGAGGAAATATAAAAGAGCATATAAATCAGTTGAGTCCGCCAAACATAAACCGGCACCTTTGAGTCCTGATGAAGGATTAACGCTGATTGTGAACACCAAATCAAATCAACATATCTAGCATATCGAATGGCGGGAAAGCATTGTAATGCTAATATTTTTCCATCGTGGAATAAAATATTATCAGCAAAACGTGATTGTTATGATAATGCAGTTGCAATAACTGATACTCAAGCAGAAATTAAACTCGAACATCTTTTACATTTAACAGCAAAACGCTTATGTAAACTACAAGAGGAAGTTCTGAATTCAATATCATCTACTCGACTCGTTCTTGTGTGTAAATGGGGCCTGGATGGAAGCTCTGGACAACGCAATTACAGACAAATGACACATGCCAAAGAAAGTGATTCGTCAGTATTTATCATTTCACTTGTTCCGCTGCAATTGCATGCCAGTGAAAATACATCTATTATTGTATGGCAAAATAGAGTCCCATCATCCACGAGATTTTGTAGGGCTATAAAATTCATTTTTTGTAAAGAGACTACCAACTATTCAGACACAAATTGCCCACTTAAATGACTACGGAAAATTTACTGTTGGTTTAAGACTTGTACTAACCATGGTGGATGGCAAAGTCTGTAATGCCTTAACTGACACGAAGTCAGCGCAAAGTTGTTATATATGTAAGGCAACGCCAACACAAACGAACGACTTAAAAAACATTGGCCGATACTTGTCAGTGATTGAAAGTTATTCTTTTGGTATATCTAGCCTTCATTCGTGGATTAGATTTTTTGAATGCTGTCTGCATGTGGGGTATAGAATACAACTAAAGTGCTGGCAAGCGAGAGGAGAAAAAGGAACAAATGCAGATACGGAAAGCACACATTGTTGAACGTCTTAGGGAAGAACTAGGAATATTGGTGGACCAGCCTAAACCTGGTTATGGATCCACTAACACGGGCAATACGGCTAGAATATTTTTCCGCAATTCAAGAAAGTCTGCAGAAATTACAGGAGTAGATGAGGAACTTATAAAGAGATTTTACATAATCTTACAAACAGTTTCAAGTGGATATGAGATTGATTGTGAAAAATTTCGTATTTACACCATACAAACCGCAAAACTATTTGTAAGTCTTTATCCATGGTACTATATGCCAACTAGTGTCCATAAGGTACTCATACATGGTGCCGAATTAATAAAGTACGCAATTTTGCCAATAGGACAACTTGGTGGGGAAGCACAAGAATCAAAAAATAAAAACTTTAAATTTATCAGAGAGCATAGAAGTAGAAAGGATTCGGTTAAATCTGATCATCTGATCCAATCGTTTCACAGTTATCGCTCAAAGATAAGTGTAACCCAAATAAATTAAAACTCCAGGCAGAAGTTGCATATTAGGTTAAAGATCCCTCTATTACACAAAATGCGGAATCAGATAGTTTTTTTTTCAGAAAGCGAATGATGATTGATTTTATTTAATTATTTCTATTTCGTTTCTGTTTAAATATTTATTTAGTTACCTTGTGGTTATTTTTATGCTCAGAGTTGAATGTTATTTTAATACTTATAAATCAATTATTTTAATGATGTTATTGCAAAGAATAAGCCAAATATATTTAAAAATGATTAAATATTGTATTATTATCTGTATAAAACTGAATTGTCATACTTTCCCTAACCTTATACTTAATTCGCGCTACGATTACGATCTAGACCACTGTGTGACGTCACGGGTATCGATATCGCTAAAATTCGGTAAAAAAATACCTTACTGACAGTACATTTGCTGTCATATGTGACAGCAGTTCGAGTCAGGAGGTTTTGCTGTACGTTTGAGGCAGTGAAATGTTCTACTACGTATTTGCAGGAAAGGACCCGTAATGGTCAATAAGTGAGGCAAATGCACTTGGTATGCAACTCGCAGTGATGTGGGCTAGCCATCTCTTTGTATTTCATTCAGTACTACGGCCGAATTACACATTGTTATTTGTAATATCCCTTTTCAATTAAATTGCAACAGATTAATCAAGTTTAACTTTTGCAGAGACTTCAATAAACTAGATAATAATAGCAGATTTAATAAAAAGTATATTTTATTCATATATTCCGGCTAAATAAAATTTGCTACCTACATATAGGTACTTTCAAATTATATATTACTAATTACTACTTAATTTTAAAAATTTTCAATCCAATGACTAAATACTCTTTGTATTACTGAATTAAGGAAACGCATTCTCATATAAAAAGTAGTCTACACGATGCTGATTATATTTATTGGATAATATTAATTATAAATAAACAATTATTTTTCACATTTTAAAATTTTTATGTATTCGAAATGTTGTTGTTTAAAACTACAATACTTACTTACTTAACAATATAAAAAACAATGTTCTTATTAACAATATTAACAATATAATTCGACGGCCTAGCTGCAATACCATGTGTCATCTATAACACTTGGCAAAGCATCAAGTTTCAAAAATTTCTTGCTACATCGTTATTTGTTTTGATAATCAGATTCTAAAAAATTTTGTCCACAGTTCCTACTGGGTCTAGAGTCTAGAAGGATACCACTTATCTCTTCGGATAGCTATAATCCACCGGTTTAAAACTTCTTGACGTTTAAACGGGAACCTATGACATAGTTTTGAATGTAATATTAGGCTTTAATAGTAAATTCATCACGATACTGGTAATCTTCAACCTATTCACAATTATTAGGTTTGTATTAGCAACAATCAAAAGAATTAGGGATTCTTCTACGCAGGCGCAATGCAGGTTTTCGAAAGGCAAAATCTCCATTGCGCATGCGCAAGAGAAAGAATAAGTGGTTTCTGCACTTATTTTGGTGCTGCTCGAACAAACTTATCCCTACTATATACTAAAAGTCTAACACAGTCCGCGCAAGAAGTTTACGAAAATCGGCGAATCGGGGGAAGGGTCTGCTCCTCGGAGAAGCGAAAATCGGCGCCGCAGCCGCCGATTTTCCGCCTAAAACTCTATTCTACAGCGCTTAGGCCTTCGATTTCGTCCATTTTCGGCCCAGTTTTCGTTATTTTTTACCTCGATTCGGGTAAATTTATGGATTATGCTTTAGGAGTGTACAGGTCAGCGCGTCGCCATGGCAACCGATCGAGGTTGCTAGGCAACGGCCGCGCGCTTCGCGACGCGGTCACCAGACGGCGGCACATCATCATGTCGCTGTTGACATTACGCTACGAAGCAATAGATGGCGCCCCGTAACCGCTTCGAACGTACGAGCATAATCACGTCGCCCGTGTAAGAGCATCCGGGCTTTTTGTTGCCCTCTTAACGCTTCGGCGATCTACCTAGGTCGACCAGCAGGCCTATTAGGCCTGCACATTCTCCTAGTTATATTACTATTTGACTAAAACGCTGGTCGTTTTTTACTTGTGAAATGAATTTTTTTGTCTTGGATTATGCTCATTGCTGCAACTATACGCAACACACTGCTGAACCATTATTAGCTGTGTTTGGATATTCTAAACCTTTGACACACTGGTTGTCACTGGGCTCACACATTCCGTACACAATGAACGTAAAGTGAGGTTACATGCGCATATCGATATGGAATCAACTTATCGATACCTTCGAAGCTGTCGTTAAATTTAGCGACATGTTGGAAAGTCATGACGTCAGTCGATATCGACCAAAACGGTAGAATACGGCTATCGATATCGCTAAGTATTCGATATGACGTATTGCGATATCGCTAACTGCTGCAGAATAAGGCTCCAGGACCATTCCCATAAGAGCTACGTACCAGGGTGGAAACATTTGAAAAAATCCACCGCGACGAAGAGGAAACATGGCTGAAGCGACTAGAAGACAAGGCGAATTTTGTTGACGGTCAATCTGCATGGAGGTTTTGTAAAATTTCCCACTCCCCCAATGGGAAATATGCCGTTCCAAGGACAGCTACTAACAACCGCATGGATGGATAGCGTTAGAGTCAAATAACGCTCAACTCTTCGTCTTAGAAATAAGTTAGTTACCTAGTGTGTTTATTTGTGGAGTTTAATTGTTGAAGGTTGATGCCACCACTGTAAGGAAGAATATGCATTTGCCCGTTCTCTCTTTGATGGATGCAGCTGGCTGGTCCGGGATCACGAAGAGATAAATATATGGATGGTGGTCATCTACAAGAAGCAGTCGACACATGACGAAACGGGGTACCATACCATCATATTTGAGTTATATGCGAGTTTTGGGGTTGCCGATACCGCCGGAGGAAGCTGGCGATGTAGACTGGAGGGGATTTGGCGCTACGGATTCTACCGAACCACCCCGCACAGCACAAGGGATGTCTCGACCAGTCTGAGAAGAAACAAACAAATCGATTAGAGAGGAACGGTCCTATGGATGCTACCTAACCACCTCGCACGGGACAAGGGGGTCCCGACTAGTCCAAGTAGATGTAGAAGAAGGAGAAGAATTAAGAGAATTCTAAGAGGCAACAGGAGATGATTCTGAAACAGGAATCTGGGTACACGGTCAAAGCCGACCGTAATGGTATCCCTTAAGTAGATGACCGTCGCAATCCGAGAAGAAAAAGGTTGGTAGGAGGACCCAAGAACCACACGGAGACGGATGAGAACGGGGCAAATCGCATACGATACTGGCACTACGACATTGAACTTTTTTCTATAGATATTTTTGTGTATTGTTATTTTCTATGGTAGGCAAATAAAATTATAAGCGGTGCGTTCTTACCTACCCCGCCCCGTGGCTGTTCAATTTTTGTCTTTTTTTTTTCATTGCTCTGGGTCGAGCATTTGTTTGCGAGGAGGGTTGTTGCGAAGTATAGTTTAATTGCATTGTACAATTGAGGTCAGGTCATCCAATCCATCCGACCTGCAGACAGTTGCTTGTCCAGAAATGCAGACGTCAGGCTTTTCATATCGGAACAAAGACATTCCTTTGTGGAACGCGTTCAAAACGTGCAAATTAACGTTGACTTATATCAAAGGCCGTGTGCAACAAAAAATCCTAACTCAGGATTTTTTGGGGCACAAAACAGGTCATGACGTCTTGCCAAATTAATATAAAAGCCACGGAAAGGGATGGGAACGGGCAATACACGACCCATGTAAACAACAGTGCGTCTTTTATTTACATCTCCATCCTGACCTAGAGACCCCATTAAGAGCTACGTAGCAATATTTCTTAAAAATTGGAGTTGCGCAATAAAACAATGGACCGACCGACGTGTGGGACCATAAAGTGGCTGAAAACATACTCATCGCGTTTTACTTTGGTTTCCTAATAATCAGATTATGCCACTGTATAACAATAACATCATAAAAAACATCGGTAAGCATAGTTACTTAAGGGGTAATATCAAGCACGGAGTAGGAAGCGAGGAGTTCGCAGATACCGTAGATACGATTTGAAATCTGACCCAAATGACTGCAGGATAAGTACCGCCCGAGAACGGCAACTTTGTGGACATGCGCAGTGCGCACATATTGCTATCTCTTTTCTCTCATTCATAAATTGACCCATGTGAGTAGCCCACAGAATTGAATACAAACTAGAATGTGCAAAGGGCTGCGCGGCTGGATGAGGTATGGGCGCAGCCATGTTGCTGCATTGTTGTGTTTACGGCTACAACTCAGTAGCGGCGCGTTCGTGCCATGGGCGTATCACATGTAGGGGCATAACAAAATTAAAGAAATAAATAGGAAGTGAGGAAGTCAAATATTATATTATTGTACTAACGCATTAAATGTTAGTTGATTGACTTGATTATTTTTGTTGTCATTCGTATTGAAGCAAGTAATGCAACGCATGATGTACCTAAATTAGGACACCGTACTTTCCGATCGGACTGTATAAGTCACCGCTCTTCCAAAACACCACCGATAGCAAAACAACAACACTCTATCTCTCTTGCGCTCCCCACAATATGTAAACAAAGACAAGCGTCTCTCTCGCACCGGCTACATTAGGTGGGGGTCCACTGTGAATCCACAAAATCGTATGCGCAGTAGGTTCCTACGCGTTCTAGTAGTTATATGATCTCTGTGGAGTAGCCACAATTGTCATTGTGTGGTGAGGTTATGTTTGTAAAAATTATCAACGAATGTTAAATTGTTGAAAGAAATTATACAGAATTTTGCTTCAGTTATTTTTAATGAAAACTTTACAAAATAGATTTACCTTCTCCGAATTGCGGCTATACGAATAGAAATAAAACAACTGTTGGTCTACCGAATTACCGTATTAGCAGCATCATACTTTGTATGACCGCGGAGAAGTTAGCCATAAAAGATATCCATAACTTTTTTTTATCGAATTTTTTAATGAAACATATACCAAACGATAGATCTGTTCAAGTAGTATACGCCATAGTTTTGCACCGAAAATTTATCAAACGGTTTTGCCTAAAATTTGATTTAATTAAGAGAGCGTTATCTAATAGAGCGCCCGACGCTTATATAAACAATTACAAATTACTCCGTCCACCGACATCACAGAGAATCGACGCCAGCCAATTCGTAAAGCACATGAAATTCTGCATCCGACGACGGTATTAATAGGCTACTACCCTTAAGAAATGCGTCTGTAAAATGAGAAATTGCTGCGCAATTCGCCAGGTGAATGCTATAAATATTTATAACTTCTACAAATATTATTGCATAACTTTCTTTCATATATCAAATTGTAGGTATTTAGAAGGGCTAGCCACCCTCCACCGCTCGGAGTTTTGCACCGTTGCTAACAACCCCTAAATGGCGATAGTATGTAACCACCCATATAGTAAAAATTCGCCAGCAGTCCGAGATAATTGTTTATAACTTCTACAAATATTATTGCATAACTTTCTTTCATATATCAAATTGTAGGTATTTACAAGGGCTAGCCACCCTCCACCGCTCGGAGTTTTGCACCGTTGCTAACAACCCCTAAATGGCGATAGTATGTAACCACCCATACAGTAAAAATTCGACGGCAGTCAGAGATAATTGTTTATAACTTCTACAAATATTATTGCATAACTTTCTTTCATATATCAAATTGTAGGTATTTAGAAGGGCTAGCCACCCTCCACCGCTCGGAGTTTTGCACCGTTGCTAACAACCCCTAAATGGCGATAGTATGTAACCACCCATATAGTAAAAATTCGCCAGCAGTCCGAGATAATTGTTTATAACTTCTACAAATATTATTGCATAACTTTCTTTCATATATCAAATTGTAGGTATTTACAAGGGCTAGCCACCCTCGACCGCTCGGAGTTTTGCACCGTTGCTAACAACCCCTAAATGGCGATAGTATGCAAACACCCATATAGTAAAAATTCGCCGGCAGTCAGAGATAATTGTTTATAACTTCTACAAATATTATTGCATAACTTTCTTTCATACATCAAATTGTAGGTATTTAGAAGGGCTAGCGACCCTCGACTGCTCGGAGTCTTGCACCGATGCTAACAACCCCTAAATGGCGATAGTATGTAACCACCCATATAGTAAAAATTCGCCGGCAGTCAGAGATAATTGTTTATAACTTCTACAAATATTATTGCATAACTTTCTTTCATACATCAAATTGTAGGTATTTAGAAGGGCTAGCCACCCTCGACCGCTCGGAGTTTTGCACCGTTGCTAACAACCCCTAAATGGCGATAGTATGCAAACACCCACATTGTAAAAATTCGCCGGCAGTCAGAGATAATTGTTTATAACTTCTACAAATATTATTGCATAACTTTCTTTAATACATCAAATTGTAGGTATTTAGAAGGGCTAGCCACCCTCGACCGCTCGGAGTTTTGCACCGTTGCTAACAACCCCTAAATGGCGATAGTATGCAAACACCCATATAGTAAAAATTCGCCGGCAGTCAGAGATAATTGTTTATAACTTCTACAAATATTATTGCATAACTTTCTTTCATATATTAAATTGTAGGTATTTAGAAGGGCTAGCCACCCTCGAGCATTTGTAGTTTTGCACCATTGCTAACACCCCTAAATGGCGATAGTATATAATTACCCATATAGTAAAAATTCGCCGGCAGCCAGAGATAATTGTTTATAACTTTTCCAAATATGTCAATTAGCAACAAATCCCGCCCCATTATCACTGATTAACCGTAACAAAATAGTACCTTCAAGTATATTTCTGTTCCCAATCTTCCACGAATATATTCGGCACAGGTCAATAGCGTATGCGAATCTCAACACTCACGTGTTTGTTTATATGGACATATGGACCCAATGTCAAAAAGTGAAAAATCAGCTGCCTCATATTTGGAGGTATATGAGAAAAACCACTTTCCAAACCACACCCATTTGTAAAATACACTACAAAAACAACAGACTATCCACTGCAGAAGGATGGTTTTAATTGTAGGGTATTTATAAGTTACTATTCAGAGTTCGTAGTAAAGAACAGTAACATAGAAATATTTGATCCTAAACGATAGAGAACGACTATAATGGAGAACATTTTACAAAGATCGGATAATTTAAAAAATAAGTGTCTTTACTGCTATCGCCATTTCGGGGTTGTTAGCAACGGTGCAAAACTTCGAACGCTCGAGGGTGGCTAGCCCTTCCAATTACCTACAATTTGATGTATGAGAGAAAGTTATGCAATAATATTTGTAGAAGTTATAAACAATTATCTCTGACTGCCGGCGAATTTTTACAATGTGGGTGTTTGCATACTATCGCCATTTAGGGGTTGTTAGCAACGGTGCAAAACTCCGAGCGGTCGAGGGTGGCTAGCCCTTCTAAATACCTACAATTTGATATATGAAAGAAAGTTATGCAATAATATTTGTAGAAGTTATAAACAATTATCTCGGACTGCTGGCGAATTTTTACTATATGGGTGGTTACATACTATCGCCATTTAGGGGTTGTTAGCAACGGTGCAAAACTCCGAGCGGTGGAGGGTGGCTAGCCCTTGTAAATACCTACAATTTGATATATGAAAGAAAGTTATGCAATAATATTTGTAGAAGTTATAAACAATTATCTCGGACTGCTGGCGAATTTTTACTATATGGGTGGTTACATAGTATCGCCATTTAGGGGTTGTTAGCAACGGTGCAAAACTCCGAGCGGTGGAGGGTGGCTAGCCCTTCTAAATACCTACAATTTGATATATGAAAGAAAGTTATGCAATAATATTTGTAGAAGTTATAAATATTTATAGCATTCACCTGGCGAATTGCGCAGCAATTTCTCATTTTACAGACGCATTAGGGTAGGATGTCTTAAGGGTGGCAGCCTATTAATACCGTCGTCGGATGCAGAATTTCATGTGCTTTACGAATTGGCTGGCGCCGATTCTCTGTGATGTCGGTGGACGGAGTAATTTGCATTTGTTTAAATAAGCGTCGGGCGCTCTATTAGATAACGCTCTCTTAATTAAATTAAATTTTAGGCAAAACCGTTTGATAAATTTTTGGTGCAAAACTATGGCGTATACTACTTGAACAGCTCTATCGTTTAGTTATATGTTTCATTAAAAAATTCGATAAAAAAAAGTTATGGATATCTTTTATGGCTAACTTCTCCGCGGTCTTTGTATGATATAGTAAAAATGGAAAAATGAATAAATTTCCATTCTAATCTGCACTTTGGATATTCTACAAGTACTTGGTACTTGTCATCATGGGTTTTTTATTTGATTGCTCAGTTACTTATTATATTTAATAAGATTGCTTTGACTGGATTAGATAATTGAATTGATGGTAATTACACTGACAGGATAATTGATTGGTACAGATTTTTGTTTTGTTTTTTTTTCTATCGTGTTAATAATAAGGATTTTTGTGGACAAAAAGTATTTCAATCAATCAGGGGGGTTTCCTGAACAACCACCTGCGTAGAGACAAATGTAGTGACAGTTCGGTGTTCGTGATCATAGAACACCGAACTTCAGCCTGAACGAAAACTGATTCATACTGGGTGTGTTGTTCCACGTCACAAAAATGTGCGATATAGCATACATTTTATGAACAGAAAACAAAAAAATATGATCGAGTAAATTTACTGCTTTGGAGATATGACTTTGAGAAGATTCATATTTTTTAAGAAATACCTACTTTACGTTTTTCGTAATACTCCGAAACGATGGGTTCTAATTGAGTGAAATTAAAAACAAGCCGCATCTTAAGGTGCTGCCACACTATGCGAGTATGCGGCCAATCTTTGCTGTTGGTAATGATCCGCCAGCATGAGCCAACTCCGTTTTAACTTCGCCAACATTGATTCAGTCAAGCCACATGCCAACCAGTTTTAGTACACAGCTGTAAAGAATTATGGGGTAATGGTCAAAATTTCAAGGCTATTCGTATCAACAAACTTAGTTACAAATTCTTTTATCGAGTGTTAGTTTGTCAGGTACAATCAGCAGTTTTAACCTGAATAGCGTCGTCGTTTATGATTCACGTCATTATCTCTGTTACCAAAGGAGATAGTAGTAGAAGAAGATCAGTAGTAGCAAGACACGTATAACCTACACACAGAAAAGTGATCTCTTGATTGACGAAATAATCATTTGAATAAAATAGTTGGTAGGTTCGTATATACGCGAGGGATTTTTGACTTCAACTAAGATATTTAATTGAAATCAACTTGGAATAATCGATTTACGGAAGTCTTATCCGTTTGTAATAGTTGGTCGGTTGGGTAAAATCTGGTTATAAATTAACCATACTTTTTAGTTTTAAGAACTTTATCTAAGTACCACAACCTCAACCATTATAAAATTCATCATTATAAACACGCTCAGCACATAAGTTCTTGCAATAGGACCAATGCAGCATTTTATCAGACAAAGCTCATCACACTTACCATGATAATCACTATTTGAACTCAATAAAAATGTAATCAAAATCTCTACCATTAAATTGTAGCTGGTTTGCTCACTTTAAATACTAAAAGAAACTTACTCAAAAGTAAAACTCAAATCTCAATAAAAGAATAACAAATATTTATTTACAATTAAAACAAAAGAATAAAAACAATGAAATGAAACTCTAAATCTACCGAATATTTTGACGAGTTGTCAGATTATACAAAAACACATTAAATTAAAATTAAACACAAAGTAAGGAAGTAATGATCGGCTTACCATTTACAAAAGCACACACTAAAAAACTACATTTTAATATTAAGCAAGCTGGATGCTTGCGACTGGTTTGTTTTACATCTCAAACCACTCTGAATCTCTTCTGGATGTCAACGAATTTACGCCTCCCCTATTTATTCAAACTTCCCTCTCCTTGACTTCATATTAGAAGAAAAAAGGACCACACGTCAAGTTAAACAAAATGTGTAGATAGCAAGCCAGCCGTACTAAAACCATAAATATCTCGCTTAGCAGTATATTATGCAGTTTATGACAAAAGTCACAAATCTATTACCAAAAAAAAAAACCCTCAAATGCATGGGAACAAACTCCATTAAAAAGTTTCACACGGATCAATGCGTTTCACATTATCGCGTAGAATAATTTATGTCACACAAAAAAAGCAGAGCCGGCTATAATCGGCCGTCGAATTATACGCGATAAGAATTCTTGAATGTCTCTCACAGACCAACGCACAGTAACATTGATCCCACAAACAAAGATAATGCCAATTATCACACGTTGAAGTAAGTAAATGTCTTCAATGAAGTGTACATTTTTATTCATGGTAAATATTTTTAGCAGCTTGATTAGAGGCAGTTACTTTGTAACGTGTAACGTCTTTCCCTAAGTATCTAAAAATCAGATACATTCGTCACAAAATGTTGTCCACCCATGTTTGTACCAATATCTTTAAAACTACTAAGCTTAGCAAAACAAATTATTCATATCAAAGACGAAGAATGCTCGTATATGATAAAAAAATAACTTAAAAATATTGAGAGATGTAGGTTTGGGAGAAGGTTTAAAAAAATGGTTTTCAAAATCGAGATATTGTGTCAATAATTAATATTAATAATAATTCTCTCAAGTCATATGTGATCACGAAACCTCTGTAATTTTTATTTTTAAGCACATTCACATAAAATTCCTAACACAGGAAATGGGACCGCTGTGTTTTGTCACGTATTGTGTAGCGTCTAGCACCATGGAATTAAAAGAACCATTGCATTTAGATAATTTGTTTCTTGGTTTACTTGTGTAGAACAAAAAGGACCGAAAGGTGTTTATGTAGGGTACCATTAATTAACATTGAGTGTGTCGGTAGTTTCACACAATATCTAAATGCTTTTCTAAATTATAGAAGAATGTCATGTACTTTTATAATAATCCCGTGTGCATGAAATCATTTGGCTGGAAGCGCTTTGAAGGTGTAAAATGTATGAAATATGACACTATCTTCGTCAAACACCACGGTAATTTTAAAATGTGGTCTCATATGACTAATCATTTATGAAGATCAACACAAATACTTAGCAAACAAATTCAAGTGATGGTAAGGAGATCATGTATTTTACTCATCGTACTCATTTTATCTATCCGGTTAATCTGTTAATTTTTGCTCGTTCTCTTTAAATTAAACCCACGGCTCTAGCTGCAAGGTTTAACCAAATTTCAAGTTGCAAAGGTTTATTTGAAATTGTGTCTTCTACAAAAATTCAGTTATTGAAATGAATCAAAAAATAAATTGTTGATAGTTATGCCTTTGTAATACAGGCTTAGCTTTTAATTTCTGATCATGACTTTTCAAATAAATCATTTCTGGTATAAAAACAATAGTATAATACACTCACTTAGTAACATTCGCCGTAAGGTTCAACCGCATTTTAATTTGCACATGTTTACTTGAAATTGTGTATCTTGAATGAATCAAAATTACAATGATAATAATAATAATAATAATATTTATTTAAACACACTGTACAGTATAACGTCAAAATAACAATAAACAAAATTTATTATGGTTTTAAGCTTAAATTCCTCGATGTTATACGGGGGGATCCTTAAGAGGTGATCGTGTAGCGCTGTTTTGAAAGCGTTATTGGTTTTTGTTTTCTAGCTGGTGGGTAGGGAGTTGTATGTCTTTACCATTTTCCTGTGGTACGGTGCTTCCAGGTGCTTCCTGTGGTACGTCGTGTAAAATCAGCAACCAGGAAGTTTTTGTTGCGGGTCTCATATTCATGGCAGTCTTGTCTACGTAGGAGAGTGGAATTCTTCTTGTTTATTGCAGTGAGGCTTTTCATAAGAAAGATGGCATGCACTGTTACAATTTTCTGTTCCCCAAAGATGGGGTTCGCATGGCAGCAGGAGTCCTCGGCTACCAGGGCTCTGATGGCTCTTTTTTGCATTGTCAGTATGGAGCTCATATGAGTGCTGTCACCTCACACATCGATGCCATATGCCATCCTGGACTGAAAGAGGGCCATGTACGCTACTCTTGCGGCTTGTAGTCCAGCGGTTTTCTGTATTTTCCGGATGGCGTAGGTTGCTCTGCTTAATGTTTTCCCTACTTGCTGTATCTGTTCACTCCATGTCAGACGCGAGTCGATGGTGATTGCCAGAAAACGTACAGGGTTCGCAGTTTGTTGCCATCTGTCAATTTGGAAGACCAGCTCTTCGGTTTTTGTCTCGTTTAAGCTCGTTTAAGTGGAGAGCATTGCACTCGCACCACCTTCTTGCTTCTTCCATGTGCAACTCTGATACAGATGACAGCTCAGCATCCGATTGGGCAGCAGTGATTAGGGTAGTGTCATTTGCATAGATTATTGTATCTGCATTTATGCTTTCTGGAAGATAATTCATATAAATAATGAAGAGTATTCCTCCCAATAGGCTCCCTTGCGGAACTCCGATTGTGGAGTGCCAAAACTCACTGACCTCCCCACCGAACCGGACATGTTGTATTCTGTCTGTTAGCTACGACTGGACTAGCTTCAGGGCGATTCCTCTTACCCCAAACTGATGCGTCTTCTGCAGCAACCTTCCGTGTTGCATCAGGTCAAATGCTCTGGTCAGATACCAAAATATATGAAATGTATATTATATATAAAATAATGCAAATCGGGCAAAGACTACAAAAATTATTGAATATGAAAGGTTAGCAAAATAAGTATCAGGTGGTCCTTTAGTTGTGCCAGTCAGTGTACTTTTTTATTTATTATTATATAATATTTACATACTTATTATACATACTTTTAAAGACAAATGAAAATAGAATTCGGTTATTTGAAGAATCCATTTTCATTTGCTATTTAGATTTTTTTAAAAATATGTCTATAATAAGTAGGTAAAAAGGAAATCTAAAATTTAACCGATTTGACTTTGTTTGTATTCGAAAATTATATGTTAGTTACAGCTGCGGGGACGGGCTCCGCAGGTTGGAAACCACCGGGTTAGGGAAACTTTAAACACGTTACACATGTTCAAACAACCATAAAACATGCGGTCCGATGCATTGCATCCTTTTTTTAAGAAATTATCTAAGTTGATTATTTTTACCAAAACGAGGAAAAATCAGTCAAAATAATATGGTCGCGCAGTCATCCATGTGAGATTCTATTGTAGACTATTGTAGACTTGTAGACTTGTAGACTAGAAACTATTGTAGAATATGGCCATTCATCGACCAGCAAAACTAGTCATAAAAGATTACTCGCTACTGACTAAGCAGCCAACCACCGAACGATTTGTCGGCTAGATAGCTTGCGACTGGTTTTGTCGGTTGACGAACGGCTAGTATCTCATAGCTGGCGCTGTCATCACGCTAACACATGTTGCTAGCTTTAGTACTCTACAAAACGCAGGTCTTCAAACCGGAACTGAACCAAAAACTGAAAACCGAGAAAAAAACGTTTTTTTTGTCGGAACAAAAGTCGGTTCTGAAATAAAAAAAAAACATTAAAAATTAATCACTTGGAGCTGAACCGAAGCCAAAAACCGAAGGAAACCCGTTATTTTTGTCGGAACGAAGATCGGAATCGAACTATATTACTTCGGTTTTAGTTTTTTTACTCGAACCGGAACGAAAACCTAACAGAAAAAAAATACGGTTTGAACCCCTGACCATAAGTTGATCGTTTCTCGGTTAGATATAGAATAGAATAGAATAGAATTTATTCACTTATACCTTCACAGGTGTGGAATACATCAAAATATATTACATTAATTAAACACACAAACAATAGCCGTTATAAGAACAAAATAAATTTAACATTAACATTAATACATTATTTATATTTATAGTAATAGGGCAATAAAAGATACATTGGACCTGTATCCAGAGCTTTATATTCACAAAAGCGGTGCGTTTTGCGATCAGACAACTAAAGCGACATCTATTGGCAATTTCATACTATTATCAAAACAAACCTTGGTCTTGTGAGTTATACTTACAACAACCCTGAAATTCATTTATATGGGATACATACTTAACTTAATCTACTTTATAGAGTAAGTAGCACTTCATTCAATAAACACTACATACTTTTGTTACTTATATTTTCTTAGGTCAAGTACCTACGTACTAGGATTTATTTTAACGTAGTTAGTTGTAGAAATGTGACATTTTTGAAACGATAAATTGAATTACTTATTGCAATACAATATTGGTTAATATGAAGAACAAAATATTTGTCAAGAACATTTACCTGAGAAATTATTCACTTTAAATTGAGTAGATGGCATTTCTTGTATATGCCTAACTTTATATATTATAATCATTTGTATCGATGAAATAAGTTCAAGAAATTACGTTTTCTGGTTTCAAGCGACCACTGTTCGGTGTGTACGTGTACGTGTACGTGTCAAATTTTCGCTTTAACATAAAAGCTTTATCAGGAACAGGCTGAAAGAACAAAAATCCACGCTTCTACAGAGTGATGACTACAACAAGTAATAAACTTACTACTAGAGTTCTGAGAAGTCAGCTTGGACAAGAGAATTAATAGTAACGACGAAGAGACATAGCCCAAAATACATCGACACGCTCACAGGTAAAATTAATTGCACAAATAACATTAAAATAAATTTAAAACAGAATGAACTACACACGTCTACATTATTACAGGCAACAGCTAGGATAACAAACATGAAGTTTCAGCGAATAAAATACTAGGAAGTAGCAGGGCTGCCAACCCTAGGACGAATGACTCACGTAAATTTTTACATTTCAACTTAAGGCTGTAGTCAATATATAAAAAACAGTTTCGTTAGGGACACGGATCATCTGGATATGTAGATGGCGTTAGCAGTATTGAAATGCAGTAAAATACCATTAGGCCAACATCGACTGAAACCTGTGAAACCCGGGATCGGTTCATGAATCATGCGTAGTTCAATGTCTTATTTGATTTCGGTCGTAGTACGTTGTACGAGAACTCACAGATTTCTTTTGACGGTTTATTGTTGTTTATGGTTGCCAGTATAATGTATTACTGTATAAATTATATAATAGTCGACTTACCAATAGAGGGTTTTGGCATTCTTTGCAGGTTAGGTAACGTATAGGTATACAAAAGTATTCTAACTTTTTTATATGTGAAGGTGTATTCTTTCAGGCTGCTGTAGACAATTTAAAAGACAACATTTATATAGTTTTACGAAGACAGAGTGTTACTTACATACATGAAAGTCCAAAACAAACATGAAAGTTTTGATGGTCATGGCACTAATCTAATAAGAAGTAGATGAAAAGCCAAGAAAACTACCTAAATGTTCACGAAAGGAATCAATCAAGATTGAATAAATACAATAGATGGAGTAGATGAGTAGATGAGATGGAGTAGCAAGCAAGCAGTTTTTGCGTCAGGTTGGGTAAAAAAATGATATCGCGGTCTATGTCAAGGAACATGCACGGCTTCTTGTTGTAATACAAATGCAATAGAAAATTTACTAAACGCATTTTTACGATTGATTGTAATATTTACAAAATTATATTCTGTATGCAGATGTTCAGTTTTTAACCCTTTCTCTGCAGCGGTAGTTTTTTGCTATTTACTAGTATCGAGGCGTATGATCATTATGATGTTATTTTTATGTGAAATGGGAAAAAACTTGACAGCACCCGTTGGCGAATATATTCGTCAAGAGCTGTGAACAGGTTAGCACTAGTGATAAATCATTATGTATTACACAAAATAGTAATTTCTCACCTGCATCAAAGAAACTGTCGTAGTAGCCAACAAGAAGAGAATCCTGTGGAACATAATTCCGTCATAATCGAATTTTTAAAATTACATTTCCGTTGCTAATACTTACTCATATTCTATGACAATTTGTATTAATGGAATCTTTATCTTATTGTTCTTATGTTTTTGGTGTAGTAGTAAAATAAATTATGCCTAGGAGAAAGCAAGGTCTATGAACCGAACACTAAATAATTTTTGAAGATTGTTGTTTTTGCAATATTATATTAATAAAGATACCCCAAGTTGAGAGAGCTAAGTGAGATAAATACTAGGTAAAATTTTAACAGAAACTTTTGATGAACCATTGGCACTTTGAAGTTTATATGACTGGTCGGACAGTATCCCTAATGCCTGGGCTACACTAACATCTAACACCATTACATGTTAACTAATGCGTAATCAATGACCCTGTTGAAATGATTGTGTTAAGCTTTGGTCATACTTGATTTTAACACATTAATTTTAACATTACTCGTTAGGCATTGGACGTTAGTGTAGCGTGTAGCCCGGGCATAAATGCAACACTGCTGACCTACTAAAGTTAATGCTACTGAGTTATGTACAACATGTTCGTACAGATTTTGTTTGTGACAATTCTTTTTAGCGTTTTGTACCTGAGAAAAGATAAGGTAAAAAAAACTAAACCCATAAGGGTCCTATAAAGGATAAATCCTATAAAGCAGTGCTCCGCAAGCACTGTGGTTGCGGAACGGAGTTATTAGACAGCCGTGAGCGAGAGAAGGACAGCTGGAGAAGGTTGCAGAGTACTGCTATAAAGAATGAGTCATGTATTGTATTAACAATTTTGTTTTGTTGGCGAAAGCATTTCGATTAGTCTAAAAACCCATTTAACACTCTTTGCCATGGTTTTATCTGCGCAAACCATATTTACCAAACCGAATAATACAAACAATTCTAGGAAATTAACATAACAGGATCTTACATATGGTTCATATTATTTTGTATTTTATTTCATGTTATTAATATTTGCAACTGAAACATGTAATATCATTTATTGTGTTGCCAATAAATAATGTATAAGACTAACAAGTCTTTTATTATATTTGCATTTATAATTTATTTCACAAAGGTAAGTAAAAAATTATTTTCTTTTAATCAATTGTCAAATAGTATTCAAAGTAATTCTACTAAGTAAGTTCTTTTGAAACAACATTACATGCATTATATGGTACAATACCACAAAATATTTATGGTATATGAGAAAATAGATTCTGTATTTATTTTACATAATTGTAATAGATTGCTTCCGCTATATGTATGTATAAAAAATAATCTAAAAAGCAGTTCAACAATTAGTTCACCCGAGTAATTAGCTGGTTTCACTTAGCATACGAAACAATAGGTACATGTATGCATACGTAACTGTTTTGTATTTCAATACTTAGTTATATTAGGAAAACTTCATTAGGAACCAATATCATCAATAACATTGTCGATTTCAAAACTATCCAGGAAATTAGCCCGTACTATTAAAATTTCATATTTTATTTTCTTTTTAAATAAAGATGAGATAGTAATTCAGAGGTCCGTATTGACTCCGCCGACGAATGTATCGGTAAACATTACATTATTTCAAACTAAAATTTAATAGCGTGTCCAGAATAACTAGTAATTTTTTCAATTTAAGTGGCGCCATCTATAACAATAAGCCTGAACCTTCAAATAAACGAGGCATATTTGAAAATGTACCAAACCGTGTAAATCCTTCCGCGTTCACTTGTTGATAGCAATTTTCTAAATACGTTACTTTTGATCCATAATTGTTTTGTATTTAAATACCTTGTTACAATGCTGATCACTGATTTCCTATTTCGTTAATAATTGTAGTTTAATAAACAATTATACAGGTGTACAGCGTGTAGCATTAAAATGTGCTTTTTTATTTGTTTTTAAATATGGATGAAATAGGAAATCAGTGACCCGCATTGACAATCTCGACGATTTTATCTGCAAACATGCAATATTCTATAATAAAATAGCAGAAATACTATCAACAAAATTTAGCCCGATTTCAGCCGGTAATTCAGTATTCTATACTAAATTGTCTACAGGCTTAATTAAGAAAGAATAAATGCTGCTCAACTGATTAGTATCGGATTTGAAGTTTAGACAATCGGCAATGCTCCGCTGGATGTAATTTCACCTGTAAGCGTGTCGCTGTATTCTGGGTTGTGTCTCTTCCAAAATAAAACTAAATATTACATCTTTATTTTCGCAGACAGCTTAAAGCAATGCGCGAGCGGTATCAGGCTGTCTACCCGTTGATGCGAAAGAAATGGGGGGGGGGGGGGGCTTAGTCGGTACGAAGCTTCGATTCCTGGTCGGCGACATCCGACACTCCCGGCAGGTGAAGAGAGTTTTAAACTTTCCACCATCTTCAGGCGCCACCTAAGCTCTGCCGTGGTGCATAAAGCATTTCCTTCTCCTCAGCGCCAAAAAAAGGGTTGTGTCTCTTCGTCGTTACTATTAAATTCCTTGCCCAACCTGACTTCTCCGAACTCTAGTTGTAAGTTTATTACTGGTTGTAGTCGTCATTCTGAAGAAGCCTGATTTGTGTTCTTTCAGCCTGTTCCTGATGAAGCTTTTATATTAAATTGTTTTCGCTTTTCCATTTATTCCGTTGGCGTTGGCTAACGAAGCCCAGGTGACGGTACGAGACGCGTCCGCACCTTACCTAGTAAAGATGTTCTTGTAGAATCCCATCTTCATTAAATGAATAGAGCAGCAACGACCATATATATTTAAAACTGACTTTAAATATTGGGAATTTTCGGCCAAGAGCGAAATAAAGGTAACACCTTTTTTCTTTGATCGAAAAAACAAAAAACTAATATTTGATATAAAAGCTTCATCAGGAACAGGCTGAAAGAACAAAAATCCAGGCTTCTACAGAGTGATGACTACAACCAGTAATAAACTTACAACTAGCGTTCGGAGAAGTCAGCTTGGATAAGGAAATTAATAGTAACGACGAAGAGACACAACCCAGAATACATCGACACGCTGACAGGTAAAATTCATTTGCACAAATAACATTAAAATAAAGTTAAAACAGAATGAATACTCACGTCTACATTGCACAGCTAGGATAACAAACATTAAGTTTCAGCGAATAAGATACTAGAAAGTAGCAGGGAAAATGACTCGCGCTTTTCTTATATAAAGTTAATTAAGAAAGAATAAATACTGCTCAACTGATTAGTGTCCGATTTGAAGCTTAGACTATCGGCAATGTTCCGATGGATGTAAAACATTTCCAAAAATAGTCTGGATCTATAGCTGTTTTCACGGGAAATGACTTCGGTTTGTTCGCATTCCAAAAGATGGTTGGTGCTAGCAGCATGCATCTGTCTCATAGACAGCACTTCCCTTGTGAGATACAGAGAATGTATATTTATAGTAATATGTGTATTTATAGTAATAATAAATGTACAGTTTGCAACAAGACAGGTCACTTAGTACTTTTGCATAAGATAAAATAAACATGATAGCAAAATTCTTAGATCCAATTAACACCTTTCATTTTGATTTGCAATTTGTTGACAATATGATTTAAATCATTGCGGAATCACTCTTATTACTATCACACCAAATCTATTTTCAATTATTAGTGATAAATTTAGAACAAACAATAACACCACCTGTCTAGCTATTGCAAAACTGGGACTCCCTACTTTTAAATAAAAGAGGTATTCACTCGCCACCTCGGTCTTGTTGCTCGGTGAGTCTTGAGACAACAATAAACTCCATAACAACTAACTTGAGAGAGTTTTAGGTTTACTTTGCTCTCAGCTAATCTCATTGAAAATTGTTCAGAATTCGGCGTTTGTGTTCAAGACCGTTATCGGGATGTACATTAGACATAAAACAATAGACGAGTGGTTATTTTTTAATGTAGATACGATAATAATTGTATCTCTCAATCAATTTAAATTCGCGCAACATGGAAGTGCGATTAGAGTAATGATAATAAGAGTAAGGTAGCGAGATAAGTGATTCAAGTTTATATGTAGAGATTTTTATTGCGAATAACTCACAAATCGTAAATTAGTGTTCAACGTGCTTGGTGTTTTGTGGTTCCAGAAATTGCGATTGGCTGTCGGCGAATTGAAGAAGAATTGGCTAGAGGAGTTTAAGAATTTATTAGGTTAGTTTTGGGTAATTGTTTAAGATAACAAAAAATACCGGTCGATAATGTGGGTTTAAAATTGGGGAATTGGTTTTGAAACGGGTTGATTGTTTAATTGTTTTATGGTAACACTACTCGTTTTTTTTCTATGTAGATAAAACGCGCTGGTATTACTTAATAATTTGATTTTACAGCGCTTATCAATTTGTAGGTAATAGCCATGAGGTAGATTTTGTTGATAAACATGTTTATGACTTGAACCTAGGTTATATATGATTAAATCAAAAGTTAAATAATGATGTTTAGTATTGTTAAGTTTCTATAAACACCCGGCCCAAATCGGTCAAATTTGAATAGTCTAGGTAATTTATATTATGTTCCTTGTTTTCAATACAAATTTTCAAGCTATTGCGATTTATGCTTTATGGAGGCGCTCTAAAACATGTTTTAATTCACAAAATCCATAATCCGTAGAATTATAACCATTATCAATTTTCAGTTGTCCTTTTCTCGGGTTGTCATTTAAGAAAAGGGTCACGATGCTACGATCGAACATTGCATTTTGCACAAAAATGTGTGCTTTAATAACTAAAAATCGACTTGCTAGAGGATTTTTGCGTTTCCATTCATTACGCGCTCACTGTATAAATATAAAATCTTTATTGAAAACATTATTATTTATTATTATTATAGGAGTGTTAAATGTAAAGTGTTCAACAGAAAGAATCTGAAGGAGGCCATAACTCAGAAAAGGCCCATTTACAATGTACTAAAAATCAATATCGGTCCAGGTTACGAAAGTCATCAAAAATCATACAAAATTAAATATTTTTTCTTCAAATGTATCTTTGTTTTCGACTTATCTGAAATAAAAAGAAAAATAAAATTATTACGCATATAAAGTGATATTTGGAAAAAATTAAAATCTTTCTTCCAATGAGCATGGTCAAAAACTTCAGGAACTTCAGGATCAGCAACAAAATCGATTTTTTACCTGGTATATAAGCTAGTGGCCCACACAGATGCGTTTGATACTTTCTCTACCTGAAGATCTGTAAATAATAAATCTTGTTTCCGGCGGCCAAATCCGGAACGTTTTATCATTAGATTTCTGTAGAGGTGGTCTATCGGGAATATCAATTAAATAAACAATTGTATCTACTACTAGTGACTAACTAAGTGGTTCAATAATCAGGTAATTACATACACATTACTTATACAATGGCGACGTATATAACCTATATATGCTTTTTTTGCTCGTTCGCTATCGAAAAATCAACGACCAATAGTCGACCAATAGTAATGATGATACCATTCACTTTAGGTCGATCTTAAAATTTTTATACGGAGACGCCACCAATCAACGAGAAAATCACAATGCGAATTATTAATAAGATAAGATATAAATTAAAATTAAAATGCGATAAATTAATGTGCCCATTCTGATTGCCGATCATTCCCCCCTGGTTCCTGAATCTGTACGTGATTTGTGTACGAGAACTCCAAATTATATTCAAACGTGAGTAATTTCTCAAAATATTTACTAGTGTGTCAGCAACGCGAAAAGAGTATAAATTAGAAAGCCATTTTATGTCAATAATATAATATTAAATTAATTATTAAATGTATCTGGGCATAAATGTTCTAACAATCTTTTTATTCTTCTGGAAGCATACTAAATACACTCAAATATACATAATATATACACAAAAGAAACAGAACTTTTGATGTTGATTATTTGTTTGGCGCATTGTAATAAAATTTCTCAAGATTGTCGCATGCAATTTGAAATTATAATTTTACATAATGTTTATATAACTTTTCTACATCAAACATAAAAGAAAAACGTATCCTTATTCTTGTACCCCGTATTCGCTCAAAACTGAAATGTTAATAATAATTTCTATCACAGTATCGTTACTGATGAATCAACCACTAACTGAACAGCAGAATGATCAAAATCGTATAAGCGATTCAACAGCAAATAAAATTAGAAGTTGTGACACATTTTTAGTGGCGTGTCTCAGTTTTTACGAACAGTAAGTAGAAAGCGTTTGTGCTGAATTTATTGTAATTATAATAATTTCGTGCTATGAGTGAATTTGAGTAGTTTTAATTATTTCGAACAAGCTTTTTCTTGTTTGACAGCCTATTAAGAGAAAATTCAATTCAATATTATCTCCGTCAGTTGAAAATGAAATTAGGGTCTCTTTCTTTAAGTTTGGTCCGAATTTTATTCATAATGCAAATTATTGTCAAGACATGTATTATAGTAACTTATTTTGCTGTTATTAACAGCAGTCTCTTGAAATATTAACAAAACCGTATATTAATCTTCTTCAGGAATTTAAAAAACCAAATAGGAATAGGGGAACTCAGGAATAATTTAATCGATTTGAAAATATCTTCAAGTTGACTGGAAATATGTCCATGATCATGGAGTGTTTTTCATTATTATATTCAAATTATTACTTGAATAAAACTTGAATTGATTTTTTTTCTGTACCAAGATAACAAGTTGAGTTATTGATTCTACGCCTTGTCAATATTATCTATTCGTATTGTGTACACCGCGGCAATTAGAAACAATTAACGGTTATTATAAATCTCAAAGTATTTGTGGCACATTGGATTACAAAGTTAATCGCACCTGTTATTACTATGGTTTATGATTACGGTAATTGAGATGTGATTCGTAATTATGGTATTAATCTTATTTAATATGTTTTTTAGACATGATTTGGATTATTCCAAGATATATTTTGTGTGTTTTGATAGAGTTTTGGTGTTCTAGTAATGTTTTTATTCTTTCCAGATAGTACAAAACCATGGGAATAAATAATCTCGGTACATCTTGACCGAAATTTTGACAATTAATTCGTTCAGTACGAATAGAAGCAAGACACAAACCATCAAGATGAAGGTCTCAACCGTCATTGTATACGCAGTAATCTCAATTTTAGTAACCAGTACACTACAACAAGGTGAGTAATTCCAACAAATGCTTGCCGGCATCATAACTAACACTCCCATCTTCTCCAATTTATAGAAATCTCGCAAACTGCCAACAATTCGGTTATTTCTAAGCAGGACAACGGAGAATACGATATTCCCGCCTTGACTCACGATGCAGGACTTGGAAGATCGAAAAGGCGAGTGCCAATATGGTTCGCGATGCGAAATGAGAAAACGGACAACGTAACTGAATGTTCGTCATCGGCTGATGATTTTCCAAACCTATTTACTCCTCAAGTAAGGAAATATGGGGCAATTTTGATACACGTTCTGGTGGCGACTTACTGTTTCGTTCTGATTGCCATCATTTGTGATAGCTACTTCATTCCGTGCGTGGAGAAAATTTGTGAGGCTTTGAATCTATCAGAGGTAGGTGATCTTGTTTATAAAGCTGTTTTAATAAACGTATTTCTATTCACTCAGCAGACTCATAAATAAACGATCAAATAAAAATATATTACGAAATCTAAATAATTTCTATTATGTATCTAAAGTAAACGCCCTTTTTTGTAGGACGTTGCGGCTGCCACGTTCATGTCAATTGCTACATCAGCCCCGGAACTTTTCGTCAATATAATTGGGACGTTCCTAACGAAGTCTGATATCGGAATAGGCACTATTGTAGGGTCATCGATGTTCAACACCCTTGGGGTAGCATCTGTTGGTGGATTGGCTGCTGTAGCGGTAAGTTAGCATGCTGCCTTTGTTGTGTAGTTAGTAATACGTACCACCAACAAACGCGCGGAAAAAATTATATAATGCAGAGTCAGTAAGAATTAAAAATATCTATTACAAAATAAAGCCTCTAATATTTTTATTGATATTTATGGCAATGACAGCACTACAAATACTTCAATAAAATGCCAATAGTTATGTTAGAATTAAAAACTTCTTTGATCCTTTGAATAATTTTATTTCCTTAGGAACCGTTTTCGATCGTTTCCTTTCGGAGAATTTTCGGAATTTTCCGTTGCAACTCTGTAAAGAGATTAAAATCCATAGTGCATAAGTGGTCTTAAATAAGTAAATGAAAAAACTCTTCTTTTATGCACAGTGTTTATTAGTTATGTATTTGGGGACGCGTTTCGGACCACGGGTCCATCCTCAGCCGCCAAATAGTCAGTTCAATCGACGTCGACCACCAGATAGTAATAGCAATCAAATAAGTAGTAGGTAAGGCACTTATACGTCGACATAATCACAAATTCAAACGACAGGAAAAATTCCGCAGAAAGATGATAATGTAAAATGACTCGCTAGCAGTGTTGGAACGGAGTGGCTGTTAAAGCCATGCACGTCTATTTAATATACGAAGATTATAATTGTTTTACTTCATATCTGACCATTTAGGCTGATGATCTAACGATCGAAACCGGTTCCTAAGGAAATAAAATTATTCAAAGGATCAAAGAGGTTTTTAATTCCACCATTGACTATACATACAACCTTTGAAAATTATGGACTTAATTATCGACTAAAATAGTTATGTTGTTCGAGTAGAATAGTTAGATATCAAGAGTCGCTGAAATTGAGACCAATTTTAAAAAAAGGTTATTTTTAACGCTAATATTAGAAAAATTGTTCTCACTTCTATAGAGTGAATAGCACTTCCGAGTACTTCATTGTAGAAACTGAAAGTCATACAAAATATGATGGAAATAGGCATACTTTAAACGAATATTAGTCATTTAATATCTAGTTAATTGCCGACTGAATTGTTTGCGATTTATCTTCGGTAGGCACTTTAGGCTTGCTTGTTGTTGCGTACTACTGAGCTTGGATATGCCGACTAAGTGGCGCGGTTCTATTTTGGTCCTTCGAGTGTTGCTTTGATTTCGATCTGTCTGATCGTGAACGTTTCCTGTAATACTTGAAAACGTATAAACATATACATCTGTATGCGAAGGCCTTGTCAAAACTTTCCACAAAATAAAAACGCAGATTAATTAAATTAAATAGTCAATAGTCAAAAGATTTAGTAAAGTGGCACTGATATAGAATTGACACAATTCACTGTGATATTTGATAATTTGACGTTGTCAAACGTAGGGTCATAATAAATTTTACTTTGATTGTAAATATTATTTATTGTTAATCCCTTAAATTAAAGTAATGTGCATAACTGAGATAATGATTAATTCAATGTGTCGGGTTTAACTCATACCAAGAAGGGCTGAAACATTGTAGCGTTCTAACTAAAAGCCCTTAAGGCAAGGTTATAGCTTTCAATATAACAAAAATAACACTATTTTTTGCACATTTTTGCACCTATCACGCCACGATTCACCTGCTATTTGGTTACTTCTCGACATGATTGTGCTTTAACCGTGACAGTGACATGCCATCTGGTGTGGAAAAAACAACTTACTTTATTTTTTTCTTCAGCCTATTCAGCTAGCTTGGTGGCCATTATGTCGAGATATCACCCTGTACGGTTTCGCAGTATCATTCTTGGTGGTGATTACATGGGACGGAAGGGTTATGTGGTGGGAAGCGTTCTGGCTTTTCTGTGGTTACATCGTATACTTCGTGGTGATGTTCCAGAACAATAGGATATCCCAGTACGTTTACTCCCTAGTCAATAAATACCAAGAATACAAAGCCAGGAAAGGTAAGAATCCACTATATGGTACCAGAATAAGTTAACGTAACCAAATCAAATTTACAGAGGGTCGTGTTATTGTAAAACCGGTCATGAAGGTGTCTGTACTCTCAGGAAATGTGTTGGATGAACCGAGAGTTAAGTACACCGAAGCCGATTATGAGGTGGACAAGAATATACCAGAGGAAGAACCAGAACGTAAGAATTGATGTGATGCGGCAGTTTTCGGTGTATTAATGTGAGTTGTTTGTTTACAGCGATAAATATCTACAAGATGCCTAAAGGAAAGTGGAGTAAGGCGTTCTTTATCTATTCTTGGCCGCTTAAATTCATGCTATACTGGACTGTACCGGATGTCAGGAAATTTCCAAAGTTGTACCCTGTCACGTTCGTAATGTGCATTGTGTGGATTGGATGCAACTCTTATCTTGTATCATGGATGCTTTCTATAATTGGTTAGTAGATTTTTATTTAAATTATTACCTTCATTTAACACTATAAGTGTTAAAACCTATCAAATGTTATTTATTTGATATTATCCATTAATCATTTTTAATAATTTACTAATTTGGTTGTTTGCAGGAGTAACGTTTGAAATCCCGGATGCTGTTTTGGGACTGACGTTTCTAGCAGCTGGTGGTTGCTTACCTGAAACCTTCTCCATAGCTATTATGTCTCGCAAAGGTAAGAAACAATAGCGACATTTAATTGAATTTAAGAAACGAATTGAATCCATTTGCATATCAGCCCGACAAAAGTAAAAAATATTTCAGTTTACCTGCATTATGTATATATATTTTGTCGTCTCCAGACAACGAGGAGCTCATTCTCAGGAGACAGACAAATTGTGGAAAACTAACAATATAGCCTATACAGTATTAATCTGTAAATTAAAAATTTTAGGGAAGTTTTAAGAATTTATTAATTTAAGAATTTAAGAGAACATTAACGTGCGTTTATCATCAGTTTATAAATCGATGATCGTGTTAATTATAATTAGTTTTCCAATTATGTAAACATATGTAAGCTTTTCCGATTGCATCATGTATCATAGATTAGATATGTGAACAAATAAAAAAATCAGTGTCCAATTTTAATAGATTTTCTTTTTCTGATTACAGGAGAAGGAAGAATGGGAGTTTCAAACGCTTTAGGGGCGAACACTATGAATATACTGTTATCCCTAGGCATGCCATGGTTTATTAAAACGTTACTTCTTGGCGCTGATGAGAACGCCTTCATCGACATAGAATCTGGATCATTAGAATACACGATTATGGCCCTGATAATAGTTGCATTAACTCTCTTCATAACTTTGGCCTTTAACAAGTTCAGGTTATCGAAGGTAACTGGAACGATCACATTAACTTGTTATTTTGCATTCCTGGCGTTGGCAATAGTAGCGGATATGGTTATTTTCCCACCTGATTGCGTCTGATAGAACAACACAAAATAAACTAAACGTGTAGTAGGAGAGGCCAGACCGGATTTTGAAGTTAATTATTATATTGTAATATATATTTTGAATTTCGATGAATGTTGATCTAAATATTAGTGTTAATTTTGGCCAATTTTTCTGGCCAGAAGAGGCATTCCTAGGTATATTATTTAATTAATTTGTGAATACTTGATATAGTGCTGTGATATTGTGACTATAATTGTTATTTATATCCGTCAATAGGACAAGACATGCTATCGTCTGTGTTCACCAGATTGTTTCGACAACTTGAGATTAAATTTTAAAAAGCAGAAAAAACATATTACTAATTAATGCTATTGTTTAGCAATTATCTCATGTGAAAAATCTGAATGTCACGATAGCTTATCTATTTCTATACTCAATGCTAATGTTGACTATATATGTATAAAACACTTAAAAACACTAAAAACACATGTAAAAGGGTGTTGTGAAACATGAACTTTTGTATGTGAAATTTGAATAAATTATGACTTGTTCTTTTGTGTTATTATTGAGAACGCGACGAGTTCAAGAAATCCAGATACCGCCAAACGGGGTGACACTGACAAGCGGGGTGATTCTGTATAAACTAGTTTGGAGCTAAATTTTCCGGTTTTGTGTCGATGCATGATGGAGGTGTGCTTTCTGCAGACGACGAAAACATATTGTGGATGTTATTATTCTTGCATCTGAATGAGGCTAACACTTTGAGAAAATCGATATAAGACTTCCAGTACAAAGTTATTTAGACAGACTTGGCCGCAAGAACCGCGATTTAAGGACAATTTTCCGGGCGAAGACTGGTGCTGCCGATTTATAAAATCCCACCGGGACTTAACTGTTCGACTTAGTGAGAACATCAAACGTTCTAGAGCTGCTGTCTCCAGGAAGATTTTAAATCAATATTTTGATAACTTAACCTTGGTTCTGGCAAATGTGCCACTGGAAAACCTTGTCAATACTCTCGTAAAAATGTGGTGGTAAAAAGGCAGCTAAAGCATGCGGAAAGATTTGTTGATTCTACAAAGAGTGCAACTTCAATAATGTTTGCAGTTAGTGCTTCTGGCGAAATGTTACCGCTAATGGTAGTCTACAAAAGTGAACATAATTTATGAAAACTGGATGCACAGTGGACCACAGAAAACACACAGAAAACCACAGAAAACACAGATATGCCAGAAGTAAGAGTAGTTGGTTCGATCAAAAGCATCTTTGAAGAGTGGTTCTTATCAATTGGATAATTTAGCAAGTCACCGTTTAGTCAAAGTAGTCCAAGAATGTCAGAAAAATGACATTAAATTTGTGTTCTTGCCTCCAAATAGCACGCACCTGACGCAGCCGCTTGATGTCGTTGTTTCCGCTCCGATGAAACGAGCGTGGAGAAAGGTTCTCAATGAGTGGAAGAAAAGAAACAAAGGGTCTTTGCCAAAGTAAATGTTTCCAAGCATGTTGCAAAGTGCCTTATTAGAAGTCGGAGCCAACATTAGTACAAATATTAATACTGGATTTTCTGCTACTGGCATGTCTCCATGTGATAGGCAACAAGTCCTTAAACGATTGCCGTTCGAAGAAACTCCAGATCAAAGAAATAATCAAAGCTGGGCACAAAAGCGTTAATCCGTTAATCGTTAATTAACGAAGTTAAATTTTTCGTTAACGAATTAACTTTTAAGTTAACTTTCAAAACCATTAACGGACTCATTAACTTCCGCTACATTCACCATCAGTTAATTCAAGTCCGTTAGATCGAAAATATCATAAGTAGGTAAACATTGAAAATTGCTATAGATATTCTGTGCAAGTTCGAACTTGGTTTTGTATACATGTGTGTGACGCAACTATGTGCGACATGGCGTCCGATATGTATGCGCGAATTGTGTTGTTTTTAGTATGTCTTTAGTTACTTCCCAGTTCCCAGTATGGTTCCCGGTCGCACGAAAACAATACAGAAAAGGTTTAGAGGGGTAGAATAAAACGCCTTTTCAGTCTTTGAAGGTATAATTCCTGGGTACGTTTCACATGTGCCTACGTTTCGCCGTCAATCTTCGGCTTCTTCAGGGCTGGTGTGATGGGTCCAAGATAAGTCAATGGGAGATATGTGAGCGAGCGGTGACCCTTGCGGAGGTCCACGGTTCGGTATAAACGCCAGGTGATGGTGGTGTAAAATTATTTTAAACATTACAAACATTAAAACACAGAAAAATCCAAACTACCAAGTTTGGATTTTTCTGTGTTTTAATGTTTGTAATGTTTAAAATAATTTTACACAACCATCACCTGGCGTTCATTCTGCCCCTCTAAACACATACCACAGTCGATAGTCCCCCACCAATACAGAAAAGGCTTCGCCGAAGATCAGGAACCTATTTATTATGCAATAATAAATATTTCGCTTTTTTTTAATATTGTTACATTTTAACAAATACCTATTGTTTCAATAAACATTGAATAAATAAACCTAAACTAAAAAGGGCAACCTTCTAAAAACGGTAACTTCTAACTCCAACCACCTTTAGTTTACCTTTTCCAAATCTTTTTTAAATCTTGTATCTCACAATGTATGTTATTTTCTATGCAGGGTATTTTAGTTACCTACCTTGGGTGACTTTGGCCATTGTTAGAATATTGTTTGTATTGTTCAGATTTTGTTGATATTTCGAACATTGAGTGTATTTTCGTTGTTATTATTGTTTTAGATACTATACTGTATACCAATGTGCTTAATGTAGGTTAGATGATAGTTTATAACTATGGCAAAAGCCACCCAAGTTTACCAGTATCACTACCGCTATCTTTTCTGTTTCTTTTCTGTTTAATTGCACTTCACTAATATTGGAATTGTGTTCTCTTTACGAGAGATCACGAAGTCACAAGATAGCAATAGGATTTCATATGATAGCAAATACAAACCGCGCCAAAATGGATCTTTATCCATTTTGGCGCGGTTTGTATTTGCTATCATAAACCTTTGTTTCATATTAAAAATATTAATTATATTTACATATAAATAAAGACCATTTATTAAAAATAATCAAATACAAATTTTTATTGCTGTTAAAAAAGAACTATTTTGCTAAATTTATGTCTTATATTGCCGTATTGTGTGTGAACATTACACGATCTACAAATATAATGCAATCTGCATGTAAAATACATTTTTGCCAGTTCTGTTAATATATTAATTTGTTATTAATAATATAATATGGTTGTTTTTGGTTTTAACATACTGATACTTATTCTATAGCACAACGTCAAAATATTAGATAAAACCACGAAAACGATGTCAAAGCACAATGTGCCGGGTGTGATACAAATTAAATGACATTAACAACTTAACTTAGTGACTAAAAATCACTAGAATATCTAACTTCAAGATACTGCGAGGCTCGCATAATTTTCGGCCGCCCCCACTCCTGCCACATACAACGTCCATATTACTATACATTCAAACTCGATGTCCCAAACGCGCATTCGCAAACATGTTGACATTGATACGGTTAGCTGGCCAACGTTGGCAACATACATCGAGCATGTAGGAGAGGCCTTAACTACAAGCACACAGTCTTCTTCCGACTTTGCACCATTGTATCATTGTAATAACATCAAATTCATTTTTTTCTTCGAATACTCAAAAAGTATAGATGTTAGTAGTAAATAAAAAAAATATTTTTTCGTTAATTTTGGGGGTATATACCCCTTAAAATAACAAACCGTCTGAAAGATTATGAGGTGTATTTTGTAATTCCCATCATGTAGTACCACACTTACCCTCATAGAAAAACCCAAACCGTCCGGAAGCGAAAACGCCGAAACAAAATATAGGCCGATCTCTCTGATCAACACATGGGCAAAGATCATGGAAATTCTAATTCGGAACCGGCTAGCCACATACCTGGAGGATGGCAAATTGTCAGACCACCAATATAGTTTTCGGAAGGGACGCTCTACTGACGCTTTGGACAGGGTAAGCGAAATAACCAAGCAATGCGATAAATACCACCGAGGCAAGCGCAGGTTCTGCATTCTCATTACTATCGACGCCAAGAACGCATTTAATTCCATACGATGGGAAAAAGTCATCAGCGCCATGATAGCCATGGAAGTGCCTAAATACCTAATAGAAGCTACAAAGAGCTACTTGTGCAGGAGGAAGATCATCTTCCAGGGAGAAACACATACAAGGAGCAGGGGTGTTCCACAGGGATCTGTCCTGGGCCCCATGTTGTGGAATATCTCCTATGATGACATTTTCGAAATTCCCCGCAAGCCGAACGTTCATTTTCTGGCATACGCGGACGGCCTTGCCGTCGGTGTGCAGAGGTGGACCGGCGAGGGTATCGTGAGGGATGCGGAAGAGGTGCTGCGCGACGTGGAAGAGTGGTTCGCAGTTAAGGGCCTAGATATCGCGTATAATAAGACGGAAGCTGCAATAACTAGAGGCAGAAATACACTATATGAACTCAGTTTCACCTTCGGGGCTCATACAATTAAAACCCAGCCGAAATCTAAGGTATGCAGCTCATATCTGCTATGTCGTGGGGAAGGCGGAAAGGGCCGTGGTAGCTTTGAAACGCCTCATGCCAAATATCGAAGGGTCGACGCCCAAGAAGAGGCGCATACGTGCGTCAACGGCGGAAGCGATCATCCTGTACGCGTGCACAGTATGGACTGATGTCCTAAAATATGAAAATTATAGGAACATGTTACTGGAACTACAGAGATGACTAAATATCAATGTCACGTGCGCGTACAGGACCGCATCGACGATTGCTCCGTCGGTCGTCGCTGGAGTCACCCCCATCGACATTGTAATAGATGAGAGGAAGCGCACCAGAGACACAGGGAGGAGCAAGAATGAAGAAAGAAACAGCACGGTCGACAGATGGCAGAAGAAATGGGCAGAAGAGCGTGTCAAAGCTGGATGGACAAGAGCCCTCATTAAGGATGTTAGGCCCTGGCTGAGCAGGAAGCACGGAGAGACAAATTTTTACCTAAGGCAGTTCCTGACAGGACATAGCCCGTACGGAGAACGGGAGAGTACCTGGACAAAATTAAGAAACGTCCAGACGACCAGTGCCTCGAATGCGGGACAAAGGACAACGCAGACCACGCGTTCTTTGACTGCGAGCTGATACACGTACAGAAACTCGCACTGGACATAGAGATTGGTCACATCGTGACCGCCCGCAACGTCATCGACATCATGCACCAGAGCGTAGAAGATTGGAATATGGTCGACAGCTACATCAGGGGTATATTGAAGGACCGTGAGAGAGCAGAAAGAGCGGCAGGAGGCGCCGATTAGCAATGAAGGAATGAAGCCAGAGCCGACCGGTGAGATGGTTAAAACCCCCTAGAGGCAGTGCCTTGTTTAGGTTGTTCATCTTCATTATCAAAGTCCCCCAGACCAACACTACTTCCTGGAGGTATACTGATTTTCTTCCTTTTCGTTTTTGCAGGATTACGTGCTTCGTAGTTTGGATTTTTCTGTGTTTTAATGTTTGTAATGTTCAAAATAATTTTACACAACCATCACCTGGCGTTCATTCTGCCCCTCTAAACACATACCACAGTCGATAGTCCCCCACCAATACAGAAAAGGCTTCGCCGAAGATCAGGAACCTATTTATTATGCAATAATAAATATTTCGCTTTTTTTAATATTGTTACATTTTAACAAATACCTATTGTTTCAATAAATATTGAATAAATAACCCTAAACTAAAAAGGGCAACCTTCTAAAAACGGTAACTTCTAACTCCAACCACCTTTAGTTTATCTTTTCCAAATCTTTTTTAAATCTTGTATGTCACAATGTATGTTATTTTTTATGCATGGTATTTTAGTTACCTACCTTGGGTGACTTTGGCCATTGTTAGAATATTGTTTGTATTGTTCAGATTTTGTTGATATTTCGAACATTGAGTGTATTTTCGTTGTTATTATTGTTTTAGATACTATACTGTATACCAATGTGCTTAATGTAGGTTAGATGATAGTTTATAACTATGGCAAAAGCCACCCAAGTTTACCAGTATCACTACCGCTATACCTAGTGTGAAAAATTCCTACGGTAATTTTAACTTATGCAACCGAAAGGGCCGCAGTTATTTGGGTTGCATATTCACCGGCAGATCGGCAATCAACAAAACTTCAAATATAAACGTTAACGATTAACGGTTAACTTTCACTTCCGTTACATTTGTAACAAATTAACGGATTGACGGTTAACGAAGTTAACTTTTTCGTTAACGGATTAACGATTAACAAAGTTAACTTTCTGATTAGCTTTGCCCAGCTTTGGAAATAATGCTTTAGTGGAGTCTTTTGTAGAAATGTTTAAAGAAACAAGAGAAGCACGAAATCCTGGAAAAACGAAAAGGAAGAAAATCAGTATACCTCCAGGAAGTAGTGTTGGTCTGGGGGACTTTGATAATGAAGATGAACAACCTAAACGAGGCACTAGTGGACGTCATATTTATAATTCCGTAGAAAACGAGGATGAAGATGTTATTAAAGAGAATCAAGAGGTTATTGAAGAAGCTGTTTTTTCTCAAGAGGATGAAGCAGAAATCGAAATACGAACGGAGAATTTTCAACAAAACGACTTCTTGGAGGTGCGTTTTTCAGCTAATAAGACCGATAAATTTTATGTATGTCAGGTACAAGAATATGAATCTGAGGATTCTATAACAGTTAGTTGTTTAAGGTTGAGCAAAGTGCAGAATAATTTTCATTTTCCAAACGTGCTTGATATTTGTAATATTAACCTAAGCCAAATTAATAGGATCTTGCCAAGGCAAATGTGCGATGAGAGATATACACATTTTACACAAAAAAAATTGCGTTCCTACAATTATGCTTAAGTTTATGTTTAAGTTTCAGAAGGACTGCAGTTTTTATTTTATTATTTCTGTGTTTATTGCAAAAAAAACAATAAATGAACTTTCTTAAGTTATAGATTTTGTATGCATTTAATATATCCCCACACATGGAATCACCCCACTTATGGTAACTATGGGCCAAACTGTGGATTCTAAGGCGTTGTCCCGATTCACCCCAATTAGCGAGGTGAGTCGGGACAGCAAACAAAAAATGTTTTCTCATAATTTTGATAAGTATCTGCCAAACTATTTAGTCCAAGCCACAGCTCAGGCTTTGATAGCAACATGGTTAAATACTTGGACCGCGAAAAGTGATAGTAAAGATTTAGTTATTCAAAATAAACCAAAAGCTGTCCAGTATCGCTTCGTGTGCCAGTACTACATGATTCTTTTTTGCCAGGGGAAAAATTTCATGAGGTCCCGGCATCGGTGTCATGTGCCGGGTATGTGGGATTTGACCGCACTAAAAACCCTTCCATGGAACCGCCTTATCTCCGGTTGGAACTGCCTCTAGGGGGTTTTAACCATCTCACCGGTCGGCTCTGGCTTCATTCCTTCATTGCTAATCGGCGCCTCCTGCCGCTCTTTCTGCTCTCTCACGGTCCTTCAATATACCCCTGATGTAGCTGTCGACCATATTCCAATCTTCTACGCTCTGGTGCATGATGTCGATGACGTTGCGGGCGGTCACGATGTGACCAATCTCTATGTCCAGTGCGAGTTTCTGTACGTGTATCAGCTCGCAGTCAAAGAACGCGTGGTCTGCGTTGTCCTTTGTCCCGCATTCGAGGCACTGGTCGTCTGGACGTTTCTTAATTTTGTGCAGGTACTCTCCCGTTCTCCGTACGGGTCATGTCCTGTCAGGAACTGCCTTAGGTAAAAATTTGTCTCTCCGTGCTTCCTGCTCAGCCAGGGCCTAACATCCTTAATGAGGGCTCTTGTCCATCCAGCTTTGACACGCTCTTCTGCCCATTTCTTCTGCCATCTGTCGACCGTGCTGTTTCTTTCTTCATTCTTGCTCCTCCCTGTGTCTCTGGTGCGCTTCCTCTCATCTATTACAATGTCGATGGGGGTGACTCCAGCGACGACCGACAGAGCAATCGTCGATGCGGCCCTGTACGCGCACGTGACATTGATATTTAGTCATCTCTGTAGTCCCAGTAACATGTTCCTATAATTTTCATATTTTAGGACATCAGTCCATACTGTGCACGCGTACAGGATGATCGCTTCCGCCGTTGACGCAAGTATGCGCCTCTTCTTGGGCGTCGACCCTTCGATATTTGGCATGAGGCGTTTCAAAGCTACCACGGCCCTTTCCGCCTTCCCCACGACATAGCAGATATGAGCTGCATACCTTAGATTTCGGCTGGGTTTTAATTGTATGAGCCCCGAAGGTGAAACTGAGTTCATATAGTGTATATCTGCCTCTAGTTATTGCAGCTTCCGTCTTATTATACGCGATATCTAGGCCCTTAACTGCGAACCACTCTTCCACGTCGCGCAGCACCTCTTCCGCATCCCTCACGATACCCTCGCCGGTCCACCTCTGCACACCGACGGCAAGGCCGTCCGCGTATGCCAGAAAATGAACGTTCGGCTTGCGGGGAATTTCGAAAATGTCATCATAGGAGATATTCCACAACATGGGGCCCAGGACAGTGTAATAGGTGATAGATTTGGCTCTATTATTATATTGAACCGAATATTGTATTATATTGCATCTTGTAGCAATAATGGGGGACTTCGTGGAGGTCCGAACGTAATCCTTAGGAGTGGTCATAAATTTTAGTACAATTTATTGTTTTATGGAGGGTTTGATGTTTTGATGTCCCTAGACGACAAAAATATTATCTTTCGTTCGTGCCTGAATAAGCAGAGTCGGGTATTTACGTTATTGTGGTGTATTGTGAGGCCGGATATGCATATTGGCAAAAGTCACGTTTTGTCGGACCATTTGTTCAGCGTTCTGGGCATTTCTAGGAAACCGTTCAACTACGGGAAAGAAGATAGATAAAGAAGATAGCGACACCACGGCCAAAGGGCGTGGATTGCGAAAGTTTCCCATTATTGGTTGATGAGGGTATGTTCGCTATGATTGGATAGTTAGGGGTCGTTATGTCACAGCCCATAATGTTTTCTTGGGAACAGAAATAGCGTCTCGATCTTCAATCTCTTAGTAGATACCAAACCGCTTACTTGTGTCTTTTCTGTGCGTGCGAATTGTGAGGTTTTTCGACTCAGCTCAAAAATCCATTCCAACCAGCAAACCAGAGAGGCCAAATCCACACTACACACTTTTAGCAGATAGCAGAATTCGCAGTCCCGGATCCATTGCAGACATTGCCAGAGGGTCAATTACGTACGAGTCACCTAGCCGACCAGCCGGACGTTTCCAGTAGCTCCATAAAAAGGTAGAAAGTTATATATATATATATCCTTTGGAATTCCTCAAAGCGTCATAAAACCATCACCAGGGTGATAAATCGATTAACGGGCCAACCTCTCTCGAACTAGTACCCTTTTGTATTAGCGATAATTTTTGTAAAGGAGTTTTCCCTATTTTTGTTTGATTGTTAATATATATATATATTGTTTTGAGAACAACCGTCTTTTAATTCAGAATTACAGAGGGTTAATCAGGTAGGAGCACATAAGACGATTGGATAAGTATTGGACTTTAGTAAACAATTAACGCTACCATTATTATAGTTGTTGCTAGTATTCTTCAACAAGATTCCAGGACAAGAATCCACACATATAATATCCCAGAGCAGGTTTAATCTAAGTATTTCTCGTGCTCACAAATCGGGACAAGTCACTTTAGGGGTTACAGTAATTTTTAGATAGTCAAATAGTCAGGTTAGATTACTTCTCCTAAAGAAAGACGTCCCCAATACTACATTTGGTGGCAGCGGTGGGATTTGATTAAACTAATTATCAAAGGCGTAACTAAAAATTTAAAAAAAAAAGGAGAAAAAAAAAATTTTTTTTTAGATTTGAAAATTTTGCAAGGGGAAATTTTTGTGAAAAATTTATTGAATAAGGTTGAAAGCTTTGAGACATTCTCTAAGATATCTATTGTGTGTTGTTTTTTTTTCAGCCTTGCATATTTTATTTGTGATTTTTGTGTATACGTAAATAATTAGGTATTCGCCGTGTCCGGAATTGATCGTTGAGGAAGTTATTTACTTGCAGGATTGTTTTATAGTGTGTTTATTTCTATATATATTTTTGTGTTCTGTTGAATATTTTGTGTCGTATTTTATTATTCGGGAATATAAAGAGAAGACCAAAAAACGACAATGCCAGACCCAGGATCGCCAGGCATTCCCGTTACGACCGAACGCCCGGTAAATGTCGCGAGTCTACCGTCCATTTCAGGTACACAAACCGAAGACGTAGAAGAGTTCTTTGTTAAATTAGAACAAAGGGGACGCCTTGAAGGATGGACAGCAAAACAAGCGCTAGATGTAGCGAAATTAGTAACCACAGGACAGGCATACAAATATATGCGTGTGGAGGCGGATCTTTTTGCAGCTATTACGACCTTTAAAGAGTTTAAGGCGGCAATAACGAAGAGGTTCGGGAAGAAATTAATTCCTGGCCAAGGTGCGATAAATTTAGGAAAATGTATCCAGAAAAACGGTGAATCCGTGGATGATTTTTCGGCAAGAATTCGGAGCGCAGGAGTCGACCTATATGAGGAAAATATAGCGGGCGCAGCTGTTGAAGACATGGACGGCATCAAGAAGCGGCATGAGAAAGATCTCGTCAAGCAACTAAAGGACGGGCTGGACGAAAGGATTGATGACCTGATTGGTCTGGAATTAAACAGGAACCCGACGTTCACGTTTGACCAGATTGTCACGTTGGCGCAACAGGCCGAATTTACGTACCGGAACAGGAGGCGTAAATTTGCAAACTTGCAGGTTTGCGAAGAAACAAAGGAACTCCAAGCAACTGGGAGAAGGAGCAAATCACCGCAAAGGGAACAACGAAGAGAGAGGCGATTAGAAAAACCCGTAGGAAGAGAAGCAAACGTTTTTCGCGGATGTTTTGGTTGCGGGAGAATGGGGCATTTCATTAGGGATTGTCGGGCAATAAAGAATAACCAAACCGTTAACGACAACAATTACAGGTCTAATAGAGGAAACCGACAGGGCAATAAACAACACGGCAGGAGGTCTTTAAACTGAAACAGGTCCGTCTTGCAGATCCAGGAGGCGGGCCGCAGTTAAGCAGCGTTGGCTGTTTATCGCAAATGGATCAAGTTACAGAAATGGGTTGCCACGTAAAAATTAGGTTAAATGGACATTATGTGTTATTATTAGTAGATACAGGAGCCAGTAGGAGCATAATTAAGGAATCAGTAGTCAGTAAATTAAAATGTAAAGTGCGGTCAATTGAAGATACGCTTTTAAAGGGCATATCGGGAGCAGGTATAAAGCCTTTAGGGCAATGTACTGTTAATTTTGGCGTCGGGAGAAACCATTATCCGGTCGAGTGCTTAATCTGCCCGGACTATGTTTCCATACCCGGCGAAGGGCTAATTGGTAGAGACGCGTTAAAAAAAATGCACGCGACAATCGACATGTTCGGGAACGAAATTGCTTTTGGTTCATATCGATTAAAAATGATAACAGTATCGGAGAACGATGTTTATCATTTGAATGAAAAAAAATCGATACAAGAAAAGAGCAAACCTATAATTGTAGACAGATCGCAGAAAACAATTATTAGAGAAGTTCAAGGAAATATTTTCGACGCGCCGGACCATTATTCGCTCGTAACATGTGCAGCGGAAGATTTACAAATGCGGCGAGGGTCAGCATCGAGTTTCAGGGAAAAATTTGGTAGAAAACCACTACTAATTAACCAAGGAAGAAAGACAGGTGATATTGCTGTAATCAAGGACGATTTTACGAAGAGGGGCATCAACCGGTTTGTATATTATTTAATAAACAAAAGAAGAAGCACCGAACAGGCCAAATTATCGGACGTGAAGAAATGTTTCACCAATTTATTAAATTTATGCAAGAAAAATAACGTGAAACACCTAGCGATGCCAAGATTTGGCGGAAATCTACAATTTGACGATATCAGGGACGAAATAAGTCGCATTTTTAAAGATAGTGGACTCAATATAGATATATATTGTCTCAGGAAAACTACTCCAAGGAGGATTGCGAAAGAAGAAGAAGTAACGCCGAAACCGGAAGAAAAAATTGTCTCGGATTCAAGCGTACGACTTGTAGAAACAATTATAGTACCACCAAGGTGCCGAATAATGTGTACAGGAAAGCAGGATATTGTATCACCAACACGGGAAATAATTATCGAACCCGTAGAAGTTTTATTCCACGGCGTTATAGCAGCCAGGTCTTTATCGAAGGCAACACAACAGGTACCGATATGTTTGATAAATGTATCAAACGAACCAGTGAAACTCTTAAAAAACACCATGATCGCTCACTCTTCGCAGGTAGGAACCACTGTAAAAAGGCAACACGTATTTACAGTAAACGAGGAACAAAGAAAAGGTACGACGGCCGACTTTAAATTCGAATATTTGGGAGAAGACCAAGCCACCAAGTTAACAGGACTTATAAACAAATATAAGGATGTTTTTAGCGGACCAGAACTGAAATTGAGCTGTGCAGACGACGTACAGCACAATATCATTACAGAAGATATACCACCGATTACTAAACCGCCATACCGAATTCCATTCTCTCAGCGACAGGAGTTGAAGAAGCAAATTAGTGAAATGTTGGAACAAGGTGTCATTCGCGAATCCATTTCGCCTTGGAGTTTCCCTGTCGTGATGGTAAAAAAGAAAGCACCGGAAGGAGAAAGTAAAACGCAGTAACAAAGCGCGACTACTTTCCCTTGCCTAATTTGCAAGAGACATTGGATCAACTTGGAAAAGCTCTGTATTTTTCGACGCTGGACATGCGGGCATCTTATTGGCAATTAAAAGTCAATAACAAGGACATAGAAATGACAGCTTTTTCTACGCCCGACGGACATTACGAATGTTTACGCATGCCGTTTGGTCTTGTCAATGCTCCTAGTACGTTTCAGCGTTTAATGTATGTCGTTCTTTCAGGAATGACAGGTGAAGAATGTTTAGTGTATTTAGACGATATAATTGTGTTTAGCAGAACCACCGATGAACATATGGTTCGGTTAGAAAATGTTTTCAAGCGATTACGAAGTGCAAATTTAAAATTAAAATTTTCTAAGTGTATGTTTATGAAGAAAGAAGTTAAATATTTAGGACATATAGTTTCTAGCAACGGAGTGAGTCCAGATCCAGAGAAGATAGAGGTAGTTAAAAATTATCCAAGGTTAAAAACCGTAAAAGACGTTAGAGCGTTTCTTGGATTATGTGGCTTTTATAGGAAATTTATCCCGGAGTATGCACATCATGCTAAGCCGCTGACCGTGCTAACCAAAGCTGACCAGCCGTTCCAATGGGAAGATGAGCAGGAGCGAGCTTTCCAGTATTTCAAGTATAGGTTAATTAGTCCGCCGATTTTGCGCTTTCCGAATTTTCAGGAGCCGTTCATTTTGTCTACCGATGCGTCAGGAAAGGCAATTGGAGCTGTTCTGAGCCAACGTATAAACGGGGTAAAAAAGCCAATTGCCTATGCAAGTAGACAATTAAACAAAGCAGAACAAAATTACAGCGTTAGCGAATTGGAATGCCTCGCTGTGGTTTGGGGAATTAAACACTACAGATGTTATCTGTATGGTACAGAATTTTCCGTAATTTCTGACCACCGACCACTCAAATGGCTAATGTCATTAAAAGACCCTACCTCCAGATTGGCGAGATGGGCCTTACTTCTTACCGAATACAATTTCTCCATCGACTACAAAGCGGGAAAAGCACACAGCAACGTAGATGCGCTGAGTCGAATCAGGGATGACAACTCGGATATCAGCTGTAAAGAAAACACAACACAGAAAAACAAGAAACAGGTGACTTTCAAAGCGCCACATAAAAACAGAAGTAGCGAGATAAAGAGGTGTGTGAACGTCGCTATAGTAGACGAAGACGTGCCGTACCTACCTGTGATTGGAAAGGCGGACATCAAACGCGAATTATCGTTAGATGCCGAATTACAAAAGGTAATCCGGGAGCTGGAAGAGGACGACAATGATGATAAATATTATATTGACCTGGACGGGTTATTGATTAGAAAAGGTACGAACCTAAATACAGCCGAGCGAGTTGTGATACCTAAAAACATGAAAACACATGTTATCCGGTTATATCATGATTTACCGTACGCAGGACATATGGGGACTAACAAAACATACAATTTACTTAAATCCAGGGTTTATTGGCGAAATATGGAGAATGATGTAAAGGACTATGTAAGAAAATGTAAATCGTGCAACGAGCGAAAAACTTCACCTCATAACAAAGAGCACCCCTACAAAGATTTATGACGGTCACCCGCCCATTCGAAGTGTTAGCGATGGACGTTGTCGGTCCACTAGTGACATCGGACGATGGGAACAAATATATTTTAACTTTCCAGGATTATTTTACAAAATACCCGGAAGCAATCGCGATTCCTGATCAAAAGACGGATACGATTGCCAGGGCATTTGTTGAAAATATTATTTGCCGCCATGGAGTGCCGGAGAAGTTGCTAACGGATCAAGGAGCGAACGTGACGTCTAAACTTATAAAAGAAATTTGTAAGATACTGGGCGTCCAGAAAATACAGACATCCGCTTACCACCCGCAGAGTAACGGAAGTTTAGAAAGAAGTCATCGTGTTTTGAAAGATGTTCTATCACATTACATAGAAACATCGCAGAGATCGTGGGACAAATGGCTAAGTTTCGCAATGATGGCTTATAGGTCATCAACACACACGACGACCGGTAATACACCATATTTCCTCATGCATGGGAGAGAAATGGTCTTACCTAATGATGACGTTTTTACCCCATCTCGGACCAGGTATGATTACGACTAAAATTACGCTTCTGAGATGACAGAACGTCTGAAGCAGGTATATGATATTGTGCAGCACAACATGGAAAAAGAAGCTGAAACGCGAGAGAAGAATTATAATAAAAAATCCGCGGAAGTTACGCTTAAGGTAGGGGATCTAGTGTATTTGTTTAACCCGGCCAGTACTCCCGGTCTAAGCAGAAAATTAGCCAAATTTTGGTCTGGCCCACATGAAATTGTAATGAGGTTAGGCGAGGTGACTTTTAAAATAAAGTCACTGGATAACAACAAAGAACAAATTGTTCATGTAAATCGGCTTAAAAAGTACGATTCAGGTAAATCTAAACAGGTAGATCAAGGCGACGATGAAGAAAGCGGTTCGGATAACGAGTATCCAGCCCCTAGCGGTTTGAGGTTCACCGATGGACTTTTCCCGTTACCAAGGATGGAAGAGCCTGTAGGAGACGAAATAATCGAGTATGAACCATGGATAGGCACCCCACGCTCAATGCGCGACAGTGATATTCCGTCGCCGGCCCCACTCGAGCATATCGATGAAATTAACGAAGATGATGACTCCCGAACCGACGAATAGATTGCCCGGTAATGCGGAAGAAGAGGTTCAAAGTCCAAGGCGATACCACACCCGGAGTCGCGGTCGCGTATGAGACCATCCCTGGGTGCTAAAACGTCGCTTATAAAGTTAAGATATAAGTTATTATGTAGGTAGAGTAAATAGAATGTAGAACATATAGGACGTCCTTTAGTGTAGATACGGAGTAAAAAGGTATATAGTAGGCAGATAAAGTATTTTGCATGAATTATAGGGATGCGGTAGAACAAGGCTGTTGGGTTTAGTTACGCTAAATACATAGATTGTACCGACAGAGGAAAAGATTTACTGCATGTTTTCTCGTGTTGACAGATCAAAAAAGGCGAAAGATGAGTACCGGAACTACATTAATCGCTTTCCTGATCGTCTTGAATGTGGGATTGACCAGCGCCCTGATAGCATACGACTGTCAAAATCAGGGCATGAATATCACGACGTTCAGCCTGACGGAGATTGGCGCATGCAAAACGCCGTCGAGCCGAGTGAAGGAGAGTCAAGAAATGATTCAGCTGGTGCAACTGCATGAAATAGAAATGATCCCGATCTACCAGTGTAAAATCCACGTCACACGGTTGATTTCACACTGTGGGATGCATTCGCATATGTCCGCGGTGACGAATGGTTTGGCAACGTTTATCTACCCGACAAGCAGAACGATGTGCCTCGAGATGCATCAGACGCGCCGTTTGATGAATTTCTACGGAAAAACCCTCGACGACCTTGTTATAAATGGCACGACGCACGCGTCGGTTTTGATGGCGGGACGGATGAACGCAGAGAACGTGTGTCAGGGAGGAGATTACGAAGACCATAAGGGACGTTGGACGGACGTAATCGCACAGGCCGCGCTCGAGATCACTTTACATCAGCGGACCATACCAGCGAGAGTCGCGGAGAATCAAGTGATTATGCCAGGAGGTGTGAGCTGCCCATACAAGGAAAAATCATGCGTGGATTCCATTTATGGTCATACGTATTGGGATCATGTAGATGAGAGCCGATGCTCACCGGACAAATATGACGTATTGTTCGAAGGTACCGCGAAAAAGATGACACCGGTGAATTTGACCCTGGACAATTACGACACGATTGTTTATACAGTGGATAAAGGCGAAACACTTTTTGCAATGCCAACCGCCAGACCAACGATGATATGCGGACAGAGTGCGTATGAAACGGATCATCCCCGTTTCTTCATCATCAAGCCCTCTGAGAACGGAAGATTTTATTTTTCCAAGGGTAAGATGAGCCTGTTCAACATGGATCCCACTACATATGTGAACACGAAGATCGTGTTCATTGAAAAGCACATCCAAGGACAATTGACTTCGTTATACGCAGATGTAATAGCGCAGCGCTGTGCACTTGAGCAGCAAGTATTGAGAAATCTGCAAACGTTAGCGGTGACCGCCCCAATGGAATTCGCGTTTGCAAAGATGAAGGTCCCCGGATACATGGCCGTAAACTATGGAGAAGTGGTACATGTACTTCAGTGTGCCCCAGTTGAAGTGAAAATCAGGCACATGGAGCGACCCCTGGATTATGGACACTTGATAAGTGCAGTGACTCAGAGACGCTTTAATTAGTGCGATGAATTCCCCAGCGAAGTGTACGGGACAGACTCAAAAGATCTAATGTGTGAAAAAGATCTCGACCGAAAAATTGTAACTTTAGTTAAGGATTAGTAGCGTGTTTTGTAGTTTTGGTTTGAGAGGAAGGCCCTAATTTCAGGTTTTGATTTTTGATTGGTGTGTTTGGGTTTGGTAGTGATGAATAATTTGTCAATAATGTTTCATCTAAAGCGCCGAGGAATGTAATAGGTGATAGATTTGGCTCTATTATTATATTGAACCGAATATTGTATTATATTGCATCTTGTAGCAATAATGGGGGACTTCGTGGAGGTCCGAACGTAATCCTTAGGAGTGGTCATAAATTTTAGTACAATTTATTGTTTTATGGAGGGTTTGATGTTTTGATGTCCCTAGACGACAAAAATATTATCTTTCGTTCGTGCCTGAATAAGCAGAGTCGGGTATTTACGTTATTGTGGTGTATTGTGAGGCCGGATATGCATATTGGCAAAAGTCACGTTTTGTCGGACCATTTGTTCAGCGTTCTGGGCATTTCTAGGAAACCGTTCAACTACGGGAAAGAAGATAGATAAAGAAGATAGCGACACCACGGCCAAAGGGCGTGGATTGCGAAAGTTTCCCATTATTGGTTGATGAGGGTATGTTCGCTATGATTGGATAGTTAGGGGTCGTTATGTCACAGCCCATAATGTTTTCTTGGGAACAGAAATAGCGTCTCGATCTTCAATCTCTTAGTAGATACCAAACCGCTTACTTGTGTCTTTTCTGTGCGTGCGAATTGTGAGGTTTTTCGACTCAGCTCAAAAATCCATTCCAACCAGCAAACCAGAGAGGCCAAATCCACACTACACACTTTTAGCAGATAGCAGAATTCGCAGTCCCAGATCCATTGCAGACATTGCCAGAGGGTCAATTACGTACGAGTCACCTAGCCGACCAGCCGGACGTTTCCAGTAGCTCCATAAAAAGGTAGAAAGTTATATATATATATATCCTTTGGAATTCCTCAAAGCGTCATAAAACCATCACCAGGGTGATAAATCGATTAACGGGCCAACCTCTCTCGAACTAGTACCCTTTTGTATTAGCGTTAATTTTTGTAAAGGAGTTTTCCCTATTTTTGTTTGATTGTTAATATATATATATATTGTTTTGAGAACAACCGTCTTTTAATTCAGAATTACAGAGGGTTAATCAGCTAGGAGCACATAAGACGATTGGATAAGTATTGGACTTTAGTAAACAATTAACGCTACCATTATTATAGTTGTTGCTAGTATTCTTCAACAAGATTCCAGGACAAGAATCCACACATATAATATCCCAGAGCAGGTTTAATCTAAGTATTTCTCGTGCTCACAAATCGGGACAAGTCACTTTAGGGGTTACAGTAATTTTTAGATAGTCAAATAGTCAGGTTAGATTACTTCTCCTAAAGAAAGACGTCCCCAATACTACAACAGATCCCTGTGGAACACCCCTGCTCCTTGTATGTGTTTCTCCCTGGAAGATGATCTTCCTCCTGCACAAGTAGCTCTTTGTAGCTTCTATTAGGTATTTAGGCACTTCCTTGGCTATCATGGCGCTGATGACTTTTTCCCATCGTATGGAATTAAATGCGTTCTTGGCGTCGATGGTAATGAGAATGCAGAGCAATGCCTGCGCTTGCCTCGGTGGTATTTATCGCATTGCTTGGTTATTTCGCTTACCCTGTCCAAAGCGTCAGTAGAGCGTCCCTTCCGAAAACCATATTGGTGGTCTGACAATTTGCCATCCTCCAGGTATGTGGCTAGCCGGTTCCGAATTAGAATTTCCATGATCTTTGCCCATGTGTTGATCAGAGAGATCGGCCTATATTTTGTTTCGGCGTTTTCGCTTCCGGACGGTTTGGGTTTTTCTATGAGGGTAAGTGTGGTACTACATGATGGGAATTACAAAATACACCTCATAATCTTTCAGACGGTTTGTTATTTTAAGGGGTATATACCCCCAAAATTAACGAAAAAATATTTTTTTTATTTACTACTAACATCTATACTTTTTGAGTATTCGAAGAAAAAAATGAATTTGATGTTATTACAATGATACAATGGTGCAAAGTCGGAAGAAGACTGTGTGCTTGTAGTTAAGGCCTCTCCTACATGCTCGATGTATGTTGCCAACGTTGGCCAGCTAACCGTATCAATGTCAACATGTTTGCGAATGCGCGTTTGGGACATCGAGTTTGAATGTATAGTAATATGGACGTTGTATGTGGCAGGAGTGGGGGCGGCCGAAAATTATGCGAGCCTCGCAGTATCTTGAAGTTAGATATTCTAGTGATTTTTAGTCACTAAGTTAAGTTGTTAATGTCATTTAATTTGTATCACACCCGGCACATTGTGCTTTGACATCGTTTTCGTGGTTTTATCTAATATTTTGACGTTGTGCTATAGAATAAGTATCAGTATGTTAAAACCAAAAACAACCATATTATATTATTAATAACAAATTAATATATTAACAGAACTGGCAAAAATGTATTTTACATGCAGATTGCATTATATTTGTAGATCGTGTAATATTCACACACAATACGGCAATATAAGACATAAATTTAGCAAAATAGTTCTTTTTTAACAGCAATAAAAATTTGTGTTTGATTATTTTTAATAAATAGTCTTTATTTATATGTAAATATAATTAATATTTTGAATATGAAACAAAGGTTTATGATAGCAAATACAAACCGCGCCAAAATGGATAAAGATCCATTTTGGCGCGGTTTGTATTTGCTATCATATGAAATCCTATTGCTATCTTGTGACTTCGTGATCTCTCGTAAAAAGAACACAATCCCAATATTAGTGAAGTGCAATTAAACAGAAAAGAAACACCAAAACGCGAGGCATTTGCTCAGATTTTTATAAAACGTTTTCTAACTAGTTATAATAAGGTAACCAAGTTATTGTTTATGAAAAACGTCTAGTTTTGGTGGAATAATTTAAAACAAAATTAAGTAAGTTTTAAAACTATATCACAGTAATAATGTAAGACCCAGAGTCTAAAAAATGCTGATTATAAATGTAAGTCCAAATTTTGCTAATTCATAATTGTATATACAATAATACACAGGGTGAAAATAGTGTAACGAATAATTACTACAACCTTATTAATTGCCGTCTTACAAGAATGTTTAATTAAAAGTGCGTTTGTTGATTCTCCTGCATGTTTTGTAATTTTTATTGTGCTTAGGTACTTAACATAAGATCATTTTCTAGAAAAGGCATTTACTTGCAATATATTGGTAACTCTGGGGTTCATGGATTTTGTAAAAGAAATTCAATAGGTTTTAGATAGATTTCAGTTGTTGCAAATCCGGCATCCATTTATTTAAGTAAATCATCGTATTATGTAGTAGGTAATCAGCGTACCTACTACATAATATTGAGTTTAAACAAGAAAATCCTTAGAAATTTGTAATAGTATATTGTGTACTAAGCCGAGAAAGTGGTTCTTTCCGGGCCGAGAGAAGAGTTGCGTAATAAAATCACCCGTTTCTATTAAAGACTAATCACTGACATATTGGCTTTCGAGAAATAAAAAAATCTGATGTGGCCAGGCACATGACTTTATCATACTATATATAAAATTAATAGTTTAGCTGCATGAGATTCTATTTGATCGAGATCGGCTATGTCTGCATTAAAATAAAACTAGTAGAACTAGACAAATATCTCGATTAAAGCTGCGTTCGGATATTGTACTCCGTTGACAGCGGGTACACCGTCCAAATGACATTTACGTGTTATTGGGTGTAAAAAGTGTAACGGTGTTCAATATCCGAACGCAGCCTATATTGACAGTAGCATTTTCAAGACATTAGCGTTTGACACTAGCTACTGTCATTAGAATCAAAATAATCTGACATATCCTGGCTACTAGTTTTAAAGCAATCGGGCGTACTGCTTCCATTTATTTAAGTAAATCATCGTATTATGTAGTAGGTAATCAGCGTACCTACTACATAATATTGAGTTTAAACAAGAAAATCCTTAGAAATTTGTAATAGTATATTGTGTACTAAGCCGAGAAAGTGGTTCTTTCCGGGCCGAGAGAAGAGTTGCGTAATAAAATCACCCGTTTCTATTAAAGACTAATCACTGACATATTGGCTTTCGACAAATAAAAAAAATCTGATGTGGCCAGGCACATGACTTTATCATAATATATATAAAATTAATAGTTTAGCTGCATGAGATTCTATTTGATCGAGATCGGCTATGTCTGCTAAAATAAAACTAGTAGAACTAGACAAATATCTCGATTAAAGCTGCGTTCGGATATTGTACTCCGTTGACAGCGGGTACACCGTCCAAATGACACTTACGTGTTATTGGGTGTAAAAAGTGTAACGGTGTTCAATATCCGAACGCAGCCTATATTGACAGTAGCATTTTCAAGACATTAGCGTTTGACACTAGCTACTGTCATTAGAATCAAAATAATCTGACATATCCTGGCTACTAGTTTTAAAGCAGTACGCCCGATCTCGATGAAATAGAATTTGCTCATGCGGCTAAACTATAAATTCTACCAAAAAATGTCATATACATAAATTATGGAAAATTTCCTCTCCTTTAATTTATTATTTAACTATTTTGACGACATTACACAAATAGCGGCTCATTTGCAAAATCTTCGAAAAATGCTATGAGTAAACCACCAGTTCCTTTGGACCCTTTTCAACAGAAAGCTTTTCAGCTCTAAGTTTGGTTATAAAACTTCTAAATATGAAGTTTCGTCCCGATATCATTAGTAGTTTCTCCGGAATCGTCTCCACAAAAACGGGTACACACACACATACACACACACACAGACATTTTCTTGTACCTTGGTCAAAAATGTTCAGGGGACCCAAAAAGACATATTTCCACTAAAATCTCAAAAAATTTTTTTGGCATGATTACAATACTTTACATACTGCGTATGATAAAGTAAAAACGTTGACGTGAACTTTTTGCGTTTACACGCCGCACGAAATTCATAACCTATCATACAAGAAATTTTTTCATAGAGATTTTAGCTGTGTCATGTTTTATATTTGTTACATATCATAGAAACATATTCCAGTTATCCGTTTGATCACCGAAACTATTTACATAGGTATATTTTGATTGTATGGTCTGTTTTTCAGCCACACTTGATGATAGTTGACTATGATTGCAGTCGAAATCGATCATGAAACAGTTTTAACATTTACCGACAATAAAGTACTGTTGACTTTGCAATACTTTGTTTTCTTTTGAATTACATGATTGTTGAACTAATATTTTAAAGGACATTTTATATTTTTTTCCAGTTATATTTCTTAATTTTAGTTTTGAATAATCAAGTATTTTGTATTGTTTGGAGTAAGTATATTCATATTTTATTCCATTTTTGAAGTTAAATAAATATTAAAGGATTAAAATATAAATAATAAATTTGAGTTCAATATTTAATATAAGTTTCAAGTCTCGAAAATGTCCACTAGTATACAGGGAAAATAACAAAGTGCGCATGGTCTCCGATATACAAGTGTTCGTAGATTAAGGGTATGGACAGAAGTGATAGTAGACAACTTTTGGTCGAAGTAGGTCCACTACGACTCTTCTGTGTAGATAAACTTAAAATACAGGCACTTGAATACGGGACCCTGTACCTTCGTTTTTATTTACATTTTTTTGGAGATCTGATGAAATATACCATTAAAATAATGCTGTGAAGCTCTGATGGTTTAGGCTTAATTAACCTACAGTAAATTTACGTTATTATAATATTCTTATTATATTATATCATATTTTATAATATTATAATATAAGTTCTGTAATTTCTTTCCGGACAAAACAAATATTCGGATAATAAATTCACTTTAATCATCTCACAAGAATAGGTTACGCTGCGCACAGGAAGAAAAATAAGAAAAGGATCTGGCGGCGCACTGTAGGGAGTTACAGCAATTGGATTGGAATGCATTCACCGCGGCTTTTGTTGAAACCGCCGGATGGAGGCGCCACCGGCAAAAATTCTGCCGCGAAAATGCATTTCGGGAAGGAGAGAAAAATACCTTTTCGAAAAGAGATACTATGCGGCACTATGTGGTATTGAACCAGGTGGAATTGAAAATGTTTGGTTGAATTAGATCCCACTCCGGTTGGTTTGCTTATCTAATTGGGACATTTTAGACCTAGACGACATCAGCAAATAGTTGAGAATTGAAGGTAAACGTGATACGAATGGGGCTTCTGTCATTCCTACCTTAGTTTAAAGTAGATTGCTGTTAGCATGGAAATACATTAAGGTGATTACATGCAAAGAAAACAGAAAGTTGGAGTATGGTTTCCACATGAATTGCTTCGCTTGATATTGAAGTTACGCGAAGAAGCGCGATATCCACATGAAAAAAATAAATATGCACGTTGTATCCTCAGATGATTCTCTTACCTAAGATGTTAAACAAAATAAAATTTGGCGAAAATAGAGGCATTCGTTATAAATCCAGATCGTGTTTATTTCATTAGATAAAAATACGGTTAAGTTGGGGTAATGTTGTTTGTAGGCAGAGGCGTAACTAGGGTATGGCAGGAATGGCACGCGCCATGGGCGCCAACTAAAGGGGGCGAGAAAAACCGCCTAACGTATAAATACGAAACCGAAAATAAAAAAAAACAATAGATACAAATAAGTATAATTAATTAAAAGACTATTAAAAGACTGCATATGAAAAACAAAAATTCAAACGCCCAAGGAATACCGCACGCATTTTTCGTGTGTTTGTCCATGTTCTCTAGGCCTCTTTCTGGCTATAGGTAAGTGTGATTTTGTACTGTAAGTGTGTGAAAAAAAAATCAAAGAGACAGTCGGAAGTGGTGTGATATCTTGAAAAGACACTGCATCAAATACCTTGCGATACAAAACCTGCCTTTGTGAGGCCACAAAGAGTCCTTCAGTTAGATGTTACTACAGAAAATTCTTGGTTTGTTGAAACTAATTTCTCATTTTGATCCTGTCATAACATACCAAATAAATGTGCGGAGAGCCGTCATCGATCCACTTCATAACTTTCACAAAAAATACAGAATGACTTTATTCACATCATGGCATCCACTGTTCGACATAGCATAGTGTGCTAGAAAGAATACGTAAAGCAAAGTATTACGGACTAATGTTTAACTCCTGATCTCCTGATCAAGCTCATCGTGAACATGTCTGAGGTAGTAAGATGACATAAATTTTGAGAAAAAAACTGTTGAGATTAAAGAATCATTTCTCGGTTTTATATAAATAAGCGATAAAGACGCTGCAAGCTTGGTTTAAGAAATATTGAAGCAGTTAGAGAAAGACAACATGAATTTACAAGATTGCAGGCCACAGTGCTATGATAATGCTGCTCTGCTGCTATGCCTGGACACAAGACATTCGAATCGACCGCGTTCAAAAGAGGTTGCAGGATCCAAAAATGAACTAACATAATGCAGCTTTAGATTTAAAACCTCTTCGAATGTATTTTCATGATGTAAGGGAAGTGTTAGTTCGTGACATGCAATGAACCTGACGTTGAATTGAAAGACGTCAAAGAAGAATGAAAAGAATGGATGACGAAACATCGAGAGATGCTGGTTTATCAGCTAAAGAAGATATGAAAGGGATTGTCGACCGTCTATGGAATGAATTAAAAAGTAGAAGTGTTCGTTTACAAGAAATAGAAATAGATGAAAAATTTGGATTTGTTTTTGATATGGAAGGGTTGCTTTAAAGCCAAAACGAGCTACTTTAAAGAACATTGTGTAACATTTGGAGAAACCTACAGTTGTGATGTGGATGGCAAGAATTATATGAAGATATTTTGGATTTTAGAACGCTGTTTATAAGCCGTGCAAGCCGTATATTACTGACAATCGCGGTTTCTATTGCCAGTTGCGAAAGATCATTTAGAAAATTAAAATTGATACTCATATTTGAGATGGGCCAAAGTCGATTATGTGATCTTGCATAGAATGAAAAATGACCGAAGAAATAGACTTTGATAATATGCACAATTAAACAATTTGCGTCAGCTAAAGCAAAAAAGATAAATTTATAATAAACTGTTAATAGATTTAATTTGTGTGTTTTTACCACAATTTTAAAGTACGTTTTTTAGAAATAAAACGTAAGCAATCTATCGTCGGAGAGGGGCGCAAATCGGTGCGCCATTTACTCTAGGTACGCCTCTGTTTGTAGGGCTATATATTTTATGTATGTTTGTAACGAATCGAATGGTTTTGAGATTTCTCTTTTTGACAGGTTGTTTTTCATTGGTGGCATGTACCCTATAAATCGAAACCCAAATCTAACCATAGACTGGGAAATTGGTAGTCTTAAAGTGGACAAAGCAACCTTCAAAGAAAACGTAATAAAATATCTGGTGTACCTACGTATGATAACGACCAAAAGAAGTAAAACAGTATTAATCAACATGGGTCCTAAAATATGTCACTTCCGAGATATTGTTGGACATGTGGAACTGCCAAAACGTAAATTATGATTATTAATATGGACGTACAAATAGGGCTCTAACTGGATAAATTATATAAGCAACAGATAAAAGAGACAGGCGACAATAAAATAACTTCAAACAAAATCTATAAGTATCTATTGGCAATGTGCGAAAATGATAGTGAAAAATCACGCGTTTGATAAAGGGGGCCCATACCTGTAGCCGACGTAGAAATGGCTCTTTTTAGGAATATTTTTTAGGGAATTGCTAAAAAAATGTTAAGAATAGGTTAAAATATCATTTACATGGTAAAAATTTATTTCACTTTCTTTACAAATTCATTTTGTGCGTAATCATGGTTATTGGAATACACTGCTAGCAAAACATTACCTGAAGATACAAATTTTGTAATTCCCACAAACCGATTTGTGACATTTTGAAGTAAAAAACTGCAAAACAAAAGAAAAAGTTCAACACAACTTACATGTTGTGCAGCAAAACAGAGTTCTGAAAGACATGTATATAAGCTATTCAACAGACATTGTATAATATTCTAGTAAACTTACTGAATTAATAATTAATTATTGTAGTAAACTTAATAATAAATAATATAAACTCCGTATCACCAAAGTTACGCAAACGGGACCGTTTACAGTAACAGACCGTTTACAGTAATAGACCGTTTATATTAAGCATTTTGGTGCGAAATTCGGCCCACTGTCTCCGTTGTAGTGCTTTTTAAAGAGACACCTATGAAACCAGATATTATTCAAACTTTTTTAGGATACACTGCGATACTTACTGATTGCAATTGATATAAGTTTAAAGATGGCGGAGCTATTATTTTATTTTCTATACGCCACTGATATGATTGCCACATTAAAAGAAAAATAATGATTGAAATAGTCCATGCTTAAAGGTGTAGTTGAATTAAAAGTGCAAAGAGCACCAAATTAGAAGTTTATCTAATCTTTATCTACATAACATGGCAACAGGTCACATCATAGCTTCTGAAAACACTACTTCTTCACAAGTCTAAAAAGAACTATAAACTTGATTTATTAGAACAATACCAAATTGAAAAACATAAGTTTGACAAAAGTATTAAGCTCCTCAATGATCAAACTAATTTTCCAAACAAACCTCTCGTCATGTATGTTGTCTAGTCTGGCCCATATATTTATTAATAAGATGTTTTTGTTTAGCCTGTATCGTCATTATATTTGATTCATTAGCCTGGTTTATGGTTTTTGTTTCTGCTTATTTATTTTTCGTGATTTTTAAAATGTCTAATATTTCGAACTTCCTTCGAATTTTTCTTCGCCGCGCCGAGCTGTCTATTTACACGCATATAAAGTTTATAATTCATTCGATTGTTCATGTCTTTTTCTTTACCTTGACACGCAAATGCCACATCGTCGTTTTTAGATTTATGCCGTTCTCGCCTGTTTAATTTTAATGTGTATTTTTAAAATGTATTGTGACGTTTATAAAGCTTCTGAAAAATTGACCGTAAGTAGTATTATTTGTTACATATTATAACTGTTTTAACGCTTAAATTGTAAATTTTAATAATTGTAAAAACATTTCTTTACCCTAATGGATGTTAATTATGTTTTGTAGATTTGAGCTGAAGATCACCTGATCGAAACCGGTACTCATTAAAATAAAATAAATAGCAAAGGAAGAAGAGGTTTTTAATGCACTTATAATTTAAATAAAAAATAATGATATACAAATTAAAAATGCTATATAAATAACCAATTCTTTAAATAAATTACACGTGAAAAGTACAATATTCAAACACCTTCTTGCCCTTCTTAATACATTTTAGTTTTCTTCTGGTTGCTTATTCCTCTTTTCTCGTCTTGTCAGGAACTTTGAGAGCTCTCACGATATTTCCCCGCTACGGATGTACGGGCTGGGCCAAAAGGGAGACTAGCATTTGATGTGCGAACAACCTAGCCTTGTTGTTCCGAAGTAGATCAATTTATTAAAATTTTATAAAATAACTTAAAAAAGCACAATCTCACAAATGGTCCAAATACAATATACAAAGCCAATATATCACGTGGGTACCAAAAATTATGCTATTTGCCAACAAATTGCTACAATTACATCTGATCCGCCATCTTACGGCGGAGGTTTCAGAAATCAGCTGCGGATGTGGATTGAAAACGACCAGCGTTTAGGAAATTTTAATTTCAAAGCCAGACAAGAACTACTCAAAATATTTACTTGATCGGAAAATATCTTTTAATCGCAAAACTTTGTCACGGTTTTCAGTGATATCAATATGAAAAAGTACAAATTACTAGATCATACAATACCTTTAGCTATAAAACTAGTTGGACCAAATTTAAAGTGTATAAGGTGTTGTCTGTATCACAATTCTGCTTGTATCACTTATAGGTAAAATTTGAAAATCCCAAAACACAGTATTCAGTTGTCTGTATTTGAGGCCAGCTCGACCCCCTTCTCTTTGATATGTTTAACCCAAATATCCAAATACTTTCAGTGTTCTCATATATCATAGAAAACTATGGCAGTTATCTTGACATGAGGACATATTTCAGTTCGTCGAGCTTGGTATTTCATATTAGTTTTTCCTGAAAATTTAAAGATAATATTTTTATCTTTTCAAAACATATATGAGTTCGATTTGATTTTTTTTTCTTAAAAGTAACTAAGAACATATTATAACGGAACGTATTATACCCACCTAAAACATAACTCGCAAACGATGACAAAACATTGTTTCATACAAAAGCGGTAGGAAATTAAGCCTAGAGGAAGAAGTGCATGTAATTTTAAGGGCAGAGTGTATTGTAGACAGCTAGAAATAGTTCGCTCGGCATTTTTTATTTGCCTCTTTTTCAAGACTTTCCAAGTAGCTGAAAAGATATTTTAATCAGCTGAAAGGCCAAAGAATCGCAGAACACTTCCTCGGTACTATTTAGACCTTGTTCGCTCCAGGGTGCATTTAAGGAATTCGAACTTAAGTGCTTTTAAAGGATTTGCTAGAGCTCTGTAGCTTTCGGTCCATCCACGATTGCACAATATCCGCAGTATCAGGAGACCGAAGAGATTGGGTATAAAAGTGGAATTTTATTTGTATTTCATTCGTGCATAATATAATATTATATAAAATATAAGTAGTATATATTAACCCGAACGTTAAGTAAGATTACATCAATACGAATTTATCATTTTTAAGTGTAAATGAACAGAACCTCACAATTTTTCCAGCAGCATGAAAAACGCAATAGAAGCTTAACCTGGGAAGCTTGTTGTTTTACATAACATACAATTTTTGTTGCCACTTCAAAAAATACATTGACTCTTCTCAGGTTTTCCTGTAGCTAAATACCATTTTTTAAGTTATTTTGACTTACCTACTTTTTTTTGATGATTTTTCCGGTATCGTTTCAAAGTGAATATATCAGTTATTATTGAACCTAACAGTTTTGTCCTTGGTGGGAAAATACTATAAATATGGTCAAACAAAACAATGTCTAGTACATCATTATATCTTATACAGGAGGATGTTCAACATTTGCATCTCAAGTGTTCCGTTTTTAAATTTTCCTTCGAGAAAATGTTACGTTCTATCAATCCACAATAGGTTTATCTTTACCTATCTGTAATAATTATCTATACCTATCATTAATAATTGTTGAGATATTACTACTTTTTTGTTAAATCATGAAATATTTCGATATTTTGGCAAGTATTGTATTTTATTATCTATGATGTTTTACAACATCATTTTTGACGAACTGTTATTTCTAAATGTAGTAATTCAACAACACAATGTATGTGAATAGGCATAATTTGAATTTATTCATAATAATAATAATAAAATTATTATTGTTAATGAATTGGTTAGGCGATAAGGAAAATACCGCTAATTTGAATTTCAAAAGATTGGCAGTATCAGTTCCGAAAATTAAAGCTAACGTGTGTACCAAAATTCAAATTCAATTTTATACCCCTAAAAAAGACACTACTAGAGTGTCTTTGTATAATTTTCATTCCTATAATTTGCAGTTGTGTAAATATCCTATTTTGCTTTACTTCTCAGTCTCCTGTTTCTCATTTCAGGTCACACTTTTACTAAATTTACCCAAATTTGAAAACCTCCCTCTATTTACGTTCAGACTAATTGGAAAACTAGTTTGCGGTGCCGCACAGTGTTTACACTAGGACGTGTGCCGAATTGAAACAGTTCTGGGAATTTGCACGGGATTTGGTGGTTATTTGGCGGAATGTATAATAGAACTGCAATTGAACCTGATTGTGTAGGCATAGATATTGCATTGCTTTGTGTAATGTGTAAACATGGGCGTAATTGGGGACCAAACAGTGGACGCCCTGATGACACCCCAAATAGGTATTAAGCGTTGACCTACAAAATAAACGACCTAATCAAATATATACTTACCTAGTTTACACCTGTCGAGCGCTTGACAGACTAGATGAGAATCGTTATTCATATTATTTGGTCGGTCTTATAACAAATCTATTTGCACACCATACTCTTAAAACCGCTTTAAGTAATCTCCCACGAGCGCACTAGAACAAATGAAAACCGCTCATGTGTGCCAACCCTAACCAATTCCAACAAAACTCTAAAGGTATTCCATTAAGTTAAATTTAATTAAAACCTTTGGACATATTGGCCCATGCTTACAAAATTATCCGCAAACATACCAGGTTCATTATAAAGCTACACTCAGCTACAGGCGGGTCGAATTCATGACACTCTACTGTTTTGTCGGTTAAAAGTAGTGCAAATTGTTTTGAACAGTTTCTAAAAATGGTGGAGGTGACGGTATATACAGGTTGTTTCAGAAATAAAGACTAACCTTGAAGGAGAATATTCCCAAGGATGTAATAAACATATGTTGTTAAATAACGTATAGGGTAACTTAATGCATTATTGAGAAAATTAATAAAGAAAAACGGAGTCCGATAATACGCAAAAAATCTTCAACACTCGTCTACTGTTGTGCTGTATGTAACTAATGAAAAAACGCCGCTGGCAAAATATCGTTCACCCTCTACTCTGGCATTTCTTGATTAGAGTGAGATTGACTTACATAACATTAGTTCGATCATCTTCAAAACTCGTCTACAGTTGTGCTGTATGTAACTAATGAAAAAACAACGCCGCTGGCAAAATATCGATCTCCCTCTACTCTGGCGTTTCTCGATTAAAGTGACATTGACTTACATAACATTAGTTCGATCATCTTCAAAACTCGTCTACAGTTGTGCTGTATGTAACTAATGAAAGAAACAACGTCGCCGGCAAAATATCGATCTCCCTCTACTCTGGCCTTTCTCGATTACAGTGACATCGATTACAGTGACACTGACTTACATAACATTAGTTCGACCATATCGTAGTCAGCTGTTGGTTTATCTGCAATAAGAATCTATTGAATTGTGGAATCTTAATGTGGGCGTGTCTGTGTAGTGATGTATGTAGTACCAGAGATGAACGGATGGCATTTCTATGCTATGACTCGTGTAATGAGTGACTCGTATGCGATATAACTTTGATCAACTGCGGCGCTGTCACTTTGTTTGGTCCGATAAGAATCTTTGCAATCACAATTTTTGTTAATACGCATCACATTTCTGGACTAAGTATGTTCCAATCACCGTAAACTTTTCAATTGATAAATTTTTGTATTTGTAATTAAAATTTTGTAATTTAATAATTTAATTTTTGTATGCTCCCAATTGCCTTACGGTCATGCGCAATCGGTTATTCACCAGGGAGGCCTTAAATGATATCTCTAAAACAATTCTGTTGGCAATTAAATGTGTAGTAAAAGGTGATATACAGTGTGTCTCACGGGACGTTGGATTGTATGGGTACTTTTGTTATTATTCAAGATAGAAAAAAAAAGTCGGTTAAATGGGCAAAGTAGTGCATATTTAAGTGCTCTTTCGTAATCTGTTCAGAAAATAGTTGAATTCCAAATGGTTTCCAAGCTATTTTGAAAAAACAAAAAAATGCATTTTTCTAATTATGGTCATAACTTCTTTATTTGTGATCCCATCAAAAAAGCGTTTTGACATTACAAAGGCACTCTTTTGTCTGCAATTTGATTATGTTAGTTTCAATTTTTTTTCGCCAATGAGTTCGTCAAAAACCTTCGAAACTTTTTTCTTATGGACGCCATATTGGCTTTTTGGATTTTTTCTGAGTAATTTGGTATGCCACATGTCATATCTAGAACACAATAAGCCGACAAAATTGAAGTTCTTTTTTTTAATATCTGAAAATCGCATGGTGCCACGAAAAGCACATTTGAGTGATACAGTATTTATGTGCCCATAGTCAATATGCAGTAAAAGTTTGGTATGTATTTATTTGTACTAACTACACAACATAAAAAAGTAACAACATTTTAACAAACTAAATAATGTTTTCAAAATTCTAGCCTATTTTGTGGAGGCATTTTCCACAGCATTCCGTGATACGGTGACCTTACCTAGGGTTCTTCTGTCAATCGAATTGAAAGCGGCGATGACGGTGTCACGTAACTCCCCAACGTTTCCAAAATTATAAACACTATACATCTTATTTTTTAAGTCACTCCATAGATAAAAGTCACAAGGGGTAAGACACGGCAATATTGGTGGTCATGATAGTTCTGAATAGGTAGCAATTACTCTCCGTTTATGTCTTACATCTAAGTAGGTCTTCACAATTCGAGCATTATGTGCAGGTGCTCCGTCTTGTTGGAACCACATACCTTAGCGTAAGGCCAACGGTATATCGTCCATTTTTTCGTCCACGTCCTCAGAGAGCAACATTGCCGATATGTCTCCGAAGTTAATTTATTGTTATAAAAATTGATCCGATGAATCGGTTGTTCATTAAAACCAAACCGCACCTGATTATGGCGCGGTACAAAAAGGTGCTGATTTTCGCGGGCCCAGTACCCAGTCTTCTTTCAGTTAAAAATACCGCAGTTACAAATATTAAAAGATTTAAAAAAATATTAAAAGTACCCATACAATCTAACGTCCCGTGAGACACACTGTATAAGCTGGGTGTAAATTTGAAATAAATTAAAAATTACAGCCATAACCTGGATTTGCACCAGGGACCTTTGTATCTCTAGCACAATGGGCTCACCATCTGAGCTATTGGGCATATTACATATGTTAGGGAAAACTGTCATATCAAGGAAAGGAAGTAGTAACCACCAAAATATCTAGTTATATTTCACGTTCAGTAATTGACTTTAAAATACATTTTGGTGTGAACCCTACGTCATGTAGATGACATTTGATAGGTGTCATGATAGGTTAGGTTTGGTAGTATTTACTATAAACATTCTGTTTCTACTACATGAAGAGTTTTTTAAAGCAGCTGTAACCCCAAATAATCCTCTCTAAACTGGATGCAAACAGCTATTTTCCAAGTCATTTAGTAGTCACGACAAAAATTTACATGACTAATATTTTAACGATGCAGATTATATTTAGGATTTTCGCTTAAATCTTATGCATATTTCATCAGATTGCATGTAAGAAGCGAATGTTGTACTGCTAGACATGTAATTTACATTCTAAGTACTTCTTCCTTAGGGCTCAAAGTTACGGTTCACTAATGGAAATAAAATCCGGCCAATCACTTGATCCTCACGTTTATGGCCAAGCGCATCCTGACGTAATTACGTGAATAATTACATCGTATTACGTGTGATGGGCGACAGCAGCAGTTGACGACGCAATCGATAGATATCTCGCTTATGTCACCAGACGAACGCATAAGCCAACATCGATAAAATTAATTCAGCGTATCAATCAACCCTCGTCCACTAGTTTCACGATACTGGCGGTATTTGCTCAATCTGATACTATGCAGAGAGGGGCGATTTAAAAGAAACTCTAAGAAAAGTATCCCACTGCTATACAAAAATTATCCGAAAATTATTGAAGAAATTGACATTCGGAAGACAATAAAAATAGTGTCCCCAAGGTGTGTTTTTGATACGACGGGCAACGACCAGGCTGCCAGCCGTCCGGTCCGGCAGCAAAGCGCTGCACAGTGGTCGATTTTGCACTTTTAGCCGGACAAAATTATTTTTTCTTCTAATGCACTTAAAAATTAAAATCTTCGATAGATAACCGGAAAAATAGAACTACTGCTATTCCTGCAAATGCGCAAAAAGGGGAAAAAATCAAAAGTACTTGTGGGGTGGCTTTGAAAGGGGGTTGAATAATTAATTTGCTTTGAAAATTTTGAAATTTCGTGCATGTAATATAATTATTCCTACAAATACGTGAAAAAAGGGAAAAAAATCTAAGTATTTGTGGGGTGGTTTTGCAAGGGGGTTGATTAATAAATTTGGTTTGAAAATTGTGAAACTTGATGGAACGATTTTATTTACTTTTTACGGGCCGAACTGTGGCTGTTTGCATATGGAAGACTTTACCATAAAATAACTATATTACGTATTTGCTTTAGCTTGCTGCAACACCGCATTGTAGTCGATTTTGAACTTTAACCCAAACCGAATAATATGTGTCGTAAAAATTTATACATTAAATGAACCCACACACACTACAGTCGGCCGAATACTGGCAACAGCACTCACTTTCAGAACGTTAAATTAAATCATAATCAAAATATCTTTGCAATGATACCACCACACATGACCTGTGTGGTGGTATCATTGCAAAGATATTTTCAAACGAAACAACTTCTGCTGGAAACACTCCAAATCATGCGGTTTACGAAATAAACCATATGATCTCGGGCTATCCTTTGTTGGACAGGTGACTGTCCTAAGGTGGCTGGTTGGCTTTAAGGTGACAAAACCTTAAAGCCATCAGACGCGCTAAATCTTTAGCTATCGATATACTATCACGTCTCTTCACTACTAACAAAATAAAACATGAATACGTGGATTGTTCTTCTGATCACAGCTTATACAGACAACATAACATATTATGGGTTCTTTTATGAAGCAGATGGTTTAGAAAATTTTTGTTCAAATAAAAGTTGTTTCTATTTAAAATATCTATGCAATGATACCACACACGACCTATTTTTTTATTTATCTGTCTCATACAAGGATTGTTGCCAAATTTCAAATCCGTATGACATCACAAGCTTAATTTTATGCTTGAAAATATCAAAAATCTACCGCTAGACAGAAATTATATACCATTTATTTTTTATTTTGGTGATTTTTTTTACGATTCTGAGAACTAATAGCTGAGAAAGTCCTTCAGAACTTTTACGTGCTTTGCACATAGAACGTAGGTAGTACAGATTCACCTGAAAGCCTACGTACTCATATTGTTGTTACTATATTATAGTTTTAAGATTTGTTGAAGTTACGCGCGATAATCCGAACCCCGGTAATCCGAACGTTCGCTAATCCGAACGCCCCCAAAACAAATAATAAAACAATAAATCACTAAGTAACCGATTAAAGAGCTATTTTTGTGAATTTCTTTTTACAAAAATATCTTGATTTTGTTTTATAGCTTGTATCCAATACTCGATATTTGATAATCCGAACAATTTGATAATCCGAACCACCCTCGGTCCCAATTAATTCGGATCATCGACGCTCTACTGTACTCATACATACGATGCCGTATTTCCGTATTTCAACAATTTGCTTGATATGTTGAGTAAGGAATTCCTAAACATCATATATTAGTAACTAAACTTAATATTAAATGAAAACAAATAAAAAAGCTCAAGTCAAAATTTCTGTATTTCTTTTCTTTATTCTGAACCTTCAAACCAGAACCTAGAACGTGTAGTATCGTGATTGTATGGTTATTAAAAAATAGGATCCACAAAAGAAACATAGTCAGGGTATCTGCAGTTGTGATAATTTCAAGAATTTTTTTATGTAGTTAGCATACAGGGTGTCTCACGGAACTGTTTCATTAGAAGTTTCCGATGTTCCACTATTTCTATATATTTGAAACTTTAGAATCAGGATCTACCGATCCTAACTTTTAAATTAAAATTGTCTCAGTTGACTACCACTTCGGGTCTACCGAAAGTTGGTATCAACTTTTCATTTGTTTCCACGTATCACAATTCATTGACTTTTATTAGATTTCCATATACCGAAATACCACAATTTTTGAGTTAACAGTTTCATGTTTGGTTACAACATACTTTAAATATGGTGACAGAAAATATGTTCAGTGCATCATTATATCTTATGAAGTTAAACAGTTCAATAATATATTAATAAAATAAAATTAAAAAAAAAATGCGCTTACCCATTGTGCCAACATTCCAAGATGTTGAATGCAAGAAGAGCAGCAACTTTCCGATATAAGAACTTTCCGAACTGTTACGATTTGCATACATAAAGCCATAAGTCATCACAATACAGTCAATTGAAGTTTCCCTTATTTAAGCCCTTTCATCCAACACTAAGATCAATGCGCAATACCTTACTATTTGATCACAATGATATCATGAAGCGGCACAATCCCGCAACAGGCTTATCGGGCGCATATTATGGAATTGCTGTGCAATAAACAGAATCCAAATAGGAGCACCATAAGGAGAGCACGTTCCTTTGTGGCTGTCGACAGTGCGGACACCAGTCTGAAATCGTGATTCTCGCGCGTTATGCTCGATAACGGAATTTCCAAATCACGTGCCTGAATGCTGTGCCACTCTGATATTTCCAATCGAATTGTTACGTTTCTATACTAACCGCCCACAACCACTGGTAGCATAGTCAATTGAAACCGAGTGTCCATCATTTCGTACACGTGAATGTAAGCTGCAAATGTCTGCCGCTTTGATCGTTTACTTAGGGAAATGATTCAGTAAGCTCAGATGGACAGGCTGCAAATAACAGATCGTTATATGTATGCATGCGGTTCTCTAAGCGATTGAGTAATTAATTTAGATGTTGATTTAACTTGCGTCTGATTAATTGATTCCCGTATATAGAGTGAGTGCGATCACGAAATTATAGCGACATTATATCGAAAAGAAACAATGCTCACATACGACTACGGCTTACAATGCCGGGATCCCGGGACCCCGAATACCGAGATCACGGACGAATTTTGTCCGGTATTAAAAATCAGTATTGATACAAATTGATAAAAAATACCAGTATATCGGTATTAACATATACCGGGTGATTCAATTTCGAGGCTCACCATGGGGATCTCGCTTATTAGTGGAGATAAAGTCTATGTTTAAATTTGGCGAAGTTTCGTATTTTTGTGTTAGTTAATTATCTGAAAAGAAATTTTTGCTATTTTTTTTTCATTTTGACGATATCCGCAAAAAACTGAAATGTTAAGGTACCGTTTTTAATTTTTTATTCAAAACCAAATGTAGCTAGACATTTGAAACAAAAACATTCCGCTACTTTTTAACAAAGAATGCATTGTCATTTTTTAATTTGAAATAACATCAAAGATGGCGGCGTAACCATGGCCAACTTTTGTTTTTCTTATGGGCGCCATGTTGAATTTTGGCATTTTCCGATAGTAGTGTCTTTTCTCATTTCCGCATGTATAACATGTTAGCATTATTTTTTAAAATAATGGTGTAATAATCAAAAAACCTTCAGGTACTTAACTGGAGCTTGGTTACAGAGCGCCGGACTCGTTGCCAAGCAACGTCAACAAAATGCACTTGGATCAAGCGGCGCGCTCAGCGTTGGGTTTGCCATTTAACCAAATAAACCTTAATTGTGGTTGATTGTGGATGTAAAATGCGGTTTACCAATAACGAAAAGCGTGATATGATAACGGTTTATTATTGTTCTCATAGAAATGCCCCATCGTACAATATTCCTAATATTGAACAGAAATATAGCGGACCATGGATCGTTTAGTAAACCCCGCAATTCTTATAATACTCATAGAATTGTTGAAAACGATCAAAACGATATTTTGGAAATGTTAAACGTTAGATTACCATAATTTGCAATGCTTCAACTACTGGGTTTTAGATAAATGACGATCCTCGGATTTCTACGCGGGATGTAGCGTGTAATTTGGAATTGCCGCAAACACATGTTTGGAGAGCTTACGAACAATGAAATTGTAACCGTACAAACCACACACACAAGTCAAACTTTGCAGTTGTACGAAATTATTTGAATCAACAATTTCCAAATCGCTGGATTGGTAATGGTGGAGTGGTGGAATGTCCTGCTAGATCCCCTACTTTAAGTCCTCTGGACTATTTTCTATGGGGAACTGAGAACGACGAAATTTATCACGATCTCGCAGAAATATCGAGGATCTACGGGATCGAATCACAAATGCGGTCAATGATATTCCCGGAAGAACATTTAGAAGAGCATAAGAACATGTAGAAAAGCTGGCTCGGTTTTTTGCCTTCGAGAAAATGGCTCCAATTTGAACAATTATTTAAAAAATAAGCTTTTTGTTGTATAAAGTTGCTTCTTTTAAAATCTAAATGCTTTTAATCCAAAGCACTCTGGTCAGTTCGGCGCCGGCGGTCTGTAACCAAGCACCAGTTGGGTACCTGATAAGCACGACAAACAACGAGAAAAAGAAGAAAGTTTTTTATTATTAAACCATTGTTTTAAAAAATAATGCTAACATGTTATACATTGCGGAAATGAGAAAAGACACGACTATCGGAAAATGCCAAAATTCAACATGGTGTCCATAAGAAAAACAAAAGTTGGCCATGGTTACGCCGCCATCTTTGATGTTATTTCAAATTAAAAAATGACAATGCATTCTTTGTTAAAAAGTAGCTATAGAATGATTTTGTTTCAAATGTCTAGCTACGTTTGGTTTTGAATAAAAAATTAAAAACGATATCTTAACATTTCGGTCTTTTGCGGATATCTTTAAAATGAAAAATGATAGCTAAAATTTCTTTTCAGATAATTGATTAGCACAAAAATACGAAACTTTGCCAAATTTAAACATAAGCTCTATCTCCAATAATAAGCGAGATCACCATGGTGACCCTCGAAATTGAATCACCCGGTATAAAAAGTGCGCTTTCTAACGATTGTTTATACTGACATGCGACTTGGGCTTACTATGCCGGGATCCCGCGATTCCGAATACCGGAATCCTGGACGGATTTTGTCCGGTATTCAAAATCGGTATTGATACAAATTGATAGAAAATACCAGTATTTCGGTATTAACTTATATAAAAAATTCATTCTAATGATTGTTTATACTGACAGTGCAAGAAATTCGTAGGGAAAAATTCGTAATTTTAACTTATGCAACCTAAAAACCGACACATAAATTTATACGTCCTTTGAAGATGAGCTGCTCAATTCAATTACATATTCACATTCGTTCAATTATTGAACATACTATACGCCATAGATACAAAAAAGGTTTGACAATAACAGAAAAGGAAAAGAGTGAAAAGACAAAGCTTCCGTTTGAGATCACTTCCGTGGATTTTGGGAACCGCCTATAAGACAATACCGATGTGCTATAGGCATTTTCAATAGATTTATCTGCCTGAATACGAATGCGGACTCAAACCTTATCTGCCACGTAAGGTTCCCGACAAATCTGAGGTTAAAATGTCAAGAATTGTTATGTTTTCTATGTTTGTGAATTTATAGGGCACTATTTCTAGGGCACTGGGTTCAGGCGCATTTCTTTACCATAGATCAGAAAATTTTAGAGAAAAGTGGAGTTGAAAATTATGGGATATTGATAACTCTTGTTAGTGAATGGAAAGCGAATAAACGTTTTCGGTAGAAATCTTTGCGCTGAATACGAATCTGGGCTTGAAAGTTGCACATTACGTCAGGTTATTGCGTTTCTCGTTATTTCTTTTATCGCAGCACCCGCACGCCACTTAAAGAATCATATCATTATGACAATTAAAAAATCTACCCTAACCAGAAGGGTTGCCACATAAAAAAGGTCTATGACGTTATAAGACAATAACAATTGAAACTTGTAAATGGACTTTTAGACAGATATGTATAGTTTGGTTATAAAAAATTGATGTGTTCGAGAATATTTTAAGCTAACAATCCATTTAACAATTTTTTTAGTGTAGCATTCTGACTGAATCTGCAACTAGGTTCACGACAACTGAACTTAAATTAACTATTACTTATTAATATATTAATATTATAGGATATTACTTGACTTTTGAAAATGCAAAGCAGATTCGCAGATTCGATTTTTGTTTAAAGAATTTAATCTACACGTTACATCTGTGACAAAATCCAAATTCACCAGCCAGTCAGATCAGTTAGTTCATCAACACTTGATTTTTCATGTTAATATTTTTTTTATTTCTTCAGTCAAGTTCACTATAAATTGTTATTGGGCATTGACGGGCACAGCAAAATTGGTCGGCAGGCATCGTGGCGCCTGTGGGCACAGGGCTGGGCACTAGGGTGGGCCAAAAATCTTTTTTTTTGTTTTTCAAGTCGTAATAACCCGGAAAAGTTGCGAATTAGGCAGACTAAAAAGGGGTAAACAAAATTAAAATCGGTTTATATCTTCCGGTCGCGCATGGGTTCTAAAGTGTGCCAAAATTGGGAAAATTTCATATTTTTTAACCCATTTTAACAAATTTGAACCATTATTTTTTCTAATCATTATCGTTCGAGTAACAGTCGACTAGAGCCTTACATTTAAAATGGACAATTGGAGACCAATTCGCAACTTTTCGGCGGTATTACAACATGAAAAAAGAAAAAATAGCGTATTTACGGCCCACCCTACTGAGCACCTCTGACCTAAGTAGTGGGGTAAATAGTTTTTGTTTAAATTTTGTTTAAACCAAAATAAACATTCGCTAATTAGAGGAAAAATCGTAGTAGACTATCCGTGATAAGCGCAAGTATGCCGTCGTGCTTGGTGTATGATGGTAAATTTAAACACTACCCCTATCCATATCGGCGCAGCCATGGTTATGTTTTATGTATATGTACTCAACACTTTTATGTATAGAAATAGCAACGAGAAAATGCTTTTAGTTACTATTTCAAATAACAGCGGTAGATACAATAAACAAAAAATTCTCATTTTCAATTTTAAAAATTATCTCGAATATCTAATGATCTTAGTTACTTAGATTTTTTAACGGTGCGAAATCGGCATAGGAGCACATATGTGAACGCATTTTTTAATAATTATTCATTTTGTTTGGGACCTTTTACAATTACCTACGTATAATTACATTATCGGATTCTTGTAAGCTGTTTACCCTTCACTAGAGTGGATGTCTCAGTCAGTTTATAACAATATCAAAGCATCTATTAGTGTAACGTTAATGGAACTAGAGTGCCTTTGGGCCATCTAAACTATAATTCCGGGTCGATATCTATCAAACATAAGGACAGTATTGTTGCAAAATATAGTTTAATTACATTGTATAATTGAGGTCAGGTCATCCACCCCATCCAACCTGCAGACAGTTGCTCGGAATTTCAGGAACTCAGGAAGTTTGGTCTCAAAAATATGTCATGACGTCTTGCCAAATTTTATATATAAGCCACGGCGCGAGATAGAATGGGACCAGTAGTTTGCGGCACCTGAGTATAGTATACGCTCAACTATCGAGTTTCACGGACTCCTGTCAGCTGTTATGTTGGAATTCTGTGTGGTCAGCAATACACGAACTATGTAAACAACGGTGCAACTTTTATTTACATCTCCATCCTGACCTAGAGCCGTCCCCTATTAAGAGCTACGTAACAGTATCCCGAAATATAATAAAGTGGACTACCTGAAGCCTCTTAGGCACAAACCATGCAATGTTTAAAACAATAAATCATTTAAATTTCATTTTCTATTAGTTAATTGATCAGTATCGGAATGCGTCTTCGTTTACATTTAGTAGAGTTTTAAAGTGGAGACAGTTTCTTTTAATCAGCCGATATAAAATCTGAAAATCCTGCGCCTCCGCCATTGTGTACTCCAGCGAATTTGAACTAGAGCACACCAGGGTGGGGCTGCGGACCACGATGAATGATTTCGCCAAACTGCCCTCTGTCACTCATTCCAATCTTCAGGGGTAGCCACAAATTTATAATGTACATGGCTCCTACTTATCATTAACTGTTCTCAAGAATGCCTCGTAAGCTTACAAAGCTAACGATGCCTCAATCTCTAATTTAATAATGATCTCACAAAATCTATCGTTGTCTTTAATGTTCAAATCAGCACTCACAAAATTTATAGAAACAATAAGAGAATGTCAAAATTTGCTAAATGGAGAAGCAAAACTGTTGGAAGAGGATTTCTGAACTAGACCAGGCAATAGATATTTTTGCATGACAAAAATACTAGCAGGAAGGCGACGGTCCCAGGTCACGTGGAACAGTCCGTAGATGTATTGTGATGTGTTTCCTACTCGCAAATATAATTTCTTAATTTGTTATAAACAAACACCCTCAAAAAGTCGTGCTCTTTTTTCGTTTTTCACTTGTAAAAACTGAACCGATGGAGCAATCTTGATGCTTTCATAGACGCATTGTAGAGAATGAAAAGACGAAAAAAATGAACTCTGCACGGACTCAATTGAATTAATATTAACGGAGGAAATTCGGAAAAACCGGAATAATCTGCGCTTTTTCAAAAATTCATAACTCGACCATTTTTAATGTTGTAGCGGAGGATTTTCGCGTGAAAGTAGCGATTGATGGGCTAGTTTTTGCACAATTGCGATTTGAATATTTGTATGCAATATGATTCGGCGAACATGGATGCGTCGGAGGTGGTCCGATTTTATTTTTTTTTACGTATTTTGAAAGTAGAAGTATTGTGGTACAAAACGTCTATTCTGATTTTGCGTTAAAATGTTGCGAAATAGGTGAAAAATGGTTGCACACATGACCGACAACCGCCGCGCGCTCCAAACCGGTCGAGTAGTGGGGGTAGGCGGTCGACGCGGGGAAGCGCGTATCTATAGTAATACAAGCGCGCTGGGAGCGCGAATCAATAATATTGCGAATATTGTGCTATATATATATATATACGTTTCCCCTCTAACCGCACACTTCCCCCATCACTCGACCACTCTAGCGAGCGCGGGCGTTTTTGTTCATGTTCTCAGTAGTTTATTACCCACTTAAACGGGTCGTCGAAAAATCAGAGACGTTTTGTTGCTGTTCACGTCTAGTTTCCAAATCCGTTTTTTAAATTGCAATTGGACGACCTCAAACGCATCCAGCTCTCCGCAAAAATATTGCCAAAAAAATTCAAATGAGGATTGTGCGAAAACTATTAATCCGACCGAATCCAGGTTTTGCACACTTAACGCACATGTGAATAGCTACGCCTGTGCATAGTTTCAGCTGTTAATATTAAATGGCGGAGTTATGAATATTTTTTAAAAATGCAAAATTTGCCGGTTTTTCCATCTTTTCTCCGGTTCTAATTATCCGATCGGCTCGTTTGACCTGCCATTCTCTTCATAATTTAATTCTCCACAGTTCATTCCGTAGCACCATTAAGATTGCTTCAATAGTTTTCCTTTTACAATAAAAAAAGTAGAAAAAACGCGATATTTTGTTGACAACTGTTTATAAAAAATTAAAAAATGGCATTTTCGAGTAGGTAACGTAGTGGGAATATACTACGGAATATCCTGCACAGGATGGGATAGGCGGCTTCTTGCTAGTCTTTATTTCAAAAAAGGAATCATTTTTAGCTCTATTGCTTGGCCTAAACAGAAAATTGCTGTGTTTTGGTACGTGGTAAGTCTCATCTGAATGTCAATTCCCTTGTCACTAACGCCAAAAAAATATTGCAAGAATGCCAGCAAAGAATACCTTCTTAAAAATGCCGGTTCCCATATGTCACCTGTATATTGGATAGAAGATACATTACAAAAACCATCACAACATAGCGCCAATTTCAACGCAACGCACCATTTGGAAGAAGTTCTATTTCTGCTCCTAAATCTTTCATGTTATAGCGTACCGGAGTTTTATGATAGTTTATAATGTTTTGTAATTGTATTGTATTGATGTGGTATTTGTATTGGTGGTTACATGAATAAATATCTATTTATCTATCTATCTATTTTGTCCTGCAAGTTATATGACAACTACACTCGCCACTTAGGACGTTACCAGGACGTCCACTACTGAGGAAACGTACGGACAGCGCGGAGGCAGAACGACAGCATTCTAGTTCGATTTTCAAAACCCATCAGAACGGCGCGGCGCTATCTCCTACATCGCCGGACTTCACCCTTCCTTTTTTTGCTATCTGTCCACTTTCAAAACAATTCCAGTCCGCAAATTGCGTGTCATTTTACAAGAACGACGCAACACGCTCAGGGCAAGTTGATCCTTATCCAAGTCGTGCTTCCACGCAATCGATTCGAGTCAATTTTATGCAAGCATAGCAATTGAAAGAAACTGCTGTGGTTACCACAAGACCGACCGTATTTATTATATATTATATGTATTATGGTGCTTATTTTTAAAATGTTATTTTTCTTTAGGCATGACCCTTAATTTGATCTTTTATATTCGTACTTAATGCCTGTGGAATTTGACATCGGAAAAAAAATAATGTTTGGTAATGCAACTTAATGTTTGTTAATGTAGAAATGATGTTGCAAAATCAGTTAATGAGGTAAGCATCATTTGCGGAAATGCCCCACTTATATATGTTGCAGAGTGTTGAAGAAAACTGAAAAAGCTTAAGTGAAAGCTTAGAAAGTATCGTAAAAACTTTTTTATATTTCACCCTTTTGAAGTTAAATAGAATCCACATTTCGTCATATCGATATCAATATTGCAAAAGAACTTAAAAGAGACTTGGACAAACCCAGGAATAATATTTATTATAGCTGATGTCATAAAAATATCAAATGTATTTGAGCAAACGGTTAGTCAATTTAATTTAAATCCGAACGCAATATAGTATTTATTTAGACAAAATATGGATCTTTTTGAAAACGGAAAGCAAAAATAGATAAGAAGGATGATTGTCATGGTACGAATCAACGTGTTTTGTTTTTGAAAATTTAAAGCAATGTTTGATGTTGTGTTAGTAAAGATACATTGAAAATGTTATTAAGTGACCGCAAAATGTATGAAAACATGACAAAATTCCATACTTTATAGGCTCATTGTACACTTTCTAAAAAATCATAATTGAAAAGCGCAGTTATTCCCCATTATGTTGTCAGTTATCGAATGCTATTATTATATCTCGAACACTATAACCTTCGCGAACATCGTAATAGTTTTCCAGTAAAGTTTCCGTGTAAGGTCTTTCCAAATCCATTTTTGTTTGGGTTGCCACACATTCACCCCATTCACATTCACAAATATAGAGCACACTTATTTAGGTTCTCACTACTGAATGTATACGGGTTAATAAGCTTTATAACTTTTCCGAGTTCTAGCATAAATTCTTACTTTAGTAAAAATCAAGTCCACAGCTTATCACGTCATTTGTGAACAACAAAACAAATATGTTTATCATGAAGTTTGGGAGCAAGACTAAATCAGCAGAGTGCTGCGAACAATATTAGTAATTGGATGCAACAATGGCAAAAGCCCAACTGCGCGCTGCCACTTAAATTTTAAGCGTAGCGTTAGTTCTCCTTGAAGGTTAAGTTTGCTGCACCGTCAATAAAGTGAAGCTTAAAAATCGCTAAACTTCCATTATTTTAAGCCGAAGATAGGGTTCGACTTTGGGTTCGGCTTATCTGTCACTTATCGAATTAAAGGTTATGGTTATACACATTTCCGTTCTGTCACATTGTATATTATAACAACAAATCCGAGAATTGATTAATGTCAATATGATAAAAGATGATGGTAATAGACTATGATATACAATAGAGGAAGTTGAAATAGTTGTGTCGGGTTTTTCTAGAAAAGTTTCTAGCAGATCCAATAATTCGATGATAATAGTAGACAGTGATATGACGATGATGCTGAAATGCAAATTATTTCAAAAATCAAATCGATAAATCAATAATCTATGATTTTCGAATTTATAATTATTCAACATTATTAACATTAAGATAGCATTAATAAACTAACATATTGAACAACATCACAGTTGTTTGAAATGAGTCATAATTGTTATTATCAATCCTAGAAATTTGCTTCTTGTTTAGGACAAAGTAAATATAGGACATTAGTGTATAGCCTATTAAAGAGAAGTTTTAAAACCTAGTTTTAAGAATCCAGATTTAAATTGATGGTTAAGCTTTTAGTTTTGTTTCAATATGTTAAGCATCCTATGCTTATAAAAAAATCCTAGAAATTGGTCATCAGTTGATAATGTCATGTGTGAAACCAAAACATGTACCAAAATATATCGCGAGTGCGTAATATTAACAAACACAGTGATCAATAAAATTAGGGGAACACGTTTTTCGAAACCTGTAACTTTTTAAATAATAGTTCTAGGCAAATCAAATTTGGTATACTTCAACAGCATTTATTTAACTAAAGAAAATTTCAAAAACAATGTTACAACTCTTAGTTACTTCTAAGTTAATTTAAAATGTAAATTAACAACGCAAAACAAAATGGAAATAACTGTCGTAGTATCGATGACAGTCGGGTTTTCTGTAGATTGGCGAGGTTTAATACAGTGTATGCCCTCCACGAGCACGAATCACTTCCTTACAACTGCGTGGCATGCTTCGCACTGGTATGCGAAGAGATTCTTGGGGTATGCTTTCCCATTCCTCAATCAGGGCTTGTGTCAGTTCATGTATGGTTAGTGGTGGATTCGGGCGCTTGCGAACACGTCGGTCAAGCTGATCCCACACGTGTTTAATAGGATTCAGGCCAGGACTTAAAGCCGGCCATTCCATTACCCGAATTCCACGTTCTTGTAAAAAGTTTCTGGTGATGCCGGCGGTATGTGGCTTTGCATTGTCCTGCATTAGGCTGAAATTTTGACCGACGCCATATGCAGCAGGCACCACATGATCCTCCAAGATGTTTTCGATGTAATTCATGGCATTTAGTCTACCTGGAACCACAACAAGATCAGTTCTGTTGTCTATACTAATTCCAGCCCAAACCATCACAGATCCACGACGAAATCTATCCACTTCCTGTACAGTAGCGGCTGCGTAGCGTTCACCAGCACGTCTATATACACGTACTCGACAGTCGCAACGAGTTAAACGAAATATGGACTCGTCTGTAAACAGTACAGGCGTCAAGTGACGAAGTTGCCAATGGCTGTGATTCAGAGCAAACCTCCGCTGCTCTGTGATGCTGCGTAAGGCGTGGTGCGCGGACAGGTCTTCTTGGTTTCAAATTCGCTTCTCTTAGTCTGTTTCTAACAGTTTGATCAGAATTTTCTATTCCATGTGCTCGTCTTAGGTCGTTTAGGAGGTCTCGTGCTGTGGCAGTACGCTGACGTAGATAGGAAAAGACAAGAAATCGGTCTTGTATTTGAGTAGTTTTTCGATTTCGACCTTGTCCAGCTCTTCTAACATATTGGCCAGTCTCCCGAAACCGATTCCATAAACGCTGAATAACAGAAGGGGAAACTCGAAGGTCCCTGCTAACATGTCGAATAGAGTGGCCATGCTGAATAAAATCTGTCAGAATATGCGCGGGCATTCCAAAAACCACCAATCTAAAACTCCCAACATGTAAAATTACTAACGGTTCAAAACTTTGCTAAGACTTAACTAAGCTAACCGTAAAACTGCGCGGTGTAGCAGATACGAAATTCTTATGTTGTCGTTAGCCTAAGCCGACCTTAGTTAAGTGTCACATTAAGGCCGGGTTGTACCAACACTGATGACCGGCCGATCACGTTGATCATTTGGTTAGCATCATTTTTGCATGTAAATTTTGGTCTGCTAACCAAATGATCAACTGATCGGCCGGTTACCAGAGTTGTACAACCCGGCCTAAGCGTCAACGGTGCAGTTGGGCCTATTTGCATTGTACGAAAACAAATCCGTTCACATAAATTTTACTAACATGTCAATACGATACGTTGTTCCAGTGCTAAAAAATAGTACTACCGGGCCTTACTCCAACATGGCAAACTACTCTGGTACGACGCTGGACATCAAGCTTCGCTGGAAAGCACACGTTCAAAAGAAACTAAAAGAGTTGTGCATAAAACACAAAAAAAAAGAACTAAACGTTTTCAGTTGGTGACGTGATGTAGCAAAATCAGATCACAGTGTTAGGTGTTAGGTGGCCAAAACAGCAACACAACAACGTGCAGTGTGTGAAGGTTAAGACGTCAGCATCCAAACTAAATTTAAGTTAACTTAATTTCGAACACTTGGCAATTTATATTAGATTAATATGGCTAGAGAGTCATCAGACTAGGAATTACTTACAATTTTCTATGAGGTGCTGCTAATTAATAGAAAAAAATAATATAAAGTCTAATATTATTTATTTCAATACTAATTTCTTGTTGATGTTCCACTCTTTTTGTATATTCGAAATTTGGAACTGGAATATACTCGACCAGAATTTTTAACTTAACATACTCAAGTTCACTGCTTGACTTCCGGTCTACCGGAGTCGATATCAACGACTTCCCGAACGTTATACGTTTTCGAATCTATCTCGGATTAACTTTTATTGACTTTGTTGATTTTATTGTTTTTTTTTCTTATGAGATCGCGTAAAGTTGATAAACTTTGTTATTATCAAAACTAACAGTTTCGTATATTGTGAGTATAAATGAATCTTATATATTATAACTTTGTCGTTTTACATTTAAAATATTTAATTTACGCACAGTGCTAGATTTTAATGTATACTGAAGCTATTAACTTAACGATATTCGTTCATATACAAATTAAATAATACAGGCCCAAGAACACAGACCCTTGTGGTCTCCCCATTTGTGAAACCACACTTTTTCCTTCTGATTATCAAGTCTTCAAATGATGCAGAGATCGATTTCCATGTTTTGCGCGTATATTTCATTCTATTTGAAAAACTATTAGATAACTGATTTGTAGGAATAATAATGAATTAATTACATAAATACAAAACTTTGTTGAAGTACCAAGAACTAATGTTAGATGATTGAATTTGATGATGAAATTTGCACTAAAATAATTATACAGGCTGTCTCACGGAACTGGTACATTAGAAGTTTCTCATGTTTTCAAATTTTGGAACTAGAATTTACTCGATCTGAGCTCTTCAGCTAAAATATTTTCAAGTTAACTGTCACGTCCGGTCACCGGAAGTCGGTATCAACTGGAATGATATAATTTTTATTTTATTTTTGGTTTCTACGTATCAAAACACATCATTTTTGATAATGTTTCCCTATACCTAAATTTCACCATTTTTGAGTTTTTTTGATTTTACTACTTTTTTGGTGATTTTCCCGGTTACGTTTAAAATTGAATATCTCGGTTATTATTGAAACTAGAAGTTTCATGATTGGTGGCCCAAAACTAGAAACAACCAAATAAGACGATTTTTAGTTATCATGATATCTTATAAAGGCTGTACAAAATTTACAACACAATAATTGAATTTTTAAACGTAAAAAAGTATTTTTTTTCAAATGGAACAGCCTGTATACTGATACGCCATTCGATAGGAAATCGTATTCCCTATCAATCAATATTAGGATTCCCTATATCTATCTTTATTAGTTTTTGAGATATTGTCAGTATAAAAGAATGCAAACTAAATACAAAGCGATTTATTCTTTATTTATAGGAATGTAACAACTTTGGAACAGCAGGAGAACAGAAAAATATTGAAAGGGTTTCTTAAAACTAAAATAATAGATTTGGGATATCTAACTTAAATTAAAACTTAATTATGTTGTTCGGAATGCTGCCCGTTCTGCTCCAAACATTTTAAAACACTTCACTGTACTACGGTCATCGTCGCTCTTCGGATTTCTTGTCGCTGAAGTCCATTAATGGCGGCTACTACTCTGTTAGTCAATTCTTCTCGAGTATTAACTGGTGTGGAATAGACCTGACTTTTCACATGACCCCAGAAATAAAAATCTAATGGTATTAAATCTGGTGAGCTTGGTAGCTAATGGTGTTAAATCTGGTGAGCTTGGAGCTTGGTGAAAAAAATGAGTTTTTTACGTTTGAAAATTCAATTATTGTGTTGTAAATTTTGAACACCCTGTATAAGATATCATGATGAACTAAACATCGTTGTATTTGGCTATGCTTCTAGTTTTGGACCATCAATCATCAAACTTCTAGTTTCAATAATAACCGAGATATTCAGTTTTAAACGTCACCGCAAAAATCACCAAAAAAATAGTAAAATCAAAAAAACTCAAAAATGGTGATATTTAGGTATAGGGAATGCTTATTAAAAATGATGTATTTTGATACGTATAAACCAAAAATAAAATTAAAATTATATCATTCTATTTAAAATAACAAAGTTGATACCGACTTCCGGTGCCGGACGTGACAGTTAACTTGAGAATATTTTAGCCGAAGAGCTCAGATCGAGTAAATTCTAATTCCAAAATTTCATGTTTCCAGAAATAGTAGAACATGAGAAACTTCCAATGTATCAGTTCCGTGAGACACCCTGTATACTTGGAATCACCTGGTAGGTAAACATTACAAAATTAATTTCGAACGGTACAACAAGAAGCAATGTTTTTTAGGTATTAGTAAAGGAAGGCCATTTCGTCTATAAACTTGTTTGCGGTTTTCGAAATTATTGCTGCTGAATAATACGCACCCAGTATGATTGTTCACCATCTTAATGTTTTCCACGGGGTTCGTAGGCGACGCCCTCGATGATGTTTTTAGCTGTGAGCCCATTAAAGCGCCATTCTGTGGATGAAAAATTACCATTTTACGGTCTGCCTAACGTCTTCACGCCTTCATATTGTCTCCTGGATTGTAAATCGTTGGCTAAGGCGCTGTACTCCGATAGATTAAAAAAAATATGTGCATCTTACGAAGATTGCGTTGTTTGTGATAGTTTGGAAAGTAAGATTTGAGAAGGGGTAATTGGATGGAATATTGCGCACTTGAGTAATTTGTGCTTAACTTGTAACATCCGTCGTTTCGGGCGCGACTAAACTGTTCTTGTTGGTTGTTGTGCTTGAGTGTAGAGTTTAGCTTTAAACTGGCGGTTGGTTAACTCAATTATGTGATATACGGTTCCTTTATAGTTGCATAAGTTTAATAACTCCTTCGATTTCGGTTCTTGGACGCCCTTCGAATTACATTTAATAAAATATTAAATGGCAGTAACCATGGGCGTTGTTACACAATTTTTCAGGGAGGGGATGATTCTTTTAGTATTTTAGGGTGCCGTTTGATATTTGAATGGTTCGGTAGGCCCCCGTTGTATATGCAGGTACCCAGAGTCGACGTGAATGTAAACTCAGCAGTATGTTTCATTGTGTTGTTGAAGTGAATGCGCCGAGGTGGGTCTCGCTACGCGCAACTTCACCCATGGCCAACGTTGGCTACACGCATAGCATCATTTAGGGGCGGCCTAAGCTATGCAGTATCATATGTATGTGCGACGAGTGAGCAGTGGACGTTTAACGTTTTACTTCGATGAATATAAGCTTATCAAGAACGGGAGGGTAACTTAGACTACAAAGTTCACTTCATAGTTCAAGTTCCTGCAGCAGAACTAACTGCTGAATAACTATCAACTATTATTGGAGTGGTTGAACGACGTACACTGTATTAAGAAATTTATTAATTTTTTAAACAAAAAAAAATGCCAAGAAATTAGTAATAGTATTTGTTTAAACAATTACAAATTAGTTAATAAATGTCAAAAAACTGCCAATAATCTAATAATAATTTATGCAAAAATATAGAAAATTATATCCATTGCAATGTATACATTTATTTAAACAAATGGTATTTGTTTAAACAATTGAAAATTAGTTAATAAATGACAAAAATACCAATAATCTAATAATTTCTGCAAAACTAGAAAAATATGTGCGTAACAACATAGATTTTTGTTTAAACAAATGGTAATTGTTTAAACAATTACTAATTAGGATTGTTGTGAACAACAAAACAAAAAATCCACGTTCTTCCTTGTAATTAATTTATTTAATTTATTACAATTTATTTAATTTACAAGGAAGAACGTGGATTTTTTGTTTTGTGTTCACAACAATCCTATCAACCACCTTGTAGTTTTGCGGAATACACCAATCAATTACTAATTAGTTAATAAATGACAAAAAACAATAATTTAATAATTTTTGCAACAAATGGAAAAATGGTGACGTAACGTCGTATATTTTTGTTTAAACAAATGGTATACATTTTTTAATTTTTAAATTAGTAGATAATGACAAAAAACATGTCAATAATCCAATAATAGTATTTTCTGTCAAAAAAATAATAAATCACGTAACTTAGTAAAATTGTAAATTTGGGGAAAATTTTCCCTCATTTTTATGGCACTGCAAGAGAGAGTGGGAGCGGTGAAAAAAAAATACTGGTTGTGGATTTGATCTTTGGGAAGTTCTGAACAATTTCTGATAATTTCCCGCAACTTTTTTTCTAAATCCGAAACGTGAAAAAATAAAGAAAAAAAGATGCATTTTTCCAAATTCTTTTAAATGGGAAATTTGAGGTGCTCGGTGGCACGTGTTAACGTTAACCGATTTTTCTCAAATTTTGGGGGAGTTTTTTTCCGAAAAGGAACCGGTTGGGCGGTATCGTTGCCCTCCAGCAAAAAAAAGATATTGCAAAGTATAAATTTGGACCACCCTATTGAACGTATTATGATTTCGCAATTGTTAGAGAATAACAATTGTTTTTAATCAAATTTACATTTTTAATTTATTTTTAATAAGGATTTTCCATTAGTATCGTTTTTTTTTTACTAAACAAATCAGGCAGACATTTATTTCTTTACGAACAAATTATCAATTTTTGTATATATTCAATGCTCGATACACAGATTGGCCCGACCCTCAGTTTATAATACACTTGTGAAAGCCCGCCGCTCAGTTGACGTCGTGCGTCGGGCGAAATGGGTAAAAAGGCCGAACAGGTTCAAGTTCAGAGTCCGCTGATTTGGAATACGTCATACTGCCGATATAGTCACTTCCCGCGTTGTTTGGGAAGACTACACACAGAAAAGTGATCTCTCGAACGAAGAGAGAATTACTTGGCTGAAGTAGTTGGTAGGTTCGTATATACGCGAGAGATTATTGACTTCAACCAAGAAATTTTATTTCTTGGGATAATTACTAGATTTAAGAAAGTGGTTACTCTGGTGACGTAAGTAAACAGTCTTGAATGAAGTGTATATTTTTAGTCCCGGTAAATATTTTTAGCTACTTCATGTAAGAATTTTAAAGATTTGGCACAAATACGTTTTCTATTGCTAATAAACAAGATAGGTATGTTAGATATATTTACTTACTCTTCTAAACTGTTGCGTAAGTTACATCAAACTATTCCGTGTTGAAACATTTATTGTACACTATAAATCACAATACACATCCCCAATACACATCACAAGGCACGTCCCCTACGGGTATTTACTTCGTTGTTGTTGTTGTACTAGGTTAGCCTCCTTTACCGGCCTCTATGGCGCCAGTACCACGCGCCCGCGCGTGGTATTCCAGAGAAAGGGATTACTTGAAAGAAGTGAGAATCACTACAGTCAAATAATTGGTGGGTTTTTATTCAGTAAACAATACTTACTTATATTAAATGTCTTATATTTTCTTGGATCACGTAACTACGCACTTGGATGGATTTACTATTACTTCGTTGGAGAAATTAACATTTTTGGGACAAAAAATTCAATTACTTCTTTCAATACAATATTGGTTCTTATAAAGAAAGAGTTTATTTGTTGACAGCATTTATCTGAGAAATTATTTTACTTATATTGAGTATGTGGCATTTCTTGTATATACCTAACTTTCTACATCCAAGAAAATATGCATGTGAATCTAGTAAATAAATTCAAGTAATTATGTTTTCTCGTTCCAAATAATCACTTTTCTGTGTGTAACCACCGGTCGAGGATATGGGACATCCCAAAAGGAGAAGTCGCTCTTCTACTGTCCCGTCCGAAATGTTATTGTCAATAAAAAGTCAAATGAATTCGTTTAATCAATTAATAATTTCTGTAATCGAAGAACTATTTACTGCAACCTTAAAATATCACATTTAACTCAACCAACAAATTTAGTGAATTTAAAAAATCTAAATTCTTTTACTCAACACAATAGAAATTCTAACAAACAATAAAAAGGCGACAATATTTTTTAAAACTTATCGAATAAAAGAGCAATAATGATTAAGAATAAAGAAAAGTGGGCGAATTGAAATATTCTCCGATATGGATTGTCGACAACGAGATATGTACTGCAAAATTGTTATTACTCTTATACTAACAAACACAGCTTGGAAGGCAACAATATTAGTTGCATATGAATTGTTGAATTGAACTGTATTACGTGTGTAACAAGATTTTGTAACACGAATTATTATCAGTTACTTGGAAGAGCTACCTAGTATTTTGCAAATTGCATATTTTTCAACTATAGACTATATTTTACAGTCTATAGCTATCCTGGTTCATTTCATATTTACATGTTTGTTACAAACTGTAAAAAGAAAGACATATACATAACCTATTCTTCTTAATATTTTTCTTGATTTGCGAAAGCTGCCCTTTTTTTTTTGTTCAATTTTTGTGGTGGTGAATGTCGGTTTCCACCATACGCTTAAATATAAGTAACACCAACGCACATAAGTTATAAATCAAGTTGGAACATGCGCTCGGTGGCGGGGCAAATGGTATTTTATTTTCTAATTTGTGGGAACCTGACCGCGGCGGAACGGCGTTTATTTATTTATCTTGTGAGGCCGCGTGGCCTCAAAAATACTTTCGTAGTATTTGCGTTTCTGGACGTAATATCTTTTCGTTTATATAACTCGCGAAACGGAAAAATATCACCATATTAATATTCTTAACTAAAATACGGCCATATTTACACGAAAGAAATGGCATGCTTTGAACTATTATCCATTCATCCCAATGGAAATTAGCATTTATTTACACACCGGTATAAACATCTTAACTTTTTATTGGTTTGCGTTGTATATTTAACGTTAAACAGGTTATAAAACGTGATAAAGGCCCGCGTAAATATATTGCAATGATACCTTGTGTCTATAAACGAATGTAGACCGATTATTTTGGTAAGTCTACAATTATCAACTTTAGTTACTGCAACACTTCTGTCTGTCCAGTAGTTACTGGCTCAATTTAGGTCTAGAAATGGCCAAATAAAAGAGTACCGGATTTTGCTGCTTTATTTAGAGTTTAGACGTTTCTCCATCGACCAAACCAATCCGCCGCAACGCAGAAGGCATTGAGAAATTCCTGAGGAATATGACAAAACCTCAGAAATCGACGAAGACAATGATGAATTAGTCTTTGATCTCCGTAGAGGTGTCGAAATAATTTGATGTAATTTGAGTTTCTATACAGGGTGTACATTAAATTGATGAAGGAAATCATCATCAGCTAGAAAAGCTAGAAAAGACACAACATAATCAAAAGAAATCACGCAACAAAAAATGAACAAATAAGAATTGAAAACTAAATTGTTAAATAGTAAAATAACAATACTTACAGTCAAAATCAATTATACGAGGTACAAGACATCAAAACAAATGAACAAGGTAACCACTAAAACTAATTACACGACAACAAACATGTCAAACGGTACACACTGCAGCGGAGACAAGGACAGTACTGAGAACGAGTAATCCAGCAAGAAACCTGATACTAACTGAGCCAGTACCAACCAACAAATAACAAGTCAAAATTTAAGATTTAAATGTGGCCATAAAAGTTGGAACAAAATACATAATATGGAAATGAAAATGAAAAGATAACCAAAAACAGTGAATTAGATCAATGAAAAAGCAAAACCAAAACAAAATGAACATATGTAGGACATGTGGGCAGAAAACTACTCAGAAATTTTTTAAATTTAAATAAAGGTAAGAGAAAAGTGGCTTGTAAAAAAATTCCACTTGATCATTTAAAAGGTTGTAATTTCTCTTTTTTAGATTTTCAATATGGTATTGTTCAAACAAATCAAGTTTGTAACCCTTATCACATTTTTGCAGTAATTTAACGTTGTCAAAATTAATTTTATGTCCGGTAGCACACGTAATAGCTGTCACAATTATTACAGCCTAGGAGGTAAACACCACTACTTTGAAGTAATGAGTCAGTAATTTGACGCTGTCTTGACAGAATGTTGATGAACTTAGTAGAAACTTTAAAAGCAGAGACTATATTATAGGGCTTCAGAATTTTAGGTAATTTGGAAGTACATAATAGTATTGAAGGTGAAAGGTCTGTATAAGGGAGGGGGGTTATCCATGGAGGCACCTTTCCTTCATCAATATATTTTGTCGCATTATGGACCTTTACCACATTATTATATTATACCACATTATTACCACATTTTGTACATTAAATGATTGCAGGGGTTGTAAATATTTTTTTTTTCGCTATCTGACGTTGATCATTAGGTCAATATTTTTTTCGATTTCTTTGCTTTTAACAACATTTATACGCTAAGAATTTCAACAAAATATCAAGTATTTGGTATCATTGTAATCGGAAACATGTTTTCTATCGAATAATCAGTGTGTGGCCATTGGGTACTCGTGAAAAAAATGACTCACTGGCCGAAAACCAATTAAATCACGCTAGAGGGCGCCAGTAATGCAATGTCGGCCAAAATCGATTTAGTTTAGTGTTTATTTGATAATTTTCGAGTATTTTCACCAATTCATAGCCACCTAGATTAAAAAACTGCCCATAAAAAAGTTATTTTTGCGTTGCCTTGGCGATAAAAATTGACGATTGTTATGTTTTTGTGTTCAGTGTCATCCTGATTGAAAATATCACACAAAGAAGTGCCATTTAAAATTTCAATGATGCCGTCATATCCGGAAAAACCGGAAGTCATATTAACCTCAAGAGTATCCCGAAGAATGGCATTTTTTGTCTATTAACACTTTCTCAAATTTCATTCGGCCAGCTTTATAAACAAAAAATAAACGGGAGTACCTATGGCGTGGGTCACCCGGTCTATACCATTAGGTTAAGAAAACATTTTAGAATGATTGGAAAAATTAGGTACTATTTAAATCAGATATTATGGAGTATGAAACAGATAATTTAAATTTATTGTATACCAAAGTTGCAGCAAACAAAACGTTTAGGTTTTTTGTTTCGTATTTATATAAATTTTTTTCAGAGAGTGGCTGTGGACATGGCAGAATAATATTTGTTTGGAGGGGCAGTGGAACCAAATACTAAATATATCCCTTTGAAGCTTCCTAGCGGACTCATGTACTCATATACTGGGTAGTGTATTATTTAGTGGTTTTAGTTTTTTTTAGTTTAGTTTTTAGTGTATTTATTTAGTGTAATAATATATTGTGTACTAAGCCGAGAAACTAAGTTCTGCATGGACGAGAGAAGAGATGCAAAGCCGAGCCATAGGCCAGCCTGGGCACTATTTGATCTCTTTCTGGGCGTTTAGCTTGACTGAGCAAAGTAAAAACAAAAGTTTATTGACTGACTGATTTTACCGCACATATTTTAACAATTTACAAATTTCGAAATTTTTTCATTTCCCGAACGATACGTACCTAAATAGATACTACCCTTGACACCCTGTGTTTATATCTCGCACGACCCTATTAGTAGGGTAGGGCAGGGCTTAAAGGTCCACCGGTAAAAAGATCCATCATAAGTATCTGAAAAACTAGTGTCGCATTAATCAATCGGGTTGTGTTATCGCAAAAACATGTGCGGGGGAAACAAACCGAAACACGAATGTCAATCGGGCGAAGCTGCTGGAGGAAAATATACGACCGCGTTTCTTTCTTTTTTTTTTAGTGTAGAACCATGTACTACTTTCATTGGCACTTTATAATAGCTGAATATTTTCAGTAAATTGTTTGACTTTACCAATATGTCGCTAGTTTTCCGCTAGAGAAAGTGGTATATTTTTTATAACTTAAAAATTTAACCCAAACGTGGTTGGGGTAATAAGGTCCGTCATGGACCATTTAGCCCCAATGGAACAGTTGATAAATTTGTAAAAATACATATGTGTATAATTATTAGTTTAGTATGCGCAATTGAGGAACAAACCGGCACAGCGGAGGAGCCCCATATGGCAAGTCCAACACTCCCGGCAGGTGAAAAGTTTCCACTTTCCCATCATCTTCAGGCGCCACCTAAGCCCTGCCGTAGTGCATAAGCATTTTCTCCTCCCCAGCGCCGAAAAAAAAAAAAAAAAAAAAAACAAAAAAAAAAAAAGTATGCGCAATTATAAAATAAAAACTATTCGAGGGACTAGTCTGTTTCGTTGACTATACAGGGTTAGTCCTAAATAAAAACAAATCTTTCAGACAGGTATCTCGCGACTATTGAAACAAGTAATAATTGACATGATTTAAAGAGCTATTAAAAAATAATCCTGACAATCTATAATAATCTTGAGATTTGGTTATGGTGTTCCAAGACAGATCTTTATCATAAACTCAGTCTTCAACATCATTTGATCTTCAGCCTTCAGCATCCTTCGATTGTCAACCATCTACATCTGTTTTTCGCTTGAAGTAGTTCAGCCACTGCGTAAACCCATACCGCGAAAAACTATCTATAAAAACTCCGCAAAACTGCAATTTTGACGGATTCCTCTGAAATGTAAGACACGTTTGACAAGATAAAAATAACAAGAAGAAGAAAGTGACTAAGTAGGCATATAAAAAGTATAAAGTGAATACAATTAAACACATTAAGAAAATACTTTTACAAGAAGAAAAAGATTCCGGATCTGATAAAGAATCTTCCTGTTTAGTTTACTGTGAACAATACAGCACCAACGTTCCTGGTAAAGGCAGGATTAAATGCTGGTTTGCAAAAATATGCAAAATGTATTGCAAATAGGCCACAAAATATTTACTTTGTTTGTCGCAATTGTGATTTTGACTGTGAGACAGACTAGAATGATGCTAATATCAAAAGTCTGACATTACTTTAGAAAAAGAAAAAGTTCCTCTCTTATGTTGTATTTTATCGTGCAAACCTTTGAACGGTACAGACGTATGTTGATCGCTCGCGAATTACCAAACGTATTGCCCAATCAATTGCTTAATAAACAAAAATAGTGTCGCGCGCGTATTATAGTGCTGACTATGAGTGAGTGCACGAGTACTAGCAATAAGTAGGACACCATGTCAACACAAGAAATTGTGATTACATCAGAAAATGAACATCTACTGTACAAGGAATTGCAAAAGGAAATATCCGCAAGAAAGCAGATAGAAGCCAAATTTAAGGACTTAGAGGAACAACTCAAAGCCCTGCAAGAGAAATTTCTGGAGCAATCTAGTAAAACAGAACCGAGTACTCCGAATAATAAGGAGTATTATACAGATGAGGAAGAATTGGCCAGAGAAACAGAATGGGTAGTGAAAAAGGCAAGGAAAAGCAAAAAGCGCAAAATGCATGAATCACTAGTAGTCTCACCCCAGCCCACAAACACAAATCAAAATAAAGAAACAAAAAAAGACAAAACGTTCTTGCCACCACCTGTCATTGTGAGCCAAGTAACAAACTACGAGTCAATGCGAAATTCTTTAAACAATAAAGAATTCAAGTACAAAGCTACGCTAATGAATTCTGGCGATATAAAACTCAACGTAGAGAAAATCGATGAATACAGGAAACTTACCGAACTGCTAAATGAACAAAAAGTAAACTGGTACACTTATGAAAACAAACAAACAAGACCAATTAAGGTCATGGTCAGGCGCCTACATCCAACCTGCAAAAATGAAGACATAGTGAAAGAACTAAAAGAAGGCGGCTATTCTATAATTGACGCCACGAATATACTAAAACGAAGCGATAAAACTCCACTACCGATGTTTATGCTTACGTTTAGTAACGAGGAAGATATTAAGAAAATCTATAATATTAAATCCATCTTAGGAATGAAGGTAGAAATAGAGGCGGTAAGAACGCCTAAACAGGTACCGCAATGCAAAAGATGTCAAGCTTTTGGACACACCCACCGATTCTGCAACAAAGAACCCCGATGCGTTAAATGCGCGGGAAAACATTTTTCGACAGAATGCAAGAAACCAAAAGAGGTACCACCAAAATGCTGGAACTGTGGAGATGCTCACCCTGCAAACTACAGAGGCTGTATGGTGGCAAAAGAAATACAACGAATCAGAGACCAGAAAGGGCTACCCAACTTACCAACCCAACCAAAAGTGGGTCAACAACAGCGTGCAGGTAACATCCCAAAATCAAAACCAATTAAAAAAACAAATACAAGCACAACATATGCTCAAGCGACAGATTCCTCAAAAAAGGACAAGCCATCAACTTCAGGTGACGCTACTATGCAGCTGCTACAAAAAATTCTAGAAAGGATGGACAAAATCGAAGAGAGATTATCTAAGCTAGAACAGTAAAAGACACACACATAAGATGACTAATGATTTACGAATCGCAACTTGGAATGCCAACGGTATACGAAACAGAAAAATGGAAATAGAAGTTTTTCTAAACACACATAAAATCGATATATGTCTTGTTTCAGAAACACACTCAACAAATCAGACATATCTAAAGCTGAAGGGATATCAGGTGTACGAAGTATGTCATCCGGATAACCAAGCTAGAGGAGGAAGTGCCGTAATAATAAAAAATAGCATAAATCACTATGAGGAGTGCCATCTCAAGAGCGCAGAAGTACAACTTACGGTCGTTGGTATAAAATCAACCAAACAGAATTTTACTGTAGGTGCGATATATTGCCCCCCAAGGTTTAATCTCAAGAAAACAGATTATAATAAATTCTTAGAACATCTCGGAGAAAGGTTTATACTGGGTGGTGATTATAACGCCAAACATACAGACTGGGGCTCCAGACTGATAACCACAAAAGGGAGAGAGCTGAGAAACGCAATCCAAGAAAGAGGATGTCGATTCCATTCCACAGGTAACCCAACCTATTGGCCTACTGACCAGGACAAAACCCCGGATCTTTTAGACTTCTTTATAACAAGAAAATTTTCGCCGAACTTCATTGATATTGAGGAGAACTTTGATCTGGACTCTGATCACTCTGCAATACTAATGACTCTAAGCGAAAGCATAATCAAAAAGGAATGTACCCCAACCTTGACCAATAAAACTACAGACTGGGTAAGCTTTAAAATAGAGCTTGAAAACACTATACAGCTAAATATCCAGCTTAAAACCAGAGATCAGCTCGACGTAGAAGCCGAGAAATTCATCAACACCATCCAGAAAGCCGCTTGGAACAACACTAAAGAAATCACCCACAGAACTATTGGAAATAATTATCCTATGGAAATTAGAGAAATGGTCAAGCAAAAAAGACAAGCTAGAAGAAGATGGCAACAGTCACGAGATCCAGCTGACAAAACCATACTTAATAATAAATCCCAACAACTTAAACGCGAAATTCAAAAACTAAAAGAGGCATCATTGGAATCCTTCTTAACCAAATTGACTCCCGATAAAGAAACAGATTACTCGCTGTGGAAAGCAGTGAGGAAATACAAGAGGCCAGTGGCCCATGTCCCACCTATAAGACGAAGAGACGGTACCTGGGCAAGAAACAATAAACAGAAGGCTGAAATTTTTGCAGAACATCTAACAGAAATCTTCCAGCCACACAACATCGAATCAGAGCCAATCACGAATGAAGATATAACCTATGATGAAGAAGCCATACAGCTAGTTACTCCAAAGGAAGTTGCCAGAGAAATCAAGACAAACCTGAATCCAAAGAAGGCACCTGGATATGATCTTATCACAGGAGAAGTTCTTAAGCAATTACCTAAGAAAGGTATTGTTATGCTGACGTACCTAATAAATGCATCGTTCAGATTAAAATACATCCCACATGTCTGGAAAGTAGCAGAAGTCATCATGATACCAAAACTAGGCAAACCACCGACCGAGGCCAAATCATATCGCCCAATATCACTGTTACCAATGATATCGAAACTCTTTGAAAAGTTGCTTCTAAAGAGAATGAAACCTATCATTGAGAGAAAAGAACTAATTCCTAATCACCAATTTGGTTTTAGAGAAAAGCATTCCACTATAGATCAAGTCCATAGAATAACAGATATCATAGAGAAAGCATTAGAAGAAAAGCTTATTTGCTCAACAATCTTTCTTGATGTGACACAAGCGTTCGATAAGGTTTGGCATGAAGGATTGATACACAAACTAAAGAGTATGCTACCTTTACAATACGTCGAGCTGCTAACATCCTATATATCTGATAGACTATTCAGAATAAAACAGATCGATGAATACTCGGAACTAAAAGAAGTCAAAGCTGGGGTACCCCAGGGTAGTGTATTGGGACCAATTCTCTATCTACTATATACAAGTGACCTTCCACAGATGGAAAATGTAACAGTGGCCACATTCGCAGATGACACGGCTCTAATGGCAGTGGGATCAACTATTGGTGAATCTACCAGGAATCTTCAACAAGCTAGTAACAAAATATACAAATGGACCAGAAAATGGAAGACCAAGCTCAACGAACTGAAATCTGTCCACATTAACTTCACAAACAAAAGAATCGAGGACATACCTCATGTCAAGATTAACGACGCCATAGTTCCATATGCGAACACTGCAAAGTATTTGGGTATGACACTGGATACAAAACTAAGGTGGAAAGAACATGTTAAGAAGAAAAGAGTAGAGCTTGGCCTCAAATACAGAGAACTGTACTGGCTTCTGGGAAGAAACTCTCAGTTGTCAGTACAGAACAAACTACAAGTCTACAACCAAGTACTAAAACCGATTTGGTTATACGGCATCCAGCTTTGGGGCTGCGCAAAAAGCTCCAATATACAAGGAATCCAGACCTTCCAAAATAAAGTACTAAGGAATATGGTTAACGCTCCTTGGTACATACGGAATAGTGACCTGCACCGTGATCTTGGTGTCCCACAAGTCATCCAAGAGATAAAAAGACTCGCCACTAAGCATGAATCTCGCCTAAGCCATCACGTCAACGTAGAGGCCCTGCAGCTACTGGACAACCAGAATCTAGTGAGAAGACTAAAAAGAACTAAACCCTTCGAACTAGTGAATCAGTGAAATGTAAAAAGCAGAGCACAGTGAGTGACGTGTTAGTGCTTCTTGTTTGGGACAAAGTAAATATAGGGACATCAGTGGATAGCCTATTAGAGACAAGTACCTAGTTTTAAGAATTCAGATTTAAATTGATGGTTAATCTTTTAGATTAGTTTCAATATGTTAAGCATCTTATGCTTATTAATAAAAAAAAAAAAAATGTTGTATTTTAGAAAATAAATAATTAATATTTTGTATTGTATTTTCTAGAATGATTTGATTACTATATTGCAAATGTTTCAATATATCTGTTAAAAGACATTATTGGATGTAGGTCCTATTTGCCCCCTGGGGGTGGACCTTTTTACCCCATCTTTCACGCAAACAGCGACAGAGGGTAAAATTGACTTAAACCTGCTTCAATAGAGGGGTCTTGCATGATTTTACGTAACTTAACAAACAAAATCCTTGGGTGCTAAGAAAACCATGTGTAGAATTGTTCCGCTTAATATTGTTGCACTCAATTGTTATTGAACATCAAAGTTTAAACCGGACTAAGAGCGCGCCAAAACGCTGCGTGACGTCATAAGATTGGTGAGAAGCTCAGCGTAGGCCGTAGAGCGGCCGAAAAACAGGACCTACGGGTACGAGAACGGCATCGAGTTACATCTATACCTACCTAGTATCTGGAGGACGTCGTCTGCGTTGTGTTAACGAATAAGTATAGTTGGACCAAGGGATCTTTGCGTGTTGTCAAAAGTGACAGTCGTCTCAGAAGACATACGTCCAACGTTAAGGTCAATCTTTTCACATATAGAAGAGTGAAGGCATGACAATCGCATCGTAACTAGCTAATGTCAAGTAGCCTTCCAACAAGCTTGCTACGTCACACCAATCACAGCGCGTTCTGGTCTCGCGGTTCTGGAGTCCGATTTTAATATTATTAATTGTGAAACCAGGAGACTTTTTGCCCGTTGATCAAACCACTTTTATTTATTATTAATTGTGTACGAACCGATTTTTTTCTTAGAAAAAGTTTCCGACGGTTCTCGTATACGTTTGGCACTAATAGAGCGTATTAATTTTTAATTTTGAGACTTAGTGCACGACCTATTGTGCAATTTAACAAAAGTTGCCTTCAAGTTGAAATTGGCGTCAACTCGATTTTAAAATTATCACGTTTCGTAATGAAGTCTGATGTCACATTAAGTAAAAGTCAACTTTTATTATTGTTATCAGGTTGGGTCAACTGAATTTTAGTAAATTTTGGTTCGTTGTGTTTGTATTCCCCGCCAAAACAAATAATTTAATTTTCACGCTAGCAATTCTATGGTTGCTTTTTCTAGTTTTTGGTTATAAAAAATATCAAAAACTCATCACTATAGAATGTGCCACCTTATCCACAATACAATATGGACTTTGGCCAAGGAACTTTGTCTGTTTTAAATAAGCGATATTGAATGTTCAATTAGTTTAAATAATTGAACTACCGTTGCTTTTGTCAATCAGATTTTGACTGTGAGACAGACTAGAATGATGCTAATATCAAAAGTCTGACATTACTTTAGAAAAAGAAAAAGTTCCTCTCTTATGTTGTATTTTAGAAAATAAATAATTAATATTTTGTATTGTATTTTCTAGAATGATTTGATTACTATATTGCAAATGTTTCAATATATCTGTTAAAAGACATTATTGGATGTAGGTCCTATTTGTCCCCTGGGGGTGGACCTTTTTACCCCATCTTTCACGCAAACAGCGACAGAGGGTAAAATTGACTTAAACCTGCTTCAATAGGGGGGTCTTGCATGATTTTACCTAACTTAACAAATAAAATCCTTGGGTGCTAAGAAAACCATGTGTAGAATTGTTCCGCTTAATATTGTTGCACTCAATTGTTATTGAACATCAAAGTTTAAACCGGACTAAGAGCGCGCCAAAACGCTGCGTGACGTCATAAGATTGGTGAGAAGCTCAGCGTAGGCCGTAGAGAGCGGCCGAAAAAACAGGACCTACGGGTACGAGAACGGCATCGAGTTAAATCTATACCTACCTAGTATCTGGAGGACGTCGTCTGCGTTGTGTTAACGAATAAGTATAGTTGGACCAAGGGATCTTTGCGTGTTGTCAAAAGTGACAGTCGTCTCAGAAGACATACGTCCAACGTTAAGGTCAATCTTTTCACATATAGAAGAGTGAAGGCATGACAATCGCATCGTAACTAGCTAATGTCAAGTAGCCTTCCAACAAGCTTGCTACATCACACCAATCACAGCGCGTTCTGGTCTCGCGGTTCTGGAGTCCGATTTTAATATTATTAATTGTGAAACCAGGAGACTTTTTGCCCGTTGATCAAACAAATAAAAGTGGTTTGGATTTCTTTGGGTAATGAGCAGCTCATGACCCAAAGAAATCCAAACCACTTTTATTTATTATTAATTATGTACGAACCGATTTTTTTCTTAGAAAAAGTTTCCGCACGGTTCTCGTATACGTTTGGCACTAATAGAGCGTATTAATTTTTAATTTTGAGACTTAGTGCACGACCTATTGTGCAATTTAACAAAAGTTGCCTTCAAGTTGAAATTGGCGTCAACTCGATTTTAAAATTATCACGTTTCATAATGAAGTCTGATGTCACATTAAGTAAAAGTCAACTTTTATTATTGTTATCAAGTTGGGTCAACTGAATTTTAGTAAATTTTGGTTCGTTGTGTTTGTATTCCCCGCCAAAACAAATAATTTAATTTTCACGCTAGCAATTCTATGGTTGCTTTTTCTAGTTTTTTGTTATAAAAAATATCAAAAACTCATCACTATAGAATGTGCCACCTTCTCCACAATACAATATGGACTTTGGCCAAGGAACTTTGTCTGTTTTAAATAAGCGATATTGAATGTTCAATTAGTTTAAATAATGGAACTACCGTTGCTTTTGTCAATCAGAACTTTCAACATATTCGCTTCCATTGTATTTTAGAAAACACCAATCCTTGTACATTGGAATGAGAAATTTATATCCGTTAAGTTCAATATGTCAAGTGACATAAGCAGCAAAAGTCGACTTTAGGCGACAAAATCTTCACTTTAACTTTATCTTCTTTATGTTATGATAAAGGCCACTTGATCTTAAAATTAGATTATGAAATTGATTTTAAAGTTAAAGTCGACTTTAAGTATTTAAAGCCACTTTAACTTTATTATGGAACCGGTTGCCGTTGGTTAGGTAGTTATACGGGAACATTTAGTCTGAACGATTTTCTTGAAACGTCAGCATAACAATTTTTTTTTTATTAATAAGCATAGGATGCTGCATAGGATGCTTAACATATTGAAACTAATCTAAAAGATTAACCATCAATTTTACTCTGAATTCTTAAAACTAGGTACTTGTCTCTAATAGGCTATCCACTGATGTCCCTATATTTACTTTGTCCCAAACAAGAAGCACAAACACTTCACTCACTGTGCTCTGCTTTTTACACATTTCACTGATTCACTAGTTCGAAGGGTTTAGTTCCTTTTAGTCTTCTCACTAGATTCTGGTTGTCCAGTAGCTGCAGGGCCTCTACGTTGACGTGATGGCTTAGGCGAGATTCATGCTTAGTGGCGAATCTTTTTATCTCTTGGATGACTTGTGGGACACCAAGATCACGGTGCAGGTGACTATTCCGTATGTATCAAGGAGCGTTAACCATATTCCTTAGTACTTTATTTTGGAAAATCTGGAATCCTTGTGTATTGGAGCTTTTTGCGCAGCCCCAAAGCTGGATGCCGTATAACCAAATCGGTTTTAGTACTTGGTTGTAAACTTGTAGTTTGTTCTGTACTGACAACTGAGAGTTTCTTCCCAGAAGCCAGTACAGTTCTCTGTATTTGAGGCCAAGCTCTACTCTTTTCTTCTTAACATTCTTAACAACTTTCCACCTTAGTTTTGTATCCAGTGTCATACCCAAATACTTTGCAGTGTTCGCATATGGAACTATGGCGTCGTTAATCTTGACATGAGGTATGTCCTCGATTCTTTTGTTTGTAAAGTTAATGTGGACAGATTTCAGTTCGTTGAGCTTGGTCTTCCATTTTTTGGTCCATTTATATATTTTATTACTAGCTTGTTGAAGATTCCTGGTAGATTCACCAATAGTTGATCCCACTGCCATTAGAGCCGTGTCATCTGCGAATGTGGCGACTGTTACATTTTCCATCTGTGGAAGGTCACTTGTATATAGTAGATAGAGAATTGGTCCCAATACACTACCCTGGGGTACCCCAGCTTTGACTTCTTTTAGTTCCGAGTATTCATCGATCTGTTTTATTCTGAATAGTTTATCAGATATATAAGATGTTAGCAGCTCGACGTATTGTAAAGGTAGCATACTCTTTAGTTTGTGTATCAATCCTTCGTGCCAAACCTTATCGAAAGCTTGTGTCACATCAAGAAAGATTGTTGAGCAAATAAGCTTTTCTTCTAATGGTTTCTCTATGATATCTGTTATTCTATGGACTTGATCTATAGTGGAATGCTTTTCTCTAAAACCAAATTGGTGATTCGGAATTAGTTCTTTTGTCTCAATGATAGGTTTCATTCTCTTTAGAAGCAACTTTTCAAAGAGCTTCGATATCATTGGTAACAGTGATATTGGGCGATATGATTTGGCCTCGGTCGGTGGTTTGCCTAGTTTTGGTATCATGATAACTTCTGCTACTTTCCAGACATGTGGGACGTATTTTAATCTGAACCATGCATTTATTAGCTACGTCAGCATAACAATACCTTTCTTAGGTAATTGCTTAAGAACTTCTCCTGTGATAAGATCATATCCAGGTGCCTTCTTTGGATTCAGGTTTGTCTTGATTTCTCTGGCAACTTCCTTTGGAGTAACTTGCTGTATGGCTTCTTCATCATAGGTTATATCTTCATTCGTGATTGGCTCTGATTCGATGTTGTGGGGCTGGAACATTTCTGTTAGATGTTGTGCAAAAATTTCAGCCTTCTGTTTATTGTCTCTTGCCCAGGTACCGTCTCTTCGTCTTATAGGTGGGACATGGGCCACAGGCCTCTTGTATTTCCTCACTGCTTTCCACAGCGAGTAATCTGTTTCTTTACCGGGAGTCAATCTGGTCAAGAAGGTTTCCAATGATGCCTCTTTTAGTTTTTGAATTTCGCGTTTAAGTTGTTGGGATTTATTATTAAGTATGGTTTTGTCAGCTGGATCTCGTGACTGTTGCCATCTTCTTCTAGCTTGTCTTTTTGCTTGACCATTTCTCTAATTTCCATAGGATAATTATTTCCAATAGTTCTATGGGTGATTTCTTTAGTGTTGTTCCAAGCGGCTTTCTGGATGGTGTTGATGAATTTCTCGGCTTCTACGTCGAGCTGATCTCTGGTTTTAAGCTGGATATTTAGCTGTATAGTGTTTTCAAGCTCTAGTTTAAAGCTTACCCAGTCTGTAGTTTTATTGGTCAAGGTTGGGGTACATTCCTTTTTAATTATGATTTCGCTTAGAGTCATTAGTATTGCAGAGTGATCAGAGTCCAGATCAAAGTTCTCCTCAATATCAATGAAGTTCGGTGAAAATTTTCTTGTTATAAAGAAGTCTAAAAGATCCGGGGTTTTGTCCTGGTCAGTAGGCCAATAGGTTGGCTTACCTGTGGAATGGAATCGACATCCTCTTTTTAGGATTGCTTTTCTCAACTCTCTCCCTTTTGTGGTTATCAGTCTGGAGCCCCAGTCTGTATGTTTGGCGTTATAATCACCACCCAGTATAAACCTTTCTCCGAGATGTTCTAAGCATAACAATAACAATCTTTGTTGAGATTACTTAAGAACTATATCTGATATACGTATATATATATATATATATATATATATATATATATATATATATATATATATATATATATATATATACTTTAATTCAGCAAGTGATACTTTTTTATGGATAAGTTTATCTATGTATATAGGGCATCTAATCCAATAATAATAAAGTGTTTATTTAGCAGAAACGCTAATAAAATCACAAATAAAAAAAAAACAAAATACAATTGTCATAAACAAACCATATACAAAATATACAACTGAAAATAACTAAATACAAAAAGCAAACGAAAGCAAACTAAACCCTAAAAATTTCACAAACTATTCTCCCAAACTTAATAACAACTATACAAATAATCCAATATACTGCATGATTTGATTTCCAAGCTCAAGCTATTAATCAAAATATATCCTTTTCTACATATGCTGTTAAAACATTTAGACGTATTACATTTTTGCACATAGAAATTATTTTCATGGCGACTTCGTGTGGCATAGTTATGCACTCCGCTTACGAACAGTGCCGCACCCGCTAAATAGGAAGGAACCATTCCAAATTTAATTTTATAAACAAAATCCAATGTTCTGTAAGCAATTAGTTGCTTAACGCTCATAAAACACAAAGTTTCCAACATACCTAATACAAACAGGCGTATACCTATTACACTTCAAAATTATCCTCATAATTCGATTTTGAAGTTTCTGCAATTTAAGTTGCTCACACGAAGTTATATTAAACAACACAGTACAATAATTAATATGTGGCAATATTAAAGACTTATATAAAATACACTTTGTATATACACCAATATAATCACTTATTCTACTCAAAAAATAAGTCTTTCTAGAAATTTTGTTGATAATATGATTAAAATGCTGCTTAAAATCCAGATGTTGATCTAAGATAATACCTAAATATTTAATTTCCGTAACACGTTCCAGTAGCACATCATTAACCATTGCCTTTACATTCATACTTATTGCAGAAATTTTGCTTTTATTACTAGTGCAGGCAAATTAAGTTGAGAGTGGGTATTAATTGTAGACAGGAGTTTTATCATTGGAAATGGTAAAGGGGCTCACTATGAGCGAACGTAGAAAAAATAAATGCAGGTCGTGGGGTGGTATAATGTTTATTTCGGGGGGTTGAAAGCGGGTGCAAAGTATATTATTGCGCTTTCCGGCGAAACTTGCTGTTTTATCCAAAAACGTCCTATACTAAGTTGTAGATCATAAAAAAATCTACAACATTCATATGGGTCACTTTTTACTATGACCTCAAAATTTTCGAGAGAAATGCGAATGACTGCCAAAACGAATTTTCTGTTATTAATTTTTTGTTGTCGCAACAATAATTCAATTTTAATCAAATTTTGTGAAAGCGTGCCTTTTTATACCTTAAATAAGTATACATTTTTTTATTACACAAAAAAGTTTTTGAGATATTTAGTTTTCTCCGTCAAAATCAGACTTTCTTTAAAAAAAAATTCTGTGGTGAAAAATCATCGTACAGAGTTCTTCTGGGACACATTTTTGTTCTCTTTACATGTGCTTATTGATACAATAATAAAAACAATAGTTCCTATTTAACAACATGCTCAAAAATTGAAAAAACTCAAAAACGACTTTTGCAACACTGAATTTTAAAGTAATTGTTCATTATTTGCTTAAATTTTTAAGAAAATTGCAATACTGGTTACGACATTAAATTGTACGGAAAAAATACAAAAGAAACTGGCTCTCATTTCTACACTAATGCTATAACCATTAAATTAGAATAAGAAATCTTCAGATAAGTAAGCAAAATAACAGTTTTTGGCTTTGAATCAAAAAGTATCCAATACAAAAGTTGTAGGTCAAGAAAAAATCTACAAATTTTGTAGAGGTTACTATATAACATAACCTCAAAACTTCCGAGAAAAATTGCGAATAAGGCCTTTGCCTGGCTTAGTTCAATAACTATGCCAATCTATAAAAATTAAATAAAAAATGAAACAAATATTTTTCATTTCTTATTTGTAAATCTGTAAATATATATTGACGGGGTGAGGTCGTTCGGAACGAGATATTCAAAAATGCAAGTCGCGGTAGGTGCAGCGTGTCGTATACTGACGATGCCTGTATCTCCGTCTGGATTCCACGTTGTCACCAAGGCCCTACGAGGTGCGCCAAGTTAATAGTTTCCTCCAGACCGGTGAGCGAACTCATGTGCCAGGGTTGCGTACCGTCTTTTATGCTGCTCGGTCCAGGTGGTATGTCGAAACGTAGCGGGAGGGGGCTCCTACGGCCTCGCTGGTCATGATGCCATGGTGGCGACCTCGAAAGCGCTATTGCGGAGCGCACTGGTATTAGGGGCGTGATACAATATTAACTTTTGTAATTTATTATTATCAATTATTATAGTACTGTTTCTACTGTATTGATGTTGTCACATTTTTAACTACTTAGTAGATTTTTTCATAAACAGTTTCTGATTTTTTAAGACATAAATAATTTACTTTCAGAAGTTTCGTCAAAACAAAATTAAAATTATAAATTAAAAATAAAATTAATCTTTCGCATTTTTCTCGATAGTTTTGAGGTTATGTTATATAGTAACCTCTACAAAAGTTGTATATTTTTTCTTGACCTACAACTTTTGTATTGGATACTTATTGATTCTACGACAAAAACTGACTATTTTGCTTACTTATCTGAAGATTTATTATTCTAATTTAATGGTTATAGCATTAGTGTAGAAATGAGAGACAGTTTCTATTGTATTTTTTCCGTACAATTGAATGTCGTAACCAGTATTGCAATTTTCTTAAAAATTTAAACAGATAATGAACAATTACTGCAAAATTCACTATTGCAAAAGTCGTTTTTGAGCTTTTTCCATTTTTAAGCATGTTTTTAAATAGGGACTATTATTTTTATTATCGTGTCAATAAGTACATGTAAAAACAACAAAAATAAGTCCCAGAAGAACTCTCTACGATGATTTTTCACCACAGAATTTCTTTTTAAAAAAAGTGTGATTTTGACGGAAAAAATAAATATCTCAAAAACTTCTTGTTTTTTGTGTAATTAAAAAATGTATGCTAATTTAAGATATAAAAAGGCACGCTTTCACAAAATTTGATTAAAATTGAATTATTGTTGCCACAACGAAAAGAAAAAAATAGAAAATTCTTTTTGGCATTGGCATTCGCATTTTTCTCGAAAATTTTGAGGTCATAGTAAAAAGTAACCCATATGAATGTTGTAGATTTTTTCATGATCTACAACTTAGTATAGGCCGTTTTTGGATAAAACGTCCAGTTTCGCCGGAAAACGCAATAATATACTTTGCACCCGCTTTCCACCCTCCCAAATAAACACTATACCACCCCATGACCTGCATTTACTTTTTTTGCGTTCACTATGAGCCCCTTTACCATTTCCAATGATAAAACTCCTGTCTACTATTAATACCGGTTTTGGCTTATAATCAGTTAATTTGCCTGCACTATACCTATCACGATATATTTTGTATATGTATATATTTTATATATTTCATCCTGACCAAAAACAGCAGATGTGTATTTTAAATCCCTATTTCTCATTTTTGTCAACACATCGTCAGTTATCCACTTCTTATTTTTGTGTTTTATCGCAATAGTTGTCTCTTTCATAGGGCAAAGCCTATCTAGAATCTTTGTGACATCGTTTAATAATTTATCAGCCAAAATATTTACATCAGTAATTATCCCAAGTGCAACTAAACAACTCCTCCTGTAATATGTTTGACTCATATCCCTTATAACATCTGTATCGTATAATTTCTAGTTTATCTTTGATCTTACTTTCAAGTTTATAACATAATATGTTGTGATCACTTATCTTAGGAGTTAAAAGGTTCTCATATTTACCATATTTATTACTTGTAATTATATAGTCAATCAATGTAGCGCTAGTATTTGTAATTCTTGTCGGTTCTCTTATTATTTGATACAGCCCATAATTCTCGATAATATTCTTTAACTTGTTTGTATAGAAAGCATTCTTTAAATAATCGTAATTAAAATCCCCGACGATTACATGAACTCCATTCAATACCATTATTTCATCGAAATATTCCTCAAGCTGTTCCATAAATATGTTATCACTACCACTTGGAGATCTATAAACAACTGTTACTATGTACGGCAATTGTTCAATTTTTATTTCAATGCTTATCAGCCATAAAACATTTAGAACGCTAAAGTTTTTTATAACTTTATATTTATTGTATTTTCTAATAAAAACTAATGTACCTACTGTTCTCCTATTATTCATATAACAGCTCTCCTAGTTATATCCTTCAATGTATAATTCCAAGCTACCAATATCTTCAGTAACATGTGTTTCAGATAAGCACAATAGTATGGGTTCTTTTTCAACAACCAACGTATCAATGCTGTCTTTATTCTTTAAAAAACCTTGACAATCCAAATACATTATAGCACTGGCAGAATTCCAATGGCAGAATTCTTTTATTGTTCTTGCATGTGCCTCACACGAGGGTTGTTTCTATAAGCGTTCCGCCTTCCAAAAATTCCCAAACTGATTTCCCTCGGAAAACTTTTCGACCCTTCGCGTTTTGGGATACGAATGAATTTATCGAGCCGGTGTAATCCTTTGAGGATGCCCGCCCGGTTCATTTCAGTTAGTTTCGTGAAAGTTAATTGAGGAAAAGGTTATGTATACATGGCAGAAGATGTTGATAGTATACGATCCCAAGATAAAATACTGAGAGGTGATTAATATGTAGGAAGGACACGTCATCACACCCTTTCGGCGTACGTGAGGGAATGGTTTTTTGTGCGTATTTAAAAGATTTCGTTGGAATTTATTTGGGGATAAGTGAAACCAGCAGAATTTCGTCAGAATCTCGGTAGGATAAGTCGTTATAAGCCCCCAAATTCAATGCTTAAATTCGGCCCATTAATTTTATCAAAACTAAAAGGCTGTAAAACCAATTTGGGCGAAGCGCTCAAAGTTGAATTCCTGTAGCCAACGTTATAAATCAGCAGATCCTCTATCGGAAGATATTTGTCTGTGCGTTTACTGTAAAGAGAAAAAGTCGTTGAAAAGAAACATATTATTTTATTGTTATTACATTTACAAAGGAAAACTGGTTAATCGACGGTGATATCACATTTACATACATATAGTATTGTATAAACAGGCATATAAAATGACATTATAAATGGTATTGCATATAAATTTGGTCATGAAACTTCTCAATAAGAAGTTTGGTCCTAATACCTTCGGTATTTTTTCCGGAATCGTCGCGACAAAAAAAAGCGGTCAATTGTTCATTGCGTCACATACATAAAAGGAATTTTTGTTTCGTACATCTGGCATTTAAACACACTTTAAAACACTGTTAAAATAATAAATAGATCTAATAAATATGATCAAATAGACGTCAAATACTGCTACAATAGTAGTCGTAGGTTAGGACAACACAAACATACTTGATTATTTTAACAGTGTTTTAAAGTGGGTTTACATGCCAGATGTACGAAACAAAAATTCCTTTTATGTATGTGACGCAATGAGCAATTGACGTTTGTGACTGAGGACGGGGTAAAACCCGAAACTAGTATCGCAAGATAGCTATTGAATAAATATTTTCACCGAGATTCCATTGGATTTTAATTTATTTATATACCACCCGGTGAACATGGAGTTATACCTAGCTAATAACTAGTTTTATTTTAATGCAGACACGGCCGATCTCGATCAAATAGAATCTCATGCAGCTAAACTATTAATTTTATATACAGGGTGTCTCAACAGTGCGATCTCGGTTTGATTGTGCCTCTGTTAATGAAGATATTTTAAAACTGATTTCACTCATATATACAGAACGCCGAGGCGCACATTTTAAAATTATTAGAGTGTGTACAGGCTGTTCCATAAGGTAGTACCAACACAAACTTATGTTTTTTTAAATGGAACAAGCTATATTTCGGCACAATTTTGAATTCCTCGCAAAATTTTAGCAAATATATTTCGGCAGATATATTTAAATATATTTCCTAACAAAATATAGCAAATAGTTTTTCGTAAGAAACTTGATTTTTTTAAATGGTATCTAATTAATTTTTTTAATTCTACGCATCATTCTGCACAAACAATTACTAGCACACACCAGTGCTAAAATAAACAATTGAAGAGATAACTAGTCTTCTTCATAAAAAAAATCGATTTTTCTATCAATAAGTGCTTCTGCGCCTACATTAACAATTAAACCAGCTAAGTATTTACTTAAATTACTGTTTGTTGGCATGATTTCATTTTTTTTTTAATAAATCAAAACATGTGATCACATGTGCAATTTAATATTATAATTTGAAATAAAATTTTACTTATACCCTGTAGGCTATGAAAAACGGTGCTAAACAAGTTATTAAGGTATCTGTCAGTGGTGGTGATATTGTTTGGTTATATTTGCATAATTTTTGGAAATATGGCAAACTTTTCTCAGGAGGAACTAATTGACATGGTGTGGGTTCTTGGCGAATGCAACAAAAATGCGTTCTGCACAAAAAAAAAAGTACTAGCTCACACTAGTGCTAAAATAAACCGTTACAGAAATAAGTTGTCTTCTTCGTAAAAATTTACATAAAATTACCGTTACAAATTTCTATTTCTTGCAAAACAATATTAAGTATTAATCTTTATGGAATAATAAATGTACAGTGGTTGATGCTGTCTTTATGAATTGCGTTATGAATTGCTTTTATTTTAAGATCAGTAAAACAACACCTGCTCTTTAACAACAACTTTATATCAGATTTATACCTTAATAACTTGTTTAGCACCGTTTTTCATAGCCTACAGGGTATAAGTAAAATTTTATTTCAAAATAATACTTAATTGCCGATGTGATCAAATTAATTTAAAAAAGATGAAATCATGCCAGAAAACAGAACTTTAGGTAAATAGTTAGCTGGTTTAATGGTTAATGTAGGTGTAGAAGCACTTATTGATAGAAAAATCGACTCTTTTTATGAAAAAGGCTAGTTATCTCTGCTATTGTTTATTTTAGCACTGGTGTGTGCTAGTACTTTTTTGTGCAGAACGATGCGTAGAATTCAAAAAATTAATTAGATACCCTTCTGATGATCAGTCGTTGCGATAGTAATCCTGCTCAGTACGAGAGGAACCGCAGGTTCGGACATTTGGTTCACGCACTCGCTCGAGCGGGCGATGGTGCGAAGCTACCATCCGTGGGATTATGCCTGAACGCCTCTAAGGCCGTATCCTTTCTAGTCAAAGGTGGCAACGATACGCTTAGGAGTTCCGAGAGTCGAAAGGCTCAAAACAATGTGACTTTACTAGGCCATTTAACAAAATTAACTTTCTTACGAAAAACGTTTTGCTATTTTCTGTTGCAGATTATGACCAGCCTGTACACAATTTAGATATGGTAGGTACTCACGCTAATAGAACGCTTCTTACTTAATCATAATCTAAGCCTGCGCAAAAAAATTAAAAACAGTTGTTGAGATATACAATTTTTCTTAGACTGCTGTTTTCCAAAAAAATGCCAATAAATCAAAAAGTATAAAGTTTAGGGTAGGTAATGTTATTTTTCAATGTCATAAAATTTTGCGAGGAATTCAAAATTGTTCCGCAATATAGGTTGTTCCATTTAAAAAAAAAACATAAGTTTGGGTTGGTACTACCTTATGGAACATCCTGTATACACGCTAATAATTTTAAGATGTGCTCCTCGACGTTCTGTATATATGAGTGAAATCAGTTTTAAAATATCTTTATTAACAGAGGCACAATCTTCCGAGATCGCACTGTTGAGACAGCCTGTAGAGTATGATAAAGTTATGTGCCTAGCCAGATCAGATTTTTTCATTTCGACGTGCTCATGTTTATACCGAGAGGCAAAAACACAGGAGTCAAAACTACCGATACGAGAGATGGTAGTTCGGCGATTCTCTCGTGCTGGGTCACATAATCAAATATATTGTATATGAATAAGTTTTCTGTTATAATCACTGTCACTAAAAAGCACCTACCAAACTAAACTGTTGTTTCTTATAGACTAGTGACGATAACATAGAAAACTTATTAGTTGTTATAATACTTCTGACTTTTGTTGGGCGCCTTAATATTTTTACCGTTTGGTATACATTTAACTCCGTAACGGATTAATGTTAACACCCGCGCGAGGAAAGAAAGTTTCTAATTCCCCAATGATATTCCAGATTTTACTCCGGTGGGTGCTTCACAATATCTTGAATAACCTAATTTTTAAAGTTAACGCGTCGCATAGTAAACCCATTCTAACCGTAAACTTTGCGTCATTAGTGATGTTTATGGCAAATAATGTGTAATTAGCAAATCGCATTACGTCCGGAGCACCATAGCGCCCCGCCATTCTCCATCTAATTAGCTCTGCTCGTCGGATATCAAGTTAACCGTGTCAATCTATTAACGTGGAATTATTAATATTTAAGTTCGGGTAGCTGGTATAGTGTGATCAACAAGTATCAAATGGATCAAGGTGAGCAAACGGAGTTCGTGTCTGTCGGTGCTTCAACTAGTTTTCCGACAGTAAAAGAAAATTTATCGGCCTCGGCGTCGCGATCGGAGGATTGAGAAAACGAAAGAGCAGCAGATTCGGTGGCCGAAGGATCCAGCGGGTCCCTTATTGGCATTAAGGATTCAGGACGGGGAAAATGACCGAATAAATGTCTCGTCAAATTTGCCTGGGGTGTAGTACGTGTTGGTAATACTGTAAGGGACTTTAGGTGAAGCTAAAGTCATTAAAGAAGATGGCGGTTGTCACCTTGAAGTCTGCTAATGGATAATTTATTCCGTTTGGTACCATCAACATAAACACTCTCAACAGGTGTTATAAGAGTAATAAAAGATTTGTCGTTTTAAGCCAGCTTTTAGAGACACACGATAAACATAAATATAAAGGAGTATTATATTTTATGATCAAAAATCTAATTAACATGTATTAGAAAGTTTGATGTTTTCGATGTATGTATGTTCTTCTCCAGAAGAACTCTTAGATGGAATTTTCCTTTACTGGCGTACATTTGAATACATAGTCACAGAAGCTTTATTGCTATTTTCTAAAGAAAAAAGCACGATACGTGTTATATAAAACACGTTAAGTGGGAAGACACATAAGACACGAAGGTTAAATTGATACTGAGAAAATATCTAATTTTCTAGTAGAAAGGTGCCATTCATCTTCGGTATACGAAGAACCGCTTATATGGCTGAAACATAACAACAACAGGTAGCAACGAATGAACGCATTACACAGATTATTCTGAGAATCACAATCTGGCCGATATTTTCGATCGGAACCTCTAATCCAAAAGATTAGCTCATAAGATTGATCTAGTTTAGTTAACTTCTTTAAATATTTGCATTTAAGGTATTGTATTTAACGTATTATAATTGAAATGCGGGCTCGTTATCGTTAATCCATTAGTTATCCATTAGTTAATCGTTCAAGTTTTCGTAAGTTCCTTTTTAAAACAGTGCAAAATAGTTCACGCCGTTCAACGTGATTTTCACGCTTTTTGTTGTAATAATAATAGTATTTTTGTCTAATATCTTCTGAGTATTTTAAATCAATTAATAAATTGATTTGCAATAAAATACACATAATAAAATTAGAAGTAGCTACTTAGAGATACAAATATTATTATCGATTAATTTATTATTGAATCATTACATTAAGTAAGTGAATACTTTAATTTAATAACACTGAAATAATAAAAATATTATATACTTATTATAATATACAGGGTGTCTCCCGGAACTGGTACATTAGAAGTTACTCATGTTCTACTATTTCTGGAAACTTGAAATTTTGGAGCTAGAATTTACTCGATCTGAGCTCTTCAGCTAAAATATTCTTAAGTTAACGGTCAAGTCCGGTCACCGGAAGTCGGTATCAACTTTGTTATTTTAAATGGAATGATATAATTTTTATATTATTTTTGGTTTCTACGTATCAAAACACATCATTTTTGATAATGTTTCCCTATACCTAAATATCACCATTTTTGAGTTTTTTTGATTTAACTATTTTTTTGGTGATTTTCCCGGTTACGTTTAAAATTGAATATCTCGGTTATTATTGAAACTAGAAGTTTCATGATTGGTGGTCCAAAACTAGAAACATAACCAAATAAGACGATGTTTAGTTCATCATGATATCCTATACAGGGTGTTCAAAATTTACAACACAATAATTGAATTTTTAAACGTTTACAAACTAATCTTTTTCAAATGGAACACCCTGTATACCGCTACCCCATTTGATAGGAAATCTTTTCCCTATCAATCAATATTAAGATTCCCTATATCTATCTTTAATAGTTTTTGAGATATTGTCAGTATAAAAGAACGCAAACAAAATACAAAACGATTTATTCGTCATTTATAGGAATGTAACAACTTTGGAACAGCAGGAAAACAGAAAAATATAGAAAAGGTTTCTTAAAACAAAAATAATAGATTTGGGATATCTAACTTAAATTAAAACTTAATTATGTTGTTCGAAATGCTGCCTGTTCTGCTCCAAACATTTTAACACTTCGCTGTACTACTGTCATCATCGCTCTTCGGATTTCTTGTCGCTGAAGTCCATTAATGGCGGCTACTACTCTGTTAGTCAATTCTTCTCGAGTATTAACTGGTGTGGAATAGACCTGACTTTTCACATGACCCCAGAAATAAAAGTCTAATGGTGTTAAATCTGGTGAGCTTGGTGGCCACCGCCAGGGTCTCCTATTTCCGAACCACCTACCGTCACCTAACATCTGATTAAGTTGAATGGATACCACATGCGAAGAATGTGCCGGTGCACCGTCCATTTGATAAAAGCAGTCGCGTAAAATATTGAGGGAAAGAGTATCGCAAAAATTGTTCACACATCCACGCAAAATTTCTAAATATCTATCACTATTTAAATTTTCCTTGTAAATTTCGTGTCTAATTTCGTCCCCATTATTAAATGGGAGTATTTAAAATGGATTGAGTCTGCTAATGGATAATTTATTCCGTTTGGTACCATCAACATAAACACTCTCAACAGGTGTTATAAGAGTAATAAAAGATTTGTCATTTTAAGCCAGCTTTTAGAGACACACGATAAATATAAATATAAAGGAGTATTATATTTTATGATCAAAAATCTAATTAACATGTATTAGAAAGTTTGATGTTTTCGATGTATGTATGTTCTTCTCCAGAAGAACTCTTAGATGGAATTTTCCTTTACTGGCGTACATTTGAATACATAGTCACAGAAGCTTTATTGCTATTTTCTAAAGAAAAAAGCACGATACGTGTTATATAAAACACGTTAAGTGGGAAGACACATAAGACACGAAGGTTAAATTGATACTGAGAAAATATCTAATTTTCTAGTAGAAAGGTGCCATTCATCTTCGGTATACGAAGAACCGCTTATATGGCTGAAACATAACAACAACAGGTAGCAACGAATGAACGCATTACACAGATTATTCTGAGAATCACAATCTGGCCGATATTTTCGATCGGAACCTCTAATCCAAAAGATTAGCTCATAAGATTGATCTAGTTTAGTTAACTTCTTTAAATATTTGCATTTAAGGTATTGTATTTAACGTATTATAATTGAAATGCGGGCTCGTTATCGTTAATCCATTAGTTATCCATTAGTTAATCGTTCAAGTTTTCGTAAGTTCCTTTTTAAAACAGTGCAAAATAGTTCACGCCGTTCAACGTGATTTTCACGCTTTTTGTTGTAATAATAATAGTATTTTTGTCTAATATCTTCTGAGTATTTTAAATCAATTAATAAATTGATTTGCAATAAAATACACATAATAAAATTAGAAGTAGCTACTTAGAGATACAAATATTATTATCGATTAATTTATTATTGAATCATTACATTAAGTAAGTGAATACTTTAATTTAATAACACTGAAATAATAAAAATATTATATACTTATTATAATATACAGGGTGTCTCCCGGAACTGGTACATTAGAAGTTACTCATGTTCTACTATTTCTGGAAACTTGAAATTTTGGAGCTAGAATTTACTCGATCTGAGCTCTTCAGCTAAAATATTCTTAAGTTAACGGTCAAGTCCGGTCACCGGAAGTCGGTATCAACTTTGTTATTTTAAATGGAATGATATAATTTTTATATTATTTTTGGTTTCTACGTATCAAAACACATCATTTTTGATAATGTTTCCCTATACCTAAATATCACCATTTTTGAGTTTTTTTGATTTAACTATTTTTTTGGTGATTTTCCCGGTTACGTTTAAAATTGAATATCTCGGTTATTATTGAAACTAAAAGTTTCATGATTGGTGGTCCAAAACTAGAAACATAACCAAATAAGACGATGTTTAGTTCATCATGATATCCTATACAGGGTGTTCAAAATTTACAACACAATAATTGAATTTTTAAACGTTTACAAACTAATCTTTTTCAAATGGAACACCCTGTATACCGATACCCCATTTGATAGGAAATCTTTTCCCTATCAATCAATATTAAGATTCCCTATATCTATCTTTAATAGTTTTTGAGATATTGTCAGTATAAAAGAACGCAAACAAAATACAAAACGATTTATTCGTCATTTATAGGAATGTAACAACTTTGGAACAGCAGGAAAACAGAAAAATATAGAAAAGGTTTCTTAAAACAAAAATAATAGATTTGGGATATCTAACTTAAATTAAAACTTAATTATGTTGTTCGAAATGCTGCCTGTTCTGCTCCAAACATTTTAACACTTCGCTGTACTACTGTCATCATCGCTCTTCGGATTTCTTGTCGCTGAAGTCCATTAATGGCGGCTACTACTCTGTTAGTCAATTCTTCTCGAGTATTAACTGGTGTGGAATAGACCTGACTTTTCACATGACCCCAGAAATAAAAGTCTAATGGTGTTAAATCTGGTGAGCTTGGTGGCCACCGCCAGGGTCTCCTATTTCCGAACCACCTACCGTCACCTAACATCTGATTAAGTTGAATGGATACCACATGCGAAGAATGTGCCGGTGCACCGTCCATTTGATAAAAGCAGTCGCGTAAAATATTGAGGGAAAGAGTATCGCAAAAATTGTTCACACATCCACGCAAAATTTCTAAATATCTATCACTATTTAAATTTTCCTTGTAAATTTCGTGTCTAATTTCGTCCCCATTATTAAATGGGAGTATTTAAAATGGATTGAGTCTGCTAATGGATAATTTATTCCGTTTGGTACCATCAACATAAACACTCTCAACAGGTGTTATAAGAGTAATAAAAGATTTGTCATTTTAAGCCAGCTTTTAGAGACACACGATAAATATAAATATAAAGGAGTATTATATTTTATGATCAAAAATCTAATTAACATGTATTAGAAAGTTTGATGTTTTCGATGTATGTATGTTCTTCTCCAGAAGAACTCTTAGATGGAATTTTCCTTTACTGGCGTACATTTGAATACATAGTCACAGAAGCTTTATTGCTATTTTCTAAAGAAAAAAGCACGATACGTGTTATATAAAACACGTTAAGTGGGAAGACACATAAGACACGAAGGTTAAATTGATACTGAGAAAATATCTAATTTTCTAGTAGAAAGGTGCCATTCATCTTCGGTATACGAAGAACCGCTTATATGGCTGAAACATAACAACAGGTAGCAACGAATGAACGCATTACACAGATTATTCTGAGAATCACAATCTGGCCGATATTTTCGATCGGAACCTCTAATCCAAAAGATTAGCTCATAAGATTGATTTAGTTTAGTTAACTTCTTTAAATATTTGCATTTAAGGTATTGTATTTAACGTATTATAATTGAAATGCGGGCTCGTTATCGTTAAGCCATTAGTTATCCATTAGTTAATCGTTCAAGTTTTCGTAAGTTCCTTTTTAAAACAGTTCAAAATAGTTCACGCCGTTCAACGTGATTTTCACGCTTTTTGTTGTAATAATAATAGTATTTTTGTCTAATATCTTCTGAGTATTTTAAATCAGTTAATAAATTGATTTGCAATAAAATACACATAATAAAATTAGAAGTAGCTACTTAGAGATACAAATATTATTATCGATTAATTTATTATTGAATCATTACATTAAGTAAGTGAATACTTTAATTTAATAACACTGAAATAATAAAAATATTATATACTTATTATAATATACAGGTGTCTCACGGAACTGGTACATTAGAAGTTTCTCATGTTCCACTATTTCTGGAAACTTGAAATTTTGGAGCTAGAATTTACTCGATCTGAGCTCTTCAGCTAAAATATTCTTAAGTTAACGGTCAAGTCCGGTCACCGGAAGTCGGTATCAACTTTGTTATTTTAAATGGAATGATATAATATTTTATTATTTTTGGTTTCTACGTATCAAAACACATCATTTTTGATAATGTTTCCCTATACCTAAATATCACCATTTTTGAGTTTTTTTGATTTTACTATTTTTTGGTGATTTTCCCGGTTACGTTTAAAATTGAATATCTCGGTTATTATTGAAACTAGAAGTTTCATGATTGGTGGTCCAAAACTAGAAACATAACCAAATAAGACGATGTTTAGTTCATCATGATATCCTATACAGGGTGTTCAAAATTTACAACACAATAATTGAATTTTTAAACGTTTACAAACTAATCTTTTTCAAATGGAACGATACCCAATTTGATAGGAAATCTTTTCGCTATCAATCAATATTAAGATTCCCTATATCTATCTTTAATAGTTTTTGAGATATTGTCAGTATAAAAGAATGCAAACAAAATACAAAACGATTTATTCGTTATTTATAGGAATGTAACAACTTTGGAACAGCAGGAAAACAGAAAAATATTGAAAAGGTTTCTTAAAACAAAAATAATAGATTTGGGATATCTAACTTAAATTAAAACTTAATTATGTTGTTCGAAATGCTGCCCGTTCTGCTCCAAACATTTTAAAACACTTCGCTGTACTACTGTCATCATCGCTCTTCGGATTTCTTGTCGCTGAAGTCCATTAATGGCGGCTACTACTCTGTTAGTCAATTCTTCTCGAGTATTAACTGGTGTGGAATAGACCTGACTTTTCACATGACCCCAGAAATAAAAGTCTAATGGTGTTAAATCTGGTGAGCTTGGTGGCCACCGCCAGGGTCTCCTATTTCCGAACCACCTACCGTCACCTAACATCTGATTAAGTTGAATGGATACCACATGCGAAGAATGTGCCGGTGCACCGTCCATTTGATAAAAGCAGTCGCGTAAAATATTGAGGGAAAGAGTATCGCAAAAATTGTTCACACATCCACGCAAACTTTCTAAATATCTATCACTATTTAAATTTTCGTTGTAAATTTCGTGTCTAATTTCGTCCCCATTATTAAATGGGAGTATTTAAAATGGATTTAAAGAAAAAGTAACGATATCTCAAAAACTATTAAAGATATGTATAGGGAACCGTAATATTGATTGATAGGGAATAACCTTTCCTATCGAATTGCGTATCGGTATACAGGCTGTTCCATTTGAAAAAAAATAGTTTTTCACGTTTGAAAATTCAATTATTGTGTTGTAAATTTTGAACACCCTGTATAAGATATCATGATGAACTAAACATCGTCGTATTTGGCTATGTTTCTAGTTTTGGACTATCAATCATCAAACTACTAGTTTCAATAATAACCGAGATATTCAATTTTAAACGTAACCGGGAAAATCACCAACAAAATAGTAAAATCAAAAAAACTCAAAAATGGTGATATTTAGGTATATAGAAACATTATCAAAAATGATGTGTTTCGATACGTAGAAACCAAAAATAATATAAAAATTATATCATTCCATTTAAAATAACAAAGTTGATACCGACTTCCGGTGACCGGACGTGACAGTTAACTTGAGAATATTTTAGCCGAAGAGCTCAGATCGAGTAAATTCTAATTCCAAAATTTCATGTTTCCAGAAATAGTAGAACTTGAGAAACTTCTAATGTACCAGTTCCGTGAGACACCCTGTATTGCTATTGCTATATTGTGGAGCTTGCAATTTGAGAACCAGCATATAAAAAAGTAGAATATACCTTTTTCTGTGCAGAATTTAGAAGTTTTGCGATAACACGCGTAACGTGCGAACGTGTCCGTTGGGGGTTCCGGGCCCTAGCAAAAATTGCGGACGCCACAGAATATTGAAACAGTTTCTGCGTCGGATTCCAAAAGGGCAACTGTGGTGGATTTACTTTCCTTGATAGCCAATATTTCGTAATATTTCACTGCACTAAAACATTTAGAAATTGGGATGAATACAGAATTCAAGATAAGCTGACCAAATTCCATAATTACTTCACAGGTGCGGCAGACTTTGATCACCAAATATAATTTTGGTTCATCAATATAAAATTACAATTTAAACATTTTTTTTGTAACTGTGTATCTTTTAGAAATATACAGATATTGGGATTAATGGAAAATAAGAGGTTGGAAATTTATATGGTTTTTAACAGTTCCTTTATTACTCCACAGGGATCAAACCTAGATCACCACTATATCCTGTTAGTTCTCCAGGTATAATATGCTTAAAGTATTTATTTTTTCAAAACCATGGGACAATTCTAATGAATTTACTTACAACGTGCTAAAATAATCATAAAAATTATATAATTGATCAAAAGTTCAAAGTTTGGCAAACTTTTAGGTGGCCCGGTTGATTTTCGCCGGTAAATGTACTGTAGGTTTCGTTTAAGACCCAGTTCTACCTCTCCTAAAACGCGTTTGCAAATAAAAGCGTTATTTATTGTTCAAAGTTTATGAAATTTTTTATGTAACTTCTTAGATAAATAACGAGTTGGGCTGGATGAAAAAAAAATTTTTTTAAAGGTAAAAATCAATTTTGCTTCTACATCTTTGGTTTTTTTCAAATATAAAACATTTAGCCCAACAATGATACAAAAATAGATTTTTTATTTAAGTACAATTTTAATCTAAACATTATAATTGCGATAACAAAGCGTAATTGCCAGAAATGTATGTAATTTGCCTATATTACGGGCCCGGTGTAGACAGCAGACGTTAGGAGTTTTAAACACCGCCTATAACTACGCCACGCCTACTGCTATTTTTAGATTAGACTGTTCACAAGTTATGACCGTAGCGAATATTGAATCGGGAGAACCGAGTTCTCGCATTTCACATTTATACGCACGGTTTACAAATTTAACACACGATAAAAGTATATACTGTATGATATTATACTTAGTGTAGTTATACCTGCTAGGTGTTAGGTACATTTGTTTAATAACGGGTAGAAGTCGTGGCAAAATACCTAAACATCCGCATCTGTCCTCTAGACGAATTAGTAAAAGACGACTACGTGCCACCTAAGTTAAAATATATGTATAGATAATCTAAAAGAACAATATTATAATTATTTAATTATAAATGAGACAAAGAGACCAGAACAGGACTCAAATGAACATTTTATTTAAAATGTCGGTTTTGTGGACAGGAAGAGACAATTAGCAGTGACGAACTTGGGTCGGCTCTAATGGATATTAGTTCAGCGACTGTACTGGGCAGTATTACAGCGGGAATTGGATATAGCCAATGCCAGAATTTGTTTTCATTCATGAATCTTGCATTCATAGAGCCCAAAACGTTTATATAATATAGCGAACTTGTAGGTGACAAAATATTTGGAATATAAATGGTTTGGGGAACTTTGGACTATGTACTATGATTTTACTTTATCATACGTAGTATGTAAAGTATTGTAATCGTGCCAAACAAAATTTTTGAGGTTTTAGCGGAAATGTCTTTTTTGACCAAGGTAAGGTTTGTGGCGACGATTCCGGAGAAACTACTAAGGTGTCGGGACGAAACTTCATATTTAGAAGTTTCATAACCAAACTTAGAGCTGAAAAGCTTTCTGTTGAAAAGGATCCAAAGGAACTGGAGGTTTAGTCTTATAGCATTTTTGAAAGATTTTGCAAATAAGCCGCCATTTCTGGAAATTTGTCGAATTAGTTAAATAAGAAATTAAAGTACCTACAGGAAATTCTGAACAATTTATGACTATGGCATTTTTTAGTGAAATGAATAGTTTAGCTGCATGAGCAAATTCTATTTTATCGAGATCGCTGCAATAAAACTAGTTAGCCAGGCTTTGTCAGATATTGCGATTCTAATGACAGTAGGTAGTGTCAAACGCTGATGTTTTGACAATACCTACTGTCGATATAATCAAAATATCCGTCTAGTTCCAGTAGTTTTATTTTAAAGCAGACATGGCCGATCTCGATCAAATAGAATCTTATGCAGCTAAACTATTAATTTTATATATGGTATGATAAAGTAATGTGCCTGAACGCATCAGATTATTTTTTTTTATTTCTGTCTTCGTGTGTCACTGCCGTGCGTTCGTTCGATATCCAGCATGTTTATAGATGTATTGGGTCCTCATTGCTCGATTATAATTAATTCCTTTCTAAATTGAAATCCATAATTCACCGATGAGTTATCATGAGTTAATACATTTTTGTCAATTTACTATACTGTATGTATGTCGCCCTGTTAAAAAGATTAAATATTATAATAGCAAGCGCGCTCTCTCTACATTAAATCAATATATTTTCTTTTACCGCCTGGCGGCCGCCAGCCAGCTGTATGCATCTGCGACCGTGATGAGTGAGAACACTAATAAATAATACCTTGTAACTTGAGCGAAAGCGAAAGCGCCGACACGCGGCGACAAACTGGCTGAGTACTTCCCCTTCGAATGTACTCGCGTCGACTATGCTCCGCCTTTGCCTGCTTCCTCTAAACCCCCCAACTTCCCCTTATCATAAAACTGTGGCCTGGTTGACGTTGGTGGGGGCCAGGCAGACCACTCCCAGCAAAAAAAAACATCGCAACGAAATATTTCGTTTGGAAGTTGCGATGTTTTTAAAACGGAGCCTTAAGTTGATCAACTTTTGAGTGAAAAAATGTCTTCGTTTCTTAAGACAAGCATCGTAAAACATCGTCCACTAAGTGTCGGCAAACTAATCTTGTAAAAACTCAAAATTTCACTAAATTTGTTTCAATGTTTTTATCATGTTTCCGTTTTAATTATAATAGAGTTGTAATTGTTGATTACATGTTCCCTGATATTATGTTCTTATTTAACATGTATTTACATAGGAGTTTACATTTTGAGTTTGCTATCTGTGCATATTGACGTAGCGACGACTTTATATGCAGCTAGCGTAAACTTAGAAGTTTACCTATTGTAGAGTATGTATTCATTTCCCCGAGCAGTAATTTTCGCTCATAATTAATGCCAATATTTCAACACAGCTTCAGCTGAGTTACCAGCTGGTTAAATTAAAAATTGTGTACTGTCTGCAGATGGTGCGTGATGCTGCTGCACTCGCCTGAAAATTAGATCATTTTAGTATGTAGCTGGAGATTTATGGCTTTGCTAAATTATGCATGCCACTTTTGCAGCGAACCGTGAGGTTTGAATAGCGTATTATTTTCAAATAAAGAATATACCCGACTGGTACGTGTTGCTGTAAAATTATTATTTTTTACGGAGTAATTGAATTATTCTTACTATTGGTATTCTCAAAAAATAATAAATAAAATGCAAGGCTGAAATTATCACTCCTAAGCAGAATGGTATACCGGGTGATTCAATTTCGAGGCTCACCATGGGGATCTCGCTTATTAGTGGAGATAGAGGCTATGTTTAAATTTGGCAAAGTTTCGTATTTTTGTGCTGATCAATTATCTGAAAAGAAATTTTAGCTATCATTTTTCATTTTAAAGATATCCGCAAAAAAAAAACTGAATTGTTAATATATCGTTTTTAAGTTTTTATTCAAAACCAAACGTAGCTAGACATTTGAAACAAAAACATTCTACAGCGACTTTTTAACAAGGAATGCAGTGTTATTTTTTAATTTGAAATAACATCAAAGATGGCGGCGTAACCATAGCCAACTTTTGTTTTTCCTATGGGCGCCATGTTGAATTTTGGCATTTTCCGATAGTCGTGTTTTTTCTCATTTCCGCAATGTATAACATGTTAACATTATTTTTAGAGAATAATGGTGTAATAGTAAAAATGACCTTCAGGTACCTAACTGGAGCTTGGCTACAGACCGCCGGACTCGTTGCCCAGCAACGTCAACAATATGCACTTGATCAAGCGACGCGCTCAGCGTTGGGTTTGCAATTTAACCAAATAAACTTTAATTGTGGTTGATTTTGGATGTAAAATGCCGTTTACCAATAACGAAAAGCGTGATATAAGGGTTTATTATTGTTCTCATTGAAATGCCCAATCGTACAAAATTCCTAACATTGGACAGCAATTTAGCGTACCATGGATCGTTTAGTAAACCCCGCAATTCTTATAATCCTCATGGAAATGTTGAAAACGATCAAAGAGATATTTTGGAAATGGTAAACGTTAGATTACCATAATTTGCAATGCTTCAACTACAGGTTTCTAGATAAATGACGATTCTAGAATTTCTACGCGGGAAGTAGCCTCTAATTTGGAATTGAATACGAAACTTTGCCAAATTTAAACATAGCCCCTATCTCCACTAATAAGCGAGATCCCCATGGTGAGCCTCGAAATTGAATCACCCGGTATACTGCCCCGTCAATTACAGTTTACTATTTTTCACTTATGGAGCCAGACGATGTTTCGGCTCTTTAAATCACCATAAGTTACGAATAAATATCGCAGGTCGCACACCAGCCAATCAGCTCGCAAGTACAATTTATTATTGTGGAATTATTGATCTGGCGCCTGTCGTCTATTCGAGGTACTCACTACAAATCATTACATTTTGGGTTCAGGAAATCATCACGATTGAAAATACCGCTGACAAAGTATAGCCTGCAGTTTACAATGTAAAACATGACGTCATTTTCGGAAAACCCGGAAGAAGTAAAAAATTGTCAATCGATGTGTTTCGGTTTTAGAATATCATTCTTGAAATTACTACATGCAAAGTATAGTGTGCAGATTGCAATTTCAAAGATAACGTCCATTCCGGAAAAAAGACGAAGTCATACTAACATCAAGAATATCAAAAAAATTTAAATTTTTAGTCTATTATAGCTATCCAATTTACATTCGTCTGGTTCCACAAATAACAGTGTTGACCGCCCGGTATAATAGTACATTTCAATACCGTTAGTCAAAATCAGTTTGGCCTAGTCCATACCAGTTTGACCTAAAGTATGCGTTTACAAACCAAATCAGGTTAAACTAGTTTGGCCTTTTTTTCAGAGGAAATTCGTAATAAAGACACTGGCCAGGATCTCATAGGCCAGTAGGGTGGGGTTCTACCCACTAAAAACCCGTCCTCATCAGGACGATGTTCAGCTCCCTTGGTACCGCTTTCGCGTTTCGTCAATGGGCTGCCTTTTTTAAGTTGTTCAGTTATCTTTCTGTCATCGTTCCTTGTCTTACAGTCTCTCTCATCTCCCTGTCTCTCATCATCGTTGATATACATCTTTCGATAGCAGTCCAGTTCTCCTCACTATCCAGCATTGTTTCAATAATGGTATCTGGGGTCAGGTTTTGTCTGGTCACTGTTTCCAGGTGTGTTCGTTCTTCCGTGTTCGCCTCGCATTCAAAGAAGGCGTGGGCTGGGTTGTCCGTTTTGCCGCTGTCAACGCATGCATCATCGCTTCTCTTTTTTATGCGGAAAAGGTATGATCCTATGGAACCATGCCATGTAAGAAATTGGGTCATATGGTAATGCACTTCTCCGTGCTTTCTGTTACGCAACATTGTAATGTCCTTTATTACGGTCTTTGTCCATTGCGCTCGCTGTTGTTCGCTATTCCATTCTATCCTGCCACGCCTTCATTGTTGTCGCTCTTTCCTCGCTTGACTTAGTTCTTCTTTCTCTCATTCTTCCTCTCTCTTCGATTTTAAGATCTATGGGTATGACTCCCAAGATTACGGAGAGTGCGCTGGTGGACACAGTCCTGTATGTATCTGTGATGAGAATATTTTGTCGTCTCTGTACTGCTAGTAGGATGCTTCGATATTATTGGTGTTTTAGACTTTTTAGAGCGCGAAGCCACTTTGTGCAAGCATACGTGACGATGTTCTCAGCAGTCACTGCTATAATGTGACGTTTCTTCTGCGGGTTCTTCTGTTGAAAAGGGTCCAAAGGAACTGGAGGTTTAGTCTTAACATTTTTGAAGGATTTTGCAAATAAACCGCCATTTCTGGAATTTCGTCGAAATAGTTAAATAATGAATTAAAGTAGAGGAAGTTCTGAATAAATTATGACTATGAAATTTTTTGGTGCAGTCAATAGTTTAGCTGCATGAGCTAATACTATTTCATCGAGATCGGTCGTACTGCATTAAAACTAGTAGCCAGGATGTGTCAGATATTTTGATTCTAATGACAGTAGGTAGTGTCAAACGCTAATGTTTTGACAATACCTACTGTCAATATAAGCTGCGTTCGGATATTGTACACCGTTACACTTTCTACACCCATTAACACGTAAGTGTCATTTGGACGGTGTACCCGGGGGTCAATGTAGTACAATATCCGAACGCAGCTTTAATCGACGTATCTACTAGGTTTATTTTAATGTAGACATGGCCGATCTCGATCAAATAGAATCTCATGCAGCTATTAATTTTTAATATAGTATGATAAAGTCATGTGCCTGGCCACATCAGATTTTTTTACTTTATCATACGCAGTATGTAAAGTATTGTAATCGTGCCAAAAATTTTTTTGAGATTTTAGCGGAAATATGTCTTTTTGGGTCCCCTGAACATTTTTGACCAAGGTACAAAAAAATGTCTGTGTGTGTGTGTGTGTGTGTGTGTATGTGTGTGTGTACCCGTTTTTTGTGGCGACGATTCCGGAGAAACTACTAAAGGTATCGGGACGAAACTTCATATTTAGAAGTTTCATAACCAAACTTAGAGCTGAGAAGCTTTCTGTTGAAGAGGGTCCAAAGGAATTGGAGGTTTAGTCTTAGCATTTTTGAAAGATTTTGTAAATAAGCCACCATTTCTGGAATTTCGTCGAAATAGTTAAATAATAAATTAGAGATGAAGAAATTGTGAATAATTTATCATCATGACATTTTTTGGTACAGTTAATAGTTTAGCTGCGTGAGCAAATTCTATTTCTACGAGTCGGTCGTACTGCATGTGAAATAGTAGCCAGGATTTGTCAGATTTTTTGATTCTAATGACAATAGGCAGTCTTGGTGTCAAACGCTAATGTTTTGACAATAACTTCTGTCAATATAAGCTGCGTTCGCATATTGCATTACAGTTTTTACACCCAACACGTAAGTGTCATTTGGACGGTGTACCCGGTGTCAACGGAGTACAATATCCGAACGCAGCTTTAGTCGACATATCTGTCTAGTTCTAGTAGTTTTATTTTAATGCAGACATGGCCGATCTCGATCAAATAGAGTCTCATGCAGCTAAACTATTAACTTTATATACAGTATGATAAAGTCATGTGCCTGGCCACATCAGATTTTTTTATAAAAAAATGTTAATTGTTTATGAAACTTGAAAAAGGTTTATGCAAGTTACAAATAAAAGTTTTCAGATTTTTGAAATTGGCATCTCAAACTTTGAAAACTAATTTGATTTGTGTTTACAAAATTCATGAAGAAACTTCATGATTGATGATGCATTTTCTGTCACGTCGTTATAAATATGACAATATCCATAAACTACACAGAGTAGGTAAGTCGATCAGATACTAATTTCTTATGTTTAAATGAAATTTTATCTAGAAGCTCGTGGTCTAATCGTCTGTTTAACAATTCAATTACAGCCATTCAAAAATTCATCAACCGTATTCCCGTTTCGCGAAACGCAGGATCGCGTTGTCCAGGACTCAAGAGCCAACCCAGTGCTTCAGCAGGACTCCAAACTTTAGTCATACTCCGTAGTTCGCGTTGTTCACAGCATCGCGAGCGGCATTTGTTATCGTCAGCTTCAGTGCGCGTGTCTATAAATATATTTCAAAGAGATCTGAGAAAAGTCGTAAACGATTAACTTAATAAAGATGCACCGATTAATAGACGAATTTTACTAAATAAACTTAAATATTTAGAAATATTGGTGAAGTGGTGTGACTTTTGAAGTTAGTTAAATCGAATTGGAAAGTTTGCAACAGCGAACAAAGTAAGTAAAAATATTTATGTAATGGTTTGTTTATGTTTGGGGCCTAAGTGTGCCATTTGCAAAACGTTATGGCACCTAAAATAGTTACGGTTACCGTACAATTGGTTTAAGTTTTGCGCTCGAAAAAGTAATAAATTTCCGTGGCTCACAATAATTTAGGCATAGATATACAAAACACAATAAATTGAATGCTTCCGGGTATTTTGTATCACTTGCCCTTTTACTTTTAGTGATACACATTTTTCACGTAATTTACAGGATAATAATTTATAAGCTTATAATTTCAATGAGTATTACATTCGAGAAGATTTACGAGTGTTAATTTTTCTTTTGTTTTACGAGATATTTTTATCTAATATCAAGGAAACGTATAAATTGATTTATAAAATGAGTTTATAATTTAAATGTGCAAATTTGGTCAGAAAAGAAAATTCTAAAAGCTTGTAGAATCAAATTGTTCATAGGGTTTGACAATTTAGTAAAAAATAATATCGAAAAAGTTTTATTAAGGCTAAAAACAAATGTGAATACATTTTTATTTAAAAACCAGATCCGCATTTTACCCAAATATTGACACTTTTATACAATAGGAAATTATTGAAAGATTGATTGAAAGAATCCAATTGTGTAATTGTATTTCAGATAATGGAAACCCAAGGTGTGTAAATTACATAATTTATTGAAATATATTTTATAAATTGTTTGCTCCCGTGCTTTAAAAATTTGACTTTGCCATTTGAAAATCTACAACTGGGACGAAGAAAAATACATTATTATTTCAGCATCAGATTTTGTGATATGCCGAGTATGTAATTTATTTAATCAATGTTCAGCTTTTAAAGTAATCAGATTGAGTATACTAGTTATTTCAGGAATGAAAAATTGCACAAATAGCAACAAACTCTTTAAACATTTGTCTTTTAGCACAATTGGCATAATTTCAATTTCAGAGTTAGAGTCTCTGAAATTACTTTTACAAAAAAATGTAAGGCATAAAGGCATAAATGATTCAGCATTTACTCTACTTTAATTTATTATTTACTGTTTTGACGAAATTGCAGAAATTGCGGTTCATTTGCAAAATCGTGAAAAAATGCTAAGAGTAAACACCTAGTTCCTTTGGACCCTTTTGAACAAAAATCTTTTCAGCTCTAAGTTTGGTCATCAAATTTCTAATTATGAAGTTTTGTCCCAATACCTTTAGTAGTTTCCCCGGAATCGTTGCCACAAAAACGGGTACACACACATACATACACATACATACACACACACACACACACACAACATTTTTTTGTACCTTGGTCAAAAATGTTCAGGGGACCCAAAAGGACATATTGCCGCTAAAATCGCAATTTTTTTTTCGGCACTATGACAATACTTTATAATACTACGTATGATAAAGTTAAAACACTTGATTCTAATCCCTGATTCCAAAATTTCCGATCAACATCATTTTTTATTCGTGGAATAAGTGCCGATTCACAAATTCACCATGTGCGTCCAAAGTACTTATTGAACATATTCTTTATTTAAAAAAAAAACACCTTGGTTGATTTCACCAAAATACACACATATTTTTACCTATATTAAATTTATGTTTCTTCTTGATTTTGATACATTACTTAATGGTATGAATGATCGCGTCCTCGAAAGATTTTTTATAGATTTAATATTGCCTATGATGTACGGTTTTTACAATTATTGTTTATCTTAATATTTTGTGACCCTTGTGAGATCATCCGCTAAAACGCTAAGATCACGTTTTTTTTTTATTTTTACTAAGAATTTGTCTATGCCCGTACGTAACGCAAAACTTTTGACCGTCGACTTATATTTAGCGCAAAATCCATACCAGAAAAATCAAGAAAGATCCCATCTACCAGAATCATAAAAATAGGTGGTTCTAATTTAAAGTGGAAACAACGATAAAGTCGTCATTGGTCAAAAAACAAGGAAACATCAGTTTCCTGCCGTTCGCATCTTTGTCAACTGGCAAGGAATCTTGTACCCAGAGATAAAGCTATGTTCGCTAAGTCTTTTTAAATCATCATGTTGGGTTTATGTATTACCTAATTTTAAGTATTTGAGAAGTTTAGTACTAGGGATACCAAATTTATTGTAATTCTTACTTTCTTTTAACTAAATCAACATCACTATCACAACTTCTTTTACTGGATAATTCCCATACGATCGTTGGTACTTTTTGGTCTTAAATTGTATAAAAGTGTAAATAATAGTATTATATGCAATACAATAATTTTATCTTTCTATGTTTATTAATTTTTATTTACCCTCAATATTTAATTATACTTTTATAGTTGCACATAAATTTAATTTATAGGGCTTTAGTTACTTTACTATATGGTAGTTTTATGGTAATTTATCCAATTAATGTTTACGGTGCATTTGAAGAAAAGAGAATTAATTAATTAATGAAGTCGTGTATTTTCGGATATGATTGGTGTTTTCCAAAGCTCTAGCAGCTTTCTATGCGAATAGTTAATCATCTATAGCCGCGATCTTCCACAAAATCTACTCGAGTTGACTATTTGGCAATACTTGAAGGTGATGAGATTATTACTGAACTAAATATTGATTGAATAATCTAATAAAGGATAGGGGAATGAAATGGAAAAAACAAAGTTCTCTGATAGTATATTGTGTATCAAGTCGAGAAAGTGATTCCGTTCCGGGCCAAGAGAAGAGACGCACAGGCGAGCATAATGAGCCTGGGCACTTCTTGAGGACCGGAAAATCACTTTCTGAGCGTGATGCACACATAATTTGCTATCCTACACAACAATATCGTAATAAATTCACCCGTTTGTAAAGACTAATCACTGACATATTGGTTTTTGACAAATAAATAACGTTGACGTTTTAATCACAAACGTGAAACCGAATCAAAAGCTACGTTTTGATTGGACAGAGCATTCGGTCGTCATCTGGTGGGTATATTTAGTACAGGTATTTTCACGTCTAGCCGTGAATAGTGTTTATCACACGCCTGGCGGGCAAATAGCATCTTTCGTGTCTGCATAGAGACGTGAAAATGACTTTTTCGCATAGTGTAGGATAAAAATGATATAAACAGCATATTTTTTCTACTTTGAGTTCGTTATAAACTCATAACCAAGCCGCTTTCGGTGTCGTTATGAAAACACTAGATCACTAACTCTTAGTAACTTTTAGTTTTCCGAGATTGGCGATATTGATGTCAAGTGTCAAAGAATGCTGACACCTCAATCGCTATTGGCTGACCTCAATCGTATTTGTCAGTTTTACCAATATATGTAATACATACTATTGCGGCTAGACAGAGAGGTTGTTCACGATTCAAAGCGAAATGGAAGATACTCTATTCTATTTCTTTCTACAATACCATCGTGCTCTACGCGCATGCGTGAGCTCTACGCGCATGCGCAAATTAGGCCGCAACAGTGCTCAAAAGTGTTCAAAATTCAATTTGTTCAAATTGAGTCAGCGCGTCTGCGCAAAGCGTACAAAAATATTCTACCCATCTCCTTTCATACGCGGAATAATTTAACATTGGTCGAATAGGGTAAGACGCAGGGACTGGTTTTACCACGACTACTGTTGAAGATCAAACTACTCTAGATTGGTTTTTTACTTTAAATTTCGGTTTTGGAGATGACAACCGTAATTTTTAAACGAGTGGATATAATAGACGTTTCTCGTTCTGGTTTTTGATCTGACGATGTGCGCGCGCATTTCTCCCAGGACCACTCAGGACTAAATTAAGTTGGCAACTGTGCTTTGTAAAAAGCCTAATTAGTATCAAATGAAATGTAATTTTTTTTTATTATTAATAAGCATAAGATGCTTAACATATTGAAACTAATCTAAAAGATTAACCATCAATTTAAATCTGAATTCTTAAAACTAGGTACTTGTCTCTAATAGGCTATCCACTGATGTCTCTATATTTACTTTGTCCCAAACAAGAAGCACTAACACTTCACTCACTGTGCTCTGCTTTTTTACACATTTCACTGATTCACTAGTTCGAAGGGTTTAGTTCTTTTTAGTCTTCTCACTAGATTCTGGTTGTCCAGTAGCTGGAGGGCCTCTACGTTGACGTGATGGCTTAGGCGAGATTCATGCTTAGTGGCGAATCTTTTTATCTCTTGGATCACTTGTGGGACACCAAGATCACGGTGCAGGTCACTATTCCGTATGTACCAAGGAGCGTTAACCATATTCCTTAGTACTTTATTTTGGAAGATCTGGATTCCTTGTATATTGGAGCTTTTTGGGCAGCCCCAAAGCTAGATGCCGTATAACCAAATCGGTTTTAGTACTTGGTTGTAGACTTGTAGTTTGTTCTGTACTGACAACTGAGAGTTTCTTGCCCGAAGCCAGTACAGTTCTCTGTATTTGAGGCCAAGCTTTACTCTTTTCTTCTTAACATGTTCTTTCCACCTTAGTTTTGTATCCAGTGTCATACCCAAATACTTTGCAGTGTTCGCATATGGAACTATGGCGTCGTTAATCTTGACATGAGGTATGTCCTCGATTCTTTTGTTTGTGAAGTTAATGTGGACAGATTTCAGTTCGTTGAGCTTGGTCTTCCATTTTCTGGTCCATTTGTATATTTTGTTACTAGCTTGTTGAAGATTCCTGGTAGATTCACCAATAGTTGATCCCACTGCCATTAGAGCCGTGTCATCTGCGAATGTGGCGACTGTTACATTTTCCATCTGTGGAAGGTCACTTGTATATAGTAGATAGATAATTGGTCCCAATACACTACCCTGGGGTACCCCAGCTTTGACTTCTTTTAGTTCCGAGTATTCATCGATTTGTTTTATTCTGAATAGTCTATCAGATATATAGGATGTTAGCAGCTCGACGTATTGTAAAGGTAGCATACTCTTTAGTTTGTGTATCAATCCTTCATGCCAAACCTTATCGAAAGCTTGTGTCACATCAAGAAAGATTGTTGAGCAAATAAGCTTTTCTTCTAATGCTTCCTCTATGATATCTGTTATTCTATGGACGATCTATAGTGGAATGCTTTTCTCTAAAACCAAATTGGTGATTAGGAATTAGTTCTTTTCTCTCAATGATAGGTTTCATTCTCTTTAGAAGCAACCTTTCAAAGAGTTTCGATATCATTGGTAATAGTGATATTGGGCGATATGATTTGGCCTCGGTCGGTGGTTTGCCTAGTTTTGGTATCATGCTACTTTCCAGACATGTGGGACGTATTTTAATCTGAACGATGCTTTTATTAGGTACGTCAGCATAACAATACCTTTCTTAGGTAATTGCTTAAGAACTTCTCCTGTGATAAGATCATATCCAGGTGCCTTCTTTGGATTCAGGTTTGTCTTGATTTCTCTGGCAACTTCCTTTGGAGTAACTAGCTGTATGGCTTCTTCATCATAGGTTATATCTTCATTCGTGATTGGCTCTGATTCGATGTTGTGGGGCTGGAAGATTTTTGTTAGATGTTCTGCAAAAATTTCAGCCTTCTGTTTATTGTCTCTTGCCCAGGTACCGACTCTTCGTCTTATAGGTGGGACATGGGCCACTGGCCTCTTGTATTTCCTCAGTGCTTTCCACAGCGAGTAATCTGTTTCCTTATCGGGAGTCAATTTGGTTAAGAAGGATTCCAATGATGCTCTTTTAGTTTCTGAATTTCGCGTTTAAGTTGTTGGGATTTTAAGTTGTTGGGATTTATTATTAAGTATGGTTTTGTCAACTGGATCTCGTGACTGTTGCCATCTTCTTCTAGCTTGTCTTTTTTGCTTGACCATTTCTCTAATTTCCATACGATAATTATTTCCAATAGTTCTGTGGGTGATTTCTTTAGTGTTGTTCCAAGCGGCTTTCTGGATGGTGTTGATGAATTTCTCGGCTTCTACGTCGAGCTGATCTCTGGTTTTAAGCTGGATATTTAGCTGTATAGTGTTTTCAAGCTCTATTTTAAAGCTTACCCAGTCTGTAGTTTTATTGGTCAAGGTTGGGGTACATTCCTTTTTGATTATGCTTTGGCTTAGAGTCATTAGTATTGCAGAGTGATCAGAGTCCAAATCAAAGTTCTCCTCAATATCAATGAAGTTCGGCGAAAATTTTCTTGTTATAAAGAAGTCTAAAAGATCCGGGGTTTTGTCCTGGTCAGTATGCCAATAGGTTGGCTTACCTGTGGAATGGAATCGACATCTTTTCTTGGATTACGTTTCTCAGCTCTCTCCCTTTTGTGGTTATCAGTCTGGAGCCCCAGTCTGTATGTTTGGGGGGCAATATATCGCACCCACAGTAAAATTCTGTTTGGTTGATTTTATACCAACGACCGTAAGTTGTACTTCTGCGCTCTTGAGATGGCACTCCTGAAATGTAATTGATAAAAGATAAGTGTGAGAATGACATGCATTCATTGAAAACTGAATAATTATATGGAAGTGAACATGAAAACCAAAATACCTACTGTGTTTTTAGGTTAGGACAGTTCAGCAAATTTTCCAAAGTACATAAAATCAGGTACACCCGCGGCAAGCTTCCTTTAGTTGGGATACGTAGACACAGAATACATCATGATTAAAGCCGAAATTGGTAATTTTACATGGAATGCGTGTTTTCTGGTAAAAGAAGGACTGCTGCTGGTATTAGATTGCCAAATATTTCCGCCACATACGCAAAATCTGTCTTCAATTTCTAAATTAACAAAGAGCATTTGTCATGTACCTACTTACTATATAATTTGGCCTACTTGTGAATTTATATAAAATATGTAAATAGGTAGGTTTTGCTTAACGATGTAAATACGCTCTGGCATTGACTAAAATCATAAAACTGGTAAGACCAATTACAGTAAAAGTCATAAGAACTAATCTATGTGTCTCGATGAGTTAAATAATGATAAACTATAGACCAGTAAAGTGTACATTCTCGGACATAATATTACAACGTTTGATGGAGAAAAGTGATCTCAAATTATCGATTGACAGCGTATCGTATTTTGCTTTAAAACACTTTAGTGAGTGGAAATATTTCCGACAGCTCACACATTTTGATTTGACAATGTTGCCACGTTGAATTTACGGGTAGCGAATTTTCCGGCTCCAATCGAGTATAACATCTCACCTATGTTCAAATATGACATGAAAATATTGTATCGTCATTAAATTCCCAGGTGCGGAAAACTGTTTTATTTGGCTTTTGCAGCAGCTTAATACTTTATTTATGAATTATCGGTTTTCGTCAATAACAGACAATTAATGTATAAATTTGACTGTCCAATCGTTTTTAATTCTACAGTCCTTTTTTTGACTAATTATTGTGATATAATTTATCTTTTTTTCGGAGTAACAAGAAATTGTATTAAAAGTATATAATTAAAACGATAATCTTGTCGTTTACAACCTTATTTACATACAAATTTCAACATAACTTGACCTTCCGCCATTTCCAAGGACTGCCTGCCCTTTCCTTATATTAAACATACTTTGAAGAGAGTAAACAGAAATAAAATTAGTAGGGTATAATGCAATAGGTATCTTTACAAATACTTGATTTTCTGTTGTTTTCTCGTGTAATTTTTCAAATTTATTTCGCAATACTAGTTAATTCTTAACTTGATTAAATACACATGATTAAACACATTAAATATATATAAATACTGCCGCGATATAAAAAAAAAACATATCAGTATTTTCTTTGTTGTGTAGATTCACTATTGATTTTAAGTCCATAGCCATTTGACTTGGTTTTTGAGATTAGAAAAGCTTCATATTATTTTGATACATTTGCGTATTGTAAATGCAAACGTAGACAATATTCTTTTAAATTTTAATTATGTTCTGCATTCAAGGTTTTTTGATAATTCTGCACAACTTTTATTCAGAAAAATGTTTGACGGAAACTGTCTGAAAATATGAGGAGGGTGAATGGTTTTTTTTTTTGCAATAAGTATGTTTTCCATTGCCAGTTTAAATCATAAACCGAGTTTAGATATACAAGATCCTGTAAAACTCAAGTCAGTATTCTAATTTTGAGAAAAGAGGGAATGCAACTAAAAGAACTGTAATCAGATAAAAGTTAACAAAAACAGTATGTAAGAATAGTTAATTGTATTTACGGAGTGCCACACAGTGGCCTATCTTGAACTTGTAAAATAAAGGTTTTAAACAAAGATATTGTTTTTACAAAAGAAAGCGGTAACGATGTGAACGATGTGAAAAACGTATAATATTAAATATGCACGCACCCTATAGACGTAAGGTGCACGAAAGTTTCCATCCTGTCATACTCGCGGATTATTAATACTTAAAGAAAACGCAGAACGTCATAACGAGTACTAGATTTTTATTTTAAAAGTAGAGCGATCGATTTCGTCATTTCGACATCAGGCTTATCTAAAAGGTAATGTTCACAATTATTATAATACAATAGTCATAGTGACTATGGTATTATAATAGTCTTTTGCAGGAATTATGTGGAAATATAATGAAACATTAAATACCGGTTGCTTTATTTGCATTTTGTTACTTTGTTATCAATTTATCTGAAGGTGGTAATGAAAGCAAGGTACTTTTTAATAGCTATATTCCGACAATTCTACTTAAGTTGGCTCGACTATAGCAAAGTAAATCTACTAGACACTAGAGGAATAAACGTATTTAGGAACTCTAAATCAACGGACGGAAACTAAACTGTTAATTGTTGTGAAAATGTAATGCCAAGTATATATAATAATAATATATAATAATAATTGTGGAATGTTGTCGTTGTGATTATGTAACCAACTTATAATGTAGATATATTTTTTAATGTAAACAATTTAGGTTAATTTTTACGAGGTTGGTACGATAAACGTCAATATGAGAATCTAATGGGGAGATCTCGGGAGTAAATTACTACCTAGAAATTTAACAGAGTAAACATTTATTTGCCCAGCAAATTATAAATAATATTATTTAATATTATTAATAATAATAATAAAACAGCGAAAATATAGGGGTTTAAAACAACATAAAATAAAGTTAATAAACTTTGCATTTCTTCAATATTAATAATATTTGGAATCCACTACTGAGATACAGTTAAAACTGGTATACGGCACGATAAAGGAGAAAGCCAAGAAGAATGTTGCTGACATAAAGGTAGGTATCTAGGTTTTATGATAAAATTTGCACTACCTACTAATAATAAATTGACTGACTTTATTTCTCGTTTGAAATAGGTAATAAAATATGAAATTAATGTTACGCAACGAGTAGGCAAACGTTCTAAAAATTAGTTAAAGAAGACGCTAATTTGTTAATATTTACAATTTCTTTATTAGATTTTGTATACAAATATATCTTTTCAATTATAACAATGTTTATAACATATAAAAACTCTTTTTTTCGCCCTAACTGCCATGTCTCGTTTCGATAGTATTGACTCCTGTGTTTGAAGGCCAATAACTCTAAAACTACTGAACAGAAAAAATTGAAATAAAGTATGTCATACTCCTGAATCATTTCTACATGTTGTATGACTGTCAAAATTTCTTTCCTTCTCGGTGTAAACATGAGCGCGCGAGAAGTGAAAAAAGGTACCAGATTTTTGCAGTATAAACTAACGCTCGTCTTTCCGATTTATTTTCTCTTAAACCACTTACCACAAAAATTTCAGTTTTTGTTCAGATTGTATCTAGAGTCTCTTCTATCGATTGGCGTTTTTGTTTTCTCAGTTTTTATGTAATAAAGGTTGCGAACAAGATTTTGATGGAAGCCGATATCTCAGGAACGAATGTTAGCAGGAGAACGAAGTTAGCATGCAAATAATCCTTATTTACTGCGATACATATCCCTTGAATTTAATAGCATTCCGGCTATTTGTTAATTTGTAAGACCGAAATAAACATGAACAATATTTTGCGCAGTTCGGCTTCCCTCGCTTGTGGGTTTTGGTGCGAGGCAGTTGAACGGGATGCGAAGTTTTGACGCGATCAATGAATACGCTTGAATCCGTGTTTGTAAAATATTGTTGGGTATAGTTAATTGTACTAAATTCTGTATCTAAATTCATTATTTACATTTAACTTGCACTACTATTCAAAATTCCGAAATTAAATTGTTCTGATCGTATCGTACTAATAGGAAATAATTTTCCATTGTTCCAGCTATGTTTCCATTTACCGATTTTATCTATGATTTACCGTTACCATTGACGTAGTGTGGGATGCATGAATTTATATCATTCATATTAAATCGCTTTAAAAATTTTATTACACAAAAACTGAAACAAACAAAAACGCCAATCTATAGAAGATGCTCTAAATGCAACATGAACAAAAATTGAAATTTTTGTGGCAAGCGGTTTACGAGGAAGAAAAGGAAAGACGAACGTTCATTTAAAAGTGCAAAAATCGGGGACCTTTTCTCATTTCCCTCGCGCTCATGTTTACACCGAGAGGCAAAAAATGTTGACAGTCATCTGTAGAAATGTACACTTTATCAGTACACTTTATTTCAATTTTTTCTGTTCGGTAGTTTTAGAGTTATGCGCCTTCAAACACAGGAGTCAGTATTATCGAAACGAGAGATGGCAGTTAGGGCGATTCTCTCGTACTCACATTGAGTTTTACGGTATGCATTTCTGCTAATAAATTTATTTATTTTGCATCGATGCGTCAAATCTCCAGCCGGTAAGACTTTACTAAGCTTACTGGTTTCCAGTCTTTACACGAGTTGGTTTCATCTCTAATGCCTCAGCTACACTATACTAGTTTTGACCATTTTCTTTGACAAGTTTCCTGTCAAATGTTTGATGAAAAGGTCATGAAGTTTCCATCAAAGTTTTGCGAAGTGTCAAAACGATACGACATGGATACGACAGCTGTCGCTTACGCTGAAAATTACATTATTCATTATCTTTATCCACGTTATTTGCAAAATTGCAGTAGATATTAGTTACCGAACACTTTAGATGTTGAAATAAATATATATTAGGATAAAGACAAAAACACATCGACAGATTAAAATTGAGAACATAACAGAAATGGTGACCGCCAACTAAGTAATCTGTTATTACGTAACGTCAGGGTTAAGGAAAACAGGGGTGAATACACAGCAGCCACGTTTCGACACAGTGTATGTAATAGTTCAATAATTATCTCCGCTACCTGCATACAATTATTCTACCTATGCGGAAATTTATGTTACAAGAATGAGGTTAACGTGCCCAACTGTGTGAATACAATAATGGACGTGGTTCTGATAAGCAAATTTTAATATATTACTACGGGAACCAAGCTATCTATTGTTATCGGTTTCATCGACTGCATTTGATCTTTCTGTGCACAATTTTGAATGACTCGACTACATCGAATTGTCGGTCCTTCTGGTTGGAGGAAACTATTCCTGGAGATTGTCCAATGAAGATGTAAACCGACGTGCGCACCGACTATAAATGAATGAATGGAATATTGATCATGAGCATTTCAGTTCCACCAGATTCGGATGAAAAGCAAATATACTTCACCGGAATCCGTGTCGGTCAATATTGGTTTAAAGATACGGGGACAGGAAGTGGTGTGCGACTGTGTTTAAATTTGTAATGATCTTAATCTGTCGAGTACGCTCTCACGCCTACGCTTCACCTTTCCCTTGACATCCCAGGATTCCTCCTTTGGAGATCTTTATTTGTTAATAAATTCCATTAAAGGTAAACATAAGTTTCATTGCTAACTTATGCTTTGTTGTTTACTTTAATCAATTGCTATTTCATGGATTCTTTCTTTGTCTTTGACGTAGGTTGATGTAACTCAAACGCTAAATAATAATAAAGAACCCTTAAAAATAACGCTTTTGAACTCACAGTTTTTATGAAGTAATTGTTCAAAAGGGTTATGCCATACGCATCTATTTATAATACGGGGAGCATGTTTATATCGTATACAGATTGGGACATGGTAGAGTGTAGACCAGGCCTTGCCAAGTAAGTATCTAAAGAGATAGGCAAAACCGGTTCGGTTGGCCAGACCTGGTGTGGACCAACTATTGGCAATAAAAATATAGATGTTGAATACACAGATAACGTACCCTTGAGACCGGTCGTCAGCGCTATAGGTTCCGCAACCTATCTGTTGGCAAAATACTTGTCGAAGACCATACAACCGTTTATACGTCCAACTACATCTTTTGTCCAGAACTCTGAACATTTTATTTAGATTCTGCAGGAAATTGTCATTGACCATCACTAAGTCCCTGAAGTTTTGACGTTACATGCCTCTTTACTTATGTTCCGGTTATGGAGGTGGTCGAAGGCCTTCGGACGACACTAGTCCCCTAGGTCAACCAAAGGATGTACCGGATCTGGTAGAGTACTGTCTCTCCACCACATACTTCAAGTCGGCGGCAGCGATGTATGAGCTGGTAGCGGGTGCAGCCAAGGGATCACGTCTTTCACCGGTAATCGCCTATTTCTTTATGGATTTTGGAAGAAGAAGCCATCAGGTCAAGTCCCTACAAACCCAAACATAGGGTTAGGTACATCGATGCTACATTTGTGGTTTGGCCACACGGTAGAGAAAAATTTACTGAGTTTCTTAACCACCTGAACAATGTAAGTCCTTCCATCAAATTCATGATGGAAATAGAGAAGGATAATCAGCTGCCATTCTTGGATGTGCTAGTATACAGAACATCAACGGCCAATGCCCAGGCTTGGACATACAGTCTAGCATAAGAAGACACATACCAATCGGTACTTGCACGCAAAATCACACCACCATCCCAAACAGAAGGGAATGTTATTAACACTGTTTAACAGAGCCGAAGATATACGAATCCAGTACGTTAGACGACGAACGGAAACACTTGGAGTGGGCATTACATTAATTTTACCAAAAAGTATCATAGACATAAATTATTCAAATTTTCGTATACATTAATTTATTATTGAACTATATAGAAGAAAATACAAAAATGGTCGCTCATTTGCAAAATCGTTGAAAAATGCTAAAAGGAAACATCCAGTTACTTTGATCCCTTTGGAACAAAAAGCTTTTCAGCTGTATATGTCCTGTATATGTATATGTCATATATCCCAAAAGGCCATATTTCGGGTTAAATCTCAAAACTTTTTTCGACACTATTACAATACTTTGTCATACTACGTATGATAAAGTAGAAACGAAAAATTATTTGATATTTGGTATTATTATAGCCAAAAGAAACATACTTGGGAACATAAAAAGACACCAAAACGAAAATCTTTATCGAAATTGGTTCAAAAGTGAACCGTTTGCACAGGGTTTGCATTTCTCGACCAAATGCATCGGTATCTCATTTATGTGAAGAACACAGAAACGATTTCATTGAGATAAAGTTGAGCATATTTTGCTTTTTTTAAGGAAAACCAAACAGAGTGGTCTGCTTAGACAAATGATCAACATAAAAATGTACAACATGTATTCCAATTTAACCATTTCTCTTCAAACCGATTCTCATGCTCTTAAAATGACTTCATAAAAATACATATGGATATGGATAGCATATGGAGTATTATTTTCATCAATTTATTTGACGCGATGTTGTACGAAGGGTTTATTGTTTGAATACAATATTACGGAATATCAAGCTCAATACGACTTTAAAACTCTGTACTGCAAAATCAACAGCGATTAAAAAATATAAAAACATTCCGCCTTATTACGACAATTTTTGACTTTCTATTCAAGGAAAACAGAGTCCAAGGGAATATCACCAACACCAAATGTCACACATTTATCAAGTTAATAAACCTAGGCACCAATAATTTTGAAGGCAGACATCGAGAAACGCGTCAAAATGGGAAGACGCTAAAATTATCTAAACACAATGGGGTTTTCAAATCGATTTGTACGTAGGTACATAGTAGGTACATACACGTGATAACAAAAGAATGCAGTGACTACTTGACACGCATAGACGCGAGATGAGAGGGAGGTGGACATCAGCGAGTACGTTTCTGAATAATGTGAAACTATACGCCAATTTATTATCATTATAAATTGATGTTATAACTATTGCAATTATTTTATGCGTGGATTGAGTCATCTGCTGCTTCTAAAATATAATTTTCCGTCGATCGTTTATTTATGAGTCAGTTTAGTGAATAGGAAATCGTTTATTAAACAACTCTATTAAAGCACGATTTCTATTAATGCATGATTTGTTATAGCCAATCACACAACGTAAAGACGTCGTTTGATTGGCGAATCGAACATATGTGAAATGAAACCTTCCAATCAAAACATACCGCCCGCTAGAACTGTCAGTGTCAAATTACATAAATTGTCATATAACCTAAAAAGACATCGGCAAAGAAAAATATATGTAGACGACGCTAGAAGAATACGATCGACGTAAAAATTTTGTAACCAACTCGAATATTAAACGGCGATTAATGATCTCGACAAACGAGACAGTCTCGATCATTAATCGCTCTTTTTAATATACTTGTTGGTTAAATAACTATTAGCATTTGTATGTATACACCATTTGTTTCGTATCTATGGTTTTAAATTAACGTACCCAACTTTTCTTTTATGATGTATTGTTTGACGGGACAAGTTATCAAACTTCGAGATTGTCAATTCGGGACTGTCCCGCTCAATTCGGGACGATTGGTCAATGGTCACCCTAGTGTATGCCCATAAGTTGACGGATACCATGCATATTTGATTAGAAATTATATCTACGAGTTCTTCCTAATCCTGAAATTTTCTCTTACGCATTTCTCACTAGACGTGTCAACCCAACGGCTGTCAGTATTGGAGCTCTTGTAAATTTTCTGTCGTTGTAAAAGATACCATGTTCAACAGCCCTACATTAAAACGTTTGTTTCCGTTGCTCTACATTGCGTAATAAATTACCTTTACCTTCAGTTTCAATTACCCGGCGAGCAAAAGCACGTGGAATCGTCGTTTACGTCGTTTACGAGGGCTGACGTTTTCCGCTATAATTAACACAAGCACCAAACCGTTTTCATCTCCTACCTTGTATAACAACGAATTACGACTAAATGACATAACAATATATAGGAAGGCACACATAACAAGAAATTGAATTGCTGAGGTTTACTTGTTAATTAAATTCTTATCTTTGTTACACAGACCTGCTTTGTTTTTGATTTAAAATTGTCTGAGAAATACTAAAACCCTTTACAAACCCCAATAATAATCTGTTTACATTAGTGAGACAGAATGTGAGAATCAATTATACATTAGATAGTTGACAGTTTTCGGACGGGTAATAATAGTTGGAGCATGTTTGCCTTTAAACCGATGTCACCTATTTTAGATGGATCCCATTTACATACAATTGTCTCCCTGTTCTAGGGGTCTTCTATATTTACCGACATTTCCGACATGCGCGCGTGTCGCCTGAATATAACATTTACATTTTGATGGATTTCATCCGTACTCGTAATATTTTTTATTCATACGTCAACATGTGTACCATGAAATTACGTAATCTTGATATATAGATAGTAGGATATATTTTGATATTTATTGACACCTTCTAGCAAAATAGCAAACAAATATTTGGCAATATTTTAGTAACTTTTACTAACATCAAAATGTCAATTCCATCGCCAGGTAAGGAAATTTTCACAGCAAATGTCACTAACCAGCGACGTCACGTTCAGACGTTAATTTTCACACTCTATATCATTCCATAAAAGATAAAGCTGTTGACAGAAAAGCAATTTTGGTGCATGAACCAATGGCGGATGCGGCGGATTATTTTAGTTCTGGTTAATAATTCCGCCATGAAAATGATCCCACTCTAATAATAAAACAATGTAGCAAATCTAAGTTTAAATGGATATTAACGTTGCTGTTCCTTTTCTTCAACATACGTATTTTAAAAATAAACAATAAATAAACATCTAGGAAGTCATTTTAGTAATAGTAATATTATACAGATGTTTCAAAAGGTACGGTCATAAATAAACTAATTAATAACATTGAAGCTTTAATTTTTTGGGCTATTGTCAGCTATTACCTACTAGTAAAAATGTTCGATAAAAAAACTCTATTATGATTTCTTCTTTTTTCGTTTACTTTAATATCAGAAGTTTTTCATTTAAAGAAGGAACATTGTGGCCGTTTTTTGTTTATGAGGTGCCCTCCCAATTTGTTCTCTCAAATCCAAACATTTTTATTTTGTTTTACTAAAAAATCAATTTACCTTTGGGTCTAGATACCATTTCAAATATTTAATTTGTAAATAGTACTTAATTTGACAAACATAATAATCGAAGCAAGCGACTATCCTGACCGACAATGAACAGATCAATCAAGCGAAGACTGTTTATGGTGTACTTTTCCGTAGAATCAGAATATGAAGTCAGAAATTCTGAATTGACTTAGTTATTGAAAAAATCAGGTTGTAAAAGAAACAACAAAATAATCTAGCAAATTGGCAAATTTTACAGTTAACGTTAAATACAGTTCTACTATAATAAACCAAACCGAATAAGTTCATAAAAGGTTTGATTTGCTATTTTGCTACACACAATATATTCTTCTGCTAGTTATCATATGCGCTCATAGTTGGTGACGAGAAAAATCAGATTTAAATTTGTTGAATTCTTCTTTAGTTAAATGGCCACAAAAATGTGGCAGCCATAATACTTTTTCCCACTTCGACTATACATAATATATATATTATTACGTTTATATTTAAAAACATATGGCTATAGAGTTGGTTGACATTAATTCTAATTAAACACCGGAAGTAAAATTTCAACCCTCTGGGAAAGGATTCATATGTGGTATATCGGTATGGTTAGCTATGAAGATAGTGTTCAAAGGTATAATTTTGGAAAATGTGGTCCAAATTTGGGCACCTGATTCGCATACATTATTTAAATATCGCAAGTAATACTTCAACACTATAGAAAAGTAAAATATAACTATATATATATATATATATATATATATATATATATACAATAAAACTTTAAATCTTTTTGATCATGGAATTAATGAGCGGTTCACTATTTGTTTGGGTATCGATCATTGGCGAAAATTAACTCTTTCAATCAATGCAATATTTCGGGTCTTTATTGATCCTTCTTCATGGCATGGTCTAAAAATAAGTTACAAATCTTTACAAAACAAACAGAGTATTATCGGCAGACAAACTTACTTCGAGTCTTAATGAGGCAGCGAATAATTGCAGACAAATACATTTAGACGAGCCGATCGAACAGTATTTCACAATAACTAACAAGACACTTGGACATTATACAACATATAAATCAAAACAAACCAGGCAGACCGTGTGGTGTCGTACGGTGCCTACTTGACATATGCAACCATTCACCAACCTCCAAAAACAGAATACATATGCGAGCGGGAACCGCATGTTGCCAACCAACCCCTCTCAAGGCAATACAATTATTCAGTGACACGACAATTAAACAAATTTCGCCAATGATCGATACCCAAACAAATAGTGAACCGCTTATATATATATAAAGGAAAGCTGGTTAATCGACGGTAAGATATAAAGGAGAGAGGTATTTGTCGGGCAATTCCGTCATACGAAGATCGAAGAAGCAACCGTATACACGTGTTTCGGACTATTAGTCCTCATCAGTACGGTATAGCCAAGGAGCAAGATGGACACTCAATGGAAAACACTCAAATGGTTCCCTACAGGGGATATATATATATATATATATATATATATATATATATATATATTCGTACGGGCATATGCTCTCCTCAGTAGCTCAGTTGGGAGAGCATTCTGCTAGAAACGGAAAGGTCCCTGGTTCGAATCCAGGTTGTGGCTGTAATTTTTGATTTATTTAAAATTTGCATCCCGCCTGGATATCACCATTTACTTTACATTCTATAGAAAAGTGGTTTGCTTCGAGGTACCAATTTGGGGGTTGGTGTTTTCTGTGGGTACTAATTGGGTACTAAATCTGTACCAAGTGATTCGACTTGTTTGACTACAAGTGGCGTTCTTAGGTGACGTTCGAAAGTACTACCCGTGATTTAGGGCGGTTCCTTTGAGGTACCAATTAGGCGTTTGGTGTTTTCTGTGGGTACTAATCAGGGTTGCCAGATCTCCGGCATTGCGCCGGACTCTGCGGCATTTGAGGCTCATCTCGGGTCTACGGCAGGCATTCAAACATCTCCGGCAAAATTAAACATGAAGGAAATAGTTTTACATTCTTGTCAATAATATATCGTCGGCTTAGAGGTAAAATGGTAAAAGTCACTAACTATTATAAATATAATAAATATTTTTATTGAAGCACGAATTAATTGTGACCAAATGTTAATAAATGCGTATCTTATCGAAAAGACGATCAATAAGTGTTATTAAAATAAGTTCAATAAGTTCTTAAAATCCATTAATTCTCTGGAAAATGGCATTATATTTATCATTATTTGAGATGTTTGTTAGTGACTTTTGCTTTTAATGTTATTAAAATTATTTTACACTACGCAATTTATCACGCAGAAAGTTCTACAATTTTTTAAGCAATAAAAAATTGCGTATAGTGCCATTAACAACAGTATAAACTCACTATTATACAGTGAGAACGCAAAGTATTGAAACATGACAAAATCTCAAACGGTTTGTTATTTTAAAAAAAACTCCAACTTCTGCCACCATTAAGACAATTAAAAGTTATATTAAAATCACTATGAAAAATATGGGGTTGCCATTACATCAGAATGCGTATTTTGATAGTAAAAGATCGACGTATTCAAAGAAGAGGTTTTTCTTTACCATATAACAAAATTGAAGAAGAAATAAAATTAAAAAGCGCAAAATAATTGCAATCATGGAGAACGTGGCTTTTGGAAATGGAAACTGCATAGGCGCTTATGATCAATTCTTTACCAACGTCACAAAGTTGAGTTTTTGGACTTGTTTGGGTTTGGCACATGCGAGGTGACACAGCCTGATTTTTTTAAATCACAGAATCAAGTTTATCACAATCACATCAATTATTTTAATATTTTTATTTTAAAAATAAGTTTTGTTTTTTAACAATTCTTCATTTTACATTTTTCTTGTAATTTTGTCGACTATACCTCCCCCCATCATCTCAGGCATTCTTGTGAGACTAATCTGGCAACCCTGGTACTAATTGGGTACTAATTCCTTACAAAAGCTAAAATAGATTCGACTTGTTTTGCGACAAGTGGCGTTCTGAGGTAAAGCGCGCTATCTTTGCCCCCCCCCCCGATATCGGGGGGTTCCTTTGAGGTACTAATTTGGGGCTTAGTGTTTTCTGAGGGTGTATCAATTGGATACTAAATCCTTCCAAAATTTGGAAGTGATTCCAGTTGTTTTACGACAAGTGGTGTTCTGAGGTGATGCTCGAAAGAACTACTCGTGATTTAGGGCGGTTCCTTTAAGGTACCTACCAATTAGGGGGTTGGTGTTTTCTGTGGGTACTAATTGGGTACTAATTCCTTATGAAAGCTAGAATTGGTTCGACTTGTTTTTCGACAAGTTCTGAGGTGACGCGCGCTATCTTTGCCCCCCGATATCGGGGGTTTCCTTTGAGGTAGTAATTTGGGGGTTAGTGTTTTCTGAGGGTATCAATTGGGTACTAAATCCTTACAAAATTTCAAAGTGATTCGAGTTGTTTTACTACAAGTGGTGTTCTTAGGTGACGTATGAAAGAACTGCTCGTGACTTAGGGGGGTTCCTTTGAGGTACCAATTAGGCGGTCGGTGTTTTCTGTGGGTACTAATTGGGTACTAATTCCTTACCAAAGCTAGAGAGATTCGACTTGTTTTTCGACAAGTGGCGTTCTGTGGTAGCGCGCGCTATCTTTGCCCCCCCCCCCGACATCGGGGGGTTCCTTTGAGTTACTAATTTGGGGGTTAGTGTTTTCTGAGAGTACCAATTGGGTACTAAATCCTTACAAAATTTCAAAGTGATTCGAGTTGTTTTACGACAAGTAACGTTCTGAGGTGACGCTCGAAAGGAGAACCCGTGATTTAGGGGATTCCTTTCAGGTACCAATTAGGCGGTTGGTGTTTTCTGTGGGTACTAAGTGGGTACTAATTTCTTACAAAAGCTAGAATAAATTCGACTTGTTTGTCGACAAGTGGCGTTCTGAGGCAATGCGCGCTATCTTTGCCCCCCGATATCGGGGGCTTCCTTTGAGGTACTAATTTGGGGGTTAGTGTTTTCTGAGGGTACCAATTGGGTACTAAATCCTTACAAAATTTCAAGGAGATTCCAGTTGTTTTACGACAAGTGGCGTTCTGAGGTGACGCTCGAAAGAACTACCCTTGATTTAGGGCGGTTCCTTTGAGGTACCAATTAGGGGGTTGATGTTTTCTGTGGGTACTAATTGGGTATCAATTCCTTACCAAAGCTAGAATCGATTCGACTTGTTTTTCGACAAGTGGCGTTCTGAGGTGACTCGCGCTATCTTTGCCCCCCCCCCCCCCCCGATATCGGGGGTTCCTTTGTAGTACTAATTTGGGGGTTACTGTTTTCTGAGGGTACCAATTGGGTACTAAATCCTTACAAAACTTCAAAGTGATTCGAGTTGTTTTACGACAAGTGGCGTTCTGAGGTGACGTTCAAAAGAACTACTCATTAATTAAGAGGGTTCAGTTGAGGTACCAATTCCGCGGTTGGTGGTACCAATTGGTACTAATTGGGTACTAGTTATTTGGAAAGTTTCAAGTCTTTGCCAAAAGTGGCGTTCTGAGGTGACGGACGTGCCTTCTTCAGCCAAAAATCTACAGAGTAACAAAACGGGAATAAGCAACAATCACATGTATGGACAGGGATCAACATATGATTACATTTTTGGAATACAGCAATTTTTCATAAACATAAGGTACTATTAAGAATAGTATTGGCCAAAAATTCATGTTTTTGAAAAAAAAAACGCATTCTTACGTCGATTGTATTCAAACGCTGGTACTGTCCGCCCTTAGAGTATTCCTCTATAATAAATTGTTTGATCACGTACCTATATTTCAAGTTAGGATGAAGATTTATTGCTCAAAAATAAACATGTAATTCGCAATGAAAGTAGAAAAAACGTGACTTCAAAGAAAAACGGAAAACTATACTAGAAGGACAGAACACTTAAAGAGAATTAAGAAGTTATACTATGTAGACTATAAAGAGGCCAATCGAACAGAGATTTTCCAGACCTCTTATTTTATTTTTAATTCTTATGGACATAATCCCAACATTTCTTTTAAGTAGACCGTGTGTAAATTGATATTGAACTTGGCCTTTAGTGAAGTACTTTATTCTTGCATTTACTATTATTAGATTACTTATTCTTTCAAACATCATTATATGTTTGTATAGATTGTATACAATTGTATAGAATTTTAAAGATTTGGAATACATTTACATTGTAATTGGACCAAATTTCTAATGACTTGCAAATTAGCGATGCAAACATAACCTTCAAGTCATTTGCGCGAAAACGAAAGGAAATAAGATACTTTACGAAGTTGACTGGCGTAAATGGAGTCCGTTTTTAGGGCTGGTACAGCATACAAATCATCAATCAAAAAGTTAGGCCAAGCTCGACCAAGACAGTTATCCGTCCGCCCTTGTGATAGATTGGTCTGCACCGACAACATTACGCACGATAATCGAGCTTAAGAATTTGCGTAATTTGCGTCTAATATCCAGAACCCAGCTAAAATGAAACCCCAATTTCAAACTTTTACATAGCAGAGAGAAAACTTCAATTATTATTTCAATTATTAAGTATCAGCGAATCCTGCATGGGAAATATTTAGTTAACGAATGAGTTTTCTACCTTTGATGTACGAATTTCAAATAAATAATTGAAACGGGAATTTGGTGACAGATACGAGATGAAAGTTGATATGTTGGTGATTAACGGTCGGCGGCTCAAAGAAGCTTACCACATATGACTCCGATATCTTGCTCATAAATTCAAAATGTACATGGCGTTTGTTGGAGACAATTAATTGAATATCTGAATTGGCAAGATTATAAATAAAAATCTCTTTCTATTTATACATATCTATAAATTGCTGATTTTTACGGATCGAATAAACGCACACAGTACATCCAAGGGAGAATAAAAATAGAAACCATGCTCTTCTAGACCGAATGGTATACAACCGTAACAAAATGAAATGTAATTTACGCGTTTTGTACATTGGTCAAACAAACTGATCGTGTGGTGGCGTTACAACATTGTTTTGTTCTTTAGTTCAAGCGTTGGATACGCAATATCGCTGTTGTTTACTCCTTGATGTAGGCAAATATTGATATTGCGGTCTTATTATTCGTTCATAAATTGAGTGAGTTATAAAATAAATCTCTCCAAATCAGAAAAAAATTATCTGCCACTTATCGTTAAATGTGTGCTGTTTCCATTTAATTTGATAGTACGCGAAATTTCTGTAAGTAAATTGTTTTTATTTCAGTGAATGATGGCAATAACAATAAAGACGTAGTAAAGTGATGTATTTATAACAGATTTGGCATTGGAGAAGTAGTCGTGTCAGGTGTCATAGGATGGCTCTTTAAAACCAAATAACTTTGCTAAACATTTTTATTTAACGTCTTTTAAAGGAGTTAATGAGAAGCGAAGTTTTGCAATTTTGGTACCAATTTTGCTAGTACCAGATTATCTTTAATTCTTTTTAGATATATTAAATAAGAAAAGTTACTCATACAAATTAAGTGTGTGGTTTTAAAAGAGCTATCCAATAATAGTATGTACAACAGTTTCCAGTTTCTGACCTTGAAACCATATTCCGGCTCTCTTTTCCTAAACGGTGTATCCGGATAGTTTCAGCATATCAATATTTACGCTTATTTTTATATTTGTAGTAAACTGGTCAGCAGTCCAAAAAAGGTGCAAAGTAATGTCTCATTTTGGGCTACATACTAAAAATTAGGCACCTACATGTGAACAATTTATACAGTATTCAGTGAGCTCTGAAGAAGCGCGCAACATGGTTCGCGAAACGTCAGCATTTACATATCTTGACACACGGCATAACCCGGAAGCAGTTTATTTTCTAAATAATAATAGTAATATATATATATATATATATATATCTATATATATATATATATGTATATATATATATACAGGGTGTCCGGAAAGTAATGGGACCCAGCGTAACCGTATATTCTTGATGTCAAATGGGACCGATTAAACCAAAAATCCCATAGTAAAATGTGCTTCCTTAAGAAGTTATAAGGTGGTAAAGATAGAAAATATATTTCTTGTTGTGCGTATATTTCAGAAAAGAAACGGCCGATCAAGCTGAAAATTGGTACCCTTAGGCTTTTGGAGAAGCGAAACATGATAAGAGTACTAGGACATTTGCATATTGTAGAGGGAGCTGTCGGCAGCTTTTCTGGGGTAGTATTATTATGATATTTTTATTATTATTAAGACTTTGGGCGATATGACTAAAAATTATGATACGGACGTTAATTTCACATAAAAAATGTTTACCTATTTTATGCCGATAAAGTCCACCGTTTTCAAGAAAAACGCATTTAAACATTTTGTGTATTTGCTAAAAGCTATGTCATTATAAAAAATTAAACTTAATTTTCACTTATTCTTTATTTATAAATTTATGAGGTTTTCAAAATGTCCAACGTTTAGTTCAACACATATTTCACAACGTTTCCTAAGTTCTGTCGTAAAATTACTCAAAATTATTTCTAATTTCATTTCCTGCGTCAATACTTTGCAAATCTTGCCTAGTATTAGTAAACTTGCCGGTATACAATAGATTTCATATAGCTCCATATAAAAAAATCTAATGAGTTGAGGTCTGGGCTTCTCGCTGGCCAAGGCTAATGACTCCAGCGGTGCGGAGTGTGGTTGTCTAAATAGTTTCGCACAGTTTGCAGGAAATGAGCGGGAGCACCATCGTGCATAAATCATACACTCCCACGAAGTTTTAAAGTGATGTCCTCTAATAAGGTAGGTAGAACGTTGTCAAAAAAATTTAAATACGATGCACCATTTAATCGAGGAGGAACTTCGTAAGGCCCGATCAAATGATCTCCAACAACGCCGCACCATACATTTACTGAAAATTCATGTTGGAAATGTTTATTTCTGGATAAATGGGGGTTTTATACATTCCGGGAGTGAGAATTACGTGTGTTTAGGATACCACGGCGTGTAAAAGTTGCCTCATCGGTAAATAACACACGGCCAAAAAATGTTGGGCTGTGATTTTGTTTGTTTCGTAACCATCGACAAAGTTTCAGTCTTTGTGGCAAATCATTTGGTAGCAACGCCTGCACATTAATGGGATGTGTAACTGGATGTGCAGGAATGAAGAAAACCCCCATTTATCCAGAAATAAACATTTCCAACATGAATTTTCAGTAAATGTATGGTGCGGCGTTGTTGGAGATTATTTGATCGGGCGTTACGAACTTACTCCTCGATTAAATGGTGCATCGTATTTAACGTTCTACCTACCTTATTAGAAGACATCCCTTTAAGCCTGCGTGGGAGTGTATGGTTTATGCACGATGGTGCTCCCGCTCATTTCCTGCAAACTGTGCGAAACTATTTAGACAACCACATTCCGCACCGCTGGAGTGATTATCCTTGGCCTCCGAGAAGCCCAGACCTCAACCCATTAGATTTTTTTATGTGGAGCTATATGAAATCTATTGTATACTAATACTAGGCAAGATTTGCAAAGTATTGACGCAGGAAATGAAATTAGAAGTAACTTTGAGTCATTTTTTAGAGTACGACAAAACTTAGGAAAGCGTTGTGAAAGATGTGTTGAACTAAACGGTGGACATTTTGAAAACCTTATAAATTTATAAATAAAGAATAAGTGAAAATTAAGTTTAATTTTCTATAATGACATAGCGTTTAGCAAATATACAAAATGTTTAAATGCGTTTTTCTTGAAAACGGTGGACTTTATCGGCATAAAATAGGTAAACATTTTTTATGTGAAATTAACCTCTGTATCATAATTTTTAGTCATACCGCCCAAAGTCATAATAATAATAAAAATATCATAATAATACTACCCCAGAAAAGCTGCCGACAGCTCCCTCTACAAAATGCAAATGTCCTAATACTCTTATCATGTTTGGCTTCTCCAAAAGCCTAAGGGTACCAATTTTCGGCTTGATCGGCCATTTCTTTTCTGAAATATACGCAAAACAAGAAATATATTTTCTATCTTTAACACCTTATAACTTCTTAAGGAAGCACTTTTTACTATGGGATTTTTGGTTTTATCGGTCCCATTTGACATGAAGAATATACGATTAAGCTGGGTCCCATTACTTTCCGGACAGCCTGTATATATATTATTTATATATCTCTTACGCCCGACTTAAAACTTTTAAGGTACACCATGTAAAGTTTTGAACTATTTAAACAGTATTTTTAAACCTTTTTGCCCAATAAACGCTACAACTGGACCGGACAAACACTTTTGAATCCCAAGTATGCTGAAAATATTTTTTGTCTTCGTATTTTCGTCAAATCTATCGGACAAGGTGCACGGCAAAGGGTATTGTTTGGTAAAGTTCAAGATTTTACTGTATGGATGCCAACACACATCTTTACAACTCTTGCGTCGCAATTCGACTTAAAAAAACAAAACTTTTACGGTACAAATTTGATTTATTCCTGGTTATGGGTATGCCGTTAATAATTTTTGATAATATCTAACGTTTTGCCATACGTATTGTGTATTTCTTCAGTTGTATAAAATTGATGCATATCATGAAGCCATAAAAGTTATCCATAAAATTTTTGTAACCGATCTTAATAGATGATTCGCTTTTGTACAGCGCACAACGTACTGAGTATAAAGTAGTTATTGCAGCCGGGTCAAATCATAATTACCCTTTCCAAATTACAGTTAACGCTTTCCAAATTACAACATTAATTAGTGGTCTAAAGAAATTATGCACTCTGATCATTTTCATCTTCAGAGATACTAGTATGGAAAAATACATCGTGTCAAAAAAGCACACTGCATAATGCATGTCCTTTTTTCATCCGATTGTAACAAAATATACACCAAATTAAAGAAGAAGCTTGTCTCCCACTTATAATAATTATTGCAGCCTAAATTAGTTGTCTAAAATAATTCATGAACTTTGAATAATTTAATCCTCGGAGATGCGTGTACAAAAAATACATCGTTTCAGAAAAGCAAGTAAAAGTCCTTCTTATCATCCGATTGTAACAACGTACACCAAATATCTCGAAGAACATTTTGTTCACTTATGCTAGTCATTCCAGCTGGAAATTCCGGTAATACTTAGTGGTCTAAAAAAAATTATTCTGGCAGTGAAAGCGTTCTTATTTATTAAATCGTAGTAACGCCGGGTGACAATACCATACAATACCGGACAAAAACCTATGTTATTGGCCCTGTGCTTGCCCGCTGGAAGGGAGATGAGAATCGATCTAGGCGCCCGTAGTGGAGAAACGGAGAAATACTGGGGCCTACACCATGTACAGTAGTTTAAGGCGCATTATGCTTTCTTGTTTATCTCTCATAAGTTCACAGATCGTTCGTCGATATCATCCTAATGGGGGAACACAATAAGTGTCAATCCAACGAATATAAACGGTTTCATAAGTTCACTACTGTCAGCTATTCGCCAAAAGGCAACATAATAATACAAATTTGATTAGACCACTAAAACACTACAGATAACTGTAACATATAGTTGCGAACTGCTCCATTTACGCCTTGTGGACATAGTTCCACATACCCCGGTAGAGGCGCTTCTATCTCGCACCCGGCCAATAGTACCGGTACAAAATATCAAGTATCAAAAAGTAAAATTCTGTCACTTCAAAATATCGAGTCGTATCGAGTACCTACAACATAAAAGCTGTAATCAGGGCCAGAAAATCTCACTGGTTTATTCAATCAGCCAAACGTGAATATAAAGATTAAAAAACGTAATTGATATTCGCAAAATAATAATTTAAAAAAAACCCGAGAAACTAGCGATTTAAACAGAAAATGTAGCCAGAACGTAGACTTTTGTGTTGACTGAATACATAACTTGAAATTGAAGTTAAAATTTGATACATTTCAGGAAGTTTCGTAGGCAAAGGACCCAGTTAATAATTTAGACGTTTCTTATTGACCCGATTACGCAACTTTTGGCACCCCAGGCGTTACTATCCGATAATTTTCACTCCACCCTATTGGCGTGAAATTGTTATACAAAATTCCGTGAAGTATTTCAACATTTCATAACATTATTACTATTATCCTGGAGCTGTTTCAGCAATAATCTCTTGGGGTCGCCCTTTTCAAATCTCTTGGGCTATATCTTTTTATTCGTCAAGCATTTTAAATTTACCAGGAGACCAGGTGTAGTTGAAAAGCAGACTGTAACAAAAATTCCTAAATAAATAGTAAAAAGTAATTTGAGAATTCAACCACGGTTCGAAAAGGGTTCTTAAGCGCCCTTTTCTTGATGTTTTAATATGAAATGTTATGCCGTGGAGATTATCCTCTCTCTTATTTGTTTGATGGCGGTATTCTGCTGTAATTAAAGCAGAGTGCATTATTAACCACAGTGCTGGGCGAAAGCTGGGATATTATTTGTTTTCTGAGACGCGTACTCTGTGGACGAAATATGATTAATATCCTGGCAAACATTTGTTTCGGGGGTCCTTTTAATGCACAATGAATCACAATGAATCATTTAACAATTTTGGATGGTGCTGTTTTAATAATATTCAAGCAGCACTAACTGTTAAACCCTCTCAAATTGCTCCTTAATGTCTATAATTGACTTCTGTGCAATTTGATATCGATCAATACATATTAAGATGTGCCCCACGGAACTCAAAATAAAAAATGAGTTTAATTTAATATTATACAAAATATTAAAATATTTTGTTGTAGGTCCACCACTACTTTGACATGCCACAGTAGTAGCTTAATAAAAAAATAATCAATAACTTCTGGAGTCTAGATATCAGACCATTTAACAGATTCCCGAGTATTATGATTCTGGTATACTTTTTACTTTATCATACGCAGTATGTAAAGTATTGTACTATTGTAATCATGCCAAAAATTTTTTTTGAGATTTTAGCGGAAATATGTCTTTTTGGGTCCCCTGAACATTTTTGACCAAGGTACAAAAAATTTCTGTGTGTGTGTCTATGTATGTGTGTATGTGTGTGTGTACGCCTTTTTGTGGCGACGATTCCGGAGAAACTACTAAAGGTATCGGGACAAAACTTCATATTTAGAAGTTTCATAACCAAACTTAGAGCTGAAAAGCTTTCTGTTGAAAAGCGTCAAAAGGAACTGGTTGTTTACTCTTAGCATTTTTCGAAGATTTTTTAAATAGCCGCCATTTGTGTAATGTCAAAATAATTAAATAATAAATTAAAGGAGAGGACATTTTCTATAATTTATGTATGACATTTTTTGGTAGAATTTATAGTTTAGCTGCATGAGCAAATTCTATTTCATCGAGATCGGTCGTACTGCTTTAAAACTAGTAGCCAGGATATGTCAGATTTTTTTATTCTAATGACAGTAGCTAGTGTCAAACGCCAATGTTTTGAAAATACTACTGTCAATATAGGCTGCGTTCGGATATTGAACACCGTTACACTTTTTACACCCACTAACACGTAAGTGTCATGTGGACGGTGTACCCGGTGTCAACGGAGTACAATATCCGAACGCAGCTTTAATGGAGATATCTGTCTAGTTCTACTAGTTTTATTTTAATGCAGACATAGCCGATCTCGATCAAATAGAATCTCATGCAGCTAAACTATTAATTTTATATATAGTATGATAAAGTCATGTGCCTGGCCATATCAGATTTTTTTTTATAGAATCCGATTCTGAACGTAGAATAAATGAATTTATCTACGACTCACATATAATAAGTTCATTGCATACGTATCCATGACTGAATCCCCATCATTAATGTTAATGTTAATGTTAATGTATACTTTGTACACAATGGACCTATCGAAGTTGATCAACGAATGTCACTACCACCAATATGCAGACGATACACAATTGTATATTTCCTTCGGGCCCTCTGAGGTTCGAATGGCTCAAGATGTGCTATGCCGGATGCTATCTGTTGTCGCGGAATTTTCGAAAGACCATCAACTTGCTCTGAATCCGACTAAAACGCAGGCAATTCTGTTTGGACCCAAGAAAGCAAGAATCCTTGCGGAGCGTGAGTTGAATATTGCTCTGGGTGTGGATCGAATCTCTTTCACGAACTGCGTGCGCAATCTTGGCCTTTGGATGGACTCTGATTTGCGGTTTCAGCGCAATACATCGGAATTAGTAAGGGGAGCTTTTCGAGCACTGAAGACAGTCTACACTAACAGACCGCCCCTGCAAGAAGATTCTGTGCGAATCCCTGGTTTTGTCGAACCTAAATTATATGGACACTGTGTACGACGGGTTCTTGCGCTTGACGGATGTCAGACGTTTACAGAAGATCCAGAACTCCTGCATTCGACTGATTTATGGGATACGCAGGGGAGGTCACACGTCGGGACAGCTGCTGAGTAGTGGTTGGGTGGACATGTTGAGGAGGCGTACGTTGCATAGCGTCATGTTCTTCTACAAGATCTTGATACCGGGAAACCAAGCTATCTGCACAGAAAGATTGTCTTTCGGGGTGACGTCCATGATTTTAATGTGCGTAGGCGGGATAAACTCAGTATTCCGGTGCACCGGACTGCCTTTGTTCGGTGTGGATATCGCTACCGTATTGCTCGTATGATGAACGACTATTGTGTGGGTGGAGGACGTTGTGCGGGAAAGTTTGTGTCGGTGCCGTGTATGAGAAGAAGAGTGCTTGCTAGTTTAGTTGCGGAGACTCGATAGGTGGACTTAATAAGTGATGCTGTCATTTTTTTTTTGTATTCTTTTCTTGTCACTTATGTCATTTGTGTACCGAATTCTGTTCTTTTCTATCCCAGGGTGCCAGGAAGAACACCGGTTTGGATATTCCTTCGGGCTTATCTAACTCCAGTGAAGGCAACCCTTTTGGCTTGTAATGTATTATTTGTGCAATTGTATGTTAGTTTTTTTATTTTTCTTCTGGCTAATAAATGATTTATTATTATTATTATTATTATTATACACTGCCAATGATGATAATGACACTAGCGTTGTATAATAATGACAGTTCGCTCAAATAATGACTTCATTATTTGAACGAACTATCATCATTATACAGCGCTAGTGTCAAAGTCTGTCAAAACCTACGTGGATGACAGTTATGTGTCAGTTCGCGTCGCCATCATGGAGACATACATACATTTAAAATATTTGGTATAAAATGGAATTTCTGAATCGTAGATAAAACGTCGTATTCGACTCGCACACAACGGATATAAATCGCTTGCATGTTTATACGCTCGCCTACGGCTCGCGTATAAACTTCATGCTCGCGATTTATATCCTCAGTTATGTGCTCGTCAAATAATATACTATTATCTGCGACTCACATATAATAAGTTTATTGCATACGTATCCATGACTATATAATCCCCATCATTATACACTGCCATGATTATAATGACACTAGCGTTGTATAATAATGACAGTTCGTTCAAATAATGACTTCATTATTTGAACGAACTGTCATCATTATACAACGCTAGTGTCAAAGTCTGTCAAAACCTACGTGGTTGACAGTAATGTGACAGTTCGCCTCGCCATCATGGAGAAATACATTTAAAATATTTGATATAAAATGGAATTTGTGAGTCGTAGATAAAACGTCGTATTCGACTCGCACTCAACGGATATAAATCGCTCGCATATTTACACGCTCGCCTACGGCTCGCGTATAAACTTCAGGCTCGCGATTTATGTCCTTAGTTATGTGCTCGTCAAATCATATACTAATAATGTAATATTTTGTCAAGGAGAAAAGTATTAAATGGACGACCAAAAGGACGCAAAGAACGGCATAAATGACGTACAATAAGAAAAGGTCGAAAATGATTAGAGACGTAGAAACGATATGACCGTAAATAACGAAATGGTAAAATTTACAAAAAGAACGAAAATTATGAGAAGGGTGAAACGTACATGAAGGCCGAAAGCGACCAACACCAAATGTGAATAAAAATACGACAGGAATAAAAAAATGGAGTAGAACACAAAGGATAAACAGTAGAGGAAAAGAATAAAAATACTAAAGATACTTCTTGTCATTTTTTGCCGTTTTTATACTTTATATCAATTTTGTGCTTTCCGTATTTTTTCGTTGATTTGTCTCTGTCTGTCTGTATGTCCTTTTTGTTGCGTCAAGATATGTTGAACATCTTGACATTCCGGAAACTGAAATCTGAGTAAAGATGAAGCCCAGTCAATTTAGACGCACAATCATTGAACATTATAAATAAAATACCCGCCTGTGAAAAAAAATACTAGACGATTCAGAAAAATGTCCTAAACTATATAATGAAATGTTTACTAACTGTTTGATGATATTATTATTCAAATTAATAAAAAAAAAACTAACATATATGACACCAAAAATAATTATTTTCGATATGTGCATGATTCCGGTAATAACACACTAAGCTCAGACAAGCTGAAAATTTTTTACAGGTTACCCGAAAATAATCACTGTTTCGACGAATGAAATTACAGATTAGACACCATTAGATAAAAATAGAAGTTAGAGGTCGTCAAAAGTAAAGATAAAACTTATATGAAGTCACTGGTTTACGAAAGCCAGAAACCAACATTTGAATTTTATTTTTAGTCCTTCTTACACAGTGTGTCTCACGGGACGTTGGATTGTATGGGTACTTTTGTTATTATTAAGGATAGGAAGTGGGTTAAATGGGCAAAGTAGTGCATATTTATGTGCTCTTTCATAATCTGTTCAGAAAACAGTTCACAATAAGCCGACAAAATTGAATTTTTTTCTTACTATCTGAAAATCGTATGGTGCCATGAAAAGCACATTTGAGTGATCTGTTATTATGTGGTATACTGTTATACTGTTATTTATGTGCCCATAGTCAACTACATAACATAAAAAAGTAACAACATTTTAACAAACTAAATAACGTTTTAAAAAATCTCGCCATTTTCGTGCCGGCATTTTTCACAGTATTCCGTAATACGGTGACCTTACCGAGGGTTCTTCTGTCAATCGAATTGAAAGCGGCGATGACGGTGTCCCGTAACTCCCCAACGTTTCCAAAATTATATACACCATTCGCCTTGTTTTTTAAGTCACTCCATAGATAAAAATCACAAGGGGTAAGATCCGGCAATCTTGGTGGCCATAATACTTCTGAATAGGTAGCAATTCCTCTCCGTTTATGTCTTATATCTAAATAGTTCCTCACAATTCGGGCATTATGTGCAGGTGCTTCGTCTTGCTGGAACCTCATTCCTTAGCGTAAGGCCAACGGTTTATCGTCCATTCTTTCTTCCACGTCCTCTGATAGCAATATTGCTGATACCTCTCCGAAGTTAAATTTTTGTTATAAAAAATTGGTCCGATTAATCGGTTGGTCACTATTCGGCACAATACATTAAAACCAAACCGCACCTGATTATGGCGCGGTACAAAAAGGTGCTGATTTTCGCGGGCCCAGTACCCAGTAGTGCGTCTTCTTTCAGTTAAAAATACCGCAGTTAGAAAATATGTGTCATCAGACCATATTTTTTTTAAATAAAATTCTAGGTTTTCACCAATTTTGTTCAACAGATGGGTACACGTGGGTAGATATCACATTGTTTCATAAAAATGTCTTCCATGGCACCAAGCGATTTTCAGCAATTCTCGAAGTGTACAATTTTTAGTCAATTCTATTATCTTATTGTATTTAAAACATGGCATCTGGCATACAAAATTACTCAGAAAGAAATGATGAATCCAAACGTGTATAAAACCAATATGGCGTCCATAAGAAAAACAAAAGTTTCGTTTGTTTCTGACGAATTCATTGGCGAAAAATATTTAAAACTGACAATCAAATTGGAGACAAAAACAGTGCCTTTATTATGTCAAAACGCTTTTGTGATTTGATCACAAATAACTTATGACCATAACTAAAAAATAACATTTTTTGGTTTTTTCAAAATATGTAGCTTGGGCACCGTTTAGAATTTCTGAACAGATTATGAAAGATCACATAAGTATGCACTCCTTTGTCCATTTAACCAACTTTCTATCTCTAATAATAACAAAAGTACTCATACAATCCAACGTCCCGTGAGACACACTGTATATCAGTCCCAGTCTGTAATCCTTATATGTATCGTTTTAAAGGTATAGATAGAGGATGGGGTATAAGAAAATAAGAAAAACCCCGGTTCCAGACATAAATTGATAATTTATCAGTGAAGTTGCTGCAACGGAATTAAACTGTGAACTCATGTACAAATCCTGAAATGTATTTTAGATTAAAGTTTACCATCAACCTCAGTCATATCCAATGTAAACCGAACGTCCATGCAAGTAAACACATTCGAAACGATACAAATCGAATTCGAATTTATCTGCATTTATCTGAGTTTGATTTCGTAGCAGGATGGACGTTGTGTTTATTTGAAAATAATCGTCCAGCGGCGCTGTATTTTTAGTTTTGGGTGTTTACACCTCGCACACTAAACGTACATACCTACAGATAAACTCGATTGTGCATGCACTGAAATTATACGACAGATACAAACTTACAAAAAAAAACAAGTACCTATATATAAACTCTTAACTTAAATTAACTTAAGAAAAATTAATGGTAGTACATCTTTCAATATGGCTATGAATAACTCCATTACGTTGGTGTGTTGTAATAAATAAAATAGGCAGTAGCTTTCCAACGTTTTTATTCAATTTGTTCTTATGGCGACATGTTTCGTGTTCTAAGACACGTCTTCAGGCCAAGCTGAAATTACAGAACAACGTCAGTACAAAACAACTTACAAAAATGCACATCCTCAATATTACATACATTAAACAGTTTAAAAATAGGGGCGGGGGGGGGAAGTCGTCTCTGTGCTTACAAACATGCTTCATTTAATTAGCAAATATATTTCTTAATATAATGAGTTAGGGGGAGGGATGTCATTAAGCAGTCAACAGCATACAGATCATTATAAGATTAATTGGTACATACCGTCGAGCGGCAAATCACTTCGCAAAAACAATTTCGAGGTTATGGAGAACAACAGCATATAGAAAACTTGTCCCAACTTCGCTTTCGGCGGTCGTGCGTTTTAATGCTACGGGAGGGAGACAAAAAACAATTTAAAGTGTCAATTCTAGATAGTAACATTGCTCTAATCACTATTAAAAACTTAAAAATTACAATACCTTGTACACGCGTGCATCTAAAAATAAATCAGTCAACTCAAGGTCATGGTATTGGTGGCGTCCTAAATATGAGTGTTTGGCGGGAGTTTCAAAAAGTGTCTATAAATAGTCTATATGAGGGAATGTCCGTCTGTTCGTTCATTAACAGCTCTGGTGTTTCTCTCTGATGCCTATAAATTTCCAACTCTTCAAGGATTGTCATTTTCTTAGATTTACCAATTTGATGAATGAGTTTAACGTTAGATACATCTACTGTGTGTCCAGTCTCTGCAATGTGGCTGTGTACCTTTGAATTAATGTCAGTTAGATGTTCCCTAAATCTTGTTCTAATGTTTCTACCTGATTGTCCAATATAGAATTTATCACAGTTTTGGCAGTTGATCTTATATATACCACTCTTGTCCAGAGGGTCGATTATTTCCTTACTATTTCTGATGTAGTTGTATGATTTGGTGTTACTTTTGAACACCGTGGATATTTGGAACTTATTTAGTGCGTTCTTAATCTTGTATGAAATTCCACCGTGGAAATCTAAAGCCAGATATTTATTATGTGTTGCGTGGTGTGGATATATGGTGCTAATTATGTTTCTGTCATGTATTGCGTTGTAAATGTGTTGTAGAAATTTTATGTTGTATCCATTCTTTCGGCCTATTTGCAAAATGATTTTTAATTCGGTGTTATAGCTATCAGTGTTCATTGGTATTATGTTAGCTCTATGAAAGAAATATCGAAACGCGGACTGTTTGTTTGCAAGGCTATTGAAAGAATCTCGTGGTATTACAGTGTCTGTTGTTGTCGGTTTTCTGTAAATATCAAATTTCAATCTGTGGTTATCTATGTCTTTTGTTATAGCTATATCCAAGAATATCAATTTGTTGTTTAGTTCTTTTTCCACAGTGAATTCAAGCACCCCCAAATTGTTAAGTATCGTGTGCAATGCAGTTATCTGTGCATCACTTCCCTCATAAATAATAAAAATGTCGTCGACATATCTGCCGTAGTATGTTATGTATTTGGTAATGAAACTGTACTTGTCGGAAAATAATTTCTGTTCAAGGTGGTCTACGTAAAAGTCTGCTAACAAGCCCGATATTGGGGAGCCCATAGGCAACCCATCTTGCATCTTATAAAATTTGTCTTGAAATTTCAGGAAGTTTTGCTGAGATACTGTCTGCAAAAGTGTAGTAATGTTGGACACATCAAGAAAGTCGAACCCCTTGTGTTTGTGAATGTTGTCCAATAAAAAATTGTTAACTATTTTGATAGTTTTAGAGATGGGGATGTTGGTGTATAAATTCTTTATGTCGAAGGATATTAATTTGTGGGTTTGTCCGATATGTAGGTTTTTTATCTTTTGGATGAGGGTGTCGGAATTGTTTAGGGTGTATTTGGGTTTGAAATGGAGCTTATGGTGAATAATCTGTTGTAGGTGTTTTGCCAGCCTCCCCGTGGGTGTGCCTGTGTTAGTAACAATCGGTCTAATGCTTTTTTCTGGTTTATGCAATTTAATCAAGCTATAGAGGGTAGGTGGCTTCGGGTTCATTTCTAATGCAGTGTAACTATTTATACCAAATTTTCGCAGGGTGTGCATGCTATCTTTAACGTTATCTCTTACTATCTTTATGATTCCCCTCATGGGGTTTCTATTTAAATGAATGAAATTATTGTCATTGAAAAATTTTAGAGTTTTTTGTGTATAGACATCAGAAGGAATGAGAACCATACCTGCGTTTTTGTCACCTAGTGTAACAGTAATGTTGGAGTCTCTTATCTTTGTCTTGATTCGGTTTAGGGCGTCTTTCTCTTTGGTGTGTCGTCTTCTCTTCGCGAGATCGTGGGAAGTGTGTCCATTTTTGAGTGTTGAGGCTATCAGAACCTTAAACATCGGGAGGTCATTGTGTGTGGCAAGCTGCGACTCGATGTCTACTGCAATTTCTTCACTTTTCTTCTTTCTTCCTGTGGTGTTTGCTATGCTGTACTTGTGTCCCTTATTCAAAATATTGATTTCCTCTTCGTCAAATTCGGTATCAGTCATATTCGTGAAGCGTGTCATAAATTGGTGTGTGTCTTCTTCGGTGTTAACTTGTATGGTGTAGGAGTTGCTGTCTCGTGATATTCTTCTTACGTGGAAGTCGTTTGAGTCTTCCATTCTACGTGTGGCTCGTTCCTTTTCCATCATTAGTCTGTGGAGTTTTCGGTTCCTCTTCTCCGTCTCTTCGCATAGTTCTTGTCTTATATCATTCTCCAATCGCTCCATTACGGTTATGTATTCAAGGTGGTGTAACTGCTGCGTCAGTAAACGGTGAATGTACTTCAATTTCATCTCGATGGTGTCTCTCTCCAGGTAGTGTTCTCTTCTTCTAATCTTCATTAACTGTATTTCCATGGACTTTGTGTGGATTCTGAAGTTGTTAGGTAGTTTAATCTTGAAAGCTGTGGGTGTTAGTTCATTCCTGATCGTCTGGTGCAAGAAGTTGATGTGTTCTGCATTCTTTTGACGTTTTCTTAGTAATTTCCGCAGGTGTTGGAGTATAACCGATATCTCGGCATCTTTCAATATGGCTATGAATAACTCCATTACGTTGGTGTGTTGTAATAAATAAAATAGGCAGTAGCTTTCCAACGTTTTTATTCAATTTGTTCTTATGGCGACATGTTTCGTGTTCTAAGACACGTCTTCAGGCCAAGCTGAAATTACAGAACAACGTCAGTACAAAACAACTTACAAAAATGCACATCCTCAATATTACATACATTAAACAGTTTAAAAATAGGGGCGGGGGGGGGAAGTCGTCTCTGTGCTTACAAACATGCTTCATTTAATTAGCAAATATATTTCTTAATATAATGAGTTAGGGGGAGGGATGTCATTAAGCAGTCAACAGCATACAGATCATTATAAGATTAATTGGTACATACCGTCGAGCGGCAAATCACTTCGCAAAAACAATTTCGAGGTTATGGAGAACAACAGCATATAGAAAACTTGTCCCAACTTCGCTTTCGGCGGTCGTGCGTTTTAATGCTACGGGAGGGAGACAAAAAACAATTTAAAGTGTCAATTCTAGATAGTAACATTGCTCTAATCACTATTAAAAACTTAAAAATTACAATACCTTGTACACGCGTGCATCTAAAAATAAATCAGTCAACTCAAGGTCATGGTATTGGTGGCGTCCTAAATATGAGTGTTTGGCGGGAGTTTCAAAAAGTGTCTATAAATAGTCTATATGAGGGAATGTCCGTCTGTTCGTTCATTAACAGCTCTGGTGTTTCTCTCTGATGCCTATAAATTTCCAACTCTTCAAGGATTGTCATTTTCTTAGATTTACCAATTTGATGAATGAGTTTAACGTTAGATACATCTACTGTGTGTCCAGTCTCTGCAATGTGGCTGTGTACCTTTGAATTAATGTCAGTTAGATGTTCCCTAAATCTTGTTCTAATGTTTCTACCTGATTGTCCAATATAGAATTTATCACAGTTTTGGCAGTTGATCTTATATATACCACTCTTGTCCAGAGGGTCGATTATTTCCTTACTATTTCTGATGTAGTTGTATGATTTGGTGTTACTTTTGAACACCGTGGATATTTGGAACTTATTTAGTGCGTTCTTAATCTTGTATGAAATTCCACCGTGGAAATCTAAAGCCAGATATTTATTATGTGTTGCGTGGTGTGGATATATGGTGCTAATTATGTTTCTGTCATGTATTGCGTTGTAAATGTGTTGTAGAAATTTTATGTTGTATCCATTCTTTCGGCCTATTTGCAAAATGATTTTTAATTCGGTGTTATAGCTATCAGTGTTCATTGGTATTATGTTAGCTCTATGAAAGAAATATCGAAACGCGGACTGTTTGTTTGCAAGGCTATTGAAAGAATCTCGTGGTATTACAGTGTCTGTTGTTGTCGGTTTTCTGTAAATATCAAATTTCAATCTGTGGTTATCTATGTCTTTTGTTATAGCTATATCCAAGAATATCAATTTGTTGTTTAGTTCTTTTTCCACAGTGAATTCAAGCACCCCCAAATTGTTAAGTATCGTGTGCAATGCAGTTATCTGTGCATCACTTCCCTCATAAATAATAAAAATGTCGTCGACATATCTGCCGTAGTATGTTATGTATTTGGTAATGAAACTGTACTTGTCGGAAAATAATTTCTGTTCAAGGTGGTCTACGTAAAAGTCTGCTAACAAGCCCGATATTGGGGAGCCCATAGGCAACCCATCTTGCATCTTATAAAATTTGTCTTGAAATTTCAGGAAGTTTTGCTGAGATACTGTCTGCAAAAGTGTAGTAATGTTGGACACATCAAGAAAGTCGAACCCCTTGTGTTTGTGAATGTTGTCCAATAAAAAATTGTTAACTATTTTGATAGTTTTAGAGATGGGGATGTTGGTGTATAAATTCTTTATGTCGAAGGATATTAATTTGTGGGTTTGTCCGATATGTAGGTTTTTTATCTTTTGGATGAGGGTGTCGGAATTGTTTAGGGTGTATTTGGGTTTGAAATGGAGCTTATGGTGAATAATCTGTTGTAGGTGTTTTGCCAGCCTCCCCGTGGGTGTGCCTGTGTTAGTAACAATCGGTCTAATGCTTTTTTCTGGTTTATGCAATTTAATCAAGCTATAGAGGGTAGGTGGCTTCGGGTTCATTTCTAATGCAGTGTAACTATTAATAAATAATAAATAATAAATAATAAATAATAAATAATAAATAATAAATAATAAATAATAAATAATAAATAATAAATAATAAATAATAAATAATAAATAATAAATAATAAATAATAAATAATAAATAATAAATAATAAATAATAAATAATAAATAATAAATAATAAATAATAAATAATAAATAATAAATAATAAATAATAAATAATAAATAATAAATAATAAATAATAAATAATAAATAATAAATAATAAATAATAAATAATAAATAATAAATAATAAATAATAAATAATAAATAATAAATAATAAATAATAAATAATAAATAATAAATAATAAATAATAAATAATAAATAATAAATAATAAATAATAAATAATAAATAATAAATAATAAATAATAAATAATAAATAATAAATAATAAATAATAAATATTATTAAGCTCCATTTCAAACCCAAATACACCCTAAACAATTCCGACACCCTCATCCAAAAGATAAAAAACCTACATATCGGACAAACCCACAAATTAATATCCTTCGACATAAAGAATTTATACACCAACATCCCCATCTCTAAAACTATCAAAATAGTTAACAATTTTTTATTGGACAACATTCACAAACACAAGGGGTTCGACTTTCTTGATGTGTCCAACATTACTACACTTTTGCAGACAGTATCTCAGCAAAACTTCCTGAAATTTCAAGACAAATTTTATAAGATGCAAGATGGGTTGCCTATGGGCTCCCCAATATCGGGCTTGTTAGCAGACTTTTACGTAGACCACCTTGAACAGAAATTATTTTCCGACAAGTACAGTTTCATTACCAAATACATAACATACTACGGCAGATATGTCGACGACATTTTTATTATTTATGAGGGAAGTGATGCACAGATAACTGCATTGCACACGATACTTAACAATTTGGGGGTGCTTGAATTCACTGTGGAAAAAGAACTAAACAACAAATTGATATTCTTGGATATAGCTATAACAAAAGACATAGATAACCACAGATTGAAATTTGATATTTACAGAAAACCGACAACAACAGACACTGTAATACCACGAGATTCTTTCAATAGCCTTGCAAACAAACAGTCCGCGTTTCGATATTTCTTTCATAGAGCTAACATAATACCAATGAACACTGATAGCTATAACACCGAATTAAAAATCATTTTGCAAATAGGCCGAAAGAATGGATACAACATAAAATTTCTACAACACATTTACAACGCAATACATGACAGAAACATAATTAGCACCATATATCCACACCACGCAACACATAATAAATATCTGGCTTTAGATTTCCACGGTGGAATTTCATACAAGATTAAGAACGCACTAAATAAGTTCCAAATATCCACGGTGTTCAAAAGTAACACCAAATCATACAACTACATCAGAAATAGTAAGGAAATAATCGACCCTCTGGACAAGAGTGGTATATATAAGATCAACTGCCAAAACTGTGATAAATTCTATATTGGACAATCAGGTAGAAACATTAGAACAAGATTTAGGGAACATCTAACTGACATTAATTCAAAGGTACACAGCCACATTGCAGAGACTGGACACACAGTAGATGTATCTAACGTTAAACTCATTCATCAAATTGGTAAATCTAAGAAAATGACAATCCTTGAAGAGTTGGAAATTTATAGGCATCAGAGAGAAACACCAGAGCTGTTAATGAACGAACAGACGGACATTCCCTCATATAGACTATTTATAGACACTTTTTGAAACTCCCGCCAAACACTCATATTTAGGACGCCACCAATACCATGACCTTGAGTTGACTGATTTATTTTTAGATGCACGCGTGTACAAGGTATTGTAATTTTTAAGTTTTTAATAGTGATTAGAGCAATGTTACTATCTAGAATTGACACTTTAAATTGTTTTTTGTCTCCCTCCCGTAGCATTAAAACGCACGACCGCCGAAAGCGAAGTTGGGACAAGTTTTCTATATGCTGTTGTTCTCCATAACCTCGAAATTGTTTTTGCGAAGTGATTTGCCGCTCGACGGTATGTACCAATTAATCTTATAATGATCTGTATGCTGTTGACTGCTTAATGACATCCCTCCCCCTAACTCATTATATTAAGAAATATATTTGCTAATTAAATGAAGCATGTTTGTAAGCACAGAGACGACTTCCCCCCCCCGCCCCTATTTTTAAACTGTTTAATGTATGTAATATTGAGGATGTGCATTTTTGTAAGTTGTTTTGTACTGACGTTGTTCTGTAATTTCAGCTTGGCCTGAAGACGTGTCTTAGAACACGAAACATGTCGCCATAAGAACAAATTGAATAAAAACGTTGGAAAGCTACTGCCTATTTTATTTATTAGTACATCTTTGTTAAGTTTGTTGTGTACATTAAGCTTTGTGAAATTGAACATTAAAAATTAACGTACCGTACGGAATTATTTAACCATCCTCAACTTTAACCTCAGCAGAATCCAGTACAGTACCTTTTAGGTTGTCTTCCCCATTACTCCGTGAAAGTAATGGGGAAAGCAACCTAAAAGATAACTAGTGCCGCTACCTACTTCCAGCTGAGGTAAAAACGGCAGGTTTTAGGAATATTTTTTAGGGAATTGACTGTTAATAAATTCATTAATAAAAAGTAAACCGACTTCCAGCAAAAGCACTTTAATAACTTTTTGTAGAGTATACAATTTCCAGGGAGCCAGTGAATGTCCTATAAAGGTGCGTTTGTCCATTTTCTACCATATCTCAGAAACTGTTTTTTACTACACATGTTGATTTAACTTATTTTGGTCTTTGGCATATGTACATACACCAAGCATTTTATTAGTACCTGTCTTAAAAAATTGAGTCCATGAACTTCCTAATTCATGGTTACATTACGTGTAGAAATGATCATGATTACTTTTAACAATAAAGTACTAAATTCGTCATCTAATCTCTAAAATCAGAGCTCTAAAATCCAAACATCCAAAGCTCTAAGGTCCAAATGTCCCTAAATCACAAATCGGCTCTTTTTTGAACATGACTTTATTGACCAAAAATGCTTGTTGGGGTGTCCCCTAGAATCCTTATCAGTTTGTACCTTCTACAGGGCTTTTTAGCACAAAAAAAAATTATCAAAGGTATCACAAGTCTTAGCAATCTGGAAAAAAAATTTGAAAAAAAAAAGTTTGTTGTACCGGAAGAATTAAAATAATGGTCTGGTGGATTAAGTTTGATACGCCCTGTGGAGAGTTTTTGTAATTGCGTTTTATAAATTCGGCAAAAATAAAGATATTTTGTATGATTCTACTTACATGTTTCTTTGGAATGCCTCTTGTTGCATTACGTCATATTAGCACTGTTTAGTTAAGTCACAACAAATACATCCAGGACGCACCATGAATGAAGTATTCTATACCTTCAAATCCTCTGGTGAGATATATTTCGTGAAGCTTGTACCAGCTCGAGCTTCAACTTCTTTCCTAACTATCACATTAACGCCCAGTTTATGGCAATAATAATAATAATAATAATACACGTCTTAGCATCCCCAACAGCTTTCGGAACTATGGAGCAACGGCAGACACGAGTTATTATTATTATCGCCGGCGTCTGTGGCACGTGTTAGTTGGTTGGTTTATAGCATTGACGAAAACCACATAAAAACCTTCACTCCGAAAGCAGGGCTAAAATTTAGAAGACTACAAACTACAGTAGTCACACCTGCTTTAGTAACAGCAGCAATACACATCAACCTGCTGTAGTAAAAGCAGCAGAGCGCCTCTACCAATACTAAAAAATATACCAAACTAAAACCTTTTTATTGTCATGAATGCACCTTTGCGATTATGTGAGCAACCCATGTCACACAAAAGATATGATTACAAATTATTCAAAATGAACAAAACGTATATAAATCAAATGAATCAAATGTAAGACAAATGTAAGAAACTTAGTGAAAAACTAATTATTCATTGCAGTCTATCCGTAGAATCATTTTCAATAATAAAAAATATATACTCATTAGATTCCCACACTACTGTACAAAATAGCTGGTTGTAGCTCCGCCTAGTTAAAGTTGACTCGACGTGTGCTCAGAACGAGAACAAGGATGACATTTGGCGTAAGCGAGAAGCACTGTACGCTCGGCATCAACACACTAACTGCGCCCCTCCACCAAAACTATCCCGTGTCCACTGCGCACCCTAATGTTTACATTTCTCCGAACGACTTCTGAGTGGCCGGGCTGTATCTATTGAAATTCTTATTTCGTTCTCATTGTATACAAGTCTACGAATTTCAGCAGAATGAAATAGATCTTATTATCAAAATAAGGAACTTTTTGCCAATTAGATGTTTATATCCATTCCAGCGGTCCGTATTACATAGGTTTTACGTTCAACGCTAACAAAATCGTATAAATATCGTAGGTATTTTATATATATATATATATATATATATATATATTCCGGTTTTATGAGCTTCTAGGTCTGGGAAGCGTTTTTATGGACCGACATCGTTCGAAAACGCCTTTCGCCGACCCTGTAAATAAGATAAAAGTATTATTAACACAGTGGGCCACGAACATTTCAAAGCGTGATTCAGGCTTTTACTAGAAAACGCCTTGTTTTTTATATTTATGTTTTTGTTTTCTTTTGTCTGGTTGACTGGTTAGCACAACAAAAGTATTGTATATTCTCTGTAAAGTTTAAATTATTAAAATTGGTGGTTTTATTGTACTAATGTCTTGTCTAGCTACATAAATGACGAATCTCACTTCCCTAGAATACCCAAGAAGAACAAAATTGGTTAATTATGTGAATAACAGATGACATTAAATATTTCCGTAGGTGTAGAGTTTAATAATAGCATATTATTTGACAAGCTCATAATTTAGGACTTAGGATATAATTCATCAAGTATCAAGTTTAAAATGATCCGCTAGGCGTATGTATAAACATGCGAGTGAATTATAGCCATTATGTTACCTACGACGTATTATTACTAAATCATAAATTATATTCAAAAAGTTACGTAATTGACAATTCGGTGTCTTATAACCTTAAGTTTTTATTATGACTGTCATATCAAAACACCGAATTATTTATAAAACCATTGAATGCAAACAGCCAACACAGTCACAGAGTAATTTATTTTCCATCATGATTATATTATATTCTCTTGTTTTTGTCTTTATTTTACAGAATATCTGAAATTATTAGATAAACAGTATTACAATAAGCATACATAGACTCAATATCAGTATCTTTTATGTATTAGTATCTACATGATTTTATTAATGTCATCAATAAGTTTTGCTGTTTACTTGAGATTGGTTCATTATTATAATAATCCGTTCATATTGGATTTTAAACTAAATATACAGTGTAATATGTAAGAGTTAGTAATTTATTTCTTTTGTTAGTTACACATTAATAATGATGTATGTATGTAGGGGGAAGGAGGCTGGGTAAAAGACCCATAGCACCTAGGCCTCAGTAGGCCCTTTGTGCAGACCTCCCTGCTCACTCTGGTCTCGTAAGCCAGTCCAGGCCCTGGACAAAGGCAACGAGACATGGTATAGGAGCGTTCCGGATTCTGTCCATGGTTGGCCAGGGTTCCCCAAGAGAACTTACCCTCTGGAGCGCGTTGGGTTTGTCAGAGTAGGGTATGGGGAGAGCAATGCTCAGATAACCTGGGCCGGCTGTCTCCTTCTTATATGCAGATAAACGCCGTATGACGTTACTCCGCCTATTATGCAGCGCGTCACTCTCACCGTACCCTACCCGATTATCCGAACGCGCTCTTGGTCTTCTAGGGCGGGGCATTCGCACAGAATGTGTCTTACCGTCTCATCGTCCTACTCGCAAGCACGGTAGGGGGGAGATACTGACAGCTGCAGATTGAGCATGAGCTTCCGTAGTCTGCAGTGCCCAGTAATGTCCAGTAAGGAGCCCCGTAATAAGACGAAGCTTGCGTCTGGTGAGCTGCGTGTATTTCCTGGCTTCTTTAATGGAGAGATACTTGAACGTCTCCTAGGCCAGCAAACAGCCTGGTATGTTATCTCACCAGTGAAGGAATTCGCTATGGGTGATGTCCCTCACCATGTTCCTATGGGCGGTGTTGGAAGGCAGGATGAAAGGTTCAGGTTCAATGACCGCGTGCCCTGCGGCTCTGCGTTCAAGTCTATCGGCATGTTGATTACCTTTGTTCGCGGAGTGTCCTTTGGTCCAGCTGAGGGTGATTATGTTATTCCTAGCTGCCTTTACTAGGGATTTGTGATATTCCAATGCTAACCCTGAGGTGTAACGGCACCTTTCTAGAGCCAGGATTGATTGCCTACTGTCAGTGAAGATAACTAAGTTTCTGCCTCACTTATTGGATTCGGTGATTATGTCAGTAGCAGTTTTGATGGCAAAAATTTCCGCCTGGATAAGGAAGTTCACCGAGAGGGGTTGATCTACGCACTTGGAAGTCGTGCGAGAAGACGCCAGCTCCAGTTCCATTCTGTTTCTTAGAGCCATCCGTGTAGATTTTGAGGCTCTTGCTGAGGTCTTCCTCCGTGACCATGTTGTTGGTAAGATAGCGTTTACTGAAAACATATACCATATTATAACAGATGCCTGAGCCACCTCTTCAATGAAGATGCCAACTGGTGGCAGGTACAGCATTCTCAAACAAACCGTTCTTTGGGTTCGATTCAGTTTGGTGACAGTGGAGGCCAGCTAGACTCTGTGCAACCATACCACTTGGGCGAAATACTGCAGTATAGATGCATAGCGTTAGCCACGGTGAGAGTCCCAGGAAGTCCTATGGGCCTGCTGCACTGACCGAACGCTATACATGCCTTTTATACTCTGTTGGACCGGTTGTCCTATACGGTACAAAACCGGTACTTTGTAAGTGATACGTGACGCATTACTGACACAATACAATCTATAGCAACAAACCTAATCGAAAATTGCGCCATTTCCTTGATATTATGGATATTTGAGATCGATGCTTGTCGACAGCGTCTAACCGCTGAAAATGCCTTTAATACTGGATAACCAGCTCGTCGATGTTCGTGCATACCTGATAACAAGACCGTTCAGGGTAGCGAATCCCTTTGATATAGCGTGGGGCGTTGTCCCTTTCCCATATTCTCTCAACTCTCACCTCCAAGCTTGTTTCTCCTCTTCCCGTGCCCTTCTCAGAAATTTTAGGACTGTCAGTGTATGCCTTTAACCTAGACTAAATAAGAAATGATTATAGTTGCCGCTGTACGCATACAACTGTCGAACTCGAAATAGGTTATGCAACCACTTTACCTTTTGTGCGTAGAACAGTGGTATTTCATTCAGATAGAGAGGCAACCAGAAATCTACATTTGATATCATGACCTACTTCGGCTACGATCATTTATAATGACTCTATATAATCCATAACGAAACCGATCCACAATGCCACATGCCTGCAGCCACATTTTAACTTTTATTTAACTTTTATCTTTTATTTTATGATAACAATTTAACGTAAAAGACTAACTTTTTCAAAGGGTTTATTAGAGAGAACACCCTATAATTAATTAATTCCCGTTACGATCGAGATCTATACCACTGTGCGACGCACTCTGCTTTGCATTACTCAATTTACTAAGTATAATTACTGTCCACCCTTTAGTACCTACTAAATTCGATATTGGCTACCACGTACTTACAATTACCTAGGGTGGGGGGGTCTAATTTCACGAAAATGCAGTTATTGGATAACGAGTTTTGGCAATCGAATGAGCAATCGGATGAGCAATCGAATGAGAATAGTGAATTCAATTGCTATGTGAATTTTATCTAGGAGGACCTTGATGGATTCGCTGATTTAGGTCTGCTTGCCTTGATTGATCATTTGTATGTCGTTATAGTAGGTAAAAATTCAGTATGGTAACTAAAAGTGACCAAACTTTACAGGTGTGTTCATTAGTCAAGACAATGACAAATATTTATACAGTATGGAAAACTTTGGATAAACATCGTATTTAATTTATTTTTAGGGATAGAGAAAACTTGTTTAGAATATAATTGTAACCGTACATACCGAACGAATGGAATACGCGCATGTCAAAATTCCTAATAATTTTAATAATTAATTTATAAAATTCTTTGGAAACTTTGAAAACTATCAATATAAAATAAATAGCAGCGACAAATTATCTATTCAATGAACATGAATCAGGAATTCAAATAAAAAACGTGATATTGAAACTCATAAGTAAAATTTGAGATTATTATCGGATGCAGTTCTTGCAATGCCGCAATCGATTGAGGAAGTTTGAAAATGCGATTATGCATTGAAACTAGGTATTAGGTTAGCTTAAAAATTTTAAAATTAGATTATGAACAGGTTTTTCTATTAACTTTTTTCGTTACCTTTAATCCATCGTCAAATCTCTGAAATTAGCTCTTTTAACAGTCTCAGTAGGATGGGTTTACATCCCATATTTAAGTCAAGTACTCCATGAAATGCAGCTCATGAACCCTTCTACCTCTGTACCGAACCTGTTTCGGTACAGAGGTAGAAGGGTTCAGACATCCCTGGATGTCTTTACCAAATCTAAATAATGTTCCTAAAGATCTACAGTTAAACTAAAACTTTAACCAATTTTAGGATTGATGCTCAATATGTTTGGGATTAAGGCTTTTTGATTTGGCCACTTTGAAATTTAGAAAAATTAATATAACAATTATAACAAATTGATGTTTCAGAGGTCTAAGTTTGAGAGACTCTGTGGAGCAATTAAGGACTTTTTTTTTTACAAAACCCAGTCTATATTCTCACTTTTATTAGTTAATGAACCGCCAAAGAATCATATTTTATCTTTTGGTAACACAAGCTCGAATACAAAAAAAAACTTTAACTCCAAAAGCACTTGATGAATTTCTTTACAATGTGCCGAAAAAATCGAAATCGGTAAAATATCACATAAGTCCATGGCAAATGATTTGCAAACGTTTAGTTTTTTTGCCGTTTTATAAGGTGACCTAAAAAACTCCTTTATTGAAAAAGCAATTAAATTGATTTTTTTACCAGTTATGAAGACCATTCGAGGCATCGTTTTTAGTATAATATATACATATATAATAAGAATAATAATTTATAATTTATCTTCAAGAATATCTAAATAAACGAATAAGTAATACCAGAAAAAGAAATGCATACATACAAAATTTAGTTAAAATAATTCTCTTTTTATTTAACATTTTACAAAACGAAGATACTCTACTTCCACGAAATGACAAAACTTGTAAACAAAAAATCAAATTGTTTTTTTTTTAATAAATGCATTATTTAAGTGTAATATCTTAAACTGTATCAATGTTGTCCACTGCTTGGACTCGTAGAAGACGCTTCCTAAGTTTGGCTCCTCTAGCAGTCAACACCCTGTATATGGAAGCGCAAAAAGATATTTATGTGGACTTTTGCCGGAAACTTGCTATTTTTATAATAAATATTGTTAAAATAGCACGGACGGGACATCTCTAAAAATCTGAGATACTAACAATCTGGGGGAGATTGGATCAGGATCACAGACACATCGGTTAATTAATGCCTAAAATCAAAGGCTGGATTGTTCTTCTTGTTTCCACCCAACGATACCAACTGAGACCCTTTAATTATGTGCAAATTTAGTTAAAGATATTAATCAGGCGAAGTATCAATTCTATAATATACATACATAAATATGAACAACAGTAGTCTGATAGCTCTAGTAACCAAAGACCGGTACAAATGTTATATGCAATCACCGCTACTGGAAAAGCCCTAAGTCAATTGGAATTGCACAGAAGAACATGGCATGCCTTCGATTTAGCTGAACAATTTGAAAATTACGAACATCATCCCATATTTACATCTGACATCGGACGTATGACGGCTTCAGCTGCTTCTAACAGCCTTCCCCAAGCTCCATAGGTGCACTTTGGGCTTACTTTAATGTACTTTGCTGCATGACGATCTCGTCACGTTCAGTTATCTCAAATTTCATGCCGTGAAGCGTAAATTTGTCGAGTATATTCCATTTAAGCCTTATATGAGTGAAACTGCAACGTCAGCCGTAAAGTAGCCACTCTCTCCAGAGCCATGTACTTTAATATTCAGGATACCGGCTCGCAACCGGTTGTAAAATTGTTTGCCATGTGATGATGGGCTCAGCTCTTAACTACATTATTAAGATACCCGCTGTATTTTGGAAGATCTATTACAATCTGTTGATACAGTTTTTTATACTTTATCATACGTAGTATGTAAAGTATTGTAATCGTGCCAAAAAAAAGATTTGAGATTTTAGCGGAAATATGTCTTTTTGGGCCCCCTGAACATTTTTGACCAAGGTACAAAAAAATGTCTGTGTGTGTGTGGATGGATTGTGTGTGTGTACCCGTTTTTTGTGGCGACGATTCCGGAGAAAGTACTAAAGGTATCGGGACGAAACTTCATGAGTTTCGTGAGTTTCATGACCAAACTTAGAGCTGAAAATCTTTCTGTTTAGTCTTAGCATTTTTCAAAGATTTTGCAAATAAGCCGCCATTTCTGGAATTTCGTCGAAATAGTTAAATAATAAATTAAAGTAGAGGAAATTCTGAATAATTTACGACTATGAAATTTTTTGGTACAATCAATAGTTTAAGTTTAGCTGCATGAGCAAATTCTATTTCATCGAGATCGGTCGTACTGCATTAAAACTAGCAGCTAGGATATGTCAGAAATTTTGATTCTAATGACAGTAGGTAGTGTCAAACGCTAATGTTGACAACACCTACTATCAATATAAGCTGCGTTCGGATATTGTACACCGTAAACTTTTTACACCCAATAACACGTGTCATTTGGACGGTGTACCCGGTGTCAACGGAGTGCAATATCCGAACGCAGCTTTAATCGACATATCTGTCTATAGTTCTACTAGTTTTATTTTAATGCAGACATAGCCGATCTCGATCAAATAGAATCTCATGCAGCTAAACTATTAATTATATATATATATATATAGCCTGATAAAGTTATGTGCTTGGCCACATCAGATTTTTTAAATATACTTCTAGCTAGCCCCTCCCAAGGGGTTCCCAAACAATTGGCATACAAAAAATTTTAAAATTCAAACGTGAGGCCCTTGAACAATTTTGCCTCAAACACAATTACGGAACAACGTGCATCCACGATGTGTTGGCAATAACCCAATCAAGCAAGAAACAACTGTATCGAAGGTGGTCGCAGCTCAGCACAGCCGACACCTTAGCCCAGCGGTCCCCAAACTACGGCGCCCGGGCCGCATTGAGCGGAGTGAAGTTATCTTAGCCCATGCATGTCAAACTCAAATGCTAACATGGGCTAAAATAAAAAGATTTAACTTTAGGTGGGCCCCAAAAAAAACCTTCAATGTTCATAGAAACGTAGGATTTCGAAAAGTACAGAAATAAAAGAAAACAAGGGCAATGTAATGTTTTCTTGCTGACACTCGGCATCACTTGCCTGCCTCTGTCGATCCTACTTCGAGGGAAATATTGTTTGCAGTGCTTAATTTTTGATCTGAATTTCCTTTTATAAGTGTAAATAAAAACTACTCACTTTCAATAATTGAATCGAATTTTTGATACGATGCAGTTTCACTAGCACTTGGGAAATTGCTTTATATCTTAATTTTTAAACTGTTTTCCCCAAACAACTAGCTTACATTTCAATGTAGATATGTACGCATTGGTATAGTAAGACACCAGAATATCCTCATTCTAAATTACTTAAGAAAGCGGAAAATTGTCGCTGATTTAAGTCTCGATGAAATAGATAAATTTCTTGATATATGCCAACACATTTTTCATATTTATTACCTTCTTGCATGGTACTTCTTGATGAATAATACAATGTGTATTATGTTGATGATGAAACCTTCATAAATATTGCGATGATTTTTTTGTAGTAATGCCACAAAGTCCTTGTTTTACTGTCATTGAAAGAGCGCTATCTGTAGCTACAGAAGTTAATTTTAATACTGGTAGATTGTATTTTTGCAGAAGTTCATAAACACAATTAACTAGAAAATAAATTGCTTCCGGGTTATGCCGTGTGTCAAGATTCGTAAATGCTGACGTTTCGCCAACCATGTTGCTCGCTTCTTCAGAGCTAACTGAATACTGAAGACCTACCAAAGAAATCTCCCTTATATACCTAAATTTACACCTCAATGCACACATCTGGAGGTATCGCTCCCATGTGTTTTTCCGCCTGACCGCGTTAGACCCGATTTCCTGACCCCACTAATGTCAGTTCCGTCCTCACCATTGATGTTGTTAGGATGTTTGTAAATTTCGATGGCTTCTCTAATAAGCCTTCGATGATAATTGCCACACGGTAGAGAAAAACTTACTGAGTTTCTTACCCACCTGAACAATGTTAGTCCTTCCATCAAATTCACGATGGAAATATAAGCTGATAATCAGCTGCCATTCTTGGAGGTGCTAGTATACAGAGCGGCAACGACTAGGCTTGGACATAGAGTCTACCGTAAGAAGACACATACCGATCGGTACTTGCACCCCAAATCACACCACCATCTCCAACAGAAAAGAAGTGTTATATATATATCTGTTCAACAGAGCCGATAAGGTATGCGACCCCAGCACCTTGGACGACGAACGGAAACACTTGGAGTGGGCCCTACGTGAGAATGGATACACCAAGTCCGACATACGGGGTGTCACACAAAGAAAACCGCAAGTCTCACAGGAACCGAAAGAGTCAAGGGGTTTCGCTTGCTTACCATACGTAAGTGGGGTATCAGAAAGAATCGGTAGATTACTGAAGAAATCGGGTATCACGGTAAGGTACAGAGCGCCAGCTACCGTAATGGATCTTTTGCCTAACCCAAATGATACCACACTACTCCTGAAGAACGAAGGGGTATATAAGTTAACATGTGAGTGTGGACAGATCAGAGGCGCGTTATCCCATGTTCAAAATGGGCATTTGCCCAGGCCCCCCAACAACAGGGGGGCCCCCAAAACAATATTTTGGAAACTGATTTCCGTATAATAGACTACCACACCATGCCGGTCCTCATTAACGTTGCAAGAATATTTTGGCTTCTCTCAGCGAGGCTCCAACTAATCTTTAATTAATTTATTGCCGTCTCAAGAATAGTGAATTTTATATTTGCACTCCTGCCGATCGGGGTTTTAGCAGTTAAACTCATGTTTTTTTTGCAATAAAAGAAACTATATCTAATACTGTACGAGACTAATGAGAAACCCTTGACTAAGTTAGAAGAGAAAAACAGTATGAATTCTTCGAAGATTTTCAGTCGACATTTTTCCTTTTGTTCTGATAGTCTATTCTGTAAAGATGTCCAAAAGAGTCTGTAAAATAAAAATTCCGATCTGCAACATGCTGTAAATCTTTCCTGTAAGTCCTTATTATTACACAGTGTGTATAAAAAGAAACACAATATATTTTTTTTTCTAAAAAGTTGACAAGAAAAAGATTCCAATAAAAGTATTAGGAAATTGCTTAAACTACAAATTTGAAAATCTTATAAATGAAACACACTTTATATTCAAAAGTTTTTCGTATTTAGAACTTGTCATTTTCAAAAACGACGAGCTATTGACACGATAGAAATTCGTTTAACATTGTTTAATTGCTTTCTTTTAACATTTAACCGTCTTGTTACATTTACACCACTGACCTCAGGGACATGCGGTTTTCACAGTTCAATTTGTAATTCAAAAGTGTAGAAAAAAACAGGAAAAGTATACCCACAGGATGCTATATTACAAAAATGGAAGTTGGTCTGTTTTTTACAAATACATAACCCTACCCTGTATATTAAAAAATCATTCAAGTTTCTAGCTTGTCGTTTCCTAAACCTTTTATTTGGCTTTTTTCTAAACTTTGAGGACCAAATATTGACACGTTACGGTTCTTCTTGTTAAAATATATAGCAGATGGCATTCGGAATAATTGTATTTTTTGATGATATGGAATCTGAATCTTAGGTCATGTTAGAAAAAGAAATGGAAAGTTACATTTTATTAAAAGTAACATCTCAAAAATACTATGAAAACTGCACCACAAATTTAATAAGTACATATTCAGAGGACATGTATATATTGATGATGGGGTATTTAAGAATGAACTATTGCAGTTTTTGAAATATTTAAAATATTAAAAACATATTTATTTGTTAAGAGTGCCCTTTATTTATGAATATTATTTGCTACGAATTTTGATTTTTAAAGAATGTTAAGCTATTTACCTATTAGTTATTTTGTAATTCTTAAGAATAATCTGTTGTTACTTTAAATAATTATGTAGGTACTTATATTAAATGTTGTTGCAATAGGTCAAATACCTTACCTATTATTAATAATCTTTGTTAATTGTTCCGAAATGTTATATCAGTATTATTATTATATATTATCTTTTTATAAAAAAGTAATTCTTCTTAATTCCACATTGTATATGGGGGCCCCCAAATTCAAAATTGCCCAGCCCCATGATGACATACCGCCGCTGAGTGTGGAACATGCTATGTTGGACAGACAGGACGAAGCATCGAATGTCGAGTCAAGGAGCACAGTAGAGACGCCCGACTAGGCAAGATTACGCCCGACTAGGCTGTTGCTCAACACTGCCATGAGTCGGGACACAAACTGGATTTCGATAACTTTAAGATGTTGGCAAGGGTGAGTAATTGTCATCGAAGGCTTATTAGAGAAGCCATCGAAATTTACAAAGATCCTAACAACATCAATCGTGAGGACGGAACTGACATTAGTAGGGTCTCGAAATCGGCCCTAACGCGGTCATGTCGAAAAGCACATGGGAGCGGTAGCTCCAGATGTGTGCATTGAGGTGTAAATGTAGGTATATAAGGGAGATTTCTTTGGTAGGCCTTCAGCATTCAGTTAGCTCTGAGGAGGCGAGCAACATGGTTCGCGAAACGTCAGCATTTACGAATCTTGAACCACGGCATAACCCGGAAGCAATTTATTTTCTAAATGATTCTGGCCGTGAAAGCCTACGAACTTACAATTAACTAGTTCCAATAATTCCTTAAGAATGTTGAAATCCTGAGCTGCGCCCCCAATGCCCATACTATTATCACAGGCAATGGAACATACTTGGAAACTAGATGATTATGATTTGATCTGACTCTGTTCAACAGCTTTGGCTCTCCCTGAAATCACCTTCAGCCTATACGCGAGCTGTCACTGTCTTCGAACAGTTGACGTCGCGAAAAGACTGAACATCGAAGGACTTTAAAGTATGAGAGAGATCTTCCAGGTTAAAATATATCGAAAGGCACCGAAACTGTTCTCTACTACGCGTGTGAAAAAGTCAATTAGTTTATGTTTTTTTTCGCTAAGATATAATTAGGGCATAAATTCTATTCTTATTAAGTGTCATTTTCAGCACTTTTGGGAGAGCAATAACGATATGCTTTACGTTGCAAAGCTACTCTCCGACTGCAGCCACGCCACTACTATATTTCATTAGCGTGGGTGGTATGAAAAAATGATTAGTGGATTGAAACACCCGAGGAAACAGAAATTGCTTAGGAACTACAATCAATTGGATACTTCTCTTTTTTAGCATAAATGTAAAACCATATCAGAACAGAAAATGTCGATCCTTGCGTTGTTACAAAGCTTTTAATGTAGGAATGTAAAATTGTTGAGTAAATTATAATTATAACTTCGAAAGATATATTTTATATTTAAAGGTATATTTTTCAATTTTTTTTTCATTACGCTTACAACCGATGCGATCTTCTCAGAACACGATCTTTCAATTGACGGACGTTCTAACTTTTGAGCCGTTCAACGAATTTCCTTTTCTGTTAAAACGTGAATTTAATTTAATTTCTGGTTTGATGTTACCTCATGTAGAGTGGCTCTCTTTTACGATTTTCTTTATGACTTTGCTTTAAGCACTGAAAATCTTTAAAATGTGTTAACTGTACTAGAACTACAACAAACATTGAAAAAAGAAATAGCAAAGTAATAAAATTCTTACTCTAGTTTTAGCGTGCTAAAGTTAATCTGCAGCATTCTCAAGAATGCTACGATGATAAGCGACAACGAGCTACTGTCAGACTGCAGACATGCCACAACGTTATCCGCTGATAAATATTTACCTTATTGTTGGCTAACTGAAATGCTTAAATCACGTCAATAAAAGTCGCTTACATATTACACATATTACACGGTTACTTACACGGCAGTTTTAATCTGTTTAAAATCAAAACAAAATTTTTTAGATTGAAACTTTTGTGTAGATTGAAAAGTGGCAATAATACAAAGGTCATTTGACTAGGAAAAAGTCATTTACCGGAAATAACCATTTCCTGCGACATACAAACATTGCAAACATTTTGCTATGGGATAAGAAATGGCAGCGGTTATGCTAACTTATGCTTGTACACACGGAGCCAGAGAGTCACATCGTACACATCAATAATCGCAATCTAAAAACAACTAGTGAAAATTTTGAGTATAGACGTTGTTTTATGATCCTAATGGATCATAGTGTATAGTTTCTTGTGAATTTATATGATTATGAACTTATCATACCTGTTATTTGTACAAATATACACGATAAATAAGGCAGTACTTAACGTTAAAAACAACAGATATAACTACAACCTATCATTTTTAGTTGTTATTTTAAATAACGTTAACGTGGTTAAAGTCGCAACTGTTATTTAATAGGTAAGTTTTGCCCATCTCTCATTTAAATCACATCGTCTGTTCAATAGTACATGATAATCGTTAATTTATTTTTTGTGCTGTCACACTCGAAAACAGCTGATTTCGTTCGAGGTTGGAGAACCGCTAGGGAACTTTGCCGCTCTAGTGCGGCACAGTAAAAAATACATATTTCAAATAAACTAAGATCACCAATTTGATTGTTTGTTGATAAGGAATAGCAACCCGTTGTTATATCTAATTCTAAAAAGGATAAATAGTGAAAATTGTAAATAAAGTATAGCGACGAGTGTAGTTTTATTTTAGTATGTTGGTACGCATGTGACATCTACAGTGTAATGAACAAGTATAAATGGGGCGTATAGGATAGAGCGGCTGCTATCTACGCTGGAGGCCCGAGTTCGAATCCCGGCCCGGGCTAAAATCGACTGTCCTGGTATTTTAGGCAGAGAACAAATACCTTTGCATGCTGTCTTCCATCGGACGAGGAAGTAAAGCCGTTGGCCTGTGTGCTCTCATGATGCGACGTGCACGTTAAAGAACTCTTACTGGAGGTGGAATTCCTTCAGTTCGACAAAATTCCTGGGTGTGTGTAGCCTGCACTCAGCGTAGGTGATTGGCCTAAGTTGCGGAAATAGACCGTCGTAAAATAAACAAGTTAAAAAAACAAAAATATAAATCTGTCAGAATTTGGTTACTTGGTGGTACCAACCTAACATTTCTTATACAGAAATAAAACCATTTTTTATTGTTTTTGAAATAATACATATTTACTCAAAAAGCAGCACAAAAAAAACGTATGTCACTCCTGCCGAAAACTACAGAGCGCAACTCGCTCACATGCGACGCTCCGCCTTCGGCGTCGCGCCGCATTACCGCTCGTCGCGCTATTCATACTTTCGGCACTTGTAACAAATAACTATTTGAGATAAGCGATTTTTAAAATTCTTCGTGTGTGAATCTAAAATCTCAGTCCTCATAACTTCTAGATTTGCACAATACTATAGAGGTATATAAGGTACCGTCTGGTACATTTTCAATTAAGGCATCCATAACTTTGTTTATCTAGTATAGAACCGACAATATTATATCAAACAAGTTGTTTTTATAATGTAAGTTATTTAACTATATAATTCTTACTTCAGGCATTTTAATATGACAAATCAACCTGACCTAAAAGTCTGGTTAAAATACGTTAAAACATGACTGAAATCGCCTTCAATTTTAACCCTACTAAAAATCCCTACGCATACGAGTTGTGCTTGGTATGATGTAGAAATGATGTTAGTCTCACCTATGGCTTAGGCTGATTGTGTTTTTAAACAATATATGATTGTAGCTGTTTGTTACAACTAATTCTAGTGCGGAAATGCCTAAACAAACTACAGGTGCTATGTTGACATTCCAAATTTGACAATTTATTCTTATGATACATTGTCGTTGAATCTTCTCCTTTGTAGCGTCCATGTTCTCAGCCCCCTCCCCCACCACACTTACTAGAAATTTCAAATTTCTCTTTTGTCAAAGCTTTCGGCTTGTTTTGTGCTGTTTTGTGGCGTACAAAACCAAGTTTTGTGGCGCACAAAACCAAGTTTTGTGTTCAATCGTTTCCAAATTATAAGAAATTTTATAAAGGGTTTTGAAGGTTTTGTGCTTTTCGTTTTCGAGTTATAAGCATTTTTTTTTTTATTTTGGAGCTGCACGTTTAAATTATTCATCTTCGTCAAGCGTTAGTAAGGCGGCTTGGCGAAGGGGTCTCATTGGCAGCGAGCGTAAGATAATACTTAAATGTAAGTAGTAGTTTAATGGCACTTTTTGTGGTTATATAACTCTAAAAGTATTCAACAAATTTGTGTCGGGGTTTTGCAGCATTTGAGACCTTACGATTTTAGGAAGACTAGTAGTGTCTTGAGCCCCTACTCGAGATAGTCTCGTGTTTGCCGTGTTACCGCGTTACCGCGAAGTTTTCTGGTTGTCCGTGTCGTGTTTCGTTATTTTATGTGATCAAAATGGAGCATTTCACAAGTAGTGATTGAGCTATGATGGTCATTTACGGAAAATGTGGAAATGTGAAAATGAGAACTGCTGCGGTCGCTCTAAGCTGTTTAAGTGAAATCTGTGTCCTAGAGATAGGTGCGGGTCACTGTTCGATTGAGTACTACACATAAAGAAAACATATTGGTAGCGACAATCATATTGAAAAGTGCAAAATTTTGAATAGTTTTATAAAGATTTTGTGCTCCTCATATTGAGTTGCATCACTCCTCCAAATTATTGCACTTTTTGACGGATCCGGCGGTCTGTAACCAAGCTCCAGTTAGGTATCTGTAGGTTTTTGATTGTTACACCATTATTTTAAAAAATAATGCCAACATGTTATACATTGCGGAAATGAGAAAAAATACAACTATCGGAAAATGCCAAAATTCAACAGGGCGCCCATAAGAAAAACAAAAGTTGGCTGTGGTTACGCCGCCATCTTTGATGTTATTTCAAATTAAAAAATAACACTGCATTCCTTGTTAAAAAGTAGCTGTTTTTGTTTCAAATGTCTAGCTACGTTTGGTTTTGAATAAAAAATTCAAAACGATATCTTAACATTGCAGTTTTTTCTTTAAAATGAAAAATGACAGCAAAAATTTTTTTTTCAGATAATTGATTAGCACAAAAATACGAAACTGCCAAATTCAAACATAAGCTCTATCTCCACTAATAAGCGAGATCCCCGTGGTGAGCCTCGAAATTGAATCACCCGGTATATAGAAGTAACACATATTACTATTATAATAAATCCCTAAAGTAATAGTTTACATTTTGGTGTTACAACTAGAAGTCTATCGTGTAGCCAAGATTGCACCAGCAAACAGATATTGGACTAATTCTGAAACGAGGAGAACAAAACTTCTTTTTTTTTGTGGCACAAAACAGCACAAAACTCACCGAAAACTTCTAGATAAAAAATTGATTTTATTATAATTTGGAATTTGGGAAGCACCCGAAAACAAAAATTACTAATAACTCTGAAACGAAAGGGGAAAAAACTAAACACAAAACTTCTGCATAAAAAATGATTTTATTTCAAATTTTGAATTTGGGTCCATAGACGAATAATGCTAATAACTCGGGAACGAAAGGTGCACAGAGTTTCTGGTTGGCTGCAGGTCTTGTAGCATTTTCTACGACGTAGTAAAATACGCCTCGTGATATAAATATGTATAATTCATTCGACTATGGTAAGCGTGCAGTGACCAGAGTACACTATTGTAGGCTTCAATTGATACCAACAGCTTAATAACGCTTGAACTGAATAAGAAGGAGCAACACAATAGTACGATTATTACGATTTAGTCTTATAGTTAGTTGAAGTAGTAACAGTCCGATACAATTATCATTCAACTGTAATATTGGTTTGCTGCGCACTGACTGGCGATTATTTATTTGTTTTACTGGAGTGGCAAATATGATCATCTGCCCACTGCCAAGCCGTGAAAACTTGGGAGAAAAGTATCCTGTAATTATATATAAAATATAAGAAATCAACAACGGACCATGTGTAGTAATTCTGCCGTCCGTCAGAGCGCGTTCGGATAATCGGGTAGGGTACGGTGAGAGTGACGCGCGGATAATAGGCGGACTAACGTCATACGGCGTTTATCTGCATATAAGAGAGAGACAGCCGACCCAGGTTATCTGAGCATTGCTCTCCCCATACTCTACCCTGACAAACCGAACGCGCTCTAAATATTTGAGCCAGTTCCTCTGGAAGCACTGTATCACCGTAACTAATTCTATAATAAAATTGTTCTTAATAGAATTTGGCACATATACCTGATTTGTAATATCTCATTATCATCATTCTAAAATGACCTTTTGTCTACACCTGAACTAACAAAATTTAGTATTTCAGTATTAATCATTTCTAATCAGTATGAGCATTATTTAAATGGAAAAATGGAAAAACATTTGAACTGCTGAAGCTCAGTAGGTATGTATCTATTTCTAATGTGGATGAATCATAATAACACGATGACGAAATTATACATTTTGATAGGCTTATGGAGTTATTTTGTTTCCCACATAGAATCCAAGGAATAATAGGGGTTTCGCGGTGAAGCACTTGCAGTGTACCCTTTTGGGCGGCAGATACTTCGAGAGTTCCACCGTACACACAGAAAAGTGATCTCTCGAACGAAGAGAGAATTACTTGGATGAAGTAGTTGGTAGGTTCGTATATACGCGAGAGATTATTGACTTCACCAAGAAATTTTATTTCTTGGAATAATTACTAGATATAAGAAAGTTGTTACTGTGGTGAAGGAAGTAAACAGTTTTCAATGAAGTGTATATTTTTATTCCCGGTAAATATTGTTATCTACATAATGTAAGAATTTTAAAGATTTGGCACAAATACGTTTTCTATTGCTAATTAACAAGATAGATATGTTATATTTACTTACTCGTTCTAACATGTTGCGTGCCTTACATCAAATTATTTCGTGTTGAAACGTTTATTGTACACTAATCACAAGGCACATCCCCTGCGGGTACTTCGTTGTTGTTTTCGTACTAGGTTTCGCTCCTTTACGGCGCCAGCACTACGCGCGAGTGCGCGAGCCTTGACAAAATCACGATGCGCATATTTATTCCAGAGAAAGGGATTACTTGGAAGAAGTGAGAATCACTTCAGTTAAATAATTGGTGGGTTTTTATTCAGTAAACAATACTTACTTATATTAAATGTCTTATATTTTCTTCGATCAAGTAACTACGCACTTGGATGGATTGACTATTACTTCGTTGGGGAAATTGACATTTTTGCGACGAAAAATTCAATTACTTCTTTGCATACAATATTGGTTCTTATAAAGAAAAAATTTATTTGTCGACAGCATTTATCTGGGAAATTATTTTACTTAGATTGAGTATGTGGCATTTCTTGTATATACCTAACTTAGTACATCCAAGTAAATATGCATTTGAATCTAGTAAATAAATTCAAGAAATTATGTTTTCACGTTCCAAATAATCACTTTTCTGTGTGTATCTCCCTTGGCAACTTAACATAATGATAATTGAGACTTGGTTGCAAACGGGAATAGTAAAATTAGATCAAATGCACTAATTCTTTCATATATTCCTATTTTATTGCTTAGTACTAGATAGCAAGAATAACAATAGTACAGCGTCTTTCAACAAACCGGACCGACCAAAAAGGTATCAAGATCGGCGCTTTGTATTTTTTTGATAAAGTTAATGCGTCCTAATATGTTTGGGTTAAAGATGCTCTATTATTATAATAATGTGCGAAAAAGTCATTCGGCGATTTAATGGAAACGTTAGCTTCCATATAAAACAAACGCGACTTAATTATGTCGCGCTTCCATATATTTTTTTGTTTATGGGGGTATATATCTGCTTTACGGCGTCATTCATGAGACTGTAATGACTCATTTAGGTCATGGCCACTTTCAAATCGCCAAACCCTCCGATGAAGAAGACGATTATACCTTAGGTAATGATTTATCAGACGGGTCGCCAAATACTAGCATTACGAATTAAGAACGAATTTTATACTTTTTTTCTGTTCATAATTTTTGTGTAGCCGATCTAACTTAAGATATTTGCGTTCTATGTCACTCACATGTCGTTCTATCAAAATTATGCATAAGTCCTCTCTGGGAAGTGCAATGTAATCTTAGTTAGTTTTTGGTGAATAGTCTTTTTAGAGGCATCATAATCCCAAAAAAATAAAGAAACACAGTTCACAATTTTATTTATAGAAAGGAATTTTGAAGAAATGGCCCAAAGAAAGAAAACAATAAGCTTAAAGAATTCAGAAAAGTTCAGATAGTATTCTGTCAGATTGCCGCCTACTTTCTAAAAAAAATCAATAAAAACTTTTATATAGATTTATTTGTTCATTCAAATTATTTTTATTATACTTTTTTACATAAATATCTTTACTTTTAATTGTTGTAATGGGTATTGATATGTAGATGTGCTCATTTTCGTTTTCTTATTGTTTGATATGATTTTTATTCTTTATTTTATTTTGTTTTGTGAACATTTGAAACAGCTGAAGCTTTTTAAGGTTTAGAAAAAAAAACAAACAGGTCCATAACAAAACTTTTACTCAGGCGCTAGTTACTGTCCTATTAAGGTGTTTCCACATCATTAATCATAATTTGCGTTTTAACGTTTCCACACTTCCGACCATATCTAACACACGGTTTATTTGAGCGCCATGTGATTATGATTTATTTTGATGTCTACCAAACATTTTGTTATGTTATGCCTTAAAAGTTGCCTTGTCCACCACCAACTTTCGAATTCATGGTAAGTTACAGTAATTTGTTAAGAAAATACGTTATTATCATTAAACGTTTATGTATGATTTAATTTTTTTCCGTCAAATAATTTAAGAAAACACTATTGCTATAAAAGCACTTTATTTTTAATAATACTGTAATATAAATGACAAATTTCCTATCGATAAAAAACAGTCATAAATGTATACTAATTTGTAACTTTTCGGGATTTTTCATTAACTGTATAATGTTTTGTGTATACAATTTAAATCTACTCATTTCCCATTTCTCGCATTTTAATTATCCAAACTGGACTGTACCGAGGTCGAATTTCAAACAAAAATCTCCAATCCTATTACGCGATTTTTGTAGAAAGCTCGAGAAAAATCGCGGGAAGGGAGGCTTACGCGCCCGGCAGATAAAAAATCCTTTGATTCAGCTAAGGGATCAGCAACAAACGTATTTTTTGTAATTAACGACCACAAAATATAGAAATGGAGCTGCTGAAAACCTGGGTAAATATCTGGCAACAGATGTGTATGGCAGGTACAATCATAACATATCTTAGAAACGAAATTCAAACATTGCGAAATGATAATAAACACTTAATTAAAGAGTTAGTTCGTACAGAACTCTGTACGAAGTTCAGATAAAACCACAACAGATGGCTGTACAACAAACTTACAAATGCCAACATCGCCTGTTGGTAAACAAAAACAGGGACCCCAGTTGTTGATGGAAAGAAAATACTTCCCCAGGTCGTTGACCAAGTAAAGCAAAAGAAAATAAAATTCACGCTGTTCAGTCATGGGATGATATATTTCTCTCAATACATTTGTACAGAGCCCTCAGGGCTACATTTGTACAGGGCTCTGTACAAATGTATTGAGAGAAATATATCATCCCATGACTGAACAGCGTGAATTTTATTTTCGAATACCATCACAGTCGTTAAACATACACTTTAAAGCAAAAGAATTCATTTGGAAACAAAGGCATATAAGCAAAATCATACTATGCAAGTGCTGTAGGGGTAACCATAACTTTAAAGTCCGCTATTTTTTAAACCCATTTTATTTGGGATTATATAGGCCAATTTTTATTTTATGTTTACTTGTTGGAAGGTAATTTCTATGTTAAAAAAAAAAGTGGTGGATTTTTTTTCTATGTATTCTGTATTGTCGTGAAAAAAACTGATACCATGGTTTTTCCTCATATTTGACCCCCTGCGTGTTAATCAAGTAATGGTATAGAAAGTACTTACAATCTATATGAAAGAAGCATCTTTTACGGGCATTTTATTCATTGATTTAGCTATAAAATTGTGCCAATTATAGCCTTTTTTTGAACCCTTGCATATTACCAACTTTCTGAATTTATGGAGAAACAGTTTTCTAGCAAAATGAACTAATAGAAATTTTTAAAAACGTTATAAGCAGATTCGTGTTGTTAACGTAAGTAAGCAGGCGGTATGTAGACGTCTAAAAGATGTTAGTTTAAAAGCTAGGAGACCTACAAGAATAGCTGCCATGACATCCAACTTGGCTGTAAGTCGGTACCTGTTGACACTTCATGTCGCTTGTTGTGACTTGAGATCGACGATTGTCTGGGGTGGTCCTGTCATGTAGATGAGTTGTCGACGCACCTAACAAGACGTTGCTACGCTCTGTATCAGTTGAGGAAATCCTGCAGCATTAGTGTTGGTAAGACATTTTACTTCGCTAACTTTTACTCCAAAATGAAGTACGGTGTTGTTCATTGGGGTATGAATTCAGCTGTTGAGAGAGTATTCTTGTTGCAGAAGCGAGCTGTGAGAAATATTTTTAATTTGCAGTATGGCCAGTAGTGCCGAGATACTTTCAGGACTGAATTCGTGCTGACCTTTTTTGATGTTTATGTCTTGGAGACGGTTTGCTTTGTTTACAAGCATCGTGGTGGCTTTGATCATAGCATGGGCCATGCGTGCAATACTCGCCACTCACGTCGTTTGCTGCCGGCTCTACACCGCCGCCCTTTCAGAGGAGTGCATGCTACGTGGTCTGTAAGCTCTTTAATGCTCTCCCCGACGACATTAGGGCGGCAGGTTCTTTCCGGCTTTTCAGGCGGCGTGTTAAATCCTTGTTATTAGGTGTTAATTGTTACTCCACCGACGATTTTTTCAATGCTTGTTCATAGTTACATTTGCTGTAGTGTTGTACCCATATTGTAATACATATATGAAAATTGTACTGTTTGTAATTTGACGTTTCATATTCGTACTTGTATGTGTTCCATGAATAAATATTATCTATCTATCTATCTATCTACAAAAATTCCTAAATTATTGCCTGTACATCGTGCTATGAGACGAAATTTTGTAGAAAGTTATAGAGAATGGACTATTCCTGAATGGTCGAATGTCTTGTTTACGGATAAGTCAAGGTTTTGCCTTAACATGGTGGATGAAAGAAAAATAGTGTGGAGAAGGACTGGTGAAAGGTTTAATCAGAATTTGAAATCCCTCCCTACACCATAACCGACCCACCATTATAACTTTTCCGTTCAGTTATTATTGAATGGTAAGACAACTTTCATGTTTTGCCGGTGAGGGGTCGCTGACAGCACAAATCTACATTGACATTTTACAGCAGTATGAGGACTTAGTGGGCAGCAATTTTATATTGATGCAGGATAATGCCCGACCATACACCGAAACAATAGTGCGAAACTTATTTGAAGCTACTATATGAACCCTATAGAACATTTGTGGTATGAATTAGGGAGAAGGGTGAGTTCTCGCGAGGGGCGTCAAGAAAGTCTTACAGAAATGGCTATACATTAGTGGAAGAATGGGATCGTATACCAATAGAAACAATAAGAAACATGATTTCCAGTATGCAGCGTAGCAGTTTATAATTTTGTGTTTAATAAAAACATTTTTAAAATGTGTACCAGTTTATTTCACTAGAAAGCTGTTTATAGATAAATTCAAAAAGTTGGTTATAAGCAACGTTTCAAAAAAAAAGCTGTAATTAGGACAATTTAAAGAGATAAATCAATGAATAAAAAAACAAATGCTTGTAAAGAAACCGTCTTTCATATAAAATGTCAGCACTTTCTATACCATTGCTTGATTAACACACAGGTTGAGTCAAAAATGACGAAAAAAACATGGTTCCAGTTTTCCACTACTATCCATGATACATTGAAAAAAAGTTCACCCTGTTTAATTGTTTTTTAAAGAGAAAGGAATTGCCTATGATCAAATAAAAAAAAATAAAAATCGTCCTACAGGTTCAGAAAATATATAAAAAATATAAGACCTACAGGTTCAAAAATCAAATACGTCACTTTTTTTGGAACTGAGTGTAGTTTCCAAATACACACAAAATAATCCAAAAGGTAGTAAACTTAATAGTATCATAATCGCAGTATATCATCCACCTAATGACGACAAAGGAGAGATGATGAAAAGACTAGAAGAATTACTGATACACGTATTGCAAATACATAGATACAGTAATATATTTGTGATGGGTGATTACAATATTTGTATTAATAAAACAAGTACGCCAAAGAAATGTTTTTAGCGGTAATGTCAGAGTTCGGATTACGTCCAATTTTCAATCATCCTTCCGGAGTAACTGGATAAACGGTGCGTAGACAACATCTTCACGTACCGATATATCGATCCTATTGAGACGGAGACAATCAACATGCAGTTAGGTGATCATCTGGGACAAGTCGCAACTTTCCAACAGACATCTAAAACAGAAGATCAAATATTAATCAACTATAGAGAAATAAATAACGCAAACGTGGAAATATTTAAGTCTATATTGCAAGAGACCAACTGGGAATCAATATATTTAGAGAAAAATGATGCGGAGACCTGTTACACAATATACCATAAAAGTCTAATGAGGTGCTTTCAAATGGCATTCCGCAGAAAAAAAGCGTCAAAAGATCGGAGTGTCTCTCACCACCGCTTCGCTGTCGCTCTACTTCCTTTCTCTACTTAAGGATTTAAGTGGAATTAATGGAAGTAAGCAGTTCCTGTGGGTTTTTAAACTGTTTTACTTCAAACTTCTTTCTGTCTAAGGAAAATTATTATAATAAACAAATTGATAAACATAGTAGAAATCCACCTTTAATGTGGAAAACTTTAAAGTCAATATTAAAGCATACAGAACCTATCATAAATTCGATTTTGGTGCACAGTAGGGAGTTTAAGCAACCAATAGAAATTGTTGAGTCTTTTAATAATTACTTTGTTGATAACGAGGCCGATATTAACAGCTCTTTCAGTGGCACTAGTGATTGGAAACCTCAAGTACACTACAAAAACATTACAAGTGTCTTTAAAGAATTCGCAGTATTAAATATGTCTACTTTGAGACACATAATTTGTTGGACAATAAAATTCAAGTTAATGTGATATTGAACAGTAAAATGTTAAAAAAATGTTTTTGATGTGGCTGGGCATGTGGTGTTGCATATGGTCAACAGTGGTCTGCAACAGGGGGATTTTCCAGAAGAACTGAAGCTAAGTACAATCATAGGTATGATTGGGGTAGGTATGATTGAATAGGTATTCAAAAAGTAAAAAACTCGAAAAATATCCTAAATTATAGGCCAATTAATACTTTACCACCTCTTGAAAAGATTATAGAAGTAGCAGTGTACAATCAGATCGCTGATTATTTTCAGGGTAATCAACTTTTATGGAAAACCAATCGGGTTTTCGTAAAAAAATTTCTTGTGAGACTTGTATTGACGAGATTAAACAACAATGTTGATGATAATTTGTACACCGTGGTTGTTGTACTTGACTTAAAGCGAGCATTTGTAGCAATAGATCGAAATATATTACTAAAAAAACTTAAATAAAATATCTTGCCATAAATGGTCTGGCGCTCAGGTGGTTAGCGAATTACTTGGTCAATCGTAGACAAGTTACTCAAATCGGAATGTACGGTCACAAGAGAGGGGTGTAGACACTGGAGTTCCACAGGGTAGTGTGCTGGGTCCGCTATTATTCATTGCATACATCAATGATCTCCAGTATGCGGCTGATTTTGACCTCATTAGCTTGTTTGCGGATGACACTTTAGTCGCTATACAGCACAAAGACCTAAATGTTGCATAGCATAACATGAATTGCGAATTGTCAAAGATCCATATACTTTTATGATAATAAGCTTAAAGTGAATGTGAAGAAGTCCAATGCTATGATTGGCAGAACTAACTATCGGTATAACCAACTTGACATTTATAACATTAATATAAATATGAACTCCGAGGGACTGGAGCTTGTTGATAAAATAAAGTATTTGGGATTTGTTGTAGATAGAATTGTAGCTAGAACATTTAAACATCATTTTGTCTATGTTACTCGCAAAATACCAAAAAAAACTGTTCTTTTTTTACAGAATTTCAATGTCCATATCAATGCAGACTATAATTAAAATATATAATGCTATAATTCAGCCTCATTTAACTTAAACTTTAACTTAAATCTCCTATACTTACATTGATGACTCCCTTCAATGCTTAAATCCGTCCGCATTGTTCTTATCTGACTTTCATCGCTTGACTTAGTCGTAACTTCGTCCCGATTTATCATAACTTAGAACTTGGCGATCTACAAATAATAAACTTGGGTGAAGTTTGAAGTCAGTCTACATTATTTTCCATCAAAAGTATACAGGATTTTTGGCGTTGTGTTTAGTTTCAGTGGATCAAAATAATAAGGCAGAATATAAAGCGTACCATGCGATGACCGTAACAATTATGGACACTGGGCGATTTAAATATAGGGCAAAATTCCAGCAGTCGCCTGTCAAGTACATACATAGGGTATCTCGAGGATAAATCTAGGATGATTTCCTAGAAACTTTCCCACCCAGTGAGCTTTGAAGCTACACGTTAAATTGACAGCTATTTAGACTATTTAGACGTGGAAACGAGCAATAAAAAACAGTTAACATAGGTGTGGAATGAGGTGCATCCATTACTATTCAGCCACCTGGTCGGATTTATGCACTTTATGCACTGCTAATTATAGCAGCTTTATTTCTGAGGCAATAAAGTCAGTCGGTTTATTTGTGTCTTATAAAATCGGACGGGTTAGTTTGAGATTGTAGGTAAATTGTTTACGTTATCCGGATTTAAGGCGGCGGCCTGTATATCTTCAGCGGTTGAAAATTTAACTGAGAATATTTTTATGGTTGCACGTATTCGCAGTTTCTGTCAAGAATTGCTCCAGCCGTGATTACTGTGTACGACTTTTATTTTGCAATGGTTTCTTAATAGTCCTTATATTTTGATGTTTCAAGCACTTAACAACAAAAGATTGCATTGTATTAATATATGTCACTCCATGTATACTCATGTATCCCGAATGGCTGTATCAGGAAGGTAAGAATCAGTGTCGTAAGTTCGGAATTCTTATCAATGAACACCAATACAACCACTAAAAGAAACTTTTTACAACTTTTTACAACATTCCTTTGCAACACTTCACCAGTATACTTAACCTATACTTGACACTTGTGTTGCCTTTTACATGGACCTCTTTTACGTTTATAACTTACACAAAGTTTACGTAATTAACCCACACTAAACTATTTGCGTTGTTGTCATGTCTCACACCCGAACAAAACTGATGGCATGATCACAGCCCTGCAAATTCTTAGCTTGCTTTTCGTTTGGATGTTATGTTTGGCTTAATCACTGTTAATGAAATTACTAATGCTCTATTTATTGCTCTCTGTCCAATTGGACCAACGTGGCTCCGGGAACACAAACAGCTCCATAAAAACAGTTGATTGCACAGTATGCACGTCGAAATTGTGGTGAGGATTCAGTGGGCAGTGTCCTGTGAGATGACCTATTATATTATATTATATCATTTCTCATTAACTGAAGCCATTGTTTCATCTTAGCTGTAGTGACGGTCATTTTTATGCTAGTGGATATTTCCGAGTAAGCGTATTTTGCTTTACCATTCCATTTTTGTGTGGCCTCTTGAATGTGTATTGGCTTGTTCGTTCCCTTTGATACCTGTTAAGGCGGTGCTTCATATTCGGATACTTGCCAAATATCGAATATTTGGTAAAGATTAATTATTATTATTTCCTTGGCGAGCAAATCAAGTTTTTTTCCTCGCACCTGTATAACTGTTCGACATGTTGAATGAAACAATGAATAACGTGATAGGAGAGATCATTAAGAACCTATTTAACCAGATTTACCTCTATACAAAGTCTAGAACTGGTTTAATTTTTAAACGTTTTCGAATTAAATCATCCTTGAAGCACAAACAATTCAGCGCAAACAAATCTATAGAAAACGCTAAGCAACAAAAGCTCACATAAATAACCCATTTTTAAAAATCAACTACGAATGTGAGTAAGCCATTTCGATAGATTCTCTTTCTCTTAATATGAATCCCGGCTCAAAAGATTCCGATAGGTTTCTTTTTTGTTTTTGTCAGTGAGGGATACACTACTACAGAAAAACGCTGTCACTTCTTCAAGGACAATGAAGACAATGAAGAAAGGTCCAATGAAATTACACGAAATGCGGGCTATTAGTGTAAATAAATATAATACAGCTGCCCTTTTGGGACCCGGCACTGAAAGTGTTGTTTCAATATTCTATGGCGTAAAACCCCTAAAAGTGTACTATGCAGTTTTTCGCATTTTACCGCAAAATGGCCACGATTTTGCAATTTTAGCATCTGTACAAATTTTTTATTAATCTGCACAAAAAGGTAAATTCCAATTTTTTAAATACTCTCTAACAGCAAGCACCCAAATATAGCAAGATTTTATATAATAATACAGTATTTACTTTTTTAAACTGATAATGTCAGCAGTCGCCGTTTACAGGCTCCATCATACAGTGGTATTCCAATATCAACATTCCAATATCAACATTATTTTCTTCAAATAATGAACATCATAAAAAGCAAGTATATAAATACATCAAACAAATATAATAAATTTTCTAAATACTTAGTAAACATTTTACTAATACAAATCTATTGTCAATCTACGACCTACTCCACACGAAACGAAATAAAAAATTGGAAAAATCGTCCAATATTTGTCGTCTTTACATTTGTGATACCCGCTTCAACTGGGTATTGCAAATGCCAGGTATTTGTCGTAAAAATAAACTCATCCATACATTATAAGGTGACCAACTTTTTAAAACTCCAAATCAGGACGCTAACATATTGCCAATAAATAAAACATATTTTTATCTTAAGTATTGCAAAGCTTTTTGATTAGCGGGAAATAAATGGAAAAAGTGTTCTTCTTTAATTTTTTTAAATTTCTTTTTACACTTTTTTAAGAATACAATTGCAAAGATTATACGGACATTCCGTAATGACCAATTGAAATAAGTAGTGTAAAAGCAAAAGTGGTTGACACTCGTATTTGATTAGCATTGAATTACGTGGGTGCCAACATTTTGGAGTGCCAATGACTGTATGTGTACTTTACCCTATAAAGAACTAAAAAAAGCATGTCATAGGCCCCGATAGCATAGATATTTGTGTTCTGGATACCAAAAGATGCCTGGTTTAAATCCATGTTTTGGCTTTAATTACTATTAGTCCTATTTGATTTAAAGTTTACGCCCTGCCCATTTCTCATCATTTGCTCTTTATATTTTTAAGGACGTTTGCTAACCAATGATACTGGCACAGATAATGATTAGAAATGTACCTGGAAAATATTTTTTCTTGTAACAGTTTCACCTCAACCGCCAGAATACATATTATCAATTTTCAAGACTTTGTAACTTTAAGGCATTATTTGTACTTATTAGACGCAATATGTTTATTGTATTTCACTGTCTTCGCCGCTACCAAACTACACCAAAGCACGTGATTTGTTTCCAACTAATTTCCAATAACGGAGTTTCTTTTCTGAAATGTTTACAAGGTCACAAATTACAAGGTCATTTAAATTTAAATTTTGAAGGAAATTTTATGAACAATAAAGTAATGATGTTTTCATTTGAGCCGAAATCTGATAATAAAATTTTTCTTTATTACAAATAAATATCGATTAAAATTTAAAATTAATCATAATCAGTTCGACTAAATTACAAATACAATACACGTTTAAAAATCGTGTGAATAAGTTAATTATTATTTTTGTGAAAGTGTTGCATTTCTATGACTATAAAATGCCATTCATTCACCCAATCAGGAGCTCAAAGTAGCAATATTTAATATAGAATTTGTCAATCTTGACTGACTGAAGTTTCTATACACCAGATCTGTTCTTTTACAGAATAAACAGTCGATTCTCTAAACACAAGGTTAATCGGTACCCCCTACATTCTACCACAAAACACGTAAAAGTTCGGAGGGGTTTTCTTCGCTATTCGTTCACAGAATCATAAAAGCTATACACCAAATTAAAGATACAATTTTCCGTCTAGTGGTTGATTTTTTAAGATTTTTATCGTTTTTGACAAAAAGTTACTGAATCTGAATCTCATAAAATTGCCTGACTGCGATTTTTTGCACGGAGAACACAACTTAAACTTGAAAAAAGAATCACATAATATCTCTCAGTTACATCTTCTTGTATAAGTGTACAAAATTTCTCGTAGAAATATCAATATCCCATATATCAAAATTTCACTTCTTTGAGTACAAGAGTCAGACATATTTTATCACATGGCATGCATACAACAATAACAATTAATACATATACATTACTACAAGTAATATAGGGCCTTTATCTATAATTTGAGGTATTACATAAAATCATTGATACAAAATTAAGCTCACTATGGATGCTTCTTCTACAGGACGCACTAGCTCTAATGATTCCTCTTAACTAAATACGCTGTTTTCAATGTTTTTTTAATGTTTTGCGTTATTACATTATGTCGACAATCGAAACAGGCGAATTTATAATAGCATTAGTCCGAGCGAGTGCAAACGTTTAGCCCTCAGCCAATGCCGACTGGATATATCTAGTCGGCGTTGCCAAAGCCCTATCTTGCCACACAACCTCTCAGTCCCCTCGACTTCCACATACGTCGCGTACTCCGGGTGACTACAAACAAACGCAAAATAGAGGGTTTTTATTTCGAGGGTCGCTGAAGTCCTTAAGACAAATCCCAGCATGCGAAACGCCCTCCTCTCAACAAGATCTACATCTACTAATCAAATCTTATTGGTATTATCTGTTAGCTTTTTCTCTATAGAAAGTATCGCTAGATTTCGCTATCTTAAATTGCTCATTGTTGAACGAAGATAGTTTTTTATCAATTTTAGTTTGAGAAAGCAGCTTTCACAACTGACAACAGTTACGGCTATTGTTAAAAAAATTCTTAGCAATATGACTATGTTTGGAAGTTTCCCAGCCTGTATTTTTGAATGAATCTTAAAAGTTCAAGCCGCCTTTGTCCGCTTTTCCAACTGCTCGTCGTCAATGACGAGAAAGTTATTCACGTGATATTCAAAACTTGTGTTTACAAGATTACATGGTATTAAGAAAGCATACTTTTTTGCAAGATATGTAGTTGCTGAAACAAACTTTTATTACTTGGAGAACTCTATCCAGTGACAAAGGCATTTCCCGTTGTATCTCCTCTTCTAAAATATATCCCCACGTCTCGCCAATGTTCACCACTCATAATCTTTTTACTTCTAACTCGACGGTCAGTGGAAATCTCCAAGTCTTCACACATTTTTTTGGCTGCTAGCGTGCTACTTTGTCCACTGAAATACTTAATTTGTAACAAATTTGTTTTAAGTCACATTGATGGGATATTTAACCCCTTTGTTTGGAGATATTGTTATGGGTCGTTAACTTCCAAAAGGGCGGATATGCATTAAATTGAGCTGGCACAGAAAAGAAAAAGATTCCAATGAGTGGAGTAATACTCCAGCGTCTGGTCGTGTTTTAATATTTTTTTCCTATATATTAGTTTGTCCAACGCATTTAAAATGTTTAAGAAATGTTTTTTTTTACAATTATTGTTACTACTTCTACTGTTGCGTTCTAACGAGTTTCTACACTGTGCTTAACACTTTGAGACCAGTCACACAAAGTAAAATAGCTCCATCAATGAGTGAAAGATGAAAAAACGAAAACAAGTGGTCGATAGTCCCAAAACATGTTGTGGAATTTACTGTAGCTGGTAGCAGAAGCTGCATGTACACATACCAAGTTTAAAGAATGATTTGTACACGCTTATCTACATGCAGAATTAAAGAGATTATTAGCACAGTTGTTTATAATCATTGATTCTGTTGATAAAAACATTATTATAGTATTTTTATTTTTAAATAAATTAGTCAGAATATAAAAAATGCCGCCCCAAAATATGTGCCGCCCGGGGCGGATCGCCCCTACCCCCCCCCACGCCCCTCGGTTCGCCACTGGATCAGAACCCACTATGAAGTGGTAATTAGCATAGGGTTACCCATATATGTAATTCAAACTGACGTAGCATAGTATTGCAAATATCATTCACACTAGTTAGCATGCGTAATAATATTAGCCGGAGGGTCATATACGTTGATGTAGCGTTTACTGTATCGCCAACATTTGCACTGAATACATATACATCAAAACATACTAAAGCTATTTGATAATTCATATGTAAAGCTTAGAAGCTAGACTACTATAGAGTCTACCATTATTTGATGGTCACGCATCGTTAGGTCAGTTTACGTGTTAAATAATCATGCAGTAAGCTTGAAACTCCCACTGACTTATAAGTCTAGGGCTGTTTTTTCCCATAAAGAAATCCCTAATATTGTTGCACAGGGATTTGCAATTGCAATAAATACACTGAAATAATAATAATAATAATAATAATAATAATAATAATCCTTTATTTGTCGTGTGATCTGGTTACAGATATTGACAATTACAGATATTGATAAAATCCTGGGAAATACAATATAAATAAACAAATACACAAAATACATAATAATTAGTTAGCGGCGAGACGTGTAAGATAGGTATTCTTCAACTGAATAAAATGATTTTTCTATCAAAAACTCCTTCAATCTTTTTTTAAACAAACTTAAAGAGGTGGAAAGTAGAATATGGTTGGGTAGTGCATTATAAGTTTTGACCATCATAAAATATGGACCCTTCTCAAAAACGGTTGACGAGTGTCGAGGAACAGACAACTTACCCCCATTTCGCGTCCTCGCAGAAGTTGAAGTAATAAATAAGTACATACTGTTATACATTATAGGAATATATTAGATATTCCATAACAAATTGTTACACGTCAGTTTCGACCTTTTTAGTGCGTTTTCGTATAACCTGTTCATCATTTTTGAATTTTCTGGTGATAATAAGAAATAACAAATTTAGCAGGCGATTAAACAGAAACAAACAAGTAAAAGCCGAAAGGTATAATGCAATTATTCAAGCGGTCGACATGTGTAGATATGTAAAGTGTACCACGAAGTGCTATATTACAAATTGCTTATAGAAAGCTCAATATAAATATTTATATCCTGCCGATATATGTTATGATTTACCTTGCTTAAAAAACCATAGCCGTTCATCTCTTGTGAGTTGAAGTTTTGTGTACATACTGTACGAGACTGACCCATTTATTAAGGATGGTGTAAATGAAAATGTTTCACATACTTTGGCATATTTTTTTAAGGCGAGTTTGTATTGTTTATTGTGGTCGATAACTGCGTTAGCAATGCCATTGCATAAAATAAGTTATATAACTTGTGTAAGAACCTTGAAGACAAAAACCGCCATGGATGTCAATTATCTCCACACCAAAATCATACAATGCTGCGCGGAATACATCAGCAAGTGCGATTATAAATACCTGTTTCGAACAGGATCGATGAAGATAGCCATGATGATTGCTATCCATAAGAAAAGCAACATCGCTGACTGCTCCAACTACTGTCCGATATTCATACTTCCGGTGTTCTCAAAGGTTCTGGAAACGGCACTTCTGTCCAGCTTGGTATAATTTCTGGCTGTCCAGCATATTTTTATTATTTACCAATTTGGGTTCCGGTTGGGTCGCAGTACTGTGGGAGCCGGTCAATCACTCTTGAATTACATATGGACAGCAACTGGGGAGGGAGATGACGTACATGCTACAATGGTCAATGTGTGACCTCTCAAAGGCATTTGACAACTTACAACACTATTGTGGGGAGAATCGACCCATGCTGGAAGAATCAGCGTAGAGCTGTAGTATTATACTGTAAAAGTTTATTCACAAAATATGATATTATGATGCTGATTTGTGCATACATATATCGACAACTACAAGAGCATTTGGCGAACTGCCCCAAACACAAAGAAGACATGAATCCACATCCTGGACCTTAAGAAATGCCCACAAAGTCACCATTCCATATCATCGCACAACCACAACAGCAGCTCAACATTGTCACCTGCATCTTCTCAATACCCTTCCAAAGAGATGGTTATTGAAGTCAAGGCAACAATTCCAAAACGATCTAAAACGAATGCTAAAAGAACATCACATATGCCTGAGTGAAACCTGATTATTGTTATTATTTTCTTATTTTCCGTCGATCGTTTATTTATGAGTCAGTTTAGTGAATAGGAATTTCTATTAATTTCTATTAATGCATGAGTTGTTATAGCCAATCACACGACGTAAGGAAATCGTTTGATTGGCCAATCGAACATATGTGAAGTGAAACCTTCCAATCAAAACATACCGCACTCTAGAACTGTCAGTGTCAAATCACATACATTGTCATATAACCTACAAAGACATTGGCGAAGAAAAATCTATGTAGACGACGCTAGAAGAATACGATCGACGAAAAAATTTTGTAACCAACTCGAATATTAAACGGCGATTAATGACCTCGACAATTAACGCTCTCGCTGCGCTCGAGCGTTAAACAGTCTCGATCATTAATCGCTGTTTTTAATATACTTGTTGGTTAAATAACTATTAACCCATGACCGAAAACAGTACATTGATTTAAGTATTGTACTATAAACATTGTATTTTTGAAGGGATAAAGTATTATTATTATTTTTATAACTTGAGTTCATATCAAGTTTGCATTAAGTTTATACAAGCGTCATATAATGGAGTCTTTAGTGTCGCCTCAGAAAGAAAATGTAATACTACTGTGAGTATTAAAAGACATGAAGAAAATTTTATAAATAAAAATGTTAACATGAAAACGGAATATTGAATACTGCAGTAATGCAATATCGTGGAATGTGTGGAAGCGTGTTCACACATTATATCGATGACCGTGTCAATAATGACATTAACATTGATTAACATGTAGAGAGTGAGAGAGAGAGAGAGTAACCTAATTGGTTAAATCGTTCTCCATCACGATTTGCTAGCCACCTCTTAAAAATGTGCTACGGTGAGACTTATCTAGATAGGTACAGTGCATTTTGCTGAACTTTTGGATTCGTACGTGAACTGAACGCAGTAAAAGCATCAGGAAGCGGAGCGCCAGTGAAACTTTTACCTCACCGGAACGAACGTTGCGAAAAACCGCAAACGCAACCACAAGCCGAAGTTAAAGACTATAAAGAGGGTTATTACAAAGTTCTGAAGTTTTCGCGGACATGCTGTTGGACTAGGTAATATTTTCAGAATACTCGCGGGAATTATGCCAGCAAACGCCGAGTTGCCCTTATGTTGCAATTGTTTTGATGATCTTGTTTTGTTTAGTCGTCTCATTTTGCGGGTAGGTATTAATTTTGAACCAAGGCAAAGAAACTTATGGGTAACGAACGTAATGTAATAAATTTGTTGAAATTGTTGGAATGTACCGACTGTTTTCAAATGACGTAAATATATTTCAAAACAGACGCACTATCGTGACCATATATTATGTCCCCTCTTTTGACGTCGATTTTCTCGCAAATCTAGGGGCGAAAAAATTCTGATGCTGTCCTTGATTAATATGCTACAACTCATAAAAATTAGAAAGCTGTATATGTTGGTGTGTACTGTGTACCCGATTTTTCCAAATTAAGAAGAATTGGCGCTGTTTTTGCCCCGTAAATTTCATTCGTTTAACTTTAGCTATTAATTACTCCGGAAATAATCCATAGATTTCAACGAATTAAAAAGTAAAATCACCTGCGGAATGCTAGCTTTCAATGCGCATTTTTGTAAAATGCGCGGTTTAGTGGTTGACCCACAAAAAGCTATATTATGCATTGCCAGCAATTCCGTTATTAGAAGAGCTAGAATAATGAAATATAGGCTGTAGGCTACCTAATAAATCATATGTTTAAAATTTATTACAGTATTATTGTTTATCTTGCATTTTCCTTACAAAATATCATGTTGAAGCATCTCATGATCGCCGCAATTCACAGGGCCCTCTTCGGTCTTTGGTGTGGTGCCGGGGAAGGGATCGAGAGATCGAGAGCGACGCTGCCGGTAGTGGGAGATCGCACGAAGCATTAGTGACTAAATCAGCGTTTACGGACACAATATAATGAAATTGTTACTATAGTTTTAGTATTTATATAAAAAATTAAAAATATCTTTTCAGTTTATCAAGCAAACTTAATTTAGTATTCACCACTAATCGGAAGATCTGCTAACTCCATAAAACGGACTCAGACGGATTTACTGACCGCTGTGACCAATCTGCGCAAAATATTGTTTATGTTTATTTCGGGCTTAAAATTAACAAATAGTCGGAATGCGATTAAATTCAAGGTATATGTATCGCAGTAAATAAGGATTATATGCAACTGCGTTGTCCGATTTACATTCGTTACTGATATATCCGCTTCCATCAAAATCTTGTTTACAACCGTATTATATAAAACTGAAGAACACGAAAATGCCAATCGATAGAAGAGATTCTAAATGCAACCTGAACAAAAATTTAAGTTTTTGTGGTAAGCGGTTTAGGAGAAAAAAAAACGGGAAGACAATCGTTAATTTTGATATGCAAAAGTCGGGTATATATTTTCACATCTTTTGCGATCATGTTTACACCGAGAGGGAAAACATTTTGATAGTTATACAACTTATGTAGAAATGTCCGAGGAGTATGACAGACTTTGTTTCAATTTTTTCTGTTTAGTAGTATTGGAGTTATGATCCGTCAAATACAGGAGTCAATACTATCGAAACGAGACAGGGCAGTTATGGCATTTCTCTCGTACCGGGTCACATATTATAATCAAAATTCTGCAAATATTATTAATTTAATTCTGTTAGTTTAAATTACTACCTTGACAAGTTATCGTTCTTTTTGTGTTTTCCGCACCACACCAAAGACCGAAGAGCGCCGGAATTCACGCGGCTCTTCAGCACGATTTTTTGCATGAAAATGCAAAATAAACCATGATTATGTAATAAACTTTAATCATATGAATTATTGGGTAAGTATCTTACAGTCTATATTTCATTATTCTAGCAGCTAGATCTTCTAAGAACGGAATTGCTGGCATTGCATAATATAGCCTTTTCTGGGTCAACCACTAGGCCGATCATTTTACAAAAATGCACATTGAAAGCTAGCATTCCGCAGGTAGTTTTACTTTTTAGTTCGTTGTAATCTATGGATTTTGTCCGGAGTAATTAATTGCTAAAGTTAAACGAATGAAATTTACGGGGCAAAAACAGCGCCAATTCTTCTTAATTTAGAAATATCGGGTAAACGCCAACATATACAGCTTTATAATTTTTATGAGTTGTAGCATATTAATCAAGGACAGCACCAGAATTTTTTCAAATTTTTTCGCCCTTTGATTTGCAAGAAAATCGACGTCAAAAGAGCGGACATAATGTATGGCCACGATAGTAGGTACATGGTGGGCTTTACATTGGTATTTATTTTACATATGTTATGTTTATGTTATGTTGAGAAAAGCTGTATTCTGTTCTTAATAACAAAGGACGAAAACTTGTCTCGTCATCTTTTGGAGGTGTGGACTCCTCCGGCTTCTCGTGTTCAGAGTCCCCTTCTCCATTCGTGCGTTGCCCGCCTACCTACGAGCTTTGTGTTTTGACATCTTACGACGCGCTATATACCTATACATGGTTCTCTGATGTTTTGATTTTCAATGCCATCGTGGCCAGTATTTCCTATTATGGACCTTAATACCTTCATTTCGGATGTTCTTACTGACATATTGCCTGTTTTCTTTTGCAGTAATCGCTCTTGGTTCTAAGGTCTTACAAATTCTTCTTTTGCATTGTAGTGCAAGATGTTTTTCTTTACTATATCACATTTCTCTACACTCCACCACAGTCTAAAGTCGCGAGATATAGATATAGATAGATATAGATATAATATGGCGTACAACTACATTAAGATATGCTTTGATTTAATTGAAATGTGGCCGGGTTTTTGAGGTCGCTGTTAAGCTATCGTAGACAAATAAATTACTATGAGCAGCAAAATTTAAGTCGGACTTGTAGATAAGGAGTGGTATCGTAAATATTCGCTACAATTAATGCAAACTAGTGCAGACATTTGTTTGTATGCCTAACGAAGCTTTTGGGTTAATTCCTTCTTCTGTGTGTTTTATAATCGTGGTGATTTCAAATTATACTTCGTTAATATTTGCGAAATATTTTCGTTATTTATCGCTTAAATAAACAAATAATATACTCAATTCACCTTTCTTGCCCTTAACTGAATAATAGAAACTGTAAGTTTTTTTGGGTTGATAGGGCTCAAATAAAAATGGGTGTGCTTAGTTTAACCTTTTTTATGGTCAAATATTTCGAAAATTATTGTCGTCTACTATATAAGTACTACATAAGTAGTACATATGTACTAGGTATGTACAGCTTTTAATTAATACATTTGTAATTTACTCTTTCAGCTACAAAAAAACAAATAAGTATACATACATACTAATCATGATTGGAATACGAAAAGAATACGAAATATATCTTTCTGCACCAAAAGAGTTGCTTGCAATAGATCTTATTAAATGCAAACAAGAACTAGCAGCTAGAGCAATAATTGTGGATTTATTAGCGGCTGATAGCGGAAAAATGACCGGTCCATGACTAAGCTAATACCTAGAAATATCCATCCTCCAACTCCAACAAATATTTACGCGATCTGTATACATTATTTTTGATTTTAGCGGCGTATTGATTTTGGTGCGCTATGAAAGACGCTACCGCACAATGTAAACAGGGACTCAAGTACTAGAACCGAACGTATTTTCGACAGGGCATATATATTTAAAAATGGGAACTTTACCGGTTCAATATAATAATAAATATACGAGTGGTCTACGCTGCATCCGCCACAGTACACACGATGTCAAAAGTGCAAACAGCCACAAGTCTTAGTGGCTGGTAGTTGTACACATACAGATAACACTATGCTCTCTTTGATAAACCCTTTTATTATATGATGAGATTTGCAGTATTTTTACATTAAGTTTCTACACTAAACTTTTAGGGATTAAATTTTGTTGGAGGACAAGGTTGACTTTACCGGTCTTCAGAATCGAGAAATTGTATATTTAATTTTTATATTTAATTTCAGGTTACTGTCTTTGAATTCATGCATTGCCTACATTAAGAACAATAGTATAATATTCTCAATAAGTAGTAATATTTGCTGCAAGGTTTAATCGCATTTAAAATTCAGATGCTGGAATAAACCAAATAAAATGGTAAAAATTTATATGGCTTTCTAACAGAGTCCTTCAGACCTTACCCGAGTAGACCAAAAACAACATTATTAGTGCAGGCAAATTAAAAAAATAAATGCAGGTCATGGAGTGGTATAGTATTTATTTCGGGGGGGTTGAAAGCGGGTGCAAAATATATTATTCGGTTTTCCTGCGAAACTTGACGTTTTATCCAAAAATGTCGTATACTAAGTTGTACATCATTCATAAGTGTCACTTTTTGCTATGACCTCAAAATTTCCGGGAAAAAGGCGAATTCCAATGCAAAAACGACTTTTCTGTGTTTTATTTTTATTATCGCAACAATAATTCAATGTTGATGAAATTTTGTGAAAGCGTGCCTTTTTATTTCTTAAATAAGGATATTTTTTTATACGCAAAAATAAAAGTTTTTGATTTATTTAGTTTTTCCAATCAAAATCAGCTTTTTTTAAATAGAAATTCTGTGGTGAAATATCATCGTACAGAGTTCTTTTTATGGTCATTTTTGTTGTTTTTATATGTACTTATTGATACAATAATAAAAATAATAGTCCCTACTTAAGAACATGCTCAAAAATTAAAAAAATCTGATGTGGCCAGGCACATGACTTTATCATACTATATAAAAAGTTAATAGTTTAGCTGCATGAGACTCTATTTGATCGAGATCGGCCATGTCTGCATTAAAATAAAACTACTAGAACTAGACAGATATGTCGATTAAAGCTGCGTTCGGATATTGTACTCCGTTGACACCGGGTACACCGTCCAAATGACACTTACGTGTTATTGGGCGTAAAAATGTAATGCAATATGCGAACGCAGCTTATATTGACAGAAGTTATTGTCAAAACATTAGCGTTTGACACCAAGACTACCTACTGTCATTAGAATCAAAAAATCTGACAAATCCTGGCTACTAGTTCTCAGGCAGTACGACCGATCTCGTAGAAATAGAATTTGCTCATGCAGCTAAACTATTGATTGTACCAAAAAATGTCATAGTGATAAATTATTCAGAATTTCCTCATCTTTAATTTATTATTTAACTATTTCGACGAAATTCCAGAAATGGCGGCTTATTTGCCAAATCTTTCAAAAATGCTAAGACTAAACCTCCAGTTCCTTTGGACCCTCTTCAACAGAAAGCTTTTCAGCTCTAAGTTTGGTTATGAAACTTCTAAATATGAAGTTTCGTCCCGATACCTTTAGTAGTTTCTCCGGAATCGTCGCCACAAAAAACGGGTACACACACACACACACACACACACACACACACACACACATACACACACACACACACACAGCCATTTTTTTGTACCTTGTTCAAAAATGTTCAGGGGACCCAAAAAGACATATTTCCGCTAAAATCACAAAAATTTTTTTTGGCATGATTACAATACTTTACATACTGCGTATGATAAAGTAAAAAAACTCAAAAATGACTTTTGCGACAATGAGTTGCAACAATTACTGAAAAATTGTTGCAACAGTCATTTTTGAGTTTATTCAATTTTTGAGCATGTTGTTAAATATGGATTATTATTTTTGTTATTGTATCAATAAGTACATGTAAAAACAACAAAAATGAGCACAAAAAGAACTCTGTGCGATGATTTTCCAACACAGAATGTCTTTAAAAACAACTGATGAAAAACTAAATATATCAAAAACCTTCTTATTTTTTGCGTATAAACAAAATGTATGCTTCTTTATGACATAAAAAGGCACGCTTTCACAAAATTTCATCCAAATTTAATTATTGTTGCGATAATGAAAAATGAAATACTGAAAAATCGTTTTTGCATTGGTATTCGCATTTTTTCCGGAAATTTTGAGGTCACAGTAAAACGTGCCCTCATGAATATTGTAGATTTTTTTATGATCTATAGGTTTTATGAACTATAAGTTTCGCATGAAAACGCAATAATACATTTTGCACCCGCTTTCAAGCCCCCCCCCCCAAATAAACACTATACCACCCCATGACCTGCCTTTATTTTTTACAGTTACTACGCGCCCCTTTACCCACTCTCAACGTTATTTGCCTGCATTATACGGCTTGTATGGTGAAATCAGCTGTATTTTTTTTCAAAATTCCAATGTATGTGGCAATCTTAATGATTTTTTTGCAATGTGTCGATCAAATAATGACAATCGCAGATAATCGGTCAAAGACTGCAAAAGTTTCCTTTAATTTTGCCGGTCAGTGGTTAAAGTTGCCCAGGGATATTCAGCTTTTCATTCAGCTTACAAAACAGGTATATACAGAAAGTGTAGACAGACATTTGTCTACATATTAGACATAGAAGTACACAAGCTTCTATGGTGATAAAAGTATATATCTATTACTGACATGTTCTACACATGATAGAAATCAACACATATCACACTGACGAATAAGACGAGAAGAATATTACTTGTTTGTGATTCATCCTTTCCGCCAAACAGACAAGAAAACATTAACGTCGGAGAGAAATCTCCATTTCGTCACTTCGGTTTTGACATTACTACACATCTCTCTAGAACTCCACAGACAGCTGCGCTTTAAATATTTACTTTTTACTGTTTTTAAAAGAAAAGCTCGGCATGAAACGAAACGTCTCCCATGGCAAGGACACACAAATAATACACAATGTTTTAAAAATTGGAATATTCTCCAGAATTAGCGCACCCAAAATATACTGTAGTTAAGTGGGTATCGAAGCATTTATATTGGGGCTGTCCGCGGGCCACCGCTATTGTTTAATGTTTACACGAAATACTGTAACATGCCTTACTTGCTGCCCCGGCTCTGATCTTATACAACAGTCGACGTTTTGTTTTCTCTCGGTGGGTATTTATATGTTGCGTGTTACAACAATTTATTGCTGTTGCCAGTACCTATAATATTATCTTCTATAAATAACGAATAAATAAGAATAATACGAAAAAGAAGCCATAAAAATATTTTTTTATAGCCATCGATACATGATATAAATATATATACCACAGATTACTAGCTGCTTGTCTCGGCTTCCATCAAACGACATGTAATTTCAAGTTGAAGTATTACCGTAATTAATAATATAATTGCACTTCGCCAATTTGCACTTTCAGTATATACGCACCTTAAATGCAATAGGGTATTTGACTGTATTAAAAATATGGCATGTATTATAGTCATCCTAATAGATTACAGTTTAAGAAAACTATTTGTTATTACTTTTCAAAAAAAAATGCTTTATTTCTATGAAAAACCAAAATTAAAATTGAATTTTATTCACGTCCTATCACGTGATTGAAAACGCTCTGTAATTGGGTCAGTCTCCAGTGATGTCATTCGTTAGTCCGCCTTAGAGCGCGTTCGGTTTGTCAGGGTATGGTATGGGGAGAGCAATGCTCAGATAACTTGGGTCGGCTGTCTCTCTCTTATATGCAGATAAACCCCGTATGACGTTAGTCCGCCTATTATGCAGCGCGTCACTCTCACCGTAAAATACCGGGTTATCCGAACGCGCTTTTATGCTTCTCCCGTTTGAATTTAATAGCACGAAAGCGTCATGTAAGCATAACTTTGTAGGTTAGGATAGCTCTAACCTTCAGCTGTCAGATCAGATAATACCTTTCGAAAATACGATAGATAACTTATTCTAGTCAGTTTTACTTATGTCGAAGTAATCTTCACAACATTTGATTTGACATCTTGACATCACATCATCTTGACATCACTAACCAGTGACGTCACACAACAGAAAGTATCGTTTTGGCGGGACTTTTTGTGATTCAATTTTTAACGCTGATTTTTATGAAATATTGAGGAAATAATTACAAAAAATAATGCATTTACAATGTAGAGTGAAGGAATAAACACATTAAGATGGTTTTCCAAAAATAGTCAAATACCCTATTTTATACTCCCTCCCGTTACCATCCTATCCTTTTCCATTATGTTCTTCAATCAGGCACACTCAAGCATTGATCATTGTTGTAAGCAGGCGCTACAGTAGTCTACTACCCAACATCAAAGTTTGAGAGTTTGTCACAACGTGTGGCCGAAGTACAAGCCTCGAGCTAGCAATACCAAGCTTTCAACGTTCGGTTTGACCACGTTCGAGCCACTGTCGGTATTTTGACCAGAGTCAAAGCAGTTTCTCCAACATTCGATCCTTCGTTGTTTGATGCACGTCTACACGATTCGTTCGAATTTATTATCTTACTTATAGACTTTATATTAATCATAAAGAATTAATATAAATTTAAACGGATGATTAGAATAAAATTTTGCTCATAGAGTTAAACGGATGATTATAGAACGCCAGCTTTTAAAATTTTATTCCGCTACTTTCTCAGTAACGAGTATGTAATCATAACCTAAAGAACATAACCTAAAATAACAAGTAGTGCACAGTGTACACAGCAGCTCATAATTTTGGTATGAAAAACGCCTTATTATACCTGGAAAGCTAAAATTATGGTCTCCTAGTCTAAGATTGAGCCACCCAGTTAATCATATTAGCATTTACCGATAGGCGATTGATTTAGTAGTAATCTATCCTAACAATTGATTCACTGTTCGTAGTCACGTTCGTAGTGCATAGACTAACAATTTGCAATAAGAATTACAATGTATTTTCAAGGCTAATGGCGGTAACATACAAAACAATCTTAACCTCTCCGATTCGCTAATGTTCTCACTTGACACGCCTTTTCACTCCAATGGCTTCTCGAGCTGCTGCTCACCCGGTTACTCGACACTCGACTGGTTTTGCTACTTTACTGTCTGGTCCACTGACCAATAGCCTTGCTATTCGGTCGGCTACTCGACTCACCTTGCCACTCACTTTATTACTAGGCTGAGTAGCAAGACTAGTAGTCAAGTAGCCCGTTAGTACTCGGCCGGTTACTCTACTGGTATTCCTAGAGATCAACTGGTTATCAGCCTTGTTACTTGATGCGCCTTACTATTCGGGCTACTACTCGGCAGAGTAACAAGGCCAGTAGAACAAACCGTTACTACTCGACCGGTGACTCAACTTGCTACTCGACTGGCTACTCTTGGTAGTAGTATTGCTAGTCGCCTTGCTACTCGCCTTGCTGCTTGCCATGCTAGTCGACCGAGTTTCTATTCGGTAGGTTACTCAACTTTCTACTCGACTTGTGTTCGTGCTTGATTGGCATTTGGCTATTTGCTATTCGGTCGGCGACACGACTCCCGTTGCCAGTCACTACTAGGCCGAGTAGTGAGTGGAAGGTGTTCGAATGTAATTTTGCAAAAAGAAACAACTATGTGTTTACCGTCGAACGGATATGATGTCTCTTACGAAGATAATTTATTGCTAATCAATTCACTGTTTATTCATGATTTAAAATTTTTTCGCCTAATATTTAATTTTCATTCACAGACTAATATTCAATATGATTAAATTACTCATGATTGATTTAGTCATGACTGATTTAATTGAGTTCAACTGGTCGTCAGTTTTTAGTCATTATTGAAAATATAGAAATGAATCTGTAATAGCTTCCACCCCAGATACGACAGAAGTATAATAGCACGTTTCCCCGTAATGAAAACGCTATCTGCCTGAGACAGGCGGGGGAATTCTGTGCAACCCGTTAGATGAAAATGGAACTGCTCTTCCAATAAAGACATGAATTCATATAACCATTTATTATTAATCGTACATTGCCATAAGACGGTGGTATTGGCGGATAATGAGTAAAAGTCTTGTGCATTTGGCCACATGCAATTCCAATGAAGGGTGCTACATTTTCCAGAAGTTGCCTCTGACCTATTTCAACTGAAAATACATCGGTGTATAGATAACACTAATATTATTTGTAATAAAGGGATTTGTTGAATAAGTTTAATTATGCGTTTGTGTATTCCTGACTTGCCGCGACATGGATTCTCCAGCAGATCGTCTTTCAGTTTGAGATGTCCCCAAAAATTTTAAATTTATACCGGAGAACTCCCAGTGAATGCACATGAAAACTTAAACTTAAACCTGCAAGTTTCAATTAAAAGTTTACACATTTGAAAATTTGTATCTCAAAGTTTGCAAAATATATTCACCGAGCGCAAACAACTTGGAGTTACCTTAAGCAAAACGTAGACTCTTTGACCCAAAATCGCAAATTCTCTTTGCACAATAAAATATTACTGTACATAAGCATATAAGCCAATTTGGGACAGTGACTCCAACATTACCATCCTGCTGAGGTTTCAAAGCAACGTACTGCGAGTGTTGATCCAAATCTGCTGGTCAGTCGTCTATATGTGCGTGATATCAGTGAAATGTATAGGGTAAAAAGACTTCTCGCTTCCGACTTAACAACAGGCATCGGATAAGTTAGTATAGTCCAAAGTAATTTTATTGATGCTAGTGGAAAAACTCAAATACCTAGTCCAAGAGCTAGCAATGGTTTTGTTATGGTATTTATAATAAGGTTAGAAGTTTGTTAGTCTGTCCCTTGTAGCGTAACTGGCAACCATCCGGGGGTGGCTTTTACGTCCCTATATTTGTAAAGGACAAAAAAAAAACAAAAAAAGGACAAAAATTGCGCTTTTTGCTCATTTACAGTAAAATAATCAGGTTGGAGTTGATTCATTATTCTTAAATACATCCCTACAAAGTAATCCTACCGATACCAGACTAAAATTCCGGTGGAAACACCCTAGTCCAAAACCCAGCCAGTTAGTGATTTCATTATACAATAGCCCTTTCAATTATATCAGCGTTACAATAAGATAATCGTAAGTCTGGCAACCGTCCGGGGTGGCTTTTACCCCCATATATTTTCCAATGCTTACTTTTGTGCGCCACTTCGGCCCCCTCTTGCATCCACTTTCAATTCACCCACCGCTCTACCGACTTTTTTCTTCACTTGAAACGTTCTCAACTTTTATCCTCCCAAGAGACAGACCGATTATAATATTTTTATTTTTCTTTTCACTCTTTAAATATATGTAGAAGGGGGGCAAATGCCTCTCCGGACGTTTGCCAGACTTTCGATTATGTTATTGTTACGATACACGAGCTTATAAAAGTTCTAGGCCCATTCTCTATGGTGTACCTAATGGTTGCTGGCCTGGACTAGGGTGTTTCCACTGAAATTTCAGTCTGTCATCGGGAAGATTACTTTGTGGCGATCTATTTAATAATAATCAATCAAAACCAACCTGATTATTGTACTGTAAATGTGCAAAAAGTGCAATTTTGTGCGCCAGTATTTTTGTCTTCAGTTGAAACGTTCTCAAATTTGATATCCCAAACCTTGAGACTGATTATAATAATTTATTGTTTTTACCATTTAAAAATATATGGGTGCAAAAGCCACCCCGGAAGGCTGCTAGACATGCGATTATGTTATTGTTACGCTACAAGGGGCAGATGACCAAAATGGTTTTAGGATCACACGCAATGTTGTCTTTATGTCCATCTTGTACGGGCGAAGAACCATTGATAGAATAAGTTCCAAAGCTTTTTGAAAACATTTTTATTGACGCTGGGTTCAATAGATACTGCCTTCTGACGCACCAAGGAGCAAAGGTGACCAATAAATAACGCTCGATTATGTTATTGTTACGCTACAAGGGGCAGATGACCAAAATGGTTTTAGGATCACACGCAATGTTGTCTTTATGTCCATCTTGTACGGGCGAAGAACCATTGATAGAATAAGTTCCAAAGCTTTTTGAAAACATTTTTATTGACGCTGGGTTCAATAGATACTGCCTTCTGACGCACCAAGGAGCAAAGGTGACCAATAAATAACGCTTCTGAAAAAAACAAGCGGAGTTCAGATTGTCACGTTGAAGCGGTGCCTATTCTTCCACTCGTAGCTCGTAGCGATTAAGCAAAAATAAAATAACTAATGTTTGATAAAAACAACATCGAATGTTTAAAGCAAGCACAAATAACAATAAGTAGTATATAGTTTCAAAATGGTACTTTATTTATTATTCTGACCCAATATGAAATAACCTTTCAGCTTCTTTCTGAACACATGTAGGTACTCGGGCTTTCACTCCCGGTATCCCTAGATCCCGGAATCCTGACAAATAATGAGCTTTTTCGGGATTCCGGGATTATAAATCGAAATGTCGTGGTCCCGAAAAAGTTAAATCTAAATTATTTTCTTATTTTTTGTTAATTGCTTAAATGTGGGCACTGATCTGCAATAAATCAGTTGAGTTGCTATTTTTTAAGTATGAATTGCCCGACATTAGCTTTCTCCTGGAATATCTCACCGTCGATTAACCAATTTTCCTTCATATTTCCATGGGCTATGGTGTACCTGGGGTGTACCAGTCACCTCTGGCGCGACTTCACTTTTTGTCTTCGAATCCTGAAGATGTTGGGACTGAAGCACCAATTTGGCGACATTGGTCACCCCTTTATGGTCTCCATTTGAGTGTTTTTTTTTCCATTGAGTGTCCATCTTGCTCCTTGGCTATACCGGACTGATGAAGACTAATAGTCCGAAACACGTGTCTACGGTTGCTTCTTCGTATGACGGAACTGCCCGACAAATTACCTTTCTCCTATTTGCATAATGAACATCCATGACGTATGAATTCTAAAGCTATCCAATTTTACTTAAAGAAAAAACAACTAATCATCAAAATGTTCATTGGCATTAATATGAAAAATTGAAAATTTGACTCGATTAAACAATTTCATTTGCCGTGACTATTCTTGAAACATTTTTCAAAACCGTGAAATTTTTGAGCAAATTTAGAGAAGAGGAAGTTATTTTCTAATAGAGTACCTATAAATTTTGTTTATTATTGATGTCAATACGCACACTTTGACACCTTGTAAACCGACAATTTTGGTTTTATACTTGTAAGGTAAAAATTTGAAAACGTTGAGTAAGTTTCGGGGTAAAAGATAAGTATATTTTAGGCGTTTCTTACTGACTGATTTTCGTAACCGGGAAACGCCTGGGATGCGTTTCAATCCTTAATTATTGTTTTCTTTTTCATAAATCCCGGGTTACAAAATCTTTAATCCCGAAACTCCGAGATCAGTATATTGTCCGGGATTGGAAGTCCTAGTAGGTATAGATGTACTAGTCCTTGTGTACTTCGGCATGTTGCTAATGACGTTTGTGGTTTGATACGAATAGCGAATACAGTCATTGAGATGAAAGTCTCCATGTTCATGGTAATAGCGATAGTATGGTATGAAAGATAATAAAATTCCAACGTGTGTTTATATGTTTACTCGAGACATAGTCTCGTCTTCAGGCCATACTAGAATCTCAAAAACTATCCAATAAATTTCTATCTGCTTTTTTCTTGAATATTCTCTAAAATACAAAGAATTTCTGGTTGAAATGAATGATATAGAAAAATTTAACAATAAATATCCACAGCTTTTATATCCATTGTAATTAAATTAACTATGTGTTTTTCAATTATCAAGTTTCAATATCGTCAGAATCTTCATGTTAAATTTGTTCCAAAATGCTACCACGCTAGAGGGTGTCTGTAATACAATATCGGCCATAATGTTTTTAATTAGTGTTTGTTTGACAATGTACCACTATTTTTCGCAAATTGGATACTTACCACAGGTCCTACTCTTACAAACACAATTTGTTTCATATAAAGCATCGCGCTTATTTTCTCATATATTTGATCGTGTTCAATCACGTTGAAACTGAAAACACACAAGGAAAAAAGTGCCAATCCCATCTTCCAATTACACAGGAAAATATTCGGCTAATATCCGTCGAGTGACGATGTAACAAACTGCTGGTCATATATCGTGTGTCGCCCTCTGTTGTTGTACATTGCGAGAGCATAAATTATTTACTAAAAATTTCCGGTTGTGTGGCGCGACGAGTAATTTTGGTGAAAGGTCCTTCCGCAAAGGCAAAAAAATTATGGCGGAGCGGAAATCTAGTGGGTGTAGCTATGCATTAGTTACGCAATATGGATCCTAAAATTGGCTCCGGCAAAATTGATATTGTTAATTGTGCGGTCGTGGCGATGTTTACTTCGTAAAGTACGCCGTAATTGATACCGTTCAAGTGCTGGCGATAAAGTTTGGTGAGGCTGATTTATTTTTAAAACAAAATGTTTGATGCCAATTTACGATACCACTTATCGACATTTTATTGCAAAACACTATTAAATCATAACCTTTCATTTAAACACGGAAAAACTTACTTAACAAATTAATATTCAAAATATTTATATTGCTGTAGTAAATTAAAGTAGCTATTTTTGTTCTATAACATACTGGAGTCAGTAACGTTCGAGTGGTCAATTCTATTTTATAACAAATATTTTAAATGTACCTATTTGTCAATGGTGGTGAAGCGAAGTGTCAAAAAACTTTCAATCACGTATTTGTTAACAGTAGCTTTGTTCAATACCGACAGTTCCTTTGAATAATTCCTTTGAAAAATAGGAAAAATCATTTTGGAACAAATTTAACCACTTAACCCGCAAACCCGTAAATTTTACGTAGTACTAATTCCTATCAATACCGGAAAGCCCGTAAAATTTACGTGTCTCTTACAAGATGCGTAATTTAGTTTCACGTAGATTGAACTTTTGAGCATAGATGGTGGCACCATTTTGTATATTTTGGTAGCTCTGAATTCATAAAGACACATGTTTCAGTTCAGTTCATTTCAAATCAGTGTTGGGCATCAATCGAGTCAGTGTAAGTGTGTCTGTCTGTCCGTCTGTGTGTCAGTCCGTCTGTCTGTCTGTCTATCTGTCTGGTAAGGTGGCAGTAATCCGAGCCAATGTGATCCGCGGCAAATTGATCCAAAAGTGACCCGGGGAAAAGTGATCCAAAATATACCGGAGCAAAGTGATTCAAAATGATCCTCGACAAAGCGATCTACAGTATTTCTGATCAAAGTGTTAAAATGTGAAAATGATGTTCTTGGGGTTCAAGTTTGAGATGCGCGTGAGTAAATTAGGGATTTTGGTGAGTTTCTCAAACACTCAAAACAATTATCAGAACATTTGTAACGTTGGTTAGTTAAAGAAAACCTTGTGCAATTTGTTGACACATATTTGATATAAATTTAATTTGGAATAATAATTTATTAGATGAATTCATAGAAAACACTAAAAAGTCATATTGCGGCTAAGAAAAAGTTTTAACAGTTTTAGTAACATTGGTTTTGACGGAAATAGGTTTTGATAGTAGAGTTCGAGATACTCATGAATCGTGTATTACAGTAGTAGATATATAAGGGCACTTCTCGGGCCACCGCCACACCGCCAATTTACATAGGAAGCTACCCCCACCACTTTTCTGCACGAAGACGACCGAGTCCCAAGTCAGCCGATCTGCCGAGCGCGACCGAACGTCGGAGCCTGGAGTGTATGACTCACACGTCGCTGTTCGAGAGAGAACGCACTACTATTTTTATTTTCGAGCGTGGCATGAGCAAACCGATCAAATTTTCGCATCAGATTAATTCGGATTTGAATTTCGCGCGCACTATCTTACCCGATGATGACCGAACGCCGAGCGCACCCGAACCGATAAAATTCAAATTTTTCCCGCCAACCTTAAAAAATTCGAATTTTCGCGTCAACATTCCCACGCATGCGCAAACCGATAAAATTCAAATTTTCGCATCAAATTCATTCGGATTTGAATTTCGCGCGCACCATCTTACTCGATGATGACCGAACGCCGATCGCCCGAACCGATAAAATTCAAATTTTTTCCACCAACCTTAAAAATTTCAAATTTTCGCGTCAACCCCAGGTCCACCAACCCCAGACGTACCAACCCCACGCGCTAAAACGGCATGCCGACCGGGCGTCATATTTTAAATCAAGTTTTCGCGCTAAATTTATTCTGACTAATTTTAAAATTCTACATGCGCGAACCTAGCAAATTAAAATTTTCGCGCCATTAAGGATAAAATTTAAAGTTTAAACCGTCTTTATTGATATTACTCACAGAAATAATTGTGTTTAAAAAAGAACATGCGATAAGAATTATATTCGAATGTCATTGACGTCGGTAATTGTTGTTATTGCCATTCTGTCTTTTACTGGTACGATGGCACTAGGTAATTCGACGCCCTTGCATAATTTTGCGCAGTTGATACTACTTGCTGAGTTCAAGGACCGACTGTAATTTGATATGTCTTAGGAGTCATCCTATTTTCACACCTGTGTATCGGTACATTTCCATCCCGTGTGCGTAATAAATTGTTTTTAAAGTCAATTCCCGCTTCTAGGGATTTTAATAAATCTACTCAATATTATCGGAAAATCCAAAAAACTTCAACCACTGTACAATGGTCCATACGAAATTACCTCTATCGATGGTAACACAAATTGCACAATTCGTATAAATAGGAAATCAGTTAGGGTGCACAAGAATAGGTTGAAGAAATTCAATAATTAACGCATGCCTTTCTTTTATTATTGCAGGATGTACTTCCTGTGCATTCTTCCCCTGTTGATCGTCTTTTCTACAGCCAAACCTTATTATTCCTTCAAACCATTAGAAGGGAATCCTGAGCTATTTTATGGAAAGATTGGTAATCTAAAATTATTTAACAAAATTTTGGAATTTAGTCGTTTATTTAGATTTAAATAATTATTACTTAGAGTTAGGCAACATTCAATCATACTTCCGCGACGCCGAACGACTGTGTGGATATGATGAATTTAAAAACATTTTCTCAGAATTATGTTCACAGCAGATTCCCTTTAAATTTCTTCAGTGACGTTAAGGAAAAATCGGACAGGTGCGAGGGACTTGTAACATCGTAATAGTTTTCATGTAAAGTTTTGATGACTTCTGTTGCTTTTTTCAAATCTGCAACAAATAATAAGTAAATATTTACTAGTTTAGGAAATAGATGGGTTTCCCACAAGCATTTTTGGGAAAATATCGACTACTACGTAACATAAACTTTAACACAAACTATTTTTTAAATTCTTTGTATATGGATATGTATACTTTCAGTACAGAGAAATAGGACCATAAAAGGACTGAGAGACATCAAACAGACAGACAGTAGGACAAAAACGATCTCTATTTCACTTCAGCAACTTCATTGGCTATCAAATTACATAATGCGCGACAGAACGAAAAATCTATTGAAAATTTTGGTAAGGAAATTGAAGGGCTAATGGTAAATTTGACTTAGTTATTATGTGACAAAATTTTTAAGACAATATCTGAAAAAATGTAATAATACCGTAATTTTTAAGAAATGCCTGCAATTGCCATTTTTTTTCTTTTTGACAAACAATTGAATATCGCAGGTAAACTAGTTACTTTACACAGGTACAACTTACACAGTTGGAAAGACGACTTCCTTAGCGTTTATAATATGGTATGATGTACAGGGCGTTCCATTTAAAAAAATGTACTGACTTTCCGTTACGCCTAAATGCAACATCCTGTATAAATGAAAATAATTTTACGTTATAGAAACTAATGAGTCAAACAACTCTTGTACAAAACATTTTTTCTTTCTCAAACAATTTAATGACTATCAACCGCCAGGATACTAATAACTCACCCTGTATAATTATATATTTTTAAAATGTGACGTGTTGAAATTTATGATTAAATTATTAATTAAATAAAATATCGGTTTGGCTTCCGTGGTAGATCTTTTTACAATAGGAATAACCAACAGAGAGTATTTACCTACAGTAAGTCCAGATGACCACAATGAGGTCGATGCACAGCAAGGTCGAGAGCAACCTAACACCAGGCGGTTTTTCGCGAATAATGCAGATGCAGTGTGTCTTAATATTAATGGTATGAATATAGTAAACATGAGATATGAAATGAAAGAATTGAAATTTTTAATAGATACAGGTGCTTCGATAAGCATTATTTTTTTTTTCAGATAATTTAAATTGTCGTTGTGCCATAGATAAAAACGATACTATAAGAATAAGTGGGATTAGTGGCAGCACTTATTCTTTAGGATCAACAATTTCAGATTTGAAAGTAAACAATATTTAAGTTTACAATTATTCATAGCACAAACTGCGCTAATATTGTTCTTTTTGTATGAAACTTGCATGGTGTACTTCTCCATGAGGGGCGATTTAAACCACAAAGCGTCAGCCCACCAACCCCAGACATCACACCTGCTATCACGTATAGCTGTACACACCAAATATATTTGTGTTAACCCAAACTGTATAGTATGAGCTAGTACGGGATAATGTCAACATATTATACCACATGACTCTAAGAGTAACTCAAATGTGACTCAAGAGTGACTCAAATGTGACTCAAGAGTGACTCAAATGTGACTCAAGAGTGACTCAAATGTGACTCAAGAATGACTCAAATGTGACTCAAGAGTGACTCAAATGTGACTCAAGAGTGACTCAAATGTGACTCAAGAGTGACATTAGCGCCTCCATTTATCCTCTTAGCGCCTCCATTTATCCTCTTAGCGCCTCCATTTATCCGTTTAGCGCCTCCATTTATCCTCTTAGCGCCTCCATTTATCCGTTTAGCGCCTCCATTTATCCGTTTAGCGCCTCCATTTATCCTCTTAGCGCCTCCATTTATCCTCTTAGCGCCTCCATTTATCATCTTAGCGCCTCCATTTATCCTCTTAGCGTCTCCATTTATCATCTTAGTGCCTCCATTTATCCTCTTAGCGCCTCCATTTATCATCTTAGCGCTAGATATAATTGCACTAGGGCAAAGGGGTATTTTGCATCCATTAGTTACAAGTCCAAATCGTATTGTATCCGAACTTTTATCTAAACATCATTTCTTGCATGATTTAGATTTTCCATAGACGTTAGATATTAAGAGCATTCAATTATTGTATAATATTACAAAAACTCAAGTATTCTTCATTGATAATAGATTAAGTTTTGTCAAATTGATACCCCTCTTGCAACCTCGTTTGTATGATGTCTTAAAAGTATCAAGTATCCCGAACCGTTTAATGAACTCTACGTATAGCTTAATCATTCCACAAACTCCGTACTTAATCATTGACAAAGAAAAGCAACATTACTTTTACATGAATGAGCTGGAGTTATCTCGCTGTCATTACATCTCAAAAATGTACATTTCAGAGCAATTCAAATCAATTTATTTATCCAATGTGCAGAATGATTGCGAAATTAATCGATTAATGTGTTTTCTTAAACAGCTGATTTACGACAAAAAAGCAATAACTCCAATCATTTTTTTTACAGCACATAGAGTTGTTAAAATCATTTTTTTTTCGCAGTATTAGAGTTATTATTGTATATTAGTATTTATTGCTCTCAAATTTAATAAGGAATTAAAAAATGGTCGGTGATACAGTTCGCAAGTTTTAATTTCTCCAGAAAATGTTATTCTATATACAAAGTTTTCGATGATCTAAAAACTTCCTAACCACAGTCAGAGTTTTGGTTTTAGTAATTTTAACATATAGGATAGTAAAAAGCGAAGAAACAGTTAAAATTTTTTTAAGAGTAATCTGTATTTGATTATATTTAAATTAAAACTGTCTTAGAGAACTTAGAAGAATTAGAATTAGACCATTTATTACTATATGTCAACACAAAATTGTTATGTGAAAAGATTGATGTAAGAAAGCAAGCTAAAGCGCATATTAGAATTATTCAACAGTATATTGGAGAGTCAAATAACATATTGAAGCGTAGATTGAAGAATTAGGAAATATTGATTTAGTTACAAATATATCATTAAATATGTCTGAAAAGTTTTGTTTAAAGACTGCGGGAAGTCTATTACCCGTAATGGATGGTGTATAATTCACTTAATACTCAACACTTCAGGATTAAATAAAACACAACTTGTTATTTAATGTAATCGCTACGCTCAGTTCAACGCTCTATACCTGACTGTCTGCTGTGACTAACATTTGGCAGCATTTGCCCGTTATCATACAAAAACTATCGAAGGTTGAACCGAGCTGAAAGGCGTTCTTTATTTCGTATAAACATTATAAATATCAGAACACTACATCCCTTCCTTTTCATAATATTTAATATTTTAACTAATATAATGTAATATACCAAATAATAATTTTAACAAGTATACAAGGTTCATACCAAAATACATTTTATTTATTTTACCTTCCACCTTAATATTGTAACTAATATAATGTAACATACCAAATAATAATTTTAACGATAATACAATGTACATACCAAAATACATTTTATTTATTTTATTGATAATGGTAGCGTAAACAAATAATCAAACAATAACAACACTTTATCGTCATCTATATAACACATATTTTAATAATATTTTAATATACCTATATTCATACACAATTTATGCTTTCTTTATCCACTACCTTCCACTCATCTCCGACTTTTTTTAAATGAACTACATTCCTGCGATATTCTTGGCCTGTATCGCTATTTCGGACGGTAATATCTCCACCGTTCTTTGTTACTATGGTGTGTTCAGCGGGATTGAAGTTTGGTGTTATCTTGTTTTCTTTGGTTAGATTTTTGACATAAACTTTATCGCCACATTCCAGATTGCTTTCCTTCGCTTTTCTTTTTAGATCACTGTACTCTTTTCCTTTTGCTTTTTCTAATGTATCTTTATCTCGAACTTCATCGTCTGCAACCTTATGTTCGATATCTATAATGGTTGGCAGTTTATCTTTGAATTGCCTACGAAAAAACAACTCTGCGGGCGTCTTTCCTGTGGTCGAATGGGGCGTGCTATTGTACATCATCAGGTAATCCAGTAGTGATTGTTTCCAGTCTTCTTTCATTGCTTGGCTGATCTTTAATCGTTTTAAAATATCTCTGTTTTGCCTTTCTACCTCACCATTTTGTTGCGGCCAATATGGTATTGTGTGATATAACTGAATTCCATTTTCTTTACAAAACTGCTGAATTTCCGTGCTTGTAAATTGTCTACCATTATCTGCCGTAATTGAATTTGGAAACCCTAGTCTTGAGAATATCTCCTGAAGAACCTTTATAGTATTTCCAGCTGTTATGTTACGCAGGATTCTGATTTCTTTATATCGGCTAAAGTAATCTATGATAACAAACAGATAGTCACCGCTAGGAAGGGGTCCCATGAAGTCAATGGCTACATCTACCCATGGATATATTGGTAGTTGTCGTCGCTTCATCGGGTTTGGTGGATTTGGAACAGATGTGAGTGTGCAACCTTTACATCTACGAACAATTTCTTCAGCATCTGCGTCAATCTTTGGCCACCACACTTTTGTGCGTAGTCGACTTTTCATTGCTACAATTCCTGGGTGGCCTTCATGTGCAGCATCCAGTACTCTTTGTCGTAATTTACTTGGAATTACAATCTTGTTACCTCTAAGTAAAATATCGTCATGGAAACAAAGTTCAGCTTGAAAAATTTTGTAATATTTTATATCGTCACTCCACTGATCATGAAAAATACCCATTCTAACTTTTTTTATTTCCTCATCGTTTTCGGAATATTGTTTTATTTGGGACAATGGTACTGCTACTGGTCGCGCATTTTCTACAATTTGATTAATATGCTCTTCGTTGTCAAATGACTCTGCCGAACTGTGTTCAATTTTGCACAACCGTGATAAAGGATCAGCAATATTCGACTTTCCAGATTTATATATTACTCTGTACTTATATGCCTGGAGACGTAGAACCCATCTTTCGATCCGTGCACACGGTTTAGACTTTGGAGAAAATATGGTTTCTAATGGCTTGTGATCAGTTACCAATTCGAATTCGCTTTTGCCGTACAAGTAAACCCGAAAGTGCTCTACTGCCCAAACCAGTGCCAATGCTTCTTTCTCAGTTTGACAGTATCGTTTTTCGCAATCCGATAAGCTTTTATTACCATACGCTATTATGCGAGGTCGGTCGTTGTTGAATTGTATCAGTACGGCACCTAAACCTACAGGACTTGCATCAGCAATGACTCGTGTTCTATCACTTGGATCGTAATAGCCCAGAGTTTTTATCTGCGATAATGCACTTTTTAGGTTCTGGTAAGCTTTATCTTGTTCCGCTGTCCATAAGTTCCTAATATTAGCATGTTTGCCTAATTTTAGTCGCAGAATTTTTCTAAATGGCTCAGTGAGCGTTGCTAAGTTGGGTATCCATTTGCCTATATAGTTGACCAATCCTAAAAAACTTTGTACTTCGTCTATGGTGTTCGGGGTTCGAAAAGATTTTATACCTTCCATGTAACTGTCTAAAGGTTTTACTCCTTGACCTGTTAAAATGTGACCTAGAAATCGAATTGTGGTGGCTCGAAAAATGCATTTTTCATGGTTGAGCAATACATTATTAATTTTCAGTATTTGCATGGTCTGTTTTAACCTCGTATCGTGTTCGAATTCATCTCTCCCGAACACTAGAATATCGTCTATAAAGTTTATGGAACCCTCGCATTTGGATAGTAATCTTTCCATAATTTTCTGGAACATCTCCGGTGCACATGTTATCCCAAACATGAGCCGCTTGTACCGAAATAAACCCTTGGTACTTATGAATGTCGTTATAGATCTGGAAGCTGTAGAAATTTCGATTTGGTGGAAAGCATTTTTTATGTCCAACTTAGAGAAAAACCTTGAATTTCTGAATCGTGGGAGCAATGTATCCATTGTCGGTAGTGGATGGTTTTCTCTTATAATAGCTTCATTGGCTCGCCTCATATCGATGCAAATACGAATATCCCCATTGCCTTTTAAGACCGGTACTATTGGGGAAATCCATTTCGCTGGTTCATTTACAACTTCAATGATATCTGCATCTTCAAGCTCCTTGAGTTTGGCTTCAACTTTTTCTTCCAACGGTATTGGCACTCGTCTACATGGTTGAATCACAGGTTTTATGTTTTCATCAATGGGAATGTCAACTATAACGTCTTTAAATTTAGGAAATGGTTGTACTGCAATTGTCTGCACACCTATTTTTAAAACTTCTAATGCCATGGCAGCTGTTTTTCCTAACAGGTCCTTGGTTCCATTTTGTATGACATAAAATGTTGTGGTTTTGATTGCATTTCCAATGCTTACTCTAGTATCAAAAGAACCTAACACCTTCAATGGTTGATTGCTGCCATATGCCACAAAAATTTTATTTGAATTTTTAGTTTGGTTCCATACTTGTATTTTAGATTTCTTCAGAAATTCCCATGTTCTATCAGTTAGAAGGTTGCATTTGCTACCTGAATCTACTAACAACTCTACTGAAATTCCACCTACGTTACATTTCAACACCGCGTCGTCCTCATCGATATGGAAAACGTAATAAGCTTCTTCTTTTGCTTCGGATTTTGTATATTCTGGTTTCGATCTTTTTCCTCTATTTTCATCCTCTCTCTTCATGGTTCTTCTTTTTCTACTTGATGTTTTGCAGCATATTTTGAAATGACCTCTAAATCCGCATTTTGAGCAAATTTTGTTTCTGGCTGGACATTTATCGTCGTTTTCAGAATGACGCTTATCGCCACAGCGTGTACACTCCATTCTTTTTCGAGTTCCTGAGCTCCGACTTTCCACTTTATTTATGTCTGTTGACTTGTAACAGTTACTTGAAGGTGCCCCGAATTCACCGAGTTGTCTATCCATTGTTTCTAGAGCGTTAGCTTCCGATATGATGGTATGTAGAGTAATCGTGTCTCCTGCAGCCAGAATTTTTCTCTTTAATTCGACGGAATGGCATTTTTCGACAACTTGATCTATTAAATTTTCATCTATGTTTGAAAAGCTGCACTTTGCCGCTTGATGTCGCAATCTAACCAAGAATTTCTCAAACTTTTCACCCTGTTCCTGTTTTGTAAGTCGAAATATGTGTCGCTCATAAACTTTACTTTGTTGTGGGGCGAAATATTCATCTAATTTATTTAATGCTACCTGATAGATATCGAACTCATCCGATTCTTCTACATGTGCGCCAGGCAAGTTGTAGTAGATTTCTTGTAACCCTACGCCGCCCGTATGGAGGAGAGTAGATCGCCTTTTTGAAGCTGTTGTGATGTCGGCTGCATCAATATATATCTGGAACGCCCTCTTCCATCGTTCCCATCTCTGTCCAGCCGAGGCCACCTCGCCGTCGCAGTCAAAACATTCAAGAACGGTTAAACTCGTCATTTCGACAGATATTGTTTCCAAAATTCACTTTTCTTTGACCCTGAAATTTTCATCTCATTAGGTTCATAAAATTGTATACCGCAAGTCCGAACATACACGGCCGATACCCCTAACAGCTAAACTAGCCTTCATTCATTTAATTTTCGGAAAACAAGTCCCTAATTTGCTAGTTATCATCTGTTTACTTGTAACACGGCACACTTCTCAGTGCCCGCGCAAGCCTAACGGTTGTATCGCCTGTAGTTCCCTAATGCGTAATATTATATTGATAATTCACTATTTTTCCATTTACGATTTAGTAGTTCTATAGCGTTTTGTAAAAGTACTTACTCTGCTTTTAATATTGTTTTATCCTCGTCGCCAATGTATAATTCACTTAATACTCAACACTTCAGGATTAAATAAAACACAACTTGTTATTTAATGTAATCGCTACGCTCAGTTCAACGCTCTATACCTGACTGTCTGCTGTGACTAACATTTGGCAGCATTTGCCCGTTATCATACAAAAACTATCGAAGGTTGAACCGAGCTGAAAGGCGTTCTTTATTTCGTATAAACATTATAAATATCAGAACACTACAGATGGTAAAGAAGATACTACAAAAAAGCTATTAGATTCAATTAATTTCTATGCGTCAATGTTAAAAGATGATGATAAAGCTATATTAATTACATATGTTTTAAAAACTAGATTATCAGAAAATCCAAAAGTCCGACTAAATAAAAGGTATGATACGGTTGATAGTCTTGTTAAGGATATTAGAACTAACTTTGTTTTACGTAAATCCACACCTACCCTCGCCAGTCAATTGCATCAAGCGAAACAAAATAATCAATCAGTAGACGACTTTGGTCGCGAGATAGAACAATTCTTAAGCGAATTAACTCTTGCACAGGCGAGAGATGATGAAAATTTGTTAGTACCATTGCGTAAAGTTAACGAAAACATTGCAATTAATTCATTTTGAGATGGGATTCGAAATCATGATTTAAGAACAATATTAAAAGCTAGACACTGCATAACATTAAAAGAAACGATTACTGCTGCTTTAGACGAGGAAAAGAACAAGCCACATAGTTCTAATGTATTTTTTATGCATAAGAAGAATTATCCATATGCTTCTGGTAATGGTTTTAAAGGGAGTAGATAATTCTACCGCAAATCAATACCTAAGGTCGCGGTTATGTACCTTCTGAATTAACTTATCATCCACTTATTAAATCATCACCTTTAAACCCTCGTGATGCATTTTATGGAGGGCGAACAGGGAACTGTTGTACATTTTACAAATGCCGGCCAGGAGAGCAAATCAGATACATTGACATCTGCAGTTTGTATCCATGGGTTTGCAAATACGAGAAGTTTCCTATCAGGCACCCTAAAGTTTATGTAGGGGATGAGTGCTCGAAATTAAATCTAACCGAAACAGAAGGTCTGATTAAATGCACTATTTTACCCCCACAGAACCTGTATCACGCCGTTCTACCCATCAAGATGAACAAAAAGCTTATGTTTGTGCTGTGTCGTGTTTGTGGCGAAAACATGAACACAGGAGAATGTGACCACAACATAAGCGAAAGAGCTATTTCAGGCACATGGGTGATAAGGGAGGTGATAAAGGCTCTGGAAAAGGGGTACCAAATTCTGAAAATCAATGAAATTTGGAGGTATAGCACTTCTCGATATGACCCAAAAACGAAATTAGGTGGATTGTTTACGGAAATGATGAATACATTCATTCAAATGAAACAACAGGCTTCGGGTTGGCCGGGAAATTGTGTATCGGATGAGGAAAAGAGCAATTACATCGAGGAATTTTTTAGAATTGAAGGAATCCGTCTCCAGTTCGCAGAGATACTTAGTAATGCGGGGTTGCGCTCATTAGCTAAGTTAATGCTGAATTCCTTTTGGGGAAAACTGGGCCAGCATGAGAATCAGCCAAAAACTGCAATAGCTAATAAACCAGAGGACTTTTTTGCTTTGTTATCTGATCCTGCCATATTTGTTAATACTATTTTGCCTATTAATGAGAATGTTTTAGTTGTGAATTATGAGTTCAAGGAAGAAGCCAGCGAGTCCATGGCAAATGTGAATGTATGCATCGCAGCCTACACAACTGCGCAAGCGCGACTCAAACTCTATGAGTATCTCGAGAAATTGGGTGACCGGGTTTTGTATTACGATACGGACTCGGTTATTTATGTTTCAAGAGATTGCGAACCAGATGTCCCGACAGGCAGTTTCTTGGGAGACATGACGGATGAGTTGGAGGGGTATGGTAAAGGTAGCTATATAACAAAATTTGTTTCGGGTGGTCCTAAAAATTACGGTTACGAGGTCAACTCTACCAACACAAATTCCCTGAAAACGATTGTCAAAGTCAAAGGAATTAAAATTAATTATGAAACCTCCAGACGAATTAATTTTGATTCAATTGTGGATGCTGTCCTAAACGAATCAGAACCTATTCAGATAATTTCAAAGAATATCCGTCGAGACAACGCCTATCAAGTCTTGACCAAGGAGGAGGTCAAAAAATGCAGACCCAACTCGACGAAGCGGAAATTTGATGGGTACACCTCGCTTCCATACGGGATGAAAATTTCCAAACAGTAAAAAATATTTCCTATGTATATATATATATTATTCTTATGGTTTAATAAAATATTTCTATTCAAATTACGTCTCTCTCCCTTATTTACCCTGTAGTGATAAGAAACTAGTTATCAGTATCGGTATCAGAATCGGTATCAGGGCTAAAATCAACAGGTTTGAAGCGGGAGCTGTTGAATCCAACAGCTGTGAGGTGTTCAAACAAACAGCTATAGCGTGAGACAGGCGTGAGGCAGGCGTGAGACATGGAAAGCTGCATACATACCAACAGCTCTGGCGTGAGAGGCGTTCGAAAGCTGTATACATACCAACAGCTCTGGCGTGAGAGGCGTTCGAAAGCTGTATACATACCAACAGCTCTGGCGTGAGAGGCGTTCGAAAGCTGTATACATACCAACAGCTCTGGCGTGAGAGGTGTTCGAAAACCATCGGGTCTGATGAGTGGGGTGCTCAAAACAGCAGAGACCTGATGAAAACCTGAGACTAATCGATACTATATATAAATAAAGAAAAGGTTCTCACGCATTCGTTTAGTATCTCCTTATCGCTACGCAGGCAAACATGGGTCTTGTTACTAATAGAAATCCTCGTGAATACCCACACTCTTATGTTTTCAAAAAGTGTACATCAGATTGGCGGGCTCAAGCCGGTCTTGCTGAAAATTTACAGGTGAAAAAAAATCCAGAGGACTGTGTTACCTGTACTACTACTACGCTTAACAATTTAGAAGATCACGTGTTGGAGAAAGGACTCCGCAGACGGCGATGCACGGAATGTTATGGGAAGAGCTGGGTTTGGTTGGGCGCGCCCAACCAAACCCAGCTCATCCCAACCCAAAAGAAATGAGGGTCGCGGAGGGTCAAATGAGGGTCTCGGAGGGTCAAATTTATAATTCTTTTACTTGTAAATAGAAATAAAACACATACATATTTCAAAATAATTTTATTTTATTATGCTATTTATCACAATAAATTTTATCTACTTCAGAGACAGAGATGTCGAGGAGATTGGAGGTTGGTGGTTGTGAGTTTTTGCAAAACATTCAATACAAAATGTTTTATCGCATTGTTTGCAAACTAGCTTGGTACATGCGCTTCTTCTCTGAGCTTTCTTCCTCCCACATTTTCTTGAAATTTCTTTATAACATTCCGTGCATCGCCGTCTGCGGAGTCCTTTCTCCAACACGTGATCTTCTAAATTGTTAAGCGTAGTAGTAGTACAGGTAACACAGTCCTCTGGATTTTTTTTCACATGTAAATTTTCAGCAAGACCGGCTTGAGCCCGCCAATCTGATGTACACTTTTTGAAAACATAAGAGTGTGGGTATTCACGAGGATTTCTATTAGTAACAAGACCCATGTTTGCCTGCGTAGCGATAAGGAGATACTAAACGAATGCGTGAGAACCTTTTCCTTATTTATATATAGTATCGATTAGTCTCAGGTTTTCATCAGGTCTCTGCTGGTTTGAGCACCCCACTCATCAGACCCGATGGTTTTCGAACACCTCTCACGCCAGAGCTGTTGGTATGTATACAGCTTTCGAACGCCTCTCACGCCAGAGCTGTTGGTATGTATACAGCTTTCGAACGCCTCTCACGCCAGAGCTGTTGGTATGTATGCAGCTTTCGAACGCCTCTCACGCCTATCTCACGCCTGTCTAACGCATGTCTCACGCCTGCCTCACGCTTGTCTCACGCTATAGCTGTTTGTTTGAACACCTCACAGCTGTTGGATTCAACAGCTCACGCTTCAAACCTGTTGATTTTAGCCCTGATACCAATTCTGATGCCGATACTGATAACTAGTTTCTTATCACTACAGGGTAAATAAGGGAGAGAGACGTAATTTGAATAGAAATATTTTATTAAACCATAAGAATAATATATATATATACATAGGAAATATTTTTTACTGTTTGGAAATTTTCATCCCGTATGGAAGCGAGGTGTACCCATCAAATTTCCGCTTCGTCGAGTTGGGTCTGCATTTTTTGACCTCCTCCTTGGTCAAGACTTGATAGGCGTTGTCTCGACGGATATTCTTTGAAATTATCTGAATAGGTTCTGATTCGTTTAGGACAGCATCCACAATTGAATCAAAATTAATTCGTCTGGAGGTTTCATAATTAATTTTAATTCCTTTGACTTTGACAATCGTTTTCAGGGAATTTGTGTTGGTAGAGTTGACCTCGTAACCGTAATTTTCAGGACCACCCGAAACAAATTTTGTTATATAGCTACCTTTACCATACCCCTCCAACTCATCCGTCATGTCTCCCAAGAAACTGCCTGTCGGGACATCTGGTTCGCCATCTCTTGAAACATAAATAACCGAGTCCGTATCGTAATACAAAACCCGGTCACCCAATTTCTCGAGATACTCATAGAGTTTGAGCCGCGCTTGCGCAGTTGTGTAGGCTGCGATGCATACATTCACATTTGCCATGGACTCGCTGGCTTCTTCCTTGAACTCATAATTCACAACTAAAACATTCTCATTAATAGGCAAAATAGTATTAACAAATATGGCAGGATCAGATAACAAAGCAAAAAAGTCCTCTGGTTTATTAGCTATTGCAGTTTTTGGCTGATTCTCATGCTGGCCCAGTTTTCCCCAAAAGGAATTCAGCATTAACTTAGCTAATGAGCGCAACCCCGCATTACTAAGTATCTCTGCGAACTGGAGACGGATTCCTTCAATTCTAAAAAATTCCTCGATGTAATTGCTCTTTTCCTCATCCGATACACAATTTCCCGGCCAACCCGAAGCCTGTTGTTTCATTTGAATGAATGTATTCATCATTTCCGTAAACAATCCACCTAATTTCGTTTTTGGGTCATATCGAGAAGTGCTATACCTCCAAATTTCATTGATTTTCAGAATTTGGTACCCCTTTTCCAGAGCCTTTATCACCTCCCTTATCACCCATGTGCCTGAAATAGCTCTTTCGCTTATGTTGTGGTCACATTCTCCTGTGTTCATGTTTTCGCCACAAACACGACACAGCACAAACATAAGCTTTTTGTTCATCTTGATGGGTAGAACGGCGTGATACAGGTTCTGTGGGGGTAAAATAGTGCATTTAATCAGACCTTCTGTTTCGGTTAGATTTAATTTCGAGCACTCATCCCCTACATAAACTTTAGGGTTCCTGATAGGAAACTTCTCGTATTTGCAAACCCATGGATACAAACTGCAGATGTCAATGTATCTGATTTGCTCTCCTGGCCGGCATTTGTAAAATGTACAACAGTTCCCTGTTCGCCCTCCATAAAATGCATCACGAGGGTTTAAAGGTGATGATTTAATAAGTGGATGATAAGTTAATTCAGAAGGTACATAACCGCGACCTTAGGTATTGATTTGCGGTAGAATTATCTACTCCCTTTAAAACCATTACCAGAAGCATATGGATAATTCTTCTTATGCATAAAAAATACATTAGAACTATGTGGCTTGTTCTTTTCCTCGTCTAAAGCAGCAGTAATCGTTTCTTTTAATGTTATGCAGTGTCTAGCTTTTAATATTGTTCTTAAATCATGATTTCGAATTCCATCTCAAAATGAATTAATTGCAATGTTTTCGTTAACTTTACGCAATGGTACTAACAAATTTTCATCATCTCCCGCCTGTGCAAGAGTTAATTCGCTTAAGAATTGTTCTATCTCGCGACCAAAGTCGTCTACTGATTGATTATTTTGTTTCGCTTGATGCAATTGACTGGCGAGGGTAGGTGTGGATTTACGTAAAACAAAGTTAGTTCTAATATCCTTAACAAGACTATCAACCGTATCATACCTTTTATTTAGTCGGACTTTTGAATTTTCTGATAATCTAGTTTTTAAAACATATGTAATTAATATAGCTTTATCATCATCTTTTAACATTGACGCATAGAAATTAATTGAATCTAATAGCTTTTTTGTAGTATCTTCTTTACCATCCATTACGGGTAATAGACTTCCCGCAGTCTTTAAACAAAACTTTTCAGACATATTTAATGATATATTTGTAACTAAATCAATATTTCCTAATTCTTCAATCTACGCTTCAATATGTTATTTGACTCTCCAATATACTGTTGAATAATTCTAATATGCGCTTTAGCTTGCTTTCTTACATCAATCTTTTCACATAACAATTTTGTGTTGACATATAGTAATAAATGGTCTAATTCTAATTCTTCTAAGTTCTCTAAGACAGTTTTAATTTAAATATAATCAAATACAGATTACTCTTAAAAAAATTTTAACTGTTTCTTCGCTTTTTACTATCCTATATGTTAAAATTACTAAAACCAAAACTCTGACTGTGGTTAGGAAGTTTTTAGATCATCGAAAACTTTGTATATAGAATAACATTTTCTGGAGAAATTAAAACTTGCGAACTGTATCACCGACCATTTTTTAATTCCTTATTAAATTTGAGAGCAATAAATACTAATATACAATAATAACTCTAATACTGCGAAAAAAAAATGATTTTAACAACTCTATGTGCTGTAAAAAAAATGATTGGAGTTATTGCTTTTTTGTCGTAAATCAGCTGTTTAAGAAAACATTTTAATCGATTAATTTCGCAATCATTCTGCACATTGGATAAATAAATTGATTTGAATTGCTCTGAAATGTACATTTTTGAGATGTAATGACAGCGAGATAACTCCAGCTCATTCATGTAAAAGTAATGTTGCTTTTCTTTGTCAATGATTAAGTACGGAGTTTGTGGAATGATTAAGCTATACGTAGAGTTCATTAAACGGTTCGGGATACTTGATACTTTTAAGACATCATACAAACGAGGTTGCAAGAGGGGTATCAATTTGACAAAACTTAATCTATTATCAATGAAGAATACTTGAGTTTTTGTAATATTATACAATAATTGAATGCTCTTAATATCTAACGTCAATGGAAAATCTAAATCATGCAAGAAATGATGTTTAGATAAAAGTTCGGATACAATACGATTTGGACTTGTAACTAATGGATGCAAAATACCCCTTTGCCCTAGTGCAATTATATCTAGCGCTAAGATGATAAATGGAGGCGCTAAGAGGATAAATGGAGGCACTAAGATGATAAATGGAGACGCTAAGAGGATAAATGGAGGCGCTAAGATGATAAATGGAGGCGCTAAGAGGATAAATGGATGCGCTAAGAGGATAAATGGAGGCGCTAAACGGATAAATGGAGGCGCTAAACGGATAAATGGAGGCGCTAAGAGGATAAATGGAGGCGCTAAACGGATAAATGGAGGCGCTAAGAGGATAAATGGAGGCGCTAAGAGGATAAATGGAGGCGCTAATGTCACTCTTGAGTCACATTTGAGTCACTCTTGAGTCACATTTGAGTCACTCTTGAGTCACATTTGAGTCATTCTTGAGTCACATTTGAGTCACTCTTGAGTCACATTTGAGTCACTCTTGAGTCACATTTGAGTCACTCTTGAGTCACATTTGAGTTACTCTTAGAGTCATGTGGTATAATATGTTGACATTATCCCGTACTAGCTCATACTATACAGTTTGGGTTAACACAAATATATTTGGTGTGTACAGCTATACGTGATAGCAGGTGTGATGTCTGGGGTTGGTGGGCTGACGCTTTGTGGTTTAAATCACCCCTCATGGAGAAGTACACCATGCAAGTTTCATACAAAAAGAACAATATTAGCGCAGTTTGTGCTATGAATAATTGTAAACTTAAATATTGTTTACTTTCAAATCTGAAATTGTTGATCCTAAAGAATAAGTGCTGCCACTAATCCCACTTATTCTTATAGTATCGTTTTTATCTATGGCACAACGACAATTTAAATTATCTGAAAAAAAAAATAATGCTTATCGAAGCACCTGTATCTATTAAAAATTTCAATTCTTTCATTTCATATCTCATGTTTACTATATTCATACCATTAATATTAAGACACACTGCATCTGCATTATTCGCGAAAAACCGCCTGGTGTTAGGTTGCTCTCGACCTTGCTGTGCATCGACCTCATTGTGGTCATCTGGACTTACTGTAGGTAAATACTCTCTGTTGGTTATTCCTATTGTAAAAAGATCTACCACGGAAGCCAAACCGATATTTTATTTAATTAATAATTTAATCATAAATTTCAACACGTCACATTTTAAAAATATATAATTATACAGGGTGAGTTATTAGTATCCTGGCGGTTGATAGTCATTAAATTGTTTGAGAAAGAAAAAATGTTTTGTACAAGAGTTGTTTGACTCATTAGTTTCTATAACGTAAAATTATTTTCATTTATACAGGATGTTGCATTTAGGCGTAACGGAAAGTCAGTACATTTTTTTAAATGGAACGCCCTGTACATCATACCATATTATAAACGCTAAGGAAGTCGTCTTTCCAACTGTGTAAGTTGTACCTGTGTAAAGTAACTAGTTTACCTGCGATATTCAATTGTTTGTCAAAAAGAAAAAAAAATGGCAATTGCAGGCATTTCTTAAAAATTACGGTATTATTACATTTTTGCAGATATTGTCTTAAAAATTTTGTCACATAATAACTAAGTCAAATTTACCATTAGCCCTTCAATTTCCTTACCAAAATTTTCAATAGATTTTTCGTTCTGTCGCGCATTATGTAATTTGATAGCCAATGAAGTTGCTGAAGTGAAATAGAGATCGTTTTTGTCCTACTGTCTGTCTGTTTGATGTCTCTCAGTCCTTTTATGGTCCTATTTCTCTGTACTGAAAGTATACATATCCATATACAAAGAATTTAAAAAATAGTTTGTATTAAAGTTTATGTTACGTAGTTGTCGATATTTTCCCAAAAATGCTTGTGGGAAACCCATCTATTTCCTAAACTAGTAAATATTTACTTATTATTTGTTGCAGATTTGAAAAAAGCAACAGAAGTCATCAAAACTTTACATGAAAACTATTACGATGTTACAAGTCCCTCGCACCTGTCCGATTTTTCCTTAACGTCACTGAAGAAAGTTAAAGGGAATCTGCTGTGAACATAATTCTGAGAAAATGTTTTTAAATTCATCATATCCACACAGTCGTTCGGCGTCGCGGAAGTATGATTGAATGTTGCCTAACTCTAAGTAATAATTATTTAAATCTAAATAAACGACTAAATTCCAAAATTTTGTTAAATAATTTTAGATTACCAATCTTTCCATAAAATAGCTCAGGATTCCCTTCTAATGGTTTGAAGGAATAATAAGGTTTGGCTGTAGAAAAGACGATCAACAGGGGAAGAATGCACAGGAAGTACATCCTGCAATAATAAAAGAAAGGCATGCGTTAATTATTGAATTTCTTCAACCTATTCTTGTGCACCCTAACTGATTTCCTATTTATACGAATTGTGCAATTTGTGTTACCATCGATAGAGGTAATTTCGTATGGACCATTGTACAGTGGTTGAAGTTTTTTGGATTTTCCGATAATATTGAGTAGATTTATTAAAATCCCTAGAAGCGGGAATTGACTTTAAAAACAATTTATTACGCACACGGGATGGAAATGTACCGATACACAGGTGTGAAAATAGGATGACTCCTAAGACATATCAAATTACAGTCGGTCCTTGAACTCAGCAAGTAGTATCAACTGCGCAAAATTATGCAAGGGCGTCGAATTACCTAGTGCCATCGTACCAGTAAAAGACAGAATGGCAATAACAACAATTACCGACGTCAATGACATTCGAATATAATTCTTATCGCATGTTCTTTTTTAAACACAATTATTTCTGTGAGTAATATCAATAAAGACGGTTTAAACTTTGAATTTTATCCTTAATGGCGCGAAAATTTTAATTTGCTAGGTTCGCGCATGTAGAATTTTAAAATTAGTCAGAATAAATTTAGCGCGAAAACTTGATTTAAAATATGACGCCCGGTCGGCATGCCGTTTTAGCGCGTGGGGTTGGTACGTCTGGGGTTGGTGGACCTGGGGTTGACGCGAAAATTTGAAATTTTTAAGGTTGGTGGAAAAAATTTGAATTTTATCGGTTCGGGCGATCGGCGTTCGGTCATCATCGAGTAAGATGGTGCGCGCGAAATTCAAATCCGAATGAATTTGATGCGAAAATTTGAATTTTATCGGTTTGCGCATGCGTGGGAATGTTGACGCGAAAATTCGAATTTTTTAAGGTTGGCGGGAAAAATTTGAATTTTATCGGTTCGGGTGCGCTCGGCGTTCGGTCATCATCGGGTAAGATGGTGCGCGCGAAATTCAAATCCGAATTAATCTGATGCGAAAATTTGATCGGTTTGCACATGCCACGCTCGAAAATAAAAATAGTAGTGCGTTCTCTCTCTAACAGCGACGTGTGAGTCATACACTCCAGGCTCCGACGTTCGGTCGCGCTCGGCAGATCGGCTGACTTGGGACTCGGTCGTCTTCGTGCAGAAAAGTGGTGGGGGTAGCTTCCTATGTAAATTGGCGGTGTGGCGAGGCCCTTATATATCTACTTACAGTATTACTAACAAAAAATGCTGAAAATTTTAAATGAAAAAAAAGTAAGAATTGTAAATTGTAACTGTATATTCACGAACATTCAAATATTAGGACCACTATAAAAACAAAATGTTGGGAATCTGATACTCAAACTTGGACTATAATAAGCTGCAAGTTTTTCTTTTTTATTGCACAGGTTATATTGTGGAAAATGTGATGAAAAAATAATCAAAGTCTATTAAACCTCACAACAGTTATTGAACGTTAGCTAAAATTGCAAAGTTTTGCTTGTAAAGCTGCATGTTTTACAATTATCCTGATATTCCAATGAATCGAAAACAGAAAAGAAGGGAATTGATACTGCTTAAGAGGCTACTTGAGAGCCTAACCACGCTGCAAGTTACGCCGAACAGCAAACAAACGAAACAAAGGGACAGGTAATATTTATTTTAATTAAAGATACCTTAATTGGCATTGCCATCAGCAAATAATATTACATTTAAGAGCTTAACCACGTTGCAAGTTATGTCGAACAGCAAACAAAGGAAGCAAAGGGACGGGAAATATTTATTATAATTAAAGATACCTTAATTGGCATTGCCATCAGCAAATAATATTACATTTAAGTATCGATGAATACGATGAAAGATTACTTCGTTCTACGAGCACAACACTACATCTACTTGCTTTGGACGCCACTATTCAAACCAAAGCAAATAATCAATATATAGAAGATATCTAGATTGTAGACTTCCGCGGTCTTAGCCAACGATATATTGATTTTCGAGGTGAAACCGCGTGGAGGACTTTGAAGGAGTCAATGACTGCTTCAAAGTCCTCAACGCGGTTTCCACCCGGAAATCAATATATCATATAGAAGATGGTGTTATCCAAGCGGGATGCAAATTTTATATAAATCAAAAATTACAGCCCCAACCTAGATTTGAATTCATTTGCATTTCTAGTTACAAAACAAATAACTTGAATATCTTAGAAACATTAACTTTGCATAGGTTCAATCTAATAATACAGTTCGAAAGGCAACTTTTTAGTACCCATAATATATAATACATAATATAAAGGGTCATTATAAATGATTGTAGTCGAAGTAGGCAATGCCCATGTTAATACATTTCTGCAGCTTTAAACAAACAAGTATCAAACTTACATTAGGTTATGCAACCAATTTAACAGTTGCGTATAGCACAGTAGTCTCATAGTAGTATTCAGTTCAAATGCAGTGGCAAACACAAATTTTTACATTGAATCTCAGCGCCTTCTTCGACTATAATCATATATAATAACCCTGTATAATATATACTAATTTTTGATACTTCCAGGATAAAATGCCAGAAAGAGTATAACAATATAATGCAATATTCACTTTTTAATTGATTACTTTTGAATTTAAATTGTTTGGATAATAACCTTTATTAAGCACTATTCCGATAGGTTTTTTTTTTATTATTTGTGAATAGTATAGGGTTCAGACAAATTGATCGAAGAGAGATATTCCAATATTGGGTACGGCGTATAGTCGATTACCTCATACATATATTTACATAACCAATACAAATACAACGTTATATCGTATTGCCTGTTTCTTTTTCTTCTCCTGAAATACATTGAAAGCGTCTACTAAAATAACATTAAATACGTGTACGATCTTTTTTATACTGTATGGTTGTTTACTGTAAGGTACTGTTCTCTGAATAAAAAAAACAAGCGTGCTTGAAGCCGCTTATAAGAAAACTGGAAAACAACCCGTAAATTTTATTTTTATGATGTTATTTTTCACTTTTTGTCAACAGAATTGACCTTCTACATTTCTGGTGGTGGCTACGTTAGATTATAAATATGTTAAGGCGGAATAGTATTAGAACTACTATAGTCTAGTTTCAAATAAAATTGCATGCATCAAGAAGGTTCCTAAAAAATAAATTTGATCGAACAATATCTTTTCTTGAAATTGGTTATGTTTCACAAAAAGCAAGTTCATGACATGTCGGATTGAAACTAGATCAATTCTATGTGAAAAAAATATTATCTACTGTTATTACAATTACTAGTGGAACATGTTCAATCGATTTAGGTACTTCAATAGGCGAATAGTGTTAGTATGAATGCAGTTACTGACATTGTGAGGTTGTAAAAAAATCTTATCGCTACACTGTATTTTTCTTCAAGAATAATCAAATAACTTGATTAATTAAATTTGTCTGCACTTTTCGTTCGAAATTATGTAATTTTCGTCTTAATGCTACAAACTAAAAGAAATAGAGTAAAATGGAGCAATTCGACAGATATGTAGTGGCTGATTCAGGTTACAAATTCATTATAATCTCAATTTCGAATAATAAAAAACATGTTTATGCTATGCTTAGAATAAAATTCATGTTGGCACTGTTTCGACTGTAATAGTTTGTAATAAAACTGCTATCAACGGCATAAAACCGCAATAAAATATGCAATAAACCATCTACAGGAACAGGATACAATAGAATACTGTACACATTTCGCTCCAGAATGAATAAATCAAAGGAAAATCTTTATAATCGTACTTTAAATTCCGTGGAGCCCCGTTGCACAAAAAAAAAACTCACATTGAAAGTTGGTATAAACAAGACAGATGTGTCGCCACGTTTTTCCGCCGAGTAAATTTGAGATAGCTATACAAAAAGGCAAAACACTCGCCTCAAAATCCTATCAGCAGACCAACCGTGGCGAAGATAAATGGAAACTGATGTTACCCGAGCCACAAAATTCATATCAACCCATCTTTTTTCGGTCGTAAAATTTCCTGGCGTTCATACTTTCCTGAAACTGGCAAACTTTACTAAAGCTCCGGCGAATTCGTACATATCGTCTGGAGTTGCGCATTAACGTTTTACATGTACAAGTGGGTAATCTCACAGAACAAATCGCACGAATTTTACAACAGACGACAGCGTAAAATGGTTGTTTACACATGCATTTTATGTAGACGTATTTAAGATAAATGTGGATGTTAGGTAGGATATTGCATCCCTAATTCCTAATGAATACAATGAAGTACATTAGCAAGTGTGAAGAGTTTAACAATTTTTTTGTTGATTACGAGGCTTCAACCCAAACAAAGGCAGACTAAGTTAATTTATTTTAGATATTTTAACGCGATATAAAAACAGGTGTATGTTATACGAGAAAGGTTTTCAAGAAAATGTTCTTCACTGTTCAGTAATTTTACTAACACCCTCACACAACACACTCTCCAGATCATAAGAGAAGGCATGAATGACTCCAGCCTCAGCGATAGAGAAAGCCAAGATGCATACGACATCCTCCAACATATACTCGGAAACAACTTCGGCACTTTTGACGGGAAAACATATAAAATGGATACTGGTCTACCCATGGGTTCTCCCATATCAGGAGCACTCGCCAACATTTACATCAATCACATTGAAGTCGAACACATCTTGTCAGCAAAGAACCCCCTTCAAAAGACCATAGCGGGATGGTACAGGTACATGGACGATATCCTATGTCTCTTCACAGGGGAAGAGAATGAATTAGATGCTCCCACCAACTACATCAACAACTTGTCCCTAACCTAAAGTTCACTACCGAGGTGGAGAAGGATAGAACCATAAATTTCTTAGATTTAGCCATAAAAAGAGAACATAACATATTTTCTCTTAGCATCTACAGAAAACCTTCCACATGCAGTGCGATAATTCCGCAAGATTCACACCACCACCACTCCCACAAGCAAGCAGCTTTCAGGGCGTTATCTCAAAGAATGTTCAGACTCCCTCTCAGTAAACAAGAAAGAAAATTGGAACAAGTGACGATCAGAAGTTTAGGTGTTATGAATGGTTACAAAACCAAGACCATTGACAAGATCTTTAAGGCAGAAGAAATAAAACTACATCCTCTATACAAGAGAAACATCCTAGCAACACAACCCACATGCAGAAGCTTCACTTTCTTCAACAACAACGTCTCCAAGATAGGGGAGAACCTAAAAAAGCGAGGAATCATGTGTGGTTATAAGACAAAAGCAACAAAATACACCCTTCTGAAGGAGAGGGACAAGCTAAACAACTGCGGTGTCTACCAGATGAAATGCGATGAATGCAACGCATTTTATATAGGAGAGACGGCAAGGGCAGTAAAATCAAGAACAACGGAACATCGAAAGGTGAAACACCGCTCCAGTTTTGGACGCCATCTTCTACATTCAGGTCATAAAAGCACAGACGACGATAATATAGAGTTCTACATTATGCGACAAAGGGGTCAAATGTGGAACTGCTAGGAGCCTATGAAATTTGGCGAGCAAGAGATGAGAACGGGCTACTGAATGAACAGGTAGAGTTGGGCAATTCAAATCGGTCTCTTAGTTAAAGGAGAAAGGTATTTGTCGGGCAATTCCGTCATGCGAAGATCGAAGATCGAAGAAGCAACCGACAAATACCTTTCTCCTTTATATCTTACCGTCGATTAACCAGGTCTCTTAGTTTTTCACAGAATAACTTTTTTAAATTTATAGCTATCATGCCACAAGTTTTTTGTTCGTTTTCCTTTTCTTTTGCTTTTTTTGTTTTTTGTTATGTGTTTTTCTTGTCAAAATTTGTTTTTCACACCATTTTTCTGTTTTTTGTTCTCTTTTTTCTGAGATTGGTATCCGTCTAATATTTTAATATTTGAACATCCTTTTTTTATTGAATTTTTCAATTTTCATCTCTGTTTTACCGACTGTTCGCCCCACGGCTTGCTGTGGTGCCTACGCACGGGGGTTATAAGTTGAAATTTTTATTTAATTGTTCGTGTAGCGAATACAACGCCACAGATTCTGCGCGCTTGTACTAAAGTTAGGTTACGTATTTTTCTTTCGCCTTTTTCAACGAGTATCGACAGATTATAAATTGAGACTTAACTAATTGCTGCATCTTGTGGAGGAAGCCTTCCAAGAGGTATATTTTTTGTATTTTATTTTGTGACTAGAGCACTCGGCATTTATAGAAAAGTATCTTTTACACACATTTTTACTTTTAGGTTAAGAGCGTGCGAGACAAGGTTGTTCGTCCTTCCGTTTGTGCTGCATATCTGAATGTTTTTGATTATTGCACTATTTTTTACTTACTCCTAAGGATTTTTTATGACTGTGAGTTGTGACCGCCCAATATCTTTTTATGCAATTTTCAAGTTATCTGTTCTTTTGTCTATATTTTTAGTGTAAGCTTTGATAATGCCGGAATAACGCGAAACATGTCAGCTACACAATAAACATCTTATTGAAAATTACTGAACAGTGAAGAACATCTTCTTGAAAACCTTTCCCGTATAAGTTAATTTAAATTTAATTTAGAAAAAAAATAGTTTTCAACGTTGTTCTTGCTCAATTACCAGAGGGTACATACCTACTTTATCATTTACCACAAGTTCAATTTTCTAGTGCCGCCATAGCTCAGGTGTGAGCTGTGCGCTACTCTGCAACTACTTTAAGATACTTCGCAGTATTTCACTCTCGGCTATCAGTGATATATAACCCAGGAGACAGCCGGCTTTTATTAAAATCAACTGCTATTTTGTTGGTAACCGGATCTTGAAGTACCTCCAGAGCTTCTTAAAGCACGGCGATAAATTCTGAATGTGCCGACACCTATGGACGGAAAACAAACTATATCATTTTACGTAAATTTGTCAAACGAAAGCTAATACATTAGTGTAGGTACTGGTTTATTGATGTACAGGGTGAGATGTTGGGCATTCCGAATATTTTAAGGGGTTAATATTATGAACAAATAGAATCAAAGCATGATGCAAAGCACTTGTTCTTTCGTGTGTCTGAGTGAAACAGGGTTGTAATATGGCGATGGAATTGGGGATTTTGATGTTGTCGTAAAGGTGGGTTAATGTTACTCGTTTCCCCAGAAAAGCATAGGGTCCTCGTAAGTTATGTATCGCTTTTATATCGAGCATTGATTATTATATCGGTCGTTTCCGTCATAAGTGCTCGCAAGGAAGACATAAACTGTAGTATGAAAATATACTATATATTGGCTGATGTATATTGCTATTGGGTGATATACGAAGTTATACGTTCGGCTAGTAAATTATTCATTATTTAACGTCACAAGCATACACAACTAGTAAATAAAGGTTTCTAATTCTAAACAAAATAAAATGGAATGGTGTTTTCAATAAATTCGACAATTTAAACGCGGTTCAACGCTCATAGTCTTTTAATAAATAGAACACGAAAACATACATTTGACGCGTTGAAATCCAGAGTGGCGCAAGGAAAAAAATATAATTTTGAGAACATAGCTGTTTCACTTTGCCCATTGCAGACATTTGCGACTTATTAAATTACTTCTGAGTGGCCGATAAACTTCAACAGGTATGTATATTGTACAGTTATTAATAGTTATTCAGTTGTGGCATTTTTGTCGTCATTTTTCTATAAACAGATACAGTGTTGTTGTACGCTATTGAATGTCTAGACGAGATAATAGAACTGTTAACCTTTATCTAGAGTCATCTAATGATTTGCGACATGTTCATCTATAATTAGCAGTTAACAAGAAAAAGCACTTTAAAAATCTGCATTTAATATTTAAATAACTCTGATTTCGATTGCAATAATTTTAATCTATATACTCAAGATGCTAGTGCAAAATATACACAAAAACCATTTTGTTGTTTCTAAAATGAAACAAAGCGACCATTTGGCCCAATTTTTCAGGCCAAAATAAGAGCAAACGGAACATTTTTTTTGCGTTTGTAATTCGAATTTTTAATCGACGTTTTAAATTTAGGTTCTCGCACGGCAAACGTCGAATAAGATTATACTAGCAAAGTACTTTTTTCTATTGTGAAAACATACTTTGCCAGTAAAATCTTATTCGACGTTTATAATACACGGCCGTATTCTATCGTTGAAGGTTTAATATAAAGATTTCAGAGCAGCAACGAGCATAATTTTTTTCCCCTGCAACTGAAATTATACGTACATTAACATTTTATAAGTTGTGTGAAAATCTTGACGAATTTGTTTATAGTGTTCTGAACAAATCTTCTCAATTGATCAACGAATCCAAAAGTGATTAAGCATATAAGCTAGGTACATTTACAAAGCTTTACTTTAAATCGAGAACTTTTACAAACATTCACATATTGCGATCAATAAACAATAAAACTTGGGAATTATAATACAGAGATCCCCCATAAGCGGGGCTTTTTCTTGCTATTCCCTTCTCAATCTAGTTTCTTCCAGCATTCTTCTTGAGTGGGCCCTACTTCTCCTCATTTTATTCTTTGCTTCTTCTCCTCCCGTATTCCAATCCGTATATTTATTCCAATTGTCTTTAGACTACTATCGGTTGCAAAAGTATTGATCCCTGTGTTTGAAGGTTCATAACTCTGAAACGGCAGAACAAAAAAAAATAGAATGAAGTGCGTTAAACTCCTGAATCATTTCTACATAACAGCAGTGCCTATCAAATTATACTACCCATCGGTTTAGCCACCAGTGTGAGATAAGTAAAAAAGAGTACCCGATGTTAGCAGTTTTAAGTAATGCTCGACTTTCCGCTTTTTTCCATAAACCATCTATAAAAAAATGTAACTTTTGTTCAGGTTACACTTAGAGTCTCTTCTATAGATTAGCGTTTTTATTTTCTTGATTTTGTATTTAATAAAGTCTGTAAGCGAGCTTTTTATGGACGGACATCTCAGAAACGAACGATCGCAGGACAACGCAGTTAGCACGTAAACACTCCTTATTTATTGTGATCCCCATCCATTGATGTATGATAAGTATGATTGATAATAAAAGTTATTTGGGAATTTTTAAGATTGAAATGAATGTAATCGATCCTGTGCGCAGGATGGCTCCCCTCGGGGAAAGGGGGTTAACGCGGGAAGCGATGCGAAGCTTCGCGCGACGATTTCAAACGATCAACTCTCAGGACCGTATTCTATATTTTTGTGCAACTTTCTCGTTCGATTTTATTGTTGGAAATACCACCCGTGATTTTTTTCTTTATTCGTGGAATATACATATTCTCTTTTGTGATTTATTATATTATTATGTCACAATGTTATTTCTGCCGAAAATGAGTAGTTGATGATGATGACGTAGTTGTAGGTTCTAGGGCCAAACCAAACGGTCCGGTATTTTCTACAAATATTTCAATTGCAACAAGTATTTGTCCTAAACTTTGAACGATTTGTGTAGTTCCAAAAGAACAACCAATATTGGAACTATCACCGGCAACTTCTGTATCATTATCTAAAAGCACTCTCTTTTTCGTTTTTTGCAACTTTATTTTGTATGTATGCCCAGATTAATTGAATTGCAATTGGCTACAGGTAATCACAATAATTTTAATTCATTGGTTCAGATTTTTTTTGCTATAAAATCTAACGATTAACCTTCTAGATTGTGATTTTTCGATAGCTGTGCTTTAGTTAATTGAGAAAGAAATTTTTAGGATAATTGATTGTTTTACTACCTTGGAACAATACTTCAGCATTTTTGCTGAATACTTGCAAAACACGTACCCACGCAACGCAGATACTCAAGAATCTTTATTGAAGAAATTAGTAATCAATGGAATACTTATGTACCTATATATAATATCTTCATTTCAATATCTTCATTTCAATCAACCTGTTATGCATATTAATGGGGTCGGAGAAAAATAATTTGTTTTCTTACTTTAATTGTTTGCTGCTACCCATGGGCGCCGTTACAAAATGTTCCAGGGGGAGCAAGATTATTGTTTAGTAATAAAGGGTGACGTAGTGTGAATGACTATATATGGTATTTATTAATTATTGTAGTGTTTTCGTCTTGTGTTATTTGTTGTAAATGTCATTGATAATTAGAGTCCTTATTCTGCAGTTCTTTGTAGATGACCACCCATCCGCTTTGGTCTAATTTTCATTCCTCCTCTCTTCGAGAACCAGGGACATCATAGTAAGAACGGACAATCACATATTTTTCACACGTCAGCGTAACACTGTAAATCTACAAATACTAACTTCTGCTTCTTTTTTTTCCAAATCGGCGTCTGCGAATGTCCCTCTACTTGAGCGGGAAATTCCAGAGAACTTTCTCCTTGGGGGGGGGGGGGGGGGCGGTGTGGAGAAATTTTACTGGAACCTGCTGATGGGTCCATTATAATCTTCCCCTTACTCTCTTCTACGCTTCATCGTCATTATTCCTCTTCCTTCGTGTCTTCCTTAGTTGATCTTTTGTTGCCTGCCATCGTGACCTGAATGACCCGTTGTTGTTCTGCTTTGGGACCATTTTGCGCCTCCACCATGTTACGTAGCTATTAATTGGGGATGGTCCAGGCCAGGGTGGATGTAAATAATACTCTCACTGGTTGCGTCCCACATGCGTGTATAATTCTTCAAGACCGTCTAAGGAAACAGCTGAGAAGGCAGGCCACTGCCTTCTCGTACAGGTGTCGGATGTCACACTCCTTAATACAGACCAAAATATAATTCTCCTCGTTTCTCTCGCTATATGGCTACTTATATCAATTGTCCAAATACGTCATTACCATTAATTAGGTTACCAAACGTCGAGGTTGTTCACTTGATTTCTGTGCACACTCGGCGTCTGGAACCCATACTTGGGAACTGCAAGAATTCAGCAATTCAGGTCATCGACATTATTATTTCATGAAACCTATTCGAACATAATCATGACCTCGTTTTAATTACTTCGTAACAATAGGATGGCACTTTTAAAACAAAATAACAGTTGTCTGACTTTTTTATTATTTAACGTCTTTGAAAGGAGTTAACGAGAACCGTTTTGTAATTTTGGTACCAATTTTGGCCAATTTGGGTTATTTTAATTCTTTTTAGACCAAACATGAAAGCCCAAACATGGTCATTTTGGACTACGGCACAAAATCGTAAACAGGGCAAAATTTATCTTATGACTCTATCGCGACGAAAACTGGAGATAAATAATCTAATGAAACTGACATTAGTGACGATTGTAATTGGTATAGTCAACATTAGGATAAAAATGCTGTGTGCGCCGCGCAAAAAAAAAATGATTTCCCGGCCTCAAAAAGTGCAAAGTGAAATAAAAAATCAGGTACATTTTTACACTTCTCTCGCGCTCCTGTCCAAACCTAGGAGTAGAAAGTTTTGATAGCCACTCATATTATGTACAAATAATTCAGGAGTATAACACACTTTATTTAAATTTTTTTGTTCAGTCGTTGCAGAGTTATGAGCCTCAAGTTATGCGGGCTCAATACTTTTGCAACCGATACTAGTGAACTCTACTAGTTCACTAGGTGCGTACAGGGTTACAGGGTAAATTTACTTCAAATGCATGTATTTTACATTTTATGTTACAAAATATTATGTATTAATTGTATAGGTTATGTTATGCGGTAACATGTTACAAGTACCTAATTCACAATTCAATTCTCTCTGAACTATTCAACTAATTCAATTCGCTGTAAACTAGGATAGCCGGGTATTAAACAAAGGATTGATTTTGCGCTTTTAAAATTCCAATCCTGTGCCAATGCTTTTGATATTATTGTTTGTGAGTTCACCACTAATTATCCTAAAAGCAAACGGTTTTAAAAGTTTTAATTCTTTCCCTTGAATCGCTGAAACATGTAAGTAATACAGTTTCCGATTTTTAGTTTATTTATTCAGTTCCAATTCTACTGAATTCAAAATTCAAGATACACATTGACTAAATTTATGTCCATATTATTCCCAATCCCGGTTACCTACCTATTTAATGCTCACAATTCCCATATAGGATCGTAAAACTTGCAGTAAAGATAATATTTAATCATCATAATTTAGGAAGTTTGCAGTTATAATACTGCCGTTTGAATACGGAAATCAGAGCTAAAGTTATCCACCTCAAAAGACAATTCTGAACAGCTTAGATTTTATTTTGTTTCACTTTGTAACAGTTCAGTTTTCATTGCTTTCCCTCCAAATAACGTCAAAGGTTCCTAAATTAAATAAAAAAGGGTGCACTCGATCAGGAAATATAAAAGAAAAATGAAATATCTACATATTCGTATACGCCATCCCAAATTGAGTAAAAAAACAGGCCAATATCAAACATCTCTTATAAATTTGGGTCACTTATTCCTTCACGCTCACGTTCCTTTTTGTTGCGCGAAGTGTGTCAACGGCAAATGCTTTTTTTTTAGATATGATGAGGGTCAATCGGACCGCCTAGCTCGGTCCCTTAAAACGTCTAGTCGACGTGATATTGAAATTTATCCCAACATACAACTAAAAGTAATGGTATTCTATTGCAAAATTTTTTAGAATTGTATATAAGTAGTATGTTAGTAGTATCCGTAGTATCGCATGGATTTTTGCAATGTCTTATTGAGGTATTGTTAAATTTGTGCCGGAGAAAATCTAGCATATGTGAAGGCTATATGCAAGAGCCTATATGTTTCTATACACTAAAACGTGGCCCCGGCCTGTGCATACCCTGTGGAGGGAGATGGGAAACGATCTAAGCTCCCGTAGCGGAGAAATACCGGCCAACACTTTGCACAGTAGTGCAAGGCGCATTGTGTTTTGTTGCGATCTGTCAGAACAGACCTTTTTTCTAAATTATCGTAATTGGACACAATAAGTGTTGCGTTGTCAACTGTTATAATACAGGAAGAAATAATAACAAATGCAACAATTAATAATACAAATTTGATTGGACCACTTTATACAATACAGATAACTGCACCATTTACGCCTCGTGGTCAGAGTAGAGGCGCTTGCATCGCGGACTCTGCCAAAATGAAGCTCTAAAAATATCGGTTTATAGCAAGCGTATAGGCTATTGCGTATCACTAGTCTTTTATAGCATCTTATTGCTACCAGAACATTAAAGTATTCGTGACATGGGACTTATCTTCCTAAGCAAGCGGGATTTCCAGTCCCAGAAAAACTGATGATCTACCACTACCTCGATGTACCGCTGTGATTGCCTCGATAGGCAGCAAAGGTTATTTATTACCATGAATTTTTTGGTCAAATAAATAGTTTATCAGAATGAGCAAACTTTAACTTTGAAAGTCATGCACAGCAGTTGGCTCTGTTGGTCGCTCTGTGCATTATGTATACAGGGTGTCTCACGGAACTGGTACATTAGAAGTTTCTCATGTTCTACTATTTCTGGAAACTTGAAATTTTGGAATTAGAATTTACTCGATCTGAACTCTTCAGCTAAAATATTTTCAAGTTAACTGTCACGTCCGGTCACCGGAAGTCGGTATCAACTTTGTTATTTTAAATGGAATGATATAATTTTTATTTTAGTTTTGGTTTCTACGTATCAAAATACATCATTTTTGATAATGTTTCCCTATACCTAAATATCACCATTTTTGAGTTTTTTTGATTTTACTAATTTTTTGGTAATTTTCGCGGTTAGGTACGTTAAAAATTGAATATCTCGGTTATTATTGAAACTAGAAGTTTCATGATTGGTGGTCCAAAACTAGCAACATAACCCAATAAGACGATGTTTAGTTCATCATGATATCTTATACAGGATGTTCAAAATTTACAACACAATAATTGAATTTTCAAACATAAAAAACTCATTTTTTTCAAATGGAACACCCTATATACCGATACGCCATTCGATGGGAAATCTTATTCTCTATCAATCAATATTAGGGTTCCCTATATCTAACTTTAATAGTTTTTGAGATATTGTCACGTTCTCTTTAAATCCATTTTGAATACTCCCATTTAATAAAGGGGGACGAAACTAGATATGAAATTTACAACGAAAATTTAAATAGTGATAGATATTTAGAAATTTTGTGTGGATGTGTGAACACTTTTTTGCGAAACTCTTCCCCTCCATATTCTATGCGACTGGTTTTATCAAATGGACGGTGCACCGGCACATTCTTCGCATGTGGTATCCATTCAACTTAATCAGATGTTTGACGATAGGTGGTTCGGAAATAGGGGATCCTGGCGATTTTTTCAAATGGAACACCCTGTATACCGATACGCCATTCGATAGTAAATCTTCTTCCCTATCAATCAATATTAGGGTTCCCTATATCTAACTTTAATAGTTTTTGAGATATTGTCAGTATAAAAGAATGCAAACTAAATACAAAACGATTTAGTTTTCATTTATAGGAATGTAACAACTTTGGAACAGCAGGAAAACAGAAAAATATTAAAAGGTTTGTTAAGATTAAAATTATTTATTTGGGATATCTAACTTGAATTAAAACTTAATTATGTTGTTCGAAATGCTGCCCGTTCTGCTCCAAACATTTTAAAACTCTTCGCTGTACTTCTGTCATCGTCGTTCTTCGGATTTCTTGTCGCTGAAGTCCATTAATGGCGGCTACTAATCTGTTAGTCAATTCTTCTCGAGTATTAACTGGTGTGGAATAGACCTGACTTTTCACATGACCCGCAGAAATAAAAGTCTAATGGTGTTAAATCTGGTGAGCTTGGTGCACACCGCCAGGATCCCCTATTTCCGAACCATCTATCGTCAAACATCTGATTAAGTTGAATGGATACCACATGCGAAGAATGTGCCGGTGCACCGTCCATTTGATAAAACCAGTCGCATAGCATATGGAGGGGAAGAGTTTCGCAAAAAAGTGTTCACACATCCACACAAAATTTCTAAATATCTATCACTATTTAAATTTTCGTTGTAAATTTCATATCTAGTTTCGTCCCCCTTTATTAAATGGGAGTATTCAAAATGGATTTAAAGAGACCGTGACAATATCTCAAAAACTATTAAAGTTAGATATAGGGAACCCTAATATTGATTCATAGAGAATAAGATTTCCCATCGAATGGCGTATTGGTATATAGGTGTTCCATTTGAAAAAAATCAGTTTTTTATGTGTAAGATATCATGATGAACTAAACATCGTCTTATTTGATTATGTTTGTAGTTTTAGACCACCAATCATGAAACTTGTAGTTTCAATAATAACCGAGATATTCAATTTTAAACGTAACCGCGAAAATCACCAAAAAAATTAGTAAAATCAAAAAAACTTAAAAATGGTGATATTTAGGTATAGGGAAACATTATCAATAATGACGTATTTTGATATGTAGAAACCAAAAATAAAATTAAAATTATATCATTCCATTTAAAATAACAAAGTTGATACCGACTTCCGGTGACCGGACGTGACAGTTAATTTGAAAATATTTTAGCTGAAGAGTTCAGATCGAGTAAATTCTAATTCCAAAATTTCAAGTTTCCAGAAATAGTAGAACATGAGAAACTTCTAATGTACCAGTTCCGTGAGACACCCTGTATACATACTATAAATAGTTTAGTGAAGCGTTACCAGTTTTTATTCGAACCAGAGCTAGCCCGACTATACACATGAAAGCATTCTATTTGACCGAGATCGCTTGTACCTCCATTACAACTAGTTTGCCAGGATTTGATTTGATTTGATTCTATTGACAGTATGATAAAGTCATGTGCCTGGCTACATCAGATTTTTTTTGCGACAGAAAATCATGGTGTCCAAATCTAAGCATTTTTAAGTTTAGTAATTAAGACTGTACACTTTCCTATGTTAACTGTACAGTATTTTTATAAGTGTCAACCACAAACCACAAGAAACTTACTACAAACTTATTAACCATTATTTATTATTTTACTATGTATGTGACGTCTGCTAATGCTATTAATTTAGCGAAACTAGTTATCCTAAGAATTTTAAAATAACGTCTTAGCAAAGAAAGACTTACTGCCACAGTAATTGATTGATTTGCAATTTAAATCTATCATCATTTTCATCAGCACTGTCAGATAATGATCGATTGCCTTTCGGAACGGACCTAACTGACCCATTTTTCAATAAGACTGAAACGTAAAACAAAACAAACATAATAACCACTTTTATTCAAAGAATTATGAAGTATTTAGTTTTGAACAACACAAAACCAATATTATGCGTTATTAAGATTATAATATATGTCGACCGGAATTAAAGCTAGCGAGTATTTTGCATATTATTATTTCGATTTTAATAAATTTAGAAAAAAAGAATGTTTAAATAGATTTTTTTATTTTCCAATATATATGTATATTTGAAATATTAGGTAAGTTGTATGTGTGTATAGTGTATGCGTATACATTTAGAATACTTATGATCATTCAAAATTATAGCATAAATCATTCCTTCGGAAACAGCGTACCAGCAAGAAATAATAATAACATTGTCTAGTGGGAGCGTGTAGCTGCAATTTCCTTTGTGGCGCAGGGGAATTTATTGACACTATTAAGCGGATGTTTCTCCAACTATAGTAATTTATCTATATGGAGGAATTTATTGGCCGAAGTTGTAAGTCAATCAACGGAGAAAGACTTGAACGGCAATACTTTAGTTTTGCGTGTTTTGCTCAGGGATGTTAAATTACGGTAATTAATTTTTTTCGTAAATTACCGTTGAAATTAAAATTATTAATTTCAAATATCAAATTACCACGTACTTAAAAATTAAAAATGGTAAATTACGGTGGCATAAATTACCGGGTAATTAAAAATTCAAAATGGTAAATTACGCTGGTTTAAATTACCGGGTAATTACAAATTCAAAATGCTAAATTACGCTTGTTAAAATTACCGGGTAATTAAATATTCAAAATGGTAAATTACGGTGGCATAAATTACCGGGTAATTAAAAATTCAAAATGGTAAATTACGCAGGTTTAAATTACCGGGTAATTAAAAATTAAAAATGGTAAATTACGCCTGTTAAAATTACCGGGTAATTAAATATTCAGAATGGTAAATTACGCTGGTTTAAATTACCGGGTAATTAAAAATTCAAAATGGTAAATTACGCCTGTTTAAATTACCGGGTAATTAAAAAATCAAAATATTAAATTACGCTGATTTAAATTACCGGGTAATTAAAAATTCAAAATGTTAAATTAAACAGATCACTGTAAGTTATGACTACTACTAATGTTAATAAAAATTGAAAGGAAAACTGGTTAATCGACGCTACGGTGAGATATATAAGGAGAATAGTATTTGTATTAATAGTCCGAAACACTGTGTCTACGGTTGCTGCTTCGATCTTCGTGTGACGGAATTCTCCGACAAATACCTTTCTCGTTAATAAAAATGTTTGGTAAAACCTTAAATCATTATTTTGTGGATAACTACCTATCTCTGATCTTTTGCCTGATTTGATAGTACGAAAACCAAAGTACTACTACAAAAACAGGAAAATCAAACAGAATAATAATAGTAGAAAATAAACAATTTAATTCTGTCCACATTCACAAAATAACTCTCCGGTTCACAGAGGATTTTTTGTCATTTGTCATTTTTCTAACACAGGAATATTTTTTAAAAAGTGAATTCTGATAATAAATGGCTTCAGATTTCAGAGCTGCATTATCGGATTTGTTGGATTGGTCGCCATTGGCGAAGGGGCTTTCCACGTCTCTATTCATTAAATACAAAATATTAGTTCTGTATTTTGTCAAGTAATGTCGGATGATTTGGAATAGTAAAAGTAGAACGTTTACGGACATAGGGACTGTCATTGGATGTGTTAACTTTACCCATAGACCCATTTCCATTGGCTAAATGACACCTTGAAATAACATTGTCCCGCACGAGTGCGACCATGCACCACGCGGATTGTTAGATACTTCCCAGGCAAACGCAAATAACAGTGCAGTTGTCGAATGCTTAGGAGGGGTGGGGCGCATTCATGCGTCTACTGATGGAAGGTTTTTGAAATTAATTTATAAATTCCGGTAAATTACCAACGGTAATTAAAACTGTCGGTAAATTACCAACGGTAATTTGAATTGACGGTAAATTACCATCGGTAATTTACGCCGTAAATTACGGTAATTAAAAATCGGTAAATTACCATTAATTACGGTAATTTACGCGGTAAATTACGCTTTTACATCCCTGGTTTTGCTACATTGGTAACTGTGGGGCAACCATCAGGCCACGATCAAACTTTCGTATTCGTAAAAAGAGTTAATAGACACAAAATATTTTCTAAGAATTACTTGCTGCAGTTAATGGAACGTATCTACGGGATTTATCTAATTTTGATTCATTTATTTGTGTGTACTTAGATGGCTAACTCGCAAGGGTGGCTAATATACTAATATAATACTTACGAAATAATATATGTAACACTTACCTTTATATTGTTCGTTTTACACACCTCACATTAGCAATGCTGGTATTAATGAAAAAAGGAGATTTTGTGGAGAAAGACCTGCCAAATGAAACAACCTTTGTTTGTTTGCTACGTTTCGACGGCTTTAATTTCCGTCTTCATCAGGCAATCACTACAATAAACGTTTAAAAGATGTTATTAAGTCCACGACTAATAAATAAGGAAGCATTCGAAACAGCTAAAAATAACAAAAACATTTACAGAGTTGTTGTAATAATAGCCAGCCCCAGCCAACAACACAGGAATCAATTGCATGTAACCTCCAAAGTAATCGCAAGGGGCACACAGCCAGAAGGCACTCGCATGTCGGTAAACGTTTGGCTAGTCTTTCCCCGCAAAATCTCCTTTTTTGTTGACAATTACAAGACCGAGAGCGCCTATTACCGGTATTAATGTAAACTATAGTAGTGATGTAAAGGCCCCCAGACCTATTTTCAACTACTACATTAAACTACATTGCTTTATATTATTTAATTTTACGTTTTATTTTATGTGCAGGAAAAAAATGAATGCATCTTCCCGAGAAAGTGGGTTTACTGTAGCAGTCGACCACTATGTTATTGTATTGACTACTGATCAGCTTACTATCCAAGAAGGCTCCAAAGTTGTCTGTATTCTCAATCACTGTTGTAAAGTGAATATGAATATTTAAATTATTAGATATGGTTAGTGTGTCTTTGCAAGCATCCCTTGGGATCGATAAAATTGTCATCAACGTGTTTCTTTATTAACACTGAAATGGCAATTTGAGGATGACCTCATCCAAGACATAACCCTGATAACCCATCGACCTGTCAAATATGCAACGCTTGTGAGAGCAAATACATTCATTCAAACATGTCAGTGGTTGAAACAAATAAGTTCACACAAAAGTAACCTCGAATTCTGCAAGACTTGTTAACAGGTTCATTTGTAATGCCAAACAAGTTTCAAAACTTTCCGGTTTATTTACTGAAAATAGAGGCTTGTCGACTGGGCTATGAGGTTGAATGTGGTTGTCATAGAATTGGATTAAATTATCGCCGGCACAATTAATTTTCCATTTATTAATTTGTATAAATTTCGTCTTAAAATTAACGGAAAGACGGCTACATACAGAAGTACAATTACACTAAAGATATTAATAATACGAATTTCTCGGTATCTGCCAACGACATATTAAATTTGAATGTTTACAGGCAATTTTGCAAAACCCAAACACCCCCTTCAAATAAGAACAAGGGCGTATATTTAGCAGGATGAAATATGGTTATCTATATTGATGGAAATGTGCCTTTCGCTCCTTTGATATTGATTGCGCTGTGTTTCTTGGATCATTTATCAACGTTATTTTTCCATAAAACTAGCCACTGGGCTGTGGAGATAAATACGTCCAGACTATTCTTGGACAGTAAATGGTATTTCCCATAATACATTCGCCGGAGAAAAAAAGAAAACTGTCTGGAAGAAACATTGGTGTTTTTTTTTATACAGCTCATCAGAGAGAACAAATAAAAACAAAAACAATATGTTTATTGTAAATACATATTTGGGAATATTATATATAACTTTTGCTTTTCTCTAAAATTAAATAACGAAGATGCAAAATAAAAATACTTCCGCTTGTTTGCAAACAGGTTTGTAGTTATATTTTATATTTGTTTGAAATATAATTTAGTGATATTGTATAGATATCAAAACTTTGAAATTCGCTCCAGCAATACTGATATACTTACTACATTTTTTTTAATCGGTTGTTTGAGTCTACTATATACATAATACACATACGAATAGTAATGGGTGCGGAGGAAGTCAAATATTCGGCCATGAATACACAGTAACAAAATTCGACCGCAGGCCCAGAGCTGTTTCAGTGAGGCCTCGTGCACATTGGCGAGCGTTAAGCGGCGAGCGGTGGGCGATGGGCGGTGAGCGATAAGCGGTGAGCGTTGCAACGCACGCCATGTCGTGTGCATATTGGTAAGCGGTTAATTTGTGAGTTTGGGGTCGACAACCAGGATGTTCATCGGTTCATAGAAGTATATTAAGGGAAAACCCACTATTAATTAAATTTATTTTGAAAAGAGGGTTTGGTTCATGAAATAAACCAAGTTCGTCTCAGATATGTTAAATTTCATCACTTATTTTATGGACTACGACGCAGTAGGTATGCAAAGTTTGGCATAATGATGTACTAAACATTATTTGTTTTGGCAATACTACAGTCAACATAGCTCAATCATTGTGGCATTAATGTTTGATAAACCTGCTAAATGTCGATTTTTGATACATGGAAACAAAATATGTAATAAAAAGTATACGTTTGTATTTAAAATAACAAAATAACATGATCTTCCAGTAGAACGCTTGGCAGTTATCTTTAGAGTATTTTAATTTACATATTTTGGATCGGATATTATTCCAAAGTTTCAGATATATAGAAGTAGTGGAACATCAATAACTTCTAATAGAACCGTTCCGTGAGAACCCTGAATTACCTAACATTGTACGACAATCGGATCGTGATTGGCTGAGATGAGAGGGATTAATGGAGATCTGGATTATTGTCAAGTGATGCCAATCCAGAATTTGAACGATCCAAATGCTATTCCACAAATGGTAGTAGATGCATATCACAAAATGTCACAAATCAAGCAGAACAAATCCGTAAAGAATTTGCAAATTAATTTTTACAGTTTTAAACACAGGTCGCAACAGTACATTTAAATATTTAGTAAATGATCTAGCCTGAAATCCCTAACAAATGCCATAGATTGGCTGTAACGTCCCTATTTTTATAATTTCCATCCTTATCATTCCAACGGGAAAGATATCGGTTGTACTTTGGAACTTTCGAATTCCTTAATATAAGGTGACCAACCGTCCTCCTCTTGTCCGTCCTTTTTTATTGTTGACATCTTAACGCCCTCGTTCCCTATAAACGACCTCCTTATCCTACTTCTGAATGATTTCTCTCTTTGTCATACAAAATACAATTGAAATTGTAAATAATTACAATAAGATCGAGCCGATCCATTCTTATCTCTTTTGACCGTTCAACCAGAACTCGTCCTTATTCACTAGGCCAATCAAAGTTAATTTTCACGCAATGGATTTAATAAAAACTTTACAATATGTCATGGACTTGCTGAGATTTGTAGAACGCAAGATTCTCTTTCAGATGGTGTTCAAGGTGCTGGAAGTATTTGAAAATGAGTGTAAAGTAATATGTACTGCAGTTACAAATTTTTAATAGTAGTGACTTTTGATACCCCAGCCGTCACTGAATTATATTATATTGTGATTCCTTGTTTTAACTTGCCTCCCCCCCCCCCAAGCCCGCCAACGGAATTAGTACGGCACCCTCCTTAAATGCCCTCTTTTTCAACGAAATAATAATGGTCACTTAATACCATATTCCGTACTTTTAAAACATATTTTCATATTTTACTGTGCTTCCCTTACAACCAACCAATAGCAACTGAGCTGTGAGCGTTGCAATTCAAGCAAACCTAAAGCTAGAGCGACACAGCTCTCCGCTACCGCTCACCGCTCTGTTGATGAGCATACATTCAAATAATCCGTATGTTAAAACTATTTTTTTTACCGCGCACCGCTCACAAGTCACCGCTCACCCCTTACCGCTTGCCAGTGTGCATGAGCACTGAGTTACGAAGTGAAATTCTTCATTCAATCTAAATTGATTTCATGATTTGTTCCCGTTTTACAAGATCATTAGATAGGGAAAGGTTAAATGTTTAAAAAGCCAGGATTGTAGTTATATTTAATGCCATCCAGCCAATTCTACGATTGTTATGATCCTTTTCTTGCATTTGTGGAAGTGTCTGTTGATTGAACCGACATGAGACACTTATAAACATTAGGAACATTCGTACGCTATAAAAAAAAACAAATAGCACCGCTGTATCATTGAATACAACTTCTAGGCGGTCTGTTAAAACAGCAGTACCCTTTCAATTTGTTTCTTTATATTCATGTGAAATTTGAGATTTAATTAATTTAATCATATTAAAAAAATAAACATTTATAGTTTTACTACAATAAATTTACATCAACTTAATAAAAAAAATCATTTAACTAGATATCAGAGCATTTCACATATTTCTAGATATTTTCACATAAACTAGACACAATTCAGAATGTATTCTTTCAGATTCATTGATTTTGTTCATTGTTGTCCAGGATAGTCACTTGCTTAAATTATGTTTGTATTTTTGACAAATTAATTACGTGGAAAATGTGTAATGCTCTGATCTGCAGACACGAAAGTTAATTGATTATTGTTTTTGGAATAAGCTGTGGTATGTTAGTTATATGTAGTAAATCAAACTAAAAGTATCTTTTTATTGTTAAAGGATATAGAAAAACTATCAAGCCTGGATAAACATTCTTTAATATAACCGTGTTCACGGTTATATTAAAGAGTGTTTATCCAGGCTTGATAGTTTATATATCCTTTTACAATGACAACGAAGCATGGACACGGTGGATAGTTTGAAGTTATCATTAATCATATCTCTGCATGTTTTTAATATGAAGAACTTAATCTTATTCCCGATTTTGAGCCACTTGGGGTACGGGTTAATATGTATTGATCGATCTCAAATTTCACAGAAATTAGTTATAAATAAAAAATAGTGACAAAATGTTAAAATAATGATAAAAAAATAATAAAGGGACAAATTTAGAGTAGATAATAAAAACTGATGTTGTTCTTCACTGTTCTTTATATGCATGCAGTTAAATTATATCCCAGTAGAGTGTTACATTCGCAAATAAAATACATACTGTCAACGTTATTCCATTGATAAATTACATATCACATATGATATACATATTAACAACAGTTTATTATAATGCATTTACTTCCCTAGGCACCCTAGAAGGAAATTATAGATATCATAGGCAGGCATGTTTGACAACATTATATAGCTAATTACAGCTAAAGTTCCTTCTCTCAGAAGGGACGTATTACTAAATGGTACGTCATATAAACCCAGATGTAATTACCTTCAGAGCTATTTTACCGGACAATAAAGCAAGGAATTAGGAAAGCAAAGTGTGCAATCATTACTTATTTAATGGTACACATTTGAATCAAGCTTCCGCTAAAGCAATGGCTGTTTAATTTGTTTTTGTTCTAAAGATATTGTATATTATGATATAAAAATGGTATACAGGGTGTCATTTTGCGACCGCAATATATTTTGAGATGATGCAACATCACTGCCTCTGAACAAAAAACTCGAGCGTGTCTGAGACCTTTATTTGACCAAAACCCTAAATAAATAAAGTAAAGTTGCAAATTGCTGTAAAATTTAAAGTGTATTTTGCTATTAAATGAAAAATACCTAACGCATTGAGTTTCTGGTTCGGAAACTCAGAAACTGTTTCGAGAAAAGCGCGTTTACTATAATATAGTTATGTGAATCCGAATACTGCAATTTTGGCTCCGTTATTTCGAATATTTCAATTTGTATTTGAGTCTCTAAACAACTGTTAAAAAACCAAAATGTTGAAGAAATTTTCTTTAATTATAATTTATTGATCCGCCACTTTGCATCCGACATTTTGAATATTGCAATGTTTATATGCCCGATTTGCATTCAGCGTCCTTAGAAACCCATAAAAATGCTTAAAACTTTATATTACCGAAAAAAAATCCCATTGTTATCATTTTCTGGCTCGCCGTTTTGGTCCCGTCATTTTGATTTTTGCAATTTTTAAAGCCATATTCGGATACAGCGTTCTTCAAAAAGTTGCCATGTTTGATGGGGTTATGATCGATTTCAGACAAGTTAGGTTAGTTTGGGGTAAAATATCCCCAAGAAAAACGACGCAGGCACAGGATTTTTAGGACTTTTAGTATATTGTTCGTGGCCCTAAATAATTTATTAGTATTCACTGATAATTTGTTGCATTAAATGGAGTTTAAATTACAGAACCTTTTTTTAACCTTCTTTCAATAAATTTCTATAATCATAATTTCATAATCATGTCGATTATGTATTATGCGTGATGAAATATTTGTTAAAGCTGATATTTAAACGTAAAACTTGGTTGTGCAGATAAAGTAAAATCGATAACATTCAGCTAAGTTCTGACTACTAAGTAATCGCGGATTCTACAACGAAACGACAGTGTATTTAGTAATAATTCTACGAAAAATTGGCTGCACTTGGCATGCGTGCGATACCATAAAAATAACAAGTATTGTTCTTAAGACGTGACTAGAAAATTAAAACTCTGAAAATCAGATTAATTTAGAAAATAAACTGCTTCCGGGTTATGCGGTGTGTCAAGATTTGTTAATGCTGACGTTTCGCGAACGATGTTGCTCGCTTCTTCAAAGCTAATTGAATACTCAGCTTTGAAGAAGCGAGCAACATGGTTCGCGAAACGTCAGCATTAACAAATGTTGACACACGGCATAACCCGGAAGCAGTTTATTTTCTTAATGATTCTGGCCGCGAAAGCCTACGTACTTACTTACCAGATTAATGATTAATCTAAAAATGTGTTTAATCTAAACACCTAACCCTTTGGTTTAAAATAACTAGTTCTTGAATTATAGATATAACATCAATAGGCATAATGACATCAATAAATATGAACCTCTCAAGACAATCATTTATAGTAATAATTTAAAATTGTAAAATCTTAAAGCGTTCATAAGAAATAAAAAAGTTAAATATCGCCCAGCTAAAGTTGGTGGACAAAAACTATTTCGGACAACAAAAATGGTTTCAGTGCATCTTCTTTTGTACGAATACAAAAATCGACTTCCTCTTTATCCGGCTCGGGAGACAGTTTTTACTTTTTCCGCAATATAATCCATAATTCGTTAAAGACAAGAACTGTTCTGAGACTGGTCCATATTTACGCAACTTTTGCCCCATTTAACCAATATCGTAGCTTTTACAGTTTCCAAGATTTCCATATACATCATATTTACTGGAACAGTGTATACAGTTCGAAAGTTATGTTAAATTTCCAAATGTATACATTTCACTATTGCATAAATCGACGTGTTCTCTATATTTCAGGTTTCATTACAAAACCTTGCCATTTTTGCATTTTTGTGCTGATGAATTGGAAAGAAACATAACTGCACGAAGGAAGTAGCTATCATCGACACATCCTCAACGGCAGTGACAGAATGAACACGGCACTCTAATCAGACTGATATGAAAATCGATTCTACCGGTTCAGCTCACCATCACCACCAGGCACCGGCATCCCAAAATGGCTCATAATAATTTGTCAATCTTAGGCCGGGTTGTGCCAAGTCTGGTAACCGGCCGATCACTTGATCATTTGGCTAGCGTGATCGGCCGGTTATCAGTGTTCGTACAACCCGCCCTTATTATGCTTTGGCCTTAAGAGTATTAAAACTATTTGTATCCTTTATAAGGCTAAATAAAGACCGCGGAGAAGTTAGCCATAAAAGATAGCCATAACTTTTTTTTTCGAATTTTGTTATGAAACATATATAAAATGATAGGGGTGTTCAAGTACTATACGCCATAGTTTTGCTCCGAAAATTCATTAAACGGTGTTGTCGGAAATTTGATTTATTTCGTTACACGTCACCGTATAAGAGCTCTTGTCATCTCAATAAAGAATTGCCCATAACTTTTTGCAACAACCCCATAGAGAAACAAGTGATACAAATTCGGAAAGCGCATAAAATTTTGCATCCAATAATGGTATTGGGAAGGTGCTACCCCTAACATCACCCACCCCAATACACCTATAATACAAGAAATTGGCGCGCCGGTCGACTAAGAAGTGGTATTAATGAACATAACTCACGGTAAAATTATTGCATACTTCCATAAGTAGGTACGTCAAATTATACGCAATTAAATGTACTATTTACCCTTGAACGCATGGAGTCTTGCTCGATGGCGAACAACCCTTAAATGACGATCATGTCCTTACGCAACCGTACCCGCCGGCAATCATATGTCGGTTGGATTTTGCAGGAAAATATTTATAACTTTTGCAAATATTGTTGCATAACTTTCTATCATATATCAAATTGTAGGTAATTAAAAGGGGTTCTCACCCTTCGCCGCTCCGAGTTTTGCTCGATGGCGAACAACTCTTCAATGGCGATAATGTCCGTACGGAACCAATACGACGGGCAATTATATATCAAGTGGCTGCTGCAGAAAATCATTTATAACTTTTGCAAATATTGTTGCATAACGTTCTATCATAAATCAAACTGTAGGTAATTAAAAGTGCTTCTCATGCTTCCCCGCTCGGAGTTTTACTCCATGGCAATCAACTCTTAAATGACGATAATGCACCCAGTTTGAAATTGCTGTATTAAAGGCAACTGGCAACTCCTTATCGCTAGCTATCGTTTGCTTTTATTGGACCTTTACTTAACTCCGACCTATAATCTGATATATGGTAGAAAATTATGCAATATTATTTGCAAAAATTATAAACATTTTCCTGCAAGAAGTGACTTGCCTCTCACACTGGTTCCGTTCGGACAATATCGCTGTTACAGGGTTGTTTGCCGTGGAGTAAAACTCTAAGCGGGGAAGAATGAGAAGCACTTTTAATTACCTACAAGTTGATATATGATTGAAAGTTATGCAACAATATTTGTAAAAGTTATAAACATTTCTCTGCAGAAGCCACTTTATATGTGATTGCCCGTCGTATTGGTTTCGTACAGACATTAACGTCATTTAAGGGTTCTTCGCCGTCGAGCAAAACTCCGAGCGGCGAAGGGTGAGAAGCCCTTTTAATTACCTACAATTTGATGTATGATAGAAAGTTATGCAACAATATTTGCTAAAGTTATAAACATTATTCTGCAAAAACCGGAATATGTTTGCCGGCGGGGACGATTGCGTACGGACATTATCGTCATTTAAGGGTTGTTCACCGTCGAGCAAAACTCCGAGCGGCGAAGGGTGAGAAGCCATTTTGATTACCTACAATTTGATATATGATAGAAAGTTATGCAACAATATTTGCAAAAGTTATAAACATTTTTCTGTAGAAGCCACTTTATGTGTGATTGTCCGTCGCATTGGTTTCGTACAGACATTAACGTCATTTAAGGGTTGTTGGCCGTCGAGCAAAACTCGGAGCGGCGAAGGGTGGGAAGTACTTTTAATTACCTACAATTTGAGGTATGATAGAAAGTTATGCAACAATATTTGCAAAAGTTATAAACATTTTCCTGCCACAACCACCCGACATATGATTGCCGGCGGGGACGGTCGCGTACTGACATTATCGTCATTTAAGGGTTGTTCGCCGTCGAGCAAAACTCCGAGCTGCGCAGGGTAAGAAGCCCTTTTAATTGCCTACAATTTGATATATAATAGAAAGTTATGCAATAATATTGTCAAAAGTTATAAATATTTTTCTGCAGCAGCCACTTGATATATGATTGCCCGACGTACTGGTTCCGTACGGACATTATCACCATTTAAGGGTTGTTCGCCATCGAGCAAAACTCCGAGCGGCGAAGGGTGGGAAGTCCTTTTAATTACCTACAATTTGATGTATGATAGAAAGTTATGCAACAATATTTGCAAAAGTTATAAACATTTTCCTGCCACAACCACCCGACATATGATTGCCGGCGGGGACGGTTGCGTACGGACATGGTCGTTATTCAAGGGTTGTTCGCCGTCGAGCAAAACCCCGGGCTTTCAAAAGTAAATAGTACATTTAATTGCCTATAATTTGACGTACTTAGGAAAGTTATGCAATAATTTTACCGTGAGTTATGTCCATTAATACCACTTCTTAGTCGACCGGCGCGCCAATCTCTTGTATTATAGGTGTATTGGGGTAGGTGATATTAGGGGTAGCACCTTCCCAATACCATTATTGGAGGCAAAATTTTATGCGCGTTCCGAATTTGTATCACTTGTTTCTCTATGGGGTTGTTGCAAAAAGTTATGGGCAGTTCTTTATTGAGATGACAAGAGCTCTTATAAGGTGACGCGTAACGAAATAAATCAAATTTCCGACAACACCGTTTAATGAATTTTCGGAGCAAAACTATGGCGTATAGTACTTGAACACCCCTATCATTTTATATATGTTTCATAACAAAATTCGAAAAAAAAAGTTATGGGTATCTTTTATGGCTAACTTCTCCGCGGTTAAATAAAATACTTCTGGATTGACTTATTAAAACCTGTTTATATATTTATTTTTTATTTTATGACACCTAAAACAAAACAAAAACATCGGGTGGCTTAATATTATATGGCCATATAAACTCTTTTAACATAAAATTGTTTTACGCAAGGTTGCAATAAACGGGCTCTGCAGAGGCTATATGCCTTTCGATTGCGTGGGTAGCCGCGTGTGGTCTGCTGGCTATTATATTATTGCGGTATATGAGCAAGCTGTATCTCAATCCCACAGGCCAATATACGTTTACAAATCGTTTGCGAAGTATTCCCAGCTGGTCAAGGAGTTATCCCTAAACGACTGCTTCTGCGGAATACATGTTTTTAATATCGCCGATATAATAGTATAAGTGCTTATACAAATATTGTATCGTGAAAATGGAAAAACAGAAAACGACAGTTCCTGCGTTCTTGAAACACACCCGTAGAAATATGTACGTACTTTCATTCGCATTCATTGTACTGTCATCTCTGTTTTCTATTCGTAATACGTCACACACTTGCATGTTATCTTAGCTAAATGCCTTAGGTAACTAATAAAATCTGCAAGTTATATCTACCAAGTAGCCATTACACCATGTTTTCTTATTTTGATTAATTTCTCGTTTACTTGGCATGTTATTGCAAACAGTCGCTCATTTGGCTCATTATGACATGGAGGACCAGCTCTTTCCAGAGTTTTGGTGATTGGTCCTGGGCAATGGGATCAGAATCCTTACCGATGCTCAGATTTTATGTTGTGAACGGTCCAGTGTGTTCATGTAATTGGGTTGCAACTCTAAAACAGTCATTTTTAATTGGCAATCAAAATTGTTCACCAACCGCAGAAATCGTTTATCGAAAACCACGTTCATGTTATGCAATCTGATGAGTTTATAAAGGAAATGGCGGAACAGTGTGTAAATCAATAGTTTGGAAACAGACACCATTCAACTCTCGTATGCTGCAACCGCAAACGACTTTGTATAGGGTTGCAGGTTTGCGCAAAAACGATAAGAAACAAAAATAGACTTCTTTTTATGCAATAATAGTAGAATAGTCAATAAGTAACTATCTATAATATGTAATTGCCCACAATCGACAGCATTTTTCCTGAATTCCGAGTCGCCATCTCTACCGATTTTATATACGCCTGCACTTTAATCCTTTAGCGAGCAAGTTGTGGATAGCAGGTTATAGCTTCAGACCACGGTAATACAACTTGGTATAGCTTGCTTGATTACAGTTGGAATAATGTGAATAAGCGGCGCTGTGTTGCAGCAATATTTTCTTATTTATCAAGTACCTTTGACACTATCGATCATAAGCGTTCATTATCAAAGCTTAGGTCACTTGGTATTAGGGAGTTGCGTTAGAGCTCGTTCAGTCCTGTTTGCATGACTGGAGCTAAACAGTGGACGTTGATGGCGTCGCTGGTACACGATCTTTCTTGTTAAGGTCGGGAGTCCCAGAGGGATCAATTTTGGGACCGCTTCTTTGCCTTATATACACGATTTGCAGCAATACATGAGGTCTGGCAATTTGTATCAATCTGCAGACGATTCGAGTTTAATCCTTTCGCATACACACATATCTGACCTCACTAACATGGCGACTAACGCGGTGCGGAGGATGACCCATTGGTGTGGGATGATGCTGAATCACAGTAAGACTACGGTTCTTCATCTGTCATTGGAAGTGCTAAATCGATCGATTTTGGTGCGAGAATCCGAAGTTTCGATACCGTTGGGGTCATCGACGAAGTTCCTTGGGGTATATATTCAAAGTAATTTGGGATGGGACGCGCATATTGCTTATACTAACGTGTGTTGGTTTTTTGCCTAGTTTATTCTACTAAATCTGAACGATGTGTTTTTAGGGTTCTCAAGGCTGAGTGCTCGTTAAAACGCACAAAGTAGTTTGTTTGACTTTTTTGTTAGGTTCGATATTTCGCTGGCTATTATCAGCTTCTTCACGAACTAAAAACACAGAAAAAAGGAGAGTGTATATAGCAATAACACTTTTAGTAACCTGCTGTTAAGGTACCAACTTAACAGTAAGGTAACTTAACAGCAGGTTAAAATTGTTATTGTTATATACTCTCCTTTTTTTCTGTGTTTTTAGTTCCTAAAGAAGCTGATAGCCTGCGAAAATCTATGAAATTTTCTAGTATCTAAATTCAAGTGCTTATTAATTATCATTTAATAGTAGCCGCAATAACTGCCAATTTATTGGCAATTATATTTATGTTTATAGATACCTTATATAGTATATATATATTCTTTTAATACCAAGTTAATTCATTTTTGTTTCAACTTTGACAACCGAGATCAATGTACAAATATTATTTTTCAAGTAAAAAAAAATATAATTATTGTGTTTCTGATCTATAATAAATTATAGAGACAACACATCTATGGCATGGCCGACGTATTCCAAAACGTGAACGACAAAACATTTTGTACTCCAAAAAAAAAAACAATTGTATGAAATGCCATATACGTATCTGTCAAACTATGACTCATATACACACAAGCATCGAGAGTGGTCCTTATTTGTGCTTCATGCATATTGCGTTGAACAAATCATGACAGAATGCAAACCGCATTTTCGAAACACCTTCTTGCGCACAAACATCTCTACGAAACCTACGCATTTTGTTTCTTTGAATTATGAAGTAATTTTGCAAATTGACTTTTAATTAATAAAATTCCTTTATTTGTTTTACTCAATGGAAGTTATTTTAAGTACATATGGTACATATGTGGAGTCATATAGTATAGGCGTTTCGGGGCTGAACCGCGGAGCGCCAGGTGTGATATGGCTGGCGTATGTATGATATAACCCAATTTTTAGTAAGTTAGTTTAGTTATTAATTTTAATTACTATGGGGGGTTTAGGGGCAGTTGGAGCAGTGATCATCACAGTAGTAGAACATCCACCGTATTATGTTTATAAAGCTGGACGAATGAAATTTGGGAAAGTGTTAATAGACAAAAAATGTCATTCTTTGGAATACTCTTGAGGTTAATATGACTTCCGGTTTTTCCGGAAATGACGTCATCATTGAAATTTTAAATGGCACCCTATATTGTTTGTGTGGTATTTCCAATCAGGATGTCATTCTGAACACAAAAACATATCGATCGTCAATTTTTATCACCAAGGCAACGAAAAATAACTTTTTTGTGTATTAATCTAGGTGGCTATGAATTGGTGAAAAAATTCGAAAATTGTCAAATAAATGGTTGATTTTAATGGTTTTTGGACAGTGAGTCACTTTTTTCACGGGTACCCAATGGCCACACCCTGATTATTCGATAGATAACATCTTTCCGATTACAAAGATACCAAACACTTGGTATGTTGTTGAAATTGGTAGCGTACAAATGTTGTTAGAAGCAAGGAAATCGAAAAAAATATTGACCTAATGATCAAAGTCAGCGTACAAGTCAAAGTCACTCAATGGACTACTCGAAGGAATTACCCTGATTATTCGAGGAATACCATTTTTCCGACACAATGATACCAAATGCTAGATATTTTGCTTATAATTGTAGCGTGAAAATGACCATTGAGTGACTTGTACGTATTGATCCTTAGGTCAATATTTTTTTTTTCGATTTCCTTCTAACAACATTTGTACGCTATAATTTTAACAAAATATCAAGTGTTTGGTATCATTGTAATCGGAAAGATCGAATAATCAGGGTGTGGCCATTGGGTACCCATGAAAAAAACGACTCACTGGCCAAAAACCAATTAAATCACGCTAGAGGGCGCCAGTAATGCAATGTCGGCCAAAATCGATTTAGTTAGTGTTTATATGACAATTTTCGTATTTTTTCACCAATTCATAGCCACCTAGATTAATACACAAAAAAGTTATTTTTGCGTTGCCTTGGTGATAAAAATTGACGATCGATATGTTTTTGAGTTCAGAATGACATCCCGATTGAAAATATCACACAAAAAACATAGGGTGCCATTTAAAATGTCAATGATGACATTTCCGGAAAAACCGGAAGTCATATTAACCTCAGGAGTATTCCAAAGAATGGCATTTTTTGTCTATTAACACTTTCCCAAGTTTCATTCGTCCAGCTTTATAAACGAAAAAAATAAACGGGAGTACCTATGGCGTGGGTCACCCGGTATGTTTATAAAAGAATTTGCTACCAACTACTTAATGTTTATAATTTTGTAAATATATTTGCTACCAACTACTTAATTTTTATAATTAAGTAGTTGGTAGCAAATATTACCTATTAGTTAAATAAGACCTGAAATTTGAAATTTGACGTTTAGTTTTCACCTTCCGTTTCCAAGCCGGTTGGTAACCCGATCTGGGACACTTGTTCTTCTCGCTGTAGAAGTCAAAATTTGTACGGTTAATTGACCTGTAAAGAAATATAATGTAAAGAGAAATGTTTTTCGCATTTGTCATATACGAATAGTTAACATGTAGTACTAATATAATATTTACAAAATACCACCTTAACTCCAGACTAATTAGATAGTTTCCTGGAAATTATATACGTCAGACTCAACTAGTATAATTACGCCCAAACAATTAATGTCAATTAATCGGGTCATGTCAGCTCAAAACAAAGAGGCGTGTCGAGTTGCTACAGATATCGTCGCATTTAACCCTCTTCGTCCAACGAAGTACTCAATAAGGGTATGTAAATCTCCTAGAGTGAATTACTGATGAATTCGCGACCTCCTTACTACCGTCTCAGCCTTTCAAGGATACCTGGAGGTATATGAGGGTACTTTGACTTGCAAAGTATGGCCTATAAAAGGATACATTTAAGACCAACCAACACTCTTGCTTTTCAAGAATGATTAACGAACAGTTTGAACAAACTGTGTTTAAATTTGGTTAAATAATTAAATTCCGTAATTCTGTCTTCTTTTTTTTCAATGGCATTAACACTGATATATACAAATTGTTTTCTAACTTTGTTCTCTGATCAATAGCACCTTATCTGCAATTTGGTTTTTATCTACCGTTCGTTCTTAATGCGCAGCCAAGTTAGGATTTCACTTCTAAAAAATTCTAGCCCTGCTCGTTTTTGTGTACATCTATCGAGATCTCGTGAGTTATTCACGGTCAAAAACGACCGAATTGTGTCTTCATTTCTATTGATCAAAAGTCAATGAGCGTTGTAAGGAAATTTCGAAATCTTTCAGTCGTTCTACAAAATAAAATGTCCACATAGTTTACGTACGATTTGGCATTTTCAGGTAAGAAGTGTTAGTTTTGGAAAAGAATCCCCTAGAAACAAGGGAGACATTTATATAAACCACTTTCTTTCTTCTGGAGAGCACATATGGAAAATTGACAAGTTTTGACTACATGCTTGTTCATAAAATATTATGCTTGTTTAAATACCGCTGTAGATTTTCGGGACTCAGAAGGTGACAGCCTGTATACAATGTGTGTCGTGTTTCTCTTACGTGTAGGTGATGTCTCGTTTACTTACTAATGGTCTGCTGACAATCGGTTAGATGATAGATCTTTTAATTTTCTACAATAAAGGTTCTATTCATTTTCTTCGTACGTTAACCGTTTTAGTCGTTATACGGCTGAAAAGCGACAATAACAAGAAGCAATAAACACATTTACACATATTATGATATAATATAGGCAATCACAATTCGTGTCTCTGAAACGAACATCGCCATTTTAAGTAGCATCCTATTTTATGATAAAAGAAAACAATAAACATGTAAAAGTTGCCAGGTTTCGAGATATGTTCTTCAGAAGAAAATAAATGTATTTAAATGATGTATAGAAATTTTTTGTCGAGAATTTAAGATTGAGACATTTCGTAGTAACGCCTATTGTCTTCCGACCAATAGAAAGCAAGATATTGTTAAAAAAAAACAATTCGGTTGACCGTGCATAACTTGCATCGCATCAATTGCCTAGCAATGCTCTCATAACCACCACAAATTCTTGCAAACGATTTAAAAACATTCAGGTCACTCATGGCTTTACTAGCACATACAGAATATATTATTTCAAACGTTGCAGGACAAAAAAAATACAAAACATACTCTTGCATTTTATGCTATAACTAGGCTTACCATACGTTCCGGTTTGACCGGGACAGTCCCGGGTTGAGACATCGGTCACGGTGTCCCGGCCGGTTTGGTATTATGTCCCGGTTAAAATTCTTAACATACTATCACAGATTTCTATCTTAGTTGTCAGCAAGTTGAAATATTTTAGAAATGTACAAAGAGCGCAAATCAAATTTACTCTGTCAAGAAAACTGCCCTCATACTTTTGATGCTGCCTTTTATGAGAAAGATACACATTATCATAATTTGAAGGTTATCAGCTACAAAGTGTTAAATAGTGACTAATCGATTAATGATTGTAACAATATTTCAACGCAATTCAACAATTTCAAATTTATAGAACGAATGTATCTCTGTTACCGAAAAATGTTTATAACACTTTTACAAAAATTGTTTATCATTTCTCTGCTAAACGAAATTGTAGATGAAAAACATCCATATGACAATATTATGTAGAGCACCGACTGGAGGAAATTTATATTTTAGGTGGCTACGTAAATACAATATTTATATTTTTTAAAAAAATGTTTGAATAACTTTCTATCATACACAAAATTGTGGGTTATTAGTTCGGTTAGTCATACATGAATGCTCCGAGGCGAACTACTGAGGTGTCTTCATTTGAACATGGAATATACATTTCGGTGTTCTAGTTTAGCAAAAATTTGTATCCTAATTGTTTTGACATCAACTTGTATTAGGTATTTGTCAACTGTTTCTGAGATATTGTGAAACTAAAATCAAAAACAAGCATTCTTCAAAAAATATTTCCGGGGTAATTAACAAGGATAAAACAAACCAACGAATTTCAGGTAGTTTTTATTTTAGACAGTTATTATTGATTTGCGATTCTAATATGAGTTATCCCGAACAACATGACATTTGCTAAATAATGTCAAACAGTTTAAGAATTTTAATTGGAACACCCTATATTTCATGACTTACTTCGAAAGATCGACAACAGCTACAAGGTTATTAAGCATATAATTTGTCATTTGTGACTTAACAATAATAATACACCGTAATTCATAAATTAATATTAAATATCCAGAGTGGTCGACAATCTTGTTGGTCGAAATTCAACAATCTCACAAATGTAGTAATAATTCTGTTCATGCAACAACTTACAGCCATTGTAAATTGCTACTATGAATTTATGTCACAGTGTCAGTAATACTTTCATAAGAATAAATAATTAAATAAATGGATAATTGTAAACTGAATAAATAATAATTATTTCAGTACGATTGTCAAGAGTGCACATGTCAGCCCTCTCAGGTCGAAGCGTAAGTCTCGAACTTCAAATTCTCGGTGGAAATATTACATTTTCCATTGTTTTTACAAAAATATTTTGGAAACGCCATCTTATTTTATTCTTCATGTTCGCCATCGTAGTTAATATCCCCATAAATTTCTTCCTCCGCGTTAGAGTAAGTCCGAGCCTTTCCAACGATAGTCTAATTTGACTTCATTTATTGTTCTACAAAATAAATGTTGGCATCTCAAATCTTATGCAATGGTTAAAACAAATAATATTTTTTTTAATTTTTATTAAATAATAATCCTTATATTTAGAGAAGCACACTATCCAAAAATAGAAATGGTTCAATAAGTTATTATACCTCTTTCTGTTTTTCTTTTGTCACAAAACTACCGATCATATCGATTTATTCTACGTTTTATTTGATAAGTATTCGTTTAATTGTATACTTACATAATTATTTTATAAGTCTTTTCGAGCGTCATTCCTGTCCCGGTTTGGAATTTCATAATTATGGTAAGCCTAGCTATAACACATGTATTTAGCTAACAACACTACACGACAAATATGCTAACTGAGAGATGCCGTTGTAGACGGCTAATGTGAGGTAGACATTTTCTCCACATGCCCGATTACAATACATACTTATAACGAAATTTACCTTTCTACATTGCGAGTCTAATCATTTAAGACTAATAGTAATTTAATATTTACACGTAACTGATGTAATTCTAAGTTAATTAGCTAGTTTCCGGGAAATTACACGCGAAAATTTCAACTATAATTATACCCAAAACAAATATCCTTTAATCCGGTTACGTCGGCTCGAAGGATTACTCCTGAAAAGGAATAGGTTACGCGTTCTCCCAGTTATAGTCTCGATTAACCCACTTCAGCCTACAAAATAGGTAATAAGGGTATGCAAATCTGAGAGGGTGGATTTTACTGATGGAGGCGCGACCTCCTTACTGGAGACGCCGCTGTCTGGTCCTTTCAAGGATATCTGCAGGTATTACCCGTCTACCTACTCGTAAAGTACGGGAAGTATTTGCTCTCGAATCTCAAACAATTCGCAAATTTGCGGTACGGCGAAACGGGCTATCAAAGGAAATATTTGAGGCGAACCCACACTTAGTGCTTACACGCATAACACAACGTACCTTCATTGGAATTTCGCTTGTTGGTGAGTGAATATATCAGGGTACTGACTGAATACTTCATGGTAGAGCGTTTCAGTGTTTGGTTGTTGCAATACGGAATGTTCTTGATGTGGCGCAATTATCACAAAATAGGAGAGCGATGGGAAGTCATGCAGTATAGGGGCCCCGGAACATCGGTCAATTCTCTTCCCTAGGGAACATGAAAGACAGACCACGTTTGCGCTTTATATATAAGTTTGATTACAAATTAAAACTCTCTAAACAAAGTAATTACTTAACAAAAAACAATAATTAACAGAGAGCATGAAATTATAGCGAACGGACACATGTTTGATCAAATTAAAACTCTCCAAACAAAGTAATTACTTAAACAAAATAATTAACAGAAAGTGTGAAATTATAGCAAATGGACACATGTTTGATCATTATTTATTAATACTAAATTTGATCATATTTTATTAGTTATACTAGGTACATATACCCAGTCTTTTATCAAGTTTCCCTATACATAAATGCCACAATTTTTGAGTTATTTAGCTTTTCCTACTTTTTGTTAATTTTTGCTGTGTAGCTTTTTTTGCAGTGTTTTTTTTTTGCACCACGTATACAACACACGATTGAATATCTTGCGCTCTATCATTAATATACTTGGGTACTAGATACCTATCTTCAATAGTTATTTTAGTCTTATGGGGTATTATAACGGTAAATTACGCTGTTATATTACCTATAATTAAGGGATTAGATTAACATAGGCTCCGTAAATTACCGCCGTAACTTAAAACTCTAGTTTTTTTTTAGATGTTCACAACTTTTTTGTCATATCGTTAAAATGCACGTGATATTGTATTAGTATTGTATTTTACTATCTATACCGTTTCATTGATATTATGGTACACGACAATGATTATGATAACAGTATATTAAGTATAATAATTTCGTTGTCCAATAATTTGATTATATTAATTTGATTATATTTTGTGCTTTGCCGCGTTTTCAAACATTATATATACATATGCGCATGTCTTAGTGGAACGGAAGAAATTTTCATTCATACTCGATACACACGAGGTCCATTCGACCCTAACCACTCGACGTGCCGCATATTTTTGAACGCACACTTTTTCAATTTTATAAATGTTAATTTATTGCGTAACCTTACGTGTTTGTCTATGACCTTCATATGTTACGTACATTACTTTAATGTTCTCCAGGATCCACACTTAACGTCTTGACGAAATGTAAGTTTTTACAGATTTTATGTTTGTGGAATGTGATTTGTTTGTCAATTATGTAATGTGATCTCGTTTTCTGTAGCGCCTGAAGAAGTGCCCAGTGGGGCACGAAACATGTAGCGAGAGATATAATTAAAGAGGAAAAAGGAATACTACCGCTTTTTATTATATAGTATATTAAGTGCTATTTTGCTTCTAAAATTCTTAGTAACTTCTTTAATAATGTATTGTATGATATTAAAGATTCATTTACTTTTTCTGAAAAATATCAAAATTTTCGTTTATCTACAGGACATGTTTTAATATCTTTTGATGCTGTTCCTCTTTTTACTAACATTCCAAAATCTTTGTTGTTGGATGTTTTAAAGGAAAATTGGCAATTAATATCAAACAATACAAATTTGAGTGAAATTTCCCTTTTTACTATGATAAGATTAATGTTTATAACGATTATTTATTTTCGATGGAGTATTTTTTTCACAAACTGACGGAACTCCTATGGGTTCTCCAATTTCTCCCATTTTGGCCAAAATTATTATGGATAAACTTTTAGATGATGTTATCCCAAAATTACCATTTAAATTTTCATTAATTCATAAATACGTTAGAATGTTTTAATAGTTTTAATAAAAATATTCAGTTTACTGTTGAAAAAGAAAATAATTTTAGTGTTTCTTTTTTAGATATAAATATTATTAGGACAGATGAAAAACTTTTGCTTTTAGATTGGTTTAGAAAAGTTACAAATTCGGGCAGATATATTAATTTTTTCTCATATCATTCCATTAATAAAAAAATCAACACAGTTTTAGCACTACAAAATAGAATAGAAAAAATCTGCAATTCTGCAATGAAATTTAGACAAAAATTTTGTTTTCGATATTTTTTAATAATAGTTTTACAAAAAATTTACTTAATCGTTTATTATTTGGTTCTCGGTCAAATCAGCACTATAATCTTCCTTTTCTTCAACAACCTCCTTTGTTTTTAAAAATTCCGTATATAATGGGTTTAACATCTAGTTTAACCAAAATTTTCAAAAGTAATAACATTAGATTTGCAAAATATAATTTGTTAAAAATTAATAGCTGTTTTACTTTTGTTAACTATAAAACAGCTTTGGCTTTAAATTCTGGGATAGTTTATTCAATTCCTTGTTCTTGTTGTAATATATTGTATGTTGGTCAGACTGGCAACTATTTAAAAACTAGAATATCCTTAGATAAGTCGGACATAAAAAGAAAGTAAATTAAGGTGCGCATTAGCGCTACATGTTTTTAAAGAAAGCCATAGATTTGATTTTGAAAATATTAAAATTTTAGGTGTTTGTAAACATCAACGGAATAGAAATTATTTCGAAATGTTGTTTATTAATAAATTAAATATATGTAACTTTAAAAGAAGATGTAGAATATGTTAGCTTAATTTATAAAAATTTATTAACGTTATTGAAATCTTTTAAGGGTCGAAATTTTTAATTAATTTATATTTTTTTCATGGATATTGAGATATCATTTTAATTTACGTTGTTATGAAGTATTTTGTTGGACATTTGTCAGAAGTTTTAAAAATGTTTTATGTTTCGGTGGTTTATAGTTTATTTAGCAAGTTTTTATAAATTTGTTATATTCTTTGGTTAAAACGTTCCTTGTAGATTTCCTGAGGAAGCCTGTGTTATAAGCGAAATATTGAAAATTAAAAGAAAAAACTAAAAACTTTATTGTTGCCGTTTTCCCAAAGACTGTTCGTTTTCTTTTATGCTTTTCAGAGCTCACTAGAAGAAATATTTAAGTGTTTATTAACACCCTGTAACTTCTTAAGAAGGCACTTTTATTTTAAAACATGTTTGGTTTAATCGGTCACATTTTACATCAGACGGATTAAGTTTATGATGAGTTCGCTTTCTATAAAAAATAAACGATTATTTTTGGAACTCGATCTGTTTGTAATAATTTTAAATGTACTAAATGTATATATGCATGAAATAGAGGACAATAACCTATCTTGGAACCATTGAAAACAATTTCATTACAAACTTTATAGTAGGTGCCTACACGTTTTGAGTTACCCAAACATTAATATCATCGTCGTAAACTGTTCGACAATATGGAAACTTAGCAAAGTAAGCACGTAAACTTACCATCACGCGTCAGGGTACGTTTGATATGTAGTACCTACGCTAAATATAAATCTTGACGTTCCAGCAAAACTTTGTGTACCATTTTAAGATTTACAGCGTTTCTGAAACATATTACATCACAATGTAAATATTTGTTTTTAATAAAATGTACAGACTTTAGAAATTGGAAACAATAGGCAATCGATATCCGACATGTTCGGTTGTCCGCTAAATGCGGAATTTACAAGATAGGAATTTTTGCTCGAATAAATAATAAAATTCGCTTATCGCTGGATTTCCGGCAAACTTACTCATGCCCGTATAAATTTCGATGTTGCGATCGGAAAATTCTCTTAAGTTGGTACACATGCAACGGCTGCAGCCACTGTGTAGAACCTCTTAGAAAACTGTAGAAACTCTAGATTATAATTATTTTCTTTTATTATCGTGTAACACATTGTATAAGTACAAATTATATTAAAACTCAATGCAAACAAATGAGTGAACTAGTATAATAATAACTAGTATAATAATTGATCTGTGTCAAAGGGTGACAATAAACCTCTTGATTCTTGCTTCAATAATTTGTTTATTCTATATAGGAGACATGTCGCGGCTAAACATAGCCTTATTCAATACAAATTACCAAGGTAGTTATCAGAAAATGTTATTATTCATAAAACACAAAACCTAAAACTTAATTATATATTTTTAAAAGTTTTGTATAGTGAACGAGTTTTGAAATTGAACTTGAGTAAACTTGATAGGTCTAGGTTTGGGAGATGATTAAAAGACGAGTTTTCAGAACCGAGATATTGGTATTGTTTATTATTATTTATATTGAATAAAACTTAGTTATGCTTTGAGCGGATGTACTCAGTAGCATGACCATAAAACGAATTAGCTCAGATAAGTACATGTTCCTAATATACGTCTCAGGTTTTTGGACAAGATTTGAAAACTGGTATTTTTGAGAATGTATAACGGATACACTGGATGTCATAGAATTCTTGAAAAGGCTCACAGAAAAGCTTTAACTGACCTTGAAACACTTTGAGAAACAAAATAAATAAAAACATAGCAATTTTTTAGACCGGATTCGTATTCAGCACAGACAATCTATCGAAAATGCCTGGTCAATTCCAATAATTTTCAAGTATGAAAGCTGTTCACCTATCTTAAAACATTCTTTTTATTATATATTTTATCATGTTGACCACCTTTTCTTTTTTAAAACTCTTCATAGAAATGATCCATTGCGTCGAACTCCTGCTTTTCTTTAATGCTCTGTCTTATAATAGATATTATTAATTTGGTTACATTTTTATGTGTCTGATAACATAACATAACTGATACACAGTTATGTAAAGATAATAAAAAAAAATAAAAAAATTGTCAACTATCAATATTTGCACCGAATTAAATACATGAAAGATCATATCATCTAAAATTACGAGTTGCATAAAAAATAAAAATTTTATCTCTTGTTAAGAGTGAGAGTTATAATAGAAGTAATAATGATACATACATATAACGATGCAAGCTTAGAAATGTGCAAGCTTGAAAATATGTACCCAATTTTTCTAAATGTTTGATTTTTCTATTTTTTACAACCTCTCTTAATAACAAATCTAGGTAATAATGAAAATAAATATGTAGTTGCTTTCAAACTCATATTTTCCGAAATACGAAAAGAACATTCAGGAAAATTACCGAACAGTTATGAAAAATAAAATGAGTAATAGACGATTAACCAATTTTCCATATCGTTAACTCAGTATATTTATCCTCTCGTAAGTAGTTGATTAATTTACTTATTCTTAATTTCTTTTCATGCGCTTTATCGTATTGTCGCTTTTCTAGTATGCGTTGAGATAACTTTAAGTCATAGTTAAATAATAAACTTAGAGTATATAAAGCAATAGTTACTCAGACTCATACAATGAAGTATTTATCTACTTCTCATTTACTAGTATGAACAGTTTGATATACATACCAATACATTTGATGAACACGTAAATATGCGGTGAAAAATTATGATAGCAGTTAATTATTTGCTGATAGTTTCACTAGTTTGTAATTACAAGTGTATTTGTAGAAAGATATACTACAGGCTTGTATATTATTGTAGACGATTTATTTATAAACATTTGAGATCGTTGAGATGCATTTGATGGATGTATACTACTGCGATTACAGCTCATGTGGTATTGCTTATTGTTTTGTTTCAATTCATGTTAACATTGCAGTTATAATTTATTTTGTGCTGTTGAAAGCTTTTTTATGGGCAGTATCTAAAATGAAGTTAATTGTCATAAATTGATTTAACTTTTACAATTATTTTAAAATGCCAGCTCAAACAATATTGACAAAAATAAATGTATAATACAATTAAATATAACATTATACCTACCAAGAGTTATAAACAAATCATATTCAGGATAGATTTTTAAGAATGTATTTTAATAAGGTACATTGTTCTGAAGCGACTCAATAGTTCAAACAGACTCTTGATTAACTGCTTGTTTATGATTCTAGATGACGAAGGAGGAAATACATAAGCAGATAGAAGCTAGCTGCCGTCTTTTGAACAATCTAATTGGTAAGTATTTAGAAAGAAATGACGTCTACGATGCAAAAGAAGAACAAAAAAGAAACGGTTTTTTGTTTTGGTGGCCAAAATCAATATAATTAAGCAGTAAAAATATCTTTGGGTTAATGGTCAAAATTTCTAAACATCATTTTACATTTTATAGAAAAAAGACGACTTAATTGTGTTAAATGTTTCTGTGCGTTTCTATAAAGGTTCTCTAAAATCAATTAATTGGAATCAATCTGGAAAATAACATTATATTTATTATCTGTTTAAAACAACATTTACTTAACGATGACTTAATATTGCTGCTTATTCAATTGTGACAAAGTAATGCATTACAATTGTACAAGGATTTCAATGTAATATTAAATGAAATATGTATTACGTCTTCTAAAAAGCAACCACGCTCCATTATCATCTGTTTCTGACAATTTATATTAGGCGTAGGTTCAGGATGTTCTGCATCATTGTCCGTAACAGAACAAGAACACATATTAGATCAGGAAAAAATTTTACATTTTGTTTTGTCCACCACATTTAGTTTTGCATATAGTTTGATCATTATCTTTCATGCTCTGAGGGTATTAAAACCACCAAAAGCAAATTTGCAAGAAGTAATCTAGAAGACCCAGTACATAAGTATAAAGCTGTCTGCCAAGTATGGCGCTAAGCCAACGATCTCTAGTAGCTGGGCGTCGTTGTTGATGAACTATCAAGGCATGCAATAGGCCGACGATCGGAACTCAAAACAGCTGACTAAACGCGCATCTGTTTATATTGTAATTACGCAATTCTAAAGTATACTTCCATTGTATTGTAGGAAACACTCTATTCAGTAAGCTCTGGAAAAGCAAACGATATGACAGTATTCAGCTAGCTCAGAAGAAGCGAACAGCATGTTTCGCGAAACATCAACAATTATGAATTTTGACGCAAAGCATAACAAGGAAACAATTTATTTTCTAAATGATTCTGGCTGTGAAGCCAACGTACTTACTTCTGTTGTTATTTATACAATCATTTTTGTGTAATTTTTCTCAGTGTATGCGAAGCTACAAAAATACATACAAGAAATAAACATCATAAAGCAAATAGCTGAAAACACCTGATGCCGTACCAAAAACGTTGACAAACGTACAATAGGATAAAGGATGTAATAAACAGCAACTCATTTACAATCAAGTACAGGATTTCAGGTAGACTAATTAAGAGGAACTACAGACGTAACAACATTCCAGACGACTACAAACGTATACAATAGAATTTGGAGTAAAGCTGTCCAGGCTTGGCGCGTTCCCGTACCATTAACTTTTTAATGAGTTCGAATATCATAAAACCGTTTATGCACAGCATTCTATATAGTTTACTGCGAGTGTAAGATTACATTTATCTAAGCTTGAAATATGTGCAATCATTACTTATCCTTAATACTTCTCTTCCTCAACCGACAACCTATTATTTTACAGTTGACACTTTTACTAAGCTCCTGTCTCGCAGAGCCGCTTAGAACGACATATTTCACCTATTACTGAGCCGCTGGAAGTGCAACTTAGAACCGAAATGTTTTCGCTGTAGCCTTTCATAGAGGAATGAGGAAGCTTTTTAAATGACAGCACGGTTCCATCGAGTAAGTGGAGCATTCTTAGTTTCAAGTTTATGTGTTTTAGAAGAATGTGATTTTAAACCTATATGGCAGTTGTCTTGGTATTTCCATATTAAACTATCACGATACGAGTGTGTATGTCTACTAAAGTTGGGACATCTTTGCTATCTTTGCATCAACATCGCTGCTGGTGCCTCACAGCGTAACGTGTATTTTTCCCGTAAACCTTACTTATACTTGCCAGCGATCAGATGGTTTGGAAAGTTTCATTAGCGTTAATTTTAGTCTGAAAATCTACCTGCACTTAGTACATAGTATACTGTCCACTATCCTAAAAAGTGGATTTTTTTCGAGTAAGTAAATATCATATCGAGTAAAAACTTAAATGGATATGTATGTATTTTTTCTATATTTTTTAAAAAGTTACAGCTGTGCGACTCTAACGTCTTTAGGTGTAGATCAACCCAATTAGTCGACATGTAACTTTTTATTCAGGATGACATTTACTTGTAGAAAAAAGTTTTTGAAAAAGGTGTATATGGATTTTATGTTTTTTAATAAAATAAAGGAAATGGCTTGTTTTATTGTATAAACTATTGGAAGAATTTCCTAGGTACCATCTCTTTTTCTCCAAATTCTGTGACAATTTAAAATAAAAACTATTGATTTCTGTGAGTTTTTTACGTTTTTCATCACATAAGCTTTTCAAGAACGTTAAGGTTAAAATGTAGGTACAAAATATAAAGTAAAAGTACAACACTGTATGTTTACACTGAGACCCTTTTGAAATTTGTAGGGAATTAGGTTCAGGTGCTATAAAATCATACAAATTTAAGAATCATATTTTCTAACCTTCACTTTTATTATGCGTGTTCACCACAAAGAAATCTATCGAAGACGCCTATGCACAATTTGAATTGTATTGAATTCCGGAATAAGTTTGCCACGCAATTTTGGAGACATAAATATACCGTCCCATTTGAAAAACTATAGTTGACATACGCCTGTCATAATATATGGTGCATGTGGGGATTACTCTTCCAGTAGTTTAAGCTATAAAATAAACCTTTAGAACCTTTACGTTTACTTTCTAATTCACATCAATCAAATGTGCATCAACCACGTTATCACCGTTTTTTTTACACCATTTGTGCACGAGTGGTCGAAATAAATTTTAAGAGGTGATCCTTATCACTATGAGGATCAAAAGAATTTTAATTATAATCACTACGCACAAGGTGTATAGGATTACAACGTTATTAAAAAAATCGCCAAAAAGAAAATAATAACTCTTCAGCTTTCGTATGATACTTATGATACTATTTTTTTTGTAATTTAAAGCAATATTTGATATTATTTTATTTCGTAAAGTGGTGTTATTCCTCATTAAGTTTGTTGACTATCGAATATTATAACTAATTTCTCGAAACATATAGCTCTTGGGAATGTCGTAAAAGATTTCCTGTACAATATTCGTAATAATACCAGTATTTTTAGTGCTCTTGCTGCAGCAATTTCGAAAATAGAGGGAGGAGGATGTTTTTTTACGGGTTTTAGGAAAATCTTGCAAACTGCGCTAGCTACAATTAACAAAAATATTGTTCAGATGCTTAAGGAGAGCCCTCAAGCAATATCCCACATGACGATTTGGTTGACATTTACTTGTATAAAAAAGTTTTTCAAAAAGGTTGATATGGATTTTATGTGTCATAATAAAATAAAGGAAACGGCTTATTTTATTGTATAAACTATTGGAAGAATTTCCTAGGTGCCATCTTTTTTTCTCCAAAGTGTGTGACATTGGAAAATTTTCCAGAAAAAAACAATTTAAAATAAAAACTATTGATTTCTGTGAGCTTTTACGTTTTTCATCACATAAGCTTTTCAAGAACGATAAGGTTAAAAAGTACAAAATATAAAGTAAAAGTACAACACTGTATGTTTACAGTGAGACCCTTTTGAAATTTGTAGGGAAATAGTTGACATACGCCTGTCATAAAATATGGTGCATGTGGGGATTCTTCTTCCCGTAGTTTAAGCTATAAAATAAACCTTTACGACCTTTACGTTTACTTTCTAATTCACATCAATCAAATGTGCATCAACCACGTTATCACCGTTTTTTTTACACAATTTTTGCACGAGTGGTCGAAATAAATTTTAAGAGGTGATCCTTATCACTATGAGGATCAAAAGAATTTTAATTATAAACACTACGCGCAAGGTGTATAGGATTACAACGTTATTAAAAAGATCGCCAAAAAGAAAATAATAACTCTTCAGCTTTCGTACGATTTTATTATTTTTCTGTTTCATTTTTTTTTGTAATTTAAAGCAATGTTTGATATTATTTTATTTCTTAAAGTGCTGTTATTCCTCATTAAGTTTGTTAGCTATCGAATATTATAATTAATTTCTCGAAAAATATAGCTCTTGGAAATGTCGTAAAGGTCTTCCTGTACAATATTCGTAATAATACCAGTATTTTTTTAGTGCTCTTGCTGTAGTAATTTCGAAAATAGAGGGAGGTGGATGTTTTTTACGGATTTTAGGAAAATCTTGCAAACTTCGCGACCTACAATTAACAAAAATATTGTTCAGATGCTTAAGGAGAGCCCTCAAACAATATACCACATGACGATTTGCAAACACCTTGGTGTGTTGGGGTAACTGATCATATAATCATATAAATCATCATATAAATTTAATGCCAAACTAAATCTAACAAAATATTCATTCAGCGCAGATATATGCGACCGTGACACAAAACTTTTGTGTCCGGGCAATGCAGTGCGTCAAAATTCATAATTGCTAATTGCTGACGTTTTGCAAGCCACGTTGTTCGCCACATCAGCTAACTGAATACTGATGTATTTGTTATTACTTGCACTGTTTGCACGCACGTGCCAGTCAAACTAAAAATGTGTAAAGAAGTTCGAACGTACGTTCGAGCAATTGTTAAACGGTTTGTTGTTAAGTCAGGATTACCTGTACTCCTACCACTTCTACTAAACTGAATGTTTTTAAATAATCATTGACATGGAACATTACTCAGTGCTTGAAAGATGTAGATAAATGGAGGTAAAATGATTGGTGGAGATCCTCGATCTTGTAATGCGAACTGCAATTTATCGGTGGCCATTAAACGATTTATGACTGCAGTATCGACACAAACTGATGCCTCAAAGGCAAGAATATTTCTCTTTTATCGCATCATTTATTTTTTACGACGGCCTTTAATATGTCAGATACGGAAAACATGTTCAATTATTACTATTATTACAATTATTATTGATCAATTATTACACGACGTCCTAGAAATAAACTTATGAAATAAGAGTACTAGTTGAGTATTATTATTATTTCATAACATTTTCTTTATTTTAGTAGGGAATTCTACCGGGGAGAACCACTGTCCCACACACTTGGACATATTTAAATTCTGTTGGCCATCTTCTCCACCTAACACGACAATCCAAAAGGCATGTCCAAGGAACTCATCGCTGTTGGCAACAGGCAGATGTCAACCAAACGGATCCTGGAGTTTTGATTGGTCGAACTGCACTGACTCAGATAGCGTAAGTAATAAAATATAGGTACTCAATCAGGACATACATCCATTTCTAATAAATCTCGTGAGAATTAGTTATTGTAATAAAGATAGTATATTATTACATTTTTGTATTATAAATTTTATATAATTTTTTTAATATTTTTTGGGGCAGTTTTATTTCGTTCATTTCATTTGCATCTGCTATTGGTGAAGTATAATAAGATTTATTATTGAGCCATAGCGTTGTTGATAATTAATGTGAACTGATAATGTGAATCTGATTTATGTGAACCAAAAGTAGAATGCTTTTCAAATACATCAATATATTTTTTACTCTAAAATTTGATTTTCTGGTTTCAATGCTTCGTTCAAATTGTGTACTTTCATAAGACGATTTTCGCAAAATATAAAACTGCAAAAAGCTTATATTAGGGACACTTTAAATATTCGTTTCCTTTGTTATTTGGATTGAATAACAAGATCCTCCATGAAATTCTGAATAAACCTGTATAATAAAAAATGTGTCCTACTTCTGTCCTACTTCTCCTTAGTCAATGTTAACAAATTTATCAGTTAGCCATTAACCCTCCCTCTTGAATGTAATCCATGCGTCTACTTTGCGTACTATTTTTGGGCAAGATAACAAACAATACTCATTCCACAAATATTGAGATATTGATAGGTAGGTAGGTACTTTCAGAGTGATAAAAATTGATGCATCCAAAACTACAATTAGTGGAACCTGTTGGATTATATTTGGATCGCATTAGATACAATTAGACAAATAAAGCTATTCACTTCGGACAAATTCAAACCGAGTGGGACGTTTGCGTATTTGATTCGTAAGTAACGTAGAAAAATCCCAGAGATATCGTGTCTACGTCGTGAGTTATTCACAGTCAAAGATGACTGAATTGGATTATTTAACAATATCTTGTTTTCCATTGATCGGACGACAATGAACGGTATGCGGAAATGTCTAGATATACGTCTGAAAAAAGCTTGCTTCTCAGCCGTATAACGTAAAAATGATTACTCGTATGCAAACAACCTTTATTGTAAGTTAAAAATATCTACCAATTTTAATCTAACCTTTACTGTCGTCAGACCAATATGATACAAGAACCGTCACATTCGAGCTTTTGCGCTTCAAGATCTCTCAAAATCGCTGTTTTTCAAAAGATCTTACTTCCTACGCTTTGGCGAGAGCATAGGTAAGTTAGGTGAAAATTACTTGATCTTTTAATCCTCTACAATAAATGTCATGTGCATTTTTTTCGTACGAACAACCGCTCTTGCGTAATATGGAAGAAAAGAACCACCCACAGATAAAACAGATACCTAACTTGAAACGCCAACTCGTACTGAAACGATGCATACACTTTTTTTTTACTTTATCATATATAGTATGAAAAAGTATTGTAATCGTGTCGAAAAAAAGTTTTGAGATTTTAGCGGAAATATGTCCTTTTGGGTCCCCTGAACATATTTGACCACGGTACAAAAAATGTCTGTGTGTGTGTGTGTGTCTGTGTGTACCCGTTTATTGTGGCGACGATTCCGGAAAAACGGGACGAAACGCATCGGGACGAAACTTCATATTTAGAAGTTTCATGACCAAACAAGCTGAAAAGCTTTTTGTCCAAGAGGGTCCCAAGGAACTGGAGGTTTACTCTTACAATTTTTCAACGATTTTGTAAATGAGCCGCCATTTCTGTAATTTTGTCAAAATAGTTAAATATTAAATTAAAGTAGAGGACATTTTGTATAATTTATGTCTATGATATTTTTGGTAAAATTAATAGTTCGGCTGCATGAGCAGATTCAAATCGAGATCGGTCCTGTCTGCATTAAAACTAGTTAGCCAGAATTTCACAGATATTTTGAGTCTATTGACAGTATTGTCAATACATCAGCATTTGACACAGTTTGAAACCATTTGACACTGCTTTATAGGAGTTTGGATGACTCAGCAAACAGATCCAATTGAAATAATGTCAAATTTACCAGCTGATTTTGAATCCTTTTCTTTTAGAGACATAACTTATATTGAAATGAGAACAATTTTGAACGGTTTAAAAAACAACACCTCCTCGGACTATTATGGCTTAACAAACACCATGATCAAGTGCATAAAAGATATTTTAATCATCCCCGTCACTAACTTGTTGAATCGTTGTCTGAGAGACTTGATCTTCCCCAAAGCTTTTAAGGTATCACGTGTTATTCCAATCTTTAAAAAAGGCGATTTGGGTAATATGTCAAATTATCGCCCTATCTCTATCATCTCAGTATTTGGAAAACTATTTGAAATTGCCATCAAGAACCAAATAGAACAATATTTTAACGAACATGATCTCTTCTATGAAAACCAGTTGGGTTTCAGAGTTGGGAAATCAACTACCTCTGCGCTAATACAGTTAATGGACAAAGTGAACAAAGCAATTGACGACGGCTTATACACTAGCACTCTGTTCTGCGATCTGTCGAAGGCTTTAGACTGTGTCCCTCACGACCTGTTAATAAAAAAAACTCAAGTTATATAATTTTACCCAACCCGCTTTAACTTTCCTAACGTAGTATTTTAGCGACAGATATCAACTTGTAGAAATTCGCAAGCGACAGTCCGCACTACGTCACATAAAATCAGGTGTTTTTCACGGATCGGTAAGGGGACCAATTTTTTTTCCTTCTTTTTATTAATGACATCGGAAAATATCTCACTGAGGGGGAGTTAATTTTGTTTGCGGATGACACTACATCAATAAATTATGGTGATACTCTAGATTCGGTTCTGCGGGGGACATCGCGGATTCAGGAATCTTCTTCAACAATGGTTCAACGCCAATAAACTTTCGTTGAATCCTGAAAAAACTCGGACCATGGTATTTGCGATACGCCCTATAATTGGGTTTGAGAACGCTGAAAGAGTTAAGTTGCTAGGTATTATAATGGACCCCGCCTTGACGTGGTTCCACCATTGCGATCAAACTGCGAAAAAGCTAGCTTCTTCAATATTCCTTTTCCGCAACTTGGTATCGGCCGTCTCTCGCGAGGTATTAGTGAACGCTTATCATGGTCTCTTTGAATCCGTGATGTCTTACCGTATTCTGGTGTGGGGACACTGGGCATCGTCAGGGAGAGTTTTTGGTTTACAGCGGAGAATCATACGTGTTTTATGTGGCAGACGTTACAGGGATGATTCAAAACCGCTCTTCAAAGAGTTGGGCATACTCACCTCTCCCAGCATCTATATCTTAAATTGTTTGTGCTACATTAAAACAAACTTAAGTCGTTTTATGAACATCAATACTGTACATCTTCACGAGACGCGTCAAAACATAAATGTCTATCAACCCTTTAGCAGGCTGAATAAAACCCGTAACGGTGTAAATTATTACGGCATTAAATTTTATAATCACTTACCGCAGGAAATTCGTAACTACCCCTTATTAAATTTAAGTTAACTGTGGAATATATGCTTATTACAGAAGCTCCTTTCTCTATCGAAGAATTTTTTAGTTGTAACCTTGATATGTACGTGTGATGTCATTACACTTTTATACTAGTTTTCCTTTTGCCGACTCGTGTAAATACCATTGTATATTTAGCACTCAATAAATATTATTATTATTATTATTATTATTATAGTATGATAAAGTTATGTCCAAGGGTACATCAGATTTTTTTGTAAAGAATTAGTGCCTTTAGTCGTCCGATCGATAGAAAACAATATATTGTTAAAGACCCCAATTCGACAAAGTACCGATGGGTGGGGGTGAAGCTAAGGGGTGGGGAGGTCTTTAAAAGTCCCTTTCTTCAGTTTTTTTTGTTGAACTGCTGCCTCTAGCGAAAAATTGCCGATATATTAAATTAATCTACAAAACATTCTCTACAAAAAAGTACCTATACACTTTTTCCCTTGGATCAATACTTAAGGAGATATGGAGCGGGGGGGGGGGGGGGGGGGGGAAATGGAAAAAATCGGTTATTGTTGGTAGAAAACAAGTTTTAATGAAAAATGAACTATGCAAATGAATCATGTCATATAATATATTATACGTGTAATATAACATAACATAACATAATGTTTCGTTGCCTAGAAAACGGCAAAATAAATTTAAATTTAAAGACGGGTGGTCGGCAATATCGTCTTAAGTATTGATCATAGGGAAAAAAGTGTGCAGAACCTACTTTGTAGAGAATTTTATATAGATTAATTTAGTATATACACATTCTTACGCTAGAGGCAGTAATTGTCGACATTTAAGTGGGACATTTAAGGACCTCCCCCACTCTTAGCCCCATTCCCACCCACCGGTACTTTAGTATGTTGATCAGGACACTTTCCGCTACAACTGTGCCAACGTGGGCTCTCACGTTTTTTCCGCTATTTTTCCTTCGTTGCTGGGACTACTTATAGTTAAGGTGACCAGACGTCCGCTTTTGGCGGGACAATCGCGCTTTTTAGCAATTCGTTCCGCGTCCCGCGATGTTTTAGAATTGTCCCGCTTTTTCACAGGGTACAGATTTACTGCAAGAAATATACGAATATACGTGTGTAAGCGTATACAGATCTCTTACAATTATTCCCCACGCTCCAGACGCTTGTTTTTACTACTTGTCTCATTTCGGTCGACAGCCAAACCTAGGAGGGAGAAATCCCTTCACCCGTGCAAAATACGATCTTATTAGTCTTATTGCGTTCGGCTTATTTTAATAGATTTCACACCACTGCCTCGCACCTTCCCGGTTTTCCTAATTTATGTGTATCTGGTGGTTATTTTATTGCTTGCGCCTTTATTATAGGTTATATCAAATCACAATTTACCTGAGTAGTGTTTGAATATAAACTTTTATAATTGTTTAATAGTAACAAGTTAGTTTAACAAGATAAAAAACAAAACTATTGCCTATTCCGCAGATAATACAAACGCAAATTTTGGTGGAAAAGCAAGAAAAGGCACTAATAATGTCTTTCTCAAATAAAATGGCCATCTCAATCAAACAATTATTGGACTAGGCTGCGCAGCACACATTGTGCACAATGCTATACAGACAGCAGCAGATTTACTGCCTATTGATGTTGAGACTGTTATTGTAAAAATATACTCTTATTTCTATATTTACACGGTACGCGTGGAAAGTTTGAAGGATTTTGTGAAGAAACGGATGTCTAATATCACAAAATCATTGGATAGGTACAGCAAAACCCTATGGTTAGTTATTTTACCTGCTGTTGACAGAATTTTCAAAATCTACGAACCATTGAAGTCATATGTTATTACAATACATATGTCCCAGAATTTTGCAACTCTTTTTTGAAAATAGCGCTTCAAAGTTTTGAAGCGCTATTTTCAATTCTGCAATTCGTCCACACTCAGGCTTCATTATTTCACGATACAGTGAAAATGATCAAAGGCGACAAAATTTCAATCACTTAAGTATATAACTAACTCAATAATTTGAAATTGAAATAGCGAGAAAGGCTTGAACACTGAACACATTTTCATACCTTTAACTGTTAGCAAGGAGATCAGAATACCCGAAGAACAGGGTACAATAAACCGTACAGAATTTATGAAACATGTACAAAATCTTTATAGAAACTGCTTAGAATATCTAGAAGAATGGACAGTTCAATTTAACGAAATTGAACATTTCAATTGGATTACATTAAAAAACAGGTTATGTGGGAAGATGTTCAAAAATCCTTAGAACACATCGCCAATCATTTTCCAACCAACAACATTTTTTAAATTGCTTTATTCGATGACGTGTCCTATTTAAAAAGGTACATTTCCAATGAAAAAAATCAAGTGTTGGTTGTCGGAGAAAGTGGAAATGAATAAAAGATGGGCGGAGGTGTTCCTTCATTTTAAATCATTCATATTCAGCACAGTAATATTCTGCAAACTGTCGAATACGCTCTTTCTTTGCCAGGAAACAATGCAGCTACCGAACGAGTCTTTTCCACAGTGAATCAATTCTGGACGTCCGAAAAAATACAATTAAATCTATCAACTATAAAAAGAGTATTGAACGTAAAATACAATTTGACAAATTTGTGTGAGAAATTTTACGATATTTTGGCCTCATTGTTTTAAATGCATAACAGTTGCGTTTAGCTAAAATTAAAATATTTTGTTTTAAATGTTGGTATTTGATTTTTAGACACCCAACCCAACCACCTCATCAATTTCTGTCTCGCTTTGGCTCAAAGAAATTCTGGTCACCTTAACTATAGTTGAACTACCTTAACTATAAAAGAAGATTCAGTGATACGTGCTGGTACAGTTTTCGTGAGCTCTGCGATTATTTCAAGTTTGAGAGGTTAAAGTAGAGAAACAAAAGTTAAAATTGATAGTGTTGTGTAGAGTTTTCCACAGGCTTTCTGGCAAGATGACGATCATTATAACACAGTGAATACGGTCTTTGAAATCAGAAAGTAAACCCGCAACAACTGTAAAGTGTCAGTACTACTATAGCTGTACAGACGTTTTTCGTCTAAACCGGTCACCTCAGACTGGATATTTTGCGCGGGAAGTCCCAATGACACCAAATCCTGTCTATCACGCGGGCCGCGTGATAGACAGTGGGGCCCACTGTCTTTGTAGTGTTAGCCACCCCGACAAGCCCCGGATGTGTGAAAAGTGTCCTTTGTTCTAACTCCCCTTCCTTTGTAAATATACCTTAAGTGTACAAAAAAAGTAAATTACAAAAAAAAAAAAAATTGAAAATATTGAAGAAAAAAAATACAATGACAAAAAGCAAATCCAAAACAAGAAGCGCTAGAACGGACCACTCAAGCGACAGCGAGGCTGAACCAAACAAGCTAGATAAGATGAGTGAGTCAATGAAAGAGATTAAAAGATCCATTCAATTTATGTACGATACCTTTGAACGAATTGAAAAGAAAAAACAATTAACAAATAGTGTGGGTGACAAATTAAAACCTCTGTTCCTTTGCTGGTTTATTTATTTCCTGGGTATCGGTTTCGACTCACAGAGTCATCCTCAGCCCAATGGTCAATTCAAAAGCATCCCACCAACATCTTCGTGGGTATTATGTGTAGTAGGAGCGGAATAAACCTTTTACTGATGGTATTGCACTCGATGGCGTTGTGACGAGTTTTTCTTCAAACAGGCTCGTGCGTAGTTGTGTAGAAAAAGCTTTCGACGGAGAAACGGTAACATACACTGGACAACAATAATGCAATCCGCTAGCAAGCGAGAGCAATAATTAATAAAAGCACAGTAATAAACGCTTACAATATTTGATGCGATACAGCCACATCAATTAACAAATAATCTAATAAAGCATGCTAAAACACTCCACTACCAAAAAATATTCAACGCAAACAAACACAACCAGACCAAATTATGGGAAACTCGCAAATTAAGAGTAACACAAAAAACAACAAGACGTCTATCGACACAATAAGAAAAGACGGAATAATATTACAGAGCAAGGAAGATATAGCCGATGAAATAAATAACTACTTCGCCAACATAGGGAAAGATCTAGCCGAAAAACTAATATCCACACACAAGATAACACAGGAACAAAAAGCAGATAACATGATATATCCAGATGCAGTCCTATACGAAACGGATGAAAGAGAAATCAACGACATAGTAGATGACCTGAAACACAACACGGCTCCCGGATTCGACAACGTAACAACAAATCTCATTAAAGAAAATAGAAAAACATTAATACCTGTACTTACTAGACTCTCGAAGGCAGTACTACAAAGCGGAACATTCCCAACATACCTTAAAAAGACCATTATAAGACCAATACACAAAGGTGGAGAAAAAGACCAAATTGAAAACTATAGACCAATAGCACTTACGACAAGCTTCAGCAAATTATTAGAAAAAATGATTCTCAAAAGACTTAATGAGCACATTCAAACCAACGGCATAATCAACAAGCAACAGTATGCCTTTCAAAAAAAATCTAGCACTACAACAGCTGTACTCGACCTAACCAACGATATAAAAGTAAGAATGGACAATAGAGACACTGTGCTATGCGTTTTTATTGACCTAAAGAAGGTACAATATCAAAAAACAACTTATGGATAAACTCCAAGCAATAGGTGTAAGAGGCAGATTCCACGGTCTCCTTCAATCTTATCTACAGGAATGACCACAAATAACGAGACTGCAACAACAACACAGTGACATAAAATATTCCGATTATGGCATCCCCCAGGGAGGGATATTACTACCCACTATGCTGATCATATACACGAATAGCCTACTCAGCCTAGAATTGAAAGGATCAGTATACATGTATGCCGACGACACCTGCATTTTGTACTCGGCAAAGACGAAAGAAAGACTACAACAAGATATCAACGAAGACCTACCAAAGATAGAAGAATGGTTTGGCAGTAACCTTCTGACTTTAAATGAGAAGAAGACAGAATACGTTATATTCTCAAACAAAAAAGAGAAATTGCACCTAAACATAAAAATAAACGGAACAACTATAAAACAAAAGAAAGAAATTAAATACTTAGGAATAACCTTACAAGAAACTCTATCCTGGAACTCACACGTAAACACATTAGTAAAGAAGAACGCAAGAACTATAGCCGCCTTCCAGAAAATAAGAGCCATCATTCCAAACTACTTAAAAGTATCCATATACAACAGTCTTTATACATCTAACACTAACTATCTAATAAACATATGGAGTAACACAACGAACGCCAACATAAATAAACTCCAACGACAGCAAAACAAAATGCTAAAGATTTTATACAATATTGATAGAAACACCCCTACAACAGAACTCCACAAACTGACAAATGAACTGACACTGCTTCAAAGAATAACATTAAACAAAATACTACTAATGTACAAATTGCAAAACAGAAGTATACAAACAAAAATACAACTCACTAAGTCAGAAGAAATAATACCGAACAACATAAAGTTACTAGCATACGACGCATTCAAGACCACAGTAAAATCTATCTTAAAACAAAAAACGTGACAGCCCAGAACTGACCAACTTCACTTCACTGAACTGATTTAAACAACACGGACTCTCCATACCGATAGCCCGAGAAAGGACCCGGGCCATATCCCGAGGCGAGGAATGAGGGAGATACCAAACAACGGAATGCCCTGCATATTCAACTTATAATATTATATTTTGTATGTGTATTGTATCTTGTTTTGATAAATAAATGTATTTGCTTCCAAGTATTCACAACCAATACACTGTACACTTTTACTACTAGATGCTGTAACGAAACACCGTTCGTCATAAAGAAATGCATATTTATTTTGTTAGTAATCAGTTTTTATTGATTGTATAACTTTTACTTGTGTGGATTTATTTGGAGAATCCTGTTTTTGTATATTTTTGAACTCGTCTGAACGTCCGATTTGTAAACTAGTTCCGAGACTGGTTTAGTATTTGAATCTCGTATTATGTTTTTAACCACGTCGACCGGTCACCCAGACAGACTTGTTTCGTGAATGGTGAGGGTCGTTTTGACGGTATATAACCCCGCGTATTTCCTTCTAGAAATCAGTCTCCCTGCTGGCCCCCTTGTAGCTAGCGGGAGAACTAACAGCTCAGTGTATTTTCGCTGGCCCTTTGAACGCTGGTAAAATAGCTCAGAGTCCTCTCTACTGGCCCTTTGAATGCTGGTGCGAGAACTCAAATTATCCGATGGCCCTTTGCATGCTGTTGATAATACGTCGAACTGCTTACCTCTGCTGGCCGTAGTTGGCGAGGTAGTTTTTTCCAGATACATGTTTTTCCAGACATGTTAGTTATTATATGTTACTAAGTATTAACGAATTCCGCCGTCACCGAATCGGGAATATTTTCCCGTCCCGTTAGCCTTTCTCTTGTACCGATTAGTTTAACTAATACCCGAACCCCGCCGCCGAAGAAATAACATGTCCGTAAACCGATATATCCTGTCTATGGTATTTTCTTTGTGTATGTAAATAATTAATGGTGAACAATACATTTATTACATTATTAAATCATCGTATTTTATTCCGACGAACCCAGGACCTACGAGCTACCTACAACAGGGTTAAATATTGTCATATTTATTGTGTAACGCTTCTTCACCGCACCAGAGAACGAGGTGCGTTACAATGCATATATTTTCTAACCGACTTCAGTACGAGTATGCACAAAAGCATAGGTGAGAATACAAATGTACTTACTAGTATAAGTGCGCATAACGAAATTATTTTGAATTTTATTGACTACCGCTATGCGCAACATAACTTATCGCAACATCTTCACAAATCAAAACATTCATGATTGAGAGGAGGCACAATACGAAGAGAAACATGGGAATAATATTGTTGAATAGCAATATTAAAAGTTCATGTGAGTTCTCATGCAGTGGTATGTCCTTAATTAATTTCAATACAAACATTCCAGCAAAAACTGTCCCCCAGAACAACCAGTGAACATTATGTGTTGCAAAATACCACAGCAAAATATAATGTAAATGTTTCTGTAAAGTGCCCACCAGGTTGTATTGTTTATCTTGTATTATGTTAAATAAACCCATGGACAAGAAACTCCGGACATATAGGAACCTACGTATTTTTATAGTCAATGACTATTTGACCGGTTTTTAATGTTTTTTTTTTCAGTACTTGAATGAATTGTCCCGTGCTATTATAATTAGAACACGTGTGACTGGATTGGAGTATGCTACCTCCCATTTGAATGAAGAAATATAATCGATACCTGTATCTTCCTGCGAGTTTCGCATCTGTATGATCTGTGGTACATTGTAGGTTGCTTTTTTAAGTTTAGGTTTAGGTTGAAACAATAGGTATTTATTAAAAAGTAACAATATTGTAACAAAGTAAAATATTTGTTATTACATAGTAAATAGTAAACATATAATAAGACCGGGAACCATTGAGAACTGGGAACTAACTATATTCCGTCGTTTCGCAATGACGGTTCCAACCGGTATATACGGACGATGCGTCGCGTAAAGTAGTACGTCACACATGTAAACAAAACCAAGTCTGAACTTTCGCAGAATGCCTATAGCAATTTGAAATATTTAATTATGATAAAATATCATCAAATCTAATGGACTTGAATTAACGGATGACTAATGTAGCGGAAGTTAATGAGTCCGTTAACGGTTTTGAAAGTTATGTTAAAATTTAATTCGTTAACAAAAAAAAAATTCGATTAATGTTGATAATATCGTAATATCATTCTTCAACAGTATTTTCCATTAGCGGAAAACTATTTTTATGTATACTATATATGTAATCGGGTATGCACTAATACACAGTAATTACGGTTAATAATAAACTATATTGATAGATGTAACGTTATTTCAAATGATACACAACTGTATCGTATTACAACTCGTTAGGTAATGATTCATGGCCCTCCCTTTGTTGAGGCCGGCCGTTGTCCGTGACTCACATATCCCCGGTAGATCAGGCCGCCGTCACACAATCACTCATCTACATATACATAAAAATAGTACACTAAGTTGATACTTTTACTTAAATGGCCAATAAATGTATGCACTGACTAGGAAGTGTATACCTTTATTACAGTTTATGCTTTTACTGTGATATATAGGTACACAAATCCAGCTGGATAAGAATTTTGCCGAAGTGACCACCTTTTATTACGGGGTTATTTTGGCCATCGCGATAAAAAGTTGCAACGCGAAACTTTGAATAAACTTAAACACTACTAACAGTTGCTGAAAATTTAACAAAAATGTCAGACATGGCAACTGGTAAAACTGTATCCAAAGTTAAAGTTTCAAACTACTTAGTCGATAAACTGAAGAAACTTCAAAACTACCACTCGCTCATCAGCAGCAAAATTTCTCCGCAGAACATATTATTTTATTTTGTATAAGATAAACGACAGTTTTTTACTTTATCATACGCAGTATGTAAAGTAGTGTAATCGTGCCAAAAAAAATTTTTTTGAGATTTTAGCGGAAATATGTCTTTTTGGGTCCCCTGAACATTTTTGACCAAGGTACAAAAAAATGTGTGTGTGTGTGTGTGTGTGTATGTGTGTGTGTGTGTGTGTGTGTGTGTGTGTGTGTGTGTGTGTGTGTGTGTGTGTGTGTGTGCGCGTGTGCGTGTGCGTGTGCGTGTGCGTGTGCGTGTGCGTGTGCGCGTGCGAGTGCGAGTGCGCGTGCGAGTGCGAGTGCGCGTGCGGGTGGGGGTGCGCGTGCGCGTGCGTGTGCGTGTGCGTGTGTGTGTGTGTGTGTGTGTGTGTGTGTGGGTGCGTGCGTGCGTGCGTGCGTGAGTGCGTGCGTGCGTGCGTGCGTGCGTGCGTGCGTGCGTGCGTGCGTGCGTGCGTGCGTGCGTGCGTGCGTGTGTGTGTGTGTGTGTGTGTGTGTGTGTGTGTGTGTACCCGTTTTTTGTGGCGACGATTCCGGAGAAACTACTAAAGGTACCGGGACGAAACTTCATATTTAGAAGTTTCATAACCAACCTTAGAGCTGAAAAGCTTTCTGTTGAAGAGGGTCCAAATGAACTGGAGGTTTAGTCTTAGCATTTTTGAAAGATTTTGCAAATAAGCCGTCATTTCTGGAATTTCGTCGAAATAGTTAAATAATAAATTAGAGATGAGGAAATTCTGAATAATTTATCACTATGACATTTTTTGGTACAATCAATAGTTTAGCTGCATGTGCAAATTCTATTTCTACGAGATCGGTCGTACTGCATGAAAACTAGTAGCCCGGATTTGTCAGATTTTTTGATTCTAATGAATCAAATGAATGTTTTGACAATAACATCTCTCAATATAAGCTGCGTTCGCATATTGCATTACACTTTTTACACCCAATAACACGTAAGTGTCATTTGGACGGTGTACCCAGTGTCAACGGAGTACAATATCCGAACGCAGCTTTAATCGACATATCTGTCTAGTTCTAGTAGTTTTATTTTAATGCAGACATGGCCGATCTCGATCAAATAGCGTCTCATGCAGCTAAACTATTAATTTTATGTATAGTATGATAAAGTCATGTGCCTGGCCACATCAGATTTTTTTTTAAATAAATTTCCTTTTAATAAGGAACAGACTGTTGTATTTGATACGTAAATCGTTAAGAACAAAAAGAGCATAACCGGCGAGAAATTCATAATTGGAAAACAAGGAATGACAAAAATGTGCGTACGAACATTACACTTGATTTATTCACATATCAGTTTGTTATTAAATCTGGCGAATCTGTAATTTTATTTACTTTTGTGATTTACTAGACCGGCAATCCGTTTTAATTCGCAAAATATTTGGGTTTGCCGCCGACCAGTGGGATATTTATTACCCGTGTTCATCCGGTAACGTAGTTGTCGTACAAAGAGCCATGCTGACTATTTGTTAAAATTCGTAATTTAGGTAAAAAAAAATATGGTACCGGAATTTGTATATTTATTAATTATTTAATATCAGGATATTCCAACTATTATTAACCACATCTACACGCACGTTCGTACGTGAAAGTAATACAGCCTCACATGGATAAAATCATATTTTAAATAAACCTCAAATTAGTTACCTAAACCACTTTTCGAATATAAAAAGATTCGACATTTCCATGATTTTTGTTATTGGCTGATTGTAAGTTTTATTTTTTTTCTGACATTGATCAAAATAACTATGGTTGACTAATCTCGACCTGCTGATCACGAAAACGACGAATATTTCTATTACGTCAAGTTTTAGAAAAAAATGAGGTCAAAATGCGAAAAGCACGTGATTTTGGCCTTGTTTACGATTTGATAGCGGCTGAACCCAATGACCTAGAAACTTCAAAAATTTCTCAATGAAAACCGCGAACTATTTACTTTTTACTAGTAATTCTCAAAGTTAGTTCACTAGTGGTCTTGACCTGCTGACAACGCTTTTGATGTGTCAGCGGGCAACAAACAAGCTGCCGCATGAGTTGCATACAGTCATACAGGACACTAACATTGACACGATATCATTACGTTACAAGTTTGTTGATAGTATACAGGGTGTTCCTAAATATTATGTAAATACGAAAAGGGGTAATTCTTTGGCTTATTTAATGACTAAAAATTTATATAAACATAGGTCCGCAAACGCTTCGTTGCCGATCTACAGGGTGTTGAAATTTCAAGATTGTTTTAGTTTTTTCTTTATGCTGAAAGCCAAAATACCGACTTGTGTCGAATAAATACAGGACACTATAATAAATACTTCTCGCTACGCTCGTCATGTCCAAAACAACTCGCGCGCCAATGTTTGTCTTATAAAACTTGTATTATAATATACTATTAAAAGCTGAGCAATGATGCATCGTTGTTGTCGTTACAAATATTAACATGATAGGTCGTGCTCCACAGGTGAAAACGAACAAATCTGAATTAAGGCAAATGTGTTTTTATGTCTAGTTAGTATCTACTAAAATTAAGAACAAAATATAACGCGACATTGAAGATATTACCAAAAATAAGGAGGTTTTATCCCACTTATCCCACAAAAATAAAGCGCCAATTTTAAAAAAAAAATAATCCAGGGGCTAAAACTCCAGGATTAGTACCTATGCTACTATGAAGCAATTTTATACATTAGCACGCCATATGTTACGACTGAACAAAATAAATATGCAACAGATTATTACTGATGTTACGTATTACTGATTCAATGGTGTTTATCGTATCAATCAAAGTTGATAATGAATAATCCCTTGAAACTCAAGCGAAAAGCGAAAGTGTTAATTTTGAAGTTTTGGGGTAATTATAATACCAGGGCTGTCGACATCCATCTAACAGTAATTCATGTTTTATAGAAGTCCCTAACGGGATTATTCACTGAGTGCGCGGCGTTACAAAAAAAACCCTCGCCAGAACTTAAACAACGAACTTTTAGGTAAGTATTAATTTTCCACCAGAACAAGTGGGCATTCCTTTCGTTTAGCTGTTAGCAGTTTATGTGGGATGGAAGAGATTTATTTTTTATTCCTGCATGGAAAGAAAGAATATGGTTTGCTTGTGCGCACGTTTATACCATATTTATAAACTGTAGGCTCTGAGCTTTCTTTGTAAATTTAATATTTTTAGTGCATTATTGGACTTGTTCAAATTTCTGGTAAATTTAAAATCAAATGTTTTTTTAGTAAGTCGATGAAATTGTGTTGTTTCGGTATATTACTTAAAGAGTTCACTAGATGGTGCTGTGAACACCAGTGGACACTTCGCGCGTATTATACAGGAAAAATGTAGGCTGGCTGTAAATTCTTTCGGCTTTAATATCATTGTCTATTTCAGTTTCCAATTTTTATTTTAAAATGTTTCAAATATTTTCAAAAATCCTCGAAATGTCGATTTATATATATCCAAATCCACCTTATGATAGCAAATTAATTTGTTTACCTTTAATTGTTTTTAACGGATGACGTCATCGACATTTGTTTTAAATGACAACCCTATATTTTTTTAAATGAATTTGACAGATCTTCTAATTGTCTTAATGGTAGCATAATATTTTTATGGCCTTACATCAGAAAATTTTCGAGAAAAAGACAATTGAAGGTTATGAAAAAAAGTGACAAAATCCCCAGAACGGCTCCACCGAATTTAACAAAATTTTGGAATTAATTATTTTGCAACCAGGTGACATCACTGGCGTTATTATCGTTGATGCAACATTTACAGTTTTTGAGATATAACCTCAAACTTTTGAATTAGAAATAGAACAGTCTTCCAGTGCCTATTCAATGATAGTACGCTTGTTACAGTATTATATCAAAAACATCTAAAAATTAACAAAACCTTTATTACTTAGGTCAACTTAGGTAAAAATTATGGAGGAAGATGGAGTCGCTATACGCTATACATTTAGCAGCGAGAAAATCACCCCGGGGGCGGGGCTAACCTGACACTAAAGTACCCTGACAATTGGCCGCCTGCCAGGTTCGGATTAACTCTGAAATTGGCAAGAAATTTCCAGAAATTATCAAAGAAAAAATTGACAACAAAAAAATTACAACAAAAAAATAAACCGATCAAATTTAAAACAATGTGTTCCAATGGTTGAGAAGCCTCATAAACCAACTAGAGTAGTTGCAGTAGAAAATGTAATAATGTTTTGTTCTCAATTTTTTCTTTATTAATTTTTAGAGCTAGGTAATAAAGGTTTTTTGTTAATTTTTAGATGTTTTTGATTTAATAATGAAGACTGTAACAGAAAATGTCAAAATATACAGGCTGTTCTATTGCAAATTCAAAAGTTCGAGGTTATATCTCAGAAACTGTAAACGTTGCATCAACGATAATAACGCCAGTGACTTCACACGGTTGCAAAAAGCTTAATTCCAAAATTTGGTTAAATTCGGTCGAGCCGTTCCGGAGATTTTGTCACTGTTATTTCATAATCTTCAATTGATCTTTTCTCGAAAATTAAAAGATCTGCCAAAATTATTTAAAAAAATATAGGGTTGTCACTTAAAAAAGAATGTCGATGACGTCATCTGTTAGAAACAATTGAAGGTAAAAAAATTAATTTGATATCATAAGGTGTATTTTGATAATTATAAATCGACGTGTTCGAGGATTTTTTAAAATAGCAAACCGCTCTTGAGATTATGTCATGTTTCCATACTTTACGCGCTCACTGTATGTATTTGGTTAAATTTGTATATCATGCTTGGGAACTATGTCATAGACTATATAGTCGAAGAGCCAGCAACGGATTTCGTTACACCCAGAAAATAGGGCTAGAACTTTCATAGTCTGTCCTTTGTAACGTTTTGTGTCCATAACGTTTTAAGTGAAGAAAAAAATCGCCAGACCGGTGGCGGTGGGTAGGCGGAAAGTGGGTGCAAGGGGGGGGGGGGCGAAGTAGCGCACAAAATTGCACTTCTCGCACATTTACAGTAAAATAATCAGGTTAGTTTTGATTGACTATTCTTAAATACATCCCCACAAAGTAATCTTCCCGATGACAAACTGAAATTCCGATAGGAACAACATAGTCCAGAGCCAGCCAGCAACTTTGTAGCGTAACATTGACTGCGTTTACGTCGGATGCTCGCCTCGGATTTTCTTGAATTTTTTTTATGGTTTAGCGATACGTTAAGACGCTGAAAATTTTACATGTAGCAGCTGATCTACTTGGAAACCTATGCATTGCGACCACGCGACTGCGAAGCGGGAACGGGAATTATTTCCGTTCTACATCAAGTCGCTACGAACCACTGCGCCCGTCATTACTGTTATTTTGACGCATCCGTTGCGACTTGATGTAGAACAGAAATAATTCCCGCTCCCGCTTCGCAATCGCGTGGTCGCGCTGGTGTGAGTAATGCCAAATCGATCGGATCCTAGCGTCCGGTGTAAACGCAGTAAAAAAGATACCCGAAAGTCTGGTAAGATACGGGTAAGTCTGACCGTCCGGGGAAGCTTTTTCCCTCTATTTATAAAGTTTGAAAACAATAAATTGAATCATTGTAATCGGTTGTCGCTTTGGATTATCAAAATTCAAAACGTGGCAAGTGAAAAAAAAGTTTGGCAGAGCGGTGAGTGGGTTGAAAGTGGGCGCAAGAGGGGACCGAAGAAGCGCAAAAAAAAATTTAAAAATATATGGGGAATAAAAGCCACCCGTACGGTTCCCAGACTTACGATTGTCTTATTGTTACGCAGCGTAACTTACGCTACAAGGACATATTATGAATGTTCTAGCCATATTCTCTAATGTAATGAATGTGTAATGAAATCACTTGCTGACTGGCTCTTAGACTAGGGTGTTTTTACCGGAATTTTAGTCTGGCATCGGGAAGATTACTTTGTGGGGATGTATTTAAGAATAACAATCCAACTCAACCAGGAGCCGTATTCTACAATTATAGCGACTGGCGACATCGCTATACCGGTTCATTCGACATGACGTCACGTGTATCGATATCGCCATCGGTAAAGAAAACTACCTTACCAGTTCGATTAGTGGTCTAGGTCCTAGGAGGTTGTAAGTTTGAGGAGTGTGTTTACTACTACTTTCACTGGAAAATGTCCGTACGAGATCAAAAGATAAGCGGCGCGCAGAATGGGGAATTGGTTTCCTTTATGTTTGATCATAATATATCGTTCGCGGATGGAAAGTTATTAGGAGTAGAAGGAAGAAATCAGTACGGTAGATTATGGGAAATAACTGCGAAATAACTGAAATGTTATACCATAATCAACGGCGGAATTTTCTTTATTAATCTTTGTTCGGTGGCTATGGCTCCTACTATATCAATTAAGTGTGCACAAGCTTCCTTATTCAGACGATACATTCTATAAACTCTGTATGTCTGTGACAGAAAAGGGAACCTGTACATCCCTTAAATTTCTTTGAAATAATCGAAATTCCCTCTGAGCTCTACTCCGATTGTCTCTGTCAGCCAACTCCACCGCCACGAATTGAGCATACGCAATTGCCATTACAGAACCTATTAAATTATAAAAAGTACATGCAACTTGATATTATTTGCTAATACGCACTATATAATACTCACCACCAAACTATAACGATTCACACGTTCCGTACACAATAATAATAATAATCCACGCCTTAACATCCCCCAACAGCTTTCGCCACTACGGGGGCATCGGCTGGCCTGAATTATCATTATTATGGCCCGCAAAAGTAAAGTGAACGTAAAGTGAGTTACGTGCGCATATCGATATCGTATCAACTTATCGGCACCTCCGAAGCGTTCTCGTTACATTTAGCGGCATGTCGGAAAGTCATTACGTCAGTAGATATCGACCAAAACGGTAGAATACGGCTATCGATATCGCTAAGTGTTCGATATGACATATTGCGATGTCGCTAAGTACTGCAGACTAAGGCTCGTGATTATTTTACTGTAAATGTGCAAAAAGTGTAATTTTGAGCGTCACTTTGACGCTCTCTTGCACCCACTTTCCACCCGCCCGCCAGTCTGGAGTATTTTTTCTTCACATAAAACGCTCTCAACTTTGATATTTCAAAGGGACAGACTGATTATAATAATTTAATTAATTATTTATTTTTACCCATTAAAAATATAGGGAGGTAAAAGCCACCCCGGATGGTTGCCAGACTTAGCATCAGATAACTTGGCGTTATTGCACTTATTGCACCCTATGTTTTATGATTAAGTAATCGCGCATGTCTGTATGTGAATGTATACTCAATTCGTCATTGTTTCCTGGCGAATAATCAGTGTACCCATGAAGTATACGTGAAAAAGAACTCATATGATTCAACTGTCTCAACTGCCAAGCATACGTCAAAAACCAATTAAATCATGTAAGAGGGCGCCAGTGATACAATATCGGCCCAAACTGATTTAGATAGTGATTATTTGTCAATTTTCGGCTATTTCCACCTAGAATAATAAACAGAACAGTGATTTTTTTCGTAACCTTGGTGATAAAAATTCCCGTTCGATATGATTTTATGTACAGAATAGAATCCTGATTGAAAATATTATACAAAATATAGGGTGCCAGTTAAAGTTTCAATGATGACGTCATTTCCAGAAAACCCGGAAATAGTACTAACATCAAGATAAATGACAAAAATTAAATTTTTGGTCTATTAGTACTTCTCCAGTAGTTTTCTAGTTCCATTCATCCAGTATAACAAATAAAATATCTGATGTGACCAGACACATGACTTTATCATACCATATACAAAATTAATAGTTGAGCTGCATGAGATTCTATTTGATCGAGATCGGTCGTGTCTGCATTAAAGTAAAACTAGTAAGCCAGGATTTGACAGATATTTTGATTCTATTGACAGTAGGTACTGTCAGGTATTGACAGTAGGTACCGTCATTAGAATGAAAATCCAAAAAATAGTTTCAACGCAGTACGAGCGATCTCGATGAAATAGAATTTGCTCATGAAGCTAAACTATTAATTTTATCAACAAAAGTCATAGTCATAAAGTATTCAGAATTTCCTCTATTATTTAACTATTTTGACGACATTACAGACATAGCGGCTCATATGTAAAATCGTCGAAAAACGCTAAGAGTAAACCACCAGTTCCTTTGGACCCTTTTGAACGATAAGTTTTTTAGCTCTTAGTTTGGTCATAAAACTTGTAAATATAAAGTTTTGTCCCGATACCTTCAGTCGTTTCTCCGGAATCGTCGTGTGCACTTTTGGTTTTTTAATTGTTTGCGAACTTAAAGCCGTTTAAAGTGCTGATTTGTTAATAAGAACGACAATTACTAAACAATGTATTATTACACAATTACTTTAGATCTTTTGACATTTTAATGATCATAATTCTTTTATCAATTATCTCTTTCTGAAATCAATTAGGTTTTATCAATACATTATTATACATACAAAATGCCATTTAATTAATGTTAATAAGTCCCTTATTATGGCTAATATTCAAAATTTCAACATAGATAGAAATATTACAAAATGAACTACACTGACACAATTCTCATTAAACTTGCCGTGCATACAATTCAACTGCAGCTTCCTGACTTATTCAAGATTAATAATACGTACACATCTGCAACAATAAACTTACACGCTCAGCGGAAATTAAACTTATGTACTCAGCGGAGTTGTAGGACACTGCATTTTCAAGTACATACCTCGTATGTTGTGAATACCGCTTGTCAGCGCGTACTCTGGAAAATCCTGAAATGTAATTAGTGACTTTGATACGTTTTCAGATATTTCGCCAGACTTGGACTATACTCTGCAGGTGGCGTTCCGGTCAAAACAACGGTTTTCTTCAGTGAACGATATACATGTTCTTGTGTATATACAAACAACCGTTGTTTTGAATTAACAAAGGTTGCTTTGAATTGAGACACAACGTTTCGTTGTGTGTACTTTGATACTTGTCTGTGGGATCTTCTGAACTTCACGTTACGTGTTTCGTCAGACATCTTGTTTGTAAATGCTGCAGTTGTTTGGAAATCAAAGTGACTAAAAATACCAATGGTCGTAAAAGTGTGGTATTTTTATTACCTCATTAACTTTGTCTGGCTGTGTTCCAGTTCAATTCTTGTAATCAATTTTTAAGTAACTTCCTGTAGAACATTTATGATAAGATTTTTGGACTCGGTTTAAAAATATATTATTATATTATTATTCTTTTTATGTGTTGCGTAAATAACAATAATAATAAAATATTGGATACATTGGCAGTAAATAAGTCTTACTTATTAAACCCAAAATATCAAAAATTTGTGAATACTTAAGTGAATAAATTCCCTGAACAACATTTTGGAACTTTTACGTGTTTTGAGATGTGCTGATTTTCTACAGTAATAACTACATTTCATGGAAGAAAAAACACCATTAAGATACATTAAGTATTGATGTTTAGAAATATTTTCAGTATTTTCTAATTTCTCAAATTCTGCATTAAAATATAAAGTGGAAGTAGTGATTCTAATTCCTGACACCAACATTTCAGACCAATATTATTTTTAAGTAAAATTTAGGTCTATTATGCGTATAGTTATGTCTAGGGCAACCAAAAATATGCAAATGTATATATTTTTTCATACGTATGATAAAGGAATAGACTAGACAAAAATTTGTTTCAGACTAAATTATAACTTTTGAGCCCTATACGTTAGGGCATATTTTTGCATATTTCACTGTCAGAGCATATTTTGCATATTGAAGAATTATATGGCATTTTTCGAAATAAATGCATATTTTTGGCATTTTGGATGTTTTATATTAATGACATCGCAATACCGTTTCGACTAGACATAACGTTACTTGTTATCGAAACACGCTAAAGTTCAGTAGGGAAAACTACATTACCGGCGTTCGAAATTGGTTTACAACAAGAAAATCAGAATTATATAGATTTCGCATCGAGTAATTCCCCATTTGGCCGCCGGTGGTTCCCCATTCTGCTAGGGGATACACCTCCCGTAAGAGTCTGAACTCTTCTACTTCTCGCTTCTGTGTTGTGTGTCCATAATATATTTAAATTACGGCGTAATTATAAAAGCGTTAAGTAGGTATAAACATTTATGCAAATTATAATATGTATTATAAATGAAGACTATTTTGGGATTATGTCGAAAGTAAAGACGTCACTGTCAGGAAAGTTATCGCAATATGATCATTTCATTCATTTCATTTCAATATGTGCGTTAATATCCGGTATTCAAGACTGATGGTAAGGTACTCTTTTGCAAAGTGTGCAACAAATATGTATCGGCCGAGAAAATATTCGTTGTAAAACAGCATCTAGCAACTACAAAACATATTGAACTTGACACAAGAAATAATGCGAAGAAAGCTACGCGGGCTCTCTATAGCAAATGTTCCACATCGAACTCAAAATACTTTTTTGGTCCAGATTTTAAGTTTTTTTTAGAGCATATTTTCAGGTTTTTAGACCATATTTTCATATTTATAGGGCATATTATAAGCGCTTAAAACAGTTTTTTTAGAGCATATTTTTGGTTGCCCTAGTTACGTCGATCATTAAAAAATTTAAAAGTTTACAAATAGAGTTTATACACTGTATATACATACTCGGAGAATATTTCGATCCTTTAATGTAATATAAACTATATAATTTTGATTATGTTGTATAAAAACAGGCACAAAACTTTCTCCTCAAAGTTTCTGCTTTCTCACAAACAAAGCAGTCTTTAATTTAATTTGATTATGAATAGCAATATCAATATCCGCCTAGATTGTATATCATTCTGATCATTGATTGATGGTGTACACCACTACTTTTATGCTGTTGATTCCAAAATTGTTATCAGTTTTATTGAAATGGCTTTAGTTTTCAAGATAATAATGCTCTCTGTTTATAATTAACAAAAAAACTAAAGATCTGTAGTCTGTCAATAGTTAAACAGGAAACATAGGGAAAAATAACAAAGTTAATATACAAATTACTCTATACTCGGCATTGATAATTTCAATCGTATTGCGCAGGATTATGTATTCCTATTATATTATTGGATTATTATATTCCAATCCCCCACAATAATACACAGTAATGTATTCAGTACTGTTATGTTTAAAATGAATCATAATATAATCAATAATATACTATTAGCGAATGTTAACAATTACAAACCACATAACGTTATTGACAGTCATGTAGATATTAAGAACCATTATTACGCGTAATTGATTTGGTACACTATTCGAAAATTTTAGTTATCCTATTAGTTACCATTATGGGGTAAACTAGAAATTATGGCCTTCCTGTGTTAAATTACATTTCCGGAGTCATTATCAGCATATTTCGCTATTTATATTTCGAGAATTGGTACCTACATCCAACGTTGTTGTTTCATGGTTTTATGCACTAAGCCAAGCCGTTCAAAACTCGGCAAAATATGCTATGAGTATTTATTTGTATTTAACTGAAAAAGTAAACTAAAAGAGAAAATCTTAGTTTTTGAAAATAACCGCTTAAAAATTTCTTTGGTGTTCAATGTCAAAGCGTTTACCAATTCTATTATTTTCATTAACACAAAAAAAAATAATTGACTGTTCTTAACAAAGAAATGTATAAAACACGTTTAAGAGAATCACGTTTAAGTACGTCGTAGTCTCCTCCCACTACTTTACACATACTATTAAGTTATATTTTGTGTTTTTACCATCATACGTCTTAATGAACACCTCATAGCTTTCTATACAGGGTACACAGAAAGAAAGGAGCAATCACTTTTTTAATTCTTCTTATAAAAAATGCTGATATAAAAAAGGTATGTGTAGGCGGGTCGACGACTGGTACGGCGTGTGCCTTGCACTCCATAGGTCCTGGGTTCCAACCCACGGTAGTGTTATATATCACCTAGTTACATAGTTACTTATAGTTACTTGTTTATATTGATAAGAAAAGATTGTAATGTCGACATATTGTAGATAGATGTGCTAATAAAGATTTACGAGATCCAACACCAAATAGAAGACTTTCCGTTTATAATAATTTGGCGACGAGGATAATGGATATTGAGATATTGGTAGAAGCACGATATTAAGAAAAAATGGCATTAATTGGAAGTATCGAAAATTTCGTCCCAGGAAATGATTTTTTCACCTACTTAGAAAGGATAAAGCAACTGTTCATCGTAAATGATATAAAGGATACGAAGAAAGTGCCCATGTTTATCACATTATGTGGAGCTGATTGGTATGGCATATTAAAATCTTTGGTTAGTCCAGCAGATCCTGCAAGTAAAACATTTGAAGAGCTGACTGGAGTTCTACAAATACATTTTGTGCCGAAAAGAAATGTGATTTCGGAAAGGTTCAAATTTTACAAGGGATACCAAAAACCAGAAGAAAGCATAGCGGTATATATTGTACAACTGAAGGCACTCTCTCAACACTGCGATTTTGGATCATTTTTGCCAAACGCATTAAGAGATAGATTGGTATGTGGCATGAGTAACACCCAAATTCAAGCTAATTTGTTAACGAAATCTGACATAACATTTGACAGCGCATGTCAGTTAGCTTTGAATTTAGAAATGTCAGAATTGGAAAGCAAGAATATCAAGCCAGAATCAACACACGCTGTTAAAACACAACCATCGTCAAGGTATCAATCAAGTGGTCGACGCAGTCCATCAAGAAGTGCAACGCAATTTATATGCTACTACTGTCGAAAACCTGGACATATAGCCAAGAACTGTTTTAGAAGAAGAGAGAGATCAAGAGAGAAATCAAGAGACCGTCATCACCCAGTTGGGTCCATAAAAAAAACAACCAAAGATAGAAGATGCTTCGTTAGCAAAGTGCACTGTGTATTGCAAATTAGATTTAAAAGGTGCTTATCAGCAATTAGAGGTAGAAGAAGCATCACAAAAGTATTTAACTATAAATACTTTGAAAGGGCTATATCGTTTTAAGCGACTTTGTTTTGGTTTAGCAAGTGCACCCTATCAGTTTCAGGCAGTAATGGATCAGATTATATTGGGAATGCCAAAAGTGTGTTGTTATTTGGATGACATAATTATTGGAGGTAAAGACTAAGATGAATGTAAAAATAATTTAAATGTGGTATTAGAAAGACTGGATTCATATAATGTGAAACTAAATTTTAAAAAATGTCACTTCTTTGGAAATGAAATTTTATATTTGGGATTTATTATTTCAGGAAGTCAATTAAAGGCCTAATCCAGAAAAATTAGCTGCAGTTAAAGATGCCCCAGATCTACAAAATTTACATCAATTACAGGCATATTTAGGTTTCCTAAATTATTATTCACAATTCATTCCGAATTTATCGGCAAAATTAACGCCTCTTTATAATCTGTTAAGAAAGGGAATCAAATTTAATTGGAGTCAAGACTGTAAAATTTGTTTTGACAAAAGTAAAGAAGTTATCAAATAACGTCTTAGAAATTTATGATCCTGATAAACCAATAGTTTTGTCATGTGACGCAAGTCCATATGGTGTAGGAGCTATATTATCTCACTGTGAATGGGACAGAAAAGCCAATACTTTTTGCGTCTAGTTCATATCACCTGCCGAGAAAAATTATTCACAACTACATAGGGAAGCATTAGCTATAATATTTGGTGTTAAAAAATTTCATAACTATTTGTACGGAAAGAAATTTACCATTTTTAGTGACCATCAACCATTAAGGTATATTTTTAATCCTGGTAAGAATGCACCTGGAGTAGCAGCATCAAGGCTTCATAGGTGGGCGGTTATTTTATCAATGTATGAATATGATATAGTATACAAGAAAGCATCACAAATGAAGCATTCAGATGCTTTGTCACGACTACCGTTAAATGATGGTACAAATATTAGTTCATTTCAAGTAAGTTCTTTAAATTTATTAAACTCTGATTTGGAACTCAATCAAGAACAAATAATTAAAGAAACAAAGAAAGACAATTTACTTTCTGAAGTAATACATTATTTAAGAAACGGATGGCCAGTTAGAATTAACAGTAAAGCTAGTAACTATTACAAATTGCGTAATTCTTTGGCAATAGAAGATGAATGTTTATTTTTTGGCAATCGTGTAGTTATTCCACAAAAACTAAGAGAAGACGTGTTAAACTTATTACATAAAAGTCATCCTGGAGTAACTCGTATCAAAATACTGGCTAGAGGTTATGTTTGGTGGGAGAATATTGACAAAGATGTTGAAAATTTTATACAAGAATGTGCAGTTTGCCAACAGACATCTAATATTTCTAAAAAGCAAGTTCATAATGGTTTGAAACTGTCTACATTTCCTTTTAAAAGGATTCACATTGATTTGTTCTATTTTGGTTCAAATGTATTTTTAATTATTAATGATACGTACACGAAATGGATAGAAGTGTTTAGTGTAAATGAATCTAACGCTGACGTAATAATAGATAAATTACAAATTATATGTACTACATTTGGGTTTCCAAAAATTATGAGTGATAATGGTCCTCCATTCAATTCGTACGCCTTAAAACAATTCTGTAAAGTAAATGGTATTGAGATAATTCACTCCCCGCCATACTATCCGCAACACCAATAGAAGACTTTCCGTTTATAATAGGTAAGCATACAGGTTTTTCTCTCCGCCGGCGTGCTTCAGCAGGCACGTTAAGCCGGTGGTCCCGCAACCAGTCTCGTCTTCTGGTTTCGACAACATTCTGTTGGATGACGTGCTTCAGAAACAGAGACAAGCCTTGGCTTGGGAGGGCATTGACTCCCACGTGTGCAGCTAGCCCTCTTTGTTCAGCAAGGCATTGGCGACACAAGCCAGCCTGTTCTGAATAGAGCTAGGTATGCAAGGCGTGGTAGATATGCTACCTATTCGCCCGTGACCATACTGCGCTCTCGTGACATCCATCTCGGACATCCAACTGTGGCCTGGGTGCGCAGCTGCAATAATAAACGATAAAAATCCAAGTTTTTGACCTTGGGAGTGGTCTGCGCGGTCCGCCATCGTGAATTGAAGCTACAAAAAATTGTTTATTTTCAAAACAAATGCCCCAACAGTTGACCCTAGAACAAGAATGTCTATTAGAAATTTGAAGAAGACTTAATTTCCTAGATATTTTGCATAAACCTTTCTTTGTAAATCTGTTGTAAGTACTTTCATATATAGGAAATCACTACGAATCAAATGCAGTCGTTCTTTTCGATGGATAACCATCTGAGACGATGGTGAAAAATACGAAAGCGGTGACAGATTTCGCCGACCGAAGCAGCTGATATCTTCGGAAGTGTTTTTCGATGAGACAACGACGATTCAAATTTCACAAGAACGGTTGTTGGCCAATGAAAAAAATGAAACCCGTCTGATTTCGATGTTGACAAAAGAAATTGTACAGGCGGCATTTAATAAGTCATCCAACTCCTGTTTTTTTTTCTCATTTTAAGAAATCATTTGTAGCTATTCATTACATTATTATGATAACTTGAAATAAAATTGTAATATTACTATAATATCACACAAATTTATGTAAAAGTAACTCCACCATCTACGACATTAATTTGGTTAACTAAAAATTTTCTAACTCCTTACAGCAGTGGTTAACCTTTTTGAAGTCAGGGAGCACTTTTGATCATCAGAAAAATTTGCGGAGCACCAAAAACATAGACATAACTTTTATTAAAAACTAAGACGATTATTACATAACAGTTAAAAAATAACATTAATTAGAAAAAAATATAAATATACTAATAGTCTACGCTTTTTTTTCGGTAAAATTAATTTTTAGATATCAAATGTTATTCTGAGTATAATGTATTATATGGTCTTATATGTTTTTCTATTCCTTAAGAAGTTACAGCCGTTTGAAATGTTAACAAACAAAAAAAAATAAAATAAAAAATACATATCAAACAATGCGAAAACGAAAAAATAAAGCAATCAATACCCATTACAGCAATAAGAAGTAAATAAATTTAAGTAATAATACTAAAAATAACGAAATAAAATACATTTTACATACACTTTTTACCGATTTTCTTCTAGAAACTAAATGTCATTCCGAGTAAAAAGGTTCATATTGACTTATTGGTTTTCTAAATTCCTTAAGAAGTTGTAGCCGTTTAAAATACGGTTTTATTGATATCTTCATCAGCTCTAACTTTTTACCGAATTGAAAAAATGAATACTCGAATGAAGTTTTTTTATGTATTTGTGTATAAATTCAGAAAATATAGGGGAATTCTGGAATTTATTTCTACAAACGAACTCTTAAATGTTTGAGGGAAACACACTCTCGATGTACCTACCGAATTGCTTCCGAAGTTTTCTCTTTGCCCGTATTCACATATTTTCCACATTTTGTGTGTGTATGTTTTGATTTTCTGGGCCCTCCAAATTTTGTTCGTGAACTATCATTTGGTGGTTATAATTGCCACCACGTCTTTGGTATATTGTGATAGTTCCACCAAGCTTCTGACATAATAGTTGTTCGCGATAATTTAAATCTAAATATAATAAAACTTTCAAAACATTCCTAATTTGGCTGGATTCTTTATTTTAGCAGTTGCATACCACCTACTCAAGTAGTTTCGATAAGCTCATTTTTGATACAACTTTATACTAATCTAAGGCTTAATAAATCCGCACATAACATGTGGATGATATGTAGATCAGGGAAAAATATATATTATCAAAACATATATATATATATATATATATATACAGGGTGAGTCACTAGAGTCGCGGTGGTAGATATAGCAATTATCTTTAGAGATGGAAAAAAATATTTAATACAAAAGTTGTTTGGCATATCATTTTCTACAACGTAAAATTATTTTCATTTATACTGGGTGTTGCATTTAGGCGTAGCAGAAAATAAATTAACTTTTTTAAATGGAATGCCCTGTATATTATAACATATTATGATTGCGAAGAAAATTGTCTTACTAATTGTATCAGGTGATATTGACGTAAAGCTAATAGTTTCTGCAATATTCAATTTTTTATTAAAAAAATTGCCGTTGCAGGCCTTTTCCGAAAACTACGTAATAGCGTCATTTTTGCAGATATTTTCTTACAACTTTGTCAGAAAATAACCAATACTAATAGGGAGGTGATAGTGCCCAAAGAAATTTGATGCGCTATACAGGGTGTTCCTAGCACCTAATCAATTTTGATATTTTTCAAATGGCTTTTTCTTGAGTTTTTTAAATGGAACGCCCTGTATATTATTTGCTGGTTGCATTTCCCATTAAGTTGCCTTTAATTTATATTAAGTGTGGCATATACATATTTGTACCCGTTTTCGTGATATTTGGAATTTAAAGAAAATGTGTAATAAAGTATACCAATACAGTGCTTTAATATTACACCCTGCATAACATGGTTCTTTTTTAATGATTTTTTTTTGTAAAGAGAACATAGAAAGGAAAAAAATACTTTTGTTGAATTAAAAAACTGACAGAATTGCTCAAAATAAATTGAAAAGTACATGGAATTACCATTTAGTTACTCAATATGAAAAATTAATATAATTTGAGACAACTAAAAATTAACTAAAAACAAATAATTAAGAGAAACCACAACTAATAACATTTATTAAACTATTTTATAAACTTGATAAGCATTAACATAAAACTAGTAAAAAACTATAACAATTAAAGATAAAACAACAAGTAGTTATTGATTTGGTAGGTGTTCAAAATGCCCTCCATTTTGTCTTCTACAAGCTTTAATCCGATGGGTAAAAGATCTCGAAGTATTTCTTAACATCTCTCTCTTATTTTCTCTGATGTCATTTCTTATTCTAATCTTCATATCGTCTTGTGTGGTAGGTGGTGTCTGGTATACTAATTCCTTAACATGACCCCACAAAAAAATCCAACTTATTTAGACCAGGAGATCTTGGCGGCCATAACGTAGGGCCACCTCTTCCAATCCATTTGTTGGGGTATTGGTTGTTCAAAAATTGCAGACTCTTACGTTCAGACTAAAGTGGGGTGGGGCTCCGTCGAGATGGAAAATTAAGTTTTGGCGAATATTAAACGGCAAATCATCTAAATATTCATGTAGATGGTTGTTAAGAAAATGTAAGTACCTTTGACCATTTACGGAACCCTCAAAAAAGTAAGGCCCTAGCAAATTGGTACCTACTATTCCACCCCATACATTGAGTGACCATCTATGTTGATGGTCCAAAGGCCTGATAACGCAAGGATTTTCTGTTGCATAAAAATGGAAGTTATGTTGGTTAACATACGCATTTTTATGAAACGTAGCTTCATCAGTAAAAAGAACAAAGTCAAAAAAATTTGCTTGTTGTTGAATTTTAGCAGCTGCCCAATTACAAAAATTTAATCTCTTTTCTAAATCGTTTCCGCTCAATTCCTGTACATGTTGCACATGATATGGATGATACTTGTGTCGCCGTATTATTCTGGACACAGATGATTGGGTTTTTCCTTGATTTCTTATTTGTCTAGTGCTTGAGTATGGATTTTCTACCACACTAGCAACTACCAGAAATTCATTCTCTTCATGTGTCGCCGCTTTTGTTCTTTTTCTTTTTTTGTAAGTAATAGTACCTGTTGATTCAAAACGTTCCCGAACTCTATTAATTGTTCTTGCATCGGGATGCCGTCTTTTGGGATATCGCTGAGCGTAAATTCTTGAGGCCAGTAGAGCGTTTTTGCCGGCTTCTCCATAGATGTAAATAATATTTATCAGTTCCTCTTTAGTATAATTAAAATTCATCGTTAACAGAGATTACAAATGTTGGTTAGCTATATTAAGTCTGTTGACAGCAATAACTACACGTCTGTTATTTGTTTTTGTTTCCATGACAACGAGGTTAAGTAAATCTAAGCTAACTTAAAATATTAGCGTAACTCTGCTATTTAAATGTATCTTTATAAAAAATAGCATTTTTAACTTTACCAACATTTATAATTTATTTATATTATAACAAAATACATGAAAAAAACTAACTCAATTATACAGGGTGTAATATTAAAGCACTGTATTGGTATACTTTATTACACATATTCTTTAAATTCCAAATATCACGAAAACGGGTACAAATATGTATATGCCACACTTAATATAAATTAAAGGCAACTTAATGGGAAATGCAACCAGCAAATAATATACAGGGCGTTCCATTTAAAAAACTCAAGAAAAAGCCATTTGAAAAATATCAAAATTGATTAGGTGCTAGGAACACCCTGTATAGCGCATCAAATTTCTTTGGGCACTATCACCTCCCTATTAGTATTGGTTATTTTCTGACAAAGATGTAAGAAAATATCTGCAAAAATGACGCTATTACGTAGTTTTAGGAAAAGGCCTGCAACGGCCATTTTTTTAATAAAAAATTGAATATTGCAGAAACTATTAGCTTTACGTCAATATCACCTGATACAATTAGTAAGACAATTTTCGTCGCAATCATAATATGTTATAATATACAGGGCATTCCATTTAAAAAAGTTAATTTATTTTCTGCTACGCCTAAATGCAACACCCAGTATAAATGAAAATAATTTTACGTTGTAGAAAATGATATGCCAAACAACTTTTGTATTAAATATTATTTTCCATCTCTAAAGATAATTGCTATATCTACCACCGCGACTCTAGTGACTCACCCTGTATATATATATATATATATATATATATATATATATATATATATATATATATATATGCGTTAGATGCGTCGGAAAGTTGGTTAATCGACGGTAAGATATAAAGGAGAAAGGTATTTGTATTTGTATTTTTATATATATACAGAATGATAAAATATATCTATCTATCTATCTATTTATTATCTTTATTTTAGGAAAGATATTTCAAATTGTTTGCATATTCTCCGAACTTCTTATGTGGCATGTGTAGCAGAGCTATACCAATTTTTCTTTTAATTGTATTATGTTCAGAATTCTTTATTTATTTTATTCATATTTATTACGATTTGAAAATTGTAAATATTTTAATTGTTAGTTTTGTTGAAGTTAGTATGTTTTGTCGGTAATAATATTAGACCAGGCAATAGAGATTTTTGCGTGACAAAAATACTAGCAGGAAGCCGACGGTCCCAGGTCACGTGGAACAGTCCGTAGATGTATTGTGATGTTTCCTACTCGCAAATATCATTTCTTAATTTGTTATAAACAAAAAACCTCCAAAAATCGTGTTGTTTTTCGTTTTTCGCTTCTAAAAACTGAACCGATGGAGCAATCTTGATGCTTTCAACAGACGACTTGTAGAGAATGAAAGGCCGAAAAAAATTAACCTTATACGGACTCGATCGCATTAAAATTAACGGAGGAAATTCGGAATAACCGGAAAAATCCGCGTTTTTTTCAAAAAATTATAACTAAGCCATTTTCAAAGTTGTAGCGGAGGCTTTTCGCGACAAAGTAGCGATTGATGAGTACTTTGAGTGTGCACAACCCAGGCGTTGTCCAATGATTAGTTTTTGCAAAATTGCGATTTGAATTTTTTTATGCAATATGGTTCGACGAGCCTGGATGCGTCGGAGGTAGTCAGATTTTAATTCTACTCTTGTACTCTTGTGACAAATATTAGTAAATGTCAGTGATACTAAAAGGTTCTCTTTAATATATTTTTTTGAAATTACGTTGGCGGAGAATTTTTTAAAAAAGCGCGGATTTTTCCGGTTTTTCCGAGCTTCCTCCGTTAATATTCATCCGATCAAGTCCATATAGGATTCATATTTTTCGTCTTTTCATTCTCTACAATTCGTCTGTTGAAAGCATCAAGATTGCTCCATCGGATCAGTTTTTAGAAGCGAAAAACGAAAAACAACGCGATTTTTTGAGGTTTTTTGTTTATAACAAATTAAGAAATGATATTTGTGAGTAGGAAACACATCACAATACATCTACGGACAGTTTCACGTGACCTGGGACCGTCGGCTTCCTGAGTAGATAAGCTATGAGAGTTCTAGCCCAATTTTACGGGTTAATTTAAAGGGGGGTCTAAATTCGTTTTACTTCCGGTCCAGCTAGAAAGAGATAGATATAGTGAGATGGTTAGTGTGAGAAGGATAGCCGATATCGATGACGTCATGGAGTTAAAATTTGCGCTCCACCTGGCGGCCATTTTGTGAATTAACTTAATAAATATTAATTTGCTATTTATATTCAGAACTCTAACTTACCGACGCGCTATCTAATGGTGAGATAACGAATTAGTGCGCGTGCCATCTGGCGTCTTTTTTTTTTTAGTTAGCTAATGTTGGTCATTTAATAAACTAATTCTTGAAATTTAAATTCGTCTGCGCGCGCCACCTGTCGGCCGCTAGTGCAATGAAGGTCATCTGGTGGTCAGTTACCGAAGTAGGCTTGCGTGCACCCTTTATCAGCCATTTTATCAATTGTTGCGCGCGCGCCATCTGCTGGTCGTTTCTGTAACGTACTATTTATAATTAATTTAAAAAAATACCCTCGAATAGGCTCGAACTCGGCCTCCGGAGTTCGCGCACATGCCAGTTTGGTCACCTTACCCAGGTGATCCATCAGTGTAATTTATCAGCAATTGTTTATTTCTGAATGATACGGCGCAACGAAAATGCGTCTCGCCAAATGTCGGTTGCTAGTGCAATTAAAGCAATAAAAGTTTTTTTTGTTACATTTAAAAATTATTCATATCTTCTAAACTAAGGCCCAAATCGAAAAACTAATTTCAAATTTCGCCCTCGCGACCCGCAAGTCTGTTTTGACCACTACGAACAAGATGGCGTTGTAAAAATTACCAAAAAGGCACTTTTAAAACAAGAAAAGTTTTTTTGTTACATTTCAAAATTATTCATATCTTCTAAACTAAGGCCCAAATCGAAAAACTAATTTCAAATTTCGCCCTCGCGACCCGCAAGTCTGTTTTGACGACTACGAACAAGATGGCGTTGTAAAAATTGCCAAAAAGGCACTTTTAAAGCAAGAAAAGTTTTTTTTGTTACATTTAAAAATTATTCATATCTTCTAAACTAAGGCCCAAATCGAAAAACTAATTTCAAATTTCGCCCTCGCGATCCGCAAGTTTGTTTTGACCACTACGAACAAGATGGCGTTGTAAAAATTACCAAAAAGGCACTTTTAAAGCAAGAAAAGTTTTTTTGTTACATTTCAAAATTATTCATATCTTCTAAACTAAGGCCCAAATCGAAAAACTAATTTCAAATTTCGCCCTCGCGACCCGCAAGTCTGTTTTGACGACTACGAACAAGATGGCGTTGTAAAAATTGCCAAAAAGGCACTTTTAAAGCAAGAAAAGTTTTTTTTGTTACATTTAAAAATTATTCATATCTTCTAAACTAAGGCCCAAATCGAAAAACTAATTTCAAATTTCGCCCTCGCGATCCGCAAGTTTGTTTTGACCACTACGAACAAGATGGCGTTGTAAAAATTACCAAAAAGGCACTTTTAAAGCAAGAAAAGTTTTTTTGTTACATTTCAAAATTATTCATATCTTCTAAACTAAGGCCCAAATCGAAAAACTAATTTCAAATTTCGCCCTCGCGACCCGCAAGTCTGTTTTGACGACTACGAACAAGATGGCGTTGTAAAAATTGCCAAAAAGGCACTTTTAAAGCAAGAAAAGTTTTTTTTTGTTACATTTAAAAATTAGTCATATCTTCTAAACTAAGGACCAAATCGAAAAACTAATTTCAAATTTCGTCCTCGCGACCCGCAAGTCTGTTTTCACGACTACGAGCAAGATGGCGTTGTAAAAGTTGCCAAAAAGGCACTTTTAAAGGAAGAAAAGTTTTTTTTGTTACATTTAAAAATTATTCATATCTTCTAAACTAAGGCCCAAATCGAAAAACTAATTTCAAATTTCACCCTCGCGACCCGCAAGTCTGTTTTGATGACTACGAACAAGATGACGTTGTAAAAATTACCAAAAAGGCACTTTTAAAGGAAGAAAAGTTTTTTTGTTACATTTAAAAATTATTCATATCTTCTAAACTAAGGCCCAAATCGAAAAACTAATTTCAAATGTCGCCCTCGCGACCCGCAGGTCTGTTTTGATGACTACGAACAAGATGACGTTGTAAAAATTGCTAAAAAGGCACTTTTAAAGCAAGAAAAGTTTTTTTTGTTACATTTCAAAATTATTCATATCTTCTAAACTAAGGCCCAAATCGAAAAACTAATTTCAAATTTCGCCCTCGCGACCCGCAAGTCTGTTTTGACGACTACGAACAAGATGGCGTTGTAAAAATTGCCAAAAAGGCACTTATAAGCGACCAATTTAAATTTTTTGAATTTTCGCACTATAAACGAGAGAGCTGTCCGCACGATGATGGTCGTACTCCACACCGAGCGCGCCCGAACGTTGGAACCTGAGCGTATGACTCACACGTCGATGTTAGAGAGAGAACGCACTGGGCCGCGCGTTAACGGCATGGAGTCATCTTTAAAATGCAAATATTCGAGGTATAAATTTTAAAGTTTTAAATCAAGTTTTCGCGCTAAATTTATTCGGACTAATTTTAAAATTCTACAGAGCATGCGCGAACCGACCAAATACAGGTTCAGTGAATATAAATCGGTAAAATTTGATTGGTAAATTTTATTAAATTCCTTCCAAACATCATTGATACTAATCTGATACATTTTCTGCATTCCAATTTTAGACACTTTCTGAAATCTCATCCAACCGTCGTCGGTTTCGAAATATTTAGTACAAAAGGTGAATCCTACTTTATCTGTGGTTTCCAAACCTTTAGTAGCGCTTCGAAATAAGCCTGCAATGGCTCTCTTAAGCCAGTCCACGGGTTCCACATCTCCTGGGATTAGGTTAATTTTAAACTCGATGGTTCGACCCGCTAAATTAAACCTCTTCATTTTCTTTAAATGGTCACTTTTAATTGAAAACATTTCCATCTCGAACAGTTGAACAAATAGTTAATTTGTAGGCTTGACACTGTATGAACAAAGTCTCATACGCACATGATGTCAAGCGTCGAGCGGAAAGGTGTTTTAACACAAAACTCCCCACTTAGTTGTGAACACGACCACTGAGAGATTGTAGATGGCGTTCACATTATTTGAAAAGTGTTTTAAAACAGCTAGAATTTTACTTACTTACCTTTGAAACTAATTTGCTTATATCGGGAACTTTAAACGGTGGAGATTATTACGTCTTTTCATATCTGTTTCACTTTTCATGTGCAAGACGGTATATAGCATTCCAGTTTTGTAATCGTTATATGCAGATCCCTCGCTTTGTTATCGATTTCAACAAATTCCTCTGTTAACTTTTTTAATTTATCTTGACAATCTGCCGTAGCAGTCGCCAACGTGTAAAATAAAAAAATACACACGGTCAACATTTTTACAATATCCCTAAAAAAATCATAACATTAATCATAATAATAATAATGGATAAGTAATTAAAACTTACATTTTTTTACAATTTTTTTCTTGAAAATAATTGAAAATAATGCTGCTTGGTTTGCTGATATAATTTTCTCTAAAAAATAATGTTGCTCGGATCTGTATAGTCTATAAAGTGAAATATTTTTATAAAAAACTGTTAGTCGTGTAAATTTCGGTGTCAAGTTTAAAGTGTCAAGTAATTTGTTTGATTAAGCAGTTTAGGCTGTTTCCGCGAATGAATGAACTATGTAATTGTTGATCAACACAATACAGAACCAATCAGCATGTCTTTCAAGAAAAAATTTGTGTATGTCCATGTTGTTAAATATATATTTTTTAATCTTTGTCTGTTAGAGCTTTTTGCTCTGTCGAATGATTAAACAGCATACATCAGAAGAATTTGATAATTATATTTACTGCATAATAGGGTATTTGACTGTATTAAAAATATGGCGTGTATTATAGTCATCCTAATAGATTACAGTTTAAGAAAACTATTTGTTATTACTTTTCAAAAAAAAAAAAATGCTTTATTTCTATGAAAAACCACAATTAAAATTGAATTTTATTCACATCCTATCACGTGATTGAAAACGCTCGGGTCAGTCTCCAGTGAAGTCATTCGTTAGCCCGCCTTAGAGCGCGTTCGGTTTGTCAGGGTATGGTATGGGGAGAGCAATGCTCAGATAACTTGGGTCGGCTGTCTCTCTCTTATATGCAGATAAACGCCGTATGACGTTAGTCCGCCTATTATGCAGCGCGTCACTCTCACCGTAAAATACCGGGTTATCCGAACGCGCTTTTATGCTTTTCCCGTTTGAATTTAATAGCACGAAAGCGTCATGTAAGCATAACTTTGTAGGTTAGGATAGCCCTAACCTTCAGCTGTCAGATCAGATATTACCTTTCGAAAATACGATAGATAGCTTATTCTAGTCAGTTTTACTTATGTCGAAGTAATCTTCACAACGGAAAACACTTGTATTGGCGGCTAGTTATTTCATTTGGATTTCTACGAGCCAACCACTTTCTTCGCAGTTTCAAATCTTGCGGAACAGCTACAAATAGTTTATCCGGAGTTTTTCTTGACGTATCTCTGCATTGTGGATTTATACACCATTTATAACCCATTTTTATGTAGAAATTGTGAAAACAACACATCATACAACACAATTACCGAACGGCGACGATGCCGATGCTGACAGACCATATGGGCCGATTTGACATCTTGACATCACATCATCTTGACATCTAGACATCACTAACCGGTGACGTCACACAACAGAAAGTATCGTTTTGGCGGGACTTTTTGTGATTCAATTTTTAACGCTGATTTTTATGAAATATTGAGGAAATAATTACAAAAAATAATGCATTTACAATGTAGAGTGAAGGAATAAACACATTAAGATGGTTTTCCAAAAATAGTCAAATACCCTATTATGATTTCGATATTTACACAAAACAGTATTTTATGTTTCCTGTAAAAATTGTGTTCTTTGGATATGTACAAATTTCAAATTAGCCCGACGATATGATGTAAAAATAATGTGGTGAATGGGAAGAAATGGCGAATAAACTGCTACCTAAGCAAAGCTGCCAGACGAAAGGTATTTAATTAGGCTTATATTACTAATTAACATTGGGTGGGTGAACCAGTACCCTCACACCATATTTGAATGACTTTTTTGTCTTAATTATACAGGATATTTCATAATAACTTGGTGTGCCTATCCCTGTTTGACAGCAAGTGGTTGGTAAACCATCTTGAAGCTATAAAATGTAAGAAATATGATACTACTTTCATCAAAAATCCCAGTAGTATTTTAAAAAATAAAGTTTGTTTTCTCAAAACTTAAAACATACCACTTCAGACATTAGTGTTAGACGATTTCTTTTTCGAAAACAAAAGTCCTTCACTACTCGATCAAAATATCTGAATGAGTTTGTTCTCAATCATAGATGAATATAATGTCCTTTCATAATAACTTGTCGTGCCTAACTCTATTTGGTGAGAAGCACTTGGTACGGCTATAAAGACCGCTATAAATATGTATATTTCCTCTTCAAATTGGTAAGTCGAGAGCTTCCAGTCTAATGTGGTTAGGCAAACCAAGTTATTAGGAGAGCATGTTGTGAGGGTACTGATATTCACAATTTTAGTCATTTATTAGCTTGATTAAGCATCGTTTCGGCCAGGACTGCTTAATTCTACATTAGCATTTTTTCTCCATAAAGTACACCCGATACGGGTGTTGGACCCTCTAGCAATTTTGAAGACTATACTGATACACTGAAGATTATAAATTGTTACACTACTCTCAAATTGATTTTTTTTTTGTACCTGTATATTTATTAAATTTTATATATTTTTTCATGCATTTGTTTTTATTTTAGTAATAAGATGGAGAAAAAACGACAACAAATTTGTAAAAGAACTCATTTATTCAGTATCATAATTTTTTTCTGCTGGTTTATTATATCAAAAAAAAGAAATCACTCCCCGCTAAGGTCTCGGTGACTGCGATGAGGATGACGTCATCGTCGTCCACCACGTTTGCAGCCAATCTCGAAGAAGGTAAGCATTTTGATGGGCGCATTGCAGCTCGTTGATGGCATGCTTGTTGCAATGATACTTGACACCAACAATGCCATCAGCTCCTCCTGCTCCTGCTTGAAGTTTTAGCGTTGAGAGTGCCGGACAACCCATGTCTTCAATATTGAGAATACGAATATTTGGTAGGATGCTTTCTAACCAGCACTTTTTTTTTTTTTTTGCAGTCCCTTGACGATTATTTGAGAACCGTTATCAATTCCAGCCGTCCGTAAAAGTGAACATAAATTAGTATAAGGAGCCTCTTCTTCTGCCGGTGCTACTTGTTCTTGTTGTTGACATCGCGATGACAAATTGTAGTTACCGCCATTGTAGAGAAAATTCTCATCTTGCTTTTGCCATGTAAGTCCATGTATTTGTGTCGTTACGAAACGTACATGTCGCTGTAGATTTTTTCCTCCAAATGCGCGAACTTAACGGGTAATTTGAAAAATTACCCGTTAATTAGGCAAATGTTTATTTTCTGATTGACACACGGAGACCTATATACTGACCATCCGATCGACCACGGCGAGACAGACCGACTGCTGTCGAAACTGACCGATCAACCGACCGACTGCTGTTGAGGTTAACCGATTAACTGACCGTGCAGTGTCGAGCGGTCTTTTGATCGGTCAGTCTCGACACCAGTCGGTCGGTTGGTTGGTCGGTTGCACGGTCAGTTAATCGGTTAACCTCAACAGCAGTCGGTCGGTTGATCGGTCAGTTTCGACAGCAGTCGGTCTGTCTCGCCGTGGTCGATCGGATGGTCAGTATATAGGTCTCCGTGTGTCAATCAGAAAATAAACATTTGCCTAATTAACGGGTAATTTTTCAAATTACCCGTTAAGTTCGCGCATTTGGAGGAAAAAATCTACAGCGACATGTACGTTTCGTAACGACACAAATACATGGACTTACATGGCAAAAGCAAGATGAGAATTTTCTCTACAATGGCGGTAACTACAATTTGTCATCGCGATGTCAACAACAAGAACAAGTAGCACCGGCAGAAGAAGAGGCTCCTTATACTAATTTATGTTCACTTTTACGGACGGCTGGAATTGATAACGGTTCTCAAATAATCGTCAAGGGACTGCAAAAAAAAAAAAAAGTGCTGGTTAGAAAGCATCCTACCAAATATTCGTATTCTCAATATTGAAGACATGGGTTGTCCGGCACTCTCAACGCTAAAACTTCAAGCAGGAGCAGGAGGAGCTGATGGCATTGTTGGTGTCAAGTATCATTGCAACAAGCATGCCATCAACGAGCTGCAATGCGCCCATCAAAATGCTTACCTTCTTCGAGATTGGCTGCAAACGTGGTGGACGACGATGACGTCATCCTCATCGCAGTCACCGAGACCTTAGCGGGGAGTGATTTCTTTTTTTTGATATAATAAACCAGCAGAAAAAAATTATGATACTGAATAAATGAGTTCTTTTACAAATTTGTTGTCGTTTTTTCTCCATCTTATTACTAAAATAAAAACAAATGCATGAAAAAATATATAAAATTTAATAAATATACAGGTACAAAAAAAAATCAATTTGAGAGTAGTGTAACAATTTATAATCTTCAGTGTATCAGTATAGTCTTCAAAATTGCTAGAGGGTCCAACACCCGTATCGGGTGTACTTTATGGAGAAAAAATGCTAATGTAGAATTAAGCAGTCCTGGCCGAAACGATGCTTAATCAAGCTAATAAATGACTAAAATTGTGAATATCAGTACCCTCACAACATGCTCTCCTAATAACTTGGTTTGCCTAACCACATTAGACTGGAAGCTCTCGACTTACCAATTTGAAGAGGAAATATACATATTTATAGCGGTCTTTATAGCCGTACCAAGTGCTTCTCACCAAATAGAGTTAGGCACGACAAGTTATTATGAAAGGACATTATATTCATCTATGATTGAGAACAAACTCATTCAGATATTTTGATCGAGTAGTGAAGGACTTTTGTTTTCGAAAAAGAAATCGTCTAACACTAATGTCTGAAGTGGTATGTTTTAAGTTTTGAGAAAACAAACTTTATTTTTTAAAATACTACTGGGATTTTTGATGAAAGTAGTATCATATTTCTTACATTTTATAGCTTCAAGATGGTTTACCAACCACTTGCTGTCAAACAGGGATAGGCACACCAAGTTATTATGAAATATCCTGTATAATTAAGACAAAAAAGTCATTCAAATATGGTGTGAGGGTACTGGTTCACCCACCCAATGTTAATTAGTAATATAAGCCTAATTAAATACCTTTCGTCTGGCAGCTTTGCTTAGGTAGCAGTTTATTCGCCATTTCTTCCCATTCACCACATTATTTTTACATCATATCGTCGGGCTAATTTGAAATTTGTACAGATCCAAAGACCACAATTTTTACAGGAAACATAAAATACTGTTTTGTGTAAATATCGAAATCATAATAGGGTATTTGACTATTTTTGGAAAACCATCTTAATGTGTTTATTCCTTCACTCTACATTGTAAATGCATTATTTTTTGTAATTATTTCCTCAATATTTCATAAAAATCAGCGTTAAAAATTGAATCACAAAAAGTCCCGCCAAAACGATACTTTCTGTTGTGTGACGTCACCGGTTAGTGATGTCTAGATGTCAAGATGATGTGATGTCAAGATGTCAAATCGGCCCATATGGTCTGTCAGCATCGGCATCGTCGCCGTTCGGTAATTGTGTTGTATGATGTGTTGTTTTCACAATTTCTACATAAAAATGGGTTATAAATGGTGTATAAATCCACAATGCAGAGATACGTCAAGAAAAACTCCGGATAAACTATTTGTAGCTGTTCCGCAAGATTTGAAACTGCGAAGAAAGTGGTTGGCTCGTAGAAATCCAAATGAAATAACTAGCCGCCAATACAAGTGTTTTCCGTTGTGAAGATTACTTCGACATAAGTAAAACTGACTAGAATAAGCTATCTATCGTATTTTCGAAAGGTAATATCTGATCTGACAGCTGAAGGTTAGGGCTATCCTAACCTACAAAGTTATGCTTACATGACGCTTTCGTGCTATTAAATTCAAACGGGAAAAGCATAAAAGCGCGTTCGGATAACCCGGTATTTTACGGTGAGAGTGACGCGCTGCATAATAGGCGGACTAACGTCATACGGCGTTTATCTGCATATAAGAGAGAGACAGCCGACCCAAGTTATCTGAGCATTGCTCTCCCCATACCATACCCTGACAAACCGAACGCGCTCTAAGGCGGGCTAACGAATGACTTCACTGGAGACTGACCCGAGCGTTTTCAATCACGTGATAGGATGTGAATAAAATTCAATTTTAATTGTGGTTTTTCATAGAAATAAAGCATTTTTTTTTTTTTGAAAAGTAATAACAAATAGTTTTCTTAAACTGTAATCTATTAGGATGACTATAATACACGCCATATTTTTAATACAGTCAAATACCCTATTATGCAGTAAATATAATTATCAAATTCTTCTGATGTATGCTGTTTAATCATTCGACAGAGCAAAAAGCTCTAACAGACAAAGATTAAAAAATATATATTTAACAACATGGACATACACAAATTTTTTCTTGAAAGACATGCTGATTGGTTCTGTATTGTGTTGATCAACAATTACATAGTTCATTCATTCGCGGAAACAGCCTAAACTGCTTAATCAAACAAATTACTTGACACTTTAAACTTGACACCGAAATTTACACGACTAACAGTTTTTTATAAAAATATTTCACTTTATAGACTATACAGATCCGAGCAACATTATTTTTTAGAGAAAATTATATCAGCAAACCAAGCAGCATTATTTTCAATTATTTTCAAGAAAAAAATTGTAAAAAAATGTAAGTTTTAATTACTTATCCATTATTATTATTATGATTAATGTTATGATTTTTTTAGGGATATTGTAAAAATGTTGACCGTGTGTATTTTTTTATTTTACACGTTGGCGACTGCTACGGCAGATTGTCAAGATAAATTAAAAAAGTTAACAGAGGAATTTGTTGAAATCGATAACAAAGCGAGGGATCTGCATATAACGATTACAAAACTGGAATGCTATATACCGTCTTGCACATGAAAGTGAAACAGATATGAAAAGACGTAATAATCTCCACCGTTTAAAGTTCCCGATATAAGCAAATTAGTTTCAAAGGTAAGTAAGTAAAATTCTAGCTGTTTTAAAACACTTTTCAAATAATGTGAACGCCATCTACAATCTCTCAGTGGTCGTGTTCACAACTAAGTGGGGAGTTTTGTGTTAAAACACCTTTCCGCTCGACGCTTGACATCATGTGCGTATGAGACTTTGTTCATACAGTGTCAAGCCTACAAATTAACTATTTGTTCAACTGTTCGAGATGGAAATGTTTTCAATTAAAAGTGACCATTTAAAGAAAATGAAGAGGTTTAATTTAGCGGGTCGAACCATCGAGTTTAAAATTAACCTAATCCCAGGAGATGTGGAACCCGTGGACTGGCTTAAGAGAGCCATTGCAGGCTTATTTCGAAGCGCTACTAAAGGTTTGGAAACCACAGATAAAGTAGGATTCACCTTTTGTACTAAATATTTCGAAACCGACGACGGTTGGATGAGATTTCAGAAAGTGTCTAAAATTGGAATGCAGAAAATGTATCAGATTAGTATCAATGATGTTTGGAAGGAATTTAATAAAATTTACCAATCAAATTTTACCGATTTATATTCACTGAACCTGTATTTGGTCGGTTCGCGCATGCTCTGTAGAATTTTAAAATTAGTCCGAATAAATTTAGCGCGAAAACTTGATTTAAAACTTTAAAATTTATACCTCGAATATTTGCATTTTAAAGATGACTCCATGCCGTTAACGCGCGGCCCAGTGCGTTCTCTCTCTAACATCGACGTGTGAGTCATACGCTCAGGTTCCAACGTTCGGGTGCGCTCGGTGTGGAGTACGACCATCATCGTGCGGACAGCTCTCTCGTTTATAGTGCGAAAATTCAAAAAATTTAAATTGGTCGCTTATAAGTGCCTTTTTGGCAATTTTTACAACGCCATCTTGTTCGTAGTCGTCAAAACAGACTTGCGGGTCGCGAGGGCGAAATTTGAAATTAGTTTTTCGATTTGGGCCTTAGTTTAGAAGATATGAATAATTTTGAAATGTAACAAAAAAAACTTTTCTTGCTTTAAAAGTGCCTTTTTAGCAATTTTTACAACGTCATCTTGTTCGTAGTCATCAAAACAGACCTGCGGGTCGCGAGGGCGACATTTGAAATTAGTTTTTCGATTTGGGCCTTAGTTTAGAAGATATGAATAATTTTTAAATGTAACAAAAAAACTTTTCTTCCTTTAAAAGTGCCTTTTTGGTAATTTTTACAACGTCATCTTGTTCGTAGTCATCAAAACAGACTTGCGGGTCGCGAGGGTGAAATTTGAAATTAGTTTTTCGATTTGGGCCTTAGTTTAGAAGATATGAATAATTTTTAAATGTAACAAAAAAACTTTTCTTCCTTTAAAAGTGCCTTTTTGGCAACTTTTACAACGCCATCTTGCTCGTAGTCGTGAAAACAGACTTGCGGGTCGCGAGGACGAAATTTGAAATTAGTTTTTCGATTTGGTCCTTAGTTTAGAAGATATGACTAATTTTTAAATGTAACAAAAAAAAAACTTTTCTTGCTTTAAAAGTGCCTTTTTGGCAATTTTTACAACGCCATCTTGTTCGTAGTCGTCAAAACAGACTTGCGGGTCGCGAGGGCGAAATTTGAAATTAGTCTTTCGATTTGGGCCTTAGTTTAGAAGATATGAATAATTTTTAAATGTAACAAAAAAAACTTTTCTTGCTTTAAAAGTGCCTTTTTGGCAATTTTTACAACGCCATCTTGTTCGTAGTCGTCAAAACAGACTTGCGGGTCGCGAGGGCGAAATTTGAAATTAGTTTTTCGATTTGGGCCTTAGTTTAGAAGATATGAATAATTTTGAAATGTAACAAAAAAACTTTTCTTGCTTTAAAAGTGCCTTTTTGGTAATTTTTACAACGCCATCTTGTTCGTAGTGGTCAAAACAGACTTGCGGATCGCGAGGGCGAAATTTGAAATTAGTTTTTCGATTTGGGCCTTAGTTTAGAAGATATGAATAATTTTTAAATGTAACAAAAAAAACTTTTCTTGCTTTAAAAGTGCCTTTTTGGCAATTTTTACAACGCCATCTTGTTCGTAGTCGTCAAAACAGACTTGCGGGTCGCGAGGGCGAAATTTGAAATTAGTTTTTCGATTTGGGCCTTAGTTTAGAAGATATGAATAATTTTGAAATGTAACAAAAAAACTTTTCTTGTTTTAAAAGTGCCTTTTTGGTAATTTTTACAACGCCATCTTGTTCGTAGTGGTCAAAACAGACTTGCGGGTCGCGAGGGCGAAATTTGAAATTAGTTTTTCGATTTGGGCCTTAGTTTAGAAGATATGAATAATTTTTAAATGTAACAAAAAAAACTTTTATTGCTTTAATTGCACTAGCAACCGACATTTGGCGAGACGCATTTTCGTTGCGCCGTATCATTCAGAAATAAACAATTGCTGATAAATTACACTGATGGATCACCTGGGTAAGGTGACCAAACTGGCATGTGCGCGAACTCCGGAGGCCGAGTTCGAGCCTATTCGAGGGTATTTTTTTAAATTAATTATAAATAGTACGTTACAGAAACGACCAGCAGATGGCGCGCGCGCAACAATTGATAAAATGGCTGATAAAGGGTGCACGCAAGCCTACTTCGGTAACTGACCACCAGATGACCTTCATTGCACTAGCGGCCGACAGGTGGCGCGCGCAGACGAATTTAAATTTCAAGAATTAGTTTATTAAATGACCAACATTAGCTAACTAAAAAAAAAAAAGACGCCAGATGGCATGCGCACTAATTCGTTATCTCACCATTAGATAGCGCGTCGGTAAGTTAGAGTTCTGAATATAAATAGCAAATTAATATTTATTAAGTTAATTCACAAAATGGCCGCCAGGTGGAGCGCAAATTTTAACTCCATGACGTCATCGATATCGGCTATCCTTCTCACACTAACCATCTCACTATATCTATCTCTTTCTAGCTGGACCGGAAGTAAAACGAATTTAGACCCCCCTTTAAATTAACCCGTAAAATTGGGCTAGAACTCTCATAGCTTATCTACTTTCCTGCTAGTATTTTGTCACGAACTCAGTCATTTTCTGCTCTATTGCCTGGTCTATATAGAAATATTATTATTTCATAATTTTGCGGAGCACTTGCAACAAGCTCGCGGAGCACCAGTGTTCCGCGGAGCACCGGTTAAGATCCACTGCCTGACAGTGACGTGAAAATATCATACAACAAAGATTTCGTGCCTCTGCACATTCTTTCGACCTTTCGCACCTGTAATTAGTTACACATCTGACTTACAAAAAAATGTTTAGACAAAAATGTAGGATATAAAGTCTTCTTCAAATTTGTAGTAGACGTTTTTATTCTAGGGTCAGCCGTTAGGGCATTTTTTCTCGGGACCAGGATTGTTTGCCAATTACCAACATAAATAGCTGATACGGCAAAAAGCTCCATTGACTGGACTACTTGTAACTGTGTAAACTACATGCCAATAACCGGGGGGGGCTACGCCGGTTATGAACACCCTAAAAACCACCTCAAACGTGCAGTTTCGCGGTTTTTGTCTTTTTACTGCAAAACGGTCACGTCATAAAAATTTTAGCACCGTGCGAAATTAATCCTTATAAAATACTGAACAAACAATGTATATTCAACTTTTTCTTAATAGGTTAATAGTATATTATTTGACGAGCACATAACTAAGGATATAAATCGCGAGCATGAAGTTTATACACGAGCTGTAGGCGAGCGTGTAAATATGTGAGCGATTTATATCTGTTGTGTGCGAGTCGAATACGACGTTTTAACTATGACTCACAAATTCCATTTTATATCAAATATTTTAAATGTATTAGTCAATGATGGCGAGGCGAACTATTACATAACTGTTATCCACATAGGTTTTGACAGACTTTGACACTAGCGTTGTATAATGATGACAGTTGGTTCAAATAATGAAGCCATCTGCATTGAGACTCCATGCAATCGATTTGTGTCAGACTTATTACATATAAATTCAGGTGTTCCCCAAGGGTCATTATTAGGTCCTCTTTGGTTTTCTGTGTATACGGCAGATTTGGTGGGTGCAGCTGATCATTGTCAAACTCACATGTACGCGAATGATCTACAAATATGCTACAGTTTCGATAAAATTTGCTCGGGGGATGCACAGATTAAGATTAATAGCGACGTGATCAAAATTCACACTTGGTGTAAAAATAATTCATTAATTATCAATCCAGAGAAGAGTCAAACAATTCTATTTGGTCCCGGGTCTGATAGTGTGGAGCTCTTATTGACTGTGGGAAATTGTCCAGTAAACAACGCAAAAACCGTTAAGAACTTAGGTTTATTATTTGACAGTGACCTTAAATTTAAGTCACAAGTAGCTGCCGTCTGCAGACGGACTTACCTTGCTTTCAAGAGCGTAGCTGTGTGTAAGTTTTTGGACCGGAGCACTAGGATGATGTTGTGTGATTCGCTGGTCATGTCACATGTACGATATTGTGATTTTGTATACGGTCCTTGTCTGAGTTTGTGTGAAAAGTTTAAACTTCAAAAAATCCAAAACATTTGTGTTAGATTCGTGTGTGGCTCCTCTTTTTACGAGCATATAACGCCTCTTATAAGAGAACTCCAGCTTCTGAAGCTAAATGAATCTCGTTTTTTGCATCTTACTGTCCTCTTGAGAAACATAATTTCTAGTCGGGAACCATCATATTTGTATCACAAACTTACATACAGGAATACTATTCATAGTCGAAACTTAAGATACACTGACCATCAACTCAATATACCTCGACCCAACTGTGCGAAGTACAAATCTTCCTTTTCATACCTAGCCGCCTATATTTTTAATAAGTTGCCATTCTCTTTGCATGATATTTCCGTCTGTAAATTAAAACACGATCTCAAGCAGCTAATCTTGAGCGATGAGCTGCTGGTTGATTTTAGCCTTTTCTAGGAAACTAACCTTATGTATAGCGTATGGAATTGAATTGTTATATCGGACTACAGTATTTGTAATGTTGTTTATATAAGTGTGCGGGTGTATTCTCGAATGTGTTGTAATGCGTTATTGCTATTTACGGTTATTCTTTGGATCAGATTTTCTGTTGTATTAACCCTTTGTGTGAAATGTATTTGTAGACTATTGCGCAATAAATGTATTATTATTATTATTATTATTATTACTCGAACGAACTGTCATTATTATACAACGCTAGTGTCATTATGATCATTGGCGTGTATCATGATGGGGATTATATAGTCATAGATACGTATGCAATGAACTTATTATACGCGAGTCGTAGATAAATATACATAGTCTGTGGATTGTGGGCTACTTTTTGACTGTTTGACATGACTCTCTCCTTTATATTTTCATCAATCGAATTTACATTTTCGGTTAAGGTACGTTCTCATTAGTAGGGTTTGTGTGGTAGCAGATGCCATTATAGTATTTCAGCCGGCTGTGAGCCCACGAGAACCATGAACAAAGTGGCGCCGTGACATTTCACTGGTAAGCGCTAGTCGCTTCAAATACTCCATATTATGAATTGGACTATCACATAGATCAGCACAGTGGTGCGCCAATAAATTTTTAAAAGACAACGCAAAAAAAAATTGTTAAAATATTGTTATATTATAATGTATAAAAAATAATAACGTAATTATTTTTTACAATTCCCTAGTATCCAAAAGGGCGTGAAGTGAAGATGAAAGTAATTAAAAAATAAAATGGTCTCTAAATAGGTCTCCGTTCTTTAGTTGAAACATTTTAATGAATGTTATTTTTTACAGAACCTGGCAAAGTAACTTTGAAGCGAGATACTATCCCGATAGATTTAAAACTGTAAGAGATTCTTGCATTCCATTTTATGCTCAGGTTTTGCGATATTTTTTTTTTTGGAATGCACCACCATTAAATCATTCTCATGAACAAAATTTACTGGACAATCATATGGCATTAATTAATAAATCAATTGCATAATGTCATTTCCAAATACGTATTCATAAAAGTTAATTCATTTTAAAGGCCAATAATATATTACGCTTGTATTTATTTCATTATGTGATCCATTTTACAACTGACAATCAACTTGCAATGGCGTTTCTGTCTTATTTTGTTCCTATACATGTTTCTACAATTAAACGTTATTTTATTGAAAAATGTAAAATCATCTGATTGGCTCTTTCTATTGTTTCTGTTCTTCGAAATAATAAAGCAGTTCAAACATCTAACGAACGTATTTTATTTCACTTACAAAAATGTACCGTATGTACCGACAACATATTATTCTGGAGTCCATTTAATATTGGAATTGTATAATGGTCCATTTGATAATGTACCAAAAAACATGTATCCTAAAAAAATGCTACTGCACTGACAATCCGGCAACAGGTGGGGCACCAAGTTTTAACTTCAAGTTCTACACGAATAATATACCTAATGTAATAATGTAACCTGATTTGTCTCACTCAACCGCTTCGTGTCTTATCGCGTTCGTAGTGCCCCAGTGTGAGAAAAATATTCATATTCAAGAAAAGGTGGAATATACCTTTTTATTCTGAATTTTAAAAGGCTTAATTTTGTACAGGTGCTAAAGTTTCTAAATAGTAAAACTGTAAAATCTGTAAAGCGCGAAAAGCAGCAAACGTGCACGTAAGGGGTGGCACGCTAAAGTTTATGACCCGGTTATTGGCATGTAATTTGCACATATACAAGGTGCAAGATTTGATGCAGTATAAAGTCGGGTAAGTGTATTTGTTCACTAGCTCTTGGTCTATCAGGCAGTTCCGTGCACGTGATGCTATGTTATGAACCCAGTATTATGAACCAAAGCCAATGGCTTGTCTGTGCGGCAGCGGCAGTCGGGGAGACGGAGTATTTGAAAAATCCCCTGCCTAACCTGGGCTTGAACCCTGGACTTCTGAGTGGAAGGCATTCGCCTTATCCACTCGGCCACCTCTGCCCCGTTTAAAAAAACCTATTAAACCTATTAGTGAGAATAGCATTTCAAAAAAGGCTTAATGGTTAAACTGATTGTAAGTGGTGAAATCTTAACCCTTTGATAAACTTCAACCTACGAAATAATTTGCATTTCCGTCATACTTCAGAGTCCTTTGTTGCTGAGTCATTTTGCGAAGTCAGCAGTTGCTCGGAGTATGTTGGATTACATGTTGGGCTAAATGATGGCGGCTCCGAAGATAATTGTCCCGCCGCAGAATCCACAGTTTGCGTTTTTTTGCCCATCTAAGTTTGGTGGAGAAGGCCCTGTTAGTCGAAAGTCCTAAAGTTTTCTGTAGCTGGAGATAGTGTTGAAGTTGTCCAGGAAACTCGTTTAGCTGTATCAGTTTTCGACAATTTTTTTTAATGTTGCTTTTCAAGTGCTAATGTCCTTTTTAGATAAGGATCCGCGCAGGTCCGTAAATGGTAGTGTGAGATCCTTTCTATAGCTACGATTTCGCCCACCTTGGCAGTTTAAGACCTGTTGACCTTCGATTGCAGCGCTTTCAACGCCGCCTGGCTGTCTGAGCATATGTAGAAGTAGATGTACCTTTTGTATGTTCGTATCGGTATATTCCTGGGGACATATGGCAATAGAACTTCCGCCTGGATGATGCTTGGAGTATGGCCCACAGCTTTGGGTAAAGAGAAATTCGGTCCACTAACGCTTAACCTAATACCCTCCTCTCTCTTTAATCCAGCTGTAAACCACAGCCATGAGGAGTCTCTGATCTGTCTGAGCCTGTGGCATTTTAACGGGCATGAGTGACTTCTGGTAAAAAGAAAACTTCTGGTAATTTAGTCGACATGCAGTCTCAAGTTGACGACCAATCCTCATCCATACTTGGTTACTTAATGTGTAATCCAAAATCAAACAATTTCATTCTTGTTTAATCCAAAATCAAACAATTTCATTAGTCAAATAATTTACTTTTGAAGCGAACTAATATCGAACAGTTTGCTGCAATACTGGACGTGCCACGATCGCGTAAAAACGCACGCTGCACATTTCAACGACGAATTGCTGACCAAGTACAAGACATCGGCGGCTTCCAATAGTACACATCAATACTTTCAAACATTGTGCATAATATGCAATATAAACCTATCATCATTTTTAGAACCACTGCTTAATTTGTAAAATCAAGAATTGTATATAAACCGATTATTTTCTAATAAAGAACAGGTGTTCATCAACCAGGTAATGCTCGTTTCATTTATTTTCCCTACTGTATTTCTCTTGTATTTTGTCTTATTTACAATGCAGATTTTTGTCTTAGGCTGTGAATTCTAACTAGTCTGAGGCTCAAATCTGTTCATGGTCCGTCGAACTTTTATTACCAGCGAATATTGAACTTAGTCTAAAATTCGTTTCCAAAACTACCGACAAATCACTTTCTCCTAGAGACTTGGTCCCACAACCTTAACATCCTTTCTGCACACCTTTAAGTTTTAGACCAGCATGAAGGAGATTTACTGCGTGTTGATAGTGACCTGGCTACGGTGGGGTAACTTCCTATCGCTACGGACCAGGCCTAATTTGGGAGTGAGGCCGCTCTTAGTACCGATTCTAGTAATATCCTCATCGCAAAATATCTAACTCCTTTCTTAATTCTAACTCTATTGTTTTCTATCCATTCATAACTCTAATTCTATCTCTTTCTGTTCACTTAAAGATATCTTTACTTTTTAGAGAACTTGCTAATAATATTATCAAAGGCCTTTGTAGTATTTGGTCTCCGTTGAAAATGGTAAATGGATAACCCACACACTCTCAAAGTGATGGGTCAGTAGAGCGAGGAAATCAAGACATAGCGAATATGCTTAGTTCAAATTCAAATTTCTTTATTCCTGTGAGACTGGTACATACAGTGTAGGAAGAGTCAACAAATACGATAAACTAAAGACATACAATGAAACACCGAAACAAAAGACAGAAGTGCCGGGCTATCACTCAGGCGGCTGCAGGTACTCTTCGACCGAGTAGAAGGCATTTTCAATAAAAAGACGTTTAGCCCTAACGCGAAATAATTTTAGGTTGGTCAACTCTCTGAGGCATGGTGGTAGCTTATTGTACAATTTTACGGGCATAACTCCTGCTCCATTGGCGGACAACGACAGCGTAGTTCGACAAGATAAAGAGAAGATAGCAACACACATAGTCAGTAGAACTACGTTTCGTTCAATTGCTGAAAACCCGAGCTAATCAGAGGCATAAAATGTAGTCACACATTCTTCGTATTTAATAGAGTGTAGAATTAATAGCTTTATAATTCTGGATATATGTATTGAAAAATATGGCAAATATAGGTGGACAACATTTTGTGACAAATTTATAGTAAGTTAGGTTACTCGTCAAAGACGTTACTCGTCAAAATATACTTTGTCTGAATTTAACTGTTTTTGCGTCTCTTCAAACTAGAAAATGATACCATATGGAACGTAAACGGCACTTGAAACGGACTTATGTCGAGCAACTGCGCTAGCAGGTGTGACAAATGTAAAGTTTGACTGGCATATCTTATAATAAAGTCTTCTACACGTTAATACATAATTTTCTTATATTTTATTTTATATTTTACAGTTGCAGTTCTACAACAACATCAACAAACTATACATAATAGGATACGGAATATCCTTGGTGGCGTTGATCATCTCGTTGATCATATTCCTGGTATTTAGGTACGTACAATACTACACCTTTCTAACTACAAATGTTACGTATTTGTGCGATTTTCCCTCATAACATTTCTGACCGCCGGCCGTAACTCACCAAACGCAGCCGTTATCCTCAGCAAATAATTCTTATTTGCCGCACGTGCCCTACTGCGACTTGAACGTGTTTGGACGTCAGGGTGGCATTGGCGACGCTGCGAGCCCTCTCCACTGGTATTTTCAGTTTACGGCCGAATGCTTCGTTGATGGACGTCGTCAGGCACACACACAGCTAATCGATGCCGAGACTGAGCTCCTTGATGCCAGATGAATTAAACGAAGCGAGATATGACCACCCGGTTACCTTCTAAGAAAAGCCACACAAGATCGGTCCATGGATGCGTTGAACATGTGTAATTCAAGCTAAACTAATCTAAATATGATTATTGAACACAAATCAAAATAATCAACAAGTATTTTGGTAACATCATACGGGATACAGAAGGATATAGCTTCTTATACCAAGGTGGCCTTTCTAGTATTTAACTGCCGAGAAATATCAAACGTTTACTACACATATCAACAGAGAAAAGTCAATTTGAAGTACGACGAAAAACAAAAATTATGTGACACTTGCCAAAATGACACATTTCTATGGACACGTATCCAAGTCACACATGCCACGATCCGATGTGAGTCGCCAACATGTATATCTTGTCCGCTTTATGCCGCTCCTACATGCCGCGATATATATCGCCAACATTGGTCTTCGCAGTGCTCCGCGCAGCGTGAGTCAACTAAGTGTATCAATGTCAACATGTTGGCGAAGTGAACGTGGTGTGTCGGGTTTCGCACTCCGTTGCCTCCTTGGCGACATATCATGGATCGTCTAGGAGCGGCCTTAACTGAAGCGCGCATCGTCACCCATGGCCAATGTTAACCACTCACATCGCATCGTGTAGCAGTTGGCTGAAGTCATGCCCCTCGGTATGGAGAATGTTTGACAAACTTGATAAATTCAATAAATATCAAAAATCGACCTATGACTCCCAAGTAATTGTCATCCCAGGTTTGAACATGTGAACACCTTAGGAATACACTTCCAAACATTTGATCAAGTGCATATTTTAATCTTTTACTTTTAGTTTTTTACTTTTTACTTTCTCGACAATTAACTTACCAACTACGTACTGTTTATTTTGTGTGTCACCCTATATTTTCAATTCGTTGATAGAAAGGATCAATCTGCTGGGCCAGTCAAATTAGGCCGCAAAATCAAAAAATAGAAACAAGATGATTTTAATTCTAGAGCTTAAATTTGATTATGCAAAAGGTCAAAGAAGCAAAAGGTCGCAAAAGGTCAGGTTCCAATGTGCACTGTTGTAGAAGCAATAACAAGTAAACAAGTTTGTTCATAACATGAATTTAGCACTCTTGAGGACAAAGGCGATTAGGAAAAAACATATATACGTTGTCTTGCTTAGCCAGTTAATGGACACCGTCTAGATCAGTAGCCACATCAAAATGATGTGCAGACCCAAATAATCATTTCCTTTTAAAATTGAGCTTGATTCTTTTTTCCTCTGGCCACGAGTTGTCAGAAAAACAAATTTGACTTGGAAACAATAATAATAAAGTGTATTTATTGCATCCTATTAAAATAAATAGTGCATCCTCATGCTATATAGTAGCTCAAATTCCTCTTGATCGGTTTAGACTAGTAGAAATTACATACGGTTGATACGGGCAAAAGTGACATCTTTCCCTGAATCAGCCGTATTATGCATTATGTATGATATAATGAACTAATATGTATCCCTCACTAATATAATAAACTAATATCGTTGATTGTCAATGGATATAGATAGTCAGCCATGGGTTAGTTGGGGCCTTAACATCCAGAGGGCAGGGGTTTCTGCAAAATTCATTCACAAATTTTAGCGTTTTCGACTTATACACTTTTATGCACGCACTTGGTGCGAACTGGCTGAAGTCGAGGTTAAATATATAATAAATCTATAAGTCGAAAAGGCTATAATTTGTTAATGAATCTTGCTCAAAACCATGCCATCTGGATGTTAAGGCCCCAACTAACCCATGGGTGACTATCTATATTCGTTGACAATCAACGCTAATATGTACCCCTCACTAATATAATGATATATATTCCAGATTACTAAATGATAGGATAGAGTGTGCCCAGCCTAGTGTTGAGCACAAAAGGTATACTAACAACTTTTATTTTTTTCAATGTTTAAGCAATGTTATAACAGACACATTCCATGTAGTTTTCGTTCTGTACACGCCTTTCGCAGAAAATTTGTTCAATATATATGTATTATGGTGCTTTCAGCCACTTTTAACCGACCAATAAGTCTTAAATATTGCTACAAAATGCAATATTTAATCAAAATATTTTTTCTGTTTTCTTTCTGTTGTTACTATGTTGTCACAGATGCACTTTTTATACCATACCGTTGCTTTAGCTTTTGCTTATTGATGTTCATTCTTAAATACAAGCACAAATATAAGAAGGTCCACGTGTCTGCAAATTTTGTTATTGTCAATTGTATACATGTATGTGTTAAATTTACCGCTTCAACCGATACATTCTTTTAAATTTCAGTTTGGTTTTAACCAGTGATTGTGGAAAATCGAAAACTTGGAAAGAAAGTTTAATTTATTTAGATTTTAGACCTACCCCTATAATAGCTTGTAATTTGTTCGAAGCGTCTCAGACTTTTAGCTTTTGTTGTCGAGTTATAAAAGTTTAATGTTCACTTATTTTGATATAGATCGAAATTTTGGTATATTTATAAATTATTGACGAAAGTTATTATGTCACTTATATTTTCCATTTTAATTCTATGACTAACAGAACGATAATACAAAACTAGAGGAGGCGTCCGTTGTATATACCATCCAGAAATATACTTGCACTGTTACTAATTAAATCTTTCAGACGGCGCAGAACATTTCAAAACGAATCCGAAACATAATAACCCCAGAATTAGGGTGCTTCTTATTTCTCGACTTTTGAAAAATTACTGCGTCAGCCCGCCATTCGCTTCTATCACCAAAAAAACGAACTTATAATTTTTATTTATTTTTTAGATAGGGTTTTAGGGGTCGCTACCTCGTGTCAAAGTTTAAGAAAAATATGATATGATAACTTGCAGCTCGATGTGCATAGAACAGTAATATTCATCATTCAAACACAATAAAACATACTAGTGCAAGTCGTGATCAGATTATTTCGGTCAACGACGCTCGTACCCGACCCCTGCCCCCCGCCCGCACGCACTCCTGTATCGCCCTGGCAGTGGCAAACTAAAAAGTGCAGGTACCGATCACAATATACATTCATCATCAATTCGTCGCCAGTGTATGAAGCAAAGGCAAACGGTAGCGGAGTCCTTAAAGAAAGAGTTTAATCCAAATATGCCTCTTACTGTTCATTGGGACGGCAAACTAATCGAGGACATTACCTGACACAAAACAGTGGATCGCCTTCCCATTTTAGTGTCAGGACAGGGTATGGATCAACTTTTAGCAGTTCCCAAAATCAGTCGTGGAACTGAGGAGGTGTGTGCTTCAGCTGTTTATAGGAGAAAGGTATTTGTCGGGCAATTCCGTCATACGAAGATCGAAGAAGCAACCGTATACACGTGTTTCGGACTATTAGTCCTCATCAGTACGGTATAGCCAAGGAGTTGAGTGTCCATCTTGCTCCTTGGCTATAGCGTACTGATGAGGACTAATAGTCCGAAACACGTGTATACGGTTACTTCTTCGATTTTCGATCTTCGTATGACGGAATTGCCCGACAAATACCTTTCTCCTTTATATCTTACCGTCGATTAACCAGCTTTCCTTCAGCTGTTTATGACACTATTCTTTCATGGTACTTGAGCGACAAAATAAAATGCTTTTGCTTCGACACCACTGCGGTCAACACTGGTTTAAAAGGAGGTGCTTCCATTCTATTAGAACAGAAGATGGAAAAAGATGCTCTTTGGTTGGCCTGTCGTCACTATATAATGGAAATAATGCTAGAAGCAGTCATAGTTCAAGCACTAGGTCCGTCAAGTGGACCAGAAATATTAATCTTTAAACGATTTAGAACTGCTTGGCCTAACATTGACCAGAATAAGTTCACTACAGTTTCTTCAGAGCCTGATGCTTTAAGATGCGTAGAAAATGTAGCAAGCAGTACAATTTCATTCGCTGAGAAACAGCTAAATGATTATCAGCCACGGGACGATTACAAGGAACTGTTGAAACTTGCAATAATATTTAGAAAGAAGATTTTTATGTTTAGAGACCAGTTTGAACTGACAAAAAGGGAACTTAAAGCGATTACTGAAATTTCCGTCTTCGTGGTTACGATTTATATAAGATGCTTTTTTCAAGCTCCCGTGGAAACTTCAGCACCAAGGAATGACTTGTGACTGTTAAAAAATCTTAAGACATTTGAAAATATTAACAAAGCTATGTCCAAAAAGGCTCTAACGAAGTTCCTAGGACATTTGTGGTATCTGTCCGAAGAACTTGTTGCGTTTGCTTTTTTCGATGACAAAGTTTCTCTTGAAAGCAAACAAAAAATGGCGATTGCACTGAATGAGGAAGGTCCAGACGATAGCCCCAAGCGAATTACTTTGGATCTAAGTCACATCGAAGAAAAAAATATTGAAGATTTCGTGTCCAGCAACACCTGAAATTTTTTTAGAATCCTGGGAAATGTCGTCTTCATTTTTGCATAAAGAACCTCGTCTTTGGGCAGAAGATGAAGACTACAAAGCTTCCAGAGAAATTGTACGTTCTATGAGAGTGGTGAACGACATTGCGGAACGGGGCGTAGCATTAATGGAAGAATATAATAAACTAATTACCACCGATGAAGAACAAAAACAATTCCTTCTTTTGGTTGTAACGAATTTTAGGCAAAAGTACCCTGATACAAAGAAAAGTACGTTATTAGCATAAGTTACCATTCTTCTTTATCTGTATTTGTCTTTATTTGAACTTAATAAAAGAATTTTCAAAAATCCTTATCTTTATTTTTCATGTGCTGGTAGCGACCCCTAAATATTACTTAAGAAATCTGAAAAAAATTACATATGAGTGTTTTGTGCCTTAGAATAGAATAAAAGGGTGACACGGAACATATTGAAAAAAAAATTTTTTTTGCCAAATAAGAAGCACCCTACCCAGAATGCTTTGCGTATAGACTCGAAATATATAGGCTCTAATCTCATGCTGTTCCTTTGCAGATCGCTCAGGTGTACCAGGATACGACTTCACATCCACTTATTCATCTCCTTCATACTGAACAATATTTTTTGGATAATATGGTACGTGGAAGTCATCTGGGACGGCGAGGTGGTCCTGTTAAATCCTGTAAGTAATTAAGAACTACCAGGATAAATGTAGATTTATAGTGTCGATCGTAACAGCTTATTGCAAACTTTCACATTTCCTTGGTTACCATCTCCATCTGGAGATCCTCAGGACATTGGTATTTCTAATACGGCATTCTCTTTCGTGATATGACTCGGCGAGACAGCGAGAGACCGCGAATAGTGCGAATGGCGTCCCATATTCGTTCTCATTTGATACCTCCGAGCGAGTTCGGCTTAGGACTTGGTCTGACTCGCGTACAATAAAATTGTACTCTCGCATCGGTGCATGCAGAGTCGGTTTTCTGTCGGAGTCAAAGGGAATATTTGATTTACAACACCGAGCATCAATGCAAGCGGAGTAACAATGCGCGGGTAAAGAAAGGAATAAGCTATTTAATATTGAACAAAAGGACCGTCCTTTAATTTAATTTAAATAATTTTTATATCGAATAATTAAGTTTCGACAAAATTTTTCTTCTATTTATGACGTCAACATGTTGAAATTGAAACTCCATCGGATTAATTTATCACGATGAATCAATCACATACGCAAATTTAAAATTGAAACCAGATTATTGTGTTTATTAATGTATTAATTCATATTTCTCAACAAATTGACTATGCGTCATTCCATCTAGTCTTTTTTTTTAACTTGTTTATTTTACGTCGGTCTATTTCCGCAACTTAGGCCAATCACCGCCGCTGAGGGCAGGCTACACACACCCAGGAATTTTGTCAAACTGAAGGAATTCCAACCTCCAGTAAGAGTTCTTTAAAGTGCACGTCGCATCATGACGCATCATAACCATAGATATCTTATTAGATCCTTATTAGTAATAAGATATCTATGATCATAACAGGACAGTCGATTTTAGCCCGAGTCGGGATTTGAACTCGGGTCTCTAGCGTAGATAGCGGCCACTCTATCCTATACGGCATCGACCCCCCCCCCCCCCAGAAAACGCCTATAATCAATAAACTCACTTTGACAATTCCTGTGCCAGTGTTGCCAATCTTGAAACCAAACAACCAGATTTCACTAGCAAAGTTCATTTAAATAAATAAATATTGCACTTGTGGTGTAATTTCGCAATTGTTTGTAGTAACTCAAATCAGTGTGAGATTTTGATTTTTTATATTTTGTTAAGGCTTTTTTGCGCAGGTTTATTAATAATAATCTGATTACATCAGTAAGCCAGGGTGCATGTGGTTTGGCGACCCTCACTCGTGTGATGGGTGCATGCATTTTGAATAGGTTAATATAATAGGTTAATGTTATTATTCAAAAATGCTGTTGTGGTTCATAGTTCATTTTATTATGTGCCAAAAAACTCAAACGAGTGTAGTACGAGTCAAATACAAAGTTAAAATACTCAATTGAGAAAACAAATCTTTACAAAATTAAAAAAGAAATGAATCACCATACACAATTAAAAAAAAACTCATAAAAGTCAAATTATTTCTTTTTCAAAAAATTCTTGAAGTGAGTATATTGCTTGGCCTTTCCATCGCCCCAGCCATCTCTTTAATCTTCTGCCACTGAGAGTCCTGATTTCCTCTGGAAAGTGGTTCCATATTTTGAGCCTTGGGTATGGTACTGGTTTTGGACCGTTGTCAGGTACGTGTAACTAGGTAATATGAAAGTGTCAGGCTGTCTGGTGTTGTAGGTGTGCCGGTGTTTGTCATCCAGAAGGGTAGGCAAGCTTTTATGAACGTGTTCGGCACATGTCATTATGTATATTTCCGTCATCGTTGGTATCTTGTGTACTTTGAATACTTCTCGGCATGAGTCCGATTTCCTCAGTCCAAACATACTTCTGATGCATCTTTTCTGCATTAGGAAAACGCGCTCAACATTCGATGATCCACCCCAGAACAAGATCCCGTATGCTATTCTGGAGTGAACGAAAGCATACTACGCATCCAATGCATTCTTAACACTTACTTGGTTGCATAGCGTGCGAACGACATATGAAAAGGAACTGATTTTTGATTCCAACGCCATTATTTGCTCCCTCCAGTTCAGGTTCTCATCAATACTAATTCCAAGGAAATTAGCAGAATTGGATGACGCGATATTGTCCTTATTTATCCTTACTTGCAGTTTCTCCGGAGCTCTGGTACTGTAATTTACAATTTGTGTCTTCCCTGCGTTGAGCTGCAAGTCATTGTCACAGATCCAGCTCTGTAATTCTGCCACATGTTGGGAAATGCAGTTCTCCAAGTCTGTGTTGTCCAAGCCATTACTGCCAGAGATGTGTCATCTGCATACATGGATGTTTTTATAAGCGGTAGTGTTGGGATGTCATTCATATAGATTATAAATAGAGAGGGTCCTAGTATTGATCCCTGCAGTACACTTTTTTCCCATTCTCCTCCGTTACAATTCTCTGCCTCCTGCCAGTCAAGTAGTCTCTCACCAACCCCAGTGGGTTTCCACGTATGCCATATATTTCCATCTTCTTAAGGAGTCACACTGTCGAAGGCTTTTGACAGGTCTAGATCAACACTGGCCACGTTTGTCCGTGAAGCGAGAGATTCCACTAAGTGGCTAATTATGTCCACCATCGCAGTCACAGTATTTCTACCCTTTATGAAGCCATGTTGACGGGGATTCAAGATGTTATGCTTCTGGAGATATCCCAGCAGCTGGTTTGCCATCAATCTTTCAACTTTGCTGAGGTTTGGAAGCAGTGCCACTGGTCTGTAGTTGCCCATATCCGATTTGTTCCCCATTTTATATAATGGTCTGATAGAGAACTCCTTGAGTGCATCGGCGAAGGTTGCTGTCTGAAGCATCAAGTTTGCGATGTATTCCAGTGGGCTTGCGATAACTCCTGCTGTTCTCTTTATTAGCGCCACCGGTAGCTCGTCACTCCCTACACTGGAACTGTTGTTGAAGCTGTTTATTGCGTCCATGATTTCACATTTCAGTATCGGTCTGAAGAACATAGAAGTTTCTACTGGCGTTATGTGGTCCGTGGTATTTGATCCAGGCAATTTATTTTGACCTACATTTAGTAGGTAGTTTTTCATATTATTTAATAATTCTATAGTACTTTCGTTGCCCTTTCGAAGATCTTGTGCATTGGATGTAGATATTTTTTTTTGTTAAATTCATGCTGCCCTAGCCTTGTTTTTGGACCTTGCAATACAATCATCGTGATATATCCTCTTTGCCAACCTTTTTCAATATCCTACTGTATCGATTGTAATGCGCCCTTGTAGTCATCCCCATTCCCATCTGATGCCAAAGATATCTCTTTCTCTGACTGGGAATTCTAATGCCAGCGGTGATCCATCCGCTTATGGGCTTGGAATTTTTTGTTTTTGGGAAGAAACAGCATGAGTAAGGATTTTGGAAAGTTCCTCATATGCCTGATTGACATCTGATGAATTGTAAACTCTGTCCCATTCTGCATCACAAAGCCATTCATATGCCAAGTCCAGATCATTAGGCAGGAATCGCCGTGAGTAAGCTGGTGCCGATGTGGTCTGCTTCCGCTTTTCATACAGGAAGGTTCGGTGTTGCAAGGTATGATCGGAAAGGCCTGTGGTCCAGACCTTTGCTTCTCTATACTCGAATTTGTTAACAACGATGTTGTCAATTCTTGAAGATGTAGCTGTCACTCGAGTGTCATCCTTTATAGAGTCCACAAGGCCATTGGCACTCAATATTAGCTTTGTTCGTTGGGTTCACTAGACATTACTCAGGTTAGGGCAGGTTGACGTCACGAGCAGTTTAGAGTAAAGTGAGAGCAAGCTGCTTGGGGCAGAATTGCCAGAACCGAACGAACGCAATTGGCTTGTCATAGTTGAAGTATATATTCTTGGTTAAGTATAAAACAACTTGTAAAATGGAAGTAAAGGACAAATTCTTATTAAACTTTCGCTTTGAGAGCTCTGTAAGCAACAGTGATGTAGATCTTGTTAGTGACTACCTTTAATAAAATATGCGTGCTTTTCTGATAAATTTTGATACATTTTTTTATTTAATTTTTATTTTTACATACTTACGTATAAGGGTGTTTTCTTATGCAAGACTCTCTTAAATGCTGCCTTTATATCCAAACTGAATTGCTGTGAGACTTGAGATCCATAAATATATATTACTCGTACCCCAAGCGGTTCAAAATCCAGAATACGTTTAATTTAACCATATTAAAAAACGAATAAAAACATTTTTGTGTTTCACTTCAATAAATTTACATATCACAGTTATTAACTTAATAAAAATATTTCTCAATTAACTTTATGTTTAGCGAAGATTGGTATGAATATAAACCTGAAGGCAGAAATTCTGAATTGAGAGAGAAAAATGCTAATTTCTGAGAAAATTACTGAAAAAGAACTGAAAAAAACAAAAATCCATTTTGCTCTTGCAACACCCCTCCCTCCTGCGGTCAACCCTCTTCGGCGGGGAACCTGAACCGACAGACAGATATACAAACCACGTTAGCGCTTTATTGCTTTATTTGGAGTACGATGATAAGTTTTTTTAAATATATTTTGAGAAAACTATGTTTATAGATAATTAAAAAATATTAAAACATTAGAAGAATGCCTGGAATATGGAACCTATACTACAATATGCTTTTGCGAATTCTTTGCAATGTTCTTCTATATTTTAGCTATAATAGATGGAACAATCAATCATTCCATCTTTAGATTTGATCGGAAAAGGTAAAGTGCTAACAAATTGTCAGATACGACCTTTTAGCTTAGCGCGGCAGTATCAGTAGTCATTGATGTATAGTGGATGATAAGCGATGATGATCGGTATACTGACATATTGCAATAGCGTGTTGTCAAATCGCAATCTGATTACAACTTGCTCTCAGGTGCTCTAAATACACCTACTATTGAGCAGGGTCAAGAAAAACTGCTCCGAGCTGCTTAGGTTAAGCTGCCCGTAATTGCTCGAACTCCAACGAACACAGTGCAAATGCCCAACGAACGCTATATGCATACTCTAAGCTGTCCCAAGCTGCCCTGACTTACCCAACGAACAAAGCTTTGTTGTTTAAGTTCTACTGCACTAATCTCAATCACCGATTCTATGCTTTTATTTTTCAATTGTTCGAGCTCAATGTAATCTACATCATTTCTTACCAGGATACAAGATCCTCCATAGGTGCCTTGAGTCCGTGAGTAGCACGATGCTCCTTTTATTTATTTATTTATTTATTTATTTATTGTTCGGTGTACACACAGGCAATGCCCAAAGAAGTACACACATACAATCAGTACATATACAATCAAAGAAAAAAAACAGCATAGGTGCTAGCGCAGGCTTAGAATAAGAAACAAAAAAAAAAAAAAAACATAATTCTAGAATTTGCGTAATGTTAACAGACACAACACGAGCGTATAAGGTGCTATGGGGTTGTGGAAATCTTTCTCAGCTTTCGCTTAAAGGAGAGTAAGGAATTATTAAAGGGATCGACGGAATTATGGAAACGGTTATAGGAAGCAGCTAAACGATTGACAGGGGAATTCTGAAAGGAGTTGGTGTGACACAGAGAACATGAACATGAATTCTTGCAGAAGACCCGGCGTATCAAGGTGGCCGTTAAGAATTTTAAATAAAAATGTGCTATCTTGAACACGCCGACGTCTCCATAGTGGTACAAGTCCAAACACACGACAACGTTGTTCGTATGAGCATGAAGGAAGATGAAACCTCCTACTAAGGTATCCAACGTATCGCTTCTGTATGGACTCGACCTGGTCAATGTAAACATGGTACTGCGGACTCCAGACTACCGACGCAAAACTCAAGACACTATTGACATACGAATTGTATAAGGTGTTGATGGTCGATACGTTGGAGAAACATGAGGATACTCTAATCACAAATCCTAGGGCGCGGAAAGCCTTCTGAGTACAATATCTGATATGGGAATTAAACGCTAGCTTATTATCCACAACAACGCCGAGATCCCTGATGCTGCTGACGGATGATATTATGTTTTCTCCAAGACTGTAATCAAAGTCGAACGTGTATCGACTTCTGGCAAATGTGATCTTGTTGCATTTGTCATAATTTAGGACTAGCTTATTGTCCATAAAGTAGTTGTGTAGTCTTTTGAGGTCGCTCTGAAGATCGTAACAGTCCTGGAGTGATTCAATCCTGCAGAATATTTTTGTGTCGTCTGCATACATCAGGAAACTCGAGTGATGGAAGCAAGCAGACATGTCATTAATATAGATGGAGAAGAGCAAAGGGCCAATGTGAGAACCTTGAGCCACGCCAGACGGAATTTGCCTAAATGAGGAAAGAAAATTATTTAGCCGAACGGCCTGGGAGCGACCCGTAATGTAGGAACAGAGCCACCGTACCAGAAATTCATCCAAACCGACCAGTCGTAACTTGTGAATTAGTGTAACATGGTCAATCTTATCAAATGCTTTGCTAAAGTCTGTGTAGATAGCGTCAACTTGACAGCGGGTGTCAAGAGATTTTAAAATGTATTCTGTGTACGTGCAAAGATTTGTTTCCACTGACCGACCAGGGAAAAAGCCATGTTGTTGTGGCACTATCTTGGTACTAACCTCGAATAATAATACTTTATAAATCAAGCTTTCAAAGACTTTGCTGATATTAGATAGTATGGATATTGGACGATAATTCTGGACGCGATCTCTGTTACCTGATTTAAAAATGGGAATCACGTAGGCTTTTTTCCACTGAGAGGGAAATTTACCTTCCCGCAAAGATAGGGCAAATATAATACGCAAGGGTCTAACCAGTGCCTCCGCGCATTTGTGCAAAAATACACTGGGAATCCCGTCTGGACCTGCCCCGGTGGAGGGTGTCAATTCATGTAGAGTCTCAAGAATCTGCTTATCGGTGAACAAAGTTGGTACATTCCGCGCACCAGCACCACACACGCCAGCATCGGCGGCTGCCCGACCATCAACAAAAACCGAATGAAAATAAGCGCTGAACAATTCGCATATGGATTCGCCATCCGACGCCACATCATCATCAAGTTTAAGGGTAGCCGGAATCCGCGATGCACCACGGCGTCGGTTGCCAACGAACGACCATACGCGCCTTGGCTCCAGAGCGACAGCGCCCTCTATGGAAGCAAGGTAGTCCCGATAATCACCAGCGATTAACTGCTTAGACCGTGCTCGAAGTAATCCAAATGTGAGATAGTCAATATTATTGTGATGCATTTTCCACTTTTTATGGAACTTACGCTTTTCTTTGACACAGTTAATAGTTGCTGGAGAAAACCAGGACGGATAGCGTCGCCTACCGCGCGATTTATGGGGTACATGTTTTTCAATGACTGACCAGATCCGATCATAAAGGACAGTGACAGCCCGGTCCGTGCCCAGATCCGCTAGTGCAGGTTCCCACTCAATAGATGAAAGTGCGTCATTGATATTATCATAGTTAGCGCAATTAAAATAATATTTAGTAATACCTGAGCTCCTCATTGGCGTGTGATTTAAAGACTTAAGTGTTATTATCAGTGACGGATGGTGGTTGTCTTCCCCCACGAGCGGACCAGGGCAGCGAGTGACGCCGTCAATACAAAATCGGTTAGTGAGAACAAGATCGAGCAATCGAGATTTAGCGTTGGATACATTGTTAAACTGTGAAAGATCGCAATACGAAACTGTGTCCAAAAATAATCTAGATCTTATATCGTAAGAAACCGAGGGCGCCAAAGAACCGTCAACTCCAAGCGAATATTCCAACTGCGGGATATTGAAGTCACCACAGATGACAATAGCCGCGTCAGAATACCTCTCACTCACAGACACCAGACCGCTCAAGAAGCACTCAACTGCACTGAGATCATCTGGCGGCAAATACACACAACACAACAACAAGCGATCGCGACCATGGTTCACCGAAATCCACAGATCCTCCGCGTCAGTGCAAAGATCGGTGAGCTGCGTCGCACAGACGCCACTACAAGTTGCAATCAGGACACCGCCTCCATCCCTTTTGGTTGAAGCAGATGACTCTCTATCCCTACGAAAAACTTGATAGTCGGCGCCGAAAATTTCACCGTCAAAAACGCTATCATTTAAAAAGGTTTCCGTGAGACAAATTATATCAAAGTCAGACTGTAGAGAGCTGCAATATATAGTTCTGGTTTTGGTTCGTAGGCCGCGAACATTTTGATAGTAAATTTGCAAAGCCATTGGGACAGGGAATAGTCAGTGTTTAGGGCGAAATAAATAATCTACAAACGTTCCAGATCCTGGTCAGATGATATACGGATAGCTCGTGCAGTCTCATTATTCCTGCGGACAAAAATTTTGCAGTCCCGCGTCCACACAAAATCGTAGCCGGCTGCCTTAGCCCTAATCTTAGTTTTGGAGAGGAGACTCTTATTAGCAGGCGTTAGGTGCTCATTGATAAAGCATCGATCGGATACGCCCGCAATCCTAAATCCAGGCTGCGAGCCAGACGGAAGAGATTTCCTCTTTGCAATGGCTGCCGCCAGAAATCCATCGCGCTTCTGACGTCTGCAGAACCTGACGATAATCGATTTAGGATTTGTGTTCTTCGCAAAGTGAGGAACACGGTGCACCGCATCAACGTCAGACTTTGATAAGTCCACACCGAGGAACCCCGCAACGTCGTCCAGCACCGAAGAAATGTTCTCGCCAGTGGTTTCCGGAATTCCCTGGATCTCCAGATTACTTCTACGGGAATATTGTTCCATTTCGTCCACTCGGCCCTTAAGGGCGTCGAGGTCACGCCGTAGAGAAACATTTTCCGCAGCAACCTTGTCAATAGATTTGCACTTATTGGTGAGAATACTGACAGTTTCCTCAAAATCGGAAATCTTCTGGCTACAGAAATTCACGGACACCTGCAGGTCCTCGTAGTTTTGCTTGACAGATCTTATGTCAGCACGAATATCCAGCAGCATGTTGTAAAGTGAGTCGAGAGTAATTTCTCCAACAGCAGCAGAACACCCGGGCAGAATAAAGGACGTGCGGCGTCCCAGCGGCGGTGATAAACAAGAACCGCATCTCCAGGAGTTACCAGCCCCGGACAAAACAGCGATTGCATTGGCATCCAATCTCACGCACTTTCCGTGAAACCAGGCGTGACAGGACGAGCAGGAGATTCCCGGCGTTTTTCGTCCAACGACCTGTTTAAAAACCGCACAGCTGTTCGAAGGCATCACCGGAGAAAAAAGTTGACAAGTCGGGCAACGTTCCGCAAAACGTTGGGGAAACCGATGAAGATTACAGCAAAACGGAATAACGCAGCCGGATTTCACAAGCACCACCAAAAGCACCCGCTTACAAACACTACCGTGACAAAACCTCAAATTTTAAACTGCAATACTAGCACGGAAAAACGCGATAAACTGCGGAAGCGACGAGACACGTTGTCGCCGTGCAAACAGCATACACTTTATGTCATACACAATATATTTTGGTAGCTTTAATTTTCCCCCAAAATTCAAAAATCTGCCACCATCAGTGAATGCTCCGCTGACACTCTCGTCGACAGTGGAAGGACCTTCACCTCACAGCAACGGCAATACTGGTATATTATCTGGTTGTAATAGTCGGCGAAGTGATTATAATAGGTGTCATTAACCATAGGAGGCAAGGTGGATGTTATTAAGTTTGTGTAGTTTAGACTTTTTATCATAGCGCTTAGTGGGAGCTTGAAATCCACAGGACACAAGTCCTCTCTGGCTCATTAGAGCCAGCGATAACCAAGACGTAGTCGTTCTTGCTGAAGTCTTTGGTGACGGTTGAAATGTCTTCAGTGATCTGCATAAATTTTGCATTAGGCTTGTAGATCACCTGTACCATAAGCTGCGGCAGCTCATCTAGCAGTTTATTCAGTAGACCTCTCGCATGATCATCACCAAGCACCAGTAGTTTGTTTCGATGCTTTTTTGAGCTGATGTTTTGCTTGTGGTCAATTGGATTGATTGGTGCGCCTTGTACAACAATGTTATTGAGTCCCCATATCCTTTCCAACCTCCCTGCATTCTCCACCAGTCTGTGTACTCGCATATTTGCTCCGGTTAGTTACTTGGGTTACTTGAGACTTAATATTATCTCTTAGAGTTCTTATTGTTGTAGATTATGATTTTATTTCCATATCTTTGTTTTTAATCATTTCCGTTAGGTATTCTTCCATCTCAATTCCGTCAACGACGGTGGATTTTAATCTATTTTCAGTTTATGTTTGTGCGAGGTCAGGCATTTGATTTAATTATTGAGATCTTTCACTGCGTCTGTTAGTCTTTCTATTTCGACTGTTTGACGAAGTAGATCTTGTGATTCGCAGCACTCAATCATGTATCCGCTTGTCGCTACAATACCTTTCCGAGCAATGCAACTTCCGTGGTATAGGAAAAACAATTCTTACATATGCAGTAATTGTGTGTTTTTAGTTTGCAGCAGGTAAAATTGAATTTTGTTGCCTTCGCCATTTTTTTTGTTCGATTTGACGGTTATTCTTCTTAAGCCCCAGTTTTACCGCTCCCAAAACGCATTGTCGATTAGAGGCGTTATTTATTGTTCAAAGTTTATGAAATTTTCAGTGTAACTTCTTAGATAAATAAGGAGTTTGGCTAGGGGTAAATTTTTTTTTGCGAGATTAGAATTAATTTTACTTCTACATTTTTGTATTTTTTCAAATATAAAACCTCCAGCCAAGCTTACAATACAAAAATAGACTTTTTATGTAAGTACAATTTCAACCTAAACATTATAATTGTTCCGCTAATCGACAAAAGCGATAATTTCCAGAATTGTAATTATTTGCCTATATTACTGCTGTGCTGTGTAGACAGCAGACATGAGAAGATTTAAACACCGCCTATAACCACGCCACGCCCACTCCTATTTTTAGACTGTTTACGAGTTATGACCGTACATTGAATCGCGAGAACCGAGTTCTCGCATTTGACATATTATACCGCGCGGTTTACTTTAACAAGCGATAATAATGTAGTTACCTGCTAGGTGTTACATTTGTTTAATAATGGGTAGATGTCTTGGCAAAACGCCTAAGCATCTGCATCTGTCCTCTAAACGGATTAATTCAATTCTACAATAATACGTTAAGTAATTCTGGATGAGTTTGGTGTAGATTTATTTTTTTACTCGTCGTAAAAAACAACTAAGCTTGGATAGTTGAATCTCCCAGTAACGATGAGGATAATATAGTAATGTACAGTCGTTTCAATCTACTTCCGGTTAAAGTGAGTAACTGGAAATTCTTATTTGTAGTCAAAGTCGACTACAAGAAACACCTTACATGTTTCAATGTATTCCAATATGTCAGAAAATATGTTTCTTTTTACATCAGCTAACACTGAAACGTTATATGAGCATTACAGCTCATTTTGATCAGTTTGGATTAGTAGCACTTCGACCGTCAGTAACAAACCCTAAGAAGACAGACGATTTCATAAAAAAACCACAGAAAGAGCTTCCCGAGAAATGACGCAATCAATGAAACAAAATACAAATGCAATATTCATTCATAGTATAAAAAATAATTTCATTCTGTACTATTACAATCAGCAATACATTTTTACATTACCTACATCATTATTCTCACAGCAATGTTATCGTCTTTCATTTCAAGTGTATAATAAATAATAGCATAATTGATTGGATTTCAGTAATACAATAATATAAGCCAAATTCGTGAGGGAATATATCGAGGGAGGTGTAGTTCGTATTTTTTTATGTTTTACTTGTTTTCGGTAAATATTTTGTCAGATTATTTTTTTGAACTAATGAAAAAATATCAAAATTTCTGTTAGAAAACAAAAAGAAGTATTTATCTTTATTTTGGTGTATTGCTTTTGAATTTGTAATATCTAATAGCTTGGTAATCGCCGGGAAATCTTAAAATGCAAGCGCACTGATTCCTTCCGCGAAAAACTAGTTCCGTTCATCGCCCCTCATCGATGGACACTCAATGGAAAAACACTCAAATTGAGTGTTTTTCCATTGAGTGTCCATCTTGCTCCTTGGCTATACCGTACCGATGAGGACTAATAGTCCGAAACACGTGTATACTGTTGCTTCTTCGATCTTCGATCTTCGTATGACGGAATTGCCCGACAAATACCTTTCTCCTATATATATATATATATATGTTACGGTTAAAGTGATAAATGTGGTTTGTATTAATAATTACCGGCTATTATTAATAATAACCGCATCGTTTGGTCAATGTGATTAGAAACACTTAAATAATCACTTAAATAATCACTATATGTATATATATATATATATATATATATATATATATATATATATATATATATATAACAAATAACAGTTTTGTACAAAATAAGATGCAATCCTACGGCGTGGTTCAACATATAATGTTGCTCTTCCACACAACCATAATACAAACAAAAATCCGTCAAAAACAGACAAAATTCTTAGTAGTGGGGTTGTGCATGCTGGTGACGTTTCCGACCACGAGCTTATTTTCTGTAAGCTCAGAGTTGGATCACCTCGGGAGGCACCTGTTTATTAGACCATTCGCTCATACACGTACTTTGACTCTGATTTATTTACATTTGACGTATCGGAGGCACCGTTTTGGCGTGTTTTCGAGTTGACGGAGTTAGATGACAAGGTGGCTTGGATTACCGACACGCTGCTGGGTATTTTCAATATACAGGCACCATTAAGACGCTGTAAGTTTACGAGACCAGTCGCGCCGTGGATCACGGATACTGTAAAACCTATGCAACAATTGAGGGATAAAGCGTTCAAACATTTCAAACTTAACAGAAGTTCCGAAAACTGGGGACAGTATAAGCAGTTGCGGAATTATATTCATGGTGCAACCCGTCGCGAAAGGCGGGCGTACATTGAACAGCAGATTGCCGTGAACTCGGTTAACATTTGGAGAGGGTTGAGAAAGACTGACATTTTGAAAAAAAAATAGTTCCGATATTCCGTATCACTTAAAGCAGCCGGTTAACTTGAATTTACATTTTGCTAACACTTCTGGAGCCCGGACAGCTCTTGATCAAAATTTATATGATTTCTACATGAATAACAATTTGGTGGACAGGGAGTTTGAATTCGAGCTTGCAACAGATGGTCAAGTCGATGCGGTTATAAGATCAATTTCTAGTAATGCAACTGGGTGGGACGGACTTAATGTGACCACGATTAAAATGGGAGGCAGTCGCTTGGTACCGTATATAAGACATATTGTCAATGCATGCATAATTTCCTGCTCTTTTCCAAATGCATGGAAAAAGCTTTGATAAAACCGCTGCCGAAGATTGCTGCCCCATTATCCTTTACTGACTTGAGACCCATTAGTATATTGCCAATTCTTTCGAAAATAACAGAAAAGATTTTGTGGTATCAGCTTAGTAGATATATCTACGATAACGACATTCTTCCTGGTACACAATCGGGATTCACAGCTGGGTTTAGCTATGCTACTGCGCTCTTAAATATCGTGGACGACATTGTTAGGGCTACTGATCGTTAGGATGTTACCGTGCTCTGCCTACTTGATTACTCAAAGGCCTTTGATCGAATCGATCACAAACGATTCTCTACTATTTTATCTTGTGGGATTAGGCGGCGGAGCAGTTAAACTATTGGCGAGCTATGTGACGGGTAGGCAGCAGGCAGTTGTGGTTGGTGAGGAGATGTCGTCTATGTTGGGAGTTGCGACAGGGGTACCACAGGGATCGGTAATTTCTCCGCTTCTATACACTATTTATACAAGCAACTTTGGTAAAGCGTTCAAACACTGCAAGTTTCATTTTTATGCGGATGACACGCAAATATACTACTCGTTTCCGGCCAATTCGATGGCTGACGCTTGTAAGTGTGTTAATGCTGATCTTCGCGCATTGGTAGATATATCCCGTCGGCACTCGCTTGCAATCAACCCGTCTAAGACAGAACTAATTCTTTTTGGGCCAAAGCGGCCCAAATGTATGGTGAAAAATGACATAAATATATCTGTAGACGGACAGAGGATAGAACTTGGAGATGGTTAAGAACTTGGGTGTCATTGTAGATGAGAATCTTAATTTCAACTCCTATATTAATAAATGTGTTCGGAGCGCATATGCAAGTTTGAGACTAATTTATAACAACAGACTTGTTTTGTCTAGTTTCAACTATTGTGATGCACTGTATTCTCCTTTTATTTCAAGCGTCAGTAAGAATAAAATACAGAAGGTGCAGAATTCTTGCCTGTGGCTGCTCTTTGGAATTGGGCGGCGCGAGCATGTTAGCCACAAGCTGGTGAGCGCGAATTGGTTAAATATGCGAGATCGCTTACTAGCTCATAGCGCTTCGCTCTATTATGGGGTTGTGTTAACGGGAAAGCCACCTTATTTGTTTGTGAAGATGCGGTTCCGCTCCGATGTACACACTCTAAACGTTAGATTTAGGGGTTTACTTACGCCGCCGTTACATCGCCTGGAATTCTTTAAGAATTCGTTTACTTACCAGGTGACAAAAATTCTCAATGATGCCTTAAGGCCGGTTACAGTTCAACGCTGACGGTCGGCGGGGCGGGCCGCTATAATAACAGAGATATATGAGGGCTTGCAGTGCAACACCGACCGTCAGTGCTGTCAGCCCTCATATACCGCCGTTGATATCCACGGCGATACATGAGGGCAGACGGTCGGCGCGGTCAAAACCACTATATAGTGGTCCGCGTCGCCGGTTCGCGCCGACCGTCTGCGTTGCACTGTAACAGGCCTTAGGGAGTTTGGGGTGTGCGCATCCGTAGCTGAGTTTAAGACATTGTACCAGCAGCTGCTGATGAGAAGAGAGTGTGAACAGGGTCGGCAGTAAGCACTACGTGTGGCTATTATAGTTTTATTATATCAGAGTCAAAGTACGTGTATGAGCGAATGGTCTAAGCTTTCGGGAGTTCTGTTAAGTTTGAAATGTTTGAACGCTTTATCCCTCAATTGTTGCATAGCTTTTACAGTATCCGTGATCCACGGCGCGACTGGTCTCGTAAACTTACAGCGTCTTAATGGTGCCTGTATATTGAAAATACCCAGCAGCGTCGGTAATCCAAGCCACCTTGCCATCTAACTCCGTCAACTCGAAAACACGCCAAACCGGTGCCTCCGATAGGTCAAATGTAAATAAATCAGAGTCAAAGTACCTGTATGAGCGAATGGTCTAATAAACAGGTGCCTCCCGAGATGATCCAACTCTGAGCTTACAGAAAATAAGCTCGTGGTCGGAACCGTCACCAGCACGCACAACCCCACTACTACTGAACAAACCACCGTCAGAAATGCCAATCAAATCTATTAGAGATGATGTCGTCTCCGTGACTCTGGTCGGCGACTCTATCACTTGAATGAATCCAACAGTCCAACAATCCAGACAGAGCAACACTCGCGGGGGCACCCAGTCTCAACACATCCACATTCAAATCACCGAGAAATATTATCGTGTCCGCGGTTGGTATTATATTTGACAATGTTGTTTCGAGTTCATTCAAAAAATACGGTATATTACAATTCGGCGGCCTATAGACTACCCCCACGGCAAAACTGACACCATGAATGCAAAAACTAAACCATAGCTGCTCGATGGAACCGGAAGCATTCAGATCCGTTACATTTATCTCCCTTTTAATATAGGCGCCCACACCACCCCCTCTCGATTCTCTGTCACGCCGGATAAAATTATATCCAGGTATCGCAACTACCTCAGAGCCAGTGTCTCGAGAAAGCCAGGTCTCCCCAACACATATAATATCCCAGTTGCGAGCTTTAACCAGTAATTTAAAATTATCGAAGGTCGGCAGCAGCGATCTAACATTCAAGTGACAAATACTAAACAAATCAGACATAAATATTCAAAAAGTGTTCCTGCACAGAACAAATAATGCAAATAAACCGGTTACTCTATAGTGATTAAAAACAAAAACAAAATATTACGCAAGTAGGCCACAAATTTACACGTAACACTAACGCGGCGCAAGATCTCCTCTACTGTACCTCAATAAATATGAGTCATGCGTAAAAAAGAATATTCAAAACAAACATAACAGTAAAGTATAGCAAAGAGATAATATACTAAACTGTACCAATCCTCACAAATTAATTACTAAACTGTAGCAGTTCACCCAAAGATAATCTAATAAAATCTAAAATTCAAAATAATATGTACCACCCTGCAGCAATCCCAAAAAAGCTCCCATCCCTAACAAAATACAACAGACCAGCACTTAAAAAAAACACAACTAAATATCCCTACAAAAAATCACTAATATTGCACTAGGCATATCCACAACAATAATAGAATGATGTAAAATACGGTATGGAAAATAGTAAAAAGAAGAAAAGAACTACTGCTTACGCGAGCAAACCATCGCCGCCACACTACTCATTATGATCGCTCAGTGACTCGATTTTGAATTTTTTCTCATCTCTGATGCAGAAAATGGTTCCATCGATAGTCCAGACATTCGTTATTCCCAACTTCTTTCCTGCTTCCCGTAATATGTTATATCTCATGCTGGTGAGATCCTCAGTTATTGCAAAGTTGGTCCCCTTTAATCTTTTCTTGTTATTGAACACCATTGCTTTATATTTGTAGTTAGCGAATTTTACAATTACTGGACGATTTGAGTTCCTGTCAGGGCCAAGTCTGTGACAGCGATCGATAGAATTCCCGGTAATTTCCAAGTTCATCTGCTGCCTGAACACATTTACCACCTTATCCTCTAAGTCTTTATCCTTAATAGCGTTATCAATCCCAAATACTCTGACATTAGCTCGTCTAGAGTATTATTCTAATCGATCTGGCTTAGTCACCAAACTCTTATTTTCGGTTTCAATTTGGCACAGAGCTCCTCGAGACGGGCGGTAAACTCTGTGAATAGTTTTTCTATTAGAGGTTTTATAAGGTCGTCGTTCTTCCACAGCTCAGCAAAAGAGCCTTTAAAAACGCCTTTAATATCTTCAATTTGGGCTTTCGTAAGCACAGGCATGTTGATTACACGTTAACAATTAATTCTAGATAGTTTGAAATTTTAGCAGAAATTAAGAAGTATTGGGTAGTGACGGGTCTTCCAATCAAAAGCTTCACTAAGTGTAGACCATTTTATTTATGTTCAATATTTCGCAGATAATTTTCTGCTTCCTCAGGAACTATAAAGCAATTACACAAGTAACAATTAAGAATGGAAAAAGAAACAAAGCAATAAGAGGTTACCTAAACACTGGTCAGTGAATCCTTGATGTACGATGGTAAAGTGCACACATATAAGGAGCAAACAACGTAAAACGGGCGAGAAAACACTTTTTCTGAGCGTCCAAGACAACAAGTTCGCACTATTAAACAGCAGTGGTAGGCGGACTGCAATGGCCTCGCTAAAAACAATTATACAAAATTGAAACATAACGCAACTACAAGTCACTCGGCCGGTTACCTCACAACTTTCCTCAACACGTAAAACAGCTCAACAATCTACTGGTTCGCAAATATAAAAACTGCTAACAGCACCAACAATCAAAAACAAACGCGAATCAGCACACTCCACAAGGTAAACAGACACCGAAAATGGACGTTCGTCACGAATGCAGCCTTCAGCAAAACATCAGTGGTACCAATCGTCAAACGCGACCAAGTCCAAACGGCGCACGCGCGAAACTTAAAATTTGAATTTCAAATGCAAGACCGAAAAGCATAAACTCGGAACGATCAGGAACTGATGTTTTGCTGAAGGCTGCATTCGTGACGAACGTCCATTTTCGGTGTCTGTTTACCTTGTGGAGTGTGCTGATTCGCGTTTGTTTTTTATTGTTGGTGCTGTTAGCAGTTTTTATATTTGCGAACCAGTAGATTGTTGAGCTGTTTTACGTGTTGAGGAAAGTTGTGAGGTAACCGGCCGAGTGACTTGTAGTTGCGTTATGTTTCAATTTTGTATAATTGTTTTTAGCGAGGCCATTGCAGTCCGCCTACCACTGCTGTTTAATAGTGCGAACTTGTTGTCTTGGACGCTCAGAAAAAGTGTTTTCTCGCCCGTTTTACGTTGTTTGCTCCTTATATGTGTGCACTTTACCATCGTACATCAAGGATTCACTGACCAGTGTTTAGGTAACCTCTTATTGCTTTGTTTCTTTTTCCATTCTTAATTGTTACTTGTGTAATTGCTTTATAGTTCCTGAGGAAGGAGAAAATTATCTGCGAAATATTGAACATAAATAAAATGGTCTACACTTAGTGAAGCTTTTGATTGGAAGACCCGTCACTACCCAATACTTCTTAATTTCTGCTAATTACTACCGGGCAAGAACCTCAAAGCATTTTGAAATTTTAATTCGCACAATAACTCACTAAAAAGTACAAATATTTTCGGAGCGCGCACACCACGTGTATCACTCGTATAGGCACATGTTACCAGGATACGAGTGCCAGGATACGAGTGAGGTGCTCTATAAAAAAACTCCAAAAGCAAATGTTTTGGCTTTTAATTTATATTTAATGAACAAATATTCGAGAGAGTTTGTACTACCCGACATAAGAACCTGATAATTGATGTTATTTTTTATTAGAAATGCAACACCACCTCCCCTGGTCTGCCGATCACATCTGATAATGTTATAACTATCTCTACTTACTACAGCATCCGTTATGTCACCGCTCAACCAAGTTTCGGTAATTCCCACCACATCAAAGTCCTCCTCCAGAATAATATCCTTAAATATTTCAAATCCGCTAAAAAGTGACCTCACATTGATGGTTGCAATTTTAAAAAACATTAGTCATAACTGCAAAAGCCAGCTACTAGAAACAAAAGACAACAATGTATAAACAATCTTGATTAACAACAAAAAAAAAACAAAGAAAAAATGTATATATGCGGTGTGTGTGTATGTGTGTGTGCAAGGACGAAAGGGTAAAAAGGATTTGGAATTTCTAAGAAAGTAGACGCAAGTACAACTTTAAAGTTTTTGGCTTCTGCTTCCAACGCCCACTGTTGCAGCAGTCCTGTGTATCTCTAGCTCCTCAATTGATTTTATCCGCAACTTTTTTTTATCCTTCTCCGCGAAAACTGATCCATCCAAGGTCCAGACTTTGTGGTATTCAAAGACCTTCTCCGCTTTCTTGACCAGTCTCACCCGGGCAGCAGTCAAATCTTCCTTCAAAACGATCTTTGAGCCCTTCAATAATTTTCTGTTCATGATGAACAGGACTGCTGCAACAGTGGGCGTTGGAAGCAGAAGCCAAAAACTTTAAAGTTGTACTTGCGTCTACTTTCTTAGAAATTCCAAATCTTTTTTACCCTTTCGTCCATGCACACACACATACACACACACCGCATATATACATTTTTTCTTTGTCTTTTTTGTTGTTAATCAAGATTGTTTATACATTGTTGTGTTTGGTTTCTAGTAACTGGCTTTTGCAGTTATGACTAATGTTTTTTAAAATTGCAACCATTAATGTGAGGTCACTTTTTAGCGGATTTGAAATATTTAAGGGTATTGTTCTGGAGGAGGACTTTGATGTGGTGGGAATTACCGAAACTTGGTTGAGCGGTGACATAACGGATGCTGTAGTAAGTAGAGATAGTTATAACATTATCAGATGTGATCGGCAGACCAGGGTAGGTGGTGTTGCATTTCTAATAAAAAAATTGCATCAATTATCAGGTTCTTATGTCGGGTAGTACAAACTCTCTCGAATATTTGTTCATTAAATATAAATTAAAAGCCAAAACATTTGCTTTTGGAGTTTTTTTATAGAGCACCTCACTCGTATCCTGGCACTCGTATCCTGGTAACATGTGCCTATACGAGTGATACACGTGGTGTGCGCGCTCCGAAGATATTTGTACTTTTTAGTGAGTTATTGTGCGATAACTCGTTATTGTGTCATAACTGCAAAAGCCAGCTACTAGAAACCAAACACAACAATGTATAAACAATCTTGATTAACAACAAAAAAAAAACAAAGAAAAAATGTATATATGCGGTGTGTGTGTGTATGTGTGTGTGCAAGGACGAAAGGGTAAAAAGGATTTGGAATTTCTAAGAAAGTAGACGCAAGTACAACTTTAAAGTTTTTGGCTTCTGCTTCCAACGCCCACTGTTGCAGCAGTCCTGTGTATCTCTAGCTCCTCAATTGATTTTATCCGCAACTTTTTTTATCCTTCTCCGCGAAAACTGATCCATCCAAGGTCCAGACTTTGTGGTATTCAAAGACCTTCTCCGCTTTCTTGACCAGTCTCACCCGGGCAGCAGTCAAATCTTCCTTCAAAACGATCTTTGAGCCCTTCAATAATTTTCTGTTCATCATGACCTCGTGTTTCTTATCATATGTGCTGAATTTAACAATCACAGATCTTGGAGTATGCGTACTGTTAGTACTCATCTGCCCATTATCCTTTCTGCCCGTGCGATGACATCGGTCGATGTGGCCTTCGTTTATGTTGACATTAAGTTTTTTGGTGAAAGCGTCCACAACCTTTGCATGCAGTAGCTGAGGTAATAGCTCAGCTAATAGCTGAGCTAATATCTTCGTTATTTTACTATCAACAGTTACTGACTCTGGTTACCAATCTATTTCTCTATTATAATAAAAAACAATATGGTTAAACACAAAAAAAACACGATATTTTTTATTAAACTTATATATGTATACAAATATAAAAATTAAAATATAGATATTTAAACACAAAACGAAAATAATACTCTTTACTTATCACTAAACAGACTGAAATATCTTCAATCTATCTGTCATCACTCATCAGTCATGATTGCGGTATTCTCCTTCTGGATCCGGAGGGAGACTAACACAATCTTCATCCTCAGATGATGGGATCCATTCGTGATCCGCACTGAACCACCCATACGGTTTCTTATTTTCTGGCTCTTGACGCGTCGGCCTACGCCACCTTGTCGACGTGCTCGCGGCGTGCCTTTGACGTGTCGGCCTACGCGGCCTTGTCGACGTAGTCGAAACTCTTTCTAATTCCGTTCGATACATTTGAACTTGCCGTGGCAGCAAATTAAATCGTGAAGCAGTTAATGCATAGCGTATCTGTTTTCGTTAATGCTCATTGAGCAGCCTAGGGATGAGCAAGAAGGCGACGCGGACGCAGGAGCTCAGCAACACGATGCTGAGCTGGATGCCACCGGTGACGATGAGTTTGAGCCGGAGCAACGGAGGAGACGTCGAAGGCGGTGGCGGTAGCTGCGTGTGCGTGCTGAGCGTGTTAGTGTTTTAATCAATAATTTTTAGATCAAAACGTTTTACATCCTTTTAAATATTTATGTAAAGCATTTTTATCGTTTTAACGTCGTTTGCTTTTAAAAATTTACCCGCCAAGCTGTTCACTCACTGGCGGGTAAATCGTTTCAGATTTCAGTTTGTAAATATACCTTCGGATAAGCGCCCACGGCGCAAGGCACCGTATGTTTTATATTTGAAATTGTGTTCATTCATAATGTATATATTCTTAAATTAATATATTTGTGTTAATGGTTAATGCTCATTGAACGATTGCCACGAATGGGTAAAATTCCCGGTTTCTGCCATGTCCTCCCATAATTTGTTCCCTTTCACTTGGTTATAGGCATTATTTCGAGTATATATTTTACAATTTTGTTTGCTCGGACCAGCTGTACGGACGCCCCTTTCCCCCTTGTGGCATGATGTATCTCAGGGGTTTCCGATCTCCGTAATAATAATAAACAGAATTTATTTATTTTATCCCAAAAATCTACTAAAGATAAAAGCAACCTTTTTGATCTAGTGGCGAAATGAGAACGAAGAAAAGCAGAACTGAGTAGAATATTTAACGTTAGGTATCACGAGTATCGCGCTAATTTTAAATCATTTAGATTTAGATTGGATTTAGAATGCGTTTTGACCGTTGTTCTGCACTGAATTCATTCCGATTGGCTAGTGTAATGACAGTGGCGAAACTTGTTCATACCAACATGGCAACATCCCTTCTATTTCAGGCAATTCAAACAAAACTACGTGTTTTACTTCAGCTTATACGTTTAGATGGATTTATTAGGTAGATCTAACAGTGGGACAGCCATGTATATATAAGTAAATTTAATAACTGAGGAAAATAACCCCGCGGTCACAGAGCTAGGATTATGACCATACAAGGGCAATCAACACCGCTGATTGGTTCCCTGAAACCGAAGCAGTGTTGTCAGATGGGAGGGAAATTCCTTTTTAGGGGGATTTTTTACTCATAGGTAAAACTGGATTTATTGTATGAAGAGGAAATTTTCGTATTTGTGCCAAAGTTGCAAATTTTAAGCCATTTTACAGTCGTTACGAATTTTAAGCCGTACACCCGTCCGTCGACAACTTCTATGCAAGATCGATTTTGTGCCCCCTAGCCAAAAACACGTTCGCCGCCAGTAAACGTTTGAGGCGGGCGCCATCTGTGCCGATCGGAATGAACTACGATAACCGGCAAAATGAGATATTAAATTATTAATTTACTTTACTTTATTAATTTATGGTTATATAACCGTAAAACTTTTTGGGCCTCATTTTTCTAATCTGATTGGAGTGAAAGAAATACCAGATTAAGATTACATATTAACTCAAATTAATTTTATCGTAACTGTTGCAACGTTTATGCAATAAAAACGTATACAGTTTCGCATTGAGTACTGTTCAAGCTTATCACTTCGCCACGCAATGTTTTATTTTCAAATTCCAGTTCGGATATTTTCTTACCCTTCTCATAAATTTTCTCAACTCGCCTCGTGATAGCTTCCAAAGCCGATATTTATTTCCAATTTCTGTGAGATTTACATGTTCCTGCAGCGAAGTTCCGATTAATCCAACAAACTCCTCCTTCTCTGCACGCGTTAGCACCATTTTAAGTAATAATTTGGATCAAAGAACTCAGAATATTTCAATAAACACACAGGCACAGCGGATACACGACTACCTACTCTGCAAGCGTCATTACTCTAACTCATCTACCAGGTATACCAGCATATTTAAGTATACATTGGCAACTTCCCACTTCTCCAACTTCTATTGAATTCCATTCTGTAATATAAAATTTCGCCATAACTCAGGTAATCCTCCTAGAAACTATTTTAATCATAACGCCGTCGCGTGTCCGATCTCCTACTTCAAAAGACTTCAAATATGCCGGAGATGAATCCGATATTACCAATTATACGTTTTGCTCAATCCAATTCCTGCATTCGGTGGCCGTTCTCTAATGGTTTGAATATCGAATCGTCGTTAGTCTAAGTACTAATACTACACTTTGATGGCAGATATATAATAACCGGGACTGATCAGTGGATTAATAGTATCCGCCGTCCGTACTAATATTATCTACGTTTGTTTGATTAGTCTTACTTAATTACGGAAATAGCACATATCCAAAAATATCACTTGAGCAGCTTAGAGTAAGATAAGTACGTATGCCCCCACAGTTACATAAAATACAAATTCAATTACAACGACAACAAAAATAACGTAGACCGGTGTACTTTTTATAAACCTTATTGAATTTAATTGGTATGCGCTCAACAATGCATGCAGGACAGAACTGCAGAGGTATAAGAAAATGAGCTCTTAAACTTTGAGTGCGAAGGACGAGACTACAGATATTACTGTGTGCACTGTGCACGTTGAAAAATTAAAAACAACAAACAATGGTGGTTGTTACAGACTAAGTCATGTCAAAATGCCGCCAAGCACAATAACTCTGCGCACATCTATCGGTAGCAAATAAAAACTAGCCCACAGAATACGTTTCCAATAGAGTGAACTGAATTTATGAAAATTCAAATATACCTTTTTTTTCTAAACAGTGGCCTTTTTGTGATAAAATATGCAAAGACGCTATCGTGCACGTTAGGGATGGTTTCTAGGATATCGACCTCTAATAAAGTTTGTGGACGCCATAGAATATTGAAAACCAGTACTTTCCGCTCCGGATCCCAAAAGAGCAACTGTATAGGATTTGTTCCCTTCTTTTTGCTAATTTCAATGTACTAATGTCTTTTTCATTGTGTAAATGTTACGTACTCACTGAAAATTTTGATCGCTCAGTTTTATGACCTGCGTAACCCCACCAGGTTGTAGGCATGTAGTTTGCACATGTGCAAGCTTTGAAGGGGTATAAAGTCGGGTGGACAAATCGTTAGCACTTAGCAACAAGCAGTCTCAAAGTAAGAAGTCAATAATATAGGTACTAATGATCTAAGTACTTTTTTACTTGCTTTTACGTGGGTCTATTTCGGTAACTAAGGCAAATCAGCGACGGTGAAGGTGGGCTACACACACCCAGGAACTTTGTCGTAATGAGGGGATTCCAACCCCCGGTAAGAGTTTTTTTACGTGACGCCCCATCGTGGAAGCACACGAGACCACCGGCTTTACTGCCGCGTCCGATGGAATACGGCATGCAAAAATATTTCTTTCTTGCCTAATATACAAGGACAATTGATTTTAAGCCGGAACTTCCAACGTAGGTAGCAGCCGATCTATCATGTCTCCTTATGACAGAAAACTCACCCATGCGATAAAGTGGACTAGCGATACGCGACAGTGTTCATATTCCTACAGATTCCGCGATACGCGACAACCTATCTATTTCTATAGAAAGTGAGTTTCGGTGAGTTTTGTGCCTATTGGCCGGGTGCGCGATGCAAGCGTCTCTACACTTGTGGTCGATTCTGTGCACTCCTGTAGTGTCTGTAAGGGCAAACCTGTAAGCGTTATGACCGCTACGGTAAAAGTGCTATTCTGTGTGGATCCGTAGGCAACAGATTTCCCATAAAAGTTACAAAAGCGGTCGGAGCTCTACGGGTGGCGAGAAGGTGCCCGTAAAGCGTACAGAACCTGTAAACTGACTTTGAGTAACTGTCACCATACTGTCACTCAACTCCGTATTGTTTTTATCAAAACCATTGTAGGACATAAAATTTTGTATGAACCACGGGCATTATTTGATGTCTATACCCTCAGGCGACTTAAAAAGCCCTCGGGCTTTTTAATCGGTCACCCTCGGGCATAAACATCCGCATAATGCCCTTGGTACATAAATAACTATTAACGTATGTAGTTTAATATATGTTAACAAACTTGCTTTTTTTTATTCATTGATTTGTTATTAATCCTGCTGTGAGTTTTTTCTGTATTATAATAAAACACCTTGAATAAATTTTTAGTTTTATTCTTCGAGTATTTCTTTTTCGTAACTTTTCAGCCTGTGACTCCGTGGTCTGACTAATTAATAAATTAAACAAAAAAGAATATATTAAAAAATGTATTTATTAATTAAATATAAATAATAAACTATAATATATAAATATAAATAATAAAATATAAAAAATAAAAACTTAATTTTTAAACTTAAAGTCAGGGTTTAGATATTCAAATTTTTGAATTTCAAACTCCAGGGCTCTATCGAGATTATTATTGTATCTTGTTAATTGCCGTTCTAAAATGTCGTTAAACTCCTTCCCATGTTGACCGGAAGTAGATGTTGCTTGTAGAAGATGCTCTGCCAGTAGAGGCAGAGGCTGCGGTCGGCTACGTGGCCTTTTTTTTGGTGGCTCTTCTGGGGCCACGTGCTGAATGTATATTACTTCTGCAGCATCTGCCTCTCCTTCAGCATCTTCTACAACTGCAGCGTCTTCAGCTGGCACCGGCAACCCGTGGAATATTTCGGGGATGTCTGGGTCACCCGCTACCGTCACGTTGCCCCACAACCCAAGGGCTCGCTCTTCAAGGGAGTTAAACTGTTCATCGGCTGGTGGTCCTCCACCGGTACCCAACTGATGTGCCTTTATTTTCCGACATGTGGCTTTCAAGGCATATTTCCAATCATTCAGTCGCTAAAAGATATATTGGTAATTAAAAATAAGTTCAATATATAAAGTACAAGGTTACCTTTTTCCACTCGTCAACGGTGAGGCTGGGACCATCACCCTGAGCATTTAACTTAATTACTAAGTTCTCCCAAGTAGTTTGTATATAGTTGTCGGGCTGTGTCGGATTTATCGTTCCGCTTCTAAATGAATAGTTACTTTGTAACTCCCCCACGTAAATTTCTAGCTGTCTTGGTGTCGTGTTTTTGGTCCGCTTTCTTTTCGTTGTTTTTGGCTCCATTTTTCTCAAATAACCGTTGTCTGAATAACTCAATACGTATCTACGTATATGGAATAACCTCACTTGTCTGTTGCTTTCCATAAACAAGCCGAAATTAGCCAATGACAGGCCAGGAATCACTTGCAGTTAAGTTAGGCACATAGGCTACGATCAGAAGTGTCTGTAGCGGGTCTTCCGTATCGCACCTTCGTACAGGAGCGTGCACAGAATACCACTTTACGGGAATTCTGTATCGTCGCCCGTTACAGAAATCCGTAACATACAAATCTGTACCTTACGGTTGAAAACACAGAATCGACCCATTAATTTTGATTATGTAGTGGTAGATCGCATTTATCCTCGAATGTTCTTCAATCAACTTGCTCGTGATAGCTTGGCAGAACCAATCGCTGCTGTTTTACCTATGGTCGCTAAAACAGTCAACATTCAATAACTATTTTTTCTGTCGATCGATAATTTATGAATCTTTTTAGCAAATACAAAATAGTTTATTCATCAGCTCGATAAAAGTACGCTTTCTATCCAAACATAATTTATTATAGCTAATCGAAATATGTAAAATGAAGCAATCCTTCAAAACATTCTGTTATGTGACACAGACGAAGCAAATCAATGGAAAGTCTATGTTGACGCCGTCAGAAAAAAATCTGATGTGGCCAGGCACATGACTTTATCATACTATATATAAAATTAATATTTTAGCTCCATGAGATTCCATTAACCATTAACACAAATTAATTAATTAAAGAAAATACACGTTATGAATTAACATAATTTCAAATGCTTTAAAACAAACGGTGCCTTGCGCCGTGGGCGCTTATCCAAAATTGTATTTACAGATTTAAAATCTTTACGATTTACCCGCCAGTGAATGAACAGCTTGGCGGGTAAATTAAAAAAAAAACACACGACGTTAAAACGATAAAAAACGTTTTACAAAAATATTCAAGGACGTAAAACGTTTTGATCTAAAAATTATTGAGTAAAACACGAACACAGCACAGTCGTGCTACACACGCAGCTACCGCCACCGCCTTCGCCGTCTCCTTCGTTGATAAGGCTCAACGTCATCTTCATCGCTGACGTCCCGCTCAGCATCTAGTTGCAGACGTCCTGCATCCGCATCGCCTTCGTGCTCGTCCCCAGGCTGCTCAGGTGGTTCCGGCGCTGCAACCTCTTGCGGATATGTTGATACTATTGACAGTAGGTATTTTCAAAACATCACCGTTTGACACTACCTACTGTCATTAGAATGAAAATGCTGACTACGCTTTTACGCCGACACGACCGATCTCAATTTGAATCTGCTCCTGCAGCCAAACTATTAATTTTACCAAAAAATGTCATAGACATAAATAATACAAAATTTTCTCTAATTTAATTTATTATTTAACTATTTAGACGAAATTAAAGAAATGGCGGCTCTTCGACATCCATGGATGTTGAAAGCTAGAATAAACTACACTATGTAATTATAAACTATTACCTACTTAACGGTGTAATCGCCGTTTAATATCCGAGTTGGTGAGAATATTTGTTCTATTTTTCTATGGCGTCCGCAAACTTTATTAGAGGTCGATACCCTAGAAACCATCCCTAACGTGCACGATAGCGTTTTTGCATATTTTATCACAAAACGACCACTATTGCGAAAAAGAATAGGTATATTTGAAGTTTCTTAAATTCAGTTCACTCTATTGGAAACGTATTCTGTGGGCTAGTTTTTATTTGCTACCGATAGATGTGCGCAGAGTTATTGTGCTTGGCGGCATTTTGACATGACTTAGTGCTGTAACAACCACCATTGTTTGTTGTTTGTCATTTTTCAATGTGCACAGTGCACACAATAATATCTGTAGTCTCGTCCTTCGCACTCAAAGTTCTTAAACAGAGGTAAACAGAATAAACTGCAGAGGTATAAGAAAATGAGCCCTTAGGCTCATTTTCTTATACCTCTGCAGTTCTGTCCTGCATTCATTGTTGAGCGCATACCAATTAAATTCAATAAGGTTTATAAAAAGTACACCGCTCTACGTTATTTTTGTTGTCGTTGTAATTGAATTTGTATTTTATGTAACTGTGGGGGCATACGTACTTATCTTACTCTAAGCTGCTCAAGTGATATTTTTGGATATGTGCTATTTCCGTAATTAAGTAAGACTAATCAAACAAATGTAGATAATATTAGTACGGACGGCGGATACTATTAATCCACTGATCAGTCCCGGTTATTATATATCTGCCATCAAAGTGTAGTATTAGTACTTAGACTAACGACGATTCGATGTTCAAAGCATTGGAGAACGGCCACCGAATGCAGGAATTGGATTGAGCAAAACGAATAATTGGTAATATCGGATTCATCTCCGGCATATTTGAAGTCTTTTGAAGTAGGAGATCGGACAGGCGACGGCGTTATGATTAAAATAGTTTCTAGGAGTATTACCTGAGTTATGGCGAAATTATATTACAGAATGGAATTCAATAGAAGTTGGAGAAGTGGGAAGTTGCCAATGTATACTTAAATATGCTGGTATACCTGGTAAATGAGTTAGAGTAATGACGCTTGCAGAGTAGGTAGTCGTGTATCCGTTGTGCCTGTGTGTTTATTGAAATATTCTGAGTTCTTTGATCCAAATTATTACTTAAAATGGTGCTAACGCGTGCAGAGAAGGAGGAGTTTCTTGGATTAATCGGAACTTCGCTGCAGGAACATGTAAATCTCACAGAAATTGGAAATAAATATCGGCTTTGGAAGCTATCACGAGGCGAGTTGAGAAAATTTATGAGAAGGTTAAGAAAATATCCGAACTGGAATTTGAAAATAAAACATTGCGTGGCGAAGTGATAAGCTTGAACAGTACTCAATGCGAAACTGTATACGTTTTTATTGCATAAAAGTTAGAACAGTTACGATAAAATTAATTTGAGCTAATATGTTTGTAATCTTAATCTGGTATTTCTTTCACTCCAATCAGATTAGAAAAATGAAGCCCAAAAAGTTTTACGGTTAGATAACCATAAAAGTAAAGTAAATTAATAATTTAATATCTCATTTTGCCGGTTATAGTAGTTCATTCCGATCGGCACAGATGGCGCCCGCCTCAAACGTTTACTGGCGGCGAACGTGTTTTTGGCTAGGGGGCACAAAATCGATCTTGCATAGAAGTTGTCGACGGACGGGTGTACGGCTTAAAATTCGTAACGACTGTAAAATGGCTTAAAATTTGCAACTTTGGCACAAATACGAAAATTTCCTCTCCATACAATAAATCCAGTTTTACCTATATGAGTAAAAAATCCCCCCAAAAAGGAATTTCCCTCCCATCTGACAACACTGCTTCGGTTCCAGGGAACCAATCAGCGGTGTTGATTGCCCTTATATGGTCATAATCCTAGCTCTGTGACCGCGGGGTTATTTTCCTCAGTTATTAAGTTTACTTATATATACATGGCTGTCCCACAGTTAGATCTACCTCATAATTCCATCTAAACGTATAAGCTGAAGTAAAACACGTAGTTTGGTTTGAATTGCCTGAAATAGAAGGGATGTTGCCATGTTGGTATGAACAAGTTTCGCCACTGTCATTACACTAGCCAATCGGAATGAATTCAGTGCAGAACAACGGTCAAAACGCATTCTAAATGATTTAAAATTAGCGCGATACCCGTGATACCTAACCTTAAATATTCTACTCAGTTCTGCTTTTCTTCGTTCTCATTTCGCCACTAGATCAAAAAGGTTGGTTTTATCTTTAGTAGATTTTTGGGATAAAATAAATAAATTCTGTTTATTATTATTACGGAGATAGGAAACCCCAGAGATACATCATTCCCCAAGGGGGAAAGGGGCGTCCGTACAGCTGGTCCGAGCAAACAAAATTGTAAAATATATACTCGAAATAATGCCTATAACCAAGTTAAAGGAAACAAATTATGGGAGGACATGGCAGAAACCGGGAATTTTACCCATTTGTGGCAATCGCTCAAGGAGAATTTTCGAAAACAGATACGCTATGCATTAACTGCTTCACGATTTAATTTGACGCCACGTCAGTTCAAATGTGTCGAACGGGATTAGAAAGAGCCTTGACTACGCCGACAAGGCTGCGTAGGCCGACACGTCAAAGGCACGCCGCGAGCACGTCGACAAGGTGGCGTAGGCCGACGCGTCAAGAGCCAGAAAATAAGAAACCGTATGGGTGGTTCAGTGCGGATCACGAATGGATCCCATCATCTGAGGATGAAGATTGTGTTAGTCTCCCTCCGGATCCAGAAGGAGAATACCGCAATCATGACTGATGAGTGATGACAGATAGATTGAAAATATTTCAGTCTGTTTACTGATAAGTAAAGAGTATTATTTTCGTTTTGTGTTTAAATATATATATTTTTATTTTTATATTTGTATATATATATATATATATATATATATATATATATATATATATATAAATATATATATAAGTTTAATAAAAAATATCGTGTTTTTTTTTGTGTTTAACCATATTGTTTTTTATTATAATAGAGAAATAGATTGGTAACCAGAGTCAGTAACTGTTGATAGTAAAATAACGAAGATATTAGCTCAGTTATCAGCTGAGCTATTACCTCAGCTACTGCATGCAAAGGTTGTGGACGCTTTCACCAAAAAACTTAATGAAACACGAGGTCATGATGAACAGAAAATTATTGAAGGGCTCAAAGATCGTTTTGAAGGAAGATTTGACTGCTGCCCGGGTGAGACTGGTCAAGAAAGCGGAGAAGGTCTTTGAATACCACAAAGTCTGGACCTTAAATGGATCAGTTTTCGCGGAGAAGGATAAAAAAAAGTTGCGTATAAAATCAATTGAGGAGCTAGAGATACACAGGACTGCTGCAACAGTGGGCGTTGGAAGCAGAAGCCAAAAACTTTAAAGTTGTACTTGCGTCTACTTTCTTAGAAATTCCAAATCTTTTTTACCCTTTCGTCCTTGCACACACACATACACACACACCGCATATATACATTTTTTCTTTGTTTTTTTTTTGTTGTTAATCAAGATTGTTTATACATTGTTGTGTTTGGTTTCTAGTAGCTGGCTTTTGCAGTTATGACTAATGTTTTTTAAAATAGCAACCATTAATGTGAGGTCACTTTTTAGCGGATTTGAAATATTTAAGGATATTGTTCTGGAGGAGGACTTTGATGTGGTGGGAATTACCGAAACTTGGTTGAGCGGTGACATAACGGATGCTGTAGTAAGTAGAGATAGTTATAACATTATCAGATGTGATCGGCAGACCAGGGTAGGTGGTGTTGCATTTCTAATAAAAAATAGCATCAATTATCAGGTTCTTATGTCGGGTAGTACAAACTCTCTCGAATATTTGTTCATTAAATATAAATTAAAAGCCAAAACATTTGCTTTTGGAGTTTTTTTATAGAGCACCTCACTCGTATCCTGGCACTCGTATCCTGGTAAAATGTGCCTATACGAGTGATACACGTGGTGTGCGCGCTCCGAAGATATTTGTACTTTTTAGTGAGTTATTGTGCGAATTAAAATTTCAAACTTTCTAGAATCAATTGTTAACGTGTAATCAACATGCCTGTGCTTACGAAAGCCCAAATTGAAGATATTAAAGGCGTTTTTAAAGGCTCTTTTGCTGAGCTGTGGAAGAACGACGACCTTATAAAACATCTAATAGAAAAACTATTCACAGAGTTTACCGCCCGTCTCGAGGAGCTCTGTGCCAAATTGAAACCGAAAATAAGAGTTTGGTGACTAAGCTAGATCGATTAGAATAATCCTCTAGACGAGCTAATGTCAGAGTATTTGGGATTGATAACGCTATTAAGGATAAAGACTTAGAAGATAAGGTGGTAAATGTGTTCAGGCAGCAGATGAACTTGGAAATTACCGGAAATTCTATCGATCGCTGTCACAGACTTGGCCCTGACAAGAACTCAAATCGTCCAGTAATAGGGTATTTGACTATTTTTGGAAAACCATCTTAACGTGTTTATTCCTTCACTCTACATTGTAAATGCATTATTTTTTGTATTTATTTCCTCAATATTTCATAAAAATCAGCGTTAAAAATTGAATCACAAAAAGTCCCGCCAAAACGATACTTTCTGTTGTGTGACGTGTGACGGTTAGCGATGTCAAGATGTCAAGATGATGTGATGTCAAGATGTCAAATCGGCCCATATGGTCTGTCAGCATCAGTATCGTCGCCGTTTGGTACATGTTTTGTATGATGTGTTGTTTTCACAATTTCTACCTAAAAATGGGTTATAAATGGTGTATAAATCCACAATGCAGAGATACGTCAAGAAAAACTCCGGATAAACTATTTGTAGCTGTTCCGCAAGATTTGAAACTGCGAAGAAAGTGGTTGGCTCGTAGAAATCCAAATGAAATAAATAGCCGCCAATACAAGTGTTTTCTGTTGTGAAGATTACTTCGACATAAGTAAAACTGACTAGAATAAGTTATCTATCGTATTTTCGAAAGGTGTTATCTGATCTGACAGCTGAAGGTTAGGGCTATCCTAACCTACAAAGTTATGCTTACATGACGCTTTCGTGCTATTAAATTCAAACGGGAGAAGCATAAAAGCGCGTTCGGATAACCCGGTATTTTACGGTGAGAGTGACGCGCTGCATAATAGGCGGACTAACGTCATACGCCGTTTATCTGCATATAAGAGAGAGACAGCCGACCCAAGTTATCTGAGCATTGCTCTCCCTATATCATACCCTGACAAACCAAACGCGCTCTAAGGCGGACTAACGAATGACATCACTGGAGACTGACCCAATCAATCACGTGATAGGACGTGAATAAAATTCAATTTTAATTTTGGTTTTTCATAGAAATAAAGCATTTTTTTTTGAAAAGTAATAACAAATAGTTTTCTTAAACTGTAATCTATTAGGATGACTATAATACATGCCATATTTTTAATACAGTCAAATACCCTATTGTGAAATTCGCTAACTACAAATATAAAGCAATGGTGTTCAATAACAAGAAAAGATTAAAGGGGACCAACTTTGCAATAACTGAGGATCTCACCAGCATGAGATATAACATATTACGGGAAGCAGGAAAGAAGTTGGGAATAACGAATGTCTGGACTATCCATGGAACCATTTTCTGCATCAGAGATGAGAAAAAAATCAAAATCGAGTCACTGAGCGATCTTAATGAGTAGTGTGGCGGCGATGGTTTGCTCGCGTAAGCAGTAGTTTTTTTCTTCTTTTTACTATTTTCCATACCGTATTTTACATCATTCTATTATTGTTGTGGACATGCCTAGTGCAATATTAGTGATTTTTTTGTAGGGATATTTAGTTGTGTTTTTTTTTAAGTGCTGGTCTGTTGTATTTTGTTAGGGATGGGAGCTTTTTTGGGATTGCTGCAGGGTGGTACATATTATTTTGAATTTTAGATTTTATTATGATTATCTTTGGGTGAACTGCTACAGTTTAGTAATTAATTTGTGAGGATTGGTACAATTTAGTATATTATCTCTTTGCTATCCTTTACTGTTATGTTTGTTTTGAATATTCTTTTTTACGCATGACTCATATTTATTGAGGTACAGTAGAGGAGATCTTGCGCCGCGTTAGTGTTACGTGTAAATTTGTGGCCTACTTGCGTAATATTTTGTTTTTGTTTTTAATAACTATAGAGTAACCGGTTTATTTGCATTATTTGTTCTGTGCACTTTTTGAATATTTATGTCTGATTTGTTTAGTATTTGTCACTTGAATGTTAGATCGCTGCTGCCGACCTTCGATAATTTTAAATTACTGGTTAAAGCCCGCAACTGGGATATTATATGTGTTGGGGAGACCTGGCTTTCTCGAGACACTGGCTCTGAGGTAGTTGCGACACCTGGATATAATTTTATCCGGCGTGATAGAGAATCGAGAGGGAGTGGTGTGGGCGCCTATATTAAAAGGGAGATAAATGTAACGGATCTGAATGCTTCCGGTTCCATCGAGCAGCTATGGTGTAGTTTTCGCATTCATGGTGTCAGTTTTGCCATGGGGGTAGTCTATAGGCCGCCGAATTGTAATATACCGTATTTTTTGAATGAACTCGAAACAACATTGTCAAATATAATACCAACCGCGAACACGATAATATTTCTCGGTGATTTGAATGTGGATGTGTTGAGACTGGGTGCCCCCGCGAGTGTTGCTCTGTCTGGATTGTTGGACTCTGTTGGATTCATTCAAGTGATAGAGTCGCCGACCAGAGTCACGGAGACATCACCTCTAATAGATTTGATTGGCATTTCTGACGGTGGTTTGTTCAGTAGTAGTGGGGTTGTGCATGCTGGTGACGTTTCCGACCACGAGCTTATTTTCTGTAAGCTCAGAGTTGGATCATCTCGGGAGGCACCTGTTTATTAGACCATTCGCTCATACAGGTACTTTGACTCTGATTTATTTACATTTGACGTATCGGAGGCACCGTTTTGGCGTGTTTTCGAGTTGACGGAGTTAGATGACAAGGTGGCTTGGATTACCGACACGCTGCTGGGTATTTTCAATATACAGGCACCATTAAGACGCTGTAGGTTTACGAAACCAGTCGCGCCGTGGATCACGGATACTGTAAAAGCTATGCAACAATTGAGGGATAAAGCGTGCAAACATTTCAAACTTAACAGAACTCCCGAAAACTGGGGACATTATAAGCAGTTGCGGAATTATATTCATGGTGCAATCCGTCGCGAAAAGCGGGCGTACATTGAACAGCAGATTGCAGTGAACTCGGGTAACATTTGGAGAGGGTTGAGAAAGACTGACATTTAAAAAAAAGAGTTCCGATATTCCGTATCACTTAAAGCAGCCGGTTAACTTGAATTTACATTTTGCTAACACTTCTGGAACCCGGACAGCTCTTAATCAAAATTTATATGATTTCTACATGAATAACAAATTGGTGGGAGGGAGTTTGAATTCGAGCTTGCAACAGATGGCCAAGTCGATGCGGTTATAAGATCAATTTCTAGTAATGCAACTGGGTGGGACGGACTTAATGTGACCACGATTAAAATGGGAGGCAGTCGCTTGGTACCGTATATGAGACATATTGTCAATGCATGCATAATTTCCTGCTCTTTTCCAAATGCATGGAAAAAAGCTTTGATAAAACCGCTACCGAAAATTGCTGCCCCATTATCCTTTACTGACTTGAGACCCATTAGTATATTACCAATTCTTTCGAAAATAACAGAAAAGATTTTGTGGAATCAGCTTAGTAGATATATCTACGATAACAACATTCTTCCTGGTACACAATCGGGATTCAGAGCTGGGTTTAGCTATGCTACTGCGCTCTTAAATATCGTGGACGACATTGTTAGGGCTACTGATCGTTAGGATGTTACCGTGCTCTGCCTACTTGATTACTCAAAGGCCTTTGATCGAATCGATCACAAACTATTCTCTGCTATTTTATCTTATGTGGGATTAGACGCCGGAGCAGTTAAACTATTTACGAGCTAAATGACGGGTAGGCAGCAGGCAGTTGTGGTTGGTGAGGAGATGTTGTCTATGTTGGGAGTTGCGTCTGGGGTACCACAGGGATCGGTAATTTCTCCGCTTCTATACACTATTTATACAAGCAACTTTGGTAAAGCGTTCAAACACTGCAAGTTTCATTTTTATGCGGATGACACGCAAATATACTACTCGTTTCCGGCCAATTCGGTGGCTGACGCTTGTAAGTGTGTTAATGCTGATCATCGCGCGTTGGTAGATATATCCCGTCGGCACTCTCTTGCAATCAACCCGTCTAAGACAGAACTAATTCTTTTTGGGCCAAAGCGGACCAAATGTATGGTGAAAAATGACATAAATATATCTGTAGACGGACAGAGGATAGAACTTAAGGAGATGGTTAAGACCTTGGGTGTCATTGTAGATGAGAATCTTAATTTCAACTCCTATATTAATAAATGTGTTCGGAGCGCATATGCAAGTTTGAGACTAATTTATAACAACAGACATTATCTTAACTATCGAACTAACCGTACGCTGTGCGAGAGTCTTGTTTTGTCTAGTTTCAACTACTGTGATGCACTGTATTCTCCTTTTATTTCAAGCGTCACTAAGAATAAAATACAGAAGGTGCAGAATTCTTGCCTGCGGCTGCTCTTTGGAATTGGGCGGCGCGAGCATGTTAGCCTCAAACTGGTGAGCGCGAATTGGTTAAATATTCGAAATCGCTGAGTTGGTCATAGCGCCTCCCTCTATTATGGGGTTGTGTTAACGGGAAAGCCACCTTATTTGTTTGTGAAGATGCGATTCCGCTCGGATGTACACACTCTAAACGTTAGAGTCAGGGGTTTATTTACGCCGCCGTTACATCGCCTGGAATTCTTTAAGAATTCGTTTACTTACCAGGTGACAAAAATTCTCAATGATGCCTTTAGGGAGTTTGGGGTGTGCGCATCCGTAGCTGAGTTTAAGACATTGTACAGGCAGCTGCTGATGAGAAGAGAGTGTGAACAGGGTCGGCAGTAAGCACTACGTGTGGCTATTATGGTTTAATTTGTATTTCTGCAACTGATTTTTTTACTTTATCATACGCAGTATGTAAAGTATCGTAATCGTGCCAAAAAAAATTTTTGAGATTTTAGCGGAAATATGTCTTTTTGGGTCCCCTGATCGTTTTTGACCAAGGTACAAAAAATGTCTGCGTGCGTGCGTGCGTGCGTGCGTGCGTGCGTGTGTGTGTGTGTGTGTGTGTGTGTGTGTGTGTGTGTGTGTGTGTGTGTGTGTGTGTGTGTGTGTTTACCCGTTTTTTGTGACGACGATTCCGGAGAAACTACTAAAGGTATCGGGACGAAACTTCATATTTAGAAGTTTCATAACCAAACTTAGAGCTCAAAAGCTTTCTGTTGAAAAGGGTCCAAAGGAACTGGAGGTTAAGTCTTAGCATGTTTGAAAGATTTTGCAAATAAGCCGCCATTTCTGGAATTTCGTCGAAATAGTTAAATAGTAAATTAAAGATAAGGAAATTCTAAATAATTTTTGACTATGACATTTTTTGGTACAATCAATAGTATTGTTGCATGAGCAAATTGTATTTCATCAAGATCGGTCGTCAGGCTAATATTTTAACATGATTTTGACAACACCTCCTGTCAATATAAGCTGCGTTCGGATATTGTACACCGTCACTTTTTTCACCCAATAACACGTGTCATTTGAACGGTGTATCCGGTTTCAACGCTGTACAATATCCGAACGCACCTTAATCGACATAATATCGGTATAGTTCTACTAGTTTTATTTTAATGCAGACATAGGCGATCTCGATCAAATAGAATCTCATGCAGCTAAATTATTAATTTTATATATAGTATGATATAGTCATGTGCCAGGCCACATCAGATTTTTTCTATTTATGTTTATGTTTATTATGGAAGAATTATGTCTGTTTTTGACAGATTTTTATTTGTATTAAGGTTGGGTGGAAGAGCAACATTATATGTTGAACCACGCCATAGGATTGCTTCTTATTTTGTACAAGACTGTTGTTTGTTTATATACCGGGTGACCCACGGCATAGGTACTCCCGTTTACTTTTTTTGTTTATAAAGCTGGGCGAATGAAATTTGTGAAAGTGTTAATAGACAAAAAATGCCATTCTTTGGGATACTCTTCATTCTAATATGACTTCCAGTTTTTCCGGAAATGACGGCATCATTGAAATTTTAAATGGCACCCTATATTATTTGTGTGATATTTTCAATCAGGATGACATTCTGAACACAAAAACATACCGATCGTCAATTTTTATCACCAAGGCAACGCAAAAATAACTTTTTTGTGTATTAATTTAGGTGGCTATGAATTGGTGAAAATAGTCGAAAATGGTCAAATAAACACTAACTAAATCGACTTTGGCCGACATTTCATTACTGGCGCCCTCTAGCGTGATTTAATAGGTTTTTGTCCAGTGATTCATTTTTTTCACGGGTACCCAATGGCCACACCCTGATTATTCGATAGATAACATCTTTCCGATTACAATGATACCAAATACTTGATATTTTGTTGAAATTCGTAGCGTACAAATGTTGGGAGAAGCAAGGGAATCGAAAAAAATATTGGCCTAATGATCAAAGTCTGCGTACAAGTCAAAGTCACTTAATGGACTACTCGAAGGAAGTACCCTGATTATTCGAGGAAAAACATTTTTCCGACACAATGATACCAAAGGCTTGATATTTTATTGATAATCGTAGCGTGAAACTGACGTTTAAGGGTGCTTACTTCGAGTAGTCCATATTGAGTGACTTTGACTTGTACGCTGACTTTGATCATTCGGTCAATATTTTTTTCGATTTCCTTGCTTCTAACAACATTTGTACGCAACGAATTTCAACAAAATATCAAGTATTTGGTATCGTTGTAATCGGAAAGATGCTTCCTATCGAATAATCAGGGTGTGGCCATCGGGTACCCGTGAAAAAAATGACTCACTGGACAAAAGCCGATTAAATCACGCTAGAGGGCGCCAGTAATGCAATGTCGGCTAAAATCGATTTAGTGAGTGTTTATTTGACAATTTTCAACTATTTTCACCAATTCATAGCCACCTAGATTAATACACAAAAAAGTTATTTTTGCGTTGCCTTGGTGATAAAAATTGACGATCGATATATTTTTGTGTTCAGAATGTCATCCTGATTGAAAATATCACACAAAGATTAAAGGGTGCCATTTAAAATTTCAATGATGACGTCATTTCCAGAAAACCCGGAAGTCATATTAACCCCCAGAGTATCCCAAATAATGGCATTTTTTGTCTATTAACACTTTCCCAAATTTCATTCGTCCAGCTTTATAAACAAAACAAATAAACGGGAGTACCTATGGCGTGGGTCACCCGGTATATATATATATATATATATATATATATATATATATATATATATAGGAGAAAGGTATTTGTCGGGCAATTCCGTCATACGAAGATCGAAGATCGAAGAAGCAACCGTATACACGTGTTTCGTACTAGTAGGGAACCATTTGAGTGTTTTTCCATTGAGTGTCCATCTTGCTCCTTGGCTATACCGTACTGATGAGGACTAATAGTCCGAAACACGTGTATACGGTTGCTTCTTCAATCTTCGTATGACGGAATTGCCCGACAAATACCTTTCTCCTTTAAATCTTACCGTCGATTAACCAGCTTTCCTATATATATATATATATATATATATATATATGTAGAAATTGTAATGACTACTTTATTAATATTGTAAAAAATTAATGGGTAAACAGTCTGAAGTATATTTTATTTATTACTTTATCATACGCAGTATGTAAAGTATTGTAATCGTGCCAAAAATTTTTTTTGAGATTTTAGCAGATATATGTCTTTTTGGGTCCCCTGACCATTTTTGACCAAGGTACAAAAAAATGTCTGTGTGTGTGTGTGGATGTGGGTGTGTGTGTGTGGATGTGGGTGTGTGTGTGTGTGTGTGTGTGTGTACCCGTTTTTGTGGCGACGATTCAGGAGAAACTACTAAAGGGATTGGGCCGAAACTTCATATTTAGAAGTTTCATAACCAAACTTAGAGCTGAAAAGCTTTCTGTTGAAAAGGGTCCAAAGGAACTGGTGGTTTACTCATAGCATTTTTCGAAGATTTTGAAAATGAACCGCTATTTGTGTAATATCGTCAAAATAGTTAAATAATAAACTAAAGGAGAGGAAATTTTCTATAATTTATGTATATGACATTTTTTGATAGAATTTATAGTTTAGCTGCATGAGCAAATTCTATTTCATCGAGATCGGTCGTACTGCTTTAAAACTAGTAGCCAGGATATGTCAGATTTTTTGATTCTAATGACAGTAGCTAGTGTCAAAGGCTAATGTTTTGAAAATACTACTGTCAATATAGGCTGCGTTCGGATATTGAACACCGTTACACTTTTTACACCCAATAACACGTAAGTGTCATTTGGACGGTGTAGCCGGTGTCAACGGAGTATAATATCCGAACGCAGCTTTAATCGAGATATCTGTCTAGTTCTACTAGTTTTATTTTAATGCAGACATAGCCGATCTCGATCAAATAGAATCTCATGCAGCTAAACTATTAATTTTATATATAGTATGATAAAGTCATGTGCCTGGCCACATCAGATTTTTTTTTCTTTGCTAATATTTCGGACAAATTTTCATCCTTCATCAGAGCTCTAAAAGATTAATAATGTTAAAACATTAACAATATAAAAACGAAATACAATACAAACCGGAAATATCACTATAAACTATATAACATTATGAAACATTGAAAAAACTCTTGTCAAACAAATTTGTTATGGAGATGAAAATTGGGAAAAAAGCCAACCTTATTTTATATATGAAAACATCAAAAATCTAACCTAAAAACTAATATAAATGACATGAAGTGTAACAATTTGAAAGGAACAAGAACATCTAAAATTTTCAATGTTGGTTTAACTGGGTGGGATGAATGTTTCTGTAATTTAGTAAGTATGTATAAATGGAACTTAAATTTTTGATGTCAGTTTTAGAATTCATTGGCGAAACACAATCATTAATATGAAACATTTCGAGAAAACTCCTTCGAAAAAAGTTAACATCACTGTCCAATACAACCAAATTTTGATAGTCCATATTATGTCCAAGACGGTTAACATGTGAAGCCAATGCACAAGCTTCAGGCTTCAATCTTGAATCGCTTTTGTGTTGTGTAATACGTTTCTTGAGTTGTTGAGAAGTCTGTCCGATGTATTTTTGATGACAATTTATACATTTAATTTTGTAAATAACATCTGAACGCAAATCCAATGGAAGGTCATCCTTTATTTTTGAGAAAAAACTTCCTAAACTCTTCATTGTACGTCGTGAAAAAATCAAATTTTGATCTTTAAAAATATTAATCAGGTTCGGAGTAAGACCAGCAATATAAGGTAATACTTTGAATTTTGTCTCCATGTTACGATTTCGTGCAGATTGTGTGCGTCTGTGCATATATATGTATATTAGCAATAAAGACATTTATTATTATTATTAAATATAACTGAATGCTTCGAGCTTCTGGATTCACTAATCGCAGAAGTTATTCCATCAGTGGATGAAATAGTGTGTATGGGGGATCTGAATATAAATATGTTCAATATCACCAACAAGAATTTTCAGAGATTTGATTCCCTCTGCGAAACATACGGTCTTTCACAAATGGCCAATGAGCAATTACGTGCAATCGATATGTTAAACGTAACTGACCACAAACTCAGTTCGAGCAAATTATTATTAAGTTCCTCTAAACAGTTACCAAAATATACAGTATGCAGAAACTACAGGAGCTTTTCATTGCCTGACTTTATGGCTGACTTGCAACAAATGAAACGGCACAGCGTTTATGATATGGACACTGGACAGTATAGACAGTGTAGAATCATAGTTTTCTCAACGTAGTGTATGGTGCAATTTTCCTGTATAAAAGGTGGACATTGTGTACGTAATTTAAATGTTAAGGCTCCGTTTTAAAAACATCGCAACTTCAAAACGAAATATTTCGTTGCGATGCCTTTTTTGCTGGAAGTGGTCAGCCTATCCCCCACCAACGTCAACCAGACCACAGTTTATGATAAGGGGGGGGGGGGGGGTTTAGAGGAAGCAGGCAAAGGCGGAGCATAGTCGACGCGAGTACATTCGAAGGTAAAGTACTCAGCCAGCATGTCGCCGCGCGAAGGAGCTTTCGCTTTCGCTCAAGTTATAATGTATCAGCGTTCTCACTCATCACGTCGCATATGTGACCGGCTCCGAAGAAAGGGGTCTTACTGCTAAATTATCGATTTTGGGGTTTTGGCATATTCAGAATGCTGGAATCTGTTACACGTTTTTTTCTATGTTTGTCAATTGCTACCTTTGAGGCCATGATTGCCGGGATTTGCTTGTGTGGGCTGTAGCATATTCCGATTTTTATGCGTAGGGCGACATCTGTTGAGCGCTTGCGGTAGTGTAGTTTCGCGCTTCGCCGCTGGAGGCAACAACGTATAATTACTATAAAGTAATATCGTAACGGCATATATTTGGTCAAGATTTTGAGGGGGCATGCCTGGCCCGAGGCCCAGGTTCACCATTTTCCCGAAAGGTGGCGCTAGCTTATTTGTGCTTGCATTTTTGTGCTCAAACACACTATTAGTGAATTTCACACTAAATTATCGAGAGGGAATCTTTAAAACGGTATTACATCGCATTTCACAATTTTTAAGGTATTTATTTCATATCTGAACTGTGCTGGCGTTCTGGTAGTGGCGCCATCCAGTATCATTTTAACGAACCATATGCCATAAGGGCGACACTGAATTATCGAGAGAGAATATTTAAACCCGTATTACGTCGTCATTCATAATATTAAAGGAATTTATATCATAATTGAATGAAAAATCACTTTATTCTTAATCAATTCTTATTTAATAGCAGATCCATTTTGCATGCGCCATCTAGTATCCTTTAACGAACTGGGGCCTCATCCCTTCTACATTTCTGAAAAGTTGGGACGCCGACATCAAAGGAGCCGACACCTAATGCGACTACTGCTATGATATATATACATTGGTGGCAATTCGCATGAGAATTCGGCGCTGTCGCCTGAGAGGGTAGTTGGTCTTCGCCGTTGGTGATAACCGCATCGTATTCTTATTGGTCTGCTCCGACATTTTTCTGGGTACGTACCGCGTGCAGTTGCACAAGTCAAGAGTTTGGAATTGCTGTTTGACTGCGCTATTTGGCGGATATATTGCAACACACGCCGGGAGAGGGAATTGTGTGTGTTCCCATTCCACGCTTATGCGGAATTTTTTGTATCGCCAGGAATTTGATGCAGTGTCTTTCAAGATATCACACCACTTCTGACTTTCTCTTTGAATTTTTTTTACAAAATCGCTGTTATAGACAGAAAAAAACGAATGCGTGCGTTATTTCTTGGACGTTTGGAATTTTCTTTTTCATACGCAGTGTTTTAATATTTGGAATTTTTATCCATATTTTCCATATTATGTTTATAAATATATTTATATATTTATAAATATATATATATATATATATATATATATATATATACAGGGTGAGTCACTAGAGTCGCGGTGGTAGATATAGCAATTATCTTTAGAGATGGAAAAAAATATTTAATACAAAAGTTGTTTGGCATATCATTTTCTACAACGTAAAATTATTTTCATTTATACTGGGTGTTGCATTTAGGCGTAGCAGAAAATAAATTAACTTTTTTAAATGGAATGCCCTGTATATTATAACATATTATGATTGCGAAGAAAATTGTCTTACTAATTGTATTAGGTGATATTGACGTAAAGCTAATAGTTTCTGCAATATTCAATTTTTTATTAAAAAAATGGCCGTTGCAGGCCTGTTCCGAAAACTACGTAATAGCGTCATTTTTGCAGATATTTTCTTACAACTTTGTCAGAAAATAACCAATACTAATAGGGAGGTGATAGTGCCCAAAGAAATTTGATGCGCTATACAGGGAGTTCCTAGCACCTAATCAATTTTGATATTTTTCAAATGGCTTTTTCTTGAGTTTTTTAAATGGAACGCCCTGTATATTATTTGCTGGTTGCATTTCCCATTAAGTTGCCTTTAATTTATATTAAGTGTGGCATATACATATTTGTACCCGTTTTCGTGATATTTGGAATTTAAAGAAAAAGTGTAATAAAGTATACCAATACAGTGCTTTAATATTACACCCTGTATAATTGAGTTAGTTTTTTTCATGTATTTTGTTATAATATAAATAAATTATAAATGTTGGTAAAGTTAAAAATGCTATTTTTATAAAGATACATTTAAATAGCAGAGTTACGCTACTATTTTAAGTTAGCTTAGATTTACTTAACCTCGTTGTCATGGAAACAAAAACAAATAACAGACGTGTAGTTATTGCTGTCAACAGACTTAATATAGCTAACCAACATTTGTAATCTCTGTTAACGATGAATTTTAATTATACTAAAGAGGAACTGATAAATATTATTTACATCTATGGAGAAGCCGGCAAAAACGCTCCACTGGCCTCAAGAATTTACGCTCAGCGATATCCCGAAAGACGGCATCCCGATGCAAGAACAATTAATAGAGTTCGGGAACGTTTTGAATCAACAGGTACTATTACTTACAAAAAAAGAAAAAGAACAAAAGCGGCGACACATGAAGAGAATGAATTTCTGGTAGTTGCTAGTGTGGTAGAAAATCCATACTCAAGCACTAGACAAATAAGAAATCAAGGAATAACCCAATCATCTGTGTCCAGAATAATACAAGTATCATCCATGGCGACACAAGTATCATCCATATCATGTGCAACATGTACAGGAATTGAGCGAAAACGATTTAGAAAAGAGATTAAATTTTTGTAATTGGGCAGCTGCTAAAATTCAACAACAAGCAAATTTTTTTGAATTTGTTCTTTGTACTGATGAAGCTACGTTTCATAAAAATGCGTATGTTAACCAACATAACTTCCATTTTTATGCAACAGAAAATCCTCGCGTTATCAGGCCTTTGGACCATCAACATAGATGGTCACTCAATGTATGGGGTGGAATAGTAGGTACCAATTTGCTAGGGCCTTACTTTTTTGAGGGTTCCGTAAATGGTCAAAGGTACTTACATTTTCTTAACAACCATCTACATGAATATTTAGATGATTTTCCGCTTAATATTCGCCAAAACTTAATTTTCCATCACGACGGAGCCCCACCCCACTTTAGTCTGAACGTAAGACAATTTTTGAACAACCAATACCCCAACAAATGGATTGGAAGAGGAGGCCCTACGTTATGGCCTCCAAGATCTCCTGATCTAAATAAGTTGGATTTTTTTTTGTGGGGTCATGTTAAGGGGTTATATACCTTTGAAATATTTTTTTTTATGATTTTTTTTTGTTTGTATTTTTCTATAGTATAATTGTTTAAGAATGTTTTCCTTAAAACTATTTAAAAAAAATCAAATCACTAAAGAAGCTACAATACTTTTTGTCAGGAGCTGCGCAGCTATTCGGCATGCCATGGACTAGGGGTGGGCGATTTTGGAAAGTTGTGATCGATCTTCGATCACAATTGGAGATTGATCTTCGAACACAATTGGAGATCGATCTGATCGATCAATTGATCATGATCGATCGATTGATCATGATCGATCTTTTGATAAAAATCGATCAGATCTATCTTTTGATGATCAATCAAATCGATCTTTTGATCGATCAAATCGATCTTTTGATGATCGATGAAATCTATCTTTTGATGATCGATCAAATCAATCCTTTGATGATCAATCAGATCGATCTTTTGATGATCGATCTTTTAGTTCTTCCATATATGTACGATACGTATCCGGCGACGTGCGTATCATCAAAAGATCGATCAGATAATTAATATTATTTGTATTGTTTGATAGTTTAAACGTTTAAGAATGTTGGTCTTAAAACTATTTAAAAAAAATCAAAACACTAAGAAGCTGCAATCCTTTTTGTCAGGAGCTGCTCAGCCATTCGGCATCTATGGACTAGAGGTGGGCGATCTTGGAAGTTTGTGATCGATCTTTGTTCACAATTGGATCGATCACAATAGGAGATCGATCTACTCGATCATGAGCAATCATTCAATCATTCATTGATCATTTGATCTTTTGATGATCGATCAAATCGATGTTTTGATGATCGATAAAATCGATCTTTTGATGATCGATCAAATCGATATTTTGATGATCAATCAAATCGATCTTTTGATGATCGATCAAATCGACCTTTTGATAATCGATCAAATCGACCTTTTCGATGATCGATCAAGTCGTTCTTTTGGTGATTGGTCAGACCAATCTTTTGGTGATTGATCACACCAATCTTTTGATGATCGATAAGATCGCTCACCGATCTTTTGATGATCGATCAGATCGATCTTTTGAGGATCGATCATCGATCTTTTGATGACCGATCTGTTAGCTATCCCACATTCAAGTATGATACGTTTCCGGCAACGTACCTGTCATCAAAAGATCGATCAAATCAATCTTTGCGATTTTTTCAATCTGATCGATCTTTCGGTCTTCAAATAAAAAGGTCGAAAGATGGATCAATCGTTTCAGCTCTAGCATAGTCCGTCAAACCACTGGAGTCCTTTGCCTGACGATAAGAGCACCAAACCACATTTTTTTTCTAAAGCAGTATGGCCCAGTCCTAATAACTTGAAGACAAGCGTGATTCTATCAAATCGATCTTTTGGTGATCGATCAGATGGATCTTTTGATGATAGATCAGATCGATCTTTTGATGAACGATCAAATCGATCTTTTGATGATCGATCAGATCAATCAGATCGATAAGATTGATCTTTTGATGATCGATCTATTAGATCTTCCATTTATGTACGATACGTGTCCGGCGACTGCGAGGTACGTATCTTAAATAGATCGATCTGATCGAAAAGATCGATCACATCGATCAGATCAATCGATCGCTTTTTTTTGCCAAGGTCTACCTGGATTAAATTATATAAGAAAGTTGAAAAATTTTAATTTTATAATACTGTAAACTTGTTTCAAAAGCTTAAACCGTGTTTTCTGAAAACCATGTTTTCAAAATCGGTACCAATGATTCCTTCTAGACGGATCAACCAACTTCCAATTTTTTTTCGTTAGTTAAAAGCTTGTAAAATTCGCTAGTCCTTGTCGTATCCGATTTTTAAAATTTCCATTCCTTATATTTTTTTCTTGCGCAAACAAATGAAATTTGTTGCAAAAAATGGGAATTTTAAGTTTGAAAGCCCACTATTTTTTAAAAAAATGGAAATTCTAAAATCGGATACGACAAGGACTAGATAATTTAACATATTTTAAAATAGCATTGGTAGTTTTTGGTTTAGATGAACGAGATAGCAGAAATCATTGGTACCGCAAAACCATACTTCACCAGCAGGACCAATTTCAGAAGGGGTGACTTGGGATTTTGCAAACAAATTCTCGATAATTAAAATGGTTTTGATTAGTACAAAGCCTTTACATTATTGCACAAAAACCCCCACCTCTATAGTTTCTTTCCTTTTTTTGAAAAAAGTATTGTGAAAATAGACAATATTTAGTCAGGTGAAAGGTATATGACCCCTTAAGGAATTAGTATACCAGACACCACCTACCACACAAGACGATATGAAGATTAGAATAAGAAATGTTTTTGCTGACATCAGAGAAAATAAGAGAGAGATGTTAAGAAATACTTCGAGATCTTTTACCCATCGGATTAATGCTTGTAGAAGACAAAATGGAGGGCATTTTGAACACCTACCAAATCAATAACTACTTGTTGTTTTATCTTTAATTGTTATAGTTTTTTACTAGTTTTATGTTAATGCTTATCAAGTTTAAAAAATAGTTTAATAAATGTTATTAGTTGTGGTTTCTCTTAATTATTTGTTTTATTTAATTTTTAGTTGTCTCAAATTATATTAATTTTTCATATTGAGTAACTAAATGGTAATTCCATGTACTTTTCAATTTATTTTGAGCAATTCTGTCAGTTTTTTATTTCTCTTTGCAAATGCAAATGTTCTCTTTACAAAAAAAAAATCATCAAATCAAAAATCAAAAAAGAACCATGTTATGCAGGGTGTAATATTAGAGCACTGTATTGGTATACTTTATTACACATTTTCTTTAAATTCCAAATATCACGAATACGGGTACAAATATGTATATGCCACACTTAATATAAATTAAATGCAACTTAATGGGAAATGCAACCAGCAAATAATATACAGGGCGTTCCATTTAAAAAACTCAAGAAAAAGCCAATTGAAAAATATCAAAATTGATTAGGTGCTAGGAACACCCTGTATAGCGCATCAAATTTCTTTGGGCACTATCACCTCTCTATTAGTATTGGTTATTTTCTGACAAAGTTGTAAGAAAATATCTGCAAAAATGACGCTATTACGTAGTTTGCGGAATATATATATATATATATATATATATATATATATATATATATATATATATATATATATATAAATATAATAAAATATATATATATATATATACAATATATACATATATATATACAGAATAAATATATACGAATATATATATATATATATACAGGGTGAGTCACTAGAGTCGCGGTGGTAGATATAGCAATTATCTTTAGAGATGGAAAAAAATATTTAATACAAAAGTTGTTTGGCATATCATTTTCTACAACGTAAAATTATTTTCATTTATACTGGGTGTTGCATTTAGGCGTAGCAGAAAATAAATTAACTTTTTTAAATGAAATGCCCTGTATATTATAACATATTATGATTGCGAAGAAAATTGTCTTACTAATTGTATCAGGTGATATTGACGTAAAGCTAATAGTTTCTGCAATATTCAATTTTTTATTAAAAAAATGGCCGTTGCAGGCCTTTTCCGAAAACTACGTAATAGCGTCATTTTTGCAGATATTTTCTTACAACTTTGTCAGAAAATAACCAATACTAATAGGGAGGTGATAGTGCCCAAAGAAATTTGATGCGCTATACAGGGTGTTCCTAGCACCTAATCAATTTTGATATTTTTCAAATGGCTTTTTCTTGAGTTTTTTAAATGGAACGCCCTGTATATTATTTGCTGGTTGCATTTCCCATTAAGTTGCCTTTAATTTATATTAAGTGTGGCATATACATATTTGTACCCGTTTTCGTGATATTTGGAATTTAAAGAAAACGTGTAATAAAGTATACCAATACAGTGCTTTAATATTACACCCTGCATAACATGGTTCTCTTTTAATGATTTTTTTTTTGTAAAGAGAACATAGAAAGGAAAAAAATACTTTTGTTGAATTAAAAAACTGACAGAATTGCTCAAAATAAATTGAAAAGTACATGGAATTACCATTTAGTTACTCAATATGAAAAATTAATATAATTTGAGACAACTAAAAATGAAATAAAAACAAATAATTAAGAGAAACCACAACTAATAACATTTATTAAACTATTTTTTAAACTTGATAAGCATTAACATAAAACTAGTAAAAAACTATAACAATTAAAGATAAAACAACAAGTAGTTATTGATTTGGTAGGTGTTCAAAATGCCCTCCATTTTGTCTTATTTTCTCTGATGTCAGCAAAAACATTTCTTATTCTAATCTTCATATCGTCTTGTGTGGTAGGTGGTGTCTGGTATACTAATTCCTTAACATGACCCCACAAAAAAAATTCAACTTATTTAGATCAGGAGATCTTGGCGGCCATAACGTAGGGCCTCCTCTTCCAATCCATTTGTTGGGGTATTGGTTGTTCAAAAATTGTCTTACGTTCAGACTAAAGTGGGGTGGGGCTCCGTCGTGATGGAAAATTAAGTTTTGGCGAATATTAAGCGGCAAATCATCTAAATATTCATGTAGATGGTTGTTAAGAAAATGTAAGTACCTTTGACCATTTACGGAACCCTCAAAAAAGTAAGGCCTTAGCAAATTGGTATCTACTATTCCACCCCATACATTGAGTGACCATCTATGTTGATGGTCCAAAGGCCTGATAACGCGAGGATTTTCTGTTGCATAAAAATGGAAGTTATGTTGGTTAACATAAGCATTTTTATGAAACGTAGCTTCATCAGTAAAAAGAACAAAGTCAAAAAAATTTGCTTGTTGTTGAATTTTAGCAGCTGCCCAATTACAAAAATTTAATCTCTTTTCTAAATCGTTTTCGCTCAATTCCTGCACATGTTGCACATGATATGGATGATACTTGTGTCGCCGTATTATTCTGGACACAGATGATTGGGTTATTCCTTGATTTCTTATTTGTCTTGTGCTTGAGTATGGATTTTCTACCACACTAGCAACTACCAGAAATTCATTCTCTTCATGTGTCGCCGCTTTTGTTCTTTTTCTTTTTTTGTAAGTAATAGTACCTGTTGATTCAAAACGTTCCCGAACTCTATTAATTGTTCTTGCATTGGGCTGCCGTCTTTCGGGATATCGCTGAGCGTAAATTCTTGAGGCCAGTAGAGCGTTTTTGCCGGCTTCTCCATAGATGTATATAATATTTATCAGTTCCTCTTTAGTATAATATTAAAATTCATCGTTAACAGAGATTACAAATGTTGGTTAGCTATATTAAGTCCGTTGACAGCAATAACTACACCTACACGTCTGTTATTTGTTTTTGTTTCCATGACAACGAGGTTAAGTAAATCTAAGCTAACTTAAAATATTAGCGTAACTCTGCTATTTAAATGTATCTTTATAAAAAATAGCATTTTTAACTTTACCAACATTTATAATTTATTTATATTATAACAAAATACATGAAAAAAATTAACTCAATTATACAGGGTGTAATATTAAAGCACTGTATTGGTATACTTTATTACACATTTTCTTTAAATTCCAAATATCACGAAAACGGGTACAAATATGTATATGCCACACTTAATATAAATTAAAGGCAACTTAATGGGAAATGCAACCAGCAAATAATATACAGGGCGTTCCATTTAAAAAACTCAAGAAAAAGCCATTTGAAAAATATCAAAATTGATTAGGTGCTAGGAACAGCCTGTATAGCGCATCAAATTTCTTTGGGCACTATCACCTCCCTATTAGTATTGGTTATTTTCTGACAAAGTTGTAAGAAAATATCTGCAAAAATGACGCTATTACGTAGTTTTCGGAAAAGGCCTGCAACGGCCATTTTTTTAATAAAAAATTGAATATTGCAGAAACTATTAGCTTTACGTCAATATCACCTGATACAATTAGTAAGACAAATTTCTTCGCAATCATAATATGTTATAATATACAAGGCATTCCATTTAAAAAAGTTAATTTATTTTCTGCTACGCCTAAATGCAACACCCAGTATAAATGAAAATAATTTTACGTTGTACAAAATGATATGCCAAACAACTTTTGTATTAAATATTTTTTTCCATCTCTAAAGATAATTGCTATATCTACCACCGCGACTCTAGTGACTCACCCTGTATATATATATATATATATATATATATATATATATATATATATAACTTTGAAATAGTTAATACAAGATGGCGGTAATTTTTTAAGTTAAAAAACTACAGCCACGCCTGGGATTCGAACCCAGATATACGGATTGCCGGTCCGACGTTTTGACCTATGGCAATCCGTATATCTGGGTTCGAATCCCAGGCGTGGCTGTAGTTTTTTAACTTAAAAAATTACCGCCATCTTGTATTAACTATTTCAAAGTTTTATATCAATATATGCAGGTTTCTGCAAAGAATTAACATCCATTATTTATATATATATATATATATATTTAACCATATTTTCGGTTTCGTATTTATACGTTAGCCACGTTTTCGTGCCCCCTTTAGTTGGCACCCATGGCACGTGCCATGCCTGCCATACCCTAGTTACGCCTCTGCATGTACCCTAAGCGGTACGCGGTACGATAGTTAAGGGTAAGGGAAATCCACAAAAATACAAATTATGTCTACGTCTTTCCTGAGAATGTATCTGATTCTATCAGAGTTAGGAAGACACATAAATGTGCAGAAAAATGCTAATGTATTTCGTTTGGCTTCTTGTTTGTAATTTTTTACAAGAAAAAAATATATTTTAATACAGATTTTGCATTGGTTTAAATTTGCCAATAAGTATTCAATAAATCAGTTGCAGAAAACCCACGGCATTAGCCAAACATTTTGTAAATTATAATTATAATTTATATTACCCGAAATGTTTAAAATTGTCCCCAATCAGATGCAATACATACTGAATAACACAAAATAATGACAATTATAATTACAAACTTTGCATTTTTTTACATTGCATTTATCAGTTCCATTTCTGCAGCTAGTTCTAACTTACCGCTGGATGTGGAGCGCAATCGTATTGTAAACAAATGCATCAACATCAGCACACGTCAAAATATTATTAAAATAAAAAAATTCTTAACAATACTTGCGGTGATTAAGACTTTTGTTTCGACGGCAGTAATGAATTAATTTAGAGCCAACAACCCGAAACGAAAAAAAAAACGATGCACACTAACTTAATTAAATATTAACTGCTACATAAGATTGGTAATATGGTTTAAAACTGTTGTAACAAGTTATGGCAAAAAAATAGAGCATGTCATTTTAGATATTGTTTGATAAGCGAGATCTCACAAAGAAACAGATTATTTATGTAAAGAATAATAACGATAAAAAGATAAAAAATCTGATGTGGCCAGGCACATGACTTTATCATACTATATACAAAGTTAATAGTTTAGCTGCATGAGACTCTATTTGATCGAGATCGGCCATGTCTGCATTAAAATAAAACTACTAGAACTAGACAGATATGTCGATTAAAGCTGCGTTCGGTTATTGTACTCCGATGACACCGGGTGCACCGTCCAAATGACACTTACGTGTTATTGGGCGTAAAAATGTAATGCAATATGCGAACGCAGCTTATATTGACAGAAGTTATTGTCGAAACATTAGCGTTTGACACCAAGACTACCTACTGTCATTAGAATCAAAAAATCTGACAAATCCTGGCTACTAGTTTTCAGGCAGTACGACCGATCTCGTAGAAATAGAATTTGCTCATGCAGCTAAACTATTGATTGTACCAAAAAATGTCATAGTGATAAATAATTCAGAATTTCGTCATCTTTAAAACCTCCAGTTCCTTTGGACCCTCTTCAACAGAAAGCTCTTCAGCTCTAAGTTTGGTTATGAAACTTCTAAATATGAAGTTTCGTCCCGATACCTTTAGTAGTTTCTCCGGAATCGTCGCCACAAAAAAACGGGTACACACACATACACACACACATACACACACACAGACATTTTTTTGTACCTTGGTCAAAAATGTTCAGGGGACCCAAAAAGACATATTTCCGCTAAAATCTCAATTTTTTTTTTTGGCAGGATTACAATACTTACGTACTGCGTATGATAAAGTAAAAATGAGATCTGTTATTGAGTACAAAAGAATCTAACAAATTCCTCATTATACTCAATAGGGCGTCTCGAACTTCGACTACAAAAACATCATTTGGTGCTCCCGGTGTAATAACCAGGCAGGTCGGTAAAAAAGTTCTTGACTCCGACTGCGACTCCAGATATTTTTCGTGACCCGACTCCGACTCCCGACTCCTACTCCAGAAATTATGTGTTACAAAAATCTTACATACATACATATATGTAAATAATCATATATTTGACGCAGAGTAATACAACCGAGTAACATTAAATTTGCTATGAAAACAAAAGCACTACCAGGAAAAAAGAAACAAATTTATTAAATTAAATTTATATTATAGTATTGTATCTGATTGTATGAAACATAGGGCTTGAACATATCAAATTACTCACAAACAAATACTGAAACTGTTGCGGCGCAACAGTTAATTTCGGCACTGCTATCGCTCTCATTAAAGATGGTTATGGGAGTTTACAGAGGGTGCGATTGGTGATTGATTCGGGATCTCAACTCTCGTTTATTACGTCAGCGTGTGTTAACCGCTTGCGTCTGAATATAAAATCTAAAAGTACTCCGATTTTAGGTTTAGGAAATACAAATATTTCTTGGGCAAAAGGCAAAGCTTTGTGTGAATTGCAGTCGACGCAAGACCCTCCCATTCTCTTGTCGACTCTGGCGGTAATTCTCCCCAAAATTACGACTGATCTTCCCAACGCTAGCTTGCCATCTCGGTTGCGTTATGCCGTTCAACACATAGTTCTCGCAGATCCGGACTTTGACAGGCCCGGCTCTATTGACTTTTTATTAGGAGCTGATTTGTTCCCGCACATCTTTCGAGGTGCAGAATCCTTGCCTCTAGCTTGTGGTCTTTCGGCGATAAGTACGATATTTGGCTGGATTCTTTTGGGAAGAGTTAACGGCATTCCCTCTTCTTCAGAATCTTCGACTTCGTTGTTAGGTCTCGATAATTTACAGGTGAACTTGAAGCAGTTCTGGGAGGTGGAGGAGCCGCAGACTAGCATCATCAGAAATCCCGAAGATAACGAAGTCGAGGAACATTTTGTAAATAGTCACTATCGCACAGACAGCGGCCGTTACGTAGTGTGACTTTTCTGACTTTTGCCATTGCCTCTCGAGTTTTACGTAGTGATGTGTATGTTGATGACGTCGTCACAGGCGCTCAAACCCTTGAAGAGGCACTCCATTTAAACAATGAACTCGTTCTCCTTCTAGCTAGTGGTGGTTTCACGTTGAAGAAGTGGACCAGTAACTCCCCGGAATTTCTGGAACAGATCCCTATCGAAGATCGTGAGCAGTCTTTGGATATCACATCGGGTGAATCTCCCTCGGTTAAGATATGAGGTATCCGGTTTGATGCGGAATCGGATTCGTTTACGTATAGCGTCTCTCCCACAGTAGGGACGGCTACTAAACGCTCTATACTTTCTAGCATTTCACGAATTTTCGATCCGTTAGGTTGGATTTCTCCGGTGGTGTTTCTTGCGAAGAAGTTCATGCAGGATATCTGGAAGGCGAACGTCGACTGGGATGATCCTCTTCCCAATTCTTTATTGGACTTGTGGTTGACCTTTCAGGTGCAGATGTCCAGGCTCTCTGAAGTTAGGGTTCCCAGATTGATTCTCCCCAAATGCTGCTCTAATAGCATCATTGTTGGTTTCTGCGACGCTTCTGAGGACGGCTATGCCGCCGTTGTCTATTTACGTACGGAGTCGAGTCCCGCAACTCCACACAGTGTTGGTATTTCTCTGTTGAAGTCGAAAACTAGAGTTGCCCCCTTACGTTCTCTCTCTGTGCCCCGACTGGAATTGTGCGCTGCGGTACTTTTATCCAAATTGCTCAAGTCGCTGCTTCCCTTGATTGAAAGATTGTCAGTTTCTCAGTTTGTGTTGTGCAGTGATTCGACAATTACCCTTTCGTGGGTGAGGACTCCCCCGTATAGATTGAAAACTTTTGTCGCTAATAGAGTGGTCGAAGTCACTAATAATAGCAATGTTACCGATTGGTATCACGTCGAGTCAGGGTTCAATTCTGCTGACTGTGCTTCGCGTGGTTTATTCCCGGAACAAATACTCTCTCACGTTTTATGGTGGCAAGGCCCTTCCTGGTTGAGACAGCGTAGAGAGCTGTGGCCAGTCTCTCGGTTGTGTCCCGATTCGCTTCACGATATTCCCGACGTGAAGCCCTCAAAAGTCACCTGTGTGGCTGCCCAGGAGACAAATTTTTGGATAGATTGGATGCCACGATTTTCCGACTTATTAAAGTTAAAATTTAGCATGTCTTTTGTTTTGCGATTTATCGGCAATACCCGCAAGCACCCGATTTACAAGGGCTTTCTGAGCACTACCGAATTGCAAACCTCTCTCCACATTTTGCTTAAACACAGCCAAGCATTTTATTTTGCGGAGGAGATATCAATGATTCAAGCTGGTACCGTCTCAAAGCGTCTACAGAAGTTATCCCCTTTTATTGACCCGGCGGGCGTCCTCAGGGTGGGCGGCCGGCTTCATTTTTCAGACCTTGCGTTCCATGAGAGACACCCCTTGTTGTTGCCAAAGAACGCCCACTTCACCCTCCTTATTGTTAAGCATTATCATACGGTTCACATGCACGCGGGCACTCGCACTTTGCAAGCGTTGTTGGGTAGACGCTTTTGGATTATTGCGTCACGACAAGTAATTCGCCGATGTATATCTAAATGTTTGATTTGCTCCAAACTGCGAGCACAAGTGATTACTCCTTTAATGGGTAACTTACCCCACTTTCGCGTTAACCCCAGTCGTCCCTTTATTAAAGTCGGTGTCGATTTTGTCTGTCCGTTCTCATTGAAAGAATCAACCCGAAAGAACGCTAAAATCTACAAGGCCTATTTTTGCATTTTTGTGTGCATGGCCACGCGGGCTGTGCACTTAGAAGCGGTTACCGAATTGTCGACAGAAGCCTTTCTGGCCACCCTAGATAGATTTATCGCACGTCGCGGACTGTGCAAATATTAGTACAAATATTTACAATGACTGCGGTACAAATTTTGTTGGCGCCGCGCGGTACTTAAGCGAATTATCGGAATTTTGGAGAAACCCGGAGGTGCACCGGCGCATCGGTGGCAAACTGGCCCAAAGGGACATAAATTGGAGCTTTAATCCCCCTGCCGCTCCGCATTTTGGCGGTTTGTGGGAGGCCGGAATCAAAAGTGTCAAACATCACCTTACTCGCGTTGTCGGCACCCGATCCCTCACGTACGAAGAATTCGCTACGGTTCTAGCCAAAATAGAGGCTATTCTCAATTCTCGGCCCCTGTGTATTCTACCCTCCGATGTTGATGAGTTAGAATATTTGACCCCCGGACATTTTTTAATCGGCGCGCCGTTGTTATCGTGCCCGGAATCTGACTACGAAGGTGACGTAACTTTGACAAGGCGGTGGCAACTCACTCGTCAAATCACTCAACACTTCTGGAGGCGATGGACGTCGGAATATTTGCAAACTTTGCAACAAAAGTCCAAGTGGACCACGGCATCCCAAACCCTAGGTCCCGGTGATGTGGTTTTTCTGGTCACACCGAATTCGGCCCCGTTAAATTGGCCCTGTGGCATAGTTAAAACCGTTTTTCCCGGTCACGATGGCCATGTCCGTGTCGTCGAAGTTCAGACTAACACCGGCATTTATAAGCGTCCCGTCACAAAGCTTGTTGCGCTCCCCTCTTCGAATTGACTTCGAACTTTAGTATGTTTGTTTTTTTCAGTTTTGCTTTTTTTCCCTTAGTTTAAATTTATGCTAAATTTGGTGGGCGGCTATGTTGCGGCGCAACAGTTAATTTGATTTATTATTTAGTTAGTATTTTTATTTATTGGAACCAGAATGTTTGGCGAATTCCAGTTTTCCCTCTCTCCCCTTACCCCCCAAATTTCGCACTATACCACTCACTCAACCATAGGCAAGTGACCCGAGTGCGTCGTTTCGTGTGAGAAAATACACGCCCAACCCTCTCAAATACTATAGTTTTCGCGTAGAACGCGACCCCAAAGTGCTTAGCGTGGTTAATCCCTGGCCATCAAGAGTCCCGTTCTCATCAGGTCAATTTGGAGAGTTCTGTCCGTGCTGAACCAGCGCCTTTGGATTTGGTTGGTGAGTTTTTCCAGACTTTCCATTGCGCTTAAACTACCTTCAGTTATTCCATCGAAACTGCCCAAACAGAAACCATAAGCAAAACAGAAGTTTTAGTGTTCAGCGATGTTGTTGGCAACATATTTAAACTGATAATATAATTGTAAATAAAAAACGGCCTATAATATGCAAAAAGGCCTACTGATCGGACCACAAATGAAAAAGTTATGACCACATAACTATAAAATGTAATTTCTTCCTGCAATTTGTTTATTCAAAATATCTCTGCCATCATTAAGTATTTAACTGTTTTCTCCAGAGAACATACAAATCGGCACTACTTTGTCCATTTAACCAACTTTCTATCTCTAATATTAACAAAATCACCCATAAGCCATAGTGTATTATACAAAATAAAATTTATTTTAATAAAAATAGAAATAAATGCAAAATACGTTTATAAAATTCTTGTGAGGAACAACAAATAGCTCCAACCATCCTGCAAGGATGCCCTGAAATATTTTTTTATTTTTTTCAAAGCTGACGTCAAAGCACCATTATTATGGCTGCAACAGGTAATCTGGATAAATGAGTATTACTACATTGAACTACGGCCCTACTTTCTCAATCTCATTTAAAATCTCTTGTTCAAATTACCTTTTTCAAATTTCTTCCGGATTACTTTTGTTAATCGTCTTCACTCTCGCTTGAACAGTGCATTTTGTAATTTTATTATTTACATATGTATGTTGGTAGGTACTTTGTCAAAGACCTAATAGAATGTTAAGTTTTATTTGTTTACTGTCTACTGAGGCAACGTCCATCTCGCATGTTTTTCTTTTTCTACAATAATTAAACCTGGACTCGGTACATTTTTTCCGACTCCGACTTTTCTGAAATTTGTCTGAACTCCGTCTCCGACTCCACAGCCCTGGTAATAACTAATAAACTGTAAGACTTCCTTATTTCAATATTTTAAAGGCGTGAGGTAATAATGATAAATTTCTTTACACTTCGGTGATAAATATTATCGAAGCGGTAAAAGATGACAAAAGTTGTTGAACATAAAAGCTGAAATTCCAGTTTTACTTATAGCAAGCATGATACTTGAAAACCTGACCCAAATTCCTTAATTTCTCCGCAAGGTGTGTTAGACCACTATTATTCCGTATAATTAGTTTTTTGTTTAATATTAAAAGCATGTGACAATTCTGATGAATGTCATTACAAAATGTTGCAATATACATCAAAATCGGTAAAAAATTTTCATACATATTCATATTCATATTTCAATTCATATCATACATATACAAATACATCTTGTCATACGTAATATGAGTAGTACTCAAAATTACCTCCTTATTAATGTTTAATATATTTTTCAGAAATGACAAACTTGGAAATTAGAAAAATGTTCGTATAAATTCAATTTTACAACTAATCAAGAAACTTACTCTATTCCAAATAGCAAACGTGTTAGCAGGTAGAAAGTTTATTTGCATTCATGTACAACGAAAGAAAGGCACGAAATCGTCAAAACACAAAAACACGAAAGAAAGGAACGAAAACACCATTTGTTTTTATTTTATAATAATTAATAATAATAACATATTTTTGTAAAACAGCAATTAGCTACCGTTCGATAGCACAAGGACTCAAAAGAAAAATTTGATTAAAATTAAATTTCCCGAAGCCATAAAAGATACTGTAGAGATTGGAAAGATTAATGAATTATTAATTGATGGCGAATCGACCGTTAATCAAAATTAGTTTAGTAGTAAATCACTGATGGTTTAGGTGTTTTGCTTGTATAGTAAAGCAGGGGATACAATAGATGGTATAGGAAAGCTTAACTATAAATCATATTTTACAGGAGGATGTCCAATAAATCTGACCAAACAGCAAAATCCTTCTCTTTAAATAGATACAGAGTTGAAATGAGCATGACGTGTTAAAAATCGATGGAGGTAAAAGTAATTTCCCGAGAGGCGAAATTCAGGGTTATTAAGTTGTATTTTTAAGGATGGTTTTTATAGCCGCTGCGATGATTTTCATTTGGCGGAGGTGGGACAACATTATCTACGAATTCCATTCTCTCTGGTTCGGAAGTTTTATGTCTGTTGTCATCTAACGACAGACTTAGATCCCTCTCGAACCGTCTAACGTCACAATAACAGAAATTCAGAATATGTCGCTCCATACATACTACTAATTGCACAATCGGCGGTGGCCTTGAATAGATTTTCACCACTTTTAAGCGTTCATTGTAATCGTTTATTTCTCACTCTTTAGTATTCACGTAATGAAACAAAAACGGACAAGGATCACAAGAGATAGAGCCTACCTAAACTGTAAATACAGATCCAATTTGTAGCGACAAGTTGCCCTACGAGATGGCACCAAGTGTCAACAAGCACGACTACACTACATTATTTAACTGATCCTAGGTACATGACTCGTTAGTTACATTTTACTTTAATGAGGTTGTATATACCATTTCATTCAGAAAGTTTTTATCTCTATTTTATCTCCATTGTATCTATTTTAGGCGGTTATATACTACTAGAAAATCATCAATAGATAGAGATAATAAAAATGAGATGTTCTTTAACAATCTTTCCTTGAACCTTGTACTTTTGTTTTTACATGATTTCTGTGTGGTCAGTATAATCGTCCGTCGATCCTTAATTTCGAAAGCCTAAAGTGTAGTACATTCTGATGTGTACAATCTACCTGCGTAAAACATACTTTACTACGCCACGGTGGGTGTATGCCCTAAATTACCTAAAATGCGTTGGATCCAAAACTATTCTGAATTTAAAACGTACCCGGTAATGGCCCCATTTACCAAATAACCACAATTACCCCACTGAGAGATGAATCAATTAACGGAACCAGAGCAGTTACAGTGTTTACATCCATGGATGTCTACAAATATTATATATGTATACAAATATAAAAATAAATATAGATATTTAAACACAAAACGAAAATAATACTCTTTACTTATCAGTAAACAGACTGAAATATCTTCAATCTATCTGTCATCACTCATCAGTCATGATTGCGTTATTCTCCTTCTGGATCCGGAGGGAGACTAACACAATCTTCATCCTCAGATGATGGAATCCATTCGTGATCCGCGCTGAACCACCCATACGGTTTCTTATTTTCTGGCTCTTGACGCGTCGGCCTACGCAACCTTGTCGACGTGCTCGCGGCGTGCCTTTGACGTGTCGGCCTACGCGGCCTTGCCGGCGTAGTCGAAACTCTTTCTAATTCCGTTCGATATATTTTTAACTTGACGTGGTGGCAAATTAAATCGTGAAGCAGTTAATGCATAGCGTATCTGTTTTCGTATATGCTCATTGAGCGATTGCCACGAATGGGTAAAATTCCCGGTTTCTGCCATGTCCTCCCATGTCGTTAGATGACAACAGACATAAAACTTCCGAACCAGAGAGAATGGAATTCGTAGATAATGTTGTCCCACCTCCGCCAAATGAAAATCATCGCAGCGGCTATAAAAACCATCCTTAAAAATGCAACTTAATAACCCTGAATTTCGCCTCTCGGGAAATTACTTTTACCTCCATCGATTTTTTACACGTCACGCTCATTTCAACTCTGTATCTATTTAAAGAGAAGGATTTTGTTGTTTGGTCAGATTTATTGGACATCCTCCTGTAAAATGTGATTTGTGTGCCTGGATATGAAAAGGGACCAGTTGACCGAAATTGAGTTATGAGTGTTTTTAGATAGAATAAGTTATGGCAAAGGTACTCCAACATTTTAAGCCGATTACCATGAAAAGAAATTGAAAAAGAAATATTTATGTTGCTGGTGCAAAAATTAAACTTTTGCGCTATAACGCTTCAAACTTTTGCAAAGTTTAAAAGTTAATAACTTCCCGCATATTTGGAAGTTACGCTGACTCCAACATTTTTGGAACAATTTCGATATTAGTTTCAAGATTTTTGGTAGAATTTATTATTTCATTATTCCGTTTGGGTTTTATAGGTTTTTAATCTATAGCGTCATTGGCCTGGGCCTACAATATGTATAGTGTAAGCTAGGTATCTTCATCTTTTGAGTCTTAAGAAGACTTAAGGATTCTCGTAAGGGGTTTATGGGGTCCTCTGATGGCAAATCTTATTTATTTTTAGATTTTTAGAATTCAAAATGGCGAATCTAATATCGCGACCAAACATGTAATTAAGTGTCGGATTTATACAAAATTAAATTATGTGATATATGAACGTTACAGATTCCTAATCTGTTGTCAGATGTATAAAATTCAAAATGGCGGATCCAATATGGCGACTAAACATGTAATTAACTGTCGGATTCAGAAGAAAACAAATATCTTATGTTAGATGTTTATAATTCAAAATGGCACCGAGTGTAATCTGGCAACCATAATAAATTACCGTGAATTTGCAACTTTTGTCATCCTATTTCCTGTTACATAATTATGCAGCTGTCTGATTTCAACACTTATGTCAGTTAAAAATTCAAATTTGGAGTTCAAATAAATCAGATAGTATCAAATTATTTTAAACGTTTAATGATAAGAAATAAACATAACTAGGGACACAAACATGGAAATACAATCATAATAAATTTATATAAAAAGTGCATTTTTTTAAAACTACGCTTTATAAACAAAATTACAATTTTTTTAAATTTTCTTCAAATTTTCCATTTTTTTAGTCATTTTGTTTATTTCGAGCATTGTCGCCGGCAATCTGTCCACATACAAAATTTTAACTCGATTTGACATATTTTCCAAATTCAAATTTTTTTTCAAAATTTTAGAAAATTTTCCAAATTTTTTTATTGCTTCATGTCATTGTCACCGGAAATCCGTCCACAGGCAAAATTTCAACTGGTCTAATTTTCCAAATTTTGAAATTTTTTTCCAATTTTGGAAATGTTTCCATATTTTTCTTATTGCTTCTTGTATTGTCACCCAAAATCTGTCCACATGCAAAATTTTAACTGATAGGACACTGAGAAGTAGAAATAATATCGATTACAAGATTTGTACATAGCAAACAGACAAACAATCAAATAGACAAACAAGCAAACAAAAAGTGAAGTTAATATAAGCGTAGTAATTGTCCCGGAATATTATATAACTTTGTAATTATATTTTATACAAACAAGTTTATAAACTGCTATCATAAGGATATTTGTTTCTGCCACTGTATGCGGCAACACCGTAATGCGCTCGAGCGTAGCGTGATATCGACAACTGGTCCCTTTTTCGTTCGCAATAAAAACGCATTTTTTCATGCTTTTCCAACCGCAGACGAGTTTCAGACGAACACATCTGATAAAAAACACAATAATGAGAGTAATTAGCCAATAAAACAAAAATGTGTATTTTGCACAAGTTTAACTTTATTTGCGATTATCTGCGTAACTAGAAACGGACAACTGGTCCCTTTTCACATCCACGCACACATTTATAGTTAAGTTTTCCTATACCATCTATTGCATCCGTTGCTTTACTATACAAGCAAAACACCTACACTATCAGTGATTTACTACTAAACTAATTTTGATTAACGGTCGACTCGCCATCAATTAATAATTCATTAATCTTTCCAATCTCTACAGTATCTTTTATGGCTTCGGGAAATTTAATTTTAATCCAATTTTTCTTTTGAGGCCTTGTGCTATCTTACGTTAGCTAATTGCTGTTTTACAAAAATATATTATTATTATTAATTATTATAAAATAAAAAGAAATGGTGTTTGGGCATTAGATTGTCCGTGAGTCACCAATCACTAGACTAGAACAGCATTATACATTATTTAATTATCTTGAATTTTTCCTTCTTGAATTAGTCCCTGAGACTTTTTCAAGGTGTCTGTCATTTGTGTCTCCATTTCTTGACGATTTTGTGCCTTTCTTTCGTTGTACATGAATGCAAATAAACTTTCTACCTGCTAACACTTTTGCTATTTGGAATACAGTAAGTTTCTTGATTGGTTAAAAAATTGTTTCTATACGAACATTTTTCTAATTTCCTAATTTGTCATTTATGAAAAATATATTAAACATTAATAAGGAGGTAATTTTGAGGTCTACTCATATTAGGTGTGACAAGATGTATTTGTATATGTATGATATGAATTGGAATATGTATGAAAATCTTTTACCGAATTTTGATGAGTATTGCAACATTTTGTAACGACATTCATCAGAATTGTCACATGCTTTTAATATTAAACAAAAAACTAATTACACCGAGTAATAGTGGTCTAACACACCTTGCGGAGAAATTAAGAAACTTGGGTCAGGTTTTCAAGTATCATGCTTGCTATAAGTAAAACTTTGGAATTTCACCTTTGATGTTTAACAACTTTTGTCATCTTTTACCGATTCGATAATATTTATCACCGAAATGTAAAGAAATTTATCATTATTATCTCACGCCTTTAAAATATTGAAATAAGGAAGTCTTACAGCTTATTAGTTATTACACCGGGAGCACCAAATGATGTATTCGTGGTCGAAGTTCGAGACGCCCTATTGAGTATAATGAGGAACATTTGTCAGATTCTTTTGTACTCAATAACAGATCTCATTTTTTATCTTTTTATCGTTATTTTTTTTTACATAAATAATCTGTTTCTTTGTGGGCCCTCGCTTATCAAACAATATCTAAAATGACATGCTCTACTTTTTGCCGAAAGTTGTTTTACAACAGTTAAAACAACAGTTAAAGCATATAACCAATCTTATGTATCAGTTATTATTTAATTAAGTTTGTGTTCATCGTTTTATTTATTCTTTTCGGGTTATTGGCTCTAAATTAATTCATTACTCCCGTAAAAACAAAATTCTAAATCACCACAAGCATTGTTAAGATTTTTTTTATTTTATTAGTATTTTGACGTGTGCCGATGTTGATGCATTTGTTTACAGTACGATTGCGCTTTACATCAAACGGGTTACCGTGATTATAATTGTCATTATTTTGTGTTATACAGTTTTTATTGCAACTGATTGGGGAATATGTTAAACATTTCGGGTAATGTTTATTATAATTATAATTAACAAAATGTTTGGCTACTGCCGTGGGTTTTCTGCAACTGATTTATTGAATACTTATTGGTTTCATTTCGGAATGGTATTCTATTATCTGTGAAGAAGCTAACATGTTTAGCGAAACGTCGGACATGATCAACTTTAGTCAATGGACTAGGAGAATGTGCAGGCCTAATAGGCCTGCTGGTCGACCTAGGTAGATCGCCGAAGCGTTAAGAGAGAGACAAAAAGCCCGGATGCTCTTACACGCGCGATGTGATTATGCTCGTACGTTCGGAGCGGTTACGGGGCGCCATCTATTGCTTCGTAGCGTAACCTCAACAGCGACATGACGATGTGTCGCCGTCTATTGACCGCGTCGTGAACTAGGAGAATGTGCAGGCCTAATAGGCCTGCTGGTCGACCTAGGTAGATCGCCGAAGCGTTAAGAGAGAGACAAAAAGCCCGGATGCTCTTACACGCGCGATGTGATTATGCTCGTACGTTCGGAGCGGTTACGGGGCGCCATCTATTGCTTCGTAGCGTAACCTCAACAGCGACATGACGATGTGTCGCCGTCTATTGACCGCGTCGTGAAGCGCGCGGCCGTTGCCTAGCAACCTCGATCGGTTGCCATGGCGACGCACTGACGAGTACACTCCCAAACGATAATCCATAAATTTAGCCAAATCGAGGTAAAAAATAACGAAAACTGGGCGGAAATTGGACGAAATCGAAAGCCTAAGCACTGTAGAATCAAATTCCAGGCGGAAAATCGGCGCCGATTTTTGCTTCTCCAAGGAGCAGACCTTTCCCCCGATTCGACGATTTTCTTCTGCGAACTGGGTTAGACTTTTAGTATATAGTAGTAGATAGATAGATAGTAGATAGTAGTAGATAGCTCGAAACTAGGGCTGTAACGGAATTCAATTTTGTTCGCATCTTTTGCACTATAGTATCTTTTGCAACTTGCGCTTCCGCTTTCGCTTTCGCACTTTTGTGAAGTCTTGGGATGCCCAACGATTGCAAGGCCGTCACCGGTACCGACAAAGAGGCTTTCCGACCTTGGCGATTTCTTTTGATACCTAATTGACTACCTAATTGACTGTTCTGTGGCATTTTTATTTTGAGCCATAATTGTTTCGTTTTGTTGTTGTTGGCAGCATGACGACCGCTGCAAATTTAAACCAATGCAAAATCTCTATTAAAATATATTTTTTTCTTGTAAAAAATTACAAACAAGAAGCCAAACGAAATACATCAGCATTTTTCTGCACATTTATGTGTCTTCTTAACTCTGATAGAATCAGATACATTCTCAGGAAAGACGTAGACATAATTTGTATTTTTGTGGATTTCGCTTACCCGCAACTATCGTACCGCGTACCCCTTAGGCCTTAGGGTACATGCAGAGGCGTAACTAAGGTATGGCAGGCATGGCACGTGCCATGGAGCCAACTAAAGGGGGCGCGAAAAAGCGGCTAACGTATAAATACGAAACCGAAAATAAAAAAAATATGAAGTGGTGTGATATCTTGAAAGACACTGAATCAAATTCCTTGCGATACAAAACCTGCCTTTGTGAGGCCACAGAGAGTCCTTCAGTCAGAGTTTAATACAAGAAATTTTCTTGGTTTATTGAAACTAATTTCTAATTTTGACCATGTCAAAATACCACATAAGATTTGCGGAGAGCCGTGATGGATCGATCTACTTCATACCTTTCACAACAAAAATACAGAACGAGTTTATTCACATCTGGCATCCACTGTTCGTGATAGTTTGCTAGAAATAATACGTAAAGCAAAGTATTACGGACTAATGTTTAACTCGACTCCTGATCTAGCTCATCGTGAACAAATGTCTGAGGTAGTAAGATACTTTGGCAAAAATTTTGAGAAAAAACTGTTCAGATTAAGGAATCATTTCTCGGTTTTATACAAAGAAGCGATAAAAACGCTACAAGCTTAGTTCAAGAAATATTGAAGCAGTTAGAGAAAGACAACATGAATTTACAGGATTGCAGGTCACAGTGCTATGATAATGCTGCTGTTATGGCTGAACACAAGACATCCATATTGACCGCGTTCAAAAGAGGATGCATGATCCTAAAATGAACTTACAAAATGCAGTTTTAGATTTAAAAGCTATTTAAATTTATTTTCATGAGGAAAGAGTAATGTTAGTTAGTGACTCACTGCAAGAAGGAATTCAAATATGCAATGAATCTGACATTGAATTTGAAGGACGTCAAAGAAGAATGAAAAGAATGGATGGCGAAACATCGAGAGATGCTGGTTTATCAGCTAAAGAAGATATGAATTAAAAAGTAGAAGTGTTCGTGTACAAGAAATAGATGAAAAATTTGGATTTGTTTTTGATATGGAAGGGTTGTTTTAGAGCCGAAACGAGGTACTTTAAAGTACATTGTGTAAAATTTGGAGAAGCCTACAGTTGTCATGTGGATGGCAAAACCTATATGACGAGATTTTGGATTTTAGAACGCTGTTAACAAGCCGTACAAGCCGTCATATTGCTGACAATCGCGGTTTTTATTGCCAGTTGCGAAAGATCATTTAGCAAATTAAAATTGATACAAACTCATATTTGAGAGCCTCGAATGGCCAAAGTCGATTATGTGATCTTGCATAGAACGAAAGATGACCGAAGAAATTGACTTTGATAATATGCATAATTAAACAATTTGCGTCAGCTAAAGCAAGAAAGATAAATTTGTAATAAAGTTTTAATAGATTTAATTTGTGTGCTTTTTTACCCACTTTTAAAGTCCTTTTTAGAAATAAAACGTAAGCAATCTATCGTCGGAGAGGGGCAAATCGGTGTTTGCCATAGGCGCCATTTACTCTAGGTACGCCTCTGGGTACATATACCTTACTTTTTCTTTTTAATATTTATTTTAAACTTGTATATAAATGAGTGCCCTGATCATTTTGTACATTGTTTCAGATGTGGTGTCAGGCGTTATTCATTTTAACAAACGCCTATGTTATGCTGACGAACTACATGTGGATGTTTTGCGAGGCTTTATACTTGCACTTATCGTTGGTAGTCGTGTTCGTGAAAGATGAGGTCGCCATGAGATATTTCATAGCGATCGGTTGGGGTTTACCTATTGTGATCACCACTGTGTATGCCTGCGTAAAGATTTTCGTGCATAATGCGACTGATTAGTGAGTATATGTTGTTTTCAGTTATTCATTGCAATTAGTAGAGACCAGATTAACAACAGTAGATTTTGTATTGCAATTAGTTGTATTTTGTATTTTTTTTTGTTTATTATCAATCGGTTGCGCAATAACCACATAAATTTCGATCATTTTTCTTGAATATTCAATGACATAAGAAAAAAAATCTGGGTGAATGGCCGATCATTTCGTAGTTTCTTATTTTCCTCGGTTCCTAAATTTTTGGGTACATATCGTAGTTTTTAACTTTTGTTTTCATCTTCATTAATTTGTACTTAAAACATTATATTATTTATTCTTTATATTTCTCCAATGAGCTCATCGTAAACATAAGAAAAACGAATTACAATACATTTGGTACTAATTTGGATGTATGATCTTTGTTTTATAGTTGTTGGCTTAAAGGACAGTACGGAAATTGGAGTCAATGGATTTTATCTGTACCCGTTGGGATATCGCTGATTGCTTCCCTCAGTAAGTATATAATTGATTTATTAAGATATTTGTTGTACTTGACATTAAAAATACAGTAAGTTTTAAACAAGTAAATAAATAGGAGATTTTAAAAATGTGCAGGTATGAAACTAAGAACTTTGTAGAAACGATACAAATAAATGCTTTCAGATTTGATCAAAAAAGGAAACCATTTCATTCAAATAAAACCTTTATTGTACAATAGTTTGAGAACCGCTGAACAATATAAAATATAGACTATTTATAATTTAACAATTTTCCTAATATAATTTTCATTTATATGCGTACGTCTCGCGTTTGAGTGAACAATAATATTAATTTTTCTCTGCCGTTATCGCTCCAATCGCTTGTCTACGCAGCTCCCGATAGCAATTTGTATATATTGCCATATATTTGTTCTTTTACGAACTAATTAATACGTGACGATTTAACATTATTTATATTCTGTCAAACCACAAACCAGCTTTGACTTCGGGAAATCACATTATCCAAATCATTGCCATCCATTTAAGGCCTGTAATCTAACTCTATAATGCATCCTAGCTCGCTGTATGATTTATTGTGATGTGGCCATTACATCATGATAAATTGCTTCATTTGGGTAATAAATAAAAATAAAAAAAATTCGGACCAGACGCCCTCGGTTGGAAATGACTTAATGACATTTGATTGACCAGGAAGTATGGCGTTTAAAATTGTTAAAGAACTAAGATTTAAGAGTTAGACTACAGAAGTATGTCAAACGTCGTTATTCAATAAAAAAAAAACACAACTTCAACATTTCATATTTCTATTACATATTTTCATATTTCAAAATCCGTCAAGTATTTTTTCCGGAGCCAGCTTTTCAATAGATGATGATGTCCTCTCAATAATGGTAGAGGCCCGGGAATATTTTGAAAATCATTTCTGTCAATCGCATTTACGTAATTCACATTGTCAACCCCAAGCAAAAATCAATAATCAGCTATTAAAATTCAATTGTCCACTGGTTGATTTGCTTATATTTGAATACATTGACACAAAAATGAGCGAAACATGCAGATCTAAACGGAAAGTATGCAAAACAACATTTGCATGACAAATTAATTCACAAAATATAAAAGCGATCTAAGTTCTTTTACATTTCCTTTTCGCATCCCATCTCAAAACACACGGACATGTTAGGTCTTCCAGGTATACATACAAGTAAATTAAATTGACTATGGATGACTCGAGTCCTATCTTCCATTTCAGCAGTTGCGGTATTTTAGCATTTTAGCAGAATGATGATGGTGAAAACCATTTTAAAGGTCTCTCGATGGAGATGCAAAATTTAATTAATTGGACCTCGGTATTCAGGACGTCGTGTTGGTGATTTTGGTGAAAAAATTTAGGATGTCGCCAGGCAATTTAAACGAGACGTTGTTAGGTCGAACTACGTGCCGCGGTAATTCGATTTATGGAATTAATTATGGTTTATAGAATTTCGTTTCTTCGTCTGTGATATATTAATTAATTGATGAGGTGTCAAAGGTAGATTGGAACGCAGTGGTCTAATTATGGAATTGCTTTGATAAGAATTTACCAATAAATTATAGAACAAAGAAAGAAATGTATGCAATACACCCCTCAATAACCAATGGAACAAAAAGATTCTTGCTTATACGAGGTGTTGTGTATTGTATTTGAGACAACCAATAAAAAACTAAGTAGTAATAGAAATGTTCTGAAAACAATAGAAATAAATTGAGATGATAAGTTGATTATTTATTATATTATATATTTCGCTTTGTATCTAGAATATGAAAAATATTAAGTAATCATTCAAGGACAGTTCATATATTAGTTATTTATTATATTAGGTTATAGCAGGTACATTTTATTGAGATCGCCTGCAAAAATTACAAAAACATGTTTTTTGGACATTGACAATTCGAAAACCGGGTTCTTAAAAGATTGTTTTGGTATAAACCCTAGGAAAAACCATTTCCTATTTTTGCGATGTGTGTAGTTTCTGTGGTATTTTCTTCAGTTTTAATTATTTTGTATCACACTGTTGTTTATCTGTAAATTTTAGACGAATGCTATTATTTTTCGTTTGTTTTTCCAAATGTTGAATCGGAACTGGAGTCAACCTGAGTACGAAAAATTACTTCAACCCATGTCTTTTCACTTTTCGTTTGCAACAGTCATTTTTAAATGACAAACATGTCCGACATCAGCATAAAACATCTGAATACACTGTGTTACGCCTAATTTCTTTCCATATTTTTCATTTGATAATGTATTCTTTTTACTTTTGTAACATTTTAAAAACAAAAACATTAGTTAAACATCTTCAGCCAAACAAATGTCGGACAATACGCAAGTCAGAAGAAAGAAAATCACAATGTAGGTATTGGCCGGGTGCGTGATGCAAGCGCCTCTACCGTGGTAGGCGGGTACTATGTCCGCAAGGCGTAAATGGAGCAGTTCGTAACTATAGTTTGTCAAGTAATATATTGTGTGTAGCCGTGCTTTGGAGAGTAACTAGTTTAGTTTTTAGAATTTTTTTTCTATTGCTGCGATTTGCTGCCTATGTTTTGATTTTGATTTTTTGATTATCACGTGTATTAGAGAATGTATTGTTTAGCATTTTTATTTGTCGTGTAAGTACGCTAAATGGATAAGATATTTAGTTGTGGTCACTTAAATGTGCGCTCGTTGCTTCCCAAATTCGAGGATATTAAGAATTTAATTATGGATGGGGATTATGATATATTTGCTTTGACGGAGACCTGGTTGGGATTCCGGGATATTGTGTATATCGTAGGGATGGAGTCGGTAGGGGTGGCGGAGTTGCTTGCTTTATAAAGTCGGGTCTCAAACAGTCGGTTGTAGCTTGTGCGATGGGTATCGAACAGTTGTGGATAACGGTAAATGGTCAGGGTATCTCTTTGACATGTGGTGTGGTTTATAGACCACCATCCCAGTCGATTCAGGAATTTATGACAATCCTTGAGGACATGATGGCCGATGTGTGCCTTGCTTCTGATCTGGTATTGTGTATGGTGGATCTCAATATATATTTACTCAGGGTTAGTTGTACTTCATCAAGGGAGCTGGATAGCATGCTGACAAGTTTGGGCATGAAGCAAATTGTCACTAATCCTACACGAGTGACAGAAGCGTCAGCAACTCTAATTGATCTGATAATTATATCACAGGATAATGTTATCAGTGATTCGGGAGTAATACATTTATCCGAGTTATCGGACCACGACGCGGTTTATTGTCATCTTCGGGTGGGTAAGTTTGAGACCGAGCCCATGGTCCGGACATACCGTGATTTTTCCGATTTTAATTACACGCTCTTTCGAGATTGTCTTACGATAATTCCGTGGAAAAATATCTATGATATAAATGACATTGATGCAAAAGTCAATTTTTTCAATGAAAATGTTATGTTAATGGACATTCACGCACCACTAAAAAAGTCGCGCTTTACTAAACATTCTGCACCCTGGGTAAGTAGAGACCTAGAGTGTCTGATAGATCAGCGAAACAAAGCTTTTCAAGTTTACAAACGCACCCGAAATAGGGATGACTTTAATCGCTATAAACATCTGCGAAATAGTATTACAAATACTTTAAAAACTCAATAAAAACCTTATATTACAGACAAGATTAAATTTGGTCAATATGGCGAAATGTGGAAAGTTCTAAAAACAATAAACGTACACTCTCGTAATAAAACAAACAGTATTCCACAAAATCTTGCTGATACGGAAACACTTCGCAAATACTTTAAAAACTCAATAAAAGCCTTATATTACAGACAAGATTAAATTTGGTCAAAATGGCGAAATGTGGAAAGTTCCAAAAACAATAAACGTACACTCTCGTAATAAAACAAACAGTATTCCACAAAATCTTGCTGATGCGGAAACACTTCGCGATCACTTTGAAAATATATTTATACCTTCCGCGGAACCGGAGGGGATGGAAGAAATAATTGAGTCCTACAACTCAAGGACGAAAGAATCGGTGTTGAGGGGTCTGGTGTTTACCGCGTTAGACGAGGTTACAATTCTTCGTATAATAAGCAATATCAAAAGTAGAGCGATGGGGTGCGATGGTATAGGTTCACGAATTCTTAATCTGTGTCTACCGTTCCTGCTGGAATATGTAACACATTTAATCAACTTCTGTATCGTACACTCTGTTTTTCCGACCATCTGGAAATCGGCAATCGTTAGACCTATAGCAAAGGTTAACGGTCCCCGGCGGCTCACTGATATTCGTCCCATTTATATTCTACCACTACTATCAAAGCCTTTGGAAAAAGTGATCCACATCCAGCTAAAGAATCATCTTGAATATAATAAAATATTGCCTGATGTCCAGTCCGGTTTTAGGGCTGGGCATAGTTGTGCTACTGCTTTTTTTGACATTTTGGCCAGGACGGATGGGGGAATGATGACGGTGTTGGTGCTGCTCGACTGCAGTAAGGCATTTGACACCGTCACGCATCGGGTATTGCTGTCGATTCTTAGATTGGTGGGTTTGCGGGAGAGTGCACTGTCATTCTTTAAGTCATATATGTCGGGCCGTGAGCAGATTGTGCATTCCGGTGGTGGGATATCGTCGTCATGGGCCTTATCGGTTGGGCTAGGCCAGGGAACTATTCTGGCCCCGGAGCTGTTCGCAATATACACATCCGAGTTCGTGTCAATGTTTAGGTATTGTTCGGTTCACCTTTATGCAGACGATACACAGGTTTACTTGTCATTTAACCCTACCGATATTGCGGATGGATTGGCCAAATTGAATGGGGATCTGGCACGACTAGCATAATTTGCGGGCGCATGGTTTGATCCTGAACCATTATTATTATTATTATTATTATTAAGTCAAAAGTCTTGGTTTTTGGTAGAAGGGGGGATATTTAAATGCCAACATTTGGTTCGGATTGAGGTGGATCGACTTGTGATTCCTGTCGTTTCGCAGGCTCTCGACTGACTTTCGAACCTGACATGAGGTTTCGCGCTGACGTCTCTCGAGTTGTACAGTCGGCATATGCGTCGTTAAAAACTAGATACCACCATCGTCACATTCTACTTATCTCGATAAAGGCTATGCTGTGTAACTCGTTGGTTCTATCTAAATTCTCATATTGTGATACCGTGTACAGTCCTTGCCTGACGGTGTCGGATAGGCTGCGTGTCCAGCGTGTCCAAAATGCATGTGTTCGGTTTGTTTTTGGTTTGAGGAAGTATGATCATGTATCGAATGGGCTGGGCGATTTGGGGTGGTTGAACATGGATAACACTAGGGTGTTACATGCAGCAATATTATTTCATAAGTTGCTGTCCACGAGGATCCCAGAATACCTCATGATGAAGATACGCTATAGAACGGATGTCCATAACCTTAATTTAAGATTCAGGGGTTTGTTAGCTCCACCTGCCCATCGCACTGAGCTGTATAAACGGTCATTCTCCTACCAGGTCGTCACATATACGTACAATGGTCTCAGGGAAGATATGAAAAAATTATCATTAAAAAGTTTTGGGGGAAAGATGAAGTGTTGTCTGTTTGCTCAACAGGGGAGACTTTAGGCATTGAGTGCACATCGGAGGCTGTTTTAATTTTTATTTTTATGGGCATATGCGATGTTTTGTTGAGTTGGATTTGCGGCAATTACGCGTAATTAGACTCGAGTAATTTTTTGTTTGTTTTTGTTTTGATAAGTTCTCGTAATTATTGTTATATTTATGTCTTAATTCTAGTTTGCGTAAGGGGTTGAGTGAAAGAGCAGGGCAATTTGGAAAGAAGTGTGCTGAACTCCGCCCTAAATATAAATATTATTTTGTTGCATTTAATATTGTTTTATGTTAATAAAGGCGTTATTTATTTATTTATTTATATGTTACAGTTATCTGTAGTGTTTTAGTGGTCCAATCAAATTTGTATTATTATATTGTATTTTGGCGAATAGCTGTTAGCAGTGAACTTTAAGAACCGTTTATATTAAACTTGCTATGAAGCTCTCCATATTTTTCATCTACCTTGATTGGATAGTAATAATAATACGCTGAGGCTGATGATCAATTTATTTATTTGATTTCTCGGATACCGGTTTCGGGTTTCCCCGTCTTCAGTGCAGAACTATAGAGTTAAAACAAAATATACAATTATAACATTTTATAATTCCTATATAACCTTTAAACTCTTACCGTCAAAAGTAGTATAGCTAGCGGGATCCTGGGACAATTTGACCTTGAGTTGAAAACAACTCGGCCATGCCTCAGAACCCCGCCTGAGCCTCTCTGACGTCACTTGACCTTGATAGCCTTATCTGACCTTTAATCTCTTATCTTGTTGACGTCTGTGTGTGGTTGTTATTCGACCTTTGAGCTTGTTCGTTATCTTATTGACGTCTGCGTGTGTTGTTGCTATGCGCGCGACCTTATCTTGTTGACGTGTGGGTTGTAATCGGACAAGTCTGGACTTGCAAACTTTGTGCCGACTTGCTGGCGCCGCAGATGACATCACACACTGCCAGTTTTAGCGGGAGATTTGAAATAAGGTTAAAAAATAGGCGTGCGGTGGGATTCGAACCGGATACCTATAGATTACAAAGCAATCGCCTGACAGCGCTCGACCACTCGCCTATTTACGTGAAGAAGCGCTTGTTTGTGATTAGTATAAAGACGTGGCAGAGCGCTTCAAGGTCAAATAGTAAGAAAAAAATGTACTAGCAAACTCCACAAGCCTAGGCTGGACTAAACTTCTCTCTGAGATAAATAAAACGCATAATGTTATTGTTAATAAATATATTTTAATTTAAGTTTAAATCCTTAATAGATAAAATACAATTAGTTAATAATATTTTCTGTTTAATGTCTTTTAGTAGCTTCTCTATCTTTAGCTTATGGATTTTCCTTCTAGAACAAGTTTTCCACAGTTAAATTCTTCTTACATAATGAATAAAATGGATTACATACCTTTTCTGCAGTTCTAATGTTTTTATTTTAAAGGTTTGAGACGTTTGTTTTAATTTCATTTTGTTTCAGCAGAATTATACCTGTGTGTTCTTGTACAGGATGTGTGAAAATGAAACAATAATTTAACAGTTGAAAGAATTTATTTTTATAAAATAGTATATCGTTAAAATTGTATAAATGTTATGGAATTGGGTTTATCCACACCATTATATATGAAGTTCATCTGTGATTGTCCATCTTTGGATCTAACCATGTAGTCATCATACACAGAGCTTCCTATCGTTCTCGGTAGTAGAATGTTTAAATTTTTATGTTGAATAATGACTATTCCGGTCGTGGTTGTTCCTAGTGTACAACCACAATAAATTTCGCCTACTTCTAAATCTTCTAAAAATACTAGGACTTCAACGGCTTTTGCTGCTGCAGTTACTGCTGATGATGATGCTGATATTGCTATTGGCGATGGTGGTGGCGGTGGTGGTGGTGGTGAAGCTATTATATTTTCACTTAGTAGAAAAGCTTCTAAATCTGCTAAGGTTGTGGTGGTGGTGGTTGTTTCTTGAGACAGTTTTCGCTCCTTCTAGAGCAAGCAAGCAAAATATCACTTACATACTTAGAATAACAGAAATTAATTACATACCATTTTCTGTTTTATTTTGCAACGACAATTTAGCGGGCTATCACCTAAAGTTTCGTAGCACTGTAAATCTAAGGTCGTTTTTGGAAAATGGAAATTTACTGAGCTTTGACAAAAACAAAAGTACTTACAGCAATCGTTACAGAATTGTGTAGGCATTTGTAGGCTCTTTGGTTGATGATTATAAATTAGTTAAATTAAATTAGTTAAATTAGTTAATTTATATGAGTTACCCCTCCCAATCCAACTATCTATAGAATGTTATCTTTGTTTATCCAACTGTTATGTCTCTTATCCAAACCTAACCACTTTACGAAAACTTTTTTATTTTTTCGTTTCAGCACTTTCTCAACTAAATATACATCTGAATATTTTGCTTTTTGCAATTGAAAATCATAGAATCCTCCATGAATGTCTTTGTTTTCCATATCCTCTAATAGGTACGTAGTTGGGTTAGTTATTTGCACATGTTTAATTGTAAATATTTCGGTCGACCAATTGGGAGTGTATTTTTTATCGAATACCCCTCGTATTTTTGATATTCGTACCCGATCACCTACTTGAAATTTATTTTTTAGTTGCCCTCTTTTTATATTACTATACACTGTATTCAATAACAGTTGTTCATGCGTTTTGGAAACTTCAATTGGTTTCATTTTTATGGTCCGATGTTTAGAATTGCTTTATTTGTTTGTAATACTTTGTAAAATATCAATCCATTTATAGTGTCCTCTGTAACTAAATTCTTTCCACATTATATTTTTTAATGTTCTATTAACACGTTCTACAATTGACGCTTTTTTCTCACTAAAGGTACTATAATGATTTATATTGTATTTTTTCATTAGTTGTTTAAATTCTTTATTAAAAAATTCCTTTCCTTGATCGGTTTGTAAATTTATCGGAATTTCATCTTTAAAAACGTTTTCTAGAGCTTTAGTAACATCTTTTCCTGTTTTGCTTTTGATGGGAAATGTCCACGTAAATTTCGAAAAACAGTTAATTACTACTAGAATGTATTTGTATCCGTTATTAACACTAGCATACGGTATCATTTCAACTAAGTCAGCTTGAAATAAATCGTTTAGAGACTTTAAAATTACTCTTCTTCTTCTAAAATTAATTCTAGCTGGCTTATGAATTTCTTCAATAACTTGTCGTTTCTTATCGTCATTCATTATCGCATAAATTCTATTGTATGATTCTGGCCTCCCTTAGTTCTTCAATGATTGAAATAATTTCGTTTATAACACTTGTATTTCCGGCTTCGTGTGATGCAAGTAATAATTGTAGTCTTTCCACTAATTCATTCGGATCGTCCCAATAAGAAAATTCTTTAGTCTTATCAACTTGTGACATTAATATACCACAGCTACCACCTGTTTTTTTGTTCTGTACTAGAGGTGCTAATATTTTTCGATACTTTCTCAATCTACTCCCATCAATTTGTTGGTTAGGTTGATAATAACGTCTATGTGCACTAGTTTTTATAACAATCTCGGTGTAATATTTTTTATCTGTATCATTATAACCATGCGGTTTCTTTTTAAATAATAATTCATAAAGTCCGCGTGTAGCTTTATATCTTTTGTTCTTAATAGTTATGTCACCATTGGTTGAAATAGTTAGTTGTGAATTCCCAATAAAGAATTTTTGAGTTTCAGCATCATATCTAATTCCATATTTAGTGTCATACTCATCTTTGTTTTTCCTCATCTCGCTAATATATTTTCTTGGTAAGGGATGTTGATAGAGATTCTTATCAATATCATCATCATCATCATCATCTACTACCATTGGATTAACTGAAGCATCACCATCACTTTCTTCCTCATCCTCCTTATTCTCCTCTTTCTTTACATAACCAGGATCGTTTTTATGATTAAGTTTAGTTTCAATAATTTTTAGTTGTTTAGTAATTGGTTGAAATATTTTTTCTTGCGCGATTTCACCTTGTTTCAAAACACTTAACTTCTTCCTAATTTCTTGTCTTTTTGCGATAATTCTTTGCTTCATGTTCTTTTCCTTTTCAAACATTTTTACATCTAAATGGTACAACGAACTAACGAAAAATGACCATAAATCCTATGAGTACTACAGTAATATAAACTGATCGAAACCTTTACGATATCGTCCTTTAGATAGATCACTATCTTTAGATACAGTTAAAAATCCATGTGCTTCCTTCCAACATAGAGAGCACATATCTTTAAATTTTTCAAAAGGCATATCTGTTCCTATATGGTCTCTGTATACATATTTTAAGTTTAAATCGTCCTGTTTAAATAGAATAATTAAATTACTATTATCTCTAATTAAATGTTTTGAAACTTGTGCATAAGTTTGTGATAGATAGAAACAATCGATATTATTATGTCGACCCATACTGAAATATTCACGCATAGTATTTTGGTTACCGCATGAAACATCGTCAAAGATGAATATTGAATTCGGTAATGCTTCATTAGGTGCTAATATATTCTCATTGTTGTGAAAAGAATTAAACGTTATTCCCTTTATTTGTTTCAATAACCGTTCTAGGTAAACGTATTTAGGTTGATTTAACGATTTCGAATAAATGTAAATATTTTCAAATTTTAATCCATTTTTATGTTCAATTAGTGTAATCATTACATTAGTTTTACCGCAATTTGATGGTCCTACAATTATACATCGTACAGTTGAAGGTAAAAGTGTACCATGCCTTGAACACTTTTTTACATCAAAAGCGTCAGAATCGTGGTTTTCTACACACAACGAAACCTTCTGTTGAACTACTTTCATTTTTATGGACACTAACACTAAATAGAGGAGTTGTTATGAACAAGAAGAGGGATACTTAAATACTATAATTATTAAACATATTAAACATATTATATATCACCGGTACTGTAGTACACCCATTTCAGTATCATTCTAGATATCAAGCAGTCTAAATGAGAGTGTATACAGGCGACGGTCTTATCAATAGCGCTATTAATAGTTTACCCTTTGAACTGCATATACCAGGCGGTTATCAGTTCTGTGGTCCGGGCACTCGTCTTCAAGAACGTTTACAGCGTGGTGATAAACCTAAAAATAAATTAGATGCTGCTTGCAAAGACCATGACGTCGCTTATGCAATGGAAAAAGATTTAAAAAATCGTCATAAAGCAGATAGCATATTAGCTACAAGAGCAATGGATCGATTTCGTTCTTCAGATGCATCGTTTGGCGAAAAACTTGCGGCATTAGGTGTTACGGGTGTTATGCGTAGTAAAGTGAAATTAGGTATGGGTTACTCTACTAATATTAATGCTAAATGCAGTAAAATTATACAAAAACATTTAAATTCGCTTAAGAAAATTAGTAAATTACTTAACGACGCATATGATGATCTGGATAAAAATTTAAAAGATCCCGATGTTGTTAATGAAATTAAGGAAAAAAAGAAGCAAACAGTGAACAAAAAAAAGAAAACTAGTGGTGGAAACGAAATTTTAAACAAAGCAATGTTGGCAGTACTGAAAAGGAAAAATGAAAGAAAAGAAGATGCACCAGTCAGTCAAAATGAATTGGATTTAATGATGGAAGTTGATGATGATGATGATGTTTTAAGTTCAGCAATACCAACACCATCACAACCACAAACTATAACAACTAAGAAGAGAAAATTAGCTAAGCGTAGCAATGAGCATCAAAATAAAAAGACTAAATTCACTATCGAAGATAATATGATAATTAACCCACCTCAACAGCAACAAGATCCTATTTTTAAACGTAAATTAGAAGATAACTATAATGATGAAGTAAATAATTCGTCTGCCAAACGAATTAAAACCTAGGTGCAAAGTCGTTAGGTTCAATAGTTTCGTGAGAACTTTGGTGGTGAACGTATCATTTTGTTAGCATAATGAAGAAAAAAAATCCGAAACAAAAGCAGAAACCTAAGTCTGTTTCCTTACAGAAAATCATACAGGAAATAAAACGAAGAATTGTCCAAGAACAACCTCAGAACATAAAAAGTGCTATACGGGTTGCAAGTAAAGTGGCAGCAAAATTTAAATCAAAAGTTAAAACCAAAAGTAAACGTGTAATTCCAATACCGAAAACAGGTGGGATTTTACCTCTAATACCAATATTTGCTGGCCTGTCGGCCCTCGGAGCGCTATCTGGTGGTGCAGCTTCTATAGCAAATGCCGTAAATCTAGCTAAACATGCAAAGGAAAAGCTAAAGGAATCAGCACGTCACAATAGGTCAATGGAGGCATTAGCCATCGGAAAGGGTGCCTATTTAAAACAATATAAACGAGGTTTAGGTTTGTATTTGCATCCGATAGAAGCAGAACGACACTATTCACGATGAATATGGTTAGACGACGACCGCTAACCGATGTGGATATTAGAAAATTGCAAAAAAATTTAAAATCCCACATTTTCGCGGTGTATTCATGAAGGATGACCTACCATCTAAGATACGAAAAACATTTGAAGCGGGTGTCATTAATTTGGATGATTCCATTGGTCCGGGGACACATTGGGTTGCGTACAGAAAAAATATGAAACAAATAATCTACTTTGATTCATATGGTAACCTGAGACCGCCAAGAGAAGTTAACAGATATTTCACTTCAAATGGTTCAGTTCGAATTTATTATAATTATAAAAAGTATCAGATGCTATTGAAACCGTCTTATAATTGTGGACAGCTATGCATAAAATTTTTGTTAAATAAATTATATAAATAGAGTGTACAGCTTTTTATTATTCCTATTCCCTGCTTAGACACGAATTGAAAATGTCATCGTTCACTTTTACGTTTCATCAGAAATCTTCAGTGCTCATATCTAAGATATATCCACCAATTATTTTAAGTGACGAAGATAATTACGCAATAGGTTTGGTGAATTTCGTCAGCTATAATTCGATACCAAACGTAGACTCATCAAACAACAATTTTTACTATCACAATACAAAACAAATTACGCTACCGGAAGGATTATATGAAGTGAGTGACATCGAAAACACCATAACAAATCATATCGAAGATAAATGGACCAAAGATCGCCCGATTGTAATGATAAAAGCTAATCGGAATACGCTAAAATGTGAGATTAAATCCAGTGTAGATATTGACTTTACGAAACCAAACAATATAGGAAGTTTATTGGGATATAAACCGAAGGTACTAAAAAAGGATGTTAAACATGAATCAGACTATCCTATAAATATTTTTAAAATTAATACTATTAATGTAGATTGTAATTTAGTTACTAATTCCTACAGCAATGATGATCAAATGCACATTCTACATGTGTTTTATCCAACAGTGTTACCTGGTACAAAAATTGTTGAAAATCCTGCAAACGTTATCTATCTACCAATCAACACCAAATATATCACTGAAATTATACTTAAAATAACCGACCAAGATGGTAATGTGGTTAATTTCAATAACGAAACCATAACGGTAAGACTTCATCTCAAACGTGTGTAATATTTTCTCTCTAAAATGGTATTCATATATAATGAGCATATAAATACATCAAGTGCTAAACCCATACGCAGTGTAAAAAGAAATCTCAAGGTGCTAACAACATCTAATAGGAAGTTTTTGAGTGCATTAGGATTTAAAATATTAGAAGAAAAACAAAATTGGTAGAAGACTTATTGCGTTCTGGACCGATCTGAAAATCAGTGTAAAACAATTGGGTCTGCGTTTGTTGTGCGCTTGTCGCTGTTTAGTTCAAGACGTAAAAAATGAGTTTTTATAACCTAAAAGTTGGTGAAGGGATCTATGCAGATAATTCAATTACTAAGTATGAATTCCACACGCACCAACCGTATGCAGCTACAAGCTTTAATCATAACGATGAGATTAGGATTCCAATTCAGACTCAAGATCTGTACTCATTACCTTCCGAATCACTACTATGTATCGAGGGGAGACTATTGAACGTTGCTGGTGAAGTTAGTAAAACATTGAATTTTGTGAACAATGGCGTCCTGTTCTTATTTGATGAAATACGTTATGAATTGGGTGGAAATGTTATTGATAGGACAAGAATTCCAGGGATATCAACTACATTAAAAAATTATGCTTCCTACTCCCCTGGCACTCTTACTAGACTGCAAAATGCCGGATGGAATCACACAGAGTATCCAAAAATAACTGATAAAGACGGAAACTTTAGTGTCTGTATACCGTTGTCTATGCTATTGGGATTTACAGAAGATTTCCGTAAAGTAATATTGCATGTTCGCCAAGAGCTGGTACTACGTAGGAGCAATTCCGATTTGAATGCTGTGTGCAATAATCCGGTAACTGCTGAAGATAAACCGAACATTAAGATTAGTAAAATTGCGTGGAAGATGCCCCATCTTATGGTTAGTGATGAGCAAAAATTATATCTGATGGATCGCGTTGCATCTAATATGGATCTAGAAGTTGCATTTAGAAGTTGGGAACTGCAAGAGCTTCCATTAGTGCAACAAAATACTAATCATACTTGGGCCGTTAAAACAACTAGTCAATTAGAAAAACCTAGATTTATTATTTTTGCATTTCAAAGCGAGAGAAAAAACACTCTAAATCGCATAATGAGTCAATTTGATCATTGTGACTTAACAAACATAAAACTATATTTAAATTCTGATGTATATCCGTATGATAATTTGAATGTAAACTTTAAGAAGAACAATTTTTCCATGCTCTATGAAATGTATGCACAGTTCCAGAAATCGTATTATTATAAAAGTAGTGGGGTAGAACCGTCTCTCTCACCACTTAATTATAAACAATTAGCTCCGTTGGTGGTTATAGACTGCAGTCATCAATCTGAAGCAACTAAGACCGGAGCCGTTGATATTAGATTGGAATTTGAAACCAGTACAAACGTCCCTGCAAAGACAAGTGCATATTGTCTCATAGTCTACGATCGTATAATCAACTACAATCCGTTAGCGAGTGTTGTGAGAAATTTCTAAGCAATAATGTATATTGTGGATTTTCAAGGCTTCCAGTATAGGGATAGTGATTTTTTTATCAAAGAATTGGCTATTTGCAATGTGAGTACTGGTAGTAGTCTACATACACGTATTGAGCTTTCACATAAATTGGAATGGTACAAAACATCTGTGAGGGATCACATGCAATGGACCACCACGAACATACACGGTTTAGAGTGGAATCAAACGTCAGATTTTACCACTACAATACCACAAGAGGATATTTCGAGATATTTAAAAGACGCAGTTGGGAATGAAATTATCTTAGTCAAAGGTCTGAATAAGAAAACTATGTTGAAGAAATTTCTTTCTAATGTTATTATCGATATTGGTAAAATCGGATGTCCAAATTTTAAAAAATTATGTACTTTAAGTGTTAACTATCACTGCAAATGTCATCTATTGAACAATGTTGACCTAAATTGTGCTCTGCGAAATGTACATGTACTGTATAATTGGATTATTCAATAAAACAAAAATTACTATATATGTCTTTATTTGTTTCTTCCTTATACTAAGATAATATAAATATTTAAAGTAATATATTTTCTAAAATATTAATTTTTTTTTCTAATCTTCTTAACCGGCACAGGTTCCGGTTCAGCATACTCTGATTGTGAGTCATCGTCTTCTTCATCTTCTTCTTCCACTTCGGTCACGTCCTCGTGGTCGCTTTCTGGAATCACGTACACCTTGCGCTTCCTCTTTTGTGGTTTTTGTTGCTGCGTGGCTTGAGGTGCTTCTTCAGGTGCTGCCTCCAACATTTTCGGTTCTTCAGCCTCAACGTGCACATTGAAATTAAACAACTTCAATGCTTCCTGGAATATGTTGAGTTCTTCTTGGTTTTCCAGATGTAGTTTCATAAATGTTACAGGCAGGTCGCCAAACTTGCTCTGTAGTGTCGTCAATTTTGGTGTGTACGATAGACTCAGCATTACCTGACCGTCCTTTTCTGTAATACCTTTTACGCCGTAGCTAAAGAGCTGCTTGCAAATAATGAATAGCATCTTGGTTGGGAGACGCACACTTGTAGATTTCACTATGATGGTGCTTGGTATGGATGCCATAATGGTTGTTCGAGTAGTAGTAGTAGTAGTAGTTGTTGTTGTTGTTATAGTAGTAGCTGAAAGAAGTACACTACAGCTTGAACGGCTTTCACAAAATATATACCCAAATTTTGTTGACGATAGTAATTTTAATTAAAAATGTATAATCATGTGCTAGCAACGGTGAATTTCCATTGTGATAACAAATGTGTCTCGACTGTCAGACTAACATAATTATTTCCGGGTAAGTGATAAACATATTTTCGAATACATTGTAAGTAAATTTTGTTGAATCTAGAACTGATAACAAATGTGTCTCGACTGTCAGACTAACATAATTATTTCCGGGTAAGTGATAAACATGTTTTCGAATACATTGTAAGTAAATTTTGTTGAATCTAGAAATAATTATTTAAAAATGTGATCATGCGATCGTTAATGCATCTAGCATTTCTTAAAAATCCATTGAGATAACAAATATATAATTATTTCCGGGTAAATAACAAATTTGTTTATGAAGACATTTCATCATCATATAATCATATGATGTGATAACAACATGTAATGGAATATTTCCTAATTTATGGAACATTCTAGAATGCCTACATGACAAAAATCACCGTGTATTATGTTTGTTCATATGAATTAGAGAGGTCATGACCCGAGTGCGATAAGATGCTATATCCGTCTAAGACCGAACTCAAAATAGATTATACTTAAATATACAAGGTGTATATATATTATATAGAAAAACATTTATGTAGACAACATATTCTTAACAATGTCATCACCAGAAACAGTTGCCGACCTATCGAGTGTTGTTATCAAGAAACTTGAAGAGGTAAGCAGAATAATTAAAACACGTCCTCAATTATTGCGTTTGGTGAAATCAATAAATAAATTAATTCTAACCGTTCGGAAAGCAATAAAAAATAAATCCGTTAATAGTGGAAACTTTTTAAAATTAGAATCTAATTTAGGATTACTTAAATGTTTCAAAGAACGATTTAAATGGTTGGCAAATAAAAGAAAAAACCTACACAAAAAGCGAAACCTACAATGGGAACATGTTGAATCTTGCTTTGATTGTAGAATTCAAAGCGGTGTTATCATTAATTATAAAATTTTAGATCCGGAAATTTTTTTAGATAAAGCATTTAAGAGTTTTTCATTGAAAATAAAAAAAGCGTTACAAACGTCTCTGTTAAAAGTTAATACTGTATTCTATGCGAATTTTGTGAAGCCACAGAACAGTGATACTGATATTAAACATTTTCCTACCAAAACCGAGATTATTGATAATGGTGTAAATTTAAAGGAATGGTATAGGGAACATGTTAAAAATGAAATTTTAACCAAATTGCAGAGTTTTGAAGAGCGTGACTCAGGGTGGGCACTCTATCAGATTTTACAATTAAAAGTTAATATTAATAACTATACACCAATAAGCTGTGGTATATCAACGTATGTGTCAATACCAACATTTATTAGCAACACGAAATCAGTAATTAATATAAAAAATGATGATCCCTATTGCTTTTTATGGTCAATTATTGCCTGGAAGTATCCATGTGATAAAAAGAAGAAAAACGTTTCTAGACCTACGTCGTATCCACACTTTCATGATAAACTAAAATATGCTGGTATTAAATTTCCCATGCGCCTTAAGGATGTACCAAAATTTGAAAATATGAATAACATGTCAATTAATGTGTTTATAGTTAGTGATGGTAGGAATAGGGAAATTCTACCTACATATGTAAGTAAATTTCATTTTAAAGATGAAATTAATTTATTAATGCTCAAAACTGAAATCAGTAATGATGATGATGATGATGATGATTACGTTACGCGACAAAATCATTTTGCATTAATTAAAAATTTATCCAGTTTATTAAGGAATCAACTTCCAGATTCTAAAAATAAAAGCTGGATCTGTAATCGTTGTTTAAATCATTTTGTAACTCAGGAAACATTAAACAGACATATCACCGTATGCAGAAACATAAATAAAGCTAAAATTATTTTACCTAAAGAACCAGAAAACATAATGTCGTTTAGTAATTATAAAAATGTATTAGATGTTCCTTTTGTCATCTATGCTGATATTGAAAGCATTCTATTAAAACATCAAGATAGTAAGGTTACTACAACTTTGAAAAGAGAACAGAAACATGAAGCATTTAGTATTGCTTACTATTTAAAATGTTCTTTTGATGATTCACTTTCGAAATTTGAATTGTATACAGGTAGAGACTGCAGTATTTGGTTTGCAAAAAAATTAGAACAAATTGCTTTGGGATTAAATGCAAAATTTGTTAATATAGTGCCAATGAATTTATCAATGATTGAAAAAGAACAACATAAGTGTGCAAAAATATGTTATCTTTGTTTTAAACCATTTACCACATCTAATTATAAGGTCAGGGAGCACAATCATTTTACAGGAAAATTCAGGGGTAGTGCTCATAACTTATGCAACTTGAAATTGCAAGATTCACATGCAATTCCAGTAGTTTTCCATAATCTCTCCGGTTACGATTCTCATTTTATTATAAAAGCAATCGCAGTCAATATTCCAGGTAAAACTAGTCTATTACCACTGAATAAGGAACAATACATTTCTTTTACAAAGTATATTAGTAATACAAAGGTAAATATCAAATTTATAGATTCTTTTCGCTTTATGGCAAGCAGTTTAGACAAATTGGGGTCTTATTTAAATGATAATCAAAAGATAATTACAAGAAAAATGTGTAAAAATGATCATGAATTTAAATTGCTTCAAAGGAAAGGTATATTTCCTTATGAATATTTAGATAATTGGGATAAGCTCGAGGAAACATCTTTACCATCTAGGGAACATTTTTATAGTAAGTTAAACAATAAGGGACTATCAGAGTCTGATTATAAACACGCTTGTGATGTATGGAATCAATTCAAAGTTGAAAATATTCAACAGTATGCAGAGTTATACTTGAAAACTGATGTTCTAATTTTAAGCGATGTTTTTGAAAATTTTAGAAAAATTTGTAAATCTACTTACGGTTTAGACCCGCTGCACTATTGTACAGCACCTGGCTTAGCATTCGATGCCATGTTAAAAATTACTAATGTTAACTTAGAATTACTCACCGACGTTGATATGTTAATGTTTATTGAACGGGGAATCAGAGGTGGGATCTCTCAGTGCTCTAACCGTTATGGAAAAGCAAATAATAAGTATATGAAAGATTATAATGTTGATCATGAACAATCCTATTTAATGTACTTTGACATTAACAATTTATATGGGTTAGCAATGAGCCAACATTTACCGAGTGGAGAATTTGAACTCATTACCGACTGTAATATATATTCGTTGCCTAGTGTTGAATCTGTTCCTGATAATAGTCCCATTGGTTATATTTATGAAGTAGATATTGTATATCCAATGGAACTATTTGAAAAACATAAAGATTTACCGCTCTGTCCTGAACATATGGTGCCACCGTGCTCACAAACAAAACTTCCAAAATTACTAACAACATTTTATGAGAAAAAAAATTATGTTATTCATTATAAAACGTTACAACAGGCTCTTAAATTGGGTATAAAAGTCAACAAAATTCATAAAGTGCTCAAGTTTAAGCAGTCAGATTGGCTACGAAAATATATTGAGTTAAATACTGAAATGAGAAAAAATAGTAGCAATGACTGAGAAAAATTTCTTTAAACTAATGAACAACGCAGTGTTCGGTAAAACAATGGAAAACGTGCGTAAATATCGAGACATAAAATTAGTCACGAAATGGTCAGGACGTTACGGAGCAAGCTATTATATTTCTCAACCAAATTTTCACAGTAGTACAATCATCGATAATAATATGATATTAATTCAAATGAACCGGTTAAAAATGTTTTTTTCAAAACCTATATACGTTGGAATGGCAATATTAGACATCTCTAAAACGTACCTGTATGATTTTCATTATAATTATTTGCTAGAGAAATTTAATAATCAAGCCAAATTATTATACTGCGACACTGATTCATTAATTTACCATTTATTCGTTGAAGATATATATCAAAATATTAAGGAGGACATTGGTAGGTTTGATACCTCAGATTTCCCCGAAAATAATATATATAACATGCCTAGAAAAAACAAAAAGGTGATTGGTTTAATGAAAGATGAGAATTGTGGACGTATCATGACTGAATTCATTGGTCTTAAATTGAAAATGTATGCTATCAAAGTGCAAACAACTGAAGATGAGGTAAATCAGCTCCAGCGAAAACTCAATATTATTGGTGAGGATAATGAGCATATCGAACACTTGGTATCGAACATAGGTACTCTAAAGAAAGCTAAAGGTGTAAAATCATCTTCACTAAAACATATAACCTTTGATCATTATTTTAATTGTTTATTTAATAATGAAACCTATAAGGCTGATCAGTATTTAATCAAATCTGAAAAACATGTAGTTTATACAATAAAACAAAACAAACTAGCGTTAAGTGCATACGATGATAAGAGAATCGTTAACTATTTATATACAGACACCAAACCATGGGGTTATACGTAGTTTTAATTATTTTGTTTACGTTTTCAAGTATAAATGGAAGCAGATTGAGAGAGGGGGAAAATACAGGTTGGATAGCTTAAACTAAAATAAAATACGCATCTATAGTTAGTATGATTTCAGTTTTATCAAGATGTTGATGGTTTTACTATTCCTCTTACCTCTAACGAGAGGTTATTCAGTACAAGAAGAACAACAACAACAACTGTGTGATTATTACAAGCTTGAATCTGAAAACTGGCGAAATGACTATCAGTCCCTTTATAATGTCAGTCTATCTCTTTATCAAGAATGTACAGATGAACTGGATCAATGCACCGAAGACCATATGAACGAAATGGATTTGAACGATGAGTGTTTCAAGAAAATCACAGGATTTGAACGACGAATTGAAAATTTAACGGTATCTACGGCTCTCGTCGAACGTGAAAATTTAATTAAACAAAGTATTCAACTGGAATCTACCATACAAGAATTGAGAAAGTCCCTACAAGACTCCAATAAAAAACTGAGTTTTTCGTACGGACTCATTAATGAGTATAAACAAAATATAACGGAATTACGTAACCATTATGACAAAATTGTATTAGATGCACATATGTTAAAATCTGATTATGATAACTGTGATGTGAAGTTAACAAAATGTATGAGTAACATTTTTCAAAAAGAACGAAAATTAATACAAAATATAAACGATTGTGTGGAAAGGGAAGAACAATGTCAAGAGAAGAAGAATAAATATTCACTTAATCTAAGCATTTGTCGAAAATCAAATAGAAAGCAAAGATTAAGTAAAAATAAAAGTAATTTACAACCTCAATAATAATAATAATAATAAATAGCTTATGTTATGTCAATTAAAAAAAAAAACACTAAAATACATGTTTTAAAAAGAATATTATGCGTTTTATTTATCTCGGAGAGAGAGTGAGACATTAGAAGTAGTTTAGTCCAGCCTAGGCTTGTGGAGTTTGCTAGTACATTTTTTTCTTACTATTTGACCTTGAAGCGCTCTGCCACGTCTTTATACTAATCACAAACAAGCGCTTCTTCACGTAAATAGGCGAGTGGTCGAGCGCTGTCAGGCGATTGCTTTGTAATCTATAGGTATCCGGTTCGAATCCCACCGCACGCCTATTTTTTAACCTTATTTCAAATCTCCCGCTAAAACTGGCAGTGTGTGATGTCATCTGCGACGCCAGCAAGTCGGCACAAAGTTTGCAAGTCCAGACTTGTCCGATTACAACCCGCACGTCAACAAGATAAGGTCGCGCGCATAGCAACAACACACGCAGACGTCAATAAGATAACGAACAAGCTCAAAGGTCGAATAACAACCACACACACAGACGTCAACAAGATAAGAGATCAAAGGTCAGATAAGGCTATCAAGGTTAAGTGACGTCAGAGAGGCTCAGGCGGGGTTCTGAGGCATGGCCGAGTTGTTTTCAACTCAAGGTCAAATTGTCCCAGGATCCCGCTAGCTATACTACTGTCAAAAATCAATTCACAAACATATCTATAGGAAAACGGGGGCAGGCACATTAGTTGTAGTTAACTTAATTTAAAAAGGAGCAATGGAAGAGAAAACCCACAAATGGAAATACTCAATTATAACAATAATATCTCCACCTCTAATTGTTAAAATTTTTGCGTCGTGTTATTGTGAAATGTATGGTTGTTTATGGTTAGAGGTGCAAATGTCAATGTCAGAGTCGTGTCGGTAAAAGCGTATGGTTTTAGTAAGTGGAGTCGGTAATTCAGAGTCCTGTAAGTCGAGTCGGTATGTCAGTTATCTTCTGTAAGTTAAGTGTCCTCGCTGTTTATCGGCGGTTTCTTTAAATATTTCAAGAACATGCGATTACCTCCATATTCGTTGTGTTCGTTGAGTATGTTGTCAGGGTCCCTCAATTTATGATGTTCTATTTGCATCTCTTCCAACAAATTCATACTGTTGCACTTGTCCAAGTTGTGCAGCAACGTGAGGTGTTCCATGTCTGTGGTGTGTTCGTTGTCCTTCAAGTGTTGTCCCATGGCTGAATTTCCATTCTTGTTATTAATGTGTTCCCTCAGTCATGTCAATGTGTTTCTCCCCGTCTGGCCGATGTAGTATTTGTCGCAATTCCCACAGTCGATCCTGTATATGCCGCTCTTCTTTGCCTTGTCGTATTTGTGTTTGTTATTTATCAGAAAGTTGCCAATCTTTGCTGATGTCCTGTACGATATTGTAATATTATGTCTCTCGAGTGCTCTTTCTATCGGTCTTGCCCAGGTGTCGTGGTAATCTATAGCTATGTAGTCATGTTTAGCCCTGTAATTAGGGTATATTTCTCTCATCAAGTTGCCGCCGTGAACCTTGTCGCATACTTTTTGTATATCTGGTATACTGTATCCATTATTCATTCCCAATTTTATTATGGTATTCATCTCCTTCCTGAAATCTAGCTGGTTGAGGGGAACATGAAGTGCTCTGTTAATCATGTGGCGAAAGGCAGCTTCTTTGTAGGTGTTGCATGTATAGCTGGTCTTAGGAATAATGATGTGTGTGCTTGTAGGCTTCCGGTATATGTTATAGTTTAGCCTGTTGTTGTCTCTGCTAATGGTAATGTCTAGATAATTTAGTTGTCTATTGTTTTCTCTTTCTATAGTGAAGTTTAACTTGCCTACCTTATTGAAGATATTGTGTAAGGCAATGAGTTGGGCATTGTTGCCTTCATATAGAACAAAGACATCGTCGACATACCTGCAGTAGAATTTGATATTGTCAGTGAAGGTAACATATTTATCGGAGAATATCATCTGTTCGACACGATCAACATAAAAGTCTGCAAGTATTCCCGAAAGAGAAGACCTCATGGTTAAGCCGTCGTTCATATAGTAATGTTTGTCATTAAAAATGAAAAAATTTTGCCTTGTGGCTATATCTAATAATTCCATTATATTGTCAATGTCTGTGATGTCCAAGTAGTCGTGTGAGGGAAGTTTGTCTGTTAGAAAGGTTCTGACAATGGCAATGGTTTCCTTCACAGGCACGTTTGTATAAAGGTTACTGATGTCGAATGATATTAAGCGAGAATTTATATTAGTTGAGATATGCTGTGTTTTTGAAATTAGTTGTTGTGAGTTAACAATGGTGTATGTGGGTTTGAATGCAAGGACATTTCGTAATAGGTGATGTACAAATTTAGCCGTAGCTTCAACGGGGGTGCCCACGTTGGAAACTATAGATCTTATGCTCCCTTATGCTGTTTATATTAGGTGGTTTGACACTTTTTGTGTCCCCCCCATTACGATATATCGACGATATCGACAAACGATATGTGAACTTATGAGTTATGACGGATAAGCAAGAAAATATAATGCGCCTTAAACTACTGCACATAGTGTGGGTATTTCTCCGTTTCTCCACTACGGGTGTCTAGATCGCTTCTCATCTCCCTTCCAGGGGGTATGCACAGGGCCAATAAAATCCTATAAAATCCCTACTGTTCTTTTTGATTAAAACCAAACCAATATCATTACTTACTAATTTTACTACACCTTACATTTCACCATAAATTGACCCGATTTTATCAGAATGCTGCATAGCCACACATAAAACATAATAATAGTTTTATTATTGCGAATATAGTATATTTTCAATCTTCCGCATATAAGCAATCGCCTTTTTTAAGAAATACTTTAAAATTTAAATACCTACTAAAAACTTGTAACGTTTTTTTAGCCACAGTGTAGTGATATAATAATTTCAGCAACAAAAATAAAAAGTACGTTACATGGGGGAAAATTTTGCCTTATATTTAAAATACTGCAGAGGAGGATGGGGGTGAGAAAAAATAGTGGTATGGAATTTAAATGGGCAATTTGAGGGTCGGTGGCATATGTTAACGTTAACTAATGTTTCTTAAATTTGTTGGGATTTTTTTTGGAACAGATCCAGATTGAAGGGTTGTTGCCCTCCGGCGAAGGAAAAAATGCAAGGTACAAATTTGGACCACCCTGGTGCACAATATCTGTATATTATATTTGTTAGCTGCTTTTTGATGACGTATTGTACAGTATAGATAGATGACAATGGTACTTCAAATTCATATTCATTTATTTATGATAAGTACCTAATTTATTTGGCATGTTTCGTGGTAGTCGAACAAATGAAGACCTTTCACTAGAATATCATATACATACATTAGGGTGGTCCACGACCTTATGCAATTTTTTTTCGTATTATTTTTTGTTCTCCACAAGCTTGTTTATGTTCCTCAAACCAAAAGAAGTGTGTATTTCAAACCCTGGCTTATTTGAATCATATTTAGAGGTCGCTAGGATTTTCAACATTTTTTTATGCTGCGCTCAGACACGTCTCACGCACACCCTCGAGTGTGCGTTACTGTTGCAAGTTAGCTCCCGCACCAGGAATATCTTCATTCCGATTAGTGTATTCAAACGGAAAACAGTTAATATTGAGTGCCTTTATTGGAATAGTGCCGTTTTAGTGCTAACAATTACGACGACCGCTTTCGGGCTACCCAAGTTTGACCACCAGTAAGTTTTTAGATTTTCTCAGCGATCGCGTTGTTGCTTTATTATTTCTTTTCTTGCGTTATTTCCCCGCGTGATAACCTTACTATTACCTTTTTCTCTTCAGGAAAATGGCTATTACTAATACTCCTAAATCTACAAGGGCGTCAGCTGGAGCGTGGTTAATTGGAAAACATACAGAAACTCTTTCTCATGCAAGACTTCCATCAAAAGAAGATGTACTGAAAAGATACCAGTTTCATCATGTCGAAGAAAAAAGACGGAACACGGCAACAGCAGTGTTGCAAATTTGGGAAAACGCAAGAATTCCTACACAAAGAATTGATTCTGTCGAAAGGAAACTCAGCAAACTGGTAGAGGAATATTTACTTCTAAAGAAGAATAAGAAAACAAATTTAGAAAGTCTTATAATGCAGAGAGAAGATAATATGAGCTGTAGCATGGCAGGCGTAGACAAATGTTTAACTGATAAAGAAAGTCGAAAGCGGAAGAGAGATGAAGCAGGTGAAAGCAGGAGAGTGAAAAATATAGAAAACGAAATAGCAAGTCAAGAAATTGTTGACTCTGTTTCTGAAATAATAGATTCTAATGATTCCAGTAAAAGCGGCTCCGACACTGCATCATGTAATGAGTTTCAAACAACTTCGTCCTGCACTGAAAAGACTAAAACTTCCAAACGTAAAAATGTTTTTACCAAAGATGTTGTTGCATCTATTGACCTGTAAAAGATATTTCTCTATCATGTAGTACCATACGCCGTGCAAGGAACCAGATTCGTAGAAGTATAGCAGACGCGGACCAGGCTTCATTTATTCCACAATATCCACTTGTGTTACACTGGGATGGCAAATTACTACCCTACTCTAAAAGAAAAATGGTGAAAAGCATTTTGTTACCACTGAAAGCAAAGGCGTTAAGTAGACTTGACGGTAAAATATTTAATCATCAGAATCCTCTTGAGTTGTTTGTAACCAACCGTTCAACCATTATCTTCGATTTGCTAATGCATGAGGGAAGAGAAAAGGCCACATCATTCCTTAGAAAAGATCCGACAGAGTGGAAGGAGGATGAAATTTACAATGAAATGGAAGCAAACGTTAGCCAATTAAAAGTCGTAACCGACTGTGCAGAGCGAGGGAGAGCGTTGATTCATAAATTTAATGCGACTATTACAAAAAATGAACAACATAAACAATATATGCTTCGCGTAGTCGATCTGCATAGGAAGAAATTTCCCACTGCTTGCTTCTAAGATCAATATAATGAAGACAGCAATGAATGAGTAAAATCTTCAATGTATTCAATATATAAAGATTTGTTAGAATGGATTTTAGTGTTTAGTATTTTTCCAATAAATAAGTCTTGTAAAAACTGGATGTTTCTAATTTTACGGTTCCCCCAGAAACCATTAATCCTAGCGACCTCTAAATATTACCCAATCAGGTTAAAATTTTACACAGATGTTAGTTAGCACATTTGGAATAAAAACAACTTTGTGGAGAGCATAAATTTTATACTTGAAAAAAATGGACCACCCTAACATACATATTACATATTTGTCTTTCTTTTGTTTTAGTATTCTTGATAAACGTACTCAGAGTGATACTAAATGTAATGCACCCGAGACAGACCGACCCCGCAATGGCAGGAATCAAGAGAGCGGCTAGGGCAGCTATCATCTTGATACCTCTATTTGGACTACACTACCTGGTACTACCCTTTAGACCGGCGACAGAACCCTATACACGTATATATGACTATATTTCAGTCGCCCTAATTGCACCCCAGGTAAGCCACACCACTCATGTCAATTAACACGAACTAGCAATATATTTCGCAATATACGCCACGCCAAAATGATACCTCCCCATATTAAGGACGAGGTTTCTGTTTTCTATATAATGAATACAGTCCAGAACAACTGCGAAGCAACTCAATAACATAATCTAAGTGAATGCGAAGTTATCCATGTTAGTTTTAAGCGCGTGGTAATATTATCAGGACTGTATATGTTGTTATTTGGCTTTTCGAAGATATTCATGTTGACGACACCGGCGATGGATGAAATGATTGTTGACAATTCCACATGGTATAAACGGAAATAAATCAAAACACGGCTGCATTAACTTAACCTCATCCCCCAAAGTCGTGTAATTTTTATCATTCTGTTTCCGTTTTAAACATTTTCCTTCTGGTATTTTTAGTCAACTTGTCTGTCGTTCCGATTTATATGAATTGGGATTTATTTATTAAACTAGTTTGTATTGTTATGTTGCAATTATTAAAATTAGAAATCACATAGCCATCACATCTATACATTTAACTCATGATGACTGTTCTTCACGTATTGTGTAATGAGAAAAGCTGCAACACCGACCTACGTTTATAAAAGGCTTTCAGTATTCTAATGTGTAATCCTCAATCAGTTCTATGTAGGTTCTTCTAGTCCTTTTTAGTTTCGGTGAAAAAGAAGAAAAAATAAACTACACAGATAAAATAACTTTTATCTACGACTCACATATAATAAGTTCATTGCCTACGTATCTATGACTATATAATCCCCATCATTATACGCGCCAATGATTATAATGACACTAGTGTTGTATAATAATGACGGTTCGTTCAAATAATGACTTCATTATTTGAAGGAACTGTCATCATTATACGAATGTATTGTCAAAGTCAGTCTGAACCTACGTAGATGACAGTTATTTGACATTTCGCCTCGCCACCATTGACAAATACATTTAAAAGATTTGATATAAAATGGAATTTATGAGTCGTAGATAAAACGTCGTATTCGACTCGCACACAACTGATATAAATCGCTCGCATGTCTATATCCTTAGTTATGTGCTCGTCAAATAATATACTGTTATACTGTTTTTCTATAAAAATAAGAAATTAATACGTGAATTATGTTTAAGCAGGTGACACAAAAGGTCAGTGATAGTAGACGGAATGCTTATCGAGGCTTATGGTACGGAGGGGACATACATTATAGTCGGAGACAACTGGAAGGCAGTTAGGCAACTATTTTTGTAATGGGAAGAGTAACGGATTTTAATAATAACATGTACTAGTAATCACAGTTAAATTACAGCCAGAAACTTGGGTGCAAGTTTCCTCATTTTTAGGAACGCACTGACAAACGAGATGTTAACTTGTCGGAGATCTCTAAAAAATATTTTTTTCGGTAAAGTTATTGTGATGCGAAAACGCACGTCATATTGCGTTTTGCTTTGGTTGGTTTTGTAATCGATATCAGAAATGGCCAAAACTGCTGCTTGTAACTAAAGGTTGGACACATTATTTATTGATAACATCTTCGTAAATACTTTCTGGGATGGGAAAAGCTCAGTATGAATCCGCACACGACGGAAGTCATACCTATTCTTATTATTATTTAACCCTATTTTTAATGTAAGTAATGAAGCTAATGATATAATATACTTTTATGAAAACTACGTAAATACTACATTTTTGCAGATATTGTCCTGGCACGTAATAACTAAAACCATAGCTTGATGCTGATGTCATGAAAAATTAGATGCGCTATACAAGGTGTACGTAGCATGCATTTTTAACATTTTTAAATGAATTTTTGTTATATGTGTATAAATGGAAAATCTTGTATATTATTTGCTAACTGAAATGCCCGTTAGTTTATGTTCAATATGTCCTATATTTATTGTTACTAGTTTTTGTAAAGAGTAAAGAGTAGTATGCTAATTAGTATCGGAATATTGCTCTGTATACATATGCAGTGTGTTGAGTAGCTTGAAGTAAAATATTTAAAGGGTTATAGAAGAGGTGATTTAGAAACTAGCGTTCATGCACAAAAACAAACAGAAACGCTAAAACCTCACTTGATGAGTAACGTTTGAGAACGGATTTGTGTTCAGTGCAAAAAACAGCCAACGATATCGACTTACTGTCATTGTAAATTGATTTAAAATAGATTAATTTTATGGAGACACAATTCAAAATTGGGATAATATGAATGATGGAAAGTGGGTTATTTGGAGATGTTTTTGATAGATTTTTTTGCTCGGAATAAAAATCCGCAAATAGAGTTGCCATTCAGCTTGTCTTTTTCGCATATTTGGTTTTTGTGTGTGAGTGCATAAATCACATGAAACAAACGCCGTCTGTTCAGCACCTTCAGAAGTCAATAATTTTTCACGCTAGGTAACCTAAAAGTACAGGGTTTAGGGTTTACATTAGTAGTAATTTGAAGTTTTTAGGTTCCGTGTTTGAATGTTTTGAATCAGCTAAACAAATATATGTTTTGATTGACGATACATGAATACCATTTCTGTTCGGCCACATTTTTGTGGTCGAACAAAAAATCGATATTTATCGATTTTTTTTTTCTGATTTTTTTATTAAGATTTTTTTTCTATTTTCATTGATCTTGTAATTTGACTTTCATACTTTATAAAAGGTCAATAAGTTATTATTATTATTGTTATTAGCATTATTATGGAACAAACCAGGTGAGTAGACGGGGTTAATGGTAATATTTTATTATGATGTGATATTTATTATATTATTTATTTTAATACTTACTAAACTGGCTTTCATACAGTCTACAATGTTACAGCAAGTTGGCGTAATGAAAACATCGTTGGGCGGGTAAAATTCTTATTTAGGGGTTATTGATTTTGGCAGAATTAATAACTGTGTAAACACGGTAATTATATTATGCTTACACTGTCTCCAACCCAACGGCATAACGCTTGCTATCATACAACATTAATAACACCATTAGTGTAGAAGTTTTACGTCAGTTCCTTCACCTGCATTAAATAACCATTAATGTACAGCATATTGAGCACATTTCTGGTGAAATAGCTGCGGCCAAGCAAAATTTCATTCGAGTGTACGTGTTGGTCGGTGCTCGGTACACTGTTTATTATATTAAAACTTTGTCCAGTTTTGCATACCAAGTGGGATAGCAATGTATTCAGCAATTAATTATGCGAATATTTCTCGCCCGTAAATTTCTTAAAGTCGAAGTACTCTATATTTGCACAGTAGAATTTTATTTATAAATTCACGAGAATATGAGGTGCACCTTTTTGTATTAAATTTTATGCAACGCTAATGACCAGAATGCAAGAATCTCTCCATATTCCAGTATTATTAAGAGATTATAGTTTTTCAGCTACAGAGCTTAAAACTTTTTAAGATTTAGTTATTGAAAAATCGAATAAGTTGCCGCGTTCTGCCAGCCAATGTTCGAACCGAATAACGGATCGATTAACCAACTATAAACGCTACACAAAAAAGGAAAAACGGCATTAAAAAATGCCATTATGTTAATAATCCGATTGATTGATGATCCAAAAATGTAAACGTAATGGCTTATTGTACAGTATCAGCCAGGAGTAGTATAACCAGCTAGCGTACATATTTTTTATTAAAAACTTTCTTAAAGACATTTGAATCTTGATCGGTATTTAACACAAATAATTTAATTTAATCTACCTGTAGCACTATGCATTCACAAAACCCACGTTCTCGAGTGTCATCGGTATGGAACTATTTCCATGGTCTTTTTCTCAATACTTTTCTTATTTAAGGTCACACAGTTTGAACATCACTGAATTCAGAACAGAAACAAATTTGGGAAAAAAGATATACGTTTCCAATATGAAAACAAAACGAAAATGCGCAGCAGCAACGCGGTAGAAGTAAAACTTCTTACTATTCAAGATAAGAAGAATCAAACAATACCAAACAACAAGTTAGCAGTAGCGCTAAAGTTTTTGTTTGACAATATATTTAGTTTATACCATTGTTTATACATATCAGTCTGTATGAAAATTATTTCATAATGTATAGTAGGTACTACGGCGAAAAGTGGCCCGTTGTATTTCTAAGACGCGGATTTTACGAAATGAGTAAATGATCTAAAACTTGTGTCATCATAGGACATACCCTAATTTTCGGTGGATTAAAGTGTTTTTATTGCATAGTTGAAGATTGTAAAGTAAAGTTGATTCAAATGTCCAGACACTTTCCACAAGTCATCATAATTAATAAAATTATTACAAAAAAAAACATGATCATACCTTGATTTCAGGAATCTAAAAAACAAAGTTTCCAGTCTTTATATGGAGTGAACTACTTTATATAATATCATAGCACTACTCAAGGCAAGGTGAAGGTAACAGGTCTTGCTTTAAACACGAGACTCTTTTTTTAATAGTCAATAGTCAAATTATAGGGCAAAACATTTAAATTTTGCAGTAATGTCAAACATGTTGCTAACCAGTCATTGGAATAAGTTTGGTCCATATTTATTGAGGTAAGTTAACTGTCATATTGAACCTAATTGCTTTAAAATGTTGCGTTGCAATTTAAACATTAGAACAACATGCGTCATACGAATTGCCCACAGCAGAAGATCATCAAGGTATCAAACTATTATGTCTATAGAAAATTTAAGTATTATGTTAAATTGTTATTACTTCAAACATTTTCAATTTAGAATTTAGGAAAATATGGTAGGTCTACGCGGCTCATTTTTATTAAGAAATTTTAGACAGAAACTAATCAGAAGAATTGTTGCACTTGATACAATACATCTTAGTCGTCCCAGCATATCGAGCTAATACGGCCAGCTCCTATTTTTTTCCCAGTCTAAGAATTTTATTCTGAACTGAAGGCTGGCCTCCGATGAGGAAGGTTTCAGGTTCTGGTGATTGGGACATTAGTACCATATCATCGTATGCATCTGTTTTGATGGTGATACCGTTAACTATTAACAAAACTATGTCATCTAATTTTATAAAGCGACATAAATTTGCTATATAATTTTGGGGCACCGCGCAAGTACGTCTCGTCGTCCAACGGAGTCGTCAGCGGCTCGGGAGTCGAGGTCGATTTATAGCGTCTACCACAGGCCCGTACTTAGAATTAGAACATCGTACATATTTATTGTTGTAAGCAGCATTGAAGTTGAAGGTTAGAAATGGTGGACTCTTTGTTTAATATAAGAATAGGTTGCAAGTATACAGCAAAGATCTATATACATGTTTTTAACGCATTTTGAATCAACAGTAGCCAATAAATATTATCAGATAGCAGCAAACAAATAAAACAACAAAACAAAATATTTTTCTCAGGCCCCAATAATTCGCATAACCGGTTGATTTTGGGTAAAATCATAAATATTCCGTGAATAACGTTTTTTGAGTAACTGCATTGCTTGCGTACGTGTTTGGTAAGTATTCAGCAAGAATGCTGAAGTATTACTGCAATGAAGTAAAACAATACAATGTCAAAAATTCCTTTCTCAATTAACTAAAGCACAGCTGTTGTATCTGTCAAAAAATCACCATCAAGAGAAGGTACTTTAGGTACTATTAGATTGTATAGCAAAAAAGAAACAAAATCGTCATTGCGGCACTATAAATACTAATTTCGTCGTCCGGAACGGCATGCGGTACGGCAAGTTACGGATTGCGTTTTTGTGGCACTATACTTGGTCCGCTTTTCTTCCTTACTAATAAATAGGTCAACCGCTATGCTTCTTCCTAAAAACGCGAGGTGCTAAATTCTGCATTTTCGATAATTAACTTCTTCACTTAAGACCATCTGCTTAAAGGCGATTTTTTTCTTCACACTATTATCAAGTGAATCTCATATTTGGACATATCACGGTACTTATTACTTTCTAAATATGGATTATTTATCTGTAAAGACAAGATCGAAATGACTTTGATTTACGGTGAATGTGGCAGAAATATCAATAATGCTGTTAACCTTTATTCTGAGCGTTTTCCAGTTCGCATACAGTCGCGTGCTTCTCTCTTCCTTGTTATTTAACAGTTTATGACGAAAGGAAGTTTGCAACCGCGAAAAAAGGAAGCGTAGACCAACTGTCCCTGGAGAAGGTAATAAATTTATATTTATATAAATATATAAATTTAGGTTTAGCCGCTGTCGCCCACAACTCCTATGTAATCACGCGACAAATAGATCGGAATTCCGAAATTGGAAGACCAGTATTTTGACAATAACATAGCGAACAAAATTTTACCCCTATTATATTTCCATGCATCAGTAACTGCATGACGTTGATTTCATAATCGACCCTATTTTTGTCAATGGTCATCAGTGCAGGATTTACGTATAAACTACCCAAGAGAAAGACAAACTTAAACATTATGGCTTTGGTGACTGGGCGATAAGTTTATTACACTCGTTCCTAAATGATAGGTTTCAGCATGTGAACTTTAAGAGTGAAATCTCTCAAAATTTACCAATTACACAGGGGGTACTACAGGGATCAGTGCTAGGGCCTATTCTATTCTTACTTTTTATAAATGACATCAAGAACGCTGATCTATCATCGCGATGTATCTTATTTGCGGATAGTACAGCAATCATTAGGGACGGTGCTGTGTATGATCAGTTGACCAGAGAACTGGAGGCGAGCGATGGAAAGTTTAGAGACTGGTTTTTAGCCAACAAGCTTAGTGTAAATCAAAGTGCAATTCATTACTGTTTACATTGCGTCACTCAGCAGATGAGAACGATAGTATGATGTTTTTGGGGACCACCTGGAACGCTAAGCTATGCTGGGATGTACATATGGATAACCTGGTTAAAAAATTATCAAGGGTGTTGTACTTTCTAGGAACACTGGAATCTTGCGTGTCCAGTGATTGTTTCCTGTACGTCATATGCGATTCTTAATTGGGGACACTCATGTCATGCTGGGAGGGTATTTAGTGTCCAACGCAGATGCACTAGGATTTTATCCGCACTGGGTTACAGAGTCTACTGTAGAAGTAAATTGAGGGAGCTCGGTATTCTAAATCTACGTGTTTGTTCATATAGTGCTGTTTGTGTTCATGAATGAGAACACCAGATTGTTTGTCGGGTCGAGATCAGTGCACAATTATGGCTTGCGTAACATTCAATTGTATAGCCAACCATGTTTGCGACTCTCAAGGTCCAGAACGGCAACAAATCACTGGGCACTTAATTTCTACATTTTGCCTGATTTTGTAAAATTTTTAAGTTTAGGAAAAATTAAGGTTGCTACAAAGAGGTTTTTGGCTGATAATTCTGTCTACAGTTATGATGAATATATGTCAGGAGATTATTCTGATCTTGTAAAGTATATGTGATTTCTGTTCTTTATTTGACTTGTGTAAAAAAAAATTTTGTATTGTGTTTGGCACCAATAATTGTGTTATTATAATTATTATAAAATGTCAAAATAATAAGCTTTAGAGTACCCCCCAGCAATAAGTACTCTTAGTACTTATTGCCTTAAAATTTAGTAAGGAATTAAAAGATATACGTAAATATAGGCTGTTCCGTTAAAAAGAAAACAATAGTTTGAGTTGTTACACACCTGGAATAAACATAATTAAAAATGTGCATCCGGGCATTCGTCTTATCAGGGCAAAATAAGTTTTAAAATACTTCATGAGCACAACGTTCCGAGGCCACTCTACTGAGACAGCTGTATAATTTCGCAATAAATCTATACTTTCGGTGATAATTTGTCATGTTGGAACTTCCAGCGCACAGTGTCTGTTATTTGCAAGTGCCTGACAATATATAAAACATTTCGATCACCTGAAAAGTTATATTGAATGTTCCTTATTACCCTTACGTCAAACATCTCCGACAAGAATTTAAAACGTCTCAGGATTCTGAAACTTGCGTAAACGGCCGTTGCGATTCAACGGACGCTTGATACGACATTCCTTTCAAAGTTTGACAGAAAAATAACAAGCTTTTCAGATAACAAATCTTCTAAAGTTATTCTAAAGTTATTCGTTGATTGCGCGGCAGAAGAGCGAATTCATGTAATCTCCGGCAGTTCTCGGCTAAGCATTCCAAAGAGTAATGTTCAGATTTGCTTAAAATCTCGGTATCAACGACTTTTTGACAAATATCATATGCGATAGAAGTCATCTGTTACCTACGCGAAGAAATTTGTAATAGGAATTTTATTTTTGAATTTTGGATATAGGTAGTTTTAAATTTTTAATGGCTGATTTGCAACTGGTGGAGGCGCCGGGAAACTCATTTTAATGTTTTTTTTATATCCCATAAAATTAATGGTGGCACTCATATTTCAATAAATCGGCGTTCAGATTTCTAGAATCTTACCGCTAGGGGTCGCTAGGGGCTCTCACGTCGTGCACGCGGAAAATAAGTATCGACCGCATAACAGTAATGCAAAAACTGATATAGGTAATTTTGGGCCTTCATTTGCATCTGCACAAAAGAAACTATCAAAATCTTGTAAAAATGTGCAATTGTTTAGATTACTGTAATTTGGAATAAGACATTAGAATCAGTATAGGGAAAGTAGTCAAAATAACCAATAGATAGGTGAAGTAGTTAACCACACGTGTTAGAACGTGTGTTTAAGTCCATTGACCAAGTTATAACATAAAAATCATAGGTACACTTTTTTGTATCTTATTGTATCTATTGAACAGTCGAAAATATGGATTTTACTTCATAGATTCTTTTGTACGTTTATTGATTTAATGTCATTTTTTTTTTGGTGCGATGAATGCCAAATGCCTCTGAATAACGTACAATGTCGTTTACTATCGACAGTAATAGTCCAAGAGCCAGTAACGGATTTCGTTACAGAATAGAGAATAGGGCTAGAACTTTCGGAATCTGTCCCGTGTCGAGTAACAATAAGGTAATCGCAAGTTTGGCAACCTTCCGGGGTGGGTTTTGGACCCATCGATTTGTAAAGGGATGAATAAGAATTAAAAAAAACATTATTATAATCAGTCTGTCGCTTTGGGATATCATAGTTGAGAACGTTTTAAGTGAAGAAAAATGTTGTTAGCGGTGGGTGGGAGGAAAGTGGGTCCAAGAGGGGCCCGAATTTGTCCACAAAATTGTACTATTTACAGTAAAATAATCAGGTTGGGTTTGATTGATTATTCTTAACTGCAAAGTAATCTTCCTGATGCCAGACCAAAATGGCGGTGGTCTCACTATCGCGCGCATAAGACTACCTCATCCGCACTCAGGGGGTGGTTTTGTGGGTCTGGCAGGTGTTTTCACCTGAATTTCAGTCTGGCATCATGACGATTACTTTGTGGAGTGAGTTGTGGAGTATTTAAGACTAATCAATCAAACCCATCTTGATTGTATTACTGTAATAGTGTAATTTTGTGCCCCATTTCGGCATCCTCTGGCACCCACTTTCCACCCACCCACCGGTCTGGCGATTTTTTTCTTCACTTGAAACGTTCTTAACTTTGATATCCCAAAGCGACTAACTGATTATAATAACCTATTTTTTATTTTTTTTTCACTCTTTAAAAAAATTAGGGCCACAGAAGCCACCCCCGGAAGTTCGCCAGACTTGCGATTATCTTATTGTTATGCTACAAGGGACAGATTGTGCAAGTTCTAGCCTGATTATAAATAACGTAACCGTTGCTAGCTCTTGGACTATAATAGCATTTTCTAGCACCTTCTAAGAAGAATGGTCTAGTTATACTTCCAATCCGGAAGAGTGGTCTACTGGTATAAGGGTGGGCGCACACATATCAGTCATGTTGGAACAAAACATGTTTAGACGAAAACCTTTTTGTCTAAACGTGTTTTTGCTTTCCAGAGAAAACACGACGGTGCACACATACGAAACAAAACAGCATTAGTAAAAAATGTTTGACATAAATGCTATCAACCGTAGTTATACCAAAATATATCGGCCGACGAATCCACGATAGCTTTAGTGCTTTGGCAATGGTTTATGCCCCAGGAAAATAAAATTACTAAAACATGGTTGTGGGTGCACCCTATTAACCAAAAAAGAACCTGTGAAAAAAACATTACAGTACTTCTTGTATGTTTTTGTATGCTTTTGTATGTTAAGGGAAGATGAAGCAAAACTTAAAAACTTTACTCTGATGAGCCCAAATTAAGTGAATTATTTATTGATATTAACATCTAAAAAAATATGAAGAAAGATACAAAATAGAGATGAAGCATATCTTCAGAAGAAAAGCTATTGATTACTTTGATGTAATAATGTTTATTAAATACTATAATTATAACAAGGAACAAATCAACTAATTTAACATTTGTATTATTTTTGCGAACACACACAACCATCCCATCAAGACTCTCTCACTCTGCATGAAGGACTAAGCTTCGGCTTCCATCTTCTTCCTCTTCATCCAACAATTCATTTAAAAGCGACAATACACCGGTCTTAAATTTTTGAGGACGTGGCGATGGAGTTTCTTCGATGAGATCTAAGTCTTCTTGCTCATGGATATTGACTTTTAATGACGTTTCCTCAAAACCTCCTCTCATATCTTTATGTTAGCCCATAAACTGGTGTATAAAATTCATTGCATTAAACAAATACCATAACACAACAAAACGCCTGATTGCGACTAACCGTGTCTGACGTGACTAAACGCACACATAAAAACTATGGTAATATGTACTTACATACAACACGTTTAGACGAAAACGTTTTCGTCTAAACATGTTTTGTTCCAACATGACTGATATGTGTGCGCCCACCCTAAGGCGCTTACCTTTCACTGAAACGGACCTAGGCTGTAATGTACCTGACAATTTCAACAATAGCGTTAAAAAGTTCGCAAACCTAAAACTTTGTATTCTTGCATCGTTTTTATTTTGCGACCGGGCGGGGGTGCTTTACGGTGCGCCAGTTTAAGGCAACGCAGTCGCGACCTCATTTTAAAAGACGTTTTGGCAAAACACTTAACTACATTCGGTGACAAAATTGTTTGGTATGAGATTTTCCCACAGTCCTTTAAACATCATCCCCTGGCTATCGGGGAAATTAATCAATTATCTTTTTCTCGAAAATTTTCTTATGTAAGGCCATAAAAATATTATGCTACCATTAAGACAATTAAGAGATCTGTCAAATTCAGAAAAAAAAATATAGCGTTGTCATTTAAAAAAATCTCTATGACGTCATCTGTTAAAAACACCCGCGCTCCATGCAATGATGGAAAACAGAGTATGTCCTGGACCTATTCTGCTCTTCCAGTCATTGCGTGAAGTACGGTGCTTGTACAGCAGCACTGGTAATATATATGATTTTTTTTTCATATTTTCGAAGAGATCGAGCAATTTTATACAATCTTAGTTTAAAATGTCAAATTTTAGGCTTATTCTGTTCTTCCACTCACCGATTCAATTATAGTAATGATTTCTATGAGAAAAAAAAATTAAATGATTAGGAGGGTCAATTTTCTGAAGAATGCATTTTTCATTTAAGGGTAGTTTTTAGGGCACTGCGGGGTGTGTTGGGGGTGTCTAATCCATATGTAAGTTGGTATGTATAATAGGTCAAATTCTATCTTGGAAAATCCTCTACATCCTATAACTTTAATCTTAAGTTTTCCCAAACACCGAACGACTTTTTGAAAAATACCAAAAAATGTCTTTTTTTCGCATGCATTTACCCATGCACATTTGAGGCCTCGACAGGGACCATTAAAAATACAAATTTCGAAAAAAAATGTGGCCACTTTTTTTTGGATTTGAGAACGATTTGGGGGAATCGTTGCTTTCTAAATAACAATACCGCATTTGAACCACCCTAATGAGCATGACCAATGGTATTTCCACTAGCTCTGTGACACACTAAAGGTGGTTACGCCATTATCACATAAAAAAAAACACGAAGCAGACAGATTTTTTCTGACTGTTAGCGTGTTGTTCAGGACTCTAAGTAGAAGGCATTTTCCTCTTTCAGAAATTCATATGTGTTTACATTCACCGAAATACCTTTGGGTTTACACTTATTTTAAAACAATATTTTAAAGTTAAATTTGTACCTATATGAATCAGCAAAATTAGTCAAATTTATTACGCATTAAACAATATTTTATTATTTACAGGGATTCTGTGTGTCCTGCCTATTCTGCTTTGCCAACCATGATGTACATCAGGCTATTAAGGCGTTCATCCATCGTCAACTTCACACTTCAAGGTGGAGCAATTATTACTATACCGGAACAAACGCTGCAGACAGTGCTGGAGTCTACGTCATCAACAGCCAAAGTCAGAGCAATAATTTTGCTCTCATATGACAAAAGAGGCGATCGACCCAGTCGATCAAAACAACAGAAATCCAAATGAAGACGCTCGAGAAAGCCACTGAAGAGATAAGTGAATTAGTGTAAACTGTCAGACGTTGGTACGCCGGGTGAGTCTTTGGAGAAGTTTGCGTAATGGCAGATATTGGAGAGAATCAAAATCAAGTATTTATTTCATATCGTAATTGTACAATTTTGAAAGAATATGATGTGTTGTATGTTGGTTACTGGCCGATACGTCAAATTTGACGGTTATGTGAACATTAATTTGGTTATTTTCCTTTCCACTGTTTGCAATGATGAAGAAGAACTAAACGTAATTAACTTAGAGAAGAACCCCATATTAATTATTTATTTTTATACTAAATGTAAATATTTTAGTGAAAATCTAATACGTAGAGATAACTTATGTCCCGTCTGTAAAAATGTGGATTTGGTCCCTTGTTATTTTCAAATTTTGCGTCCATATACATTTTCATGAATCGAAACTATAAGACAAACAAAATTTATTTCACTGAATAATCCGGAAGAGTCGGTAAATTACCGTAATGGCGAGGCTAATCTTGTCATTTTAGCGATTCTGTAGCATCTATAAGTGAACAGAGCTGTTACACAGTTAACTGGTCGTAAACAAACAACTTTGTAACTGTTAGTGCCCACGATGGTTTATATGTACATATACATATTGTACAGCTGTGTCGGTATCCTTCTGCGAACAAGTGACTAAATCTGTATGGAACGTGGTAAAAGATGGCTGGGAACTTTTTGTATGGCTAATGATAGGTTTATTAGGTTATTATTTATAGGTTAATTTTACGGTATAGTTTAAGGAAGAAAGTTTAATTCATTAATTCGATGTTGTGTTTTCTCTATATGATACCATGTGTATAGATTTACTTCTATCATAGTTAAGATGTAGGTATAGATAATTGTAAATGTTTCAATAAAGTCTATGTGAACAGATGGATATTATTATGAAATAAGAAAGGTGGTTGATGTTTTCTATATTTTTCCAGTTGTTCTCAAATGTTTTAGTTGGCATTTACGAAGGTAAGTTAAAATATGATATGATACCAGACTTCATAATATTCAATCTTTGCACTATAGTGATCAAACCATGTGTTTAAATCTGCTGTGTAATATGTAATGATGAATTGCATTTCTTTTACTATTAAGTAACAATAAATTCGCCGAAAGGGCAACGTTTGAACATAAATTTTTGAACATATCTGAGGTGAACGTTATTTATTTTCGGGGGCACTCACGTATGTTACATTACCTCAATACAGAAATTTGGAGTTCTATAAACATGTTAGCAGTGCAGGTGTTATCCTAAGGTTCTTTTGTCACTGAAAAAATATCAAATTTTAATGACCCATTCCTAAGACATAATATGTAAAATAAGGAAAGTAGTAGTAATTTTGCATCAGTACATTACTTATAATCTATATTATATTGAAAAGTATTAGACAAGCTTAGTATGTGGGTTTATAGAATAGCCGAATTTGGAAAAAACAGTTTTCGAAAGAACGTTTAAAACTGGCTTTCAAACTTTTGCGGGCAAAATCACTCAAATATACCTACTTCATACAAAAAATATACAAAAATAAAATTCGAAAATAATATGTGTGAATTTACTTAATATGTTTGATATTCTAGAGACAAAATGAAATATAATACATGATAAATAGAAAAAATTTCCAACTTACATTACAAGGCTTAATTGTTTATTTAAAAATACTGAAATTTTCGCATTCTGTGTCTGCGAACTACTATTTCTTCAGGTTCTTGTAATACCCTATAAATTATTTTTACCATTAGTTTTCATTTTCCCATATCATGGTACAATCGCTTGTTATAGTACTAGTAGTACAACATTCAAGAGTAGGTAAATTTTACAGAAGATACATTTGAAAAATATCTGCTTTCTGGCACGAAATATTGTGCTGTTTTATATACCTGCATGTCAACTGAGAAAATAGTATATTATTATACAAGTTTTATAAGACGTCAAATTGGCGCACGAGTTGTTTTGGGCACGACGAGCGTAGCGAGGAGTGCCCAAATGGAACGAGTGCGCCAATACGTCTTATAAAGCGAGTGTAATATACTATTTTTTCTACTTTGCGTCATTAATTTTATATAAATTTAGAAATTGTGGTTACTATATTGCGCTAAATTATAATCTAGGGTATTTCGCGGGTACCACGTGGCAGCACTGTAGTAACTGTCAACTTCGTTAAGGATGAGATCTATGAGATAACATCTTGACAAAATCTAATTGTGAATAAAATTACTCTACTTTAGCCTACAAGTTTGAATAAATATTCAGCGAGGTCTCAACGATGATCATAATGGAGCTTGGGGCAACACTTTTAACCCTACTGTGATAAATATATGAAACTTAACCAAAAAAGTCAACAACTTTAATAGTGGTTTCATAAGTATAATAATCAGAATCTTATTGTTTGGAAGTGTTAGAAGTGTTTGGCGGTGACTGATTAGTTACTTCGAAGAACAAGAACTTACTAAATAATTGTTATAACGCTTAACGTTTAATAGCGGTGTCAACCTAATTCCGCTAGGTAGCCGTTGAGGCTTATACATTTCCACGCACTTATAATTGAAACCAAATTCTAATTTCGGTGAAGTAGTTTATTAGAATAAATTATGCTATGTTTTAACACCTAACGTTTAATAGCGGTGTCTACCTAATTCCGCTACGTAGCCGTTGCCGCTTATATATTTACAAGCACTTATAATTGAAACCCAATTTTAATTTCGGCAAAGTAGTTTATTAGAATAAATTATACTTAGTAAAATTACATGTGATGGAGGTAATACAAATATGTTGCACACAACCAGAACTAAGACGAAGTCGAAAGCGACGGACAAAAATGAATACGAATTGAGCCGAACAGAATTCGGTCCAAAATGTTACCGAAAACTTATACGTTACATAAACTAAGAAATCCTCTACACTTTAAATGTACTATAGCTTCATACGTGTATGCTGATAAACCATTGATTGCGCATATACAATCTCGTAGCAGTAATTAAAATCATTCATATCTGCGATGTAGGTTTGATCTTCGCATAATACCTAATTAAAGTAAATGTGGTCCTTGCATTATATCTGAAAAGGGGATTTGATGTTTAGTTGAAAAGAATGATAACGATCACTTACCAGAGTCGTAAAACATCACCGAAAACGTTATGCTGGCGTATTTTGATGAACACAGCAAAACTAAGAAAGCCACAACCTTTGGCCATACTATAGCAGGCTACACGCATGTTTAAATATGTATAGAATATTGATATTTCGCAGTTTATGCGATTGCAAGCGATTAAAAAGGGGCAGTGTGTGGTTATGTATTGTACGTTTGACATTTGATATCATTGTGTACCAATTCTGGCAATCTTAGACAAAAATGTTACTGTTTTCGGTGTTACAATGTGTTAATTGTAACACCGAAAACAGTGTTACAATGTGTGCATTGTGAATGCCAAGTAGAAAAGCGTTATTATAAAATACCAATACATAACCTTTTTCAGATAGTAAATCTCATGTACTGAGTAAAAGGTTTCACATAGACATATATGTGTTCATATTCTTTACCAATTTTCAGTATGAAATATTTACAAGACCGCATTTAAACTCGCTGAAGATTCGTACAGGATGTCGATATACAGGATTAAATTTACATCCTAAAAAAATAATAAATCTTCCTTTGTTTGTTTCTATATTTTTATTCTTCATAATGGTAAACGTTTCTGCATTGTTCATATGTATTTTATTTTTCTTTGTTTTGTTTATATTTCAAACGGCTGTAACTTTTTAAGAACTCCTGTCCATATGACAAGGTTGCTAAGAATGACATTTAATTCTTTTGCGGGAAAAGTGAAGCAGTCGTATATTTATTGAAAGCAGTTTCCATACAAGCAATAAATAATATGTACAATATTCTATTTATTTACAGTTAGACAAAATTAAATACCTCTTTATTTTTACATTTTAATTGAAATAGTAAACTGGTATCTAAAACATTTTTTTAAAATATACATAGAAACAGTCTTTCAAATGTCACAAAAACGGTTTTAAAATTGATTAAAATAACAAGGTAATTTGGTTAAATAATTTTGTCATATAAAATATTATGATATAGATTCCCAGATGGATCTAAAAGTCAATCTTTATAAAGAGTTTTGGATGTTGTAAAAACACCAGATCAATAGTGAAAATATTTATTTAACACACAGGGTGGTTGGCGCTTTCCATTCTTGTTTAAGAAATTGCTAAATTTGCTGAAGAGTAAAGTATCCATTTTTCACAATTAAATGTAAAATGTCATAAGGAAAAATTGTTTGAGTTTTTATTGTTTGTTCTCATTTTGTACGCACCTTCTTCTATGGTGCGGTGAAGAAGCGTTACACAATAAATATTTCAATATTTAACCCTGTTGTAAGTAGCTCATAGGTCCTCGGTTCGTCGGAATAAAATACGATGATTTGATAAAGTAATAAATGTGTTGTTCACCATTAATTATTTACATACACAAAGAAAATACCGTAGACAGGATATATCGGTCTAAATAATATATATATCTGGGAAAATTAACATATCTGAAAAAAGAAACTACCTCGCCAACTACGGCTAGTAGAGGTAAGCAGTTCGATTATATTATCAATAGCATACAAGGGGCCATAGGATAATACCTTGAGTTCTAACACCAACATGCAAAGGGCCAGTAGGGAGGAGCTATTTTACCAGCATTCAAGGGACCAGCGAAAATAGACTGAGCTGAGAGTTCTCCCGCCAGCACAAGGGACCAGCAGGGAGACTGACCTATTTTACCAGCATTCAAGGGGCCAGCGAAAATAGACTGATTTCCAGAGGGAAATGCTCGGCTTACTTATACAGTCAAAACGACCCCCACTATTCACGAAACTGGTCCGTCTTGGCGGCTCAAAAACATTATACGAGAATCACATACCAAACCAGTCTCGGAACTAGTTTACGCATCGGACGTACAGACTAGTTCAAAAATATACAAAAACAGGATTCTCCAAAATAAATGCACACAAGTAAAAGTTATACAATCAATAAAAACTTATTACTAACAAAATACACTTGCATTTATTTATAACGAACGGAGTTTTGTTACAATTTTAATGTTTGATCTTAAATCAACATTTTATTAACACCAATTTATGACAACTGCATTCGATCATCAGTGTTAACTGGGGCACAATAACAATAACATATGTTTTCAGTAACAGAAGAAATGTTAAAATCTGCTAATTATTTTGTGAAATACCCTTTTTAGGCACCCAGCAAAATAACAAAAACAAAAAATGACGGAAAATTATAAATTTTGTTTTAAGATTCTGTAAATAAATTATTCTGTATTGAGATGCTGCTTTTTTTTACAAAACATCATGGTTCAACTATTCATGCAATAAAAACTACTTCAGGGTTAGGGTCATTTTTTACGAAATATTTTTGGTAACTATATTTAAATGTTATTTAGAAAGAGTTTTCGAATGTTCTATTTTGTTTAGATTCTGTTCTAAACAATCAAGTTGCTAGCTTGTAACATCACATGCAAAACGTGAAAAAAAATTTAGGGCAGAGTCTTGTTGTAGAGTGATTCTAATTCCTAATTCCAAAATTTCAGATATCTATTATTTGTAATTACGAACCGACATCTGAGATTTGAGATACTACATAGGCTACTATATAGGCACACCTGGACACCTGTATACATATATTACATTAACAAAATAATATATAATTAATGCGAGAATCCTGCCAAATTGAACATACAAATGTTCACAAGAACAATCCAATCTGAGGACCTTTATTCACTCAGTTATGCCACTGAATCCCCCGACTCTAATTGAATTTTTTTTATTTTAAGACCATATCTTTCAATCGCCCGCAGTCGTCGCTGAGAAACAAGAAACGCGAAATACTTGAAACGGAATCCGTTGAATGCTTTGCTGATTAAAGTAAAAACCTGAATGGATGCCGAGGATATCGAGTGGCCCAAGCCGTCGTCGTAGTCATTAATTACCTATAATTAATGAAGCCGCAAGGTCGCAGCCGGAGTCAAACCGATGACTTCGTTTGCGTGTACATTACGTTCCTCAGCGTCTCAGTAATTACATCGGAAAACAATAATCTCAAGTTAAGTCATACTTTCAATTACGATTTTTTTTGCACAATCTCCGCCTGGTAAATAGTAATTTTGTGGTCGAGCGGAAAAAATCAACGCTGCCAATTACGTCCACGCTTACTTACGTTGTCGCAGTTCGTTACGAGAAATAATTGAACACTTCCCGATAAGTTTTGCCTCAGCTGCGACTTGTCACTTGAAATTTGAAAACCGATTTTTTTGTGACATTTGCAAACAGATTTTTATTTTTAAAAATAACCAGCTTTAGATACCAGTTTACAATTACAATTAACATGTAAAAATGATGATGAATTTGAATAAGAATTGCAATGTAGTCTTTGATTAAGTAGACAATTGAACACATTGTTCATTTCTTGTATGGACCTTTATATAATAGAAATAATAATCCACGCCTTAACATCCCCCAACAGCTTTCGCCACTACGGGGGCATCGGCAGGCCCGAATTATCATTATTATGGCCCGCGTCTGTGGCACGTCTTAAGTTGTTTGGCTTTCAGCATTCGCCGAGAAGTAAAGGAAACCCACAGAAAAACCTTTACTCTGAAAGCAGGTCGTGTGACTGGAACTCACGACCCCCAGACTGATAGCCAAGCGCTCTACCACTGGGCCACAGTCTGGCTCAGAACCTATTCGTCTGTTATTCAAATTCTTGAAAAGAACAAAATAAATATATGTGAAAGTTTTAATTGATTTTTTTAAATGTAGATTTAATTCGTAAAAAAGTTTTTTTTACTAATGTCCGATGTCATTTTGTCACTTTTGTGCCGTTTTTTGTTTGCAACATATTCTATAAAAACTTTTCTCTCTGTGGACATACAGGTATATGCAATAACACTATATGAATATTCACATCATTTCATGTCAGAAATTTTAGAAACGCTTCTCTTGTAAAATTTACACTATTATACCAAAACAGCGATATGACGAAAAACTATAATTATCAAAGAAATGCTCATGGAAAATTTAAAAGTAATTAAAAATTAAGTGTCGGATGCTTTAAGAGCCCGATAATGACAGTATTTACCAATAAAAGAACAAATATAGATAGACATGCAATTAACCCAAGTAGAGTGTCTAGTTGGAAATTTTTTATAAGTAATATTCCACAGGACAATTTGTCTTTCTATTATACTTTTTTAAAGTAGATATTTTTTTTACATGGAGTCTTACGTGCAACAAAAAGAAAACATTTTATTCAGTCCGCCTGAAAAAATTTAAAAACTATTTTCTATCACTTTTTATTTAAATTAGGAATTCGCCAATCGGTTTTTCAATATTCAAGTCAAGTCTATAGTTATTTAAATCCTAGTATTGTCACTGCATCAGTTTACCGACCCGTGTAATCCGATTGTACACAAGCCAATTTGTTGCGCTTTTGTCTTAATATTAACACAGAATGGAGTTTTTTATTCAATTTGATTTTAAACATTTGATCCGACTAATTTTAATCCGTAGAAGTGTAAGTAGAGGGAGATCTATAATAAGGGCAAAATATAGCATATGCAAGTGGATTAAAGAAGATCAACTATTATTAATGAGTACCGTAAGGAATGTACCAACATTACCCTTACCAAATATCTGAATGATTGTTTTCCGAAGTATAGAGATTAAGACCCAGTTCTACCTATCCTAAAACTATTTGTCAATTAATAGCGTTAGTTATTGTTCATTGTTTATGAAATTTTCAGTGTAACTTCTTAGGTAATAACGAGCTGGGCTGGATGAAAAATTTGTTGGAAAGATAAAAAGTAATTTTTCTTCTACATCGTTGGCTTCTTTTTTTAAATTAAAAATATCTTCCAACTCATGATACAACAGTAGATTTTTTATTTAAGTACAATTTTAACCCAAATATTATAATTGCGATAATAAAGTGTAATTGCCAGAAATGTATTTATGTGCCCATATTACTGCTGCCCGGTGTAGACAGCAAAAACTGGAGCTTTAAACACCGCCGATAACTGGTGACAGAAGTGACTACGGACGTTGGTGGGGGACAGGCTGACCACTCCCAGCAAAACGAAACATCGCAACGAAATATTTCGTTTCGGAGTTGCGATGTGTTCAGAACGGACCCTTAAAACATATGTACATATATCTACTTGCTAACTTGCTGGCATCCTTTAAACTAAGTAAACTTTAAAGATTGCGAAGAAACAATGGACAACTTTTGTTTTTCCTATGAGTGCCATAATGGATTAGGACATTTTCGTATGTAGTATTTTCTTCAGATTCCACCGACTTTTGTTTAAACCAAAATTATGACAGTTTGCTTTAAATTGATAATGGGATAAAAGTCACGATATTTTTGTATTATCTTATATAATAATCTTTATCTACGACCCACATATAATTAGTTCATTAATGACAATTTTAGCACCGTTTTCATTGCTAGTTGGCTTTCCGCGTGACATAACTGACATTGGTTGTGGTCACCTTAAGCAAAGCAAATAGAAAAAATGTATACGACAAACTCTATTACAATGAAGTGTCTGGAATTGACAGTTTATGGCCCATGAACGGTACTGTCCTTCAGGCGGATATGGAGCGGTGTTTGATCATGTCGGTGAAATGACGATATGTTTAATCGCCCACTGAAGAACCACTTCCTGTAATACCAAGTATTGAATTAGATAATTAATATGTTGACAATATCATCGTAGTGTGAGCTTAAGGTAGAGACAAGCTACCGTAGCTCAGTCACCCTACATCAACCCATTGAACTTCAAAATCACATGAGTCAAAGACAGTTGTCTACTCTACAGTAGGGATGTAACGGAGCTCCGCCTTCGGCTCCGTAAGGGTGGAATTCTCGCGTGTTTTTTAACCTCTGTCCCCGCCTACGCCTTGGCCCCGTTTTCATTGCTAGTTGTGCTTGCCGCTTGGCATAACATTGCTTGTGGTCACCTTGAGCAAACCAAATAAAGAAAATTTATACGACAGACTATCATCCTCTATTGCAAATAAGTGTCTGGAATTGAGAGTTTATGGCCCATGCTTGGTACTGTCCTTCAGACGGATGTGGAGCGTTATTTGATCATGTCGGTGGTATGACGATGTTTCACTTAAATCGCCCACTGAAGAACCAGTTCCTGTAATATGAAGTATTCATAAATAAAGAGATCGTAAAGTAGTCGATGAACAATGACAATATTTAATTATAGTTTGCACTGAAAACGAGGAAACTCGAAACCGGTCTGCAAGATATGCAATAAAACTACCTTACGATCTCTTTATTTATTAAAATTGGGTGGATGAAACATGGAGAGCTTCATAGGTAATTTGCCAAGTATTGAGTTAGATAATTGTTTTCGGCTGCAGTTGCAGGTTTAGTTTCAACATAAAGGCGTCTTTTTATTAAGACATGCTACAAGGAAAAATATAACCCTTTTAAAACTAGAAGTCAAGTCAAGTGGCAGTATTATGAGTGCTCTTTTGTGTGAATAATCGATATGAAACCTAAAAGGTTTTGTTTTACAGTTTGTATTTGATCTTAAATTATATATTTTTTTATTATGAGTTTGTATTTTATTTGTTTTTAAACTATATATTTTTTTTATAACCGCCGCCTCCGCATCGGGGAACATCGAGGTTGTGTTTTATTTATTTTTAAATTATATATTTTTATAACCGCCGCCACCGAAATGTCACACCCGTTAAATCCCTAGTCTACAGTACCTAAATTGAGCGACCGATAGGATCGGAAGATTTCTAAGGAAACCTAGTACATATTAGAGTGAGATTTAAACGAATTAGAGAAGAGCATCTTTTGTACACCTCACAAGACATCGCACACCTCAAGAATGAAGGAGTAAGACAGTAGAACTATGAGTGTTACTGAGTGTGGCACGTGTAATGTGGCAAAGAGTATTGATTGAATTTTGGGTGAAATAACACTCGGGAAACACGCAGCTAACCAAATTAAATGGTATGTAATTGCATAGGATTATCATAGATGTAGAATTTGTAGACCTAGTCTGTTTGTAAAATTTGTAGACTGTTAGACCTAGTCATTTTAGACCATATGTAATCAAAAACCTGAAAAAATAAAGTAAATCTGCATTTGGATTTGGTATACAGGGTGAGTCACTAGAGTCGCGGTGGTAGATGTAGCAATTATCTTTAGAGATGGAAAAAAATATTTAATACAAAAGTTGTTTGGCATATCATTTTTTACAACGTAAAATTATTTTCATTTATACTGGGTGTTGCATTTAGGCGTAGCAGAAAATAAATTAACTTTTTTAAATGGAATGCCCTGTATATTATAACATATTATGATTGCGAAGAAAATTGTCTTACTAATTGTATCAGGTGATATTGACGTAAAGCTAATAGTTTCTGCAATATTCAATTTTTTATTAAAAAAATGGCCGTTGCAGGCCTTTTCCGAAAACTACGTAATAGCGTCATTTTTGCAGATATTTTCTTACAACTTTGTCAGAAAATAACCAATACTAATAGGGAGGTGATAGTGCCCAAAGAAATTTGATGCGCTATACAGGGTGTTCCTAGCACCTAATCAATTTTGATATTTTTCAAATGGCTTTTTCTTGAGTTTTTTAAATGGAACGCCCTGTATATTATTTGCTGGTTGCATTTCCCATTAAGTTGCCTTTAATTTATATTAAGTGTGGCATATACATATTTGTGCCCGTTTTCGTGATATTTGGAATTTAAAGAAAATGTGTAATAAAGTATACCAATACAGTGCTTTAATATTACACCCTGCATAACATGGTTCTTTTTTAATGATTTTTTTTTGTAAAGAGAACATAGAAAGGAAAAAAATACTTTTGTTGAATTAAAAAACTGACAGAATTGCTCAAAATAAATTGAAAAGTACATGGAATTACCATTTAGTTACTCAATATGAAAAATTAATATAATTTGAGACAACTAAAAATTAAATAAAAACAAATAATTAAGAGAAACCACAACTAATAACATTTATTAAACTATTTTTTAAACTTGATAAGCATTAACATAAAACTAGTAAAAAACTATAACAATTAAAGATAAAACAACAAGTAGTTATTGATTTGGTAGGTGTTCAAAATGCCCTCCATTTTGTCTTCTACAAGCATTAATCCGATGGGTAAAAGATCTCGAAGTATTTCTTAACATCTCTCTCTTATTTTCTCTGATGTCAGCAAAAACATTTCTTATTCTAATCTTCATATCGTCTTGTGTGGTAGGTGGTGTCTGGTATACTAATTCCTTAACATGACCCCACAAAAAAAAAATCCAACTTATTTAGATCAGGAGATCTTGGCGGCCATAACGTAGGGCCTCCTCTTCCAATCCATTTGTTGGGGTATTGGTTGTTCAAAAATTGTCTTACGTTCAGACTAAAGTAGGGTGGGGCTCCGTCGTGATGGAAAATTAAGTTTTGGCGAATATTAAGCGGCAAATCATCTAAATATTCATGTAGATGGTTGTTAAGAAAATGTAAGTACCTTTGACCATTTACGGAACCCTCAAAAAAGTAAGGCCCTAGCAAATTGGTACCTACTATTCCACCCCATACATTGAGTGACCATCTATGTTGATGGTCCAAAGGCCTGATAACGCGAGGATTTTCTGTTGCATAAAAATGGAAGTTATGTTGGTTAACATACGCATTGTTATGAAACGTAGCTTCATCAGTAAAAAGTACAAAGTCCAAAAAATTTGCTTGTTGTTGAATTTTAGCAGCTGCCCAATAACAAAAATTTAATCTCTTTTCTAAATCGTTTTCGCTCAATTCCTGTACATGTTGCACATGATATGGATGATACTTGTGTCGCCGTATTATTCTGGACACAGATGATTGGGTTATTCCTTGATTTCTTATTTGTCTAGTGCTTGAGTATGGATTTTCTACCACACTAGCAACTACCAGAAATTCATTCTCTTCATGTGTCGCCGCTTTTGTTCTTTTTCTTTTTTTGTAAGTAATAGTACCTGTTGATTCAAAACGTTCCCGAACTCTATTAATTGTTCTTGCATCGGGATGCCATCTTTCGGGATATCGCTGAGCGTAAATTCTTGAGGCCAGTAGAGCGTTTTTGCCGGCTTCTCCATAGATGTAAATAATATTTATCAGTTCCTCTTTAGTATAATTAAAATTCATCGTTAACAGAGATTACAAATGTTGGTTAGCTATATTAAGTCTGTTGACAGCAATAACTACACGTCTGTTATTTGTTTTTGTTTCCATGACAACGAGGTTATGTAAATCCAAGCTAACTTAAAATATTAGCGTAACTCTGCTATTTAAATGTATCTTTATAAAAAATAGCATTTTTAACTTTACCAACATTTATAATTTATTTATATTATAACAAAATACATGAAAAAGACTAACTCAATTATACAGGGTGTAATATGAAAGCACTGTATTGGTATACTTTATTACACATTTTCTTTAAATTCCAAATATCACGAAAACGGGTACAAATATGTATATGCCACACTTAATATAAATTAAAGGCAACTTAATGGGAAATGCAACCAGCAAATAATATACAGGGCGTTCCATTTAAAAAACTCAAGAAAAAGCCATTTGAAAAATATCAAAATTGATTAGGTGCTAGGAACACCCTGTATAGCGCATCAAATTTCTTTGGGCACTATCACCTCCCTATTAGTATTGGTTGTTTTCTGACAAAGTTGTAAGAAAATATCTGCAAAACTGACGCTATTACGTAGTTTTCGGAAAAGGCCTGCAACGGCCATTTTTTTAATAAAAAATTGAACATTGCAGAAACTATTAGCTTTACGTCAATATCACCTGATACAATTAGTAAGACAATTTTCTTCGCAATCATAATATGTTATAATATACAGGGCATTCCATTTAAAAAAGTTAATTTATTTTCTGCTACGCTTAAATGCAACACCCAGTATAAATGAAAATAATTTTACGTTGTAGAAAATGATATGCCAAACAACTTTTGTAATAAATATTTTTTTCCATCTCTAAAGATAATTGCTATATCTACCACCGCGACTCTAGTGACTCACCCTGTATACCTTGTATTTAGTGCCCTGAAAAACATACTAAAAGTCCTAAAAAATCCTACATTATTTTTGGGGAATTGAGTTTCTGGTTCATCAAGCGATGGAAAAATATTTTTGGACTATGTAGTAAAAATTGCAAGTTGACCGGACCAATAGTTTTTGACTTATGATGCTAACCAGTCGCGGTTTCAAACGGTGTCGAGAAAAACGTGTTTAAAGTTTCAAACCAGTTTCCGTACACATTTTTCTGCTGATTGATCTGATATACCAGGGTAATAAAGTACTTAGTCCTTTCTCGGCGGCGTGGAATTTGTTTTGAGAAAGTTGCTTGTTTCTAAGCCTTGACCGAGCCTCTTTAGGTGTCTCAAGTGTGCATCTCCGCGGTCTATCCAGACGCTGTCTATCGCGCTCGTTTGCATATATCTTTGTTTGTTGTCAATTCCTGTCATTGTTATCGTTTTAAAAACGGCAGAAAAGCCTTTATTTATAATCCCTGCTGCTAAATATTACCTAATACTGATTTGAATTAATTGATTGAATTGGAATTGGATGGAGCCATAGGGAACATGTTTGGACGGTAGGCGCTAGACAGTAGAATTAAGATTTTGTTTCGCCACCTAAACACGACCTAATATGCCTAGGCTATATTATTTAATAGCATACCTACCAAATTCTGAAATTACCAAACCAAATATGAAACCATAATGGGTTATAGATCTCTAGTTCGATTCAAGCAGTGTGTTATGAATGACACAATGACATTCAATTTGCACTTACTATCTGAAGATGAAGTGCAGGTGCTAAGATCATTTATTATTATCGGTCTGCGAATAGCACGTAAATGTCTTTTTCTTCGTATATTGACAGTGATTGAATAGAGCAGCATGATTAATTTTTAAGGCCTGATCGTTTCCTACAATGAGCTAGACGAAATGCGATTTGATTTCTTTCATTGTGTTCACCTGCTTGCTGATAACAATTATTATGGGCTGAATTCTCATAATATTCTACTGTTTGTTCAAGCAAAATCATTTTTCCGGCTTGGCAGTTTTCAGATTTAATTAAAAGCCGAATTGTTTGTGGACGTTTAGGGGCAGCGAGGGGACAGGGGGAACCCGCTTGCTTGAACGCCTCCAAATGATTGAAATTATGTAACGAATGTTGACCTCGTTTAAACGTCCGCACCCCATTATCCCCATTTCCCGGGAGAAAAGTTTTATCGAAAAAGTGTTTAATGCCAAAATTGTAATATACTACCACAGACCCTACGTATTCGGGAAATCTTGTACATTGTGTCTTATAAAAAAACTGCGGAACCCAGAGTTAGTCGATGGAGCCAGTAGTCGGAAAATAGAGCAGTTGAGACTTGAACGGAAGAAGAACAAATAAGCATATCATGCTTAATATCAATGGGATTAAAGGCGGCAGAAAAGCCTTTATTTAATGCCTGCTGCTAAATGTTACCCAATATTGATTTAAATTGATTGAATTGGATGGGTTTTGAGCCATACGGAACATGTTTGGAAGCTAGGCGTCAGACAGTAGAATTGATATTTCTTTTCGCCACCTAACCACCAAATAAAAATACTTATTATACAGGGTGTCAACTATAACAGCAACAAGCGTATTCTACGTGTCAAACTAATATAAAAGTCTACCTACCCAGTGAACCATGCCATTTGCGATAATTATATCAATAACAAAAATACCCGGCACTAAGCTCAAACAATACAGAGAACTGTCAAATTCAAATGATTGTTGTATCACGTATGGTATAATTGTAATTGGATAAGTCCTGTCGAATAATTAGGGTGTGCGCTCTGAGTACAACTGGAAACATGGCTCATTAGCCAAAAACCAATTAAATCACGCAAGAGGGCTTCAGTAATTCAATATCGACGAAAATCAATTTAGCCAGTTTCACAACATTCGACTATTTTCACCAAGTCACCTAGATTAATAAAATATTAACGCAGTATGCTAACAGAAATTAATTTGTTTAGAATAGTGTCGTTTAGTGGGATAAGATGTACAATGCATAGACATATTTTGACGTCTTTCTACTCTCCATGATAGTATATGAGTATGATACATGAAACTTAACTACAATAATATTATGACGTCGCCGAATTTGTCAATTAGTTGCGGTCTTTATGGAACAATGTCGGACCATCCCTAGAAAGCGACTGTGGAGTTTGAAAATAGCCCCCTGGATATTTTACACTTATTGTCAAGAAGTAAAGCTGCATTTCCAGCTGCCCATGACCAAGATAAGTAGGTTGGTAAGCATTATGTTTTACGGGATTAGAAATTAATTATTATCCAGACTGAAAAGTTAGTTTTCATTATTATGTTTTACGTTTGCTGAATGTCAGCTTAATTTAATTGCCCTTTTTAAATACTCAATATTCCTGACAGTTGAAACGTCTAAGCTCCTCTCAATGATGTGTTTCTATTTTTCACAGTTGTTCACTTGAACATCCACTTGAAATTTGCTTTTTTAAGCAAATTAAGTATGTTAACATTTCATCCGAAATATGAAGAAGTTTCTAAGTACAAAGTACTTATTAACAAGCAGTATACAGGCTGTCTCACGGAACTGGAAGTTTCTCATGTTCTACTATTTCTGGAAACTTGGAATTTTGGAATTACAATTTAGTCGATCTGCGCTCTTTAGCGAAAATATTCTCAAGTTAACAGTCATGTCTGGTCACAGGAAGTCGGTATCTTGTTTGTTATTTTAAATGGAATGATACAATTTTAATTTTATTTTTGGTTTCTACGTATCAAAATACATCATTTTTAATGCGGTTATATATATATATATATATTTTTGGTGATTTTCGGGGTTACGTTTAAAGTTAAATACCTCGGTTATTATTGAAACTAGAAGTTACATGATTGGTGGTCCCAAACTAGAAACATAACCAAATAAGACGATGTTTAGTTCATCATGATATCTTATACAGGGTTCAAAATGTACAATAAAATAATTGAATTTTCAAACGTAAAAAACTCATTTTTGTCAAATGGAACACCCTGTCTACCGATACTCCATTCGATACGAAATCTTATTCCCCATCAATCAATATTAGGATTCCCAATAGCTATCTTTAATAGTTTTTGAGATATTGTCACTTTTTGTTCAAGTCCATTTTGAAAACTCCCAGTTAATAATGGGGGGCAAAATTAGATACGAAATTTACAACGAAAATTTAAATGGTGATAGATGTTTAAAAATTTTGCGCGGATGTGTGAACAATTTTTGGGAAATTCTTCCCCTCAATGTTTTACGCCACTGCTTTTATCAAATGGACGGTGCACCGCATGTGGTCGCATGTGGTATCCATTCAACTTAATCAGATGTTTGACGATAGGTGGTTCGGAAATAGGTGACCCTGGTGGTGGCCACCAAGCTCACCAGATCTAACACCATTAGACTTATATTTCTGGGGTCATGAAAAAAGTCAGGTCTATTCTACACCAGTTAATACTCGAGAAGAATTCTCGAGATTCTGCGATGTGCCGTTGTGGTGAGTAGACCTAGACTGTACGGTACCACGTGCTTGTAGATTAAATATCAATATTACGATACCAATATAATATATGCACATATATTCTAAGTATATCGCTATACTAATTTTCGACATGACTTCCAACAACAAAAATGATGTGCGACTTACCCGTTCTTTAGCCGAGGAGGAATCACTAATTCATAGAATCATACAAAAGGTTATAGCTGATGAAAAATTCCTGAAGGTGATCACAGACTTGGTGTCCACAAGATATGAGGCCCTTCTGAAGAACCAAGAACAAAAAATCTACTCTCTAGAGGCCAATTTGTTAGAGGTATCAACCATTAACAACGAATCCCTTATACTACTCCAAAAGACCAGGGAGGCACTCAGGGCGGCAGAAGATCGGGTGGAGGAGTTGCAACAGTATTCCAGACTGAATAGTCTCCGCATATTTGGTTTACCTGAAGCTCCAAACGAGAACACTACTGATGCAGTTATCTCAATGGTCAAAGAAAAACTCCAAATTGCGCTGAGTGAGAATGACATCGACTGTTGTCACCGTCTGCGAGGACAGGAGGGCAAATCTCGGCCTGTGATAGTGAAATTTGTGCAGAGATCAAAGAAATTTGCGGTTTATGGTGCCAAACGTAAACTTAAGGATTCGGGGATTGTGATTCGTGAGGACCTGACGAGGGAGCGTGCAGCCGCTGTGAGATCGCTAGTAGCCTCTCACACTAATCGGAATGTATTCACTAATAACTGTAACATTTTTGTTAAAATTGGAACAGTTTTGCATAAAATCTCGTCGATGAATGAGTATCGAAATTTCAAATTGTAATAGCGTGGTAGTACGGTCCTGTGCTCTACGAGGAAAACTTGTTATTTTTTACTTTTAGGTTGTTTCGCCTTGCGAGTTTTTGGGATTCCGACTCATGTGAACACCTGTCGGGTCTGATTTTGGATTTCCTTGTGTGGTATGAATAAAATTGTTTTACTTATTTCTATAACGTTAATATGCTGAAATGCAAAGTGTTTGATATATTTTTAAGCTAAATGAAAACAAAGAATTTTCTTTGTGCGTTTCTTAACGTGCGCTCGCTGCTGCCCAAGGTTTTAGATGTCAAAAACCTCTTGTATAAGTATAATATTGATGTGCTTGGCATTACTGAGACATGGCTTCATGAGGCAATTTTGAATGATCACGTTTGTATACATGGATATAGTATTGTTCGTAGAGATCGCGGTGCAAGGGGCGGTGAGGTTGCTGTCTATGTTCGTGGTGGTCTTCGCTTTAATGAGATCGATCTTGGCGACTCCATTGAGCAACTATGGCTCAATATCATGTCCGGGACTGAGAGTTTGATTTTTGGAACAGTTTATAGACCGCCAGCAATGAACTATAAAATCTTTTTGGATGAGTTGGAGAATTCTTTGGCGTCGCAGATCACAGTTACTGATCACATTATTTGTGGTGGTGACATTAACATAAATTTGTTGATGGTTTATGACCCGCCTGTTAATGCGTTTGATGCCCTGCTTGAGTCTGTGGGGGGCGCTCAGTTGATAGCGGATCCAACTAGGGTTACATTCGGGACTTCCACTTTAATCGATGTAATTATATCTCTTAGTGCGGAAATCGTTAAGGGTGCGGGCGTTGTTAGTTGTTCTTTCTCGGATCATGATATGGTATACTGTGAGATTTCTTTTGATTGTGAAAGCGTGGAACCTAAGTTTGTCTCCTTCAGAGACTTTAAGCGCATAGACTGGGATCAATTTAATAGCGATTTTGACTTGGTAGGTTTCGACCAGATCTTCCGGATAGTGAATATAGACGATAAGGTTGATTTTTTCAATCACAATATATTGATGTATGACATACATGCTCCTCTGACGCGCGTGCGATTTACTAAACCACCTATGCCATGGTTAACAGATAATATAAAGATGCTTATGTCATTGAGGGATCAGGCTAAGTCAAGGTTTAGGAAAACGAAAAATGGCATTCATTGGGAATATTACAAACAGTTGCGTAACTATACTACGCTGTGTATAAGAAACGAGAAACGTGCGTTTTTTCGAAATCTGGAGGCTGGGCGAAATTGTGTGGATCTCTGGAAGGGGTTGGATTTTGTGGGTGTGAGGCCGAGGAGCGGTTCGCGGTTTCCTGTTCATCTTCGGAGCGCGGATATCTTTAATAATTTCTTTGTGGGAGCTGTTGATGGTATGGCTTTGGCGCCGGATATGGATATGTACTCTGCCGAGCCGCAAGATAATTTGTTCTTATTTCATACGGTCACCGAGGGTGATGTCTTGGCGGCACTGAACAGCATTAGGTCGGGTGCTACGGGCTGTGATGGAGTAAATCTGAGAATGATTCATCTCTGTGGTCTCAAGGTACTGCCATATATTATACATATAATTAACTCCTGTATAATAGAATCAACTGTGCCGCAGGTTTGGAAGACAGCTGTGGTGCTTCCCATACCTAAAATATCGGAGCCCAAAGAACTCAATAACTTCAGACCTATAAGTATTCTCCCAACTCTCTCTAAGGTGTTTGAAAAGTTAATTAAGATGCAGCTTTCCGAGCATTTGGAATCGTGTTCTGTGCTGCCATCGTTCCAGTCGGGTTTTCGGGCCGGGTATGGCTGTGGTACTGCACTCTTAAAAGTAAGTGACGACGTCCTTAGAGCCACTGATGAGGAAAGAGCGACGTTGTTGGCGCTGTTAGATTTTAGCAAGGCCTTTGATACGGTAAACCATGAATTACTAAGGAGGATGATGGGACATATCGGACTGGCGCCTGCGGCTGTGGGTCTTATTGCTGAGTATCTCTCAGATCGTTCCCAGTCTGTAAAGATTGGAGAGGAAGTGTCTTCGGGACTTCCGGTCTCGAGCGGTGTCCCGCAGGGTTCCATTCTCGGCCCTATCTTGTTCTCCATTTATACTTCAAAGTTATTTGCGGACGTCACTCGCTCGTCGGTTCATGTTTATGCTGATGATACGCAGCTCTATCACTCATTCGCTCCGTCTGATTGGATGGCTGCCGGGGAAGGGTTTTCTGGGGATTTGGCCTTGGTTTGCGAGGCTGCTGAGAGACATGGATTGGTTGTCAATCCGGACAAAACTAAACTGCTGCTCTTTGGAAAGGTAAAGGTCTGCGCTAGGTTAAAAAATACATTGTCGATAACCATCAATAACAATGTAATTCCATTTGTTGATAGTGCAAGAAATTTGGGTCTAGTAGTGAATAATACATTTAGATACCGTACTCAAATTGCAAACTACTTAAAATGCGCCTACGCTAATTTGAGAAGGCTTTATCCACACAGACATTACTTATCTTCACGAGTGAAAAGAATGCTGTGTGATTCATTTGTTCTCAGTACTTTTAATTACTGCACGCCGGTGTACCATCCATGTCTCGATGCGGCATATGTTCGTAAGGTACAGAAGGTTCAGAACGCTTGTCTGAGATTCATATACGGGATCAGGAAATTTGATCGCGTTTCTTATAGACTGACTGAGGCGGGTTGGCTGAATATGGAGACCAGACGAAAACTACAATGCCCGACATTCTATCACAAATTGGTAACAACGCGAATTCCAGCTTATCTGTACGAGAAGATCACTTTCAGGCATGATGTGCATAATCTGTGTACTCGGTTCAGGATGGCAATCTCACCTCCGGCACACAGATACTCTTTATTCGAAAGATCACTTATCCAAGTCATACAGTTTGTTACCGGATGGTTGTCGTGCGTTGTCCGTGAGTGCGTTCCGCGGTGCAATGTTTAGAATTATCTTCGGGGAGCAGATGGTCAGTTTGCTTGGGTAGCCGCAGCGTTTTGTTTTGTGGCAGAGTTTCTTTTAGGTATTTCTTGAGATAAGTTCTTTATTTACATTTTAAGATAACACTTTCGGATTGATTTGCTTTCGGATTCGACGGGTGCATCGCAGAATATAACATATACAAAGCCACTTTTCAGTAGAATTATTCCTATACAATAATACTTTACTAGCACGAATTGTTACATAGTCGCAGTGGCGCGGCGCTTCAAGTTTCAACATCGTAAAATAAATCCTACGAGTGGCTGATCAATGGTTTATTTAATGGCAGCAGAGAATGCTCTCGTGCAACCTGTTACAATAGTTTCATCGAAAAGTTTATGATGTGGAATAAAAGGTTCTTGGCTCTTAATGAAACATAAAATAATTTTTTAATAGATCACGCTTCTACTCAAAGTTTAGCAAAATGGATATTAGGCGTTTCTTTTATATGTGGCACAGACCCGATGTATTTTTTATTAATGTAAAAGAAAAACTTTTTTAGAGTTGTGATTACATTAAGTTAATTAAGTTTTATGTTATAACCAAGACACTAATGAAGAAAATTTGAAACAAAAATCCAACCATTTTGCATAGCTTTTACAATTATCGGCCTACTATACACGCTGTCTCACAGAACTGGTACATTAGAAGTTTCTCATGTTCTACTATTTCTGGAAACTTGAAATTTTTGAACTAGAATTTACTCGATCTGAGTTCTTCAGCTAAAATATTCTCAAGTTAACTGTCACGTCCGGTCACCGGAAGTCGGTATCAAATTTGTTATTTTAAATGGAATGATATAATTTTTATTTTTTTTGATAATGTTCCCCTATACGTAAATGTCACCTTTTTTGAATTTTTTGGTGATTTTCGGGGTTACGTTTAAAATTGAATATCTCGGTGATTATTGAAACTAGAAGTTTCATGATTGGTGGTCCAAAACTAAAAACGTAACCAAATAAGACGATGTTTAGTTCATCATGATATCTTATACAGGTATTCAAAATTTACAACACAATAAATGAATTTTCAAATGAATATGGCAGAGAAAGCTAAAGGTACAGGTTGATTCAACAGATTAACGGGCTACTACGAATTTAAACGTACAGTTTTAAAGACAAGCGGATGGATGACTCGTCTGAAAGGAAGCACCCACGTAAATGAACACCAACAAATACAACCATCACATGACAAAGACAGTACTCTGAACAAAGTTAATGCCACAAGCACTGCTTCCTCTTTGCGGCAGATCACCCAAACTGAGATGTGTGATGTAATCAATTCAATAAATCCAAATCTACTCGAGATATATATGGTTTTAACATATACATTCGCAAGAGTATTAAAGATCTGATGTGATACCTTTAACAAAATGGCGGAATCTATTAATTGAAGAAAATGTTTTCCAAGATTCACTTGTGTGCTAAAAAAATCTTAAAGTGATCAGGAATACACTTTAAAATAAGTTCACAAATAAGTCAATAAACAAATAAACACAAAGGTAGGGTACAATAGTTACAATATAGTTAGTGGCGCTAAACTATCACGTTTCCTGCTGACGATTACTTAATGTTTTTGTTATTTATATACATAATAATACAAAATTTTCTCAGTTCATTTAATACTAATAAGGTGTATGTAAGTTATTTGATCTATTATTGGTTGTCACGAATAGTTAGTACTGAAGTTTTCGCATTCAGTATCTGTGAACTATTTATTTCTGCCGGGTCTTCGAATAACATAAGTTGATTTTCCATATTTTTTTCATTTTTCTATGCGCATTGCCCTGATAATTTAGGACATAACTGAAAGTTGTCAGTAAATTTTAGAAGATAAGCAAATGTATCTGTAGCGACGGGCGCTGAGACGGGAGGCATCGGTAAAGGGATGGTTCTCAAAAAGTGTTTATAGACCTTAAATTATTAAACTTTACCGTGTCTGTCTATACGCAAAGGCCTTCAGTACGTACACTCAAACACTAATATGGTCAGATTGATTACGTGACATTCAAAAACCGGTTTACAATAAAAAAAAACAAACTGGAATTAATTTATAAAAATAATTAACTAATAATATGATTAATATCATTGCTATGTTCAGTGATATAGCTATTAGATAAACATAAACATAAACATAAACAAACTTTATTTCCTCTTAAAATATAGCACAAGGAAGGTCAAATGTAACACACATGATTAATCAATTCAATTCTTAAATAATAATATAGTAACAAAAACAGTAATAACAAAATCCACATAAAATCAAAAAAAAAAGAAAAAAACACTAATTGATAATTGAATAATTGAAAAATTGCAACTAAATACTCCATTCTCGCGGGCAGAGCACATACTCCTCGACAGAGTAGAAAGCATTTTCAACAAGTAGTCGCCTGACAGCTGCTTTGAATTTATTTAACGGAAGTGACTTAATGTCGTCTCTAAGTATATTAAACACTTTTATCCCCTGGTACCCAATCGTTCTCTGAGAAGTAGTTAACCTGTGGTATGGTATTGTTAGCTGATTACTGAATCTTGTGTTATGGGAGTGAACCTCCTGCTGACGTTGAAATTTGTTAATGTTTTCTTTGATGTATATTAAACACTTATACAGAAACAAACACGGAACCGTCATGATTCCCTCTCGTATAAACAGAGGTCTGCAACTGTCTCTGAAAGGTATTCCAAAAACCGCGCGCATAACCCTCTTTTGAGAAATAAACACTCTCATTGCGTAGCTGGAAGAACTCCACAGTAGTATGCTGTAGCTGACTACGCTTTGAAAGTTTGAGAAATAAAGCATTTTAGCGGTGCTAAAATATCTCCACTAACTGTAAGATCTTTCTAATTTGAAAAGTGACCGAGTTCAATCTCTTACACAGCATAGTTACTTGATGCTCCCAATTTAAGCTATTGTCTATGTATACTCCTAATAGCTTAATTTGACTTTTTTGATTAGATCTAAGATCAAAATATATACTTTGAGACTTTTCCTCGTTCAATTTCAAGCGATTAGATTTAAACCATTCTTGTGCTTCCTTAAGTGAATGCGCACTTGCCGTATCCAAATCACTTTGATTATCGGCCTTGTCGAAAATGGTTGTGTCGTCAGCATAGAGAACCGTACTGGAGGTTATATTGGAAGCAAGATCGATCCAAGTACAGATCTCTGAACAACCCCATGCGATGTGAGGAGCTGAGAGGATATTTTACCATTTACTGCAACCAGCTGCCTTCTACCTGTAAGATAAGACCTAAATAGCTGAAGTGGTATTCCTCTGATCCCGTAGTACTCCAATTTATTTAATAAGATTGTATGGCTAACGCAGTCGAACGCCATAGAAAGATCGAGACAAGTAGCTGAGCATTTTTTTGCTTTATCAAACCCTATAGCAATGTTTTCTACCAAATTTATGAGAGCCTTCATGGTTGATCTGTTCTTTATATAGCCATATTGGTGTAAAGAAAATAAATCATTTTTTTCGAGATAGTCAATTAATCTTGCTTTTAGAAGTTGTTCGATTATTTTAGAAAATATAGGTTGGATTGCTATTGGTCGATAGTTATTCTTGTCGTCTCTTGAACCATTTTAAAAAATTGGGATTATTTTAGCCACTTTGAGGCTATCTGGGAAAATTCCGTAGGAAAAACACAAATTAATGACTCTAGTAAGCTGTTCAATAATGTGCGGCGCAACAAATTTTACCACCCTGAAATTTAATCCGTACGTGTCTTCTGAATTACTAGCTTTTAAATTATTTATAATGCTAAATACCTCAAACTCGTTTGTTGGTTCCAAGAAAAACGATCTGCATTGCGAGACTGATATTTTATTTAAATACGTTTCATACGTTTCATCACCTTTTGGAATTCCCTCAGTGATCAATTCTGGGATCTTAGTAAAAAATAGATTAAACTCGTCTGGCAAAATATCAACGCAATCATCATTTGGTGACTTCAAATTTAAGTAAGTGTTTATTAATGACCAGCTGGCTTTAGATTTATTGTCGGCATTTACTAGAAAAGTCCTATTATATGACTGCTTGGCTCTAAAAATAGACTGATTAAATTCTTCGGTATACCTTGTACAAATGGTTTTAGATTCTTCACGTTGGTAACCCCATTAATAGTTTTTAAAATTTTTAGAATCTCATGTTTACCTTTCAGTTCAGCAGTGTACCATTTGGGCTTCAAAAAATTGGTATTTACTGTTTTTCTTTTTGCTGGTATGGTAGAGTCACAGATACTAAGTAATCTGCCACTTATACTGTGAGTCTTAGAATATGGGAACAAGTGTACAACACTACCGTGGTAAGCATGGAGGTCGCATCCGAAATTTTTTACAGTTTTCACATCTTCTGATAAGATCAGAAGATGAGATGATTTGTTATTGATCCATTAAAGCTAAAAGATATACAAATATGGTAAATAATAAAGAAAGTGTATTTGAATTCATCTATGTGCGAAGTAAAAGCATATTTTTAAATTCTATATGTTAATAATTTTCAGAATGGTGAATACGACCTCTAGCTTAACACGGCAGTATACGTATTATTAATTATTCTGTGATGGCACAGATTCTAATAAATAAAATATGCATTACGTGAATTACGTCATATACAGAGTTAGTAAAAATGACTGGAACATCTAAATAATTCGCCAACCGTCATATATTTTCTTTAAAAAAGAATTCTTAAAACCAAAAAAGTTTTTTTGTTAAAAAATGTGCTCATTTCATTCTGGAAATTCGGTAACCTTGCTTTTTTCAAATAGAACAACTCCATATTTTAAATTCTTTTAAGATTAATTTCTAGATTTTTTTTATTAAATGAATTATTTTTAAGTTATTATGTAACAATTAATCAAAATTTGTCAAAATTACGGAAATAACTAAATAATTCTGCAACCGTAAAATATTGTTTCAAACTCAAGTTTAATTTATGAGTTTAATCCTAAGTATTTATTGTAAGAATATTTTTTTTTACTGAAATGCATCAATTTTAGTTATAAACAATTAATCAAAACTCATAAACGTTTATTTTAATCAAACGGACAAAAAATAAAAAGAAAATAAGAAAAAGTAACAGACAATTAAATATAATTAAATGAAATGTTCAAGCTGTCAAATTAAAATAAATGTGTATGTATGTGGGAAAATATTCTTAATTTGAAGTTCAGGGGTTTTGATAAATTACTTATAACTCAAAAATAATGCATTTTATAAAAGAAGATTCCTACAATTCCTATACAGGCTGTTTAGAAAATAAACTGCTTCGGGGTTATGCCGTGTGTTAATATTTGTTAATGCTAGCATTAACAATAGCATTAACAAATCTTGACACACGGCATAACCCGGAAGCAGTATATTTTCTAAATGATTCTGGTCGTGAAAGCCTACGTACATACAGGGTGTTATTAGAAAAACACAAGGTTACAAAATTTCCATAATAAAATGAATAATTTTAAAAATATATTTAAACGATAGCTTGTTTTAAACAACAAAAAAAACTTTTCTTTGATTTTTTTCGTAATTGTTTACACTTAATGCGGGGTTTCCTCGGATAGCGGCATCGTAGTATGACGGACGTAATGTTACCAACCTAACGTCCATTCAAAACAACACTGTACCGCTTTTTGATATAGCGGCACCGTATTGTTTTGAACGGTTGATGTGTTTAAAAAGCGCCACCGTATTGTTTTTAACGGTTCTAGTGAGTTTAAGTATTCCGGTAATTTTTACTAATTTGCTGATAACTCAAAAAAATGACCGATTTTATAAAAACATATTTCCTACAAAAAATTCTTGGTATTAACACAAATTTACAGTTTACAGGTTACCAAATTTCCAGAATATAACAAACAATAATATTATTATTATTATAGTAATATTTAAATAAAATGTAAATAATGAATTAATCAAAGTATTTAGTCGTCATCGTTATCCATTGGTAATGGACAAACTTTTCTCGCGGCTCTGCGAATGATGCCACTTTGTGTTTTTATTGACACCACTCGCGTCACATTGTCCTTTCCTGAATGTATTTCAATGATCCTACCAAGAGCCCATCTCATTGGTGGACTATTTTTTTCAATTATGAGATATAACACATGCCTTTCTCCAATAATTGTTGTGGATATTTCCATTTAATGCGTTTCTGAAGTTCTGAAATATATTCTTTGTACCATCTTTTCCAACAGTTCAGTAACAGCGCTTGAATCTTTTGATACTTCGGGGTCCGGAACACTAGTAATTGTCCGTCCAACCAGAAAATGCGCGGGGGTCAATGGGTTTAGATCAGGGGTGGCCAACTTTTGTTTACTTAACATCTACCTTTTATCTTTAAAATGGGCCGCGATCGACATGTTGTCATAGGCGTAGCACTCCTATGAGATATTAAGATTTCGCGACACTTTTTTTTTGTCAGGAAAATTAACATAGAAGATTTTTAGACTTATTTTCTAAAAATTTTAGACTTTTGTTAATCTATCAATGGATCGTGGGAGTTCATCTAGTACTGAAACAACTTGTTTATCTACCTACGTTGTTTATCTACGAGTAATATTAACATATTTGATTGGATGTGAAGAAAATGGTGATATCCAGGCGGGATGCAAATTTTAAATAAATCAAAAATTACAGCCACAACCTGGATTAAAGTAAGTAAGTCCGGAAGGGTACGGTATGTCCGTACGAAAATATGTATCTAGTTATATTTGATTGGGTTTGAGCTGAAAGGATAGCCCTTTGCTAATATTTTTATCTTGTTGAATTGAAAGGTTAGTCCTTTGCGAATATTTGTTTATCTTGTCGAGCTGAAGGTCAGCTTATCTGAAGGTCAGTTTACTCAAATGTTCATTTATTTTGTTTGGCTGAAAGGTTAGCCCTTTTCTAAAATTTATTTATTTTGTTGAGCTGAAAGGTTAGCTTTTAGCGAATACATATTTGTGTCAGCTTTTTACTGGCGTGGTAGGTAATTTATTTTGTTAAGGTTAAGCCTTTGCTAATATCTGAATGATTTTTAGCTGAAAAGTTAGCCCTTTGCTAATATTTGTTTATCTTCTTGAGATCAATAGTTGTCCTTTGATAATATTTGTTTAATTTTTGAGACGAAAGATGAGCACTTTGCTAATATTTGTTTATCGTGTTGAGATAAAAAGTTATCAATTTGATAATATTTGTTTATATCTATTGTTGGTGATGAAAGGTCGGCCCTTTGCTAATATTTGTTTATCTTGTTATCTTTTATTTGTTATCTTTTACTATCTTTTGAGTTAAAAATTTTAGCGTTTTGAAAGCAAAGACAAAAGAAATACATGTTGGCAACTTGATTATTGTTGAATGAGTAACACCTTTAAATTTCGGCAAATTATGTACTGTCTGTCGAATGGAAGTTTGAATGAGTTACTGAGACCAAGTTTATCATTGAGTACAATAGTTCTGGAGACTGGCTTTGAGAGCAAAGCTATAGTCAGGATTAGCCGTGTTAGGAATCATTTTATTTGTTGGATTAATTCAGATATTGGGCCAGTGATATAAGATTATAAAAACGCTTATTTGTAATTACATGAGTAACTAGTGGACCTGTGACCGTCTAAATAGGTAGATCAGTGAAGTCGGTACATCGCAGGACGATTCCTCATAATAGACAGCATAAATAAATACTGGCTGTCTTAAAAAAATACTTTCTTCGCAAAATCAAACTTTTAAGTTGATATAAAGTTGTTTCTATGGACTCATAATATATACAACAACAAAAATGGCTCAATTAAAAAAATAGTCTCTCCCGCCAGTGAAAAACAAATATAATTTGGCGAAGTAAATTTGATTTTCTTTTTGAAGGTTGCTTCTTCTTTTCAAGTTTAATCATTTTAACAATACGTATGGTGTGAAACAAAAGTATAAAAAATATAGAATTCTAATGCAACGTACTTAAATTGCATAAAATGTAGTAATTTTAACAAATTTAGCTTATGGTGGGTTTAGTCAACATTCCGTAGTCGCAAATTAGCCAAAATTTAACCGTAGGAAAATATCTTGCCGCTTATACAGATAAATTAAGAAATCCTTAACGTAACGGTGGGTGCGCAGTAGAAACTGTGAGATTTAACCCGCAAAATGTTTGTTTTGAAACTGCAAATGCTACTGAATGGCAACAAAAACCATCTTCATCGGTGATTCTTCAAATAAAATTCTATCACGGCGTATTTTTATGTTTGTTTTGTCAAATAAATATTTTTGAATAGGAAGCGCCATCTTGTGATTTGCACGTAAAGTTTGGTGGCACATGGTGCGTCTTTCTTTCTGCACGTTATTAATGTAATGTTATTAGTTTTTCGCGACACCGTTTTATCCCTGTGAAATGCATCTTAATCTTTATTGTAAATAATTCATTGTAGTAATTTTGTTAGTAGTTTAATGATACTCCGACAGATGGCTCTAAATTAGGGAACGACCTGAATGTTAAAACATTACGTCCTTTTCTAGGAAACATTAATTTAATCCCAGTGCTGTCTAAACCAATATACGGTTTCCGTATATTTTAACTTGTTAAGAAGTTAAGACGTTCAATTGCGTTGCGGCTACAAAAAGCTGACTAAACGCACCATTACTTTCATAATCAATACAAACTACAACGACAAATATAACAATTGTTTTTTTTTCAAGTGGCTAAAATGATTTTAATAAAAATGTAAAAAAAAAATTAGACCCGGATTGCGGAAGACCCAGATTGCTTTCAATTGGGCAAACCTTGTTGGTGGTATCGTGGGTCCATAGAGACAACTTTTTATCAACTTATATAATGTAAATTGTCAATTTGTCAAATTAAACACTAAGTTATTTTTAATATAATGGCATGTTTTTGGCCCAGAAACTACAATCTACTCTTATATAGAGAGCTTTAATGCAAAAAAAATTTTGATTTGCTTTTTTATTTTAGATTTTATTAAAGATGTTTGTCACTTGAAAAAAAAACAATTGTTAGATTTTGTTCCCAATTAATTTACATAGAATACAAAAAACGCTGTAATTGTTACAATTACTTAATTTTATGCCAAGCGCAGGAAACCTAAATCTTGCAGTAAAGTAATATTTTTATACTATTATTTCACAACCAATAGTTAAAAATTTTCAACTTGATAAATACTTTAAGCTAACTACAAAAAAAAACACAACTGAAAAAAATTAAAAACATTAGGGTTCTGGTGGGAAACCTATTTTTTTCTTAATTGGGTCAATCTTGAAGTTGTATGTGATATGTGATGATGTGATATGTGGGTTCATAGAGACAACGTAAATCAACTTAACACTGATTTTCCAAAAAGTTCTTTTTATACACCCTACAGCTTGGTTGGTCACTACTTATACATATTGGTATTGTAGTTTAATAACATTGTAGATATACCTATTGGAGAATCTGTAATACATGTATAAGTATTTTTAAATACCTTTTTCTTAGTTATATTGATATGATAACTGGTAAAACAAATAAATAAACAAACCGCTATTAAATTATAGACATACTTTATTGTAACTTCATTATTGTACAAACAAAAGCAAAAATTACCAGTAAAGTGATAATGAAATAAGTATGTAAAACATATGATTGAGGCTACAGAGAATGTTCATATAATATATATTTGTACAACAATTACATCATTGTATAAATATGTATATATTACAGAAAACAATAAAATAAGTAATAAATGGAATATTTACAAATTTAAATATTTCTTCGTAACATGTTGGTATTATTTTTTTTTTCAAGTGACAAACATGATCTTAATAAAAATGTAAAAAAAAAATTAGGTCCCTTGCTGAAGACCTAGATTGCTTTCAATTGGGCAAAATTTGTTGATAGTATACATGGGTCCATAGAAACAACTTTTTATCAACTTATATAATGTCAATTGTATATTTGTCAAATTTAACATTAAGTTATTTTTTATATACTGGCATGTTGTTGGTTCAGCAACTACAATCTACACCTATAAGCTTTATTAAAAAAAAAATATTTTTGATTTTTTTTTAAGTTAAACATGTTCGTTACTTGAAAAGAAATATAATTGTTAGATTTTGTTCCCAGTTAATTTACATGGAATACAAAAAAAAAGCTTTAATTGTTAAAATTACTCAATTTTATGCCAAGTGCAGGAGACCTAAATCTTGCAGTAGAGTAATATTTTTATACTATTATTTCGCAATCTATAGTTAAAAATTTTCAACTTGAAAAATACTTTACCCTTACTACAAAAAAAACATTTGAAACAAAATATAAACTTTAGGCTTCTTGTGGGAGACCTATTTTTTTCTTAATTATGTCAATCGTGTTGATGTTATATGTGGGTTCATAGACAACTTAAATCAATTTAAAACTTTGATTTTCCAAAAAGTTTTTTTATACACTGTACTGCTTGGTTGGTCACTACTCATACAGATTGGTATTGTAGATTAATAACATTAGTATTTTTAAAATTAGTATTTTTAAATAACAAATAAACAATGATAAATAAGTATGTAAAACATATGATTGAGGTTAAAAATTAAATTAGTTCCTTTACAGAGACTGTGCATATTAACATATATTTGTAGAACGATTGCACATCATTCTATACATGTGTATACATATGTATATATTACAGAAAACAATAAAATAAGCAAAAAATGGAGTATTTACAAATTTAAATATTTCTTCGCAACATATACCTGTTAATTTGAATAGACTCTTTTTCCATAATCGCCCCTGAGAAAACGTTTTGTCAATTTACACGTACTTACGTAGCATCACACCTTTTAGTCGTAGAAAATGCCACATTTAGCTGGCCGTGTGCAAAGGGGGTTAAAGTAAATACATTCCAACTAAATCCAAAGTTTGTCCACATTTATGGTTATAGCAATACAGACCTTGATTGGAAATTGTATTCTTTCTAATATGATTGGTGCGTATGTATATGAAATTGAAAATCACATTACGGGTGACCGAGACTTACGATTGGCCGAATCACAAATGTTGATATAACTTTCTTTAAACCAAAATTAGCTTCCTTGTTCCTCCATGCTATTTTTTACATCGTGGATGTTATCCGCAAAAATCAAATTAAAATAAATATACAAAAATTAATCTAACCTCAAAATAATATAAAATAGTTTAATTCCTTCAAATTCTTGTACTAAATGTTTGATTAGAGGAAAAGTTCTTGTTTATTTTCTTTGGAGTCATCCTCATTTCTGGCATAATGAGCTGATGTTCACGTTCTAGGCTTCTTTCTTGCGCTCTGTCAATTCGCACACTATTTTAATTTCTGCGTTCTTGTAGTTTGTAGGGGCCATGGTAGAACTGAGTTATATGCCATCTGTGTCTTTCGATATACTTTGACCTGGAAGATGTTTTGTATGTGGTGCTAAATACGTACAATTTATTACTGTACGACAGTTTGTTTACATCCTAAAATTATTAATAAATAAGTAAATGTGTTCTACAAATAATCTGTAATAAACTCACCTTATGCTATGCGTGCGGTTGTTTGTGAAATTTCACCATCAAAATATTAGGTTAGGACGTTAGGTAATAGGTGGTGGTTCTTGACATTGGCGCTGTCCGTAGACCCGGCTGGTGTACATGGGTGCCATCTAAGCTATGTCTCAAACTGTAATCAATTAGAGGTAAAGTAGGCGGCCAAATTTAAACGAAAAGCATAATCATCTCTATTAATTTACTTACTGTGTTTTCGTAGCAGATTAACTGCGCGGTGACATTCGCTATTTGTCATATTTTACCAGATCATTCCAATTATGCTTGTATGTATTGAAGGTATTAAGTACGTATACAAATTGCTTAGCTTTGTATAGATACCCACTGCAATGTGAATAGGTTATGTTATGATGAGGTTATGGTGGTTGCGTTTTTGACGTTTCTAGCTCGCAGCCATGACGACGCGGAATAAACAGCTACTGAAATGTTGAGGTCCATTCACCAAAATCGCTCGCGTTTCGGAAAATTTTGAAGCAAAAACGCCCGAGAGGTCGTTTTTCGTCGATTTCGAAAACTCACGCAACGTAGAATGGTCCATTTAGGGGGACAGTCGCGCTCCGCGCGACTGAAATGCCCTCCCCATTTTTTCCATAAGCAATTAAGAATGGATTTTTTGGCAGGTGAAACACCAATTTAAAATCGTTCAATTTCGTTTACTTAATATAGACTAGACTTACTTTTTACTGTTAACGGTTTTTGTTACAATGCGATAAGCAAAAAGCGGCTATCGGTAAACGGACAGTTCAAAGGTTCTTCACTGTTCAAGTAGTATATTGGGGAATTAGTTAACAACCGGTTTTTTTAAGACATCGCGAGCGATCGACCAAAGTTGGCTTCGCGATCGACCGGTCGATCGCGACCGACTTGTTGGCCACCCCTGTTTTTTTTTATCGTTAGGATCATTTGATAAAGGATACAATGGTCGTGAATTTAAAACTGCTTCTATTTGCACCAAAAGTAAATAAAACTCGTCAAAATTAAGTAGGTACTGTATTGAGAATAACTCGGTGTAAATGATATTTTATGCTCTTTACGCCTGCTTTCCATAATCCTCCAAAGTTAGGGGAATAAACTGGAATAAAATGCCATTGCGTTCCGTCACTTGACATTTTATTTATAATAGCACTTCAAATTATATATTTATAATAGCGCTTCAAAAATTGTTCCAAATCTTTCAATTCCTTATTTGCACTTACAAAATTAGTGCCATTATCTGAATAAATATGACTTGGTTTACCTTGACGAGCAGAGAAGCGTCGTAGGGTCATTATAAATGCGTCCATAGACAAATCGGAAACAAGTTCAAGATGTACTGTCTTAGTTGCTAAACATACAAATAAACAAATGTAACACTTAAACCATTTTGGTTTGCGGCCACAATCTTTTATTGTAAATGGCCAGAATAATCTACACCAGTTATTTCAAATGGAAATGATTGTCTATGTCTGTAGTTAGATAAATTTCCCATAATTGGTTGAATTGCAGAAGGTTTAATTAGGAAACCATTTATGGTAATAGTCTGTTTGGCTAGATTACGTCCGCCAAGTGGCCAAAACTTATCGCGAATATTACTTAATAACAGTTGGCAACCTGCATGTATAATTTTATGTGCGCATTACGAAATAACAACTTTATTAACTTATGTTTGCATGACACAATTATATGGTGTTTTTTATCGAACTTAAAGTATGAGAATGTTAATCTACCACCAACTCGCATAATTTTATCGTTATCAATGAATAGGTTTAAATTACTTAAGCGCGATTTTTAGGTAAATATCAATTTTGTTGTAGCTGTTGAATTTTTGATTTGAAACATTCTGCTTGTGATCATTTTATTAAGTATTTCAACGCTCTGTTCAATTCGTGAACTGTGATTGTACCATACTGCCTTTCTTGATTCCGTTTTAAGCAATTATTCGAAAACCTCAAAATGTAACTTAATACTCAATGAACCATACTTAATGTTGAATATTTTTCACATATATCGTCGTTCAACGTTGTGCATAATGTAGTTAGTGCTCGTAATTCTGGTAAATCAATAATAGTATAATCAATATTTTTGTTGTTGATGATAGGTTCTTTAAGCCACATTGGTCCATTCCACAACAATGTTGATTTTTCCAATTCATTATATGTTACTCCTCTTGAAGCAAGGTCTGTTGGAGTTTCTTTTGTTGAGACGTGGTGCCAGTTGTGAATTGTAGGTAGTTAAACTTTGTATTTTCGCTACACGATGTGCCATATATGCCTTTAATAGATTTAGAGATGTTCTTATCCATGCAAGGACTATTGTAGCATCTGTCCAAAAAGATATTTTATCGATTGACAACTGGATTTGACTACCTTGCTGCTTAATCGTGACAACAGTAGTGCTCCGCACAGCTCTAAACGTGGTATAGTAATTAGTTTCACTGGTGCTACTTTAGTTTTTGCGCAAATCAGTTGAATTTGAATGTCTTCAAATGTATTTGTAGATTTTAGATATCCGCATGCCGCATATGCATGTTCAGAAGCGTCACAGAATCCATGTATTTCGATAGTTCTGGCATTCGTACACACAGAAAAGTGATCTCTCGAACGAAGAGAGAATTACTTGGCTGAAGTAGTTGGTAGGTATATATACGCGAGAGATTGTTGCCTTCAACCAAGAAATTTTATTTCTTGGAATAATTATTAGATTTAAGTGGTTACTCTGGTGAAGTAAGTAAAGTCTTGAATGAAGTGTATATTTTTATTCCCGGTAAATATTTTTAGCTACTTAATGTAAGATTTGGCACAAATACGTTTTCTATTGCTAATTAACAAGATAGGTATGTTATATTTACTTACTCGTTCTAAACTGTTGCGTGCGTTACATCAAACTATTCCGTGTTGAAACTTTTATTGTACAGTATAAATCACAATACACATCCCCAATAAATCAGAAGGCACATCCCCTACGGGTACGTCGGTGTTGTTTACGTGCTAGAGGCTAGGCGCCATCACCACGCGCGGGCGCGCGAGCCTTGACAAAACACGGTGCGCATATTTATTCCAGAGAAAGGGATTACTTGAAAGAAGTGAGAATCACTTCAGTTAAATTATTGGTGGGTTTTTATTCAGTAGACAATACTTACTTATATTAAATGTCTTATATTTTCTTGGATCAAGTAACTACGAACTTGGATGGATTTACTATTACTTCGTTGGAGAAATTAACATTCTTGGGACGAAAAATTCAATTACTTCTTTCAATACAATATTGGTTCTTATAAAGAAAGAATTTATTTATCGCATTTATCTGAGAAATAATTTTACTTATATTGAGTATGTGGCATTTCTTGTATATACCTAACTTTCTACATCCAAGTAAATATGCATTTGAATCTAGTAAATAAATTCAAGAAATTATGTTTTCTCGTTCCAATAATCACTTTTCTGTGTGTACAGAGTATTCTTCTCGGCACTTCAATGTTATTAACGGCGGTTAATGTTTTCCTGAATTTATCCCAGTGACTTCGAAGATCTCCTAAAATGACACCACCCAACCACAACCAGCCTGCCAGAGTATTTGCATGTATACTTTCACTACCACTGTAATTGGGCTCAGTAATCCCAATGGATCATACATTTGAGATATTATTGATAATACCTTCCGTTTTGCGAGAACAGGGACACTGGGTAATATAGTAACTGCGTATCGAAATTTATCAGTGTGTGGATTCCAAAGCACACCTAACGTTTCTATTTCCTTATCAATTATTACCATTTCTACCTTCGGATCAGCGCTAGATTTGATACTTTGTAAAACTGCAGGACTGTTTGAAGTGCATTTTCGTAAGCGGAACTTTGCTTGATTTAAAACTTCCGTGATCCTATTTTGTAACTTAATCGCGTTTTGTTCAGTGTCTGCTCCTGTTAGCAAATCGTCGACCTAGAAATCATATTCAACAATATCGCTAATATCTGGATAAATTTCTCGGCAATCCAACGATAATTGATGCAAACGTCGAATTGCTAAGTATGGAGCGGCTGAACAGCCATACGTAACAGTATTTAATTTATAATAATAAATGTCATCTTCCGGTGAATTTCGCCATAGAATTTGTTGAAGATGTCGCTGTGATTTATTTATCCAAATTTGTCGATACATCTTCTCAACGTCCGCTGTAATTGCTACCGCATGTTTCCTAAATCTTAATATAATTGCGAACAAGTCGTCTTGGATCCTTGGTCCTATTTTGAGAACTTGGTTTAACGAAACACCGGTGGTTGGCTTGCAACTTGCATCAAACACCACTCTTAACTTAGTTGTTGCGCTTGCTTCCCTTATTACAGGGTGGTGCGGTAAAAAAATATGGTTTCTCCAATGACGGTTTCTCTTCTACCTTCGACATATGATTTAAATCCTCGTAATCCTTCAAAAAATTAGCATATTGTTGTTTAAGATTATCATTTTGCTTAAACTTCTCTATAAAATACTAATCGTTTGATAGCGATCTTCTTTGTATCACCTAACTTGCTGATAGAGTCTCTTATAGGTAGTGTAACAATGAATCTCCCATCTGCATCTCTTTTAGTTGTTGCTTTAAAATTTTCTTCGCATTGTTTTTCTTGTGATAAATACTGCATTTCTTGTGCAGCTTCTTCAATTTGCCAGAATTTTTCTAATTGTTGTTCAAAGGAGCGGAGGTGGCATAGTGGATAAGGCCACCTCTATATATATCGATAATGGCCTTCCACTATGAAGCCCAGGGTTCAAGCCCAAGTTAGGCAGGGGTTTTAAAAATACTCCGTCTCCACAGACAAGCCAACAGGCTTTGTGCACATGGCAACATCCCAAAAAAAAAAAATGTTTGATTGACACCAATGCACGTCGTTCGGTTACTTGATAAATAATTCATCGGACCGGCAACGATCCACCCGAACAATGTTTTCAGTAATAATATAACAAGAGAGTGAGAATAAATTGAAAATAATTTGACAGATTGTTTGAAAACTTGTTGCCAGGCAATAGTCACTAGAGCCCGCAGGGCTCGAGTGGCTATTGCCAAATGGCAACAAGTTTGAACAAAATCTGTCAAATTATTTTCTAATTTATGGAACTCTCGAGTTATGTTTGACTAGATTATTTTTTGATTCACAAATTTTTACAATAAAAAAGATCAATAAAACTATCATAAAATTATTGAAAAATTTAAATTCTATATCATGGAAAGGATCAAAGGACCTGTTATACTTATTAAAGTAAAGTTCTTGAACTAATTTTGCCGTTTTATTCCACATTGTCTTTATTACTGCTTCTTTATAATCATTTCCGTCTTTTCTTTTCATGTTATAAGCCCAATCTTTTAAAATCAATGCCAGAGTAGCTGTTGTAGTAGATTGATCCAGAATATAATTTCTTTCTTTGGTGAAGGTCTTAAATTGTCTCCATATAGACTGATTACTTATTAGAGTATTTTTCGATTTTAGAATTTTAGATATTACAAGGCACGAAATGTATGTTTGATAATTGCTGGTTAACGAATGAATTGTTACCTCACACTGCGTGCTGATCTTTGACATAGAGTGATTTAGTCCCAAGATACTTAATGATAACCTTGATTCTTGAAGCTTCAGACGTGAACATAATTCACTTGTTATCAAATTTGGTTGCGAACCAGTGTCCAATAATCCCTTGACTATGTGAATCTGACCATACTTGCGACTACCTTGATTTGAGCGGTTGGTAATAACACATCTCTCATATCAACTTGACAAGACGTGGTGCTAGTTTGATGATCACTGCTAAGTTCTCGTCTTTGAAAAGTTCCATCTTGATGAATCATTGTGTGGTGGCGTCTTCTGCACTTCCTACACGATGGGCGTGACTTACATTCCTTGTTCAGGTCGCAGACAGTTCATGCAAACTCTTTCCTTCTTTATACATATGTTCAACACATTCATGTACGGATAATTTCTTGAACTCTTCACAGTGGTACATAAAATGTTTTCCCTTGCACATGAAACAGCTACCCTCGCCAGCTATTACACACGATCGTATCATGGGATTCTCTCTTGTCTTAAAAACCTTCTTTTCTGCAGAACTTGATTCCAATGTTTCCAGTAAATCCGCTCTGCCTTTCAGAAATTTAATAAAATGAACAGCCTGTATATTAAAAATATATTGAAACGATAGCTTGTTTAAAACCAAACAATTTTTGCTTGAAAATTTTTGTGAAATTGTTGAGTTGGAGAGTTATTTACGTGTTCTGGTAACTGACTAACCCTTGTATGTGCTATTTTACACAAGTGCTAAACGTGTTTTTCAAATGATTCTCAAGGAAAATTTACCTACTTTTGACTGAGTTGTGCCAATCTACATCTTTTTACAAAAACTTTGACAGACGATATGTTCTGTTAAATTTTTTCTAGGATCTCGAATAAGAAAAATATTATGTGGTACCTAATCGTTTACCTATGGATTTATTCTTTCTTCATTGGTTTATTGAATTTTTTTGTACATGAATTAATTTTTTATTGTTGAAATGGGTAATTATTGTGTTATTTATTCGTTTTTGCATTGATTGATACGTATTTTATTTTTTATTTTACATAGTTTTGTTAATATTCAAAACGTCTGTAACTTTTAAAGAATTTGGGAAAAATAAGGTCCATATCCAAAGTTTACTCTGTGCTTTGCAAAACAAATGCAGGGAAAGAAGTAGAACACATGTATATTGAAAAAAGTTACTCCAGTCATTAAGGAAACTGTCATTTATGGAAGTAACAAATGGTAAAATATGAAACAATTCTAATAAACATTAAACAATACAAACTTTAACAAATCCTTATAGTTTTGTTCCTGAAACCGGTTGTAATGGAGATTTGACAGTTTCATGGCTAAGGGCCGGTCTTAGAAGTGTAGGTATAAACAGTAGAATATAGTTAATCCGAGAATAAGTAAACCTATGCCTCTTGTGATTAAGTTAATGGTGTTGTCAAAGTAATAAGACCTTATACTGGAGTTTATACCAACATTTATTTCCACTGTTAGTTCTATTTTCCACTGTTTTGTAAGATCTGCCGCTGAACGAAAGTTTTTTATTGTTGAATGGACGGTATAAATAAAAATCAACCTAAGCTTATCACGGCCTTAACACAAAGGTTGTGTAAACGGCTGCACAATAGCAATCTATAATCAACAAAGTTGTCAACTCGATAATTCGCATGTGTGCCACATTTGTTTGAATCGGTAATGATACGACGCGACGACAAAGATTTACGTAATTATAGTTTCGTGTCCAAGTGTCATGCATAATGGCGGTAATTGGTAATAGAAGACGAACGGGGTCCGCGATTTCCGATTAACGATTTCCTACATCTCCCCCAGGTTGGGTATATAAAGTTACAACAAAAAATCTAAACAGTGCTGTTGTCTTTGTTAATACATTAGAGAAAGGCGAATAGATACGTGTCATGATGTATAAGTGCTTCGCTTTGTTCTGTTTGTGTTTGTATTTACCAACCATAATGGTAAGTTTACAAATTTCCACCCCCGGCGTACTTGAGGTGGAAATTTTAACTATAAGGGGAGTCAATTCAGTTTCGATTTTGATAAAATAATGTTAAAATGTTTTTTATATTACAATACTTAAAATCAGTTTTATTGTAGAAAACCTATACCAAATAAAACCCTTATCAACTTGGTATTATACTCTACGCCAGAATTGTACTCACATCCGATTCCTCATAAAGTCATTAATAATGTTTAGGTTCTATTCGATTTTGACTTAAGTATTAAAAATGAATACTAAAATATTCAGTCTTTTTGTTGAAATCTTCGAAACTAAAGGAGATATGTTAAATTTATTTTTATTAATTGATTAGCATATTAATAAACAACTGATTCCCAATGTAACCCGTTCTGTATCTCTTTCAACAAACGTGATACACATGAGTCTCCATGATAAACCGATGGTTAATTTCAGGATCTATGGTGAGAATTTCCGACTTGCCTCTTTTACATGTCGCTAAATATTGTACACCCTATATAAATTGTTTAGACAAATAATTAACCCCAGTTTGCCACTTGATTGACTGGACTCCACAGTAGTTTTAGAAATTAAAGGAGGAAAACCCCCAAAAATACGTAATATAACATTTTATTATATTTTTTAAATCTACGAAACTCCTAAAGACAAATTACAAAAATGATGTAAACTTATTTTAAAAACGACCAAATTTAAGCAACGATATGAGCGAAACAAGTTTCAAACGTGGGGTACTGTAAAACAACACACTCATTTTACTTAGTTTTCGTAAAACAACAACAAAAATTTATTTGTTTATTTTACTTTATATCCAGTATAGTTTATTTTAAAGATTTCTTTAATGCAGATATCTACGCAACTTAATGTTAATGTTGAATAAAATAAAACGACGACATAGAATGACGGTCCGGCAATTCGGAACACTGGGTTCAAATCTCAACAGGCTGAACTTTTTTAATTAAACCATTATAATTTAAATAGTTGTCTTAGTAAATGTTTTACATCAACTATGTTCTGATGCATGCTGTTGCATCATTGTGTTAAGTAACAAGTACACGACATACTATTGCAGTACATAATACTGGTTTAAAGTTTCTACATAACAACATGTAAGATGACCAGCCCCGCTTTTGGCGGGACAGTCCCGACTTTTCACATTTTGTCCCGCGGTGTTTCAAATTCGTCCCGCTTTTAAAGAAATTTCTCTATATAAGTTGGGTGGTTCTTATTTAGTCCAAACATTCTTCTTCAAATTGTTCGCTGAAAGGCAGTCAGTATATCTTTTATAATTTTCATAATAAATTCAATTTAATAAATATTAATAAACGATACTTAATATATAATTTTTTCACGGTATCATCTAAAAATTAGTGATTTTCTTACAAAGAAAAATATGAATCTTAGGTAACTTACATATCGCAATAATAATAAACTAAATATTAATTAATTGTGGACAACAAGACCTTCAGATAAATGACTACAACAGCAGTTCATTCTGTCATTTGTACATACATTTATATGATTTGGTTGAAAAGTCCTGAAGTGCTTTACAGTTTCTACGCTACTACTAAAGATAATTAAAATTTGCTTAAATTTATATTGCATACAGCTAAATTAGTCAGTCGTATTAGAAACTGATCGCTTCTTCCTCGCTTTGCTGCAATCAAACTCTGGCCACCTTAAATGTGCTTCAATAATGATACATATATTGCAATAATGCCCCATATTCTTGAAAAGTCCAGGGATCACTGATAATAAATTCCTAATTCCTAATTTCTATTTCTTTATTAAGTAATTGATTGACTTTCTCTGTAGGGCATTTCCGAAGAAATGGAGGAATTAGCCAAACAACTGCACAGTGATTGTGTCGCCCAAACTGGAGTTGACGAAGGTAAGATCAGTTATTACAATAGGAAAACTAGGTAACATAAATCTACAGCAAGCGTACATATCTACAGAAGAAAGGGGTGTGAAAGATCAGATTGCCACCCCATATTTTGTTTTATGATTTTGGAAGCGTTTTTCATTGTTTTTATGTTAGCGGAAGATTTAAAAAACCACGAATGTAAATTGCAATACCTTGATAACTCAGTTTGTGACTGGAAATTGAAAATGAATTTTGGATAGAACTATTTTCACAGAAGGGGAATCCGGCCTCTTAAGTGATGCCAAAATGGCATCCAACCGTTATTTTAGCTTTTTTTGCAAACTTGACCACACTTTGACTACCAGCTGATGAAGTCAATGTCCTAAACTTAAAAAGGTCTCATAGCAAACCATAAACTGAGTACTTTTACCTGAAAGTCTGAAAGACTATTCTCAAATGTATTTGAGCATTTACAGAGATTCTTTAAGATGTGTGCGGAGCTTCCAGAAAAGACACAATAAAGAAACGCGATAACCTGACGTGATATGCAACTTTCAAGTCCGTATTTATGTTAATCGCACAACAAAAACCTATTCGCCTATTCGCTTTCCATTCACAAATGAAAGTTGTCAATATTTTTTTTTATTCAATAAGTGCATTTAATCTCGTCATAATTGACTAATGAGTAACCTAATTCTAATTATTTTATTAGTTCATCAGGTGTGTTCTCCCAAGCAGTTTGTTGTATATCATTGTAAGATCTTGTACTAATCAAAAATGCAGGTTCTTCATTAACGATACATTTTATTATCAGTCAATTACAACTCTTCTTTTGTTAATAATACATAACACCATGACAACGTAACACTAGTTAGAAAGCCTACTAAAATATACTCTAATATAATGAGATAACACAATTCATTAACATCGAACAAACCTATACTAATATATTACATCCCTCCCTCTCAAGATACTACTGATAGACCAAACGGTCAGGTGGTTTAACATTTCTGTGAGGACGTTTGCCTACAGGTTTTTGTGATAATTGCTCTGGGCTGGGACTTGATAGTCTAGGTATAATTTGATAGTGTTGATCAGAACATTCAAGTTCCTGGTGTTGCGTTTCTAATTCCTGTTGTTCAAGTTCCTGGTGTTGCGTTTCTAATTCCTGTTGTTCATTACTGACCTCTTCATGATTTTCTCCTATTTTCTGTAATTGGTCTCTATGTCTTTTCCATACTGTGTCATGTTCATCCACCACTCTTACCAAATACGTTCTTTCGCCTAGTACCTCTATTACTTTACTCGCTTTCCATGTTACCTTATTTGGATTTCGGTAACACCTAGCATATACTGTTTCTCCTTGTTTAAACATCACATTCCTTTTTCCTCTCCAATATGCTGCTTGTCTATTATCCTTTTCTACCTCCTTTATGATTAATCCTATTGGAATTCTGAGTTTTCTTCCAAACATTAAATAGGCAGGGCTTTCGTGGGTTTCAGAATGAGGTGTATTTCTGTATGCTAAGAAATATCTACTTAAAATTGTACTCATCGTTACTGTAGAGTTCCTCATATCATTAAATGCCTTAAATAATCCCTGCTTAACAGACTTTACAGCATTTTCCGCAGCACCATTCATTGCTGGATGGTAAGGCGGAGGTGTAACATATTTAATTTTATTCCACATACAAAAGTTTGCGAATTCCGCTGAAGTAAATTGCCTTCCATTATCCGACACTATTTTCTTCGGTAAGCCCAATCTTGCAAAAACTTCCCTTAGTACTTCTAATAGTGTTAGCGAATCCAACTTTTTCATCTCCATTACTTCCGGCCATTTTGTATAAGAATCTGTCAAAATCAAGAAAGTCTTTCCTCTTACAGGTCCAAAGAAATCCAAATGGACTCTTTCCATTGGCTCCGTAGTTTTATCCCATTTAATCAATGGAGATTTCACGGGTGAAGGTCCCACCGCTAAACATGCATGACAGCTCTTTACCAAACTTTCGATATCTTTGTCCAATTTTGGATACCAAAAATAGCATCGAGCCAACGATTTCATTTTAGATATTCCCATATGTGAAGCGTGTAAAATATCTAGCACCTTTCTTCTCAATTTTTCCGCGATTACTGTCCTATATCCCCACATTATGATTCCACCATCCACTGACAGTTCATTTCTTCTTCGTTGATATGGTTCTAGTTCCTTGTCGACTGCTGCTGGCCATCCGTGCATTATGAAATTATGAATTTTTCCTAGCACTTTATCAATTCTAGTTGCAGCTATAATTTGTAAGCAATCCACTGGCATTGTTTTCTCCAAAAATCATAAATATTCCATCTCCCTATCTGGCACTTCTTCTTTATCAGCTGGTATCGGCAATCTGGATAAACCATCCGCTCCACCGTTCAGCTTTCCTTTAATATATCGCAGTTCATAGTCAAATTAAACTACAACAATGGAAATACAAATCTGTATTTTTTTTCAGTATTTTTTTTTATTTATTTTTTTTTATTTTTCTTTCTGTATGTCTTTTCCATACTGTGTCATGTTCATCCACCACTCTTACCAAATATGTTCTTTCGCCTAGTACCTCTATTACTTTACTCGGTTTCCAAGTTACCTTATTTGGATTTCGGTAACACATAGCATATACTGTTTCTCCTTCTTTAAAAATCACATTCCTTTTTCCTCTCCAATATGCTGCTTGTCTATTATCCTTTTCTACCTCCTTTATGATTAATCCTATTGGAATTCTGAGTTTTCTTCCAAACATTAAATAGGCAGGGCTTTCGTGGGTTTCAGAATGAGGTGCATTTCTGTATGCTAACAAATATCTACTTAAAATTGTACTCATCGTTACGGTGGAGTTCCTCATATCATTAAATGCCTTAAATAATCCCTGCTTAACAGATTTTACAGCATTTTCCGCAGCACCATTTGTTGCTGGATGGTACGGCGGAGATGTAACCAATTTAATTTTATTCCACATACAAAGGTTTGCGAATTCCGCTGAAGTAAATTGCCTTCCATTATCCGACACTATTTTCTTGGGTAAGCCTAATCTTGCAAAAACTTCCCTTAGTACTTCTAATAGTGTTGGCGAATCCAACTTTTTCATCTCCATTACTTCCGGCCATTTTGTATAAGAATCTGTCAAAATCAAGAAAGTCTTTCCTCTTACAGGTCCAAAGAAATCCAAATGGACTCTTTCCATTGGCTCCGTAGTTTTATCCCATTTAATCAATGGAGATTTCTCGGGTGAAGGTCCCGCCGCTAAACATGCATGACAGCTCTTTACCAAACTTTCGATATCTTTGTCCAATTTTGGATACCAAAAATAGCATCGAGCCAACGATTTCATTTTAGATATTCCCATATGTGAAGCGTGTAAAATATCTAGCACCTTTCTTCTCAATTTTTCCGGGATTACTGTCCTATATCCCCACATTATGATTCCGCCATCCACTGACAGTTCATTTCTTCTTCGTTGATATGGTTCTAGTTCCTTGTCGACTGCTGCTGGCCATCCGTGCATTATGAAATTATGAATTTTTCCTAGCACTTTATCAATTCTAGTTGCAGCTATAATTTGTAAGCAATCCACTGGCATTGTTTTCTCCAAAAATGATAAATATTCCATCTCCCTCTCTGGCACTTCTTCTTTATCAGCTGGTATCGGCAATCTGGATAAACCATCCGCTCCACCGTTCAGCTTTCCTTTAATATATCGCAGTTCATAGTCAAATTAAACTACAACAATGGAAATACAAATCTGTATTTTTTTTCTGTATTTTTTTTTATTTATTTTTTTTTTATTTTTCTTTCTGTATGTCTTTTCCATACTGTGTCATGTTCATCCACCACTCTTACCAAATATGTTCTTTCGCCTAGTACCTCTATTACTTTACTCGGTTTCCAAGTTACCTTATTTGGATTTCGGTAACACATAGCATATACTGTTTCTCCTTCTTTAAAAATCACATTCCTTTTTCCTCTCCAATATGCTGCTTGTCTATTATCCTTTTCTACCTCCTTTATGATTAATCCTATTGGAATTCTGAGTTTTCTTCCAAACATTAAATAGGCAGGGCTTTCGTGGGTTTCAGAATGAGGTGCATTTCTGTATGCTAACAAATATCTACTTAAAATTGTACTCATCGTTACGGTGGAGTTCCTCATATCATTAAATGCCTTAAATAATCCCTGCTTAACAGATTTTACAGCATTTTCCGCAGCACCATTTGTTGCTGGATGGTACGGCGGAGATGTAACCAATTTAATTTTATTCCACATACAAAGGTTTGCGAATTCCGCTGAAGTAAATTGCCTTTCATTATCCGACACTATTTTCTTGGGTAAGCCTAATCTTGCAAAAACTTCCCTTAGTACTTCTAATAGTGTTAGCGAATCCAACTTTTTCATCTCCATTACTTCCGGCCATTTTGTATAAGAATCTGGTCCTTCCAGTAACTACAATATCATCTAAATAACTGACTACCCCTGATAATCCTTGCAAAGTTTTTTCGACAATTTTAGAAAAATTCCACAAGCAGGTTTTGTACCAAATGGTAAGCGATTTAACCTGTATATACCTTTGTGTGTACTCCAGGATAGTAATTCTCCTGTTGCTTGGTCTAATACCAATTGGTTATAAGCATTTTTTAAATCTAATTCTGTAAATGCCTCTCCTCCTTGTAGCATTGTAAAAATGTCTTCAATTCGAGGTATCACCTGTTGGTCATTATCAATAAATTTGTTTACCGTTACTCGATAATCTGCACATAATCGAATAGGTCGGTCTCCTTTTAAGACTGGTACTAATGGCGTTCCCCACCGACTTCCGTCTATCTTTGTAATAACACCAACTTCCTCTAATTTCTTTAATTCTTCTTCTACCTTTTCCTTAAAGGCATACGGGATAGTTCTTGGTTTGCAAAATATTGGTTTCACGTCTTCCTTCATGTGGATACTTATCTTCTCAAATTTATAAGTACCCAGCCCTGGCTTAAACAACTCATCATATTCTCGTAAAAGAACTTTTAGGGTTTGATCTTTTTGCTGAATGTACATTAAAGAACAGGTTAAATATTTTAATATCCCAAACATATCTAACATGTCCCTCCCCATCAATGGTCTACAACCTCCTTTTACAATAATAAGCCTAACTTTATTATTTATTTTCTTTAAGGAAACATCTACCCATATTTAACCTACTGGAATTATATTATTCCCTACATAAGACTTTAATTGGACAATAGTTGGATTTAACATAATCTTTCTAAAATATTTTTTATATATTTGCTCTGGTAAAACTGATAATCCAGCGCCTGAATCTATTTCCATTAATATTGGAACGTTTCAATCATAATTTCTATCATAACTGGCTTCACAATATTACTATAATTATGTACGTTAAAAAGGTCTATCTCTGTATCGTCCCTTTGTATTTCAAGTTCTTAACATATTGGGACTTACTGTCTTTAAATTTACAAACTACAGCTAAATGTCCTTTCTTTTTACAAACCTTACATATACTTGCATTTATAAAAGTTGTGTTCGCCTTTACCACATGCACGACACTTTGCACCTCGAACCTTGAATGCGTCGTCTCGGACGTTTGGTCTATCGTCGACCTTCTTCTTCCACTGATTGGATTGGCTTGGTTTGGCTTAGCCCAACTTGTTGACTGCTACAACTGATCCTGCTGAATGAATGGCTGCCTCCCTCTTAAGTGCAAGCTCCACCAACTCCGAGTCTATCCAACAGATGACCTGGCCGAAGTCCCGTTACAAATTTATCCTTCACAACTTCCTGCAACCTGGTGCCAAAATTACACGAGCTGGGCGCATTCTTGATTTTTATGAAATAGTTGCTGATGCTTTCTCCTATGGTCTGCCTAGTTTCATAAAATTCAATACGCCTTCTGAACACTGCTACTCTTGGGGAAAACTGCTTTGTCAAAATACTGCATAGCTGATCATATGTTTTTGTTTTCGGCAACTCTGGTAAACACAGGTCCCGTAACATTTTGTAGGCTTGGTCACCAATTGACGTTAGCAAAACTGCCACTTTTCTGTCACTTTCAATGTAATTCGCAATTAAATACTGATCCAATCTTTCTAAATAGAGTCCCCAATCCTCCTCGGTATTGTACTCCTTAAGTTGTCCAACGATTCCCACAGATCGCACATTCTCTACGTGCTCTTCTTTGGGCATTCTTCTTTTTTGATCGCTCCTTGCCGATATTATAATTATTGGATGTAACCACCTTGGTTATACCGCTTAGGTTCTTGTCTTGAAATTCTCGTCGCCAAAATGTAAGATCTTGTACTAATCAAAAATGCAGGTTCTTCATTAACGATACATTTTATTATCAGTCAATTACAACTCTTCTTTTTTTTAATAACGGTCACTCTATGTAGTATGTTTTCTAAAAGTGTAATATTTTGTTACAGCCCTTATTACATCAATACAGAAGAAGGAAGGATTTCCGGATGATGAGAAGCTCAAGTGTTACATGAAGTGCCTCATGACAGAGATGGCTGTGGTCAGTACACAATTTATCACATTTTAGGACCTTCCCAAGAAGCTTAACTTAAATACAAAAATATTTTCTTACCCTTAACAACAATGAGATTTGTTATTGTCATTAAATCCTTAAAAATAATATTCAAAATGTCTCAATCACATTGCACAATAGTTGCGAAAATGTAAGATTTTCAATAATAATAAGTAGAAAATAAATTGCTTCCGGGTTATGCCGTGCGTCAAAATTTCTAATTTCTGACGTTTGGAAACCATGTTGCTGAACTGAGCTAATTGAATACTGAAGACGTGCCAAAGACGTGCTCACTTATCTGGAGCTGGCGCTCCCATGTGTTTTTTCACTTGACCGCGTTAGGATTGATTTACAGATCCTCTGATGTCAGTGCCGTCCTCTCGAGTGATGTTTGTACATTTCGATGGCTTTTCTAATAAGTCTTCGGTGATAATTACTCACCCTTCCCAACATCTTTGCGTCATCGACCTTGGGCGACAAACGGAAACACTTGGAGTGGGCCCTACGTCAGAATAGTTACGCCAAGTACACATAGTGGGTGCCACACAAATAAAACCGCAAGTCCCTCAGGAAGCGCAGGAGTCAAAGGGGTTTGTTTGTTTCCTATACGTGTGGAGTATCAGAAAGAATCGGTACATTACCGAAGAAAGCTGTATCACGGTAAGATATAGAGCACCAGCTAAGGTGAAGGATCTTTGGTCTAACCCAAAAGATATGACACAACTCCTGAAGAGCGCAGGGGTATACGAGATAACGTGCGTGTCTGGAACTTATATGTGGGACAGACAGGATGACGCAACGAATGTCGAGACAAAGAACACAGTAGAGACCCCGGCTAGGCAAGATTCAACAGTCCGCTATTGCTGAACACTGCCATGAGGACACAGAATGGAGTTCGATGACGAGAAGATGTTAGCCAGGGTGAGTAGTTATCATCGAAAGCTTATCAGAGAAGCCATCGAAATTACAAATATTCCTACAACATCAATCGTGAGGACGACAGTGACATTAGTAGGATCTGGAAATTGGTCCTAACGCGGTCAAGTGGTAAAAACACATGGTAGCGGTAGCTTCAGAAATGTGCAGGTTAAACTAGATACATTACGTACAGTTCTTTGCTACGTATTTAGTTAACTCTGAAGAAGCGAGCAACATAGTTCGCAAAATGTCAGCAATTACGAACTTTGACGCCCGGCATAGCTCGGAAACAATTTATTTTCCAAATGATCCTGGCCCTGAAAGACTATGTACATAAAAATCACGGCAAATCCAAATATGTTTACCGGGGTAATAATAATAATCCACGCCTTATCATTTATCATCTTGCCTAAATTATTAATTGAGGGACTCTTTAATTCCTGTCACTGACGTCAAACAGTAAAAAAAAAACATATAAAACTTATCAGAAGTTGGTCTACTACGACCCCTCCGTACTTACGTCCTTAAAATACTGTCGCTTATATACAGGCTGTCCCATGTCACACTGAGAAAACTTTTTCATATGGACTTATTTGCTTTCTTTATTCCTTAAAACGTTACAGGCGTTTGAATACATAACAAAACTGTATTTTAACCGGCTCTAAATTCTTTAGGAATTGAAAATTCGATGATAAATCGACATGAAACTTTTTACTGAGAATGACATTTTTACTTGTAGAGAAACAAAATATCTTACAAGTTTGATATGTATTTTCTTTCTTCCTTCATTTATTTATTTAATTTATCTTTAATATTTTGTATTTTTAAAGGAAAGCTGGTTAATCGACGGTGAGATATAAAGGAGAGAGGTATCTTGCTCCTTGGCTATACCGTACTGATGAGGACTAATAGTCCGAAACACGTGTATACGGTTGCTTCTTCGATCTTCGATCTTCGTATGACGGAATTGCCCGACAAATACCTCTCTCCTTTGTATTTTTTAGTTAAATTTATTTACTTTTATTGTTGTTATGTGTATTGAATGTGTTCTTTCTTCGTTGTCGCATTATTTGATATGTATTTAATTGTTTATTTTCTTTAGTTTGCTTATATTTCAAGTGGCTCCAATTTTTTAAAGATTTAAGAATCTTTAAATTTCTACTAAGAATGACATTTACTTTCTAAAAATATTTTTTGCGGGGAAAAAATGGGACACCTGTATATTATAGATACTCTCTATCCAATTTACTAGAAGTTTATCATAAAAGCCTCCATATCGATTTTTATTATATTATTTTTTTACTTATTATGATATAGATTGATGACGAAGGTGTGGTGGACGTTGAAGCTGCCATTGCTGTACTTCCAGATGAGATGAAAGACAAAGCTGGACCCATTTTCAGTAAATGTGGAACAAAAAGTAAGTTTGGTTTATTAAGAAATAAGATATATCTAAAGTAAAGCCATAATACACGTGATAAAAAATAAAATTATGTTTCGTTTGGTTTTTAGTTATACAATTATTAACACATTATTGTTTTCTTTTGTACAGTGGGGGCAAATCCGTGCGATACTGTATACCAAACGCACAAGTGCTACTATGAAACTGACACAGACGTAAGTATCTCTAATATTGTTTTAAAATATAGCTCCTTAAATGTGACGGGTGGTATTCATTTCATTGTTATTTCAAATAAATAAACCCACTACCAAGAATGTGAACAGTCGGCAAATAACACCAAAGATTTAATAAGATTCATCCAGTAAAACTTTCTTAAATATATTTCCACAAATACTCGTACTGTTCAGGCCACACAGTGGTCGATTTTGCACTTTTAGCCGATCCAAAATATTTTTTGTAAATTAAGTTCAAATAGTCGGTTGATAGGCGTAAAAATAGTGAAAAACATGTCAGCTATCAGGGGGATGTTTTAAGGGGGTTGAAACATATGTTTGGCGTATTAAGTAATTGTGAGTAAATTTATATCAGTAAATACAAGAAAAATTGTATAAAAACATCTCGTGCTTATGGGGTGGTTATTTGAGTATAATCATACTAAATAAAGTTTGAGTTAAAATTCTCAAAAACCATGTGCATATGATACTATTATACCTACAAAAACATATAAATTGCAAAAACAATCTAAGTACCAAGGAGATGGTATAATTTTATTAAATTGACGAAATAAACCATATATGACATTTTTTGGACAGTTGACTACACAAAAGTCACTTAAAGGGCTTACAATTACCGTCATCCGATTCGCTGACTATCGATATAATATCACCTACCTTCCCTGCTAAGTAATTTTCGTCATGGTTACAGCTTGTACAAATGCCATAACTGATTAAGGTTTCTTTCGTAAACTGTATGATTTATAATTTTTTTTCAAACAAATGTTTCTTATTATGATATCAATCCAATAATACCACACATGCCCTAGGTTTTGTCTGAAATTTCACCTCGATGCAGTTATCAAGACTTTTGGTATAATCTTGAAACAAAAACTGTTAAATACGCCAGGTAGGCTTATGTTATGCCAATTATTTTCCTGTCATAATACCAAGAACAAACCATATACAAAACTATCGACGAATCTAATAATCCCCAATAAGCGATTTTGCCGGCTGACTGTAAAAAAGTTAAAATTAAAAGCAAATATGACATATTTTGACAATTATGTCTACATGGTCGTGTGACCAAGTAAGTAAGCAATTGGGGACATTTTTCAAAATGTTCTTCTAGTTATTGCAAAAAAACTGTAAGCTTAATTAAAGTTGTAGATTTTCATTTATGAATATTTAATATAAAATCAAGTCTGATCCTCAGACAATCCGGCCATATTAAAGTTTACATCAACAACATTTCCGGCCATATTAAAGTTTACATCAACAACATTCACAATCACTTAACAAATTATAACAATTGTTCAACACAACAATCGAGAATTGATGCGGAAACTAAAAATTAGTACAAAAATCTACATCGGACTTTAGCCCGTTAATGTTTGGTTATCTAAGAACATCTTTATGTAAGTTTGGATTAAATTGGACTTTAACGCTAAAATAATTTTAACGGCTAGATTAGCATTTTCAAACACTGTGGGCCGTTAGAGTATCTTAATATCCCTTAAGAAATTCCCAGTGAACATAATTCGGAACAACATTTGCTGATAAATTGATTATTTACGTTTATCGTCGCCATTAGCCGTCAATTAACATAAGTCATCGGTTGACGTCTTTTGCCGTAACATATACATCAGACTTCGGCTTTGAATTGCTGCGCTCGGCTTGACCATCATTTGCTCTATCAGACTTTTAATGTAACTGCTTTTAGCTAACCTGTAGCATAACATGGCTCCGTCTTGCTGATTACGTTTAACATGCCTCTTAAAGGAGCTTAAAATGTTATTCATGGGCCTAATCTGGGATTTTCATATTTCGAGTTACGTTTCATTTCTGAATTCTGAATAATGTATCACACTTGATAATATAGATTGTGAGAGTGCCTTTGGTGCTTTGAAACAGACAAAAGATAGCATCATATCTGCAATGTCTACAGCGAAAGTCTGCGGGCATATATGTATTTTAATAATGTGTACTCTTTGATTTGCAGGCCTACTTCATTGTCTAACATTGTCATCGCGATATCGTAGCTCAACGAATTCTGAATAGATATGAATGAATAACTGGCTACTCCGCATCATACTGGATAATATACATCAGTGATAATAATTCTAATTTAAGCACTCGTCATGTATTATTTTAGTGTAATATAGATATCCAAATATATGCTTAATTAATATTGTTATTTTTTCTCTCCATTCTCAGTAATAGATAAATTCATTTTTTGTTTATTTATAATTAAGAAACCTCAGATTATCCCGCTCCATGTTGGTACCAAGGAGTGTTCGATCAATTTTGGTCAATATTCAGTCCAATTCTGTATCACAGTTGCTATTTCGTTTGCTAGGGAAGTGAATTGTTAAAGCATAACTTTCGCCGTATTTCGTAGCAACTGATTTCAATTTGTAAATTCTGTAAGAACGGATATCTCAACCGTAGCTAAATATCTACGCGAGTTAATAACGAGTTAAGTTGCTAGAAAACCGAACTACGGCTATCTTCATTCCGATTTGTTGGGGTAGTTTGTGGTAGTTATACGTATGCGTACGTCAGTTAGCACTGTACGGTTCGTTTCTCGAAATGATGATCAAAAAGATCAAGTTTGACACCTAAAGGCGAGCTTAATCTTCAAGTAAGCAATTTTCTAGCCATTTAACCCGGTTATCGAGATATTTTTGACTCGATTTGAACATTTCAGGGAAGAAAAATTTTAGGTTAGAATTGTCTTATCCTACAAAGGAAATAAAAATGTGCTAGAACTCGAAAACAGGAAACTTGTGAAATCGCTAATCAATTCAGTAGAACGCCATGATACGTTTTGCATGTCTTTACAATGGTGCACCGATATTGATTTGGAGGTCACTGGTTATAATAGTGGAAACAGTACTATTGTAAAAAAATCCCGATCATATTGATATTCCAAACACGGAGCGGAAGTACATATCGTTATGAAGAACGGCGATGAAGATAATATAACGCTGTCAGAAATGAAAGATCAGGTAAAATTTGTTCTTATTCTACTAATAAAAAACAACTATGAATATTGCTATGGCTGCGGAATCGGAAATTATGGGTAGAAAATAATTTCTTGCAAAGAATTTGAAAAGATGCAAAATCTAATAAAAAATGCAGAAACTGTAATTAGAACATGAAAATTATTACAATATTATTATGGCAACTATTGCCACTATTACAGCCGAGTCGATTTCGGTGAACCATAACGAAAAACATGCAAAACGTCCCATCAACGCACTTTTGCATGGATACGTCGAATTTCCCAATCGATAAGACGTCACAAGTTCATTGTTTTTTCAGTTCAGCTAGTGTTTGTTTACTTTGTAAGATGCAACTGTAAACAATTCTACCCTAAAGTGCGCCTTGGCTGAAGTCTTCCAATGAATTCGAAAAATTCTCGTAAATCTCGCAAAGTTTTTATTTACGTACTGTATCCTACTCTAATAGATTAACATTAATAACATAATCCAAAGATTGACGTACCTATAACATACTTTCATTTTATTGTTTAGGTTTTAAATAATTAGACTTGGCACGTGTTATTAATGTATTCAGAAATACCAATAGTTGCATAAGATTTTCCAGAATTTTAACTATTTACAGGGTGATATATCAACTTTGCATCAAGAAAATGAACAATTTTGCGCAAAACCGCAAAACAATAGATTAGACGGAATGCCTAGAATTAGTAGCAGCTACTAAACTTTATTTATTACAAGAGTAGTAAACATAAAGAACATTTTACAACGAGATAGGTGGCTGTGATTTCAAATATGAATATATTATATTTTACTTATAATAAACAACATTTCCAAATAACATTTTTCGGGAATAATGAAAATAAAGGGAAAATTTGCAACCCCTGATAAGGAGTTACAGGAACCAACTTCTTGGAAAAATGTCTGCCCAAACTGTGTACTGTTTCCACCGCTATCGTAGATGAAAGCAGAAGGAGGTTTGTGCATACAGGTGTTTTTCTTTTGCAAACAAGACAAAAAATTCTTCAGAATCGTTCAATAAAAAAAGGTGACTGATTTCAAATAAACAATCAATTAAAATTTCCAGGAACAACTCATCAATTTTGCAGGTGGCAGAATACAAATCGTAGCGCTTTTCAGTGCCATAACAGAAATGAAAGGGGAGTAGAATTTATTTTAAATTATACAACCTTGTATTATATTATAACGGTATAACTTCCGTTATTGGTAATTTTTTTGAAAAAGCGTGTTACCTTATCAACCCGCGTGGTTTCACTTTTTGAAAACAGATGGCGTTTGCCAACTATATTTGCCTTTTCGAAAGCGCGGCAAAAAATGTAAAAATAACGGAGTGCGGAGTTGGAACCAAAGAAAAATCCAATGTCGATTTTACCGTATCGTTTATCAAAAACTATTGTTATTCCGAATTACCGAAAGTGTTAGAAATCCGTGAAACATCGCGGGTAAGTTTGTTACTTTGTCTTTGAATGTTGTAGCGTTAATTTTGCGTATACTTAACGGTTTAGACTTCCTGGGATACGGTCCACGTGAAATAGTTTCTGCAGTGTGTGTATTTTGAAGTTCCTGGTGCCTTGCATCGTGGTAAGTTCCTTCTGACCTGCGAGGACCGCCGCGACAAAGGCGAAACAACTACAAGCATGTCAGACATAGGGTGCATAGAGTAATAAGGTAAATTGGCTATGTACTCCATATTTTTCACGAATAGGTTTTATTCATGATAATCTATAAATAAAATAGATAATGTGTCCATAGCTTTATTCTTACCGTCAAATTACTACAAAGCGAGGTTACAATACATATCGTCGAACATAAATATTATGATAAAACTTTGTAGTAATTAGATAGTACAAATAATTGTAGGTTATGTTGTTAAGATGAAGTAATTATGTTTGTGGTATACTCCATGGTTTGCACTGTCCCATGATTTACCTCAACAAGCTAAAAAGTTATTAATTAAAAAAATCAAGTCTGGTATAGCGGCCTTCATAGACCTTTATAGATGTAGGTCTTCAACCCTGTGACTTTTTCATGTGGCCGCCACTGCCCGACAAAAATTTTTTTAAATTAATATTAAAATAATACCTTTTCAATTCTTTAAACTTGGAGTTACAGGGATACATATGGCAACAACGACAGGCTTTTTTTCTTAAAAATTTTAAGAAAACCGAGCAGTCGATCGAATAAGCCTATGGTTTCACCTATCTTATCACTCCTTTTACATCCCATGTAAATCCGTCAAAAATAGCTGCTACATATACAGTGAGCGTGTAATATATGGAAACGAAAAAGCGCAATTGGTGCTAGTTGTATCCAATATCCTAGAACTTCAAAAGCTTCTCTCATATCAAACGTTCATCTTTGGACTTTTACCTGAAATGCTGAAAGTTTGTGCACAAATGTTTTTAATACATCTACAGCGATTCTTTAATACCTCTTCCAGACTCTCGCGCGACATTCCGAGAGACCGCGAATCGGGAGAGTGTGGATGCCACATTCACCAAAATCCGCTAACATTCAAATTGCCAGAAGTCTCTACGGATGCAGATAGTCGGATAAACATCACGCGTTCGGCGAGTGGCTCGCTTCTTTTCTACGCATTCGCTTCGAACAATGCAATGTGGATTTTGACTAAGCTCGCCAAGTCGAGCATCAGTCGAGCATCAATGCATCGGAAAAGTAAGTAACGAATGGAATAATTATTTATTATTGAAATAAGTAGATTAAAAAATATGAACACAATAAATTTATATGCAAAATACAAATAGTTTACATTGATATAAAATTTAATATCCGATAGTATTTTTCTTTCTATTTGTGACGTCCCCATTAATATAATTTGTCAGGAAAAAAATCACATACGCAAAGTTAAAATGGAAAATATACCAGATAATGATATTTATTCCTGTATTATTGATGAAATGCAAATGCATATCAATAAATTAACCATCCGAATTATAAGATTACTAATGAAAATGAAAATTAAATCAATAATTAATTAAAACTAAAGAATATATTATTTATCTCTTTCAAATAAATCTTATCAGTTCTAAGTTATCCCAGTCTTATTTTGCTATGATGTCTGAATCTACTGTATCGTTTTGGTACAGTTCTTTGATTAATTGGGCCGGCTGAGAACTACCTGTTAAGTAGGTATAATTTACCTTCATTAATGGGGAATGTCGCACAGGTGCTTGTCGTTAATTTGGCGAAAAAAATATTTATTCACTGTCGACAGACATTCAACATAAATTCTTGTTTTATCTTTCTCGACAATCGTAAATTACGACTGCTCAAAAAAATACAGTATTGTTCTATTTGAAAAGGGAAATGTTATCAAATTTCGAAATTTGGTAGATAGCTAGATAAAAAAAAAGTTTTTTTGCTTATTTTTTTACGGTTGGAGAATTATTTAGTTGTAATTTTAACTAACTCTGTTATATTAGTACCTATATGGTATCTAATATAAATAATCAGAATAAGAAATCAATAGCATTTAAAAAATTTCGCCGATTTATTCGGGCTGAGTGTGGAGCTAGCATAAGAGGTGTGCAGGCAAAGAAAAACGCAAAAATAATCAAAATAAGAAGAATTGAAACTGGATATTTTTTATCTTCTAACCGACATTGTGCTTTAGCGTAATATTTCAGGTGGAGAAAACTTTCCATTCTGAAAACGAGCAGCATATAAACTAAAAGAAAGAAAGAAATTGTTTTGTCTGTTCAACATACTTGCGCGAATTATGTTTTCTTTCAACCACGAATATTAGAAAAGCGAAGGACAGATCTCGACTGACAAATGAACATCTTGATGATTATTTATCAAAAGTAATGGACTGGCCAACAAAATACAATGCCAAAGATGACATTGTCTGAAACGTGGTATACAGTGTGTCTCACGGGACGTTGGATTGTATGGGTACTTTTGTTATTATTAGAGATAGAGAAAGAGATAGAGAAAGTCGGACAAAGTAGTGCATATTTATGTGCTCTTTCATAATCGGTTCAGAAAACAGTTGAATTCCAAACGGTTCACAAGCTATTTTGAAAAAAACCAAAAAATGTCATTTTTTTATTATGGTCATAACTTCATTTGTGATCCAATCAAAAAAGCGTTTTGACATTATATAGGCACTTTTTTGTCTACAATTTGATTATGTTAGTTTAAAATCTTTTTCGCCAATGAATTCGTCAGAATCAAACGAAACTTTTGTTTTTCTTATGGATGCCATATTGGTTTTATATATGTTTGGATTCATCATTTCGTTCTGAGTAATTTGGTATGCCACATGCCATGTTTTTAATACAATAGGATAATAGAATTGACTGAACATTGTACGCTTCGAGAATTGCTGAAAATCACATAGTGCCATGGAAGACATTTTGTGAAACAAAGTGATATCTACCCACCTGTACCCATTTGTTGAACAAAATTGGTGAAACCCCGAAGTTTATAAAAAAAAAATAGTATGGTCCGATGAAACATATTTTCTAACGGTATTTTTAACTGAAAGAAGACGCACTACTGGGTACTGGGCCCGCGACAATCAGCACCTTTTTGTAGCGCGCCATAATCAGGTGCGGTTTGGTTTTAATGTATGGTGCGGTATAGTGGCCAACCGATTAATCGGACCAATTTTTTATAACAAATATTTAACTTTGGAGAGGTATCGGCAATATTGCTCTCTGAGGACGTGGAAGAAAGAATAGACGATTTGCCGTTGGCCTACGCTAAGGTATGTGGTTCCAACAAGACGGAGCACCTGCACATAATGCCCGAATTGTGAGGAGCTATTTAGATATAAGACATAAGCGGAGAGTAATTGCTACCTATTCAGAAATATTGTGATCACCAAGATTGCCGGATCTTACCCCTTGTGATTTTTATCTATGGAGTGACTTAAAAATAAGGTGTATGGTGTTTATAATTTTGGAAACGTTGGGGAGTTACGTGACACCGTCATCGCTGGTTTCAATTCGATTGACAGAAGAACCCTCGGTAAGGTCACCGTATTACGGAATGCTGTGAAAAATGCCTCCACGAAAATTACGAGATTTTTGAAAAAATTATTTAGTTTGTTAAAATGTTATTACTTTTTTAAGTTGTGTAGTTAGTACAAATAAATACATTGCAAAATTTTACTGGAACTTGACTATGGGCACATAAATACTGTATCACTCAAATGTGCTTTTCATGGCACCATGCGATTTTCAGATATTAAAAAAAAACCTAAATTTTGTCGGCTTATTGTGTTCTAAATATGGCATGTGGCATACCAAATCACTCAGAAAAAAATTCTGAACCCAAAAATGTATAAAACCAATATGGCGTCCATAAGAAAAACAAACGTTTAGTTTGTTGCTGACGAATTCATTGGCGAAAAAAAAATTAAACTGACATAATCAAATTGTAGACAGTGCCTTAATAATGTCAAAACGTTTTTTCGATGGGATCACAAATAAAGAAGTTATGATCATAATTAAAAAAAGAACATTTTTGGGTTTTTGCAAAATAGCTTGGAAATCATTTGGAATTCAACTGTTTTCTGAACGGATTGTGAAAGAGCACATAAATACTCACTACTTTGCCCATTTAACCGACTTTCTATCTTTAATAATAACAAAAATGCCCATAGAATCCAACGTCCCGTGAGACACACTATATTATTATTTTGTTATTTTTGATTTTATTTAATCTCAGAATATGAACAATAATTTATATCCACCCGAGACCAAGCGTCCATTTTGTTGGACACTTGGTATTTAATGTCAAATACGTTTACCAACAAAAAAAAACTAGTTTAGAATATAATATGTATTTTTTTAGTTCGGGTCTCAAAGGGATATAATAGTGTTAAAATTGCAATTGAAATTAAAACTTTTTTTATATGTAATTATATGTAATTATCGTTAAGTATTATTTATAAATGTCAAATTATCCAAATAACATCATTTCGTTTTGAAAAAAAAATGTTGGTGCCCGCAGCCTTACTATCATTCTGGAATATGCTCTAGGGAACAAAAGATTGGGAACCTGGGATGTAGACAGACTATGTAACTCCAGGACCAGTAGTGCATGCCAGTGATTATGAAGAAGCTTAAAATTCAAGAATACATTTACCAATTAAAGATTAGAAATCTAATGCGATGATATTATTTTTTCAGACTAGTGGAATAAATACAATTTGGTAACAGGTATAATACAAATTAACAGACAAAGTTGCAGATAAAAGTATACATAGTAAAAAGTTGGGTATAATAATAAATAAATGAGACACGTTTGCTGTACTTACAAAGTTGCTGACCTCAACAAATCTCTGCGTGCAGACCACGTTCACCAACTGCATGAGCGCTACTCCAATAGTCCAGACTTCAAAACGCATTACTTTGTGTACAACAAAAATTCCACAAAATGCTTAATAACACATATAGGATGATCCGAGTTCAGGTTATTGCAGGATATGACATTCTCTTATACCACTTATGATCCAGATCAGATTGGTAAGTTAATGATCAGAATCAAAGACTACACCATACGTCGTTCTTCCGCACAATCCCATTGACTACGAATACTGATTTTAGGTGTTGCATTAAGAATGATCGTAGTTGTGGTTTTAATTAGTCTATTGGATCTACTAGTTAGAGTTAACAATCCGATCTAATTAGTTTATAATCTTCAGGTAGAAGCGCCGCGTCATAGCACTGTATATTGCAGATGTCGGTAATAGTGGCTAATACTGGTTAATTAGGTCTGCCGTTAATACAGGTCCCATAACACACGCATTAATAAAAATTGCGAAGATAGCGCATTATATTAATTAATGCTTTGGCATTGCAAAACATCAATTTTCTCATTTAAACACTCTATATAAGACTCTTTCAAATTAGATCGAATGCAGAGATACAGTATAACATAGCAATATCCTTCGGAATGTGGAACTGCTCAGTTTTTGTAGTGGTAATATGTTTATGTTTGCCTTCTGTAATCATGGTAAGATAATAAGCTATGTTTTGCGTTTATTAATTAGTTCATCTTCAGGGAGGCTTGCCAAAAGAGTTGGAAGATTTGGCAAAACAACTGCATAATGACTGTGTTGCTGAAACCGGTGTAGATGAAGGTATTTTTTGAACATTAATGATAATGTATGTTCGAATAAAACAGAATTGTTTTATTGTGGACTAAGTGTAATCAATAATATTTGTACGCGATCGATTTCGGCTTAAAGCCAAAATTTTATATATATGCAAGTGAGCTCCATACAATTTATCAATTTATTCAACAAGATCTTAAAATTCATGCTGTGATAATTGTTTCCTATGATGTCAACGTCCTGAATTTGACCTACCCATATATTTGAATGTTTTGCATATATTATATACCTTTTTAGTTTTACGCCTGAAGAAGGCATCGAAATAAGCCGAAATCGATCGCGTACAAATATCATGGATTAAATTTAGTCCACTATGGAATAATTCTGTGTCATTCAAAACTACATCTATATATTTGAACTAAAACAATGGAGTATTTTATCCGTACAAAAGATATATCGGGTGTATTTATCCCCAGGAGTAGGAGTTGTTTTATAATAAAACAGGTGGTGTGTCTCCTTAAACTTGGCTTTAATGTAATAGGTGCCTATTACATTAAAGCCAAGTTTAAGGAGACACACCACCTGTTTTATTTATAAAACAACTCCTACTCCTGGGGATAAATACACCCGATATATCTTTTGTACGTATCAAATTTTACCCCGTTTAAGTTTGTATTTTTGAGTATTTTATCGATTTAATTAAAGATAATGTTAATTATAATATAATTCATTTATAGCACTCATCGACATGATTAATAGTAAACAAGGATTTCCAGATGATGTCAAATTGAAGACTTATTTAAAATGTGTTCTGGACGAATTAGTTGTGGTAAGTCAAAAACAGAGAGAGAGAGAGAGGGAGAAAAACATTTTTTTTATTTAAACGAATTTTATCTGGAATCAGATATATCTAAGTACATATAGTGCCTGACGGGATCCGGCACGGAAAGTGCCTGGAACCCCTAAAAAGCCACAGCTAACGTGCACGTTTGCGGTTTCTAGCATTTTACCGCAAAACGGTAACGATTTCGAAATTTTTGCTTGTGTACAAAAGTAATATTGCACTTTTTTTTTAATACAGTGCGTCCTAAACTGCAAGCGCACCAATCTAGGATTTTGCATTCAAGATCCGCACTATATAGAAGAATATAATATTTTTATTATTTCAGTATTACTAATTCATAATATGCCAGCGATCGCCATTTCCAGGCTCCATTATACACGGGTATTGCAATATAAACATTTTGTTTCGCTCTTAATTTACATTTAATTCCGTCAATAAATATAACTTTGTATCAAATATTCAACAAAAACATGTCCCAACTCTTTTTGAGAACTCATAAGCTTATTCCCGCAATAGTGGGTTAAAATTTGCAAAAAAATACCCATATATTGGGGCGCTTGCAGTTTGAGAACCACTGTACACATTTTTTTTTAACTTTTGTAGTTTTTGTGTGGCAGCTAAAATTACGAAATAGTGCCCGATTTGCAGGAAAATGCAAAAAAAAACGCAAACGTGAAGGTCAAGTGGTGGCTTTTAGGGGTGCCAGGCACTAATAAAATATACGCACGCCAAAAGGGCAACCAACGTTTAATATACAGACTGGTTCTGAAACTACGAGCGCCCAAGTATACCAGTCATATACCAACACTTTTGGCGCCGTATAACAAAAAGGCAACCGTTTTGAATTTTGTTCCCTTGTTTTTGCAAATTTGAAATAAGTTCTTATCAAATACCTATTCATGTACACTCATATTTAAGCAATGCAATATTTAATCAAAAGGCTTCTTTTGGGCAGCTAGATGATGACGGAGTAATGGATATAGATGCTTTCGTTGCCATGATGCCGGACGATATTAGTTCAAAGGTGAACCACATGATGCGAACATGTGGAACAAAAAGTAAGTAGCAGGAATCTAAGAATTATACACTTAAAGGAAAAAGTACTTACTGGAGTAGTAAGTACTTTTACTGGAGCACAGTCGCTTTAACTAGTAATTAAAACATGTTTATTATATAATATATAAATTAATATCGCTAGTATATAGCTTATATTTGTTGAGGTCGGTAGACTTAGTCAGAATATCCACTAGTTGCTGTGCGTTTTCTTAAACGAAGCTGCAAAGCAAAAGATGGCGACACCTAGCCTTTACTTTAAACGCAACGGCAAAGTACTGAGAAAGAAGTCATTAATCTAGAATTACCCGGATCCATCGAGAAATACCAGCATCTACGATAAAGTCAATGTACAAGAGCCTTTCCATTGGAGATCTCCTTCTTCCTAAACTCTAGCAGCCTCCCATTGTCCACTGTTGGACATAGGGCTCCTCTTTGCCTCCCACGTCATCCTATCCTGCGCTACTCTGCCAATTCTTTCCAACTTGATATGTTATGTCGTCTATTCAGTGTTAAGCGTGCTCACTCAATACTCTACTCATGAGTAGGATTTGCATCATTCTGGTTAGCAGTACGTCAGCAGTTATGAATTTTGACGCAAAAGGCTTAAGTAATCCGGAAACGATTTATTTTCAAATGGTGAAATTTTGTGGTTTTAGAAAGATTTGTGATTCTATTTGTAACTCATATTATTAGCGCGTAGCTTTATAAAACTTGGCGTAGATATTAAATAATCTACGCTATGCACGATAGCAAAACAAATCGCACATAATAAATAAAAAATATAAATAACACACAAAAACGGGTGTCCTGGTTTCTTAGGCAGGAAACAAAAACCTTTGTATATCGCGTTCCATGGAATGAGGAAGTAAAACTGGTTTTCTGTGCTGTGCTGTCATGCTGAAACGTTTACGTTTAAGAGCTTTTAGTGGGGGTTGGAATTCCCTCAGTTGGACAAAATGCCTGAGTATCTAGATTCTGCACTCAGCGTCGGTGCTTGGTGCAAAATGTGGAAATAGATCAAGGTAAAATAAACCAATTAAAACATACATTCAAAATATGATAGATTATAGAACAAACACATTTAAAAGCTACCACTCTTTTCTTTAGAACTGATCAAATATTTAATAGTTTTTATTACAGCGTAACTAAAAACGGTTAATCACTTTTTGTATTATTTACCGATAAGCAAATTCCATTATCTATTAAACGTACATCTCTGCGTGTATCCAGGATAATTCATGATAATAGTGGTGCTTCCCGGAAATTGCCAGAAGAGCATATCTTGAAGTTTCATTTCATGGACCCAAAAAGAACATAATTGACAAGTAGAAACTTTTCCCGACGTCTTGTAAGCTCTAGTCTCTATTTTGTCTGTACTGACTGAACCCGCCGTAACTCGGAAACTATCAACCAGCAACAACTTGGACATACTTTGGTCCACAACTTAGTATAAAGATGTTTGCTGTAAAATGCAGTCTAGATTATCGTATACGCAAACTGTTTTTGCAGTCATTTTGTCCAAGAATGAAGCGGTTCCCAGATCTTACCAGGTTTGCATATTTATCTTTTCGTTAAGACCCTGAAATAAACATAAATGCAAAGTATAAACTCTGCCAAGCCTTTTCAAGCTCAAGCTTATTTTTTTGTCGCACTGCACTAGAACTACAACTGTCCAAGTTCGTAATTTAAACTAACTGTTTTAGAGGGTGATAACGTATTGAATACGATCTGGCTAACAAACAAATGTTACTACGAAGTGGATACAGAAGTAAGTACAACAGTTATTTACCGATTTAAAGTGAAAACTGATTTCATGCTAATTTTGTAAACATAGGTCCCAACTCCGTGTCCAAAATGTTAATAAACACCGTTACCGTTTAGTGTTTGTCAAATCTCGGAAAAAGATGGTCCAGAGCATGTCTACCGCACACTCGGGATGATGCGCCAACTCCCTCTCCCTCTTTACGAGATCTGACAAACGCCAAACCCCCTAAAGCTGAAGTTTGCATTTACTTGGATACGGAGTTTGGGTTCTTATCACATTGGATCAACAGCACACCATTTGTGTGTCACGTTAAATCATTTTAATTTTTATTTTATTCTGTTTATTCATCATTATCATAGTTGTTCATGACTCGTTGAAATTGATGTAAATTTACATTACTATTTTGCAGACCTACTTTATAGCTTAATGGTCGCTGACCGCTGCTTTAAGAAACAAGTTGATACATGATGTCAATCCAACAATCCACCGATTACTGGCTATCCACTCAACATCAGTGATATATACATAATTATAAAATTTGCACCAGTAGCGTTATATGAGGCAATAATAAATAATACTAAACGTATCCACAGCTTTGCATTTTTACCTAAATTACCAAAATTTACATTTTCAGTAGGGTTGCCAGGTTTTAAAAACTGTTTTTCTCCAAATATGGTTTTAGATACTAGATTTAATCTAGTAAAAATAATTAATTATTTAATTAAATTAGCACGTTAAGGGGAATCTATACCCCCTACGTTTTGCTTGCAAAACACGCAAAAGTTCTGAGACTTTTTCTCAGCAATTAGTTCACATAATCGTAAAAGAAATACACCAAATTAAAGATAAAAGATATATAATTTTGCGCCTAGTGGTAGATTTTTGATAGTTCTGTTCGTTTTTGACAAATGTATTTATGAATATGACATAAAATTGGCTGATTTTGCAATTTTTTTACGAAGAACTCAGGTTAAAATTGAAAAAAGTACCTCATAATAGGTCTAAGTTACACCTTCCTCTATAAGTGTACAAAATTTCACGTAAAAATATATCTTACATGCTTTTTTCACTCAAAACTTTACTTCTTCGAGTACATGAATTAGTTATTTTTTCTCACGTAGCGTGGATACAACAACAACAAGTAATACATTACCACAGCAAGTAATACACCTTTATCTATAATTTGATGTGTACCAGCAGTACTGATTCCTCTTAACATTGAATATTTAAAAACATTTTTACTTTTACATTTTACTTTATAGTAAAAGAGTGACTGAATATTTGATAGTACCCAACACAGAAGCGAACCTTATTTACGCAATATTTCGGCTGGTTAAAGGCAAAAATCACTAGCTAACATTTCGTTAAATTTTGTTGGAAACAAGTACCCTTTCTGACAACAAAAATGGCTCTTGTGTAAGAATACAACATTCCGACTTTCCATTTGTCTTTTACTTTTTCCGTAATATCAAGAAATCCATAAAAAAATCAAAAAAGCTAAAACTATTCTGAAAAGTGTCCATATTTACTTAACTTTTGTCCCATTAAACCCACGTCGTAGCTCTTACACTCACACAAATACGGAGTTGGATTTAACATCGATTCAACGCAGCTATGTATTTCCCTCGCGAGCATTTGCGCATGTAGTTAAATCAGACGGAGTTGAATTTTTGCAGAATACATTGGCAGTATACATTGACTTTTTTGTAGCTATTATTATTTGCAACGCAGTTGAAACTATATCTTTAGAGAATTGCAATTTCACTTCTTTGTGAATATGAAATACTGTGCGCCTGTGTTAAAATTATGCATTCCGTAGTTCAAAATCTCTGTTGTAGCAGTGAAATATATCCGTGGCGATGTTACGCACCTCCATTGAAGTATTACAATTACCTTGTTGCCGGTAGATTTTCTTTTACTAGCGGACTTATTCTTTCCGTAATAGAGATGTTTGTGTACGCACAGGGGACACTCAAACTAAAAAAAATACTTTTTAATAAATTATTTTCCACAAAACAAATACATAAATAAAATACAGTATATCCTAGAAACCTAATACGAATGTTATCCTATATTTAATAAATACTTTAATAAACACAATTTAAAATTTGTAGTTACTTTAGTTTAATTCGCGTGTTAGTTTTGTTCTTAATATTCGTTGTCTCGGTGGGAAAGTTGGAAATTCGTTTTTCGAACAATAAATTTCAGAGTAGATTGACCGAGTAGTAGTAGGTACGGCAAGCAGGCAAGGTTGTGTGGTCGCTTTCATTTGCAGTGCTACGTTTAATAGCAAAGAAATATGCAATATATTTAAAATCAATAAAACTTATCTGTATATTATATTAATAATATCGAGTTAATATGACTACACTAATTAAAACTAACATCATGAAGAAAGATAAGCCTATCAACTCATTCCTGTACAAATATTTTTCGGATTTTTTTGGAGTCAGCAAATATAGCAGAGCTATTATTCCGTTGGTCTCCCTGTCCCACTCTACAATACAAGCAACTAGTCGTTGCAAGTTCTTGCTTATATTATTTGAAATGAAATGAAACTTTATTCCTTCTACTATTTACATAGCATTGCATTGAATTATTGAGTCATGTAATATAATATAACACATGGGATAAAATAAAAGAGCGGGTCTATTCCTGATGTAGTTTTATTGGCACTTATGGCTACCAAGTTTCGAACATCGCGTTCGTCTTCAAGGCCATGCGTCAGTCTACATCGAGTTGAAGTTGTCACGTGTCAATCATTTGTATTATTTTTTGTTTGAAAATTTTGTCACTGTATTGTTTGGCAACGTTTGGAACCAATGAGTAATCTTCATGCTTATTCCATAGATTATATAATATGTCTCGGTACATACATATGTAGTAATGTAGGCAACTTACTTCTATTAGTGCGACGAAACCTACACATAGTTTACAGGTCTCACCAACTTTCCATTTTAATGGGTATGAAAACAGATTGCTCCATGTCAAATATTGATGTGCATATTAAATATTAAAACTAATCGAAAACGACACTCAGTCAATTGCAGCCTACAAAGTTAGGACACAAGTGACCACAACAAGAGTACTGACCGAACTGTGAAGCGAACCGACTACCTGGCGACATTATGGCACTTGCTGTCAAGGGCTCAATTTTCCCTTCACTGAATTTATTCCGTGGAGGGTTCCAAAATCATTTATCATACATTTTGGAAATTATTCACTCCAACATGGAGTTAGAAATTAATATCCTACGGGGAGTTAATATTTATTTTTAGGGCATTTACCACTCCGTCATAATGTTCAGTCATATCAACCCCAAAAAATGTTTTTTTCTCAGGTCTACAATTTAGATGTATTTTTCTCATTTTGTCAGTAATTTCAACACCCAGCATGGTGTTAATTTTCATTTCACATCGTCTGTGAAAACTTTTACTGTTTTGGATATCAACTATTTTCAACTAAAGTTGTTTCAGGGTGTTTTTGTTTTTCAGGGTGTCACGTGGTGTCCGGCCAATGTACTCTAGTGCAGAGCCAGTGGGGTACTCTCTTCTTATTTTGAAACATCTTTACCTGCCATGTAGATAACTTATATCCGATATTAATGAAACTATTTTTAAAATACTAATAACTGATTTTCAGAGAGAAATTCACTTTTTGTTGTGTATGACTAACTACGTGTAAATTTTATCAGTAAAATTTTTATGTTTGTACAATTTAGTGAGTTGTGTATAGCGCACATGAATTATAGCCAACATTATGTGCCCGGTATGTAATATTTTATAGGCCATACCTGTTGCAGTTACCATGTTTAATTTGATACTTACATCAACACAATTTGATAATTTAACACATAATTTCAATTAAATGATGTTTCAACGAATTGTGTTTTTACACAACTACGTAGCCACTTATTCGCGATAAGTACAGTAATATTAATTACAAATCATTAACTTGATCATGATTAGCTAGTAGTAATTGAGCTGAATATTCACGAAAACACGTATTAGCCCATTGTAAAATGAAGACATTACATTAATCAAAGTAGTTGCGTCCTTGCAGAAAACAATTGAGATATTGTCGTTCATTTGTGCACTTTGGTTCTATATAATACTATAAGAAACTGCATCGAATGCCTCAAATCAATACTGAGCAGTTATCATAAGCAAGAAGAATGTTGAAGTCCTCTGTTTTTATTGGGGTGCTATGTTTAACATTACCTCTGGTTGTTGTGGTAAGTTTTTTTTTTCATAAAAACCTGGAGTGATATGTTAATTTTGTTGCATTATTTTTAAGGGAAAAGTACCAGAAGAAATTGCCGATTTAGCTAAAGAACTCCGACAAAGCTGCGTAGCACAGACGGGTGTAGACGAATGTACACATTTATTTCGAATACTTGCAGAAATTATATTGTATTGCAATTTTTTTTGTAGCGGTTATAGAAGAAGCTAACAACAAAGGAGGATTTCGAAATGACGAAAAGTTCAAGTGTTATATAAAATGTGTTATGGACGAGTTGGCGGTGGTAAGTGTACTAAGTCATAAATATATTTTTCTACTTTGCATTCACAATGCACACATTATAACACTGTTTTCAGTGTTACAATTAACACATTGTAATACCGAAAACAGTAACATTTTTGTCTGATTGGTACACAGTGATATCAAATGCCATATGTCAAATGTACAATACATAACCCAACATAACCACACACTGCATCTTCTTAATCGCTTGTAATCACATAAACTGCGAAATATCAATATTCTATACATATTTTAACATGGGTGTAGCCTGCTATAGTATGGCCAAAGGATTGGGGCTTTCTTAGTTTTGCTGTGTTCATCAAAATACGCCAGCATGACGTTTACGGTGATGTCTTACGACTCTAGTAAGTGATCGTTATCATTCTTTTCAACTAAACATCAAATCCCCTTTTCAGATATAATTCAAGGACCACATTTACTTTAATAAGATAGATTATGCGAAGATCAAACCTACATCGTAGATATGAACGATTTTAATTACTGCTGCGAGATTGTATATGCGCAATAAATGGTTTATCAACATACACGTACGAACCTATAGTACATTTAAAGTGTAGAGAATTTCTAGTTTATGTGACGTATAAGTTTTTCGGTAATATTTTGGACGCTTGGATGCTCGGTTCAATTCGTATTCGTTTTTGTCCGTCGCTTTCGACTTCGTCTTAGTTCTGGTTGTGTGCAACGTATTTGTATTACCTCCATCACATGTAATTTTACTAAGTATAATTTATTCTAATAAACTACTTTGCCGAAATTAGAATTGGGTTTCAATTATAAGTGCTTGTAAATATATAAGCCGCAACGGCTACGTAGCGGAATTAGGTAGACACCGCTATTGAACGTTAAGCGTTATAACAATTCTTTAGTAAGTTCTTGTTCTTCGAAGTAACTAATCAGTCACCGCCAAACACTTCTATTCTGATTAATATACTTAGGAAACCACTATTTTAAAGTTAACTTTTTAGGTTAAGTTTCATGTATTTATCATAGTAGGGTTAAAAGTGTTGCCCCAAGCTCCATTATGATCATCGTTGCGACCTCGTTGAATATTTATTCAAACTTGTAGGCTAAAGTAGAGTAAAATTATTCACAATTAGATTTTGTCATGATTTTATCTCATCGATCTCATCTTCAACGAAGTTGACAGTTACTACAGTGCTGCCACGTGGTACCCGCAAAATACCCTAGATTCTAATTTACCGCGATATAGTAACCACAATTTCTAAATTTATATAAAATTAATAACGCAAAGTAGAAAAAATAGTATATTACACTCGTTTTATAAGACGTATTGGCTCACTCGTTCCATTTGGGCACTCCTCGCTACGCTCGTCGTGCCCAAAACAACTCGTGCGCCAATTTGACGTCTTATAAAACTTGTATAATAATATACTATTAGCGCACTGATAAAAATAAATATTCAGTAGAAAAAATAACAAATATCTACCTACTGCCCTTGTTAATTGATTCAAAATACGTTAATTTTCTGGAGAGGAAATTCAAAATTGTGACAGTATGAATGATAATCTGGGCAATATTGATAACATGAATAGAAGGTGGGTCGTTTGGCGGTATTGTCGATAGATTTTTTTGCTCTGAATAAAAATCAGAATCTAAAATGCGTGAGCGCATAAATCACCCTCTATTCAACACTTTCAGAAGTAGTAAAATTTTGACGATACTTAAACAAACAGTGCAGGGGTGTGCGGTTTGGTTAAGTTGTAATTTGATGTATTATTTGTTTAGTTTACTTACGAGTATGTTTAGTAAATAGAAAATCGTTTATAAACAGCAAATGCAGGATTTATTATAGCCAATCAAGCGACTTCATTTTAGCCAATCATACATACGTAAAATGATTCTATCCAATCAAAACATTATGAATTGCAGAATGTGTGAAATTACAGAAATTGAGTTATAACAAAAAAAAATTAAATTTCATCGATGAAGAAAATCTATTTTGACGCGCGCTGCCAGAAGAATACGATCGACGAAAAAATCGGTATAAAACGGCAATTAATAATCTCGCCAATTAACGTACTTTTTAATTTACTTGTTGGTTAAATAACTATAAAAAATGTCATATAAAATTGTTAATATCTTGATAACCCTAATACTTTCTATAAGGATAAATCTGGTTAAATATGTTCTAAATTACCAACACTTTACATCAAACTACCAAATACCACGTATACAGATAAATATTAAGGTTAGAACAAATACATTACATTTAACACATTTTTGTTAAATTGCAAATAACGCACAAATTAGTAACATTCGGTGTATGACATACTGGATATAGATTGGAGAGAAGTAATGGGCTTTAATAGCCGACACATATTATAGATTTTTGTTCAATTTTTTTCAACATCATCTACCTACTGTTTTTGGCGATTGTCTGATAAAGTTGTAAGATAATATCTGAAAACATGTAGTTTTTGCGTAGTTTATAAGGTAGGCATGCAATTGTCATTTTTTGATAAAAAATATCTCAGAAACCATTTACTTTATACAGGTACCACTTGATACAGTTGGAAAGACAGCTTTCTTAGTATTCATACTATTTCCATTTAAAAAATATTTTTTTCTTTACGCCTAATTGCAACATCTTGTACCTAGAAATAAAAATACTTTTCCCTTGTAGAAAATGACGAGCCAAACAACTTTTGTATAAATATAATGTTTCTATTTATTAAGATAAATGCAGTATCGACCACGGCGACTCTACTGACTCACCCTGTATAAATAAGAACCACACTAACTTACAGCGTACAATAAGGGTGGACGCACACATATTAGTCATGTTTGTACAATACCCGTTTTGACAGAAGTCTAAACGTCTACAAATGTGATAGCGATATACAGAACAAGTGAGTGGGAGACAGATGCAAATTAAAAACGTGTTTGGTCCAACATGACTGATATGTGTGCGTCAACCCTAACAATACAATACATATTTTTCTAATGTCAAGCGCGTCAATGATGCTAATGCAGAAATAATATACACTTAAAAACAAACTAATAGATGGCACACCCTTTTGTTGCTAGGTGATTTTCAGTATTCTGAACTTCACTATTCTGAACTTCCTTCACTAAAGCTGATTTTTATTGTTCATAACGATTTTATAAAGCACTTATTGTTTCTCATTTCTTGCATTGCAAGTAACTCTTTGGAGTGGTCTTCTAATGACAATGGCATCATTATCTCACTCAAATCCCCACTAACTATTTTTGAAATTTCCAAAAATTTTGTTAAGATATAACTACCTACGCACCAGAACGGTATTTCATGTTACCTAAAAACGAAACGAGTCCAGGGACAAGAATATGAGGGAAGTATACAGCCAGAATTTACTAATATAGCCGAAATGGTGATTGAAATACGAGGGAAATACATTATAATATATTTATATATTAAGGATACTGAATCATCTATTCCTACTTTGCCTCAGATCCTTGTTCTAGAACTACTCTTGTTTTTGGACAGGACCTAATTAAGTTATAATTTGTAGTTTCGTCCCGTAATTAACGCTTTGAAACTGACATAATTAATGGAGATTTAAGAAAGTGTTAGATGATGCCGTGCTATGAAATAAATAACAAATAACAAAAATTTTCTAAATCGGTTAGACGACAATAAAAATGGCGTTAGTGAAGGAATTGTGAGCATCAACGAAAGAAAAGGACTTCAGAATACTGAAACCACCTAGCGACTGGTTTTAGCAGGTATCAAAGGGACTTCATTGGGGCCAAACTAATGGGAGAGGGTGGTTTAATAGTTTGTACTATTTCGAGTGATGAGTTATTTATAACAAAAAAAATACCTTTTTCTAGATTGATGATGACGGGGAAGTAGATCAGGATGCCTTTATTGGCTTGATGCCCGAAAGTGTTCGACCAAAAACAGAAATTATGATCAGAACTTGTGGAACAAAAAGTAAGTTGATGTCAAAATAGTTTTCTTTTCTCCTCTTTAATGAATCAAAAATTCGTTCGATTTATTACCGATTTATTGTAGAGGCTGACAACGTTTGCGAGACAGTTTACCTGACAAACAAATGTTACTACGAACTGGATACTGAAGTAAGTACAAACCAATTTCTGCAATACGTATAGTGTCTAATTTCTGTGTTCGCAGGCATACTTCTTACCTTAAGGACGACATATTTTTGAGTTCAAATGATGATGTTACCTTAACGCTATCGAATACCGGAGACTCTATTGACATCAGTGATATAATTATAGCATTTGCTCTAGTGGGCACAGGTATATGCAGATAATTATTAGTTTATAATAATAATAATACGATTGTTATTAGAAACAATAAAAGAAGCAACTTTTTCTTCGTCCCATTTACGTCTATTTTCGCTCCAGAGCATTACAGCCATATATGAATTTTATCCCGGCCGATCTGCCACATAGACAAACGAAAATTCTGTTAATAGTATATATTTAATAGTATATACTAATGTAGTGGAGGTAGAATCCCCTAACCAGGACCGACGGGCAGTGTGGCATTTTGCGAATCTAGCTGGAAAAAAATAATAACTTGTGGAATCTGGCGGAGTGATAATAGACAACTATAAGTGTCTCTTTTGATATTCTTGAGGGTAGTGTTACTTCCGATTTTGCGGAAGTGACGTCGTTTTTTAAATTCTCAACGGTACATACCTTATACTTTTTTGCTATCAATTAGGATCAAATTCCGAACATAAAAACATAATTATCATCAATTCTTATCTTTGGCGCAGTACCTCAATTTTCTAACCTAGTTGCACAAAACTCAACAAACTCTTAAACTTCTTTATTTATGAAACTAGACCAACAGAATTTGGTGTAGTAATATTAGACAACAAATGTTTTTTTATATTATTGAGGATAGGATTAGTTCCGATTTTGCCGGAAGTGACGTCGTTCGTCAAATTCTAAACGGTACCTACCATATCTTTTTGCGATATTACTGTAATATTCAAAAAACAATAACATAATGCTCATACCGCAATTGGCGAATCCAGTTTCACAGAATGCTTGACATGTTTTATGTTTTTATTTCACTAGACGAATGAAATTTGGTAATGTGGTAATAGGAAACAAATGTTTTTTGGGAATATTTTTGAGGTAATCGATTATCTTTAAAATATAATTGCTTAGAGCCCACCTTCTAATAATACTAAATAAAACAATTTAGACCAGGCAATAGAGATTTTTTCGTGACAAAAATAGTATCAGCAAGCTGACGGTCCCAGGTCACGTGGAATAATAGTCCGTAGATGTATTGTGATTTGTTTTCGACTCGCAAATATCTCTACTTAATTTTTTATAAACAAAAAAACCTAAAAAAATCGTGCTTTTTGTCGTTTTTCGGATTTAAAAGCTGAACCGATGGTGTAATCTTGATGCTTTTGTAGTAAGTTGAAATTTGGGCGCGAACAAGAGCGTCCATATACCGTAACGGTTTTTGGAGAGGGCGTGAGTATCGCATTCTGGGGGTGCGTGTGACGGTTAAAACGCGGAAGACGGCCTTCTTATTCTAGCCATCATGGGGTAAAGACGGGTTTTCTTAAGAGCAGGGGCTCTATAAGATAACTGTGGTGTCTCGTGTTTCTTGTGCTCAACCGAAATAATAAGGTATTTATTCGTTGTCTGTACTTGCTGATTTGTCCATCTCTGCCAAATTAAGAATATATCATGTTTAGGATTAGCAGTCATATTTGATGTAAGCAGTTCTGCATTGTTGTATATATTTTTGTTAATAGATTTTATTGTGGTTTTCTTCGGTATATTCATTTTAGAATAATATAAACCTGTCCCTTTTATAGTAACGTATTTAGCCCTGCATATAGTGATTAATAATTAGTGAGTTCAAACGTCTCTGACAAAGTCTCAGAGAAAGAACTCAGTGTTGTAGCCTCCGTAAGAGAGATAATTAATTCACGCTACCGTAAGATTAGTTTGTTTAAATCAGTTAGTACCTGTGATTGAAGATGGCGGACCAAGCGTCGCTTGAGGCGAGTTACCACAGGGGCCCCCTTCAGTTTAGAGTTAATTAAAGTATAGTAAATATTGAGAAGGGTGTCCGCCCCTATCACACTTTCACCAGACGAATTGTAGAGAAATGAAAAGACGAAAAAAAAATAAACCCTACACGGACTCGATCGCATTAAAATTAACGGAGAAGATTCGGAAAAACCGGAAAAATCTGCGTATTTTCAATAATTCACAACTCCGCCATTTTCAAAGTTGTAGCGTAGGCTTTTCGCGAGAAAGTAGCAACTCATGGGTACTTTAAGTGTGCACAACTCAGGCGTTGTCCGATGATTAGTTTTTGCACAATTGCTGTTGGGGTGTAACCCGCGTAGTTATTTTGAGGCTGCTGTCACAGCCTGTCTTCTAATAAATAAAATGCGTTGAGTATACTGAAGTAGTGTATTGTAGAACTTTTTATAAACTTGTGTTACAAGGAGTATAAGGCAACATGCTTCGTTCACATCTTGGACCTAACTCACCTAACTAACTAAAAAGAGTGAGGAACGCACGTAAAATGTCCTTCGGTAACTCTCGGCAACACTCGGTAATACGAAAAAGAAAATAATCGATAAGAGAGAACTTAAACTAACGTAAAACATGAATCTACAAATACAATTAAAAAAAAAGGAATATAAAAACCAATAATAAAATAATACTAATCCTAACAATTGCGATTTGAATTTTTTGATGCAATTTGGTTCGGCGAGCCTGGATGCGTCGGAGGTGGTCCGATTTTAATTTTTTTACCGTATTTCAAAAGTAGAAGTATTGTGCTACAAAACGTTTATTCTGATTTTGCATTAAAATGTTGTGAAATAGGCCAAAAATGCTTGCAAACATGACCGAAAACTGCCTCGCGCTCCAAAGCGGTCGAGTAGTGGGGTAGGCGGCCAACTCGGGGAAACGCGCAGCGCGGTGGGATTACTTTAGATACGTTGCAAAATTTTGTGGGTTGCACCAACAAGTACCATTGCAAAAATCAGTATGTCAGCCAGTCAGCCAATATTCTAAATTATCAGGTAGAGATGGTGTTTTAGTAAGTCATGACAATACTAAGTACCATAAAAATTCAATTGTTTATACGGAAAATTTTATAAAATCATTCATTACGCCATGACGAGATATAATAATCATAATAATAATAATAATAACACGCCTTAACATCACCCAACAGCTTTCGCCACTACGGGGGCACCGGCAGGCCGGAAATATCGTTATTATGGCCCGCGTCTGTGGCACGTCTTAAGTTGTTTGGCTTTCAGCATACGCCGTGAAGTAAAGGAAAACCACAGAAAAACCTTGACCCTGAAAGCAGGGCGTGAGACTTGAACTCACGCCCCCCAGACTGATAGCTAAGCGCTTTACCGCTGGGCCACAGTCTGGCTAATAAATTAAATATTGAAAGACTTCGACAAATTGGAGACAATAGAAATAGATTAAAACCAATAATCGAAAGTATAGTTTTTTTTGGGGAAACAAAATATTCCCTTACGAGGTCATCGTGACGCTGGTTCTATCTTAAATACAAAATCTATTACGAACGAGGGTAATGTTCGTGAAATTCTACGTTTTCGAATTGCAGCTGGTGACATAACTTTAAAATATCATTTGGAAAACTGTCAAGAAAATACCACCTATATAAGTAACACGACTCAAAATGAGTTAATTGCTTTATATTGAGAAGAAGTTAAAAATATTAATATAACACAGGTTAAGAAAGCAACATATTTCAGCATAATGTTCGATGAAACCACTGATATTAGACATATTTCACAAATGTCTCTTGTAATAAGATATATGAAATCTGATTGCTCGGAAATTAATGAAGATTTTGTGGAATTCCTTGATTGTCATAATGATAATTATAATGATGTTACTCATGAGCCTATACTTAGTGGGGATATCTTGGCAAAAACAGTTTTAGAATTTTTGAAAAATCATGATTTAAGTTTTAAAAATTGTCAATGGACAAATCTTACGCTTATAGCTTGATAAATAACACTATTGATGTTTTATCAAATAAGAGGAAAAATGCTGCCACATCGTTTAAAACAAGTTATGATGATGCAGTAAATATTTTAAGCGAATTACAAGTTGAAATGACGAAACCTCAAATTACCAAATATCAGAGAAATATGCCAAACGTGGATCAACCTATTATAGAGGATTATTATCGAATTAATGTATATTTACCTCTCCTGGATAATATTACTGCGGATCTGCAACACAGATTTAATAAAGACACGATGAATTTGTTCAATTTTAACACAATAATACCTAGTGTTTTATTGACAGCAACTGACGAAGATTTAGATGTCACTTCAAAATCTGATGCAACATATTTAAATAAAATTTTACCTGAAAATGCAACATGTGCAATAGCAATTAAGTCTGAATTGGAATTTTGGAAATTACAACGGCTAAAGAAAAATGAGCTAAAAGAACAATTACCAGAAAATGCTTTAGACGCATACAGATAATGTGACGCCAATATTGACCCAACATTAAAAATAATTTTACAAATATTATGTAATCTGCGCGTTGCTTCTGCAGAAAGAAGTTTTTCTGCACTGAAAAGATTAAAATCGTGGCTGCGAGCCACTATCTCACAAAAAATAATATTGACAATATTATTAACAAGTTTGGTGGAAAACAAAGAAAGGTAGATTTTATTATTTAAGAAATATTATAAATCGTTTTTTAATAAATTTTGTTATACAAATCTGTTTCAAATTTAACAGGATATTTTTTTATGTTTTTATATCCGATATTTATTTCGGATGTGGTATTATTTTGATTTTATTGAAAATTAATAGAATTTTATTTCCCTTTTATACAATTTATATTTTTTGATGTTGATTGTTTAATATTAAGTTTTTCTTTTTACCCCCCCCCCCTAAGCCAGTTAACTTGAAACACCCCTGTATCCCGATCAACAATCTGCCGAACCTTGCTAATTTCGGATATTGCTCGCAAGAGCAAAGGTGACAGAACCTCGATATGGTGAGCCCAGGTTATACGTGGTGATACGGGTGTCATTTGTGACACCCAACAGTTTGACAGACGCTTTTTCCACACCATGTACGTTGCGCATGCGTTGCGCTTACTGGTGAAGTGTATCTTTGACGTTTGTCTGGTTGAGCATATCAAACCATGATTAGGCATCAGTCAGTATTCGGTTGCATTTGCCACTAGAACTAGAACATCTAAGTCCCTATCACTAGCAAGCAGCGTAGTATCGGACCATTTCACCTGACACATTCTCTGGAAGGTCATTAATGCAACAGCAGAAGAGCACAGGACCATCAGGGAGAACTCTATTTTTGACATGCTGGAGTGTACTGAGTGTTCCCTCGCTATAAACTGCCCGTTTTCTATTTTCTAAATAAGAGAGGAATAGTCTGAGTGGCAGCCCCTAAGCCTGTAAGTCTCATTCATCTCATTCGTTCGAGCAATCGACTGTGTTGGATGCAGTCGAACGCTTTTGAGAGATCGCACATAATTGATTGGGTCTCTTCTCCGCTCTCCATCGCATCCCAAACAAAATTCATGAGTGATCGCACCGCCTCCACTGTACTTGTACCTTTTCTAAAGCCAAATTGACAATTGTTCAAAATGTTCAGCGTCGACCATTTTACTATTCTGGTGCTGAGATAATGTATATCCATCGTTGTTTTTAGTTTTTAGGTTTTGTGTAATGAATAGGATTTCTTTTCGAGTCACCGTTTATAGGAAAAGGTTTACTTTTGGAGGATATCTATTGGGTAAGCGGTACTATTGCAGAAGCCTGGTTTGATTTGGACGTGTTTAGTGCTTGGCACCTGATTATAAAACTTTTTGTTGTTGTTCTGAAGACTCTTTTTTATCATTTTCCGCAGATCCGCTTGTCTATTGGTTGATGTATGTAGTCTAGTTTAATAGGTGTTCCTATTTTCAGCCTGGGTGAATTTCAAGTAGTAGACAAATGGACATATCCCACCAACCTCTGGTGGGACATGTCAACATTAAAGTCACCGCTTGATTTGACGACTATACTGGCTCAGGAGATCGGACAGCAGTGAGGATATATAGTGCCAAGGAATATTTTCACGTTTCCGTTAGGTGATCTGTATGTGGTTATTATGACGAGATTTTGGGTTTTCAGGTAGATACCAGCCTTCGAATTCCTTCTCGATCGATTTGGACTTTACCCAGGAGATCTCAATAAGTTGTATATCTTGGTTTATGAAAATACACACTCCCCATGTTTGCAGGTATAGCGGACATAAATGGTTCCTTGGGCATAGGCGTTCATGTTGTAGCAGTTTTTGTGGTCGTTGTTTAGCCAGTGCTCAACAATACACATTACATAAATACTGTGTGCCTCACCGCACGCGGTATCGGCACAGCTATTTTCGTAAAGCGCGATATTCGTCATTCCGAACAAGTAACGCCGCCACTCAGTCATCTGGAAGCGAATTTAGTTAAAATCGAGACCAGCACAGGCAATTTCCTGATCGTCTCTGCCTATGGTTCTCCCCTCAAAAGACCCCTTCTGGCAGATTATGAAGGAAAATTCGACCGTGGAGACAGAGTCCTCATGGCTGGCGACATGAACTCTAAACACACCAGTTGGATTTTCTCCGAGTAGTGTCGGCAAAGTTGACAGTATGTTTCGAATAAGTAAAATATCACGATTTGCTACAAACGACAAGTTCTAGGTTAGAGATTGCGACTCTTGACCAATCAGTGCAGCGCTTGCTCGGCTCAAACGCGTATTTAGACTAAGCAGACCCAAGGACGCGTGTAATTTCTTCACTGACCAATTCCGTAACAGGATTTGAAATTACATGTAATAACTTGTACGCACCTTTGTGATATTATCACTGACAATCCCGCAAAAAGTGTTTTAAATGACATGGGCCGCATTTGGTAGTATTATCACAGATCAATCCCGTAACAGGATCTCGACTGACACGAAATACCGTGGAATTAATGTTGTAACACTTCTCCGAGCGGTGTCGGCCAGGTTGACAGTATGTTTCGAATAAGTAAGATATCACGATTTGCTTCAAACCACAAGTTCTACGTTAGAGATTGCGACTCTTGACCAATGAGACCAGCGCTCGCTCGGGCCAAACGGGTATTTAGACTAAGCACACCCAAGTACACGTGTCAGTCCCTGTCTACGCTACCTGCCTAACAGTCATGCCATTGTCAGATATGGAGAGTTCAACCCAAGTTCGTAGGGCATCTAATCCGCTTCCGACAGAGCTTGATCTAGCCGTGGGCAATGGCGGCACCTACCAAAAGTTCGTAGATGGTTTGGCTACTGGCGAGGCGGCTTTTGTCGCGAACAGTACAACAGATTCGAAGACTGTATTTATATCCGGCCACCTGGGGCGCCGGAGGATCAAGCTCTATCTCAAGTAAGTTGTTTTGTAATATCTTCACTGACCAATTCCGTAACAGGATTTCAAATTATATGCGATACCTTGTACGCAATTTTGTGATATTATCACTGACAATCCCGTAAAAGGGTATCAAATGACATGGGCTGTATTTGGCTGTATTATCACAGACCAATACCGTAACAGGATCTCGACTGCCATGAAATACCGTGGAATTAATTTCGTAACACTTCTCCGAGCGGTGTCGGCCAGGTTGACACTATGTTTCGAATAAGTAAGATATCACGGTTTGTTACAAACGACAAGTTCTAGGTTAGAGATTGCGACTCTTGACCAATGAGAGCAGCGCTCGCTCGGTTCAAACGCGTATTTAGACTAAGCAGACCCAAGGACGCGTCTAATATCTTCACTGACCAATTCCGTAACAGGATTTCGAATTACATGCGATACCTTGTCCGCAATTGTGTGATATTATCACTGACAATCCCGTAAAAGGGTATTAAATGACCTGGGGCGCCGGAGAATCAAGCGCTATCTGAAGTAAGTTGTTTTGTAATATCTTCACTGACTAATTCCGTAACAGGATTTCAAATTATATGCGATACCTTGTACGCAATTTTGTGATATCACTGACAATCCCGTAAAAGGGTATCAAATGCCATGGGCCATATTTGGCCGTATTATCACAGACCAATCCCGTAACAGGATCTCGACTGACACGAAATACCGTGGAGTTAATTTCGTAACATTTTGCTACAAACGACAAGTTCTAGGTTAGAGATTGCGACTCTTGACCAATCAGAGCAGCGCTCGCTCGGTTCAAACGCGTATTTAGACTAAGCAGACCCAAGGATGCGTGTAATATCTTCACTGACCAATTCCGTAACAGGATTTCGAATTACATGCGATACCTTGTTCGCAATTGTGTGATATTATCACTGACAATCCCGTAAAAGGGTATTAAATGACCTGGGGCGCCGGAGGATCAAGCGCTATCTCAAGTAAGTTGTTTTGTAATATCTTCACTGACCAACTCCGTAACAGAATTTCAAATTACATGCGATACCTTGTACGCAATTTTGTGATATTGCCACGTTAAATATGGCCTACTTAATTATATTTGGGCTACTCGCTTGACTAACTAAAAAACTATATTGCGGCGGTACCACAACTATTAAATATATCTTAATAATAACGCATAATATTACACTTACCTTTAATCTATTAATCTAACGCCTCACAGCCACTGGAACACAGTCGGGACAAGTGAAGCAACACCATAAAGACCTTTATGACTTTATGACTTTATGACTTTATTGCTAAATATAAGTTTACAAAATATTGTTTGTTGTGACTCTACACATAAAAAGAAAGAACGATAAACATATTCTGCCGCCCAGTAGGTATTCCCTTACTATGGCTGACCTTGAAAACCAAACCGCCGAGGCTATCCACGGAGCGGTGTTGCTAACTTCAGACAGGTTGTCAACTCGGTTAACTTCGGAGTGCGCCCCCTTGCCGCTCTAACTAGCACTTCGCCCCGCTGAGGCCCCCTCGAATCTAGGGCTCCGTTGCTCCCTGTGGCCCCCTCCGGACTCCGCCCCCAACGCTAGACCGGTCGTTTAAATATTATGACTCAGGACTATAATTTATGTCATTCTTAGTCTATTGGATGTTTAACCTTGATGTTAATTAAAAAGTAGCTCCATGTTCAGCGGTAAAGAAATACTGTGAGTGAGTGTGTGTATACAAACCAATTTTTCATCTATTTCTATAGCATTTTCTTTGTATATGTAATTAGGCGGAGGGAATATATTAATTAAAGCGCACAGATATCGATAATAATTTTTATATGAATTAATAATTACCTAGCCAAATTTATAATGCTACAAATTGTTAAATTAATTTTTCTGAGTTATAACTGTGTAATGTATATTGGGGTGGACCGCACCACAGGGCCGTCGATTATTGGTATATTGCCCACATCGGCATTTAAAAGAGAATACATGATAAATATAGCCATTTCTGTTACATCAATTCGAGATTAAGTTATCTCAGTGTTTCTGTTTGTGTGTGTGTGTATTATTGGGGTCGATAATAGTGTATACGGGCAGGAACAAAAAAAAAGCGTTCCACAGGCGTTTGACCCCCTAATAAAACTAACAAGAGGGCAGTAAAGAACTCCATCTCTGTCCCACACACACACACACACACACACACACACAGGTCTACCGTAGTTATTTAAATTAGCATAAATACATACGGTCGATTGTAGATTACCGGTGTTTCGGAAATCAATCTCAAAACATGTTTGAACATGATAAGTTTAAACACGCACGCAGTTTATTATTATTCCATTTATAGTTTAGTTTTGTTTGTAAAGAACTCCATCTCTCTCTCACATACAGATGTACCGTGGACGTTTATTTGAATATACAAAGCTACATAAGAGCGCTTCTCGTTTGACGTTGGTTCGGTAATCCATCTCAAAACATGTTTCAACAGGATACGTGCGTGGTCAAACTTCTCCGTGTGTCGGGGCACCAAACGATAATTAGTGTTGAATTCTGATTGACGCATGACTAAATTTAAAGAATCCGATTAGGTTTTTTTATTTGCTTTAAATAGATACATTTATATATTAGGTATTTTACACTGTATGTGTCTTCAATTACCTGGCGATAGAAATATGGATAAATTAGTTCTAGACTCGTGTACCTCGAAGGTATAAATTAAGGGGAGTATCAGGGATGTTTTTAATTATTTTTTTTATTTAAAATATATACGTAATGTATAGATCTTTTACAAAGTAATATGGATGTTGCCAAAGGTTTTCATCCTCAAAGTCTACTTGAGAATCAATCTATTCATTTAGAAGATGAAGATTCATTCCCATATGATTTACGAGAAAATATCGATAAATCCGAGAAAAATATTGTTCAAGATAGAAGTTCTATTGACGATCCCATAGGTTTACAAGTGCAAAATCTACGTCAGAATCAATCTATTCATTTAGATGATGTAGATGTGGAGCCTTGCGATAGAGCTACATCCTATAGTTTAGCAGGGCACACATTAGAGAATGGAGCAGTGCGCAGACGCTGCACGGAGTGTTATAAAGTTATTTCACAAAAATATGGATGGAAGAAGGCGCAGAGAAGGAGTTTAAATACAAAGCTAATTTGTAGTGATTGTGGTAAACCATTTTGTCGTGAATGTTTTATGAAAACTCATAAATAAGTGCACGTCCTGCGCAGACGCCATAGGGAGTGTTGTAAAGTTATTTCATGAAAATATTGATGGATGATAGCAGCGAGAATAATATTAAATAGAAAACTAATTTGTTGATAGTGTGTGCTAAACCATTTTGTTGTGTCACATGTATACCAAATAGTGACATGAACAGCTCCAAGATACTTTATATTTATGTAATGATAATAATATGATAATAAATGCCACTTTTATGTACGTTGTCTATGTTTTAATCCTTAATGTAATTGGTAAATGAATTAGGGACAATTTTGCTCAACGAGTATGTTGTGTTTCCCAAGTAGGTATTATGAAGTCATTATTGACTCATTCAAAATTAGATAGATATGGTTGGGATTTGCAAATGAAAACTTATTCGATGCTCAATACAATTTTTATTGGTGTTAACATAGATAAAGATTCATCTATCTATATCCATAAAATATAATGGCGAGGTTATGAGTAAGTCGTCTACCAGCTATTGATAAAGGTCATATTGACATCTCTACTAGGTAAAAGTAGAACGTATTGCTACCACTAGAGACATAGTGCATATTTTTAAAAGTAGTGACTGATTTATAAAATTTATATGACCTATTCCGAGAATCACTTGGCCGCATAGATTTTACTAGCTATATGCCTCTGACAAGCACACTAAAAAAAATATGGCCGATATATATGATAATGATAACGCCCACTCACTTTTCGTGACTATAAAAGAACATAACCTAGAAATAGTCTTAATAGTCTGCATGAGATTCTATTTGATCGATACGGTCGTGTCTACCTTAATATAATTCTAGTTAGCCGGGATTTGAGAGATATTTTGATTCTATTGACAGTGGGTATTTATGGTCGGACACCTGTGGTGCGTTCTAGCCCAGTATACAAAGTTATAATCCATGAAAATAAATTTAACAATTTGTAGCATTATAAATTTGACTAGGTAATTATTATGTTTGGAATCCTCAATACGATACTTACATTGCTAGACTTGAAAGGGTTCAAAAAAAGTTTGTTAGATATATGTGTTATAAAACACACCATCAGTATATAAACTACGAGTCTGCATGTAATCATTTTCAACTCCTAACCCTTCGTCAACGTCGGTTTTGTAATGACATTTTCCTCCATTATAAGATACTCCATAGTAAGTGCGACTGTCCAACATTACTGAGTATGATTGACATTCATGTTCCTCCTCGCCTCTTACGTTTTGATTTTCTCTTTCGTACACCGACTCCTCGCACAAACGCATTCTTTAATTCGCCTATGTTAAGGATGGCTCGTGCCTCCGACCGAATCGGTATCGACTCCTTTAGATTTGACTATTGCAGATTCAGACGAATGGTTATTGTCGCGACTATCAATTTGCAACATCAAACCTTGTAAGTACCCGGTTGTTTTTGCTTTTTTATTATTGTATTTTTTTTTCTTTAATTTGGTTGTTGTACCATAATATACAGGAACTTCAGCTACTTCTTTGATTATTTATTATAGTTAATTCTTTTTATACTGTACTGCAATTTATATTGTGTAAACGTGGCACAGTGTATCTAGGTTCGTCCTGTACTGTGCCCATACTGTGTATTAAATAAATAAATTAATTCATATGAAATTATTATCGATATCTGTGCGCTTTAGTTAATATATTCCCGACCTAATTAACTAATTAATTCGCATTATTTATAGGAAAATATTACAATGTTGATAATAGTAACGCGTTGTGACATAAAATGTATGGCAAAATCACTGAAGGGGGTCGTCCTAATACCCGAATTACATTGTAAAATGCCTATTATCTGAATTTACTGTAAAAGATCTAAATCTTAAATTTTGTAAAATTAATAAATCAAATAATACCGTAATTAATTCATATATTTATTGAAAAATATAAGTGTTAATAATAGTAATGATTTTGTAATGTAAAATGTGTAGCAAAATCGCTAAAGGAGACTGTGCTAACATCCATATTACTTTGTAAAAGATCTATATATTACGTATATATTTTAAATAAAAAAAATAATTAAAAACATCCCTGATACTCCCCTTAATTTATACCTTCGAGGTACACGAGTCTAGAACTAATTTATCCATATTTCTATCGCCAGGTAATTGAAGACACATACAGTGTAAAATACCTAATATATAAATGTATCTATTTAAAGCAAATAAAAAAACCTAATCGGATTCTTTAAATTTAGTCATGCGTCAATCAGAATTCAACACTAATTATCGTTTGGTGCCCCGACACACGGAGAAGTTTGACCACGCACGTATCCTGTTGAAACATGTTTTGAGATGGATTACCGAACCAACGTCAAACGAGAAGCGCTCTTATGTAGCTTTGTATATTCAAATAAACGTCCACGGTACATCTGTATGTGAGAGAGAGATGGAGTTCTTTACAAACAAAACTAAACTATAAATGGAATAATAATAAACTGCGTGCGTGTTTAAACTTATCATGTTCAAACATGTTTTGAGATTGATTTCCGAAACACCGGTAATCTACAATCGACCTTATGTATTTATGCTAATTTAAATAACTACGGTAGACCTGTGTGTGTGTGTGTGTGTGTGGGACAGAGATGGAGTTCTTTACTGCCCTCTTGTTAGTTTTATTAGGGGGTCAAACGCCTGTGGAACGCTTTTTTTTTGTTCCTGCCCGTATACACTATTATCGACCCCAATAATACACACACACACAAACAGAAACACTGAGATAACTTAATCTCGAATTGATGTAACAGAAATGGCTATATTTATCATGTATTCTCTTTTAAATGCCGATGTGGGCAATATACCAATAATCGACGGCCCTGTGGTGCGGTCCACCCCAATATACATTACACAGTTATAACTCAGAAAAATTAATTTAACAATTTGTAGCATTATAAATCTGGCTAGGTAATTATTAATTCATATAAAAATTATTATCGATATCTGTGCGCTTTAATTAATATATTCCCTCCGCCTAATTACATATACAAAAAAAATGCTATAGAAATAGATGAAAAATTGGTTTGTATACACACACTCACTCACAGTATTTCTTTACCGCTGAACATGGAGCTACTTTTTAATTAACATCAAGGTTAAACATCCAATAGACTAAGAATGACATAAATTATAGTCCTGAGTCATAATATTTAAACGACCGGTCTAGCGTTGGGGGCGGAGTCCGGAGGGGGCCACAGGGAGCAACGGAGCCCTAGATTCGAGGGGGCCTCAGCGGGGCGGAGTGCTAGTTAGAGCGGCAAGGGGGCGCACTCCGAAGTTAGCCGAGTTGACAACCTGTCTGAAGTTAGCAACACCGCTCCGTGGATAGCCTCGGCGGTTTGGTTTTCAAGGTCAGCCATAGTAAGGGAATACCTACTCCACCCCATACATACAATATTGAATTCATTACTGAAATGGGTAAATGGAAGCAGCAAGGATCAAAATATCAGAGACACACTAGATGCCAAGCATCTGTATCGTGTCCCATGGAACTGTTTAAAAAAAAATAAATTCAAAGACCTTTACGTTTAAACAAAAATGAAAATAAAAAGCAGACAACCCTGACCCCCCACAAACCGAAAACATTACAAGCGCATCAATAGCATTTCGTACCCAGATCAGACAGCAACTAAACTGTGAAAAGGCCCAAGTTAACTTTTACAAACTCTTTAACTTCTCTTGTAAAAGATACAGAAGTCTGTATACGGCGAATGCGGACAGGAATGATATTGAAATATTTAGGCGCCAGAAACAGATGATAGCGGCGATAGCACATAATATTCACCTTAGGCACAGACACCTCCCCACCTTCAACCGATCTTGTCGAGCGCTGATGTTTCATGTATAAACCTTTAGCAGCATTTAACTGAATATACCTGGAGCAAGTGACAACATACTTGGCATGGATGGGTTGGATGTTAGATTCTCTGTAGAGAGCCTCAGTTGGATGGTATCTGTCCCTGCCAAACATGACCCTAATTATATATTTATGAGCCACCACCATACTCCTGCCATTAGTCGGACACATTCCTCCCGATGCTAGGATTCCGTATCCAAGCAATGAATCCACTATTGCGTTATAAAACATCAACAATGTCGCCCTGTCCAATACTCCACGCAGGTCATAAAACCTGGGAATTGTAGATTTGAGTCTTTTTGTTACGTAATCTGCATGATCTCTCCATCTGAGGTGTTTATCTATTATAATACCCAAATATTTAAAACTCTGGACACACTCAATATCCTCACACATGCAGCTGGTTCGGACTCTGCAACTATGTATCATAATATGTAGACGCTGATTCGGTTGAGATTTGGAACTGGGTGAAAAGGTTATATATTTTGTTTTTTTGACATTTAAAGTAAGTGAGTTGGAGATCAACCAATCCTTGACTATTTCCAAGTTGTCATTAGCTATTCCCTCAATATTTCTCCAATCCTGTCCCTTACATAGCAACACAGTATCGTCAGCATAAGAGAAAACTTGACCCTGGACAGGCAGGCTTAATAGGTCATTAATATATATAATGAACAGCAAAGGAGCTAAAACAGTCCCCTGTGGCAAGCCCATGTTTAAAGTTCTCATTGCACTGGTGGAATCATTAACCTTTGTTTGTTGCTTTCTACCCGATATATAATTTTTTATTATATCAAGTGGTATCCCCCGGACTCCCATGCGTTCCATCTTTTCAAAAAGCAGCCCATGTGGCACAGTATCAAATAATAATAATAATAATAATAATAATAATAGTTTCTTTATTTTTCCCAAAAAAAATAACAATATATATGCACAAAAATACGCAATCACTACAACATCATTTAAATTAAACATAAATGTAAATTAAAGATAAAAATTTCTTACATTGTAGTGAAAAAATAATGGGAAAAAAAGGCGGAGTTCAGAGGACGCTATAGCGTGACTCTGCTCTTCCACTCAACCTTTCCTATAAATTATAAATGTAAAAATAATAACTTAAAGTAACATAAAAAAAATTCCAATATAGCATAGTAAAAGGCAAGATTGATGTACTCTTGAAACAAAACAAAACAATAAAAAAAAAATAAAACTGTTACACTTGCTGGCTGCTCCGCTGCCTTGCGAAAATATACGAGTAAAAGACTCTCTTGAAAGTTAGGGGAGGTTTGCTTCTTACGTCTGCCGGTAGATGATTATATATTTTGCCGATCTGATATGAGTAAGAGTGTTTGAAAGCTTCGGTCTTATGTAGAGGTGGAGTCAGTGTTCCCTTGAAACGAATATTCAGATTATGAGCATCTGACCTGAAAGTTATTTTACTATGTAAATATGGAGGAGTCTTGCTGGATATAACATTGTGAAACAAGGTTGCGGAGTGCAGCAGCCTCCTGTGCGACATGTTTAACCATTTAACCTCTGTCAATTTATGTGATATATGATGACGACGGGGAACACCAAACACTAGCCTGAGGCATGAGTTTTGAACCTTCTGGATTTTAAAAACATTTCTAGTCGTTAAAAAGGGGCCATACAGAACATCACAGAAATTCATGTGGGAAAGGACGAGTGACTCACAGAGCATAATTTTTGACTTGACAGAGAGGAAACATCTATTGCTGTAAATCAGTTTCAAGGCTGCATAAGCACATTGTATAATTTTATTGACATGATGACTGAAAGTCAGTGCTCCATCGAGAAAGACTCCCAAGTTTTTGACACAGTCCTTTAGCGGAATACCCAGCTCACTCTCTACCGGTGTGCGACACTCAGCGTCCTCTCTCATTTTCTTTGGGCCAAATAAAATTAATTCCGTTTTTGAGGGATTAATACAAAGAGAGTGTTCTTTCGCTGTAGTAGTTAGGCCATTGATGTCTAGCTTCAATCTCTCACACGACTCGTCAATATCCGAAGGCAGAAATGATAGGCACAGCTGCGTATCATCGGCGTAGAAGTGGGGACTGCTAAATGCTACATATTTGTAAAATGTAGATGTGTATATCGAGTAAAGTAAAGGGCTTAGGATAGAACCTTGAGGTACACCCGACCCTAACGACTTACATGCTGACCTCTTGCCATCAATTACCACGCATTGCCGCCTATCGATAAGATAATTATATAACAAAGCTGATGCCCGGTCACCCAATCCAATATAACAAAATATGGCGCGTAATATCTCGTGGTTTATAGTATCAAAAGCCTTGGAGAAGTCCAGCAGGCACATAGCAGTCATTTTCCCTTCATCAGTAGCTCGCATCACATCATCAACAATGTTAAGGAGAGCAGTGGTACAACTATAATTCTTTCTAAAGCCTGACTGGGTTTCTGGTAAGATTTTATTCTTAGATACATAGTCCCTCAGCTGCGCCTCAACGAACCTCTCAACAATCTTTGACATCACCGGAATGATACTAATTGGGCGGAGTTCGTCGTAACCACTTGCATTTGCTTTTTTCGGTAAGGGAATGACCAAAGACTGCTTCCAACATGAAGGGTATTGTCCGGTACGGATACACTCATTCATGATGAATGTTATGTAAGGCAAGATATGGGGTGAACAAAGCCGAATAAAATTAATACTTAGACCATCCGCACCGGCGCAGCTGCTTTTCAGTGACTGAATAATATTCAAAACTTCACTCTCATTTGCGCATCTAAATTTGAAATCATTGTCAACAAATCTTTGGCTTTGGTAGAAATTGAGCACGCCAGCATCAGGGGGCAAGTTTGGAACTGATGCAATGAAAAAATCATTGACCGCATCCGAGTCTTTTAGATTAGGCGGAATATCATGGCGGCGTTTACCGACGACGCCCATATTCCTCAAAGTAGCCCACATGTCTCTAGTTTTATCCCTACTATGATTAATTTTGTGCTCGATGTACGCGCGTTTTTCCCTTGCTACTGCCGTATTAGTGAGATTACGTAATGATTTGTAGTAATCCCAATGAGCCGTTGATCTGCTATTTTTAAATCTTTTGTAAGCATCATCCCGTAGTTTTTGCATAATCTTAATAGTATCGGTTAACCACGGTGCCGGAGGCAAACGTGATCGCACCGTTTTGAGAGGTAAATGCTTTTCAAGCAAATGCACCAAATGACCACCAACAAACTCCGCCATATCTTGAGAACGTTAGACATGTCATAAATATAGAAAAAAGGGATGGCGAATAATTCGGCCTCGAACTCATCCACATTAAAATGTTTCATGTCGCGGTAAGTGTGCCATCGCGGTTTGGCTTTAGATATTAAATGTTTGATATTACAATAAACTAAATCATGATCTGAATTGACAAAGTTCTTTACATCGTGACTTAATACCAACGATCGATCAGACACAAAAATTAAGTCAATTATAGTCGCGGTGTCGCGAGTGACACGCGTGAATGAGTCTATAAGCTGTACTAGTCCGAAAGAGTTCATAGAGTCAAGAAGCGTGATGGATGCAACATCGTCTACTGCTCCAACATTAATATTAAAATCTCCCAAGAGAATGACAGTATCACACCTGGGGACCACATCAGACAGACTAACCTCCAGTTCATCAATAAACAACTTGTACTTAAATGTCGGAGGTCTGTACACTCCACCGACCCCATACCTCCTACCATTCAACTTAACTATGATCCACAGCTGCTCAATAGTTACACTTGACTCAATTATCGAAAAATTTAGACTGTTTTTTATATAAAAAGCAACTCCACCACCACGGCCAGCCCTGTCCTGACGAATCAACGAATATCCGGCTATTTGTAATATGCCATTATCGATCGTTTCATTCAGCCACGATTCGCTCAGACACACTACTGAGAAATCCTCACTCAACAGCATATCTCTAAAATAATTAAAACAAGACATCAGAGAGCCAACATTTATATGAGCAAAACTTAAATTATTCATGTTTAAACAAAAAAGAAACAACAACCTATTGACAAATAATTGCCACGCAAGAGAAAGAAGCACTCGATAGAGTTAACAATTACCAAGAATCCAACAATAACAGACGCAGCCAGTCGCTCCGCATAAAATAATAAAGAAAATAAATACCGAACTATGCTAGACACTACGAATCACACTAAGTATAAGATAATCGACATCAAGTGATCTGTTAACCCACGCTTAAGGCATCCAGATCCGCATCGCACTGCACAACGGAACGCTTATTGGCCACTTTGATGTTTATGTTGCCGTCGCGAACCCAGACATTTTTGCTACCGAATTTCGTAATAGCCGACAAAAGTATTTTATGACGACTTACGGTTAAATCCTCCGCTATTCTGATCCTGGAATCACCTAGGAACTTTTTTCTTTGCAGCACTTTATCTCGGTGGCGGTAGCTGGTAAATTTGACCAGGATGTTTGATTTTCCGTCCTTGCTAATTCCGACCGGATGGCATGGGTCGATTTGGTCAGGTTGAATGTCAGCTCCCAATTTATTGTTGAATAAATCCAAAATTACGTCCTCTGTTTCCTCTCTAGACGTTGATTGCACCCCGATTATTCTTAGATTATTTCGACGGGAGTACTGCTCCAGAGCAACACACTTCATAGATAATGATGAGCATTTAGCATCAAGTTGTTGGTTTTCCGTCGCAAGGTCCATGATCTGTTTCTTCATACCTTTTAGTTTCTCTGAGAAACATTTTTCGACCTCGGTAACAATCCTCTGGGTTAAGGCGGTTAGAAACTGTTCGTCCTTCAACAAGTCGGAAATGCAGGACTTAATTAAATCCTTCCTTTCGGCGTTTAATCGGGTTTGAGTGGTCATCGTGAGTGATATATAGTAGCACAGTAGCACTAGGCACAAATACAGCACACAGAATTAGGAAAATGAACACAAATAACTACTTTGCAGCAACAATTACTACGGAGCGACGTGAAACACGTGTTACTCGCGCGCCATGCGGTCTCTGCCTTCTTAAGGTCCAAAAAAATTGCTAGACATTTATCACCGTTGTTGAAATTATTCATGACTATATCAGTTAGATTCAGTATTGCCTTTTCAGTGTTCATACCCCCTCTAAAGCCAAACTGATTACTTGAGAAAACGTTTCCACTTTCAAAAAATGGGTTAGACGAGACTTCAAACATTTTTCAAACACTTTCGAGATGTTATTCGTTAACGAAATCGGCCTATAATTATCACAATAAAGTCTATCGCCGGACTTGTGTAATGGTCGGATTACCGCCGTTTTAAAATGCTCGGGTACCATACCTGTTTTAAAAAGTGTTGATGATATGTTGCATGGGTTTGACTAAGTAAGTATGATATTTTTTAATAAATGGGTTTGAAATTCCGTCAGGGCCTGTACTTGAGTTATTCTTTAGTGAACCAATAGTGTTGGGATGTACCCATGCGAGAGAAGAATACCTTGATATTCATTTGTAATAACTGTATCAGCATTTAATAAGCTTATATTGATATCGCCCACTACAATATTAATAGCTTGATTATTGTGCCCCGACTGCAAGATGACATTCAAGTCTTGAAGAAATGTGACCAAACATGTTGAAGGAGGTCTGTATATAGCTATTATATGTATAATATGAGGACCGATCGAGACCGTGATCTCTGAGAAAGTCACTTCATTAAGCAAACTATTTGTCACCGAACAACCAAGGTCACGCTTGGCAAGGATCAGGACCCCATCATTTTGACTAAATTTCGCTTCATTATAATACGAACTGTATCCATCGATAGCATATTTGTCCACATCAACTATGTGCCATGTTTCACTCAATATTATAACATCCAAATTAGAAAGTGAAAGCAAACTAAATAAAATCAACACCTCATCGAAATTCTTTTGTAAACTACGAATATTCATATGAAAAACCGTGAACTTACCGTCCACATCATTCAATTTTGTTCTAAGCGCATCCACATCATCGTACACATAAGTTGCAATCTCCTCCATATTTCAAAAATAGCCCTCCGTGTCATCAGCTGCCCTTCTCAGATCAAAACAATCTTTCGCCCAGCCCCTCAGGAACCTTCGCAGTAATTGCTGGATTCTCTCAAACTGTGCTATCATGTAAATACATATAATTAGTTATTAATTAATCATAGTTTCTCGCAAAGGATCATAGAACTAAACAAAAATAAGCAAGGCTCAGAGTGTGTACTGTTACTGTCTGCGAAATGACTCAGGGACCGCGGCCGCAATTGGAGTTAAGCTACTGGAGTAAAGAAGACATTTTAAACTCCAGCCCCCCTTTCATCGAATTAAAAGACGGTTTAACCAGGATTGAGAAATTAAATTCATATCAACAAAGAAAGAGAAGCACATAAATACCTTATACAAGAACTATTTTAATTCTTTACCGCGTGCTGTCCTTCCATTTACCCTTACACACTCAAACAACTCAGATTTCCAACACCAAATATATATGTGAATTTTTATAGGTTTGACATTATGTATTAGATATCCCAACATCCAAAGATTCGCCGCGGATAATCTGTCGGACCCGTCTTGCAAAATATCCTTCCATCAATACTCCACGCCATTCTCCTTCCATACTTTTCCAAAGCTGCCTTCAACAAATCCACATTATTGCGCGTTAAATCCTCTTGTATAGATATTTTCATTCCCTTCAATAATTTTCTCTTCGACAGGATATCTTGCTTGTCTTTGTGCTTCACAAATTTAACTATTATTGGTATTGTATTTGAATCAGGTGAACGTTTACCCACGCGGTGACATCTGTCGATAACATCCGCAATCATATCAATTTTTCTTTTATGGTCTCAAGTAGTGTTCTGTATATTCTCCCCGTCCTTCTCTTCGATACCAAAGACGCGAATGGAGTTTCTCCTAGAGTACTGTTCAAGGTCATCGATTTTGTTTTCCAACTGAACAATTTTCTCATCCTTACTATCTATCAATGATTGCAGTTTCTTCTTCTCACCTTCATGTATCTCAATCAGTGCTTCTATCTTCTCTTCAAATTTTCTAGTTATTGTTGCAACCAGATCCTGCTTTTCACTCGCAAACACCCGCCTGAAGATCTCTTCAACGTCTTGAATTTGTGTTTTCGTAAGCATTTTTGCTTTATAATGTTATATAAGCGAGTGCAAAAAGTCACAGTCTCAGCAAAACCACTCTCACTCAATTTTGGGACGAACTACCATGTAAAATTACTATTTTCTTAGGCACTGATGACATACGTGTTTACATATCGGCCGCCATCATGAATAACATGAACCTTATAATCTACATCTTTATTTGGGACCACCTGTCCCCTTAAGCTGCTACATTACGATCCAACTATTCTACCTTTTGCAGAGCGCTCACTGGTCTCTCCCATCCGGTCGTTTTGTCATGTATTGCATTTCTAAAAATGCATACATGCAAAACAATACGTGGACTGACCAGCAAACGCTCCATTAAAGCGTAAACGAGAACTTTTCGTGGCATTACCCTCCCTGCTGGAAAATATGCTCCAGCATATTGCTACAGCTACTACAACTATCAAGCCAAAAAAATACCATGAATAATCAAGACCAGTCTATGCCACCAAAGTTCTCGCTTATGTCCTTATTCTACACTATCTTTAATTTATTACTTCCGGGAACATTACAAACAACAATAAAAGAAAACAAGACAAACAGTAAAAGAACGAAAAAAAAAATTACAGAACAATAAATGTTGAGATGGTTGTTGGGGGTGTCTTCTCCGGTCTTGAAGATGTGGTGGTTCAGCAGTACTTGCAGGTGTACTAGTTTTGGAGGGTGATAGGACAGCTCTACAGCCTTACTTAATCCAGACTTCTATCCAACCTCGAGATAGGAAAGCCTTACAGCCCTACTCATTCCAGACTTCTCTCCTATCTCGACTCTCGACTAGTTACGAGCCCTACTCAGTTCAGACTCTCTACATTTTGCCCAACGTAATGTCTGCTCCAACACTCTTGGTACTTCACTGAAGCCTCCACACGGATACCTCGAGACACCTTCTCACGATTGTTGAACATGAAAAAAAAGTAAACATTACGGCAGTACACGTAAAACAACTTAAACAATAACTATAACTACATGGCATTTTAATGTAGACACAATCCTAGTAGAAATCCATCTACCGTCAGGCAGGACATTCAACGAGATTCATATTTTCCTCGCCCTTACTGTACCTGACAACCAATTTGGACCATATTTCCCATATTTATCCACATTATCGTGGCCTACACAACAATTTCTAGCACCACCCTTCATACACCGTACAACAATACACTCTCAATAACTAGCACGGTGTGTGGTATGCCCTTATCTTTCAGAGAATCCATTTCTCCAACAATATAGTCCAAGTTTCTAATACCATGAGTCAAGTTTTCATGTCTTCCAAGAGTATATGGTACTTCGTTTAGTTAAGTTTAGGAAGAAATTTTTAGAATTATACAGGATGATAAAAAAAAATAATTTACTGTACCCGGAAGTATCTCTGACAACTACACTAAAAATAAAAGAAGGTAGAAATTACCTACTTCCCCCTCAAAACAGGAGGTGAAATATAATAAACCTTACATATTGAATATAGGAGTGAGGCAATTCCGTCCTGTGTCTTTAGTAACTCCTTCGCAACAACTATCAAAACTTTCAGTTTCAACTCTTTTCATGCTTTATTCTTAATTACACTTTTTACAATTTACCCACTGTTTTTACAGCATTTTTTTGCTCCCAGAAAACATCCCTAATTAATTATATTATGTTTCCAACACGTTAATTATTGGGTTAAATATTTATTGTCTCTATTTCTTTTTCCAAGAAATTATTAAATCTAGTAGAATTGCGTTGGATAAACAATGCCAGGTTTGCTATTCTGCACTCAACTCAGCCGATGCTGACGTAGCGCAATATAGGCTTGGGCAACGACATACTCAGGTTCAACTGTCTACGCAAATGGAATTTTCCTAATATTACATTTTACTATTTGAATTATTACCATTATTTTTAATTTGTTGTAAAATCTATTTTCAATTTATAATTTAAAATTTTGACATTCTTTATGTTACCAAAACAAACTATAAAAAATGGGATCAAGGGAGCCTCCACCAAATGTCACGTTAAATATGGCCTACTTAATTATATTTGGGCTACTCGCTTGACTAGCCAAAAAACTATATTGCGGAGGTACCATAACTACTAAATATATCTTAATAATAACACATAATATTACACTTACCTTTAATCTATTAATCTAACGCCTCACAGCCACTGGAACACAGTCGGGACAAGTGAAGCAACACCATAAAGACCTTATAATCTACATCTTTATTTGGGACCACCTGTCCCCTACATTACGATTCAACTATTCTACCTTTTGCAGAGCGCTCACTGGTCTCTCCCATCCGGTCGTTTTGTCATGTATTGCATTTCTAAAAATGCATACATGCAAAACAATATGTGGACTGAGCAAACGCTCCATTAAACCGTAAACGAGAACTTTTCGTGGCAATATTATCACTGTCAATCCCGTAAAAGGGTTTTAAATGACATGGGCCGCATTTGGCCGTATTATCACAGACCAATCCCGTAACAGGATCTCGACTGCCACGAAATACCGTGGAATTAATTTTGTAACACTTCTCCGAGCGGTGTCGGCCAGGTTGACAGTATGTTTCGAATAAGTAAGATATCACGATTTGCTACAAACCACAAGTTCTAGGTTAGAGATTGCGACTCTCGACCAATGAGAGCAGTGCTTGCTCGGGTCAAACGGGCATTTAGAGTAAGCACACCCAGCTACGAGTGTCAGCCCTGTCTACGCTACCTGCCTAACAGTCGTGCCATTGTCAGATATGGAGAGTTCAACACAAGTTCGTAGGGCATCTACTCTTCTTCCGACAGAGCTTGATCTAGCCGTGGGCGATGGCGGCTCCTACCAAAAGTTCGTAGATGGTTGGCTACTGGCGAGGCGGCTTTTGTCGCGAACAGTACAACAGATTCGAAGACTGTATTTATATCCGGCCACCTGGGGCGCCGGAGGATCAAGCTCTGTCTCAAGTAAGTTGTTTTGTAATATCTTCACTGACCAATTCCGTCACAGGATTTCAAATTATATGCGATACCTTGTACGCAATTTTGTGATATCACTGACAATACCGTAAAAGGGTATGAACTGCCATGGGCCGTATTTGGCCGTATTATCATAGACCAATCCCGTAACAGGATCTCGACTGACACGAAATACCGTGGAGTTGATTTCGTAACACATCTCTGACCGGTGTCGGCCAGGTTGACAGTATGTTTCGAATAAGTAAGATATCACGATTTGCTACAAACGACAAGTTCGAGGTTAGAGATTGCGACTCTTGACCAGTCAGAGCAGCGCTCGCGCGGTTAAAACGCGTATTTAGCCTAAGCATACCCAAGGACGCGTGTAATATCTTCACTGACCAATTCCGTAACAGGATTTCGAATTACATGCGATACCTTGTTCGCAATTGTGTGATATCATCACTGACAATCCCGTAAAAGGGTATTAAATGACATGGGCCGTATTTGGCCGTATTATCACAGACGAATCCCGTAACAGGATCTCGACTGACACGAAATACCGTGGAATTAATTTTTGTAACACTTCTCCGAGCGGTGTCGGCCAGGTTTACAGTATGTTTCGAACAAGTAAGAAGATATCACGATTTGCTACAAACCACAAGTTCTAGGTTAGAGATTGCGACTCTTGACCAATGAGAGCAGCGCTTGCTCGGGTCAAACGGGTATTTAGACTAAGCACACCCAGGTACGAGTGTCAGTCCCTGTCTACGCTACCTGCCTAACAGTCGTGCCATTCTCAGATATGGAGAGTTCAACACAAGTTCGTAGGGCATCTAATCCGCTTCCGACAGAGCTTGATCTAGCCGTGGGCGATGGCGGTTCCTACCAAAAGTTCGTAGATGGTTTGGCTACTGGCGAGGCGGCTTTTGTCGCGAACAGTACAACAGATTCGAAGACTGTATTTATATCCGGCCACCTGGGGCGCCGGAGGATCAAGCTATATCTCAAGTAAGTTGTTTTGTAATATCTTCACTGACCAATTCCGTAACAGGATTTCGAATTACATGCGATACCTTGTTCGCAATTGTGTGATATTATCACTGACAATCCCGTAAAAGGGTATTAAATGACATGGGCCGTATTTGGCTGTATTATCACAGGCCGATCCCGTAACAGGATCTCGACTGACACGAAATAGCATGGAATTAATTTTGAAACACTTCTCCGAGCGGTGACGGCCAACCTGTAACCAATTTGTGTACTGGATTAGGAGTCAAGCCAGTGGCTTTTAGACGCCAATTTGCCGATGTTTGCTGCGCGAAACTTCACTGCGCAGTAGGTTGATGTGTTGGGTTGGTAGCTGCATCTGGTGCTATTTGATTGTTGCTCATTGTAGCATGTTCGCCATGATGTTTATTTTGGTTGAAAGGTTGTGGAATTCTTGAACTAATTGTTTCAGGATATTCTGCAGGTGAGGATTATTTCGAGGAGTTTCGAAGTTGGCAAGGATGTTATGTTGACCGGCAGTTTGGGCATAGGTGGATACGGGACCGTCTTTGTGGGCGTGGTTAAGTTTGCTGTGTTTAGGAGATGTAGTAGAGGGTGTGGCTAGAGAGCGACTGAGGATTGTAGGTAACGGGGTTGGGTGTTCTGGTTTCGTTTTGTGGCGGACTGGGTCTGCGGAACTTAGGTGCATTTCTGCATCCTCGGTATGTAGCACGATGGCTTTCATCGCAGTTAGCGCATTTTGGAGATTTATCTGTATTGGTGCATTGGTTGAAGTGATGTTCTTCGCCGCAATGTAGACACTTTTGTGTCGCGTTGCAGTGGGTAGAGGCGTGGCCAAACAGGAGGCAGCGGTGACATTGTCCAGACGTTGGAGAACGCTTCGGCCGCTCCATGCGGACGTTCACGCCGCCCAGCTCGGAGACATCGAATATCGATTGCTGGTCATTTGGCACCGAGACGAGGATGAGTGGCATTTCTGCTTTGGTTCGTGGGTGTTTCATTCTGATAACTTTGCTGGGATTAAATCCCATGGCTCTTAGTTCTTTGTCCACAGCTTCCAACGAGAGATCCCGGTAGGCGCCCCTGATGACGGCGAGGAGCTCTCTCTCCCCGGCGGGAGTGTAAGTGTGGAACTGGATGCTGTTTTGGTTGAGGTGTTGCAACGCATTGTTGTGGCCTTCAAGTGAGAGGGCGTGGAATTTGATGCCATGGTGTGTGTTGTGGGCGGAGCTAATCTTCACATTTAAGTTGCGGAGCGCGTCACGGATGGTGGGCCACTTGGTCCTTTCTCGGATTACGATCGGCGGGATGTTTTCCGCTTCTTTGTCGGTGAGGGTATGCGGTTCCGTAGGGTGATCTAGGGGACGGGCAGGTGTGGGTGCGTTGTTGGTTTGGGTGGTAGGAATTGCTGGGGAGGGGACGGTTGCTATTGTGGGAGTGGGAATATTTTGCTGGGTAGGTGTTTTGTCGTTATTGGATTTAGGGTCGTTTGTTGGTGTGGGATTGATTGAGGCATTGGAGGTATTTGCGTTTTGAGCAGGTTCTTCCGTGGAGGATGGTTTGCTGGTGATTGGAGTATTTGATAGGATTTCTTTTTTGGGAAGCGGAGGTTTGTGTTTGGCCACGTGTCCTATGTTCAGTTTGTCGATATGCTGCAGCATCACGTAGTAGTCCTCGGCGGTGTTCATGGTTGCGTGAATACGTTTCTTGACATATCGGGCGGAGCCAATCTTCACGAAGTCGTAGGAGTCTGCCATGAGAGAGGCGCGTAAGCTTTGCCATTTCGCTGGTTCAGTGATCTCAATGACTGGGATCTGGGTAACTTGTGGCGGAGGCGTAGGTGGTGAGTCGCAAAGGTTATCTATGCGCTGCACGGTGTTTTGCAGAAATTCCCGTAATTCGCGGCGCTTCTCCCGCGAGGTGCAGAAGAGCACGACGAACTCATCCAGGGATTTCTTGAAGTTGTCGGCGGTGAGGGTCATCGTAGGTGGTCTACCGGGCAAATACCAGTCTTGGATGGAGTACTTGTCTGGATGAACAGGTGGGGAAGTTATGGCGACGCAGGTGGTTTTGCGGTCGAGGATAAAGAAAGAAAGAAATAAAAACAAGGATTCTGGAAAAAGGTAGAAAATAAGCGGAAATTCAGATAAGGAAAAGAAATTAAAAGTTGCTCGTAAGGAAAAATAAAAAGGATTCTGACGAAGAGGATTTGGCGTAGCTTCTTACCGATTGCCGTCGAGATGCGCAGTCCGCCTGTGCGTTGTGGGACTGGCCAAAACTATGTGTCTGACCGTGCCAGCAAAGTCAACACGGTGGGCAATCTCGCTGGTAGACAATGGGCTTGATGGTGACTTCCGCTGCCGATCGCTTGTGCCGTCCACGCGAGCAGGTGGCTAACAGTGGGGGCACTGCCGCCTGTGACTGCAGCCGGTGCGGCAAAGGAGTGGTTTTGGTGTCACGAGTTGAAGGTAGCGCTGCACACGTCTGTACGGATCGAAGCGTTGCTCAAGACTGCCGTGCCGCCGCCGCCGCCCTGACGGCCAAGTTGACAGTATGTTTCGTATAAGTAAGATATCACGATTACCTACAAACAACAAGTTCTAGGTTAGAGATTGCGACTCTTGACCAATGAGAGCAGCGCTCGCTCGGGTCAAACGCGGATTTAGACTAAGCACACCCAAGGGCGCGTGTTATATCTTCACTAACCAATTCCGTAACAGGATTTCAAATTACATGCGATACCTTGTACGCAATTTTGTGATATTATCACTGACAATCCCGTAAAAGGGTTTTAAATGACATGGGCCGCATTTGGCCGTATTATCACAGACCAATCCCGTAACAGGATCTCGACTGCCACGAAATACCGTGGAATTAATTTTGTACCACTTCTCCGAGCGGTGTCGGCCAGGTTGACAGTATGTTTCGAATAAGTAAGATATCACGCTTTGCTACAAACGACAAGTTCTAGGTTAGAGATTGCGACTCTTGACCAATGAGAGCAGCGCTCGCTCGGGTCAAACGCGGATTTAGACCGAGCACAACCAAGGGCGCGTGTCATATCTTCACTTACCAATTCCGTAACAGGATTTCAAATTACATGCGATACCTTGTACGCAATTTTGTGATATTATCACTGACAATCCCGTAAAAGGGTATTAAATGACATGGGCCGTATCTGGCTGTATTATCACAGACCGATACCGTAACAGGATCTCGACTGACACGAAATAGCATGGAATTAATTTTGAAACACTTCTCCGAGCGGTGACGGCCAAGTTGACAGTATGTTTCGTATAAGTAAGATATCACGATTTCCTACAAACAACAAATTCTAGGTTAGAGATTGCGACTCTTGACCAATGAGAGCAGCGCTCGCTCGGGTCAAACGCGGATTTAGACTAAGCACACCCAAGGGCGCGTGTTATATCTTCACTTACCAATTCCGTAACAGGATTTCAAATTACATGCGATACCTTGTACGCAATTTTGTGATATTATCACTGACAATCCCGTAAAAGGGTTTTAAATGACATGGGCCGCATTTGGCCGTATTATCACAGACCAATCCCGTAACAGGATCTCGACTGCCACGAAATACCGTGGAATTAATTTTGTAACACTTCTCCGAGCGGTGTCGGCCAGGTTGACAGTATGTTTCGAATAAGTAAGATATCACGATTTGCTACAAACGACAAGTTCTAGGTTAGAGATTGTGACTCTTGACCAATCAGAGCAGCGCTTACTCGGGTCAAACGGGTATTTAGACTGAGCACACCCAGGTACGAGTGTCAGTCCCAGTCTACGCTACCTGCCTAACAGTCGTGCCATTGTCAGATATGGAGAGTTCAACACGAGTTCGTAGGGCATCTACTCCTCTTCCGACAGAGCTTGATCTAGCCGTGGGCGATGGCGGCTCCTACCAAAAGTTCGTAGATGGTTTGGCTACTGGCGAGGCGGCTTTTGTCGCGAACAGTACAACAGATTCGAAGACTGTATTTATATCCGGCCACCTGGGGCGCCGGAGGATCAAGCTCTATCTCAAGTAAGTTGTTTTGTAATATCTTCACTGACCAATTCCGTAACAGGATTTCGAATTACATGCGATACCTTGTTCGCAATTGTGTGATATTATCACTGACAATCCCGTAAAAGGGTTTTAAATGACATGGGCCGCATTTGGCCGTATTATCACAGACCAATCCCGTAGCAGGATCTCGACTGCCACGAAATTCCGTGGAATTAATTTTGTAACACTTCTCCGAGCGGTGTCGGCCAGGTTGACAGTATGTTTCGAATAAGTAAGATATCACGATTTGCTACAAACGACAAGTTCTAGGTTAGAGATTGCGACTCTTGACCAATGAGAGCAGCGCTCGCTCGGGTCAAACGCGGATTTAGACCAAGCACAACTAAGGGCGCGTGTCATATCTTCACTTACCAATTCCGTAACAGGATTTCAAATTACATGCGATACCTTGTACGCAATTTTGTGATATTATCACTGACAATCCCGTAAAAGGGTTTTAAATGACATGGGCCGCATTTGGCGGTATTATCACAGACCAACCCCGTAACAGGATCTCGACTGCCACGAAATACCGTGGAATTAATTTTGTAACACTTCTCCGAGCGGTGTCGGCCAGGTTGACAGTATGTTTCGAATAAGTAAGATATCACGATTTGCTTCAAACGACAAGTTCTAGGTTAGAGATTGTGACTCTTGACCAATCAGAGCAGCGCTTGCTCGGGTCAAACGGGTATTTAGACTGAGCACACCCAGGTACGAGTGTCAGTCCCAATCTACGCTACCTGCCTAACAGTCGTGCCATTGTCAGATATGGAGAGTTCAATACAAGTTCGTAGGGCATCTACTCCTCTTCCGACAGAGCTTGATCTAGCCGTGGGCGATGGCGGCTCCTACCAAAAGTTCGTAGATGGTTTGGCTACTGGCGAGACGGCTTTTGTCGCGAACAGTACAACAGATTCGAAGACTGTATTTATATCCGGCCACCTGGGGCGCCGGAGGATCAAGCTCTATCTCAAGTAAGTTGCTTTGTAATATCTTCACTGACCAATTCCGTAACAGGATTTCGAATTACATGCGATACCTTGTTCGCAATTGTGTGATATTATCACTGACAATCCCGTAAAAGGGTATTAAATGACATGGGCAGTATTTGGCTGCATTATCACAGACCAATCCCGTAACAGGATCTCGACTGACACGAAATACCATGGAATTAATTTTGAAACACTTCTCCGAGCGGTGTCTGCCAAGTTGACAGTATGTTTCGTATAAGTAAGATATCACGATTTCCTATAAACAACAAGTTCTAGGTTAGAGATTGCGACTCTTGACCAATGAGAGCAGCGCTCGCTCGGGTCAAACGCGGATTTAGACTAAGCACACCCAAGGGCGCGTGTTATATCTTCAGTTACCAATTCCGTAACAGGATTTCAAATTACATGCGATACCTTGTACGGAATTTTGTGATATTATCACTGACAATCCCGTAAAAGGGTTTTAAATGACATGGGCCGCATTTGGCCGTATTATCACAGACCAATCCCGTAACAGGATCTCGACTGCTACGAAATACCGTGGAATTAATTTTGTAACACTTCTCCGAGCGGTGTCGGCCTGGTTGACAGTATGTTTCGAATAAGTAAGATATCACGATTTGCTACAAACGACAAGTTCTAGGTTAGAGATTGTGACTCTTGACCAATCAGAGCAGCGCTTGCTCGGGTCAAACGGGTATTTAGACTGAGCACACCCAGGTACGAGTGTCAGTCCCTGTCTACGCTACCTGCCTAACAGTCGTGCCATTGTCAGATATGGAGAGTTCAACACAAGTTCGTAGGGCATCTACTCCTCTTCCGACAGAGCTTGATCTAGCCGTGGGCGATGGTGGCTCCTACCAAAAGTTCGTAGATGGTTTGGCTACTGGCGAGGCGGCTTTTGTCGCGAACAGTACAACAGATTCGAAGACTGTATTTATATCCGGCCACCTGGGGCGCCGGAGGATCAAGCTCTATCTCAAGTAAGTTGTTTTGTAATATCTTCACTGACCAATTCCGTAACAGGATTTCGAATTACATGCGATACCTTGTTCGCAATTGTGTGATATTATCACTGACAATCCCGTAAAAGGGTATTAAATGACATGGGCCGTATCTGGCTGTATTATCACAGACCGATACCGTAACAGGATCTCGACTGACACGAAATAGCATGGAATTAATTTTGAAACACTTCTCCGAGCGGTGTCGGCCAAGTTGACAGTATGTTTCGTATAAGTAAGATATCACGATTTCCTATAAACAACAAGTTCTAGGTTAGAGATTGCGACTCTTGACCAATGAGAGCAGCGCTCGCTCGGGTCAAACGCGGATTTAGACTAAGCACACCCAAGGGCGCGTGTTATATCTTCACTTACCAATTCCGTAACAGGATTTCAAATTACATGCGATACCTTGTACGCAATTTTGTGATATTATCACTGACAATCCCGTAAAAGGGTTTTAAATGACATGGGCCGCATTTGGCCGTATTATCACAGACCAATCCCGTAACAGGATCTCGACTGCCACGAAATACCGTGGAATTAATTTTGTAACACTTCTCCGAGCGGTGTCGGCCTGGTTGACAGTATGTTTCGAATAAGTAAGATATCACGATTTGCTACAAACGACAAGTTCTAGGTTAGAGATTGTGACTCTTGACCAATCAGAGCAGCGCTTGCTCGGGTCAAACGGGTATTTAGACTGAGCACACGCAGGTACGAGTGTCAGTCCCTGTCTACGCTACCTGCCTAACAGTCGTGCCATTGTCAGATATGGAGAGTTCAACACGAGTTCGTAGGGCATCTACTCCTCTTCCGACAGAGCTTGATCTAGCCGTGGGCGATGGCGGCTCCTACCAAAAGTTCGTAGATGGTTTGGCTACTGGCGAGGCGGCTTTTGTCGCGAACAGTACAACAGATTCGAAGACTGTATTTATATCCGGCCACCTGGGGCGCCGGAGGATCAAGCTCTATCTCAAGTAAGTTGTTTTGTAATATCTTCACTGACCAATTCCGTAAGAGGATTTCGAATTACATGCGATACCTTGTTCGCAATTGTGTGATATTATCACTGACAATCCCGTAAAAGGGTTTTAAATGACATGGGCCGCATTTGGCCGTATTATCACAGACCAATCCCGTAGCAGGATCTCGACTGCCACGAAATTCCGTGGAATTAATTTTGTAACACTTCTCCGAGCGGTGTCGGCCAGGTTGACAGTATGTTTCGAATAAGTAAGATATCACGATTTGCTACAAACGACAAGTTCTAGGTTAGAGATTGTGACTCTTGACCAATCAGAGCAGCGCTTGCTCGGGTCAAACGGGTATTTAGACTGAGCACACCCAGGTACGAGTGTCAGTCCCTGTCTACGCTACCTGCCTAACAGTCGTGCCATTGTCAGATATGGAGAGTTCAACACAAGTTCGTAGGGCATCTACTCCTCTTCCGACAGAGCTTGATCTAGCCGTGGGCGATGGTGGCTCCTACCAAAAGTTCGTAGATGGTTTGGCTACTGGCGAGGCGGCTTTTGTCGCGAACAGTACAACAGATTCGAAGACTGTATTTATATCCGGCCACCTGGGGCGCCGGAGGATCAAGCTCTATCTCAAGTAAGTTGTTTTGTAATATCTTCACTGACCAATTCCGTAACAGGATTTCGAATTACATGCGATACCTTGTTCGCAATTGTGTGATATTATCACTGACAATCCCGTAAAAGGGTATTAAATGACATGGGCCGTATCTGGCTGTATTATCACAGACCGATACCGTAACAGGATCTCGACTGACACGAAATAGCATGGAATTAATTTTGAAACACTTCTCCGAGCGGTGTCGGCCAAGTTGACAGTATGTTTCGTATAAGTAAGATATCACGATTTCCTATAAACAACAAGTTCTAGGTTAGAGATTGCGACTCTTGACCAATGAGAGCAGCGCTCGCTCGGGTCAAACGCGGATTTAGACTAAGCACACCCAAGGGCGCGTGTTATATCTTCACTTACCAATTCCGTAACAGGATTTCAAATTACATGCGATACCTTGTACGCAATTTTGTGATATTATCACTGACAATCCCGTAAAAGGGTTTTAAATGACATGGGCCGCATTTGGCCGTATTATCACAGACCAATCCCGTAACAGGATCTCGACTGCCACGAAATACCGTGGAATTAATTTTGTAACACTTCTCCGAGCGGTGTCGGCCTGGTTGACAGTATGTTTCGAATAAGTAAGATATCACGATTTGCTACAAACGACAAGTTCTAGGTTAGAGATTGTGACTCTTGACCAATCAGAGCAGCGCTTGCTCGGGTCAAACGGGTATTTAGACTGAGCACACGCAGGTACGAGTGTCAGTCCCTGTCTACGCTACCTGCCTAACAGTCGTGCCATTGTCAGATATGGAGAGTTCAACACAAGTTCGTAGGGCATCTACTCCTCTTCCGACAGAGCTTGATCTAGCCGTGGGCGATGGTGGCTCCTACCAAAAGTTCGTAGATGGTTTGGCTACTGGCGAGGCGGCTTTTGTCGCGAACAGTACAACAGATTCGAAGACTGTATTTATATCCGGCCACCTGGGGCGCCGGAGGATCAAGCTCTATCTCAAGTAAGTTGTTTTGTAATATCTTCACTGACCAATTCCGTAACAGGATTTCGAATTACATGCGATACCTTGTTCGCAATTGTTTGATATTATCACTGACAATCCCGTAAAAGGGTATTAAATGACATGGGCCGTATCTGGCTGTATTATCACAGACCGATACCGTAACAGGATCTCGACTGACACGAAATAGCATGGAATTAATTTTGAAACACTTCTCCGAGCGGTGTCGGCCAAGTTGACAGTATGTTTCGTATAAGTAAGATATCACGATTTCCTATAAACAACAAGTTCTAGGTTAGAGATTGCGACTCTTGACCAATGAGAGCAGCGCTCGCTCGGGTCAAACGCGGATTTAGACTAAGCACACCCAGTGTTATATCTTCACTTACCAATTCCGTAACAGGATTTCAAATTACATGCGATACCTTGTACGCAATTTTGTGATATTATCACTGACAATCCCGTAAAAGGGTTTTAAATGACATGGGCCGCATTTGGCCGTATTATCACAGACCAATCCCGTAGCAGGATCTCGACTGCCACGAAATACCGTGGAATTAATTTTGTTACACTCTCCGAGCGGTGTCGGCCAGGTTGACAGTATGTTTCGAATAAGTAAGATATCACGATTTGCTACAAACGACAAGTTCTAGGTTAGAGATTGCGACTCTTGACCAATGAGAGCAGCGCTCGCTCGGGTCAAACGCGGATTTAGACTAAGCACACCCAAGGGCGCGTGTTATATCTTCACTTACCAATTCCGTAACAGGACTTCAAATTACATGCGATACCTTGTACGGAATTTTGTGATATTATCACTGACAATCCCGTAAAAGGGTTTTAAATGACATGGGCCGCATTTGGCCGTATTTTCACAGACCAATCCCGTAGCAGGATCTCGACTGCCACGAAATACCGTGGAATTAATTTTGTAACACTTCTCCGAGCGGTGTCGGCCAGGTTGACAGTATGTTTCGAATAAGTAAGATATCACGATTTGCTACAAACGACAAGTTCTAGGTTAGAGATTGTGACTCTTGACCAATCAGAGCAGCGCTTGCTCGGGTCAAACGGGTATTTAGACTGAGCACACCCAGGTACGAGTGTCAGTCCCAGTCTACGCTACCTGCCTAACAGTCGTGCCATTGTCAGATATGGAGAGTTCAACACAAGTTCGTAGGGCATCTACTCCTCTTCCGACAGAGCTTGATCTAGCCGTGGGCGATGGCGGTTCCTACCAAAAGTTCGTAGATGGTTTGGCTACTGGCCTGGCGGCTTTTGTCGCGAACAGTACAACAGATTCGAAGACTGTATTTATATCCGGCCACCTGGGGCGCCGGAGGATCAAGCTCTATCTCAAGTAAGTTGTTTTGTAATATCTTCACTGACCAATTCCGTAACAGGATTTCGAATTACATGCGATACCTTGTTCGCAATTGTGTGATATTATCACTGACAATCCCGTAAAAGGGTATTAAATGACATGGGCCGTATCTGGCTGTATTATCACAGACCGATACCGTAACAGCATCTCGACTGACACGAAATAGCATGGAATTAATTTTGAAACACTTCTCCGAGCGGTGTCGGCCAAGTTGACAGTATGTTTCGTATAAGTAAGATATCACGATTTCCTATAAACAACAAGTTCTAGGTTAGAGATTGCGACTCTTGACCAATGAGAGCAGCGCTCGCTCGGGTCAAACGCGGATTTAGACTAAGCACACCCAAGGGCGCGTATTATATCTTCACTTACCCATTCCGTAACAGGATTTCAAATTACATGCGATACCTTGTACGCAATTTTGTGATATTATCACTGACAATCCCGTAAAAGGGTTTTAAATGACATGGGCCGCATTTGGCCGTATTATCACAGACCAATCCCGTAACAGGATCTCGACTGCCACGAAATACCGTGGAATTAATTTTGTAACACTTCTCCGAGCGGTGTCGGCCTGGTTGACAGTATGTTTCGAATAAGTAAGATATCACGATTTGCTACAAACGACAAGTTCTAGGTTAGAGATTGTGACTCTTGACCAATCAGAGCAGCGCTTGCTCGGGTCAAACGGGTATTTAGACTGAGCACACCCAGGTACGAGTGTCAGTCCCTGTCTACGCTACCTGCCTAACAGTCGTGCCATTGTCAGATATGGAGAGTTCAACACAAGTTCGTAGGGCACCTACTCCTCTTCCGACAGAGCTTGATCTAGCCGTGGGCGATGGTGGCTCCTACCAAAAGTTCGTAGATGGTTTGGCTACTGGCGAGGCGGCTTTTGTCGCGAACAGTACAACAGATTCGAAGACTGTATTTATATCCGGCCACCTGGGGCGCCGGAGGATCAAGCTCTATCTCAAGTAAGTTGTTTTGTAATATCTTCACTGACCAATTCCGTAACAGGATTTCGAATTACATGCGATACCTTGTTCGCAATTGTGTGATATTATCACTGACAATCCCGTAAAAGGGTATTAAATGACATGGGCCGTATTTGGCTGTATTATCACAGGCCGATCCCGTAACAGGATCTCGACTGACACGAAATAGCATGGAATTAATTTTGAAACACTTCTCCGAGCGGTGACGGCCAAGTTGACAGTATGTTTCGTATAAGTAAGATATCACGATTTCCTACAAACAACAAGTTCTAGGTTAGAGATTGCGACTCTTGACCAATGAGAGCAGCGCTCGCTCGGGTCAAACGCGGATTTAGACTAAGCACACCCAAGGGCGCGTGTTATATCTTCACTTACCAATTCCGTAACAGGATTTCAAATTACATGCGATACCTTGTACGCAATTTTGTGATATTATCACTGACAATCCCGTAAAATGGTTTTAAATGACATGGGCCGCATTTGGCCGTATTATCACAGACCAATCCCGTAACAGGATCTCGACTGCCACGAAATACCGCGGAATTAATTTTGTAACACTTCTCCGAGCGGTGTCGGCCAGGTTGACAGTATATTTCGAATAAGTAAGATATCACGATTTGCTACAAACGACAAGTTCTAGGTTAGAGATTGTGACTCTTGACCAATCAGAGCAGCGCTTGCTCGGGTCAAACGGGTATTTAGACTGAGCACACCCAGGTACGAGTGTCAGTCCCAGTCTACGCTACCTGCCTAACAGTCGTGCCATTGTCAGATATGGAGAGTTCAACACAAGTTCGTAGGGCATCTACTCCTCTTCCGACAGAGCTTGATCTAGCCGTGGGCGATGGCGGCTCCTACCAAAAGTTCGTAGATGGTTTGGCTACTGGCGAGACGGCTTTTGTCGCGAACAGTACAACAGATTCGAAGACTGTATTTATATCCGGCCACCTGGGGCGCCGGAGGATCAAGCTCTATCTCAAGTAAGTTGTTTTGTAATATCTTCACTGACCAATTCCGTAACAGGATTTCGAATTACATGCGATACCTTGTTCGCAATTGTGTGATATTATCACTGACAATCCCGTAAAAGGGTATTAAATGACATGGGCCGTATCTGGCTGTATTATCACAGACCGATACCGTAACAGCATCTCGACTGACACGAAATAGCATGGAATTAATTTTGAAACACTTCTCCGAGCGGTGTCGGCCAAGTTGACAGTATGTTTCGTATAAGTAAGATATCACGATTTCCTATAAACAACAAGTTCTAGGTTAGAGATTGCGACTCTTGACCAATGAGAGCAGCGCTCGCTCGGGTCAAACGCGGATTTAGACTAAGCACACCCAAGGGCGCGTATTATATCTTCACTTACCAATTCCGTAACAGGATTTCAAATTACATGCGATACCTTGTACGCAATTTTGTGATATTATCACTGACAATCCCGTAAAAGGGTTTTAAATGACATGGGCCGCATTTGGCCGTATTATCACAGACCAATCCCGTAACAGGATCTCGACTGCCACGAAATACCGTGGAATTAATTTTGTAACACTTCTCCGAGCGGTGTCGGCCTGGTTGACAGTATGTTTCGAATAAGTAAGATATCACGATTTGCTACAAACGACAAGTTCTAGGTTAGAGATTGTGACTCTTGACCAATCAGAGCAGCGCTTGCTCGGGTCAAACGGGTATTTAGACTGAGCACACCCAGGTACGAGTGTCAGTCCCTGTCTACGCTACCTGCCTAACAGTCGTGCCATTGTCAGATATGGAGAGTTCAACACAAGTTCGTAGGGCATCTACTCCTCTTCCGACAGAGCTTGATCTAGCCGTGGGCGATGGCGGCTCCTACCAAAAGTTCGTAGATGGTTTGGCTACTGGCGAGACGGCTTTTGTCGCGAACAGTACAACAGATTCGAAGACTGTATTTATATCCGGCCACCTGGGGCGCCGGAGGATCAAGCTCTATCTCAAGTAAGTTGTTTTGTAATATCTTCACTGACCAATTCCGTAACAGGATTTCGAATTACATGCGATACCTTGTTCGCAATTGTGTGATATTATCACTGACAATCCCGTAAAAGGGTATTAAATGACATGGGCCGTATTTGGCTGTATTATCACAGGCCGATCCCGTAACAGGATCTCGACTGACACGAAATAGCATGGAATTAATTTTGAAACACTTCTCCGAGCGGTGACGGCCAAGTTGACAGTATGTTTCGTATAAGTAAGATATCACGATTTCCTACAAACAACAAGTTCTAGGTTAGAGATTGCGACTCTTGACCAATGAGAGCAGCGCTCGCTCGGGTCAAACGCGGATTTAGACTAAGCACACCCAAGGGCGCGTGTTATATCTTCACTTACCAATTCCGTAACAGGATTTCAAATTACATACGATACCTTGTACGCAATTTTGTGATATTATCACTGACAATCCCGTAAAATGGTTTTAAATGACATGGGCCGCATTTGGCCGTATTATCACAGACCAATCCCGTAACAGGATCTCGACTGCCACGAAATACCGCGGAATTAATTTTGTAACACTTCTCCGAGCGGTGTCGGCCAGGTTGACAGTATGTTTCGAATAAGTAAGATATCACGATTTGCTACAAACGACAAGTTCTAGGTTAGAGATTGTGACTCTAGACCAATCAGAGCAGCGCTTGCTCGGGTCAAACGGGTATTTAGACTGAGCACACCCAGGTACGAGTGTCAGTCCCAGTCTACGCTACCTGCCTAACAGTCGTGCCATTGTCAGATATGGAGAGTTCAACACAAGTTCGTAGGGCATCTACTCCTCTTCCGACAGAGCTTGATCTAGCCGTGGGCGATGGCGGCTCCTACCAAAAGTTCGTAGATGGTTTGGCTACTGGCGAGACGGCTTTTGTCGCGAACAGTACAACAGATTCGAAGACTGTATTTATATCCGGCCACCTAGGGCGCCGGAGGATCAAGCTCTATCTCAAGTAAGTTGTTTTGTAATATCTTCACTGACCAATTCCGTAACAGGATTTCGAATTACATGCGATACCTTGTTCGCAATTGTGTGATATTATCACTGACAATCCCGTAAAAGGGTTTTAAATGACATGGGCCGCATTTGGCCGTATTATCACAGACCAATCCCGTAGCAGGATCTCGACTGCCATGAAATACCGTGGAATTAATTTTGTAACACTCTCCGAGCGGTGTCGGCCAGGTTGACAGTATGTTTCGAATAAGTAAGATATCACGATTTGCTACAAACGACAAGTTCTAGGTTAGAGATTGCGACTCTTGACCAATGAGAGCAGCGCTCGCTCGGGTCAAACGCGGATTTAGACTAAGCACACCCAAGGGCGCGTGTTATATCTTCACTTACCAATTCCGTAACAGGATTTCAAATTACATGCGATACCTTGTACGGAATTTTGTGATATTATCACTGACAATCCCGTAAAAGGGTTTTAAATGACATGGGCCGCATTTGGCCGTATTTTCACAGACCAATCCCGTAGCAGGATCTCGACTGCCACGAAATACCGTGGAATTAATTTTGTAACACTTCTCCGAGCGGTGTCGGCCAGGTTGACAGTATGTTTCGAATAAGTAAGATATCACGATTTGCTACAAACGACAAGTTCTAGGTTAGAGATTGTGACTCTTGACCAATCAGAGCAGCGCTTGCTCGGGTCAAACGGGTATTTAGACTGAGCACACCCAGGTACGAGTGTCAGTCCCAGTCTACGCTACCTGCCTAACAGTCGTGCCATTGTCAGATATGGAGAGTTCAACACAAGTTCGTAGGGCATCTACTCCTCTTCCGACAGAGCTTGATCTAGCCGTGGGCGATGGCGGTTCCTACCAAAAGTTCGTAGATGGTTTGGCTACTGGCAAGGCGGCTTTTGTCGCGAACAGTACAACAGATTCGAAGACTGTATTTATATCCGGCCACCTGGGGCGCCGGAGGATCAAGCTCTATCTCAAGTAAGTTGTTTTGTAATATCTTCACTGACCAATTCCGTAACAGGATTTCGAATTACATGCGATACCTTGTTCGCAATTGTGTGATATTATCACTGACAATCCCGTAAAAGGGTATTAAATGACATGGGCCGTATCTGGCTGTATTATCACAGACCGATACCGTAACAGGATCTCGACTGACACGAAATAGCATGGAATTAATTTTGAAACACTTCTCCGAGCGGTGTCGGCCAAGTTGACAGTATGTTTCGTATAAGTAAGATATCACGATTTCCTATAAACAACAAGTTCTAGGTTAGAGATTGCGACTCTTGACCAATGAGAGCAGCGCTCGCTCGGGTCAAACGCGGATTTAGACTAAGCACACCCAAGGGCGCGTGTTATATCTTCACTTACCAATTCCGTAACAGGATTTCAAATTACATGCGATACCTTGTACGCAATTTTGTGATATTATCACTGACAATCCCGTAAAAGGGTTTTAAATGACATGGGCCGCATTTGGCCGTATTATCACAGACCAATCCCGTAACAGGATCTCGACTGCCACGAAATACCGTGGAATTAATTTTGTAACACTTCTCCGAGCGGTGTCGGCCTGGTTGACAGTATGTTTCGAATAAGTAAGATATCACGATTTGCTTGCTACAAACGACAAGTTCTAGGTTAGAGATTGTGACTCTTGACCAATCAGAGCAGCGCTTGCTCGGGTCAAACGGGTATTTAGACTGAGCACACCCAGGTACGAGTGTCAGTCCCTGTCTACGCTACCTGCCTAACAGTCGTGCCATTGTCAGATATGGAGAGTTCAACACAAGTTCGTAGGGCACCTACTCCTCTTCCGACAGAGCTTGATCTAGCCGTGGGCGATGGTGGCTCCTACCAAAAGTTCGTAGATGGTTTGGCTACTGGCGAGGCGGCTTTTGTCGCGAACAGTACAACAGATTCGAAGACTGTATTTATATCCGGCCACCTGGGGCGCCGGAGGATCAAGCTCTATCTCAAGTAAGTTGTTTTGTAATATCTTCACTGACCAATTCCGTAACAGGATTTCGAATTACATGCGATACCTTGTTCGCAATTGTGTGATATTATCACTGACAATCCCGTAAAAGGGTATTAAATGACATGGGCCGTATTTGGCTGTATTATCACAGGCCGATCCCGTAACAGGATCTCGACTGACACGAAATAGCATGGAATTAATTTTGAAACACTTCTCCGAGCGGTGACGGCCAAGTTGACAGTATGTTTCGTATAAGTAAGATATCACGATTTCCTACAAACAACAAGTTCTAGGTTAGAGATTGCGACTCTTGACCAGTGAGAGCAGCGCTCGCTCGGGTCAAACGCGGATTTAGACTAAGCACACCCAAGGGCGCGTGTTATATCTTCACTTACCAATTCCGTAACAGGATTTCAAATTACATGCGATACCTTGTACGCAATTTTGTGATATTATCACTGACAATCCCGTAAAAGGGTTTTAAATGACATGGGCCGCATTTGGCCGTATTATCACAGACCAATCCCGTAACAGCATCTCGACTGCCACGAAATACCGTGGAATTACTTTTGTAACACTTCTCCGAGCGGTGTCGGCCAGGTTGACAGTATGTTTCGAATAAGTAAGATATCACGATTTGCTACAAACGACAAGTTCTAGGTTAGAGATTGTGACTCTTGACCAATCAGAGCAGCGCTTGCTCGGGTCAAACGGGTATTTAGACTGAGCACACCCAGGTACGAGTGTCAGTCCCAGTCTACGCTTCCTGCCTAACAGTCGTGCCATTGTCAGATATGGAGAGTTCAACACGAGTTCGTAGGGCATCTACTCCTCTTCCGACAGAGCTTGATCTAGCCGTGGGCGATGGCGGCTCCTACCAAAAGTTCGTAGATGGTTTGGCTACTGGCGAGGCGGCTTTTGTCGCGAACAGTACAACAGATTCGAAGACTGTATTTATATCCGGCCACCTGGGGCGCCGGAGGATCAAGCTCTATCTCAAGTAAGTTGTTTTGTAATATCTTCACTGACCAATTCCGTAACAGGATTTCGAATTACATGCGATACCTTGTTCGCAATTGTGTGATATTATCACTGACAATCCCGTAAAAGGGTTTTAAATGACATGGGCCGCATTTGGCCGTATTATCACAGACCAATCCCGTAGCAGGATCTCGACTGCCACGAAATTCCGTGGAATTAATTTTGTAACACTTCTCCGAGCGGTGTCGGCCAGGTTGACAGTATGTTTCGAATAAGTAAGATATCACGATTTGCTACAAACGACAAGTTCTAGGTTAGAGATTGCGACTCTTGACCAATGAGAGCAGCGCTCGCTCGGGTCAAACGCGGATTTAGACCAAGCACAACCAAGGGCGCGTGTCATATCTTCACTTACCAATTCCGTAACAGGATTTCAAATTACATGCGATACCTTGTACGCAATTTTGTGATATTATCACTGACAATCCCGTAAAAGGGTTTTAAATGACATGGGCCGCATTTGGCCGTATTATCACAGACCAATCCCGTAACAGGATCTCGACTGCCACGAAATACCGCGGAATTAATTTTGTAACACTTCTCCGAGCGGTGTCGGCCAGGTTGACAGTATGTTTCGAATAAGTAAGATATCACGATTTGCTACAAACGACAAGTTCTAGGTTAGAGATTGTGACTCTTGACCAATCAGAGCAGCGCTTGCTCGGGTCAAACGGGTATTTAGACTGAGCACACCCAGGTACGAGTGTCAGTCCCAGTCTACGCTACCTGCCTAACAGTCGTGCCATTGTCAGATATGGAGAGTTCAACACAAGTTCGTAGGGCATCTACTCCTCTTCCGACAGAGCTTGATCTAGCCGTGGGCGATGGCGGCTCCTACCAAAAGTTCGTAGATGGTTTGGCTACTGGCGAGACGGCTTTTGTCGCGAACAGTACAACAGATTCGAAGACTGTATTTATATCCGGCCACCTGGGGCGCCGGAGGATCAAGCTCTATCTCAAGTAAGTTGTTTTGTAATATCTTCACTGACCAATTCCGTAACAGGATTTCGAATTACATGCGATACCTTGTTCGCAATTGTGTGATATTATCACTGACAATCCCGTAAAAGGGTTTTAAATGACATGGGCCGCATTTGGCCGTATTATCACAGACCAATCCCGTAGCAGGATCTCGACTGCCACGAAATACCGTGGAATTAATTTTGTAACACTTCTCCGAGCGGTGTCGGCCAGGTTGACAGTATGTTTCGAATAAGTAAGATATCACGATTTGCTACAAACGACAAGTTCTAGGTTAGAGATTGCGACTCTTGACCAATGAGAGCAGCGCTCGCTCGGGTCAAACGCGGATTTAGACCAAGCACAACCAAGGGCGCGTGTCATATCTTCACTTACCAATTCCGTAACAGGATTTCAAATTACATGCGATACCTTGTACGCAATTTTGTGATATTATCACTGACAATCCTGTAAAAGGGTTTTAAATGACATGGGCCGCATTTGGCCGTATTATCACAGACCAATCCCGTAGCAGGATCTCGACTGCCACGAAATACCGTGGAATTAATTTTGTAACACTTCTCCGAGCGGTGTCGGCCAGGTTGACAGTATGTTTCGAATAAGTAAGATATCACGATTTGCTACAAACGACAAGTTCTAGGTTAGAGATTGCGACTCTTGACCAATGAGAGCAGCGCTCGCTCGGGTCAAACGTGGATTTAGACTAAGCACACCCAAGGGCGCGTGTTATATCTTCACTTACCAATTCCGTAACAGGATTTCAAATTACATGCGATACCTTGTACGCAATTTTGTGATATTATCACTGACAATCCCGTAAAAGGGTTTTAAATGACATGGGCCGCATTTGGCCGTATTATCACAGACCAATCCCGTAACAGGATCTCGACTGCCACGAAATACCGCGGAATTAATTTTGCAACACTTCTCCGAGCGGTGTCGGCCAGGTTGACAGTATGTTTCGAATAAGTAAGATATCACGATTTGCTACAAACGACAAGTTCTAGGTTACAGATTGTGACTCTTGACCAATCAGAGCAGCGCTTGCTCGGGTCAAACGGGTATTTAAACTGAGCACACCCAGGTACGAGTGTCAGTTCCAGTCTACGCTACCTGCCTAACAGTCGTGCCATTGTCAGATATGGAGAGTTCAACACAAGTTCGTAGGGCATCTACTCCTCTTCCGACAGAGCTTGATCTAGCCGTGGGCGATGGCGGCTCCTACCAAAAGTTCGTAGATGGTTTGGCTACTGGCGAGACGGCTTTTGTCGCGAACAGTACAACAGATTCGAAGACTGTATTTATATCCGGCCACCTGGGGCGCCGGAGGATCAAGCTCTATCTCAAGTAAGTTGTTTTGTAATATCTTCACTGACCAATTCCGTAACAGGATTTCGAATTACATGTGATACCTTGTTCGCAATTGTGTGATATTATCACTGACAATCCCGTAAAAGGGTTTTAAATGACATGGGCCGCATTTGGCCGTATTATCACAGACCAATCCCGTAGCAGGATCTCGACTGCCACGAAATACCGTGGAATTAATTTTGTAACACTTCTCCGAGCGGTGTCGGCCAGGTTGACAGTATGTTTCGAATAAGTAAGATATCACGATTTGCTACAAACGACAAGTTCTAGGTTAGAGATTGCGACTCTTGACCAATGAGAGCAGCGCTCGCTCGGGTCAAACGCGGATTTAGACTAAGCACACCCAAGGGCGCGTGTTATATCTTCACTTACCAATTCCGTAACAGGATTTCAAATTACATGCGATACCTTGTACGGAATTTTGTGATATTATCACTGACAATCCCGTAAAAGGGTTTTAAATGACATGGGCCGCATTTGGCCGTATTTTCACAGACCAATCCCGTAGCAGGATCTCGACTGCCACGAAATACCGTGGAATTAATTTTGTAACACTTCTCCGAGCGGTGTCGGCCAGGTTGACAGTATGTTTCGAATAAGTAAGATATCACGATTTGCTACAAACGACAAGTTCTAGGTTAGAGATTGTGACTCTTGACCAATCAGAGCAGCGCTTGCTCGGGTCAAACGGGTATTTAGACTGAGCACACCCAGGTACGAGGGTCAGTCCCAGTCTACGCTACCTGCCTAACAGTCGTGCCTTTGTCAGATATGGAGAGTTCAACACAAGTTCGTAGGGCATCTACTCCTCTTCCGACAGAGCTTGATCTAGCCGTGGGCGATGGCGGTTCCTACCAAAAGTTCGTAGATGGTTTGGCTACTGGCAAGGCGGCTTTTGTCGCGAACAGTACAACAGATTCGAAGACTGTATTTATATCCGGCCACCTGGGGCGCCGGAGGATCAAGCTCTATCTCAAGTAAGTTGTTTTGTAATATCTTCACTGACCAATTCCGTAACAGGATTTCCAATTACATGCGATACCTTGTTCGCAATTGTGTGATATTATCACTGACAATCCCGTAAAAGGGTATTAAATGACATGGGCCGTATTTGGCTGTATTATCACAGGCCGATCCCGTAACAGGATCTCGACTGACACGAAATAGCATGGAATTAATTTTGAAACACTTCTCCGAGCGGTGACGGCCAAGTTGACAGTATGTTTCGTATAAGTAAGATATCACGATTTCCTACAAACAACAAGTTCTAGGTTAGAGATTGCGACTCTTGACCAATGAGAGCAGCGCTCGCTCGGGTCAAACGCGGATTTAGACTAAGCACACCCAAGGGCGCGTGTTATATCTTCACTTACCAATTCCGTAACAGGATTTCAAATTACATGCGATACCTTGTACGCAATTTTGTGATATTATCACTGACAATCCCGTAAAAGGGTTTTAAATGACATGGGCCGCATTTGGCCGTATTATCACAGACCAATCCCGTAACAGGATCTCGACTACCACGAAATACCGTGGAATTAATTTTGTAACACTTCTCCGAGCGGTGTCGGCCAGGTTGACAGTATGTTTCGAATAATTAAGATATCACGATTTGCTACAAACGACAAGTTCTAGGTTAGAGATTGTGACTCTTGACCAATCAGAGCAGCGCTTGCTCGGGTCAAACGGGTATTTAGACTGAGCACACCCAGGTACGAGTGTCAGTCCCAGTCTACGCTACCTGCCTAACAGTCGTGCCATTGTCAGATATGGAGAGTTCAACATAAGTTCGTAGGGCATCTACTCCTCTTCCGACAGAGCTTGATCTAGCCGTGGGCGATGGCGGCTCCTACCAAAAGTTCGTAGATGGTTTGGCTACTGGCGAGGCGGCTTTTGTCGCGAACAGTACAACAGATTCGAAGACTGTATTTATATCCGGCCACCTGGGGCGCCGGAGGATCAAGCTCTATCTCAAGTAAGTTGTTTTGTAATATCTTCACTGACCAATTCCGTAACAGGATTTCGAATTACATGCGATACCTTGTTCGCAATTGTGTGATATTATCACTGACAATCCCGTAAAAGGGTTTTAAATGACATGGGCCGCATTTGGCCGTATTATCACAGACCAATCCCGTAGCAGGATCTCGACTGCCACGAAATACCGTGGAATTAATTTTGTAACACTTCTCCGAGCGGTGTCGGCCAGGTTGACAGTATGTTTCGAATAAGTAAGATATCACGATTTGCTACAAACGACAAGTTCTAGGTTAGAGATTGCGACTCTTGACCAATGAGAGCAGCGCTCGCTCGGGTCAAACGCGGATTTAGACCAAGCACAACCAAGGGCGCGTGTCATATCTTCACTTACCAATTCCGTAACAGGATTTCAAATTACATGCGATACCTTGTACGCAATTTCGTGATATTATCACTGACAATCCCGTAAAAGGGTATTAAATGACATGGGCCGTATTTGGCTGTATTATCACAGGCCGATCCCGTAACAGGATCTCGACTGACACGAAATAGCATGGAATTAATTTTGAAACACTTCTCCGAGCGGTGACGGCCAAGTTGACAGTATGTTTCGTATAAGTAAGATATCACGATTTCCTACAAACAACAAGTTCTAGGTTAGAGATTGCAACTCTTGACCTATGAGCGCAGCGCTCGCTCGGGTCAAACGCGGATTTAGACCAAGCACAACCAAGGGCGCGTGTCATATCTTCACTTACCAATTCCGTAACAGGATTTCAAATTACATGCGATACCTTGTACGCAATTTTGTGATATTATCACTGACAATCCCGTAAAAGGGTTTTAAATGACATGGGCCGCATTTGGCCGTATTATCACAGACCAATCCCGTAGCAGGATCTCGACTGCCACGAAATACCGTGGAATTAATTTTGTAACACTTCTCCGAGCGGTGTCGGCCAGGTTGACAGTATGTTTCGAATAAGTAAGATATCACGATTTGCTACAAACGACAAGTTCTAGGTTAGAGATTGCGACTCTTGACCAATGAGAGCAGCGCTCGCTCGGGTCAAACGCGGATTTAGACTAAGCACACCCAAGGGCGCGTGTTATATCTTCACTTACCAATTCCGTAACAGGATTTCAAATTACATGCGATACCTTGTACGGAATTTTGTGATATTATCACTGACAATCCCGTAAAAGGGTTTTAAATGACATGGGCCGCATTTGGCCGTATTTTCACAGACCAATCCCGTAGCAGGATCTCGACTGCCACGAAATACCGTGGAATTAATTTTGTAACACTTCTCCGAGCGGTGTCGGCCAGGTTGACAGTATGTTTCGAATAAGTAAGATATCACGATTTGCTACAAACGACAAGTTCTAGGTTAGAGATTGTGACTCTTGACCAATCAGAGCAGCGCTTGCTCGGGTCAAACGGGTATTTAGACTGAGCACACCCAGGTACGAGGGTCAGTCCCAGTCTACGCTACCTGCCTAACAGTCGTGCCTTTGTCAGATATGGAGAGTTCAACACAAGTTCGTAGGGCATCTACTCCTCTTCCGACAGAGCTTGATCTAGCCGTGGGCGATGGCGGTTCCTACCAAAAGTTCGTAGATGGTTTGGCTACTGGCAAGGCGGCTTTTGTCGCGAACAGTACAACAGATTCGAAGACTGTATTTATATCCGGCCACCTGGGGCGCCGGAGGATCAAGCTCTATCTCAAGTAAGTTGTTTTGTAATATCTTCACTGACCAATTCCGTAACAGGATTTCCAATTACATGCGATACCTTGTTCGCAATTGTGTGATATTATCACTGACAATCCCGTAAAAGGGTATTAAATGACATGGGCCGTATTTGGCTGTATTATCACAGGCCGATCCCGTAACAGGATCTCGACTGACACGAAATAGCATGGAATTAATTTTGAAACACTTCTCCGAGCGGTGACGGCCAAGTTGACAGTATGTTTCGTATAAGTAAGATATCACGATTTCCTACAAACAACAAGTTCTAGGTTAGAGATTGCGACTCTTGACCAATGAGAGCAGCGCTCGCTCGGGTCAAACGCGGATTTAGACTAAGCACACCCAAGGGCGCGTGTTATATCTTCACTTACCAATTCCGTAACAGGATTTCAAATTACATGCGATACCTTGTACGCAATTTTGTGATATTATCACTGACAATCCCGTAAAAGGGTTTTAAATGACATGGGCCGCATTTGGCCGTATTATCACAGACCAATCCCGTAACAGGATCTCGACTACCACGAAATACCGTGGAATTAATTTTGTAACACTTCTCCGAGCGGTGTCGGCCAGGTTGACAGTATGTTTCGAATAATTAAGATATCACGATTTACAAACGACAAGTTCTAGGTTAGAGATTGTGACTCTTGACCAATCAGAGCAGCGCTTGCTCGGGTCAAACGGGTATTTAGACTGAGCACACCCAGGTACGAGTGTCAGTCCCAGTCTACGCTACCTGCCTAACAGTCGTGCCATTGTCAGATATGGAGAGTTCAACATAAGTTCGTAGGGCATCTACTCCTCTTCCGACAGAGCTTGATCTAGCCGTGGGCGATGGCGGCTCCTACCAAAAGTTCGTAGATGGTTTGGCTACTGGCGAGGCGGCTTTTGTCGCGAACAGTACAACAGATTCGAAGACTGTATTTATATCCGGCCACCTGGGGCGCCGGAGGATCAAGCTCTATCTCAAGTAAGTTGTTTTGTAATATCTTCACTGACCAATTCCGTAACAGGATTTCGAATTACATGCGATACCTTGTTCGCAATTGTGTGATATTATCACTGACAATCCCGTAAAAGGGTTTTAAATGACATGGGCCGCATTTGGCCGTATTATCACAGACCAATCCCGTAGCAGGATCTCGACTGCCACGAAATACCGTGGAATTAATTTTGTAACACTTCTCCGAGCGGTGTCGGCCAGGTTGACAGTATGTTTCGAATAAGTAAGATATCACGATTTGCTACAAACGACAAGTTCTAGGTTAGAGATTGCGACTCTTGACCAATGAGAGCAGCGCTCGCTCGGGTCAAACGCGGATTTAGACCAAGCACAACCAAGGGCGCGTGTCATATCTTCACTTACCAATTCCGTAACAGGATTTCAAATTACATGCGATACCTTGTACGCAATTTCGTGATATTATCACTGACAATCCCGTAAAAGGGTTTTAAATGACATGGGCCGCATTTGGCCGTATTATCACAGACCAATCCCGTAACAGGATCTCGACTGCCACAAAATACCGCGGAATTATATTTTGTAACACTTCTCCGAGCGGTGTCGGCCAGGTTGGCAGTATGTTTCGAATAAGTAAGATATCACGATTTGCTACAATCGACAAGTTCTAGGTTAGAGATTGTGACTCTTGACCAATCAGAGCAGCGCTTGCTCGGGTCAAACGGGTATTTAGACTGAGCACACCCAGGTACGAGTGTCAGTCCCAGTCTACGCTACCTGCCTAACAGTCGTGCCATTGTCAGATATGGAGAGTTCAACACAAGTTCGTAGGGCATCTACTCCTCTTCCGACAGAGCTTGATCTAGCCGTGGGCGATGGCGGCTCCTACCAAAAGTTCGTAGATGGTTTGGCTACTGGCGAGACGGCTTTTGTCGCGAACAGTACAACAGATTCGAAGACTGTATTTATATCCGGCCACCTGGGGCGCCGGAGGATCAAGCTCTATCTCAAGTAAGTTGTTTTGTAATATCTTCACTGACCAATTCCGTAACAGGATTTCGAATTACATGCGATACCTTGTTCGCAATTGTGTGATATTATCACTGACAATCCCGTAAAAGGGTATTAAATGACATGGGCCGTATTTGGCTGTATTATCACAGGCCGATCCCGTAACAGGATCTCGACTGACACGAAATAGCATGGAATTAATTTTGAAACACTTCTCCGAGCGGTGACGGCCAAGTTGACAGTATGTTTCGTATAAGTAAGATATCACGATTTCCTACAAACAACAAGTTCTAGGTTAGAGATTGCGACTCTTGACCAATGAGAGCAGCGCTCGCTCGGGTCAAACGCGGATTTAGACTAAGCACACCCAAGGGCGCGTGTTATATCTTCACTTACCAATTCCGTAACAGGATTTCAAATTACATGCGATACCTTGTACGCAATTTTGTGATATTATCACTGACAATCCCGTAAAAGGGTTTTAAATGACATGGGCCGCATTTGGCCGTATTATCACAGACCAATCCCGTAACAGGATCTCGACTGCCACGAAATACCGTGGAATTAATTTTGTAACACTTCTCCGAGCGGTGTCGGCCAGGTTGACAGTATGTTTCGAATAAGTAAGATATCACGATTTGCTACAAACGACAAGTTCTAGGTTAGAGATTGTGACTCTTGACCAATCAGAGCAGCGCTTGCTCGGGTCAAACGGGTATTTAGACTGAGCACACCCAGGTACGAGTGTCAGTCCCAGTCTACGCTACCTGCCTAACAGTCGTGCCATTGTCAGATATGGAGAGTTCAACGCGAGTTCGTAGGGCATCTACTCCTCTTCCGACAGAGCTTGATCTAGCCGTGGGCGATGGCGGCTCCTACCAAAAGTTCGTAGATGGTTTGGCTACTGGCGAGGCGGCTTTTGTCGCGAACAGTACAACAGATTCGAAGACTGTATTTATATCCGGCCACCTGGGGCGCCGGAGGATCAAGCTCTATCTCAAGTAAGTTGTTTTGTAATATCTTCACTGACCACTTCCGTAACAGGATTTCGAATTACATGCGATACCTTGTTCGCAATTGTGTGATATTATCACTGACAATCCCGTAAAAGGGTTTTAAATGACATGGGCCGCATTTGGCCGTATTATCACAGACCAATCCCGTAGCAGGATCTCGACTGCCACGAAATTCCGTGGAATTAATTTTGTAACACTTCTCCGAGCGGTGTCGGCCAGGTTGACAGTATGTTTCGAATAAGTAAGATATCACGATTTGCTACAAACGACAAGTTCTAGGTTAGAGATTGTGACTCTTGACCAATCAGAGCAGCGCTTGCTCGGGTCAAACGGGTATTTAGACTGAGCACACCCAGGTACGAGTGTCAGTCCCAGTCTACGCTACCTGCCTAACAGTCGTGCCATTGTCAGATATGGAGAGTTCAACACAAGTTCGTAGGGCATCTACTCCTCTTCCGACAGAGCTTGATCTAGCCGTGGGCGATGGCGGCTCCTACCAAAAGTTCGTAGATGGTTTGGCTACTGGCGAGACGGCTTTTGTCGCGAACAGTACAACAGATTCGAAGACTGTATTTATATCCGGCCACCTGGGGCGCCGGAGGATCAAGCTCTATCTCAAGTAAGTTGTTTTGTAATATCTTCACTGACCAATTCCGTAACAGGATTTCGAATTACATGCGATACCTTGTTCGCAATTGTGTGATATTATCACTGACAATCCCGTAAAAGGGTATTAAATGACATGGGCCGTATTTGGCTGTATTATCACAGGCCGATCCCGTAACAGGATCTCGACTGACACGAAATAGCATGGAATTAATTTTGAAACACTTCTCCGAGCGGTGACGGCCAAGTTGACAGTATGTTTCGTATAAGTAAGATATCACGATTTCCTACAAACAACAAGTTCTAGGTTAGAGATTGCAACTCTTGACCTATGAGCGCAGCGCTCGCTCGGGTCAAACGCGGATTTAGACCAAGCACAACCAAGGGCGCGTGTCATATCTTCACTTACCAATTCCGTAACAGGATTTCAAATTACATGCGATACCTTGTACGCAATTTTGTGATATTATCACTGACAATCCCGTAAAAGGGTTTTAAATGACATGGGCCGCATTTGGCCGTATTATCACAGACCAATCCCGTAACAGGATCTCGACTGCCACGAAATACCGCGGAATTAATTTTGTAACACTTCTCCGAGCGGTGTCGGCCAGGTTGACAGTATGTTTCGAATAAGTAAGATATCACGATTTGCTACAAACGACAAGTTCTAGGTTAGAGATTGCGACTCTTGACCAATGAGAGCAGCGCTCGCTCGGGTCAAACGTGGATTTAGACTAAGCACACCCAAGGGCGCGTGTTATATCTTCACTTACCAATTCCGTAACAGGATTTCAAATTACATGCGATACCTTGTACGCAATTTTGTGATATTATCACTGACAATCCCGTAAAAGGGTTTTAAATGACATGGGCCGCATTTGGCCGTATTATCACAGACCAATCCCGTAACAGGATCTCGACTGCCACGAAATACCGCGGAATTAATTTTGCAACACTTCTCCGAGCGGTGTCGGCCAGGTTGAGAGTATGTTTCGAATAAGTAAGATATCACGATTTGCTACAAACGACAAGTTCTAGGTTACAGATTGTGACTCTTGACCAATCAGAGCAGCGCTTGCTCGGGTCAAACGGGTATTTAGACTGAGCACACCCAGGTACGAGTGTCAGTCCCAGTCTACGCTACCTGCCTAACAGTCGTGCCATTGTCAGATATGGAGAGTTCAACACAAGTTTGTAGGGCATCTACTTCTCTTCCGACAGAGCTTGATCTAGCCGTGGGCGATGGCGGCTCCTACCAAAAGTTCGTAGATGGTTTGGCTACTGGCGAGACGGCTTTTGTCGCGAACAGTACAACAGATTCGAAGACTGTATTTATATCCGGCCACCTGGGGCGCCGGAGGATCAAGCTCTATCTCAAGTAAGTTGTTTTGTAATATCTTCACTGACCAATTCCGTAACAGGATTTCGAATTACATGCGATACCTTGTTCGCAATTGTGTGATATTATCACTGACAATCCCGTAAAAGGGTTTTAAATGACATGGGCCGCATTTGGCCGTATTATCACAGACCAATCCCGTAGCAGGATCTCGACTGCCACGAAATACCGTGGAATTAATTTTGTAACACTTCTCCGAGCGGTGTCGGCCAGGTTGACAGTATGTTTCGAATAAGTAAGATATCACGATTTGCTACAAACGACAAGTTCTAGGTTAGAGATTGCGACTCTTGACCAATGAGAGCAGCGCTCGCTCGGGTCAAACGCGGATTTAGACTAAGCACACCCAAGGGCGCGTGTTATATCTTCACTTACCAATTCCGTAACAGGATTTCAAATTACATGCGATACCTTGTACGGAATTTTGTGATATTATCACTGACAATCCCGTAAAAGGGTTTTAAATGACATGGGCCGCATTTGGCCGTATTTTCACAGACCAATCCCGTAGCAGGATCTCGACTGCCACGAAATACCGTGGAATTAATTTTGTAACACTTCTCCGAGCGGTGTCGGCCAGGTTGACAGTATGTTTCGAATAAGTAAGATATCACGATTTGCTACAAACGACAAGTTCTAGGTTAGAGATTGTGACTCTTGACCAATCAGAGCAGCGCTTGCTCGGGTCAAACGGGTATTTAGACTGAGCACACCCAGGTACGAGGGTCAGTCCCAGTCTACGCTACCTGCCTAACAGTCGTGCCATTGTCAGATATGGAGAGTTCAACACAAGTTCGTAGGGCATCTACTCCTCTTCCGACAGAGCTTGATCTAGCCGTGGGCGATGGCGGTTCCTACCAAAAGTTCGTAGATGGTTTGGCTACTGGCAAGGCGGCTTTTGTCGCGAACAGTACAACAGATTCGAAGACTGTATTTATATCCGGCCACCTGGGGCGCCGGAGGATCAAGCTCTATCTCAAGTAAGTTGTTTTGTAATATCTTCACTGACCAATTCCGTAACAGGATTTCCAATTACATGCGATACCTTGTTCGCAATTGTGTGATATTATCACTGACAATCCCGTAAAAGGGTATTAAATGACATGGGCCGTATTTGGCTGTATTATCACAGGCCGATCCCGTAACAGGATCTCGACTGACACGAAATAGCATGGAATTAATTTTGAAACACTTCTCCGAGCGGTGACGGCCAAGTTGACAGTATGTTTCGTATAAGTAAGATATCACGATTTCCTACAAACAACAAGTTCTAGGTTAGAGATTGCGACTCTTGACCAATGAGAGCAGCGCTCGCTCGGGTCAAACGCGGATTTAGACTAAGCACACCCAAGGGCGCGTGTTATATCTTCACTTACCAATTCCGTAACAGGATTTCAAATTACATGCGATACCTTGTACGCAATTTTGTGATATTATCACTGACAATCCCGTAAAAGGGTTTTAAATGACATGGGCCGCATTTGGCCGTATTATCACAGACCAATCCCGTAACAGGATCTCGACTACCACGAAATACCGTGGAATTAATTTTGTAACACTTCTCCGAGCGGTGTCGGCCAGGTTGACAGTATGTTTCGAATAATTAAGATATCACGATTTGCTACAAACGACAAGTTCTAGGTTAGAGATTGTGACTCTTGACCAATCAGAGCAGCGCTTGCTCGGGTCAAACGGGTATTTAGACTGAGCACACCCAGGTACGAGTGTCAGTCCCAGTCTACGCTACCTGCCTAACAGTCGTGCCATTGTCAGATATGGAGAGTTCAACACGAGTTCGTAGGGCATCTACTCCTCTTCCGACAGAGCTTGATCTAGCCGTGGGCGATGGCGGCTCCTACCAAAAGTTCGTAGATGGTTTGGCTACTGGCGAGGCGGCTTTTGTCGCGAACAGTACAACAGATTCGAAGACTGTATTTATATCCGGCCACCTGGGGCGCCGGAGGATCAAGCTCTATCTCAAGTAAGTTGTTTTGTAATATCTTCACTGACCAATTCCGTAACAGGATTTCGAATTACATGCGATACCTTGTTCGCAATTGTGTGATATTATCACTGACAATCCCGTAAAAGGGTTTTAAATGACATGGGCCGCATTTGGCCGTATTATCACAGACCAATCCCGTAGCAGGATCTCGACTGCCACGAAATTCCGTGGAATTAATTTTGTAACACTTCTCCGAGCGGTGTCGGCCAGGTTGACAGTATGTTTCGAATAAGTAAGATATCACGATTTGCTACAAACGACAAGTTCTAGGTTAGAGATTGTGACTCTTGACCAATCAGAGCAGCGCTTGCTCGGGTCAAACGGGTATTTAGACTGAGCACACCCAGGTACGAGTGTCAGTCCCAGTCTACGCTACCTGCCTAACAGTCGTGCCATTGTCAGATATGGAGAGTTCAACACAAGTTCGTAGGGCATCTACTCCTCTTCCGACAGAGCTTGATCTAGCCGTGGGCGATGGCGGCTCCTACCAAAAGTTCGTAGATGGTTTGGCTACTGGCGAGACGGCTTTTGTCGCGAACAGTACAACAGATTCGAAGACTGTATTTATATCCGGCCACCTGGGGCGCCGGAGGATCAAGCTCTATCTCAAGTAAGTTGTTTTGTAATATCTTCACTGACCAATTCCGTAACAGGATTTCGAATTACATGCGATACCTTGTTCGCAATTGTGTGATATTATCATTGACAATCCCATAAAAGGGTTTTAAATGACATGGGCCGCATTTGGCCGTATTATCACAGACCAATCCCGTAGCAGGATCTCGACTGCCACGAAATACCGTGGAATTAATTTTGTAACACTTCTCCGAGCGGTGTCGGCCAGGTTGACAGTATGTTTCGAATAGGTAAGATATCACGATTTGCTACAAACGACAAGTTCTAGGTTAGAGATTGCGACACTTGACCAATGAGAGCAGCGCTCGCTCGGGTCAAACGCGGATTTAGACTAAGCACACCCAAGGGCGCGTGTTATATCTTCACTTACCAATTCCGTAACAGGATTTCAAATTACATGCGATACCTTGTACGCAATTTTGTGATATTATCACTTACAATCCCGTAAAAGGGTTTTAAATGACATGGGCCGCATTTGGCCGTATTATCACAGACCAATCCCGTAACAGGATCTCGACTGCCACGAAATACCGTGGAATTAATTTTGTAACACTTCTCCGAGCGGTGTCGGCCAGGTTGACAGTATGTTTCGAATAAGTAAGATATCACGATTTGCTACAAACGACAAGTTCTAGGTTAGAGATTGTGACTCTTGACCAATCAGAGCAGCGCTTGCTCGGGTCAAACGGGTATTTAGACTGAGCACACCCAGGTACGAGTGTCCGTCCCAGTCTACGCTACCTGCCTAACAGTATGTTTCGAATAAGTAAGATATCACGATTTGCTACAAACGACAAGTTCTAGGTTAGAGATTGCGACTCTTGACCAATGAGAGCAGCGCTCGCTCGGGTCAAACGCGGATTTAGACTAAGCACACCCAAGGGCGCGTGTTATATCTTCACTTACCAATTCCGTAACAGGATTTCAAATTACATGCGATACCTTGTACGGAATTTTGTGATATTATCACTGACAATCCCGTAAAAGGGTTTTAAATGACATGGGCCGCATTTGGCCGTATTTTCACAGACCAATCCCGTAGCAGGATCTCGACTGCCACGAAATACCGTGGAATTAATTTTGTAACACTTCTCCGAGCGGTGTCGGCCAGGTTGACAGTATGTTTCGAATAAGTAAGATATCACGATTTGCTACAAACGACAAGTTCTAGGTTAGAGATTGTGACTCTTGACCAATCAGAGCAGCGCTTGCTCGGGTCAAACGGGTATTTAGACTGAGCACACCCAGGTACGAGGGTCAGTCCCAGTCTACGCTACCTGCCTAACAGTCGTGCCATTGTCAGATATGGAGAGTTCAACACAAGTTCGTAGGGCATCTACTCCTCTTCCGACAGAGCTTGATCTAGCCGTGGGCGATGGCGGTTCCTACCAAAAGTTCGTAGATGGTTTGGCTACTGGCAAGGCGGCTTTTGTCGCGAACAGTACAACAGATTCGAAGACTGTATTTATATCCGGCCACCTGGGGCGCCGGAGGATCAAGCTCTATCTCAAGTAAGTTGTTTTGTAATATCTTCACTGACCAATTCCGTAACAGGATTTCCAATTACATGCGATACCTTGTTCGCAATTGTGTGATATTATCACTGACAATCCCGTAAAAGGGTATTAAATGACATGGGCCGTATTTGGCTGTATTATCACAGGCCGATCCCGTAACAGGATCTCGACTGACACGAAATAGCATGGAATTAATTTTGAAACACTTCTCCGAGCGGTGACGGCCAAGTTGACAGTATGTTTCGTATAAGTAAGATATCACGATTTCCTACAAACAACAAGTTCTAGGTTAGAGATTGCGACTCTTGACCAATGAGAGCAGCGCTCGCTCGGGTCAAACGCGGATTTAGACTAAGCACACCCAAGGGCGCGTGTTATATCTTCACTTACCAATTCCGTAACAGGATTTCAAATTACATGCGATACCTTGTACGCAATTTTGTGATATTATCACTGACAATCCCGTAAAAGGGTTTTAAATGACATGGGCCGCATTTGGCCGTATTATCACAGACCAATCCCGTAACAGGATCTCGACTACCACGAAATACCGTGGAATTAATTTTGTAACACTTCTCCGAGCGGTGTCGGCCAGGTTGACAGTATGTTTCGAATAATTAAGATATCACGATTTGCTACAAACGACAAGTTCTAGGTTAGAGATTGTGACTCTTGACCAATCAGAGCAGCGCTTGCTCGGGTCAAACGGGTATTTAGACTGAGCACACCCAGGTACGAGTGTCAGTCCCAGTCTACGCTACCTGCCTAACAGTCGTGCCATTGTCAGATATGGAGAGTTCAACACGAGTTCGTAGGGCATCTACTCCTCTTCCGACAGAGCTTGATCTAGCCGTGGGCGATGGCGGCTCCTACCAAAAGTTCGTAGATGGTTTGGCTACTGGCGAGGCGGCTTTTGTCGCGAACAGTACAACAGATTCGAAGACTGTATTTATATCCGGCCACCTGGGGCGCCGGAGGATCAAGCTCTATCTCAAGTAAGTTGTTTTGTAATATCTTCACTGACCAATTCCGTAACAGGATTTCGAATTACATGCGATACCTTGTTCGCAATTGTGTGATATTATCACTGACAATCCCGTAAAAGGGTTTTAAATGACATGGGCCGCATTTGGCCGTATTATCACAGACCAATCCCGTAGCAGGATCTCGACTGCCACGAAATTCCGTGGAATTAATTTTGTAACACTTCTCCGAGCGGTGTCGGCCAGGTTGACAGTATGTTTCGAATAAGTAAGATATCACGATTTGCTACAAACGACAAGTTCTAGGTTAGAGATTGTGACTCTTGACCAATCAGAGCAGCGCTTGCTCGGGTCAAACGGGTATTTAGACTGAGCACACCCAGGTACGAGTGTCAGTCCCAGTCTACGCTACCTGCCTAACAGTCGTGCCATTGTCAGATATGGAGAGTTCAACACAAGTTCGTAGGGCATCTACTCCTCTTCCGACAGAGCTTGATCTAGCCGTGGGCGATGGCGGCTCCTACCAAAAGTTCGTAGATGGTTTGGCTACTGGCGAGACGGCTTTTGTCGCGAACAGTACAACAGATTCGAAGACTGTATTTATATCCGGCCACCTGGGGCGCCGGAGGATCAAGCTCTATCTCAAGTAAGTTGTTTTGTAATATCTTCACTGACCAATTCCGTAACAGGATTTCGAATTACATGCGATACCTTGTTCGCAATTGTGTGATATTATCATTGACAATCCCATAAAAGGGTTTTAAATGACATGGGCCGCATTTGGCCGTATTATCACAGACCAATCCCGTAGCAGGATCTCGACTGCCACGAAATACCGTGGAATTAATTTTGTAACACTTCTCCGAGCGGTGTCGGCCAGGTTGACAGTATGTTTCGAATAGGTAAGATATCACGATTTGCTACAAACGACAAGTTCTAGGTTAGAGATTGCGACACTTGACCAATGAGAGCAGCGCTCGCTCGGGTCAAACGCGGATTTAGACTAAGCACACCCAAGGGCGCGTGTTATATCTTCACTTACCAATTCCGTAACAGGATTTCAAATTACATGCGATACCTTGTACGCAATTTTGTGATATTATCACTTACAATCCCGTAAAAGGGTTTTAAATGACATGGGCCGCATTTGGCCGTATTATCACAGACCAATCCCGTAACAGGATCTCGACTGCCACGAAATACCGTGGAATTAATTTTGTAACACTTCTCCGAGCGGTGTCGGCCAGGTTGACAGTATGTTTCGAATAAGTAAGATATCACGATTTGCTACAAACGACAAGTTCTAGGTTAGAGATTGTGACTCTTGACCAATCAGAGCAGCGCTTGCTCGGGTCAAACGGGTATTTAGACTGAGCACACCCAGGTACGAGTGTCCGTCCCAGTCTACGCTACCTGCCTAACAGTCGTGCCATTGTCAGATATGGAGAGTTCAACACAAGTTCGTAGGGCATCTACTCCTCTTCCGACAGAGCTTGATCTAGCCGTGGGCAATGGCGGCTCCTACCAAAAGTTCGTAGATGGTTTGGCTACTGGCGGGGCGGCTTTTGTCGCGAACAGTACAACAGATTCGAAGACTGTATTTATATCCGGCCACCTGGGGCGCCGGAGGATCAAGCTCTATCTCAAGTAAGTTGTTTTGTAATATCTTCACTGACCAATTCCGTAACAGGATTTCAAATTACATGCGATACCTTGTTCGCAATTGTGTGATATTATCACTGACAATCCCGTAAAAGGGTTTTAAATGACATGGGCCGCATTTGGCCGTATTATCACAGACCAATCCCGTAGCAGGATCTCGACTGCCACGAAATACCGTGGAATTAATTTTGTAACACTTCTCCGAGCGGTGTCGGCCAGGTTGACAGTATGTTTCGAATAAGTAAGATATCACGATTTGCTACAAACGACAAGTTCTAGGTTAGAGATTGCGACTCTTGACCTATGAGCGCAGCGCTCGCTCGGGTCAAACGCGGATTTAGACCAAGCACAACCAAGGGCGCGTGTCATATCTTCACTTACCAATTCCGTAACAGGATTTCAAATTACATGCGATACCTTGTACGCAATTTTGTGATATTATCACTGACAATCCCGTAAAAGGGTTTTAAATGACATGGGCCGCATTTGGCCGTATTATCACAGACCAATCCCGTAACAGGATCTCGACTGCCACGAAATACCGCGGAATTAATTTTGTAACACTTCTCCGAGCGGTGTCGGCCAGGTTGACAGTATGTTTCGAATAAGTAAGATATCACGATTTGCTACAAACGACAAGTTCTAGGTTAGAGATTGTGACTCTTGACCAATCAGAGCAGCGCTTGCTCGGGTCAAACGGGTATTTAGACTGAGCACACCCAGGTACGAGTGTCAGTCCCAGTCTACGCTACCTGCCTAACAGTCGTGCCATTGTCAGATATGGAGAGTTCAACACAAGTTCGTAGGGCATCTACTCCTCTTCCGACAGAGCTTGATCTAGCCGTGGGCGATGGCGGCTCCTACCAAAAGTTCGTAGATGGTTTGGCTACTGGCGAGACGGCTTTTGTCGCGAACAGTACAACAGATTCGAAGACTGTATTTATATCCGGCCACCTGGGGCGCCGGAGGATCAAGCTCTATCTCAAGTAAGTTGTTTTGTAATATCTTCACTGACCAATTCCGTAACAGGATTTCGAATTACATGCGATACCTTGTTCGCAATTGTGTGATATTATCATTGACAATCCCATAAAAGGGTTTTAAATGACATGGGCCGCATTTGGCCGTATTATCACAGACCAATCCCGTAGCAGGATCTCGACTGCCACGAAATACCGTGGAATTAATTTTGTAACACTTCTCCGAGCGGTGTCGGCCAGGTTGACAGTATGTTTCGAATAGGTAAGATATCACGATTTGCTACAAACGACAAGTTCTAGGTTAGAGATTGCGACTCTTGACCAATGAGAGCAGCGCTCGCTCGGGTCAAACGCGGATTTAGACTAAGCACACCCAAGGGCGCGTGTTATATCTTTACTTACCAATTCCGTAACAGGATTTCAAATTACATGCGATACCTTGTACGCAATTTTGTGATATTATCACTTACAATCCCGTAAAAGGGTTTTAAATGACATGGGCCGCATTTGGCCGTATTATCACAGACCAATCCCGTAACAGGATCTCGACTGCCACGAAATACCGTGGAATTAATTTTGTAACACTTCTCCGAGCGGTGTCGGCCAGGTTGACAGTATGTTTCGAATAAGTAAGATATCACGATTTGCTACAAACGACAAGTTCTAGGTTAGAGATTGTGACTCTTGACCAATCAGAGCAGCGCTTGCTCGGGTCAAACGGGTATTTAGACTGAGCACACCCAGGTACGAGTGTCAGTCCCAGTCTACGCTACCTGCCTAACAGTCGTGCCATTGTCAGATATGGAGAGTTCAACACAAGTTCGTAGGGCATCTACTCCTCTTCCGACAGAGCTTGATCTAGCCGTGGGCGATGGCGGTTCCTACCAAAAGTTCGTAGATGGTTTGGCTACTGGCGGGGCGGCTTTTGTCGCGAACAGTACAACAGATTCGAAGACTGTATTTATATCCGGCCACCTGGGGCGCCGGAGGATCAAGCTCTATCTCAAGTAAGTTGTTTTGTAATATCTTCACTGACCAATTCCGTAACAGGATTTCCAATTACATGCGATACCTTGTTCGCAATTGTGTGATATTATCACTGACAATCCCGTAAAAGGGTATTAAATGACATGGGCCGTATTTGGCTGTATTATCACAGGCCGATCCCGTAACAGGATCTCGACTGACACGAAATAGCATGGAATTAATTTTGAAACACTTCTCCGAGCGGTGACGGCCAAGTTGACAGTATGTTTCGTATAAGTAAGATATCACGATTTCCTACAAACAACAAGTTCTAGGTTAGAGATTGCGACTCTTGACCAATGAGAGCAGCGCTCGCTCGGGTCAAACGCGGATTTAGACTAAGCACACCCAAGGGCGCGTGTTATATCTTCACTTACCAATTCCGTAACAGGATTTCAAATTACATGCGATACCTTGTACGCAATTTTGTGATATTATCACTGACAATCCCGTAAAAGGGTTTTAAATGACATGGGCCGCATTTGGCCGTATTATCACAGACCAATCCCGTAACAGGATCTCGACTACCACGAAATACCGTGGAATTAATTTTGTAACACTTCTCCGAGCGGTGTCGGCCAGGTTGACAGTATGTTTCGAATAATTAAGATATCACGATTTGCTACAAACGACAAGTTCTAGGTTAGAGATTGTGACTCTTGACCAATCAGAGCAGCGCTTGCTCGGGTCAAACGGGTATTTAGACTGAGCACACCCAGGTACGAGTGTCAGTCCCAGTCTACGCTACCTGCCTAACAGTCGTGCCATTGTCAGATATGGAGAGTTCAACACGAGTTCGTAGGGCATCTACTCCTCTTCCGACAGAGCTTGATCTAGCCGTGGGCGATGGCGGCTCCTACCAAAAGTTCGTAGATGGTTTGGCTACTGGCGAGGCGGCTTTTGTCGCGAACAGTACAACAGATTCGAAGACTGTATTTATATCCGGCCACCTGGGGCGCCGGAGGATCAAGCTCTATCTCAAGTAAGTTGTTTTGTAATATCTTCACTGACCAATTCCGTAACAGGATTTCGAATTACATGCGATACCTTGTTCGCAATTGTGTGATATTATCACTGACAATCCCGTAAAAGGGTTTTAAATGACATGGGCCGCATTTGGCCGTATTATCACAGACCAATCCCGTAGCAGGATCTCGACTGCCACGAAATTCCGTGGAATTAATTTTGTAACACTTCTCCGAGCGGTGTCGGCCAGGTTGACAGTATGTTTCGAATAAGTAAGATATCACGATTTGCTACAAACGACAAGTTCTAGGTTAGAGATTGTGACTCTTGACCAATCAGAGCAGCGCTTGCTCGGGTCAAACGGGTATTTAGACTGAGCACACCCAGGTACGAGTGTCAGTCCCAGTCTACGCTACCTGCCTAACAGTCGTGCCATTGTCAGATATGGAGAGTTCAACACAAGTTCGTAGGGCATCTACTCCTCTTCCGACAGAGCTTGATCTAGCCGTGGGCGATGGCGGCTCCTACCAAAAGTTCGTAGATGGTTTGGCTACTGGCGAGACGGCTTTTGTCGCGAACAGTACAACAGATTCGAAGACTGTATTTATATCCGGCCACCTGGGGCGCCGGAGGATCAAGCTCTATCTCAAGTAAGTTGTTTTGTAATATCTTCACTGACCAATTCCGTAACAGGATTTCGAATTACATGCGATACCTTGTTCGCAATTGTGTGATATTATCATTGACAATCCCATAAAAGGGTTTTAAATGACATGGGCCGCATTTGGCCGTATTATCACAGACCAATCCCGTAGCAGGATCTCGACTGCCACGAAATACCGTGGAATTAATTTTGTAACACTTCTCCGAGCGGTGTCGGCCAGGTTGACAGTATGTTTCGAATAGGTAAGATATCACGATTTGCTACAAACGACAAGTTCTAGGTTAGAGATTGCGACACTTGACCAATGAGAGCAGCGCTCGCTCGGGTCAAACGCGGATTTAGACTAAGCACACCCAAGGGCGCGTGTTATATCTTCACTTACCAATTCCGTAACAGGATTTCAAATTACATGCGATACCTTGTACGCAATTTTGTGATATTATCACTTACAATCCCGTAAAAGGGTTTTAAATGACATGGGCCGCATTTGGCCGTATTATCACAGACCAATCCCGTAACAGGATCTCGACTGCCACGAAATACCGTGGAATTAATTTTGTAACACTTCTCCGAGCGGTGTCGGCCAGGTTGACAGTATGTTTCGAATAAGTAAGATATCACGATTTGCTACAAACGACAAGTTCTAGGTTAGAGATTGTGACTCTTGACCAATCAGAGCAGCGCTTGCTCGGGTCAAACGGGTATTTAGACTGAGCACACCCAGGTACGAGTGTCCGTCCCAGTCTACGCTACCTGCCTAACAGTATGTTTCGAATAAGTAAGATATCACGATTTGCTACAAACGACAAGTTCTAGGTTAGAGATTGCGACTCTTGACCAATGAGAGCAGCGCTCGCTCGGGTCAAACGCGGATTTAGACTAAGCACACCCAAGGGCGCGTGTTATATCTTCACTTACCAATTCCGTAACAGGATTTCAAATTACATGCGATACCTTGTACGGAATTTTGTGATATTATCACTGACAATCCCGTAAAAGTGTTTTAAATGACATGGGCCGCATTTGGCCGTATTTTCACAGACCAATCCCGTAGCAGGATCTCGACTGCCACGAAATACCGTGGAATTAATTTTGTAACACTTCTCCGAGCGGTGTCGGCCAGGTTGACAGTATGTTTCGAATAAGTAAGATATCACGATTTGCTACAAACGACAAGTTCTAGGTTAGAGATTGTGACTCTTGACCAATCAGAGCAGCGCTTGCTCGGGTCAAACGGGTATTTAGACTGAGCACACCCAGGTACGAGGGTCAGTCCCAGTCTACGCTACCTGCCTAACAGTCGTGCCATTGTCAGATATGGAGAGTTCAACACAAGTTCGTAGGGCATCTACTCCTCTTCCGACAGAGCTTGATCTAGCCGTGGGCGATGGCGGTTCCTACCAAAAGTTCGTAGATGGTTTGGCTACTGGCAAGGCGGCTTTTGTCGCGAACAGTACAACAGATTCGAAGACTGTATTTATATCCGGCCACCTGGGGCGCCGGAGGATCAAGCTCTATCTCAAGTAAGTTGTTTTGTAATATCTTCACTGACCAATTCCGTAACAGGATTTCCAATTACATGCGATACCTTGTTCGCAATTGTGTGATATTATCACTGACAATCCCGTAAAAGGGTATTAAATGACATGGGCCGTATTTGGCTGTATTATCACAGGCCGATCCCGTAACAGGATCTCGACTGACACGAAATAGCATGGAATTAATTTTGAAACACTTCTCCGAGCGGTGACGGCCAAGTTGACAGTATGTTTCGTATAAGTAAGATATCACGATTTCCTACAAACAACAAGTTCTAGGTTAGAGATTGCGACTCTTGACCAATGAGAGCAGCGCTCGCTCGGGTCAAACGCGGATTTAGACTAAGCACACCCAAGGGCGCGTGTTATATCTTCACTTACCAATTCCGTAACAGGATTTCAAATTACATGCGATACCTTGTACGCAATTTTGTGATATTATCACTGACAATCCCGTAAAAGGGTTTTAAATGACATGGGCCGCATTTGGCCGTATTATCACAGACCAATCCCGTAACAGGATCTCGACTACCACGAAATACCGTGGAATTAATTTTGTAACACTTCTCCGAGCGGTGTCGGCCAGGTTGACAGTATGTTTCGAATAATTAAGATATCACGATTTGCTACAAACGACAAGTTCTAGGTTAGAGATTGTGACTCTTGACCAATCAGAGCAGCGCTTGCTCGGGTCAAACGGGTATTTAGACTGAGCACACCCAGGTACGAGTGTCAGTCCCAGTCTACGCTACCTGCCTAACAGTCGTGCCATTGTCAGATATGGAGAGTTCAACACGAGTTCGTAGGGCATCTACTCCTCTTCCGACAGAGCTTGATCTAGCCGTGGGCGATGGCGGCTCCTACCAAAAGTTCGTAGATGGTTTGGCTACTGGCGAGGCGGCTTTTGTCGCGAACAGTACAACAGATTCGAAGACTGTATTTATATCCGGCCACCTGGGGCGCCGGAGGATCAAGCTCTATCTCAAGTAAGTTGTTTTGTAATATCTTCACTGACCAATTCCGTAACAGGATTTCGAATTACATGCGATACCTTGTTCGCAATTGTGTGATATTATCACTGACAATCCCGTAAAAGGGTTTTAAATGACATGGGCCGCATTTGGCCGTATTATCACAGACCAATCCCGTAGCAGGATCTCGACTGCCACGAAATTCCGTGGAATTAATTTTGTAACACTTCTCCGAGCGGTGTCGGCCAGGTTGACAGTATGTTTCGAATAAGTAAGATATCACGATTTGCTACAAACGACAAGTTCTAGGTTAGAGATTGTGACTCTTGACCAATCAGAGCAGCGCTTGCTCGGGTCAAACGGGTATTTAGACTGAGCACACCCAGGTACGAGTGTCAGTCCCAGTCTACGCTACCTGCCTAACAGTCGTGCCATTGTCAGATATGGAGAGTTCAACACAAGTTCGTAGGGCATCTACTCCTCTTCCGACAGAGCTTGATCTAGCCGTGGGCGATGGCGGCTCCTACCAAAAGTTCGTAGATGGTTTGGCTACTGGCGAGACGGCTTTTGTCGCGAACAGTACAACAGATTCGAAGACTGTATTTATATCCGGCCACCTGGGGCGCCGGAGGATCAAGCTCTATCTCAAGTAAGTTGTTTTGTAATATCTTCACTGACCAATTCCGTAACAGGATTTCGAATTACATGCGATACCTTGTTCGCAATTGTGTGATATTATCATTGACAATCCCATAAAAGGGTTTTAAATGACATGGGCCGCATTTGGCCGTATTATCACAGACCAATCCCGTAGCAGGATCTCGACTGCCACGAAATACCGTGGAATTAATTTTGTAACACTTCTCCGAGCGGTGTCGGCCAGGTTGACAGTATGTTTCGAATAGGTAAGATATCACGATTTGCTACAAACGACAAGTTCTAGGTTAGAGATTGCGACACTTGACCAATGAGAGCAGCGCTCGCTCGGGTCAAACGCGGATTTAGACTAAGCACACCCAAGGGCGCGTGTTATATCTTCACTTACCAATTCCGTAACAGGATTTCAAATTACATGCGATACCTTGTACGCAATTTTGTGATATTATCACTTACAATCCCGTAAAAGGGTTTTAAATGACATGGGCCGCATTTGGCCGTATTATCACAGACCAATCCCGTAACAGGATCTCGACTGCCACGAAATACCGTGGAATTAATTTTGTAACACTTCTCCGAGCGGTGTCGGCCAGGTTGACAGTATGTTTCGAATAAGTAAGATATCACGATTTGCTACAAACGACAAGTTCTAGGTTAGAGATTGTGACTCTTGACCAATCAGAGCAGCGCTTGCTCGGGTCAAACGGGTATTTAGACTGAGCACACCCAGGTACGAGTGTCCGTCCCAGTCTACGCTACCTGCCTAACAGTCGTGCCATTGTCAGATATGGAGAGTTCAACACAAGTTCGTAGGGCATCTACTCCTCTTCCGACAGAGCTTGATCTAGCCGTGGGCGATGGCGGCTCCTACCAAAAGTTCGTAGATGGTTTGGCTACTGGCGAGACGGCTTTTGTCGCGAACAGTACAACAGATTCGAAGACTGTATTTATATCCGGCCACCTGGGGCGCCGGAGGATCAAGCTCTATCTCAAGTAAGTTGTTTTGTAATATCTTCACTGACCAATTCCGTAACAGGATTTCGAATTACATGCGATACCTTGTTCGCAATTGTGTGATATTATCATTGACAATCCCATAAAAGGGTTTTAAATGACATGGGCCGCATTTGGCCGTATTATCACAGACCAATCCCGTAGCAGGATCTCGACTGCCACGAAATACCGTGGAATTAATTTTGTAACACTTCTCCGAGCGGTGTCGGCCAGGTTGACAGTATGTTTCGAATAGGTAAGATATCACGATTTGCTACAAACGACAAGTTCTAGGTTAGAGATTGCGACACTTGACCAATGAGAGCAGCGCTCGCTCGGGTCAAACGCGGATTTAGACTAAGCACACCCAAGGGCGCGTGTTATATCTTCACTTACCAATTCCGTAACAGGATTTCAAATTACATGCGATACCTTGTACGCAATTTTGTGATATTATCACTTACAATCCCGTAAAAGGGTTTTAAATGACATGGGCCGCATTTGGCCGTATTATCACAGACCAATCCCGTAACAGGATCTCGACTGCCACGAAATACCGTGGAATTAATTTTGTAACACTTCTCCGAGCGGTGTCGGCCAGGTTGACAGTATGTTTCGAATAAGTAAGATATCACGATTTGCTACAAACGACAAGTTCTAGGTTAGAGATTGTGACTCTTGACCAATCAGAGCAGCGCTTGCTCGGGTCAAACGGGTATTTAGACTGAGCACACCCAGGTACGAGTGTCCGTCCCAGTCTACGCTACCTGCCTAACAGTATGTTTCGAATAAGTAAGATATCACGATTTGCTACAAACGACAAGTTCTAGGTTAGAGATTGCGACTCTTGACCAATGAGAGCAGCGCTCGCTCGGGTCAAACGCGGATTTAGACTAAGCACACCCAAGGGCGCGTGTTATATCTTCACTTACCAATTCCGTAACAGGATTTCAAATTACATGCGATACCTTGTACGGAATTTTGTGATATTATCACTGACAATCCCGTAAAAGGGTTTTAAATGACATGGGCCGCATTTGGCCGTATTTTCACAGACCAATCCCGTAGCAGGATCTCGACTGCCACGAAATACCGTGGAATTAATTTTGTAACACTTCTCCGAGCGGTGTCGGCCAGGTTGACAGTATGTTTCGAATAAGTAAGATATCACGATTTGCTACAAACGACAAGTTCTAGGTTAGAGATTGTGACTCTTGACCAATCAGAGCAGCGCTTGCTCGGGTCAAACGGGTATTTAGACTGAGCACACCCAGGTACGAGGGTCAGTCCCAGTCTACGCTACCTGCCTAACAGTCGTGCCATTGTCAGATATGGAGAGTTCAACACAAGTTCGTAGGGCATCTACTCCTCTTCCGACAGAGCTTGATCTAGCCGTGGGCGATGGCGGTTCCTACCAAAAGTTCGTAGATGGTTTGGCTACTGGCAAGGCGGCTTTTGTCGCGAACAGTACAACAGATTCGAAGACTGTATTTATATCCGGCCACCTGGGGCGCCGGAGGATCAAGCTCTATCTCAAGTAAGTTGTTTTGTAATATCTTCACTGACCAATTCCGTAACAGGATTTCCAATTACATGCGATACCTTGTTCGCAATTGTGTGATATTATCACTGACAATCCCGTAAAAGGGTATTAAATGACATGGGCCGTATTTGGCTGTATTATCACAGGCCGATCCCGTAACAGGATCTCGACTGACACGAAATAGCATGGAATTAATTTTGAAACACTTCTCCGAGCGGTGACGGCCAAGTTGACAGTATGTTTCGTATAAGTAAGATATCACGATTTCCTACAAACAACAAGTTCTAGGTTAGAGATTGCGACTCTTGACCAATGAGAGCAGCGCTCGCTCGGGTCAAACGCGGATTTAGACTAAGCACACCCAAGGGCGCGTGTTATATCTTCACTTACCAATTCCGTAACAGGATTTCAAATTACATGCGATACCTTGTACGCAATTTTGTGATATTATCACTGACAATCCCGTAAAAGGGTTTTAAATGACATGGGCCGCATTTGGCCGTATTATCACAGACCAATCCCGTAACAGGATCTCGACTACCACGAAATACCGTGGAATTAATTTTGTAACACTTCTCCGAGCGGTGTCGGCCAGGTTGACAGTATGTTTCGAATAATTAAGATATCACGATTTGCTACAAACGACAAGTTCTAGGTTAGAGATTGTGACTCTTGACCAATCAGAGCAGCGCTTGCTCGGGTCAAACGGGTATTTAGACTGAGCACACCCAGGTACGAGTGTCAGTCCCAGTCTACGCTACCTGCCTAACAGTCGTGCCATTGTCAGATATGGAGAGTTCAACACGAGTTCGTAGGGCATCTACTCCTCTTCCGACAGAGCTTGATCTAGCCGTGGGCGATGGCGGCTCCTACCAAAAGTTCGTAGATGGTTTGGCTACTGGCGAGGCGGCTTTTGTCGCGAACAGTACAACAGATTCGAAGACTGTATTTATATCCGGCCACCTGGGGCGCCGGAGGATCAAGCTCTATCTCAAGTAAGTTGTTTTGTAATATCTTCACTGACCAATTCCGTAACAGGATTTCGAATTACATGCGATACCTTGTTCGCAATTGTGTGATATTATCACTGACAATCCCGTAAAAGGGTTTTAAATGACATGGGCCGCATTTGGCCGTATTATCACAGACCAATCCCGTAGCAGGATCTCGACTGCCACGAAATTCCGTGGAATTAATTTTGTAACACTTCTCCGAGCGGTGTCGGCCAGGTTGACAGTATGTTTCGAATAAGTAAGATATCACGATTTGCTACAAACGACAAGTTCTAGGTTAGAGATTGTGACTCTTGACCAATCAGAGCAGCGCTTGCTCGGGTCAAACGGGTATTTAGACTGAGCACACCCAGGTACGAGTGTCAGTCCCAGTCTACGCTACCTGCCTAACAGTCGTGCCATTGTCAGATATGGAGAGTTCAACACAAGTTCGTAGGGCATCTACTCCTCTTCCGACAGAGCTTGATCTAGCCGTGGGCGATGGCGGCTCCTACCAAAAGTTCGTAGATGGTTTGGCTACTGGCGAGACGGCTTTTGTCGCGAACAGTACAACAGATTCGAAGACTGTATTTATATCCGGCCACCTGGGGCGCCGGAGGATCAAGCTCTATCTCAAGTAAGTTGTTTTGTAATATCTTCACTGACCAATTCCGTAACAGGATTTCGAATTACATGCGATACCTTGTTCGCAATTGTGTGATATTATCATTGACAATCCCATAAAAGGGTTTTAAATGACATGGGCCGCATTTGGCCGTATTATCACAGACCAATCCCGTAGCAGGATCTCGACTGCCACGAAATACCGTGGAATTAATTTTGTAACACTTCTCCGAGCGGTGTCGGCCAGGTTGACAGTATGTTTCGAATAGGTAAGATATCACGATTTGCTACAAACGACAAGTTCTAGGTTAGAGATTGCGACACTTGACCAATGAGAGCAGCGCTCGCTCGGGTCAAACGCGGATTTAGACTAAGCACACCCAAGGGCGCGTGTTATATCTTCACTTACCAATTCCGTAACAGGATTTCAAATTACATGCGATACCTTGTACGCAATTTTGTGATATTATCACTTACAATCCCGTAAAAGGGTTTTAAATGACATGGGCCGCATTTGGCCGTATTATCACAGACCAATCCCGTAACAGGATCTCGACTGCCACGAAATACCGTGGAATTAATTTTGTAACACTTCTCCGAGCGGTGTCGGCCAGGTTGACAGTATGTTTCGAATAAGTAAGATATCACGATTTGCTACAAACGACAAGTTCTAGGTTAGAGATTGTGACTCTTGACCAATCAGAGCAGCGCTTGCTCGGGTCAAACGGGTATTTAGACTGAGCACACCCAGGTACGAGTGTCCGTCCCAGTCTACGCTACCTGCCTAACAGTCGTGCCATTGTCAGATATGGAGAGTTCAACACAAGTTCGTAGGGCATCTACTCCTCTTCCGACAGAGCTTGATCTAGCCGTGGGCAATGGCGGCTCCTACCAAAAGTTCGTAGATGGTTTGGCTACTGGCGGGGCGGCTTTTGTCGCGAACAGTACAACAGATTCGAAGACTGTATTTATATCCGGCCACCTGGGGCGCCGGAGGATCAAGCTCTATCTCAAGTAAGTTGTTTTGTAATATCTTCACTGACCAATTCCGTAACAGGATTTCAAATTACATGCGATACCTTGTTCGCAATTGTGTGATATTATCACTGACAATCCCGTAAAAGGGTTTTAAATGACATGGGCCGCATTTGGCCGTATTATCACAGACCAATCCCGTAGCAGGATCTCGACTGCCACGAAATACCGTGGAATTAATTTTGTAACACTTCTCCGAGCGGTGTCGGCCAGGTTGACAGTATGTTTCGAATAAGTAAGATATCACGATTTGCTACAAACGACAAGTTCTAGGTTAGAGATTGCGACTCTTGACCTATGAGCGCAGCGCTCGCTCGGGTCAAACGCGGATTTAGACCAAGCACAACCAAGGGCGCGTGTCATATCTTCACTTACCAATTCCGTAACAGGATTTCAAATTACATGCGATACCTTGTACGCAATTTTGTGATATTATCACTGACAATCCCGTAAAAGGGTTTTAAATGACATGGGCCGCATTTGGCCGTATTATCACAGACCAATCCCGTAACAGGATCTCGACTGCCACGAAATACCGCGGAATTAATTTTGTAACACTTCTCCGAGCGGTGTCGGCCAGGTTGACAGTATGTTTCGAATAAGTAAGATATCACGATTTGCTACAAACGACAAGTTCTAGGTTAGAGATTGTGACTCTTGACCAATCAGAGCAGCGCTTGCTCGGGTCAAACGGGTATTTAGACTGAGCACACCCAGGTACGAGTGTCAGTCCCAGTCTACGCTACCTGCCTAACAGTCGTGCCATTGTCAGATATGGAGAGTTCAACACAAGTTCGTAGGGCATCTACTCCTCTTCCGACAGAGCTTGATCTAGCCGTGGGCGATGGCGGCTCCTACCAAAAGTTCGTAGATGGTTTGGCTACTGGCGAGACGGCTTTTGTCGCGAACAGTACAACAGATTCGAAGACTGTATTTATATCCGGCCACCTGGGGCGCCGGAGGATCAAGCTCTATCTCAAGTAAGTTGTTTTGTAATATCTTCACTGACCAATTCCGTAACAGGATTTCGAATTACATGCGATACCTTGTTCGCAATTGTGTGATATTATCATTGACAATCCCATAAAAGGGTTTTAAATGACATGGGCCGCATTTGGCCGTATTATCACAGACCAATCCCGTAGCAGGATCTCGACTGCCACGAAATACCGTGGAATTAATTTTGTAACACTTCTCCGAGCGGTGTCGGCCAGGTTGACAGTATGTTTCGAATAGGTAAGATATCACGATTTGCTACAAACGACAAGTTCTAGGTTAGAGATTGCGACTCTTGACCAATGAGAGCAGCGCTCGCTCGGGTCAAACGCGGATTTAGACTAAGCACACCCAAGGGCGCGTGTTATATCTTTACTTACCAATTCCGTAACAGGATTTCAAATTACATGCGATACCTTGTACGCAATTTTGTGATATTATCACTTACAATCCCGTAAAAGGGTTTTAAATGACATGGGCCGCATTTGGCCGTATTATCACAGACCAATCCCGTAACAGGATCTCGACTGCCACGAAATACCGTGGAATTAATTTTGTAACACTTCTCCGAGCGGTGTCGGCCAGGTTGACAGTATGTTTCGAATAAGTAAGATATCACGATTTGCTACAAACGACAAGTTCTAGGTTAGAGATTGTGACTCTTGACCAATCAGAGCAGCGCTTGCTCGGGTCAAACGGGTATTTAGACTGAGCACACCCAGGTACGAGTGTCAGTCCCAGTCTACGCTACCTGCCTAACAGTCGTGCCATTGTCAGATATGGAGAGTTCAACACAAGTTCGTAGGGCATCTACTCCTCTTCCGACAGAGCTTGATCTAGCCGTGGGCGATGGCGGTTCCTACCAAAAGTTCGTAGATGGTTTGGCTACTGGCGGGGCGGCTTTTGTCGCGAACAGTACAACAGATTCGAAGACTGTATTTATATCCGGCCACCTGGGGCGCCGGAGGATCAAGCTCTATCTCAAGTAAGTTGTTTTGTAATATCTTCACTGACCAATTCCGTAACAGGATTTCCAATTACATGCGATACCTTGTTCGCAATTGTGTGATATTATCACTGACAATCCCGTAAAAGGGTATTAAATGACATGGGCCGTATTTGGCTGTATTATCACAGGCCGATCCCGTAACAGGATCTCGACTGACACGAAATAGCATGGAATTAATTTTGAAACACTTCTCCGAGCGGTGACGGCCAAGTTGACAGTATGTTTCGTATAAGTAAGATATCACGATTTCCTACAAACAACAAGTTCTAGGTTAGAGATTGCGACTCTTGACCAATGAGAGCAGCGCTCGCTCGGGTCAAACGCGGATTTAGACTAAGCACACCCAAGGGCGCGTGTTATATCTTCACTTACCAATTCCGTAACAGGATTTCAAATTACATGCGATACCTTGTACGCAATTTTGTGATATTATCACTGACAATCCCGTAAAAGGGTTTTAAATGACATGGGCCGCATTTGGCCGTATTATCACAGACCAATCCCGTAACAGGATCTCGACTACCACGAAATACCGTGGAATTAATTTTGTAACACTTCTCCGAGCGGTGTCGGCCAGGTTGACAGTATGTTTCGAATAATTAAGATATCACGATTTGCTACAAACGACAAGTTCTAGGTTAGAGATTGTGACTCTTGACCAATCAGAGCAGCGCTTGCTCGGGTCAAACGGGTATTTAGACTGAGCACACCCAGGTACGAGTGTCAGTCCCAGTCTACGCTACCTGCCTAACAGTCGTGCCATTGTCAGATATGGAGAGTTCAACACGAGTTCGTAGGGCATCTACTCCTCTTCCGACAGAGCTTGATCTAGCCGTGGGCGATGGCGGCTCCTACCAAAAGTTCGTAGATGGTTTGGCTACTGGCGAGGCGGCTTTTGTCGCGAACAGTACAACAGATTCGAAGACTGTATTTATATCCGGCCACCTGGGGCGCCGGAGGATCAAGCTCTATCTCAAGTAAGTTGTTTTGTAATATCTTCACTGACCAATTCCGTAACAGGATTTCGAATTACATGCGATACCTTGTTCGCAATTGTGTGATATTATCACTGACAATCCCGTAAAAGGGTTTTAAATGACATGGGCCGCATTTGGCCGTATTATCACAGACCAATCCCGTAGCAGGATCTCGACTGCCACGAAATTCCGTGGAATTAATTTTGTAACACTTCTCCGAGCGGTGTCGGCCAGGTTGACAGTATGTTTCGAATAAGTAAGATATCACGATTTGCTACAAACGACAAGTTCTAGGTTAGAGATTGTGACTCTTGACCAATCAGAGCAGCGCTTGCTCGGGTCAAACGGGTATTTAGACTGAGCACACCCAGGTACGAGTGTCAGTCCCAGTCTACGCTACCTGCCTAACAGTCGTGCCATTGTCAGATATGGAGAGTTCAACACAAGTTCGTAGGGCATCTACTCCTCTTCCGACAGAGCTTGATCTAGCCGTGGGCGATGGCGGCTCCTACCAAAAGTTCGTAGATGGTTTGGCTACTGGCGAGACGGCTTTTGTCGCGAACAGTACAACAGATTCGAAGACTGTATTTATATCCGGCCACCTGGGGCGCCGGAGGATCAAGCTCTATCTCAAGTAAGTTGTTTTGTAATATCTTCACTGACCAATTCCGTAACAGGATTTCGAATTACATGCGATACCTTGTTCGCAATTGTGTGATATTATCATTGACAATCCCATAAAAGGGTTTTAAATGACATGGGCCGCATTTGGCCGTATTATCACAGACCAATCCCGTAGCAGGATCTCGACTGCCACGAAATACCGTGGAATTAATTTTGTAACACTTCTCCGAGCGGTGTCGGCCAGGTTGACAGTATGTTTCGAATAGGTAAGATATCACGATTTGCTACAAACGACAAGTTCTAGGTTAGAGATTGCGACACTTGACCAATGAGAGCAGCGCTCGCTCGGGTCAAACGCGGATTTAGACTAAGCACACCCAAGGGCGCGTGTTATATCTTCACTTACCAATTCCGTAACAGGATTTCAAATTACATGCGATACCTTGTACGCAATTTTGTGATATTATCACTTACAATCCCGTAAAAGGGTTTTAAATGACATGGGCCGCATTTGGCCGTATTATCACAGACCAATCCCGTAACAGGATCTCGACTGCCACGAAATACCGTGGAATTAATTTTGTAACACTTCTCCGAGCGGTGTCGGCCAGGTTGACAGTATGTTTCGAATAAGTAAGATATCACGATTTGCTACAAACGACAAGTTCTAGGTTAGAGATTGTGACTCTTGACCAATCAGAGCAGCGCTTGCTCGGGTCAAACGGGTATTTAGACTGAGCACACCCAGGTACGAGTGTCCGTCCCAGTCTACGCTACCTGCCTAACAGTATGTTTCGAATAAGTAAGATATCACGATTTGCTACAAACGACAAGTTCTAGGTTAGAGATTGCGACTCTTGACCAATGAGAGCAGCGCTCGCTCGGGTCAAACGCGGATTTAGACTAAGCACACCCAAGGGCGCGTGTTATATCTTCACTTACCAATTCCGTAACAGGATTTCAAATTACATGCGATACCTTGTACGGAATTTTGTGATATTATCACTGACAATCCCGTAAAAGTGTTTTAAATGACATGGGCCGCATTTGGCCGTATTTTCACAGACCAATCCCGTAGCAGGATCTCGACTGCCACGAAATACCGTGGAATTAATTTTGTAACACTTCTCCGAGCGGTGTCGGCCAGGTTGACAGTATGTTTCGAATAAGTAAGATATCACGATTTGCTACAAACGACAAGTTCTAGGTTAGAGATTGTGACTCTTGACCAATCAGAGCAGCGCTTGCTCGGGTCAAACGGGTATTTAGACTGAGCACACCCAGGTACGAGGGTCAGTCCCAGTCTACGCTACCTGCCTAACAGTCGTGCCATTGTCAGATATGGAGAGTTCAACACAAGTTCGTAGGGCATCTACTCCTCTTCCGACAGAGCTTGATCTAGCCGTGGGCGATGGCGGTTCCTACCAAAAGTTCGTAGATGGTTTGGCTACTGGCAAGGCGGCTTTTGTCGCGAACAGTACAACAGATTCGAAGACTGTATTTATATCCGGCCACCTGGGGCGCCGGAGGATCAAGCTCTATCTCAAGTAAGTTGTTTTGTAATATCTTCACTGACCAATTCCGTAACAGGATTTCCAATTACATGCGATACCTTGTTCGCAATTGTGTGATATTATCACTGACAATCCCGTAAAAGGGTATTAAATGACATGGGCCGTATTTGGCTGTATTATCACAGGCCGATCCCGTAACAGGATCTCGACTGACACGAAATAGCATGGAATTAATTTTGAAACACTTCTCCGAGCGGTGACGGCCAAGTTGACAGTATGTTTCGTATAAGTAAGATATCACGATTTCCTACAAACAACAAGTTCTAGGTTAGAGATTGCGACTCTTGACCAATGAGAGCAGCGCTCGCTCGGGTCAAACGCGGATTTAGACTAAGCACACCCAAGGGCGCGTGTTATATCTTCACTTACCAATTCCGTAACAGGATTTCAAATTACATGCGATACCTTGTACGCAATTTTGTGATATTATCACTGACAATCCCGTAAAAGGGTTTTAAATGACATGGGCCGCATTTGGCCGTATTATCACAGACCAATCCCGTAACAGGATCTCGACTACCACGAAATACCGTGGAATTAATTTTGTAACACTTCTCCGAGCGGTGTCGGCCAGGTTGACAGTATGTTTCGAATAATTAAGATATCACGATTTGCTACAAACGACAAGTTCTAGGTTAGAGATTGTGACTCTTGACCAATCAGAGCAGCGCTTGCTCGGGTCAAACGGGTATTTAGACTGAGCACACCCAGGTACGAGTGTCAGTCCCAGTCTACGCTACCTGCCTAACAGTCGTGCCATTGTCAGATATGGAGAGTTCAACACGAGTTCGTAGGGCATCTACTCCTCTTCCGACAGAGCTTGATCTAGCCGTGGGCGATGGCGGCTCCTACCAAAAGTTCGTAGATGGTTTGGCTACTGGCGAGGCGGCTTTTGTCGCGAACAGTACAACAGATTCGAAGACTGTATTTATATCCGGCCACCTGGGGCGCCGGAGGATCAAGCTCTATCTCAAGTAAGTTGTTTTGTAATATCTTCACTGACCAATTCCGTAACAGGATTTCGAATTACATGCGATACCTTGTTCGCAATTGTGTGATATTATCACTGACAATCCCGTAAAAGGGTTTTAAATGACATGGGCCGCATTTGGCCGTATTATCACAGACCAATCCCGTAGCAGGATCTCGACTGCCACGAAATTCCGTGGAATTAATTTTGTAACACTTCTCCGAGCGGTGTCGGCCAGGTTGACAGTATGTTTCGAATAAGTAAGATATCACGATTTGCTACAAACGACAAGTTCTAGGTTAGAGATTGTGACTCTTGACCAATCAGAGCAGCGCTTGCTCGGGTCAAACGGGTATTTAGACTGAGCACACCCAGGTACGAGTGTCAGTCCCAGTCTACGCTACCTGCCTAACAGTCGTGCCATTGTCAGATATGGAGAGTTCAACACAAGTTCGTAGGGCATCTACTCCTCTTCCGACAGAGCTTGATCTAGCCGTGGGCGATGGCGGCTCCTACCAAAAGTTCGTAGATGGTTTGGCTACTGGCGAGACGGCTTTTGTCGCGAACAGTACAACAGATTCGAAGACTGTATTTATATCCGGCCACCTGGGGCGCCGGAGGATCAAGCTCTATCTCAAGTAAGTTGTTTTGTAATATCTTCACTGACCAATTCCGTAACAGGATTTCGAATTACATGCGATACCTTGTTCGCAATTGTGTGATATTATCATTGACAATCCCATAAAAGGGTTTTAAATGACATGGGCCGCATTTGGCCGTATTATCACAGACCAATCCCGTAGCAGGATCTCGACTGCCACGAAATACCGTGGAATTAATTTTGTAACACTTCTCCGAGCGGTGTCGGCCAGGTTGACAGTATGTTTCGAATAGGTAAGATATCACGATTTGCTACAAACGACAAGTTCTAGGTTAGAGATTGCGACACTTGACCAATGAGAGCAGCGCTCGCTCGGGTCAAACGCGGATTTAGACTAAGCACACCCAAGGGCGCGTGTTATATCTTCACTTACCAATTCCGTAACAGGATTTCAAATTACATGCGATACCTTGTACGCAATTTTGTGATATTATCACTTACAATCCCGTAAAAGGGTTTTAAATGACATGGGCCGCATTTGGCCGTATTATCACAGACCAATCCCGTAACAGGATCTCGACTGCCACGAAATACCGTGGAATTAATTTTGTAACACTTCTCCGAGCGGTGTCGGCCAGGTTGACAGTATGTTTCGAATAAGTAAGATATCACGATTTGCTACAAACGACAAGTTCTAGGTTAGAGATTGTGACTCTTGACCAATCAGAGCAGCGCTTGCTCGGGTCAAACGGGTATTTAGACTGAGCACACCCAGGTACGAGTGTCCGTCCCAGTCTACGCTACCTGCCTAACAGTCGTGCCATTGTCAGATATGGAGAGTTCAACACAAGTTCGTAGGGCATCTACTCCTCTTCCGACAGAGCTTGATCTAGCCGTGGGCGATGGCGGCTCCTACCAAAAGTTCGTAGATGGTTTGGCTACTGGCGAGACGGCTTTTGTCGCGAACAGTACAACAGATTCGAAGACTGTATTTATATCCGGCCACCTGGGGCGCCGGAGGATCAAGCTCTATCTCAAGTAAGTTGTTTTGTAATATCTTCACTGACCAATTCCGTAACAGGATTTCGAATTACATGCGATACCTTGTTCGCAATTGTGTGATATTATCATTGACAATCCCATAAAAGGGTTTTAAATGACATGGGCCGCATTTGGCCGTATTATCACAGACCAATCCCGTAGCAGGATCTCGACTGCCACGAAATACCGTGGAATTAATTTTGTAACACTTCTCCGAGCGGTGTCGGCCAGGTTGACAGTATGTTTCGAATAGGTAAGATATCACGATTTGCTACAAACGACAAGTTCTAGGTTAGAGATTGCGACACTTGACCAATGAGAGCAGCGCTCGCTCGGGTCAAACGCGGATTTAGACTAAGCACACCCAAGGGCGCGTGTTATATCTTCACTTACCAATTCCGTAACAGGATTTCAAATTACATGCGATACCTTGTACGCAATTTTGTGATATTATCACTTACAATCCCGTAAAAGGGTTTTAAATGACATGGGCCGCATTTGGCCGTATTATCACAGACCAATCCCGTAACAGGATCTCGACTGCCACGAAATACCGTGGAATTAATTTTGTAACACTTCTCCGAGCGGTGTCGGCCAGGTTGACAGTATGTTTCGAATAAGTAAGATATCACGATTTGCTACAAACGACAAGTTCTAGGTTAGAGATTGTGACTCTTGACCAATCAGAGCAGCGCTTGCTCGGGTCAAACGGGTATTTAGACTGAGCACACCCAGGTACGAGTGTCCGTCCCAGTCTACGCTACCTGCCTAACAGTATGTTTCGAATAAGTAAGATATCACGATTTGCTACAAACGACAAGTTCTAGGTTAGAGATTGCGACTCTTGACCAATGAGAGCAGCGCTCGCTCGGGTCAAACGCGGATTTAGACTAAGCACACCCAAGGGCGCGTGTTATATCTTCACTTACCAATTCCGTAACAGGATTTCAAATTACATGCGATACCTTGTACGGAATTTTGTGATATTATCACTGACAATCCCGTAAAAGGGTTTTAAATGACATGGGCCGCATTTGGCCGTATTTTCACAGACCAATCCCGTAGCAGGATCTCGACTGCCACGAAATACCGTGGAATTAATTTTGTAACACTTCTCCGAGCGGTGTCGGCCAGGTTGACAGTATGTTTCGAATAAGTAAGATATCACGATTTGCTACAAACGACAAGTTCTAGGTTAGAGATTGTGACTCTTGACCAATCAGAGCAGCGCTTGCTCGGGTCAAACGGGTATTTAGACTGAGCACACCCAGGTACGAGGGTCAGTCCCAGTCTACGCTACCTGCCTAACAGTCGTGCCATTGTCAGATATGGAGAGTTCAACACAAGTTCGTAGGGCATCTACTCCTCTTCCGACAGAGCTTGATCTAGCCGTGGGCGATGGCGGTTCCTACCAAAAGTTCGTAGATGGTTTGGCTACTGGCAAGGCGGCTTTTGTCGCGAACAGTACAACAGATTCGAAGACTGTATTTATATCCGGCCACCTGGGGCGCCGGAGGATCAAGCTCTATCTCAAGTAAGTTGTTTTGTAATATCTTCACTGACCAATTCCGTAACAGGATTTCCAATTACATGCGATACCTTGTTCGCAATTGTGTGATATTATCACTGACAATCCCGTAAAAGGGTATTAAATGACATGGGCCGTATTTGGCTGTATTATCACAGGCCGATCCCGTAACAGGATCTCGACTGACACGAAATAGCATGGAATTAATTTTGAAACACTTCTCCGAGCGGTGACGGCCAAGTTGACAGTATGTTTCGTATAAGTAAGATATCACGATTTCCTACAAACAACAAGTTCTAGGTTAGAGATTGCGACTCTTGACCAATGAGAGCAGCGCTCGCTCGGGTCAAACGCGGATTTAGACTAAGCACACCCAAGGGCGCGTGTTATATCTTCACTTACCAATTCCGTAACAGGATTTCAAATTACATGCGATACCTTGTACGCAATTTTGTGATATTATCACTGACAATCCCGTAAAAGGGTTTTAAATGACATGGGCCGCATTTGGCCGTATTATCACAGACCAATCCCGTAACAGGATCTCGACTACCACGAAATACCGTGGAATTAATTTTGTAACACTTCTCCGAGCGGTGTCGGCCAGGTTGACAGTATGTTTCGAATAATTAAGATATCACGATTTGCTACAAACGACAAGTTCTAGGTTAGAGATTGTGACTCTTGACCAATCAGAGCAGCGCTTGCTCGGGTCAAACGGGTATTTAGACTGAGCACACCCAGGTACGAGTGTCAGTCCCAGTCTACGCTACCTGCCTAACAGTCGTGCCATTGTCAGATATGGAGAGTTCAACACGAGTTCGTAGGGCATCTACTCCTCTTCCGACAGAGCTTGATCTAGCCGTGGGCGATGGCGGCTCCTACCAAAAGTTCGTAGATGGTTTGGCTACTGGCGAGGCGGCTTTTGTCGCGAACAGTACAACAGATTCGAAGACTGTATTTATATCCGGCCACCTGGGGCGCCGGAGGATCAAGCTCTATCTCAAGTAAGTTGTTTTGTAATATCTTCACTGACCAATTCCGTAACAGGATTTCGAATTACATGCGATACCTTGTTCGCAATTGTGTGATATTATCACTGACAATCCCGTAAAAGGGTTTTAAATGACATGGGCCGCATTTGGCCGTATTATCACAGACCAATCCCGTAGCAGGATCTCGACTGCCACGAAATTCCGTGGAATTAATTTTGTAACACTTCTCCGAGCGGTGTCGGCCAGGTTGACAGTATGTTTCGAATAAGTAAGATATCACGATTTGCTACAAACGACAAGTTCTAGGTTAGAGATTGTGACTCTTGACCAATCAGAGCAGCGCTTGCTCGGGTCAAACGGGTATTTAGACTGAGCACACCCAGGTACGAGTGTCAGTCCCAGTCTACGCTACCTGCCTAACAGTCGTGCCATTGTCAGATATGGAGAGTTCAACACAAGTTCGTAGGGCATCTACTCCTCTTCCGACAGAGCTTGATCTAGCCGTGGGCGATGGCGGCTCCTACCAAAAGTTCGTAGATGGTTTGGCTACTGGCGAGACGGCTTTTGTCGCGAACAGTACAACAGATTCGAAGACTGTATTTATATCCGGCCACCTGGGGCGCCGGAGGATCAAGCTCTATCTCAAGTAAGTTGTTTTGTAATATCTTCACTGACCAATTCCGTAACAGGATTTCGAATTACATGCGATACCTTGTTCGCAATTGTGTGATATTATCATTGACAATCCCATAAAAGGGTTTTAAATGACATGGGCCGCATTTGGCCGTATTATCACAGACCAATCCCGTAGCAGGATCTCGACTGCCACGAAATACCGTGGAATTAATTTTGTAACACTTCTCCGAGCGGTGTCGGCCAGGTTGACAGTATGTTTCGAATAGGTAAGATATCACGATTTGCTACAAACGACAAGTTCTAGGTTAGAGATTGCGACACTTGACCAATGAGAGCAGCGCTCGCTCGGGTCAAACGCGGATTTAGACTAAGCACACCCAAGGGCGCGTGTTATATCTTCACTTACCAATTCCGTAACAGGATTTCAAATTACATGCGATACCTTGTACGCAATTTTGTGATATTATCACTTACAATCCCGTAAAAGGGTTTTAAATGACATGGGCCGCATTTGGCCGTATTATCACAGACCAATCCCGTAACAGGATCTCGACTGCCACGAAATACCGTGGAATTAATTTTGTAACACTTCTCCGAGCGGTGTCGGCCAGGTTGACAGTATGTTTCGAATAAGTAAGATATCACGATTTGCTACAAACGACAAGTTCTAGGTTAGAGATTGTGACTCTTGACCAATCAGAGCAGCGCTTGCTCGGGTCAAACGGGTATTTAGACTGAGCACACCCAGGTACGAGTGTCCGTCCCAGTCTACGCTACCTGCCTAACAGTCGTGCCATTGTCAGATATGGAGAGTTCAACACAAGTTCGTAGGGCATCTACTCCTCTTCCGACAGAGCTTGATCTAGCCGTGGGCAATGGCGGCTCCTACCAAAAGTTCGTAGATGGTTTGGCTACTGGCGGGGCGGCTTTTGTCGCGAACAGTACAACAGATTCGAAGACTGTATTTATATCCGGCCACCTGGGGCGCCGGAGGATCAAGCTCTATCTCAAGTAAGTTGTTTTGTAATATCTTCACTGACCAATTCCGTAACAGGATTTCAAATTACATGCGATACCTTGTTCGCAATTGTGTGATATTATCACTGACAATCCCGTAAAAGGGTTTTAAATGACATGGGCCGCATTTGGCCGTATTATCACAGACCAATCCCGTAGCAGGATCTCGACTGCCACGAAATACCGTGGAATTAATTTTGTAACACTTCTCCGAGCGGTGTCGGCCAGGTTGACAGTATGTTTCGAATAAGTAAGATATCACGATTTGCTACAAACGACAAGTTCTAGGTTAGAGATTGCGACTCTTGACCTATGAGCGCAGCGCTCGCTCGGGTCAAACGCGGATTTAGACCAAGCACAACCAAGGGCGCGTGTCATATCTTCACTTACCAATTCCGTAACAGGATTTCAAATTACATGCGATACCTTGTACGCAATTTTGTGATATTATCACTGACAATCCCGTAAAAGGGTTTTAAATGACATGGGCCGCATTTGGCCGTATTATCACAGACCAATCCCGTAACAGGATCTCGACTGCCACGAAATACCGCGGAATTAATTTTGTAACACTTCTCCGAGCGGTGTCGGCCAGGTTGACAGTATGTTTCGAATAAGTAAGATATCACGATTTGCTACAAACGACAAGTTCTAGGTTAGAGATTGTGACTCTTGACCAATCAGAGCAGCGCTTGCTCGGGTCAAACGGGTATTTAGACTGAGCACACCCAGGTACGAGTGTCAGTCCCAGTCTACGCTACCTGCCTAACAGTCGTGCCATTGTCAGATATGGAGAGTTCAACACAAGTTCGTAGGGCATCTACTCCTCTTCCGACAGAGCTTGATCTAGCCGTGGGCGATGGCGGCTCCTACCAAAAGTTCGTAGATGGTTTGGCTACTGGCGAGACGGCTTTTGTCGCGAACAGTACAACAGATTCGAAGACTGTATTTATATCCGGCCACCTGGGGCGCCGGAGGATCAAGCTCTATCTCAAGTAAGTTGTTTTGTAATATCTTCACTGACCAATTCCGTAACAGGATTTCGAATTACATGCGATACCTTGTTCGCAATTGTGTGATATTATCATTGACAATCCCATAAAAGGGTTTTAAATGACATGGGCCGCATTTGGCCGTATTATCACAGACCAATCCCGTAGCAGGATCTCGACTGCCACGAAATACCGTGGAATTAATTTTGTAACACTTCTCCGAGCGGTGTCGGCCAGGTTGACAGTATGTTTCGAATAGGTAAGATATCACGATTTGCTACAAACGACAAGTTCTAGGTTAGAGATTGCGACACTTGACCAATGAGAGCAGCGCTCGCTCGGGTCAAACGCGGATTTAGACTAAGCACACCCAAGGGCGCGTGTTATATCTTCACTTACCAATTCCGTAACAGGATTTCAAATTACATGCGATACCTTGTACGCAATTTTGTGATATTATCACTTACAATCCCGTAAAAGGGTTTTAAATGACATGGGCCGCATTTGGCCGTATTATCACAGACCAATCCCGTAACAGGATCTCGACTGCCACGAAATACCGTGGAATTAATTTTGTAACACTTCTCCGAGCGGTGTCGGCCAGGTTGACAGTATGTTTCGAATAAGTAAGATATCACGATTTGCTACAAACGACAAGTTCTAGGTTAGAGATTGTGACTCTTGACCAATCAGAGCAGCGCTTGCTCGGGTCAAACGGGTATTTAGACTGAGCACACCCAGGTACGAGTGTCCGTCCCAGTCTACGCTACCTGCCTAACAGTATGTTTCGAATAAGTAAGATATCACGATTTGCTACAAACGACAAGTTCTAGGTTAGAGATTGCGACTCTTGACCAATGAGAGCAGCGCTCGCTCGGGTCAAACGCGGATTTAGACTAAGCACACCCAAGGGCGCGTGTTATATCTTCACTTACCAATTCCGTAACAGGATTTCAAATTACATGCGATACCTTGTACGGAATTTTGTGATATTATCACTGACAATCCCGTATTAAGGGTTTTAAATGACATGGGCCGCATTTGGCCGTATTTTCACAGACCAATCCCGTAGCAGGATCTCGACTGCCACGAAATACCGTGGAATTAATTTTGTAACACTTCTCCGAGCGGTGTCGGCCAGGTTGACAGTATGTTTCGAATAAGTAAGATATCACGATTTGCTACAAACGACAAGTTCTAGGTTAGAGATTGTGACTCTTGACCAATCAGAGCAGCGCTTGCTCGGGTCAAACGGGTATTTAGACTGAGCACACCCAGGTACGAGGGTCAGTCCCAGTCTACGCTACCTGCCTAACAGTCGTGCCATTGTCAGATATGGAGAGTTCAACACAAGTTCGTAGGGCATCTACTCCTCTTCCGACAGAGCTTGATCTAGCCGTGGGCGATGGCGGTTCCTACCAAAAGTTCGTAGATGGTTTGGCTACTGGCAAGGCGGCTTTTGTCGCGAACAGTACAACAGATTCGAAGACTGTATTTATATCCGGCCACCTGGGGCGCCGGAGGATCAAGCTCTATCTCAAGTAAGTTGTTTTGTAATATCTTCACTGACCAATTCCGTAACAGGATTTCCAATTACATGCGATACCTTGTTCGCAATTGTGTGATATTATCACTGACAATCCCGTAAAAGGGTATTAAATGACATGGGCCGTATTTGGCTGTATTATCACAGGCCGATCCCGTAACAGGATCTCGACTGACACGAAATAGCATGGAATTAATTTTGAAACACTTCTCCGAGCGGTGACGGCCAAGTTGACAGTATGTTTCGTATAAGTAAGATATCACGATTTCCTACAAACAACAAGTTCTAGGTTAGAGATTGCGACTCTTGACCAATGAGAGCAGCGCTCGCTCGGGTCAAACGCGGATTTAGACTAAGCACACCCAAGGGCGCGTGTTATATCTTCACTTACCAATTCCGTAACAGGATTTCAAATTACATGCGATACCTTGTACGCAATTTTGTGATATTATCACTGACAATCCCGTAAAAGGGTTTTAAATGACATGGGCCGCATTTGGCCGTATTATCACAGACCAATCCCGTAACAGGATCTCGACTACCACGAAATACCGTGGAATTAATTTTGTAACACTTCTCCGAGCGGTGTCGGCCAGGTTGACAGTATGTTTCGAATAATTAAGATATCACGATTTGCTACAAACGACAAGTTCTAGGTTAGAGATTGTGACTCTTGACCAATCAGAGCAGCGCTTGCTCGGGTCAAACGGGTATTTAGACTGAGCACACCCAGGTACGAGTGTCAGTCCCAGTCTACGCTACCTGCCTAACAGTCGTGCCATTGTCAGATATGGAGAGTTCAACACGAGTTCGTAGGGCATCTACTCCTCTTCCGACAGAGCTTGATCTAGCCGTGGGCGATGGCGGCTCCTACCAAAAGTTCGTAGATGGTTTGGCTACTGGCGAGGCGGCTTTTGTCGCGAACAGTACAACAGATTCGAAGACTGTATTTATATCCGGCCACCTGGGGCGCCGGAGGATCAAGCTCTATCTCAAGTAAGTTGTTTTGTAATATCTTCACTGACCAATTCCGTAACAGGATTTCGAATTACATGCGATACCTTGTTCGCAATTGTGTGATATTATCACTGACAATCCCGTAAAAGGGTTTTAAATGACATGGGCCGCATTTGGCCGTATTATCACAGACCAATCCCGTAGCAGGATCTCGACTGCCACGAAATTCCGTGGAATTAATTTTGTAACACTTCTCCGAGCGGTGTCGGCCAGGTTGACAGTATGTTTCGAATAAGTAAGATATCACGATTTGCTACAAACGACAAGTTCTAGGTTAGAGATTGTGACTCTTGACCAATCAGAGCAGCGCTTGCTCGGGTCAAACGGGTATTTAGACTGAGCACACCCAGGTACGAGTGTCAGTCCCAGTCTACGCTACCTGCCTAACAGTCGTGCCATTGTCAGATATGGAGAGTTCAACACAAGTTCGTAGGGCATCTACTCCTCTTCCGACAGAGCTTGATCTAGCCGTGGGCGATGGCGGCTCCTACCAAAAGTTCGTAGATGGTTTGGCTACTGGCGAGACGGCTTTTGTCGCGAACAGTACAACAGATTCGAAGACTGTATTTATATCCGGCCACCTGGGGCGCCGGAGGATCAAGCTCTATCTCAAGTAAGTTGTTTTGTAATATCTTCACTGACCAATTCCGTAACAGGATTTCGAATTACATGCGATACCTTGTTCGCAATTGTGTGATATTATCATTGACAATCCCATAAAAGGGTTTTAAATGACATGGGCCGCATTTGGCCGTATTATCACAGACCAATCCCGTAGCAGGATCTCGACTGCCACGAAATACCGTGGAATTAATTTTGTAACACTTCTCCGAGCGGTGTCGGCCAGGTTGACAGTATGTTTCGAATAGGTAAGATATCACGATTTGCTACAAACGACAAGTTCTAGGTTAGAGATTGCGACACTTGACCAATGAGAGCAGCGCTCGCTCGGGTCAAACGCGGATTTAGACTAAGCACACCCAAGGGCGCGTGTTATATCTTCACTTACCAATTCCGTAACAGGATTTCAAATTACATGCGATACCTTGTACGCAATTTTGTGATATTATCACTTACAATCCCGTAAAAGGGTTTTAAATGACATGGGCCGCATTTGGCCGTATTATCACAGACCAATCCCGTAACAGGATCTCGACTGCCACGAAATACCGTGGAATTAATTTTGTAACACTTCTCCGAGCGGTGTCGGCCAGGTTGACAGTATGTTTCGAATAAGTAAGATATCACGATTTGCTACAAACGACAAGTTCTAGGTTAGAGATTGTGACTCTTGACCAATCAGAGCAGCGCTTGCTCGGGTCAAACGGGTATTTAGACTGAGCACACCCAGGTACGAGTGTCCGTCCCAGTCTACGCTACCTGCCTAACAGTCGTGCCATTGTCAGATATGGAGAGTTCAACACAAGTTCGTAGGGCATCTACTCCTCTTCCGACAGAGCTTGATCTAGCCGTGGGCAATGGCGGCTCCTACCAAAAGTTCGTAGATGGTTTGGCTACTGGCGGGGCGGCTTTTGTCGCGAACAGTACAACAGATTCGAAGACTGTATTTATATCCGGCCACCTGGGGCGCCGGAGGATCAAGCTCTATCTCAAGTAAGTTGTTTTGTAATATCTTCACTGACCAATTCCGTAACAGGATTTCAAATTACATGCGATACCTTGTTCGCAATTGTGTGATATTATCACTGACAATCCCGTAAAAGGGTTTTAAATGACATGGGCCGCATTTGGCCGTATTATCACAGACCAATCCCGTAGCAGGATCTCGACTGCCACGAAATACCGTGGAATTAATTTTGTAACACTTCTCCGAGCGGTGTCGGCCAGGTTGACAGTATGTTTCGAATAAGTAAGATATCACGATTTGCTACAAACGACAAGTTCTAGGTTAGAGATTGCGACTCTTGACCTATGAGCGCAGCGCTCGCTCGGGTCAAACGCGGATTTAGACCAAGCACAACCAAGGGCGCGTGTCATATCTTCACTTACCAATTCCGTAACAGGATTTCAAATTACATGCGATACCTTGTACGCAATTTTGTGATATTATCACTGACAATCCCGTAAAAGGGTTTTAAATGACATGGGCCGCATTTGGCCGTATTATCACAGACCAATCCCGTAACAGGATCTCGACTGCCACGAAATACCGCGGAATTAATTTTGTAACACTTCTCCGAGCGGTGTCGGCCAGGTTGACAGTATGTTTCGAATAAGTAAGATATCACGATTTGCTACAAACGACAAGTTCTAGGTTAGAGATTGTGACTCTTGACCAATCAGAGCAGCGCTTGCTCGGGTCAAACGGGTATTTAGACTGAGCACACCCAGGTACGAGTGTCAGTCCCAGTCTACGCTACCTGCCTAACAGTCGTGCCATTGTCAGATATGGAGAGTTCAACACAAGTTCGTAGGGCATCTACTCCTCTTCCGACAGAGCTTGATCTAGCCGTGGGCGATGGCGGCTCCTACCAAAAGTTCGTAGATGGTTTGGCTACTGGCGAGACGGCTTTTGTCGCGAACAGTACAACAGATTCGAAGACTGTATTTATATCCGGCCACCTGGGGCGCCGGAGGATCAAGCTCTATCTCAAGTAAGTTGTTTTGTAATATCTTCACTGACCAATTCCGTAACAGGATTTCGAATTACATGCGATACCTTGTTCGCAATTGTGTGATATTATCATTGACAATCCCATAAAAGGGTTTTAAATGACATGGGCCGCATTTGGCCGTATTATCACAGACCAATCCCGTAGCAGGATCTCGACTGCCACGAAATACCGTGGAATTAATTTTGTAACACTTCTCCGAGCGGTGTCGGCCAGGTTGACAGTATGTTTCGAATAGGTAAGATATCACGATTTGCTACAAACGACAAGTTCTAGGTTAGAGATTGCGACTCTTGACCAATGAGAGCAGCGCTCGCTCGGGTCAAACGCGGATTTAGACTAAGCACACCCAAGGGCGCGTGTTATATCTTTACTTACCAATTCCGTAACAGGATTTCAAATTACATGCGATACCTTGTACGCAATTTTGTGATATTATCACTTACAATCCCGTAAAAGGGTTTTAAATGACATGGGCCGCATTTGGCCGTATTATCACAGACCAATCCCGTAACAGGATCTCGACTGCCACGAAATACCGTGGAATTAATTTTGTAACACTTCTCCGAGCGGTGTCGGCCAGGTTGACAGTATGTTTCGAATAAGTAAGATATCACGATTTGCTACAAACGACAAGTTCTAGGTTAGAGATTGTGACTCTTGACCAATCAGAGCAGCGCTTGCTCGGGTCAAACGGGTATTTAGACTGAGCACACCCAGGTACGAGTGTCAGTCCCAGTCTACGCTACCTGCCTAACAGTCGTGCCATTGTCAGATATGGAGAGTTCAACACAAGTTCGTAGGGCATCTACTCCTCTTCCGACAGAGCTTGATCTAGCCGTGGGCAATGGCGGCTCCTACCAAAAGTTCGTAGATGGTTTGGCTACTGGCGGGGCGGCTTTTGTCGCGAACAGTACAACAGATTCGAAGACTGTATTTATATCCGGCCACCTGGGGCGCCGGAGGATCAAGCTCTATCTCAAGTAAGTTGTTTTGTAATATCTTCACTGACCAATTCCGTAACAGGATTTCGAATTACATGCGATACCTTGTTCGCAATTGTGTGATATTATCACTGACAATCCCGTAAAAGGGTTTTAAATGACATGGGCCGCATTTGGCCGTATTATCACAGACCAATCCCGTAGCAGGATCTCGACTGCAACGAAATACCGTGGAATTAATTTTGTAACACTTCTCCGAGCGGTGTCGGCCAGGTTGACAGTATGTTTCGAATAAGTAAGATATCACGATTTGCTACAAACGACAAGTTCTAGGTTAGAGATTGCGACTCTTGACCTATGAGCGCAGCGCTCGCTCGGGTCAAACGCGGATTTAGACCAAGCACAACCAAGGGCGCGTGTCATATCTTCACTTACCAATTCCGTAACAGGATTTCAAATTACATGCGATACCTTGTACGCAATTTTGTGATATTATCACTGACAATCCCGTAAAAGGGTTTTAAATGACATGGGCCGCATTTGGCCGTATTATCACAGACCAATCCCGTAACAGGATCTCGACTGCCACGAAATACCGCGGAATTAATTTTGTAACACTTCTCCGAGCGGTGTCGGCCAGGTTGACAGTATGTTTCGAATAAGTAAGATATCACGATTTGGTACAAACGACAAGTTCTAGGTTAGAGATTGTGACTCTTGACCAATCAGAGCAGCGCTTGCTCGGGTCAAACGGGTATTTAGACTGAGCACACCCAGGTACGAGTGTCAGTCCCAGTCTACGCTACCTGCCTAACAGTCGTGCCATTGTCAGATATGGAGAGTTCAACACAAGTTCGTAGGGCATCTACTCCTCTTCCGACAGAGCTTGATCTAGCCGTGGGCGATGGCGGCTCCTACCAAAAGTTCGTAGATGGTTTGGCTAGTGGCGAGACGGCTTTTGTCGCGAACAGTACAACAGATTCGAAGACTGTATTTATATCCGGCCACCTGGGGCGCCGGAGGATCAAGCTCTATCTCAAGTAAGCTGTTTTGTAATATCTTCACTGACCAATTCCGTAACAGGATTTCGAATTACATGCGATACCTTGTTCGCAATTGTGTGATATTATCACTGACAATCCCGTAAAAGGGTTTTAAATGACATGGGCCGCATTTGGCCGCATTATCACAGACCAATCCCGTAGCAGGATCTCGACTGCCACGAAATACCGTGGAATTAATTTTGTAACACTTCTCCGAGCGGTGTCGGCCAGGTTGACAGTATGTTTCGAATAAGTAAGATATCACGATTTGCTACAAACGACAAGTTCTAGGTTAGAGATTGCGACTCTTGACCAATGAGAGCAGCGCTCGCTCGGGTCAAACGCGGATTTAGACTAAGCACACCCAAGGGCGCGTGTTATATCTTCACTTACCAATTCCGTAACAGGATTTCAAATTACATGCGATACCTTGTACGGAATTTTGTGATATTATCACTGACAATCCCGTAAAAGGGTTTTAAATGACATGGGCCGCATTTGGCCGTATTATCACAGACCAATCCCGTAGCAGGATCTCGACTGCCACGAAATTCCGTGGAATTAATTTTGTAACACTTCTCCGAGCGGTGTCGGCCAGGTTGACAGTATGTTTCGAATAAGTAAGATATCACGATTTGCTACAAACGACAAGTTCTAGGTTAGAGATTGTGACTCTTGACCAATCAGAGCAGCGCTTGCTCGGGTCAAACGGGTATTTAGACTGAGCACACCCAGGTACGAGTGTCAGTCCCAGTCTACGCTACCTGCCTAACAGTCGTGCCATTGTCAGATATGGAGAGTTCAACACAAGTTCGTAGGGCATCTACTCCTCTTCCGACAGAGCTTGATCTAGCCGTGGGCGATGGCGGCTCCTACCAAAAGTTCGTAGATGGTTTGGCTACTGGCGAGACGGCTTTTGTCGCGAACAGTACAACAGATTCGAAGACTGTATTTATATCCGGCCACCTGGGGCGCCGGAGGATCAAGCTCTATCTCAAGTAAGTTGTTTTGTAATATCTTCACTGACCAATTCCGTAACAGGATTTCGAATTACATGCGATACCTTGTTCGCAATTGTGTGATATTATCATTGACAATCCCATAAAAGGGTTTTAAATGACATGGGCCGCATTTGGCCTTATTATCACAGACCAATCCCGTAGCAGGATCTCGACTGCCACGAAATACCGTGGAATTAATTTTGTAACACTTCTCCGAGCGGTGTCGGCCAGGTTGACAGTATGTTTCGAATAGGTAAGATATCACGATTTGCTACAAACGACAAGTTCTAGGTTAGAGATTGCGACTCTTGACCAATGAGAGCAGCGCTCGCTCGGGTCAAACGCGGATTTAGACTAAGCACACCCAAGGGCGCGTGTTATATCTTCACTTACCAATTCCGTAACAGGATTTCAAATTACATGCGATACCTTGTACGCAATTTTGTGATATTATCACTTACAATCCCGTAAAAGGGTTTTAAATGACATGGGCCGCATTTGGCCGTATTATCACAGACCAATCCCGTAACAGGATCTCGACTGCCACGAAATACCGGGGAATTAATTTTGTAACACTTCTCCGAGCGGTGTCGGCCAGGTTGACAGTATGTTTCGAATAAGTAAGATATCACGATTTGCTACAAACGACAAGTTCTAGGTTAGAGATTGTGACTCTTGACCAATCAGAGCAGCGCTTGCTCGGGTCAAACGGGTATTTAGACTGAGCACACCCAGGTACGAGTGTCAGTCCCAGTCTACGCTACCTGCCTAACAGTCGTGCCATTGTCAGATATGGAGAGTTCAACACAAGTTCGTAGGGCATCTACTCCTCTTCCGACAGAGCTTGATCTAGCCGTGGGCAATGGCGGCTCCTACCAAAAGTTCGTAGATGGTTTGGCTACTGGCGGGGCGGCTTTTGTCGCGAACAGTACAACAGATTCGAAGACTGTATTTATATCCGGCCACCTGGGGCGCCGGAGGATCAAGCTCTATCTCAAGTAAGTTGTTTTGTAATATCTTCACTGACCAATTCCGTAACAGGATTTCGAATTACATGCGATACCTTGTTCGCAATTGTGTGATATTATCACTGACAATCCCGTAAAAGGGTTTTAAATGACATGGGCCGCATTTGGCCGTATTATCACAGACCAATCCCGTAGCAGGATCTCGACTGCCACGAAATACCGTGGAATTAATTTTGTAACACTTCTCCGAGCGGTGTCGGCCAGGTTGACAGTATGTTTCGAATAAGTAAGATATCACGATTTGCTACAAACGACAAGTTCTAGGTTAGAGATTGCGACTCTTGACCTATGAGCGCAGCGCTCGCTCGGGTCAAACGCGGATTTAGACCAAGCACAACCAAGGGCGCGTGTCATATCTTCACTTACCAATTCCGTAACAGGATTTCAAATTACATGCGATACCTTGTACGCAATTTTGTGATATTATCACTGACAATCCCGTAAAAGGGTTTTAAATGACATGGGCCGCATTTGGCCGTATTATCACAGACCAATCCCGTAACAGGATCTGGACTGCCACGAAATACCGCGGAATTAATTTTGTAACACTTCTCCGAGCGGTGTCGGCCAGGTTGACAGTATGTTTCGAATAAGTAAGATATCACGATTTGCTACAAACGACAAGTTCTAGGTTAGAGATTGTGACTCTTGACCAATCAGAGCAGCGCTTGCTCGGGTCAAACGGGTATTTAGACTGAGCACACCCAGGTACGAGTGTCAGTCCCAGTCTACGCTACCTGCCTAACAGTCGTGCCATTGTCAGATATGGAGAGTTCAACACAAGTTCGTAGGGCATCTACTCCTCTTCCGACAGAGCTTGATCTAGCCGTGGGCGATGGCGGCTCCTACCAAAAGTTCGTAGATGGTTTGGCTAGTGGCGAGACGGCTTTTGTCGCGAACAGTACAACAGATTCGAAGACTGTATTTATATCCGGCCACCTGGGGCGCCGGAGGATCAAGCTCTATCTCAAGTAAGTTGTTTTGTAATATCTTCACTGACCAATTCCGTAACAGGATTTCGAATTACATGCGATACCTTGTTCGCAATTGTGTGATATTATCACTGACAATCCCGTAAAAGGGTTTTAAATGACATGGGCCGCATTTGGCCGTATTATCACAGACCAATCCCGTAGCAGGATCTCGACTGCCACGAAATACCGTGGAATTAATTTTGTAACACTTCTCCGAGCGGTGTCGGCCAGGTTGAAAGTATGTTTCGAATAGGTAAGATATCACGATTTGCTACAAACGACAAGTTCTAGGTTAGAGATTGCGACTCTTGACCAATGAGAGCAGCGCTCGCTCGGGTCAAACGCGGATTTAGACTAAGCACACCCAAGGGCGCGTGTTATATCTTCACTTACCAATTCCGTAACAGGATTTCAAATTACATGCGATACCTTGTACGCAATTTTGTGATAATATCACTTACAATCCCGTAAAAGGGTTTTAAATGACATGGGCCGCATTTGGCCGTATTATCACAGACCAATCCCGTAACAGGATCTCGACTGCCACGAAATACCGTGGAATTAATTTTGTAACACTTCTCCGAGCGGTGTCGGCCAGGTTGACAGTATGTTTCGAATAAGTAAGATATCACGATTTGCTACAAACGACAAGTTCTAGGTTAGAGATTGTGACTCTTGACCAATCAGAGCAGCGCTTGCTCGGGTCAAACGGGTATTTAGACTGAGCACACCCAGGTACGAGTGTCAGTCCCAGTCTACGCTACCTGCCTAACAGTCGTGCCATTGTCAGATATGGAGAGTTCAACACAAGTTCGTAGGGCATCTACTCCTCTTCCGACAGAGCTTGATCTAGCCGTGGGCAATGGCGGCTCCTACCAAAAGTTCGTAGATGGTTTGGCTACTGGCGGGGCGGCTTTTGTCGCGAACAGTACAACAGATTCGAAGACTGTATTTATATCCGGCCACCTGGGGCGCCGGAGGATCAAGCTCTATCTCAAGTAAGTTGTTTTGTAATATCTTCACTGACCAATTCCGTAACAGGATTTCGAATTACATGCGATACCTTGTTCGCAATTGTGTGATATTATCACTGACAATCCCGTAAAAGGGTTTTAAATGACATGGGCCGCATTTGGCCGTATTATCACAGACCAATCCCGTAGCAGGATCTCGACTGCCACGAAATACCGTGGAATTAATTTTGTAACACTTCTCCGAGCGGTGTCGGCCAGGTTGACAGTATGTTTCGAATAAGTAAGATATCACGATTTGCTACAAACGACAAGTTCTAGGTTAGAGATTGCGACTCTTGACCTATGAGCGCAGCGCTCGCTCGGGTCAAACGCGGATTTAGACCAAGCACAACCAAGGGCGCGTGTCATATCTTCACTTACCAATTCCGTAACAGGATTTCAAATTACATGCGATACCTTGTACGCAATTTTGTGATATTATCACTGACAATCCCGTAAAAGGGTTTTAAATGACATGGGCCGCATTTGGCCGTATTATCACAGACCAATCCCGTAACAGGATCTCGACTGCCACGAAATACCGCGGAATTAATTTTGTAACACTTCTCCGAGCGGTGTCGGCCAGGTTGACAGTATGTTTCGAATAAGTAAGATATCACGATTTGCTACAAACGACAAGTTCTAGGTTAGAGATTGTGACTCTTGACCAATCAGAGCAGCGCTTGCTCGGGTCAAACGGGTATTTAGACTGAGCACACCCAGGTACGAGTGTCAGTCCCAGTCTACGCTACCTGCCTAACAGTCGTGCCATTGTCAGATATGGAGAGTTCAACACAAGTTCGTAGGGCATCTACTCCTCTTCCGACAGAGCTTGATCTAGCCGTGGGCGATGGCGGCTCCTACCAAAAGTTCGTAGATGGTTTGGCTAGTGGCGAGACGGCTTTTGTCGCGAACAGTACAACAGATTCGAAGACTGTATTTATATCCGGCCACCTGGGGCGCCGGAGGATCAAGCTCTATCTCAAGTAAGTTGTTTTGTAATATCTTCACTGACCAATTCCGTAACAGGATTTCGAATTACATGCGATACCTTGTTCGCAATTGTGTGATATTATCACTGACAATCCCGTAAAAGGGTTTTAAATGACATGGGCCGCATTTGGCCGTATTATCACAGACCAATCCCGTAGCAGGATCTCGACTGCCACGAAATACCGTGGAATTAATTTTGTAACACTTCTCCGAGCGGTGTCGGCCAGGTTGACAGTATGTTTCGAATAAGTAAGATATCACGATTTGCTACAAACGACAAGTTCTAGGTTAGAGATTGCGACTCTTGACCAATGAGAGCAGCGCTCGCTCGGGTCAAACGCGGATTTAGACTAAGCACACCCAAGGGCGCGTGTTATATCTTCACTTACCAATTCCGTAACAGGATTTCAAATTACATGCGATACCTTGTACGGAATTTTGTGATATTATCACTGACAATCCCGTAAAAGGGTTTTAAATGACATGGGCCGCATTTGGCCGTATTATCACAGACCAATCCCGTAGCAGGATCTCGACTGCCACGAAATTCCGTGGAATTAATTTTGTAACACTTCTCCGAGCGGTGTCGGCCAGGTTGACAGTATGTTTCGAATAAGTAAGATATCACGATTTGCTACAAACGACAAGTTCTAGGTTAGAGATTGTGACTCTTGACCAATCAGAGCAGCGCTTGCTCGGGTCAAACGGGTATTTAGACTGAGCACACCCAGGTACGAGTGTCAGTCCCAGTCTACGCTACCTGCCTAACAGTCGTGCCATTGTCAGATATGGAGAGTTCAACACAAGTTCGTAGGGCATCTACTCCTCTTCCGACAGAGCTTGATCTAGCCGTGGGCGATGGCGGCTCCTACCAAAAGTTCGTAGATGGTTTGGCTACTGGCGAGACGGCTTTTGTCGCGAACAGTACAACAGATTCGAAGACTGTATTTATATCCGGCCACCTGGGGCGCCGGAGGATCAAGCTCTATCTCAAGTAAGTTGTTTTGTAATATCTTCACTGACCAATTCCGTAACAGGATTTCGTATTACATGCGATACCTTGTTCGCAATTGTGTGATATTATCATTGACAATCCCATAAAAGGGTTTTAAATGACATGGGCCGCATTTGGCCGTATTATCACAGACCAATCCCGTAGCAGGATCTCGACTGCCACGAAATACCGTGGAATTAATTTTGTAACACTTCTCCGAGCGGTGTCGGCCAGGTTGACAGTATGTTTCGAATAGGTAAGATATCACGATTTGCTACAAACGACAAGTTCTAGGTTAGAGATTGCGACTCTTGACCAATGAGAGCAGCGCTCGCTCGGGTCAAACGCGGATTTAGACTAAGCACACCCAAGGGCGCGTGTTATATCTTCACTTACCAATTCCGTAACAGGATTTCAAATTACATGCGATACCTTGTACGCAATTTCGTGATATTATCACTGACAATCCCGTAAAAGGGTTTTAAATGACATGGGCCGCATTTGGCCGTATTATCACAGACCAATCCCGTAACAGGATCTCGACTGCCACGAAATACCGCGGAATTAATTTTGTAACACTTCTCCGAGCGGTGTCGGCCAGGTTGGCAGTATGTTTCGAATAAGTAAGATATCACGATTTGCTACAATCGACAAGTTCTAGGTTAGAGATTGTGACTCTTGACCAATCAGAGCAGCGCTTGCTCGGGTCAAACGGGTATTTAGACTGAGCACACCCAGGTACGAGTGTCAGTCCCAGTCTACGCTACCTGCCTAACAGTCGTGCCATTGTCAGATATGGAGAGTTCAACACAAGTTCGTAGGGCATCTACTCCTCTTCCGACAGAGCTTGATCTAGCCGTGGGCGATGGCGGCTCCTACCAAAAGTTCGTAGATGGTTTGGCTACTGGCGAGACGGCTTTTGTCGCGAACAGTACAACAGATTCGAAGACTGTATTTATATCCGGCCACCTGGGGCGCCGGAGGATCAAGCTCTATCTCAAGTAAGTTGTTTTGTAATATCTTCACTGACCAATTCCGTAACAGGATTTCGAATTACATGCGATACCTTGTTCGCAATTGTGTGATATTATCACTGACAATCCCGTAAAAGGGTATTAAATGACATGGGCCGTATTTGGCTGTATTATCACAGGCCGATCCCGTAACAGGATCTCGACTGACACGAAATAGCATGGAATTAATTTTGAAACACTTCTCCGAGCGGTGACGGCCAAGTTGACAGTATGTTTCGTATAAGTAAGATATCACGATTTCCTACAAACAACAAGTTCTAGGTTAGAGATTGCGACTCTTGACCAATGAGAGCAGCGCTCGCTCGGGTCAAACGCGGATTTAGACTAAGCACACCCAAGGGCGCGTGTTATATCTTCACTTACCAATTCCGTAACAGGATTTCAAATTACATGCGATACCTTGTTCGCAATTGTGTGATATTATCATTGACAATCCCATAAAAGGGTTTTAAATGACATGGGCCGCATTTGGCCGTATTATCACAGACCAATCCCGTAGCAGGATCTCGACTGCCACGAAATACCGTGGAATTAATTTTGTAACACTTCTCCGAGCGGTGTCGGCCAGGTTGACAGTATGTTTCGAATAGGTAAGATATCACGATTTGCTACAAACGACAAGTTCTAGGTTAGAGATTGCGACTCTTGACCAATGAGAGCAGCGCTCGCTCGGGTCAAACGCGGATTTAGACTAAGCACACCCAAGGGCGCGTGTTATATCTTCACTTACCAATTCCGTAACAGGATTTCAAATTACATGCGATACCTTGTACGCAATTTCGTGATATTATCACTGACAATCCCGTAAAAGGGTTTTAAATGACATGGGCCGCATTTGGCCGTATTATCACAGACCAATCCCGTAACAGGATCTCGACTGCCACGAAATACCGCGGAATTAATTTTGTAACACTTCTCCGAGCGGTGTCGGCCAGGTTGGCAGTATGTTTCGAATAAGTAAGATATCACGATTTGCTACAATCGACAAGTTCTAGGTTAGAGATTGTGACTCTTGACCAATCAGAGCAGCGCTTGCTCGGGTCAAACGGGTATTTAGACTGAGCACACCCAGGTACGAGTGTCAGTCCCAGTCTACGCTACCTGCCTAACAGTCGTGCCATTGTCAGATATGGAGAGTTCAACACAAGTTCGTAGGGCATCTACTCCTCTTCCGACAGAGCTTGATCTAGCCGTGGGCGATGGCGGCTCCTACCAAAAGTTCGTAGATGGTTTGGCTACTGGCGAGACGGCTTTTGTCGCGAACAGTACAACAGATTCGAAGACTGTATTTATATCCGGCCACCTGGGGCGCCGGAGGATCAAGCTCTATCTCAAGTAAGTTGTTTTGTAATATCTTCACTGACCAATTCCGTAACAGGATTTCGAATTACATGCGATACCTTGTTCGCAATTGTGTGATATTATCACTGACAATCCCGTAAAAGGGTATTAAATGACATGGGCCGTATTTGGCTGTATTATCACAGGCCGATCCCGTAACAGGATCTCGACTGACACGAAATAGCATGGAATTAATTTTGAAACACTTCTCCGAGCGGTGACGGCCAAGTTGACAGTATGTTTCGTATAAGTAAGATATCACGATTTCCTACAAACAACAAGTTCTAGGTTAGAGATTGCGACTCTTGACCAATGAGAGCAGCGCTCGCTCGGGTCAAACGCGGATTTAGACTAAGCACACCCAAGGGCGCGTGTTATATCTTCACTTACCAATTCCGTAACAGGATTTCAAATTACATGCGATACCTTGTACGCAATTTTGTGATATTATCACTGACAATCCCGTAAAAGGGTTTTAAATGACATGGGCCGCATTTGGCCGTATTATCACAGACCAATCCCGTAACAGGATCTCGACTGCCACGAAATACCGTGGAATTAATTTTGTAACACTTCTCCGAGCGGTGTCGGCCAGGTTGACAGTATGTTTCGAATAAGTAAGATATCACGATTTGCTACAAACGACAAGTTCTAGGTTAGAGATTGTGACTCTTGACCAATCAGAGCAGCGCTTGCTCGGGTCAAACGGGTATTTAGACTGAGCACACCCAGGTACGAGTGTCAGTCCCAGTCTACGCTACCTGCCTAACAGTCGTGCCATTGTCAGATATGGAGAGTTCAACACGAGTTCGTAGGGCATCTACTCCTCTTCCGACAGAGCTTGATCTAGCCGTGGGCGATGGCGGCTCCTACCAAAAGTTCGTAGATGGTTTGGCTACTGGCGAGGCGGCTTTTGTCGCGAACAGTACAACAGATTCGAAGACTGTATTTATATCCGGCCACCTGGGGCGCCGGAGGATCAAGCTCTATCTCAAGTAAGTTGTTTTGTAATATCTTCACTGACCAATTCCGTAACAGGATTTCGAATTACATGCGATACCTTGTTCGCAATTGTGTGATATTATCACTGACAATCCCGTAAAAGGGTTTTAAATGACATGGGCCGCATTTGGCCGTATTATCACAGACCAATCCCGTAGCAGGATCTCGACTGCCACGAAATTCCGTGGAATTAATTTTGTAACACTTCTCCGAGCGGTGTCGGCCAGGTTGACAGTATGTTTCGAATAAGTAAGATATCACGATTTGCTACAAACGACAAGTTCTAGGTTAGAGATTGTGACTCTTGACCAATCAGAGCAGCGCTTGCTCGGGTCAAACGGGTATTTAGACTGAGCACACCCAGGTACGAGTGTCAGTCCCAGTCTACGCTACCTGCCTAACAGTCGTGCCATTGTCAGGTATGGAGAGTTCAACACAAGTTCGTAGGGCATCTACTCCTCTTCCGACAGAGCTTGATCTAGCCGTGGGCGATGGCGGCTCCTACCAAAAGTTCGTAGATGGTTTGGCTACTGGCGAGACGGCTTTTGTCGCGAACAGTACAACAGATTCGAAGACTGTATTTATATCCGGCCACCTGGGGCGCCGGAGGATCAAGCTCTATCTCAAGTAAGTTGTTTTGTAATATCTTCACTGACCAATTCCGTAACAGGATTTCGAATTACATGCGATACCTTGTTCGCAATTGTGTGATATTATCATTGACAATCCCATAAAAGGGTTTTAAATGACATGGGCCGCATTTGGCCGTATTATCACAGACCAATCCCGTAGCAGGATCTCGACTGCCACGAAATACCGTGGAATTAATTTTGTAACACTTCTCCGAGCGGTGTCGGCCAGGTTGACAGTATGTTTCGAATAGGTAAGATATCACGATTTGCTACAAACGACAAGTTCTAGGTTAGAGATTGCGACTCTTGACCAATGAGAGCAGCGCTCGCTCGGGTCAAACGCGGATTTAGACTAAGCACACCCAAGGGCGCGTGTTATATCTTCACTTACCAATTCCGTAACAGGATTTCAAATTACATGCGATACCTTGTACGCAATTTCGTGATATTATCACTGACAATCCCGTAAAAGGGTTTTAAATGACATGGGCCGCATTTGGCCGTATTATCACAGACCAATCCCGTAACAGGATCTCGACTGCCACGAAATACCGCGGAATTAATTTTGTAACACTTCTCCGAGCGGTGTCGGCCAGGTTGGCAGTATGTTTCGAATAAGTAAGATATCACGATTTGCTACAATCGACAAGTTCTAGGTTAGAGATTGTGACTCTTGACCAATCAGAGCAGCGCTTGCTCGGGTCAAACGGGTATTTAGACTGAGCACACCCAGGTACGAGTGTCAGTCCCAGTCTACGCTACCTGCCTAACAGTCGTGCCATTGTCAGATATGGAGAGTTCAACACAAGTTCGTAGGGCATCTACTCCTCTTCCGACAGAGCTTGATCTAGCCGTGGGCGATGGCGGCTCCTACCAAAAGTTCGTAGATGGTTTGGCTACTGGCGAGGCGGCTTTTGTCGCGAACAGTACAACAGATTCGAAGACTGTATTTATATCCGGCCACCTGGGGCGCCGGAGGATCAAGCTCTATCTCAAGTAAGTTGTTTTGTAATATCTTCACTGACCAATTCCGTAACAGGATTTCGAATTACATGCGATACCTTGTTCGCAATTGTGTGATATTATCACTGACAATCCCGTAAAAGGGTTTTAAATGACATGGGCCGCATTTGGCCGTATTATCACAGACCAATCCCGTAGCAGGATCTCGACTGCCACGAAATTCCGTGGAATTAATTTTGTAACACTTCTCCGAGCGGTGTCGGCCAGGTTGACAGTATGTTTCGTATAAGTAAGATATCACGATTTCCTACAAACAACAAGTTCTAGGTTAGAGATTGCGACTCTTGACCAATGAGAGCAGCGCTCGCTCGGGTCAAACGCGGATTTAGACTAAGCACACCCAAGGGCGCGTGTTATATCTTCACTTACCAATTCCGTAACAGGATTTCAAATTACATGCGATACCTTGTACGCAATTTTGTGATATTATCACTGACAATCCCGTAAAAGGGTTTTAAATGACATGGGCCGCATTTGGCCGTATTATCACAGACCAATCCCGTAACAGGATCTCGACTGCCACGAAATACCGTGGAATTAATTTTGTAACACTTCTCCGAGCGGTGTCGGCCAGGTTGACAGTATGTTTCGAATAAGTAAGATATCACGATTTGCTACAAACGACAAGTTCTAGGTTAGAGATTGTGACTCTTGACCAATCAGAGCAGCGCTTGCTCGGGTCAAACGGGTATTTAGACTGAGCACACCCAGGTACGAGTGTCAGTCCCAGTCTACGCTACCTGCCTAACAGTCGTGCCATTGTCAGATATGGAGAGTTCAACACAAGTTCGTAGGGCATCTACTCCTCTTCCGACAGAGCTTGATCTAGCCGTGGGCAATGGCGGCTCCTACCAAAAGTTCGTAGATGGTTTGGCTACTGGCGGGGCGGCTTTTGTCGCGAACAGTACAACAGATTCGAAGACTGTATTTATATCCGGCCACCTGGGGCGCCGGAGGATCAAGCTCTATCTCAAGTAAGTTGTTTTGTAATATCTTCACTGACCAATTCCGTAACAGGATTTCGAATTACATGCGATACCTTGTTCGCAATTGTGTGATATTATCACTGACAATCCCGTAAAAGGGTTTTAAATGACATGGGCCGCATTTGGCCGTATTATCACAGACCAATCCCGTAGCAGGATCTCGACTGCCACGAAATACCGTGGAATTAATTTTGTAACACTTCTCCGAGCGGTGTCGGCCAGGTTGACAGTATGTTTCGAATAAGTAAGATATCACGATTTGCTACAAACGACAAGTTCTAGGTTAGAGATTGCGACTCTTGACCTATGAGCGCAGCGCTCGCTCGGGTCAAACGCGGATTTAGACCAAGCACAACCAAGGGCGCGTGTCATATCTTCACTTACCAATTCCGTAACAGGATTTCAAATTACATGCGATACCTTGTACGCAATTTTGTGATATTATCACTGACAATCCCGTAAAAGGGTTTTAAATGACATGGGCCGCATTTGGCCGTATTATCACAGACCAATCCCGTAACAGGATCTCGACTGCCACGAAATACCGCGGAATTAATTTTGTAACACTTCTCCGAGCGGTGTCGGCCAGGTTGACAGTATGTTTCGAATAAGTAAGATATCACGATTTGCTACAAACGACAAGTTCTAGGTTAGAGATTGTGACTCTTGACCAATCAGAGCAGCGCTTGCTCGGGTCAAACGGGTATTTAGACTGAGCACACCCAGGTACGAGTGTCAGTCCCAGTCTACGCTACCTGCCTAACAGTCGTGCCATTGTCAGATATGGAGAGTTCAACACAAGTTCGTAGGGCATCTACTCCTCTTCCGACAGAGCTTGATCTAGCCGTGGGCGATGGCGGCTCCTACCAAAAGTTCTTAGATGGTTTGGCTACTGGCGAGACGGCTTTTGTCGCGAACAGTACAACAGATTCGAAGACTGTATTTATATCCGGCCACCTGGGGCGCCGGAGGATCAAGCTCTATCTCAAGTAAGTTGTTTTGTAATATCTTCACTGACCAATTCCGTAACAGGATTTCGAATTACATGCGATACCTTGTTCGCAATTGTGTGATATTATCATTGACAATCCCATAAAAGGGTTTTAAATGACATGGGCCGCATTTGGCCGTATTATCACAGACCAATCCCGTAGCAGGATCTCGACTGCCACGAAATACCGTGGAATTAATTTTGTAACACTTCTCCGAGCGGTGTCGGCCAGGTTGACAGTATGTTTCGAATAGGTAAGATATCACGATTTGCTACAAACGACAAGTTCTAGGTTAGAGATTGCGACTCTTGACCAATGAGAGCAGCGCTCGCTCGGGTCAAACGCGGATTTAGACTAAGCACACCCAAGGGCGCGTGTTATATCTTCACTTACCAATTCCGTAACAGGATTTCAAATTACATGCGATACCTTGTACGGAATTTTGTGATATTATCACTGACAATCCCGTAAAAGGGTTTTAAATGACATGGGCCGCATTTGGCCGTATTATCACAGACCAATCCCGTAGCAGGATCTCGACTGCCACGAAATTCCGTGGAATTAATTTTGTAACACTTCTCCGAGCGGTGTCGGCCAGGTTGACAGTATGTTTCGAATAAGTAAGATATCACGATTTGCTACAAACGACAAGTTCTAGGTTAGAGATTGTGACTCTTGACCAATCAGAGCAGCGCTTGCTCGGGTCAAACGGGTATTTAGACTGAGCACACCCAGGTACGAGTGTCAGTCCCAGTCTACGCTACCTGCCTAACAGTCGTGCCATTGTCAGATATGGAGAGTTCAACACAAGTTCGTAGGGCATCTACTCCTCTTCCGACAGAGCTTGATCTAGCCGTGGGCGATGGCGGCTCCTACCAAAAGTTCTTAGATGGTTTGGCTACTGGCGAGACGGCTTTTGTCGCGAACAGTACAACAGATTCGAAGACTGTATTTATATCCGGCCACCTGGGGCGCCGGAGGATCAAGCTCTATCTCAAGTAAGTTGTTTTGTAATATCTTCACTGACCAATTCCGTAACAAGATTTCGAATTACATGCGATACCTTGTTCGCAATTGTGTGATATTATCATTGACAATCCCATAAAAGGGTTTTAGATGACATGGGCCGCATTTGGCCGTATTATCACAGACCAATCCCGTAGCAGGATCTCGACTGCCACGAAATACCGTGGAATTAATTTTGTAACACTTCTCCGAGCGGTGTCGGCCAGGTTGACAGTATGTTTCGAATAGGTAAGATATCACGATTTGCTACAAACGACAAGTTCTAGGTTAGAGATTGCGACTCTTGACCAATGAGAGCAGCGCTCGCTCGGGTCAAACGCGGATTTAGACTAAGCACACCCAAGGGCGCGTGTTATATCTTCACTTACCAATTCCGTAACAGGATTTCAAATTACATGCGATACCTTGTACGCAATTTTGTGATATTATCACTTACAATCCCGTAAAAGGGTTTTAAATGACATGGGCCGCATTTGGCCGTATTATCACAGACCAATCCCGTAGCAGGATCTCAACTGCCACGAAATACCGTGGAATTAATTTTGTAACACTTCTCCGAGCGGTGTCGGCCAGGTTGACAGTATGTTTCGAATAAGTAAGATATCACGATTTGCTACAAACGACAAGTTCTAGGTTAGAGATTGTGACTCTTGACCAATCAGAGCAGCGCTTGCTCGGGTCAAACGGGTATTTAGACTGAGCACACCCAGGTACGAGTGTCAGTCCCAGTCTACGCTACCTGCCTAACAGTCGTGCCATTGTCAGATATGGAGAGTTCAACACAAGTTCGTAGGGCATCTACTCCTCTTCCGACAGAGCTTGATCTAGCCGTGGGCGATGGCGGCTCCTACCAAAAGTTCGTAGATAGATGGTTTGGCTACTGGCGAGACGGCTTTTGTCGCGAACAGTACAACAGATTCGAAGACTGTATTTATATCCGGCCACCTGGGGCGCCGGAGGATCAAGCTCTATCTCAAGTAAGTTGTTTTGTAATATCTTCACTGACCAATTCCGTAACAGGATTTCGAATTACATGCGATACCTTGTTCGCAATTGTGTGATATTATCACTGACAATCCCGTAAAAGGGTTTTAAATGACATGGGCCGCATTTGGCCGTATTATCACAGACCAATCCCGTAGCAGGATCTCGACTGCCACGAAATACCGTGGAATTAATTTTGTAACACTTCTCCGAGCGGTGTCGGCCAGGTTGACAGTATGTTTCGAATAAGTAAGATATCACGATTTGCTACAAACGACAAGTTCTAGGTTAGAGATTGCGACTCTTGACCAATGAGAGCAGCGCTCGCTCGGGTCAAACGCGGATTTAGACTAAGCACACCCAAGGGCGCGTGTTATATCTTCACTTACCAATTCCGTAACAGGATTTCAAATTACATGCGATACCTTGTACGGAATTTTGTGATATTATCACTGACAATCCCGTAAAAGGGTTTTAAATGACATGGGCCGCATTTGGCCGTATTTTCACAGACCAATCCAGTAGCAGGATCTCGACTGCCACGAAATACCGTGGAATTAATTTTGTAACACTTCTCCGAGCGGTGTCGGCCAGGTTGACAGTATGTTTCGAATAAGTAAGATATCACGATTTGCTACAAACGACAAGTTCTAGGTTAGAGATTGTGACTCTTGACCAATCAGAGCAGCGCTTGCTCGGGTCAAACGGGTATTTAGACTGAGCACACCCAGGTACGAGTGTCAGTCCCAGTCTACGCTACCTGCCTAACAGTCGTGCCATTGTCAGATATGGAGAGTTCAACACAAGTTCGTAGGGCATCTACTCCTCTTCCGACAGAGCTTGATCTAGCCGTGGGCGATGGCGGTTCCTACCAAAAGTTCGTAGATGGTTTGGCTACTGGCGAGGCGGCTTTTGTCGCGAACAGTACAACAGATTCGAAGACTGTATTTATATCCGGCCACCTGGGGCGCCGGAGGATCAAGCTCTATCTCAAGTAAGTTGTTTTGTAATATCTTCACTGACCAATTCCGTAACAGGATTTCGAATTACATGCGATACCTTGTTCGCAATTGTGTGATATTATCACTGACAATCCCGTAAAAGGGTTTTAAATGACATGGGCCGCATTTGGCCGTATTATCACAGACCAATCCCGTAGCAGGATCTCGACTGCCACGAAATACCGTGGAATTAATTTTGTAACACTTCTCCGAGCGGTGTCGGCCAGGTTGACAGTATGTTTCGAATAAGTAAGATATCACTATTTGCTACAAACGACAAGTTCTAGGTTAGAGATTGCGACTCTTGACCAATGAGAGCAGCGCTCGCTCGGGTCAAACGCGGATTTAGACTAAGCACACCCAAGGGCGCGTGTTATATCTTCACTTACCAATTCCGTAACAGGATTTCAAATTACATGCGATATCTTGTACGGAATTTTGTGATATTATCACTGACAATCCCGTAAAAGGGTTTTAAATGACATGGGCCGCATTTGGCCGTATTTTCACAGACCAATCCCGTAGCAGGATCTCGACTGCCACGAAATACCGTGGAATTAATTTTGTAACACTTCTCCGAGCGGTGTCGGCCAGGTTGACAGTATGTTTCGAATAAGTAAGATATCACGATTTGCTACAAACGACAAGTTCTAGGTTAGAGATTGTGACTCTTGACCAATCAGAGCAGCGCTTGCTCGGGTCAAACGGGTATTTAGACTGAGCACACCCAGGTACGAGTGTCAGTCCCAGTCTACGCTACCTGCCTAACAGTCGTGCCATTGTCAGATATGGAGAGTTCAACACAAGTTCGTAGGGCATCTACTCCTCTTCCGACAGAGCTTGATCTAGCCGTGGGCGATGGCGGTTCCTACCAAAAGTTCGTAGATGGTTTGGCTACTGGCAAGGCGGCTTTTGTCGCGAACAGTACAACAGATTCGAAGACTGTATTTATATCCGGCCACCTGGGGCGCCGGAGGATCTAGCTCTATCTCAAGTAAGTTGTTTTGTAATATCTTCACTGACCAATTCCGTAACAGGATTTCGAATTACATGCGATACCTTGTTCGCAATTGTGTGATATTATCACTGACAATCCCGTAAAAGGGTATTAAATGACATGGGCCGTATTTGGCTGAATTATCACAGGCCGATCCCGTAACAGGATCTCGACTGCCACGAAATACCGTGGAATTAATTTTGTAACACTTCTCCGAGCGGTGTCGGCCTGGTTGACAGTATGTTTCGAATAAGTAAGATATCACGATTTGCTACAAACGACAAGTTCTAGGTTAGAGATTGTGACTCTTGACCAATCAGAGTAGCGCTTGCTCGGGTCAAACGGGTATTTAGACTGAGCACACCCAGGTACGAGTGTCAGTCCCTGTCTACGCTACCTGCCTAACAGTCGTGCCATTGTCAGATATGGAGAGTTCAACACAAGTTCGTAGGGCATCTACTCCTCTTCCGACAGAGCTTGATCTAGCCGTGGGCGATGGTGGCTCCTACCAAAAGTTCGTAGATGGTTTGGCTACTGGCGAGGCGGCTTTTGTCGCGAACAGTACAACAGATTCGAAGACTGTATTTATATCCGGCCACCTGGGGCGCCGGAGGATCAAGCTCTATCTCAAGTAAGTTGTTTTGTAATATCTTCACTGACCAATTCCGTAACAGGATTTCGAATTACATGCGATACCTTGTACGCAATTTTGTGATATTATCACTGACAATCCCGTAAAAGGGTTTTAAATGACATGGGCCGCATTTGGCCGTATTATCACAGACCAATCCCGTAACAGGATCTCGACTGCCACGAAATACCGCGGAATTAATTTTGTAACACTTCTCCGAGCGGTGTCGGCCAGGTTGACAGTATGTTTCGAATAAGTAAGATATCACGATTTCCTACAAACGACAAGTTCTAGGTTAGAGATTGTGACTCTTGACCAATCAGAGCAGCGCTTGCTCGGGTCAAACGGGTATTTAGACTGAGCACACCCAGGTACGAGTGTCAGTCCCAGTCTACGCTACCTGCCTAACAGTCGTGCCATTGTCAGATATGGAGAGTTCAACACGAGTTCGTAGGGCATCTACTCCTCTTCCGACAGAGCTTGATCTAGCCGTGGGCGATGGCGGCTCCTACCAAAAGTTCGCAGATGGTTTGGCTACTGGCGAGGCGGCTTTTGTCGCGAACAGTACAACAGATTCGAAGACTGTATTTATATCCGGCCACCTGGGGCGCCGGAGGATCAAGCTCTATCTCAAGTAAGTTGTTTTGTAATACCTTCACTGACCAATTCCGTAAGAGGATTTCGAATTACATGCGATACCTTGTTCGCAATTGTGTGATATTATCACTGACAATCCCGTAAAAGGGTTTTAGATGACATGGGCCGCATTTGGCCGTATTATCACAGACCAATCCCGTAGCAGGATCTCGACTGCCACGAAATTCCGTGGAATTAATTTTGTAACACTTCTCCGAGCGGTGTCGGCCAGGTTGACAGTATGTTTCGAATAAGTAAGATATCACGATTTGCTACAAACGACAAGTTCTAGGTTAGAGATTGTGACTCTTGACCAATCAGAGCAGCGCTTGCTCGGGTCAAACGGGTATTTAGACTGAGCACACCCAGGTACGAGTGTCAGTCCCTGTCTACGCTACCTGCCTAACAGTCGTGCCATTGTCAGATATGGAGAGTTCAACACAAGTTCGTAGGGCATCTACTCCTCTTCCGAAAGAGCTTGATCTAGCCGTGGGCGATGGTGGCTCCTACCAAAAGTTCGTAGATGGTTTGGCTACTGGCGAGGCGGCTTTTGTCGCGAACAGTACAACAGATTCGAAGACTGTATTTATATCCGGCCACCTGGGGCGCCGGAGGATCAAGCTCTATCTCAAGTAAGTTGTTTTGTAATATCTTCACTGACCAATTCCCTAACAGGATTTCGAATTACATGCGATACCTTGTTCGCAATTGTGTGATATTATCACTGACAATCCCGTAAAAGGGTATTAAATGACATGGGCCGTATCTGGCTGTATTATCACAGACCGATACCGTAACAGGATCTCGACTGACACGAAATAGCATGGAATTAATTTTGAAACACTTCTCCGAGCGGTGTCGGCCAAGTTGACAGTATGTTTCGTATAAGTAAGATATCACGATTTCCTATAAACAACAAGTTCTAGGTTAGAGATTGCGACTCTTGACCAATGAGAGCAGCGCTCGCTCGGGTCAAACGCGGATTTAGACTAAGCACACCCAAGGGCGCGTGTTATATCTTCACTTACCAATTCCGTAACAGGATTTCAAATTACATGCGATACCTTGTACGCAATTTTGTGATATTATCACTGACAATCCCGTAAAAGGGTTTTAAATGACATGGGCCGCATTTGGCCGTATTATCACAGACCAATCCCGTAACAGGATCTCGACTGCCACGAAATACCGTGGAATTAATTTTGTAACACTTCTCCGAGCGGTGTCGGCCTGGTTGACAGTATGTTTCGAATAAGTAAGATATCACGATTTGCTACAAACGACAAGTTCTAGGTTAGAGATTGTGACTCTTGACCAATCAGAGCCGCGCTTGCTCGGGTCAAACGGGTATTTAGACTGAGCACACGCAGGTACGAGTGTCAGTCCCTGTCTACGCTACCTGCCTAACAGTCGTGCCATTGTCAGATATGGAGAGTTCAACACAAGTTCGTAGGGCATCTACTCCTCTTCCGACAGAGCTTGATCTAGCCGTGGGCGATGGTGGCTCCTACCAAAAGTTCGTAGATGGTTTGGTTACTGGCGAGGCGGCTTTTGTCGCGAACAGTACAACAGATTCGAAGACTGTATTTATATCCGGCCACCTGGGGCGCCGGAGGATCAAGCTCTATCTCAAGTAAGTTGTTTTGTAATATCTTCACTGACCAATTCCGTAACAGGATTTCGAATTACATGCGATACCTTGTTCGCAATTGTGTGATATTATCACTGACAATCCCGTAAAAGGGTATTAAATGACATGGGCCGTATTTGGCTGTATTATCACAGGCCGATCCCGTAACAGGATCTCGACTGACACGAAATAGCATGGAATTAATTTTGAAACACTTCTCCGAGCGGTGACGGTCAAGTTGACAGTATGTTTCGTATAAGTAAGATATCACGATTTCCTACAAACAACAAGTTCTAGGTTAGAGATTGCGACTCTTGACCAATGAGAGCAGCGCTCGCTCGGGTCAAACGCGGATTTAGACTAAGCACACCCAAGGGCGCGTGTTATATCTTCACTTACCAATTCCGTAACAGGATTTCAAATTACATGCGATACCTTGTACGCAATTTTGTGATATTATCACTGACAATCCCGTAAAAGGGTTTTAAATGACATGGGCCGCATTTGGCCGTATTATCACAGACCAATCCCGTAACAGGATCTCGACTGCCACGAAATACCGTGGAATTAATTTTGTAACACTTCTCCGAGCGGTGTCGGCCAGGTTGACAATGTTTCGAATAAGTAAGATATCACGATTTGCTACAAACGACAAGTTCTAGGTTAGAGATTGTGACTCTTGACCAATCAGAGCAGCGCTTGCTCGGGTCAAACGGGTATTTAGACTGAGCACACCCAGGTACGAGTGTCAGTCCCAGTCTACGCTACCTGCCTAACAGTCGTGCCATTGTCAGATATGGAGAGTTCAACACGAGTTCGTAGGGCATCTACTCCTCTTCCGACAGAGCTTGATCTAGCCGTGGGCGATGGCGGCTCCTACCAAAAGTTCGTAGATGGTTTGGCTACTGGCGAGGCGGCTTTTGTCGCGAACAGTACAACAGATTCGAAGACTGTATTTATATCCGGCCACCTGGGGCGCCGGAGGATCAAGCTCTATCTCAAGTAAGTTGTTTTGTAATATCTTCACTGACCAATTCCGTAACAGGATTTCGAATTACATGCGATACCTTGTTCGCAATTGTTTGATATTATCACTGACAATCCCGTAAAAGGGTTTTAAATGACATGGGCCGCATTTGGCCGTATTATCACAGACCAATCCCGTAGCAGGATCTCGACTGCCACGAAATTCCGTGGAATTAATTTTGTAACACTTCTCCGAGCGGTGTCGGCCAGGTTGACAGTATGTTTCGAATAAGTAAGATATCACGATTTGCTACAAACGACAAGTTCTAGGTTAGAGATTGCGACTCTTGACCAATGAGAGCAGCGCTCGCTCGGGTCAAACGCGGATTTAGACCAAGCACAACCAAGGGCGCGTGTCATATCTTCACTTACCAATTCCGTAACAGGATTTCAAATTACATGCGATACCTTGTACGCAATTTTGTGATATTATCACTGACAATCCCGTAAAAGGGTTTTAAATGACATGGGCCGCATTTGGCCGTATTATCACAGACCAATCCCGTAACAGGATCTCGACTGCCACGAAATACCGCGGAATTAATTTTGTAACACTTCTCCGAGCGGTGTCGGCCAGGTTGACAGTATGTTTCGAATAAGTGATATCACAATTTGCTACAAACGACAAGTTCTAGGTTAGAGATTGTGACTCTTGACCAATCAGAGCAGCGCTTGCTCGGGTCAAACGGGTATTTAGACTGAGCACACCCAGGTACGAGTGTCAGTCCCAGTCTACGCTACCTGCCTAACAGTCGTGCCATTGTCAGATATGGAGAGTTCAACACAAGTTCGTAGGGTATCTACTCCTCTTCCGACAGAGCTTGATCTAGCCGTGGGCGATGGCGGCTCCTACCAAAAGTTCGTAGATGGTTTGGCTACTGGCGAGACGGCTTTTGTCGCGAACAGTACAACAGATTCGAAGACTGTATTTATATCCGGCCACCTGGGGCGCCGGAGGATCAAGCTCTATCTCAAGTAAGTTGTTTTGTAATATCTTCACTGACCAGTTCCGTAACAGGATTTCGAATTACATGCGATACCTTGTTCGCAATTGTGTGATATTATCACTGACAATCCCGTAAAAGGGTTTTAAATGACATGGGCCGCATTTGGCCGTATTATCACAGACCAATCCCGTAGCAGGATCTCGACTGCCACGAAATACCGTGGAATTAATTTTGTAACACTTCTCCGAGCGGTGTCGGCCAGGTTGACAGTATGTTTCGAATAAGTAAGATATCACGATTTGCTACAAACGACAAGTTCTAGGTTAGAGATTGCGACTCTTGACCAATGAGAGCAGCGCTCGCTCGGGTCAAACGCGGATTTAGACTAAGCACACCCAAGGGCGCGTGTTATATCTTCACTTACCAATTCCGTAACAGGATTTCAAATTACATGCGATACCTTGTACGGAATTTTGTGATATTATCACTGACAATCCCGTAAAAGGGTTTTAAATGACATGGGCCGCATTTGGCCGTATTTTCACAGACCAATCCCGTAGCAGGATCTCGACTGCCACGAAATACCGTGGAATTAATTTTGTAACACTTCTCCGAGCGGTGTCGGCCAGGTTGACAGTATGTTTCGAATAAGTAAGATATCACGATTTGCTACAAACGACAAGTTCTAGGTTAGAGATTGTGACTCTTGACCAATCAGAGCAGCGCTTGCTCGGGTCAAACGGGTATTTAGACTGAGCACACCCAGGTACGAGGGTCAGTCCCAGTCTACGCTACCTGCCTAACAGTCGTGCCATTGTCAGATATGGAGAGTTCAACACAAGTTCGTAGGGCATCTACTCCTCTTCCGACAGAGCTTGATCTAGCCGTAGGCGATGGCGGTTCCTACCAAAAGTTCGTAGATGGTTTGGCTACTGGCAAGGCGGCTTTTGTCGCGAACAGTACAACAGATTCGAAGACTGTATTTATATCCGGCCACCTGGGGCGCCGGAGGATCAAGCTCTATCTCAAGTAAGTTGTTTTGTAATATCTTCACTGACCAATTCCGTAACAGGATTTCGAATTACATGCGATACCTTGTTCGCAATTGTGTGATATTATCACTGACAATCCCGTAAAAGGGTATTACATGACATGGGCCGTATTTGGCTGTATTATCACAGGCCGATCCCGTAACAGGATCTCGACTGACACGAAATAGCATGGAATTAATTTTGAAACACTTCTCCGAGCGGTGACGGCCAAGTTGACAGTATGTTTCGTATAAGTAAGATATCACGATTTCCTACAAACAACAAGTTCTAGGTTAGAGATTGCGACTCTTGACCAATGAGAGCAGCGCTCGCTCGGGTCAAACGCGGATTTAGACTAAATGTAAGATCTTGTACTAATAAAAATGCAGGTTCTTCATTAACGATACATTTTATTATCAGTCAATTATAATCTTCTTTTTTAATAATACATAACACCATGACAACGTAACACTACTTAGAAAGCCTACTAAAATATACTGTAATATATATAATGAGATAACACAATTCATTAACATCGAACAAACCTATACTAATATATTACATCCCTCCCTCTCAAGATACTACCGATAGATCAAACGGTCAGGTGGTTTAACATTTCTGTGAGGACGTTTGTCTACAGGTTTTTGTGATAATTGCTCTGGGCTGGGACTTGATAGTCTAGGTATAATTTGATAGTGTTGATCAGAACTTTCAAGTTCCTGGTGTTGCGTTTCTAATTCCTGTTGTTCAAGTTTCTGGTGTTGCGTTTCTAATTCCTGTTGTTCGTTACTGACCTCTTCATGATTTTCTCCTATTTTCTGTAATTGGTCTGTATGTCTTTTCCATACTGTGTCATGTTCATCCACAACTCTTACCAAATACGTTCTTTCGCCTAGTACCTCTATTACTTTACTCGCTTTCCATGTTACCTTATTTGGATTTCGGTAACACCTAGCATATACTGTTTCTCCTTCTTTAAACATCACATTCCTTCTTCCTCTCCAATATGCTGCTTGTCTATTATCCTTTTCTACCTCCTTTATGATTAATCCTATTGGAATTCTGAGTTTTCTTCCAAACATTAAATAGGCAGGGCTTTCGTGGGTTTCAGAATGAGGTGCATTTCTGTATGCTAACAAATATCTACTTAAAATTGTACTCATTGTTACTGTAGAGTTCCTCATATCATTAAATGCTTTAAATAATCCCTGCTTAACAGACTTTACAGCATTATCCGCACCACCATTTGTTGCTGGATGGTAAGGCGGAGATGTAACATATCTAATTTTATTCCACATACAAAAGTTTGCGAATTCCGCTGAAGTAAATTGCCTTGCATTATCCGACACTATTTTCTTGGGTAAGCCCAATCTTGCAAAAACTTCCCTAAGTACTTCTAATAGTGTTAGCGAATCCAACTTTTTCATCTCCATTACTTCCGGCCATTTTGTATAAGAATCTGTCAAAATCAAGAAAGTCTTTCCTCTTACAGGTCCAAAGAAATCCAAATGGACTCTTTCCATTGGCTCCGTAGTTTTATCCCATTTAATCAATGGAGACTTCTCGGGTGAAGGTCTCACCGCTAAACATGCATGACAGCTCTTTACCAAACTTTCGATATCTTTGTCCAATTTTGGATACCAAAAATAGCATCGAGCCAACGATTTCATTTTAGATATTCCCATATGTGAAGCGTGTAAAATATCTAGCACCTTTCTTCGCAATTTTTCCGGGATTACTGTCCTATATCCCCACATTATGATTCCACCATCCACTGACAGTTCATTTCTTCTTCGTTGATATGGTTCTAGTTCCTTGTCGACTGCTGCTGGCCATCCGCTCATTATGAAATTATGAATTTTTCCTAGCACTTTATCAATTCTAGTTGCAGCTCTAATTTGTAAGGAATCCACGGGCATTGTTTTCTCCAAAAATAATAAATATTCCATCTCCATATCTGGCACTTCTTCTTTATCAGCCGGTATCGGCAATCTGGATAAACCATCCGCTCCACCGTTCAGCTTTCCTTTAATATATCGCAGTTCATAGTCAAATTCGGACATATACGTCGCCCATCTCTGCAATCTACCAGCCGCCATGACTGGGATTCCTTTATTTTTGCCAAAAATTGCTTCTAACGGTTTGTGGTCTGTTTCCAGAACAAAAGTTCTTCCAGCCAAGTATTGGTAGAATTTTCTTACTCCCCAATATAATGCTAGTGCCTCTTTGTGGATCACAGAATAATTCTTCTCCGTTGCCGTCAATACTCTGGATGCAAATGCGACTGGTCGTTCTGATCCATCATAATAGATGTGAGAAAGTACTGCACCAATTCCCTTTGCAGATGCATCACAAGCTAATTTGATTGGTAAATCTGGATTGTAGTGTACTAGTAGTTTATCTGAAGTAATTTCTTTCTTTGCGTTTTCATAAGCTTTATCACAACTGACATTCCAATCGAACTTTACGTTTTCTTTCAATAAGTTATATATTGGACTTAACTTTGTTGCCAAATTTTGACAAAATTTACCATAATAGTTTACCATCCCTAGAAAACTTCTGACTTCCTGGACATTTGTCGGCTTCGGTGCCTCAAGTATGGCCCTTGTTTTATTATGATCCTTTCTTAATCCTTTTGCGTCTATTATATGCCCTAAATATTTAATTTCTTTCTGAAAGAATACGCACTTTTCTTTATTTAATCTAAAGCCAGATTCTTTCAACTTCTGCAATACCTTTTTTAAATTTTCTAAATGCTGTTCTCTGGTCCTTCCAGTAACTACAATGTCATCTAAATAACTGACTACCCCTGATAATCCTTGCAAAGTTTTTTCGACAATTTTTTGAAAAATTCCACAAGCAGGTTTTGTACCAAATGGTAAGCGATTTAATCTGTATATACCTTTGTGTGTACTCCAGGATAGTAATTCTCCTGTTTCTTGGTCTAATACCAATTGGTTATAAGCATTTTTAAAATCTAATTTTGTAAATTCCTCTCCTCCTTGTAGCATTGTAAAAATGTCTTCAATTCGAGGTATCACCTGTTGGTCATTATCAATAAATTTATTTACCGTTACTCGATAATCTGCACATAATCGAATAGATCGGTCTCTTTTTAAGACTGGTACTAATGGCGTTCCCCACCGACTTCCGTCTATCTTTGTAATAACACCAACTTCCTCTAATTTCTTTAATTCTTCTTCTACCTTTTCCTTAAAGGCATACGGGATAGTTCTTGGTTTGCAAAATATTGGTTTAACGTCTTCCTTCATGTGAATACTTATCTTCTCAAATTTATAAGTACCCAGCCCTGGCTTAAATAACTCATCATATTCTTGTAAAAGAACTTTTAGGGTTTGATCTTTTTGCTGAATATACATTAAAGAACAGGTTAAATATTTTAATATCCCAAACATATCTAACATGTCCCTCCCCATCAATGGTCTACAACCTCCTTTTACAATAATAAGCCTAACTTTATTATTTATTTTCTTTAAGGAAACATCTACCCATATTTCACCTACTGGAATTATATTATTCCCTACATAAGACTTTAATTGGACAATTGTTGGATTTAACATAATCTTTCTAAAATATTTTTTATATATTTGCTCTGGTAAAATTGATAATCCAGCGCCTGAATCTATTTCCATTAATATTGGAACGTTTTCAATCATAACTTCTATCATAATTGGCTTCACAATGTTACTATAATTATTTACGTTAAAAAGGTCTATCTCTGTATCATCCCTTTGTATTTCAATGTTCTTAACATACTGGGACTTACTGTCTTTAAATTTGCAAACTACAGCTAAATGTCCTTTCTTTTTACAAACCTTACATATATAGTCTTTATACTTGCATTTATAAAAATTGTGTTCGCCTTTACCACATGCACGACACTTTGCACCTCGAACCTTGGATGCGTCGTCTCGGACGTTTGGTCCATCGTCGACCTTCTTCTTCCACTGATTGGATTGGCTTGGTTTGGCTTGGCCCAACTTGTTGACTGCTACAACTGATCCTGCTGAACGAATGGCTGCTTCCCTCTTCAGTGCAAGCTCCACCAACTCCGACAAGGGCTTATCTTCATACAAGCACACCCAAGGGCGCGTGTTATATCTTCACTTACCAATTCCGTAACAGGATTTCAAATTACATGCGATACCTTGTACGCAATTTTGTGATATTATCACTGACAATCCCGTAAAAGGGTTTTAAATGACATGGGCCGCATTTGGCCGTATTATCACAGACCAATCCCGTAACAGGATCTCGACTACCACGAAATACCGTGGAATTAATTTTGTAACACTTCTCCAAGCGGTGTCGGCCAGGTTGACAGTATGTTTCGAATAAGTAAGATATCACGATTTGCTACAAACGACAAGTTCTAGGTTAGAGATTGTGACTCTTGACCAATCAGAGCAGCGCTTGCTCGGGTCAAACGGGTATTTAGACTGAGCACACCCAGGTACGAGTGTCAGTCCCAGTCTACGCTACCTGCCTAACAGTCGTGCCATTGTCAGATATGGAGAGTTCAACACAAGTTCGTAGGGCATCTACTCCTCTTCCGACAGAGCTTGATCTAGCCGTGGGCGATGGCGGCTCCTACCAAAAGTTCGTAGATGGTTTGGCTACTGGCGAGGCGGCTTTTGTCGCGAACAGTACAACAGATTCGAAGACTGTATTTATATCCGGCCACCTGGGGCGCCGGAGGATCAAGCTCTATCTCAAGTAAGTTGTTTTGTAATATCTTCACTGACCAATTCCGTAACAGGATTTCGAATTACATGCGATACCTTGTTCGCAATTGTGTGATATTATCACTGACAATCCCGTAAAAGGGTTTTAAATGACATGGGCCGCATTTGGCCGTATTATCACAGACCAATCCCGTAGCAGGATCTCGACTGCCACGAAATACCGTGGAATTAATTTTGTAACACTTCTCCGAGCGGTGTCGGCCAGGTTGACAGTATGTTTCGAATAAGTAAGATATCACGATTTGCTACAAACGACAAGTTCTAGGTTAGAGATTGCGACTCTTGACCAATGAGAGCAGCGCTCGCTCGGGTCAAACGCGGATTTAGACCAAGCACAAGCACTGACCAATTCCGTAACAGGATTTCGAATTACATGCGATACCTTGTTCGCAATTGTGTGATATTATCACTGACAATCCCGTAAAAGGGTTTTAAATGACATGGGCCGCATTTGGCCGTATTATCACAGACCAATCCCGTAGCAGGATCTCGACTGCCACGAAATACCGTGGAATTAATTTTGTAACACTTCTCCGAGCGGTGTCGGCCAGGTTGACAGTATGTTTCGAATAAGTAAGATATCACGATTTGCTACAAACGACAAGTTCTAGGTTAGAGATTGCGACTCTTGACCAATGAGAGCAGCGCTCGCTCGGGTCAAACGCGGATTTAGACCAAGCACAACCAAGGGCGCGTGTCATATTTTCACTTACCAATTCCGTAACAGGATTTCAAATTACATGCGATACCTTGTACGCAATTTTGTGATATTATCACTGACAATCCCGTAAAAGGGTTTTAAATGACATGGGCCGCATTTGGCCGTATTATCACAGACCAATCCCGTAACAGGATCTCGACTGCCACGAAATACCGCGGAATTGATTTTGTAACACTTCTCCGAGCGGTGTCGGCCAGGTTGGCAGTATGTTTCGAATAAGTAAGATATCACGATTTGCTACAATCGACAAGTTCTAGGTTAGAGATTGTGACTCTTGACCAATCAGAGCAGCGCTTGCTCGGGTCAAACGGGTATTTAGACTGAGCACACCCAGGTACGAGTGTCAGTCCCAGTCTACGCTACCTGCCTAACAGTCGTGCCATTGTCAGATATGGAGAGTTCAACACAAGTTCGTAGGGCATCTACTCCTCTTCCGACAGAGCTTGATCTAGCCGTGGGCGATGGCGGCTCCTACCAAAAGTTCGTAGATGGTTTGGCTACTGGCGAGACGGCTTTTGTCGCGAACAGTACAACAGATTCGAAGACTGTATTTATATCCGGCCACCTGGGGCGCCGGAGGATCAAGCTCTATCTCAAGTAAGTTGTTTTGTAATATCTTCACTGACCAAACCCGTAACAGGATTTCGAATTACATGCGATACCTTGTTCGCAATTGTGTGATATTATCACTGACAATCCCATAAAAGGGTTTTAAATGACATGGGCCGCATTTGGCCGTATTATCACAGACCAATCCTGTAGCAGGATCTCGACTGCCACGAAATACCGTGGAATTAATTTTGTAACACTTCTCCGAGCGGTGTCGGCCAGGTTGACAGTATGTTTCGAATAAGTAAGATATCACGATTTGCTACAAACGACAAGTTCTAGGTTAGAGATTGCGACTCTTGACCAATGAGAGCAGCGCTCGCTCGGGTCAAACGCGGATTTAGACTAAGCACACCCAAGGGCGCGTGTTATATCTTTACTTACCAATTCCGTAACAGGATTTCAAATTACATGCGATACCTTGTACGCAATTTTGTGATATTATCACTGACAATCCCGTAAAAGGGTTTTAAATGACATGGGCCGCATTTGGCCGTATTATCACAGACCAATCCCGTAACAGGATCTCGACTGCCACGAAATACCGCGGAATTAATTTTGTAACACTTCTCCGAGCGGTGTCGGCCAGGTTGACAGTATGTTTCGAATAAGTAAGATATCACGATTTGCTACAAACGACAAGTTCTAGGTTAGAGATTGTGACTCTTGACCAATCAGAGCAGCGCTTGCTCGGGTCAAACGGGTATTTAGACTGAGCACACCCAGGTACGAGTGTCAGTCCCAGTCTACGCTACCTGCCTAACAGTCGTGCCATTGTCAGATATGGAGAGTTCAACACAAGTTCGTAGGGCATCTACTCCTCTTCCGACAGAGCTTGATCTAGCCGTGGGCGATGGCGGCTCCTACCAAAAGTTCGTAGATGGTTTGGCTACTGGCGAGACGTCTTTTGTCGCGAACAGTACAACAGATTCGAAGACTGTATTTATATCCGGCCACCTGGGGCGCCGGAGGATCAAGCTCTATCTCAAGTAAGTTGTTTTGTAATATCTTCACTGACCAATTCCGTAACAGGATTTCGAATTACATGCGATACCTTGTTCGCAATTGTGTGATATTATCACTGACAATCCCGTAAAAGGGTTTTAAATGACATGGGCCGCATTTGGCCGTATTATCACAGACCAATCCCGTAGCAGGATCTCGACTGCCACGAAATTCCGTGGAATTAATTTTGTAACACTTCTCCGAGCGGTGTCGGCCAGGTTGACAGTATGTTTCGAATAAGTAAGATATCACGATTTGCTACAAACGACAAGTTCTAGGTTAGAGATTGCGACTCTTGACCAATGAGAGCAGCGCTCGCTCGGGTCAAACGCGGATTTAGACCAAGCACAACCAAGGGCGCGTGTCATATCTTCACTTACCAATTCCGTAACAGGATTTCAAATTACATGCGATACCTTGTACGCAATTTTGTGATATTATCACTGACAATCCCGTAAAAGGGTTTTAAATGACATGGGCCGCATTTGGCCGTATTATCACAGACCAATCCCGTAACAGGATCTCGACTGCCACGAAATACCGCGGAATTAATTTTGTAACACTTCTCCGAGCGGTGTCGGCCAGGTTGACAGTATGTTTCGAATAAGTGATATCACAATTTGCTACAAACGACAAGTTCTAGGTTAGAGATTGTGACTCTTGACCAATCAGAGCAGCGCTTGCTCGGGTCAAACGGGTATTTAGACTGAGCACACCCAGGTACGAGTGTCAGTCCCAGTCTACGCTACCTGCCTAACAGTCGTGCCATTGTCAGATATGGAGAGTTCAACACAAGTTCGTAGGGCATCTACTCCTCTTCCGACAGAGCTTGATCTAGCCGTAGGCGATGGCGGTTCCTACCAAAAGTTCGTAGATGGTTTGGCTACTGGCAAGGCGGCTTTTGTCGCGAACAGTACAACAGATTCGAAGACTGTATTTATATCCGGCCACCTGGGGCGCCGGAGGATCAAGCTCTATCTCAAGTAAGTTGTTTTGTAATATCTTCACTGACCAATTCCGTAACAGGATTTCGAATTACATGCGATACCTTGTTCGCAATTGTGTGATATTATCACTGACAATCCCGTAAAAGGGTTTTAAATGACATGGGCCGCATTTGGCCGTATTATCACAGACCAATCCCGTAGCAGGATCTCGACTGTCACGAAATACCGTGGAATTAATTTTGTAACACTTCTCCGAGCGGTGTCGGCCAGGTTGACAGTATGTTTCGAATAAGTAAGATATCACGATTTGCTACAAACGACAAGTTCTAGGTTAGAGATTGCGACTCTTGACCAATGAGAGCAGCGCTCGCTCGGGTCAAACGCGGATTTAGACTAAGCACACCCAAGGGCGCGTGTTATATCTTCACTTACCAATTCCGTAACAGGATTTCAAATTACATGCGATACCTTGTACGGAATTTTGTGATATTATCACTGACAATCCCGTAAAAGGGTTTTAAATGACATGGGCCGCATTTGGCCGTATTATCACAGACCAATCCCGTAACAGGATCTCGACTGCCACGAAATACCGCGGAATTAATTTTGTAACACTTCTCCGAGCGGTGTCGGCCAGGTTGACAGTATGTTTCGAATAAGTAAGATATCACGATTTGCTACAAACGACAAGTTCTAGGTTAGAGATTGTGACTCTTGACCAATCAGAGCAGCGCTTGCTCGGGTCAAACGGGTATTTAGACTGAGCACACCCAGGTACGAGTGTCAGTCCCAGTCTACGCTACCTGCCTAACAGTCGTGCCATTGTCAGATATGGAGAGTTCAACACAAGTTCGTAGGGCATCTACTCCTCTTCCGACAGAGCTTGATCTAGCCGTGGGCGATGGCGGCTCCTACCAAAAGTTCGTAGATGGTTTGGCTACTGGCGAGACGGCTTTTGTCGCGAACAGTACAACAGATTCGAAGACTGTATTTATATCCGGCCACCTGGGGCGCCGGAGGATCAAGCTCTATCTCAAGTAAGTTGTTTTGTAATATCTTCACTGACCAATTCCGTAACAGGATTTCGAATTACATGCGATACCTTGTTCGCAATTATGTGATATTATCACTGACAATCCCGTAAAAGGGTTTTAAATGACATGGGCCGCATTTGGCCGTATTATCACAGACCAATCCCGTAGCAGGATCTCGACTGCCACGAAATACCGTGGAATTAATTTTGTAACACTTCTCCGAGCGGTGTCGGCCAGGTTGACAGTATGTTTCGAATAAGTAAGATATCACGATTTGCTACAAACGACAAGTTCTAGGTTAGAGATTGCGACTCTTGACCAATGAGAGCAGCGCTCGCTCGGGTCAAACGCGGATTTAGACTAAGCACACCCAAGGGCGCGTGTTATATCTTCACTTACCAATTCCGTAACAGGATTTCAAATTACATGCGATACCTTGTACGGAATTTTGTGATATTATCACTGACAATCCCGTAAAAGGGTTTTAAATGACATGGGCCGCATTTGGCCGTATTTTCACAGACCAATCCCGTAGCAGGATCTCGACTGCCACGAAATACCGTGGAATTAATTTTGTAACACTTCTCCGAGCGGTGTCGGCCAGGTTGACAGTATGTTTCGAATAAGTAAGATATCACGATTTGCTACAAACGACAAGTTCTAGGTTAGAGATTGTGACTCTTGACCAATCAGAGCAGCGCTTGCTCGGGTCAAACGGGTATTTAGACTGAGCACACCCAGGTACGAGGGTCAGTCCCAGTCTACGCTACCTGCCTAACAGTCGTGCCATTGTCAGATATGGAGAGTTCAACACAAGTTCGTAGGGCATCTACTCCTCTTCCGACAGAGCTTGATCTAGCCGTGGGCGATGGCGGTTCCTACCAAAAGTTCGTAGATGGTTTGGCTACTGGCAAGGCGGCTTTTGTCGCGAACAGTACAACAGATTCGAAGACTGTATTTATATCCGGCCACCTGGGGCGCCGGAGGATCAAGCTCTATCTCAAGTAAGTTGTTTTGTAATATCTTCACTGACCAATTCCGTAACAGGATTTCGAATTACATGCGATACCTTGTTCGCAATTGTGTGATATTATCACTGACAATCCCGTAAAAGGGTATTAAATGACATGGGCCGTATTTCGCTGTATTATCACAGGCCGATCCCGTAAAAGGATCTCGACTGACACGAAATAGCATGGAATTAATTTTGAAACACTTCTCCGAGCGGTGACGGCCAAGTTGACAGTATGTTTCGTATAAGTAAGATATCACGATTTCCTACAAACAACAAGTTCTAGGTTAGAGATTGCGACTCTTGACCAATGAGAGCAGCGCTCGCTCGGGTCAAACGCGGATTTAGACTAAGCACACCCAAGGGCGCGTGTTATATCTTCACTTACCAATTCCGTAACAGGATTTCAAATTACATGCGATACCTTGTACGCAATTTTGTGATATTATCACTGACAATCCCGTAAAAGGGTTTTAAATGACATGGGCCGCATTTGGCCGTATTATCACAGACCAATCCCGTAACAGGATCTCGACTACCACGAAATACCGTGGAATTAATTTTGTAACACTTCTCCAAGCGGTGTCGGCCAGGTTGACAGTATGTTTCGAATAAGTAAGATATCACGATTTGCTACAAACGACAAGTTCTAGGTTAGAGATTGTGACTCTTGACCAATCAGAGCAGCGCTTGCTCGGGTCAAACGGGTATTTAGACTGAGCACACCCAGGTACGAGTGTCAGTCCCAGTCTACGCTACCTGCCTAACAGTCGTGCCATTGTCAGATATGGAGAGTTCAACACAAGTTCGTAGGGCATCTACTCCTCTTCCGACAGAGCTTGATCTAGCCGTGGGCGATGGCGGCTCCGACCAAAAGTTCGTAGATGGTTTGGCTACTGGCGAGGCGGCTTTTGTCGCGAACAGTACAACAGATTCGAAGACTGTATTTATATCCGGCCACCTGGGGCGCCGGAGGATCAAGCTCTATCTCAAGTAAGTTGTTTTGTAATATCTTCACTGACCAATTCCGTAACAGGATTTCGAATTACATGCGATACCTTGTTCGCAATTGTGTGATATTATCACTGACAATCCCGTAAAAGGGTTTTAAATGACATGGGCCGCATTTGGCCGTATTATCACAGACCAATCCCGTAGCAGGATCTCGACTGCCACGAAATACCGTGGAATTAATTTTGTAACACTTCTCCGAGCGGTGTCGGCCAGGTTGACAGTATGTTTCGAATAAGTAAGATATCACGATTTGCTACAAACGACAAGTTCTAGGTTAGAGATTGCGACTCTTGACCAATGAGAGCAGCGCTCGCTCGGGTCAAACGCGGATTTAGACCAAGCACAACCAAGGGCGCGTGTCATATCTTCACTTACCAATTCCGTAACAGGATTTCAAATTACATGCGATACCTTGTACGCAATTTTGTGATATTATCACTGACAATCCCGTAAAAGGGTTTTAAATGACATGGGCCGCATTTGGCCGTATTATCACAGACCAATCCCGTAACAGGATCTCGACTGCCACGAAATACCGCGGAATTAATTTTGTAACACTTCTCCGAGCGGTGTCGGCCAGGTTGGCAGTATGTTTCGAATAAGTAAGATATCACGATTTGCTACAATCGACAAGTTCTAGGTTAGAGATTGTGACTCTTGACCAATCAGAGCAGCGCTTGCTCGGGTCAAACGGGTATTTAGACTGAGCACACCCAGGTACGAGTGTCAGTCGCAGTCTACGCTACCTGCCTAACAGTCGTGCCATTGTCAGATATGGAGAGTTCAACACAAGTTCGTAGGGCATCTACTCCTCTTCCGACAGAGCTTGATCTAGCCGTGGGCGATGGCGGCTCCTACCAAAAGTTCGTAGATGGTTTGGCTACTGGCGAGACGGCTTTTGTCGCGAACAGTACAACAGATTCGAAGGCTGTATTTATATCCGGCCACCTGGGGCGCCGGAGGATCAAGCTCTATCTCAAGTAAGTTGTTTTGTAATATCTTCACTGACCAAACCCGTAACAGGATTTCGAATTACATGCGATACCTTGTTCGCAATTGTGTGATATTATCACTGACAATCCCATAAAAGGGTTTTAAATGACATGGGCCGCATTTGGCCGTATTATCACAGACCAATCCCGTAGCAGGATCTCGACTGCCACGAAATACCGTGGAATTAATTTTGTAACACTTCTCCGAGCGGTGTCGGCCAGGTTGACAGTATGTTTCGAATAAGTAAGATATCACGATTTGCTACAAACGACAAGTTCTAGGTTAGAGATTGCGACTCTTGACCAATGAGAGCAGCGCTCGCTCGGGTCAAACGCGGATTTAGACTAAGCACACCCAAGGGCGCGTGTTATATCTTCACTTACCAATTCCGTAACAGGATTTCAAATTACATGCGATACCTTGTACGCAATTTTGTGATATTATCACTGACAATCCCGTAAAAGGGTTTTAAATGACATGGGCCGCATTTGGCCGTATTATCACAGACCAATCCCGTAACAGGATCTCGACTGCCACGAAATACCGCGGAATTAATTTTGTAACACTTCTCCGAGCGGTGTCGGCCAGGTTGACAGTATGTTTCGAATAAGTAAGATATCACGATTTGCTACAAACGACAAGTTCTAGGTTAGAGATTGTGACTCTTGACCAATCAGAGCAGCGCTTGCTCGGGTCAAACGGGTATTTAGACTGAGCACACCCAGGTACGAGTGTCAGTCCCAGTCTACGCTACCTGCCTAACAGTCGTGCCATTGTCAGATATGGAGAGTTCAACACAAGTTCGTAGGGCATCTACTCCTCTTCCGACAGAGCTTGATCTAGCCGTGGGCGATGGCGGCTCCTACCAAAAGTTCGTAGATGGTTTGGCTACTGGCGAGACGGCTTTTGTCGCGAACAGTACAACAGATTCGAAGACTGTATTTATATCCGGCCACCTGGGGCGCCGGAGGATCAAGCTCTATCTCAAGTAAGTTGTTTTGTAATATCTTCACTGACCAATTCCGTAACAGGATTTCGAATTACATGCGATACCTTGTTCGCAATTGTGTGATATTATCACTGACAATCCCGTAAAAGGGTTTTAAATGACATGGGCCGCATTTGGCCGTATTATCACAGACCAATCCCGTAGCAGGATCTCGACTGCCACGAAATACCGTGGAATTAATTTTGTAACACTTCTCCGAGCGATGTCGGCCAGGTTGACAGTATGTTTCGAATAAGTAAGATATCACGATTTGCTACAAACGACAAGTTCTAGGTTAGAGATTGCGACTCTTGACCAATGAGAGCAGCGCTCGCTCGGGTCAAACGCGGATTTAGACTAAGCACACCCAAGGCCGCGTGTTATATCTTCACTTACCAATTCCGTAACAGGATTTCAAATTACATGCGATACCTTGTACGGAATTTTGTGATATTATCACTGACAATCCCGTAAAAGGGTTTTAAATGACATGGGCCGCATTTGGCCGTATTTTCACAGACCAATCCCGTAGCAGGATCTCGACTGCCACGAAATACCGTGGAATTAATTTTGTAACACTTCTCCGAGCGGTGTCGGCCAGGTTGACAGTATGTTTCGAATAAGTAAGATATCACGATTTGCTACAAACGACAAGTTCTAGGTTAGAGATTGTGACTCTTGACCAATCAGAGCAGCGCTTGCTCGGGTCAAACGGGTATTTAGACTGAGCACACCCAGGTACGAGGGTCAGTCCCAGTCTACGCTACCTGCCTAACAGTCGTGCCATTGTCAGATATGGAGAGTTCAACACAAGTTCGTAGGGCATCTACTCCTCTTCCGACAGAGCTTGATCTAGCCGTGGGCGATGGCGGTTCCTACCAAAAGTTCGTAGATGGTTTGGCTACTGGCAAGGCGGCTTTTGTCGCGAACAGTACAACAGATTCGAAGACTGTATTTATATCCGGCCACCTGGGGCGCCGGAGGATCAAGCTCTATCTCAAGTAAGTTGTTTTGTAATATCTTCACTGACCAATTCCGTAACAGGATTTCGAATTACATGCGATACCTTGTTCGCAATTGTGTGATATTATCACTGACAATCCCGTAAAAGGGTATTAAATGACATGGGCCGTATTTCGCTGTATTATCACAGGCCGATCCCGTAAAAGGATCTCGACTGACACGAAATAGCATGGAATTAATTTTGAAACACTTCTCCGAGCGGTGACGGCCAAGTTGACAGTATGTTTCGTATAAGTAAGATATCACGATTTCCTACAAACAACAAGTTCTAGGTTAGAGATTGCGACTCTTGACCAATGAGAGCAGCGCTCGCTCGGGTCAAACGCGGATTTAGACTAAGCACACCCAAGGGCGCGTGTTATATCTTCACTTACCAATTCCGTAACAGGATTTCAAATTACATGCGATACCTTGTACGCAATTTTGTGATATTATCACTGACAATCCCGTAAAAGGGTTTTAAATGACATGGGCCGCATTTCGCTGTATTATCACAGGCCGATCCCGTAAAAGGATCTCGACTGACACGAAATAGCATGGAATTAATTTTGAAACACTTCTCCGAGCGGTGACGGCCAAGTTGACAGTATGTTTCGTATAAGTAAGATATCACGATTTCCTACAAACAACAAGTTCTAGGTTAGAGATTGCGACTCTTGACCAATGAGAGCAGCGCTCGCTCGGGTCAAACGCGGATTTAGACTAAGCACACCCAAGGGCGCGTGTTATATCTTCACTTACCAATTCCGTAACAGGATTTCAAATTACATGCGATACCTTGTACGCAATTTTGTGATATTATCACTGACAATCCCGTAAAAGGGTTTTAAATGACATGGGCCGCATTTGGCCGTATTATCACAGACCAATCCCGTAACAGGATCTCGACTACCACGAAATACCGTGGAATTAATTTTGTAACACTTCTCCAAGCGGTGTCGGCCAGGTTGACAGTATGTTTCGAATAAGTAAGATATCACGATTTGCTACAAACGACAAGTTCTAGGTTAGAGATTGTGACTCTTGACCAATCAGAGCAGCGCTTGCTCGGGTCAAACGGGTATTTAGACTGAGCACACCCAGGTACGAGTGTCAGTCCCAGTCTACGCTACCTGCCTAACAGTCGTGCCATTGTCAGATATGGAGAGTTCAACACAAGTTCGTAGGGCATCTACTCCTCTTCCGACAGAGCTTGATCTAGCCGTGGGCGATGGCGGCTCCGACCAAAAGTTCGTAGATGGTTTGGCTACTGGCGAGGCGGCTTTTGTCGCGAACAGTACAACAGATTCGAAGACTGTATTTATATCCGGCCACCTGGGGCGCCGGAGGATCAAGCTCTATCTCAAGTAAGTTGTTTTGTAATATCTTCACTGACCAATTCCGTAACAGGATTTCGAATTACATGCGATACCTTGTTCGCAATTGTGTGATAATATCACTGACAATCCCGTAAAAGGGTTTTAAATGACATGGGCCGCATTTGGCCGTATTATCACAGACCAATCCCGTAGCAGGATCTCGACTGCCACGAAATACCGTGGAATTAATTTTGTAACACTTCTCCGAGCGGTGTCGGCCAGGTTGACAGTATGTTTCGAATAAGTAAGATATCACGATTTGCTACAAACGACAAGTTCTAGGTTAGAGATTGCGACTCTTGACCAATGAGAGCAGCGCTCGCTCGGGTCAAACGCGGATTTAGACCAAGCACAACCAAGGGCGCGTGTCATATCTTCACTTACCAATTCCGTAACAGGATTTCAAATTACATGCGATACCTTGTACGCAATTTTGTGATATTATCACTGACAATCCCGTAAAAGGGTTTTAAATGACATGGGCCGCATTTGGCCGTATTATCACAGACCAATCCCGTAACAGGATCTCGACTGCCACGAAATACCGCGGAATTAATTTTGTAACACTTCTCCGAGCGGTGTCGGCCAGGTTGGCAGTATGTTTCGAATAAGTAAGATATCACGATTTGCTACAATCGACAAGTTCTAGGTTAGAGATTGTGACTCTTGACCAATCAGAGCAGCGCTTGCTCGGGTCAAACGGGTATTTAGACTGAGCACACCCAGGTACGAGTGTCAGTCGCAGTCTACGCTACCTGCCTAACAGTCGTGCCATTGTCAGATATGGAGAGTTCAACACAAGTTCGTAGGGCATCTACTCCTCTTCCGACAGAGCTTGATCTAGCCGTGGGCGATGGCGGCTCCTACCAAAAGTTCGTAGATGGTTTGGCTACTGGCGAGACGGCTTTTGTCGCGAACAGTACAACAGATTCGAAGGCTGTATTTATATCCGGCCACCTGGGGCGCCGGAGGATCAAGCTCTATCTCAAGTAAGTTGTTTTGTAATATCTTCACTGACCAAACCCGTAACAGGATTTCGAATTACATGCGATACCTTGTTCGCAATTGTGTGATATTATCACTGACAATCCCATAAAAGGGTTTTAAATGACATGGGCCGCATTTGGCCGTATTATCACAGACCAATCCCGTAGCAGGATCTCGACTGCCACGAAATACCGTGGAATTAATTTTGTAACACTTCTCCGAGCGGTGTCGGCCAGGTTGACAGTATGTTTCGAATAAGTAAGATATCACGATTTGCTACAAACGACAAGTTCTAGGTTAGAGATTGCGACTCTTGACCAATGAGAGCAGCGCTCGCTCGGGTCAAACGCGGATTTAGACTAAGCACACCCAAGGGCGCGTGTTATATCTTCACTTACCAATTCCGTAACAGGATTTCAAATTACATGCGATACCTTGTACGCAATTTTGTGATATTATCACTGACAATCCCGTAAAAGGGTTTTAAATGACATGGGCCGCATTTGGCCGTATTATCACAGACCAATCCCGTAACAGGATCTCGACTGCCACGAAATACCGCGGAATTAATTTTGTAACACTTCTCCGAGCGGTGTCGGCCAGGTTGACAGTATGTTTCGAATAAGTAAGATATCACGATTTGCTACAAACGACAAGTTCTAGGTTAGAGATTGTGACTCTTGACCAATCAGAGCAGCGCTTGCTCGGGTCAAACGGGTATTTAGACTGAGCACACCCAGGTACGAGTGTCAGTCCCAGTCTACGCTACCTGCCTAACAGTCGTGCCATTGTCAGATATGGAGAGTTCAACACAAGTTCGTAGGGCATCTACTCCTCTTCCGACAGAGCTTGATCTAGCCGTGGGCGATGGCGGCTCCTACCAAAAGTTCGTAGATGGTTTGGCTACTGGCGAGACGGCTTTTGTCGCGAACAGTACAACAGATTCGAAGACTGTATTTATATCCGGCCACCTGGGGCGCCGGAGGATCAAGCTCTATCTCAAGTAAGTTGTTTTGTAATATCTTCACTGACCAATTCCGTAACAGGATTTCGAATTACATGCGATACCTTGTTCGCAATTGTGTGATATTATCACTGACAATCCCGTAAAAGGGTTTTAAATGACATGGGCCGCATTTGGCCGTATTATCACAGACCAATCCCGTAGCAGGATCTCGACTGCCATGAAATACCGTGGAATTAATTTTGTAACACTTCTCCGAGCGATGTCGGCCAGGTTGACAGTATGTTTCGAATAAGTAAGATATCACGATTTGCTACAAACGACAAGTTCTAGGTTAGAGATTGCGACTCTTGACCAATGAGAGCAGCGCTCGCTCGGGTCAAACGCGGATTTAGACTAAGCACACCCAAGGCCGCGTGTTATATCTTCACTTACCAATTCCGTAACAGGATTTCAAATTACATGCGATACCTTGTACGGAATTTTGTGATATTATCACTGACAATCCCGTAAAAGGGTTTTAAATGACATGGGCCGCATTTGGCCGTATTTTCACAGACCAATCCCGTAGCAGGATCTCGACTGCCACGAAATACCGTGGAATTAATTTTGTAACACTTCTCCGAGCGGTGTCGGCCAGGTTGACAGTATGTTTCGAATAAGTAAGATATCACGATTTGCTACAAACGACAAGTTCTAGGTTAGAGATTGTGACTCTTGACCAATCAGAGCAGCGCTTGCTCGGGTCAAACGGGTATTTAGACTGAGCACACCCAGGTACGAGTGTCAGTCCCAGTCTACGCTACCTGCCTAACAGTCGTGCCATTGTCAGATATGGAGAGTTCAACACAAGTTCGTAGGGCATCTACTCCTCTTCCGACAGAGCTTGATCTAGCCGTGGGCGATGGCGGCTCCTACCAAAAGTTCGTAGATGGTTTGGCTACTGGCGAGACGGCTTTTGTCGCGAACAGTACAACAGATTCGAAGACTGTATTTATATCCGGCCACCTGGGGCGCCGGAGGATCAAGCTCTATCTCAAGTAAGTTGTTTTGTAATATCTTCACTGACCAATTCCGTAACAGGATTTCGAATTACATGCGATACCTTGTTCGCAATTGTGTGATATTATCACTGACAATCCCGTAAAAGGGTTTTAAATGACATGAGCCGCATTTGGCCGTATTATCACAGACCAATCCCGTAGCAGGATCTCGACTGCCACGAAATACCGTGGAATTAATTTTGTAACACTTCTCCGAGCGGTGTCGGCCAGGTTGACAGTATGTTTCGAATAAGTAAGATATCACGATTTGCTACAAACGACAAGTTCTAGGTTAGAGATTGCGACTCTTGACCAATGAGAGCAGCGCTCGCTCGGGTCAAACGCGGATTTAGACTAAGCACACCCAAGGGCGCGTGTTATATCTTCACTTACCAATTCCGTAACAGGATTTCAAATTACATGCGATACCTTGTACGGAATTTTGTGATATTATCACTGACAATCCCGTAAAAGGGTTTTAAATGACATGGGCCGCATTTGGCCGTATTTTCACAGACCAATCCCGTAGCAGGATCTCGACTGCCACGAAATACCGTGGAATTAATTTTGTAACACTTCTCCGAGCGGTGTCGGCCAGGTTGACAGTATGTTTCGAATACATAATTCATAATTCATAATTCATAATTCATAATTCATAATTCATAATTCATAATTCATAATTCATAATTCATTCATAATTCATAATTCATAATTTATTGTGTAAAGCATAAAAAAATACATACACTCGTCAGGTCACATTTGTATGTGTTCATAAATATCATCAGTTCTAAATTCTACACTCAGACAAAACTAATACTAATACAAAATCAGTAAAATAAAATTACGGAATTACATATAAGAACACTGGCAAATAAGTACTTATAAAGTATACGCTACTACATATTAAAGACAATTGACAAACATACATAAAAAGTCGCAGCCACATTTTAAACAGTTGACAAATAAGAAAACAAAAAGGGCGCAACTACATACCAAAACACCCGAGCTCGATTCTGTCCTCCAAAAACTCAGCAGACGAGTAGTACGCTCTGTCCAATAAAAATGTCATAAGCTTCTGTTTAAAGAGTTTGGTCGGTAAAAGCGTCACATCTCGGGGTAACTTATTGAAAAACTTTAGAGCCATATAATTGAAGCTCTTCTGACTCCCGGACAGTCTATAAAATCGTGGGCGCAGCTGCGCACCGGCCCTGGTATGGTAACGGTGTGAACCGTTATCGATACTGAATTTCTCAGTGTTTGCGTGAACGTACTGAAGGCATTTGAGTATATACAGGCACGGGAAAGTCAACAATCTGAGATCCACAAACAAACCTCGGCAATCATCTCTATACCCGATGCTACCCACAATCCTCACCGCCCGCCGCTGCAGCCTGAACACCCTCCCGCATGATGCAGCCGAACCCCAAACCAACAACGAATACTCGATAACAGACTGACACAATGAAAAGTATGCCGTCCGCAGAACAGCAGCAGACACATTCTGACTCAGCAGCCTCAAAACAAAAACACCACCACCCAACTTTGCACAGACCGCAGCCACATGATGATCCCACCTGAGAGTCGCATCAAGATGTACACCCAGGAACTTCACACTGCTTCCATGGGCAACATTGTCGGTTGTTGGACATTTGCGCAGAGAAAAAACGATGGTTGACGTTTTCTCAGCATTAAGCTTCAGTTTGTTGCAGTTAAACCATCTCTCAGCTTCCCCCCTGGCTGCTACACTAGTCTCCACTGCATCCCTAAAAGTGGTGCTGCTCGTTACCAGTGTCGTATCGTCAGCGTAGCAAATAACAGATCCCCCAGTTATGCTGTCCGACAGGTCATTAATATATATTAAAAACAATAGAGGGCCAAGGACGGACCCCTGAGGGACACCCACCGAAACTACCATTTTCTGAGAGAGCTCACCATTGCACTTTACAATCTGTGTCCTACTACTGAGGTATGACTTAATAAATCTAATGCTGCTATTGTCAAAATTGTACCTCTGCAATTTTCTGAGAAGCAACTCATGCTGAACACAGTCGAACGCCTTGCTCAGATCGCAAAAGGTACCCACCATATACTCGCCGCTCTCAAATGAGTCAACAGCACTCTCAACGAACCCACAAATTGCGTCCGCCGTGTCCCTATTCTGCCTAAATCCATACTGGGACTCTGTAAATAAACTGTTATCCTCAAAGTAAGTTGCAATTCTAGACTTAATCGCCTTTTCAAAAATTTTAGAAAATACAGGTAACAGTGAAATTGGCCTATAGTTCTCAATTTGTTGCCTGTTCCCTTTTTTATATATTGGAAGCACAAGTGCAACCTTAAGGGAATCGGGGAAAACATTTTCCTCAATTAATAGATTTAGCAATTTTGTTAAAGGTATCAAAATTAGTTCTTTAATACTCTTAAGAATGTAAGTGTTAAAACCGTATACATCTCGAGTAGATTTGGATTTAATCGAATCGATTATATCACGCATCTCAATATAAGTAATTGGGCTCAAAGAGAACGCAATCCCTGTGGTATTAATTTTGTCCAAAGTACGGTCCATGTCATGTGATGGTTGCAATTCATTGACTATATTACTAGGTACATTAATGTAAAACTGGTTGACAACATCGGGATTAAATGTGGCTGTTTTGTTTATCTTCCTATTCGCCCTCTGAGCATTTATAACTTGCCATATCGCTTTACTAGAATAGTTTGACTGTGATAGAAGTTTATTATTAGAATTTATTTTTGATTCCCTAATTTTTGCCTTATATTGTCTGTTTAGTTCTTTCAGTTGTTCCCTTATATGGTCTGATTTTGTGATCTCGTAGATATCATTCAGTATATTTATATTCCCTCGGATTCCCCTGAGTTCGTTAGTAAACCATGTATCTGGTGAGCTAAGCTGCTTCTCCTTAACTGTTCTTTCTGGGAATGCCTTCTTAAACCCGTCTGACAAAGTTTTCATGAATAACTCAAATTTATCATCCGCTCCCAAGCCACAATCCGAGACAAAGTTCCAATTTATTTCTGAGACGAATAAGTAAGATATCACGATTTGCTACAAACGACAAGTTCTAGGTTAGAGATTGTGACTCTTGACCAATCAGAGCAGCGCTTGCTCGGGTCAAACGGGTATTTAGACTGAGCACACCCAGGTACGAGTGTCAGTCCCAGTCTACGCTACCTGCCTAACAGTCGTGCCATTGTCAGATATGGAGAGTTCAACACAAGTTCGTAGGGCATCTACTCCTCTTCCGACAGAGCTTGATCTAGCCGTGGGCGATGGCGGTTCCTACCAAAAGTTCGTAGATGGTTTGGCTACTGGCAAGGCGGCTTTTGTCGCGAACAGTACAACAGATTCGAAGACTGTATTTATATCCGGCCACCTGGGGCGCCGGAGGATCAAGCTCTATCTCAAGTAAGTTGTTTTGTAATATCTTCACTGACCAATTCCGTAACAGGATTTCGAATTACATGCGATACCTTGTTCGCAATTGTGTGATATTATCACTGACAATCCCGTAAAAGGGTATTAAATGACATGGGCCGTATTTGGCTGTATTATCACAGGCCGATCCCGTAACAGGATCTCGACTGACACGAAATAGCATGGAATTAATTTTGAAACACTTCTCCGAGCGGTGACGGCCAAGTTGACAGTATGTTTCGTATAAGTAAGATATCACGATTTCCTACAAACAACAAGTTCTAGGTTAGAGATTGCGACTCTTGACCAATGAGAGCAGCGCTCGCTCGGGTCAAACGCGGATTTAGACTAAGCACACCCAAGGGCGCGTGTTATATCTTCACTTACCAATTCCGTAACAGGATTTCAAATTACATGCGATACCTTGTACGCAATTTTGTGATATTATCACTGACAATCCCGTAAAAGGGTTTTAAATGACATGGGCCGCATTTGGCCGTATTATCACAGACCAATCCCGTAACAGGATCTCGACTACCACGAAATACCGTGGAATTAAATTTGTAACACTTCTCCAAGCGGTGTCGGCCAGGTTGACAGTATGTTTCGAATAAGTAAGATATCACGATTTGCTACAAACGACAAGTTCTAGGTTAGAGATTGTGACTCTTGACCAATCAGAGCAGCGCTTGCTCGGGTCAAACGGGTATTTAGACTGAGCACACCCAGGTACGAGTGTCAGTCCCAGTCTACGCTACCTGCCTAACAGTCGTGCCATTGTCAGATATGGAGAGTTCAACACAAGTTCGTAGGGCATCTACTCCTCTTCCGACAGAGCTTGATCTAGCCGTGGGCGATGGCGGCTCCTACCAAAAGTTCGTAGATGGTTTGGCTACTGGCGAGGCGGCTTTTGTCGCGAACAGTACAACAGATTCGAAGACTGTATTTATATCCGGCCACCTGGGGCGCCGGAGGATCAAGCTCTATCTCAAGTAAGTTGTTTTGTAATATCTTCACTGACCAATTCCGTAACAGGATTTCGAATTACATGCGATACCTTGTTCGCAATTGTGTGATATTATCACTGACAATCCCGTAAAAGGGTTTTAAATGACATGGGCCGCATTTGGCCGTATTATCACAGACCAATCCCGTAGCAGGATCTCGACTGCCACGAAATACCGGGGAATTAATTTTGTAACACTTCTCCGAGCGGTGTCGGCCAGGTTGACAGTATGTTTCGAATAAGTAAGATATCACGATTTGCTACAAACGACAAGTTCTAGGTTAGAGATTGCGACTCTTGACCAATGAGAGCAGCGCTCGCTCGGGTCAAACGCGGATTTAGACCAAGCACAACCAAGGGCGCGTGTCATATCTTCACTTACCAATTCCGTAACAGGATTTCAAATTACATGCGATACCTTGTACGCAATTTTGTGATATTATCACTGACAATCCCGTAAAAGGGTTTTAAATGACATGGGCCGCATTTGGCCGTATTATCACAGACCAATCCCGTAACAGGATCTCGACTGCCACGAAATACCGCGGAATTAATTTTGTAACACTTCTCCGAGCGGTGTCGGCCAGGTTGGCAGTATGTTTCGAATAAGTAAGATATCACGATTTGCTACAATCGACAAGTTCTAGGTTAGAGATTGTGACTCTTGACCAATCAGAGCAGCGCTTGCTCGGGTCAAACGGGTATTTAGACTGAGCACACCCAGGTACGAGTGTCAGTCGCAGTCTACGCTACCTGCCTAACAGTCGTGCCATTGTCAGATATGGAGAGTTCAACACAAGTTCGTAGGGCATCTACTCCTCTTCCGACAGAGCTTGATCTAGCCGTGGGCGATGGCGGCTCCTACCAAAAGTTCGTAGATGGTTTGGCTACTGGCGAGACGGCTTTTGTCGCGAACAGTACAACAGATTCGAAGACTGTATTTATATCCGGCCACCTGGGGCGCCGGAGGATCAAGCTCTATCTCAAGTAAGTTGTTTTGTAATATCTTCACTGACCAAACCCGTAACAGGATTTCGAATTACATGCGATACCTTGTTCGCAATTGTGTGATATTATCACTGACAATCCCATAAAAGGGTTTTAAATGACATGGGCCGCATTTGGCCGTATTTCACAGACCAATCCCGTAGCAGGATCTCGACTGCCACGAAATACCGTGGAATTAATTTTGTAACACTTCTCCGAGCGGTGTCTGCCAGGTTGACAGTATGTTTCGAATAAGTAAGATATCACGATTTGCTACAAACGACAAGTTCTAGGTTAGAGATTGCGACTCTTGACCAATGAGAGCAGCGCTCGCTCGGGTCAAACGCGGATTTAGACTAAGCACACCCAAGGGCGCGTGTTATATCTTCACTTACCAATTCCGTAACAGGATTTCAAATTACATGCGATACCTTGTACGCAATTTTGTGATATTATCACTGACAATCCCGTAAAAGGGTTTTAAATGACATGGGCCGCATTTGGCCGTATTATCACAGACCAATCCCGTAACAGGATCTCGACTGCCACGAAATACCGCGGAATTAATTTTGTAACACTTCTCCCAGCGGTGTCGGCCAGGTTGACAGTATGTTTCGAATAAGTAAGATATCACGATTTGCTACAAACGACAAGTTCTAGGTTAGAGATTGTGACTCTTGACCAATCAGAGCAGCGCTTGCTCGGGTCAAACGGGTATTTAGACTGAGCACACCCAGGTACGAGTGTCAGTCCCAGTCTACGCTACCTGCCTAACAGTCGTGCCATTGTCAGATATGGAGAGTTCAACACAAGTTCGTAGGGCATCTACTCCTCTTCCGACAGAGCTTCATCTAGCCGTGGGCGATGGCGGCTCCTACCAAAAGTTCGTAGATGGTTTGGCTACTGGCGAGACGGCTTTTGTCGCGAACAGTACAACAGATTCGAAGACTGTATTTATATCCGGCCACCTGGGGCGCCGGAGGATCAAGCTCTATCTCAAGTAAGTTGTTTTTTAATATCTTCACTGACCAATTCCGTAACAGGATTTCGAATTACATGCGATACCTTGTTCGCAATTGTGTGATATTATCACTGACAATCCCGTAAAAGGGTTTTAAATGACATGGGCCGCATTTGGCCGTATTATCACAGACCAATCCCGTAGCAGGATCTCGACTGCCACGAAATACCGTGGAATTAATTTTGTAACACTTCTCCGAGCGATGTCGGCCAGGTTGACAGTATGTTTCGAATAAGTAAGATATCACGATTTGCTACAAACGACAAGTTCTAGGTTAGAGATTGCGACTCTTGACCAATGAGAGCAGCGCTCGCTCGGGTCAAACGCGGATTTAGACTAAGCACACCCAAGGCCGCGTGTTATATCTTCACTTACCAATTCCGTAACAGGATTTCAAATTACATGCGATACCTTGTACGGAATTTTGTGATATTATCACTGACAATCCCGTAAAAGGGTTTTAAATGACATGGGCCGCATTTGGCCGTATTTTCACAGACCAATCCCGTAGCAGGATCTCGACTGCCACGAAATACCGTGGAATTAATTTTGTAACACTTCTCCGAGCGGTGTCGGCCAGGTTGACAGTATGTTTCGAATAAGTAAGATATCACGATTTGCTACAAACGACAAGTTCTAGGTTAGAGATTGTGACTCTTGACCAATCAGAGCAGCGCTTGCTCGGGTCAAACGGGTATTTAGACTGAGCACACCCAGGTACGAGGGTCAGTCCCAGTCTACGCTACCTGCCTAACAGTCGTGCCATTGTCAGATATAGAGAGTTCAACACAAGTTCGTAGGGCATCTACTCCTCTTCCGACAGAGCTTGATCTAGCCGTGGGCGATGGCGGTTCCTACCAAAAGTTCGTAGATGGTTTGGCTACTGGCAAGGCGGCTTTTGTCGCGAACAGTACAACAGATTCGAAGACTGTATTTATATCCGGCCACCTGGGGCGCCGGAGGATCAAGCTCTATCTCAAGTAAGTTGTTTTGTAATATCTTCACTGACCAATTCCGTAACAGGATTTCGAATTACATGCGATACCTTGTTCGCAATTGTGTGATATTATCACTGACAATCCCGTAAAAGGGTATTAAATGACATGGGCCGTATTTGGCTGTATTATCACAGGCCGATCCCGTAACAGGATCTCGACTGACACGAAATAGCATGGAATTAATTTTGAAACACTTCTCCGAGCGGTGACGGCCAAGTTGACAGTATGTTTCGTATAAGTAAGATATCACGATTTCCTACAAACAACAAGTTCTAGGTTAGAGATTGCGACTCTTGACCAATGAGAGCAGCGCTCGCTCGGGTCAAACGCGGATTTAGACTAAGCACACCCAAGGGCGCGTGTTATATCTTCACTTACCAATTCCGTAACAGGATTTCAAATTACATGCGATACCTTGTACGCAATTTTGTGATATTATCACTGACAATCCCGTAAAAGGGTTTTAAATGACATGGGCCGCATTTGGCCGTATTATCACAGACCAATCTTGTAACAGGATCTCGACTACCACGAAATACCGTGGAATTAATTTTGTAACACTTCTCCGAGCGGTGTCGGCCAGGTTGACAGTATGTTTCGAATAAGTAAGATATCACGATTTGCTACAAACGACAAGTTCTAGGTTAGAGATTGTGACTCTTGACCAATCAGAGCAGCGCTTGCTCGGGTCAAACGGGTATTTAGACTGAGCACACCCAGGTACGAGTGTCAGTCCCAGTCTACGCTACCTGCCTAACAGTCGTGCCATTGTCAGATATGGAGAGTTCAACACAAGTTCGTAGGGCATCTACTCCTCTTCCGACAGAGCTTGATCTAGCCGTGGGCGATGGCGGCTCCTACCAAAAGTTCGTAGATGGTTTGGCTACTGGCGAGGCGGCTTTTGTCGCGAACAGTACAACAGATTCGAAGACTGTATTTATATCCGGCCACCTGGGGCGCCGGAGGATCAAGCTCTATCTCAAGTAAGTTGTTTTGTAATATCTTCACTGACCAATTCCGTAACATGATTTCGAATTACATGCGATACCTTGTTCGCAATTGTGTGATATTATCACTGACAATCCCGTAAAAGGGTTTTAAATGACATGGGCCGCATTTGGCCGTATTATCACAGACCAATCCCGTAGCAGGATCTCGACTGCCACGAAATACCGTGGAATTAATTTTGTAACACTTCTCCGAGCGGTGTCGGCCAGGTTGACAGTATGTTTCGAATAAGTAAGATATCACGATTTGCTACAAACGACAAGTTCTAGGTTAGAGATTGCGACTCTTGACCAATGAGAGCAGCGCTCGCTCGGGTCAAACGCGGATTTAGACTAAGCACACCCAAGGGCGCGTGTTATATCTTCACTTACCAATTCCGTAACAGGATTTCAAATTACATGAGATACCTTGTACGGAATTTTGTGATATTATCACTGACAATCCCGTAAAAGGGTTTTAAATGACATGGGCCGCATTTGGCCGTATTTTCACAGACCAATCCCGTAGCAGGATCTCGACTGCCACGAAATACCGTGGAATTAATTTTGTAACACTTCTCCGAGCGATGTCGGCCAGGTTGACAGTATGTTTCGAATAAGTAAGATATCACGATTTGCTACAAACGACAAGTTCTAGGTTAGAGATTGCGACTCTTGACCAATGAGAGCAGCGCTCGCTCGGGTCAAACGCGGATTTAGACCAAGCACAACCAAGGGCGCGTGTCATATCTTCACTTACCAATTCCGTAACAGGATTTCAAATTACATGCGATACCTTGTACGCAATTTTGTGATATTATCACTGACAATCCCGTAAAAGGGTTTTAAATGACATGGGCCGCATTTGGCCGTATTATCACAGACCAATCCCGTAACAGGATCTCGACTGCCACGAAATACCGCGGAATTAATTTTGTAACACTTCTCCGAGCGGTGACGGCCAGGTTGGCAGTATGTTTCGAATAAGTAAAAGGGTTTTAAATGACATGGGCCGCATTTGGCCGTATTATCACAGACCAATCCCGTAGCAGGATCTCGACTGCCACGAAATACCGTGGAATTAATTTTGTAACACTTCTCCGAGCGGTGTCTGCCAGGTTGACAGTATGTTTCGAATAAGTAAGATATCACGATTTGCTACAAACGACAAGTTCTAGGTTAGAGATTGCGACTCTTGACCAATGAGAGCAGCGCTCGCTCGGGTCAAACGCGGATTTAGACTAAGCACACCCAAGGGCGCGTGTTATATCTTCACTTACCAATTCCGTAACAGGATTTCAAATTACATGCGATACCTTGTACGCAATTTTGTGATATTATCACTGACAATCCCGTAAAAGGGTTTTAAATGACATGGGCCGCATTTGGCCGTATTATCACAGACCAATCCCGTAACAGGATCTCGACTGCCACGAAATACCGCGGAATTAATTTTGTAACACTTCTCCCAGCGGTGTCGGCCAGGTTGACAGTATGTTTCGAATAAGTAAAATATCACGATTTGCTACAAACGACAAGTTCTAGGTTAGAGATTGTGACTCTTGACCAATCAGAGCAGCGCTTGCTCGGGTCAAACGGGTATTTAGACTGAGCACACCCAGGTACGAGTGTCAGTCCCAGTCTACGCTACCTGCCTAACAGTCGTGCCATTGTCAGATATGGAGAGTTCAACACAAGTTCGTAGGGCATCTACTCCTCTTCCGACAGAGCTTCATCTAGCCGTGGGCGATGGCGGCTCCTACCAAAAGTTCGTAGATGGTTTGGCTACTGGCGAGACGGCTTTTGTCGCGAACAGTACAACAGATTCGAAGACTGTATTTATATCCGGCCACCTGGGGCGCCGGAGGATCAAGCTCTATCTCAAGTAAGTTGTTTTGTAATATCTTCACTGACCAATTCCGTAACAGGATTTCGAATTACATGCGATACCTTGTTCGCAATTGTGTGATATTATCACTGACAATCCCGTAAAAGGGTTTTAAATGACATGGGCCGCATTTGGCCGTATTATCACAGACCAATCCCGTAGCAGGATCTCGACTGCCACGAAATACCGTGGAATTAATTTTGTAACACTTCTCCGAGCGATGTCGGCCAGGTTGACAGTATGTTTCGAATAAGTAAGATATCACGATTTGCTACAAACGACAAGTTCTAGGTTAGAGATTGCGACTCTTGACCAATGAGAGCAGCGCTCGCTCGGGTCAAACGCGGATTTAGACTAAGCACACCCAAGGGCGCGTGTTATATCTTCACTTACCAATTCCGTAACAGGATTTCAAATTACATGAGATACCTTGTACGGAATTTTGTGATATTATCACTGACAATCCCGTAAAAGGGTTTTAAATGACATGGGCCACATTTGGCCGTATTTTCACAGACCAATCCCGTAGCAGGATCTCGACTGCCACGAAATACCGTGGAATTAATTTTGTAACACTTCTCCGAGCGGTGTCGGCCAGGTTGACAGTATGTTTCGAATAAGTAAGATATCACGATTTGCTACAAACGACAAGTTCTAGGTTAGAGATTGTGACTCTTGACCAATCAGAGCAGCGCTTGCTCGGGTCAAACGGGTATTTAGACTGAGCACACCCAGGTACGAGTGTCAGTCCCAGTCTACGCTACCTGCCTAACAGTCGTGCCATTGTCAGATATGGAGAGTTCAACACAAGTTCGTAGGGCATCTACTCCTCTTCCGACAGAGCTTGATCTAGCCGTGGGCGATGGCGGCTCCTACCAAAAGTTCGTAGATGGTTTGGCTACTGGCGAGACGGCTTTTGTCGCGAACAGTACAACAGATTCGAAGACTGTATTTATATCCGGCCACCTGGGGCGCCGGAGGATCAAGCTCTATCTCAAGTAAGTTGTTTTGTAATATCTTCACTGACCAATTCCGTAACAGGATTTCGAATTACATGCGATACCTTGTTCGCAATTGTGTGATATTATCACTGACAATCCCGTAAAAGGGTTTTAAATGACATGGGCCGCATTTGGCCGTATTATCACAGACCAATCCCGTAGCAGGATCTCGACTGCCACGAAATACCGTGGAATTAATTTTGTAACACTTCTCCGAGCGATGTCGGCCAGGTTGACAGTATGTTTCGAATAAGTAAGATATCACGATTTGCTACAAACGACAAGTTCTAGGTTAGAGATTGCGACTCTTGACCAATGAGAGCAGCGCTCGCTCGGGTCAAACGCGGATTTAGACTAAGCACACCCAAGGCCGCGTGTTATATCTTCACTTACCAATTCCGTAACAGGATTTCAAATTACATGCGATACCTTGTACGGAATTTTGTGATATTATCACTGACAATCCCGTAAAAGGGTTTTAAATGACATGGGCCGCATTTGGCCGTATTTTCACAGACCAATCCCGTAGCAGGATCTCGACTGCCACGAAATACCGTGGAATTAATTTTGTAACACTTCTCCGAGCGGTGTCGGCCAGGTTGACAGTATGTTTCGAATAAGTAAGATATCACGATTTGCTACAAACGACAAGTTCTAGGTTAGAGATTGTGACTCTTGACCAATCAGAGCAGCGCTTGCTCGGGTCAAACGGGTATTTAGACTGAGCACACCCAGGTACGAGGGTCAGTCCCAGTCTACGCTACCTGCCTAACAGTCGTGCCATTGTCAGATATGGAGAGTTCAACACAAGTTCGTAGGGCATCTACTCCTCTTCCGACAGAGCTTGATCTAGCCGTGGGCGATGGCGGTTCCTACCAAAAGTTCGTAGATGGTTTGGCTACTGGCAAGGCGGCTTTTGTCGCGAACAGTACAACAGATTCGAAGACTGTATTTATATCCGGCCACCTGGGGCGCCGGAGGATCAAGCTCTATCTCAAGTAAGTTGTTTTGTAATATCTTCACTGACCAATTCCGTAACAGGATTTCGAATTACATGCGATACCTTGTTCGCAATTGTGTGATATTATCACTGACAATCCCGTAAAAGGGTATTAAATGACATGGGCCGTATTTGGCTGTATTATCACAGGCCGATCCCGTAACAGGATCTCGACTGACACGAAATAGCATGGAATTAATTTTGAAACACTTCTCCGAGCGGTGACGGCCAAGTTGACAGTATGTTTCGTATAAGTAAGATATCACGATTTCCTACAAACAACAAGTTCTAGGTTAGAGATTGCGACTCTTGACCAATGAGAGCAGCGCTCGCTCGGGTCAAACGCGGATTTAGACTAAGCACACCCAAGGGCGCGTATTATATCTTCACTTACCAATTCCGTAACAGGATTTCAAATTACATGCGATACCTTGTACGCAATTTTGTGATATTATCACTGAAAATCCCGTAAAAGGGTTTTAAATGACATGGGCCGCATTTGGCCGTATTATCACAGACCAATCCCGTAACAGGATCTCGACTACCACGAAATACCGTGGAATTAATTTTGTAACACTTCTCCGAGCGGTGTCGGCCAGGTTGACAGTATGTTTCGAATAAGTAAGATATCACGATTTGCTACAAACGACAAGTTCTAGGTTAGAGATTGTGACTCTTGACCAATCAGAGCAGCGCTTGCTCGGGTCAAACGGGTATTTAGACTGAGCACACCCAGGTACGAGTGTCAGTCCCAGTCTACGCTACCTGCCTAACAGTCGTGCCATTGTCAGATATGGAGAGTTCAACACAAGTTCGTAGGGCATCTACTCCTCTTCCGACAGAGCTTGATCTAGCCGTGGGCGATGGCGGCTCCTACCAAAAGTTCGTAGATGGTTTGGCTACTGGCAAGGCGGCTTTTGTCGCGAACAGTACAACAGATTCGAAGACTGTATTTATATCCGGCCACCTGGGGCGCCGGAGGATCAAGCTCTATCTCAAGTAAGTTGTTTTGTAATATCTTCACTGACCAATTCCGTAACAGGATTTCGAATTACATGCGATACCTTGTTCGCAATTGTGTGATATTATCACTGACAATCCCGTAAAAGGGTATTAAATGACATGGGCCGTATTTGGCTGTATTATCACAGGCCGATCCCGTAACAGGATCTCGACTGACACGAAATAGCATGGAATTAATTTTGAAACACTTCTCCGAGCGGTGACGGCCAAGTTGACAGTATGTTTCGTATAAGTAAGATATCACGATTTCCTACAAACAACAAGTTCTAGGTTAGAGATTGCGACTCTTGACCAATGAGAGCAGCGCTCGCTCGGGTCAAACGCGGATTTAGACTAAGCACACCCAAGGGCGCGTGTTATATCTTCACTTACCAATTCCGTAACAGGATTTCAAATTACATGCGATACCTTGTACGCAATTTTGTGATATTATCACTGACAATCCCGTAAAAGGGTTTTAAATGACATGGGCCGCATTTGGCCGTATTATCACAGACCAATCCCGTAACAGGATCTCGACTACCACGAAATACCGTGGAATTAATTTTGTAACACTTCTCCAAGCGGTGTCGGCCAGGTTGACAGTATGTTTCGAATAAGTAAGATATCACGATTTGCTACAAACGACAAGTTCTAGGTTAGAGATTGTGACTCTTGACCAATCAGAGCAGCGCTTGCTCGGGTCAAACGGGTATTTAGACTGAGCACACCCAGGTACGAGTGTCAGTCCCAGTCTACGCTACCTGCCTAACAGTCGTGCCATTGTCAGATATGGAGAGTTCAACACAAGTTCGTAGGGCATCTACTCCTCTTCCGACAGAGCTTGATCTAGCCGTGGGCGATGGCGGCTCCTACCAAAAGTTCGTAGATGGTTTGGCTACTGGCGAGGCGGCTTTTGTCGCGAACAGTACAACAGATTCGAAGACTGTATTTATATCCGGCCACCTGGGGCGCCGGAGGATCAAGCTCTATCTCAAGTAAGTTGTTTTGTAATATCTTCACTGACCAATTCCGTAACAGGATTTCGAATTACATGCGATACCTTGTTCGCAATTGTGTGATATTATCACTGACAATCCCGTAAAAGGGTTTTAAATGACATGGGCCGCATTTGGCCGTATTATCACAGACCAATCCCGTAGCAGGATCTCGACTGCCACGAAATACCGTGGAATTAATTTTGTAACACTTCTCCGAGCGGTGTCGGCCAGGTTGACAGTATGTTTCGAATAAGTAAGATATCACGATTTGCTACAAACGACAAGTTCTAGGTTAGAGATTGCGACTCTTGACCAATGAGAGCAGCGCTCGCTCGGGTCAAACGCGGATTTACACCAAGCACAACCAAGGGCGCGTGTCATATCTTCACTTACCAATTCCGTAACAGGATTTCAAATTACATGCGATACCTTGTACGCAATTTTGTGATATTATCACTGACAATCCCGTAAAAGGGTTTTAAATGACATGGGCCGCATTTGGCCGTATTATCACAGACCAATCCCGTAACAGGATCTCGACTGCCACGAAATACCGCGGAATTAATTTTGTAACACTTCTCCGAGCGGTGTCGGCCAGGTTGGCAGTATGTTTCGAATAAGTAAGATATCACGATTTGCTACAATCGACAAGTTCTAGGTTAGAGATTGTGACTCTTGACCAATCAGAGCAGCGCTTGCTCGGGTCAAACGGGTATTTAGACTGAGCACACCCAGGTACGAGTGTCAGTCGCAGTCTACGCTACCTGCCTAACAGTCGTGCCATTGTCAGATATGGAGAGTTCAACACAAGTTCGTAGGGCATCTACTCCTCTTCCGACAGAGCTTGATCTAGCCGTGGGCGATGGCGGCTCCTACCAAAAGTTCGTAGATGGTTTGGCTACTGGCGAGACGGCTTTTGTCGCGAACAGTACAACAGATTCGAAGGCTGTATTTATATCCGGCCACCTGGGGCGCCGGAGGATCAAGCTCTATCTCAAGTAAGTTGTTTTGTAATATCTTCACTGACCAAACCCGTAACAGGATTTCGAATTACATGCGATACCTTGTTCGCAATTGTGTGATATTATCACTGACAATCCCATAAAAGGGTTTTAAATGACATGGGCCGCATTTGGCCGTATTATCACAGACCAATCCCGTAGCAGGATCTCGACTGCCACGAAATACCGTGGAATTAATTTTGTAACACTTCTCCGAGCGGTGTCGGCCAGGTTGACAGTATGTTTCGAATAAGTAAGATATCACGATTTGCTACAAACGACAAGTTCTAGGTTAGAGATTGCGACTCTTGACCAATGAGAGCAGCGCTCGCTCGGGTCAAACGCGGATTTAGACCAAGCACAACCAAGGGCGCGTGTCATATCTTCACTTACCAATTCCGTAACAGGATTTCAAATTACATGCGATACCTTGTACGCAATTTTGTGATATTATCACTGACAATCCCGTAAAAGGGTTTTAAATGACATGGGCCGCATTTGGCCGTATTATCACAGACCAATCCCGTAACAGGATCTCGACTGCCACGAAATACCGCGGAATTAATTTTGTAACACTTCTCCGAGCGGTGACGGCCAGGTTGGCAGTATGTTTCGAATAAGTAAGATATCACGATTTGCTACAATCGACAAGTTCTAGGTTAGAGATTGTGACTCTTGACCAATCAGAGCAGCGCTTGCTCGGGTCAAACGGGTATTTAGACTGAGCACAGCCAGGTACGAGTGTCAGTCGCAGTCTACGCTACCTGCCTAACAGTCGTGCCATTGTCAGATATGGAGAGTTCAACACAAGTTCGTAGGGCATCTACTCCTCTTCCGACAGAGCTTGATCTAGCCGTGGGCGATGGCGGCTCCTACCAAAAGTTCGTAGATGGTTTGGCTACTGGCGAGACGGCTTTTGTCGCGAACAGTACAACAGATTCGAAGACTGTATTTATATCCGGCCACCTGGGGCGCCGGAGGATCAAGCTCTATCTCAAGTAAGTTGTTTTGTAATATCTTCACTGACCAATTCCGTAACAGGATTTCGAATTACATGCGATACCTTGTTCGCAATTGTGTGATATTATCACTGACAATCCCGTAAAAGGGTATTAAATGACATGGGCCGTATTTGGCTGTATTATCACAGGCCGATCCCGTAACAGGATCTCGACTGACACGAAATAGCATGGAATTAATTTTGAAACACTTCTCCGAGCGGTGACGGCCAAGTTGACAGTATGTTTCGTATAAGTAAGATATCACGATTTCCTACAAACAACAAGTTCTAGGTTAGAGATTGCGACTCTTGACCAATGAGAGCAGCGCTCGCTCGGGTCAAACGCGGATTTAGACTAAGCACACCCAAGGGCGCGTGTTATATCTTCACTTACCAATTCCGTAACAGGATTTCAAATTACATGCGATACCTTGTACGCAATTTTGTGATATTATCACTGACAATCCCGTAAAAGGGTTTTAAATGACATGGGCCGCATTTGGCCGTATTATCACAGACCAATCCCGTAACAGGATCTCGACTACCACGAAATACCGTGGAATTAATTTTGTAACACTTCTCCAAGCGGTGTCGGCCAGGTTGACAGTATGTTTCGAATAAGTAAGATATCACGATTTGCTACAAACGACAAGTTCTAGGTTAGAGATTGTGACTCTTGACCAATCAGAGCAGCGCTTGCTCGGGTCAAACGGGTATTTAGACTGAGCACACCCAGGTACGAGTGTCAGTCCCAGTCTACGCTACCTGCCTAACAGTCGTGCCATTGTCAGATATGGAGAGTTCAACACAAGTTCGTAGGGCATCTACTCCTCTTCCGACAGAGCTTGATCTAGCCGTGGGCGATGGCGGCTCCTACCAAAAGTTCGTAGATGGTTTGGCTACTGGCGAGGCGGCTTTTGTCGCGAACAGTACAACAGATTCGAAGACTGTATTTATATCCGGCCACCTGGGGCGCCGGAGGATCAAGCTCTATCTCAAGTAAGTTGTTTTGTAATATCTTCACTGACCAATTCCGTAACAGGATTTCGAATTACATGCGATACCTTGTTCGCAATTGTGTGATATTATCACTGACAATCCCGTAAAAGGGTTTTAAATGACATGGGCCGCATTTGGCCGTATTATCACAGACCAATCCCGTAGCAGGATCTCGACTGCCACCAAATACCGTGGAATTAATTTTGTAACACTTCTCCGAGCGGTGTCGGCCAGGTTGACAGTATGTTTCGAATAAGTAAGATATCACGATTTGCTACAAACGACAAGTTCTAGGTTAGAGATTGCGACTCTTGACCAATGAGAGCAGCGCTCGCTCGGGTCAAACGCGGATTTAGACCAAGCACAACCAAGGGCGCGTGTCATATCTTCACTTACCAATTCCGTAACAGGATTTCAAATTACATGCGATACCTTGTACGCAATTTTGTGATATTATCACTGACAATCCCGTAAAAGGGTTTTAAATGACATGGGCCGCATTTGGCCGTATTATCACAGACCAATCCCGTAACAGGATCTCGACTGCCACGAAATACCGCGGAATTAATTTTGTAACACTTCTCCGAGCGGTGACGGCCAGGTTGGCAGTATGTTTCGAATAAGTAAGATATCACGATTTGCTACAATCGACAAGTTCTAGGTTAGAGATTGTGACTCTTGACCAATCAGAGCAGCGCTTGCTCGGGTCAAACGGGTATTTAGACTGAGCACACCCAGGTACGAGTGTCAGTCGCAGTCTACGCTACCTGCCTAACAGTCGTGCCATTGTCAGATATGGAGAGTTCAACACAAGTTCGTAGGGCATCTACTCCTCTTCCGACAGAGCTTGATCTAGCCGTGGGCGATGGCGGCTCCTACCAAAAGTTCGTAGATGGTTTGGCTACTGGCGAGACGGCTTTTGTCGCGAACAGTACAACAGATTCGAAGACTGTATTTATATCCGGCCACCTGGGGCGCCGGAGGATCAAGCTCTATCTCAAGTAAGTTGTTTTGTAATATCTTCACTGACCAAACCCGTAACAGGATTTCGAATTACATGCGATACCTTGTTCGCAATTGTGTGATATTATCACTGACAATCCCATAAAAGGGTTTTAAATGACATGGGCCGCATTTGGCCGTATTATCACAGACCAATCCCGTAGCAGGATCTCGACTGCCACGAAATACCGTGGAATTAATTTTGTAACACTTCTCCGAGCGGTGTCTGCCAGGTTGACAGTATGTTTCGAATAAGTAAGATATCACGATTTGCTACAAACGACAAGTTCTAGGTTAGAGATTGCGACTCTTGACCAATGAGAGCAGCGCTCGCTCGGGTCAAACGCGGATTTAGACTAAGCACACCCAAGGGCGCGTGTTATATCTTCACTTACCAATTCCGTAACAGGATTTCAAATTACATGCGATACCTTGTACGCAATTTTGTGATATTATCACTGACAATCCCGTAAAAGGGTTTTAAATGACATGGGCCGCATTTGGCCGTATTATCACAGACCAATCCCGTAACAGGATCTCGACTGCCACGAAATACCGCGGAATTAATTTTGTAACACTTCTCCCAGCGGTGTCGGCCAGGTTGACAGTATGTTTCGAATAAGTAAGATATCACGATTTGCTACAAACGACAAGTTCTAGGTTAGAGATTGTGACTCTTGACCAATCAGAGCAGCGCTTGCTCGGGTCAAACGGGTATTTAGACTGAGCACACCCAGGTACGAGTGTCAGTCCCAGTCTACGCTACCTGCCTAACAGTCGTGCCATTGTCAGATATGGAGAGTTCAACACAAGTTCGTAGGGCATCTACTCCTCTTCCGACAGAGCTTCATCTAGCCGTGGGCGATGGCGGCTCCTACCAAAAGTTCGTAGATGGTTTGGCTACTGGCGAGACGGCTTTTGTCGCGAACAGTACAACAGATTCGAAGACTGTATTTATATCCGGCCACCTGGGGCGCCGGAGGATCAAGCTCTATCTCAAGTAAGTTGTTTTGTAATATCTTCACTGACCAATTCCGTAACAGGATTTCGAATTACATGCGATACCTTGTTCGCAATTGTGTGATATTATCACTGACAATCCCGTAAAAGGGTTTTAAATGACATGGGCCGCATTTGGCCGTATTATCACAGACCAATCCCGTAGCAGGATCTCGACTGCCACGAAATACCGTGGAATTAATTTTGTAACACTTCTCCGAGCGATGTCGGCCAGGTTGACAGTATGTTTCGAATAAGTAAGATATCACGATTTGCTACAAACGACAAGTTCTAGGTTAGAGATTGCGACTCTTGACCAATGAGAGCAGCGCTCGCTCGGGTCAAACGCGGATTTAGACTAAGCACACCCAAGGGCGCGTGTTATATCTTCACTTACCAATTCCGTAACAGGATTTCAAATTACATGAGATACCTTGTACGGAATTTTGTGATATTATCACTGACAATCCCGTAAAAGGGTTTTAAATGACATGGGCCGCATTTGGCCGTATTTTCACAGACCAATCCCGTAGCAGGATCTCGACTGCCACGAAATACCGTGGAATTAATTTTGTAACACTTCTCCGAGCGGTGTCGGCCAGGTTGACAGTATGTTTCGAATAAGTAAGATATCACGATTTGCTACAAACGACAAGTTCTAGGTTAGAGATTGTGACTCTTGACCAATCAGAGCAGCGCTTGCTCGGGTCAAACGGGTATTTAGACTGAGCACACCCAGGTACGAGTGTCAGTCCCAGTCTACGCTACCTGCCTAACAGTCGTGCCATTGTCAGATATGGAGAGTTCAACACAAGTTCGTAGGGCATCTACTCCTCTTCCGACAGAGCTTGATCTAGCCGTGGGCGATGGCGGCTCCTACCAAAAGTTCGTAGATGGTTTGGCTACTGGCGAGACGGCTTTTGTCGCGAACAGTACAACAGATTCGAAGACTGTATTTATATCCGGCCACCTGGGGCGCCGGAGGATCAAGCTCTATCTCAAGTAAGTTGTTTTGTAATATCTTCACTGACCAATTCCGTAACAGGATTTCGAATTACATGCGATACCTTGTTCGCAATTGTGTGATATTATCACTGACAATCCCGTAAAAGGGTTTTAAATGACATGGGCCGCATTTGGCCGTATTATCACAGACCAATCCCGTAGCATGATCTCGACTGCCACGAAATACCGTGGAATTAATTTTGTAACACTTCTCCGAGCGATGTCGGCCAGGTTGACAGTATGTTTCGAATAAGTAAGATATCACGATTTGCTACAAACGACAAGTTCTAGGTTAGAGATTGCGACTCTTGACCAATGAGAGCAGCGCTCGCTCGGGTCAAACGCGGATTTAGACTAAGCACACCCAAGGCCGCGTGTTATATCTTCACTTACCAATTCCGTAACAGGATTTCAAATTACATGCGATACCTTGTACGGAATTTTGTGATATTATCACTGACAATCCCGTAAAAGGGTTTTAAATGACATGGGCCGCATTTGGCCGTATTTTCACAGACCAATCCCGTAGCAGGATCTCGACTGCCACGAAATACCGTGGAATTAATTTTGTAACACTTCTCCGAGCGGTGTCGGCCAGGTTGACAGTATGTTTCGAATAAGTAAGATATCACGATTTGCTACAAACGACAAGTTCTAGGTTAGAGATTGTGACTCTTGACCAATCAGAGCAGCGCTTGCTCGGGTCAAACGGGTATTTAGACTGAGCACACCCAGGTACGAGGGTCAGTCCCAGTCTACGCTACCTGCCTAACAGTCGTGCCATTGTCAGATATGGAGAGTTCAACACAAGTTCGTAGGGCATCTACTCCTCTTCCGACAGAGCTTGATCTAGCCGTGGGCGATGGCGGTTCCTACCAAAAGTTCGTAGATGGTTTGGCTACTGGCAAGGCGGCTTTTGTCGCGAACAGTACAACAGATTCGAAGACTGTATTTATATCCGGCCACCTGGGGCGCCGGAGGATCAAGCTCTATCTCAAGTAAGTTGTTTTGTAATATCTTCACTGACCAATTCCGTAACAGGATTTCGAATTACATGCGATACCTTGTTCGCAATTGTGTGATATTATCACTGACAATCCCGTAAAAGGGTATTAAATGACATGGGCCGTATTTGGCTGTATTATCACAGGCCGATCCCGTAACAGGATCTCGACTGACACGAAATAGCATGGAATTAATTTTGAAACACTTCTCCGAGCGGTGACGGCCAAGTTGACAGTATGTTTCGTATAAGTAAGATATCACGATTTCCTACAAACAACAAGTTCTAGGTTAGAGATTGCGACTCTTGACCAATGAGAGCAGCGCTCGCTCGGGTCAAACGCGGATTTAGACTAAGCACACCCAAGGGCGCGTGTTATATCTTCACTTACCAATTCCGTAACAGGATTTCAAATTACATGCGATACCTTGTACGCAATTTTGTGATATTATCACTGAAAATCCCGTAAAAGGGTTTTAAATGACATGGGCCGCATTTGGCCGTATTATCACAGACCAATCCCGTAACAGGATCTCGACTACCACGAAATACCGTGGAATTAATTTTGTAACACTTCTCCGAGCGGTGTCGGCCAGGTTGACAGTATGTTTCGAATAAGTAAGATATCACGATTTGCTACAAACGACAAGTTCTAGGTTAGAGATTGTGACTCTTGACCAATCAGAGCAGCGCTTGCTCGGGTCAAACGGGTATTTAGACTGAGCACACCCAGGTACGAGTGTCAGTCCCAGTCTACGCTACCTGCCTAACAGTCGTGCCATTGTCAGATATGGAGAGTTCAACACAAGTTCGTAGGGCATCTACTCCTCTTCCGACAGAGCTTGATCTAGCCGTGGGCGATGGCGGCTCCTACCAAAAGTTCGTAGATGGTTTGGCTACTGGCAAGGCGGCTTTTGTCGCGAACAGTACAACAGATTCGAAGACTGTATTTATATCCGGCCACCTGGGGCGCCGGAGGATCAAGCTCTATCTCAAGTAAGTTGTTTTGTAATATCTTCACTGACCAATTCCGTAACAGGATTTCGAATTACATGCGATACCTTGTTCGCAATTGTGTGATATTATCACTGACAATCCCGTAAAAGGGTATTAAATGACATGGGCCGTATTTGGCTGTATTATCACAGGCCGATCCCGTAACAGGATCTCGACTGACACGAAATAGCATGGAATTAATTTTGAAACACTTCTCCGAGCGGTGACGGCCAAGTTGACAGTATGTTTCGTATAAGTAAGATATCACGATTTCCTACAAACAACAAGTTCTAGGTTAGAGATTGCGACTCTTGACCAATGAGAGCAGCGCTCGCTCGGGTCAAACGCGGATTTAGACTAAGCACACCCAAGGGCGCGTGTTATATCTTCACTTACCAATTCCGTAACAGGATTTCAAATTACATGCGATACCTTGTACGCAATTTTGTGATATTATCACTGACAATCCCGTAAAAGGGTTTTAAATGACATGGGCCGCATTTGGCCGTATTATCACAGACCAATCCCGTAACAGGATCTCGACTACCACGAAATACCGTGGAATTAATTTTGTAACACTTCTCCAAGCGGTGTCGGCCAGGTTGACAGTATGTTTCGAATAAGTAAGATATCACGATTTGCTACAAACGACAAGTTCTAGGTTAGAGATTGTGACTCTTGACCAATCAGAGCAGCGCTTGCTCGGGTCAAACGGGTATTTAGACTGAGCACACCCAGGTACGAGGGTCAGTCCCAGTCTACGCTACCTGCCTAACAGTCGTGCCATTGTCAGATATGGAGAGTTCAACACAAGTTCGTAGGGCATCTACTCCTCTTCCGACAGAGCTTGATCTAGCCGTGGGCGATGGCGGTTCCTACCAAAAGTTCGTAGATGGTTTGGCTACTGGCAAGGCGGCTTTTGTCGCGAACAGTACAACAGATTCGAAGACTGTATTTATATCCGGCCACCTGGGGCGCCGGAGGATCAAGCTCTATCTCAAGTAAGTTGTTTTGTAATATCTTCACTGACCAATTCCGTAACAGGATTTCGAATTACATGCGATACCTTGTTCGCAATTGTGTGATATTATCACTGACAATCCCGTAAAAGGGTATTAAATGACATGGGCCGTATTTGGCTGTATTATCACAGGCCGATCCCGTAACAGGATCTCGACTGACACGAAATAGCATGGAATTAATTTTGAAACACTTCTCCGAGCGGTGACGGCCAAGTTGACAGTATGTTTCGTATAAGTAAGATATCACGATTTCCTACAAACAACAAGTTCTAGGTTAGAGATTGCGACTCTTGACCAATGAGAGCAGCGCTCGCTCGGGTCAAACGCGGATTTAGACTAAGCACACCCAAGGGCGCGTGTTATATCTTCACTTACCAATTCCGTAACAGGATTTCAAATTACATGCGATACCTTGTACGCAATTTTGTGATATTATCACTGACAATCCCGTAAAAGGGTTTTAAATGACATGGGCCGCATTTGGCCGTATTATCACAGACCAATCCCGTAACAGGATCTCGACTACCACGAAATACCGTGGAATTAATTTTGTAACACTTCTCCAAGCGGTGTCGGCCAGGTTGACAGTATGTTTCGAATAAGTAAGATATCACGATTTGCTACAAACGACAAGTTCTAGGTTAGAGATTGTGACTCTTGACCAATCAGAGCAGCGCTTGCTCGGGTCAAACGGGTATTTAGACTGAGCACACCCAGGTACGAGGGTCAGTCCCAGTCTACGCTACCTGCCTAACAGTCGTGCCATTGTCAGATATGGAGAGTTCAACACAAGTTCGTAGGGCATCTACTCCTCTTCCGACAGAGCTTGATCTAGCCGTGGGCGATGGCGGTTCCTACCAAAAGTTCGTAGATGGTTTGGCTACTGGCAAGGCGGCTTTTGTCGCGAACAGTACAACAGATTCGAAGACTGTATTTATATCCGGCCACCTGGGGCGCCGGAGGATCAAGCTCTATCTCAAGTAAGTTGTTTTGTAATATCTTCACTGACCAATTCTGTAACAGGATTTCGAATTACATGCGATACCTTGTTCGCAATTGTGTGATATTATCACTGACAATCCCGTAAAAGGGTATTAAATGACATGGGCCGTATTTGGCTGTATTATCACAGGCCGATCCCGTAACAGGATCTCGACTGACACGAAATAGCATGGAATTAATTTTGAAACACTTCTCCGAGCGGTGACGGCCAAGTTGACAGTATGTTTCGTATAAGTAAGATATCACGATTTCCTACAAACAACAAGTTCTAGGTTAGAGATTGCGACTCTTGACCAATGAGAGCAGCGCTCGCTCGGGTCAAACGCGGATTTAGACTAAGCACACCCAAGGGCGCGTGTTGTATCTTCACTTACCAATTCCGTAACAGGATTTCAAATTACATGCGATACCTTGTACGCAATTTTGTGATATTATCACTGACAATCCCGTAAAAGGGTTTTAAATGACATGGGCCGCATTTGGCCGTATTATCACAGACCAATCCCGTAACAGGATCTCGACTACCACGAAATACCGTGGAATTAATTTTGTAACACTTCTCCAAGCGGTGTCGGCCAGGTTGACAGTATGTTTCGAATAAGTAAGATATCACGATTTGCTACAAACGACAAGTTCTAGGTTAGAGATTGTGACTCTTGACCAATCAGAGCAGCGCTTGCTCGGGTCAAACGGGTATTTAGACTGAGCACACCCAGGTACGAGGGTCAGTCCCAGTCTACGCTACCTGCCTAACAGTCGTGCCATTGTCAGATATGGAGAGTTCAACACAAGTTCGTAGGGCATCTACTCCTCTTCCGACAGAGCTTGATCTAGCCGTGGGCGATGGCGGTTCCTACCAAAAGTTCGTAGATGGTTTGGCTACTGGCAAGGCGGCTTTTGTCGCGAACAGTACAACAGATTCGAAGACTGTATTTATATCCGGCCACCTGGGGCGCCGGAGGATCAAGCTCTATCTCAAGTAAGTTGTTTTGTAATATCTTCACTGACCAATTCCGTAACAGGATTTCGAATTACATGCGATACCTTGTTCGCAATTGTGTGATATTATCACTGACAATCCCGTAAAAGGGTATTAAATGACATGGGCCGTATTTGGCTGTATTATCACAGGCCGATCCCGTAACAGGATCTCGACTGACACGAAATAGCATGGAATTAATTTTGAAACACTTCTCCGAGCGGTGACGGCCAAGTTGACAGTATGTTTCGTATAAGTAAGATATCACGATTTCCTACAAACAACAAGTTCTAGGTTAGAGATTGCGACTCTTGACCAATGAGAGCAGCGCTCGCTCGGGTCAAACGCGGATTTAGACTAAGCACACCCAAGGGCGCGTGTTATATCTTCACTTACCAATTCCGTAACAGGATTTCAAATTACATGCGATACCTTGTACGCAATTTTGTGATATTATCACTGACAATCCCGTAAAAGGATTTTAAATGACATGGGCCGCATTTGGCCGTATTATCACAGACCAATCCCGTAACAGGATCTCGACTACCACGAAATACCGTGGAATTAATTTTGTAACACTTCTCCAAGCGGTGTCGGCCAGGTTGACAGTATGTTTCGAATAAGTAAGATATCACGATTTGCTACAAACGACAAGTTCTAGGTTAGAGATTGTGACTCTTGACCAATCAGAGCAGCGCTTGCTCGGGTCAAACGGGTATTTAGACTGAGCACACCCAGGTACGAGGGTCAGTCCCAGTCTACGCTACCTGCCTAACAGTCGTGCCATTGTCAGATATGGAGAGTTCAACACAAGTTCGTAGGGCATCTACTCCTCTTCCGACAGAGCTTGATCTAGCCGTGGGCGATGGCGGTTCCTACCAAAAGTTCGTAGATGGTTTGGCTACTGGCAAGGCGGCTTTTGTCGCGAACAGTACAACAGATTCGAAGACTGTATTTATATCCGGCCACCTGGGGCGCCGGAGGATCAAGCTCTATCTCAAGTAAGTTGTTTTGTAATATCTTCACTGACCAATTCCGTAACAGGATTTCGAATTACATGCGATACCTTGTTCGCAATTGTGTGATATTATCACTGACAATCCCGTAAAAGGGTATTAAATGACATGGGCCGTATTTGGCTGTATTATCACAGGCCGATCCCGTAACAGGATCTCGACTGACACGAAATAGCATGGAATTAATTTTGAAACACTTCTCCGAGCGGTGACGGCCAAGTTGACAGTATGTTTCGTATAAGTAAGATATCACGATTTCCTACAAACAACAAGTTCTAGGTTAGAGATTGCGACTCTTGACCAATGAGAGCAGCGCTCGCTCGGGTCAAACGCGGATTTAGACTAAGCACACCCAAGGGCGCGTGTTATATCTTCACTTACCAATTCCGTAACAGGATTTCAAATTACATGCGATACCTTGTACGCAATTTTGTGATATTATCACTGACAATCCCGTAAAAGGGTTTTAAATGACATGGGCCGCATTTGGCCGTATTATCACAGACCAATCCCGTAACAGGATCTCGACTACCACGAAATACCGTGGAATTAATTTTGTAACACTTCTCCAAGCGGTGTCGGCCAGGTTGACAGTATGTTTCGAATAAGTAAGATATCACGATTTGCTACAAACGACAAGTTCTAGGTTAGAGATTGTGACTCTTGACCAATCAGAGCAGCGCTTGCTCGGGTCAAACGGGTATTTAGACTGAGCACACCCAGGTACGAGTGTCAGTCCCAGTCTACGCTACCTGCCTAACAGTCGTGCCATTGTCAGATATGGAGAGTTCAACACAAGTTCGTAGGGCATCTACTCCTCTTCCGACAGAGCTTGATCTAGCCGTGGGCGATGGCGGCTCCTACCAAAAGTTCGTAGATGGTTTGGCTACTGGCGAGGCGGCTTTTGTCGCGAACAGTACAACAGATTCGAAGACTGTATTTATATCCGGCCACCTGGGGCGCCGGAGGATCAAGCTCTATCTCAAGTAAGTTGTTTTGTAATATCTTCACTGACCAATTCCGTAACAGGATTTCGAATTACATGCGATACCTTGTTCGCAATTGTGTGATATTATCACTGACAATCCCGTAAAAGGGTTTTAAATGACATGGGCCGCATTTGGCCGTATTATCACAGACCAATCCCGTAGCAGGATCTCGACTGCCACGAAATACCGTGGAATTAATTTTGTAACACTTCTCCGAGCGGTGTCGGCCAGGTTGACAGTATGTTTCGAATAAGTAAGATATCACGATTTGCTACAAACGACAAGTTCTAGGTTAGAGATTGCGACTCTTGACCAATGAGAGCAGCGCTCGCTCGGGTCAAACGCGGATTTAGACCAAGCACAACCAAGGGCGCTTGTCATATCTTCACTTACCAATTCCGTAACAGGATTTCAAATTACATGCGATACCTTGTACGCAATTTTGTGATATTATCACTGACAATCCCGTAAAAGGGTTTTAAATGACATGGGCCGCATTTGGCCGTATTATCACAGACCAAACCCGTAACAGGATCTCGACTGCCACGAAATACCGCAGAATTAATTTTGTAACACTTCTCCGAGCGGTGTCGGCCAGGTTGGCAGTATGTTTCGAATAAGTAAGATATCACGATTTGCTACAATCGACAAGTTCTAGGTTAGAGATTGTGACTCTTGACCAATCAGAGCAGCGCTTGCTCGGGTCAAACGGGTATTTAGACTGAGCACACCCAGGTACGAGTGTCAGTCGCAGTCTACGCTACCTGCCTAACAGTCGTGCCATTGTCAGATATGGAGAGTTCAACACAAGTTCGTAGGGCATCTACTCCTCTTCCGACAGAGCTTGATCTAGCCGTGGGCGATGGCGGCTCCTACCAAAAGTTCGTAGATGGTTTGGCTACTGGCGAGACGGCTTTTGTCGCGAACAGTACAACAGATTCGAAGACTGTATTTATATCCGGCCACCTGGGGCGCCGGAGGATCAAGCTCTATCTCAAGTAAGTTGTTTTGTAATATCTTCACTGACCAAACCCGTAACAGGATTTCGAATTACATGCGATACCTTGTTCGCAATTGTGTGATATTATCACTGACAATCCCATAAAAGGGTTTTAAATGACATGGGCCGCATTTGGCCGTATTATCACAGACCAATCCCGTAGCAGGATCTCGACTGCCACGAAATACCGTGGAATTAATTTTGTAACACTTCTCCGAGCGGTGTCTGCCAGGTTGACAGTATGTTTCGAATAAGTAAGATATCACGATTTGCTACAAACGACAAGTTCTAGGTTAGAGATTGCGACTCTTGACCAATGAGAGCAGCGCTCGCTCGGGTCAAACGCGGATTTAGACTAAGCACACCCAAGGGCGCGTGTTATATCTTCACTTACCAATTCCGTAACAGGATTTCAAATTACATGCGATACCTTGTACGCAATTTTGTGATATTATCACTGACAATCCCGTAAAAGGGTTTTAAATGACATGGGCCGCATTTGGCCGTATTATCACAGACCAATCCCGTAGCAGGATCTCGACTGCCACGAAATACCGTGGAATTAATTTTGTAACACTTCTCCGAGCGATGTCGGCCAGGTTGACAGTATGTTTCGAATAAGTAAGATATCACGATTTGCTACAAACGACAAGTTCTAGGTTAGAGATTGCGACTCTTGACCAATGAGAGCAGCGCTCGCTCGGGTCAAACGCGGATTTAGACTAAGCACACCCAAGGGCGCGTGTTATATCTTCACTTACCAATTCCGTAACAGGATTTCAAATTACATGAGATACCTTGTACGGAATTTTGTGATATTATCACTGACAATCCCGTAAAAGGGTTTTAAATGACATGGGCCGCATTTGGCCGTATTATCACAGACCAAACCCGTAACAGGATCTCGACTGCCACGAAATACCGCAGAATTAATTTTGTAACACTTCTCCGAGCGGTGTCGGCCAGGTTGGCAGTATGTTTCGAATAAGTAAGATATCACGATTTGCTACAAACGACAAGTTCTAGGTTAGAGATTGTGACTCTTGACCAATCAGAGCAGCGCTTGCTCGGGTCAAACGGGTATTTAGACTGAGCACACCCAGGTACGAGTGTCAGTCCCAGTCTACGCTACCTGCCTAACAGTCGTGCCATTGTCAGATATGGAGAGTTCAACACAAGTTCGTAGGGCATCTACTCCTCTTCCGACAGAGCTTGATCTAGCCGTGGGCGATGGCGGCTCCTACCAAAAGTTCGTAGATGGTTTGGCTACTGGCGAGACGGCTTTTGTCGCGAACAGTACAACAGATTCGAAGACTGTATTTATATCCGGCCACCTGGGGCGCCGGAGGATCAAGCTCTATCTCAAGTAAGTTGTTTTGTAATATCTTCACTGACCAATTCCGTAACAGGATTTCGAATTACATGCGATACCTTGTTCGCAATTGTGTGATATTATCACTGACAATCCCGTAAAAGGGTTTTAAATGACATGGGCCGCATTTGGCCGTATTATCACAGACCAATCCCGTAGCAGGATCTCGACTGCCACGAAATACCGTGGAATTAATTTTGTAACACTTCTCCGAGCGATGTCGGCCAGGTTGACAGTATGTTTCGAATAAGTAAGATATCACGATTTGCTACAAACGACAAGTTCTAGGTTAGAGATTGCGACTCTTGACCAATGAGAGCAGCGCTCGCTCGGGTCAAACGCGGATTTAGACTAAGCACACCCAAGGCCGCGTGTTATATCTTCACTTACCAATTCCGTAACAGGATTTCAAATTACATGCGATACCTTGTACGGAATTTTGTGATATTATCACTGACAATCCCGTAAAAGGGTTTTAAATGACATGGGCCGCATTTGGCCGTATTTTCACAGACCAATCCCGTAGCAGGATCTCGACTGCCACGAAATACCGTGGAATTAATTTTGTAACACTTCTCCGAGCGGTGTCGGCCAGGTTGACAGTATGTTTCGAATAAGTAAGATATCACGATTTGCTACAAACGACAAGTTCTAGATTAGAGATTGTGACTCTTGACCAATCAGAGCAGCGCTTGCTCGGGTCAAACGGGTATTTAGACTGAGCACACCCAGGTACGAGGGTCAGTCCCAGTCTACGCTACCTGCCTAACAGTCGTGCCATTGTCAGATATGGAGAGTTCAACACAAGTTCGTAGGGCATCTACTCCTCTTCCGACAGAGCTTGATCTAGCCGTGGGCGATGGCGGTTCCTACCAAAAGTTCGTAGATGGTTTGGCTACTGGCAAGGCGGCTTTTGTCGCGAACAGTACAACAGATTCGAAGACTGTATTTATATCCGGCCACCTGGGGCGCCGGAGGATCAAGCTCTATCTCAAGTAAGTTGTTTTGTAATATCTTCACTGACCAATTCCGTAACAGGATTTCGAATTACATGCGATACCTTGTTCGCAATTGTGTGATATTATCACTGACAATCCCGTAAAAGGGTATTAAATGACATGGGCCGTATTTGGCTGTATTATCACAGGCCGATCCCGTAACAGGATCTCGACTGACACGAAATAGCATGGAATTAATTTTGAAACACTTCTCCGAGCGGTGACGGCCAAGTTGACAGTATGTTTCGTATAAGTAAGATATCACGATTTCCTACAAACAACAAGTTCTAGGTTAGAGATTGCGACTCTTGACCAATGAGAGCAGCGCTCGCTCGGGTCAAACGCGGATTTAGACTAAGCACACCCAAGGGCGCGTGTTATATCTTCACTTACCAATTCCGTAACAGGATTTCAAATTACATGCGATACCTTGTACGCAATTTTGTGATATTATCACTGAAAATCCCGTAAAAGGGTTTTAAATGACATGGGCCGCATTTGGCCGTATTATCACAGACCAATCCCGTAACAGGATCTCGACTACCACGAAATACCGTGGAATTAATTTTGTAACACTTCTCCGAGCGGTGTCGGCCAGGTTGACAGTATGTTTCGAATAAGTAAGATATCACGATTTGCTACAAACGACAAGTTCTAGGTTAGAGATTGTGACTCTTGACCAATCAGAGCAGCGCTTGCTCGGGTCAAACGGGTATTTAGACTGAGCACACCCAGGTACGAGTGTCAGTCCCAGTCTACGCTACCTGCCTAACAGTCGTGCCATTGTCAGATATGGAGAGTTCAACACAAGTTCGTAGGGCATCTACTCCTCTTCCGACAGAGCTTGATCTAGCCGTGGGCGATGGCGGCTCCTACCAAAAGTTCGTAGATGGTTTGGCTACTGGCGAGGCGGCTTTTGTCGCGAACAGTACAACAGATTCGAAGACTGTATTTATATCCGGCCACCTGGGGCGCCGGAGGATCAAGCTCTATCTCAAGTAAGTTGTTTTGTAATATCTTCACTGACCAATTCCGTAACAGGATTTCGAATTACATGCGATACCTTGTTCGCAATTGTGTGATATTATCACTGACAATCCCGTAAAAGGGTTTTAAATGACATGGGCCGCATTTGGCCGTATTATCACAGACCAATCCCGTAGCAGGATCTCGACTGCCACGAAATACCGTGGAATTAATTTTGTAACACTTCTCCGAGCGGTGTCGGCCAGGTTGACAGTATGTTTCGAATAAGTAAGATATCACGATTTGCTACAAACGACAAGTTCTAGGTTAGAGATTGCGACTCTTGACCAATGAGAGCAGCGCTCGCTCGGGTCAAACGCGGATTTAGACTAAGCACACCCAAGGGCGCGTGTTATATCTTCACTTACCAATTCCGTAACAGGATTTCAAATTACATGCGATACCTTGTACGGAATTTTGTGATATTATCACTGACAATCCCGTAAAAGGGTTTTAAATGACATGGGCCGCATTTGGCCGTATTTTCACAGACCAATCCCGTAGCAGGATCTCGACTGCCACGAAATACCGCGGAATTAATTTTGTAACACTTCTCCGAGCGGTGTCGGCCAGGTTGACAGTATGTTTCGAATAAGTAAGATATCACGATTTGCTACAAACGACAAGTTCTAGGTTAGAGATTGTGACTCTTGACCAATCAGAGCAGCGCTTGCTCGGGTCAAACGGGTATTTAGACTGAGCACACCCAGGTACGAGTGTCAGTCACAGTCTACGCTACCTGCCTAACAGTCGTGCCATTGTCAGATATGGAGAGTTCAACACAAGTTCGTAGGGCATCTACTCCTCTTCCGACAGAGCTTGATCTAGCCGTGGGCGATGGCGGCTCCTACCAAAAGTTCGTAGATGGTTTGGCTACTGGCGGACGGCTTTTGTCGCGAACAGTACAACAGATTCGAAGACTGTATTTATATCCGGCCACCTGGGGCGCCGGAGGATCAAGCTCTATCTCAAGTAAGTTGTTTTGTAATATCTTCACTGACCAATTCCGTAACAGGATTTCGAATTACATGCGATACCTTGTTCGCAATTGTGTGATATTATCACTGACAATCCCGTAAAAGGGTTTTAAATGACATGAGCCGCATTTGGCCGTATTATCACAGACCAATCCCGTAGCAGGATCTCGACTGCCACGAAATACCGTGGAATTAATTTTGTAACACTTCTCCGAGCGGTGTCGGCCAGGTTGACAGTATGTTTCGAATAAGTAAGATATCACGATTTGCTACAAACGACAAGTTCTAGGTTAGAGATTGCGACTCTTGACCAATGAGAGCAGCGCTCGCTCGGGTCAAACGCGGATTTAGACTAAGCACACCCAAGGGCGCGTGTTATATCTTCACTTACCAATTCCGTAACAGGATTTCAAATTACATGCGATACCTTGTACGGAATTTTGTGATATTATCACTGACAATCCCGTAAAAGGGTTTTAAATGACATGGGCCGCATTTGGCCGTATTTTCACAGACCAATCCCGTAGCAGGATCTCGACTGCCACGAAATACCGTGGAATTAATTTTGTAACACTTCTCCGAGCGGTGTCGGCCAGGTTGACAGTATGTTTCGAATAAGTAAGATATCACGATTTGCTACAAACGACAAGTTCTAGGTTAGAGATTGTGACTCTTGACCAATCAGAGCAGCGCTTGCTCGGGTCAAACGGGTATTTAGACTGAGCACACCCAGGTACGAGGGTCAGTCCCAGTCTACGCTACCTGCCTAACAGTCGTGCCATTGTCAGATATGGAGAGTTCAACACAAGTTCGTAGGGCATCTACTCCTCTTCCGACAGAGCTTGATCTAGCCGTGGGCGATGGCGGTTCCTACCAAAAGTTCGTAGATGGTTTGGCTACTGGCAAGGCGGCTTTTGTCGCGAACAGTACAACAGATTCGAAGACTGTATTTATATCCGGCCACCTGGGGCGCCGGAGGATCAAGCTCTATCTCAAGTAAGTTGTTTTGTAATATCTTCACTGACCAATTCCGTAACAGGATTTCGAATTACATGCGATACCTTGTTCGCAATTGTGTGATATTATCACTGACAATCCCGTAAAAGGGTATTAAATGACATGGGCCGTATTTGGCTGTATTATCACAGGCCGATCCCGTAACAGGATCTCGACTGACACGAAATAGCATGGAATTAATTTTGAAACACTTCTCCGAGCGGTGACGGCCAAGTTGACAGTATGTTTCGTATAAGTAAGATATCACGATTTCCTACAAACAACAAGTTCTAGGTTAGAGATTGCGACTCTTGACCAATGAGAGCAGCGCTCGCTCGGGTCAAACGCGGATTTAGACTAAGCACACCCAAGGGCGCGTGTTATATCTTCACTTACCAATTCCGTAACAGGATTTCAAATTACATGCGATACCTTGTACGCAATTTTGTGATATTATCACTGAAAATCCCGTAAAAGGGTTTTAAATGACATGGGCCGCATTTGGCCGTATTATCACAGACCAATCCCGTAACAGGATCTCGACTACCACGAAATACCGTGGAATTAATTTTGTAACACTTCTCCGAGCGGTGTCGGCCAGGTTGACAGTATGTTTCGAATAAGTAAGATATCACGATTTGCTACAAACGACAAGTTCTAGGTTAGAGATTGTGACTCTTGACCAATCAGAGCAGCGCTTGCTCGGGTCAAACGGGTATTTAGACTGAGCACACCCAGGTACGAGTGTCAGTCCCAGTCTACGCTACCTGCCTAACAGTCGTGCCATTGTCAGATATGGAGAGTTCAACACAAGTTCGTAGGGCATCTACTCCTCTTCCGACAGAGCTTGATCTAGCCGTGGGCGATGGCGGCTCCTACCAAAAGTTCGTAGATGGTTTGGCTACTGGCGGACGGCTTTTGTCGCGAACAGTACAACAGATTCGAAGACTGTATTTATATCCGGCCACCTGGGGCGCCGGAGGATCAAGCTCTATCTCAAGTAAGTTGTTTTGTAATATCTTCACTGACCAATTCCGTAACAGGATTTCGAATTACATGCGATACCTTGTTCGCAATTGTGTGATATTATCACTGACAATCCCGTAAAAGGGTTTTAAATGACATGAGCCGCATTTGGCCGTATTATCACAGACCAATCCCGTAGCAGGATCTCGACTGCCACGAAATACCGTGGAATTAATTTTGTAACACTTCTCCGAGCGGTGTCGGCCAGGTTGACAGTATGTTTCGAATAAGTAAGATATCACGATTTGCTACAAACGACAAGTTCTAGGTTAGAGATTGCGACTCTTGACCAATGAGAGCAGCGCTCGCTCGGGTCAAACGCGGATTTAGACTAAGCACACCCAAGGGCGCGTGTTATATCTTCACTTACCAATTCCGTAACAGGATTTCAAATTACATGCGATACCTTGTACGGAATTTTGTGATATTATCACTGACAATCCCGTAAAAGGGTTTTAAATGACATGGGCCGCATTTGGCCGTATTTTCACAGACCAATCCCGTAGCAGGATCTCGACTGCCACGAAATACCGTGGAATTAATTTTGTAACACTTCTCCGAGCGGTGTCGGCCAGGTTGACAGTATGTTTCGAATAAGTAAGATATCACGATTTGCTACAAACGACAAGTTCTAGGTTAGAGATTGTGACTCTTGACCAATCAGAGCAGCGCTTGCTCGGGTCAAACGGGTATTTAGACTGAGCACACCCAGGTACGAGGGTCAGTCCCAGTCTACGCTACCTGCCTAACAGTCGTGCCATTGTCAGATATGGAGAGTTCAACACAAGTTCGTAGGGCATCTACTCCTCTTCCGACAGAGCTTGATCTAGCCGTGGGCGATGGCGGTTCCTACCAAAAGTTCGTAGATGGTTTGGCTACTGGCAAGGCGGCTTTTGTCGCGAACAGTACAACAGATTCGAAGACTGTATTTATATCCGGCCACCTGGGGCGCCGGAGGATCAAGCTCTATCTCAAGTAAGTTGTTTTGTAATATCTTCACTGACCAATTCCGTAACAGGATTTCGAATTACATGCGATACCTTGTTCGCAATTGTGTGATATTATCACTGACAATCCCGTAAAAGGGTATTAAATGACATGGGCCGTATTTGGCTGTATTATCACAGGCCGATCCCGTAACAGGATCTCGACTGACACGAAATAGCATGGAATTAATTTTGAAACACTTCTCCGAGCGGTGACGGCCAAGTTGACAGTATGTTTCGTATAAGTAAGATATCACGATTTCCTACAAACAACAAGTTCTAGGTTAGAGATTGCGACTCTTGACCAATGAGAGCAGCGCTCGCTCGGGTCAAACGCGGATTTAGACTAAGCACACCCAAGGGCGCGTGTTATATCTTCACTTACCAATTCCGTAACAGGATTTCAAATTACATGCGATACCTTGTACGCAATTTTGTGATATTATCACTGAAAATCCCGTAAAAGGGTTTTAAATGACATGGGCCGCATTTGGCCGTATTATCACAGACCAATCCCGTAACAGGATCTCGACTACCACGAAATACCGTGGAATTAATTTTGTAACACTTCTCCGAGCGGTGTCGGCCAGGTTGACAGTATGTTTCGAATAAGTAAGATATCACGATTTGCTACAAACGACAAGTTCTAGGTTAGAGATTGTGACTCTTGACCAATCAGAGCAGCGCTTGCTCGGGTCAAACGGGTATTTAGACTGAGCACACCCAGGTACGAGTGTCAGTCCCAGTCTACGCTACCTGCCTAACAGTCGTGCCATTGTCAGATATGGAGAGTTCAACACAAGTTCGTAGGGCATCTACTCCTCTTCCGACAGAGCTTGATCTAGCCGTGGGCGATGGCGGCTCCTACCAAAAGTTCGTAGATGGTTTGGCTACTGGCGAGGCGGCTTTTGTCGCGAACAGTACAACAGATTCGAAGACTGTATTTATATCCGGCCACCTGGGGCGCCGGAGGATCAAGCTCTATCTCAAGTAAGTTGTTTTGTAATATCTTCACTGACCAATTCCGTAACAGGATTTCGAATTACATGCGATACCTTGTTCGCAATTGTGTGATATTATCACTGACAATCCCGTAAAAGGGTTTTAAATGACATGGGCCGCATTTGGCCGTATTATCACAGACCAATCCCGTAGCAGGATCTCGACTGCCACGAAATACCGTGGAATTAATTTTGAAACACTTCTCCGAGCGGTGTCGGCCAGGTTGACAGTATGTTTCGAATAAGTAAGATATCACGATTTGCTACAAACGACAAGTTCTAGGTTAGAGATTGCGACTCTTGACCAATGAGAGCAGCGCTCGCTCGGGTCAAACGCGGATTTAGACTAAGCACACCCAAGGGCGCGTGTTATATCTTCACTTACCAATTCCGTAACAGGATTTCAAATTACATGCGATACCTTGTACGGAATTTTGTGATATTATCACTGACAATCCCGTAAAAGGGTTTTAAATGACATGGGCCGCATTTGGCCGTATTTTCACAGACCAATCCCGTAGCAGGATCTCGACTGCCACGAAATACCGCGGAATTAATTTTGTAACACTTCTCCGAGCGGTGTCGGCCAGGTTGACAGTATGTTTCGAATAAGTAAGATATCACGATTTGCTACAAACGACAAGTTCTAGGTTAGAGATTGTGACTCTTGACCAATCAGAGCAGCGCTTGCTCGGGTCAAACGGGTATTTAGACTGAGCACACCCAGGTACGAGTGTCAGTCACAGTCTACGCTACCTGCCTAACAGTCGTGCCATTGTCAGATATGGAGAGTTCAACACAAGTTCGTAGGGCATCTACTCCTCTTCCGACAGAGCTTGATCTAGCCGTGGGCGATGGCGGCTCCTACCAAAAGTTCGTAGATGGTTTGGCTACTGGCGAGACGGCTTTTGTCGCGAACAGTACAACAGATTCGAAGACTGTATTTATATCCGGCCACCTGGGGCGCCGGAGGATCAAGCTCTATCTCAAGTAAGTTGTTTTGTAATATCTTCACTGACCAATTCCGTAACAGGATTTCGAATTACATGCGATACCTTGTTCGCAATTGTGTGATATTATCACTGACAATCCCGTAAAAGGGTTTTAAATGACATGAGCCGCATTTGGCCGTATTATCACAGACCAATCCCGTAGCAGGATCTCGACTGCCACGAAATACCGTGGAATTAATTTTGTAACACTTCTCCGAGCGGTGTCGGCCAGGTTGACAGTATGTTTCGAATAAGTAAGATATCACGATTTGCTACAAACGACAAGTTCTAGGTTAGAGATTGCGACTCTTGACCAATGAGAGCAGCGCTCGCTCGGGTCAAACGCGGATTTAGACTAAGCACACCCAAGGGCGCGTGTTATATCTTCACTTACCAATTCCGTAACAGGATTTCAAATTACATGCGATACCTTGTACGGAATTTTGTGATATTATCACTGACAATCCCGTAAAAGGGTTTTAAATGACATGGGCCGCATTTGGCCGTATTTTCACAGACCAATCCCGTAGCAGGATCTCGACTGCCACGAAATACCGTGGAATTAATTTTGTAACACTTCTCCGAGCGGTGTCGGCCAGGTTGACAGTATGTTTCGAATACATAATTCATAATTCATAATTCATAATTCATAATTCATAATTCATAATTCATAATTCATAATTCATAATTCATAATTCATAATTCATAATTCATAATTCATAATTCATAATTCATAATTCATAATTCATTCATAATTCATAATTTATTGTGTAAAGCATAAAAAAATACATACACTCGTCAGGTCACATTTGTATGTGTTCATAAATATCATCAGTTCTAAATTCTACACTCAGACAAAACTAATACTAATACAAAATCAGTAAAATAAAATTACGGAATTACATATAAGAACACTGGCAAATAAGTACTTATAAAGTATACGCTACTACATATTAAAGACAATTGACAAACATACATAAAAAGTCGCAGCCACATTTTAAACAGTTGACAAATAAGAAAACAAAAAGGGCGCAACTACATACCAAAACACCCGAGCTCGATTCTGTCCTCCAAAAACTCAGCAGACGAGTAGTACGCTCTGTCCAATAAAAATGTCATAAGCTTCTGTTTAAAGAGTTTGGTCGGTAAAAGTGTCACATCTCGGGGTAACTTATTGAAAAACTTTAGAGCCATATAATTGAAGCTCTTCTGACTCCCGGACAGTCTATAAAATCGTGGGCGCAGCTGCGCACCGGCCCTGGTATGGTAACGGTGTGAACCGTTATCGATACTGAATTTCTCAGTGTTTGCGTGAACGTACTGAAGGCATTTGAGTATATACAGGCACGGGAAAGTCAACAATCTGAGATCCACAAACAAACCTCGGCAATCATCTCTATACCCGATGCTACCCACAATCCTCACCGCCCGCCGCTGCAGCCTGAACACCCTCCCGCATGATGCAGCCGAACCCCAAACCAACAACGAATACTCGATAACAGACTGACACAATGAAAAGTATGCCATCCGCAGAACAGCAGCAGACACATTCTGACTCAGCCGCCTCAAAACAAAAACACCACCACCCAACTTTGCACAGACCGCAGCCACATGATGATCCCACCTGAGAGTCGCATCAAGATGTACACCCAGGAACTTCACACTGCTTCCATGGGCAACATTGTCGGTTGTTGGACATTTGCGCAGAGAAAAAACGATGGTTGACGTTTTCTCAGCATTAAGCTTCAGTTTGTTGCAGTTAAACCATCTCTCAGCTTCCCCCCTGGCTGCTACACTAGTCTCCACTGCATCCCTAAAAGTGGTGCTGCTCGTTACCAGTGTCGTATCGTCAGCGTAGCAAATAACAGATCCCCCAGTTATGCTGTCCGACAGGTCATTAATATATATTAAAAACAATAGAGGGCCAAGGACGGACCCCTGAGGGACACCCACCGAAACTACCATTTTCTGAGAGAGCTCACCATTGCACTTTACAATCTGTGTCCTACTACTGAGGTATGACTTAATAAATCTAATGCTGCTATTGTCAAAATTGTACCTCTGCAATTTTCTGAGAAGCAACTCATGCTGAACACAGTCGAACGCCTTGCTCAGATCGCAAAAGGTACCCACCATATACTCGCCGCTCTCAAATGAGTCAACAGCACTCTCAACGAACCCACAAATTGCGTCCGCCGTGCCCCTATTCTGCCTAAATCCATACTGGGACTCTGTAAATAAACTGTTATCCTCAAAGTAAGTTGCAATTCTAGACTTAATCGCCTTTTCAAAAATTTTAGAAAATACAGGTAACAGTGAAATTGGCCTATAGTTCTCAATTTGTTGCCTGTTCCCTTTTTTATATATTGGAAGCACAAGTGCAACCTTAAGGGAATCGGGGAAAACATTTTCCTCAATTAATAGATTTAGCAATTTTGTTAAAGGTATCAAAATTAGTTCTTTAATACTCTTAAGAATGTAAGTGTTAAAACCGTATACATCTCGAGTAGATTTGGATTTAATCGAATCGATTATATCACGCATCTCAATATAAGTAATTGGGCTCAAAGAGAACGCAATCCCTGTGGTATTAATTTTGTCCAAAGTACGGTCCATGTCATGTGATGGTTGCAATTCATTGACTATATTACTAGGTACATTAATGTAAAACTGGTTGACAACATCGGGATTAAATGTGTCTGTTTTGTTTATCTTCCTATTCGCCCTCTGAGCATTTATAACTTGCCATATCGCTTTACTAGAATAGTTTGACTGTGATAGAAGTTTATTATTAGAATTTATTTTTGATTCCCTAATTTTTGCCTTATATTGTCTGTTTAGTTCTTTCAGTTGTTCCCTTATATGGTCTGATTTTGTGATCTCGTAGATATCATTCAGTATATTTATATTCCCTCGGATTCCCCTGAGTTCGTTAGTAAACCATGTATCTGGTGAGCTAAGCTGCTTCTCCTTAACTGTTCTTTCTGGGAATGCCTTCTTAAACCCGTCTGACAAAGTTTTCATGAATAACTCAAATTTATCATCCGCTCCCAAGCCACAATCCGAGACAAAGTTCCAATTTATTTCTGAGACGAATAAGTAAGATATCACGATTTGCTACAAACGACAAGTTCTAGGTTAGAGATTGTGACTCTTGACCAATCAGAGCAGCGCTTGCTCGGGTCAAACGGGTATTTAGACTGAGCACACCCAGGTACGAGGGTCAGTCCCAGTCTACGCTACCTGCCTAACAGTCGTGCCATTGTCAGATATGGAGAGTTCAACACAAGTTCGTAGGGCATCTACTCCTCTTCCGACAGAGCTTGATCTAGCCGTGGGCGATGGCGGTTCCTACCAAAAGTTCGTAGATGGTTTGGCTACTGGCAAGGCGGCTTTTGTCGCGAACAGTACAACAGATTCGAAGACTGTATTTATATCCGGCCACCTGGGGCGCCGGAGGATCAAGCTCTATCTCAAGTAAGTTGTTTTGTAATATCTTCACTGACCAATTCCGTAACAGGATTTCGAATTACATGCGATACCTTGTTCGCAATTGTGTGATATTATCACTGACAATCCCGTAAAAGGGTATTAAATGACATGGGCCGTATTTGGCTGTATTATCACAGGCCGATCCCGTAACAGGATCTCGACTGACACGAAATAGCATGGAATTAATTTTGAAACACTTCTCCGAGCGGTGACGGCCAAGTTGACAGTATGTTTCGTATAAGTAAGATATCACGATTTCCTACAAACAACAAGTTCTAGGTTAGAGATTGCGACTCTTGACCAATGAGAGCAGCGCTCGCTCGGGTCAAACGCGGATTTAGACTAAGCACACCCAAGGGCGCGTGTTATATCTTCACTTACCAATTCCGTAACAGGATTTCAAATTACATGCGATACCTTGTACGCAATTTTGTGATATTATCACTGACAATCCCGTAAAAGGGTTTTAAATGACATGGGCCGCATTTGGCCGTATTATCACAGACCAATCCCGTAACAGGATCTCGACTACCACGAAATACCGTGGAATTAATTTTGTAACACTTCTCCAAGCGGTGTCGGCCAGGTTGACAGTATGTTTCGAATAAGTAAGATATCACGATTTGCTACAAACGACAAGTTCTAGGTTAGAGATTGTGACTCTTGACCAATCAGAGCAGCGCTTGCTCGGGTCAAACGGGTATTTAGACTGAGCACACCCAGGTACGAGTGTCAGTCCCAGTCTACGCTACCTGCCTAACAGTCGTGCCATTGTCAGATATGGAGAGTTCAACACAAGTTCGTAGGGCATCTACTCCTCTTCCGACAGAGCTTGATCTAGCCGTGGGCGATGGCGGCTCCTACCAAAAGTTCGTAGATGGTTTGGCTACTGGCGAGGCGGCTTTTGTCGCGAACAGTACAACAGATTCGAAGACTGTATTTATATCCGGCCACCTGGGGCGCCGGAGGATCAAGCTCTATCTCAAGTAAGTTGTTTTGTAATATCTTCACTGACCAATTCCGTAACAGGATTTCGAATTACATGCGATACCTTGTTCGCAATTGTGTGATATTATCACTGACAATCCCGTAAAAGGGTTTTAAATGACATGGGCCGCATTTGGCCGTATTATCACAGACCAATCCCGTAGCAGGATCTCGACTGCCACGAAATACCGTGGAATTAATTTTGTAACACTTCTCCGAGCGATGTCGGCCAGGTTGACAGTATGTTTCGAATAAGTAAGATATCACGATTTGCTACAAACGACAAGTTCTAGGTTAGAGATTGCGACTCTTGACCAATGAGAGCAGCGCTCGCTCGGGTCAAACGCGGATTTAGACTAAGCACACCCAAGGCCGCGTGTTATATCTTCACTTACCAATTCCGTAACAGGATTTCAAATTACATGCGATACCTTGTACGGAATTTTGGGATATTATCACTGACAATCCCGTAAAAGGGTTTTAAATGACATGGGCCGCATTTGGCCGTATTTTCACAGACCAATCCCGTAGCAGGATCTCGACTGCCACGAAATACCTTGGAATTAATTTTGTAACACTTCTCCGAGCGGTGTCGGCCAGGTTGACAGTATGTTTCGAATAAGTAAGATATCACGATTTGCTACAAACGACAAGTTCTAGGTTAGAGATTGTGACTCTTGACCAATCAGAGCAGCGCTTGCTCGGGTCAAACGGGTATTTAGACTGAGCACACCCAGGTACGAGGGTCAGTCCCAGTCTACGCTACCTGCCTAACAGTCGTGCCATTGTCAGATATGGAGAGTTCAACACAAGTTCGTAGGGCATCTACTCCTCTTCCGACAGAGCTTGATCTAGCCGTGGGCGATGGCGGTTCCTACCAAAAGTTCGTAGATGGTTTGGCTACTGGCAAGGCGGCTTTTGTCGCGAACAGTACAACAGATTCGAAGACTGTATTTATATCCGGCCACCTGGGGCGCCGGAGGATCAAGCTCTATCTCAAGTAAGTTGTTTTGTAATATCTTCACTGACCAATTCCGTAACAGGATTTCGAATTACATGCGATACCTTGTTCGCAATTGTGTGATATTATCACTGACAATCCCGTAAAAGGGTATTAAATGACATGGGCCGTATTTGGCTGTATTATCACAGGCCGATCCCGTAACAGGATCTCGACTGACACGAAATAGCATGGAATTAATTTTGAAACACTTCTCCGAGCGGTGACGGCCAAGTTGACAGTATGTTTCGTATAAGTAAGATATCACGATTTCCTACAAACAACAAGTTCTAGGTTAGAGATTGCGACTCTTGACCAATGAGAGCAGCGCTCGCTCGGGTCAAACGCGGATTTAGACTAAGCACACCCAAGGGCGCGTGTTATATCTTCACTTACCAATTCCGTAACAGGATTTCAAATTACATGCGATACCTTGTACGCAATTTTGTGATATTATCACTGAAAATCCCGTAAAAGGGTTTTAAATGACATGGGCCGCATTTGGCCGTATTATCACAGACCAATCCCGTAACAGGATCTCGACTACCACGAAATACCGTGGAATTAATTTTGTAACACTTCTCCGAGCGGTGTCGGCCAGGTTGACAGTATGTTTCGAATAAGTAAGATATCACGATTTGCTACAAACGACAAGTTCTAGGTTAGAGATTGTGACTCTTGACCAATCAGAGCAGCGCTTGCTCGGGTCAAACGGGTATTTAGACTGAGCACACCCAGGTACGAGTGTCAGTCCCAGTCTACGCTACCTGCCTAACAGTCGTGCCATTGTCAGATATGGAGAGTTCAACACAAGTTCGTAGGGCATCTACTCCTCTTCCGACAGAGCTTGATCTAGCCGTGGGCGATGGCGGCTCCTACCAAAAGTTCGTAGATGGTTTGGCTACTGGCGAGGCGGCTTTTGTCACGAACAGTACAACAGATTCGAAGACTGTATTTATATCCGGCCACCTGGGGCGCCGGAGGATCAAGCTCTATCTCAAGTAAGTTGTTTTGTAATATCTTCACTGACCAATTCCGTAACAGGATTTCGAATTACATGCGATACCTTGTTCGCAATTGTGTGATATTATCACTGACAATCCCGTAAAAGGGTTTTAAATGACATGGGCCGCATTTGGCCGTATTATCACAGACCAATCCCGTAGCAGGATCTCGACTGCCACGAAATACCGTGGAATTAATTTTGTAACACTTCTCCGAGCGGTGTCGGCCAGGTTGACAGTATGTTTCGAATAAGTAAGATATCACGATTTGCTACAAACGACAAGTTCTAGGTTAGAGATTGCGACTCTTGACCAATGAGAGCAGCGCTCGCTCGGGTCAAACGCGGATTTAGACTAAGCACACCCAAGGGCGCGTGTTATATCTTCACTTACCAATTCCGTAACAGGATTTCAAATTACATGCGATACCTTGTACGGAATTTTGTGATATTATCACTGACAATCCCGTAAAAGGGTTTTAAATGACATGGGCCGCATTTGGCCGTATTTTCACAGACCAATCCCGTAGCAGGATCTCGACTGCCACGAAATACCGCGGAATTAATTTTGTAACACTTCTCCGAGCGGTGTCGGCCAGGTTGACAGTATGTTTCGAATAAGTAAGATATCACGATTTGCTACAAACGACAAGTTCTAGGTTAGAGATTGTGACTCTTGACCAATCAGAGCAGCGCTTGCTCGGGTCAAACGGGTATTTAGACTGAGCACACCCAGGTACGAGTGTCAGTCACAGTCTACGCTACCTGCCTAACAGTCGTGCCATTGTCAGATATGGAGAGTTCAACACAAGTTCGTAGGGCATCTACTCCTCTTCCGACAGAGCTTGATCTAGCCGTGGGCGATGGCGGCTCCTACCAAAAGTTCGTAGATGGTTTGGCTACTGGCGAGACGGCTTTTGTCGCGAACAGTACAACAGATTCGAAGACTGTATTTATATCCGGCCACCTGGGGCGCCGGAGGATCAAGCTCTATCTCAAGTAAGTTGTTTTGTAATATCTTCACTGACCAATTCCGTAACAGGATTTCGAATTACATGCGATACCTTGTTCGCAATTGTGTGATATTATCACTGACAATCCCGTAAAAGGGTTTTAAATGACATGAGCCGCATTTGGCCGTATTATCACAGACCAATCCCGTAGCAGGATCTCGACTGCCACGAAATACCGTGGAATTAATTTTGTAACACTTCTCCGAGCGGTGTCGGAGATTGCGACTCTTGACCAATGAGAGCAGCGCTCGCTCGGGTCAAACGCGGATTTAGACTAAGCACACCCAAGGGCGCGTGTTATATCTTCACTTACCAATTCCGTAACAGGATTTCAAATTACATGCGATACCTTGTACGGAATTTTGTGATATTATCACTGACAATCCCGTAAAAGGGTTTTAAATGACATGGGCCGCATTTGGCCGTATTTTCACAGACCAATCCCGTAGCAGGATCTCGACTGCCACGAAATACCGTGGAATTAATTTTGTAACACTTCTCCGAGCGGTGTCGGCCAGGTTGACAGTATGTTTCGAATACATAATTCATAATTCATAATTCATAATTCATAATTCATAATTCATAATTCATAATTCATAATTCATAATTCATAATTCATAATTCATAATTCATAATTCATAATTCATAATTCATAATTCATAATTCATAATTCATAATTCATAATTCATAATTCATAATTCATAATTCATTCATAATTCATAATTCATAATTTATTGTGTAAAGCATAAAAAAATACATACACTCGTCAGGTCACATTTGTATGTGTTCATAAATATCATCAGTTCTAAATTCTACACTCAGACAAAACTAATACTAATACAAAATCAGTAAAATAAAATTACGGAATTACATATAAGAACACTGGCAAATAAGTACTTATAAAGTATACGCTACTACATATTAAAGACAATTGACAAACATACATAAAAAGTCGCAGCCACATTTTAAACAGTTGACAAATAAGAAAACAAAAAGGGCGCAACTACATACCAAAACACCCGAGCTCGATTCTGTCCTCCAAAAACTCAGCAGACGAGTAGTACGCTCTGTCCAATAAAAATGTCATAAGCTTCTGTTTAAAGAGTTTGGTCGGTAAAAGTGTCACATCTCGTCACAACTTATTGAAAAACTTTAGAGCCATATAATTGAAGCTCTTCTGACTCCCGGACAGTCTATAAAATCGTGGGCGCAGCTGCGCACCGGCCCTGGTATGGTAACGGTGTGAACCGTTATCGATACTGAATTTCTCAGTGTTTGCGTGAACGTACTGAAGGCATTTGAGTATATACAGGCACGGGAAAGTCAACAATCTGAGATCCACAAACAAACCTCGGCAATCATCTCTATACCCGATGCTACCCACAATCCTCACCGCCCGCCGCTGCAGCCTGAACACCCTCCCGCATGATGCAGCCGAACCCCAAACCAACAACGAATACTCGATAACAGACTGACACAATGAAAAGTATGCCGTCCGCAGAACAGCAGCAGACACATTCTGACTCAGCCGCCTCAAAACAAAAACACCACCACCCAACTTTGCACAGACCGCAGCCACATGATGATCCCACCTGAGAGTCGCATCAAGATGTACACCCAGGAACTTCACACTGCTTCCATGGGCAACATTGTCGGTTGTTGGACATTTGCGCAGAGAAAAAACGATGGTTGACGTTTTCTCAGCATTAAGCTTCAGTTTGTTGCAGTTAAACCATCTCTCAGCTTCCCCCCTGGCTGCTACACTAGTCTCCACTGCATCCCTAAAAGTGGTGCTGCTCGTTACCAGTGTCGTATCGTCAGCGTAGCAAATAACAGATCCCCCAGTTATGCTGTCCGACAGGTCATTAATATATATTAAAAACAATAGAGGGCCAAGGACGGACCCCTGAGGGACACCCACCGAAACTACCATTTTCTGAGAGAGCTCACCATTGCACTTTACAATCTGTGTCCTACTACTGAGGTATGACTTAATAAATCTAATGCTGCTATTGTCAAAATTGTACCTCTGCAATTTTCTGAGAAGCAACTCATGCTGAACACAGTCGAACGCCTTGCTCAGATCGCAAAAGGTACCCACCATATACTCGCCGCTCTCAAATGAGTCAACAGCACTCTCAACGAACCCACAAATTGCGTCCGCCGTGTCCCTATTCTGCCTAAATCCATACTGGGACTCTGTAAATAAACTGTTATCCTCAAAGTAAGTTGCAATTCTAGACTTAATCGCCTTTTCAAAAATTTTAGAAAATACAGGTAACAGTGAAATTGGCCTATAGTTCTCAATTTGTTGCCTGTTCCCTTTTTTATATATTGGAAGCACAAGTGCAACCTTAAGGGAATCGGGGAAAACATTTTCCTCAATTAATAGATTTAGCAATTTTGTTAAAGGTATCAAAATTAGTTCTTTAATACTCTTAAGAATGTAAGTGTTAAAACCGTATACATCTCGAGTAGATTTGGATTTAATCGAATCGATTATATCACGCATCTCAATATAAGTAATTGGGCTCAAAGAGAACGCAATCCCTGTGGTATTAATTTTGTCCAAAGTACGGTCCATGTCATGTGATGGTTGCAATTCATTGACTATATTACTAGGTACATTAATGTAAAACTGGTTGACAACATCGGGATTAAATGTGTCTGTTTTGTTTATCTTCCTATTCGCCCTCTGAGCATTTATAACTTGCCATATCGCTTTACTAGAATAGTTTGACTGTGATAGAAGTTTATTATTAGAATTTATTTTTGATTCCCTAATTTTTGCCTTATATTGTCTGTTTAGTTCTTTCAGTTGTTCCCTTATATGGTCTGATTTTGTGATCTCGTAGATATCATTCAGTATATTTATATTCCCTCGGATTCCCCTGAGTTCGTTAGTAAACCATGTATCTGGTGAGCTAAGCTGCTTCTCCTTAACTGTTCTTTCTGGGAATGCCTTCTTAAACCCGTCTGACAAAGTTTTCATGAATAACTCAAATTTATCATCCGCTCCCAAGCCACAATCCGAGACAAAGTTCCAATTTATTTCTGAGACGAATAAGTAAGATATCACGATTTGCTACAAACGACAAGTTCTAGGTTAGAGATTGTGACTCTTGACCAATCAGAGCAGCGCTTGCTCGGGTCAAACGGGTATTTAGACTGAGCACACCCAGGTACGAGGGTCAGTCCCAGTCTACGCTACCTGCCTAACAGTCGTGCCATTGTCAGATATGGAGAGTTCAACACAAGTTCGTAGGGCATCTACTCCTCTTCCGACAGAGCTTGATCTAGCCGTGGGCGATGGCGGTTCCTACCAAAAGTTCGTAGATGGTTTGGCTACTGGCAAGGCGGCTTTTGTCGCGAACAGTACAACAGATTCGAAGACTGTATTTATATCCGGCCACCTGGGGCGCCGGAGGATCAAGCTCTATCTCAAGTAAGTTGTTTTGTAATATCTTCACTGACCAATTCCGTAACAGGATTTCGAATTACATGCGATACCTTGTTCGCAATTGTGTGATATTATCACTGACAATCCCGTAAAAGGGTATTAAATGACATGGGCCGTATTTGGCTGTATTATCACAGGCCGATCCCGTAACAGGATCTCGACTGACACGAAATAGCATGGAATTAATTTTGAAACACTTCTCCGAGCGGTGACGGCCAAGTTGACAGTATGTTTCGTATAAGTAAGATATCACGATTTCCTACAAACAACAAGTTCTAGGTTAGAGATTGCGACTCTTGACCAATGAGAGCAGCGCTCGCTCGGGTCAAACGCGGATTTAGACTAAGCACACCCAAGGGCGCGTGTTATATCTTCACTTACCAATTCCGTAACAGGATTTCAAATTACATGCGATACCTTGTACGCAATTTTGTGATATTATCACTGACAATCCCGTAAAAGGGTTTTAAATGACATGGGCCGCATTTGGCCGTATTATCACAGACCAATCCCGTAACAGGATCTCGACTACCACGAAATACCGTGGAATTAATTTTGTAACACTTCTCCAAGCGGTGTCGGCCAGGTTGACAGTATGTTTCGAATAAGTAAGATATCACGATTGGCTACAAACGACAAGTTCTAGGTTAGAGATTGCGACTCTTGACCAATGAGAGCAGCGCTCGCTCGGGTCAAACGCGGATTTAGACCAAGCACAACCAAGAGCGCGTGTCATATCTTCACTTACCAATTCCGTAACAGGATTTCAAATTACATGCGATACCTTGTACGCAATTTTGTGATATTATCACTGACAATCCCGTAAAAGGGTTTTAAATGACATGGGCCGCATTTGGCCGTATTACCACAGACCAATCCCGTAACAGGATCTCGACTGCCACGAAATACCGCGGAATTAATTTTGTAACACTTCTCCGAGCGGTGTCGGCCAGGTTGGCAGTATGTTTCGAATAAGTAAGATATCACGATTTGCTACAATCGACAAGTTCTAGGTTAGAGATTGTGACTCTTGACCAATCAGAGCAGCGCTTGCTCGGGTCAAACGGGTATTTAGACTGAGCACACCCAGGTACGAGTGTCAGTCCCAGTCTACGCTACCTGCCTAACAGTCGTGCCATTGTCAGATATGGAGAGTTCAACACAAGTTCGTAGGGCATCTAGTCCTCTTCCGACAGAGCTTGATCTAGCCGTGGGCAATGGCGGCTCCTACCAAAAGTTCGTAGATGGTTTGGCTACTGGCGGGGCGGCTTTTGTCGCGAACAGTACAACAGATTCGAAGACTGTATTTATATCCGGCCACTTGGGGCGCCGGAGGATCAAGCTCTATCTCAAGTAAGTTGTTTTGTAATATCTTCACTGACCAATTCCGTAACAGGATTTCGAATTACATGCGATACCTTGTTCGCAATTGTGTGATATTATCACTGACAATCCCGTAAAAGGGTTTTAAATGACATGGGCCGCATTTGGCCGTATTATCACAGACCAATCCCGTAGCAGGATCTCGACTGCCACGAAATACCGTGGAATTAATTTTGTAACACTTCTCCGAGCGGTGTCGGCCAGGTTGACAGTATGTTTCGAATAAGTAAGATATCACGATTTGCTACAAACGACAAGTTCTAGGTTAGAGATTGCGACTCTTGACCTATGAGCGCAGCGCTCGCTCGGGTCAAACGCGGATTTAGACCAAGCACAACCAAGGGCGCGTGTCATATCTTCACTTACCAATTCCGTAACAGGATTTCAAATTACATGCGATACCTTGTACGCAATTTTGTGATATTATCACTGACAATCCCGTAAAAGGGTTTTAAATGACATGGGCCGCATTTGGCCGTATTATCACAGACCAATCCCGTAACAGGATCTCGACTGCCACGAAATACCGCGGAATTAATTTTGTAACACTTCTCCGAGCGGTGTCGGCCAGGTTGACAGTATGTTTCGAATAAGTAAGATATCACGATTTGCTACAAAGGACAAGTTCTAGGTTAGAGATTGTGACTCTTGACCAATCAGAGCAGCGCTTGCTCGGGTCAAACGGGTATTTAGACTGAGCACACCCAGGTACGAGTGTCAGTCCCAGTCTACGCTACCTGCCTAACAGTCGTGCCATTGTCAGATATGGAGAGTTCAACACAAGTTCGTAGGGCATCTACTCCTCTTCCGACAGAGCTTGATCTAGCCGTGGGCGATGGCGGCTCCTACCAAAAGTTCGTAGATGGTTTGGCTAGTGGCGAGACGGCTTTTGTCGCGAACAGTACAACAGATTCGAAGACTGTATTTATATCCGGCCACCTGGGGCGCCGGAGGATCAAGCTCTATCTCAAGTAAGTTGTTTTGTAATATCTTCACTGACCAATTCCGTAACAGGATTTCGAATTACATGCGATACCTTGTTCGCAATTGTGTGATATTATCACTGACAATCCCGTAAAAGGGTATTAAATGACATGGGCCGCATTTGGCCGTATTATCACAGACCAATCCCGTAGCAGGATCTCGACTGCCACGAAATACCGTGGAATTAATTTTGTAACACTTCTCCGAGCGGTGTCGGCCAGGTTGACAGTATGTTTCGAATAAGTAAGATATCACGATTTGCAACAAACGACAAGTTCTAGGTTAGAGATTGCGACTCTTGACCAATGAGAGCAGCGCTCGCTCGGGTCAAACGCGGATTTAGACTAAGCACACCCAAGGGCGCGTGTTATATCTTCACTTACCAATTCCGTAACAGGATTTCAAATTACATGCGATATCTTGTACGGAATTTTGTGATATTATCACTGACAATCCCGTAAAAGGGTTTTAAATGACATGGGCCGCATTTGGCCGTATTATCACAGACCAATCCCGTAGCAGGATCTCGACTGCCACGAAATACCGTGGAATTAATTTTGTAACACTTCTCCGAGCGGTGTCGGCCAGGTTGACAGTATGTTTCGAATAAGTAAGATATCACGATTTGCTACAAACGACAAGTTCTAGGTTAGAGATTGTGACTCTTGACCAATCAGAGCAGCGCTTGCTCGGGTCAAACGGGTATTTAGACTGAGCACACCCAGGTACGAGTGTCAGTCCCAGTCTACGCTACCTGCCTAACAGTCGTGCCATTGTCAGATATGGAGAGTTCAACACAAGTTCGTAGGGCATCTACTCCTCTTCCGACAGCGCTTGATCTAGCCGTGGGCGATGGCGGTTCCTACCAAAAGTTCGTAGATGGTTTGGCTACTGGCGAGGCGGCTTTTGTCGCGAACAGTACAACAGATTCGAAGACTGTATTTATATCCGGCCACCTGGGGCGCCGGAGGATCAAGCTCTATCTCAAGTAAGTTGTTTTGTAATATCTTCACTGACCAATTCCGTAACAGGATTTCGAATTACATGCGATACCTTGTTCGCAATTGTGTGATATTATCACTGACAATCCCGTAAAAGGGTTTTAAATGACATGGGCCGCATTTGGCCGTATTATCACAGACCAATCCCGTAGCAGGATCTCGACTGCCACGAAATACCGTGGAATTAATTTTGTAACACTTCTCCGAGCGGTGTCGGCCAGGTTGACAGTATGTTTCGAATAAGTAAGATATCACGATTTGCTACAAACGACAAGTTCTAGGTTAGAGATTGCGACTCTTGACCTATGAGAGCAGCGCTCGCTCGGGTCAAACGCGGATTTAGACCAAGCACAACCAAGGGCGCGTGTCATATCTTCACTTACCAATTCCGTAACAGGATTTCAAATTACATGCGATACCTTGTACGCAATTTTGTGATATTATCACTGACAATCCCGTAAAAGGGTTTTAAATGACATGGGCCGCATTTGGCCGTATTATCACAGACCAATCCCGTAACAGGATCTCGACTGCCACGAAATACCGCGGAATTAATTTTGTAACACTTCTCCGAGCGGTGTCGGCCAGGTTGACAGTATGTTTCGAATAAGTAAGATATCACGATTTGCTACAAACGACAAGTTCTAGGTTAGAGATTGTGACTCTTGACCAATCAGAGCAGCGCTTGCTCGGGTCAAACGGGTATTTAGACTGAGCACACCCAGGTACGAGTGTCAGTCCCAGTCTACGCTACCTGCCTAACAGTCGTGCCATTGTCAGATATGGAGAGTTCAACACAAGTTCGTAGGGCATCTACTCCTCTTCCGACAGAGCTTGATCTAGCCGTGGGCGATGGCGGCTCCTACCAAAAGTTCGTAGATAGATGGCTTGGCTACTGGCGAGACGGCTTTTGTCGCGAACAGTACAACAGATTCGAAGACTGTATTTATATCCGGCCACCTGGGGCGCCGGAGGATCAAGCTCTATCTCAAGTAAGTTGTTTTGTAATATCTTCACTGACCAATTCCGTAACAGGATTTCGAATTACATGCGATACCTTGTTCGCAATTGTGTGATATTATCACTGACAATCCCGTAAAAGGGTTTTAAATGACATGGGCCGCATTTGGCCGTATTATCACAGACCAATCCCGTAGCAGGATCTCGACTGCCACGAAATACCGTGGAATTAATTTTGTAACGCTTCTCCGAGCGGTGTCGGCCAGGTTGACAGTATGTTTCGAATAAGTAAGATATCACGATTTGCTACAAACGACAAGTTCTAGGTTAGAGATTGCGACTCTTGACCAATGAGAGCAGCGCTCGCTCGGGTCAAACGCGGATTTAGACTAAGCACACCCAAGGGCGCGTGTTATATCTTCACTTACCAATTCCGTAACAGGATTTCAAATTACATGCGATACCTTGTACGGAATTTTGTGATATTATCACTGACAATCCCGTAAAAGGGTTTTAAATGACATGGGCCGCATTTGGCCGTATTTTCACAGACCAATCCCGTAACAGGATCTCGACTGCCACGAAATACCGTGGAATTAATTTTGTAACACTTCTCCGAGCGGTGTCGGCCAGGTTGACAGTATGTTTCGAATAAGTAAGATATCACGATTTGCTACAAACGACAAGTTCTAGGTTAGAGATTGTGACTCTTGACCAATCAGAGCAGCGCTTGCTCGGGTCAAACGGGTATTTAGACTGAGCACACCCAGGTACGAGTGTCAGTCCCAGTCTACGCTACCTGCCTAACAGTCGTGCCATTGTCAGATATGGAGAGTTCAACACAAGCTCGTAGGGCATCTACTCCTCTGCCGACAGAGCTTGATCTAGCCGTGGGCGATGGCGGTTCCTACCAAAAGTTCGTAGATGGTTTGGCTACTGGCGAGGCGGCTTTTGTCGCGAACAGTACAACAGATTCGAAGACTGTATTTATATCCGGCCACCTGGGGCGCCGGAGGATCAAGCTCTATCTCAAGTAAGTTGTTTTGTAATATCTTCACTGACCAATTCCGTAACAGGATTTCGAATTACATGCGATACCTTGTTCGCAATTGTGTGATATTATCACTGACAATCCCGTAAAAGGGTATTAAATGACATGGGCCGTATTTGGCTGTATTATCACAGGCCGATCCCGTAACAGGATCTCGACTGACACGAAATAGCATGGAATTAATTTTGAAACACTTCTCCGAGCGGTGACGGCCAAGTTGACAGTATGTTTCGTATAAGTAAGATATCACGATTACCTACAAACAACAAGTTCTAGGTTAGAGATTGCGACTCTTGACCAATGAGAGCAGCGCTCGCTCGGGTCAAACGCGGATTTAGACTAAGCACACCCAAGGGCGCGTGTTATATCTTCACTTACCAATTCCGTAACAGGATTTCAAATTACATGCGATACCTTGTACGCAATTTTGTGATATTATCACTGACAATCCCGTAAAAGGGGTTTAAATGACATGGGCCGCATTTGGCCGTATTATCACAGACCAATCCCGTAACACGATCTCGACTGCCACGAAATACCGTGGAATTAATTTTGTAACACTTCTCCGAGCGGTGTCGGCCAGGTTGACAGTATGTTTCGAATAAGTAAGATATCACGATTTGCTACAAACGACAAGTTCTAGGTTAGAGATTGCGACTCTTGACCAATGAGAGCAGCGCTCGCTCGGGTCAAACGCGGATTTAGACCAAGCACAACCAAGGGCGCGTGTCATATCTTCACTTACCAATTCCGTAACAGGATTTCAAATTACATGCGATACCTTGTACGCAATTTTGTGATATTATCACTCACAATCCCGTAAAAGGGTTTTAAATGACATGGGCCGCATTTGGCCGTATTATCACAGACCAATCCCGTAACAGGATGTCGACTGCCACGAAATACCGCGGAATTAATTTTGTAACACTTCTCCGAGCGGTGTCGGCCAGGTTGACAGTATGTTTCGAATAAGTAAGATATCACGATTTGCTACAAACGACAAGTTCTAGGTTAGAGATTGTGACTCTTGACCAATCAGAGCAGCGCTTGCTCGGGTCAAACGGGTATTTAGACTGAGCACACCCAGGTACGAGTGTCAGTCCCAGTCTACGCTACCTGCCTAACAGTCGTGCCATTGTCAGATATGGAGAGTTCAACACAAGTTCGTAGGGCATCTACTCCTCTTCCGACAGAGCTTGATCTAGCCGTGGGCGATGGCGGCTCCTACCAAAAGTTCGTAGGTGGTTTGGCTACTGGCGAGACGGCTTTTGTCGCGAACAGTACAACAGATTCGAAGACTGTATTTATATCCGGCCACCTGGGGCGCCGGAGGATCAAGCTCTATCTCAAGTAAGTTATATCACGATTTCCTACAAACAACAAGTTCTAGGTTAGAGATTGCGACTCTTGACCAATGAGAGCAGCGCTCGCTCGGGTCAAACGCGGATTTAGACTAAGCACACCCAAGGGCGCGTGTTATATCTTCACTTACCAATTCCGTAACAGGATTTCAAATTACATGCGATACCTTGTACGCAATTTTGTGATATTATCACTGACAATCCCGTAAAAGGGTTTTAAATGACATGGGCCGCATTTGGCCGTATTATCACAGACCAATCCCGTAACAGGATCTCGACTGCCACGAAATACCGTGGAATTAATTTTGTAACACTTCTCCGAGCTTATCCGGCCACCTGGGGCGCCGGAGGATCAAGCTCTATCTCAAGTAAGTTGTTTTGTAATATCTTCACTGACCAATTCCGTAACAGGATTTCGAATTACATGCGATACCTTGTTTGCAATTGTGTGATATTATCACTGACAATCCCGTAAAAGGGTATTAAATGACATGGGCCGTATTTGGCTGTATTATCACAGGCCGATCCCGTAACAGGATCTCGACTGACACGAAATAGCATGGAATTAATTTTGAACACTTCTCCGAGCGGTGACGGCCAAGTTGACAGTATGTTTCGTATAAGTAAGATATCACGATTTCCTACAAACAACAAGTTCTAGGTTAGAGATTGCGACTCTTGACCAATGAGAGCAGCGCTCGCTCGGGTCAAACGCGGATTTAGACTAAGCACACCCAAGGGCGCGTGTTATATCTTCACTTACCAATTCCGTAACAGGATTTCAAATTGAATGCGATACCTTGTACGCAATTTTGTGATATTATCACTGACAATCCCGTAAAAGGGTTTTAAATGACATGGGCCGCATTTGGCCGTATTATCACAGACCAATCCCGTAACAGGATCTCGACTGCCACGAAATACCGTGGAATTAATTTTGTAACACTTCTCCGAGCTTATTCGGCCACCTGGGGCGCCGGAGGATCAAGCTCTATCTCAAGTAAGTTGTTTTGTAATATCTTCACTGACCAATTCCGTAACAGGATTTCGAATTACATGCGATACCTTGTTCGCAATTGTGTGATATTATCACTGACAATCCCGTAAAAGGGTTTTAAATGACATGGGCCGCATTTGGCCGTATTATCACAGACCAATCCCGTAGCAGGATCTCGACTGCCACGAAATACCGTGGAATTAATTTTGTAACACTTCTCCGAGCGGTGTCGGCCAGGTTGACAGTATGTTTCGAATAAGTAAGATATCACGATTTGCTACAAACGACAAGTTCTAGGTTAGAGATTGCGACTCTTGACCAATGAGAGCAGCGCTCGCTCGGGTCAAACGCGGATTTAGACTAAGCACACCCAAGGGCGCGTGTTATATCTTCACTTACCAATTCCGTAACAGGATTTCAAATTACATGCGATACCTTGTATGCAATTTTGTGATATTATCACTGACAATCCCGTAAAAGGGTTTTAAATGACATGGGCCGCATTTGGCCGTATTATCACAGACCAATCCCGTAACAGGATCTCGACTGCCACGAAATACCGCGGAATTAATTTTGTAACACTTCTCCGAGCGGTGTCGGCCAGGTTGACAGTATGTTTCGAATAAGTAAGATATCACGATTTGCTACAAACGACAAGTTCTAGGTTAGAGATTGTGACTCTTGACCAATCAGAGCAGCGCTTGCTCGGGTCAAACGGGTATTTAGACTGAGCACACCCAGGTACGAGTGTCAGTCCCAGTCTACGCTACCTGCCTAACAGTCGTGCCATTGTCAGATATGGAGAGTTCAACACAAGTTCGTAGGGCATCTACTCCTCTTCCGACAGAGCTTGATCTAGCCGTGGGCGATGGCGGCTCCTACCAAAAGTTCGTAGATGGTTTGGCTACTGGCGAGACGGCTTTTGTCGCGAACAGTACAACAGATTCGAAGACTGTATTTATATCCGGCCACCTGGGGCGCCGGAGGATCAAGCTCTATCTCAAGTAAGTTATATCACGATTTCCTACAAACAACAAGTTCTAGGTTAGAGATTGCGACTCTTGACCTATGAGCGCAGCGCTCGCTCGGGTCAAACGCGGATTTAGACCAAGCACAACCAAGGGCGCGTGTCATATCTTCACTTACCAATTCCGTAACAGGATTTCAAATTACATGCGATACCTTGTACGCAATTTTGTGATATTATCACTGACAATCCCGTAAAAGGGTTTTAAATGACATGGGCCGCATTTGGCCGTATTATCACAGACCAATCCCGTAACAGGATCTCGACTGCCACGAAATACCGCGGAATTAATTTTGTAACACTTCTCCGAGCGGTGTCGGCCAGGTTGACAGTATGTTTCGAATAAGTAAGATATCACGATTTGCTACAAACGACAAGTTCTAGGTTAGATATTGTGACTCTTGACCAATCAGAGCAGCGCTTGCTCGGGTCAAACGGGTATTTAGACAGAGCACACCCAGGTACGAGTGTCAGTCCCAGTCTACGCTACCTGCCTAACAGTCGTGCCATTGTCAGATATGGAGAGTTCAACACAAGTTCGTAGGGCATCTACTCCTCTTCCGACAGAGCTTGATCTAGCCGTGGGCGATGGCGGTTCCTACCAAAAGTTCGTAGATGGTTTGGCTACTGGCGAGGCGGCTTTTGTCGCGAACAGTACAACAGATTCGAAGACTGTATTTATATCCGGCCACCTGGGGCGCCGGAGGATCAAGCTCTATCTCAAGTAAGTTATATCACGATTTCCTACAAACAACAAGTTCTAGGTTAGAGATTGCGACTCTTGACCAATGAGAGCAGCGCTCGCTCGGGTCAAACGCGGATTTAGACTAAGCACACCCAAGGGCGCGTGTTATATCTTCACTTACCAATTCCGTAACAGGATTTCAAATTACATGCGATACCTTGTACGCAATTTTGTGATATTATCACTGACAATCCCGTAAAAGGGTTTTAAATGACATGGGCCGCATTTGGCCGTATTATCACAGACCAATCCCGTAACAGGATCTCGACTGCCACGAAATACCGTGGAATTAATTTTGTAACACTTCTCCGAGCTTATCCGGCCACCTGGGGCGCCGGAGGATCAAGCTCTATCTCAAGTAAGTTGTTTTGTAATATCTTCACTGACCAATTCCGTAACAGGATTTCGAATTACATGCGATACCTTGTTCGCAATTGTGTGATATTATCACTGACAATCCCGTAAAAGGGTATTAAATGACATGGGCCGTATTTGGCTGTATTATCACAGGCCGATCCCGTAACAGGATCTCGACTGACACGAAATAGCATGGAATTAATTTTGAACACTTCTCCGAGCGGTGACGGCCAAGTTGACAGTATGTTTCGTATAAGTAAGATATCACGATTTCCTACAAACAACAAGTTCTAGGTTAGAGATTGCGACTCTTGACCAATGAGAGCAGCGCTCGCTCGGGTCAAACGCGGATTTAGACTAAGCACACCCAAGGGCGCGTGTTATATCTTCACTTACCAATTCCGTAACAGGATTTCAAATTGCATGCGATACCTTGTACGCAATTTTGTGATATTATCACTGACAATCCCGTAAAAGAGTTTTAAATGACATGGGCCGCATTTGGCCGTATTATCACAGACCAATCCCGTAACAGGATCTCGACTGCCACGAAATACCGTGGAATTAATTTTGTAACACTTCTCCGAGCTTATCCGGCCACCTGGGGCGCCGGAGGATCAAGCTCTATCTCAAGTAAGTTGTTTTGTAATATCTTCACTGACCAATTCCGTAACAGGATTTCGAATTACATGCGATACCTTGTTCGCAATTGTGTGATATTATCACTGACAATCCCGTAAAAGGGTTTTAAATGACATGGGCCGCATTTGGCCGTATTATCACAGACCAATCCCGTAGCAGGATCTCGACTGCCACGAAATACCGTGGAATTAATTTTGTAACACTTCTCCGAGCGGTGTCGGCCAGGTTGACAGTATGTTTCGAATAAGTAAGATATCACGATTTGCTACAAACGACAAGTTCTAGGTTAGAGATTGCGACTCCTGACCTATGAGCGCAGCGCTCGCTCGGGTCAAACGCGGATTTAGACCAAGCACAACCAAGGGCGCGTGTCATATCTTCACTTACCAATTCCGTAACAGGATTTCAAATTACATGCGATACCTTGTACGCAATTTTGTGATATTATCACTGACAATCCCGTAAAAGGGTTTTAAATGACATGGGCCGCATTTGGCCGTATTATCACAGACCAATCCCGTAACAGGATCTCGACTGCCACGAAATACCGCGGAATTAATTTTGTAACACTTCTCCGAGCGGTGTCGGCCAGGTTGACAGTATGTTTCGAATAAGTAAGATATCACGATTTGCTACAAACGACAAGTTCTAGGTTAGAGATTGTGACTCTTGACCAATCAGAGCAGCGCTTGCTCGGGTCAAACGGGTATTTAGACTGAGCACACCCAGGTACGAGTGTCAGTCCCAGTCTACGCTACCTGCCTAACAGTCGTGCCATTGTCAGATATGGAGAGTTCAACACAAGTTCGTAGGGCATCTACTCCTCTTCCGACAGAGCTTGATCTAGCCGTGGGCGATGGCGGCTCCTACCAAAAGTTCGTAGATAGATGGCTTGGCTACTGGCGAGACGGCTTTTGTCGCGAACAGTACAACAGATTCGAAGACTGTATTTATATCCGGCCACCTGGGGCGCCGGAGGATCAAGCTCTATCTCAAGTAAGTTGTTTTGTAATATCTTCACTGACCAATTCCGTAACAGGATTTCGAATTACATGCGATACCTTGTTCGCAATTGTGTGATATTATCACTGACAATCCCGTAAAAGGGTTTTAAATGACATGGGCCGCATTTGGCCGTATTATCACAGACCAATCCCGTAGCAGGATCTCGACTGCCACGAAATACCGTGGAATTAATTTTGTAACGCTTCTCCGAGCGGTGTCGGCCAGGTTGACAGTATGTTTCGAATAAGTAAGATATCACGATTTGCTACAAACGACAAGTTCTAGGTTAGAGATTGCGACTCTTGACCAATGAGAGCAGCGCTCGCTCGGGTCAAACGCGGATTTAGACTAAGCACACCCAAGGGCGCGTGTTATATCTTCACTTACCAATTCCGTAACAGGATTTCAAATTACATGCGATACCTTGTACGGAATTTTGTGATATTATCACTGACAATCCCGTAAAAGGGTTTTAAATGACATGGGCCGCATTTGGCCGTATTTTCACAGACCAATCCCGTAACAGGATCTCGACTGCCACGAAATACCGTGGAATTAATTTTGTAACACTTCTCCGAGCGGTGTCGGCCAGGTTGACAGTATGTTTCGAATAAGTAAGATATCACGATTTGCTACAAACGACAAGTTCTAGGTTAGAGATTGTGACTCTTGACCAATCAGAGCAGCGCTTGCTCGGGTCAAACGGGTATTTAGACTGAGCACACCCAGGTACGAGTGTCAGTCCCAGTCTACGCTACCTGCCTAACAGTCGTGCCATTGTCAGATATGGAGAGTTCAACACAAGCTCGTAGGGCATCTACTCCTCTGCCGACAGAGCTTGATCTAGCCGTGGGCGATGGCGGTTCCTACCAAAAGTTCGTAGATGGTTTGGCTACTGGCGAGGCGGCTTTTGTCGCGAACAGTACAACAGATTCGAAGACTGTATTTATATCCGGCCACCTGGGGCGCCGGAGGATCAAGCTCTATCTCAAGTAAGTTGTTTTGTAATATCTTCACTGACCAATTCCGTAACAGGATTTCGAATTACATGCGATACCTTGTTCGCAATTGTGTGATATTATCACTGACAATCCCGTAAAAGGGTATTAAATGACATGGGCCGTATTTGGCTGTATTATCACAGGCCGATCCCGTAACAGGATCTCGACTGACACGAAATAGCATGGAATTAATTTTGAAACACTTCTCCGAGCGGTGACGGCCAAGTTGACAGTATGTTTCGTATAAGTAAGATATCACGATTACCTACAAACAACAAGTTCTAGGTTAGAGATTGCGACTCTTGACCAATGAGAGCAGCGCTCGCTCGGGTCAAACGCGGATTTAGACTAAGCACACCCAAGGGCGCGTGTTATATCTTCACTTACCAATTCCGTAACAGGATTTCAAATTACATGCGATACCTTGTACGCAATTTTGTGATATTATCACTGACAATCCCGTAAAAGGGGTTTAAATGACATGGGCCGCATTTGGCCGTATTATCACAGACCAATCCCGTAACACGATCTCGACTGCCACGAAATACCGTGGAATTAATTTTGTAACACTTCTCCGAGCGGTGTCGGCCAGGTTGACAGTATGTTTCGAATAAGTAAGATATCACGATTTGCTACAAACGACAAGTTCTAGGTTAGAGATTGCGACTCTTGACCAATGAGAGCAGCGCTCGCTCGGGTCAAACGCGGATTTAGACCAAGCACAACCAAGGGCGCGTGTCATATCTTCACTTACCAATTCCGTAACAGGATTTCAAATTACATGCGATACCTTGTACGCAATTTTGTGATATTATCACTCACAATCCCGTAAAAGGGTTTTAAATGACATGGGCCGCATTTGGCCGTATTATCACAGACCAATCCCGTAACAGGATGTCGACTGCCACGAAATACCGCGGAATTAATTTTGTAACACTTCTCCGAGCGGTGTCGGCCAGGTTGACAGTATGTTTCGAATAAGTAAGATATCACGATTTGCTACAAACGACAAGTTCTAGGTTAGAGATTGTGACTCTTGACCAATCAGAGCAGCGCTTGCTCGGGTCAAACGGGTATTTAGACTGAGCACACCCAGGTACGAGTGTCAGTCCCAGTCTACGCTACCTGCCTAACAGTCGTGCCATTGTCAGATATGGAGAGTTCAACACAAGTTCGTAGGGCATCTACTCCTCTTCCGACAGAGCTTGATCTAGCCGTGGGCGATGGCGGCTCCTACCAAAAGTTCGTAGGTGGTTTGGCTACTGGCGAGACGGCTTTTGTCGCGAACAGTACAACAGATTCGAAGACTGTATTTATATCCGGCCACCTGGGGCGCCGGAGGATCAAGCTCTATCTCAAGTAAGTTATATCACGATTTCCTACAAACAACAAGTTCTAGGTTAGAGATTGCGACTCTTGACCAATGAGAGCAGCGCTCGCTCGGGTCAAACGCGGATTTAGACTAAGCACACCCAAGGGCGCGTGTTATATCTTCACTTACCAATTCCGTAACAGGATTTCAAATTACATGCGATACCTTGTACGCAATTTTGTGATATTATCACTGACAATCCCGTAAAAGGGTTTTAAATGACATGGGCCGCATTTGGCCGTATTATCACAGACCAATCCCGTAACAGGATCTCGACTGCCACGAAATACCGTGGAATTAATTTTGTAACACTTCTCCGAGCTTATCCGGCCACCTGGGGCGCCGGAGGATCAAGCTCTATCTCAAGTAAGTTGTTTTGTAATATCTTCACTGACCAATTCCGTAACAGGATTTCGAATTACATGCGATACCTTGTTTGCAATTGTGTGATATTATCACTGACAATCCCGTAAAAGGGTATTAAATGACATGGGCCGTATTTGGCTGTATTATCACAGGCCGATCCCGTAACAGGATCTCGACTGACACGAAATAGCATGGAATTAATTTTGAACACTTCTCCGAGCGGTGACGGCCAAGTTGACAGTATGTTTCGTATAAGTAAGATATCACGATTTCCTACAAACAACAAGTTCTAGGTTAGAGATTGCGACTCTTGACCAATGAGAGCAGCGCTCGCTCGGGTCAAACGCGGATTTAGACTAAGCACACCCAAGGGCGCGTGTTATATCTTCACTTACCAATTCCGTAACAGGATTTCAAATTGAATGCGATACCTTGTACGCAATTTTGTGATATTATCACTGACAATCCCGTAAAAGGGTTTTAAATGACATGGGCCGCATTTGGCCGTATTATCACAGACCAATCCCGTAACAGGATCTCGACTGCCACGAAATACCGTGGAATTAATTTTGTAACACTTCTCCGAGCTTATTCGGCCACCTGGGGCGCCGGAGGATCAAGCTCTATCTCAAGTAAGTTGTTTTGTAATATCTTCACTGACCAATTCCGTAACAGGATTTCGAATTACATGCGATACCTTGTTCGCAATTGTGTGATATTATCACTGACAATCCCGTAAAAGGGTTTTAAATGACATGGGCCGCATTTGGCCGTATTATCACAGACCAATCCCGTAGCAGGATCTCGACTGCCACGAAATACCGTGGAATTAATTTTGTAACACTTCTCCGAGCGGTGTCGGCCAGGTTGACAGTATGTTTCGAATAAGTAAGATATCACGATTTGCTACAAACGACAAGTTCTAGGTTAGAGATTGCGACTCTTGACCAATGAGAGCAGCGCTCGCTCGGGTCAAACGCGGATTTAGACTAAGCACACCCAAGGGCGCGTGTTATATCTTCACTTACCAATTCCGTAACAGGATTTCAAATTACATGCGATACCTTGTATGCAATTTTGTGATATTATCACTGACAATCCCGTAAAAGGGTTTTAAATGACATGGGCCGCATTTGGCCGTATTATCACAGACCAATCCCGTAACAGGATCTCGACTGCCACGAAATACCGCGGAATTAATTTTGTAACACTTCTCCGAGCGGTGTCGGCCAGGTTGACAGTATGTTTCGAATAAGTAAGATATCACGATTTGCTACAAACGACAAGTTCTAGGTTAGAGATTGTGACTCTTGACCAATCAGAGCAGCGCTTGCTCGGGTCAAACGGGTATTTAGACTGAGCACACCCAGGTACGAGTGTCAGTCCCAGTCTACGCTACCTGCCTAACAGTCGTGCCATTGTCAGATATGGAGAGTTCAACACAAGTTCGTAGGGCATCTACTCCTCTTCCGACAGAGCTTGATCTAGCCGTGGGCGATGGCGGCTCCTACCAAAAGTTCGTAGATGGTTTGGCTACTGGCGAGACGGCTTTTGTCGCGAACAGTACAACAGATTCGAAGACTGTATTTATATCCGGCCACCTGGGGCGCCGGAGGATCAAGCTCTATCTCAAGTAAGTTATATCACGATTTCCTACAAACAACAAGTTCTAGGTTAGAGATTGCGACTCTTGACCTATGAGCGCAGCGCTCGCTCGGGTCAAACGCGGATTTAGACCAAGCACAACCAAGGGCGCGTGTCATATCTTCACTTACCAATTCCGTAACAGGATTTCAAATTACATGCGATACCTTGTACGCAATTTTGTGATATTATCACTGACAATCCCGTAAAAGGGTTTTAAATGACATGGGCCGCATTTGGCCGTATTATCACAGACCAATCCCGTAACAGGATCTCGACTGCCACGAAATACCGCGGAATTAATTTTGTAACACTTCTCCGAGCGGTGTCGGCCAGGTTGACAGTATGTTTCGAATAAGTAAGATATCACGATTTGCTACAAACGACAAGTTCTAGGTTAGATATTGTGACTCTTGACCAATCAGAGCAGCGCTTGCTCGGGTCAAACGGGTATTTAGACAGAGCACACCCAGGTACGAGTGTCAGTCCCAGTCTACGCTACCTGCCTAACAGTCGTGCCATTGTCAGATATGGAGAGTTCAACACAAGTTCGTAGGGCATCTACTCCTCTTCCGACAGAGCTTGATCTAGCCGTGGGCGATGGCGGTTCCTACCAAAAGTTCGTAGATGGTTTGGCTACTGGCGAGGCGGCTTTTGTCGCGAACAGTACAACAGATTCGAAGACTGTATTTATATCCGGCCACCTGGGGCGCCGGAGGATCAAGCTCTATCTCAAGTAAGTTATATCACGATTTCCTACAAACAACAAGTTCTAGGTTAGAGATTGCGACTCTTGACCAATGAGAGCAGCGCTCGCTCGGGTCAAACGCGGATTTAGACTAAGCACACCCAAGGGCGCGTGTTATATCTTCACTTACCAATTCCGTAACAGGATTTCAAATTACATGCGATACCTTGTACGCAATTTTGTGATATTATCACTGACAATCCCGTAAAAGGGTTTTAAATGACATGGGCCGCATTTGGCCGTATTATCACAGACCAATCCCGTAACAGGATCTCGACTGCCACGAAATACCGTGGAATTAATTTTGTAACACTTCTCCGAGCTTATCCGGCCACCTGGGGCGCCGGAGGATCAAGCTCTATCTCAAGTAAGTTGTTTTGTAATATCTTCACTGACCAATTCCGTAACAGGATTTCGAATTACATGCGATACCTTGTTCGCAATTGTGTGATATTATCACTGACAATCCCGTAAAAGGGTATTAAATGACATGGGCCGTATTTGGCTGTATTATCACAGGCCGATCCCGTAACAGGATCTCGACTGACACGAAATAGCATGGAATTAATTTTGAACACTTCTCCGAGCGGTGACGGCCAAGTTGACAGTATGTTTCGTATAAGTAAGATATCACGATTTCCTACAAACAACAAGTTCTAGGTTAGAGATTGCGACTCTTGACCAATGAGAGCAGCGCTCGCTCGGGTCAAACGCGGATTTAGACTAAGCACACCCAAGGGCGCGTGTTATATCTTCACTTACCAATTCCGTAACAGGATTTCAAATTGCATGCGATACCTTGTACGCAATTTTGTGATATTATCACTGACAATCCCGTAAAAGAGTTTTAAATGACATGGGCCGCATTTGGCCGTATTATCACAGACCAATCCCGTAACAGGATCTCGACTGCCACGAAATACCGTGGAATTAATTTTGTAACACTTCTCCGAGCTTATCCGGCCACCTGGGGCGCCGGAGGATCAAGCTCTATCTCAAGTAAGTTGTTTTGTAATATCTTCACTGACCAATTCCGTAACAGGATTTCGAATTACATGCGATACCTTGTTCGCAATTGTGTGATATTATCACTGACAATCCCGTAAAAGGGTTTTAAATGACATGGGCCGCATTTGGCCGTATTATCACAGACCAATCCCGTAGCAGGATCTCGACTGCCACGAAATACCGTGGAATTAATTTTGTAACACTTCTCCGAGCGGTGTCGGCCAGGTTGACAGTATGTTTCGAATAAGTAAGATATCACGATTTGCTACAAACGACAAGTTCTAGGTTAGAGATTGCGACTCCTGACCTATGAGCGCAGCGCTCGCTCGGGTCAAACGCGGATTTAGACCAAGCACAACCAAGGGCGCGTGTCATATCTTCACTTACCAATTCCGTAACAGGATTTCAAATTACATGCGATACCTTGTACGCAATTTTGTGATATTATCACTGACAATCCCGTAAAAGGGTTTTAAATGACATGGGCCGCATTTGGCCGTATTATCACAGACCAATCCCGTAACAGGATCTCGACTGCCACGAAATACCGCGGAATTAATTTTGTAACACTTCTCCGAGCGGTGTCGGCCAGGTTGACAGTATGTTTCGAATAAGTAAGATATCACGATTTGCTACAAACGACAAGTTCTAGGTTAGATATTGTGACTCTTGACCAATCAGAGCAGCGCTTGCTCGGGTCAAACGGGTATTTAGACAGAGCACACCCAGGTACGAGTGTCAGTCCCAGTCTACGCTACCTGCCTAACAGTCGTGCCATTGTCAGATATGGAGAGTTCAACACAAGTTCGTAGGGCATCTACTCCTCTTCCGACAGAGCTTGATCTAGCCGTGGGCGATGGCGGTTCCTACCAAAAGTTCGTAGATGGTTTGGCTACTGGCGAGGCGGCTTTTGTCGCGAACAGTACAACAGATTCGAAGACTGTATTTATATCCGGCCACCTGGGGCGCCGGAGGATCAAGCTCTATCTCAAGTAAGTTGTTTTGTAATATCTTCACTGACCAATTCCGTAACAGGATTTCGAATTACATGCGATACCTTGTTCGCAATTGTGTGATATTATCACTGACAATCCCGTAAAAGGGTATTAAATGACATGGGCCGTATTTGGCTGTATTATCACAGGCCGATCCCGTAACAGGATCTCGACTGACACGAAATAGCATGGAATTAATTTTGAACACTTCTCCGAGCGGTGACGGCCAAGTTGACAGTATGTTTCGTATAAGTAAGATATCACGATTTCCTACAAACAACAAGTTCTAGGTTAGAGATTGCGACTCTTGACCAATGAGAGTAGCGCTCGCTCGGGTCAAACGCGGATTTAGACTAAGCACACCCAAGGGCGCGTGTTATATCTTCACTTACCAATTCCGTAACAGGATTTCAAATTACATGCGATACCTTGTACGCAATTTTGTGATATTATCACTGACAATCCCGTAAAAGGGTTTTAAATGACATGGGCCGCATTTGGCCGTATTATCACAGACCAATCCCGTAACAGGATCTCGACTGCCACGAAATACCGTGGAATTAATTTTGTAACACTTCTCCGAGCTTATCCGGCCACCTGGGGCGCCGGAGGATCAAGCTCTATCTCAAGTAAGTTGTTTTGTAATATCTTCACTGACCAATTCCGTAACAGGATTTCGAATTACATGCGATACCTTGTTCGCAATTGTGTGATATTATCACTGACAATCCCGTAAAAGGGTATTAAATGACATGGGCCGTATTTGGCTGTATTATCACAGGCCGATCCCGTAACAGGATCTCGACTGACACGAAATAGCATGGAATTAATTTTGAACACTTCTCCGAGCGGTGACGGCCAAGTTGACAGTATGTTTCGTATAAGTAAGATATCACGATTTCCTACAAACAACAAGTTCTAGGTTAGAGATTGCGACTCTTGACCAATGAGAGCAGCGCTCGCTCGGGTCAAACGCGGATTTAGACTAAGCACACCCAAGGGCGCGTGTTATATCTTCACTTACCAATTCCGTAACAGGATTTCAAATTGCATGCGATACCTTGTACGCAATTTTGTGATATTATCACTGACAATCCCGTAAAAGAGTTTTAAATGACATGGGCCGCATTTGGCCGTATTATCACAGACCAATCCCGTAACAGGATCTCGACTGCCACGAAATACCGTGGAATTAATTTTGTAACACTTCTCCGAGCTTATCCGGCCACCTGGGGCGCCGGAGGATCAAGCTCTATCTCAAGTAAGTTGTTTTGTAATATCTTCACTGACCAATTCCGTAACAGGATTTCGAATTACATGCGATACCTTGTTCGCAATTGTGTGATATTATCACTGACAATCCCGTAAAAGGGTTTTAAATGACATGGGCCGCATTTGGCCGTATTATCACAGACCAATCCCGTAGCAGGATCTCGACTGCCACGAAATACCGTGGAATTAATTTTGTAACACTTCTCCGAGCGGTGTCGGCCAGGTTGACAGTATGTTTCGAATAAGTAAGATATCACGATTTGCTACAAACGACAAGTTCTAGGTTAGAGATTGCGACTCCTGACCTATGAGCGCAGCGCTCGCTCGGGTCAAACGCGGATTTAGACCAAGCACAACCAAGGGCGCGTGTCATATCTTCACTTACCAATTCCGTAACAGGATTTCAAATTACATGCGATACCTTGTACGCAATTTTGTGATATTATCACTGACAATCCCGTAAAAGGGTTTTAAATGACATGGGCCGCATTTGGCCGTATTATCACAGACCAATCCCGTAACAGGATCTCGACTGCCACGAAATACCGCGGAATTAATTTTGTAACACTTCTCCGAGCGGTGTCGGCCAGGTTGACAGTATGTTTCGAATAAGTAAGATATCACGATTTGCTACAAACGACAAGTTCTAGGTTAGATATTGTGACTCTTGACCAATCAGAGCAGCGCTTGCTCGGGTCAAACGGGTATTTAGACAGAGCACACCCAGGTACGAGTGTCAGTCCCAGTCTACGCTACCTGCCTAACAGTCGTGCCATTGTCAGATATGGAGAGTTCAACACAAGTTCGTAGGGCATCTACTCCTCTTCCGACAGAGCTTGATCTAGCCGTGGGCGATGGCGGTTCCTACCAAAAGTTCGTAGATGGTTTGGCTACTGGCGAGGCGGCTTTTGTCGCGAACAGTACAACAGATTCGAAGACTGTATTTATATCCGGCCACCTGGGGCGCCGGAGGATCAAGCTCTATCTCAAGTAAGTTGTTTTGTAATATCTTCACTGACCAATTCCGTAACAGGATTTCGAATTACATGCGATACCTTGTTCGCAATTGTGTGATATTATCACTGACAATCCCGTAAAAGGGTATTAAATGACATGGGCCGTATTTGGCTGTATTATCACAGGCCGATCCCGTAACAGGATCTCGACTGACACGAAATAGCATGGAATTAATTTTGAACACTTCTCCGAGCGGTGACGGCCAAGTTGACAGTATGTTTCGTATAAGTAAGATATCACGATTTCCTACAAACAACAAGTTCTAGGTTAGAGATTGCGACTCTTGACCAATGAGAGTAGCGCTCGCTCGGGTCAAACGCGGATTTAGACTAAGCACACCCAAGGGCGCGTGTTATATCTTCACTTACCAATTCCGTAACAGGATTTCAAATTACATGCGATACCTTGTACGCAATTTTGTGATATTATCACTGACAATCCCGTAAAAGGGTTTTAAATGACATGGGCCGCATTTGGCCGTATTATCACAGACCAATCCCGTAACAGGATCTCGACTGCCACGAAATACCGTGGAATTAATTTTGTAACACTTCTCCGAGCTTATCCGGCCACCTGGGGCGCCGGAGGATCAAGCTCTATCTCAAGTAAGTTGTTTTGTAATATCTTCACTGACCAATTCCGTAACAGGATTTCGAATTACATGCGATACCTTGTTCGCAATTGTGTGATATTATCACTGACAATCCCGTAAAAGGGTTTTAAATGACATGGGCCGCATTTGGCCGTATTATCACAGACCAATCCCGTAGCAGGATCTCGACTGCCACGAAATACCGTGGAATTAATTTTGTAACACTTCTCCGAGCGGTGTCGGCCAGGTTGACAGTATGTTTCGAATAAGTAAGATATCACGATTTGCTACAAACGACAAGTTCTAGGTTAGATATTGTGACTCTTGACCAATCAGAGCAGCACTTGCTCGGGTCAAACGGGTATTTAGACAGAGCACACCCAGGTACGAGTGTCAGTCCCAGTCTACGCTACCTGCCTAACAGTCGTGCCATTGTCAGATATGGAGAGTTCAACACAAGTTCGTAGGGCATCTACTCCTCTTCCGACAGAGCTTGATCTAGCCGTGGGCGATGGCGGTTCCTACCAAAAGTTCGTAGATGGTTTGGCTACTGGCGAGGCGGCTTTTGTCGCGAACAGTACAACAGATTCGAAGACTGTATTTATATCCGGCCACCTGGGGCGCCGGAGGATCAAGCTCTATCTCAAGTAAGTTGTTTTGTAATATCTTCACTGACCAATTCCGTAACAGGATTTCGAATTACATGCGATACCTTGTTCGCAATTGTGTGATATTATCACTGACAATCCCGTAAAAGGGTTTTAAATGACATGGGCCGCATATGGCCGTATTATCACAGACCAATCCCGTAGCAGGATCTCGACTGCCACGAAATACCGTGGAATTAATTTTGTAACACTTCTCCGAGCGGTGTCGGCCAGGTTGACAGTATGTTTCGAATAAGTAAGATATCACGATTTGCTACAAACGACAAGTTCTAGGTTAGAGATTGCGACTCTTGACCTATGAGCGCAGCGCTCGCTCGGGTCAAACGCGGATTTAGACCAAGCACAACCAAGGGCGCGTGTCATATCTTCACTTACCAATTCCGTAACAGGATTTCAAATTACATGCGATACCTTGTACGCAATTTTGTGATATTATCACTGACAATCCCGTAAAAGGGTTTTAAATGACATGGGCCGCATTTGGCCGTATTATCACAGACCAATCCCGTAACAGGATCTCGACTGCCACGAAATACCGCGGAATTAATTTTGTAACACTTCTCCGAGCGGTGTCGGCCAGGTTGACAGTATGTTTCGAATAAGTAAGATATCACGATTTGCTACAAACGACAAGTTCTAGGTTAGAGATTGTGACTCTTGACCAATCAGAGCAGCGCTTGCTCGGGTCAAACGGGTATTTAGACAGAGCACACCCAGGTACGAGTGTCAGTCCCAGTCTACGCTACCTGCCTAACAGTCGTGCCATTGTCAGATATGGAGAGTTCAACACAAGTTCGTAGGGCATCTACTCCTCTTCCGACAGAGCTTGATCTAGCCGTGGGCGATGGCGGTTCCTACCAAAAGTTCGTAGATGGTTTGGCTACTGGCGAGGCGGCTTTTGTCGCGAACAGTACAACAGATTCGAAGACTGTATTTATATCCGGCCACCTGGGGCGCCGGAGGATCAAGCTCTATCTCAAGTAAGTTATTTTGTAATATCTTCACTGACCAATTCCGTAACAGGATTTCGAATTACATGCGATACCTTGTTCGCAATTGTGTGATATTATCACTGACAATCCCGTAAAAGGGTATTAAATGACATGGGCCGTATTTGGCTGTATTATCACAGGCCGATCCCGTAACAGGATCTCGACTGACACGAAATAGCATGGAATTAATTTTGAACACTTCTCCGAGCGGTGACGGCCAAGTTGACAGTATGTTTCGTATAAGTAAGATATCACGATTTCCTACAAACAACAAGTTCTAGGTTAGAGATTGCGACTCTTGACCAATGAGAGTAGCGCTCGCTCGGGTCAAACGCGGATTTAGACTAAGCACACCCAAGGGCGCGTGTTATATCTTCACTTACCAATTCCGTAACAGGATTTCAAATTACATGCGATACCTTGTACGCAATTTTGTGATATTATCACTGACAATCCCGTAAAAGGGTTTTAAATGACATGGGCCGCATTTGGCCGTATTATCACAGACTAATCCCGTAACAGGATCTCGACTGCCACGAAATACCGTGGAATTAATTTTGTAACACTTCTCCGAGCTTATCCGGCCACCTGGGGCGCCGGAGGATCAAGCTCTATCTCAAGTAAGTTGTTTTGTAATATCTTCACTGACCAATTCCGTAACAGGATTTCGAATTACATGCGATACCTTGTTCGCAATTGTGTGATATTATCACTGACAATCCCGTAAAAGGGTTTTAAATGACATGGGCCGCATTTGGCCGTATTATCACAGACCAATCCCGTAGCAGGATCTCGACTGCCACGAAATACCGTGGAATTAATTTTGTAACACTTCTCCGAGCGGTGTCGGCCAGGTTGACAGTATGTTTCGAATAAGTAAGATATCACGATTTGCTACAAACGACAAGTTCTAGGTTAGAGATTGCGACTCTTGACCTATGAGCGCAGCGCTCGCTCGGGTCAAACGCGGATTTAGACCAAGCACAACCAAGGGCGCGTGTCATATCTTCACTTACCAATTCCGTAACAGGATTTCAAATTACATGCGATACCTTGTACGCAATTTTGTGATATTATCACTGACAATCCCGTAAAAGGGTTTTAAATGACATGGGCCGCATTTGGCCGTATTATCACAGACCAATCCCGTAACAGGATCTCGACTGCCACGAAATACCGCGGAATTAATTTTGTAACACTTCTCCGAGCGGTGTCGGCCAGGTTGACAGTATGTTTCGAATAAGTAAGATATCACGATTTGCTACAAACGACAAGTTCTAGGTTAGAGATTGTGACTCTTGACCAATCAGAGCAGCGCTTGCTCGGGTCAAACGGGTATTTAGACAGAGCACACCCAGGTACGAGTGTCAGTCCCAGTCTACGCTACCTGCCTAACAGTCGTGCCATTGTCAGATATGGAGAGTTCAACACAAGTTCGTAGGGCATCTACTCCTCTTCCGACAGAGCTTGATCTAGCCGTGGGCGATGGCGGTTCCTACCAAAAGTTCGTAGATGGTTTGGCTACTGGCGAGGCGGCTTTTGTCGCGAACAGTACAACAGATTCGAAGACTGTATTTATATCCGGCCACCTGGGGCGCCGGAGGATCAAGCTCTATCTCAAGTAAGTTGTTTTGTAATATCTTCACTGACCAATTCCGTAACAGGATTTCGAATTACATGCGATACCTTGTTCGCAATTGTGTGATATTATCACTGACAATCCCGTAAAAGGGTATTAAATGACATGGGCCGTATTTGGCTGTATTATCACAGGCCGATCCCGTAACAGGATCTCGACTGACACGAAATAGCATGGAATTAATTTTGAACACTTCTCCGAGCGGTGACGGCCAAGTTGACAGTATGTTTCGTATAAGTAAGATATCACGATTTCCTACAAACAACAAGTTCTAGGTTAGAGATTGCGACTCTTGACCAAAGAGAGCAGCGCTCGCTCGGGTCAAACGCGGATTTAGACTAAGCACACCCAAGGGCGCGTGTTATATCTTCACTTACCAATTCCGTAACAGGATTTCAAATTACATGCGATACCTTGTACGCAATTTTGTGATATTATCACTGACAATCCCGTAAAAGGGTTTTAAATGACATGGGCCGCATTTGGCCGTATTATCACAGACCAATCCCGTAACAGGATCTCGACTGCCACGAAATACCGTGGAATTAATTTTGTAACACTTCTCCGAGCTTATCCGGCCACCTGGGGCGCCGGAGGATCAAGCTCTATCTCAAGTAAGTTGTTTTGTAATATCTTCACTGACCAATTCCGTAACAGGATTTCGAATTACATGCGATACCTTGTTCGCAATTGTGTGATATTATCACTGACAATCCCGTAAAAGGGTTTTAAATGACATGGGCCGCATTTGGCCGTATTATCACAGACCAATCCCGTAGCAGGATCTCGACTGCCACGAAATACCGTGGAATTAATTTTGTAACACTTCTCCGAGCGGTGTCGGCCAGGTTGACAGTATGTTTCGAATAAGTAAGATATCACGATTTGCTACAAACGACAAGTTCTAGGTTAGAGATTGCAACTCCTGACCTATGAGAGCAGCGCTCGCTCGGGTCAAACGCGGATTTAGACCAAGCACAACCAAGGGCGCGTGTCATATCTTCACTTACCAATTCCGTAACAGGATTTCAAATTACATGCGATACCTTGTACGCAATTTTGTGATATTATCACTGACAATCCCGTAAAAGGGTTTTAAATGACATGGGCCGCATTTGGCCGTATTATCACAGACCAATCCCGTAACAGGATCTCGACTGCCACGAAATACCGTGGAATTAATTTTGTAACACTTCTCCGAGCGGTGTCGGCCAGGTTGACAGTATGTTTCGAATAAGTAAGATATCACGATTTGCTACAAACGACAAGTTCTAGGTTCGAGATTGTGACTCTTGACCAATCAGAGCAGCGCTTGCTCGGGTCAAACGGGTATTTAGACTGAGCACACCCAGGTACGAGTGTCAGTCCCAGTCTACGCTACCTGCCTAACAGTCGTGCCATTGTCAGATATGGAGAGTTCAACACAAGTTCGTAGGGCATCTACTCCTCTTCCGACAGAGCTTGATCTAGCCGTGGGCAATGGCGGCTCCTACCAAAAGTTCGTAGATGGTTTGGCTACTGGCGAGACGGCTTTTGTCGCGAACAGTACAACAGATTCGAAGACTGTATTTATATCCGGCCACCTGGGGCGCCGGAGGATCAAGCTCTATCTCAAGTAAGTTGTTTTGTAATATCTTCACTGACCAATTCCGTAACAGGATTTCGAATTACATGCGATACCTTGTTCGCAATTGTGTGATATTATCACTGACAATCCCGTAAAAGGGTTTTAAATGACATGGGCCGCATTTGGCCGTATTATCACAGACCAATCCCGTAGCAGGATCTCGACTGCCACGAAATACCGTGGAATTAATTTTGTAACACTTCTCCGAGCGGTGTCGGCCAGGTTGACAGTATGTTTCGAATAAGTAAGATATCACGATTTGCTACAAACGACAAGTTCTAGGTTAGAGATTGCGACTCTTGACCAATGAGAGCAGCGCTCGCTCTGGTCAAACGCGGATTTAGACTAAGCACACCCAAGGGCGCGTGTTATATCTTCACTTACCAATTCCGTAACAGGATTTCAAATTACATGCGATACCTTGTACGGAATTTTGTGATATTATCACTGACAATCCCGTAAAAGGGTTTTAAATGACATGGGCCGCATTTGGCCGTATTTTCACAGACCAATCCCGTAGCAGGATCTCGACTGCCACGAAATACCGTGGAATTAATTTTGTAACACTTCTCCGAGCGGTGTCGGCCAGGTTGACAGTATGTTTCGAATAAGTAAGATATCACGATTTGCTACAAACGACAAGTTCTAGGTTAGAGATTGTGACTCTTGACCAATCAGAGCAGCGCTTGCTCCGGTCAAACGGGTATTTAGACTGAGCACACCCAGGTACGAGTGTCAGTCCCAGGCTACGCTACCTGCCTAACAGTCGTGCCATTGTCAGATATGGAGAGTTCAACACAAGTTCGTAGGGCATCTACTCCTCTTCCGACAGAGCTTGATCTAGCCGTGGGCGATGGCGGCTCCTACTAAAAGTTCGTAGATGGTTTGGCTACTGGCGAGGCGGCTTTTGTCGCGAACAGTACAACAGATTCGAAGACTGTATTTATATCCGGCCACCTGGGGCGCCGGAGGATCAAGCTCTATCTCAAGTAAGTTGTTTTATAATATCGTCACTGACCAATTCCGTAACAGGATTTCAAACTACATGCGATACCTTGTACGCAATTTTGTGATATTATCACTGACAATCCCGTAAAAGGGTTTTAAATGACATGGGCCGCATTTGGCCGTATTATCACAGACCAATCCCGTAACAGGATCTCGACTGCCACGAAATACCGTGGAATTAATTTTGTAACACTTCTCCGAGCTTATCCGGCCACCTGGGGCGCCGGAGGATCAAGCTCTATCTCAAGTAAGTTGTTTTGTAATATCTTCACTGACCAATTCCGTAACAGGATTTCGAATTACATGCGATACCTTGTTCGCAATTGTGTGATATTATCACTGACAATCCCGTAAAAGGGTTTTAAATGACATGGGCCCCATTTGGCCGTATTATCACAGACCAATCCCGTAGCAGGATCTCGACTGCCACGAAATACCGTGGAATTAATTTTGTAACACTTCTCCGAGCGGTGTCGGCCAGGTTGACAGTATGTTTCGAATAAGTAAGATATCACGATTTGCTACAAACGACAAGTTCTAGGTTAGAGATTGCGACTCTTGACCTATGAGCGCAGCGCTCGCTCGGGTCAAACGCGGATTTAGACCAAGCACAACCAAGGGCGCGTGTCATATCTTCACTTACCAATTCCGTAACAGGATTTCAAATTACATGCGATACCTTGTACGCAATTTTGTGACATTATCACTGACAATCCCGTAAAAGGGTTTTAAATGACATGGGCCGCATTTGGCCGTATTATCACAGACCAATCCCGTAACAGGATCTCGACTGCCACGAAATACCGCGGAATTAATTTTGTAACACTTCTCCGAGCGGTGTCGGCCAGGTTGACAGTATGTTTCGAATAAGTAAGATATCACGATTTGCTACAAACGACAAGTTCTAGGTTAGAGATTGTGACTCTTGACCAATCAGAGCAGCGCTTGCTCGGGTCAAACGGGTATTTAGACAGAGCACACCCAGGTACGAGTGTCAGTCCCAGTCTACGCTACCTGCCTAACAGTCGTGCCATTGTCAGATATGGAGAGCTCAACACAAGTTCGTAGGGCATCTACTCCTCTTCCGACAGAGCTTGATCTAGCCGTGGGCGATGGCGGTTCCTACCAAAAGTTCGTAGATGGTTTGGCTACTGGCGAGGCGGCTTTTGTCGCGAACAGTACAACAGATTCGAAGACTGTATTTATATCCGGCCACCTGGGGCGCCGGAGGATCAAGCTCTATCTCAAGTAAGTTGTTTTGTAATATCTTCACTGACCAATTCCGTAACAGGATTTCGAATTACATGCGATACCTTGTTCGCAATTGTGTGATATTATCACTGACAATCCCGTAAAAGGGTATTAAATGACATGGGCCGTATTTGGCTGTATTATCACAGGCCGATCCCGTAACAGGATCTCGACTGACACGAAATAGCATGGAATTAATTTTGAAACACTTCTCCGAGCGGTGACGGCCAAGTTGACAGTATGTTTCGTATAAGTAAGATATCACGATTTCCTACAAACAACAAGTTCTAGGTTAGAGATTGCGACTCTTGACCAATGAGAGCAGCGCTCGCTCGGGTCAAACGCGGATTTAGACTAAGCACACCCAAGGGCGCGTGTTATATCTTCACTTACCAATTCCGTAACAGGATTTCAAATTACATGCGATACCTTGTACGCAATTTTGTGATATTATCACTGACAATCCCGTAAAAGGGTTTTAAATGACATGGGCCGCATTTGGCCGTATTATCACAGACCAATCCCGTAACAGGATCTCGACTGCCACGAAATACCGTGGAATTAATTTTGTAACACTTCTCCGAGCGGTGTCGGCCAGGTTGACAGTATGTTTCGAATAAGTAAGATATCACGATTTGCTACAAACGACAAGTTCTAGGTTAGAGATTGTGGCTCTTGACCAATCAGAGCAGCGCTTGCTCGGGTCAAACGGGTATTTAGACCGAGCACACCCAGGTACGAGTGTCAGTCCCAGTCTACGCTACCTGCCTAACAGTCGTGCCATTGTCAGATATGGAGAGTTCAACACAAGTTCGTAGGGCATCTACTCCTCTTCCGACAGAGCTTGATCTAGCCGTGGGCGATGGCGGCTCCTACCAAAAGTTCGTAGATGGTTTGGCTACTGGCGAGGCGGCTTTTGTCGCGAGCAGTACAACAGATTCGAAGACTGTATTTATATCCGGCCACCTGGGGCGCCGGAGGATCAAGCTCTATCTCAAGTAAGTTGTTTTGTAATATCTTCACTGACCAATTCCGTAACAGGATTTCGAATTACATGCGATACCTTGTTCGCAATTGTGTGATATTATCACTGACAATCCCGTAAAAGGGTTTTAAATGACATGGGCCGCATTTGGCCGTATTATCACAGACCAATCCCGTAGCAGGATCTCGACTGCCACGAAATACCGTGGAATTAATTTTGTAACACTTCTCCGAGCGGTGTCGGCCAGGTTGACAGTATGTTTCGAATAAGTAAGATATCACGATTTGCTACAAACGACAAGTTCTAGGTTAGAGATTGCAACTCCTGACCTATGAGAGCAGCGCTCGCTCGGGTCAAACGCGGATTTAGACCAAGCACAACCAAGGGCGCGTGTCATATCTTCACTTACCAATTCCGTAACAGGATTTCAAATTACATGCGATACCTTGTACGCAATTTTGTGATATTATCACTGACAATCCCGTAAAAGGGTTTTAAATGACATGGGCCGCATTTGGCCGTATTATCACAGACCAATCCCGTAACAGGATCTCGACTGCCACGAAATACCGTGGAATTAATTTTGTAACACTTCTCCGAGCGGTGTCGGCCAGGTTGACAGTATGTTTCGAATAAGTAAGATATCACGATTTGCTACAAACGACAAGTTCTAGGTTCGAGATTGTGACTCTTGACCAATCAGAGCAGCGCTTGCTCGGGTCAAACGGGTATTTAGACTGAGCACACCCAGGTACGAGTGTCAGTCCCAGTCTACGCTACCTGCCTAACAGTCGTGCCATTGTCAGATATGGAGAGTTCAACACAAGTTCGTAGGGCATCTACTCCTCTTCCGACAGAGCTTGATCTAGCCGTGGGCAATGGCGGCTCCTACCAAAAGTTCGTAGATGGTTTGGCTACTGGCGAGACGACTTTTGTCGCGAACAGTACAACAGATTCGAAGACTGTATTTATATCCGGCCACCTGGGGCGCCGGAGGATCAAGCTCTATCTCAAGTAAGTTGTTTTGTAATATCTTCACTGACAAATTCCGTAACAGGATTTCGAATTACATGCGATACCTTGTTCGCAATTGTGTGATATTATCACTGACAATCCCGTAAAAGGGTTTTAAATGACATGGGCCGCATTTGGCCGTATTATCACAGACCAATCCCGTAGCAGGATCTCGACTGCCACGAAATACCGTGGAATTAATTTTGTAACACTTCTCCGAGCGGTGTCGGCCAGGTTGACAGTATGTTTCGAATAAGTAAGATATCACGATTTGCTACAAACGACAAGTTCTAGGTTAGAGATTGCGACTCTTGACCAATGAGAGCAGCGCTCGCTCGGGTCAAACGCGGATTTAGTCTAAGCACACCCAAGGGCGCGTGTTATATCTTCACTTACCAATTCCGTAACAGGATTTCAAATTACATGCGATACCTTGTACGGAATTTTGTGATATTATCACTGACAATCCCGTAAAAGGGTTTTAAATGACATGGGCCGCATTTGGCCGTATTTTCACAGACCAATCCCGTAGCAGGATCTCGACTGCCACGAAATACCGTGGAATTAATTTTGTAACACTTCTCCGAGCGGTGTCGGCCAGGTTGACAGTATGTTTCGAATAAGTAAGATATCACGATTTGCTACAAACGACAAGTTCTAGGTTAGAGATTGTGACTCTTGACCAATCAGAGCAGCGCTTGCTCGGGTCAAACGGGTATTTAGACTGAGCACACCCAGGTACGAGTGTCAGTCCCAGTCTACGCTACCTGCCTAACAGTCGTGCCATTGTCAGATATGGAGAGTTCAACACAAGTTCGTAGGGCATCTACTCCTCTTCCGACAGAGCTTGATCTAGCCGTGGGCGATGGCGGCTCCTACCAAAAGTTCGTAGATGGTTTGGCTACTGGCGAGGCGGCTTTTGTCGCGAACAGTACAACAGATTCGAAGACTGTATTTATATCCGGCCACCTGGGGCGCCGGAGGATCAAGCTCTATCTCAAGTAAGTTGTTTTGTAATATCTTCACTGACCAATTCCGTAACAGGATTTCGAATTACATGCGATACCTTGTTCGCAATTGTGTGATATTATCACTGACAATCCCGTAAAAGGGTTTTAAATGACATGGGCCGCATTTGGCCGTATTATCACAGACCAATCCCGTAGCAGGATCTCGACTGCCACGAAATACCGTGGAATTAATTTTGTAACACTTCTCCGCGCGGTGTCGGCCAGGTTGACAGTATGTTTCGAATAAGTAAGATATCACGATTTGCTACAAACGACAAGTTCTAGGTTAGAGATTGCGACTCTTGACCAATGAGAGCAGCGCTCGCTCGGGTCAAACGCGGATTTAGACCAAGCACAACCAAGGGCGCGTGTCATATCTTCACTTACCAATTCCGTAACAGGATTTCAAATTACATGCGATACCTTGTACGCAATTTTGTGATATTATCACTGACAATCCCGTAAAAGGGTTTTAAATGACATGGGCTGCATTTGGCCGTATTATCACAGACCAATCCCGTAACAGGATCTCGACTGCCACGAAATACCGCGGAATTAATTTTGTAACACTTCTCCGAGCGGTGTCGGCCAGGTTGACAGTATGTTTCGAATAAGTAAGATATCACGATTTGCTACAAACGACAAGTTCTAGGTTAGAGATTGTGACTCTTGACCAATCAGAGCAGCGCTTGCTCGGGTCAAACGGGTATTTAGACAGAGCACACCCAGGTACGAGTGTCAGTCCCAGTCTACGCTACCTGCCTAACAGTCGTGCCATTGTCAGATATGGAGAGTTCAACACAAGTTCGTAGGGCATCTACTCCTCTTCCGACAGAGCTTGATCTAGCCGTGGGCGATGGCGGTTCCTACCAAAAGTTCGTAGATGGTTTGGCTACTGGCGAGGCGGCTTTTGTCGCGAACAGTACAACAGATTCGAAGACTGTATTTATATCCGGCCACCTGGGGCGCCGGAGGATCAAGCTCTATCTCAAGTAAGTTGTTTTGTAATATCTTCACTGACCAATTCCGTAACAGGATTTCGAATTACATGCGATACCTTGTTCGCAATTGTGTGATATTATCACTGACAATCCCGTAAAAGGGTATTAAATGACATGGGCCGTATTTGGCTGTATTATCACAGGCCGATCCCGTAACAGGATCTCGACTGACACGAAATAGCATGGAATTAATTTTGAAACACTTCTCCGAGCGGTGACGGCCAAGTTGACAGTATGTTTCGTATAAGTAAGATATCACGATTTCCTACAAACAACAAGTTCTAGGTTAGAGATTGCGACTCTTGACCAATGAGAGCAGCGCTCGCTCGGGTCAAACGCGGATTTAGACTAAGCACACCCAAGGGCGCGTGTTATATCTTCACTTACCAATTCCGTAACAGGATTTCAAATTACATGCGATACCTTGTACGCAATTTTGTGATATTATCACTGACAATCCCGTAAAAGGGTTTTAAATGACATGGGCCGCATTTGGCCGTATTATCACAGACCAATCCCGTAACAGGATCTCGACTGCCACGAAATACCGTGGAATTAATTTTGTAACACTTCTCCGAGCGGTGTCGGCCAGGTTGACAGTATGTTTCGAATAAGTAAGATATCACGATTTGCTACAAACGACAAGTTCTAGGTTAGAGATTGTGACTCTTGACCAATCAGAGCAGCGCTTGCTCGGGTCAAACGGGTATTTAGACCGAGCACACCCAGGTACGAGTGTCAGTCCCAGTCTACGCTACCTGCCTAACAGTCGTGCCATTGTCATGCCTCGAGTTACCATCGACTCCGTACGGACGTGTACTGCGCTACTATCTTCTTCGTGAAACCACAAACCTCATCGCTTGCCGTACCGGCTGCAGTCATCGGCGGCAGTGTTCCCCACTGCTTAGCCACCTGCACGCGTGGGCGGCAGAACGATCGGCGACGGAATTCACACCACCACCATTTTGTCTACAAGCGGGATTGCCCATCGCATCGGCTTTGCTGGCACGGTCAGACACAAGCGTCTGGCTTGTCCCACAAACGCTCCAGCGGACTGCACACTCCCGACGACAACTGGCGAGAAGCTACCTCAGAATTATCTTTATTTTCCTTTTCCGCGCAAGCAAGTTCCTTTTCATTTCTCGTTTTCGTTATCCGAATTTCATTTATTTTATTTTCCAAGAATCCTCTTTTCATTTACTTCCTTTATTTTCCGTTCAACCTATATCACCTTCGAGACCGGGTGGTCTGGTGAACCGGCGATGTCTCTTACACCCGACAACGCTAAAGAACTCCTGGAGGAATTCGTTGTACATTTTTGTACTACGAAGACCAAGTGCGACGAGCTACGGGAAATTTTCAACGCCGTCCTGAAGCTAATACCCGATCTTCACGACCCACCAGCTACTGCACCAACAGGCTCCGCCCACAATACAACCACGCAGAAGATCCCGCCAATCGTGATCAGCGATGCAAGCAAATGGTCCGCCATTCCCGCAATGCTCGGCACCATTTTCGATGATCCTGCAAAATTCGGTCCTGCCTTGCATACCAAACAAGGTATCCAGGTTTCTACGTCCTCCGTTGAAGACTACTACAGAGTACTACAGGTCCTTACCAACAACAACATTGCTCACCAAGCAAAGCATAAACCACCGCGTCCCTCTACTACTGGGGCTGCAGCAGACATTCAAACCAACCCTAAACAAGCAACGAACTCTCCCACCAACAACAACCCTCCTATCACGCAAAAATCTACCCCAAAAAATCCCACACCACCTAAGGTCCCAACCATGCAACTCACTTCCACAACAGCAACTTCCACCGATTCCTCCCAACCACCCGCCAAAGCAAAAACCCCCAAGGCACCCACCCCCAACACCATTCCCCAAAATAAAAAAGCACCCACATCTGTCCCTCCCCCCCAACAAACTCCCGCCGAAAAAGAAGCTGCCAGTATCCCGCCAATCGTGATCAGGGAGAAATCGAAATGGCCCACAGTACGCAGCAACCTCGGCAACCAAAATATTAAAATTGGCTCCGCCCACACCATACACCACGGAATAAGAATCCACGCCTCCTCCATCGAAGACTACAACAACGCGTTGCGGCAACTCAACCGCGACGGGATACAATACCACACCTACACCCCCGTCGGGGAGAAGGAGCTCCAGGTGGTCATCCGTGGCGCCTACCTGGATCTCCCGCTGAAAGACATAGAAGAAGATCTCATTACACAGGGCATTAAGCCCAGCAAGATCAGCAGGATGAAACACCCCAAAACCCGAGCCGAAATGCCACTCGTCTTGGTCTCAGCGTCCAGAGACCAAACGTCGATCTACAACGTAGACGAACTGTGCGGCGTAAAAGTCAGCACCGAGTACTTGAAGCGCCCAGCAACTCCCGGACAATGCCACCGCTGCCTTATATACGGGCACGCCTCTACCCACTGCCATGCGACACAAAAGTGCCTCCACTGCGGCAACAACCACCACATAGACCAGTGCACCGCCCTGGACGAGCCAGCAAATTGCGCGATCTGCGGCGAAAACCACCGGGCTAGCTTTCGCGGATGCGTGAATGCACCTAGACCTCGTAACCACAGTCCACCACAAATGGTAACCCCAATAACAGCTTCCTCCTCAAGAAACCATACACGCAAACAAACCACGCCCACATCTCCTTTCCCACATACACTACCAGCAAGCCACGCCCCTACCTATTCTCAAATCACCAGAAACCACCAATCACCAGCAAGCAACACAGATCCACCTAACAACTCACATCTCCAAAATACCCTCAAACAGCTAATCAGAGAGTTCAACAATTTGGCAATAAAAATCACCACCATAGCAGACATGATACAGTGAAGCAAATACATCCACTACTTCCAAGTCTACTACGAAATGAATGCAGTCTTCGGCTGCAGAAACATCTACTTCAGATCCCTCCTACGCGGCATTTTTGCGTAGTTATCAACAGCCAACTGGAGTCTAAAGGCCTCTGGCCTGACTTCTTAACTTGAAAAACGAACAGGTTACAGGATTGTCAGATATGGAGAGTTCAACACAAGTTCGTAGGGCATCTACTCCTCTTCCGACAGAGCTTGATCTAGCCGTGGGCGATGGCGGCTCCTACCAAAAGTTCGTAGATGGTTTGGCTACTGGCGAGGCGGCTTTTGTCGCGAGCAGTACAACAGATTCGAAGACTGTATTTATATCCGGCCACCTGGGGCGCCGGAGGATCAAGCTCTATCTCAAGTAAGTTGTTTTGTAATATCTTCACTGACCAATTCCGTAACAGGATTTCGAATTACATGCGATACCTTGTTCGCAATTGTGTGATATTATCACTGACAATCCCGTAAAAGGGTTTTAAATGACATGGGCCGCATTTGGCCGTATTATCACAGACCAATCCCGTAGCAGGATCTCGACTGCCACGAAATACCGTGGAATTAATTTTGTAACACTTCTCCGAGCGGTGTCGGCCAGGTTGACAGTATGTTTCGAATAAGTAAGATATCACGATTTGCTACAAACGACAAGTTCTAGCTTAGAGATTGCAACTCCTGACCTATGAGAGCAGCGCTCGCTCAGGTCAAACGCGGATTTAGACCAAGCACAACCAAGGGCGCGTGTCATATCTTCACTTACCAATTCCGTAACAGGATTTCAAATTACATGCGATACCTTGTACGCAATTTTGTGATATTATCACTGACAATCCCGTAAAAGGGTTTTAAATGACATGGGCCGCATTTGGCCGTATTATCACAGACCAATCCCGTAACAGGATCTCGACTGCCACGAAATACCGTGGAATTAATTTTGTAACACTTCTCCGAGCGGTGTCGGCCAGGTTGACAGTATGTTTCGAATAAGTAAGATATCACGATTTGCTACAAACGACAAGTTCTAGGTTCGAGATTGTGACTCTTGACCAATCAGAGCACCGCTTGCTCGGGTCAAACGGGTATTTAGACTGAGCACACCCAGGTACGAGTGTCAGTCCCAGTCTACGCTACCTGCCTAACAGTCGTGCCATTGTCAGATATGGAGAGTTCAACACAAGTTCGTAGGGCATCTACTCCTCTTCCGACAGAGCTTGATCTAGCCGTGGGCAATGGCGGCTCCTACCAAAAGTTCGTAGATGGTTTGGCTACTGGCGAGGCGGCTTTTGTCGCGAACAGTACAACAGATTCGAAGACTGTATTTATATCCGGCCACCTGGGGCGCCGGAGGATCAAGCTCTATCTCAAGTAAGTTGTTTTGTAATATCTTCACTGACCAATTCCGTAACAGGATTTCGAATTACATGCGATACCTTGTTCGCAATTGTGTGATATTATCACTGACAATCCCGTAAAAGGGTTTTAAATGACATGGGCCGCATTTGGCCGTATTATCACAGACCAATCCCGTAGCAGGATCTCGACTGCCACGAAATACCGTGGAATTAATTTTGTAACACTTCTCCGAGCGGTGTCGGCCAGGTTGACAGTATGTTTCGAATAAGTAAGATATCACGATTTGCTACAAACGACAAGTTCTAGGTTAGAGATTGCGACTCTTGACCTATGAGCGCTGCGCTCGCTCGGGTCAAACGCGGATTTAGACCAAGCACAACCAAGGGCGCGTGTCATATCTTCACTTACCAATTCCGTAACAGGATTTCAAATTACATGCGATACCTTGTACGCAATTTTGTGATATTATCACTGACAATCCCGTAAAAGGGTTTTAAATGACATGGGCCGCATTTGGCCGTATTATCACAGACCAATCCCGTAACAGGATCTCGACTGCCACGAAATACCGCGGAATTAATTTTGTAACACTTCTCCGAGCGGTGTCGGCCAGGTTGACAGTATGTTTCGAATAAGTAAGATATCACGATTTGCTACAAACGACAAGTTCTAGGTTAGAGATTGCGACTCTTGACCAATGAGAGCAGCGCTCGCTCGGGTCAAACGCGGATTTAGACTAAGCACACCCAAGGGCGCGTGTTATATCTTCACTTACCAATTCCGTAACAGGATTTCAAATTACATGCGATACCTTGTACGGAATTTTGTGATATTATCACTGACAATCCCGTAAAAGGGTTTTAAATGACATGGGCCGCATTTGGCCGTATTATCACAGATCAATCCCGTAGCAGGATCTCGACTGCCACGAAATACCGTGGAATTAATTTTGTAACACTTCTCCGAGCGGTGTCGGCCAGGTTGACAGTATGTTTCGAATAAGTAAGATATCACGATTTGCTACAAACGACAAGTTCTAGGTTAGAGATTGTGACTCTTGACCAATCAGAGCAGCGCTTGCTCGGGTCAAACGGGTATTTAGACTGAGCACACCCAGGTACGAGTGTCAGTCCCAGTCTACGCTACCTGCCTAACAGTCGTGCCATTGTCAGATATGGAGAGTTCAACACAAGTTCGTAGGGCATCTACTCCTCTTCCGACAGAGCTTGATCTAGCCGTGGGCGATGGCGGCTCCTACCAAAAGTTCGTAGATGGTTTGGCTAGTGGCGAGACGGCTTTTGTCGCGAACAGTACAACAGATTCGAAGATTGTATTTATATCCGGCCACCTGGGGCGCCGGAGGATCAAGCTCTATCTCAAGTAAGTTGTTTTGTAATATCTTCACTGACCAATTCCGTAACAGGATTTCGAGTTACATGCGATACCTTGTTCGAAATTGTGTGATATTATCACTGACAATCCCGTAAAAGGGTTTTAAATGACATGGGCCGCATTTGGCCGTATTATCACAGACCAATCCCGTAGCAGGATCTCGACTGCCACGAAATACCGTGGAATTAATTTTGTAACACTTCTCCGAGCGGTGTCGGCCAGGTTGACAGTATGTTTCGAATAAGTAAGATATCACGATTTGCTACAAACGACAAGTTCTAGGTTAGAGATTGCAACTCCTGACCTATGAGAGCAGCGCTCGCTCAGGTCAAACGCGGATTTAGACCAAGCACAACCAAGGGCGCGTGTCATATCTTCACTTACCAATTCCGTAACAGGATTTCAAATTACATGCGATACCTTGTACGCAATTTTGTGATATTATCACTGACAATCCCGTAAAAGGGTTTTAAATGACATGGGCCGCATTTGGCCGTATTATCACAGACCAATCCCGTAACAGGATCTCGACTGCCACGAAATACCGTGGAATTAATTTTGTAACACTTCTCCGAGCGGTGTCGGCCAGGTTGACAGTATGTTTCGAATAAGTAAGATATCACGATTTGCTACAAACGACAAGTTCTAGGTTCGAGATTGTGACTCTTGACCAATCAGAGCACCGCTTGCTCGGGTCAAACGGGTATTTAGACTGAGCACACCCAGGTACGAGTGTCAGTCCCAGTCTACGCTACCTGCCTAACAGTCGTGCCATTGTCAGATATGGAGAGTTCAACACAAGTTCGTAGGGCATCTACTCCTCTTCCGACAGAGCTTGATCTAGCCGTGGGCAATGGCGGCTCCTACCAAAAGTTCGTAGATGGTTTGGCTACTGGCGAGGCGGCTTTTGTCGCGAACAGTACAACAGATTCGAAGACTGTATTTATATCCGGCCACCTGGGGCGCCGGAGGATCAAGCTCTATCTCAAGTAAGTTGTTTTGTAATATCTTCACTGACCAATTTCGTAACAGGATTTCGAATTACATGCGATACCTTGTTCGCAATTGTGTGATATTATCACTGACAATCCCGTAAAAGGGTTTTAAATGACATGGGCCGCATTTGGCCGTATTATCACAGACCAATCCCGTAGCAGGATCTCGACTGCCACGAAATACCGTGGAATTAATTTTGTAACACTTCTCCGAGCGGTGTCGGCCAGGTTGACAGTATGTTTCGAATAAGTAAGATATCACGATTTGCTACAAACGACAAGTTCTAGGTTAGAGATTGCGACTCTTGACCTATGAGCGCTGCGCTCGCTCGGGTCAAACGCGGATTTAGACCAAGCACAACCAAGGGCGCGTGTCATATCTTCACTTACCAATTCCGTAACAGGATTTCAAATTACATGCGATACCTTGTACGCAATTTTGTGATATTATCACTGACAATCCCGTAAAAGGGTTTTAAATGACATGGGCCGCATTTGGCCGTATTATCACAGACCAATCCCGTAACAGGATCTCGACTGCCACGAAATACCGCGGAATTAATTTTGTAACACTTCTCCGAGCGGTGTCGGCCAGGTTGACAGTATGTTTCGAATAAGTAAGATATCACGATTTGCTACAAACGACAAGTTCTAGGTTAGAGATTGTGACTCTTGACCAATCAGAGCAGCGCTTGCTCGGGTCAAACGGGTATTTAGACTGAGCACACCCAGGTACGAGTGTCAGTCCCAGTCTACGCTACCTGCCTAACAGTCGTGCCATTGTCAGATATGGAGAGTTCAACACAAGTTCGTAGGGCATCTACTCCTCTTCCGACAGAGCTTGATCTAGCCGTGGGCGATGGCGGCTCCTACCAAAAGTTCGTAGATGGTTTGGCTAGTGGCGAGACGGCTTTTGTCGCGAACAGTACAACAGATTCGAAGACTGTATTTATATCCGGCCACCTGGGGCGCCGGAGGATCAAGCTCTATCTCAAGTAAGTTGTTTTGTAATATCTTCACTGACCAATTCCGTAACAGGATTTCGAGTTACATGCGATACCTTGTTCGAAATTGTGTGATATTATCACTGACAATCCCGTAAAAGGGTTTTAAATGACATGGGCCGCATTTGGCCGTATTATCACAGACCAATGCCGTAGCAGGATCTCGACTGCCACGAAATACCGTGGAATTAATTTTGTAACACTTCTCCGAGCGGTGTCGGCCAGGTTGACAGTATGTTTCGAATAAGTAAGATATCACGATTTGCTACAAACGACAAGTTCTAGGTTAGAGATTGCGACTCTTGACCAATGAGAGCAGCGCTCGCTCGGGTCAAACGCGGATTTAGACTAAGCACACCCAAGGGCGCGTGTTATATCTTCACTTACCAATTCCGTAACAGGATTTCAAATTACATGCGATACCTTGTACGGAATTTTGTGATATTATCACTGACAATCCCGTAAAAGGGTTTTAAATGACATGGGCCGCATTTGGCCGTATTATCACAGATCAATCCCGTAGCAGGATCTCGACTGCCACGAAATACCGTGGAATTAATTTTGTAACACTTCTCCGAGCGGTGTCGGCCAGGTTGACAGTATGTTTCGAATAAGTAAGATATCACGATTTGCTACAAACGACAAGTTCTAGGTTAGAGATTGTGACTCTTGACCAATCAGAGCAGCGCTTGCTCGGGTCAAACGGGTATTTAGACTGAGCACACCCAGGTACGAGTGTCAGTCCCAGTCTACGCTACCTGCCTAACAGTCGTGCCATTGTCAGATATGGAGAGTTCAACACAAGTTCGTAGGGCATCTACTCCTCTTCCGACAGAGCTTGATCTAGCCGTGGGCGATGGCGGCTCCTACCAAAAGTTCGTAGATGGTTTGGCTAGTGGCGAGACGGCTTTTGTCGCGAACAGTACAACAGATTCGAAGATTGTATTTATATCCGGCCACCTGGGGCGCCGGAGGATCAAGCTCTATCTCAAGTAAGTTGTTTTGTAATATCTTCACTGACCAATTCCGTAACAGGATTTCGAGTTACATGCGATACCTTGTTCGAAATTGTGTGATATTATCACTGACAATCCCGTAAAAGGGTTTTAAATGACATGGGCCGCATTTGGCCGTATTATCACAGACCAATCCCGTAGCAGGATCTCGACTGCCACGAAATACCGTGGAATTAATTTTGTAACACTTCTCCGAGCGGTGTCGGCCAGGTTGACAGTATTATTATGTTTCGAATAAGTAAGATATCACGATTTGCTACAAACGACAAGTTCTAGGTTAGAGATTGCGACTCTTGACCAATGAGAGCAGCGCTCGCTCGGGTCAAACGCGGATTTAGACTAAGCACACCCAAGGGCGCGTGTTATATCTTCACTTACCAATTCCGTAACAGGATTTCAAATTACATGCGATACCTTGTACGGAATTTTGTGATATTATCACTGACAATCCCGTAAAAGGGTTTTAAATGACATGGGCCGCATTTGGCCGTATTATCACAGATCAATCCCGTAGCAGGATCTCGACTGCCACGAAATACCGTGGAATTAATTTTGTAACACTTCTCCGAGCGGTGTCGGCCAGGTTGACAGTATGTTTCGAATAAGTAAGATATCACGATTTGCTACAAACGACAAGTTCTAGGTTAGAGATTGTGACTCTTGACTAATCAGAGCAGCGCTTGCTCGGGTCAAACGGGTATTTAGACTGAGCACACCCAGGTACGAGTGTCAGTCCCAGTCTACGCTACCTGCCTAACAGTCGTGCCATTGTCAGATATGGAGAGTTCAACACAAGTTCGTAGGGCATCTACTCCTCTTCCGACAGAGCTTGATCTAGCCGTGGGCGATGGCGGTTCCTACCAAAAGTTCGTAGATGGTTTGGCTACTGGCGAGGCGGCTTTTGTCGCGAACAGTACAACAGATTCGAAGACTGTATTTATATCCGGCCACCTGGGGCGCCGGAGGATCAAGCTCTATCTCAAGTAAGTTGTTTTGTAATATCTTCACTGACCAATTCCGTAACAGGATTTCGAATTACATGCGATACCTTGTTCGCAATTGTGTGATATTATCACTGACAATCCCGTAAAAGGGTATTAAATGACATGGGCCGTATTTGGCTGTATTATCACAGGCCGATCCCGTAACAGGATCTCGACTGACACGAAATAGCATGGAATTCATTTTGAAACACTTCTCCGAGCGGTGATGGCCAAGTTGACAGTATGTTTCGTATAAGTAAGATATCACGATTTCCTACAAACAACAAGTTCTAGGTTAGAGATTGCGACTCTTGACCAATGAGAGCAGCGCTCGCTCGGGTCAAACGCGGATTTAGACTAAGCACACCCAAGGGCGCGTGTTATATCTTCACTTACCAATTCCGTAACTGGATTTCAAATTACATGCGATACCTTGTACGCAATTTTGTGATATTATCACTGACAATCCCGTAAAAGGGTTTTAAATGACATGGGCCGCATTTGGCCGTATTATCACAGACCAATCCCGTAACAGGATCTCGACTGCCACGAAATACCGTGGAATTAATTTTGTAACACTTCTCCGAGCGGTGTCGGCCAGGTTGACAGTATGTTTCGAATAAGTAAGATATCACGATTTGCTACAAACGACAAGTTCTAGGTTAGAGATTGTGACTCTTGACCAATCAGAGCAGCGCTTGCTCGGGTCAAACGGGTATTTAGACCGAGCACACCCAGGTACGAGTGTCAGTCCCAGTCTACGCTACCTGCCTAACAGTCGTGCCATTGTCAGATATGGAGAGTTCAACACAAGTTCGTAGGGCATCTACTCCTCTTCCGACAGAGCTTGATCTAGCCGTGGGCGATGGCGGCTCCTACCAAAAGTTCGTAGATGGTTTGGCTACTGGCGAGGCGGCTTTTGTCGCGAGCAGTACAACAGATTCGAAGACTGTATTTATATCCGGCCACCTGGGGCGCCGGAGGATCAAGCTCTATCTCAAGTAAGTTGTTTTGTAATATCTTCACTGACCAATTCCGTAACAGGATTTCGAATTACATGCGATACCTTGTTCGCAATTGTGTGATATTATCACTGACAATCCCGTAAAAGGGTTTTAAATGACATGGGCCGCATTTGGCCGTATTATCACAGACCAATCCCGTAGCAGGATCTCGACTGCCACGAAATACCGTGGAATTAATTTTGTAACACTTCTCCGAGCGGTGTCGGCCAGGTTGACAGTATGTTTCGAATAAGTAAGATATCACGATTTGCTACAAACGACAAGTTCTAGGTTAGAGATTGCGACTCTTGACCTATGAGCACTGCGCTCGCTCGGGTCAAACGCGGATTTAGACCAAGCACAACCAAGGGCGCGTGTCATATCTTCACTTACCAATTCCGTAACAGGATTTCAAATTACATGCGATACCTTGTACGCAATTTTGTGATATTATCACTGACAATCCCGTAAAAGGGTTTTAAATGACATGGGCCGCATTTGGCCGTATTATCACAGACCAATCCCGTAACAGGATCTCGACTGCCACGAAATACCGCGGAATTAATTTTGTAACACTTCTCCGAGCGGTGTCGGCCAGGTTGACAGTATGTTTCGAATAAGTAAGATATCACGATTTGCTACAAACGACAAGTTCTAGGTTAGAGATTGTGACTCTTGACCAATCAGAGCAGCGCTTGCTCGGGTCAAACGGGTATTTAGACTGAGCACACCCAGGTACGAGTGTCAGTCCCAGTCTACGCTACCTGCCTAACAGTCGTGCCATTGTCAGATATGGAGAGTTCAACACAAGTTCGTAGGGCATCTACTCCTCTTCCGACAGAGCTTGATCTAGCCGTGGGCGATGGCGGCTCCTACCAAAAGTTCGTAGATGGTTTGGCTAGTGGCGAGACGGCTTTTGTCGCGAACAGTACAACAGATTCGAAGACTGTATTTATATCCGGCCACCTGGGGCGCCGGAGGATCAAGCTCTATCTCAAGTAAGTTGTTTTGTAATATCTTCACTGACCAATTCCGTAACAGGATTTCGAATTACATGCGATACCTTGTTCGAAATTGTGTGATATTATCACTGACCATCCCGTAAAAGGGTTTTAAATGACATGGGCCGCATTTGGCCGTATTATCACAGACCAATCCCGTAGCAGTATCTCGACTGCCACCAAATACCGTGGAATTAATTTTGTAACACTTCTCCGAGCGGTGTCGGCCAGGTTGACAGTATGTTTCGAATAAGTAAGATATCACGATTTGCTACAAACGACAAGTTCTAGGTTAGAGATTGCGACTCTTGACCAATGAGAGCAGCGCTCGCTCGGGTCAAACGCGGATTTAGACTAAGCACACCCAAGGGCGCGTGTTATATCTTCACTTACCAATTCCGTAACAGGATTTCAAATTACATGCGATACCTTGTACGGAATTTTGTGATATTATCACTGACAATCCCGTAAAAGGGTTTTAAATGACATGGGCCGCATTTGGCCGTATTATCACAGACCAATCCCGTAGCAGGATCTCGACTGCCACGAAATACCGTGGAATTAATTTTGTAACACTTCTCCGAGCGGTGTCGGCCAGGTTGACAGTATGTTTCGAATAAGTAAGATATCACGATTTGCTACAAACGACAAGTTTTAGGTTAGAGATTGTGACTCTTGACTAATCAGAGCAGCGCTTGCTCGGGTCAAACGGGTATTTAGACTGAGCACACCCAGGTACGAGTGTCAGTCCCAGTCTACGCTACCTGCCTAACAGTCGTGCCATTGTCAGATATGGAGAGTTCAACACAAGTTCGTAGGGCATCTACTCCTCTTCCGACAGAGCTTGATCTAGCCGTGGGCGATGGCGGTTCCTACCAAAAGTTCGTAGATGGTTTGGCTACTGGCGAGGCGGCCTTTGTCGCGAACAGTACAACAGATTCGAAGACTGTATTTATATCCGGCCACCTGGGGCGCCGGAGGATCAAGCTCTATCTCAAGTAAGTTGTTTTGTAATATCTTCACTGACCAATTCCGTAACAGGATTTCGAATTACATGCGATACCTTGTTCGCAATTGTGTGATATTATCACTGACAATCCCGTAAAAGGGTTTTAAATGACATGGGCCGCATTTGGCCGTATTATCACAGACCAATCCCGTAGCAGGATCTCGACTGCCACGAAATAGCGTGGAATTAATTTTGTAACACTTCTCCGAGCGGTGTCGGCCAGGTTGACAGTATGTTTCGAATAAGTAAGATATCACGATTTGCTACAAACGACAAGTTCTAGGTTAGAGATTGCGACTCTTGACCTATGAGAGCAGCGCTCGCTCGGGGTCAAACGCGGATTTAGACCAAGCACAACCAAGGGCGCGTGTCATATCTTCACTTACCAATTCCGTAACAGGATTTCAAATTACATGCGATACCTTGTACGCAATTTTGTGATATTATCACTGACAATCCCGTAAAAGGGTTTTAAATGACATGGGCCGCATTTGGCCGTATTATCACAGACCAATCCCGTAACAGGATCTCGACTGCCACGAAATACCGCGGAATTAATTTTGTAACACTTCTCCGAGCGGTGTCGGCCAGGTTGACAGTATGTTTCGAATAAGTAAGATATCACGATTTGCTACAAACGACAAGTTCTAGGTTAGAGATTGTGACTCTTGACCAATCAGAGCAGCGCTTGCTCGGGTCAAACGGGTATTTAGACTGAGCACACCCAGGTACGAGTGTCAGTCCCAGTCTACGCTACCTGCCTAACAGTCGTGCCATTGTCAGATATGGAGAGTTCAACACAAGTTCGTAGGGCATCTACTCCTCTTCCGACAGAGCTTGATCTAGCCGTGGGCGATGGCGGCTCCTACCAAAAGTTCGTAGATGGTTTGGCTACTGGCGAGACGGCTTTTGTCGCGAACAGTACAACAGATTCGAAGACTGTATTTATATCCGGCCACCTGGGGCGCCGGAGGATCAAGCTCTATCTCAAGTAAGTTGTTTTGTAATATCTTCACTGACCAATTCCGTAACAGGATTTCGAATTACATGCGATACCTTGTTCGCAATTGTGTGATATTATCACTGACAATCCCGTAAAAGGGTTTTAAATGACATGGGCCGCATTTGGCCGTATTATCACAGACCAATCCCGTAGCAGGATCTCGACTGCCACGAAATACCATGGAATTAATTTTGTAAATTTTGTAATTTTTTGCTACAAATGACAAGTTCTAGGTTAGAGATTGCGACTCTTGACCAATGAGAGCAGCGCTCGCTCGGGTCAAACGCGGATTTAGACTAAGCACACCCAAGGGCGCGTGTTATATCTTCACTTACCAATTCCGTAACAGGATTTCAAATTACATGCGATACCTTGTACGGAATTTTGTGATATTATCACTGACAATCCCGTAAAAGGGTTTTAAATGACATGGGCCGCATTTGGCCGTATTATCACAGATCAATCCCGTAGCAGGATCTCGACTGCCACGAAATACCGTGGAATTAATTTTGTAACACTTCTCCGAGCGGTGTCGGCCAGGTTGACAGTATGTTTCGAATAAGTAAGATATCACGATTTGCTACAAACGACAAGTTCTAGGTTAGAGATTGTGACTTTTGACTAATCAGAGCAGCGCTTGCTCGGGTCAAACGGGTATTTAGACTGAGCACACCCAGGTACGAGTGTCAGTCCCAGTCTACGCTACCTGCCTAACAGTCGTGCCATTGTCAGATATGGAGAGTTCAACACAAGTTCGTAGGGCATCTACTCCTCTTCCGACAGAGCTTGATCTAGCCGTGGGCGATGGCGGTTCCTACCAAAAGTTCGTAGATGGTTTGGCTACTGGTGAGGCGGCTTTTGTCGCGAACAGTACATCAGATTCGAAGACTGTATTTATAACCGGCCACCTGGGGCGCCGGAGGATCAAGCTCTATCTCAAGTAAGTTGTTTTGTAATATCTTCACTGACCAATTCCGTAACAGGATTTCGAATTACATGCGATACCTTGTTCGCAATTGTGTGATATTATCACTGACAATCCCGTAAAAGGGTATTAAATGACATGGGCCGTATTTGGCTGTATTATCACAGGCCGATCCCGTAACAGGATCTCGACTGACACGAAATAGCATGGAATTCATTTTGAAACACTTCTCCGAGCGGTGATGGCCAAGTTGACAGTATGTTTCGTATAAGTAAGATATCACGATTTCCTACAAACAACAAGTTCTAGGTTAGAGATTGCGACTCTTGACCAATGAGAGCAGCGCTCGCTCGGGTCAAACGCGGATTTAGACTAAGCACACCCAAGGGCGCGTGTTATATCTTCACTTACCAATTCCGTAACAGGATTTTAAATTACATGCGATACCTTGTACGCAATTTTGTGATATTATCACTGACAATCCCGTAAAAGGGTTTTAAATGACATGGGCCGCATTTGGCCGTATTATCACAGACCAATCCCGTAACAGGATCTCGCCTGCCACGAAATACCGTGGAATTAATTTTGTAACACTTCTCCGAGCGGTGTCGGCCAGGTTGACAGTATGTTTCGAATAAGTAAGATATCACGATTTGCTACAAACGACAAGTTCTAGGTTAGAGATTGTGACTCTTGACCAATCAGAGCAGCGCTTGCTCGGGTCAAACGGGTATTTAGACCGAGCACACCCAGGTACGAGTGTCAGTCCCAGTCTACGCTACCTGCCTAACAGTCGTGCCATTGTCAGATATGGAGAGTTCAACACAAGTTCGTAGGGCATCTACTCCTCTTCCGACAGAGCTTGATCTAGCCGTGGGCGATGGCGGCTCCTACCAAAAGTTCGTAGATGGTTTGGCTACTGGCGAGGCGGCTTTTGTCGCGAGCAGTACAACAGATTCGAAGACTGTATTTATATCCGGCCACCTGCGGCGCCGGAGGATCAAGCTCTATCTCAAGTAAGTTGTTTTGTAATATCTTCACTGACCAATTCCGTAACTGGATTTCGAATTACATGCGATACCTTGTTCGCAATTGTGTGATATTATCACTGACAATCCCGTAAAAGGGTTTTAAATGACATGGGCCGCATTTGGCCGTATTATCACAGACCAATCCCGTAGCAGGATCTCGACTGCCACGAAATACCGTGGAATTAATTTTGTAACACTTCTCCGAGCGGTGTCGGCCAGGTTGACAGTATGTTTCGAATAAGTAAGATATCACGATTTGCTACAAACGACAAGTTCTAGGTTAGAGATTGCGACTCTTGACCAATGAGAGCAGCGCTCGCTCGGGTCAAACGCGGATTTAGACTAAGCACACCCAAGGGCGCGTGTTATATCTTCACTTACCAATTCCGTAACAGGATTTCAAATTACATGCGATACCTTGTACGGAATTTTGTGATATTATCACTGACAATCCCGTAAAAGGGTTTTAAATGACATGGGCCGCATTTGGCCGTATTATCACAGATCAATCCCGTAGCAGGATCTCGACTGCCACGAAATACCGTGGAATTAATTTTGTAACACTTCTCCGAGCGGTGTCGGCCAGGTTGACAGTATGTTTCGAATAAGTAAGATATCACGATTTGCTACAAACGACAAGTTCTAGGTTAGAGATTGTGACTCTTGACTAATCAGAGCAGCGCTTGCTCGGGTCAAACGGGTATTTAGACTGAGCACACCCAGGTACGAGTGTCAGTCCCAGTCTACGCTACCTGCCTAACAGTCGTGCCATTGTCAGATATGGAGAGTTCAACACAAGTTCGTAGGGCATCTACTCCTCTTCCGACAGAGATTGATCTAGCCGTGGGCGATGGCGGTTCCTACCAAAAGTTCGTAGATGGTTTGGCTACTGGCGAGGCGGCTTTTGTCGCGAGCAGTACAACAGATTCGAAGACTGTATTTATATCCGGCCACCTGGGGCGCCGGAGGATCAAGCTCTATCTCAAGTAAGTTGTTTTGTAATATCTTCACTGACCAATTCCGTAACAGGATTTCGAATTACATGCGATACCTTGTTCGCAATTGTGTGATATTATCACTGACAATCCCGTAAAAGGGTATTAAATGACATGGGCCGTATTTGGCTGTATTATCACAGGCCGATCCCGTAACAGGATCTCGACTGACACGAAATAGCATGGAATTCATTTTGAAACACTTCTCCGAGCGGTGATGGCCAAGTTGACAGTATGTTTCGTATAAGTAAGATATCACGATTTCCTACAAACAACAAGTTCTAGGTTAGAGATTGCGACTCTTGACCAATGAGAGCAGCGCTCGCTCGGGTCAAACGCGGATTTAGACTAAGCACACCCAAGGGCGCGTATTATATCTTCACTTACCAATTCCGTAACAGGATTTCAAATTACATGCGATACCTTGTACGCAATTTTGTGATATTATCACTGACAATCCCGTAAAAGGGTTTTAAATGACATGGGCCGCATTTGGCCGTATTATCACAGACCAATCCCGTAACAGGATCTCGACTGCCACGAAATACCGTGGAATTAATTTTGTAACACTTCTCCGAGCGGTGTCGGCCAGGTTGACAGTATGTTTCGAATAAGTAAGATATCACGATTTGCTACAAACGACAAGTTCTAGGTTAGAGATTGTGACTCTTGACCAATCAGAGTAGCGCTTGCTCGGGTCAAACGGGTATTTAGACCGAGCACACCCAGGTACGAGTGTCAGTCCCAGTCTACGCTACCTGCCTAACAGTCGTGCCATTGTCAGATATGGAGAGTTCAACACAAGTTCGTAGGGCATCTACTCCTCTTCCGACAGAGCTTGATCTAGCCGTGGGCGATGGCGGCTCCTACCAAAAGTTCGTAGATGGTTTGGCTACTGGCGAGGCGGCTTTTGTCGCGAGCAGTACAACAGATTCGAAGACTGTATTTATATCCGGCCACCTGGGGCGCCGGAGGATCAAGCTCTATCTCAAGTAAGTTGTTTTGTAATATCTTCACTGACCAATTCCGTAACAGGATTTCGAATTACATGCGATACCTTGTTCGCAATTGTGTGATATTATCACTGACAATCCCGTAAAAGGGTTTTAAATGACATGGGCCGCATTTGGCCGTATTATCACAGACCAATCCCGTAGCAGGATCTCGACTGCCACGAAATACCGTGGAATTAATTTTGTAACACTTCTCCGAGCGGTGTCGGCCAGGTTGACAGTATGTTTCGAATAAGTAAGATATCACGATTTGCTACAAACGACAAGTTCTAGGTTAGAGATTGCGACTCTTGACCTATGAGCGCTGCGCTCGCTCGGGTCAAACGCGGATTTAGACCAAGCACAACCAAGGGCGCGTGTCATGTCTTCACTTACCAATTCCGTAACAGGATTTCAAATTACATGCGATACCTTGTACGCAATTTTGTGATATTATCACTGACAATCCCGTAAAAGGGTTTTAAATGACATGGGCCGCATTTGGCCGTATTATCACAGACCAATCCCGTAGCAGGATCTCGACTGCCACGAAATACCGTGGAATTAATTTTGTAACACTTCTCCGAGCGGTGTCGGCCAGGTTGACAGTATGTTTCGAATAAGTAAGATATCACGATTTGCTACAAACGACAAGTTCTAGGTTAGAGATTGCGACTCTTGACCTATGAGAGCAGCGCTCGCTCGGGTCAAACGCGGATTTAGACCAAGCACAACCAAGGGCGCGTGTCATATCTTCACTTACCAATTCCGTAACAGGATTTCAAATTACATGCGATACCTTGTACGCAATTTTGTGATATTATCACTGACAATCCCGTAAAAGGGTTTTAAATGACATGGGCCGCATTTGGCCGTATTATCACAGACCAATCCCGTAACAGGATCTCGACTGCCACGAAATACCGCGGAATTAATTTTGTAACACTTCTCCGAGCGGTGTCGGCCAGGTTGACAGTATGTTTCGAATAAGTAAGATATCACGATTTGCTACAAACGACAAGTTCTAGGTTAGAGATTGTGACTCTTGACCAATCAGAGCCGCGCTTGCTCGGGTCAAACGGGTATTTAGACTGAGCACACCCAGGTACGAGTGTCAGTCCCAGTCTACGCTACCTGCCTAACAGTCGTGCCATTGTCAGATATGGAGAGTTCAACACAAGTTCGTAGGGCATCTACTCCTCTTCCGACAGAGCTTGATCTAGCCGTGGGCGATGGCGGTGTTTGGAATGTTATGTTGTGAGTGGCGACATCTGTGTCCTAGAGTAGTGGGGTAGATCGTCGTTAGCTCAGTTGCTGCTGGGCTGTCACAGTGTACGCACGCATGCTTTATATATTCATACAGTCCACTAATAAATCCACATTGAAGAACTACGTATTTGATTGCTACCAGCCCGCCCACAAACATTTGGTCCGACGAACAGGATATTTGCGATCAAGAATCCAATCTGCAACAAGAGTTAAGGGAAAATACGTTCTAAGCAGTACACCGGCAGCCGGCATCGTGCATTGGAGCCAGCGGACCATTTCAAGGTTTAACCGTTGCCAGCATCCAGACGATATCGGGACAGCCGCAACTCGTTTGGGCGACTACTTCTGTTTCATCGCATGCAGCCTGCATCCAGCAGAAAGAGGGGAATAGAGTCGAATTACGAAGAGTTAATCAGAATATATCCAAGCAATCAAGGCAAGAAGCATTTAGATTTGCACCTGGATAAAAAAGAGTAAGATAGTCCATTCCTTTATTCCATATATTTCCTATTTCTATTATTGAGATTGATTCGATTTGGGTAATTACGGTCTATAATGGAGGATATGTCTGTTTTGTCACGCAGACGCAGAGGGAAAAAACGCACATTGGCCGATTTTAAGGCATATTTAGAAACACTAAATGAAAATGAAATTAAAATCAATGAAACTATAGAAATTAAAGATAGATTAATTAGTTTTAAAAGGAATTTTGTCGAGTTTTTGGAAATACAAGATGCTATTGAAGATATTTGTGATGAGGATCAATTAGAAACGGAATATAATCAACGTACAAATTTTCAAACTGAATATTACTCGCTCCTTGCTCGAGCGAAAGTTTTGAGTCAATCAGATGAAGTTACAGGTTCTAGGGAATGTTTCAAAGATAATATCAAATTACCTACCATCCAGTTACCATCTTTTTCTGGTAACTTGGAAACATGGATTGAATTTAAAGATATTTTCACATCAATTATTCATCTAAATGATAATCTTGGTAAAAGTCAAAAATTACATTATTTAAAATCGACGTTAAGCGGCCAAGCTGCTCAAATTATAAAATCACTAGAAGTTACTGAGGCAAATTATGCTGTTGCGTGGCAGTTGTTATGCGAACGATATGATAATAAAAAGATTTTAGTGAATAATCATCTAAAGGCTCTATTTAATTTGCCTGCAGTTAAAAATGACTCTGCAGCAGACTTAAGAAAATTATTAGACGAATTTTCTAAGCATATTTTGGCATTAGGCGCATTAGGGCAAATGGTGAATGACTGGAGTACCATTTTAATATACTTAATATCAAATAAATTAGATATGCAGACACAAAGAGAATGGGAAGTAAGTAAAAAGAGTAACGAATTTCCAGAATTCGAAGAATTAAAGTCATTTATAAAAAATAGATGTGATATTTTGGAAACATTAGAGAATCAAAATAGGAAACCCACAGTAAGAACGCACACTTTAGTTACAGCAAACAATAGGCCTTGTACATTTTGCTCTATGAAGGAACATTTAGTTTATAATTGTGAGAAGTTACTAAAATTAAACATTCAAGATAGAATAAACGAACTAAAATCCAAGAAATTATGTCTAAACTGTTTCAAGGGTAATCATATGAGTTTTAATTGTACACATTCTGGTTGCAGAAAATGTGGAAAAAGGCACAATACTCTTTTGCACTTAGATAAACAGGAAGGTGAACAAAAAATGACACAAAAGGTTCTGGTACATTATAATGTTATGAAGTCAAATATTTTATTATCTACAGCGCAAGTTAAAATAGAATCAAATTCTGGAATGTCAATAAATTGTAGAGCTTTACTAGACTGTGGATCCGAAGGAAATTTTATTACGTATGAGATTTGCAATAAATTAAAATTGAAAAGGATACCTATTGATATATCGGTCATAGGAATAAATCAAAAGGAATGTAATATCAAATATAAAACTTACGTAACATTGAAGTCTTTGAATTCATACTTTAATAGACAGATCACATGTTTTATTATAGATAAGATTACAGATAATATACCATTTAAGACATATAGTATTGAGCATTTTAAGATACCCGAAGGTGTACAGCTTAGTGATGCGGACTTTAATAAATCCAGTCAAGTTGATATTTTGCTTGGTGCTAATATCTTTTGGGACCTCATTTGTCCAGAACAACTAAAACTTGGCAAGAACAATCCAATAATTCAGAAAACAAGGCTAGGCTGGATTGTTTCTGGACCGTTCAGATCTAATGAAACTAATAATAGACTACTACATTGCAATCTTGTGACTGGAACCGAATTACAGAATGACTTAAAGAAATTCTGGGAAATTGAAGAATGCTCGAATGAAATCATAAATGATAATTCATATTGTGAAAAACATTTTCGAGCAACTACCAAAAGGGATAATTCAGGACGATTAATTGTTGATATACCGTTTAACGAAACAATTTCTAAATTAGGAGATTCATATGAAACGGCATTGAGTAGGTTTAAAAATTTGGAGAAAAAATTACAAGTAAACGAAGACTTTAGACAGCAATATATAGCATTCATGAAAGAGTATAAAGATTTGGGACATATGACTGAGCTCGAGAGGCCATATAATGATATTCACAAGGCATATTATTTACCACATCATGGTGTTTTAAAAAATACCAGCATCACAACCAAACTCCGGGTGGTTTTTGATGGGTCATGCAAAACATCAACCGGAATTTCATTGAATGAAACTCAATACACTGGTCCTACCATTCAGGATGAATTGTTGTATATCCTTTTAAGATTCCGTTTACATAAATATGTTTTGTCCGCAGATGTAGAAAAAATGTACCGTCAAGTTCTAATAAATCCCACTCAGAGAGATTACCAAAGAATTTTATGGCGAGGAGATCCTAATACTGCAATAAAGCATTATACTTTGAATACGGTAACGTATGGGACTACTTCGGCTCCATACCTAGCTATACGGTCACTACACGAAGCAGCATACATCCACAGAGATAATTATAAACATGCAAGTATGGTTATATTAAAAGACTTTTATGTTGATGACCTGTTAACGGGCGCTGATACTATTGAAAATGCATTACAATTATATAACGAACTTAATATAATATTAAGCACCATAGGTTTCAATTTAAGACAGTGGGTTACGAATGACACGTGTCTAAAGGACAGATTGCATTCAATTGCACAGGAAAGGCATCATATATTAAATTTAGATTCAAATCAAGAAAAGCGAACTTTTGGATTGGTTTGGTTACCAGGGAATGATCAATTGACTTATGATGTTTGTGAAATTAATAATCAAGTCGAAACAAAGCGAATAATTTTGTCTCATATTTCAAGAATCTTTGACCCGCTAGGACTGCTAGGACCATGCATAGTAATTTTTAAAATTTTAATACAGGAGATTTGGGTTAAGGGGTTGAATTGGGATGATAAGTTACCAACTACCATTTCTCAAAAATGGAAAAAATTAAAGGGACAGTTGAATTATTTAAACAATATTACAATACCACGATATGTATTAGATGTTAACGTTGAAAAATTGGAGTTACACGCATTTTCCGACGCTTCAGAGTCAGCGTATGGTACTTGTATTTATATCAGAATTATAACACAAAATAGAAATATCTTAACCAATTTATTATGTGCAAAGTCAAAGGTGACACCGTTAAAGAAATTAACAATCCCAAGGTTAGAACTTTGCGCAGCATTATTATCAACTAGATTAATTAGGAAGGTATTAGCGGGAACAGATTTAAACATTAGTGACATTTATTACTGGACCGACTCTACAGTAGTACTGAACTGGTTACACACTTATGCTAACAACTTAAAGGTATTTGTTGCCCATAGGGTTGCTGAAATTCAGGATAACTCAAACATTAATAATTGGAATTATGTTGCAAGTAAGGAAAATCCCGCTGATCTAATATCTAGAGGAGTATATCCGGAACAACTAAAGGATTCAGTCTGGTGGTCCGGACCTCATTGGTTAAATACACCAAAGAAAAATTGGCCGAAAACAAACTTAACTTTTGAAAATACTAACGTTCCAGAATTAAAGAATATAACAACTTCCTTGACTACTGTTACTGGTTCAGTGTTTCCTTTTAACTATACAAATTCGATAGTGAAGCTTAAAAGAATTAGTGCATATTGTTTCAGATTCATTAATAATGTAAGGCAACCTAAGGAGAATCGACAATATGGAGTTTTAACTGCAATCGAGTTACATAATGCTATGAAAAAATTGGCCAAATTATCACAAGGGGAAAGTTTTCAAGATGTAATTTCATATTTACAAGGCAAGGAAGATTTAAATTTACAAGCTAGTATTAGGCAGCTTTCCCCATTCTTAGATTCTGAAGGGCTAATTAGAGTGGGTGGACGATTAAAAAATTCAGATTTTCATATTGACAAAAAACATCCGTTGTTGTTATCAGGAAGGCATCGTTTAACCACATTATTAGTTGAGGGGGAACATCTGCGATTATTACATGGTGGTCCTCAACTTATGTTGGCATCCATAAGATCACATTATTGGCCCATAGGGGGGAGGAATCTGGTTAAATCGGTTACCAGAAAATGTGTCACTTGCTTTAAGGCCAAACCCAGATCTATTGACCCATTTATGGGCAATTTACCTGATTATAGACTTGAAGCTACTTACCCGTTCAATAATGTAGGCGTCGATTATGCTGGACCTTTCCAAACTAAAAGAAATCCAGGAAGGGGTAGTAAAACTTTCAAATCGTATATATGTTTATTTATATGTCTTAGTACAAAGGCAGTTCACCTTGAACCTGTTACTGAATTGACGACAGATGCATTTATAGCAACATTCAGACGCTTTGTAGCAAGGAGGGGTAAACCTGCAAAATTATATTCCGATAATGGTTCTAATTTCATTGGTGCAGCATCAAGGCTAAATGATTTAGGAAAATTCTTAAAGATGAACCACAATGATATAACTGTAGAGACAAGTAGAGAGCACGTGAGTTGGAATTTTATACCAGCTTATAGTCCACATTTTGGGGGAATTTGGGAGGCCGGTATTAAATCTTCAAAACATCACTTACGTAGAGTTTTGGGTTCTACACTAGTCACATTTGAGGATTTGTTGACTGTACTTACGCAAATTGAATCAATTCTTAATTCTAGACCCCTATGTCCTTTGAGTCCTTCTCCAAATGATTGTGAAGCCTTGACACCATCACATTTCCTCATTGGACGAAACTCTATGAAATTACCTGATCCAGATTTGACAAATTTACCAATGAATCGACTGACAAGATATCAGTACATACAACAAGTCCAACAACACTTTTGGAAGCGTTGGTCACTGGAATACATCGCAGAGTTGCAAACTCGAACAAAATGGCAAAAGGAAAGAAAAAATCTTAAAATTGGACAACTTGCCCTGATAAAGGAGGACAATTTACCTACCCTACGATGGAAGATGGGACGCATACAAGATGTTCATCCAGGAGGCGATGGCATTGTGCGTGTTGTTTCTTTGAAGACTCCTTCAGGTGTGGTCAAACGAGCAGTTGGACGGATATGTGTTCTGCCATGCTCCGAACACACAAATGAAAACTGAAAAAAGAAGATATTTTTAATTTGTATTACATTTGTATTATTGTTTACTTACCTTTTTTGTATTATTGTTTACTTACCTTTTTTGTATTATTGTTTACTTACCTTTTTTGTATTATTGTTCATTTACCTTGTTTGGTATTGTATTTTACTTACTTATTATAATATTCATTTGAAAGTACCTTTCAAAAGGGGGGAGAATGTTTGGAATGTTATGTTGTGAGTGGCGACATCTGTGTCCTAGAGTAGTGGGGTAGATCGTCGTTAGCTCAGTTGCTGCTGGGCTGTCACAGTGTACGCACGCATGCTTTATATATTCATACAGTCCACTAATAAATCCACATTGAAGAACTACGTATTTGATTGCTACCAGCCCGCCCACAAACAGGCGGCTCCTACCAAAAGTTCGTAGATGGTTTGGCTACTGGCGAGACGGCTTTTGTCGCGAACAGTACAACAGATTCGAAGACTGTATTTATATCCGGCCACCTGGGGCGCCGGAGGATCAAGCTCTATCTCAAGTAAGTTGTTTTGTAATATCTTCACTGACCAATTCCGTAACAGGATTTCGAATTACCTGCGATACCTTGTTCGCAATTGTGTGATATTATCACTGACAATCCCGTAAAAGGGTTTTAAATGACATGGGCCGCATTTGGCCGTATTATCACAGACCAATCCCGTAGCAGGATCTCGACTGCCACGAAATACCATGGAATTAATTTTGTAACACTTCTCCGAGCGGTGTCGGCCAGGTTGACAGTATGTTTCGAATAAGTAAGATATCACGATTTGCTACAAACGACAAGTTCTAGGTTAGAGATTGCGACTCTTGACCAATGAGAGCAGCGCTCGCTCGGGTCAAACGCGGATTTAGACTAAGCACACCCAAGGGCGCGTGTTATATCTTCACTTACCAATTCCGTAACAGGATTTCAAATTACATGCGATACCTTGTACGGAATTTTGTGATATTATCACTGACAATCCCGTAAAAGGGTTTTAAATGACATGGGCCGCATTTGGCCGTATTTTCACAGACCAATCCCGTAGCAGGATCTCGACTGCCACGAAATACCGTGGAATTAATTTTGTAACACTTCTCCGAGCGGTGTCGGCCAGGTTGACAGTATGTTTCGAATAAGTAAGATATCACGATTTGCTACAAACGACAAGTTCTAGGTTAGAGATTGTGACTCTTGACCAATCAGAGCAGCGCTTGCTCGGGTCAAACGGGTATTTAGACTGAGCACACCCAGGTACGAGTGTCAGTCCCAGTCTACGCTACCTGCCTAACAGTCGTGCCATTGTCAGATATGGAGAGTTCAACACAAGTTCGTAGGGCATCTACTCCTCTTCCGACAGAGCTTGATCTAGCCGTGGGCGATGGCGGTTCCTACCAAAAGTTCGTAGATGGTTTGGCTACTGGCGAGGCGACTTTTGTCGCGAACAGTACAACAGATTCGAAGACTGTATTTATATCCGGCCACCTGGGGCGCCGGAGGATCAAGCTCTATCTCAAGTAAGTTGTTTTGTAATATCTTCACTGACCAATTCCGTAACAGGATTTCGAATTACATGCGATACCTTGTTCGCAATTGTGTGATATTATCACTGACAATCCCGTAAAAGGGTATTAAATGACATGGGCCGTATTTGGCTGTATTATCACAGGCCGATCCCGTAACAGGATCTCGACTGACACGAAATAGCATGGAATTAATTTTGAAACACTTCTCCGAGCGGTGACGGCCAAGTTGACAGTATGTTTCGTATAAGTAAGATATCACGATTTCCTACAAACAACAAGTTCTAGGTTAGAGATTGCGACTCTTGACCAATGAGAGCAGCGCTCGCTCGGGTCAAACGCGGATTTAGACTAAGCACACCCAAGGGCGCGTGTTATATCTTCACTTACCAATTCCGTAACAGGATTTCAAATTACATGCGATACCTTGTACGCAATTTTGTGATATTATCACTGACAATCCCGTAAAAGGGTTTTAAATGACATGGGCAGCATTTGGCCGTATTATCACAGACCAATCCCGTAACAGGATCTCGACTGCCACGAAATACCGTGGAATTAATTTTGTAACACTTCTCCGAGCGGTGTCGGCCAGGTTGACAGTATGTTTCGAATAAGTAAGATATCACGATTTGCTACAAACGACAAGTTCTAGGTTAGAGATTGTGACTCTTGACCAATCAGAGCAGCGCTTGCTCGGATCAAACGGGTATTTAGACTGAGCACACCCAGGTACGAGTGTCAGTCCCAGTCTACGCTACCTGCCTAACAGTCGTGCCATTGTCAGATATGGAGAGTTCAACACAAGTTCGTAGGGCATCTACTCCTCTTCCGACAGAGCTTGATCTAGCCGTGGGCGATGGCGGCTCCTACCAAAAGTTCGTAGATGGTTTGGCTACTGGCGAGGCGGCTTTTGTCGCGAACAGTACAACAGATTCGAAGACTGTATTTATATCCGGCCACCTGGGGCGCCGGAGGATCAAGCTCTATCTCAAGTAAGTTGTTTTGTAATATCTTCACTGACCAATTCCGTAACAGGATTTCGAATTACATGCGATACCTTGTTCGCAATTGTGTGATATTATCACTGACAATCCCGTAAAAGGGTTTTAAATGACATGGGCCGCATTTGGCCGTATTATCACAGACCAATCCCGTAGCAGGATCTCGACTGCCACGAAATACCGTGGAATTAATTTTGTAACACTTCTCCGAGCGGTGGCGGCCAGGTTGACAGTATGTTTGGAATAAGTAAGATATCACGATTTGCTACAAACGACAAGTTCTAGGTTAGAGATTGCGACTCTTGACCTATGAGAGCAGCGCTCGCTGGGGTCAAACGCGGATTTAGACCAAGCACAACCAAGGGCGCGTGTCATATCTTCACTTACCAATTCCGTAACAGGATTTCAAATTACATGCGATACCTTGTACGCAATTTTGTGATATTATCACTGACAATCCCGTAAAAGGGTTTTAAATGACATGGGCCGCATTTGGCCGTATTTTCACAGACCAATCCCGTAGCAGGATCTCGACTGCCACGAAATACCGTGGAATTAATTTTGTAACACTTCTCCGAGCGGTGTCGGCCAGGTTGACAGTATGTTTCGAATAAGTAAGATATCACGATTTGCTACAAACGACAAGTTCTAGGTTAGAGATTGTGACTCTTGACCAATCAGAGCAGCGCTTGCTCGGGTCAAACGGGTATTTAGACTGAGCACACCCAGGTACGAGTGTCAGTCCCAGTCTACGCTACCTGCCTAACAGTCGTGCCATTGTCAGATATGGAGAGTTCAACACAAGTTCGTAGGGCATCTACTCCTCTTCCGACAGAGCTTGATCTAGCCGTGGGCGATGGCGGCTCCTACCAAAAGTTCGTAGATGGTTTGGCTACTGGCGAGGCGGCTTTTGTCGCGAGCAGTACAACAGATTCGAAGACTGTATTTATATCCGGCCACCTGGGGCGCCGGAGGATCAAGCTCTATCTCAAGTAAGTTGTTTTGTAATATCTTCACTGACCAATTCCGTAACAGGATTTCGAATTACATGCGATACCTTGTTCGCAATTGTGTGATATTATCACTGACAATCCCGTAAAAGGGTTTTAAATGACATGGGCCGCATTTGGCCGTATTATCACAGACCAATCCCGTAGCAGGATCTCGACTGCCACGAAATACCGTGGAATTAATTTTGTAACACTTCTCCGAGCGGTGTCGGCCAGGTTGACAGTATGTTTCGAATAAGTAAGATATCACGATTTGCTACAAACGACAAGTTCTAGGTTAGAGATTGCGACTCTTGACCTATGAGCGCTGCGCTCGCTCGGGTCAAACGCGGATTTAGACCAAGCACAACCAAGGGCGCGTGTCATATCTTCACTTACCAATTCCGTAACAGGATTTCAAATTACATGCGATACCTTGTACGCAATTTTGTGATATTATCACTGACAATCCCGTAAAAGGGTTTTAAATGACATGGGCCGCATTTGGCCGTATTTTCACAGACCAATCCCGTAGCAGGATCTCGACTGCCACGAAATACCGTGGAATTAATTTTGTAACACTTCTCCGAGCGGTGTCGGCCAGGTTGACAGTATGTTTCGAATAAGTAAGATATCACGATTTGCTACAAACGACCAGTTCTAGGTTAGAGATTGTGACTCTTGACCAATCAGAGCAGCGCTTGCTCGGGTCAAACGGGTATTTAGACTGAGCACACCCAGGTACGAGTGTCAGTCCCAGTCTACGCTACCTGCCTAACAGTCGTGCCATTGTCAGATATGGAGAGTTCAACACAAGTTCGTAGGGCATCTACTCCTCTTCCGACAGAGCTTGATCTAGCCGTGGGCGATGGCGGTTCCTACCAAAAGTTCGTAGATGGTTTGGCTACTGGCAAGGCGGCTTTTGTCGCGAACAGTACAACAGATTCGAAGACTGTATTTATATCCGGCCACCTGGGGCGCCGGAGGATCAAGCTCTATCTCAAGTAAGTTGTTTTGTAATATCTTCACTGACCAATTCCGTAACAGGATTTCGAATTACATGCGATACCTTATTCGCAATTGTGTGATATTATCACTGACAATCCCGTAAAAGGGTATTAAATGACAAGGGCCGTATTTGGCTGTATTATCACAGGCCGATCCCGTAACAGGATCTCGACTGACACGAAATAGCATGGAATTAATTTTGAAACACTTCTCCGAGCGGTGACGGCCAAGTTGACAGTATGTTTCGTATAAGTAAGATATCACGATTTCCTACAAACAACAAGTTCTAGGTTAGAGATTGCGACTCTTGACCAATGAGAGCAGCGCTCGCTCGGGTCAAACGCGGATTTAGACTAAGCACACCCAAGGGCGCGTGTTATATCTTCACTTACCAATTCCGTAACAGGATTTCAAATTACATACGATACCTTGTACGCAATTTTGTGATATTATCACTGACAATCCCGTAAAAGGGTTTTAAATGACATGGGCCGCATTTGGCCGTATTATCACAGACCAATCCCGTAACAGGATCTCGACTGCCACGAAATACCGTGGAATTAATTTTGTAACACTTCTCCGAGCGGTGTCGGCCAGGTTGACAGTATGTTTCGAATAAGTAAGATATCACGATTTGCTACAAACGACAAGTTCTAGGTTAGAGATTGTGACTCTTGACCAATCAGACCAGCGCTTGCTCGGGTCAAACGGGTATTTAGACCGAGCACACCCAGGTACGAGTGTCAGTCCCAGTCTACGCTACCTGCCTAACAGTCGTGCCATTGTCAGATATGGAGAGTTCAACACAAGTTCGTAGGGCATCTACTCCTCTTCCGACAGAGCTTGATCTAGCCGTGGGCGATGGCGGCTCCTACCAAAAGTTCGTAGATGGTTTGGCTACTGGCGAGGCGGCTTTTGTCGCGAGCAGTACAACAGATTCGAAGACTGTATTTATATCCGGCCACCTGGGGCGCCGGAGGATCAAGCTCTATCTCAAGTAAGTTGTTTTGTAATATCTTCACTGACCAATTCCGTAACAGGATTTCGAATTACATGCGATACCTTGTTCGCAATTGTGTGATATTATCACTGACAATCCCGTAAAAGGGTTTTAAATGACATGGGCCGCATTTGGCCGTATTATCACAGACCAATCCCGTAGCAGGATCTCGACTGCCACGAAATACCGTGGAATTAATTTTGTAACACTTCTCCGAGCGGTGTCGGCCAGGTTGACAGTATGTTTCGAATAAGTAAGATATCACGATTTGCTACAAACGACAAGTTCTAGGTTAGAGATTGCGACTCTTGACCTATGAGCGCTGCGCTCGCTCGGGTCAAACGCGGATTTAGACCAAGCACAACCAAGGGCGCGTGTCATATCTTCACTTACCAATTCCGTAACAGGATTTCAAATTACATGCGATACCTTGTACGCAATTTTGTGATATTATCACTGACAATCCCGTAAAAGGGTTTTAAATGACATGGGCCGCATTTGGCCGTATTATCACAGACCAATCCCGTAACAGGATCTCGACTGCCACGAAATACCGCGGAATTAATTTTGTAACACTTCTCCCAGCGGTGTCGGCCAGGTTGACAGTATGTTTCGAATAAGTAAGATATCACGATTTGCTACAAACGACAAGTTCTAGGTTAGAGATTGTGACTCTTGACCAATCAGAGCAGCGCTAGCTCGGGTCAAACGGGTATTTAGACTGAGCACACCCAGGTACGAGTGTCAGTCCCAGTCTACGCTACCTGCCTAACAGTCGTGCCATTGTCAGATATGGAGAGTTCAACACAAGTTCGTAGGGCATCTATTCCTCTTCCGACAGAGCTTGATCTAGCCGTGGGCGATGGCGGCTCCTACCAAAAGTTCGTAGATGGTTTGGCTAGTGGCGAGACGGCTTTTGTCGCGAACAGTACAACAGATTCGAAGACTGTATTTATATCCGGCCACCTGGGGCGCCGGAGGATCAAGCTCTATCTCAAGTAAGTTGTTTTGTAATATCTTCACTGACCAATTCCGTAACAGGATTTCGAATTACATGCGATACCTTGTTCGAAATTGTGTGATATTATCACTGACAATCCCGTAAAAGGGTTTTAAATGACATGGGCCGCATTTGGCTGTATTATCACAGACCAATCCCGTAGCAGGATCTCGACTGCCACGAAATACCGTGGAATTAATTTTGTAACACTTCTCCGAGCGGTGTCGGCCAGGTTGACAGTATGTTTCGAATAAGTAAGATATCACGATTTGCTACAAACGACAAGTTCTAGGTTAGAGATTGCGACTCTTGACCTATGAGCGCTGCGCTCGCTCGGGTCAAACGCGGATTTAGACCAAGCACAACCAAGGGCGCGTGTCATATCTTCACTTACCAATTCCGTAACAGGATTTCAAATTACATGCGATACCTTGTACGCAATTTTGTGATATTATCACTGACAATCCCGTAAAAGGGTTTTAAATGACATGGGCCGCATTTGGCCGTATTATCACAGACCAATCCCGTAACAGGATCTCGACTGCCACGAAATACCGCGGAATTAATTTTGTAACACTTCTCCCAGCGGTGTCGGCCAGGTTGACAGTATGTTTCGAATAAGTAAGATATCACGATTTGCTACAAACGACAAGTTCTAGGTTAGAGATTGTGACTCTTGACCAATCAGAGCAGCGCTTGCTCGGGTCAAACGGGTATTTAGACTGAGCACACCCAGGTACGAGTGTCAGTCCCAGTCTACGCTACCTGCCTAACAGTCGTGCCATTGTCAGATATGGAGAGTTCAACACAAGTTCGTAGGGCATCTACTCCTCTTCCGACAGAGCTTGATCTAGCCGTGGGCGATGGCGGTTCCTACCAAAAGTTCGTAGATGGTTTGGCTACTGGCAAGGCGGCTTTTGTCGCGAACAGTACAACAGATTCGAAGACTGTATTTATATCCGGCCACCTGGGGCGCCGGAGGATCAAGCTCTATCTCAAGTAAGTTGTTTTGTAATATCTTCACTGACCAATTCCGTAACAGGATTTCGAATTACATGCGATACCTTATTCGCAATTGTGTGATATTATCACTGACAATCCCGTAAAAGGGTATTAAATGACAAGGGCCGTATTTGGCTGTATTATCACAGGCCGATCCCGTAACAGGATCTCGACTGACACGAAATAGCATGGAATTAATTTTGAAACACTTCTCCGAGCGGTGACGGCCAAGTTGACAGTATGTTTCGTATAAGTAAGATATCACGATTTCCTACAAACAACAAGTTCTAGGTTAGAGATTGCGACTCTTGACCAATGAGAGCAGCGCTCGCTCGGGTCAAACGCGGATTTAGACTAAGCACACCCAAGGGCGCGTGTTATATCTTCACTTACCAATTCCGTAACAGGATTTCAAATTACATACGATACCTTGTACGCAATTTTGTGATATTATCACTGACAATCCCGTAAAAGGGTTTTAAATGACATGGGCCGCATTTGGCCGTATTATCACAGACCAATCCCGTAACAGGATCTCGACTGCCACGAAATACCGTGGAATTAATTTTGTAACACTTCTCCGAGCGGTGTCGGCCAGGTTGACAGTATGTTTCGAATAAGTAAGATATCACGATTTGCTACAAACGACAAGTTCTAGGTTAGAGATTGTGACTCTTGACCAATCAGACCAGCGCTTGCTCGGGTCAAACGGGTATTTAGACCGAGCACACCCAGGTACGAGTGTCAGTCCCAGTCTACGCTACCTGCCTAACAGTCGTGCCATTGTCAGATATGGAGAGTTCAACACAAGTTCGTAGGGCATCTACTCCTCTTCCGACAGAGCTTGATCTAGCCGTGGGCGATGGCGGCTCCTACCAAAAGTTCGTAGATGGTTTGGCTACTGGCGAGGCGGCTTTTGTCGCGAGCAGTACAACAGATTCGAAGACTGTATTTATATCCGGCCACCTGGGGCGCCGGAGGATCAAGCTCTATCTCAAGTAAGTTGTTTTGTAATATCTTCACTGACCAATTCCGTAACAGGATTTCGAATTACATGCGATACCTTGTTCGCAATTGTGTGATATTATCACTGACAATCCCGTAAAAGGGTTTTAAATGACATGGGCCGCATTTGGCCGTATTATCACAGACCAATCCCGTAGCAGGATCTCGACTGCCACGAAATACCGTGGAATTAATTTTGTAACACTTCTCCGAGCGGTGTCGGCCAGGTTGACAGTATGTTTCGAATAAGTAAGATATCACGATTTGCTACAAACGACAAGTTCTAGGTTAGAGATTGCGACTCTTGACCTATGAGCGCTGCGCTCGCTCGGGTCAAACGCGGATTTAGACCAAGCACAACCAAGGGCGCGTGTCATATCTTCACTTACCAATTCCGTAACAGGATTTCAAATTACATGCGATACCTTGTACGCAATTTTGTGATATTATCACTGACAATCCCGTAAAAGGGTTTTAAATGACATGGGCCGCATTTGGCCGTATTTTCACAGACCAATCCCGTAGCAGGATCTCGACTGCCACGAAATACCGTGGAATTAATTTTGTAACACTTCTCCGAGCGGTGTCGGCCAGGTTGACAGTATGTTTCGAATAAGTAAGATATCACGATTTGCTACAAACGACAAGTTCTAGGTTAGAGATTGTGACTCTTGACCAATCAGAGCAGCGCTTGCTCGGGTCAAACGGGTATTTAGACTGAGCACACCCAGGTACGAGTGTCAGTCCCAGTCTACGCTACCTGGCTAACAGTCGTGCCATTGTCAGATATGGAGAGTTCAACACAAGTTCGTAGGGCATCTACTCCTCTTCCGACAGAGCTTGATCTAGCCGTGGGCGATGGCGGTTCCTACCAAAAGTTCGTAGATGGTTTGGCTACTGGCAAGGCGGCTTTTGTCGCGAACAGTACAACAGATTCGAAGACTGTATTTATATCCGGCCACCTGGGGCGCCGGAGGATCAAGCTCTATCTCAAGTAAGTTGTTTTGTAATATCTTCACTGACCAATTCCGTAACAGGATTTCGAATTACATGCGATACCTTATTCGCAATTGTGTGATATTATCACTGACAATCCCGTAAAAGGGTATTAAATGACAAGGGCCGTATTTGGCTGTATTATCACAGGCCGATCCCGTAACAGGATCTCGACTGACACGAAATAGCATGGAATTAATTTTGAAACACTTCTCCGAGCGGTGACGGCCAAGTTGACAGTATGTTTCGTATAAGTAAGATATCACGATTTCCTACAAACAACAAGTTCTAGGTTAGAGATTGCGACTCTTGACCAATGAGAGCAGCGCTCGCTCGGGTCAAACGCGGATTTAGACTAAGCACACCCAAGGGCGCGTGTTATATCTTCACTTACCAATTCCGTAACAGGATTTCAAATTACATACGATACCTTGTACGCAATTTTGTGATATTATCACTGACAATCCCGTAAAAGGGTTTTAAATGACATGGGCCGCATTTGGCCGTATTATCACAGACCAATCCCGTAACAGGATCTCGACTGCCACGAAATACCGTGGAATTAATTTTGTAACACTTCTCCGAGCGGTGTCGGCCAGGTTGACAGTATGTTTCGAATAAGTAAGATATCACGATTTGCTACAAACGACAAGTTCTAGGTTAGAGATTGTGACTCTTGACCAATCAGACCAGCGCTTGCTCGGGTCAAACGGGTATTTAGACCGAGCACACCCAGGTACGAGTGTCAGTCCCAGTCTACGCTACCTGCCTAACAGTCGTGCCATTGTCAGATATGGAGAGTTCAACACAAGTTCGTAGGGCATCTACTCCTCTTCCGACAGAGCTTGATCTAGCCGTGGGCGATGGCGGCTCCTACCAAAAGTTCGTAGATGGTTTGGCTACTGGCGAGGCGGCTTTTGTCGCGAGCAGTACAACAGATTCGAAGACTGTATTTATATCCGGCCACCTGGGGCGCCGGAGGATCAAGCTCTATCTCAAGTAAGTTGTTTTGTAATATCTTCACTGACCAATTCCGTAACAGGATTTCGAATTACATGCGATACCTTGTTCGCAATTGTGTGATATTATCACTGACAATCCCGTAAAAGGGTTTTAAATGACATGGGCCGCATTTGGCCGTATTATCACAGACCAATCCCGTAGCAGGATCTCGACTGCCACGAAATACCGTGGAATTAATTTTGTAACACTTCTCCGAGCGGTGTCGGCCAGGTTGACAGTATGTTTCGAATAAGTAAGATATCACGATTTGCTACAAACGACAAGTTCTAGGTTAGAGATTGCGACTCTTGACCTATGAGCGCTGCGCTCGCTCGGGTCAAACGCGGATTTAGACCAAGCACAACCAAGGGCGCGTGTCATATCTTCACTTACCAATTCCGTAACAGGATTTCAAATTACATGCGATACCTTGTACGCAATTTTGTGATATTATCACTGACAATCCCGTAAAAGGGTTTTAAATGACATGGGCCGCATTTGGCCGTATTATCACAGACCAATCCCGTAACAGGATCTCGACTGCCACGAAATACCGCGGAATTAATTTTGTAACACTTCTCCCAGCGGTGTCGGCCAGGTTGACAGTATGTTTCGAATAAGTAAGATATCACGATTTGCTACAAACGACAAGTTCTAGGTTAGAGATTGTGACTCTTGACCAATCAGAGCAGCGCTTGCTCGGGTCAAACGGGTATTTAGACTGAGCACACCCAGGTACGAGTGTCAGTCCCAGTCTACGCTACCTGCCTAACAGTCGTGCCATTGTCAGATATGGAGAGTTCAACACAAGTTCGTAGGGCATCTATTCCTCTTCCGACAGAGCTTGATCTAGCCGTGGGCGATGGCGGCTCCTACCAAAAGTTCGTAGATGGTTTGGCTAGTGGCGAGACGGCTTTTGTCGCGAACAGTACAACAGATTCGAAGACTGTATTTATATCCGGCCACCTGGGGCGCCGGAGGATCAAGCTCTATCTCAAGTAAGTTGTTTTGTAATATCTTCACTGACCAATTCCGTAACAGGATTTCGAATTACATGCGATACCTTGTTCGAAATTGTGTGATATTATCACTGACAATCCCGTAAAAGGGTTTTAAATGACATGGGCCGCATTTGGCCGTATTATCACAGACCAATCCCGTAGCAGGATCTCGACTGCCACGAAATACCGTGGAATTAATTTTGTAACACTTCTCCGAGCGGTGTCGGCCAGGTTGACAGTATGTTTCGAATAAGTAAGATATCACGATTTGCTACAAACGACAAGTTCTAGGTTAGAGATTGCGACTCTTGACCTATGAGCGCTGCGCTCGCTCGGGTCAAACGCGGATTTAGACCAAGCACAACCAAGGGCGCGTGTCATATCTTCACTTACCAATTCCGTAACAGGATTTCAAATTACATGCGATACCTTGTACGCAATTTTGTGATATTATCACTGACAATCCCGTAAAAGGGTTTTAAATGACATGGGCCGCATTTGGCCGTATTATCACAGACCAATCCCGTAACAGGATCTCGACTGCCACGAAATACCGCGGAATTAATTTTGTAACACTTCTCCCAGCGGTGTCGGCCAGGTTGACAGTATGTTTCGAATAAGTAAGATATCACGATTTGCTACAAACGACAAGTTCTAGGTTAGAGATTGTGACTCTTGACCAATCAGAGCAGCGCTTGCTCGGGTCAAACGGGTATTTAGACTGAGCACACCCAGGTACGAGTGTCAGTCCCAGTCTACGCTACCTGCCTAACAGTCGTGCCATTGTCAGATATGGAGAGTTCAACACAAGTTCGTAGGGCATCTACTCCTCTTCCGACAGAGCTTGATCTAGCCGTGGGCGATGGCGGTTCCTACCAAAAGTTCGTAGATGGTTTGGCTACTGGCAAGGCGGCTTTTGTCGCGAACAGTACAACAGATTCGAAGACTGTATTTATATCCGGCCACCTGGGGCGCCGGAGGATCAAGCTCTATCTCAAGTAAGTTGTTTTGTAATATCTTCACTGACCAATTCCGTAACAGGATTTCGAATTACATGCGATACCTTGTTCGCAATTGTGTGATATTATCACTGACAATCCCGTAAAAGGGTTTTAAATGACATGGGCCGCATTTGGCCGTATTATCACAGACCAATCCCGTAGCAGGATCTCGACTGCCACGAAATACCGTGGAATTAATTTTGTAACACTTCTCCGAGCGGTGTCGGCCAGGTTGACAGTATGTTTCGAATAAGTAAGATATCACGATTTGCTACAAACGACAAGTTCTAGGTTAGAGATTGCGACTCTTGACCTATGAGCGCTGCGCTCGCTCGGGTCAAACGCGGATTTAGACCAAGCACAACCAAGGGCGCGTGTCATATCTTCACTTACCAATTCCGTAACAGGATTTCAAATTACATGCGATACCTTGTACGCAATTTTGTGATATTATCACTGACAATCCCGTAAAAGGGTTTTAAATGACATGGGCCGCATTTGGCCGTATTATCACAGACCAATCCCGTAACAGGATCTCGACTGCCACGAAATACCGCGGAATTAATTTTGTAACACTTCTCCCAGCGGTGTCGGCCAGGTTGACAGTATGTTTCGAATAAGTAAGATATCACGATTTGCTACAAACGACAAGTTCTAGGTTAGAGATTGTGACTCTTGACCAATCAGAGCAGCGCTTGCTCGGGTCAAACGGGTATTTAGACTGAGCACACCCAGGTACGAGTGTCAGTCCCAGTCTACGCTACCTGCCTAACAGTCGTGCCATTGTCAGATATGGAGAGTTCAACACAAGTTCGTAGGGCATCTACTCCTCTTCCGACAGAGCTTGATCTAGCCGTGGGCGATGGCGGTTCCTACCAAAAGTTCGTAGATGGTTTGGCTACTGGCAAGGCGGCTTTTGTCGCGAACAGTACAACAGATTCGAAGACTGTATTTATATCCGGCCACATGGGGCGCCGGAGGATCAAGCTCTATCTTAAGTAAGTTGTTTTGTAATATCTTCACTGACCAATTCCGTAACAGGATTTCGAATTACATGCGATACCTTATTCGCAATTGTGTGATATTATCACTGACAATCCCGTAAAAGGGTATTAAATGACAAGGGCCGTATTTGGCTGTATTATCACAGGCCGATCCCGTAACAGGATCTCGACTGACACGAAATAGCATGGAATTAATTTTGAAACACTTCTCCGAGCGGTGACGGCCAAGTTGACAGTATGTTTCGTATAAGTAAGATATCACGATTTCCTACAAACAACAAGTTCTAGGTTAGAGATTGCGACTCTTGACCAATGAGAGCAGCGCTCGCTCGGGTCAAACGCGGATTTAGACTAAGCACACCCAAGGGCGCGTGTTATATCTTCACTTACCAATTCCGTAACAGGATTTCAAATTACATACGATACCTTGTACGCAATTTTGTGATATTATCACTGACAATCCCGTAAAAGGGTTTTAAATGACATGGGCCGCATTTGGCCGTATTATCACAGACCAATCCCGTAACAGGATCTCGACTGCCACGAAATACCGTGGAATTAATTTTGTAACACTTCTCCGAGCGGTGTCGGCCAGGTTGACAGTATGTTTCGAATAAGTAAGATATCACGATTTGCTACAAACGACAAGTTCTAGGTTAGAGATTGTGACTCTTGACCAATCAGACCAGCGCTTGCTCGGGTCAAACGGGTATTTAGACCGAGCACACCCAGGTACGAGTGTCAGTCCCAGTCTACGCTACCTGCCTAACAGTCGTGCCATTGTCAGATATGGAGAGTTCAACACAAGTTCGTAGGGCATCTACTCCTCTTCCGACAGAGCTTGATCTAGCCGTGGGCGATGGCGGCTCCTACCAAAAGTTCGTAGATGGTTTGGCTACTGGCGAGGCGGCTTTTGTCGCGAGCAGTACAACAGATTCGAAGACTGTATTTATATCCGGCCACCTGGGGCGCCGGAGGATCAAGCTCTATCTCAAGTAAGTTGTTTTGTAATATCTTCACTGACCAATTCCGTAACAGGATTTCGAATTACATGCGATACCTTGTTCGCAATTGTGTGATATTATCACTGACAATCCCGTAAAAGGGTTTTAAATGACATGGGCCGCATTTGGCCGTATTATCACAGACCAATCCCGTAGCAGGATCTCGACTGCCACGAAATACCGTGGAATTAATTTTGTAACACTTCTCCGAGCGGTGTCGGCCAGGTTGACAGTATGTTTCGAATAAGTAAGATATCACGATTTGCTACAAACGACAAGTTCTAGGTTAGAGATTGCGACTCTTGACCTATGAGCGCTGCGCTCGCTCGGGTCAAACGCGGATTTAGACCAAGCACAACCAAGGGCGCGTGTCATATCTTCACTTACCAATTCCGTAACAGGATTTCAAATTACATGCGATACCTTGTACGCAATTTTGTGATATTATCACTGACAATCCCGTAAAAGGGTTTTAAATGACATGGGCCGCATTTGGCCGTATTATCACAGACCAATCCCGTAACAGGATCTCGACTGCCACGAAATACCGCGGAATTAATTTTGTAACACTTCTCCGAGCGGTGTCGGCCAGGTTGACAGTATGTTTCGAATAAGTAAGATATCACGATTTGCTACAAACGACAAGTTCTAGGTTAGAGATTGTGACTCTTGACCAATCAGAGCAGCGCTTGCTCGGGTCAAACGGGTATTTAGACTGAGCACACCCAGGTACGAGTGTCAGTCCCAGTCTACGCTACCTGCCTAACAGTCGTGCCATTGTCAGATATGGAGAGTTCAACACAAGTTCGTAGGGCATCTATTCCTCTTCCGACAGAGCTTGATCTAGCCGTGGGCGATGGCGGCTCCTACCAAAAGTTCGTAGATGGTTTGGCTAGTGGCGAGACGGCTTTTGTCGCGAACAGTACAACAGATTCGAAGACTGTATTTATATCCGGCCACCTGGGGCGCCGGAGGATCAAGCTCTATCTCAAGTAAGTTGTTTTGTAATATCTTCACTGACCAATTCCGTAACAGGATTTCGAATTACATGCGATACCTTGTTCGAAATTGTGTGATATTATCACTGACAATCCCGTAAAAGGGTTTTAAATGACATGGGCCGCATTTGGCCGTATTATCACAGACCAATCCCGTAGCAGGATCTCGACTGCCACGAAATACCGTGGAATTAATTTTGTAACACTTCTCCGAGCGGTGTCGGCCAGGTTGACAGTATGTTTCGAATAAGTAAGATATCACGATTTGCTACAAACGACAAGTTCTAGGTTAGAGATTGCGACTCTTGACCAATGAGAGCAGCGCTCGCTCGGGTCAAACGCGGATTTAGACTAAGCACACCCAAGGGCGCGTGTTATATCTTCACTTACCAATTCCGTAACAGGATTTCAAATTACATGCGATACCTTGTACGGAATTTTGTGATATTATCACTGACAATCCCGTAAAAGGGTTTTAAATGACATGGGCCGCATTTGGCCGTATTATCACAGACCAATCCCGTAGCAGGATCTCGACTGCCACGAAATACCGTTGGAATTAATTTTGTAACACTTCTCCGAGCGGTGTCGGCCAGGTTGACAGTATGTTTCGAATAAGTAAGATATCACGATTTGCTACAAACGACAAGTTTTAGGTTAGAGATTGTGACTCTTGACTAATCAGAGCAGCGCTTGCTCGGGTCAAACGGGTATTTAGACTGAGCACACCCAGGTACGAGTGTCAGTCCCAGTCTGCGCTACCTGCCTAACAGTCGTGCCATTGTCAGATATGGAGAGTTCAACACAAGTTCGTAGGGCATCTACTCCTCTTCCGACAGAGCTTGATCTAGCCGTGGGCGATGGCGGTTCCTACCAAAAGTTCGTAGATGGTTTGGCTACTGGCGAGGCGGCTTTTGTCGCGAACAGTACAACAGATTCGAAGACTGTATTTATATCCGGCCACCTGGGGCGCCGGAGGATCAAGCTCTATCTCAAGTAAGTTGTTTTGTAATATCTTCACTGACCAATTCCGTAACAGGATTTCAAATTACATGCGATACCTTGTACGCAATTTTGTGATATTATCACTGACAATCCCGTAAAAGGGTTTTAAATGACATGGGCCGCATTTGGCCGTATTTTCACAGACCAATCCCGTAGCAGGATCTCGACTGCCACGAAATACCGTGGAATTAATTTTGTAACACTTCTCCGAGCGGTGTCGGCCAGGTTGACAGTATGTTTCGAATGAGTAAGATATCACGATTTGCTACAAACGACAAGTTCTAGGTTAGAGATTGTGACTCTTGACCAATCAGAGCAGCGCTTGCTCGGGTCAAACGGGTATTTAGACTGAGCACACCCAGGTACGAGTGTCAGTCCCAGTCTACGCTACCTGGCTAACAGTCGTGCCATTGTCAGATATGGAGAGTTCAACACAAGTTCGTAGGGCATCTACTCCTCTTCCGACAGAGCTTGATCTAGCCGTGGGCGATGGCGGTTCCTACCAAAAGTTCGTAGATGGTTTGGCTACTGGCAAGGCGGCTTTTGTCGCGAACAGTACAACAGATTCGAAGACTGTATTTATATCCGGCCACCTGGGGCGCCGGAGGATCAAGCTCTATCTCAAGTAAGTTGTTTTGTAATATCTTCACTGACCAATTCCGTAACAGGATTTCGAATTACATGCGATACCTTATTCGCAATTGTGTGATATTATCACTGACAATCCCGTAAAAGGGTATTAAATGACAAGGGCCGTATTTGGCTGTATTATCACAGGCCGATCCCGTAACAGGATCTCGACTGACACGAAATAGCATGGAATTAATTTTGAAACACTTCTCCGAGCGGTGACGGCCAAGTTGACAGTATGTTTCGTATAAGTAAGATATCACGATTTCCTACAAACAACAAGTTCTAGGTTAGAGATTGCGACTCTTGACCAATGAGAGCAGCGCTCGCTCGGGTCAAACGCGGATTTAGACTAAGCACACCCAAGGGCGCGTGTTATATCTTCACTTACCAATTCCGTAACAGGATTTCAAATTACATACGATACCTTGTACGCAATTTTGTGATATTATCACTGACAATCCCGTAAAAGGGTTTTAAATGACATGGGCCGCATTTGGCCGTATTATCACAGACCAATCCCGTAACAGGATCTCGACTGCCACGAAATACCGTGGAATTAATTTTGTAACACTTCTCCGAGCGGTGTCGGCCAGGTTGACAGTATGTTTCGAATAAGTAAGATATCACGATTTGCTACAAACGACAAGTTCTAGGTTAGAGATTGTGACTCTTGACCAATCAGACCAGCGCTTGCTCGGGTCAAACGGGTATTTAGACCGAGCACACCCAGGTACGAGTGTCAGTCCCAGTCTACGCTACCTGCCTAACAGTCGTGCCATTGTCAGATATGGAGAGTTCAACACAAGTTCGTAGGGCATCTACTCCTCTTCCGACAGAGCTTGATCTAGCCGTGGGCGATGGCGGCTCCTACCAAAAGTTCGTAGATGGTTTGGCTACTGGCGAGGCGGCTTTTGTCGCGAGCAGTACAACAGATTCGAAGACTGTATTTATATCCGGCCACCTGGGGCGCCGGAGGATCAAGCTCTATCTCAAGTAAGTTGTTTTGTAATATCTTCACTGACCAATTCCGTAACAGGATTTCGAATTACATGCGATACCTTGTTCGCAATTGTGTGATATTATCACTGACAATCCCGTAAAAGGGTTTTAAATGACATGGGCCGCATTTGGCCGTATTATCACAGACCAATCCCGTAGCAGGATCTCGACTGCCACGAAATACCGTGGAATTAATTTTGTAACACTTCTCCGAGCGGTGTCGGCCAGGTTGACAGTATGTTTCGAATAAGTAAGATATCACGATTTGCTACAAACGACAAGTTCTAGGTTAGAGATTGCGACTCTTGACCTATGAGCGCTGCGCTCGCTCGGGTCAAACGCGGATTTAGACCAAGCACAACCAAGGGCGCGTGTCATATCTTCACTTACCAATTCCGTAACAGGATTTCAAATTACATGCGATACCTTGTACGCAATTTTGTGATATTATCACTGACAATCCCGTAAAAGGGTTTTAAATGACATGGGCCGCATTTGGCCGTATTATCACAGACCAATCCCGTAACAGGATCTCGACTGCCACGAAATACCGCGGAATTAATTTTGTAACACTTCTCCCAGCGGTGTCGGCCAGGTTGACAGTATGTTTCGAATAAGTAAGATATCACGATTTGCTACAAACGACAAGTTCTAGGTTAGAGATTGTGACTCTTGACCAATCAGAGCAGCGCTTGCTCGGGTCAAACGGGTATTTAGACTGAGCACACCCAGGTACGAGTGTCAGTCCCAGTCTACGCTACCTGCCTAACAGTCGTGCCATTGTCAGATATGGAGAGTTCAACACAAGTTCGTAGGGCATCTATTCCTCTTCCGACAGAGCTTGATCTAGCCGTGGGCGATGGCGGCTCCTACCAAAAGTTCGTAGATGGTTTGGCTAGTGGCGAGACGGCTTTTGTCGCGAACAGTACAACAGATTCGAAGACTGTATTTATATCCGGCCACCTGGGGCGCCGGAGGATCAAGCTCTATCTCAAGTAAGTTGTTTTGTAATATCTTCACTGACCAATTCCGTAACAGGATTTCGAATTACATGCGATACCTTGTTCGAAATTGTGTGATATTATCACTGACAATCCCGTAAAAGGGTTTTAAATGACATGGGCCGCATTTGGCCGTATTATCACAGACCAATCCCGTAGCAGGATCTCGACTGCCACGAAATACCGTGGAATTAATTTTGTAACACTTCTCCGAGCGGTGTCGGCCAGGTTGACAGTATGTTTCGAATAAGTAAGATATCACGATTTGCTACAAACGACAAGTTCTAGGTTAGAGATTGCGACTCTTGACCTATGAGCGCTGCGCTCGCTCGGGTCAAACGCGGATTTAGACCAAGCACAACCAAGGGCGCGTGTCATATCTTCACTTACCAATTCCGTAACAGGATTTCAAATTACATGCGATACCTTGTACGCAATTTTGTGATATTATCACTGACAATCCCGTAAAAGGGTTTTAAATGACATGGGCCGCATTTGGCCGTATTATCACAGACCAATCCCGTAACAGGATCTCGACTGCCACGAAATACCGCGGAATTAATTTTGTAACACTTCTCCCAGCGGTGTCGGCCAGGTTGACAGTATGTTTCGAATAAGTAAGATATCACGATTTGCTACAAACGACAAGTTCTAGGTTAGAGATTGTGACTCTTGACCAATCAGAGCAGCGCTTGCTCGGGTCAAACGGGTATTTAGACTGAGCACACCCAGGTACGAGTGTCAGTCCCAGTCTACGCTACCTGCCTAACAGTCGTGCCATTGTCAGATATGGAGAGTTCAACACAAGTTCGTAGGGCATCTACTCCTCTTCCGACAGAGCTTGATCTAGCCGTGGGCGATGGCGGTTCCTACCAAAAGTTCGTAGATGGTTTGGCTACTGGCAAGGCGGCTTTTGTCGCGAACAGTACAACAGATTCGAAGACTGTATTTATATCCGGCCACCTGGGGCGCCGGAGGATCAAGCTCTATCTCAAGTAAGTTGTTTTGTAATATCTTCACTGACCAATTCCGTAACAGGATTTCGAATTACATGCGATACCTTGTTCGCAATTGTGTGATATTATCACTGACAATCCCGTAAAAGGGTTTTAAATGACATGGGCCGCATTTGGCCGTATTATCACAGACCAATCCCGTAGCAGGATCTCGACTGCCACGAAATACCGTGGAATTAATTTTGTAACACTTCTCCGAGCGGTGTCGGCCAGGTTGACAGTATGTTTCGAATAAGTAAGATATCACGATTTGCTACAAACGACAAGTTCTAGGTTAGAGATTGCGACTCTTGACCTATGAGCGCTGCGCTCGCTCGGGTCAAACGCGGATTTAGACCAAGCACAACCAAGGGCGCGTGTCATATCTTCACTTACCAATTCCGTAACAGGATTTCAAATTACATGCGATACCTTGTACGCAATTTTGTGATATTATCACTGACAATCCCGTAAAAGGGTTTTAAATGACATGGGCCGCATTTGGCCGTATTATCACAGACCAATCCCGTAACAGGATCTCGACTGCCACGAAATACCGCGGAATTAATTTTGTAACACTTCTCCCAGCGGTGTCGGCCAGGTTGACAGTATGTTTCGAATAAGTAAGATATCACGATTTGCTACAAACGACAAGTTCTAGGTTAGAGATTGTGACTCTTGACCAATCAGAGCAGCGCTTGCTCGGGTCAAACGGGTATTTAGACTGAGCACACCCAGGTACGAGTGTCAGTCCCAGTCTACGCTACCTGCCTAACAGTCGTGCCATTGTCAGATATGGAGAGTTCAACACAAGTTCGTAGGGCATCTACTCCTCTTCCGACAGAGCTTGATCTAGCCGTGGGCGATGGCGGTTCCTACCAAAAGTTCGTAGATGGTTTGGCTACTGGCAAGGCGGCTTTTGTCGCGAACAGTACAACAGATTCGAAGACTGTATTTATATCCGGCCACCTGGGGCGCCGGAGGATCAAGCTCTATCTCAAGTAAGTTGTTTTGTAATATCTTCACTGACCAATTCCGTAACAGGATTTCGAATTACATGCGATACCTTATTCGCAATTGTGTGATATTATCACTGACAATCCCGTAAAAGGGTATTAAATGACAAGGGCCGTATTTGGCTGTATTATCACAGGCCGATCCCGTAACAGGATCTCGACTGACACGAAATAGCATGGAATTAATTTTGAAACACTTCTCCGAGCGGTGACGGCCAAGTTGACAGTATGTTTCGTATAAGTAAGATATCACGATTTCCTACAAACAACAAGTTCTAGGTTAGAGATTGCGACTCTTGACCAATGAGAGCAGCGCTCGCTCGGGTCAAACGCGGATTTAGACTAAGCACACCCAAGGGCGCGTGTTATATCTTCACTTACCAATTCCGTAACAGGATTTCAAATTACATACGATACCTTGTACGCAATTTTGTGATATTATCACTGACAATCCCGTAAAAGGGTTTTAAATGACATGGGCCGCATTTGGCCGTATTATCACAGACCAATCCCGTAACAGGATCTCGACTGCCACGAAATACCGTGGAATTAATTTTGTAACACTTCTCCGAGCGGTGTCGGCCAGGTTGACAGTATGTTTCGAATAAGTAAGATATCACGATTTGCTACAAACGACAAGTTCTAGGTTAGAGATTGTGACTCTTGACCAATCAGACCAGCGCTTGCTCGGGTCAAACGGGTATTTAGACCGAGCACACCCAGGTACGAGTGTCAGTCCCAGTCTACGCTACCTGCCTAACAGTCGTGCCATTGTCAGATATGGAGAGTTCAACACAAGTTCGTAGGGCATCTACTCCTCTTCCGACAGAGCTTGATCTAGCCGTGGGCGATGGCGGCTCCTACCAAAAGTTCGTAGATGGTTTGGCTACTGGCGAGGCGGCTTTTGTCGCGAGCAGTACAACAGATTCGAAGACTGTATTTATATCCGGCCACCTGGGGCGCCGGAGGATCAAGCTCTATCTCAAGTAAGTTGTTTTGTAATATCTTCACTGACCAATTCCGTAACAGGATTTCGAATTACATGCGATACCTTGTTCGCAATTGTGTGATATTATCACTGACAATCCCGTAAAAGGGTTTTAAATGACATGGGCCGCATTTGGCCGTATTATCACAGACCAATCCCGTAGCAGGATCTCGACTGCCACGAAATACCGTGGAATTAATTTTGTAACACTTCTCCGAGCGGTGTCGGCCAGGTTGACAGTATGTTTCGAATAAGTAAGATATCACGATTTGCTACAAACGACAAGTTCTAGGTTAGAGATTGCGACTCTTGACCTATGAGCGCTGCGCTCGCTCGGGTCAAACGCGGATTTAGACCAAGCACAACCAAGGGCGCGTGTCATATCTTCACTTACCAATTCCGTAACAGGATTTCAAATTACATGCGATACCTTGTACGCAATTTTGTGATATTATCACTGACAATCCCGTAAAAGGGTTTTAAATGACATGGGCCGCATTTGGCCGTATTATCACAGACCAATCCCGTAACAGGATCTCGACTGCCACGAAATACCGCGGAATTAATTTTGTAACACTTCTCCGAGCGGTGTCGGCCAGGTTGACAGTATGTTTCGAATAAGTAAGATATCACGATTTGCTACAAACGACAAGTTCTAGGTTAGAGATTGTGACTCTTGACCAATCAGAGCAGCGCTTGCTCGGGTCAAACGGGTATTTAGACTGAGCACACCCAGGTACGAGTGTCAGTCCCAGTCTACGCTACCTGCCTAACAGTCGTGCCATTGTCAGATATGGAGAGTTCAACACAAGTTCGTAGGGCATCTATTCCTCTTCCGACAGAGCTTGATCTAGCCGTGGGCGATGGCGGCTCCTACCAAAAGTTCGTAGATGGTTTGGCTAGTGGCGAGACGGCTTTTGTCGCGAACAGTACAACAGATTCGAAGACTGTATTTATATCCGGCCACCTGGGGCGCCGGAGGATCAAGCTCTATCTCAAGTAAGTTGTTTTGTAATATCTTCACTGACCAATTCCGTAACAGGATTTCGAATTACATGCGATACCTTGTTCGAAATTGTGTGATATTATCACTGACAATCCCGTAAAAGGGTTTTAAATGACATGGGCCGCATTTGGCCGTATTATCACAGACCAATCCCGTAGCAGGATCTCGACTGCCACGAAATACCGTGGAATTAATTTTGTAACACTTCTCCGAGCGGTGTCGGCCAGGTTGACAGTATGTTTCGAATAAGTAAGATATCACGATTTGCTACAAACGACAAGTTCTAGGTTAGAGATTGCGACTCTTGACCAATGAGAGCAGCGCTCGCTCGGGTCAAACGCGGATTTAGACTAAGCACACCCAAGGGCGCGTGTTATATCTTCACTTACCAATTCCGTAACAGGATTTCAAATTACATGCGATACCTTGTACGGAATTTTGTGATATTATCACTGACAATCCCGTAAAAGGGTTTTAAATGACATGGGCCGCATTTGGCCGTATTATCACAGACCAATCCCGTAGCAGGATCTCGACTGCCACGAAATACCGTTGGAATTAATTTTGTAACACTTCTCCGAGCGGTGTCGGCCAGGTTGACAGTATGTTTCGAATAAGTAAGATATCACGATTTGCTACAAACGACAAGTTTTAGGTTAGAGATTGTGACTCTTGACTAATCAGAGCAGCGCTTGCTCGGGTCAAACGGGTATTTAGACTGAGCACACCCAGGTACGAGTGTCAGTCCCAGTCTGCGCTACCTGCCTAACAGTCGTGCCATTGTCAGATATGGAGAGTTCAACACAAGTTCGTAGGGCATCTACTCCTCTTCCGACAGAGCTTGATCTAGCCGTGGGCGATGGCGGTTCCTACCAAAAGTTCGTAGATGGTTTGGCTACTGGCGAGGCGGCTTTTGTCGCGAACAGTACAACAGATTCGAAGACTGTATTTATATCCGGCCACCTGGGGCGCCGGAGGATCAAGCTCTATCTCAAGTAAGTTGTTTTGTAATATCTTCACTGACCAATTCCGTAACAGGATTTCGAATTACATGCGATACCTTGTTCGCAATTGTGTGATATTATCACTGACAATCCCGTAAAAGGGTTTTAAATGACATGGGCCGCATTTGGCCGTATTATCACAGACCAATCCCGTAGCAGGATCTCGACTGCCACGAAATACCGTGGAATTAATTTTGTAACACTTCTCCGAGCGGTGTCGGCCAGGTTGACAGTATGTTTCGAATAAGTAAGATATCACGATTTGCTACAAACGACAAGTTCTAGGTTAGAGATTGCGACTCTTGACCTATGAGAGCAGCGCTCGCTCGGGTCAAACGCGGATTTAGACCAAGCACAACCAAGGGCGCGTGTCATATCTTCACTTACCAATTCCGTAACAGGATTTCAAATTACATGCGATACCTTGTACGCAATTTTGTGATATTATCACTGACAATCCCGTAAAAGGGTTTTAAATGACATGGGCCGCATTTGGCCGTATTATCACAGACCAATCCCGTAACAGGATCTCGACTGCCACGAAATACCGCGGAATTAATTTTGTAACACTTCTCCGAGCGGTGTCGGCCAGGTTGACAGTATGTTTCGAATAAGTAAGATATCACGATTTGCTACAAACGACAAGTTCTAGGTTAGAGATTGTGACTCTTGACCAATCAGAGCAGCGCTTGCTCGGGTCAAACGGGTATTTAGACTGAGCACACCCAGGTACGAGTGTCAGTCCCAGTCTACGCTACCTGCCTAACAGTCGTGCCATTGTCAGATATGGAGAGTTCAACACAAGTTCGTAGGGCATCTACTCCTCTTCCGACAGAGCTTGATCTAGCCGTGGGCGATGGCGGTTCCTACCAAAAGTTCGTAGATGGTTTGGCTACTGGCAAGGCGGCTTTTGTCGCGAACAGTACAACAGATTCGAAGACTGTATTTATATCCGGCCACCTGGGGCGCCGGAGGATCAAGCTCTATCTCAAGTAAGTTGTTTTGTAATATCTTCACTGACCAATTCCGTAACAGGATTTCGAATTACATGCGATACCTTGTTCGCAATTGTGTGATATTATCACTGACAATCCCGTAAAAGGGTTTTAAATGACATGGGCCGCATTTGGCCGTATTATCACAGACCAATCCCGTAGCAGGATCTCGACTGCCACGAAATACCGTGGAATTAATTTTGTAACACTTCTCCGAGCGGTGTCGGCCAGGTTGACAGTATGTTTCGAATAAGTAAGATATCACGATTTGCTACAAACGACAAGTTCTAGGTTAGAGATTGCGACTCTTGACCTATGAGCGCTGCGCTCGCTCGGGTCAAACGCGGATTTAGACCAAGCACAACCAAGGGCGCGTGTCATATCTTCACTTACCAATTCCGTAACAGGATTTCAAATTACATGCGATACCTTGTACGCAATTTTGTGATATTATCACTGACAATCCCGTAAAAGGGTTTTAAATGACATGGGCCGCATTTGGCCGTATTATCACAGACCAATCCCGTAACAGGATCTCGACTGCCACGAAATACCGCGGAATTAATTTTGTAACACTTCTCCCAGCGGTGTCGGCCAGGTTGACAGTATGTTTCGAATAAGTAAGATATCACGATTTGCTACAAACGACAAGTTCTAGGTTAGAGATTGCGACTCTTGACCAATGAGAGCAGCGCTCGCTCGGGTCAAACGCGGATTTAGACTAAGCACACCCAAGGGCGCGTGTTATATCTTCACTTACCAATTCCGTAACAGGATTTCAAATTACATACGATACCTTGTACGCAATTTTGTGATATTATCACTGACAATCCCGTAAAAGGGTTTTAAATGACATGGGCCGCATTTGGCCGTATTATCACAGACCAATCCCGTAACAGGATCTCGACTGCCACGAAATACCGTGGAATTAATTTTGTAACACTTCTCCGAGCGGTGTCGGCCAGGTTGACAGTATGTTTCGAATAAGTAAGATATCACGATTTGCTACAAACGACAAGTTCTAGGTTAGAGATTGTGACTCTTGACCAATCAGACCAGCGCTTGCTCGGGTCAAACGGGTATTTAGACCGAGCACACCCAGGTACGAGTGTCAGTCCCAGTCTACGCTACCTGCCTAACAGTCGTGCCATTGTCAGATATGGAGAGTTCAACACAAGTTCGTAGGGCATCTACTCCTCTTCCGACAGAGCTTGATCTAGCCGTGGGCGATGGCGGCTCCTACCAAAAGTTCGTAGATGGTTTGGCTACTGGCGAGGCGGCTTTTGTCGCGAGCAGTACAACAGATTCGAAGACTGTATTTATATCCGGCCACCTGGGGCGCCGGAGGATCAAGCTCTATCTCAAGTAAGTTGTTTTGTAATATCTTCACTGACCAATTCCGTAACAGGATTTCGAATTACATGCGATACCTTGTTCGCAATTGTGTGATATTATCACTGACAATCCCGTAAAAGGGTTTTAAATGACATGGGCCGCATTTGGCCGTATTATCACAGACCAATCCCGTAGCAGGATCTCGACTGCCACGAAATACCGTGGAATTAATTTTGTAACACTTCTCCGAGCGGTGTCGGCCAGGTTGACAGTATGTTTCGAATAAGTAAGATATCACGATTTGCTACAAACGACAAGTTCTAGGTTAGAGATTGCGACTCTTGACCTATGAGCGCTGCGCTCGCTCGGGTCAAACGCGGATTTAGACCAAGCACAACCAAGGGCGCGTGTCATATCTTCACTTACCAATTCCGTAACAGGATTTCAAATTACATGCGATACCTTGTACGCAATTTTGTGATATTATCACTGACAATCCCGTAAAAGGGTTTTAAATGACATGGGCCGCATTTGGCCGTATTATCACAGACCAATCCCGTAACAGGATCTCGACTGCCACGAAATACCGCGGAATTAATTTTGTAACACTTCTCCGAGCGGTGTCGGCCAGGTTGACAGTATGTTTCGAATAAGTAAGATATCACGATTTGCTACAAACGACAAGTTCTAGGTTAGAGATTGTGACTCTTGACCAATCAGAGCAGCGCTTGCTCGGGTCAAACGGGTATTTAGACTGAGCACACCCAGGTACGAGTGTCAGTCCCAGTCTACGCTACCTGCCTAACAGTCGTGCCATTGTCAGATATGGAGAGTTCAACACAAGTTCGTAGGGCATCTATTCCTCTTCCGACAGAGCTTGATCTAGCCGTGGGCGATGGCGGCTCCTACCAAAAGTTCGTAGATGGTTTGGCTAGTGGCGAGACGGCTTTTGTCGCGAACAGTACAACAGATTCGAAGACTGTATTTATATCCGGCCACCTGGGGCGCCGGAGGATCAAGCTCTATCTCAAGTAAGTTGTTTTGTAATATCTTCACTGACCAATTCCGTAACAGGATTTCGAATTACATGCGATACCTTGTTCGAAATTGTGTGATATTATCACTGACAATCCCGTAAAAGGGTTTTAAATGACATGGGCCGCATTTGGCCGTATTATCACAGACCAATCCCGTAGCAGGATCTCGACTGCCACGAAATACCGTGGAATTAATTTTGTAACACTTCTCCGAGCGGTGTCGGCCAGGTTGACAGTATGTTTCGAATAAGTAAGATATCACGATTTGCTACAAACGACAAGTTCTAGGTTAGAGATTGCGACTCTTGACCAATGAGAGCAGCGCTCGCTCGGGTCAAACGCGGATTTAGACTAAGCACACCCAAGGGCGCGTGTTATATCTTCACTTACCAATTCCGTAACAGGATTTCAAATTACATGCGATACCTTGTACGGAATTTTGTGATATTATCACTGACAATCCCGTAAAAGGGTTTTAAATGACATGGGCCGCATTTGGCCGTATTATCACAGACCAATCCCGTAGCAGGATCTCGACTGCCACGAAATACCGTTGGAATTAATTTTGTAACACTTCTCCGAGCGGTGTCGGCCAGGTTGACAGTATGTTTCGAATAAGTAAGATATCACGATTTGCTACAAACGACAAGTTTTAGGTTAGAGATTGTGACTCTTGACTAATCAGAGCAGCGCTTGCTCGGGTCAAACGGGTATTTAGACTGAGCACACCCAGGTACGAGTGTCAGTCCCAGTCTGCGCTACCTGCCTAACAGTCGTGCCATTGTCAGATATGGAGAGTTCAACACAAGTTCGTAGGGCATCTACTCCTCTTCCGACAGAGCTTGATCTAGCCGTGGGCGATGGCGGTTCCTACCAAAAGTTCGTAGATGGTTTGGCTACTGGCGAGGCGGCTTTTGTCGCGAACAGTACAACAGATTCGAAGACTGTATTTATATCCGGCCACCTGGGGCGCCGGAGGATCAAGCTCTATCTCAAGTAAGTTGTTTTGTAATATCTTCACTGACCAATTCCGTAACAGGATTTCGAATTACATGCGATACCTTGTTCGCAATTGTGTGATATTATCACTGACAATCCCGTAAAAGGGTTTTAAATGACATGGGCCGCATTTGGCCGTATTATCACAGACCAATCCCGTAGCAGGATCTCGACTGCCACGAAATACCGTGGAATTAATTTTGTAACACTTCTCCGAGCGGTGTCGGCCAGGTTGACAGTATGTTTCGAATAAGTAAGATATCACGATTTGCTACAAACGACAAGTTCTAGGTTAGAGATTGCGACTCTTGACCTATGAGAGCAGCGCTCGCTCGGGTCAAACGCGGATTTAGACCAAGCACAACCAAGGGCGCGTGTCATATCTTCACTTACCAATTCCGTAACAGGATTTCAAATTACATGCGATACCTTGTACGCAATTTTGTGATATTATCACTGACAATCCCGTAAAAGGGTTTTAAATGACATGGGCCGCATTTGGCCGTATTATCACAGACCAATCCCGTAACAGGATCTCGACTGCCACGAAATACCGCGGAATTAATTTTGTAACACTTCTCCGAGCGGTGTCGGCCAGGTTGACAGTATGTTTCGAATAAGTAAGATATCACGATTTGCTACAAACGACAAGTTCTAGGTTAGAGATTGTGACTCTTGACCAATCAGAGCAGCGCTTGCTCGGGTCAAACGGGTATTTAGACTGAGCACACCCAGGTACGAGTGTCAGTCCCAGTCTACGCTACCTGCCTAACAGTCGTGCCATTGTCAGATATGGAGAGTTCAACACAAGTTCGTAGGGCATCTACTCCTCTTCCGACAGAGCTTGATCTAGCCGTGGGCGATGGCGGTTCCTACCAGAAGTTCGTAGATGGTTTGGCTACTGGCGAGGCGGCTTTTGTCGCGAACAGTACAATAGATTCGAAGACTGTATTTATATCCGGCCACCTGGGGCGCCGGAGGATCAAGCTCTATCTCAAGTAAGTTGTTTTGTAATATCTTCACTGACCAATTCCGTAACAGGATTTCGAATTACATGCGATACCTTGTTCGCAATTGTGTGATATTATCACTGACAATCCCGTAAAAGGGTATTAAATGACATGGGCCGTATTTGGCTGTATTATCACAGGCCGATCCCGTAACAGGATCTCGACTGACACGAAATAGCATGGAATTAATTTTGAAACACTTCTCCGAGCGGTGACGGCCAAGTTGACAGTATGTTTCGTATAAGTAAGATATCACGATTTCCTACAAACAACAAGTTCTAGGTTAGAGATTGCGACTCTTGACCTATGAGAGCAGCGCTCGCTCGGGTCAAACGCGGATTTAGACCAAGCACAACCAAGGGCGCGTGTCATATCTTCACTTACCAATTCCGTAACAGGATTTCAAATTACATGCGATACCTTGTACGCAATTTTGTGATATTATCACTGACAATCCCGTAAAAGGGTTTTAAATGACATGGGCCGCATTTGGCCGTATTATCACAGACCAATCCCGTAACAGGATCTCGACTGCCACGAAATACCGCGGAATTAATTTTGTAACACTTCTCCGAGCGGTGTCGGCCAGGTTGACAGTATGTTTCGAATAAGTAAGATATCACGATTTGCTACAAACGACAAGTTCTAGGTTAGAGATTGTGACTCTTGACCAATCAGAGCAGCGCTTGCTCGGGTCAAACGGGTATTTAGACTGAGCACACCCAGGCACGAGTGTCAGTCCCAGTCTACGCTACCTGCCTAACAGTCTTGCCATTGTCAGATATGGAGAGTTCAACACAAGTTCGTAGGGCATCTACTCCTCTTCCGACAGAGCTTGATCTAGCCGTGGGCGATGGCGGCTCCTACCAAAAGTTCGTAGATGGTTTGGCTACTGGCGAGACGGCTTTTGTCGCGAACAGTACAACAGATTCGAAGACTGTATTTATATCCGGCCACCTGGGGCGCCGGAGGATCAAGCTCTATCTCAAGTAAGTTGTTTTGTAATATCTTCACTGACCAATTCCGTAACAGGATTTCGAATTACATGCGATACCTTGTTCGCAATTGTGTGATATTATCACTGACAATCCCGTAAAAGGGTTTTAAATGACATGGGCCGCATTTGGCCGTATTATCACAGACCAATCCCGTAGCAGGATCTCGACTGCCACGAAATACTATGGAATTAATTTTGTAACACTTCTCCGAGCGGTGTCGGCCAGGTTGACAGTATGTTTCGAATAAGTAAGATATCACGATTTGCTACAAACGACAAGTTCTAGGTTAGAGATTGCGACTCTTGACCAATGAGAGCAGCGCTCGCTCGGGTCAAACGCGGATTTGGACTAAGCACACCCAAGGGCGCGTGTTATATCTTCACTTACCAATTCCGTAACAGGATTTCAAATTACATGCGATACCTTGTACGGAATTTTGTGATATTATTACTGACAATCCCGTAAAAGGGTTTTAAATGACATGGGCCGCATTTGGCCGTATTTTCACAGACCAATCCCGTAGCAGGATCTCGACTGCCACGAAATACCGTGGAATTAATTTTGTAACACTTCTCCGAGCGGTGTCGGCCAGGTTGACAGTATGTTTCGAATAAGTAAGATATCACGATTTGCTACAAACGACAAGTTCTAGGTTAGAGATTGTGACTCTTGACCAATCAGAGCAGCGCTTGCTCGGGTCAAACGGGTATTTAGACTGAGCACACCCAGGTACGAGTGTCAGTCCCAGTCTACGCTACCTGCCTAACAGTCGTGCCATTGTCAGATATGGAGAGTTCAACACAAGTTCGTAGGGCATCTACTCCTCTTCCGACAGAGCTTGATCTAGCCGTGGGCGATGGCGGCTCCTACCAAAAGTTCGTAGATGGTTTGGCTACTGGCGAGGCGGCTTTTGTCGCGAACAGTACAACAGATTCGAAGACTGTATTTATATCCGGCCACCTGGGGCGCCGGAGGATCAAGCTCTATCTCAAGTAAGTTGTTTTGTAATATCTTCACTGACCAATTCCGTAACAGGATTTCGAATTACATGCGATACCTTGTTCGCAATTGTGTGATATTATCACTGACAATCCCGTAAAAGGGTTTTAAATGACATGGGCCGCATTTGGCCGTATTATCACAGACCAATCCCGTAGCAGGATCTCGACTGCCACGAAATACCGTGGAATTAATTTTGTAACACTTCTCCGAGCGGTGGCGGCCAGGTTGACAGTATGTTTGGAATAAGTAAGATATCACGATTTGCTACAAACGACAAGTTCTAGGTTAGAGATTGCGACTCTTGACCTATGAGAGCAGCGCTCGCTGGGGTCAAACTCGGATTTAGACCAAGCACAACCAAGGGCGCGTGTCATATCTTCACTTACCAATTCCGTAACAGGATTTCAAATTACATGCGATACCTTGTACGCAATTTTGTGATATTATCACTGACAATCCCGTAAAAGGGTTTTAAATGACATGGGCCGCATTTGGCCGTATTTTCACAGACCAATCCCGTAGCAGGATCTCGACTGCCACGAAATACCGTGGAATTAATTTTGTAACACTTCTCCGAGCGGTGTCGGCCAGGTTGACAGTATGTTTCGAATAAGTAAGATATCACGATTTGCTACAAACGACAAGTTCTAGGTTAGAGATTGTGACTCTTGACCAATCAGAGCAGCGCTTGCTCGGGTCAAACGGGTATTTAGACTGAGCACACCCAGGTACGAGTGTCAGTCCCAGTCTACGCTACCTGGCTAACAGTCGTGCCATTGTCAGATATGGAGAGTTCAACACAAGTTCGTAGGGCATCTACTCCTCTTCCGACAGAGCTTGACCTAGCCGTGGGCGATGGCGGCTCCTACCAAAAGTTCGTAGATGGTTTGGCTACTGGCGAGGCGGCTTTTGTCGCGAACAGTACAACAGATTCGAAGACTGTATTTATATCCGGCCACCTGGGGCGCCGGAGGATCAAGCTCTATCTCAAGTAAGTTGTTTTGTAATATCTTCACTGACCAATTCCGTAACAGGATTTCGAATTACATGCGATACCTTGTTCGCAATTGTGTGATATTATCACTGACAATCCCGTAAAAGGGTATTAAATGACATGGGCCGTATTTGGCTGTATTATCACAGGCCGATCCCGTAACAGGATCTCGACTGACACGAAATAGCATGGAATTAATTTTGTAACACTTCTCCGAGCGGTGTCGGCCAGGTTGACAGTATGTTTCGAATAAGTAAGATATCACGATTTGCTACAAACGACAAGTTCTAGGTTAGAGATTGTGACTCTTGACCAATCAGAGCAGCGCTTGCTCGGGTCAAACGGGTATTTAGACTGAGCACACCCAGGTACGAGTGTCAGTCCCAGTCTACGCTACCTGCCTAACAGTCGTGCCATTGTCAGATATGGAGAGTTCAACACAAGTTCGTAGGGCATCTACTCCTCTTCCGATAGAGCTTGATCTAGCCGTGGGCGATGGCGGCTCCTACCAAAAGTTCGTAGATGGTTTGGCTACTGGCGAGACGGCTTTTGTCGCGAACAGTACAATAGATTCGAAGACTGTATTTATATCCGGCCACCTGGGGCGCCGGAGGATCAAGCTCTATCTCAAGTAAGTTGTTTTGTAATATCTTCACTGACCAATTCCGTAACAGGATTTCGAATTACATGCGATACCTTGTTCGCAATTGTGTGATATTATCACTGACAATCCCGTAAAAGGGTTTTAAATGACGGGCCGCATTTGGCCGTATTATCACAGACCAATCCCGTAGCAGGATCTCGACTGCCACGAAATACCGTGGAATTAATTTTGTAACACTTCTCCGAGCGGTGTCGGCCAGGTTGACAGTATGTTTCGAATAAGTAAGATATCACGATTTGCTACAAACGACAAGTTCTAGGTTAGAGATTGCGACTCTTGACCAATGAGAGCAGCGCTCGCTCGGGTCAAACGCGGATTTAGACTAAGCACACCCAAGGGCGCGTGTTATATCTTCACTTACCAATTCCGTAACAGGATTTCAAATTACATGCGATACCTTGTACGCAATTTTGTGATATTATCACTGACAATCCCGTAAAAGGGTTTTAAATGACATGGGCCGCATTTGGCCGTATTATCACAGACCAATCCCGTAACAGGATCTCGACTGCCACGAAATACCGTGGAATTAATTTTGTAACACTTCTCCGAGCGGTGTCGGCCAGGTTGACAGTATGTTTCGAATAAGTAAGATATCACGATTTGCTACAAACGACAAGTTCTAGGTTAGAGATTGTGACTCTTGACCAATCAGAGCAGCGCTTGCTCGGGTCAAACGGGTATTTAGACCGAGCACACCCAGGTACGAGTGTCAGTCCCAGTCTACGCTACCTGCCTAACAGTCGTGCCATTGTCAGATATGGAGAGTTCAACACAAGTTCGTAGGGCATCTACTCCTCTTCCGACAGAGCTTGATCTAGCCGTGGGCGATGGCGGCTCCTACCAAAAGTTCGTAGATGGTTTGGCTACTGGCGAGGCGGCTTTTGTCGCGAGCAGTACAACAGATTCGAAGACTGTATTTATATCCGGCCACCTGGGGCGCCGGAGGATCAAGCTCTATCTCAAGTAAGTTGTTTTGTAATATCTTCACTGACCAATTCCGTAACAGGATTTCGAATTACATGCGATACCTTGTTCGCAATTGTGTGATATTATCACTGACAATCCCGTAAAAGGGTTTTAAATGACATGGGCCGCATTTGGCCGTATTATCACAGACCAATCCCGTAGCAGGATCTCGACTGCCACGAAATACCGTGGAATTAATTTTGTAACACTTCTCCGAGCGGTGTCGGCCAGGTTGACAGTATGTTTCGAATAAGTAAGATATCACGATTTGCTACAAACGACAAGTTCTAGGTTAGAGATTGCGACTCTTGACCTATGAGAGCAGCGCTCGCTCGGGTCAAACGCGGATTTAGACCAAGCACAACCAAGGGCGCGTGTCATATCTTCACTTACCAATTCCGTAACAGGATTTCAAATTACATGCGATACCTTGTACGCAATTTTGTGATATTATCACTGACAATCCCGTAAAAGGGTTTTAAATGACATGGGCCGCATTTGGCCGTATTATCACAGACCAATCCCGTAACAGGATCTCGACTGCCACGAAATACCGCGGAATTAATTTTGTAACACTTCTCCGAGCGGTGTCGGCCAGGTTGACAGTATGTTTCGAATAAGTAAGATATCACGATTTGCTACAAACGACAAGTTCTAGGTTAGAGATTGTGACTCTTGACCAATCAGAGCAGCGCTTGCTCGGGTCAAACGGGTATTTAGACTGAGCACACCCAGGTACGAGTGTCAGTCCCAGTCTACGCTACCTGCCTAACAGTCGTGCCATTGTCAGATATGGAGAGTTCAACACAAGTTCGTAGGGCATCTACTCCTCTTCCGACAGAGCTTGATCTAGCCGTGGGCGATGGCGGCTCCTACCAAAAGTTCGTAGATGGTTTGGCTACTGGCGAGACGGCTTTTGTCGCGAACAGTACAACAGATTCGAAGACTGTATTTATATCCGGCCACCTGGGGCGCCGGAGGATCAAGCTCTATCTCAAGTAAGTTGTTTTGTAATATCTTCACTGACCAATTCCGTAACAGGATTTCGAATTACATGCGATACCTTGTTCGCAATTGTGTGATATTATCACTGACAATCCCGTAAAAGGGTATTAAATGACATGGGCCGTATTTGGCTGTATTATCACAGGCCGATCCCGTAACAGGATCTCGACTGACACGAAATAGCATGGAATTAATTTTGTAACACTTCTCCGAGCGGTGTCGGCCAGGTTGACAGTATGTTTCGAATAAGTAAGATATCACGATTTGCTACAAACGACAAGTTCTAGGTTAGAGATTGTGACTCTTGACCAATCAGAGCAGCGCTTGCTCGGGTCAAACGGGTATTTAGACTGAGCACACCCAGGTACGAGTGTCAGTCCCAGTCTACGCTACCTGCCTAACAGTCGTGCCATTGTCAGATATGGAGAGTTCAACACAAGTTCGTAGGGCATCTACTCCTCTTCCGATAGAGCTTGATCTAGCCGTGGGCGATGGCGGCTCCTACCAAAAGTTCGTAGATGGTTTGGCTACTGGCGAGACGGCTTTTGTCGCGAACAGTACAATAGATTCGAAGACTGTATTTATATCCGGCCACCTGGGGCGCCGGAGGATCAAGCTCTATCTCAAGTAAGTTGTTTTGTAATATCTTCACTGACCAATTCCGTAACAGGATTTCGAATTACATGCGATACCTTGTTCGCAATTGTGTGATATTATCACTGACAATCCCGTAAAAGGGTTTTAAATGACGGGCCGCATTTGGCCGTATTATCACAGACCAATCCCGTAGCAGGATCTCGACTGCCACGAAATACCGTGGAATTAATTTTGTAACACTTCTCCGAGCGGTGTCGGCCAGGTTGACAGTATGTTTCGAATAAGTAAGATATCACGATTTGCTACAAACGACAAGTTCTAGGTTAGAGATTGCGACTCTTGACCAATGAGAGCAGCGCTCGCTCGGGTCAAACGCGGATTTAGACTAAGCACACCCAAGGGCGCGTGTTATATCTTCACTTACCAATTCCGTAACAGGATTTCAAATTACATGCGATACCTTGTACGCAATTTTGTGAAATTATCACTGACAATCCCGTAAAAGGGTTTTAAATGACATGGGCCGCATTTGGCCGTATTATCACAGACCAATCCCGTAACAGGATCTCGACTGCCACGAAATACCGTGGAATTAATTTTGTAACACTTCTCCGAGCGGTGTCGGCCAGGTTGACAGTATGTTTCGAATAAGTAAGATATCACGATTTGCTACAAACGACAAGTTCTAGGTTAGAGATTGTGACTCTTGACCAATCAGAGCAGCGCTTGCTCGGGTCAAACGGGTATTTAGACCGAGCACACCCAGGTACGAGTGTCAGTCCCAGTCTACGCTACCTGCCTAACAGTCGTGCCATTGTCAGATATGGAGAGTTCAACACAAGTTCGTAGGGCATCTACTCCTCTTCCGACAGAGCTTGATCTAGCCGTGGGCGATGGCGGCTCCTACCAAAAGTTCGTAGATGGTTTGGCTACTGGCGAGGCGGCTTTTGTCGCGAGCAGTACAACAGATTCGAAGACTGTATTTATATCCGGCCACCTGGGGCGCCGGAGGATCAAGCTCTATCTCAAGTAAGTTGTTTTGTAATATCTTCACTGACCAATTCCGTAACAGGATTTCGAATTACATGCGATACCTTGTTCGCAATTGTGTGATATTATCACTGACAATCCCGTAAAAGGGTTTTAAATGACATGGGCCGCATTTGGCCGTATTATCACAGACCAATCCCGTAGCAGGATCTCGACTGCCACGAAATACCGTGGAATTAATTTTGTAACACTTCTCCGAGCGGTGTCGGCCAGGTTGACAGTATGTTTCGAATAAGTAAGATATCACGATTTGCTACAAACGACAAGTTCTAGGTTAGAGATTGCGACTCTTGACCTATGAGAGCAGCGCTCGCTCGGGTCAAACGCGGATTTAGACCAAGCACAACCAAGGGCGCGTGTCATATCTTCACTTACCAATTCCGTAACAGGATTTCAAATTACATGCGATACCTTGTACGCAATTTTGTGATATTATCACTGACAATCCCGTAAAAGGGTTTTAAATGACATGGGCCGCATTTGGCCGTATTATCACAGACCAATCCCGTAACAGGATCTCGACTGCCACGAAATACCGCGGAATTAATTTTGTAACACTTCTCCGAGCGGTGTCGGCCAGGTTGACAGTATGTTTCGAATAAGTAAGATATCACGATTTGCTACAAACGACAAGTTCTAGGTTAGAGATTGTGACTCTTGACCAATCAGAGCAGCGCTTGCTCGGGTCAAACGGGTATTTAGACTGAGCACACCCAGGTACGAGTGTCAGTCCCAGTCTACGCTACCTGCCTAACAGTCGTGCCATTGTCAGATATGGAGAGTTCAACACAAGTTCGTAGGGCATCTACTCCTCTTCCGACAGAGCTTGATCTAGCCGTGGGCGATGGCGGCTCCTACCAAAAGTTCGTAGATGGTTTGGCTACTGGCGAGACGGCTTTTGTCGCGAACAGTACAACAGATTCGAAGACTGTATTTATATCCGGCCACCTGGGGCGCCGGAGGATCAAGCTCTATCTCAAGTAAGTTGTTTTGTAATATCTTCACTGACCAATTCCGTAACAGGATTTCGAATTACATGCGATACCTTGTTCGCAATTGTGTGATATTATCTCTGACAATCCCGTAAAAGGGTTTTAAATGACATGGGCCGCATTTGGCCGTATTATCACAGACCAATCCCGTAGCAGGATCTCGACTACCACGAAATACCGTGGAATTAATTTTGTAACACTTCTCCGAGCGGTGTCGGCCAGGTTGACAGTATGTTTCGAATAAGTAAGATATCACGATTTGCTACAAACGACAAGTTCTAGGTTAGAGATTGCGACTCTTGACCAATGAGAGCAGCGCTCGCTCGGGTCAAACGCGGATTTAGACTAAGCACACCCAAGGGCGCGTGTTATATCTTCACTTACCAATTCCGTAACAGGATTTCAAATTACATGCGATACCTTGTACGGAATTTTGTGATATTATCACTGACAATCCCGTAAAAGGGTTTTAAATGACATGGGCCGCATTTGGCCGTATTTTCACAGACCAATCCCGTAGCAGGATCTCGACTGCCACGAAATACCGTGGAATTAATTTTGTAACACTTCTCCGAGCGGTGTCGGCCAGGTTGACAGTATGTTTCGAATAAGTAAGATATCACGATTTGCTACAAACGACAAGTTCTAGGTTAGAGATTGTGACTCTTGACCAATGAGAGCAGCGCTCGCTCGGGTCAACCGCGGATTTAGACTAAGCACACCCAAGGGCGCGTGTTATATCTTCACTTACCAATTCCGTAACAGGATTTCAAATTACATGCGATACCTTGTACGCAATTTTGTGATATTATCACTGACAATCCCGTAAAAGGGTTTTAAATGACATGGGCCGCATTTGGCCGTATTTTCACAGGCCGATCCCGTAACAGGATCTCGACTGACACGAAATAGCATGGAATTAATGAGAGCAGCGCTTGCTCGGGTCAAACGGGTATTTAGACTGAGCACACCCAGGTACGAGTGTCAGTCCCAGTCTACGCTACCTGCCTAACAGTCGTGCCATTGTCAGATATGGAGAGTTCAACACAAGTTCGTAGGGCATCTACTCCTCTTCCGACAGAGCTTGATCTAGCCGTGGGCGATGGCGGCTCCTACCAAAAGTTCGTAGATGGTTTGGCTACTGGCGAGGCGGCTTTTGTCGCGAACAGTACAACAGATTCGAAGACTGTATTTATATCCGGCCACCTGGGGCGCCGGAGGATCAAGCTCTATCTCAAGTAAGTTGTTTTGTAATATCTTCACTGACCAATTCCGTAACAGGATTTCGAATTACATGCGATACCTTGTTCGCAATTGTGTGATATTATCACTGACAATCCCGTAAAAGGGTATTAAATGACATGGGCCGTATTTGGCTGTATTATCACAGGCCGATCCCGTAACAGGATCTCGACTGACACGAAATAGCATGGAATTAATTTTGAAACACTTCTCCGAGCGGTGACGGCCAAGTTGACAGTATGTTTCGTATAAGTAAGATATCACGATTTCCTACAAACAACAAGTTCTAGGTTAGAGATTGCGACTCTTGACCAATGAGAGCAGCGCTCGCTCGGGTCAAACGCGGATTTAGACTAAGCACACCCAAGGGCGCGTGTTATATCTTCACTTACCAATTCCGTAACAGGATTTCAAATTACATGCGACACCTTGTACGCAATTTTGTGATATTATCACTGACAATCCCGTAAAAGGGTTTTAAATGACATGGGCCGCATTTGGCCGTATTATCACAGACCAATCCCGTAACAGGATCTCGACTGCCACGAAATACCGTGGAATTAATTTTGTAACACTTCTCCGAGCGGTGTCGGCCAGGTTGACAGTATGTTTCGAATAAGTAAGATATCACGATTTGCTACAAACGACAAGTTCTAGGTTAGAGATTGTGACTCTTGACCAATCAGAGCAGCGCTTGCTCGGGTCAAACGGGTATTTAGACTGAGCACACCCAGGTACGAGTGTCAGTCCCAGTCTACGCTACCTGCCTAACAGTCGTGCCATTGTCAGATATGGAGAGTTCAACACAAGTTCGTAGGGCATCTACTCCTCTTCCGACAGAGATTGATCTAGCCGTGGGCGATGGCGGCTCCTACCAAAAGTTCGTAGATGGTTTGGCTACTGGCGAGGCGGCTTTTGTCGCGAACAGTACAACAGATTCGAAGACTGTATTTATATCCGGCCACCTGGGGCGCCGGAGGATCAAGCTCTATCTCAAGTAAGTTGTTTTGTAATATCTTCACTGACCAATTCCGTAACAGGATTTCGAATTACATGCGATACCTTGTTCGCAATTGTGTGATATTATCACTGACAATCCCGTAAAAGGGTTTTAAATGACATGGGCCGCATTTGGCCGTATTATCACAGACCAATCCTGTAGCAGGATCTCGACTGCCACGAAATACCGTGGAATTAATTTTGTAACTTCTCCGAGCGGTGTCGGCCAGGTTGACAGTATGTTTCGAATAAGTAAGATATCACGATTTGCTACAAACGACAAGTTCTAGGTTAGAGATTGCGACTCTTGACCTATGAGAGCAGCGCTCGCTCGGGTCAAACGCGGATTTAGACCAAGCACAACCAAGGGCGCGTGTCATATCTTCACTTACCAATTCCGTAACAGGATTTCAAATTACATGCGATACCTTGTACGCAATTTTGTGATATTATCACTGACAATCCCGTAAAAGGGTTTTAAATGACATGGGCCGCATTTGGCCGTATTATCACAGACCAATCCCGTAACAGGATCTCGACTGCCACGAAATACCGCGGAATTAATTTTGTAACACTTCTCCGAGCGGTGTCGGCCAGGTTGGCAGTATGTTTCGAATATGTAAGATATCACGATTTGCTACAAACGACAAGTTCTAGGTTAGAGATTGTGACTCTTGACCAATCAGAGCAGCGCTTGCTCGGGTCAAACGGGTATTTAGACTGAGCACACCCAGGTACGAGTGTCAGTCCCAGTCTACGCTACCTGCCTAACAGTCGTGCCATTGTCAGATATGGAGAGTTCAACACAAGTTCGTAGGGCATCTACTCCTCTTCCGACAGAGCTTGATCTAGCCGTGGGCGATGGCAGCTCCTACCAAAAGTTCGTAGATGGTTTGGCTACTGGCGAGACGGCTTTTGTCGCGAACAGTACAACAGATTCGAAGACTGTATTTATATCCGGCCACCTGGGGCGCCGGAGGATCAAGCTCTATCTCAAGTAAGTTGTTTTGTAATATCTTCACTGACCAATTCCGTAACAGGATTTCGAATTACATGCGATACCTTGTTCGCAATTGTGTGATATTATCACTGACAATCCCATAAAAGGGTTTTAAATGACATGGGCCGCATTTGGCCGTATTATCACAGACCAATCCCGTAGCAGGATCTCGACTGCCACGAAATACCGTGGAATTAATTTTGTAACACTTCTCCGAGCGGTGTCGGCCAGGTTGACAGTATGTTTCGAATAAGTAAGATATCACGATTTGCTACAAACGACAAGTTCTAGGTTAGAGATTGTGACTCTTGACCAATCAGAGCAGCGCTTGCTCGGGTCAAACGGGTATTTAGACTGAGCACACCCAGGTACGAGTGTCAGTCCCAGTCTACGCTACCTGCCTAACAGTCGTGCCATTGTCAGATATGGAGAGTTCAACACAAGTTCGTAGGGCATCTACTCCTCTTCCGACAGAGCTTGATCTAGCCGTGGGCGATGGCGGCTCCTACCAAAAGTTCGTAGATGGTTTGGCTACTGGCGAGGCGGCTTTTGTCGCGAACAGTACAACAGATTCGAAGACTGTATTTATATCCGGCCACCTGGGGCGCCGGAGGATCAAGCTCTATCTCAAGTAAGTTGTTTTGTAATATCTTCACTGACCAATTCCGTAACAGGATTTCGAATTACATGCGATACCTTGTTCGCAATTGTGTGATATTATCACTGACAATCCCGTAAAAGGGTTTTAAATGACATGGGCCGCATTTGGCCGTATTATCACAGACCAATCCCGTAGCAGGATCTCGACTGCCACGAAATACCGTGGAATTAATTTTGTAACACTTCTCCGAGCGGTGTCGGCCAGGTTGACAGTATGTTTCGAATAAGTAAGATATCACGATTTGCTACAAACGACAAGTTCTAGGTTAGAGATTGCGACTCTTGACCAATGAGAGCAGCGCTCGCTCGGGTCAAACGCGGATTTAGACCAAGCACAACCAAGGGCGCGTGTCATATCTTCACTTACCAATTCCGTAACAGGATTTCAAATTACATGCGATACCTTGTACGCAATTTTGTGATATTATCACTGACAATCCCGTAAAAGGGTTTTAAATGACATGGGCCGCATTTGGCCGTATTATCACAGACCAATCCCGTAACAGGATCTCGACTGCCACGAAATACCGCGGAATTAATTTTGTAACACTTCTCCGAGCGGTGTCGGCCAGGTTGGCAGTATGTTTCGAATATGTAAGATATCACGATTTGCTACAAACGACAAGTTCTAGGTTAAAGATTGTGACTCTTGACCAATCAGAGCAGCGCTTGCTCGGGTCAAACGGGTATTTAGACTGAGCACACCCAGGTACGAGTGTCAGTCCCAGTCTACGCTACCTGCCTAACAGTCGTGCCATTGTCAGATATGGAGAGTTCAACATAAGTTCGTAGGGCATCTACTCCTCTTCCGACAGAGCTTGATCTAGCCGTGGGCGATGGCGGCTCCTACCAAAAGTTCGTAGATGGTTTGGCTGCTGGCGAGACGGCTTTTGTCGCGAACAGTACAACAGATTCGAAGACTGTATTTATATCCGGCCACCTGGGGCGCCGGAGGATCAAGCTCTATCTCAAGTAAGTTGTTTTGTAATATCTTCACTGACCAATTCCGTAACAGGATTTCGAATTACATGCGATACCTTGTTCGCAATTGTGTGATATTATCACTGACAATCCCGTAAAAGGGTTTTAAATGACATGGGCCGCATTTGGCCGTATTATCACAGACCAATCCCGTAGCAGGATCTCGACTGCCACGAAATACCGTGGAATTAATTTTGTAACACTTCTCCGAGCGGTGTCGGCCAGGTTGACAGTATGTTTCGAATAAGTAAGATATCACGATTTGCTACAAACGACAAGTTCTAGGTTAGAGATTGCGACTCTTGACCAATGAGAGCAGCGCTCGCTCGGGTCAAACGCGGATTTAGACCAAGCACAACCAAGGGCGCGTGTCATATCTTCACTTACCAATTCCGTAACAGGATTTCAAATTACATGCGATACCTTGTACGCAATTTTGTGATATTATCACTGACAATCCCGTAAAAGGGTTTTAAATGACATGGGCCGCATTTGGCCGTATTATCACAGACCAATCCCGTAACAGGATCTCGACTGCCACGAAATACCGCGGAATTAATTTTGTAACACTTCTCCGAGCGGTGTCGGCCAGGTTGGCAGTATGTTTCGAATATGTAAGATATCACGATTTGCTACAAACGACAAGTTCTAGGTTAAAGATTGTGACTCTTGACCAATCAGAGCAGCGCTTGCTCGGGTCAAACGGGTATTTAGACTGAGCACACCCAGGTACGAGTGTCAGTCCCAGTCTACGCTACCTGCCTAACAGTCGTGCCATTGTCAGATATGGAGAGTTCAACATAAGTTCGTAGGGCATCTACTCCTCTTCCGACAGAGCTTGATCTAGCCGTGGGCGATGGCGGCTCCTACCAAAAGTTCGTAGATGGTTTGGCTGCTGGCGAGACGGCTTTTGTCGCGAACAGTACAACAGATTCGAAGACTGTATTTATATCCGGCCACCTGGGGCGCCGGAGGATCAAGCTCTATCTCAAGTAAGTTGTTTTGTAATATCTTCACTGACCAATTCCGTAACAGGATTTCGAATTACATGCGATACCTTGTTCGCAATTGTGTGATATTATCACTGACAATCCCATAAAAGGGTTTTAAATGACATGGGCCGCATTTGGCCGTATTATCACAGACCAATCCCGTAGCAGGATCTCGACTGCCACGAAATACCGTGGAATTAATTTTGTAACACTTCTCCGAGCGGTGTCGGCCAGGTTGACAGTATGTTTCGAATAAGTAAGATATCACGATTTGCTACAAACGACAAGTTCTAGGTTAGAGATTGTGACTCTTGACCAATCAGAGTAGCGCTTGCTCGGGTCAAACGGGTATTTAGACTGAGCACACCCAGGTACGAGTGTCCGTCCCAGTCTACGCTACCTGCCTAACAGTCGTGCCATTGTCAGATATGGAGAGTTCAACACAAGTTCGTAGGGCATCTACTCCTCTTCCGACAGAGCTTGATCTAGCCGTGGGCGATGGCGGCTCCTACCAAAAGTTCGTAGATGGTTTGGCTACTGGCGAGGCGACTTTTGTCGCGAACAGTACAACAGATTCGAAGACTGTATTTATATCCGGCCACCTGGGGCGCCGGAGGATCAAGCTCTATTTCAAGTAAGTTGTTTTGTAATATCTTCACTGACCAATTCCGTAACAGGATTTCGAATTACATGCGATACCTTGTTCGCAATTGTGTGACATTATCACTGACAATCCCATAAAAGGGTTTTAAATGACATGGGCCGCATTTGGCCGTATTATCACAGACCAATCCCGTAGCAGGATCTCGACTGCCACGAAATACCGTGGAATTAATTTTGTAACACTTCTCCGAGCGGTGTCGGCCAGGTTGACAGTATGTTTCGAATAAGTAAGATATCACGATTTGCTACAAACGACAAGTTCTAGGTTAGAGATTGCGACTCTTGACCAATGAGAGCAGCGCTCGCTCGGGTCAAACGCGGATTTAGACTAAGCACACCCAAGGGCGCGTGTTATATCTTCACTTACCAATTCCGTAACAGGATTTCAAATTACATACGATACCTTGTACGCAATTTTGTGATATTATCACTGACAATCCCGTAAAAGGGTTTTAAATGACATGGGCCGCATTTGGCCGTATTATCACAGACCAATCCCGTAACAGGATCTCGACTGCCACGAAATACCGTGGAATTAATTTTGTAACACTTCTCCGAGCGGTGTCGGCCAGGTTGACAGTATGTTTCGAATAAGTAAGATATCACGATTTGCTACAAACGACAAGTTCTAGGTTAGAGATTGTGACTCTTGACCAATCAGAGCAGCGCTTGCTCGGGTCAAACGGGTATTTAGACTGAGCACACCCAGGTACGAGTGTCAGTCCCAGTCTACGCTACCTGCCTAACAGTCGTGCCATTGTCAGATATGGAGAGTTCAACACAAGTTCGTGGGGCATCTACTCCTCTTCCGACAGAGCTTGATCTAGCCGTGGGCGATGGCGGCTCCTACCAAAAGTTCGTAGATGGTTTGGCTACTGGCGAGGCGGCTTTTGTCGCGAACAGTACAACAGATTCGAACACTGTATTTATATCCGGCCACGTGGGGCGCCGGAGGATCAAGCTCTATCTCAAGTAAGTTGTTTTGTAATATCTTCACTGACCAATTCCGTAACAGGATTTCGAATTACATGCGATACCTTGTTCGCAATTGTGTGATATTATCACTGACAATCCCGTAAAAGGGTTTTAAATGACATGGGCCGCATTTGGCCGTATTATCACAGACCAATCCCGTAGCAGGATCTCGACTGCCACGAAATACCGTGGAATTAATTTTGTAACACTTCTCCGAGCGGTGTCGGCCAGGTTGACAGTATGTTTCGAATAAGTAAGATATAAATAAATAAATAAATAACGTTTATTGTATACTAAGGTACAAAAGGTGAGTATAACACTAAATAGTGATTTAAAATACTACCCTTCATGAAATTGAAATTAAATTAAAACATATCTTCAAGGTGTAAAGATTGATTGAGGAGATCACGTTTGAGTGACCTCATGATTACCGAATGACTAGTGAATCCCATCGTATTCAGGACAGAGTTAATAATATATGAGGCAAGGTATGTGAATGATCTTCTGAAAGAGGACAGGCGATGCTCCGGTACAGATGCCACGGTAGACACGTGTCGAAGATCTCTGTTGTGGGCGGCGTTACGAAGTTGGATTCTTTCGGCCAAGTAAGGTGGAAGACCCTGGGCCACTGCCAATCGCACAACGCCAACGTAGTGCAGGAAGCGACGTTCACCCATCCGGAGCCAGCCATGATCCCGCAGAATCCCAGACATATGCTGACGTCGAGGACAACCCACAGCAAAAGACATGCAGCTGTATTGGACGCTTTGCAGGCGGCGATTGCTGGCCTGGGTTAGGAACGGCCCATAAACGACATCCGCATACTCCAAACCGGACAGCACGAGGGAATCTGCAAGTTTGAGTTTAAGTTTAGTAGAAAAAACAGATTTATACTGGTAAAGCATCCTCAGTCTGGCATATGCGCGTCGGCAAATACTGCCAACATGAGATTCAAAGGTTAGGCCACTGTCGATAATGACCCCCAAATTTCTCGCCTCGTCCACGATTGGAAGACTGATGCCATTGAGGTGAATCCTGACTTCTGAATTTCTGGCCGCAGCGACATCCTCGACACGTCCCCCAACGAAGAGCACCTGGCACTTGGTGGGGTTCAAGGAAAGAGAGTTGGAGGCTGCCCAGACATGAATTTGATGCAGGTCATCGTTGATGGCCGTCAAAGCTTGATTCATATTGTTCGCGGAGATGGGCGCATAGATCTGAATATCGTCAGCGTACATGTGGAGGCGACAGTGCTGAACTTTGCTAGGCAGATCCGCCGTGATCAGATTGAATAAGAGTGGACCAAGAACTGATCCTTGAGGCACGCCACTGTTGACCGTCGCCGCTTCCGAGATGCTTGAGTCATTAAGCCTCGTGCGAAACGATCTGCCACGGAGATAATCCCCAAACCAGCTCAGAACAGCATTCTCGATTCCGTAGTACTTCAGCTTGGCAAGAATACAAGCGGACGAAACGCTATCAAAGGCCTTTGACATGTCCAGCAAGACCAAAGCAGATGTCGAGTGGCTGGTGTGGGACGTGACAATATCGTCCAGAACACGCAGAAGTGCAGTCCTTGTTCCATAAGATCGCCTAAATCCCGACTGCATCGCTGGCAGAATTCTGTTGGACTCGAGATACTGCACCAACTGCTCGTGGATGACAGACTCCGCAATCTTCGAAGTCACACATAATAGACTAATAGGTCTAAAATCACTGAACTCAGATGGAGAGGGCTTTTTGGGAATTGGCCTCACTAACGCTCTCCTCCAAAGTACCGGAAAAGCGCCCACTTCTAGGGAATAGTTTATAATGTGGGTTAAAGGCTGAGCACAGACAGCAACCGAGAGCTGTAACATCTTTGCAGAAATATCGTCCACACCGCAGCTCGATGACCTGAGGCGCGAAATCTGACGCTGTACGGTCACTACATCAACCGGGTGATAAGAAAATTTCCCGACTCCCGGACAGGATCCACGCTCGAATGACTCAACGTACACAGGGTCCGATGCAACATTAGGAACACTGTTCACGAAATAGTTACAGAAAGCACTCGCGTCGCGGAGATCCAACGGGACATCGACTGAACCGCCTCGCGAAACACCCCATGATTTGAGATGCTGCCACAATTGACGCTGATCGCTCAAACCACTGAGCCGGGACGCAAAGTACGCTCTTCGTTCGTGGGTAAGAGCATGATTGTAATAATTGCGGAGATCGCAATAATACTCTCTATGAACAGTCGATTTTGTACGCTTGTATTTACGCCAAGCGGAGCTCTTCATATTTTTTATCATTCTCAGCGTATCTGTGAACCAAGGTTCAGTAGGTTTGCGCCGATGTATGGCCAGTTTAAAGGGAGCATGAATGTCGAATAAATCCGTCAGACAGAGATTGAAGAAATCAACTTTTTCGTCCAAGTCTGTTAGAGAATACATGCAATCCCATGGAATAAACGCCGCGTCCCTGAGAAAAGCATCCTGAGAGAATCCTCGGAAGTCGCGCACACGGACAGGAGCCCGTTGCTCCACTGGAACGGCCTGTGGAACCCAACAAGCAATCGCCTCATGGTCGGAGAAGTCACACTCGATCACTCTGCTCTCAACATTGTGAATACTATCATCAATCAGAATGAGATCAATCAGTGACTCGGTATCAGGAGTGACTCGAGTCGGATCCGCCACAATCTGAGCGAGCGAGTGGTCATTCATAACAGATAGCAAAGAGTTTTTAAGCGCTGAGGGAGTTAACATGTTTATATTAAAATCTCCCAACGAAATGACGTGTTGCGAATGCCGACGAGCCTCACTAACCGCTCTCTCGAAACTAATCAGCGAGAATGCACCTCCGGATGGTGGGCGATATACTACTGCAACACTGAAGGTAATTTTTTTAATGACAATTTTTATCCATAGTTGTTCAAGATCTGGGTCGGGATCATTGATTTCGTCGAGAAGACAGTATTTTATGGTTTGCTTTATGTATAGAGCGACACCGCCACCTCTGCTTCTTCTGTCCTTCCGTACAATATTGTATCCCGGAATAGAAACGGCATCATCGGGTATATTTTCATTTAACCATGTCTCAGTAATTGCTAGGATATCGCAGTTTAAGCCAATTGCAAAATTTTTAATATCAGTAAATTTACATGGCAATGACCTAACATTGAGGTGAACGAATAGTGTTCTATTAACGGTGTCCGATGCGTCGTCAGCACATTGAGCGATGTCGGAACCCGACCCGCCTATTGCACCGACTGGCGTACTTGTAAAAAATGTGCCCCGTAATTGATTTTCTGTTGTTGCACTTCTGCCTTACGTCTGTAAATCGGGCAATTAGAAGCCCATGCAGCATGATCAATAGACGTAATATCCAAGCCCTTGTCTTTGGCAAGCTTGCAGTTTGTACAGCATCGATTCTTAGCCACGCATTTATCGACCTTATGGGGACCGGTGCATAAAGGGCATACAGGATCCTTCTTATTGCAGTCATTCGATAAGTGCCCGTACTCACAGCAATTGAAGCACCTCAGTACGTCAATAACCTCAAACGCTCGGCAGCTATCCCAGAAGACGCTTACAAAGCCATCAGACATAAGTTTGCGAAACGTGACACCGTCTACCTCAATTATAATAGTAAATTCGGACTTACTCGGGATTTTATTCACCTTCAGTACATTCACAACGCAGTCATCGCTTAAACCATTTTGAGTTTTCACATACTTTTTGATGTCATCATTACTCAGCTCATCACGGAGACCAATCAACTTGATCTTCGGAAGTCTTCCGCTGGACATTTTTACCTCAAATTCATTTCCTAATTTGGACACAACTTCGTCGCTCAGCATTTTTGTGCGTTCCATGTCCTTGCATTCAACAACAACACCGCCCTTCGCAACCTTTTTCAATGAAATCAATGCAGAATCAATAGGATTGACTAAATTTCTCAACGTCTTTGTGGTATCGTCACTGCTCTTAGATGAATCTTTGGGTTTGATTATCACGACAGGACCGCACTTCTTCAAACCTCTAGACTTAACCATGCCAGCATAGGTGTTGGGTTCCTGATGCAAAGACACCTTGTGAACTTCGTCCAAGACCTCCCTGTTGGCACTCTTCACCGTAGAACCCATGACCTCCAAAGAACTTGTAATAGTCTCCAATGACTTTTCTTGTTGTCCGAAATGATTGCTTTGCTTCTTGAGAGAAGCCTTCAGCTCGTTGATACCGTTATAAATTTCCATCAGAACTGTCTTTTGCGCACATTTTCTATTCGACGAACAGATGTCACAAAACCACCCCAGGTTTTTATTTTTCTCCACGAAGTCTAAAACTTTCTCATCCAACTTGACACATTTGATATGAAACTGTAAATCACACAGGCTACACTGCGTAACAGATGAATTACGTTTAATTGAACTATTACACACACCGCAAACAATAGAATCGGACATCGCGAACCGGTGAAAATTCGCGTCCGACAGCGATGCCTGCGATCGATCGAATGTCACGATTTGCTACAAACGACAAGTTCTAGGTTAGAGATTGCGACTCTTGACCAATGGGAGCAGGGCTCGCTCGGGTCAAACGCGGATTTAGACTAAGCACACCCAAGGGCGCGTGTTATATCTTCACTTACCAATTCCGTAACAGGATTTCAAATTACATGCGATACCTTGTACGCAATTTTGTGATATTATCACTGACAATCCCGTAAAAGGGTTTTAAATGACATGGGCCGCATTTGGCCGTATTATCACAGACCAATCCCGTAACAGGATCTCGACTGCCACGAAATACCGTGGAATTAATTTTGTAACACTTCTCCGAGCGGTGTCGGCCAGGTTGACAGTATGTTTCGAATAAGTAAGATATCACGATTTGCTACAAACGACAAGTTCTAGGTTAGAGATTGTGACTCTTGACCAATCAGAGCAGCGCTTGCTCGGGTCAAACGGGTATTTAGACTGAGCACACCCAGGTACGAGTGTCAGTCCCAGTCTACGCTACCTGCCTAACAGTCGTGCCATTGTCAGATATGGAGAGTTCAACACAAGTTCGTAGGGCATCTACTCCTCTTCCGACAGAGCTTGATCTAGCCGTGGGCGATGGCGGCTCCTACCAAAAGTTCGTAGATGGTTTGGCTGCTGGCGAGACGGCTTTTGTCGCGAACAGTACAACAGATTCGAAGACTGTATTTATATCCGGCCACCTGGGGCGCCGGAGGATCAAGCTCTATCTCAAGTAAGTTGTTTTGTAATATCTTCACTGACCAATTCCGTAACAGGATTTCGAATTACATGCGATACCTTGTTCGCAATTGTGTGATATTATCACTGACAATCCCATAAAAGGGTTTTAAATGACATGGGCCGCATTTGGCCGTATTATCACAGACCAATCCCGTAGCAGGATCTCGACTGCCACGAAATACCGTGGAATTAATTTTGTAACACTTCTCCGAGCGGTGTCGGCCAGGTTGACAGTATGTTTCGAATAAGTAAGATATCACGATTTGCTACAAACGACAAGTTCTAGGTTAGAGATTGTGACTCTTGACCAATCAGAGCAGCGCTTGCTCGGGTCAAACGGGTATTTAGACTGAGCACACCCAGGTACGAGTGTCCGTCCCAGTCTACGCTACCTGCCTAACAGTCGTGCCATTGTCAGATATGGAGAGTTCAACACAAGTTCGTAGGGCATCTACTCCTCTTCCGACAGAGCTTGATCTAGCCGTGGGCGATGGCGGCTCCTACCAAAAGTTCGTAGATGGTTTGGCTACTGGCGAGGCGACTTTTGTCGCGAACAGTACAACAGATTCGAAGACTGTATTTATAACCGGCCACCTGGGGCGCCGGAGGATCAAGCTCTATCTCAAGTAAGTTGTTTTGTAATATCTTCACTGACCAATTCCGTAACAGGATTTCGAATTACATGCGATACCTTGTTCGCAATTGTGTGACATTATCACTGACAATCCCATAAAAGGGTTTTAAATGACATGGGCCGCATTTGGCCGTATTATCACAGACCAATCCCGTAGCAGGATCTCGACTGCCACGAAATACCGTGGAATTAATTTTGTAACACTTCTCCGAGCGGTGTCGGCCAGGTTGACAGTATGTTTCGAATAAGTAAGATATCACGATTTGCTACAAACGACAAGTTCTAGGTTAGAGATTGCGACTCTTGACCAATGAGAGCAGCGCTCGCTCGGGTCAAACGCGGATTTAGACTAAGCACACCCAAGGGCGCGTGTTATATCTTCACTTACCAATTCCGTAACAGGATTTCAAATTACATGCGATACCTTGTACGCAATTTTGTGATATTATCACTGACAATCCCGTAAAAGGGTTTTAAATGACATGGGCCGCATTTGGCCGTATTATCACAGACCAATCCCGTAACAGGATCTCGACTGCCACGAAATACCGTGGAATTAATTTTGTAACACTTCTCCGAGCGGTGTCGGCCAGGTTGACAGTATGTTTCGAATAAGTAAGATATCACGATTTGCTACAAACGACAAGTTCTAGGTTAGAGATTGCGACTCTTGACCAATGGGAGCAGCGCTCGCTCGGGTCAAACGCGGATTTAGACTAAGCACACCCAAGGGCGCGTGTTATATCTTCACTTACCAATTCCGTAACAGGATTTCAAATTACATGCGATACCTTGTACGCAATTTTGTGATATTATCACTGACAATCCCGTAAAAGGGTTTTAAATGACATGGGCCGCATTTGGCCGTATTATCACAGACCAATCCCGTAACAGGATCTCGAGTGCCACGAAATACCGTGGAATTAATTTTGTAACACTTCTCCGAGCGGTGTCGGCCAGGTTGACAGTATGTTTCGAATAAGTAAGATATCACGATTTGCTACAAACGACAAGTTCGAGGTTAGAGATTGTGACTCTTGACCAATCAGAGCAGCGCTTGCTCGGGTCAAACGGGTATTTAGACTGAGCACACCCAGGTACGAGTGTCAGTCCCAGTCTACGCTACCTGCCTAACAGTCGTGCGATTGTCAGATATGGAGAGTTCAACACAAGTTCGTAGGGCATCTACTCCTCTTCCGACAGAGCTTGATCTAGCCGTGGGCGATGGCGGCTCCTACCAAAAGTTCGTAGATGGTTTGGCTACTGGCGAGGCGGCTTTTGTCGCGAACAGTACAACAGATTCGAAGACTGTATTTATATCCGGCCACCTGGGGCGCCGGAGGATCAAGCTCTATCTCAAGTAAGTTGTTTTGTAATATCTTCACTGACCAATTCCGTAACAGGATTTCGAATTACATGCGATACCTTGGTCGCAATTGTGTGATATTATCACTGACAATCCCGTAAAAGGGTTTTAAATGACATGGACCGCATTTGGCCGTATTATCACAGACCAATCCCGTAGCAGGATCTGGACTGCCACGAAATACCGTGGAATTAATTTTGTAACACTTCTCCGAGCGGTGTCGGCCAGGTTGACAGTATGTTTCGAATAAGTAAGGTATCACGATTTGCTACAAACGACAAGTTCTAGCTAAGAGATTGCGACTCTTGACCTATGAGAGCAGCGCTCGCTCGGGTCAAACGCGGATTTAGACCAAGCACAACCAAGGGCGCGTGTCATATCTTCAGTCATATCTTCACTTACCTATTCCGTAACAGGATTTCAAATTACATGCGAAACCTTGTACGCAATTTTGTGATATTATCACTGACAATCCCGTAAAAGGGTTTTAAATGACATGGGCCGCATTTGGCCGTATTATCACAGACCAATCCCGTAACAGGATCTCGACTGCCACGAAATACCGCGGAATTAATTTTGTAACACTTCTCCGAGCGGTGTCGGCCAGGTTGACAGTATGTTTCGAATAAGTAAGATATCACGATTTGCTACAAACGACAAGTTCTAGGTTAGAGATTGTGACTCTTGACCAATCAGAGCAGCGCTTGCTCGGGTCAAACGGGTATTTAGACTGAGCACACCCAGGTACGAGTGTCAGTCCCAGTCTACGCTACCTGCCTAACAGTCGTGCCATTGTCAGATATGGAGAGTTCAACACAAGTTCGTAGGGCATCTACTCCTCTTCCGACAGAGCTTGATCTAGCCGTGGGCGATGGCGGCTCCTACCAAAAGTTCGTAGATGGTTTGGCTACTGGCGAGACGGCTTTTGTCGCGAACAGTACAACAGATTCGAAGACTGTATTTATATCCGGCCACCTGGGGCGCCGGAGGATCAAGCTCTATCTCAAGTAAGTTGTTTTGTAATATCTTCACTGACCAATTCCGTAACAGGATTTCGAATTACATGCGATACCTTGTTCGCAATTGTGTGATATTATCACTGACAATCCCGTAAAAGGGTTTTAAATGACATGGGCCGCATTTGGCCGTATTATCACAGACCAATCCCGTAGCAGGATCTCGACTGCCACGAAATACCGTGGAATTAATTTTGTAACACTTCTCCGAGCGGTGTCGGCCAGGTTGACAGTATGTTTCGAATAAGTAAGATATCACGATTTGCTACAAACGACAAGTTCTAGGTTAGAGATTGCGACTCTTGACCAATGAGAGCAGCGCTCGCTCGGGTCAAACGCGGATTTAGACTAAGCACACCCAAGGGCGCGTGTTATATCTTCACTTACCAATTCCGTAACAGGATTTCAAATTACATGCGATACCTTGTACGGAATTTTGTGATATTATCACTGACAATCCCGTAAAAGGGTTTTAAATGACATGGGCCGCATTTGGCCGTATTATCACAGACCAATCCCGTAGCAGGATCTCGACTGCCACGAAATACCGTGGAATTAATTTTGTAACACTTCTCCGAGCGGTGTCGGCCAGGTTGACAGTATGTTTCGAATAAGTAAGATATCACGATTTGCTACAAACGACAAGTTCTAGGTTAGAGATTGTGACTCTTGACCAATCAGAGCAGCGCTTGCTCGGGTCAAACTGGTATTTAGACTGAGCACACCCAGGTACGAGTGTCAGTCCCAGTCTACGCTACCTGCCTAACAGTCGTGCCATTGTCAGATATGGAGAGTTCAACACAAGTTCGTAGGGCATCTACTCCTCTTCCGACAGAGCTTGATCTAGCCGTGGGCGATGGCGGTTCCTACCAAAAGTTCGTAGATGGTTTGGCTACTGGCGAGGCGGCTTTTGTCGCGAACAGTACAACAGATTCGAAGACTGTATTTATATCCGGCCACCTGGGGCGCCGGAGGATCAAGCTCTATCTCAAGTAAGTTGTTTTGTAATATCTTCACTGACCAATTCCGGATTTCGGGATTTCGAATTACATGCGATACCTTGTTCGCAATTGTGTGATATTATCACTGACAATCCCGTAAAAGGGTATTAAATGACATGGGCCGTATTTGGCTGTATTATCACAGGCCGATCCCGTAACAGGATCTCGACTGACACGAAATAGCATGGAATTAATTTTGAAACACTTCTCCGAGCGGTGACGGCCATGTTGACAGTATGTTTCGTATAAGTAAGATATCACGATTTCCTACAAACAACAAGTTCTAGGTTAGAGATTGCGACTCTTGACCAATGAGAGCAGCGCTCGCTCGGGTCAAACGCGGATTTAGACTAAGCACACCCAAGGGCGCGTGTTATATCTTCACTTACCAATTCCGTAACAGGATTTCAAATTACATGCGATACCTTGTACGCAATTTTGTGATATTATCACTGACAATCCCGTAAAAGGGTTTTAAATGACATGGGCCGCATTTGGCCATATTATCACAGACCAATCCCGTAACAGGATCTGGACTGCCACGAAATACCGTGGAATTAATTCTGTAACACTTCTCCGAGCGGTGTCGGCCAGGTTGACAGTATGTTTCGAATAAGTAAGATATCACGATTTGCTACAAACGACAAGTTCTAGGTTAGAGATTGTGACTCTTGACCAATCAGAGCAGCGCTTGCTCGGGTCAAACGGGTATTTAGACTGAGCACACCCAGGTACGAGTGTCAGTCCCAGTCTACGCTACCTGCCTAACAGTCGTGCCATTGTCAGATATGGAAGGTTCAACACAAGTTCGTAGGGCATCTACTCCTCTTCCGACAGAGCTTGATCTAGCCGTGGGCGATGGCGGCTCCTACCAAAAGTTCGTAGATGGTTTGGCTACTGGTGAGGCGGCTTTTGTCGCGAACAGTACAACAGATTCGAAGACTGTATTTATATCCGGCCACCTGGGGCGCCGGAGGATCAAGCTCTATCTCAAGTAAGTTGTTTTGTAATATCTTCACTGACCAATTCCGTAACAGGATTTCGAATTACATGCGATACCTTGTTCGCAATTGTGTGATATTATCACTGACAATCCCGTAAAAGGGTTTTAAATGACATGGGCCGCATTTGGCCGTATTATCACAGACCAATCCCGTAACAGGATCTCGACTGCCACGAAATACCGCGGAATTAATTTTGTAAAACTTCTCCGAGCGGTGTCGGCCAGGTTGACAGTATGTTTCGAATAAGTAAGATATCACGATTTGCTACAAACGACAAGTTCTAGGTTAGAGATTGTGACTCTTGACCAATCAGAGCAGCGCTTGCTCGGGTCAAACGGGTATTTAGACTGAGCACACCCAGGTACGAGTGTCAGTCCCAGTCTACGCAACCTGCCTAACAGTCGTGCCATTGTCAGATATGGAGAGTTCAACACAAGTTCGTAGGGCATCTACTCCTCTTCCGACAGAGCTTGATCTAGCCGTGGGCGATGGCGGCTCCTACCAAAAGTTCGTAGATGGTTTGGCTACTGGCGAGGCGGCTTTTGTCGGGAACAGTACAACAGATTCGAAGACTGTATTTATATCCGGCCACCTGGGGCGCCGGAGGATCAAGCTCTATCTCAAGTAAGTTGTTTTGTAATATCTTCACTGACCAATTCCGTAACAGGATTTCGAATTACATGCGATACCTTGTTCGCAATTGTGTGATATTATCACTGACAATCCCGTAAAAGGGCATTAAATGACATGGGCCGTATTTGGCTGTATTATCACAGACCGATACCGTAACAGGATCTCGACTGACACGAAATAGCATGGAATTAATTTTGAAACACTTCTCCGAGCGGTGTCGGCCAAGTTGACAGTATGTTTCGTATAAGTAAGATATCACGATTTCCTACAAACAACAAGTTCTAGGTTAGAGATGGCGACTCTTGACCAATGAGAGCAGCGCTCGCTCGGGTCAAACGCGGATTTAGACTAAGCACACCCAAGGCCGCTTGTTATATCTTCACTTACCAATTCCGTAACAGGATTTCAAATTACATGCGATACCTTGTACGCAATTTTGTGATATTAGCACTGACAATCCCGTAAAAGGGTTTTAAATGACATGGGACGTATTTGGCTGTATTATCACAGACCGATCCCGTAACAGGATCTCGACTGCCACGAAATAGCATGGAATTAATTTTGAAACACTTCTCCGAGCGGTGTCGGCCGAGTTGACAGTATGGTTCGTATAAGTAAGATATCACGATTTCCTACAAACAACAAGTTCTAGGTAAGAGATTGCGACTCTTGACCAATGAGAGCAGCGCTCGCTCGGGTCAAACGCGGATTTAGACCAAGCACACCCAAGGGCGCGTGTCATATCTTCACTTACCAATTCCGTAACAGGATTTCAAATTACATGCGATACCTTGTACGCAATTTTGTGATATTATCACTGACAATCCCGTAAAAGGGTTTTAAATGACATGGGCCGCATTTGGCCGTATTATCACAGACCAATCCCGTAACAGGATCTCGACTGCCACGAAATACCGTGGAATTAATTTTGTAACACTTCTCCGAGCGGTGTCGGCCAGGTTGACAGTATGTTTCGAATAAGTAAGATATCACGATTTGCTACAAACGACAAGTTCTAGGTTAGAGATTGTGACTCTTGACCAATCAGAGCCGCGCTTGCTCGGGTCAAACGGGTATTTAGACTGAGCACACCCAGGTACGAGTGTCAGTCCCTGTCTACGCTACCGGCCTAACAGTCGTGCCATTGTCAGATATGGAGAGTTCAACACAAGTTCGTAGGGCATCTACTCCTCTTCCGACAGAGCTTGATCTAGCCGTGGGCGATGGCGGCTCCTACCAAAAGTTCGTAGATGGTTTGGCTACTGGCGAGGCGGCTTTTGTCGCGAACAGTACAACAGATTCGAAGACTGTATTTATATCCGGCCACCTGGGGCGCCGGAGGATCAAGCTCTACCTCAAGTAAGTTGTTTTGTAATATCTTCACTGACCAATTCCGTAACAGGATTTCGAATTACGCGCGTGTTATATCTCCACTTACCAATTCCGTAACAGGATTTCAAATTACATGCGATACCTTGTACGCAATTTTGTGATATTATCACTGACAATCCCGTAAAAGGGTTTTAAATGACATGTGCCGCATTTGGCCGTATTATCACAGACCAATCCCGTAACAGGATCTCGACTGCCACGAAATACCGCGGACTTAATTTTGTAACACTTCTCCGAGCAGTGTCGGCCAGGTTGACAGTATGTTTCGAATAAGTAAGATATCACGATTTGCTACAAACGACAAGTTCTAGGTTAGAGATTGTGACTCTTGACCAATCAGAGCAGCGCTTGCTCGGGTCAAACGGGTATTTAGACTGAGCACACCCAGGTACGAGTGTCAGTCCCAGTCTACGCTACCTGCCTAACAGTCGTGCCATTGTCAGATATGGAGAGTTCAACACAAGTTCGTAGGGCATCTACTCCTCTTCCGACAGAGCTTGATCTAGCCGTGGGCGATGGCGGCTCCTACCAAAAGTTCGTAGATGGTTTGGCTACTGGCGAGACGGCTTTTGTCGCGAACAGTACAACAGATTCGAAGACTGTATTTATATCCGGCCACCTGGGGCGCCGGAGGATCAAGCTCTATCTCAAGTAAGTTGTTTTGTAATATCTTCACTGACCAATTCCGTAACAGGATTTCGAATTACATGCGATACCTTGTTCGCAATTGTGTGATATTATCACTGACAATCCCGTAAAAGGGTTTTAAATGACATGGGCCGCATTTGGCCGTATTATCACAGACCAATCCCGTAGCAGGATCTCGACTGCCACGAAATACCGTGGAATTAATTTTGTAACACTTCTCCGAGCGGTGTCGGCCAGGTTGACAGTATGTTTCGAATAAGTAAGATATCACGATTTGCTACAAACGACAAGTTCTAGGTTAGAGATTGCGACACTTGACCAATGAGAGCAGCGCTCGCTCGGGTCAAACGCGGATTTAGACTAAGCACACCCAAGGGCGCGTGTTATATCTTCACTTACCAATTCCGTAACAGGATTTCAAATTACATGCGATACCTTGTACGGAATTTTGTGATATTATCACTGACAATCCCGTAAAAGGGTTTTAAATCACATGGGCCGCATTTGGCCGTATTATCACAGACCAATCCCGTAGCAGGATCTCGACTGCCTCGAAATACCGTGGAATTAATTTTGTAACACTTCTCCGAGCGGTGTCGGCCAGGTTGACAGTATGTTTCGAATAAGTAAGATATCACGATTTGCTACAAACGGTAAGTTCTAGGTTAGAGATTGTGACTCTTGACCAATCAGAGCAGCGCTTGCTCGGGTCAAACGGGTATTTAGACTGAGCACACCCAGGTACGAGTGTCAGTCCCAGTCTACGCTACCTGCCTAACAGTCGTGCCATTGTCAGATATGGAGAGTTCAACACAAGTTCGTAGAGCATCTACTCCTCTTCCGACAGAGCTTGATCTAGCCGTGGGCGATGGCGGTTCCTACCAAAAGTTCGTAGATGGTTTGGCTACTGGCGAGGCGGCTTTTGTCGCGAGCAGTACAACAGATTCGAAGACTGTATTTATATCCGGCCACCTGGGGCGCCGGAGGATCAAGCTCTATCTCAAGTAAGTTGTTTTGTAATATCTTCACTGACCAATTCCGTAACAGGATTTCGAATTACATGCGATACCTTGTTCGCAATTGTGTGATATTATCACTGACAATCCCGTAAAAGGGTATTAAATGACATGGGCCGTATTTGGCTGTATTATCACAGGCCGATCCCGTAACAGGATCTCGACTGACACGAAATAGCATGGAATTAATTTTGAAACACTTCTCCGAGCGGTGACGGCCAAGTTGACAGTATGTTTCGTATAAGTAAGATATCACGATTTCCTACAAACAACAAGTTCTAGGTTAGAGATTGCGACTCTTGACCAATGAGAGCAGCGCTCGCTCGGGTCAAACGCGGATTTAGACTAAGCACACCCAAGGGCGCGTGTTATATCTTCACTTACCAATTCCGTAACAGGATTTCAAATTACATGCGATACCTTGTACGCAATTTTGTGATATTATCACTGACAATCCCGTAAAAGGGTTTTAAATGACATGGGCCGCATTTGGCCGTATTATCACAGACCAATCCCGTAACAGGATCTCGACTGCCACGAAATACCGTGGAATTAATTTTGTAACACTTCTCCAAGTGGTGTCGGCCAGGTTGACAGTATGTTTCGAATAAGTAAGATATCACGATTTGCTACAAACGACAAGTTCTAGGTTAGAGATTGTGACTCTTGACCAATCAGAGCCGCGCTTGCTCGGGTCAAACGGGTATTTAGACTGAGCACACCCAGGTACGGGTGTCAGTCCCAGTCTACGCTACCTGCCTAACAGTCGTGCCATTGTCAGATATGGAGAGTTCAACACAAGTTCGTAGGGCATCTACTCCTCTTCCGACAGAGCTTGATCTAGCCGTGGGCGATGGCGGCTCCTACCAAAAGTTCGTAGATGGTTTGGCTATTGGCGAGGCGGCTTTTGTCGCGAACAGTACAACAGATTCTAAGACTGTCTTTATATCCGGCCACCTGGGGCGCCGGAGGATCAAGCTCTACCTCAAGTAAGTTGTTTTGTAATATCTTCACTGACCAATTCCGTAACAGGATTTCGAATTACGCGCGTGTTATATCTCCACTTACCAATTCCGTAACAGGATTTCAAATTACATGCGATACCTTGTACGCAATTTTGTGATATTATCACTGACAATCCCGTAAAAAGGTTTTAAATGACATGGGCCGCATTTGGCCGTATTATCACAGACCAATCCCGTAACAGGATCTCGACTGCTACGAAATACCGTGGAATTAATGTTGTAACACTTCTCCGAGCGGTGTCGGCCAGGTTGACAGTGTGTTTCGAATAAGTAAGATATCACGATTTGCTACAAACGACAAGTTCTAGGTTAGAGATTGTGACTCTTGACCAATCAGAGCCGCGCTTGCTCGGGTCAAACGGGTATTTAGACTGAGCACACCCAGGTACGGGTGTCAGTCCTAGTCTACGCTACCTGCCTAACAGTCGTGCCATTGTCAGATATGGAGAGTTCAACACAAGTTCGTAGGGCATCTACTCCTCTTCCGACAGAGCTTGATCTAGCCGTGGGCGATGGCGGCTCCTACCAAAAGTTCGTAGATGGTTTGGCTACTGGCGAGGCGGCTTTTGTCGCGAACAGTACAACAGATTCGAAGACTGTATTTATATCCGGCCACCTGGGGCGCCGGAGGATCAAGCTCTATCTCAAGTAAGTTGTTTTGTAATATCTTCACTGACCAATTCCGTAACAGGATTTCGAATTACATGCGATACCTTGTTCGCAATTGTGTGATATCACTGACAATCCCGTAAAAGGGCATTAAATGACATGGGCCGTATTTGGCTGTATTATCACAGACCGATACCGTAACAGGATCTCGACTGACACGAAATAGCATGGAATTAATTTTGAAACACTTCTCCGAGCGGTGTCGGCCAAGTTGACAGTATGTTTCGTATAAGTAAGATATCACGATTTCCTACAAACAACAAGTTCTAGGTTAGAGATGGCGACTCTTGACCAATGAGAGCAGCGCTCGCTCGGGTCAAACGCGGATTTAGACTAAGCACACCCAAGGGCGCGTGTTATATCTTCACTTACCAATTCCGTAACAGGATTTCAAATTACATGCGATACCTTGTACGCAATTTTGTGATATTAGCACTGACAATCCCGTAAAAGGGTTTTAAATGACACGGGACGTATTTGGCTGTATTAACACAGACCGATCCCGTAACAGGATCTCGACTGACACGAAATAGCATGGAATTAATTTTGAAACACTTCTCCGAGCGGTGTCGGCCGAGTTGACAGTATGTTTCGTATAAGTAAGATATCACGATTTCCTACAAACAACAAGTTCTAGGTTAGAGATTGCGACTCTTGACCAATGACAGCAGCGCTCGCTCGGGTCAAACGCGGATTTAGACCAAGCACACCCAAGGGCGCGTGTCATATCTTCACTTACCAATTCCGTAACAGGATTTCGAATTACATGCGATACCTTGTTCGCAATTGTGTGATATTATCACTGACAATCCCGTAAAAGGGTTTTAAATGACATGGGCCGCATTTGGCCGTATTATCACAGACCAATCCCGTAGCAGGATCTCGACTGCCACGAAATACCGTGGAATTAATTTTGTAACACTTCTCCGAGCGGTGTCGGCCAGGTTGACAGTATGTTTCGAATAAGTAAGATATCACGATTTGCTACAAACGACAAGTTCTAGGTTAGAGATTGCGACACTTGACCAATGAGAGCAGCGCTCGCTCGGGTCAAACGCGGATTTAGACTAAGCACACCCAAGGGCGCGTGTTATATCTTCACTTACCAATTCCGTAACAGGATTTCAAATTACATGCGATACCTTGTACGGAATTTTGTGATATTATCACTGACAATCCCGTAAAAGGGTTTTAAATGACATGGGCCGCATTTGGCCGTATTATCACAGACCAATCCCGTAGCAGGATCTCGACTGCCTCGAAATACCGTGGAATTAATTTTGTAACACTTCTCCGAGCGGTGTCGGCCAGGTTGACAGTATGTTTCGAATAAGTAAGATATCACGATTTGCTACAAACGGTAAGTTCTAGGTTAGAGTTTGTGACTCTTGACCAATCAGAGCAGCGCTTGCTCGGGTCAAACGGGTATTTAGACTGAGCACACCCAGGTACGAGTGTCAGTCCCAGTCTACGCTACCTGCCTAACAGTCGTGCCATTGTCAGATATGGAGAGTTCAACACAAGTTCGTAGGGCATCTACTCCTCTTCCGACAGAGCTTGATCTAGCCGTGGGCGATGGCGGTTCCTACCAAAAGTTCGTAGATGGTTTGGCTACTGGCGAGGCGGCTTTTGTCGCGAGCAGTACAACAGATTCGAAGACTGTATTTATATCCGGCCACCTGGGGCGCCGGAGGATCAAGCTCTATCTCAAGTAAGTTGTTTTGTAATATCTTCACTGACCAATTCCGTAACAGGATTTCGAATTACATGCGATACCTTGTTCGCAATTGTGTGATATTATCACTGACAATCCCGTAAAAGGGTATTAAATGACATGGGCCGTATTTGGCTGTATTATCACAGGCCGATCCCGTAACAGGATCTCGACTGACACGAAATAGCATGGAATTAATTTTGAAACACTTCTCCGAGCGGTGACGGCCAAGTTGACAGTATGTTTCGTATAAGTAAGATATCACGATTTCCTACAAACAACAAGTTCTAGGTTAGAGATTGCGACTCTTGACCAATGAGAGCAGCGCTCGCTCGGGTCAAACGCGGATTTAGACTAAGCACACCCAAGGGCGCGTGTTATATCTTCACTTACCAATTCCGTAACAGGATTTCAAATTACATGCGATACCTTGTACGCAATTTTGTGATATTATCACTGACAATCCCGTAAAAGGGTTTTAAATGACATGGGCCGCATTTGGCCGTATTATCACAGACCAATCCCGTAACAGGATCTCGACTGCCACGAAATACCGTGGAATTAATTTTGTAACACTTCTCCGAGTGGTGTCGGCCAGGTTGACAGTATGTTTCGAATAAGTAAGATATCACGATTTGCTACAAACGACAAGTTCTAGGTTAGAGATTGTGACTCTTGACCAATCAGAGCCGCGCTTGCTCGGGTCAAACGGGTATTTAGACTGAGCACACCCAGGTACGGGTGTCAGTCCCAGTCTACGCTACCTGCCTAACAGTCGTGCCATTGTCAGATATGGAGAGTTCAACACAAGTTCGTAGGGCATCTACTCCTCTTCCGACAGAGCTTGATCTAGCCGTGGGCGATGGCGGCTCCTACCAAAAGTTCGTAGATGGTTTGGCTATTGGCGAGGCGGCTTTTGTCGCGAACAGTACAACAGATTCTAAGACTGTCTTTATATCCGGCCACCTGGGGCGCCGGAGGATCAAGCTCTACCTCAAGTAAGTTGTTTTGTAATATCTTCACTGACCAATTCCGTAACAGGATTTCGAATTACGCGCGTGTTATATCTCCACTTACCAATTCCGTAACAGGATTTCAAATTACATGCGATACCTTGTACGCAATTTTGTGATATTATCACTGACAATCCCGTAAAAAGGTTTTAAATGACATGGGCCGCATTTGGCCGTATTATCACAGACCAATCCCGTAACAGGATCTCGACTGCTACGAAATACCGTGGAATTAATGTTGTAACACTTCTCCGAGCGGTGTCGGCCAGGTTGACAGTGTGTTTCGAATAAGTAAGATATCACGATTTGCTACAAACGACAAGTTCTAGGTTAGAGATTGTGACTCTTGACCAATCAGAGCCGCGCTTGCTCGGGTCAAACGGGTATTTAGACTGAGCACACCCAGGTACGGGTGTCAGTCCTAGTCTACGCTACCTGCCTAACAGTCGTGCCATTGTCAGATATGGAGAGTTCAACACAAGTTCGTAGGGCATCTACTCCTCTTCCGACAGAGCTTGATCTAGCCGTGGGCGATGGCGGCTCCTACCAAAAGTTCGTAGATGGTTTGGCTACTGGCGAGGCGGCTTTTGTCGCGAACAGTACAACAGATTCGAAGACTGTATTTATATCCGGCCACCTGGGGCGCCGGAGGATCAAGCTCTATCTCAAGTAAGTTGTTTTGTAATATCTTCACTGACCAATTCCGTAACAGGATTTCGAATTACATGCGATACCTTGTTCGCAATTGTGTGATATCACTGACAATCCCGTAAAAGGGCATTAAATGACATGGGCCGTATTTGGCTGTATTATCACAGACCGATACCGTAACAGGATCTCGACTGACACGAAATAGCATGGAATTAATTTTGAAACACTTCTCCGAGCGGTGTCGGCCAAGTTGACAGTATGTTTCGTATAAGTAAGATATCACGATTTCCTACAAACAACAAGTTCTAGGTTAGAGATGGCGACTCTTGACCAATGAGAGCAGCGCTCGCTCGGGTCAAACGCGGATTTAGACTAAGCACACCCAAGGGCGCGTGTTATATCTTCACTTACCAATTCCGTAACAGGATTTCAAATTACATGCGATACCTTGTACGCAATTTTGTGATATTAGCACTGACAATCCCGTAAAAGGGTTTTAAATGACACGGGACGTATTTGGCTGTATTAACACAGACCGATCCCGTAACAGGATCTCGACTGACACGAAATAGCATGGAATTAATTTTGAAACACTTCTCCGAGCGGTGTCGGCCGAGTTGACAGTATGTTTCGTATAAGTAAGATATCACGATTTCCTACAAACAACAAGTTCTAGGTTAGAGATTGCGACTCTTGACCAATGACAGCAGCGCTCGCTCGGGTCAAACGCGGATTTAGACCAAGCACACCCAAGGGCGCGTGTCATATCTTCACTTACCAATTCCGTAACAGGATTTCAAATTACATGCGATACCTTGTACGCAATTTTGTGATATTATCACTGACAATCCCGTAAAAGGGTTTTAAATGACATGGGCCGCATTTGGCCGTATTATCACAGACCAATCCCGTAACAGGATCTCGACTGCCACGAAATACCGTGGAATTAATTTTGTAACACTTCTCCGAGCGGTGTCGGCCAGGTTGACAGTATGTTTCGAATAAGTAAGATATCACGATTTGCTACAAACGACAAGTTCTAGGTTAGAGATTGTGACTCTTGACCAAACAGAGCCGCGCTTGCTCGGGTCAAACGGGTATTTAGACTGAGCACACCCAGGTACGAGTGTCAGTCCCTGTCTACGCTACCGGCCTAACAGTCGTGCCATTGTCAGATATGGAGAGTTCAACACAAGTTCGTAGGGCATCTACTCCTCTTCCGACAGAGCTTGATCTAGCCGTGGGCGATGGCGGCTCCTACCAAAAGTTCGTAGATGGTTTGGCTACTGGCGAGGCGGCTTTTGTCGCGAACAGTACAACAGATTCGAAGACTGTATTTATATCCGGCCACCTGGGGCGCCGGAGGATCAAGCTCTACCTCAAGTAAGTTGTTTTGTAATATCTTCACTGACCAATTCCGTAACAGGATTTCGAATTACGCGCGTGGTATATCTCCACTTACCAATTCCGTAACAGGATTTCAAATTACATGCGATACCTTGTACGCAATTTTGTGATATTATCACTGACAATCCCGTAAAAAGGTTTTAAATGACATGGGCCGCATTTGGCCGTATTATCACAGACCAATCCCGTAACAGGATCTCGACTGCTACGAAATACCGTGGAATTAATGTTGTAACACTTCTCCGAGCGGTGTCGGCCAGGTTGACAGTATGTTTCGAATAAGTAAGATATCACGATTTGCTACAAACGACAAGTTCTAGGTTAGAGATTGTGACTCTTGACCAATCAGAGCCGCGCTTGCTCGGGTCAAACGGGTATTTAGACTGAGCACACCCAGGTACGGGTGTCAGTCCCAGTCTACGCTACCTGCCTAACAGTCGTGCCATTGTCAGATATGGAGAGTTCAACACAAGTTCGTAGGGCATCTACTCCTTTTCCGACAGAGCTTGATCTAGCCGTGGGCGATGGCGGCTCCTACCAAAAGTTCGTATATGGTTTGGCTACTGGCGAGGCGGCTTTTGTCGCGAACAGTACAACAGATTCTAAGACTGTCTTTATATCCGGCCACCTGGGGCGCCGGAGGATCAAGCTCTACCTCAAGTAAGTTGTTTTGTAATATCTTCACTGACCAATTCCGTAACAGGATTTCGAATTACGCGCGTGTTATATCTCCACTTACCAATTCCGTAACAGGATTTCAAATTACATGCGATACCTTGTACGCAATTTTGTGATATTATCACTGACAATCCCGTAAAAAGGTTTTAAATGACATGGGCCGCATTTGGCCGTATTATCACAGACCAATCCCGTAGCAGGATCTCGACTGCTACGAAATACCGTGGAATTAATGTTGTAACACTTCTCCGAGCGGTGTCGGCCAGGTTGACAGTATGTTTCGAATAAGTAAGATATCACGATTTGCTACAAACGACAAGTTCTAGGTTAGAGATTGTGACTCTTGACCAATCAGAGCCGCGCTTGCTCGGGTCAAACGGGTATTTAGACTGAGCACACCCAGTTACGAGTGTCAGTCCCTGTCTACGCTACCGGTCTAACAGTCGTGCCATTGTCAGATATGGAGAGTTCAACACAAGTTCGTAGGGCATCTACTCCTCTTCCGACAGAGCTTGATCTAGCCGTGGGCGATGGCGGCTCCTACCAAAAGTTCGTAGATGGTTTGGCTACTGGCGAGGCGGCTTTTGTCGCGAACAGTACAACAGATTCTAAGACTGTCTTTATATCCGGCCACCTGGGACGCCGGAGGATCAAGCTCTACCTCAAGTAAGTTGTTTTGTAATATCTTCACTGACCAATTCCGTAACAGGATTTCGAATTACATGCGATACCTTGTTCGCAATTGTGTGATATTATCACTGACAATCCCGTAAAAGGGTTTTAAATGACATGGGCCGCATTTGGCCGTATTATCACAGACCAATCCCGTAACAGGATCTCGACTGACATGAAATAGCATGGAATTAATTTTGTAACACTTCTCCGAGCGGTGTCGGCCAGGTTGACAGTATGTTTCGAATAAGTAAGATATCACGATTTGCTACAAACGACAAGTTCTAGGTTAGAGATTGCGACTCTTGACCAATGAGAGCAGCGCTCGCTCGGGTCAAACGCGGATTTAGACTAAGCACACCCAAGGGCGCTGTTATATCTTCACTTACCAATTCCGGAACAGGATTTCAAATTACATGCGATACCTTGTACGCAATTTTGTGATATTAGCACTGACAATCCCGTAAAAGGGTTTTAAATGACATGGACCGCATTTGGCCGTATTATCACAGACCAATCCCGTAACAGGATCTCGACTGCCACGAAATATCGTGGAATTAATTTTGAAACACTTCTCCGAGCGGTGTCGGCCAAGTTGACAGTATGTTTCGAATAAGTAAGATATCACGATTTCCTACAAACAACAAGTTCTAGGTTAGAGATTGCGACTCTTGACCAATGAGAGCAGCGCTCGCTCGGGTCAAACGCGGATTTAGACTAAGCACACCCAAGGGCGCGTGTTATATCTTCACTTACCAATTCCGTAACAGGATTTCAAATTACATGCGATACCTTGTACGCAATTTTGTGATATTATCACTGACAATCCCGTAAAAGGGTTTTAAGTGACCTGGGCCGCATTTGGCCGTATTATCACAGACCAATCCCGTAGCAGGATCTCGACTGCCACGAAATACCGTGGAATTAATTTTGTAACACTTCTCCGAGCGGTGTCGGCCAGGTGACAGTATGTTTCGTATAAGTAAGATATCACGATTTGCTACAAACGACAAGTTCTAGGTTAGAGATTGTGACTCTTGACCAATCAGAGCCGCGCTTGCTCGGGTCAAACGGGTATTTAGACTGAGCACACCCAGGTACGAGTGTCAGTCCCTACCGACGCTGCCTGCCTAACAGTCGTGCTATTGTCAGATATGGAGAGTTCAACACAAGTTCGTAGGGCATCTACTCCTCTTCCGACAGAGCTTGATCTAGCCGTGGGCGATGGCGGCTCCTACCAAAAGTTCGTAGATGGTTTGGCTACTGGCGAGGCGGCTTTTGTCGCGAACAGTACAACAGATTCGAAGACTGTATTTATACCCGGCCACCTGGGGCGCCGGAGGATCAAGCTCTATCTCAAGTAAGTTGTTTTGTAATATCTTCACTGACCAATTCCGTAACAGGATTTCGAATTACATGCGATACCTTGTTCGCAATTGTGTGATATTATCACTGACAATCCCGTAAAAGGGTTTTAAATGACATGGGCCGCATTTGGCCGTATTATCACAGACCAATCCCGTAGCAGGATCTCGACTGCCACGAAATACCGTGGAATTAATTTTGTAACACTTCTCCGAGCGGTGTCGGCCAGGTTGACAGTATGTTTCGAATAAGTAAGATATCACGATTTGCTACAAACGACAAGTTCTAGGTTAGAGATTGCGACTCTTGACCAATGAGAGCAGCGCTCGCTCGGGTCAAACGCGGATTTAGACCAAGCACACCCAAGGGCGCGTGTCATATCTTCACTTACCAATTCCGTAACAGGATTTCAAATTACATGCGATACCTTGTACGCAATTTTGTGATATTATCACTGACAATCCCGTAAAAGGGTTTTAAATGACATGGGCCGCATTTGGCCGTACTATCACAGACCAATCCCGTAACAGGATCTCGACTGCCACGAAATACCGTGGAATTAATTTTGTAACTCTTCTCCGAGCGGTGTCGGCCAGGTTGACAGTATGTTTCGAATAAGTAAGATATCACGATTTGCTACAAACGACAAGTTCTAGGTTAGAGATTGTGACTCTTGACCAATCAGAGCCGCGCTTGCTCGGGTCAAACGGGTATTTAGACTGAGCACACCCAGGTACGAGTGTCAGTCCCTACCGACGCTGCCTGCCTAACAGTCGTGCTATTGTCAGATATGGAGAGTTCAACACAAGTTCGTAGGGCATCTACTCCTCTTCCGACAGAGCTTGATCTAGCCGTGGGCGATGGCGGCTCCTACCAAAAGTTCGTAGATGGTTTGGCTACTGGCGAGGCGGCTTTTCTCGCGAACAGTACAACAGATTCTAAGACTGTCTTTATATCCGGCCACCTGGGGCGCCGGAGGATCAAGCTCTACCTCAAGTAAGTTGTTTTGTAATATCTTCACTGACCAATTCCGTAACAGGATTTCGAATTACTTGCGATACCTTGTTCGCAATTGTGTGATATTATCACTGACAATCCCGTAAAAGGGTTTTAAATGACATGGGCCGCATTTGGCCGTATTATCACAGACCAATCCCGTAACAGGATCTCGACTGACATGAAATAGCATGGAATTAATTTTGTAACACTTCTCCGAGCGGTGTCGGCCAGGTTGACAGTATGTTTCGAATAAGTAAGATATCACGATTTGCTACAAACGACAAGTTCTAGGTTAGAGATTGCGACTCTTGACCAATGAGAGCAGCGCTCGCTCGGGTCAAACGCGGATTTAGACTAAGCACACCCAAGGGCGCGTGTTATATCTTCACTTACCAATTCCGGAACAGGATTTCAAATTACATGCGATACCTTGTACGCAATTTTGTGATATTAGCACTGACAATCCCGTAAAAGGGTTTTAAATGACATGGACCGCATTTGGCCGTATTATCACAGACCAATCCCGTAACAGGATCTCGACTGCCACGAAATATCGTGGAATTAATTTTGAAACACTTCTCCGAGCGGTGTCGGCCAAGTTGACAGTATGTTTCGAATAAGTAAGATATCACGATTTCCTACAAACAACAAGTTCTAGGTTAGAGATTGCGACTCTTGACCAATGAGAGCAGCGCTCGCTCGGGTCAAACGCGGATTTAGACTAAGCACACCCAAGGGCGCGTGTTATATCTTCACTTACCAATTCCGTAACAGGATTTCAAATTACATGCGATACCTTGTACGCAATTTTGTGATATTATCACTGACAATCCCGTAAAAGGGTTTTAAGTGACCTGGGCCGCATTTGGCCGTATTATCACAGACCAATCCCGTAGCAGGATCTCGACTGCCACGAAATACCGTGGAATTAATTTTGTAACACTTCTCCGAGCGGTGTCGGCCAGGGTGACAGTATGTTTCGAATAAGTAAGATATCACGATTTGCTACAAACGACAAGTTCTAGGTTAGAGATTGTGACTCTTGACCAATCAGAGCCGCGCTTGCTCGGGTCAAACGGGTATTTAGACTGAGCACACCCAGGTACGAGTGTCAGTCCCTACCGACGCTGCCTGCCTAACAGTCGTGCTATTGTCAGATATGGAGAGTTCAACACAAGTTCGTAGGGCATCTACTCCTCTTCCGACAGAGCTTGATCTAGCCGTGGGCGATGGCGGCTCCTACCAAAAGTTCGTAGATGGTTTGGCTACTGGCGAGGCGGCTTTTGTCGCGAACAGTACAACAGATTCGAAGACTGTATTTATACCCGGCCACCTGGGGCGCCGGAGGATCAAGCTCTATCTCAAGTAAGTTGTTTTGTAATATCTTCACTGACCAATTCCGTAACAGGATTTCGAGTTACATGCGATACCTTGTTCGCAATTGTGTGATATTATCACTGACAATCCCGTAAAAGGGTTTTAAATGACATGGGCCGCATTTGGCCGTATTATCACAGACCAATCCCGTAGCAGGATCTCGACTGCCACGAAATACCGTGGAATTAATTTTGTAACACTTCTCCGAGCGGTGTCGGCCAGGTTGACAGTATGTTTCGAATAAGTAAGATATCACGATTTGCTACAAACGACAAGTTCTAGGTTAGAGATTGCGACTCTTGACCAATGAGAGCAGCGCTCGCTCGGGTCAAACGCGGATTTAGACCAAGCACACCCAAGGGCGCGTGTCATATCTTCACTTACCAATTCCGTAACAGGATTTCAAATTACATGCGATACCTTGTACGCAATTTTGTGATATTATCACTGACAATCCCGTAAAAGGGTTTTAAATGACATGGGCCGCATTTGGCCGTACTATCACAGACCAATCCCGTAACAGGATCTCGACTGCCACGAAATACCGTGGAATTAATTTTGTAACTCTTCTCCGAGCGGTGTCGGCCAGGTTGACAGTATGTTTCGAATAAGTAAGATATCACGATTTGCTACAAACGACAAGTTCTAGGTTAGAGATTGTGACTCTTGACCAATCAGAGCCGCGCTTGCTCGGGTCAAACGGGTATTTAGACTGAGCACACCCAGGTACGAGTGTCAGTCCCTACCGACGCTGCCTGCCTAACAGTCGTGCTATTGTCAGATATGGAGAGTTCAACACAAGTTCGTAGGGCATCTACTCCTCTTCCGACAGACCTTGATCTAGCCGTGGGCGATGGCGGCTCCTACCAAAAGTTCGTAGATGGTTTGGCTACTGGCGAGGCGGCTTTTCTCGCGAACAGTACAACAGATTCTAAGACTGTCTTTATATCCGGCTACCTGGGGCGCCGGAGGATCAAGCTCTACCTCAAGTAAGTTGTTTTGTAATATCTTCACGGACCAATTCCGTAACAGGATTTCGAATTACGCGCGTGTTATATCTTCACTTACCAATTCCGTAAAAGGATTTCAAATTACATGCGATACCTTGTACGCAATTTTGTGATATTATCACTGACAATCCCGTAAAAGGGTTTTAAATGACATGGGCCGCATTTGGCCGTATTATCACAGACCAATCCCGTAACAGGATCTCGACTGCCACGAAATATCGTGGAATTAATTTTGAAACACTTCTCCGAGCGGTGTCGGCCAAGTTGACAGTATGTTTCGAATAAGTAAGATATCACGATTTCCTACAAACAACAAGTTCTAGGTTAGAGATTGCGACTCTTGACCAATGAGAGCAGCGCTCGCTCGGGTCAAACGCGGATTTAGACTAAGCACACCCAAGGGCGCGTGTTATATCTTCACTTACCAATTCCGTAACAGGATTTCAAATTACATGCGATACCTTGTACGCAATTTTGTGATATTATCACTGACAATCCCGTAAAAGGGTTTTAAGTGACCTGGGCCGCATTTGGCCGTATTATCACAGACCAATCCCGTAGCAGGATCTCGACTGCCACGAAATACCGTGGAATTAATTTTGTAACACTTCTCCGAGCGGTGTCGGCCAGGGTGACAGTATGTTTCGAATAAGTAAGATATCACGATTTGCTACAAACGACAAGTTCTAGGTTAGAGATTGTGACTCTTGACCAATCAGAGCCGCGCTTGCTCGGGTCAAACGGGTATTTAGACTGAGCACACCCAGGTACGAGTGTCAGTCCCTACCGACGCTGCCTGCCTAACAGTCGTGCTATTGTCAGATATGGAGAGTTCAACACAAGTTCGTAGGGCATCTACTCCTCTTCCGACAGAGCTTGATCTAGCCGTGGGCGATGGCGGCTCCTACCAAAAGTTCGTAGATGGTTTGGCTACTGGCGAGGCGGCTTTTGTCGCGAACAGTACAACAGATTCGAAGACTGTATTTATACCCGGCCACCTGGGGCGCCGGAGGATCAAGCTCTATCTCAAGTAAGTTGTTTTGTAATATCTTCACTGACCAATTCCGTAACAGGATTTCGAGTTACATGCGATACCTTGTTCGCAATTGTGTGATATTATCACTGACAATCCCGTAAAAGGGTTTTAAATGACATGGGCCGCATTTGGCCGTATTATCACAGACCAATCCCGTAGCAGGATCTCGACTGCCACGAAATACCGTGGAATTAATTTTGTAACACTTCTCCGAGCGGTGTCGGCCAGGTTGACAGTATGTTTCGAATAAGTAAGATATCACGATTTGCTACAAACGACAAGTTCTAGGTTAGAGATTGCGACTCTTGACCAATGAGAGCAGCGCTCGCTCGGGTCAAACGCGGATTTAGACCAAGCACACCCAAGGGCGCGTGTCATATCTTCACTTACCAATTCCGTAACAGGATTTCAAATTACATGCGATACCTTGTACGCAATTTTGTGATATTATCACTGACAATCCCGTAAAAGGGTTTTAAATGACATGGGCCGCATTTGGCCGTACTATCACAGACCAATCCCGTAACAGGATCTCGACTGCCACGAAATACCGTGGAATTAATTTTGTAACTCTTCTCCGAGCGGTGTCGGCCAGGTTGACAGTATGTTTCGAATAAGTAAGATATCACGATTTGCTACAAACGACAAGTTCTAGGTTAGAGATTGTGACTCTTGACCAATCAGAGCCGCGCTTGCTCGGGTCAAACGGGTATTTAGACTGAGCACACCCAGGTACGAGTGTCAGTCCCTACCGACGCTGCCTGCCTAACAGTCGTGCTATTGTCAGATATGGAGAGTTCAACACAAGTTCGTAGGGCATCTACTCCTCTTCCGACAGACCTTGATCTAGCCGTGGGCGATGGCGGCTCCTACCAAAAGTTCGTAGATGGTTTGGCTACTGGCGACGCGGCTTTTCTCGCGAACAGTACAACAGATTCTAAGACTGTCTTTATATCCGGCCACCTGGGGCGCCGGAGGATCAAGCTCTACCTCAAGTAAGTTGTTTTGTAATATCTTCACGGACCAATTCCGTAACAGGATTTCGAATTACGCGCGTGTTATATCTTCACTTACCAATTCCGTAAAAGGATTTCAAATTACATGCGATACCTTGTACGCAATTTTGTGATATTATCACTGACAATCCCGTAAAAGGGTTTTAAATGACATGGGCCGCATTTGGCCGTATTATCACAGACCAATCCCGTAACAGGATCTCTACTGCCACGAAATACCGTGGAATTAATTTTGTAACACTTCTCCGAGCGGTGTCGGCCAGGTTGACAGTATGTTACGAATAAGTAAGATATCACGATTTGCTACAAACGACAAGTTCTAGGATAGAGATTGTGACTCTTGACCAATCAGAGCCGCGCTTGCTCGGGTCAAACGGGTATTTAGACTGAGCACACCCAGGTACGGGTGTCAGTCCCAGTCTACGCTACCTGCCTAACAGTCGTGCTATTGTCAGATATGGAGAGTTCAACACAAGTTCGTAGGGCATCTACTCCTCTTCCGACAGAGCTTGATCTAGCCGTGGGCGATGGCGGCTCCTACCAAAAGTTCGTAGATGGTTTGGCTACTGGCGAGGCGGCTTTTGTCGCGAACAGTACAACAGATTCGAAGACTGTATTTATACCCGGCCACCTGGGGCGCCGGAGGATCAAGCTCTATCTCAAGTAAGTTGTTTTGTAATATCTTCACTGACCAATTCCGTAACAGGATTTCGAATTACATGCGATACCTTGTTCGCAATTGTGTGATATTATCACTGACAATCCCGTAAAAGGGTTTTAAATGACATGGGCCGCATTTGGCCGTATTATCACAGACCAATCCCGTAGCAGGATCTCGACTGCCACGAAATACCGTGGAATTAATTTTGTAACACTTCTCCGAGCGGTGTCGGCCAGGTTGACAGTATGTTTCGAATAAGTAAGATATCACGATTTGCTACAAACGACAAGTTCTAGGTTAGAGATTGCGACTCTTGACCAATGAGAGCAGCGCTCGCTCGGGTCAAACGCGGATTTAGACCAAGCACACCCAAGGGCGCGTGTCATATCTTCACTTACCAATTCCGTAACAGGATTTCAAATTACATGCGATACCTTGTACGCAATTTTGTGATATTATCACTGACAATCCCGTAAAAGGGTTTTAAATGACATGGGCCGCATTTGGCCGTACTATCACAGACCAATCCCGTAACAGGATCTCGACTGCCACGAAATACCGTGGAATTAATTTTGTAACTCTTCTCCGAGCGGTGTCGGCCAGGTTGACAGTATGTTTCGAATAAGTAAGATATCACGATTTGCTACAAACGACAAGTTCTAGGTTAGAGATTGTGACTCTTGACCAATCAGAGCCGCGCTTGCTCGGGTCAAACGGGTATTTAGACTGAGCACACCCAGGTACGAGTGTCAGTCCCTACCGACGCTGCCTGCCTAACAGTCGTGCTATTGTCAGATATGGAGAGTTCAACACAAGTTCGTAGGGCATCTACTCCTCTTCCGACAGACCTTGATCTAGCCGTGGGCGATGGCGGCTCCTACCAAAAGTTCGTAGATGGTTTGGCTACTGGCGAGGCGGCTTTTCTCGCGAACAGTACAACAGATTCTAAGACTGTCTTTATATCCGGCCACCTGGGGCGCCGGAGGATCAAGCTCTACCTCAAGTAAGTTGTTTTGTAATATCTTCACGGACCAATTCCGTAACAGGATTTCGAATTACGCGCGTGTTATATCTTCACTTACCAATTCCGTAAAAGGATTTCAAATTACATGCGATACCTTGTACGCAATTTTGTGATATTATCACTGACAATCCCGTAAAAGGGTTTTAAATGACATGGGCCGCATTTGGCCGTATTATCACAGACCAATCCCGTAACAGGATCTCTACTGCCACGAAATACCGTGGAATTAATTTTGTAACACTTCTCCGAGCGGTGTCGGCCAGGTTGACAGTATGTTACGAATAAGTAAGATATCACGATTTGCTACAAACGACAAGTTCTAGGTTAGAGATTGTGACTCTTGACCAATCAGAGCCGCGCTTGCTCGGGTCAAACGGGTATTTAGACTGAGCACACCCAGGTACGGGTGTCAGTCCCAGTCTACGCTACCTGCCTAACAGTCGTGCTATTGTCAGATATGGAGAGTTCAACACAAGTTCGTAGGGCATCTACTCCTCTTCCGACAGAGCTTGATCTAGCCGTGGGCGATGGCGGCTCCTACCAAAAGTTCGTAGATGGTTTGGCTACTGGCGAGGCGGCTTTTGTCGCGAACAGTACAACAGATTCGAAGACTGTATTTATACCCGGCCACCTGGGGCGCCGGAGGATCAAGCTCTATCTCAAGTAAGTTGTTTTGTAATATCTTCACTGACCAATTCCGTAACAGGATTTCGAATTACATGCGATACCTTGTTCGCAATTGTGTGATATTATCACTGACAATCCCGTAAAAGGGTTTTAAATGACATGGGCCGCATTTGGCCGTATTATCACAGACCAATCCCGTAGCAGGATCTCGACTGCCACGAAATACCGTGGAATTAATTTTGTAACACTTCTCCGAGCGGTGTCGGCCAGGTTGACAGTATGTTTCGAATAAGTAAGATATCACGATTTGCTACAAACGACAAGTTCTAGGTTAGAGATTGCGACTCTTGACCAATGAGAGCAGCGCTCGCTCGGGTCAAACGCGGATTTAGACCAAGCACACCCAAGGGCGCGTGTCATATCTTCACTTACCAATTCCGTAACAGGATTTCAAATTACATGCGATACCTTGTACGCAATTTTGTGATATTATCACTGACAATCCCGTAAAAGGGTTTTAAATGACATGGGCCGCATTTGGCCGTACTATCACAGACCAATCCCGTAACAGGATCTCGACTGCCACGAAATACCGTGGAATTAATTTTGTAACACTTCTCCGAGCGGTGTCGGCCAGGTTGACAGTATGTTTCGAATAAGTAAGATATCACGATTTGCTACAAACGACAAGTTCTAGGTTAGAGATTGTGACTCTTGACCAATCAGAGCCGCGCTTGCTCGGGTCAAACGGGTATTTAGACTGAGCACACCCAGGTACGAGTATCAGTCCCTGTCTACGCTACCTGCCTAACAGTCGTGCCATTGTCAGATATGGAGAGTTCAACACAAGTTCGTAGGGCATCTACTCCTCTTCCGACAGAGCTTGATCTAGCCGTGGGCGATGGCGGCTCCTACCAAAAGTTCGTAGATGGTTTGGCTACTGGCGAGGCGGCTTTTGTCGCGAACAGTACAACAGATTCTAAGACTGTCTTTATATCCGGCCACCTGGGGCGCCGGAGGATCAAGCTCTACCTCAAGTAAGTTGTTTTGTAATATCTTCACTGACCAATTCCGTAACAGGATTTCGAATTACTTGCGATACCTTGTTCGCAATTGTGTGATATTATCACTGACAATCCCGTAAAAGGGTTTTAAATGACATGGGCCGCATTTGGCCGTATTATCACAGACCAATCCCGTAACAGGATCTCGACTGACATGAAATAGCATGGAATTAATTTTGTAACACTTCTCCGAGCGGTGTCGGCCAGGTTGACAGTATGTTTCGAATAAGTAAGATATCACGATTTGCTACAAACGACAAGTTCTAGGTTAGAGATTGCGACTCTTGACCAATGAGAGCAGCGCTCGCTCGGGTCAAACGCGGATTTAGACTAAGCACACCCAAGGGCGCGTGTTATATCTTCACTTACCAATTCCGGAACAGGATTTCAAATTACATGCGATACCTTGTACGCAATTTTGTGATATTAGCACTGAGAATCCCGTAAAAGGGTTTTAAATGACATGGACCGCATTTGGCCGTATTATCACAGACCAATCCCGTAACAGGATCTCGACTGCCACGAAATATCGTGGAAGTAATTTTGAAACACTTCTCCGAGCGGCGTCGGCCAAGTTGACAGTATGTTTCGAATAAGTAAGATATCACGATTTCCTACAAACAACAAGTTCTAGGTTAGAGATTGCGACTCTTGACCAATGAGAGCAGCGCTCGCTCGGGTCAAACGCGGATTTAGACTAAGCACACCCAAGGGCGCGTGTTATATATTCACTTACCAATTCCGTAACAGGATTTCAAATTACATGCGATACTTTGTACGCAATTTTGTGATATTATCACTGACAATCCCGTAAAAGGGTTTTAAGTGACCTGGGCCGCATTTGGCCGTATTATCACAGACCAATCCCGTAGCAGGATCTCGACTGCCACGAAATACCGTGGAATTAATTTTGTAACACTTCTCCGAGCGGTGTCGGCCAGGTTGACAGTATGTTTCGAATAAGTAAGATATCACGATTTGCTACAAACGACAAGTTCTAGGTTAGAGATTGTGACTCTTGACAAATCAGAGCCGCGCTTGCTCGGGTCAAACGGGTATTTAGACTGAGCACACCCAGGTACGAGTGTCAGTCCCTACCGACGCTGCCTGCCTAACAGTCGTGCTATTGTCAGATATGGAGAGTTCAACACAAGTTCGTAGGGCATCTACTCCTCTTCCGACAGAGCTTGATCTAGCCGTGGGCGATGGCGGCTCCTACCAAAAGTTCGTAGATGGTTTGGCTACTGGCGAGGCGGCTTTTCTCGCGAACAGTACAACAGATTCTAAGACTGTCTTTATATCCGGCCACCTGGGGCGCCGGAGGATCAAGCTCTACCTCAAGTAAGTTGTTTTGTAATATCTTCACGGACCAATTCCGTAACAGGATTTCGAATTACGCGCGTGTTATATCTTCACTTACCAATTCCGTAAAAGGATTTCAAATTACATGCGATACCTTGTACGCAATTTTGTGATATTATCACTGACAATCCCGTAAAAGGGTTTTAAATGACATGGGCCGCATTTGGCCGTATTATCACAGACCAATCCCGTAACAGGATCTCTACTGCCACGAAATACCGTGGAATTAATTTTGTAACACTTCTCCGAGCGGTGTCGGCCAGGTTGACAGTATGTTACGAATAAGTAAGATATCACGATTTGCTACAAACGACAAGTTCTAGGTTAGAGATTGTGACTCTTGACCAATCAGAGCCGCGCTTGCTCGGGTCAAACGGGTATTTAGACTGAGCACACCCAGGTACGGGTGTCAGTCCCAGTCTACGCTACCTGCCTAACAGTCGTGCTATTGTCAGATATGGAGAGTTCAACACAAGTTCGTAGGGCATCTACTCCTCTTCCGACAGAGCTTGATCTAGCCGTGGGCGATGGCGGCTCCTACCAAAAGTTCGTAGATGGTTTGGCTACTGGCGAGGCGGCTTTTGTCGCGAACAGTACAACAGATTCGAAGACTGTATTTATATCCGGCCACCTGGGGCGCCGGAGGATCACGCTCTATCTCAAGTAAGTTGTTTTGTAATATCTTCACTGACCAATTCCGTAACAGGATTTCGAATTACATGCGATACCTTGTTCGCAATTGTGTGATATTATCACTGACAATCCCGTAAAAGGGTATTAAATGACATGGGCCGTATTTGGCTGTATTATCACAGACCGATACTGTAACAGGATCTCGACTGACACGAAATAGCATGGAATTAATTTTGAAACACTTCTCCGAGCGGTGTCGGCCAAGTTGACAGTATGTTTCGTATAAGTAAGATATCACGATTTCCTACAAACAACAAGTTCTAGGTTAGAGATTGTGACTCTTGACCAATCAGAGCAGCGCTCGCTCGGGTCAAACGCGGATTTAGACTAAGCACACCCAAGGGCGCGTGTTATATCTTCACTTACCAATTCCGTAACAGGATTTCAAATTACATGCGATACCTTGTACGCAATTTTGTGATATTATCACTGACAATCCCGTAAAAGGGTTTTAAATGACATGGGCCGCATTTGGCCGTATTATCACAGACCAATCCCGTAACAGGATCTCTACTGCCACGAAATACCGTGGAATTAATTTTGTAACACTTCTCCGAGCGGTGTCGGCCAGGTTGACAGTATGTTTCGAATAAGTAAGATATCACGATTTGCTACAAACGACAAGTTCTAGGTTAGAGATTGTGACTCTTGACCAATCAGAGCCGCGCTTGCTCGGGTCAAACGGGTATTTAGACTGAGCACACCCAGGTACGAGTGTCAGTCCCAGTCTACGCTACCTGCCTAACAGTCGTGCCATTGTCAGATATGGAGAGTTCAACACAAGTTCGTAGGGCATCTACTCCTCTTCCGACAGAGCTTGATCTAGCCGTGGGCGATGGCGGCTCCTACCAAAAGTTCGTAGATGGTTTGGCTACTGGCGAGGCGGCTTTTGTCGCGAACAGTACAACAGATTCGAAGACTGTATTTATATCCGGCCACCTGGGGCGCCGGAGGATCAAATCAAATCAAAATCATTTACTGAAATTCATTAATCAGTTTACACTGGTGACATGAAATTCACAAAACAGAAAACACAGATGGCAAAACATAACAAATAAAAAATTTAGATCCTAAATTTTGTATAACAAATCTAAATAAGAAAAAAATAAATCTCTTATAGTATCTAATCAAAATTAACAAATAATCACATCACAATTGATAAAGAGAAAAAAAAAACAAAACAATCACAGATAAAGAAAGCACGAAAGTAAACAAAACCCCAATTCACATGTCAGTCGTCGACTGTGTATCGCGCAGGAAGCTCCCAAGTTTCCTCTGAAAAGCGCCTTTAGTACTGGCACTCCTAATTTCAACAGGCAATTGGTTGTAAATTTGAATCCCATGGAAAATGGTTGAGCTTTGGCACGAAGATGTCCTTCGGCAGTAATCACGAAGACTCGTAGCATATCTCAAGTTTCGGGAGTGAACATGGTCTGCCGAAACCAAAACAGTGTTGCTCTTTATATGTCCCCTCACAATGCTGTAGATGAATCTGGCAGTTTCGTACTGCCTCAACATGTCAATGCTCTCAAAGCCAGTGGTGTTGTACAGGCTTGCGGTAGGTGTCAGGCGATCCAGGTTGTAGAGGGATTTTATGCACCTATTTTGAATTCTCTGGACAGAGTGAGTCAGATATCCAGCGGCATTCCCCCAACAAAGAATGAGATACCTCAACACAGAGCCCACCAGGGCATAATAAATCAGCCTACGCTGACCATCCTCGATGTAATAAGCACATCGTCTCAGAGCACCTGATGCAGAGGACAATCTCTTGTTTAATCTTTGAATATGTTCAGTCCATGATAATGTCATCCATTAGCAGTCCAAGATAGCTGTAGGAGCCAACACGTTTGATTGGAAGTTGATTGATCACCACACGGATAACTGCATCTGGTTTGCTTCTCTGCTTCACCAACATGTATTCGGTCTTATCAACATTGATTACCAATTTATTCGCAGATAACCAAGCAGTGTACTTGTCCAGGTCCGCATTGATGCTATTCTCTAGCTCCGCACAACTCTTCCCACTGTAGACTAGCACAGTATCATCAGCATACATGAAGTATTTAGCTCTGAGCCCAGCATACTTTAGGCTGTGTACGTACAGCAGGCAGAAAATGGGGCCCAGTACCGAACCCTGGGGCACTCCAATGTTGGTTGTTATCCACTTGCTACTCACGCCATTCACGCTAACCGACTGACTCCTGCCCGACACGTAAGACTTAATCAAGACCGCACTATTTCCTCTAAAGCCCATTCGAACTGATCAAGCTCTATCTCAAGTAGAAAATGTATCGTCAGAGCGAGTAGACGTACTCTTGCACGCTGCCTGTGTCACATTTAAAATTTCCCAATATTAGTAACTGGTTAGAAAACACAACCGTCTTAAGTGAGTCTACATAGTGTGTGCTCCTGTTTGGTTTAGTCGAAGTTGCGTTGCAAGGGCCATTCGAGTGCAATTTGTTGAAATAGTTTGCAAGCATGTTCACCAAGGGACAAAAACAGGAAATTGTCGACATCATTTCTCAGACAACGGATGAACTGATTCAGAAACCAGCATTTACTGAAATTATTGTAAGATGTGTTAAGGAATCGGTTGACAAAATATTAGCGCAAGTTATTGCTAATTATGAAACACAGATTGATGACCTTGTTAGGCGGAATGATGAGCTGAGACTAGAAGTATCAGAGCTGCAACAGTACTCTAGAAGGAATTCCATCCGAATTTTTGGGGTGAAGGAAGTAAATAGTAATGAGAATACCGAAGAAATTGTGATGGATATCTTTAACAATAAACTAAATGCAGATATTGATATTAGTTCGATTGATCGATGTCACAGAGTAGGCCGAAAAGCAGGTTCTAGCCGCAACTCCAACTCCAAGCCACGTGGTATCCTAGTAAAGTTTACTAGTTACCGTGTGAGGCGGATGATATTTAACTCCAAGTCCAATTTGAAGTCAACTGGTATAGTTATTAAGGAAGATCTCGCAAAGTGTAAGATGGAGCTGTATCGTGGTGCTTGTGATAAGTTTCAATATAAAAATGTGTGGACACACGACGGAAATGTTTACGTGAGTTTAAATAATGTCAAACATCTGATCAGTTCTAATAATGATTTGAAGTCATTGTCGAATGGTGACTAGGGGCGATGCAGTGGAAAGGTTAGTTTTGCTTTTGTTGTGCATTAAGCGTTTCCTTTTGCATTTTGGTTGGAATTATTGTCATATTGTTAACTATTGTTTTATTTGAATTTCATTTAAAGTTGATTGATTGACTTTTGTTTTTATTTAGAGCGGCTTACTTTACTTTGGCTGTGTATTAGCAACTATTTATTGTTGAATCAACTGCTGTGTACTTTACTTTTTTAAGTTTCATTTTAAGTTTAGGTTGTTTTGGGGGAATTTTGTTACATTGCTTAGGGTATTTATCGTTGTATATTATCTTTGTATTGGTATATCTCTTCCGTGGTTTAATTGAGTCGTGCTGGAAGCTCATTATTGTGTGAAAGATTTAGCTTGGTTTGGCTGTATAATAGCTATTATTAAATTTTGTTGTTGTTGTACTGCTGTATCAATTGTATCTTTATTATTATCTGGTACTGTACTTGCTTGGTTTGAGTATTTAGCTGTATAGTAGCTGTTGTATATTTTTATAACAATTACTTGTGATTGTATTTTGCTCACTTTTATTTTTAAGTAGCAACATCTTTAGGTTTGTTTTTCCTTTTATTTTGTTTTGAGGAGATTTTGTTGCATTGCTTAGTTTTTGACTTTGCTCTTCGTTTATTTTTTTTTGCTTTGTATTATACCAATATTTATTGTATAAGTAGTTTAATCTGGTATTTGTGTTGTATTGCTGAATCGGATTGTTTATGTTTATTATTATTATTTAATTTAGCTTTCCTTGAATATTTGAATTTGCATTGTGGGTGACTCGACCGTATAGGGATAGATTTTTTTTTTTGCGTTTTTGTTGGATTGTGCCGGTGACATGCCTCTGTTTAGCTAACTTACACTCCATATAGTTTACTTACTGAGTAATGTGATTACATGCCTCTGCTTGAGTTTTGTTAGTGTTTTCGATTATGCTTTCATTATGTCACTTAAACGTTAGATCACTGGTGCCATCTTTTGATAGTTTTAAGAGTCTGGTTGGGGGGAAGTATGACATTATTTCTCTGGGTGAGACTTGGCTTACCGACGGGATCAGTTCGGAAAATATCGGTATTCCTGAATACACTGTGTTGCGTGGAGACAGAGCATCGCGTGGCGGCGGTGTTGCTTTTTATGTTCGCAGGGGTATAAATTTTACTGTGCTTGATACGTCAAATAAGATTGAGCAACTGTGGATGACATGTCGGTTGTCTGGGTTTGTGCTTGGGGTAGGAGTTGTTTATAGACCGCCTGACTATAATTATAGCAATTTTATAGACGAGCTGGAAACAGTTCTCTCGGGTGTGGTGCCGATGGTAGATGAAGTGATCATTATGGGTGACCTGAACATTGACATGAGTAATGTTGGTGTGAGGTCCATCGCGCTCTCCGATATGATGGACTCTTTTGACCTTTCGCAGGTTGTCGATGTCCCAACTAGGGTCACCGGAACAACGTCATCACTTATTGATCTAATTATCACCGGCAACAATATTGTAGAGTCTTGCGGAGTTTGTGAGGTGCCCGATATTTCGGACCATTGTTTAGTATTCTGTCAATCAAAGATATCAAGACAACTCTTAAAACCGGTAACGAAGAAAGTCCGAAACTTTAGAACATTTAATTACGAGTCGTTTATGCATGATATATATCAGACTCCTTTTTACTTAGTTTTTGATATGCACGATGTGAATGATATGGCTGCGTATGTGACGAACAACATATTGAAGGTTTTAGATATGCATGCTCCAATCAGAACCTGTAAATTTGATAGGCCGAGAGCTCCATGGGTGACTGATGTGATTAAGCTGATGCAAGGGTTAAGAGACAAGGCTTTCAAAAAATATAGATTGTCGAAATCACCAGAAAAATGGGAATACTATAGAGTATTACGAAATTTAGTGACTACCTCGATAATCCGGGAGCGTAGGGCGTATCTGGCTTCGCGGTTGAGTATCACGGGTGACGGTTGGCGTGCGCTGAGGGATTCGGGAATGTTTAATAGACATCGCGTTGAAATTCCGGTACAACTTAGGTCACCAAACCAAATAAATCAATTTTTCATTGACTCCGTACCGAAGAACACAAGTGATCAGCAGCTGTTGGATTTTTATAACAATAATAAATTGTCGGACGCCGGGTTTACCTTCCAGTGCGTCACTGATTTTCAGGTTGAGGCGGCAATACATACTATTAGGGGCAAGGGGGCCGGTTTAGATGGTCTCACTATAGACAATGTAAAAATGTGCTGTCCACACCTGGTGCCTTACATACGGGAGATTGTAAATACCTGCATACTATCTGGTAGGTTTCCTGCTATGTGGAAAAATGCACTTATTAGGCCACTTCCCAAAACAAAGGCGCCAGAGTCGTTTACCGATCTGCGGCCTATAAGTATTTTGCCGGCACTCTCCAAAGTTGTAGAGAGAATTTTATGTGGGCAATTGGTTTCCTTCTTGGAAACCAATAATATCTTGCCCGAAATTCAGTCAGGTTTTAGATCTGGGTTCAGCTGCACTACAGCGATGCTGAATGTGGTTGATGACGTGCTGGGAGAGTTGGATGCGGGGAATGTCACTATCCTTTGTCTTCTTGATTATTCTAAGGCTTTTGACACTATTGATCATCGAATCTTCTCGGCCTTGCTGCGGTATCTGGGGATGGGCGCGATGGCGGTCGAACTACTGTCAGATTTTATGACCGGCAGATGTCAGTCAGTTGTTATAGATGATGAGGTGTCAGATTCTTGGCCGCTCCACTCTGGAGTTCCACAGGGATCTATACTTGCCCCCATTTTGTTCACGGTGTACACGTCTGGGTTTGTTTCCGCATTGTCCCGTTGTCGCATTCACTTTTACGCTGACGACACCCAGCTTTACCATTCCTTTTCTGCGAATGATGTCGATGATGGCTGCGATTCCATAAATTCGGATCTCGAGAAACTTGTTGAGACCTCTCGCCGCCACGGTTTACAAATTAACGGTAAGAAATCGCACATTATGTTATTTGGCCCAAGTGCAAAGAGGAGAGTGGTGGCAGATAAGATTAAAATAATTATTGACGGTGAGGAAGTTAAGGTGCAGGAAAATGTGAAGAGTTTAGGCATATGGTTGGATGAGGGTCTGACGTTTGGCGTACATATCAACAAGTGCATACAGCGGGCTTATGGTAATCTGAAAGTTATATATTCCAATCGAACGTATCTAGACGCAAATAGTAAACGATTTCTTTGTGAGTCCCTTGTACTGTCAATTTTTAATTATGGTGATATACTATACTCCCCATGTTTAACATTTGCTCAGAAGAGTAAAATACAGAAAGTCCAAAACTCTTGTATTAGACTCATATGTGGGATACGTCGCAGAGAGCATGTAAGTCACAAGCTGCCGCAGTTGAGATGGTTGAGTATGCAGGGAAGGAGGGTGCTTCATGCGGCTTGTTTTTATCACTCGGTTATTCAGACGCACAAGCCGCCCTACCTGTACAACAAAATTATATTCAGGGGAGACGTGCACACCTTAAATATAAGGTTCAAGGGTCGCCTTTCACCACCGATACACAAAACTGCCGAATTTCAGAAGTCATTCTCGTATCAGATTCAAAAAGTTTATAATGCGATTCCACAGACTTGTAGGGAGTGTGCGTCTTCTGGGGCTTTTAAGAGGAGATATAAGCAGTTTTTAATGAATGGGCAGGGCTAGTGTTTGGGCAATCAGCATTTGCGGGTCTTTTCCTTTTTCTTGATTCTTTTTCTCGGCGGTCGGGTTACACATGATGTATATATGTATTTATTTCGTATGATCTACAATTATAGCATTGGTTTATAGTGGCTACACTGACGATATACTGACATAGTTTAAAATATTGTATGGTTTTGGTGGAAGAACAGCGGAATAGCTGAACCACGCCATAAGATTGTTTGCTACATTATGTAACATTGCCATTTCTATGTTAATGTAGTTCTTTGTAATGTTGTTTAACAATAAAGTACTTTATTATTATTATTAAAAAAGTAAGTTGTTTTGTAATATCTTCACTGACCAATTCCGTAACAGGATTTCGAATTACATGCGATACCTTGTTCGCAGTTGTGTGATATTATCACTGACAATCCCGTAAAAGGGTTTTAAATGACATGGGCCGCATTTGGCCGTATTATCACAGACCAATCCCGTAACAGGATCTCGACTGCCACGAAATACCGTGGAATTAATATTGTAGCACTTCTCCGAGCGGTGTCGGCCAGGTTGACAGTATGTTTCGAATAAGTAAGATATCACGATTTGCTACAAACGACAAGTTCTAGGTTAGAGATTGTGATTCTTGACCAATCAGAGCCGCGCTTGCTCGGGTCAAACGGGTATTTAGACTGAGCACACCCAGGTACGAGTGTCAGTCCCAGTCTACGCTACCTGCCTAACAGTCGTGCCATTGTCAGATATGGAGAGTTCAACACAAATTCGTAGGGCATCTACTCCTCTTCCGACAGAGCTTGATCTAGCCGTGGGCGATGGCGGCTCCTACCAAAAGTTCGTAGATGGTTTGGCTACTGGCGAGGCGGCTTTTGTCGCGAACAGTACAACAGATTCGAAGACTGTATTTATATCCGGCCACCTGGGGCGCCGGAGGATCAAGCTCTATCTCAAGTAAGTTGTTTTGTAATATCTTCACTGACCAATTCCGTAACAGGATTTCGAATTACATGCGATACCTTGTTCGCAATTGTGTGATATTATCACTGACAATCACGTAAAAGGGTTTTAAATGACATGGGCCGCATTTGGCCGTATTATCACAGACCAATCCCGTAGCAGGATCTCGACTGCCACGAAATACCGTGGAATTAGTTTTGTAACACTTCTCCGAGCGGTGTCGGCCAGGTTGACAGTATGTTTCGAATAAGTAAGATATCACGATTTGCTACAAACGACACGTTCTAGGTTAGAGATTGTGACTCTTGACCAATCAGAGCCGCGCTTGCTCGGGTCAAACGGGTATTTAGACTGAGCACACCCAAGGGCGCGTGTTATATCTTCACTTACCAATTCCGTAACAGGATTTCAAATTACATGCGATACCTTGTACGCAATTTTGTGATATTATCACTGACAATCCCGTAAAAGGGTTTTAAATGACATGGGCCGCATTTGGCCGTATTATCACAGACCAATCCCGTAACAGGATCTCGACTGCCACGAAATACGGTGGAATTAATTTTGTAACACTTCTCCGAGCGGTGTCGGCCAGGTTGACAGTATGTTTCGAATAAGTAAGATATCACGATTTGCTACAAACGACAAGTTCTAGGTTAGAGATTGTGACTCTTGACCAATCAGAGCAGCGCTTGCTCGGGTCAAACGGGTATTTAGACTGAGCACACCCAGGTACGAGTGTCAGTCCCAGTCTACGCTACCTGCCTAACAGTCGTGCCATTGTCAGATATGGAGAGTTCAACACAAGTTCGTAGGGCATCTACTCCTCTTCCGACAGAGCTTGATCTAGCCGTGGGCGATGGCGACTCCTACCAAAAGTTCGTAGATGGTTTGGCTACTGGCGAGGCGGCTTTTGTCCCGAACAGTACAACAGATTCGAAGACTGTATTTATATCCGGCCACCTGGGGCGCCGGAGGATCAAGCTCTATCTCAAGTAAGTTGTTTTGTAATATCTTCACTGACCAATTCCGTAACAGGATTTCGAATTACATGCGATACCTTGTTCGCAATTGTGTGATATTATCACTGACAATCCCGTAAAAGGGTATTAAATGACATGGGCCGTATTTGGCTGTATTATCACAGACCGATACCGTAACAGGATCTCGACTGACACGAAATAGCATGGAATTAATTTTGAAACACTTCTCCGAGCGGTGTCGGCTAAGTTGACAGTATGTTTCGTATAAGTAAGATATCACGATTTCCTACAAACAACAAGTTCTAGGTTAGAGATTGCGACTCTTGACCAATAAGAGCAGCGCTCGCTCGGGTCAAACGCGGATTTGGACTAAGCACACCCAAGGGCGCGTGTTATATCTTCACCTACCAATTCCGTAACAGGATTTCAAATTACATACGATACCTTGTACGCAATTTTGTGATATTATCACTGACAATCCCGTAAAAGGGTTTTAAATGACATGGGCCGCATTTGGCCGTATTATCACAGACCAATCCCGTAACAGGATCTCGACTGCCACGAAATACCGTGGAATTAATTTTGTAACACTTCTCCGAGCGGTGTCGGCCAAGTTGACAGTATGTTTCGTATAAGTAAGATATCACGATTTCCTACAAACAACAAGTTCTAGGTTAGAGATTGCGACTCTTGACCAATGAGAGCAGCGCTCGCTCGGGTCAAACGCGGATTTAGACTAAGCACACCCAAGGGCGCGTCTTATATCTTCACTTACCAATTCCGTAACAGGATTTCAAATTACATGCGATACCTTGTACGCAATTTTGTGATATTATCACTGACAATCCCGTAAAAGGGTTTTAAATGACATGGGCCGCATTTGGCCGTATTATGACAGACCAATCCCGTAACAGGATCTCGACTGCCACGAAATACCGTGGAATTAATTTTGTAACACTTCTCCGAGCGGTGACGGCCAGGTTGACAGTATGTTTCGAATAAGTAAGATATCACAATTTGCTACAAACGACAAGTTCTAGGTTAGAGATTGTGACTCTTGACCAATCAGAGCAGCGCTTGCTCGGGTCAAACGGGTATTTAGACTGAGCACACCCAGGTACGAGTGTCAGTCCCAGTCTACGCTACCTGCCTAACAGTCGTGCCATTGTCAGATATGGAGAGTTCAACACAAGTTCGTAGGGCATCTACTCCTCTTCCGACAGAGCTTGATCTAGCCGTGGGCGATGGCGGCTCCTACCAAAAGTTCGTAGATGGTTTGGCTACTGGCGAGGCGGCTTTTGTCGCGAACAGTACAACAGATTCGAAGACTGTATTTATATCCGGCCACCTGGGGCGCCGGAGGATCAAGCTCTATCTCAAGTAAGTTGTTTTGTAATATCTTCACTGACCAATTCCGTAACAGGATTTCGAATTACATGCGATACCTTGTTCGCAATTGTGTGATATTATCACTGACAATCCCGTAAAAGGGTATTAAATGACATGGGCCGTATTTGGCTGTATTATCACAGACCGATACCGTAACAGGATCTCGACTGACACGAAATAGCATGGAATTAATTTTGAAACACTTCTCCGAGCGGTGTCGGCCAAGTTGACAGTATGTTTCGTATAAGTAAGATATCACGATTTCCTACAAATAACAAGTTCTAGGTTAGAGATGGCGACTCTTGACCAATGAGAGCAGCGCTCGCTCGGGTCAAACGCGGATTTAGACTAAGCACACCCAAGTGTTATATCTTGCGTGTTATATCTTCACTTACCAATTCCGTAACAGGGTTTCAAATTACATGCGATACCTTGTACGCAATTTTGTGATATTAGCACTGACAATCCCGTAAAAGGGTTTTAAATGACATGGGCCGCATTTGGCCGTATTATCACAGACCAATCCCGTAGCAGGATCTCGACAGCCACGAATTACCGTGGAATTAATTTTGTAACACTTCTCCGAGCGGTGTCGGCCAGGTTGACAGTATGTGTCGAATAAGTAAGATATCACGATTTGCTACAAACGACAAGTTCTAGGTTAGAGATTGCGACTCTTGACCAATGAGAGCAGCCCTCGCTCGGGTCAAACGCGGATTTAGACTAAGCACACCCAAGGGCGCGTGTTATATCTTCACTTACCAATTCCGTAACATGTTTTCAAATTACATGCGATACCTTTTACGCAATTTTGTGATATTATCACTGACAATCCCGTAAAAGGGTTTTAAATGACATGGGCCGCATTTGGCCGTATTATCACAGACCAATCCCGCAACAGGATCTCGACTGCCACGAAATACCGTGGAATTAATATTGTAACACTTCTCCGAGCGGTGTCGGCCAGGTTGACAGCATGTTTCGAATAAGTAAGATATCACGATTTGCTACAAACGACAAGTTCTAGGTTAGAGATTGTGACTCTTGACCAATCAGAGCCGCGCTTGCTCGGGTCAAACGCGGATTTAGACTAAGCACACCCAAGCGATACATGCGATACCTTGTACGCAATTTTGTGATATTATCACTGACAATCCCGTAAAAGGGTTTTAAATGACATGGGCCGCATTTGGCCGTATTATCACAGACCAATCCCGTAACAGGATCTCGACTGCCACGAAATAGCATGGAATTAATTTTGTAACACTTCTCCGAGCGGTGTCGGCCAAGTTGACAGTATGTTTCGTATAAGTAAGATATCACGATTTCCTACAAACAACAAGTTCTAGGTTAGAGATTGCGACTCTTGACTAACGAGAGCAGCGCTCGCTCGGGTCAAACGCGGATTTAGACTAAGCACACCCAAGGGCGCGTGTTATATCTTCACTTACCAATTCCGTAACAGGATTTCAAATTACATGCGATACCTTGTACGCAATTATGTGATAGTATCACTGACAATCCCGTAAAAGGGTTTTAAATGACATGGGCCGCATTTGGCCGTATTATCACAGACCAATCCCGTAACAGGATCTCGACTGCCACGAAATACCGTGGAATTAATATTGTAACACTTCTCCGAGCGGTGTCGGCCAGGTTGACAGTATGTTTCGAATAAGTAAGATATCACGATTTGCTACAAACGACAAGTTCTAGGTTAGAGATTGTGACTCTTGACCAATCAGAGCCGCGCTTGCTCGGGTCAAACGGGTATTTAGACTGAGCACACCCAGGTACGAGTGTCAGTCCCAGTCTACGCTACCTGCCTAACAGTCGTGCCATTGTCAGATATGGAGAGTTCAACACAAGTTCGTAGGGCATCTACTCCTCTTCCGACAGAGCTTGATCTAGCCGTGGGCGATGGCGGCTCCTACCAAAAGTTCGTAGATGGTTTGGCTACTGGCGAGGCGGCTTTTGTCGCGAACAGTACAACAGATTCTAAGACTGTATTTATATCCGGCCACCTGGGGCGCCGGAGGATCAAGCTCTATCTCAAGTAAGTTGTTTTGTAATATCTTCACTGACCAATTCCGTAACAGGATTTCGAATTACATGCGATACCTTGTTCGCAATTGTGTGATATTATCACTGACAATCCCGGAAAAGGGTTTTAAATGACATGGGCCGCATTTGGCCGTATTATCACAGACCAATCCCGTAGCAGGATCTCGACTGCCACGAATTACCGTGGAATTAATTTTGTAACACTTCTCCGAGCGGTGTCGGCCAGGTTGACAGTATGTGTCGAATAAGTAAGATATCACGATTTGCTACAAACGACAAGTTCTAGGTTAGAGATTGCGACTCTTGACCAATGAGAGCAGCCCTCGCTCGGGTCAAACGCGGATTTAGACTAAGCACACCCAAGGGCGCGTGTTATATCTTCACTTACCAATTCCGTAACAGGTTTTCAAATTACATGCGATACCTTTTACGCAATTTTGTGATATTATCACTGACAATCCCGTAAAAGGGTTTTAAATGACATGGGCCGCATTTGGCCGTATTATCACAGACCAATCCCGTAACAGGATCTCGACTGCCACGAAATACCGTGGAATTAATATTGTAACACTTCTCCGAGCGGTGTCGGCCAGGTTGACAGCATGTTTCGAATAAGTAAGATATCACTATTTGCTACAAACGACAAGTTCTAGGTTAGAGATTGTGACTCTTGACCAATCAGAGCCGCGCTTGCTCGGGTCAAACGCGGATTTAGACTAAGCACACCCAAGGGCGCGTGTTATATCTTCACTTACCAATTCCGTAACAGGATTTCAAATTACATGCGATACCTTGTACGCACTTTTGTGATATTATCACTGACAATCCCGTAAAAGGGTTTTAAATGACATGGGCCGCATTTGGCCGTATTATCACAGACCAATCCCGTAACAGGATCTCGACTGCCACGAAATACCGTGGAATTCATTTTGTAACACTTCTCCGAGCGGTGTCGGCCAAGTTGACAGTATGTTTCGTATAAGTAAGATATCACGATTTTTTACAAACAACAGCACACCCAAGGGCGCGTGTTATATCTTCACTTACCAATTCCGTAACAGGATTTCAAATTACATGCGATACCTTGTACGCAATTTTGTGATATTAGCACTGACAATCCCGTAAAAGGGTTTTAAATGACATGGGCCGTATTTGGCTGTATTATCACAGACCGATCCCGTAACAGGATCTCGACTGACACGAAATAGCATGGAATTAATTTTGAAACACTTCTCCGAGCGGTGTCGGCCGAGTTGACAGTATGTTTCGTATAAGTAAGATATCACGATTTCCTACAAACAACAAGTTCTAGGTTAGAGATTGCGACTCTTGACCAATAAGAAAAGCGCTCGCTCGGGTCAAACGCGGATTTGGACTAAGCACACCCAAGGGCGCGTGTTATATCTTCACTTACCAATTCTGTAACAGGATTTCAAATTACATGCGATACCTTGTACGCAATTTTGTGATATTATCACTGACAATCCCGTCAAAGGGTTTTAAATGACATGGGCCGCATTTGGCCGTATTATCACAGACCAATCCCGTAACAGGATCTCGACTGCCACGAAATACCGTGGAATTAATTTTGTAACACTTCTCCGAGCGGTGTCGGCCAGGTCGACAGTATGTTTCGAATAAGTAAGATATCACGATTTGCTACAAACGACAAGTTCTAGGTTAGAGATTGTGACTCGACCAATCAGAGCCGCGCTTGCTCGGGTCAAACGGGTATTTAGACTGAGCACACCCAGGTACGAGTGTCAGTCCCAGTCTACGCTACCTGCCTAACAGTCGTGCCATTGTCAGATATGGAGAGTTCAACACAAGTTCGTAGGGCATCTACTCCTCTTCCGACAGAGCTTGATCTAGCCGTGGGCGATGGCGGCTCCTACCAAAAGTTCGTAGATGATTTGGCTACTGGCGAGGCGGCTTTTGTCGCGAACAGTACAACAGATGCGAAGACTGTATTTATATCCGGCCACCTGGGGCGCCGGAGGATCAAGCTCTATCTCAAGTAAGTTGTTTTGTAATATCTTCACTGACCAATTCCGTAACAGGATTTCGAATTACATGCGATACCTTGTTCGCAATTGTGTGATATTATCACTGACAATCCCGTCAAAGGGTTTTAAATGACATGGGCCGCATTTGGCCGTATTATCACAGACCAATCCCGCAGCAGGATCTCGACTGCCACGAAATACCGTGGAATTAATTTTGTAACACTTCTCCGAGCGGTGTCGGCCAGGTTGACAGTATGTTTCGAATAAGTAAGATATCACGATTTGCTACAAACGACAAGTTCTAGGTTAGAGATTGTGACTCTTGACCAATCAGAGCAGGGCTTGCTCGGGTCAAACGGGTATTTAGACTGAGCACACCCAGGTACGAGTGTCAGTCCCAGTCTACGCTACCTGCCTAACAGTCGTGTCATTGTCAGATATGGAGAGTTCAACACAAGTTCGTAGGGCATCTACTCCTCTTCCGACAGAGCTTGATCTAGCCGTGGGCGGTGGCGGCTCCTACCAAAAGTTCGTACATGGTTTGGCTACTGGCGAGGCGGCTTTTGTCGCGAACAGTACAACAGATTCGAAGACTGTATTTATATCCGGCCACCTGGGGCGCCGGAGGATCAAGCTCTATCTCAAGTAAGTTGTTTTGTAATATCTTCACTGACCAATTCCGTAACAGGATTTCGAATTACATGCGATACCTTGTTCGCAATTGTGTGATATTATCTCACTGACAATCCCGTAAAAGGGTATTAAATGACATGGGCCGTATTTGGCTGTATTATCACAGACCGATACCGTAACAGGATCTCGACTAACACGAAATAGCATGGAATTAATTTTGAAACACTTCTCCGAGCGGTGTCGGCCAAGTTGACAGTATGTTTCGTATAAGTAAGATACCACGATTTCCTACAAACAACAAGTTCTAGGTTAGAGATGGCGACTCTTGACCAATGAGAGCAGCGCTCGCTCGGGTCAAACGCGGATTTAGACTAAGCACACCCAAGAGCGCGTGTTATATCTTCACTTACCAATTCCGTAACAGGATTTCAAATTACATGCGATACCTTGTACGCAATTTTGTGATATTAGCACTGACAATCCCGTAAAAGGGTTTTAAATGACATGGGCCGTATTTGGCTGTATTATCACAGACCGATCCCGTAACAGGATCTCGACTGACACGAAATAGCATGGAATTAATTTTGAAACGCTTCTCCGAGCGGTGTCGGCCGAGTTGACAGTATGTTTCGTATAAGTAAGATATCACGATTTCCTACAAACAACAAGTTCTAGGTTAGAGATTGCGACTCTTGACCAATAAGAGCAGCGCTCGCTCGGGTCAAACGCGGATTTGGACTAAGCACACCCAAGGGCGCGTGTTATATCTTCACTTACCAATTCCGTAACAGGATTTCAAATTACATGCGATACCTTGTACGCAATTTTGTGATATTATCACTGACAATCCCGTAAAAGGGTTTCAAATGACATGGGCCGCATTTGGCCGTATTATCACAGACCAATCCCGTAACAGGATCTCGACTGCCACGAAATACCGTGGAATTAATTTTGTAACACTTCTCCGAGCGGTGTCGGCCAGGTTGACAGTATGTTTCGAATAAGTAAGATATCACGATTTGCTACAAACGACAAGTTCTAGGTTAGAGATTGTGACTCTTGACCAATCAGAGCCGCGCTTGCTCGGGTCAAACGGGTATTTACACTGAGCACACCCAGGTACGAGTGTCAGTCCCAGTCTACGCTACCTGCCTAACAGTCGTGCCATTGTCAGATATGGAGAGTTCAACACAAGCTCGTAGGGCATCTACTCCTCTTCCGACAGAGCTTGATCTAGCCGTGGGCGATGGCGGCTCCTACCAAAAGTTCGTAGATGGTTTGGCTACTGGCGAGGCGGCTTTTGTCGCGAACAGTACAACAGATTCGAAGACTGTATTTATATCCGGCCACCTGGGGCGCCGGAGGATCAAGCTCTATCTCAAGTAAGTTGTTTTGTAATATCTTCACCGACCAATTCCGTAACAGGATTTCGAATTACATGCGATACCTTGTTCGCAATTGTGTGATATTATCACTGACAATCCCGTAAAAGGGTTTTAAATGACATGGGCCGCATTTGGCCGTATTATCACAGACCAATCCCGTAGCAGGATCTCGACTGCCACGAAATACCGTGGAATTAATTTTGTAACACTTCTCCGAGCGGGGTTGCCAGGTTGACAGTATGTTTCGAATAAGTAAGATATCACGATTTGCTACAAACGACAAGTTCTAGGTTAGAGATTGTGACTCTTGACCAATCAGAGCCGCGCTTGCTCGGGTCAAACGGGTATTTAGACTGAGCACACCCAGGTACGAGTGTCAGTCCCAGTCTACGCTACCTGCCTAACAGTCGTGCCATTGTCAGATATGGAGAGTTCAACACAAGCTCGTAGGGCATCTACTCCTCTTCCGACAGAGCTTGATCTAGCCGTGGGCGATGGCGGCTCCTACCAAAAGTTCGTAGATGGTTTGGCTACTGGCGAGGCGGCTTTTGTCGCGAACAGTACAACAGATTCGAAGACTGTATTTATATCCGGCCACCTGGGGCGCCGGAGGATCAAGCTCTATCTCAAGTAAGTTGTTTTGTAATATCTTCACCGACCAATTCCGTAACAGGATTTCGAATTACATGCGATACCTTGTTCGCAATTGTGTGATATTATCACTGACAATCCCGTAAAAGGGTTTTAAATGACATGGGCCGCATTTGGCCGTATTATCACAGACCAATCCCGTAGCAGGATCTCGACTGCCACGAAATACCGTGGAATTAATTTTGTAACACTTCTCCGAGCGGGGTTGCCAGGTTGACAGTATGTTTCGAATAAGTAAGATATCACGATTTGCTACAAACGACAAGTTCTAGGTTAGAGATTGTGACTCTTGACCAATCAGAGCCGCGCTTGCTCGGGTCAAACGGGTATTTAGACTGAGCACACCCAGGTACGAGTGTCAGTCCCAGTCTACGCTACCTGCCTAACAGTCGTGCCATTGTCAGATATGGAGAGTTCAACACAAGTTCGTAGGGCATCTACTCCTCTTCCGACAGAGCTTGATCTAGCCGTGGGCGATGGCGGCTCCTACCAAAAGTTCGTAGATGGTTTGGCTACTGGCGAGGCGGCTTTTGTCGCGAACAGTACAACAGATTCGAAGACTGTATTTATATCCGGCCACCTGGGGCGCCGGAGGATCAAGCTCTATCTCAAGTAAGTTGTTTTGTAATATCTTCACTGACCAATTCCGTAACAGGATTTCGAATTACATGCGATACCTTGTTCGCAATTGTGTGATATTATCACTGACAATCCCGTAAAAGGGTTTTAAATGACATGGGCCGCATTTGGCCGTATTATCACAGACCAATCCCGTAGCAGGATTTCGACTGCCACGAAATACCGTGGAATTAATTTTGTAACACTTCTCCGAGCGGTGTCGGCCAGGTTGACAGTATGTGTCGAATAAGTAAGATATCACGATTTGCTACAAACGACAAGTTCTAGGTTAGAGATTGCGACTCTTGACCAATGAGAGCAGCCCTCGCTCGGGTCAAACGCGGATTTAGACTAAGCACACCCAAGGGCGCGTGTTATATCTTCACTTACCAATTCCGTAACAGGTTTTCAAATTACATGCGATACCTTTTACGCAATTTTGTGATATTATCACTGACAATCCCGTAAAAGGGTTTTAAATGACATGGGCCGCATTTGGCCGTATTATTACAGACCAATCCCGTAACAGGATCTCGACTGCCACGAAATACCGTGGAATTAATATTGTAACACTTCTCCGAGCGGTGTCGGCCAGGTTGACAGCATGTTTCGAATAAGTAAGATATCACGATTTGCTACAAACGACAAGTTCTAGGTTAGAGATTGTGACTCTTGACCAATCAGAGCCGCGCTTGCTCGGGTCAAACGCGGATTTAGACTAAGCACACCCAAGGGCGCGTGTTATATCTTCACTTACCAATTCCGTAACAGGATTTCAAATTACATGCGATACCTTGTACGCAATTTTGTGATATTATCACTGACAATCCCGTAAAAGGGTTTTAAATGACATGGGCCGCATTTGGCCGTATTATCACAGACCAATCCCGTAACAGGATCTCGATTGCCACGAAATACCGTGGAATTCATTTTGTAACACTTCTCCGAGCGGTGTCGGCCAAGTTGACAGTATGTTTCGTATAAGTAAGATATCACGATTTTTTACAAACAACAGCACACCCAAGGGCGCGTGTTATATCTTCACTTACCAATTCCGTAACAGGATTTCAAATTACATGCGATACCTTGTACGCAATTTTGTGATATTAGCACTGACAATCCCGTAAAAGGGTTTTAAATGACATGGGCCGTATTTGGCTGTATTATCACAGACCGATCCCGTAACAGGATCTCGACTGACACGAAATAGCATGGAATTAATTTTGAAACACTTCTCCGAGCGGTGTCGGCCGAGTTGACAGTATGTTTCGTATAAGTAAGATATCACGATTTCCTACAAACAACAAGTTCTAGGTTAGAGATTGCGACTCTTGACCAATAGGAAAAGCGCTCGCTCGGGTCAAACGCGGATTTGGACTAAGCACACCCAAGGGCGCGTGTTATATCTTCACTTACCAATTCCGTAACAGGATTTTAAATTACATGCGATACCTTGTACGCAATTTTGTGATATTATCACTGACAATCCCGTAAAAGGGTTTTAAATGACATGGGCCGCATTTGGCCGTATTATCACAGACCAATCCCGTAACAGGATCTCGACTGCCACGAAATAGCATGGAATTAATTTTGTAACACTTCTCCGAGCGGTGTCGGCCAAGTTGACAGTATGTTTCGTATAAGTAAGATATCACGATTTCCTACAAACAACAAGTTCTAGGTTAGAGATTGCGACTCTTGACTAACGAGAGCAGCGCTCGCTCGGGTCAAACGCGGATTTAGACTAAGCACACCCAAGGGCGCGTGTTATATCTTCACTTACCAATTCCGTAACAGGATTTCAAATTACATGCGATACCTTGTACGCAATTATGTGATAGTATCACTGACAATCCCGTAAAAGGGTTTTAAATGACATGGGCCGCATTTGGCCGTATTATCACAGACCAATCCCGTAACAGGATCTCGACTGCCACGAAATACCGTGGAATTAATATTGTAACACTTCTCCGAGCGGTGTCGGCCAGGTTGACAGTATGTTTCGAATAAGTAAGATATCACGATTTGCTACAAACGACAAGTTCTAGGTTAGAGATTGTGACTCTTGACCAATCAGAGCCGCGCTTGCTCGGGTCAAACGGGTATTTAGACTGAGCACACCCAGGTACGAGTGTCAGTCCCAGTCTACGCTACCTGCCTAACAGTCGTGCCATTGTCAGATATGGAGAGTTCAACACAAGTTCGTAGGGCATCTACTCCTCTTCCGACAGAGCTTGATCTAGCCGTGGGCGATGGCGGCTCCTACCAAAAGTTCGTAGATGGTTTGGCTACTGGCGAGGCGGCTTTTGTCGCGAACAGTACAACAGATTCGAAGACTGTATTTATATCCGGCCACCTGGGGCGCCGGAGGATCAAGCTCTATCTCAAGTAAGTTGTTTTGTAACATCTTCACTGACCAATTCCGTAACAGGATTTCGAATTACATGCGATACCTTGTTCGCAATTGTGTGATATTATCACTGACAATCCCGGAAAAGGGTTTTAAATGACATGGGCCGCATTTGGCCGTATTATCACAGACCAATCCCGTAGCAGGATCTCGACTGCCACGAATTACCGTGGAATTAATTTTGTAACACTTCTCCGAGCGGTGTCGGCCAGGTTGACAGTATGTGTCGAATAAGTAAGATATCACGATTTGCTACAAACGACAAGTTCTAGGTTAGAGATTGCGACTCTTGACCAATGAGAGCAGCCCTCGCTCGGGTCAAACGCGGATTTAGACTAAGCACACCCAAGGGCGCGTGTTATATCTTCACTTACCAATTCCGTAACAGGTTTTCAAATTACATGCGATACCTTTTACGCAATTTTGTGATATTATCACTGACAATCCCGTAAAAGGGTTTTAAATGACATGGGCCGCATTTGGCCGTATTATCACAGACCAATCCCGTAACAGGATCTCGACTGCCACGAAATACCGTGGAATTAATATTGTAACACTTCTCCGAGCGGTGTCGGCCAGGTTGACAGCATGTTTCGAATAAGTAAGATATCACTATTTGCTACAAACGACAAGTTCTAGGTTAGAGATTGTGACTCTTGACCAATCAGAGCCGCGCTTGCTCGGGTCAAACGCGGATTTAGACTAAGCACACCCAAGGGCGCGTGTTATATCTTCACTTACCAATTCCGTAACAGGATTTCAAATTACATGCGATACCTTGTACGCACTTTTGTGATATTATCACTGACAATCCCGTAAAAGGGTTTTAAATGACATGGGCCGCATTTGGCCGTATTATCACAGACCAATCCCGTAACAGGATCTCGACTGCCACGAAATACCGTGGAATTCATTTTGTAACACTTCTCCGAGCGGTGTCGGCCAAGTTGACAGTATGTTTCGTATAAGTAAGATATCACGATTTTTTACAAACAACAGCACACCCAAGGGCGCGTGTTATATCTTCACTTACCAATTCCGTAACAGGATTTCAAATTACATGCGATACCTTGTACGCAATTTTGTGATATTAGCACTGACAATCCCGTAAAAGGGTTTTAAATGACATGGGCCGTATTTGGCTGTATTATCACAGACCGATCCCGTAACAGGATCTCGACTGCCACGAAATACCGTGGAATTAATTTTGTAACACTTCTCCGAGCGGTGTCGGCCAGGTTGACAGTATGTTTCGAATAAGTAAGATATCACGATTTGCTACAAACGACAAGTTCTAGGTTAGAGATTGTGACTCTTGACCAATCAGAGCCGCGCTTGCTCGGGTCAAACGGGTATTTAGACTGAGCACACCCAGGTACGAGTGTCAGTCCCAGTCTACGCTACCTGCCTAACAGTCGTGCCATTGTCAGATATGGAGAGTTCAACACAAGTTCGTAGGGCATCTACTCCTCTTCCGACAGAGCTTGATCTAGCCGTGGGCGATGGCGGCTCCTACCAAAAGTTCGTAGATGATTTGGCTACTGGCGAGGCGGCTTTTGTCGCGAACAGTACAACAGATGCGAAGACTGTATTTATATCCGGCCACCTGGGGCGCCGGAGGATCAAGCTCTATCTCAAGTAAGTTGTTTTGTAATATCTTCACTGACCAATTCCGTAACAGGATTTCGAATTACATGCGATACCTTGTTCGCAATTGTGTGATATTATCACTGACAATCCCGTAAAAGGGTTTTAAATGACATGGGCCGCATTTGGCCGTATTATCACAGACCAATCCCGCAGCAGGATCTCGACTGCCACGAAATACCGTGGAATTAATTTTGTAACACTTCTCCGAGCGGTGTCGGCCAGGTTGACAGTATGTTTCGAATAAGTAAGATATCACGATTTGCTACAAACGACAAGTTCTAGGTTAGAGATTGTGACTCTTGACCAATCAGAGCAGGGCTTGCTCGGGTCAAACGGGTATTTAGACTGAGCACACCCAGGTACGAGTGTCAGTCCCAGTCTACGCTACCTGCCTAACAGTCGTGTCATTGTCAGATATGGAGAGTTCAACACAAGTTCGTAGGGCATCTACTCCTCTTCCGACAGAGCTTGATCTAGCCGTGGGCGGTGGCGGCTCCTACCAAAAGTTCGTACATGGTTTGGCTACTGGCGAGGCGGCTTTTGTCGCGAACAGTACAACAGATTCGAAGACTGTATTTATATCCGGCCACCTGGGGCGCCGGAGGATCAAGCTCTATCTCAAGTAAGTTGTTTTGTAATATCTTCACTGACCAATTCCGTAACAGGATTTCGAATTACATGCGATACCTTGTTCGCAATTGTGTGATATTATCTCACTGACAATCCCGTAAAAGGGTATTAAATGACATGGGCCGTATTTGGCTGTATTATCACAGACCGATACCGTAACAGGATCTCGACTAACACGAAATAGCATGGAATTAATTTTGAAACACTTCTCCGAGCGGTGTCGGCCAAGTTGACAGTATGTTTCGTATAAGTAAGATATCACGATTTCCTACAAACAACAAGTTCTAGGTTAGAGATGGCGACTCTTGACCAATGAGAGCAGCGCTCGCTCGGGTCAAACGCGGATTTAGACTAAGCACACCCAAGAGCGCGTGTTATATCTTCACTTACCAATTCCGTAACAGGATTTCAAATTACATGCGATACCTTGTACGCAATTTTGTGATATTAGCACTGACAATCCCGTAAAAGGGTTTTAAATGACATGGGCCGTATTTGGCTGTATTATCACAGACCGATCCCGTAACAGGATCTCGACTGACACGAAATAGCATGGAATTAATTTTGAAACGCTTCTCCGAGCGGTGTCGGCCGAGTTGACAGTATGTTTCGTATAAGTAAGATATCACGATTTCCTACAAACAACAAGTTCTAGGTTAGAGATTGCGACTCTTGACCAATAAGAGCAGCGCTCGCTCGGGTCAAACGCGGATTTGGACTAAGCACACCCAAGGGCGCGTGTTATATCTTCACTTACCAATTCCGTAACAGGATTTCAAATTACATGCGATACCTTGTACGCAATTTTGTGATATTATTACTGACAATCCCGTAAAAGGGTTTCAAATGACATGGGCCGCATTTGGCCGTATTATCACAGACCAATCCCGTAACAGGATCTCGACTGCCACGAAATACCGTGGAATTAATTTTGTAACACTTCTCCGAGCGGTGTCGGCCAGGTTGACAGTATGTTTCGAATAAGTAAGATATCACGATTTGCTACAAACGACAAGTTCTAGGTTAGAGATTGTGACTCTTGACCAATCAGAGCCGCGCTTGCTCGGGTCAAACGGGTATTTAGACTGAGCACACCCAGGTACGAGTGTCAGTCCCAGTCTACGCTACCTGCCTAACAGTCGTGCCATTGTCAGATATGGAGAGTTCAACACAAGCTCGTAGGGCATCTACTCCTCTTCCCACAGAGCTTGATCTAGCCGTGGGCGATGGCGGTTCCTACCAAAAGTTCGTAGATGGTTTGGCTACTGGCGAGGCGGCTTTTGTCGCGAACAGTACAACAGATTCGAAGACTGTATTTATATCCGGCCACCTGGGGCGCCGGAGGATCAAGCTCTATCTCAAGTAAGTTGTTTTGTAATATCTTCACCGACCAATTCCGTAACAGGATTTCGAATTACATGCGATACCTTGTTCGCAATTGTGTGATATTATCACTGACAATCCCGTAAAAGGGTTTTAAATGACATGGGCCGCATTTGGCCGTATTATCACAGACCAATCCCGTAGCAGGATCTCGACTGCCACGAAATACCGTGGAATTAATTTTGTAACACTTCTCCGAGCGGGGTTGCCAGGTTGACAGTATGTTTCGAATAAGTAAGATATCACGATTTGCTACAAACGACAAGTTCTAGGTTAGAGATTGTGACTCTTGACCAATCAGAGCCGCGCTTGCTCGGGTCAAACGGGTATTTAGACTGAGCACACCCAGGTACGAGTGTCAGTCCCAGTCTACGCTACCTGCCTAACAGTCGTGCCATTGTCAGATATGGAGAGTTCAACACAAGTTCGTAGGGCATCTACTCCTCTTCCGACAGAGCTTGATCTAGCCGTGGGCGATGGCGGCTCCTACCAAAAGTTCGTAGATGGTTTGGCTACTGGCGAGGCGGCTTTTGTCGCGAACAGTACAACAGATTCGAAGACTGTATTTATATCCGGCCACCTGGGGCGCCGGAGGATCAAGCTCTATCTCAAGTAAGTTGTTTTGTAATATCTTCACTGACCAATTCCGTAACAGGATTTCGAATTACATGCGATACCTTGTTCGCAATTGTGTGATATTATCACTGACAATCCCGTAAAAGGGTTTTAAATGACATGGGCCGCATTTGGCCGTATTATCACAGACCAATCCCGTAGCAGGATTTCGACTGCCACGAAATACCGTGGAATTAATTTTGTAACACTTCTCCGAGCGGTGTCGGCCAGGTTGACAGTATGTGTCGAATAAGTAAGATATCACGATTTGCTACAAACGACAAGTTCTAGGTTAGAGATTGCGACTCTTGACCAATGAGAGCAGCCCTCGCTCGGGTCAAACGCGGATTTAGACTAAGCACACCCAAGGGCGCGTGTTATATCTTCACTTACCAATTCCGTAACAGGTTTTCAAATTACATGCGATACCTTTTACGCAATTTTGTGATATTATCACTGACAATCCCGTAAAAGGGTTTTAAATGACATGGGCCGCATTTGGCCGTATTATCACAGACCAATCCCGTAACAGGATCTCGACTGCCACGAAATACCGTGGAATTAATATTGTAACACTTCTCCGAGCGGTGTCGGCCAGGTTGACAGCATGTTTCGAATAAGTAAGATATCACTATTTGCTACAAACGACAAGTTCTAGGTTAGAGATTGTGACTCTTGACCAATCAGAGCCGCGCTTGCTCGGGTCAAACGGGTATTTAGACTGAGCACACCCAGGTATGAGTGTCAGTCCCAGTCTACGCTACCTGCCTAACAGTCGTGCCATTGTCAGATATGGAGAGTTCAACACAAGTTCGTAGGGCATCTACTCCTCTTCCGACAGAGCTTGATCTAGCCGTGGGCGATGGCGGCTCATACCAAAAGTTCGTAGATGGTTTGGCTACTGGCGAGGCGGCTTTTGTCGCGAACAGTACAACAGATTCGAAGACTGTATTTATATCCGGCCACCTGGGGCGCCGGAGGATCAAGCTCTATCTCAAGTAAGTTGTTTTGTAATATCTTCACTGACCAATTCCGTAACAGGATTTCGAATTACATGCGATACCTTGTTCGCAATTGTTGTGATATTATCACTGACAATCCCGTAAAAGGGAATTAAATGACATGGCCCGTATTTGGCTGTATTATCACAGACCGATACCGTAACAGGATCTCGACTGACACGAAATAGCATGGAATTAATTTTGAAACACTTCTCCGAGAGGTGTCGGCCAAGTTGACAGTATGTTTCGTATAAGTAAGATATCACGATTTCCTACAAACAACAAGTTCTAGGTTAGAGATTGCGACTCTTGACCAATAGGAAAAGCGCTCGCTCGGGTCAAACGCGGATTTGGACTAAGCACACCCAAGGGCGCGTGTTATATCTTCACTTACCAATTCCGTAACAGGATTTTAAATTACATGCGATACCTTGTACGCAATTTTGTGATATTATCACTGACAATCCCGTAAAAGGGTTTTAAATGACATGGGCCGCATTTGGCCGTATTATCACAGACCAATCCCGTAACAGGATCTCGACTGCCACGAAATAGCATGGAATTAATTTTGTAACACTTCTCCGAGCGGTGTCGGCCAAGTTGACAGTATGTTTCGTATAAGTAAGATATCACGATTTCCTACAAACAACAAGTTCTAGGTTAGAGATTGCGCCTCTTGACTAACGAGAGCAGCGCTCGCTCGGGTCAAACGCGGATTTAGACTAAGCACACCCAAGGGCGCGTGTTATATCTTCACTTACCAATTCCGTAACAGGATTTCAAATTACATGCGATACCTTGTACGCAATTATGTGATAGTATCACTGACAATCCCGTAAAAGGGTTTTAAATGACATGGGCCGCATTTGGCCGTATTATCACAGACCAATCCCGTAACAGGATCTCGACTGCCACGAAATACCGTGGAATTAATATTGTAACACTTTTCCGAGCGGTGTCGGCCAGGTTGACAGTATGTTTCGAATAAGTAAGATATCACGATTTGCTACAAACGACAAGTTCTAGGTTAGAGATTGTGACTCTTGACCAATCAGAGCCGCGCTTGCTCGGGTCAAACGGGTATTTAGACTGAGCACACCCAGGTACGAGTGTCAGTCCCAGTCTACGCTACCTGCCTAACAGTCGTGCCATTGTCAGATATGGAGAGTTCAACACAAGTTCGTAGGGCATCTACTCCTCTTCCGACAGAGCTTGATCTAGCCGTGGGCGATGGCGGCTCCTACCAAAAGTTCGTAGATGGTTTGGCTACTGGCGAGGCGGCTTTTGTCGCGAACAGTACAACAGATTCGAAGACTGTATTTATATCCGGCCACCTGGGGCGCCGGAGGATCAAGCTCTATCTCAAGTAAGTTGTTTTGTAACATCTTCACTGACCAATTCCGTAACAGGATTTCGAATTACATGCGATACCTTGTTCGCAATTGTGTGATATTATCACTGACAATCCCGGAAAAGGGTTTTAAATGACATGGGCCGCATTTGGCCGTATTATCACAGACCAATCCCGTAGCAGGATCTCGACTGCCACGAATTACCGTGGAATTAATTTTGTAACACTTCTCCGAGCGGTGTCGGCCAGGTTGACAGTATGTGTCGAATAAGTAAGATATCACGATTTGCTACAAACGACAAGTTCTAGGTTAGAGATTGCGACTCTTGACCAATGAGAGCAGCCCTCGCTCGGGTCAAACGCGGATTTAGACTAAGCACACCCAAGGGCGCGTGTTATATCTTCACTTACCAATTCCGTAACAGGTTTTCAAATTACATGCGATACCTTTTACGCAATTTTGTGATATTATCACTGACAATCCCGTAAAAGGGTTTTAAATGACATGGGCCGCATTTGGCCGTATTATCACAGACCAATCCCGTAACAGGATCTCGACTGCCACGAAATACCGTGGAATTAATATTGTAACACTTCTCCGAGCGGTGTCGGCCAGGTTGACAGCATGTTTCGAATAAGTAAGATATCACTATTTGCTACAAACGACAAGTTCTAGGTTAGAGATTGTGACTCTTGACCAATCAGAGCCGCGCTTGCTCGGGTCAAACGCGGATTTAGACTAAGCACACCCAAGGGCGCGTGTTATATCTTCACTTACCAATTCCGTAACAGGATTTCAAATTACATGCGATACCTTGTACGCACTTTTGTGATATTATCACTGACAATCCCGTAAAAGGGTTTTAAATGACATGGGCCGCATTTGGCCGTATTATCACAGACCAATCCCGTAACAGGATCTCGACTGCCACGAAATACCGTGGAATTCATTTTGTAACACTTCTCCGAGCGGTGTCGGCCAAGTTGACAGTATGTTTCGTATAAGTAAGATATCACGATTTTTTACAAACAACAGCACACCCAAGGGCGCGTGTTATATCTTCACTTACCAATTCCGCAACAGGATTTCAAATTACATGCGATACCTTGTACGCAATTTTGTGATATTAGCACTGACAATCCCGTAAAAGGGTTTTAAATGACATGGGCCGTATTTGGCTGTATTATCACAGACCGATCCCGTAACAGGATCTCGACTGCCACGAAATACCGTGGAATTAATTTTGTAACACTTCTCCGAGCGGTGTCGGCCAGGTTGACAGTATGTTTCGAATAAGTAAGATATCACGATTTGCTACAAACGACAAGTTCTAGGTTAGAGATTGTGACTCTTGACCAATCAGAGCCGCGCTTGCTCGGGTCAAACGGGTATTTAGACTGAGCACACCCAGGTACGAGTGTCAGTCCCAGTCTACGCTACCTGCCTAACAGTCGTGCCATTGTCAGATATGGAGAGTTCAACACAAGTTCGTAGGGCATCTACTCCTCTTCCGACAGAGCTTGATCTAGCCGTGGGCGATGGCGGCTCCTACCAAAAGTTCGTAGATGATTTGGCTACTGGCGAGGCGGCTTTTGTCGCGAACAGTACAACAGATGCGAAGACTGTATTTATATCCGGCCACCTGGGGCGCCGGAGGATCAAGCTCTATCTCAAGTAAGTTGTTTTGTAATATCTTCACTGACCAATTCCGTAACAGGATTTCGAATTACATGCGATACCTTGTTCGCAATTGTGTGATATTATCACTGACAATCCCGTAAAAGGGTTTTAAATGACATGGGCCGCATTTGGCCGTATTATCACAGACCAATCCCGCAGCAGGATCTCGACTGCCACGAAATACCGTGGAATTAATTTTGTAACACTTCTCCGAGCGGTGTCGGCCAGGTTGACAGTATGTTTCGAATAAGTAAGATATCACGATTTGCTACAAACGACAAGTTCTAGGTTAGAGATTGTGACTCTTGACCAATCAGAGCAGGGCTTGCTCGGGTCAAACGGGTATTTAGACTGAGCACACCCAGGTACGAGTGTCAGTCCCAGTCTACGCTACCTGCCTAACAGTCGTGTCATTGTCAGATATGGAGAGTTCAACACAAGTTCGTAGGGCATCTACTCCTCTTCCGACAGAGCTTGATCTAGCCGTGGGCGGTGGCGGCTCCTACCAAAAGTTCGTACATGGTTTGGCTACTGGCGAGGCGGCTTTTGTCGCGAACAGTACAACAGATTCGAAGACTGTATTTATATCCGGCCACCTGGGGCGCCGGAGGATCAAGCTCTATCTCAAGTAAGTTGTTTTGTAATATCTTCACTGACCAATTCCGTAACAGGATTTCGAATTACATGCGATACCTTGTTCGCAATTGTGTGATATTATCTCACTGACAATCCCGTAAAAGGGTATTAAATGACATGGGCCGTATTTGGCTGTATTATCACAGACCGATACCGTAACAGGATCTCGACTAACACGAAATAGCATGGAATTAATTTTGAAACACTTCTCCGAGCGGTGTCGGCCAAGTTGACAGTATGTTTCGTATAAGTAAGATATCACGATTTCCTACAAACAACAAGTTCTAGGTTAGAGATGGCGACTCTTGACCAATGAGAGCAGCGCTCGCTCGGGTCAAACGCGGATTTAGACTAAGCACACCCAAGAGCGCGTGTTATATCTTCACTTACCAATTCCGTAACAGGATTTCAAATTACATGCGATACCTTGTACGCAATTTTGTGATATTAGCACTGACAATCCCGTAAAAGGGTTTTAAATGACATGGGCCGTATTTGGCTGTATTATCACAGACCGATCCCGTAACAGGATCTCGACTGACACGAAATAGCATGGAATTAATTTTGAAACGCTTCTCCGAGCGGTGTCGGCCGAGTTGACAGTATGTTTCGTATAAGTAAGATATCACGATTTCCTACAAACAACAAGTTCTAGGTTAGAGATTGCGACTCTTGACCAATAAGAGCAGCGCTCGCTCGGGTCAAACGCGGATTTGGACTAAGCACACCCAAGGGCGCGTGTTATATCTTCACTTACCAATTCCGTAACAGGATTTCAAATTACATGCGATACCTTGTACGCAATTTTGTGATATTATCACTGACAATCCCGTAAAAGGGTTTCAAATGACATGGGCCGCATTTGGCCGTATTATCACAGACCAATCCCGTAACAGGATCTCGACTGCCACGAAATACCGTGGAATTAATTTTGTAACACTTCTCCGAGCGGTGTCGGCCAGGTTGACAGTATGTTTCGAATAAGTAAGATATCACGATTTGCTACAAACGACAAGTTCTAGGTTAGAGATTGTGACTCTTGACCAATCAGAGCCGCGCTTGCTCGGGTCAAACGGGTATTTAGACTGAGCACACCCAGGTACGAGTGTCAGTCCCAGTCTACGCTACCTGCCTAACAGTCGTGCCATTGTCAGATATGGAGAGTTCAACACAAGCTCGTAGGGCATCTACTCCTCTTCCGACAGAGCTTGATCTAGCCGTGGGCGATGGCGGTTCCTACCAAAAGTTCGTAGATGGTTTGGCTACTGGCGAGGCGGCTTTTGTCGCGAACAGTACAACAGATTCGAAGACTGTATTTATATCCGGCCACCTGGGGCGCCGGAGGATCAAGCTCTATCTCAAGTAAGTTGTTTTGTAATATCTTCACCGACCAATTCCGTAACAGGATTTCGAATTACATGCGATACCTTGTTCGCAATTGTGTGATATTATCACTGACAATCCCGTAAAAGGGTTTTAAATGACATGGGCCGCATTTGGCCGTATTATCACAGACCAATCCCGTAGCAGGATCTCGACTGCCACGAAATACCGTGGAATTAATTTTGTAACACTTCTCCGAGCGGGGTTGCCAGGTTGACAGTATGTTTCGAATAAGTAAGATATCACGATTTGCTACAAACGACAAGTTCTAGGTTAGAGATTGTGACTCTTGACCAATCAGAGCCGCGCTTGCTCGGGTCAAACGGGTATTTAGACTGAGCACACCCAGGTACGAGTGTCAGTCCCAGTCTACGCTACCTGCCTAACAGTCGTGCCATTGTCAGATATGGAGAGTTCAACACAAGTTCGTAGGGCATCTACTCCTCTTCCGACAGAGCTTGATCTAGCCGTGGGCGATGGCGGCTCCTACCAAAAGTTCGTAGATGGTTTGGCTACTGGCGAGGCGGCTTTTGTCGCGAACAGTACAACAGATTCGAAGACTGTATTTATATCCGGCCACCTGGGGCGCCGGAGGATCAAGCTCTATCTCAAGTAAGTTGTTTTGTAATATCTTCACTGACCAATTCCGTAACAGGATTTCGAATTACATGCGATACCTTGTTCGCAATTGTGTGATATTATCACTGACAATCCCGTAAAAGGGTTTTAAATGACATGGGCCGCATTTGGCCGTATTATCACAGACCAATCCCGTAGCAGGATTTCGACTGCCACGAAATACCGTGGAATTAATTTTGTAACACTTCTCCGAGCGGTGTCGGCCAGGTTGACAGTATGTGTCGAATAAGTAAGATATCACGATTTGCTACAAACGACAAGTTCTAGGTTAGAGATTGCGACTCTTGACCAATGAGAGCAGCCCTCGCTCGGGTCAAACGCGGATTTAGACTAAGCACACCCAAGGGCGCGTGTTATATCTTCACTTACCAATTCCGTAACAGGTTTTCAAATTACATGCGATACCTTTTACGCAATTTTGTGATATTATCACTGACAATCCCGTAAAAGGGTTTTAAATGACATGGGCCGCATTTGGCCGTATTATCACAGACCAATCCCGTAACAGGATCTCGACTGCCACGAAATACCGTGGAATTAATATTGTAACACTTCTCCGAGCGGTGTCGGCCAGGTTGACAGCATGTTTCGAATAAGTAAGATATCACTATTTGCTACAAACGACAAGTTCTAGGTTAGAGATTGTGACTCTTGACCAATCAGAGCCGCGCTTGCTCGGGTCAAACGGGTATTTAGACTGAGCACACCCAGGTATGAGTGTCAGTCCCAGTCTACGCTACCTGCCTAACAGTCGTGCCATTGTCAGATATGGAGAGTTCAACACAAGTTCGTAGGGCATCTACTCCTCTTCCGACAGAGCTTGATCTAGCCGTGGGCGATGGCGGCTCATACCAAAAGTTCGTAGATGGTTTGGCTACTGGCGAGGCGGCTTTTGTCGCGAACAGTACAACAGATTCGAAGACTGTATTTATATCCGGCCACCTGGGGCGCCGGAGGATCAAGCTCTATCTCAAGTAAGTTGTTTTGTAATATCTTCACTGACCAATTCCGTAACAGGATTTCGAATTACATGCGATACCTTGTTCGCAATTGTTGTGATATTATCACTGACAATCCCGTAAAAGGGAATTAAATGACATGGCCCGTATTTGGCTGTATTATCACAGACCGATACCGTAACAGGATCTCGACTGACACGAAATAGCATGGAATTAATTTTGAAACACTTCTCCGAGAGGTGTCGGCCAAGTTGACAGTATGTTTCGTATAAGTAAGATATCACGATTTCCTACAAACAACAAGTTCTAGGTTAGAGATGGCGACTCTTGACCAATGAGAGCAGCGCTCGCTCGGGTCAAACGCGGATTTAGACTAAGCACACCCAAGGGCGCGTGTTATATCTTCACTTACCAATTCCGTAACAGGATTTCAAATTACATGCGATACCTTGTACGCAATTTTGTGATATTAGCACTGACAATCCCGTAAAAGGGTTTTAAATGACATGGGCCGTATTTGGCTGTATTATCACAGACCGATCCCGTAACAGGATCTCGACTGACACGAAATAGCATGGAATTAATTTTGTAACACTTCTCCGAGCGGTGTCGGCCAGGTTGACAGTATGTTTCGAATAAGTAAGATATCACGATTTGCTACAAACGACAAGTTCTAGGTTAGAGATTGTGACTCTTGACCAATCAGAGCCGCGCTTGCTCGGGTCAAACGGGTATTTAGACTGAGCACACCCAGGTACGAGTGTCAGTCCCAGTCTACGCTACCTGCCTAACAGTCGTGCCATTGTCAGATATGGAGAGTTCAACACAAGTTCGTAGGGCATCTACTCCTCTTCCGACAGAGCTTGATCTAGCCGTGGGCGATGGCGGCTCCTACCAAAAGTTCGTAGATGATTTGGCTACTGGCGAGGCGGCTTTTGTCGCGAACAGTACAACAGATGCGAAGACTGTATTTATATCCGGCCACCTGGGGCGCCGGAGGATCAAGCTCTATCTCAAGTAAGTTGTTTTGTAATATCTTCACTGACCAATTCCGTAACAGGATTTCGAATTACATGCGATACCTTGTTCGCAATTGTGTGATATTATCACTGACAATCCCGTAAAAGGGTTTTAAATGACATGGGCCGCATTTGGCCGTATTATCACAGACCAATCCCGCAGCAGGATCTCGACTGCCACGAAATACCGTGGAATTAATTTTGTAACACTTCTCCGAGCGGTGTCGGCCAGGTTGACAGTATGTTTCGAATAAGTAAGATATCACGATTTGCTACAAACGACAAGTTCTAGGTTAGAGATTGTGACTCTTGACCAATCAGAGCAGGGCTTGCTCGGGTCAAACGGGTATTTAGACTGAGCACACCCAGGTACGAGTGTCAGTCCCAGTCTACGCTACCTGCCTAACAGTCGTGTCATTGTCAGATATGGAGAGTTCAACACAAGTTCGTAGGGCATCTACTCCTCTTCCGACAGAGCTTGATCTAGCCGTGGGCGGTGGCGGCTCCTACCAAAAGTTCGTACATGGTTTGGCTACTGGCGAGGCGGCTTTTGTCGCGAACAGTACAACAGATTCGAAGACTGTATTTATATCCGGCCACCTGGGGCGCCGGAGGATCAAGCTCTATCTCAAGTAAGTTGTTTTGTAATATCTTCACTGACCAATTCCGTAACAGGATTTCGAATTACATGCGATACCTTGTTCGCAATTGTGTGATATTATCTCACTGACAATCCCGTAAAAGGGTATTAAATGACATGGGCCGTATTTGGCTGTATTATCACAGACCGATACCGTAACAGGATCTCGACTAACACGAAATAGCATGGAATTAATTTTGAAACACTTCTCCGAGCGGTGTCGGCCAAGTTGACAGTATGTTTCGTATAAGTAAGATATCACGATTTCCTACAAACAACAAGTTCTAGGTTAGAGATGGCGACTCTTGACCAATGAGAGCAGCGCTCGCTCGGGTCAAACGCGGATTTAGACTAAGCACACCCAAGAGCGCGTGTTATATCTTCACTTACCAATTCCGTAACAGGATTTCAAATTACATGCGACACCTTGTACGCAATTTTGTGATATTAGCACTGACAATCCCGTAAAAGGGTTTTAAATGACATGGGCCGTATTTGGCTGTATTATCACAGACCGATCCCGTAACAGGATCTCGACTGACACGAAATAGCATGGAATTAATTTTGAAACACTTCTCCGAGCGGTGTCGGCCGAGTTGACAGTATGTTTCGTATAAGTAAGATATCACGATTTCCTACAAACAACAAGTTCTAGGTTAGAGATTGCGACTCTTGACCAATAAGAGCAGCGCTCGCTCGGGTCAAACGCGGATTTGGACTAAGCACACCCAAGGGCGCGTGTTATATCTTCACTTACCAATTCCGTAACAGGATTTCAAATTACATGCGATACCTTGTACGCAATTTTGTGATATTATCACTGACAATCCCGTAAAAGGGTTTCAAATGACATGGGCCGCATTTGGCCGTATTATCACAGACCAATCCCGTAACAGGATCTCGACTGCCACGAAATACCGTGGAATTAATTTTGTAACACTTCTCCGAGCGGTGTCGGCCAGGTTGACAGTATGTTTCGAATAAGTAAGATATCACGATTTGCTACAAACGACAAGTTCTAGGTTAGAGATTGTGACTCTTGACCAATCAGAGCAGGGCTTGCTCGGGTCAAACGGGTATTTAGACTGAGCACACCCAGGTACGAGTGTCAGTCCCAGTCTACGCTACCTGCCTAACAGTCGTGTCATTGTCAGATATGGAGAGTTCAACACAAGTTCGTAGGGCATCTACTCCTCTTCCGACAGAGCTTGATCTAGCCGTGGGCGGTGGCGGCTCCTACCAAAAGTTCGTACATGGTTTGGCTACTGGCGAGGCGGCTTTTGTCGCGAACAGTACAACAGATTCGAAGACTGTATTTATATCCGGCCACCTGGGGCGCCGGAGGATCAAGCTCTATCTCAAGTAAGTTGTTTTGTAATATCTTCACTGACCAATTCCGTAACAGGATTTCGAATTACATGCGATACCTTGTTCGCAATTGTGTGATATTATCTCACTGACAATCCCGTAAAAGGGTATTAAATGACATGGGCCGTATTTGGCTGTATTATCACAGACCGATACCGTAACAGGATCTCGACTAACACGAAATAGCATGGAATTAATTTTGAAACACTTCTCCGAGCGGTGTCGGCCAAGTTGACAGTATGTTTCGTATAAGTAAGATATCACGATTTCCTACAAACAACAAGTTCTAGGTTAGAGATGGCGACTCTTGACCAATGAGAGCAGCGCTCGCTCGGGTCAAACGCGGATTTAGACTAAGCACACCCAAGAGCGCGTGTTATATCTTCACTTACCAATTCCGTAACAGGATTTCAAATTACATGCGACACCTTGTACGCAATTTTGTGATATTAGCACTGACAATCCCGTAAAAGGGTTTTAAATGACATGGGCCGTATTTGGCTGTATTATCACAGACCGATCCCGTAACAGGATCTCGACTGACACGAAATAGCATGGAATTAATTTTGAAACACTTCTCCGAGCGGTGTCGGCCGAGTTGACAGTATGTTTCGTATAAGTAAGATATCACGATTTCCTACAAACAACAAGTTCTAGGTTAGAGATTGCGACTCTTGACCAATAAGAGCAGCGCTCGCTCGGGTCAAACGCGGATTTGGACTAAGCACACCCAAGGGCGCGTGTTATATCTTCACTTACCAATTCCGTAACAGGATTTCAAATTACATGCGATACCTTGTACGCAATTTTGTGATATTATCACTGACAATCCCGTAAAAGGGTTTCAAATGACATGGGCCGCATTTGGCCGTATTATCACAGACCAATCCCGTAACAGGATCTCGACTGCCACGAAATACCGTGGAATTAATTTTGTAACACTTCTCCGAGCGGTGTCGGCCAGGTTGACAGTATGTTTCGAATAAGTAAGATATCACGATTTGCTACAAACGACAAGTTCTAGGTTAGAGATTGCGACTCTTGACCAATCAGAGCCGCGCTTGCTCGGGTCAAACGGGTATTTAGACTGAGCACACCCAGGTACGAGTGTCAGTCCCAGTCTACGCTACCTGCCTAACAGTCGTGCCATTGTCAGATATGGAGAGTTCAACACAAGCTCGTAGGGCATCTACTCCTCTTCCGACAGAGCTTGATCTAGCCGTGGGCGATGGCGGCTCCTACCAAAAGTTCGTAGATGGTTTGGCTACTGGCGAGGCGGCTTTTGTCGCGAACAGTACAACAGATTCGAAGACTGTATTTATATCCGGCCACCTGGGGCGCCGGAGGATCAAGCTCTATCTCAAGTAAGTTGTTTTGTAATATCTTCACCGACCAATTCCGTAACAGGATTTCGAATTACATGCGATACCTTGTTCGCAATTGTGTGATATTATCACTGACAATCCCGTAAAAGGGTTTTAAATGACATGGGCCGCATTTGGCCGTATTATCACAGACCAATCCCGTAGCAGGATCTCGACTGCCACGAAATACCGTGGAATTAATTTTGTAACACTTCTCCGAGCGGGGTTGCCAGGTTGACAGTATGTTTCGAATAAGTAAGATATCACGATTTCCTACAAACAACAAGTTCTAGGTTAGAGATGGCGACTCTTGACCAATGAGAGCAGCGCTCGCTCGGGTCAAACGCGGATTTAGACTAAGCACACCCAAGGGCGCGTGTTATATCTTCACTTACCAATTCCGTAACAGTATTTCAAATTACATGCGATACCTTGTACGCAATTTTGTGATATTAGCACTGACAATCCCGTAAAAGGGTTTTAAATGACATGGGCCGTATTTGGCTGTATTATCACAGACCGATCCCGTAACAGGATCTCGACTGACACGAAATAGCATGGAATTAATTTTGTAACACTTCTCCGAGCGGTGTCGGCCAGGTTGACAGTATGTGTCGAATAAGTAAGATATCACGATTTGCTACAAACGACAAGTTCTAGGTTAGAGATTGCGACTCTTGACCAATGAGAGCAGCCCTCGCTCGGGTCAAACGCGGATTTAGACTAAGCACACCCAAGGGCGCGTGTTATATCTTCACTTACCAATTCCGTAACAGGTTTTCAAATTACATGCGATACCTTTTACGCAATTTTGTGATATTATTACTGACAATCCCGTAAAAGGGTTTTAAATGACATGGGCCGCATTTGGCCGTATTATCACAGACCAATCCCGTAACAGGATCTCGACTGCCACGAAATACCGTGGAATTAATATTGTAACACTTCTCCGAGCGGTGTCGGCCAGGTTGACAGCCTGTTTCGAATAAGTAAGATATCACGATTTGCTACAAACGACAAGTTCTAGGTTAGAGATTGTGACTCTTGACCAATCAGAGCCGCGCTTGCTCGGGTCAAACGCGGATTTAGACTAAGCACACCCAAGGGCGCGTGTTATATCTTCACTGACCAATTCCGTAACAGGATTTCGAATTACATGCGATACCTTGTACGCAATTTTGTGATATTATCACTGACAATCCCGTAAAAGGGTTTTAAATGACATGGGCCGCATTTGGCCGTATTATCACAGACCAATCCCGTAACAGGATCTCGACTGCCACGAAATACCGTGGAATTAATTTTGTAACACTTCTCCGAGCGGTGTCGGCCAGGTTGACAGTATGTTTCGAATAAGTAAGATATCACGATTTGCTACAAACGACAAGTTCTAGGTTAGAGATTGCGACTCTTGACCAATGAGAGCAACCCTCGCTCGGGTCAAACGCGGATTTAGACTAAGCACACCCAAGGGCGCGTGTTATATCTTCACTTACCAATTCCGTAACAGGTTTTCAAATTACATGCGATACCTTTTACGCAATTTTGTGATATTATTACTGACAATCCCGTAAAAGGGTTTTAAATGACATGCGCCGTATTTGGCCGTATTATCACAGACCAATCCCGTAACAGGATCTCGACTGCCACGAAATACCGTGGAATTAATATTGTAACACTTCTCCGAGCGGTGTCGGCCAGGTTAACAGCCTGTTTCGAATAAGTAAGATATCACGATTTCCTACAAACAACAAGTTCTAGGTTAGAGATGGCGACTCTTGACCAATGAGAGCAGCGCTCGCTCGGGTCAAACGCGGATTTAGACTAAGCACACCCAAGGGCGCGTGTTATATCTTCACTTACCAATTCCGTAACAGGATTTCAAATTACATGCGATACCTTGTACGCAATTTTGTGATATTAGCACTGACAATCCCGTAAAAGGGTTTTAAATGACATGGGCCGTATTTGGCTGTATTATCACAGACCGATCCCGTAACAGGATCTCGACTGACACGAAATAGCATGGAATTAATTTTGAAACACTTCTCCGAGCGGTGTCGGCCGAGTTGACAGTATGTTTCGTATAAGTAAGATATCACGATTTCCTACAAACAACAAGTTCTAGGTTAGAGATTGCGACTCTTGACCAATAAGAGCAGCGCTCGCTCGGGTCAAACGCGGATTTGGACTAAGCACACACAAGGGCGCGTGTTATATCTTCACTTACCAATTCCGTAACAGTCATTGTCAGATATGGAGAGTTCAACACAAGTTCGTAGGGCATCTACTCCTCTTCCGACAGAGCTTGATCTAGCCGTGGGCGGTGGCGGCTCCTACCAAAAGTTCGTACATGGTTTGGCTACTGGCGAGGCGGCTTTTGTCGCGAACAGTACAACAGATTCGAAGACTGTATTTATATCCGGCCACCTGGGGCGCCGGAGGATCAAGCTCTATCTCAAGTAAGTTGTTTTGTAATATCTTCACTGACCAATTCCGTAACAGGATTTCGAATTACATGCGATACCTTGTTCGCAATTGTGTGATATTATCTCACTGACAATCCCGTAAAAGGGTATTAAATGACATGGGCCGTATTTGGCTGTATTATCACAGACCGATACCGTAACAGGATCTCGACTAACACGAAATAGCATGGAATTAATTTTGAAACACTTCTCCGAGCGGTGTCGGCCAAGTTGACAGTATGTTTCGTATAAGTAAGATATCACGATTTCCTACAAACAACAAGTTCTAGGTTAGAGATGGCGACTCTTGACCAATGAGAGCAGCGCTCGCTCGGGTCAAACGCGGATTTAGACTAAGCACACCCAAGAGCGCGTGTTATATCTTCACTTACCAATTCCGTAACAGGATTTCAAATTACATGCGATACCTTGTACGCAATTTTGTGATATTAGCACTGACAATCCCGTAAAAAGGTTTTAAATGACATGGGCCGTATTTGGCTGTATTATCACAGACCGATCCCGTAACAGGATCTCGACTGACACGAAATAGCATGGAATTAATTTTGAAACGCTTCTCCCAGCGGTGTCGGCCGAGTTGACAGTATGTTTCGTATAAGTAAGATATCACGATTTCCTACAAACAACAAGTTCTAGGTTAGAGATTGCGACTCTTGACCAATAAGAGCAGCGCTCGCTCGGGTCAAACGCGGATTTGGACTAAGCACACCCAAGGGCGCGTGTTATATCTTCACTTACCAATTCCGTAACAGGATTTCAAATTACATGCGATACCTTGTACGCAATTTTGTGATATTATCACTGACAATCCCGTAAAAGGGTTTCAAATGACATGGGCCGCATTTGGCCGTATTATCACAGACCAATCCCGTAGCAGGATCTCGACTGCCACGAAATACCGTGGAATTAATTTTGTAACACTTCTCCGAGCGGGGTTGCCAGGTTGACAGTATGTTTCGAATAAGTAAGATATCACGATTTGCTACAAACGACAAGTTCTAGGTTAGAGATTGTGACTCTTGACCAATCAGAGCCGCGCTTGCTCGGGTCAAACGGGTATTTAGACTGAGCACACCCAGGTACGAGTGTCAGTCCCAGTCTACGCTACCTGCCTAACAGTCGTGCCATTGTCAGATATGGAGAGTTCAACACAAGTTCGTAGGGCTTCTACTCCTCTTCCGACAGAGCTTGATCTAGCCGTGGGCGATGGCGGCTCCTACCAAAAGTTCGTAGATGGTTTGGCTACTGGCGAGGCGGCTTTTGTCGCGAACAGTACAACAGATTCGAAGACTGTATTTATATCCGGCCACCTGGGGCGCCGGAGGATCAAGCTCTATCTCAAGTAAGTTGTTTTGTAATATCTTCACTGACCAATTCCGTAACAGGATTTCGAATTACATGCGATACCTTGTTCGCAATTGTGTGATATTATCACTGACAATCCCGTAAAAGGGTTTTAAATGACATGGGCCGCATTTGGCCGTATTATCACAGACCAATCCCGTAGCAGGATTTCGACTGCCACGAAATACCGTGGAATTAATTTTGTAACACTTCTCCGAGCGGTGTCGGCCAGGTTGACAGTATGTGTCGAATAAGTAAGATATCACGATTTGCTACAAACGACAAGTTCTAGGTTAGAGATTGCGACTCTTGACCAATGAGAGCAGCCCTCGCTCGGGTCAAACGCGGATTTAGACTAAGCACACCCAAGGGCGCGTGTTATATCTTCACTTACCAATTCCGTAACAGGTTTTCAAATTACATGCGATACCTTTTACGCAATTTTGTGATATTATCACTGACAATCCCGTAAAAGGGTTTTAAATGACATGGGCCGCATTTGGCCGTATTATCACAGACCAATCCCGTAACAGGATCTCGACTGCCACGAAATACCGTGGAATTAATATTGTAACACTTCTCCGAGCGGTGTCGGCCAGGTTGACAGCATGTTTCGAATAAGTAAGATATCACGATTTGCTACAAACGACAAGTTCTAGGTTAGAGATTGTGACTCTTGACCAATCAGAGCCGCGCTTGCTCGGGTCAAACGCGGATTTAGACTAAGCACACCCAAGGGCGCGTGTTATATCTTCACTGACCAATTCCGTAACAGGATTTCGAATTACATGCGATACCTTGTACGCAATTTTGTGATATTATCACTGACAATCCCGTAAAAGGGTTTTAAATGACATGGGCCGCATTTGGCCGTATTATCACAGACCAATCCCGTAACAGGATCTCGACTGCCACGAAATACCGTGGAATTAATTTTGTAACACTTCTCCGAGCGGTGTCGGCCAGGTTGACAGTATGTTTCGAATAAGTAAGATATCACGATTTGCTACAAACGACAAGTTCTAGGTTAGAGACTGTGACTCTTGACCAATTAGAGCAGGGCTTGCTCGGGTCAAACGGGTATTTAGACTGAGCACACCCAGGTACGAGTGTCAGTCCCAGTCTACGCTACCTGCCTAACAGTCGTGCCATTGTCAGATATGGAGAGTTCAACACAAGTTCGTAGGGCATCTACTCCTCTTCCGACAGAGCTTGATCTAGCCGTGGGCGATGGCGGCTCATACCAAAAGTTCGTAGATGGTTTGGCTACTGGCGAGGCGGCTTTTGTCGCGAACAGTACAACAGATTCGAAGACTGTATTTATATCCGGCCACCTGGGGCGCCGGAGGATCAAGCTCTATCTCAAGTAAGTTGTTTTGTAATATCTTCACTGACCAATTCCGTAACAGGATTTCGAATTACATGCGATACCTTGTTCGCAATTGTTGTGATATTATCACTGACAATCCCGTAAAAGGGTATTAAATGACATGGCCCGTATTTGGCTGTATTATCACAGACCGATACCGTAACAGGATCTCGACTGACACGAAATAGCATGGAATTAATTTTGAAACACTTCTCCGAGAGGTGTCGGCCAAGTTGACAGTATGTTTCGTATAAGTAAGATATCACGATTTCCTACAAACAACAAGTTCTAGGTTAGAGATGGCGACTCTTGACCAATGAGAGCAGCGCTCGCTCGAGTCAAACGCGGATTTAGACTAAGCACACCCAAGGGCGCGTGTTATATCTTCACTTACCAATTCCGTAACAGGTTTTCAAATTACATGCGATACCTTTTACGCAATTTTGTGATATTATCACTGACAATCCCGTAAAAGGGTTTCAAATGACATGGGCCGCATTTGGCCGTATTATCACAGACCAATCCCGTAGCAGGATCTCGACTGCCACGAAATACCGTGGAATTAATTTTGTAACACTTCTCCGAGCGGGGTTGCCAGGTTGACAGTATGTTTCGAATAAGTAAGATATCACGATTTGCTACAAACGACAAGTTCTAGGTTAGAGATTGTGACTCTTGACCAATCAGAGCCGCGCTTGCTCGGGTCAAACGGGTATTTAGACTGAGCACACCCAGGTACGAGTGTCAGTCCCAGTCTACGCTACCTGCCTAACAGTCGTGCCATTGTCAGATATGGAGAGTTCAACACAAGTTCGTAGGGCATCTACTCCTCTTCCGACAGAGCTTGATCTAGCCGTGGGCGATGGCGGCTCCTACCAAAAGTTCGTAGATGGTTTGGCTACTGGCGAGGCGGCTTTTGTCGCGAACAGTACAACAGATTCGAAGACTGTATTTATATCCGGCCACCTGGGGCGCCGGAGGATCAAGCTCTATCTCAAGTAAGTTGTTTTGTAATATCTTCACTGACCAATTCCGTAACAGGATTTCGAATTACATGCGATACCTTGTTCGCAATTGTGTGATATTATCACTGACAATCCCGTAAAAGGGTTTTAAATGACATGGGCCGCATTTGGCCGTATTATCACAGACCAATCCCGTAGCAGGATTTCGACTGCCACGAAATACCGTGGAATTAATTTTGTAACACTTCTCCGAGCGGTGTCGGCCAGGTTGACAGTATGTGTCGAATAAGTAAGATATCACGATTTGCTACAAACGACAAGTTCTAGGTTAGAGATTGCGACTCTTGACCAATGAGAGCAGCCCTCGCTCGGGTCAAACGCGGATTTAGACTAAGCACACCCAAGGGCGCGTGTTATATCTTCACTTACCAATTCCGTAACAGGTTTTCAAATTACATGCGATACCTTTTACGCAATTTTGTGATATTATCACTGACAATCCCGTAAAAGGGTTTTAAATGACATGGGCCGCATTTGGCCGTATTATCACAGACCAATCCCGTAACAGGATCTCGACTGCCACGAAATACCGTGGAATTAATATTGTAACACTTCTCCGAGCGGTGTCGGCCAGGTTGACAGCATGTTTCGAATAAGTAAGATATCACGATTTGCTACAAACGACAAGTTCTAGGTTAGAGATTGTGACTCTTGACCAATCAGAGCCGCGCTTGCTCGGGTCAAACGCGGATTTAGACTAAGCACACCCAAGGGCGCGTGTTATATCTTCACTGACCAATTCCGTAACAGGATTTCGAATTACATGCGATACCTTGTACGCAATTTTGTGATATTATCACTGACAATCCCGTAAAAGGGTTTTAAATGACATGGGCCGCATTTGGCCGTATTATCACAGACCAATCCCGTAACAGGATCTCGACTGCCACGAAATACCGTGGAATTAATTTTGTAACACTTCTCCGAGCGGTGTCGGCCAGGTTGACAGTATGTTTCGAATAAGTAAGATATCACGATTTGCTACAAACGACAAGTTCTAGGTTAGAGACTGTGACTCTTGACCAATTAGAGCAGGGCTTGCTCGGGTCAAACGGGTATTTAGACTGAGCACACCCAGGTACGAGTGTCAGTCCCAGTCTACGCTACCTGCCTAACAGTCGTGCCATTGTCAGATATGGAGAGTTCAACACAAGTTCGTAGGGCATCTACTCCTCTTCCGACAGAGCTTGATCTAGCCGTGGGCGATGGCGGCTCATACCAAAAGTTCGTAGATGGTTTGGCTACTGGCGAGGCGGCTTTTGTCGCGAACAGTACAACAGATTCGAAGACTGTATTTATATCCGGCCACCTGGGGCGCCGGAGGATCAAGCTCTATCTCAAGTAAGTTGTTTTGTAATATCTTCACTGACCAATTCCGTAACAGGATTTCGAATTACATGCGATACCTTGTTCGCAATTGTTGTGATATTATCACTGACAATCCCGTAAAAGGGTATTAAATGACATGGCCCGTATTTGGCTGTATTATCACAGACCGATACCGTAACAGGATCTCGACTGACACGAAATAGCATGGAATTAATTTTGAAACACTTCTCCGAGAGGTGTCGGCCAAGTTGACAGTATGTTTCGTATAAGTAAGATATCACGATTTCCTACAAACAACAAGTTCTAGGTTAGAGATGGCGACTCTTGACCAATGAGAGCAGCGCTCGCTCGAGTCAAACGCGGATTTAGACTAAGCACACCCAAGGGCGCGTGTTATATCTTCACTTACCAATTCCGTAACAGGATTTCAAATTACATGCGATACCTTGTACGCAATTTTGTGATATTAGCACTGACAATCCCGTAAAAGGGTTTTAAATGACATGGGCCGTATTTGGCTGTATTATCACAGACCGATCCCGTAACAGGATCTCGACTGACACGAAATAGCATGGAATTAATTTTGTAACACTTCTCCGAGCGGTGTCGGCCAGGTTGACAGTATGTTTCGAATAAGTAAGATATCACGATTTGCTACAAACGACAAGTTCTAGGTTAGAGATTGTGACTCTTGACCAATCAGAGCCGCGCTTGCTCGGGTCAAACGGGTATTTAGACTGAGCACACCCAGGTACGAGTGTCAGTCCCAGTCTACGCTACCTGCCTAACAGTCGTGCCATTGTCAGATATGGAGAGTTCAACACAAGTTCGTAGGGCATCTACTCCTCTTCCGACAGAGCTTGATCTAGCCGTGGGCGATGGCGGCTCCTACCAAAAGTTCGTAGATGATTTGGCTACTGGCGAGGCGGCTTTTGTCGCGAACAGTACAACAGATGCGAAGACTGTATTTATATCCGGCCACCTGGGGCGCCGGAGGATCAAGCTCTATCTCAAGTAAGTTGTTTTGTAATATCTTCACTGACCAATTCCGTAACAGGATTTCGAATTACATGCGATACCTTGTTCGCAATTGTGTGATATTATCACTGACAATCCCGTAAAAGGGTTTTAAATGACATGGGCCGCATTTGGCCGTATTATCACAGACCAATCCCGTAGCAGGATTTCGACTGCCACGAAATACCGTGGAATTAATTTTGTAACACTTCTCCGAGCGGTGTCGGCCAGGTTGACAGTATGTGTCGAATAAGTAAGATATCACGATTTGCTACAAACGACAAGTTCTAGGTTAGAGATTGCGACTCTTGACCAATGAGAGCAGCCCTCGCTCGGGTCAAACGCGGATTTAGACTAAGCACACCCAAGGGCGCGTGTTATATCTTCACTTACCAATTCCGTAACAGGTTTTCAAATTACATGCGATACCTTTTACGCAATTTTGTGATATTATCACTGACAATCCCGTAAAAGGGTTTTAAATGACATGGGCCGCATTTGGCCGTATTATCACAGACCAATCCCGTAACAGGATCTCGACTGCCACGAAATACCGTGGAATTAATATTGTAACACTTCTCCGAGCGGTGTCGGCCAGGTTGACAGCATGTTTCGAATAAGTAAGATATCACGATTTGCTACAAACGACAAGTTCTAGGTTAGAGATTGTGACTCTTGACCAATCAGAGCCGCGCTTGCTCGGGTCAAACGCGGATTTAGACTAAGCACACCCAAGGGCGCGTGTTATATCTTCACTGACCAATTCCGTAACAGGATTTCGAATTACATGCGATACCTTGTACGCAATTTTGTGATATTATCACTGACAATCCCGTAAAAGGGTTTTAAATGACATGGGCCGCATTTGGCCGTATTATCACAGACCAATCCCGTAACAGGATCTCGACTGCCACGAAATACCGTGGAATTAATTTTGTAACACTTCTCCGAGCGGTGTCGGCCAGGTTGACAGTATGTTTCGAATAAGTAAGATATCACGATTTGCTACAAACGACAAGTTCTAGGTTAGAGACTGTGACTCTTGACCAATTAGAGCAGGGTTTGCTCGGGTCAAACGGGTATTTAGACTGAGCACACCCAGGTACGAGTGTCAGTCCCAGTCTACGCTACCTGCCTAACAGTCGTGCCATTGTCAGATATGGAGAGTTCAACACAAGTTCGTAGGGCATCTACTCCTCTTCCGACAGAGCTTGATCTAGCCGTGGGCGATGGCGGCTCATACCAAAAGTTCGTAGATGGTTTGGCTACTGGCGAGGCGGCTTTTGTCGCGAACAGTACAACAGATTCGAAGACTGTATTTATATCCGGCCACCTGGGGCGCCGGAGGATCAAGCTCTATCTCAAGTAAGTTGTTTTGTAATATCTTCACTGACCACTTCCGTAACAGGATTTCGAATTACATGCGATACCTTGTTCGCAATTGTTGTGATATTATCACTGACAATCCCGTAAAAGGGTATTAAATGACATGGCCCGTATTTGGCTGTATTATCACAGACCGATACCGTAACAGGATCTCGACTGACACGAAATAGCATGGAATTAATTTTGAAACACTTCTCCGAGAGGTGTCGGCCAAGTTGACAGTATGTTTCGTATAAGTAAGATATCACGATTTCCTACAAACAACAAGTTCTAGGTTAGAGATGGCGACTCTTGACCAATGAGAGCAGCGCTCGCTCGAGTCAAACGCGGATTTAGACTAAGCACACCCAAGGGCGCGTGTTATATCTTCACTTACCAATTCCGTAACAGGATTTCAAATTACATGCGATACCTTGTACGCAATTTTGTGATATTAGCACTGACAATCCCGTAAAAGGGTTTTAAATGACATGGGCCGTATTTGGCTGTATTATCACAGACCGATCCCGTAACAGGATCTCGACTGACACGAAATAGCATGGAATTAATTTTGTAACACTTCTCCGAGCGGTGTCGGCCAGGTTGACAGTATGTTTCGAATAAGTAAGATATCACGATTTGCTACAAACGACAAGTTCTAGGTTAGAGATTGTGACTCTTGACCAATCAGAGCCGCGCTTGCTCGGGTCAAACGGGTATTTAGACTGAGCACACCCAGGTACGAGTGTCAGTCCCAGTCTACGCTACCTGCCTAACAGTCGTGCCATTGTCAGATATGGAGAGTTCAACACAAGTTCGTAGGGCATCTACTCCTCTTCCGACAGAGCTTGATCTAGCCGTGGGCGATGGCGGCTCCTACCAAAAGTTCGTAGATGATTTGGCTACTGGCGAGGCGGCTTTTGTCGCGAACAGTACAACAGATGCGAAGACTGTATTTATATCCGGCCACCTGGGGCGCCGGAGGATCAAGCTCTATCTCAAGTAAGTTGTTTTGTAATATCTTCACTGACCAATTCCGTAACAGGATTTCGAATTACATGCGATACCTTGTTCGCAATTGTGTGATATTATCACTGACAATCCCGTAAAAGGGTTTTAAATGACATGGGCCGCATTTGGCCGTATTATCACAGACCAATCCCGTAGCAGGATTTCGACTGCCACGAAATACCGTGGAATTAATTTTGTAACACTTCTCCGAGCGGTGTCGGCCAGGTTGACAGTATGTGTCGAATAAGTAAGATATCACGATTTGCTACAAACGACAAGTTCTAGGTTAGAGATTGCGACTCTTGACCAATGAGAGCAGCCCTCGCTCGGGTCAAACGCGGATTTAGACTAAGCACACCCAAGGGCGCGTGTTATATCTTCACTTACCAATTCCGTAACAGGTTTTCAAATTACATGCGATACCTTTTACGCAATTTTGTGATATTATCACTGACAATCCCGTAAAAGGGTTTTAAATGACATGGGCCGCATTTGGCCGTATTATCACAGACCAATCCCGTAACAGGATCTCGACTGCCACGAAATACCGTGGAATTAATATTGTAACACTTCTCCGAGCGGTGTCGGCCAGGTTGACAGCATGTTTCGAATAAGTAAGATATCACGATTTGCTACAAACGACAAGTTCTAGGTTAGAGATTGTGACTCTTGACCAATCAGAGCCGCGCTTGCTCGGGTCAAACGCGGATTTAGACTAAGCACACCCAAGGGCGCGTGTTATATCTTCACTGACCAATTCCGTAACAGGATTTCGAATTACATGCGATACCTTGTACGCAATTTTGTGATATTATCACTGACAATCCCGTAAAAGGGTTTTAAATGACATGGGCCGCATTTGGCCGTATTATCACAGACCAATCCCGTAACAGGATCTCGACTGCCACGAAATACCGTGGAATTAATTTTGTAACACTTCTCCGAGCGGTGTCGGCCAGGTTGACAGTATGTTTCGAATAAGTAAGATATCACGATTTGCTACAAACGACAAGTTCTAGGTTAGAGATTGTGACTCTTGACCAATCAGAGCAGGGCTTGCTCGGGTCAAACGGGTATTTAGACTGAGCACACCCAGGTACGAGTGTCAGTCCCAGTCTACGCTACCTGCCTAACAGTCGTGCCATTGTCAGATATGGAGAGTTCAACACAAGTTCGTAGGGCATCTACTCCTCTTCCGACAGAGCTTGATCTAGCCGTGGGCGATGGCGGCTCATACCAAAAGTTCGTAGATGGTTTGGCTACTGGCGAGGCGGCTTTTGTCGCGAACAGTACAACAGATTCGAAGACTGTATTTATATCCGGCCACCTGGGGCGCCGGAGGATCAAGCTCTATCTCAAGTAAGTTGTTTTGTAATATCTTCACTGACCAATTCCGTAACAGGATTTCGAATTACATGCGATACCTTGTTCGCAATTGTTGTGATATTATCACTGACAATCCCGTAAAAGGGTATTAAATGACATGGCCCGTATTTGGCTGTATTATCACAGACCGATACCGTAACAGGATCTCGACTGACACGAAATAGCATGGAATTAATTTTGAAACACTTCTCCGAGATGTGTCGGCCAAGTTGACAGTATGTTTCGTATAAGTAAGATATCACGATTTCCTACAAACAACAAGTTCTAGGTTAGAGATGGCGACTCTTGACCAATGAGAGCAGCGCTCGCTCGGGTCAAACGCGGATTTAGACTAAGCACACCCAAGGGCGCGTGTTATATCTTCACTTACCAATTCCGTAACAGGATTTCAAATTACATGCGATACCTTGTACGCAATTTTGTGATATTAGCACTGACAATCCCGTAAAAGGGTTTTAAATGACATGGGCCGTATTTGGCTGTATTATCACAGACCGATCCTGTAACAGGATCTCGACTGACACGAAATAGCATGGAATTAATTTTGTAACACTTCTCCGAGCGGTGTCGGCCAGGTTGACAGTATGTTTCGAATAAGTAAGATATCACGATTTGCTACAAACGACAAGTTCTAGGTTAGAGATTGTGACTCTTGACCAATCAGAGCCGCGCTTGCTCGGGTCAAACGGGTATTTAGACTGAGCACACCCAGGTACGAGTGTCAGTCCCAGTCTACGCTACCTGCCTAACAGTCGTGCCATTGTCAGATATGGAGAGTTCAACACAAGTTCGTAGGGCATCTACTCCTCTTCCGACAGAGCTTGATCTAGCCGTGGGCGATGGCGGCTCCTACCAAAAGTTCGTAGATGATTTGGCTACTGGCGAGGCGGCTTTTGTCGCGAACAGTACAACAGATGCGAAGACTGTATTTATATCCGGCCACCTGGGGCGCCGGAGGATCAAGCTCTATCTCAAGTAAGTTGTTTTGTAATATCTTCACTGACCAATTCCGTAACAGGATTTCGAATTACATGCGATACCTTGTTCGCAATTGTGTGATATTATCACTGACAATCCCGTAAAAGGGTTTTAAATGACATGGGCCGCATTTGGCCGTATTATCACAGACCAATCCCGCAGCAGGATCTCGACTGTCACGAAATACCGTGGAATTAATTTTGTAACACTCCTCCGAGCGGTGTCGGCCAGGTTGACAGTATGTTTCGAATAAGTAAGATATCACGATTTGCTACAAACGACAAGTTCTAGGTTAGAGATTGTGACTCTTGACCAATCAGAGCAGGGCTTGCTCGGGTCAAACGGGTATTTAGACTGAGCACACCCAGGTACGAGTGTCAGTCCCAGTCTACGCTACCTGCCTAACAGTCGTGTCATTGTCAGATATGGAGAGTTCAACACAAGTTCGTAGGGCATCTACTCCTCTTCCGACAGAGCTTGATCTAGCCGTGGGCGGTGGCGGCTCCTACCAAAAGTTCGTACATGGTTTGGCTACTGGCGAGGCGGCTTTTGTCGCGAACAGTACAACAGATTCGAAGACTGTATTTATATCCGGCCACCTGGGGCGCCGGAGGATCAAGCTCTATCTCAAGTAAGTTGTTTTGTAATATCTTCACTGACCAATTCCGTAACAGGATTTCGAATTACATGCGATACCTTGTTCGCAATTGTGTGATATTATCTCACTGACAATCCCGTAAAAGGGTATTAAATGACATGGGCCGTATTTGGCTGTATTATCACAAACCGATACCGTAACAGGATCTCGACTAACACGAAATAGCATGGAATTAATTTTGAAACACTTCTCCGAGCGGTGTCGGCCAAGTTGACAGTATGTTTCGTATAAGTAAGATATCACGATTTCCTACAAACAACAAGTTCTAGGTTAGAGATGGCGACTCTTGACCAATGAGAGCAGCGCTCGCTCGGGTCAAACGCGGATTTAGACTAAGCACACCCAAGAGCGCGTGTTATATCTTCACTTACCAATTCCGTAACAGGATTTCAAATTACATGCGACACCTTGTACGCAATTTTGTGATATTAGCACTGACAATCCCGTAAAAGGGTTTTAAATGACATGGGCCGTATTTGGCTGTATTATCACAGACCGATCCCGTAACAGGATCTCGACTGACACGAAATAGCATGGAATTAATTTTGAAACACTTCTCCGAGCGGTGTCGGCCGAGTTGACAGTATGTTTCGTATAAGTAAGATATCACGATTTCCTACAAACAACAAGTTCTAGGTTAGAGATTGCGACTCTTGACCAATAAGAGCAGCGCTCGCTCGGGTCAAACGCGGATTTGGACTAAGCACACCCAAGGGCGCGTGTTATATCTTCACTTACCAATTCCGTAACAGGATTTCAAATTACATGCGATACCTTGTACGCAATTTTGTGATATTATCACTGACAATCCCGTAAAAGGGTTTCAAATGACATGGGCCGCATTTGGCCGTATTATCACAGACCAATCCCGTAACAGGATCTCGACTGCCACGAAATACCGTGGAATTAATTTTGTAACACTTCTCCGAGCGGTGTCGGCCAGGTTGACAGTATGTTTCGAATAAGTAAGATATCACGATTTGCTACAAACGACAAGTTCTAGGTTAGAGATTGTGACTCTTGACCAATCAGAGCCGCGCTTGCTCGGGTCAAACGGGTATTTAGACTGAGCACACCCAGGTACGAGTGTCAGTCCCAGTCTACGCTACCTGCCTAACAGTCGTGCCATTGTCAGATATGGAGAGTTCAACACAAGCTCGTAGGGCATCTACTCCTCTTCCGACAGAGCTTGATCTAGCCGTGGGCGATGGCGGCTCCTACCAAAAGTTCGTAGATGGTTTGGCTACTGGCGAGGCGGCTTTTGTCGCGAACAGTACAACAGATTCGAAGACTGTATTTATATCCGGCCACCTGGGGCGCCGGAGGATCAAGCTCTATCTCAAGTAAGTTGTTTTGTAATATCTTCACCGACCAATTCCGTAACAGGATTTCGAATTACATGCGATACCTTGTTCGCAATTGTGTGATATTATCACTGACAATCCCGTAAAAGGGTTTTAAATGACATGGGCCGCATTTGGCCGTATTATCACAGACCAATCCCGTAGCAGGATCTCGACTGCCACGAAATACCGTGGAATTAATTTTGTAACACTTCTCCGAGCGGGGTTGCCAGGTTGACAGTATGTTTCGAATAAGTAAGATATCACGATTTCCTACAAACAACAAGTTCTAGGTTAGAGATGGCGACTCTTGACCAATGAGAGCAGCGCTCGCTCGGGTCAAACGCGGATTTAGACTAAGCACACCCAAGGGCGCGTGTTATATCTTCACTTACCAATTCCGTAACAGGATTTCAAATTACATGCTATACCTTGTACGCAATTTTGTGATATTAGCACTGACAATCCCGTAAAAGGGTTTTAAATGACATGGGCCGTATTTGGCTGTATTATCACAGACCGATCCCGTAACAGGATCTCGACTGACACGAAATAGCATGGAATTAATTTTGTAACACTTCTCCGAGCGGTGTCGGCCAGGTTGACAGTATGTGTCGAATAAGTAAGATATCACGATTTGCTACAAACGACAAGTTCTAGGTTAGAGATTGCGACTCTTGACCAATGAGAGCAGCCCTCGCTCGGGTCAAACGCGAATTTAGACTAAGCACACCCAAGGGCGCGTGTTATATCTTCACTTACCAATTCCGTAACAGGTTTTCAAATTACATGCGATACCTTTTACGCAATTTTGTGATATTATTACTGACAATCCCGTAAAAGGGTTTTAAATGACATGGGCCGCATTTGGCCGTATTATCACAGACCAATCCCGTAACAGGATCTCGACTGCCACGAAATACCGTGGAATTAATATTGTAACACTTCTCCGAGCGGTGTCGGCCAGGTTGACAGCCTGTTTCGAATAAGTAAGATATCACGATTTGCTACAAACGACAAGTTCTAGGTTAGAGATTGTGACTCTTGACCAATCAGAGCCGCGCTTGCTCGGGTCAAACGCGGATTTAGACTAAGCACACCCAAGGGCGCGTGTTATATCTTCACTGACCAATTCCGTAACAGGATTTCGAATTACATGCGATACCTTGTACGCAATTTTGTGATATTATCACTGACAATCCCGTAAAAGGGTTTTAAATGACATGGGCCGCATTTGGCCGTATTATCACAGACCAATCCCGCAACAGGATCTCGACTGCCACGAAATACCGTGGAATTAATTTTGTAACACTTCTCCGAGCGGTGTCGGCCAGGTTGACAGTATGTTTCGAATAAGTAAGATATCACGATTTGCTACAAACGACAAGTTCTAGGTTAGAGATTGCGACTCTTGACCAATGAGAGCAACCCTCGCTCGGGTCAAACGCGGATTTAGACTAAGCACACCCAAGGGCGCGTGTTATATCTTCACTTACCAATTCCGTAACAGGTTTTCAAATTACATGCGATACCTTTTACGCAATTTTGTGATATTATTACTGACAATCCCGTAAAAGGGTTTTAAATGACATGCGCCGTATTTGGCCGTATTATCACAGACCAATCCCGTAACAGGATCTCGACTGCCACGAAATACCGTGGAATTAATATTGTAACACTTCTCCGAGCGGTGTCGGCCAGGTTAACAGCCTGTTTCGAATAAGTAAGATATCACGATTTCCTACAAACAACAAGTTCTAGGTTAGAGATGGCGACTCTTGACCAATGAGAGCAGCGCTCGCTCGGGTCAAACGCGGATTTAGACTAAGCACACCCAAGGGCGCGTGTTATATCTTCACTTACCAATTCCGTAACAGGATTTCAAATTACATGCGATACCTTGTACGCAATTTTGTGATATTAGCACTGACAATCCCGTAAAAGGGTTTTAAATGACATGGGCCGTATTTGGCTGTATTATCACAGACCGATCCCGTAACAGGATCTCGACTGACACGAAATAGCATGGAATTAATTTTGAAACACTTCTCCGAGCGGTGTCGGCCGAGTTGACAGTATGTTTCGTATAAGTAAGATATCACGATTTCCTACAAACAACAAGTTCTAGGTTAGAGATTGCGACTCTTGACCAATAAGAGCAGCGCTCGCTCGGGTCAAACGCGGATTTGGACTAAGCACACCCAAGGGCGCGTGTTATATCTTCACTTACCAATTCCGTAACAGGATTTCAAATTACATGCGATACCTTGTACGCAATTTTGTGATATTATCACTGACAATCCCGTAAAAGGGTTTTAAATGACATGGGCCGCATTTGGCCGTATTATCACAGACCAATCCCGTAACAGGATCTCGACTGCCACGAAATACCGTGGAATTAATTTTGTAACACTTCTCCGAGCGGTGTCGGCCAAGTTGACAGTATGTTTCGTATAAGTAAGATATCACGATTTCCTACAAACAACAAGTTCTAGGTTAGAGATTGCGACTCTTGACCAATGAGAGCAGCCCTCGCTCGGGTCAAACGCGGATTTAGACTAAGCACACCCAAGGGCGCGTGTTATATCTTCACTTACCAATTCCGTAACTGGTTTTCAAATTACATGCGATACCTTTTACGCAATTTTGTGATATTATCACTGACAATCCCGTAAAAGGGTTTTAAATGACATGGGCCGCATTTGGCCGTATTATCACAGACCAATCCCGTAACAGGATCTCGACTGCCACGAAATACCGTGGAATTAATATTGTAACACTTCTCCGAGCGGTGTCGGCCAGGTTGACAGCATGTTTCGAATAAGTAAGATATCACGATTTGCTACAAACGACAAGTTCTAGGTTAGAGATTGTGACTCTTGACCAATCAGAGCCGCGCTTGCTCGGGTCAAACGCGGATTTAGACTAAGCACACCCAAGGGCGCGTGTTATATCTTCACTTACCAATTCCGTAACAGGATTTCAAATTACATGCGATACCTTGTACGCAATTTTGTGATATTATCACTGACAATCCCGTAAAAGGGTTTTAAATGACATGGGCCGCATTTGGCCGTATTATCACAGACCAATCCCGTAACAGGATCTCGACTGCCACGAAATACCGTGGAATTCATTTTGTAACACTTCTCCGAGCGGTGTCGGCCAAGTTGACAGTATGTTTCGTATAAGTAAGATATCACGATTTCCTACAAACAACAACTTCTAGGTTAGAGATTGCGGCTCTTGACCAATGAGAGCAGCGCTCGCTCCGGTCAAACGCGGATTTAGACTAAGCACACCCAAGGGCGCCTGTTATATCTTCACTTACCAATTCCGTAACAGGTTTTCAAATTACATGCGATACCTTGTACGCAATTTGGTGATATTATCACTGACAATCCCGTAAAAGGGTTTTAAATGACATGGGCCGTATTTGGCTGTATTATCACAGGCCGATCCCGTAACAGCATCTCGACTGACACGAAATAGCATGGAATTAATTTTGAAACACTTCTCCGAGCGGTGACGGCCAAGCTGACAGTATGTTTCGTATAAGTAAGATATCACGATTTGCTACAAACGACAAGTTCTAGGTTAGAGATTGTGACTCTTGACCAATCAGAGCCGCGCTTGCTCGGGTCAAACGGGTATTTAGACTGAGCACACCCAGGTACGAGTGTCAGTCCCAGTCTACGCTACCTGCCTAACAGTCGTGCCATTGTCAGATATGGAGAGTTCAACACAAGTTCGTAGGGCATCTACTCCTCTTCCGACAGAGCTTGATCTAGCCGTGGGCGATGGCTGCTCCTACCAAAAGTTCGTAGATGGTTTGGCTACTGGCGAGGCGGCTTTTGTCGCGAACAGTACAACAGATGCGAAGACTGTATTTATATCCGGCCACCTGGCGCGCCGGAGGATCAAGCTCTATCTCAAGTAAGTTGTTTTGTAATATCTTCACTGACCAATTCCGTAACAGGATTTCGAATTACATGCGATACCTTGTTCGCAATTGTGTGATATTATCACTGACAATCCCGTAAAAGGGTATTAAATGACATGGGCCGTATTTGGCTGTATTATCACAGACCGATACCGTAACAGGATCTCGACTGACACGAAATAGCATGGAATTAATTTTGAAACACTTCTCCGAGCGGTGTCGGCCAAGTTGACAGTATGTTTCGTATAAGTAAGATATCACGATTTCCTACAAACAAGTTCTAGGTTAGAGATGGCGACTCTTGACCAATGAGAGCAGCGCTCGCTCGGGTCAAACGCGGATTTAGACTAAGCACACCCAAGGGCGCGTGTTATATCTTCACTTACCAATTCCGTTACAGGATTTCAAATTACATGCGATACCTTGTACGCAATTTTGTGATATTAGCACTGACAATCCCGTAAAAGGGTTTTAAATGACATGGGCCGTATTTGGCTGTATTATCACAGACCGATCCCGTAACAGGATCTCGACTGACACGAAATAGCATGGAATTAATTTTGAAACACTTCTCCGAGCGGTGTCGGCCGAGTTGACAGTATGTTTCGTATAAGTAAGATATCACGATTTCCTACAAACAACAAGTTCTAGGTTAGAGATTGCGACTCTTGACCAATAAGAGCAGCGCTCGCTCGGGTCAAACGCGGATTTGGACTAAGCACACCCAAGGGCGCGTGTTATATCTTCACTTACCAATTCCGTAACAGGATTTCAAATTACATGCGATACCTTGCACGCAATTTTGTGATATTATCACTGACAATCCCGTAAAAGGGTTTCAAATGACATGGGCCGCATTTAGCCGTATTATCACAGACCAATCCCGTAACAGGATTTCGACTGCCACGAAATACCGTGGAATTAATTTTGTAACACTTCTCCGGGCGGTGTCGGCCAGGTTGACAGTATGTTTCGAATAAGTAAGATATCAGGATTAGCTACAAACGACAAGTTCTAGGTTAGAGATTGTGACTCTTGACCAATCAGAGCCGCGCTTGCTCGGGTCAAACGGGTATTTAGACTGAGCACACCCAGGTACGAGTGTCAGTCCCTGTCTACGCTACCTGCCTAACAGTCGTGCCATTGTCAGATATGGAGAGTTCAACACAAGTTCGTAGGGCATCTACTCCTCTTCCGACAGAGCTTGATCTAGCCGTGGGCGATGGCGGCTCCTACCAAAAGTTCGTAGATGGTTTGGCTACTGGCGAGGCGGCTTTTGTCGCGAACAGTACAACAGATTCGAAGACTGTATTTATATCCGGCCACTTGGGGCGCCGGAGGATCAAGCTCTATCTCAAGTAAGTTGTTTTGTAATATCTTCACTGACCAATTCCGTAACAGGATTTCGAATTACATGCGATACCTTGTTCGCAATTGTGTGATATTATCACTGACAATCCCGTAAAAGGGTATTAAATGACATGGGCCGCATTTGGCTGTATTATCACAGACCGATCCCGTAACAGGATCTCGACTGACACGAAATAGCATGGAATTAATTTTGAAACACTTCTCCGAGCGGTGTCGGCCAAGTTGACAGTATGTTTCGTATAAGATATCACGATTTCCTACAAACAACAAGTTCTAGGTTAGAGATTGCGACTCTTGACCAATGAGAGCAGCGCTCGCTCGGGTCAAACGCGGATTTAGACTAAGCACACCCAAGGGCGCGGGCGCGTGTTATATCTTCACTTACCAATTCCGTAACAGGAATTCAAATTGCATGCGATACCTTGTACGCAATTTTGTGATATTATCACTGACAATCCCGTAAAAGGGTTTTAAATGACATGGGCCGCATTTGGCCGTATTATCACAGACCAATCCCGTAACAGGATCTTGACTGCCACGAAATACCGTGGAATTAATTTTGTAACACTTCTCCGAGCGGTGTCGGCCAGGTTGACAGTATGTTTCGATTAAGTAAGATATCACGATTTGCTACAAACGACAAGTTCTAGGTTAGAGATTGTGACTCTTGACCAATCAGAGCCGCGCTTGCTCGGGTCAAACGGGTATTTAGACTGAGTACACCCAGGTACGAGTGTCAGTCCCTGTCTACGCTACCTGCCTAACAGTCGTGCCATTGTCAGATATGGAGAGTTCAACACAAGTTCGTAGGGCATCTACTCCTCTTCCGACAGAGCTTGATCTAGCCGTGGGCGATGGCGGCTCCTACCAAAAGTTCGTAGATGGTTTGGCTACTGACGAGGCGGCTTTTGTCGCGAACAGTACAACAGATTCGAAGACTGTATTTATATCCGGCCACCTGGGGCGCCGGAGGATCAAGCTCTATCTCAAGTAAGTTGTTTTGTAATATCGTCACTGACCAATTCCGTAACAGGATTTCGAATTACATGCGATACCTTGTTCGCAATTGTGTGATATCATCACTGACAATCCCGTAAAAGGGTTTTAAATGACATGGGCCGCATTTGGCCGTATTATCACAGACCAATCCCGTAGCAGGATCTCGACTGCCACGAAATACCGTGGAATTAATTTTGTAACACTTCTCCGAGCGGTGTCGGCCAGGTTGACAGTATGTTTCGAATAAGTAAGATATCACGATTTGCTACAAACGACAAGTTCTAGGTTAGAGATTGCGACTCTTGACCAATGAGAGCAGCGCTCGCTCGGGTCAAACGCGGATTTAGACTAAGCACACCCAAGGGCGCGTGTTATATCTTCACTTACCAATTCCGTAACAGGAATTCAAATTACATGCGATACCTTGTACGCAATTTTGTGATATTATCACTGACAATCCCGTAAAAGGGTTTTAAATGACATGGGCCGCATTTGGCCGTATTATCACAGACCGATCCCGTAACAGGATCTCGACTGATACGAAATACCGTGGAATTAATTTTGTAACACTTCTCCGAGCGGTGTCGGCCAGGTTGACAGTATGTTTCGAATAAGTAAGATATGAGGATTTGCTACAAATGACAAGTTCTAGATTAGAGATTGTGACTCTTGACCAATCAGAGCAGCCCTTGTTCGGGTCAAACGGGTATTTAGACTGAGCACACCCAGGTACGAGTGTCAGTCCCTGTCTACGCCACCTGCCTAACAGTCGTGCCATTGTCAGATATGGAGAGTTCAAAACTAGTTCGTAGGGCATCTACTCCTCTTCCGACAGAGCTTGATCTAGGCGTGGGCGATGGCGGCTCCTACCAAAAGTTCGTAGATGGTTTGGCTACTGGCGAGGCGGCTTTTGTCGCGAACAGTACAACAGATTCGAAGACTGTATTTATATCCGGCCACCTGGGGCGCCGGAGGATCAAGCTGTATCTCAAGTAAGTTGTTTTGTAATATCTTCACCGACCAATTCCGTAACAGGATTTCGAATTACATGCGATACCTTGTTCGCAATTGTGTGATATTATCACTGACAATCCCGTAAAAGGGTATTAAATGACATGGGCCGTATTTGGCTGTATTGTCACTGACCGATCCCGTAACAGGATCTCGACTGACACGAAATACCATGGAATTAATTTTGAAACACTTCTCCGAGCGGTGTCGGCCAAGTTGACAGTATGTTTCGTATGAGTAAGATGTCACGATTTCCTACAAACAACAAGTTCTAAGTTAGAGATTACGACTCTTGACCAATGAGAGCATCGCTCGCTCGGGTCAAATGCAGATTTAGACTAAGCACACTCAAGGGTGCGTGTTATATCTTCACTTACCAATTCCGTAACAGGATTTCAAATTACATGCGATACCTTGTACGCAATTTTGTGATATTATCACTGACAATCCCGTAAAAGGGTTTTAAATGACATGGGCCGCATTTGGCCGTATTATCACAGACCAATCCCATAACAGGATCTCGACTGATACGAAATACCGTGGAATTAATTTTGTAACACTTCTCCGAGCGGTGTCGGCCAGGTTGACAGTATGTTTCGAATAAGTAAGATATGAGGATTTGCTACAAATGACAAGTTCTAGGTTAGAGATTGTGACTCTTGACCAATCAGAGCAGCGCTTGTTCGGGTCAAACGGGTATTTAGACTGAGCACACCCAGGTACGAGTGTCAGTCCCTGTCTCCGCTACCTGCCTAACAGTCGTGCCATTGTCAGATATGGAGAGTTCAACACTAGTTCGTAGAGCATCTACTCCTCTTCCGACAGAGCTTGATCTAGCCGTGGGCGATGGCTGCTCCTACCAAAAGTTCGTAGATGGTTTGGCTACTGGCGAGGCGGCTTTTGTCGCGAACAGTACAACAGATTCAAAGACTATTTATATCCGGCCACCTGGGGCGCCGGAGGATCAAGCTCTATCTCAAGTAAGTTGTTTTGTAATATCTTCACTGACCAATTCCGTAACAGGATTTCGAATTACATGCGAAACCTTGTTCGCAATTGTGTAATATTATCAGCGACAATCCCGTAAAAGGGTATTAAATGACATGGGCCGTATTTGGCTGTATTATCACAGACCGATCCCGTAACAGGATCTCGACTGACACGAAATACCATGGAATTAATTTTGAAACACTTCTCCGAGCGGTGTCGGCCAAGTTGACAGTATGTTTCGTTTAAGTAAGATATCACGATTTCCTACAAACAACAAGTTCTAGGTTAGAGATTGCGACTCTTGACCAATGAGAGCAGCGCTCGCTCGGGTCAAACGCGGATTTAGACTAAGCACACCCAAGGGCGCGTGTTATATCTTCACTTACCAATTCCGTAACAGGATTTCAAATTACATGCGATACCTTGTACGCAATTTTGTGATATTATCACTGACAATCCCGTAAAAGGGTATTAAATGACATGGGCCGTATTTGGCTGTATTCTCACAGACCGATCCCGTAACAGGATCTCGACTGACACGAAATACCATGGAATTAATTTTGAAACACTTCTCCGAACGGTGTCGGCCAAGTTGACAGTATGTTTCGTATAACTAAGATATCACGATTTGCTACAAACAACAAGTTCTAGGTTAGAGATTGCGACTCTTGACCAACGAGAGCAGCGCTCGCTCGGGTCAAACGCGGATTTAGACTAAGCACACCCAAGGGCGCGTGTTATATCTTCACTGACCAATTCCGTAACAGGATTTCGAATTTCGATACCTTGTTCGCAATTGTGTGATATTATCACTGACAATCCCGTAAAAGGGTATTAAATGACATGGGCCGTATTTGGCTGTATTATCACAGACCGATCCCGTAACAGGATCTCGACTGACACGAAATACCATGGAATTAATTTTGAAACACTTCTCCGAGCGGTGTCGGCCAAGTTGATAGTATGTTTCGTATAAGTAAGATATCACGATTTCCTACAAACAACAAGTTCTAGGTTAGAGATTACGACTCTTGACCAATGAGAGCAGCGCTCGCTCGGGTCAAATGCAGATTTAGACTAAGCACACCCAAGGGCGCGTGTTATATCTTCACTTACCAATTCCGTAACAGGTTCTCAAATTACATGCGATACCTTGTACGCAATTTTGTGATATTATCACTGACAATCCCGTAAAAGGGTTTTAAATGACATGGGCCGCATTTGGCCGTATTATCACAGACCAATCCCGTAACAGGATCTCGACTGCCACGAAATACCGTGGAATTAATATTGTAACACTTCTCCGAGCGGTGTCGGCCAGGTTGACAGTATGTTTCGAATAAGTAAGATATCACGATTTGCTACAAACGACAAGTTCTAGGTTAGAGATTGTGACTCTTGACCAATCAGAGCCGCGCTTGCTCGGGTCAAACGGGTATTTAGACTGAGCACACCCAGGTACGAGTGTCAGTCCCAGTCTACGCTACCTGCCTAACAGTCGTGCCATTGTCAGATATGGAGAGTTCAACACAAGTTCGTAGGGCATCTACTCCTCTTCCGACAGAGCTTGATCTAGCCGTGGGCGATGGCGGCTCCTACCAAAAGTTCGTAGATGGTTTGGCTACTGGCGAGGCGGCTTTTGTCGCAAACAGTACAACAGATTCGAAGACTGTATTTATATCCGGCCACCTGGGGCGCCGGAGGATCAAGCTCTATCTCAAGTAAGTTGTTTTGTAATATCTTCACTGACCAATTCCGTAACAGGATTTCGAATTACATGCGAAACCTTGTTCGCAATTGTGTAATATTATCAGCGACAATCCCGTAAAAGGGTATTAAATGACATGGGCCGTATTTGGCTGTATTATCACAGACCGATCCCGTAACAGGATCTCGACTGACACGAAATACCATGGAATTAATTTTGAAACACTTCTCCGAGCGGTGTCGGCCAAGTTGACAGTATGTTTCGTTTAAGTAAGATATCACGATTTCCTACAAACAACAAGTTCTAGGTTAGAGATTGCGACTCTTGACCAATGAGAGCAGCGCTCGCTCGGGTCAAACGCGGATTTAGACTAAGCACACCCAAGGGCGCGTGTTATATCTTCACTTACCAATTCCGTAACAGGATTTCAAATTACATGCGATACCTTGTACGCAATTTTGTGATATTATCACTGACAATCCCGTAAAAGGGTATTAAATGACATGGGCCGTATTTGGCTGTATTCTCACAGACCGATCCCGTAACAGGATCTCGACTGACACGAAATACCATGGAATTAATTTTGAAACACTTCTCCGAACGGTGTCGGCCAAGTTGACAGTATGTTTCGTATAACTAAGATATCACGATTTGCTACAAACAACAAGTTCTAGGTTAGAGATTGCGACTCTTGACCAACGAGAGCAGCGCTCGCTCGGGTCAAACGCGGATTTAGACTAAGCACACCCAAGGGCGCGTGTTATATCTTCACTGACCAATTCCGTAACAGGATTTCGAATTTCGATACCTTGTTCGCAATTGTGTGATATTATCACTGACAATCCCGTAAAAGGGTATTAAATGACATGGGCCGTATTTGGCTGTATTATCACAGACCGATCCCGTAACAGGATCTCGACTGACACGAAATACCATGGAATTAATTTTGAAACACTTCTCCGAGCGGTGTCGGCCAAGTTGATAGTATGTTTCGTATAAGTAAGATATCACGATTTCCTACAAACAACAAGTTCTAGGTTAGAGATTACGACTCTTGACCAATGAGAGCAGCGCTCGCTCGGGTCAAATGCAGATTTAGACTAAGCACACCCAAGGGCGCGTGTTATATCTTCACTTACCAATTCCGTAACAGGTTCTCAAATTACATGCGATACCTTGTACGCAATTTTGTGATATTATCACTGACAATCCCGTAAAAGGGTTTTAAATGACATGGGCCGCATTTGGCCGTATTATCACAGACCAATCCCGTAACAGGATCTCGACTGCCACGAAATACCGTGGAATTAATATTGTAACACTTCTCCGAGCGGTGTCGGCCAGGTTGACAGTATGTTTCGAATAAGTAAGATATCACGATTTGCTACAAACGACAAGTTCTAGGTTAGAGATTGTGACTCTTGACCAATCAGAGCCGCGCTTGCTCGGGTCAAACGGGTATTTAGACTGAGCACACCCAGGTACGAGTGTCAGTCCCAGTCTACGCTACCTGCCTAACAGTCGTGCCATTGTCAGATATGGAGAGTTCAACACAAGTTCGTAGGGCATCTACTCCTCTTCCGACAGAGCTTGATCTAGCCGTGGGCGATGGCGGCTCCTACCAAAAGTTCGTAGATGGTTTGGCTACTGGCGAGGCGGCTTTTGTCGCAAACAGTACAACAGATTCGAAGACTGTATTTATATCCGGCCACCTGGGGCGCCGGAGGATCAAGCTCTATCTCAAGTAAGTTGTTTTGTAATATCTTCACTGACCAATTCCGTAACAGGATTTCGAATTACATGCGATACCTTGTTCGCAATTGTGTGATATTATCACTGACAATCCCGTAAAAGGGTTTTAAATGACATGGGCCGCATTTGGCCGTATTATCACAGACCAATCCCGTAGCAGGATCTCGACTGCCACGAAATACCGTGGAATTAATTTTGTAACACTTCTCCGAGCGGTGTCGGCCGGGTTGACAGTATGTTTCGAATAAGTAAGATATCACGATTTGCTACAAACGACAAGTTCTAGGTTAGAGATTGCGACTCTTGACCAATGAGAGCAGCGCTCGCTCGGGTCAAACGCGGATTTAGACTAAGCACACCCAAGGGCGCGGGCGCGTGTTATATCTTCACTTACCAATTCCGTAACAGGAATTCAAATTACATGCGATACCTTGTACGCAATTTTGTGATATTATCACTGACAATCCCGTAAAAGGGTTTTAAATGACATGGGCCGCATTTGGCCGTATTATCACAGACCAATCCCGTAACAGGATCTCGACTGCCACGAAATACCGTGGAATTAATTTTGTAACACTTCTCCGAGCGGTGTCGGCCAGGTTGACAGTATGTTTCGAATAAGTAAGATATCACGATTTGCTACAAACGACAAGTTCTAGGTTAGAGATTGTGACTCTTGACCAATCAGAGCCGCGCTTGCTCGGGTCAAACGGGTATTTAGACTGAGTACACCCAGGTACGAGTGTCAGTCCCTGTCTACGCTACCTGCCTAACAGTCGTGCCATTGTCAGATATGGAGAGTTCAACACAAGTTCGTAGGGCATCTACTCCTCTTCCGACAGAGCTTGATCTAGCCGTCGGCGATGGCGGCTCCTACCAAAAGTTCGTAGATGGTTTGGCTACTGGCGAGGCGGCTTTTGTCGCGAACAGTACAACAGATTCGAAGACTGTATTTATATCCGGCCACCTGGGGCGCCGGAGGATCAAGCTCTATCTCAAGTAAGTTGTTTTGTAATATCGTCACTGACCAATTCCGTAACAGGATTTCGAATTACATGCGATACCTTGTTCGCAATTGTGTGATATCATCACTGACAATCCCGTAAAAGGGTTTTAAATGACATGGGCCGCATTTGGCCGTATTATCACAGACCAATCCCGTAGCAGGATCTCGACTGCCACGAAATACCGTGGAATTAATTTTGTAACACTTCTCCGAGCGGTGTCGGCCAGGTTGACAGTATGTTTCGAATAAGTAAGATATCACGATTTGCTACAAACGACAAGTTCTAGGTTAGAGATTGTGACTCTTGACCAATGAGAGCAGCGCTCGCTCGGGTCAAACGCGGATTTAGACTAAGCACACCCAAGGGCGCGTGTTATATCTTCACTTACCAATTCCGTAACAGGAATTCAAATTACATGCGATTCCTTGTACGCAATTTTGTGATATTATCACTGACAATCCCGTAAAAGGGTTTTAAATGACATGGGCCGCATTTGGCCGTATTATCACAGACCGATCCCGTAACAGGATCTCGACTGATACGAAATACCGTGGAATTAATTTTGTAACACTTCTCCGAGCGGTGTCGGCCAGGTTGACAGTATGTTTCGAATAAGTAAGATATGAGGATTTGCTACAAATGACAAGTTCTAGGTTAGAGATTGTGACTCTTGACCAATCAGAGCAGCCCTTGTTCGGGTCAAACGGGTATTTAGACTGAGCACACCCAGGTACGAGTGTCAGTCCCTGTCTACGCCACCTGCCTAACAGTCGTGCCATTGTCAGATATGGAGAGTTCAAAACTAGTTCGTAGGGCATCTACTCCTCTTCCGACAGAGCTTGATCTAGGCGTGGGCGATGGCGGCTCCTACCAAAAGTTCGTAGATGGTTTGGCTACTGGCGAGGCGGCCTTTGTCGCGAACAGTACAACAGATTCGAAGACTGTATTTATATCCGGCCACCTGGGGCGCCGGAGGATCAAGCTGTATCTCAAGTAAGTTGTTTTGTAATATCTTCACTGACCAATTCCGTAACAGGATTTCGAATTACATGCGATACCTTGTTCGCAATTGTGTGATATCACTGACAATCCCGTAAAAGGGTATTAAATGACATGGGCCGTATTTGGCCCATGACCAATGAGAGCATCGCTCGCTCGGGTCAAATGCAGATTTAGACTAAGCACACTCAAGGGTGCGTGTTATATCTTCACTTACCAATTCCGTAACAGGATTTCAAATTACATGCGATACCTTGTACGCAATTTTGTGATATTATCACTGACAATCCCGTAAAAGGGTTTTAAATGACATGGGCCGCATTTGGCCGTATTATCACAGACCGATCCCGTAACAGGATCTCGACTGATACGAAATACCGTGGAATTAATTTTGTAACACTTCTCCGAGCGGTGTCGGCCAGGTTGACAGTATGTTTCGAATAAGTAAGATATGAGGATTTGCTACAAATGACAAGTTCTAGGTTAGAGATTGTGACTCTTGACCAATCAGAGCAGCCCTTGTTCGGGTCAAACGGGTATTTAGACTGAGCACACCCAGGTACGAGTGTCAGTCCCTGTCTACGCCACCTGCCTAACAGTCGTGCCATTGTCAGATATGGAGAGTTCAAAACTAGTTCGTAGGGCATCTACTCCTCTTCCGACAGAGCTTGATCTAGGCGTGGGCGATGGCGGCTCCTACCAAAAGTTCGTAGATGGTTTGGCTACTGGCGAGGCGGCTTTTGTCGCGAACAGTACAACAGATTCGAAGACTGTATTTATATCCGGCCACCTGGGGCGCCGGAGGATCAAGCTGTATCTCAAGTAAGTTGTTTTGTAATATCTTCACCGACCAATTCCGTAACAGGATTTCGAATTACATGCGATACCTTGTTCGCAATTGTGTGATATTATCACTGACAATCCCGTAAAAGGGTATTAAATGACATGGGCCGTATTTGGCTGTATTATCACAGACCGATACCGTAACAGGATCTCGACTGACACGAAATAGCATGGAATTAATTTTGAAACACTTCTCCGAGCGGTGTCGGCCAAGTTGACAGTATGTTTCGTATAAGATATCACGATTTCCTACAAACAACAAGTTCTAGGTTAGAGATTGCGACTCTTGACCAATGAGAGCAGCGCTCGCTCGGGTCAAACGCGGATTTAGACTAAGCACACCCAAGGGCGCGTGTTATATCTTCACTTACCAATTCCGTAACAGGTTTTCAAATTACATGCGATACCTTGTACGCAATTTTGTGATATTATCACTGACAATCCCGTAAAAGGGTTTTAAATGACATGGGCCGCATTTGGCCCTATTATCACAGACCAATCCCGTAACAGGATCTCGACTGCCACGAAATACCGTGGAATTAATATTGTAACACTTCTCCGAGCGGTGTCGGCCAGGTTGACAGTATGTTTCGAATAAGTAAGATATCACGATTTGCTACAAACGACAAGTTCTAGGTTAGAGATTGTGACTCTTGACCAATCAGAGCCGCGCTTGCTCGGGTCAAACGGGTATTTAGACTGAGCACACCCAGGTACGAGTGTCAGTCCCAGTCTACGCTACCTGCCTAACAGTCGTGCCATTGTCAGATATGGAGAGTTCAACACAAGTTCGTAGGGCATCTACTCCTCTTCCGACAGAGCTTGATCTAGCCGTGGGCGATGGCGGCTCCTACCAAAAGTTCGTAGATGGTTTGGCTACTGGCGAGGCGGCCTTTGTCGCAAACAGTACAACAGATTCGAAGACTGTATTTATATCCGGCCACCTGGGGCGCCGGAGGATCAAGCTCTATCTCAAGTAAGTTGTTTTGTAATATCTTCACTGACCAATTCCGTAACAGGATTTCGAATTACATGCGATACCTTGTTCGCAATTGTGTGATATTATCACTGACAATCCCGTAAAAGGGTTTTAAATGACATGGGCCGCATTTGGCCGTATTATCACAGACCAATCCCGTAGCAGGATCTCGACTGCCACGAAATACCGTGGAATTAATTTTGTAACACTTCTCCGAGCGGTGTCGGCCGGGTTGACAGTATGTTTCGAATAAGTAAGATATCACGATTTGCTACAAACGACAAGTTCTAGGTTAGAGATTGCGACTCTTGACCAATGAGAGCAGCGCTCGCTCGGGTCAAACGCGGATTTAGACTAAGCACACCCAAGGGCGCGGGCGCGTGTTATATCTTCACTTACCAATTCCGTAACAGGAATTCAAATTACATGCGATACCTTGTACGCAATTTTGTGATATTATCACTGACAATCCCGTAAAAGGGTTTTAAATGACATGGGCCGCATTTGGCCGTATTATCACAGACCAATCCCGTAACAGGATCTCGACTGCCACGAAATACCGTGGAATTAATTTTGTAACACTTCTCCGAGCGGTGTCGGCCAGGTTGACAGTATGTTTCGAATAAGTAAGATATCACGATTTGCTACAAACGACAAGTTCTAGGTTAGAGATTGTGACTCTTGACCAATCAGAGCCGCGCTTGCTCGGGTCAAACGGGTATTTAGACTGAGTACACCCAGGTACGAGTGTCAGTCCCTGTCTACGCTACCTGCCTAACAGTCGTGCCATTGTCAGATATGGAGAGTTCAACACAAGTTCGTAGGGCATCTACTCCTCTTCCGACAGAGCTTGATCTAGCCGTGGGCGATGGCGGCTCCTACCAAAAGTTCGTAGATGGTTTGGCTACTGGCGAGGCGGCTTTTGTCGCGAACAGTACAACAGATTCGAAGACTGTATTTATATCCGGCCACCTGGGGCGCCGGAGGATCAAGCTCTATCTCAAGTAAGTTGTTTTGTAATATCGTCACTGACCAATTCCGTAACAGGATTTCGAATTACATGCGATACCTTGTTCGCAATTGTGTGATATCATCACTGACAATCCCGTAAAAGGGTTTTAAATGACATGGGCCGCATTTGGCCGTATTATCACAGACCAATCCCGTAGCAGGATCTCGACTGCCACGAAATACCGTGGAATTAATTTTGTAACACTTCTCCGAGCGGTGTCGGCCAGGTTGACAGTATGTTTCGAATAAGTAAGATATCACGATTTGCTACAAACGACAAGTTCTAGGTTAGAGATTGTGACTCTTGACCAATGAGAGCAGCGCTCGCTCGGGTCAAACGCGGATTTAGACTAAGCACACCCAAGGGCGCGTGTTATATCTTCACTTACCAATTCCGTAACAGGAATTCAAATTACATGCGATACCTTGTACGCAATTTTGTGATATTATCACTGACAATCCCGTAAAAGGGTTTTAAATGACATGGGCCGCATTTGGCCGTATTATCACAGACCGATCCCGTAACAGGATCTCGACTGATACGAAATACCGTGGAATTAATTTTGTAACACTTCTCCGAGCGGTGTCGGCCAGGTTGACAGTATGTTTCGAATAAGTAAGATATGAGGATTTGCTACAAATGACAAGTTCTAGGTTAGAGATTGTGACTCTTGACCAATCAGAGCAGCCCTTGTTCGGGTCAAACGGGTATTTAGACTGAGCACACCCAGGTACGAGTGTCAGTCCCTGTCTACGCCACCTGCCTAACAGTCGTGCCATTGTCAGATATGGAGAGTTCAAAACTAGTTCGTAGGGCATCTACTCCTCTTCCGACAGAGCTTGATCTAGGCGTGGGCGATGGCGGCTCCTACCAAAAGTTCGTAGATGGTTTGGCTACTGGCGAGGCGGCTTTTGTCGCGAACAGTACAACAGATTCGAAGACTGTATTTATATCCGGCCACCTGGGGCGCCGGAGGATCAAGCTGTATCTCAAGTAAGTTGTTTTGTAATATCTTCACCGACCAATTCCGTAACAGGATTTCGAATTACATGCGATACCTTGTTCGCAATTGTGTGATATTATCACTGACAATCCCGTAAAAGGGTATTAAATGACATGGGCCGTATTTGGCTGTATTGTCACTGACCGATCCCGTAACAGGATCTCGACTGACACGAAATACCATGGAATTAATTTTGAAACACTTCTCCGAGCGGTGTCGGCCAAGTTGACAGTATGTTTCGTATGAGTAAGATATCACGATTTCCTACAAACAACAAGTTCTAAGTTAGAGATTACGACTCTTGACCAATGAGAGCATCGCTCGCTCGGGTCAAATGCAGATTTAGACTAAGCACACTCAAGGGTGCGTGTTATATCTTCACTTACCAATTCCGTAACAGGATTTCAAATTACATGCGATACCTTGTACGCAATTTTGTGATATTATCACTGACAATCCCGTAAAAGGGTTTTAAATGACATGGGCCGCATTTGGCCGTATTATCACAGACCAATCCCATAACAGGATCTCGACTGATACGAAATACCGTGGAATTAATTTTGTAACACTTCTCCGAGCGGTGTCGGCCAGGTTGACAGTATGTTTCGAATAAGTAAGATATGAGGATTTGCTACAAATGACAAGTTCTAGGTTAGAGATTGTGACTCTTGACCAATCAGAGCAGCGCTTGTTCGGGTCAAACGGGTATTTAGACTGAGCACACCCAGGTACGAGTGTCAATCCCTGTCTACGCTACCTGCCTAACAGTCGTGCCATTGTCAGATATGGAGAGTTCAACACTAGTTCGTAGAGCATCTACTCCTCTTCCGACAGAGCTTGATCTAGCCGTGGGCGATGGCGGCTCCTACCAAAAGTTCGTAGATGGTTTGGCTACTGGCGAGGCGGCTTTTGTCGCGAACAGTACAACAGATTCAAAGACTATTTATATCCGGCCACCTGGGGCGCCGGAGGATCAAGCTCTATCTCAAGTAAGTTGTTTTGTAATATCTTCACTGACCAATTCCGTAACAGGATTTCGAATTACATGCGAAACCTTGTTCGCAATTGTGTAATATTATCAGCGACAATCCCGTAAAAGGGTATTAAATGACATGGGCCGTATTTGGCTGTATTATCACAGACCGATCCCGTAACAGGATCTCGACTGACACGAAATACCATGGAATTAATTTTGAAACACTTCTCCGAGCGGTGTCGGCCAAGTTGACAGTATGTTTCGTTTAAGTAAGATATCACGATTTCCTACAAACAACAAGTTCTAGGTTAGAGATTGCGACTCTTGACCAATGAGAGCAGCGCTCGCTCGGGTCAAACGCGGATTTAGACTAAGCACACCCAAGGGCGCGTGTTATATCTTCACTTACCAATTCCGTAACAGGATTTCAAATTACATGCGATACCTTGTACGCAATTTTGTGATATTATCACTGACAATCCCGTAAAAGGGTATTAAATGACATGGGCCGTATTTGGCTGTATTCTCACAGACCGATCCCGTAACAGGATCTCGACTGACACGAAATACCATGGAATTAATTTTGAAACACTTCTCCGAACGGTGTCGGCCAAGTTGACAGTATGTTTCGTATAACTAAGATATCACGATTTGCTACAAACAACAAGTTCTAGGTTAGAGATTGCGACTCTTGACCAACGAGAGCAGCGCTCGCTCGGGTCAAACGCGGATTTAGACTAAGCACACCCAAGGGCGCGTGTTATATCTTCACTGACCAATTCCGTAACAGGATTTCGAATTTCGATACCTTGTTCGCAATTGTGTGATATTATCACTGACAATCCCGTAAAAGGGTATTAAATGACATGGGCCGTATTTGGCTGTATTATCACAGACCGATCCCGTAACAGGATCTCGACTGACACGAAATACCATGGAATTAATTTTGAAACACTTCTCCGAGCGGTGTCGGCCAAGTTGATAGTATGTTTCGTATAAGTAAGATATCACGATTTCCTACAAACAACAAGTTCTAGGTTAGAGATTACGACTCTTGACCAATGAGAGCAGCGCTCGCTCGGGTCAAATGCAGATTTAGACTAAGCACACCCAAGGGCGCGTGTTATATCTTCACTTACCAATTCCGTAACAGGTTCTCAAATTACATGCGATACCTTGTACGCAATTTTGTGATATTATCACTGACAATCCCGTAAAAGGGTTTTAAATGACATGGGCCGCATTTGGCCGTATTATCACAGACCAATCCCATAACAGGATCTCGACTGATACGAAATACCGTGGAATTAATTTTGTAACACTTCTCCGAGCGGTGTCGGCCAGGTTGACAGTATGTTTCGAATAAGTAAGATATGAGGATTTGCTACAAATGACAAGTTCTAGGTTAGAGATTGTGACTCTTGACCAATCAGAGCAGCGCTTGTTCGGGTCAAACGGGTATTTAGACTGAGCACACCCAGGTACGAGTGTCAATCCCTGTCTACGCTACCTGCCTAACAGTCGTGCCATTGTCAGATATGGAGAGTTCAACACTAGTTCGTAGAGCATCTACTCCTCTTCCGACAGAGCTTGATCTAGCCGTGGGTGATGGCGGCTCCTACCAAAAGTTCGTAGATGGTTTGGCTACTGGCGAGGCGGCTTTTGTCGCGAACAGTACAACAGATTCAAAGACTATTTATATCCGGCCACCTGGGGCGCCGGAGGATCAAGCTCTATCTCAAGTAAGTTGTTTTGTAATATCTTCACTGACCAATTCCGTAACAGGATTTCGAATTACATGCGAAACCTTGTTCGCAATTGTGTAATATTATCAGCGACAATCCCGTAAAAGGGTATTAAATGACATGGGCCGTATTTGGCTGTATTATCACAGACCGATCCCGTAACAGGATCTCGACTGACACGAAATACCATGGAATTAATTTTGAAACACTTCTCCGAGCGGTGTCGGCCAAGTTGACAGTATGTTTCGTTTAAGTAAGATATCACGATTTCCTACAAACAACAAGTTCTAGGTTAGAGATTGCGACTCTTGACCAATGAGAGCAGCGCTCGCTCGGGTCAAACGCGGATTTAGACTAAGCACACCCAAGGGCGCGTGTTATATCTTCACTTACCAATTCCGTAACAGGATTTCAAATTACATGCGATACCTTGTACGCAATTTTGTGATATTATCACTGACAATCCCGTAAAAGGGTATTAAATGACATGGGCCGTATTTGGCTGTATTCTCACAGACCGATCCCGTAACAGGATCTCGACTGACACGAAATACCATGGAATTAATTTTGAAACACTTCTCCGAACGGTGTCGGCCAAGTTGACAGTATGTTTCGTATAACTAAGATATCACGATTTGCTACAAACAACAAGTTCTAGGTTAGAGATTGCGACTCTTGACCAACGAGAGCAGCGCTCGCTCGGGTCAAACGCGGATTTAGACTAAGCACACCCAAGGGCGCGTGTTATATCTTCACTGACCAATTCCGTAACAGGATTTCGAATTTCGATACCTTGTTCGCAATTGTGTGATATTATCACTGACAATCCCGTAAAAGGGTATTAAATGACATGGGCCGTATTTGGCTGTATTATCACAGACCGATCCCGTAACAGGATCTCGACTGACACGAAATACCATGGAATTAATTTTGAAACACTTCTCCGAGCGGTGTCGGCCAAGTTGATAGTATGTTTCGTATAAGTAAGATATCACGATTTCCTACAAACAACAAGTTCTAGGTTAGAGATTACGACTCTTGACCAATGAGAGCAGCGCTCGCTCGGGTCAAATGCAGATTTAGACTAAGCACACCCAAGGGCGCGTGTTATATCTTCACTTACCAATTCCGTAACAGGTTCTCAAATTACATGCGATACCTTGTACGCAATTTTGTGATATTATCACTGACAATCCCGTAAAAGGGTTTTAAATGACATGGGCCGCATTTGGCCGTATTATCACAGACCAATCCCGTAACAGGATCTCGACTGCCACGAAATACCGTGGAATTAATATTGTAACACTTCTCCGAGCGGTGTCGGCCAGGTTGACAGTATGTTTCGAATAAGTAAGATATCACGATTTGCTACAAACGACAAGTTCTAGGTTAGAGATTGCGACTCTTGACCAATGAGAGCAGCGCTCGCTCGGGTCAAACGCGGATTTAGACTAAGCACACCCAAGGGCGCGGGCGCGTGTTATATCTTCACTTACCAATTCCGTAACAGGAATTCAAATTACATGCGATACCTTGTACGCAATTTTGTGATATTATCACTGACAATCCCGTAAAAGGGTTTTAAATGACATGGGCCGCATTTGGCCGTATTATCACAGACCAATCCCGTAACAGGATCTCGACTGCCACGAAATACCGTGGAATTAATTTTGTAACACTTCTCCGAGCGGTGTCGGCCAGGTTGACAGTATGTTTCGAATAAGTAAGATATCACGATTTGCTACAAACGACAAGTTCTAGGTTAGAGATTGTGACTCTTGACCAATCAGAGCCGCGCTTGCTCGGGTCAAACGGGTATTTAGACTGAGTACACCCAGGTACGAGTGTCAGTCCCTGTCTACGCTACCTGCCTAACAGTCGTGCCATTGTCAGATATGGAGAGTTCAACACAAGTTCGTAGGGCATCTACTCCTCTTCCGACAGAGCTTGATCTAGGCGTGGGCGATGGCGGCTCCTACCAAAAGTTCGTAGATGGTTTGGCTACTGGCGAGGCGGCTTTTGTCGCAAACAGTACAACAGATTCGAAGACTGTATTTATATCCGGCCACCTGGGGCGCCGGAGGATCAAGCTCTATCTCAAGTAAGTTGTTTTGTAATATCGTCACTGACCAATTCCGTAACAGGATTTCGAATTACATGCGATACCTTGTTCGCAATTGTGTGATATCATCACTGACAATCCCGTAAAAGGGTTTTAAATGACATGGGCCGCATTTGGCCGTATTATCACAGACCAATCCCGTAGCAGGATCTCGACTGCCACGAAATACCGTGGAATTAATTTTGTAACACTTCTCCGAGCGGTGTCGGCCAGGTTGACAGTATGTTTCGAATAAGTAAGATATCACGATTTGCTACAAACGACAAGTTCTAGGTTAGAGATTGTGACTCTTGACCAATGAGAGCAGCGCTCGCTCGGGTCAAACGCGGATTTAGACTAAGCACACCCAAGGGCGCGTGTTATATCTTCACTTACCAATTCCGTAACAGGAATTCAAATTACATGCGATTCCTTGTACGCAATTTTGTGATATTATCACTGACAATCCCGTAAAAGGGTTTTAAATGACATGGGCCGCATTTGGCCGTATTATCACAGACCGATCCCGTAACAGGATCTCGACTGATACGAAATACCGTGGAATTAATTTTGTAACACTTCTCCGAGCGGTGTCGGCCAGGTTGACAGTATGTTTCGAATAAGTAAGATATGAGGATTTGCTACAAATGACAAGTTCTAGGTTAGAGATTGTGACTCTTGACCAATCAGAGCAGCCCTTGTTCGGGTCAAACGGGTATTTAGACTGAGCACACCCAGGTACGAGTGTCAGTCCCTGTCTACGCCACCTGCCTAACAGTCGTGCCATTGTCAGATATGGAGAGTTCAAAACTAGTTCGTAGGGCATCTACTCCTCTTCCGACAGAGCTTGATCTAGGCGTGGGCGATGGCGGCTCCTACCAAAAGTTCGTAGATGGTTTGGCTACTGGCGAGGCGGCCTTTGTCGCGAACAGTACAACAGATTCGAAGACTGTATTTATATCCGGCCACCTGGGGCGCCGGAGGATCAAGCTGTATCTCAAGTAAGTTGTTTTGTAATATCTTCACTGACCAATTCCGTAACAGGATTTCGAATTACATGCGATACCTTGTTCGCAATTGTGTGATATCACTGACAATCCCGTAAAAGGGTATTAAATGACATGGGCCGTATTTGGCCCATGACCAATGAGAGCATCGCTCGCTCGGGTCAAATGCAGATTTAGACTAAGCACACTCAAGGGTGCGTGTTATATCTTCACTTACCAATTCCGTAACAGGATTTCAAATTACATGCGATACCTTGTACGCAATTTTGTGATATTATCACTGACAATCCCGTAAAAGGGTTTTAAATGACATGGGCCGCATTTGGCCGTATTATCACAGACCGATCCCGTAACAGGATCTCGACTGATACGAAATACCGTGGAATTAATTTTGTAACACTTCTCCGAGCGGTGTCGGCCAGGTTGACAGTATGTTTCGAATAAGTAAGATATGAGGATTTGCTACAAATGACAAGTTCTAGGTTAGAGATTGTGACTCTTGACCAATCAGAGCAGCCCTTGTTCGGGTCAAACGGGTATTTAGACTGAGCACACCCAGGTACCAGTGTCAGTCCCTGTCTACGCCACCTGCCTAACAGTCGTGCCATTGTCAGATATGGAGAGTTCAAAACTAGTTCGTAGGGCATCTACTCCTCTTCCGACAGAGCTTGATCTAGGCGTGGGCGATGGCGGCTCCTACCAAAAGTTCGTAGATGGTTTGGCTACTGGCGAGGCGGCTTTTGTCGCGAACAGTACAACAGATTCGAAGACTGTATTTATATCCGGCCACCTGGGGCGCCGGAGGATCAAGCTGTATCTCAAGTAAGTTGTTTTGTAATATCTTCACCGACCAATTCCGTAACAGGATTTCGAATTACATGCGATACCTTGTTCGCAATTGTGTGATATTATCACTGACAATCCCGTAAAAGGGTATTAAATGACATGGGCCGTATTTGGCTGTATTGTCACTGACCGATCCCGTAACAGGATCTCGACTGACACGAAATACCATGGAATTAATTTTGAAACACTTCTCCGAGCGGTGTCGGCCAAGTTGACAGTATGTTTCGTATGAGTAAGATATCACGATTTCCTACAAACAACAAGTTCTAAGTTAGAGATTACGACTCTTGACCAATGAGAGCATCGCTCGCTCGGGTCAAATGCAGATTTAGACTAAGCACACTCAAGGGTGCGTGTTATATCTTCACTTACCAATTCCGTAACAGGATTTCAAATTACATGCGATACCTTGTACGCAATTTTGTGATATTATCACTGACAATCCCGTAAAAGGGTTTTAAATGAAATGGGCCGCATTTGGCCGTATTATCACAGACCAATCCCATAACAGGATCTCGACTGATACGAAATACCGTGGAATTAATTTTGTAACACTTCTCCGAGCGGTGTCGGCCAGGTTGACAGTATGTTTCGAATAAGTAAGATATGAGGATTTGCTACAAATGACAAGTTCTAGGTTAGAGATTGTGACTCTTGACCAATCAGAGCAGCGCTTGTTCGGGTCAAACGGGTATTTAGACTGAGCACACCCAGGTACGAGTGTCAGTCCCTGTCTACGCTACCTGCCTAACAGTCGTGCCATTGTCAGATATGGAGAGTTCAACACAAGTTCGTAGGGCATCTACTCCTCTTCCGACAGAGCTTGATCTAGCCGTGGGCGATGGCGGCTCATACCAAAAGTTCGTAGATGGTTTGGCTACTGGCGAGGCGGCTTTTGTCGCGAACAGTACAACAGATTCGAAGACTGTATTTATATCCGGCCACCTGGGGCGCCGGAGGATCAAGCTCTATCTCAAGTAAGTTGTTTTGTAATATCTTCACTGACCAATTCCGTAACAGGATTTCGAATTACATGCGATACCTTGTTCGCAATTGTGTGATATTATCACTGACAATCCCGTAAAATGGTATTAAATGACATGGGCCGTATTTGGCTGTATTATCACAGACCGATCCCGTAACAGGATCTCGACTGACACGAAATACCATGGAATTAATTTTGAAACACTTCTCCGAGCGGTGTCGGCCAAGTTGATAGTATGTTTCGTATAAGTAAGATATCACGATTTCCTACAAACAACAAGTTCTAGGTTAGAGATTACGACTCTTGACCAATGAGAGCAGCGCTCGCTCGGGTCAAATGCAGATTTATACTAAGCACACCCAAGGGCGCGTGTTATATCTTCACTTACCAATTCCGTAACAGGTTCTCAAATTACATGCGATACCTTGTACGCAATTTTGTGATATTATCACTGACAATCCCGTAAAAGGGTTTTAAATGACATGGGCCGCATTTGGCCGTATTATCACAGACCAATCCCGTAACAGGATCTCGACTGCCACGAAATACCGTGGAATTAATATTGTAACACTTCTCCGAGCGGTGTCGGCCAGGTTGACAGTATGTTTCGAATAAGTAAGATATCACGATTTGCTACAAACGACAAGTTCTAGGTTAGAGATTGTGACTCTTGACCAATCAGAGCCGCGCTTGCTCGGGTCAAACGGGTATTTAGACTGAGCACACCCAGGTACGAGTGTCAGTCCCAGTCTACGCTACCTGCCTAACAGTCGTGCCATTGTCAGATATGGAGAGTTCAACACAAGTTCGTAGGGCATCTACTCCTCTTCCGACAGAGCTTGATCTAGCCGTGGGCGATGGCGGCTCCTACCAAAAGTTCGTAGATGGTTTGGCTACTGGCGAGGCGGCTTTTGTCGCAAACAGTACAACAGATTCGAAGACTGTATTTATATCCGGCCACCTGGGGCGCCGGAGGATCAAGCTCTATCTCAAGTAAGTTGTTTTGTAATATCTTCACTGACCAATTCCGTAACAGGATTTCGAATTACATGCGATACCTTGTTCGCAATTGTGTGATATTATCACTGACAATCCCGTAAAAGGGTTTTAAATGACATGGGCCGCATTTGGCCGTATTATCACAGACCAATCCCGTAGCAGGATCTCGACTGCCACGAAATACCGTGGAATTAATTTTGTAACACTTCTCCGAGCGGTGTCGGCCGGGTTGACAGTATGTTTCGAATAAGTAAGATATCACGATTTGCTACAAACGACAAGTTCTAGGTTAGAGATTGCGACTCTTGACCAATGAGAGCAGCGCTCGCTCGGGTCAAACGCGGATTTAGACTAAGCACACCCAAGGGCGCGGGCGCGTGTTATATCTTCACTTACCAATTCCGTAACAGGAATTCAAATTACATGCGATACCTTGTACGCAATTTTGTGATATTATCACTGACAATCCCGTAAAAGGGTTTTAAATGACATGGGCCGCATTTGGCCGTATTATCACAGACCAATCCCGTAACAGGATCTCGACTGCCACGAAATACCGTGGAATTAATTTTGTAACACTTCTCCGAGCGGTGTCGGCCAGGTTGACAGTATGTTTCGAATAAGTAAGATATCACGATTTGCTACAAACGACAAGTTCTAGGTTAGAGATTGTGACTCTTGACCAATCAGAGCCGCGCTTGCTCGGGTCAAACGGGTATTTAGACTGAGTACACCCAGGTACGAGTGTCAGTCCCTGTCTACGCTACCTGCCTAACAGTCGTGCCATTGTCAGATATGGAGAGTTCAACACAAGTTCGTAGGGCATCTACTCCTCTTCCGACAGAGCTTGATCTAGCCGTCGGCGATGGCGGCTCCTACCAAAAGTTCGTAGATGGTTTGGCTACTGGCGAGGCGGCTTTTGTCGCGAACAGTACAACAGATTCGAAGACTGTATTTATATCCGGCCACCTGGGGCGCCGGAGGATCAAGCTCTATCTCAAGTAAGTTGTTTTGTAATATCGTCACTGACCAATTCCGTAACAGGATTTCGAATTACATGCGATACCTTGTTCGCAATTGTGTGATATCATCACTGACAATCCCGTAAAAGGGTTTTAAATGACATGGGCCGCATTTGGCCGTATTATCACAGACCAATCCCGTAGCAGGATCTCGACTGCCACGAAATACCGTGGAATTAATTTTGTAACACTTCTCCGAGCGGTGTCGGCCAGGTTGACAGTATGTTTCGAATAAGTAAGATATCACGATTTGCTACAAACGACAAGTTCTAGGTTAGAGATTGTGACTCTTGACCAATGAGAGCAGCGCTCGCTCGGGTCAAACGCGGATTTAGACTAAGCACACCCAAGGGCGCGTGTTATATCTTCACTTACCAATTCCGTAACAGGAATTCAAATTACATGCGATTCCTTGTACGCAATTTTGTGATATTATCACTGACAATCCCGTAAAAGGGTTTTAAATGACATGGGCCGCATTTGGCCGTATTATCACAGACCGATCCCGTAACAGGATCTCGACTGATACGAAATACCGTGGAATTAATTTTGTAACACTTCTCCGAGCGGTGTCGGCCAGGTTGACAGTATGTTTCGAATAAGTAAGATATGAGGATTTGCTACAAATGACAAGTTCTAGGTTAGAGATTGTGACTCTTGACCAATCAGAGCAGCCCTTGTTCGGGTCAAACGGGTATTTAGACTGAGCACACCCAGGTACGAGTGTCAGTCCCTGTCTACGCCACCTGCCTAACAGTCGTGCCATTGTCAGATATGGAGAGTTCAAAACTAGTTCGTAGGGCATCTACTCCTCTTCCGACAGAGCTTGATCTAGGCGTGGGCGATGGCGGCTCCTACCAAAAGTTCGTAGATGGTTTGGCTACTGGCGAGGCGGCCTTTGTCGCGAACAGTACAACAGATTCGAAGACTGTATTTATATCCGGCCACCTGGGGCGCCGGAGGATCAAGCTGTATCTCAAGTAAGTTGTTTTGTAATATCTTCACTGACCAATTCCGTAACAGGATTGCGAATTACATGCGATACCTTGTTCGCAATTGTGTGATATCACTGACAATCCCGTAAAAGGGTATTAAATGACATGGGCCGTATTTGGCCCATGACCAATGAGAGCATCGCTCGCTCGGGTCAAATGCAGATTTAGACTAAGCACACTCAAGGGTGCGTGTTATATCTTCACTTACCAATTCCGTAACAGGATTTCAAATTACATGCGATACCTTGTACGCAATTTTGTGATATTATCACTGACAATCCCGTAAAAGGGTTTTAAATGACATGGGCCGCATTTGGCCGTATTATCACAGACCAATCCCATAACAGGATCTCGACTGATACGAAATACCGTGGAATTAATTTTGTAACACTTCTCCGAGCGGTGTCGGCCAGGTTGACAGTATGTTTCGAATAAGTAAGATATGAGGATTTGCTACAAATGACAAGTTCTAGGTTAGAGATTGTGACTCTTGACCAATCAGAGCAGCGCTTGTTCGGGTCAAACGGGTATTTAGACTGAGCACACCCAGGTACGAGTGTCAGTCCCTGTCTACGCTACCTGCCTAACAGTCGTGCCATTGTCAGATATGGAGAGTTCAACACTAGTTCGTAGGGCATCTACTCCTCTTCCGACAGAGCTTGATCTAGCCGTGGGCGATGGCGGCTCCTACCAAAAGTTCGTAGATGGTTTGGCTACTGGCGAGGCGGCTTTTGTCGCGAACAGTACAACAGATTCAAAGACTATTTATATCCGGCCACCTGGGGCGCCGGAGGATCAAGCTCTATCTCAAGTAAGTTGTTTTGTAATATCTTCACTGACCAATTCCGTAACAGGATTTCGAATTACATGCGAAACCTTGTTCGCAATTGTGTAATATTAACAGCGACAATCCCGTAAAAGGGTATTAAATGACATGGGCCGTATTTGGCTGTATTATCACAGACCGATCCCGTAACAGGATCTCGACTGACACGAAATACCATGGAATTAATTTTGAAACACTTCTCCGAGCGGTGTCGGCCAAGTTGACAGTATGTTTCGTATAAGTAAGATATCACGATTTCCTACAAACAACAAGTTCTAGGTTAGAGATTGCGACTCTTGACCAATGAGAGCAGCGCTCGCTCGGGTCAAACGCGGATTTAGACTAAGCACACCCAAGGGCGCGTGTTATATCTTCACTTACCAATTCCGTAACAGGATTTCAAATTACATGCGATACCTTGTACGCAATTTTGTGATATTATCACTGACAATCCCGTAAAAGGGTATTAAATGACATGGGCCGTATTTGGCTGTATTCTCACAGACCGATCCCGTAACAGGATCTCGACTGACACGAAATACCATGGAATTAATTTTGAAACACTTCTCCGAACGGTGTCGGCCAAGTTGACAGTATGTTTCGTATAACTAAGATATCACGATTTGCTACAAACAACAAGTTCTAGGTTAGAGATTGCGACTCTTGACCAACGAGAGCAGCGCTCGCTCGGGTCAAACGCGGATTTAGACTAAGCACACCCAAGGGCGCGTGTTATATCTTCACTTACCAATTCCGTAACAGGATTTCAAATTACATGCGATACCTTGTACGCAATTTTGTGATATTATCACTGACAATCCCGTAAAAGGGTATTAAATGACATGGGCCGTATTTGGCTGTATTCTCACAGACCGATCCCGTAACAGGATCTCGACTGACACGAAATACCATGGAATTAATTTTGAAACACTTCTCCGAACGGTGTCGGCCAAGTTGACAGTATGTTTCGTTTAAGTAAGATATCACGATTTCCTACAAACAACAAGTTCTAGGTTAGAGATTGCGACTCTTGACCAATGAGAGCAGCGCTCGCTCGGGTCAAACGCGGATTTAGACTAAGCACACCCAAGGGCGCGTGTTATATCTTCACTTACCAATTCCGTAACAGGATTTCAAATTACATGCGATACCTTGTACGCAATTTTGTGATATTATCACTGACAATCCCGTAAAAGGGTATTAAATGACATGGGCCGTATTTGGCTGTATTATCACAGACCGATCCCGTAACAGGATCTCGACTGACACGAAATACCATGGAATTAATTTTGAAACACTTCTCCGAGCGGTGTCGGCCAAGTTGATAGTATGTTTCGTATAAGTAAGATATCACGATTTGCTACAAACAACAAGTTCTAGGTTAGAGATTGCGACTCTTGACCAACGAGAGCAGCGCTCGCTCGGGTCAAACGCGGATTTAGACTAAGCACACCCAAGGGCGCGTGTTATATCTTCACTTACCAATTCCGTAACAGGATTTCAAATTACATGCGATACCTTGTACGCAATTTTGTGATATTATCACTGACAATCCCGTAAAAGGGTATTAAATGACATGGGCCGTATTTGGCTGTATTCTCACAGACCGATCCCGTAACAGGATCTCGACTGACACGAAATACCATGGAATTAATTTTGAAACACTTCTCCGAGCGGTGTCGGCCAGGTTGACAGTATGTTTCGAATAAGTAAGATATCTCGATTTGCTACAAACGACAAGTTCTAGGTTAGAGATTGTGACTCTTGACCAATCAGAGCCGCGCTTGCTCGGGTCAAACGGGTATTTAGACTGAGCACACCCAGGTACGAGTGTCAGTCCCAGTCTACGCTACCTGCCTAACAGTCGTGCCATTGTCAGATATGGAGAGTTCAACACAAGTTCGTAGGGCATCTACTCCTCTTCCGACAGAGCTTGACCTAGCCGTGGGCGATGGCGGCTCCTACCAAAAGTTCGTAGATGGTTTGGCTACTGGCGAGGCGGCTTTTGTCGCAAACAGTACAACAGATTCGAAGACTGTATTTATATCCGGCCACCTGGGGTGCCGGAGGATCAAGCTCTATCTCAAGTAAGTTGTTTTGTAATATCTTCACTGACCAATTCCGTAACAGGATTTCGAATTACATGCGATACCTTGTTCGCAATTGTGTGATATTATCACTGATAATCCCGTAAAAGGGTTTTAAATGACATGGGCCGCATTTGGCCGTATTATCACAAACCAATCCCGTAGCAGGATCTCGACTGCCACGAAATACCGTGGAATTAATTTTGTAACACTTCTCCGAGCGGTGTCGGCCAGGTTGACAGTATGTTTCGAATAAGTAAGATATCACGATTTGCTACAAACGACAAGTTCTAGGTTAGAGATTGCGACTCTTGACCAATGAGAGCAGCGCTCGCTCGGGTCAAACGCGGATTTAGACTAAGCACACCCAAGGGCGCGGGCGCGTGTTATATCTTCACTTACCAATTCCGTAACAGGAATTCAAATTACATGCGATACCTTGTACGCAATTTTGTGATATTATCACTGACAATCCCGTAAAAGGGTTTTAAATGACATGGGCCGCATTTGGCCGTATTATCACAGACCAATCTCGTAACAGGATCTCGACTGCCACGAAATACCGTGGAATTAATTTTGTAACACTTCTCCGAGCGGTGTCGGCCAGGTTGACAGTATGTTTCGAATAAGTAAGATATCACGATTTGCTACAAACGACAAGTTCTAGGTTAGAGATTGTGACTCTTGACCAATCAGAGCCGCGCTTGCTCGGGTCAAACGGGTATTTAGACTGAGTACACCCAGGTATGAGTGTCAGTCCCTGTCTACGCTACCTGCCTAACAGTCGTGCCATTGTCAGATATGGAGAGTTCAACACAAGTTCGTAGGGCATCTACTCCTCTTCCGACAGAGCTTGATCTAGCCGTGGGCGATGGCGGCTCCTACCAAAAGTTCGTAGATGGTTTGGCTACTGGCGAGGCGGCTTTTGTCGCGAACAGTACAACAGATTCGAAGACTGCATTTATATCCGGCCACCTGGGGCGCCGGAGGATCAAGCTCTATCTCAAGTAAGTTGTTTTATAATATCGTCACTGACCAATTCCGTAACAGGATTTCGAATTACATGCGATACCTTGTTCGCAATTGTGTGATATCATCACTGACAATCCCGTAAAAGGGTTTTAAATGACATGGGCCGCATTTGGCCGTATTATCACAGACCAATCCCGTAGCAGGATCTCGACTGCCACGAAATACCGTGGAATTAATTTTGTAACACTTCTCCGAGCGGTGTCGGCCAGGTTGACAGTATGTTTCGAATAAGTAAGATATGAGGATTTGCTACAAATGACAAGTTCTAGGTTAGAGATTGTGACTCTTGACCAATCAGAGCAGCCCTTGTTCGGGTCAAACGGGTATTTAAACTGAGCACACCCAGGTACGAGTGTCAGTCCCTGTCTACGCTACCTGCCTAACAGTCGTGCCATTGTCAGATGTGGAGAGTTCAAAACTAGTTCGTAGGGCATCTACTCCTCTTCCGACAGAGCTTGATCTAGGCGTGGGCGATGGCGGCTCCTACCAAAAGTTCGTAGATGGTTTGGCTACTGGCGAGGCGGCTTTTGTCGCGAACAGTACAACAGATTCGAAGACTGTATTTATATCCGGCCACCTGGGGCGCCGGAGGATCAAGCTGTATCTCAAGTAAGTTGTTTTGTAATATCTTCACTGACCAATTCCGTAACAGGATTTCGAATTACATGCGATACCTTGTTCGCAATTGTGTGATATTATCACTGACAATCCCGTAAAAGGGTATTAAATGACATGGGCCGTATTTGGCTGTATTGTCACTGACCGATCCCGTAACAGGATCTCGACTGACACGAAATACCATGGAATTAATTTTGAAACACTTCTCCGAGCGGTGTCGGCCAAGTTGACAGTATGTTTCGTATAAGTAAGATATCACGATTTCCTACAAACAACAAGTTCTAGGTTAGAGATTGCGACTCTTGACCAACGAGAGCAGCGCTCGCTCGGGTCAAACGCGTATTTAGACTAAGCACACCCAAGGGCGCGTGTTATATCTTCACTTACCAATTCCGTAACAGGATTTCAAATTACATGCGATACCTTGTACGCAATTTTGTGATATTATCACTGACAATCCCGTAAAAGGGTATTAAATGACATGGGCCGTATTTGGCTGTATTCTCACAGACCGATCCCGTAACAGGATCTCGACTGACACGAAATACCATGGAATTAATTTTGAAACACTTCTCCGAACGGTGTCGGCCAAGTTGGCAGTATGTTTCGTATAACTAAGATATCACGATTTGCTACAAACAACAAGTTCTAGGTTAGAGATTGCGACTCTTGACCAACGAGAGCAGCGCTCGCTCGGGTCAAACGCGGATTTAGACTAAGCACACCCAAGGGCGCGTGTTATATCTTCACTGACCAATTCCGTAACAGGATTTCGAATTACATGCGATACCTTGTTCGCAATTGTGTGATATTATCACTGACAATCCCGTAAAACGGTATTAAATGACATGGGCCGTATTTGGCTGTATTATCACTGACCGATCCCGTAACAGGATCTCGACTGACACGAAATACCATGGAATTAATTTTGAAACACTTCTCCGAGCGGTGTCGGCCAAGTTGATAGTATGTTTCGTATAAGTAATATATCACGATTTCCTACAAACAACAAGTTCTAGGTTAGAGATTACGACTCTTGACCAATGAGAGCAGCGCTCGCTCGGGTCAAATGCAGATTTAGACTAAGCACACCCAAGGGCGCGTGTTATATCTTCACTTACCAATTCCGTAACAGGATTTCAAATTACATGCGATACCTTGTACGCAATTTTGTGATATTATCACTGACAATCCCGTAAAAGGGTTTTAAATGACTTGGGCCGCATTTGGCCGTATTATCACAGACCAATCCCCTAACAGGATCTCGACTGCCACGAAACACCGTGGAATTAATTTTGTAACACTTCTCCGAGCGGTGTCGGCCAGGTTGACAGTATGTTTCGAATAAGTAAGATATCACGATTTGCTACAAATGACAAGTTCTAGGTTAGAGATTGTGACTCTTGACCAATCAGAGCAGCGCTTGCTCGGGTCAAACGGGTATTTAGCCTGAGCACACCCAGGTACGAGTGTCAGTCCCTGTCTACGCTACCTGCCTAACAGTCGTGCCATTGTCAGATATGGAGAGTTCAACACAAGTTCGTAGGGCATCTACTCCTCTTCCGACAGAGCTTGATCTAGCCGTGGGCGATGGCGGCTCCTACCAAAAGTTCGTAGATGGTTTGGCTACTGGCGAGGCGGCTTTTGTCGCGAACAGTGCAACAGATTCGAAGACTGTATTTATGTCCGTCCACCTGAGGCGCCGGAGGATCAAGCTGTATCTCAAGTAAGTTGTTTTGTAATATCTTCACTGACCAATTCCGTAACAGAATTTCGAATTACATGCGATACCTTGTTCGCAATTGTGTGATATCACTGACATTCCCGTAAAAGGGTATTAAATGACATGGGCCGTATTTGGCTGTATTATCACAGACCGATCCCGTAACAGGATCTCGACTGACACGAAATACCATGGAATTAATTTTGAAACACTTCTCCGAACGGTGTCGGCCAAGTTGACAGTATGTTTCGTATAAGTAAGATATCACGATTTGCTACAAACAACAAGTTCTAGGTTAGAGATTGCGACTCTTGACCAACGAGAGCAGCGCTCGCTCGGGTCAAACGCGGATTTAGACTAAGCACACCCAAGGGCGCGTGTTATATCTTCACTTACCAATTCCGTAACAGAATTTCAAATTACATGCGATACCTTGTACGCAATTTTGTGATATTATCACTGACAATCCCGTAAAAGGGTTTTAAATGACATGGGCCGCATTTGGCCGTATTATCACAGACCAATCCCATAACAGTATCTCGACTGATACGAAATACCGTGGAATTAATTTTGTAACACTTCTCCGAGCGGTGTCGGCCAGGTTGACAGTATGTTTCGAATAAGTAAGATATGAGGATTTGCTACAAATGACAAGTTCTAGGTTAGAGATTGTGACTCTTGACCAATCAGAGCAGCGCTTGTTCGGGTCAAACGGGTATTTAGACTGAGCACACCCAGGTACGAGTGTCAGTCCCTGTCTACGCTACCTGCCTAACAGTCGTGCCATTGTCAGATATGGAGAGTTCAACACTAGTTCGTAGGGCATCTACTCCTCTTCCGACAGAGCTTGATCTAGCCGTGGGCGATGGCGGCTCCTACCAAAAGTTCGTAGATGGTTTGGCTACTGGCGAGGCGGCTTTTGTCGCGAACAGTACAACAGATTCAAAGACTGTATTTATATCCGGCCACCTGGGGCGCCGGAGGATCAAGCTCTATCTCAAGTAAGTTGTTTTGTAATATCTTCACTGACCAATTCCGTAACAGGATTTCGAATTACATGCGAAACCTTGTTCGCAATTGTGTAATATTATCAGCGACAATCCCGTAAAAGGGTATTAAATGACATGGGCCGTATTTGGCTGTATTATCACAGACCGATCCCGTAACAGGATCTCGACTGACACGAAATACCATGGAATTAATTTTGAAACACTTCTCCGAGCGGTGTCGGCCAAGTTGACAGTATGTTTCGTATAAGTAAGATATCACGATTTCCTACAAACAACAAGTTCTAGGTTAGAGATTGCGACTCTTGACCAATGAGAGCAGCGCTCGCTCGGGTCAAACGCGGATTTAGACTAAGCACACCCAAGGGCGCGTGTTATATCTTCACTTACCAATTCCGTAACAGGATTTCAAATTACATGCGATACCTTGTACGCAATTTTGTGATATTATCACTGACAATCCCGTAAAAGGGTATTAAATGACATGGGCCGTATTTGGCTGTATTCTCACAGACCGATCCCGTAACAGGATCTCGACTGACACGAAATACCATGGAATTAATTTTGAAACACTTCTCCGAACGGTGTCGGCCAAGTTGACAGTATGTTTCGTATAACTAAGATATCACGATTTGCTACAAACAACAAGTTCTAGGTTAGAGATTGCGACTCTTGACCAACGAGAGCAGCGCTCGCTCGGGTCAAACGCGGATTTAGACTAAGCACACCCAAGGGCGCGTGTTATATCTTCACTTACCAATTCCGTAACAGGATTTCAAATTACATGCGATACCTTGTACGCAATTTTGTGATATTATCACTGACAATCCCGTAAAAGGGTTTTAAATGACATGGGCCGCATTTGGCCGTATTATCACAGACCAATCCCCTAACAGGATCTTGACTGCCACGAAATACCGTGGAATTAATTTTGTAACACTTCTCCGAGCGGTGTCGGCCAGGTTGACAGTATGTTTCGAATAAGTAAGATATCACGATTTGCTAAAAATGACAAGTTCTAGGTTAGAGATTGTGACTCTTGACCAATCAGAGCAGCGCTTGCTCGGGTCAAACGGGTATTTAGACTGAGCACACCCAGGTACGAGTGTCAGTCCCAGTCTACGCTACCTGCCTAACAGTCGTGCCATTGTCAGATATGGAGAGTTCAACACAAGTTCGTAGGGCATCTACTCCTCTTCTGACAGAGCTTGATCTAGCCGTGGGCGATGGCGGCTCCTACCAAAAGTTCGTAGATGGTTTGGCTACTGGCGAGGCGGCTTTTGTCGCGAACAGTACAACAGATTCGAAGACTGTATTTATATCCGGCCACCTGGGGCGCCGGAGGATCAAGCTCTATCTCAAGTAAGTTGTTTTGTAATATCTTCACTGACCAATTCCGTAACAGGATTTCGAATTACATGCGATACCTTGTTCGCAATTGTGTGATATTATCACTGACAATCCCGTAAAAGGGTATTAAATGACATGGGCCGTATTTGGCTGTATTATCACAGACCGATACCGTAACAGGATCTCGACTGACACGAAATACCATGGAATTAATTTTGAAACACTTCTCCGAACGGTGTCGGCCAAGTTGACAGTATGTTTCGTATAAGTAAGATATCACGATTTTCTACAAACAACAAGTTCTAGGTTAGAGATTGCGACTCTTGACCAACGAGAGCAGCGCTCGCTCGGGTCAAACGCGGATTTAGACTAAGCACACCCAAGGGCGCGTGTTATATCTTCACTGACCAATTCCGTAACAGGATTTCGAATTACATGCGATACCTTGTTCGCAATTGTGTGATATTATCACTGACAATCCCGTAAAGGGTATTAAATGACATGGGCCGTATTTGGCTGTATTGTCACTGACCGATCCCGTAACAGGATCTCGACTGACACGAAATACCATGGAATTAATTTTGAAACACTTCTCCGAGCGGTGTCGGCCAAGTTGACAGTATGTTTCGTATAAGTAAGATATCACGATTTGCTACAAACAACAAGTTCTAAGTTACAGATTACGACTCTTGACCAATGAGAGCATCGCTCGCTCGGGTCAAATGCAGATTTAGACTAAGCACACTCAAGGGTGCGTGTTATATCTTCACTTACCAATTCCGTAACAGAATTTCAAATTACATGCGATACCTTGTACGCAATTTTGTGATATTATCACTGACAATCCCGTAAAAGGGTTTTAAATGACATGGGCCGCATTTGGCCGTATTATCACAGACCAATCCCATAACAGGATCTCGACTGATACGAAATACCGTGGAATTAATTTTGTAACACTTCTCCGAGCGGTGTCGGCCAGGTTGACAGTATGTTTCGAATAAGTAAGATATGAGGATTTGCTACAAATGACAAGTTCTAGGTTAGAGATTGTGACTCTTGACCAATCAGAGCAGCGCTTGTTCGGGTCAAACGGGTATTTAGACTGAGCACACCCAGGTACGAGTGTCAGTACCTGTCTACGCTACCTGCCTAACAGTCGTGCCATTGTCAGATATGGAGAGTTCAACACTAGTTCGTAGGGCATCTACTCCTCTTCCGACAGAGCTTGATCTAGCCGTGGGCGATGGCGGCTCCTACCAAAAGTTCGTAGATGGTTTGGCTACTGGCGAGGCGGCTTTTGTCGCGAACAGTACAACAGATTCAAAGACTGTATTTATATCCGGCCACCTGGGGCGCCGGAGGATCAAGCTCTATCTCAAGTAAGTTGTTTTGTAATATCTTCACTGACCAATTCCGTAACAGGATTTCGAATTACATGCGAAACCTTGTTCGCAATTGTGTAATATTATCAGCGACAATCCCGTAAAAGGGTATTAAATGACATGGGCCGTATTTGGCTGTATTCTCACAGACCGATCCCGTAACAGGATCTCGACTGACACGAAATACCATGGAATTAATTTTGAAACACTTCTCCGAACGGTGTCGGCCAAGTTGACAGTATGTTTCGTATAACTAAGATATCACGATTTGCTACAAACAACAAGTTCTAGGTTAGAGATTGCGACTCTTGACCAACGAGAGCAGCGCTCGCTCGGGTCAAACGCGGATTTAGACTAAGCACACCCAAGGGCGCGTGTTATATCTTCACTTACCAATTCCGTAACAGGATTTCAAATTACATGCGATACCTTGTACGCAATTTTGTGATATTATCACTGACAATCCCGTAAAAGGGTTTTAAATGACATGGGCCGCATTTGGCCGTATTATCACAGACCAATCCCCTAACAGGATCTCGACTGCCACGAAATACCGTGGAATTAATTTTGTAACACTTCTCCGAGCGGTGTCGGCCAGGTTGACAGTATGTTTCGAATAAGTAAGATATCACGATTTGCTAAAAATGACAAGTTCTAGGTTAGAGATTGTGACTCTTGACCAATCAGAGCAGCGCTTGCTCGGGTCAAACGGGTATTTAGACTGAGCACACCCAGGTACGAGTGTCAGTCCCAGTCTACGCTACCTGCCTAACAGTCGTGCCATTGTCAGATATGGAGAGTTCAACACAAGTTCGTAGGGCATCTACTCCTCTTCTGACAGAGCTTGATCTAGCCGTGGGCGATGGCGGCTCCTACCAAAAGTTCGTAGATGGTTTGGCTACTGGCGAGGCGGCTTTTGTCGCGAACAGTACAACAGATTCGAAGACTGTATTTATATCCGGCCACCTGGGGCGCCGGAGGATCAAGCTCTATCTCAAGTAAGTTGTTTTGTAATATCTTCACTGACCAATTCCGTAACAGGATTTCGAATTACATGCGATACCTTGTTCGCAATTGTGTGATATTATCACTGACAATCCCGTAAAAGGGTATTAAATGACATGGGCCGTATTTGGCTGTATTATCACAGACCGATACCGTAACAGGATCTCGACTGACACGAAATAGCATGGAATTAATTTTGAAACACTTCTCCGAGCGGTGTCGGCCAAGTTGACAGTATGTTTCGTATAAGATATCACGATTTCCTACAAACAACAAGTTCTAGGTTAGAGATTGCGACTCTTGACCAATGAGAGCAGCGCTCGCTCGGGTCAAACGCGGATTTAGACTAAGCACACCCAAGGGCGCGTGTTATATCTTCACTTACCAATTCCGTAACAGGTTTTCAAATTACATGCGATACCTTGTACGCAATTTTGTGATATTATCACTGACAATCCCGTAAAAGGGTTTTAAATGACATGGGCCGCATTTGGCCGTATTATCACAGACCAATCCCGTAACAGGATCTCGACTGCCACGAAATACCGTGGAATTAATATTGTAACACTTCTCCGAGCGGTGTCGGTCAGGTTGACAGTATGTTTCGAATAAGTAAGATATCACGATTTGCTACAAACGACAAGTTCTAGGTTAGAGATTGTGACTCTTGACCAATCAGAGCCGCGCTTGCTCGGGTCAAACGGGTATTTAGACTGAGCACACCCAGGTACGAGTGTCAGTCCCAGTCTACGCTACCTGCCTAACAGTCGTGCCATTGTCAGATATGGAGAGTTCAACACAAGTTCGTAGGGCATCTACTCCTCTTCCGACAGAGCTTGATCTAGCCGTGGGCGATGGCGGCTCCTACCAAAAGTTCGTAGATGGTTTGGCTACTGGCGAGGCGGCTTTTGTCGCAAACAGTACAACAGATTCGAAGACTGTATTTATATCCGGCCACCTGGGGCGCCGGAGGATCAAGCTCTATCTCAAGTAAGTTGTTTTGTAATATCTTCACTGACCAATTCCGTAACAGGATTTCGAATTACATGCGATACCTTGTTCGCAATTGTGTGATATTATCACTGACAATCCCGTAAAAGGGTTTTAAATGACATGGGCCGCATTTGGCCGTATTATCACAGACCAATCCCGTAGCAGGATCTCGACTGCCACGAAATACCGTGGAATTAATTTTGTAACACTTCTCCGAGCGGTGTCGGCCGGGTTGACAGTATGTTTCGAATAAGTAAGATATCACGATTTGCTACAAACGACAAGTTCTAGGTTAGAGATTGCGACTCTTGACCAATGAGAGCAGCGCTCGCTCGGGTCAAACGCGGATTTAGACTAAGCACACCCAAGGGCGCGGGCGCGTGTTATATCTTCACTTACCAATTCCGTAACAGGAATTCAAATTACATGCGATACCTTGTACGCAATTTTGTGATATTATCACTGACAATCCCGTAAAAGGGTTTTAAATGACATGGGCCGCATTTGGCCGTATTATCACAGACCAATCCCGTAACAGGATCTCGACTGCCACGAAATACCGTGGAATTAATTTTGTAACACTTCTCCGAGCGGTGTCGGCCAGGTTGACAGTATGTTTCGAATAAGTAAGATATCACGATTTGCTACAAACGACAAGTTCTAGGTTAGAGATTGTGACTCTTGACCAATCAGAGCCGCGCTTGCTCGGGTCAAACGGGTATTTAGACTGAGTACACCCAGGTACGAGTGTCAGTCCCTGTCTACGCTACCTGCCTAACAGTCGTGCCATTGTCAGATATGGAGAGTTCAACACAAGTTCGTAGGGCATCTACTCCTCTTCCGACAGAGCTTGATCTAGCCGTGGGCGATGGCGGCTCCTACCAAAAGTTCGTAGATGGTTTGGCTACTGGCGAGGCGGCTTTTGTCGCGAACAGTACAACAGATTCGAAGACTGTATTTATATCCGGCCACCTGGGGCGCCGGAGGATCAAGCTCTATCTCAAGTAAGTTGTTTTGTAATATCGTCACTGACCAATTCCGTAACAGGATTTCGAATTACATGCGATACCTTGTTCGCAATTGTGTGATATCATCACTGACAATCCCGTAAAAGGGTTTTAAATGACATGGGCCGCATTTGGCCGTATTATCACAGACCAATCCCGTAGCAGGATCTCGACTGCCACGAAATACCGTGGAATTAATTTTGTAACACTTCTCCGAGCGGTGTCGGCCAGGTTGACAGTATGTTTCGAATAAGTAAGATATCACGATTTGCTACAAACGACAAGTTCTAGGTTAGAGATTGTGACTCTTGACCAATGAGAGCAGCGCTCGCTGGGGTCAAACGCGGATTTAGACTAAGCACACCCAAGGGCGCGTGTTATATCTTCACTTACCAATTCCGTAACAGGAATTCAAATTACATGCGATACCTTGTACGCAATTTTGTGATATTATCACTGACAATCCCGTAAAAGGGTTTTAAATGACATGGGCCGCATTTGGCCGTATTATCACAGACCGATCCCGTAACAGGATCTCGACTGATACGAAATACCGTGGAATTAATTTTGTAACACTTCTCCGAGCGGTGTCGGCCAGGTTGACAGTATGTTTCGAATAAGTAAGATATGAGGATTTGCTACAAATGACAAGTTCTAGGTTAGAGATAGTGACTCTTGACCAATCAGAGCAGCCCTTGTTCGGGTCAAACGGGTATTTAGACTGAGCACACCCAGGTACGAGTGTCAGTCCCTGTCTACGCTACCTGCCTAACAGTCGTGCCATTGTCAGATATGGAGAGTTCAAAACTAGTTCGTAGGGCATCTACTCCTCTTCCGACAGAGCTTGATCTAGGCGTGGGCGATGGCGGCTCCTACCAAAAGTTCGTAGATGGTTTGGCTACTGGCGAGGCGGCTTTTGTCGCGAACAGTACAACAGATTCGAAGACTGTATTTATATCCGGCCACCTGGGGCGCCGGAGGATCAAGCTGTATCTCAAGTAAGTTGTTTTGTAATATCTTCACTGACGAATTCCGTAACAGGATTTCGAATTACATGCGATACCTTGTTCGCAATTGTGTGATATTATCACTGACAATCCCGTAAAAGGGTATTAAATGATATGGGCCGTATTTGGCTGTATTGTCACTGACCGATCCCGTAACAGGATCTCGACTGACACGAAATACCATGGAATTAATTTTGAAACACTTCTCCGAGCGGTGTCGGCCAAGTTGACAGTATGTTTCGTATAAGTAAGATATCACGATTTCCTACAAACAACAAGTTCTAAGTTAGAGATTACGACTCTTGACCAATGAGAGCATCGCTCGCTCGGGTCAAATGCAGATTTAGACTAAGCACACTCAAGGGTGCGTGTTATATCTTCACTTACCAATTCCGTAACAGGATTTCAAATTACATGCGATACCTTGTACGCAATTTTGTGATATTATCACTGACAATCCCGTAAAAGGGTTTTAAATGACATGGGCCGCATTTGGCCGTATTATCACAGACCAATCCCATAACAGGATCTCGACTGATACGAAATACCGTGGAATTAATTTTGTAACACTTCTCCGAGCGGTGTCGGCCAGGTTGACAGTATGTTTCGAATAAGTAAGATATGAGGATTTGCTACAAATGACAAGTTCTAGGTTAGAGATTGTGACTCTTGACCAATCAGAGCAGCGCTTGTTTGGGTCAAACGGGTATTTAGACTGAGCACACCCAGGTACGAGTGTCAGTCCCTGTCTACGCTACCTGCCTAACAGTCGTGCCATTGTCAGATATGGAGAGTTCAACACTAGTTCGTAGGGCATCTACTCCTCTTCCGACAGAGCTTGATCTAGCCGTGGGCGATGGCGGCTCCTACCAAAAGTTCGTAGATGGTTTGGCTACTGGCGAGGCGGCTTTTGTCGCGAACAGTACAACAGATTCAAAGACTATTTATATCCGGCCACCTGGGGCGCCGGAGGATCAAGCTCTATCTCAAGTAAGTTGTTTTGTAATATCTTCACTGACCAATTCCGTAACAGGATTTCGAATTACATGCGAAACCTTGTTCGCAATTGTGTAATATTATCAGCGACAATCCCGTAAAAGGGTATTAAATGACATGGGCCGTATTTGGCTGTATTATCACAGACCGATCCCGTAACAGGATCTCGACTGACACGAAATACCATGGAATTAATTTTGAAACACTTCTCCGAGCGGTGTCGGCCAAGTTGACAGTATGTTTCGTATAAGTAAGATATCACGATTTCCTACAAACAACAAGTTCTAGGTTAGAGATTGCGACTCTTGACCAACGAGAGCAGCGCTCGCTCGGGTCAAACGCGGATTTAGACTAAGCACACCCAAGGGCGCGTGTTATATCTTCACTGACCAATTCCGTAACAGGATTTCGAATTACATGCGATACCTTGTTCGCAATTGTGTGATATTATCACTGACAATCCCGTAAAAGGGTATTAAATGACATGGGCCGTATTTGTCTGTATTATCACTGACCGATCCCGTAACAGGATCTCGACTGACACGAAATACCATGGAATTAATTTTGAAACACTTCTCCGAGCGGTGTCGGCCAAGTTGATAGTATGTTTCGTATAAGTAAGATATCACGATTTCCTACAAACAACAAGTTCTAGGTTAGAGATTACGACTCTTGACCAATGAGAGCAGCGCTCGCTCGGGTCAAATGCAGATTTAGACTAAGCACACCCAAGGGCGCGTGTTATATCTTCACTTACCAATTCCGTAACAGGATTTCAAATTACATGCGATACCTTGTACGCAATTTTGTGATATTATCACTGACAATCCCGTAAAAGGGTTTTAAATGACATGGGCCGCATTTGGCCGTATTATCACAGACCAATCCCCTAACTGGATCTCGACTGCCACGAAATACCGTGGAATTAATTTTGTAACACTTCTCCGAGCGGTGTCGGCCAGGTTGACAGTATGTTTCGAATAAGTAAGATATCACGATTTGCTACAAACGACAAGTTCTAGGTTAGAGATTGTGACTCTTGACCAATCAGAGCCGCGCTTGCTCGGGTCAAACGGGTATTTAGACTGAGCACACCCAGGTACGAGTGTCAGTCCCAGTCTACGCTACCTGCCTAACAGTCGTGCCATTGTCAGATATGGAGAGTTCAACACAAGTTCGTAGGGAATCTACTCCTCTTCCGACAGAGCTTGATCTAGGCGTGGGCGATGGCGGCTCCTACCAAAAGTTCGTAGATGGTTTGGCTACTGGCGAGGCGGCTTTTGTCGCAAACAGTACAACAGATTCGAAGACTGTATTTATATCCGGCCACCTGGGGCGCCGGAGGATCAAGCTCTATCTCAAGTAAGTTGTTTTGTAATATCTTCACTGACCAATTCCGTAACAGGATTTTGAATTACATGCGATACCTTGTTCGCAATTGTGTGATATTATCACTGATAATCCCGTAAAAGGGTTTTAAATGACATGGGCCGCATTTGGCCGTATTATCACAGACCAATCCCGTAGCAGGATCTCGACTGCCACGAAATACCGTGGAATTAATTTTGTAACACTTCTCCGAGCGGTGTCGGCCAGGTTGACAGTATGTTTCGAATAAGTAAGATATGAGGATTTGCTACAAATGACAAGTTCTAGGTTAGAAATTGTGACTCTTGACCAATCAGAGCAGCGCTTGTTCGGGTCAAACGGGTATTTAGACTGAGCACACCCAGGTACGAGTGTCAGTCCCTGTCTACGCTTCCTGCCTAACAGTCGTGCCATTGTCAGATATGGAGAGTTCAACACTAGTTCGTAGGGCATCTACTCCTCTTCCGACAGAGCTTGATCTAGCCGTGGGCGATGGCGGCTCCTACCAAAAGTTCGTAGATGGTTTGGCTACTGGCGAGGCGGCTTTTGTCGCGAACAGTACAACAGATTCAAAGACTGTATTTATATCCGGCCACCTGGGGCGCCGGAGGATCAAGCTCTATCTCAAGTAAGTTGTTTTGTAATATCTTCACTGACCAATTCCGTAACAGGATTTCGAATTACATGCGAAACCTTGTTCGCAATTGTGTAATATTATCAGCGACAATCCCGTAAAAGGGTATTAAATGACATGGGCCGTATTTGGCTGTATTATCACAGACCGATCCCGTAACAGGATCTCGACTGACACGAAATACCATGGAATTAATTTTGAAACACTTCTCCGAGCGGTGTCGGCCAAGTTGACAGTATGTTTCGTATAAGTAAGATATCACGATTTCCTACAAACAACAAGTTCTAGGTTAGAGATTGCGACTCTTGACCAATGAGAGCAGCGCTCGCTCGGGTCAAACGCGGATTTAGACTAAGCACACCCAAGGGCGCGTGTTATATCTTCACTTACCAATTCCGTAACAGGATTTCAAATTACATGCGATACCTTGTACGCAATTTTGTGATATTATCACTGACAATCCCGTAAAAGGGTATTAAATGACATGGGCCGCATTTGGCCGTATTATCACAGACCAATCCCCTAACAGGATCTCGACTGCCACGAAATACCGTGGAATTAATTTTGTAACACTTCTCCGAGCGGTGTCGGCCAGGTTGACAGTATGTTTCGAATAAGTAAGATATCACGATTTGCTACAAACGACAAGTTCTAGGTTAGAGATTGTGACTCTTGACCAATCAGAGCCGCGCTTGCTCGGGTCAAACGGGTATTTAGACTGAGCACACCCAGGTACGAGTGTCAGTCCCAGTCTACGCTACCTGCCTAACAGTCGTGCCATTGTCAGATATGGAGAGTTCAACACAAGTTCGTAGGGAATCTACTCCTCTTCCGACAGAGCTTGATCTAGCCGTGGGCGATGGCGGCTCCTACCAAAAGTTCGTAGATGGTTTGGCTACTGGCGAGGCGGCTTTTGTCGCAAACAGTACAACAGATTCGAAGACTGTATTTATATCCGGCCACCTGGGGCGCCGGAGGATCAAGCTCTATCTCAAGTAAGTTGTTTTGTAATATCTTCACTGACCAATTCCGTAACAGGATTTTGAATTACATGCGATACCTTGTTCGCAATTGTGTGATATTATCACTGATAATCCCGTAAAAGGGTTTTAAATGACATGAGCCGCATTTGGCCGTATTATCACAGACCAATCCCGTAGCAGGATCTCGACTGCCACGAAATACCGTGGAATTAATTTTGTAACACTTCTCCGAGCGGTGTCGGCCAGGTTGACAGTATGTTTCGAATAAGTAAGATATGAGGATTTGCTACAAATGACAAGTTCTAGGTTAGAAATTGTGACTCTTGACCAATCAGAGCAGCGCTTGTTCGGGTCAAACGGGTATTTAGACTGAGCACACCCAGGTACGAGTGTCAGTCCCTGTCTACGCTTCCTGCCTAACAGTCGTGCCATTGTCAGATATGGAGAGTTCAACACTAGTTCGTAGGGCATCTACTCCTCTTCCGACAGAGCTTGATCTAGCCGTGGGCGATGGCGGCTCCTACCAAAAGTTCGTAGATGGTTTGGCTACTGGCGAGGCGGCTTTTGTCGCGAACAGTACAACAGATTCAAAGACTGTATTTATATCCGGCCACCTGGGGCGCCGGAGGATCAAGCTCTATCTCAAGTAAGTTGTTTTGTAATATCTTCACTGACCAATTCCGTAACAGGATTTCGAATTACATGCGAAACCTTGTTCGCAATTGTGTAATATTATCAGCGACAATCCCGTAAAAGGGTATTAAATGACATGGGCCGTATTTGGCTGTATTATCACAGACCGATCCCGTAACAGGATCTCGACTGACACGAAATACCATGGAATTAATTTTGAAACACTTCTCCGAGCGGTGTCGGCCAAGTTGACAGTATGTTTCGTATAAGTAAGATATCACGATTTCCTACAAACAACAAGTTCTAGGTTAGAGATTGCGACTCTTGACCAATGAGAGCAGCGCTCGCTCGGGTCAAACGCGGATTTAGACTAAGCACACCCAAGGGCGCGTGTTATATCTTCACTTACCAATTCCGTAACAGGATTTCAAATTACATGCGATACCTTGTACGCAATTTTGTGATATTATCACTGACAATCCCGTAAAAGGGTATTAAATGACATGGGCCGCATTTGGCCGTATTATCACAGACCAATCCCCTAACAGGATCTCGACTGCCACGAAATACCGTGGAATTAATTTTGTAACACTTCTCCGAGCGGTGTCGGCCAGGTTGACAGTATGTTTCGAATAAGTAAGATATCACGATTTGCTAAAAATGACAAGTTCTAGGTTAGAGATTGTGACTCTTGACCAATCAGAGCAGCGCTTGCTCGGGTCAAACGGGTATTTAGACTGAGCACACCCAGGTACGAGTGTCAGTCCCAGTCTACGCTACCTGCCTAACAGTCGTGCCATTGTCAGATATGGAGAGTTCAACACAAGTTCGTAGGGCATCTACTCCTCTTCTGACAGAGCTTGATCTAGCCGTGGGCGATGGCGGCTCCTACCAAAAGTTCGTAGATGGTTTGGCTACTGGCGAGGCGGCTTTTGTCGCGAACAGTACAACAGATTCGAAGACTGTATTTATATCCGGCCACCTGGGGCGCCGGAGGATCAAGCTCTATCTCAAGTAAGTTGTTTTGTAATATCTTCACTGACCAATTCCGTAACAGGATTTCGAATTACATGCGATACCTTGTTCGCAATTGTGTGATATTATCACTGACAATCCCGTAAAAGGGTATTAAATGACATGGGCCGTATTTGGCTGTATTATCACAGACCGATACCGTAACAGGATCTCGACTGACACGAAATAGCATGGAATTAATTTTGAAACACTTCTCCGAGCGGTGTCGGCCAAGTTGACAGTATGTTTCGTATAAGTAAGATATCACGATTTGCTACAAACGACAAGTTCTAGGTTAGAGATTGTGACTCTTGACCAATCAGAGCCGCGTTTGCTCGGGTCAAACGGGTATTTAGACTGAGCACACCCAAGGGCGCGTGTTATATCTTCACTTACCAATTCCGTAACAGGTTTTCAAATTACATGCGATACCTTGTACGCAATTTTGTGATATTATCACTGACAATCCCGTAAAAGGGTTTTAAATGACATGGGCCGCATTTGGCCGTATTATCACAGACCAATCCCGTAACAGGATCTCGACTGCCACGAAATACCGTGGAATTAATATTGTAACACTTCTCCGAGCGGTGTCGGCCAGGTTGACAGTATGTTTCGAATAAGTAAGATATCACGATTTGCTACAAACGACAAGTTCTAGGTTAGAGATTGTGACTCTTGACCAATCAGAGCCGCGTTTGCTCGGGTCAAACGGGTATTTAGACTGAGCACACCCAGGTACGAGTGTCAGTCCCAGTCTACGCTACCTGCCTAACAGTCGTGCCATTGTCAGATATGGACAGTTCAACACAAGTTCGTAGGGCATCTACTCCTCTTCCGACAGAGCTTGATCTAGCCGTGGGCGATGGCGGCTCCTACCAAAAGTTCGTAGATGGTTTGGCTACTGGCGAGGCGGCTTTTGTCGCAAACAGTACAACAGATTCGAAGACTGTATTTATATCCGGCCACCTGGGGCGCCGGAGGATCAAGCTCTATCTCAAGTAAGTTGTTTTGTAATATCTTCACTGACCAATTCCGTAACAGGATTTCGAATTACATGCGAAACCTTGTTCGCAATTGTGTAATATTATCAGCGACAATCCCGTAAAAGGGTATTAAATGACATGGGCCGTATTTGGCTGTATTATCACAGACCGATCCCGTAACAGGATCTCGACTGACACGAAATACCATGGAATTAATTTTGAAACACTTCTCCGAGCGGTGTCGGCCAAGTTGACAGTATGTTTCGTATAAGTAAGATATCACGATTTCCTACAAACAACAAGTTCTAGGTTAGAGATTGCGACTCTTGACCAACGAGAGCAGCGCTCGCTCGGGTCAAACGCGGATTTAGACTAAGCACACCCAAGGGCGCGTGTTATATCTTCACTGACCAATTCCGTAACAGGATTTCGAATTACATGCGATACCTTGTTCGCAATTGTGTGATATTATCACTGACAATCCCGTAAAAGGGTTTTAAATGACATGGGCCGCATTTGGCCGTATTATCACAGACCAATCCCGTAGCAGGATCTCGACTGCCACGAAATACCGTGGAATTAATTTTGTAACACTTCTCCGAGCGGTGTCGGCCGGGTTGACAGTATGTTTCGAATAAGTAAGATATCACGATTTGCTACAAACGACAAGTTCTAGGTTAGAGATTGCGACTCTTGACCAATGAGAGCAGCGCTCGCTCGGGTCAAACGCGGATTTAGACTAAGCACACCCAAGGGCGCGGGCGCGTGTTATATCTTCACTTACCAATTCCGTAACAGGAATTCAAATTACATGCGATACCTTGTACGCAATTTTGTGATATTATCACTGACAATCCCGTAAAAGGGTTTTATATGACATGGGCCGCATTTGGCCGTATTATCACAGACCAATCCCGTAACAGGATCTCGACTGCCACGAAATACCGTGGAATTAATTTTGTAACACTTCTCCGAGCGGTGTCGGCCAGGTTGACAGTATGTTTCGAATAAGTAAGATATCACGATTTCCTACAAACAACAAGTTCTAGGTTAGAGATTGTGACTCTTGACCAATCAGAGCCGCGCTTGCTCGGGTCAAACGGGTATTTAGACTGAGCACACCCAGGTACGAGTGTCAGTCCCAGTCTACGCTACCTGCCTAACAGTCGTGCCATTGTCAGATATGGAGAGTTCAACACAAGTTCGTAGGGAATCTACTCCTCTTCCGACAGAGCTTGATCTAGGCGTGGGCGATGGCGGCTCCTACCAAAAGTTCGTAGATGGTTTGGCTACTGGCGAGGCGGCTTTTGTCGCAAACAGTACAACAGATTCGAAGACTGTATTTATATCCGGCCACCTGGGGCGCCGGAGGATCAAGCTCTATCTCAAGTAAGTTGTTTTGTAATATCTTCACTGACCAATTCCGTAACAGGATTTTGAATTACATGCGATACCTTGTTCGCAATTGTGTGATATTATCACTGATAATCCCGTAAAAGGGTTTTAAATGACATGGGCCGCATTTGGCCGTATTATCACAGACCAATCCCGTAGCAGGATCTCGACTGCCACGAAATACCGTGGAATTAATTTTGTAACACTTCTCCGAGCGGTGTCGGCCAGGTTGACAGTATGTTTCGAATAAGTAAGATATGAGGATTTGCTACAAATGACAAGTTCTAGGTTAGAAATTGTGACTCTTGACCAATCAGAGCAGCGCTTGTTCGGGTCAAACGGGTATTTAGACTGAGCACACCCAGGTACGAGTGTCAGTCCCTGTCTACGCTTCCTGCCTAACAGTCGTGCCATTGTCAGATATGGAGAGTTCAACACTAGTTCGTAGGGCATCTACTCCTCTTCCGACAGAGCTTGATCTAGCCGTGGGCGATGGCGGCTCCTACCAAAAGTTCGTAGATGGTTTGGCTACTGGCGAGGCGGCTTTTGTCGCGAACAGTACAACAGATTCAAAGACTGTATTTATATCCGGCCACCTGGGGCGCCGGAGGATCAAGCTCTATCTCAAGTAAGTTGTTTTGTAATATCTTCACTGACCAATTCCGTAACAGGATTTCGAATTACATGCGAAACCTTGTTCGCAATTGTGTAATATTATCAGCGACAATCCCGTAAAAGGGTATTAAATGACATGGGCCGTATTTGGCTGTATTATCACAGACCGATCCCGTAACAGGATCTCGACTGACACGAAATACCATGGAATTAATTTTGAAACACTTCTCCGAGCGGTGTCGGCCAAGTTGACAGTATGTTTCGTATAAGTAAGATATCACGATTTCCTACAAACAACAAGTTCTAGGTTAGAGATTGCGACTCTTGACCAATGAGAGCAGCGCTCGCTCGGGTCAAACGCGGATTTAGACTAAGCACACCCAAGGGCGCGTGTTATATCTTCACTTACCAATTCCGTAACAGGATTTCAAATTACATGCGATACCTTGTACGCAATTTTGTGATATTATCACTGACAATCCCGTAAAAGGGTATTAAATGACATGGGCCGCATTTGGCCGTATTATCACAGACCAATCCCCTAACAGGATCTCGACTGCCACGAAATACCGTGGAATTAATTTTGTAACACTTCTCCGAGCGGTGTCGGCCAGGTTGACAGTATGTTTCGAATAAGTAAGATATCACGATTTGCTACAAACGACAAGTTCTAGGTTAGAGATTGTGACTCTTGACCAATCAGAGCCGCGCTTGCTCGGGTCAAACGGGTATTTAGACTGAGCACACCCAGGTACGAGTGTCAGTCCCAGTCTACGCTACCTGCCTAACAGTCGTGCCATTGTCAGATATGGAGAGTTCAACACAAGTTCGTAGGGAATCTACTCCTCTTCCGACAGAGCTTGATCTAGCCGTGGGCGATGGCGGCTCCTACCAAAAGTTCGTAGATGGTTTGGCTACTGGCGAGGCGGCTTTTGTCGCAAACAGTACAACAGATTCGAAGACTGTATTTATATCCGGCCACCTGGGGCGCCGGAGGATCAAGCTCTATCTCAAGTAAGTTGTTTTGTAATATCTTCACTGACCAATTCCGTAACAGGATTTTGAATTACATGCGATACCTTGTTCGCAATTGTGTGATATTATCACTGATAATCCCGTAAAAGGGTTTTAAATGACATGAGCCGCATTTGGCCGTATTATCACAGACCAATCCCGTAGCAGGATCTCGACTGCCACGAAATACCGTGGAATTAATTTTGTAACACTTCTCCGAGCGGTGTCGGCCAGGTTGACAGTATGTTTCGAATAAGTAAGATATGAGGATTTGCTACAAATGACAAGTTCTAGGTTAGAAATTGTGACTCTTGACCAATCAGAGCAGCGCTTGTTCGGGTCAAACGGGTATTTAGACTGAGCACACCCAGGTACGAGTGTCAGTCCCTGTCTACGCTTCCTGCCTAACAGTCGTGCCATTGTCAGATATGGAGAGTTCAACACTAGTTCGTAGGGCATCTACTCCTCTTCCGACAGAGCTTGATCTAGCCGTGGGCGATGGCGGCTCCTACCAAAAGTTCGTAGATGGTTTGGCTACTGGCGAGGCGGCTTTTGTCGCGAACAGTACAACAGATTCAAAGACTGTATTTATATCCGGCCACCTGGGGCGCCGGAGGATCAAGCTCTATCTCAAGTAAGTTGTTTTGTAATATCTTCACTGACCAATTCCGTAACAGGATTTCGAATTACATGCGAAACCTTGTTCGCAATTGTGTAATATTATCAGCGACAATCCCGTAAAAGGGTATTAAATGACATGGGCCGTATTTGGCTGTATTATCACAGACCGATCCCGTAACAGGATCTCGACTGACACGAAATACCATGGAATTAATTTTGAAACACTTCTCCGAGCGGTGTCGGCCAAGTTGACAGTATGTTTCGTATAAGTAAGATATCACGATTTCCTACAAACAACAAGTTCTAGGTTAGAGATTGCGACTCTTGACCAATGAGAGCAGCGCTCGCTCGGGTCAAACGCGGATTTAGACTAAGCACACCCAAGGGCGCGTGTTATATCTTCACTTACCAATTCCGTAACAGGATTTCAAATTACATGCGATACCTTGTACGCAATTTTGTGATATTATCACTGACAATCCCGTAAAAGGGTATTAAATGACATGGGCCGCATTTGGCCGTATTATCACAGACCAATCCCCTAACAGGATCTCGACTGCCACGAAATACCGTGGAATTAATTTTGTAACACTTCTCCGAGCGGTGTCGGCCAGGTTGACAGTATGTTTCGAATAAGTAAGATATCACGATTTGCTAAAAATGACAAGTTCTAGGTTAGAGATTGTGACTCTTGACCAATCAGAGCAGCGCTTGCTCGGGTCAAACGGGTATTTAGACCGAGCACACCCAGGTACGAGTGTCAGTCCCAGTCTACGCTACCTGCCTAACAGTCGTGCCATTGTCAGATATGGAGAGTTCAACACAAGTTCGTAGGGCATCTACTCCTCTTCTGACAGAGGTTGATCTAGCCGTGGGCGATGGCGGCTCCTACCAAAAGTTCGTAGATGGTTTGGCTACTGGCGAGGCGGCTTTTGTCGCGAACAGTACAACAGATTCGAAGACTGTATTTATATCCGGCCACCTGGGGCGCCGGAGGATCAAGCTCTATCTCAAGTAAGTTGTTTTGTAATATCTTCACTGACCAATTCCGTAACAGGATTTCGAATTACATGCGATACCTTGTTCGCAATTGTGTGATATTATCACTGACAATCCCGTAAAAGGGTATTAAATGACATGGGCCGTATTTGGCTGTATTATCACAGACCGATACCGTAACAGGATCTCGACTGACACGAAATAGCATGGAATTAATTTTGAAACACTTCTCCGAGCGGTGTCGGCCAAGTTGACAGTATGTTTCGTATAAGATATCACGATTTCCTACAAACAACAACTTCTAGGTTAGAGATTGCGACTCTTGACCAATGAGAGCAGCGCTCGCTCGGGTCACACGCGGATTTAGACTAAGCACACCCAAGGGCGCGTGTTATATCTTCACTTACCAATTCCGTAACAGGTTTTCAAATTACATGCGATACCTTGTACGCAATTTTGTGATATTATCACTGACAATCCCGTAAAAGGGTTTTAAATGACATGGGCCGCATTTGGCCGTATTATCACAGACCAATCCCGTAACAGGATCTCGACTGCCACGAAATACCGTGGAATTAATATTGTAACACTTCTCCGAGCGGTGTCGGCCAGGTTGACAGTATGTTTCGAATAAGTAAGATATCACGATTTGCTACAAACGACAAGTTCTAGGTTAGAGATTGTGACTCTTGACCAATCAGAGCCGCGTTTGCTCGGGTCAAACGGGTATTTAGACTGAGCACACCCAGGTACGAGTGTCAGTCCCAGTCTACGCTACCTGCCTAACAGTCGTGCCATTGTCAGATATGGACAGTTCAACACAAGTTCGTAGGGCATCTACTCCTCTTCCGACAGAGCTTGATCTAGCCGTGGGCGATGGCGGCTCCTACCAAAAGTTCGTAGATGGTTTGGCTACTGGCGAGGCGGCTTTTGTCGCAAACAGTACAACAGATTCGAAGGCTGTATTTATATCCGGCCACCTGGGGCGCCGGAGGATCAAGCTCTATCTCAAGTAAGTTGTTTTGTAATATCTTCACTGACCAATTCCGTAACAGGATTTCGAATTACATGCGAAACCTTGTTCGCAATTGTGTAATATTATCAGCGACAATCCCGTAAAAGGGTATTAAATGACATGGGCCGTATTTGGCTGTATTATCACAGACCGATCCCGTAACAGGATCTCGACTGACACGAAATACCATGGAATTAATTTTGAAACACTTCTCCGAGCGGTGTCGGCCAAGTTGACAGTATGTTTCGTATAAGTAAGATATCACGATTTCCTACAAACAACAAGTTCTAGGTTAGAGATTGCGACTCTTGACCAATGAGAGCAGCGCTCGCTCGGGTCAAACGCGGATTTAGACTAAGCACACCCAAGGGCGCGTGTTATATCTTCACTTACCAATTCCGTAACAGGATTTCAAATTACATGCGATACCTTGTACGCAATTTTGTGATATTATCACTGACAATCCCGTAAAAGGGTATTAAATGACATGGGCCGCATTTGGCCGTATTATCACAGACCAATCCCCTAACAGGATCTCGACTGCCACGAAATACCGTGGAATTAATTTTGTAACACTTCTCCGAGCGGTGTCGGCCAGGTTGACAGTATGTTTCGAATAAGTAAGATATCACGATTTGCTACAAACGACAAGTTCTAGGTTAGAGATTGTGACTCTTGACCAATCAGAGCCGCGCTTGCTCGGGTCAAACGGGTATTTAGACTGAGCACACCCAGGTACGAGTGTCAGTCCCAGTCTACGCTACCTGCCTAACAGTCGTGCCATTGTCAGATATGGAGAGTTCAACACAAGTTCGTAGGGAATCTACTCCTCTTCCGACAGAGCTTGATCTAGCCGTGGGCGATGGCGGCTCCTACCAAAAGTTCGTAGATGGTTTGGCTACTGGCGAGGCGGCTTTTGTCGCAAACAGTACAACAGATTCGAAGACTGTATTTATATCCGGCCACCTGGGGCGCCGGAGGATCAAGCTCTATCTCAAGTAAGTTGTTTTGTAATATCTTCACTGACCAATTCCGTAACAGGATTTTGAATTACATGCGATACCTTGTTCGCAATTGTGTGATATTATCACTGATAATCCCGTAAAAGGGTTTTAAATGACATGAGCCGCATTTGGCCGTATTATCACAGACCAATCCCGTAGCAGGATCTCGACTGCCACGAAATACCGTGGAATTAATTTTGTAACACTTCTCCGAGCGGTGTCGGCCAGGTTGACAGTATGTTTCGAATAAGTAAGATATGAGGATTTGCTACAAATGACAAGTTCTAGGTTAGAAATTGTGACTCTTGACCAATCAGAGCAGCGCTTGTTCGGGTCAAACGGGTATTTAGACTGAGCACACCCAGGTACGAGTGTCAGTCCCTGTCTACGCTTCCTGCCTAACAGTCGTGCCATTGTCAGATATGGAGAGTTCAACACTAGTTCGTAGGGCATCTACTCCTCTTCCGACAGAGCTTGATCTAGCCGTGGGCGATGGCGGCTCCTACCAAAAGTTCGTAGATGGTTTGGCTACTGGCGAGGCGGCTTTTGTCGCGAACAGTACAACAGATTCAAAGACTGTATTTATATCCGGCCACCTGGGGCGCCGGAGGATCAAGCTCTATCTCAAGTAAGTTGTTTTGTAATATCTTCACTGACCAATTCCGTAACAGGATTTCGAATTACATGCGAAACCTTGTTCGCAATTGTGTAATATTATCAGCGACAATCCCGTAAAAGGGTATTAAATGACATGGGCCGTATTTGGCTGTATTATCACAGACCGATCCCGTAACAGGATCTCGACTGACACGAAATACCATGGAATTAATTTTGAAACACTTCTCCGAGCGGTGTCGGCCAAGTTGACAGTATGTTTCGTATAAGTAAGATATCACGATTTCCTACAAACAACAAGTTCTAGGTTAGAGATTGCGACTCTTGACCAATGAGAGCAGCGCTCGCTCGGGTCAAACGCGGATTTAGACTAAGCACACCCAAGGGCGCGTGTTATATCTTCACTTACCAATTCCGTAACAGGATTTCAAATTACATGCGATACCTTGTACGCAATTTTGTGATATTATCACTGACAATCCCGTAAAAGGGTATTAAATGACATGGGCCGCATTTGGCCGTATTATCACAGACCAATCCCCTAACAGGATCTCGACTGCCACGAAATACCGTGGAATTAATTTTGTAACACTTCTCCGAGCGGTGTCGGCCAGGTTGACAGTATGTTTCGAATAAGTAAGATATCACGATTTGCTAAAAATGACAAGTTCTAGGTTAGAGATTGTGACTCTTGACCAATCAGAGCAGCGCTTGCTCGGGTCAAACGGGTATTTAGACTGAGCACACCCAGGTACGAGTGTCAGTCCCAGTCTACGCTACCTGCCTAACAGTCGTGCCATTGTCAGATATGGAGAGTTCAACACAAGTTCGTAGGGCATCTACTCCTCTTCTGACAGAGCTTGATCTAGCCGTGGGCGATGGCGGCTCCTACCAAAAGTTCGTAGATGGTTTGGCTACTGGCGAGGCGGCTTTTGTCGCGAACAGTACAACAGATTCGAAGACTGTATTTATATCCGGCCACCTGGGGCGCCGGAGGATCAAGCTCTATCTCAAGTAAGTTGTTTTGTAATATCTTCACTGACCAATTCCGTAACAGGATTTCGAATTACATGCGATACCTTGTTCGCAATTGTGTGATATTATCACTGACAATCCCGTAAAAGGGTATTAAATGACATGGGCCGTATTTGGCTGTATTATCACAGACCGATACCGTAACAGGATCTCGACTGACACGAAATAGCATGGAATTAATTTTGAAACACTTCTCCGAGCGGTGTCGGCCAAGTTGACAGTATGTTTCGTATAAGATATCACGATTTCCTACAAACAACAACTTCTAGGTTAGAGATTGCGACTCTTGACCAATGAGAGCAGCGCTCGCTCGGGTCACACGCGGATTTAGACTAAGCACACCCAAGGGCGCGTGTTATATCTTCACTTACCAATTCCGTAACAGGTTTTCAAATTACATGCGATACCTTGTACGCAATTTTGTGATATTATCACTGACAATCCCGTAAAAGGGTTTTAAATGACATGGGCCGCATTTGGCCGTATTATCACAGACCAATCCCGTAACAGGATCTCGACTGCCACGAAATACCGTGGAATTAATATTGTAACACTTCTCCGAGCGGTGTCGGCCAGGTTGACAGTATGTTTCGAATAAGTAAGATATCACGATTTGCTACAAACGACAAGTTCTAGGTTAGAGATTGTGACTCTTGACCAATCAGAGCCGCGTTTGCTCGGGTCAAACGGGTATTTAGACTGAGCACACCCAGGTACGAGTGTCAGTCCCAGTCTACGCTACCTGCCTAACAGTCGTGCCATTGTCAGATATGGACAGTTCAACACAAGTTCGTAGGGCATCTACTCCTCTTCCGACAGAGCTTGATCTAGCCGTGGGCGATGGCGGCTCCTACCAAAAGTTCGTAGATGGTTTGGCTACTGGCGAGGCGGCTTTTGTCGCAAACAGTACAACAGATTCGAAGACTGTATTTATATCCGGCCACCTGGGGCGCCGGAGGATCAAGCTCTATCTCAAGTAAGTTGTTTTGTAATATCTTCACTGACCAATTCCGTAACAGGATTTCGAATTACATGCGAAACCTTGTTCGCAATTGTGTAATATTATCAGCGACAATCCCGTAAAAGGGTATTAAATGACATGGGCCGTATTTGGCTGTATTATCACAGACCGATCCCGTAACAGGATCTCGACTGACACGAAATACCATGGAATTAATTTTGAAACACTTCTCCGAGCGGTGTCGGCCAAGTTGACAGTATGTTTCGTATAAGTAAGATATCACGATTTCCTACAAACAACAAGTTCTAGGTTAGAGATTGCGACTCTTGACCAACGAGAGCAGCGCTCGCTCGGGTCAAACGCGGATTTAGACTAAGCACACCCAAGGGCGCGTGTTATATCTTCACTGACCAATTCCGTAACAGGATTTCGAATTACATGCGATACCTTGTTCGCAATTGTGTGATATTATCACTGACAATCCCGTAAAAGGGTTTTAAATGACATGGGCCGCATTTGGCCGTATTATCACAGACCAATCCCGTAGCAGGATCTCGACTGCCACGAAATACCGTGGAATTAATTTTGTAACACTTCTCCGAGCGGTGTCGGCCGGGTTGACAGTATGTTTCGAATAAGTAAGATATCACGATTTGCTACAAACGACAAGTTCTAGGTTAGAGATTGCGACTCTTGACCAATGAGAGCAGCGCTCGCTCGGGTCAAACGCGGATTTAGACTAAGCACACCCAAGGGCGCGGGCGCGTGTTATATCTTCACTTACCAATTCCGTAACAGGAATTCAAATTACATGCGATACCTTGTACGCAATTTTGTGATATTATCACTGACAATCCCGTAAAAGGGTTTTATATGACATGGGCCGCATTTGGCCGTATTATCACAGACCAATCCCGTAACAGGATCTCGACTGCCACGAAATACCGTGGAATTAATTTTGTAACACTTCTCCGAGCGGTGTCGGCCAGGTTGACAGTATGTTTCGAATAAGTAAGATATCACGATTTGCTACAAACGACAAGTTCTAGGTTAGAGATTGTGACTCTTGACCAATCAGAGCCGCGCTTGCTCGGGTCAAACGGGTATTTAGACTGAGTACACCCAGGTACGAGTGTCAGTCCCTGTCTACGCTACCTGCCTAACAGTCGTGCCATTGTCAGATATGGAGAGTTCAACACAAGTTCGTAGGGCATCTACTCCTCTTCCGACAGAGCTTGATCTAGCCGTGGGCGATGGCGGCTCCTACCAAAAGTTCGTAGATGGTTTGGCTACTGGCGAGGCGGCTTTTGTCGCGAACAGTACAACAGATTCGAAGACTGTATTTATATCCGGCCACCTGGGGCGCCGGAGGATCAAGCTCTATCTCAAGTAAGTTGTTTTGTAATATCGTCACTGACCAATTCCGTAACAGGATTTCGAATTACATGCGATACCTTGTTCGCAATTGTGTGATATCATCACTGACAATCCCGTAAAAGGGTTTTAAATGACATGGGCCGCATTTGGCCGTATTATCACAGACCAATCCCGTAGCAGGATCTCGACTGCCACGAAATACCGTGGAATTAATTTTGTAACACTTCTCCGAGCGGTGTCGGCCAGGTTGACAGTATGTTTCGAATAAGTAAGATATCACGATTTGCTACAAACGACAAGTTCTAGGTTAGAGATTGTGACTCTTGACCAATGAGAGCAGCGCTCGCTCGGGTCAAACGCGGATTTAGACTAAGCACACCCAAGGGCGCGTGTTATATCTTCACTTACCAATTCCGTAACAGGAATTCAAATTACATGCGATACCTTGTACGCAATTTTGTGATATTATCATTGACAATCCCGTAAAAGGGTTTTAAATGACATGGGCCGCATTTGGCCGTATTATCACAGACCGATCCCGTAACAGGATCTCGACTGATACGAAATACCGTGGAATTAATTTTGTAACACTTCTCCGAGCGGTGTCGGCCAGGTTGACAGTATGTTTCGAATAAGTAAGATATGAGGATTTGCTACAAATGACAAGTTCTAGGTTAGAGATTGTGACTCTTGACCAATCAGAGCAGCCCTTGTTCGGGTCAAACGGGTATTTAGACTGAGCACACCCAGGTACGAGTGTCAGTCCCTGTCTACGCTACCTGCCTAACAGTCGTGCCATTGTCAGATATGGAGAGTTCAAAACTAGTTCGTAGGGCATCTACTCCTCTTCCGACAGAGCTTGATCTAGGCGTGGGCGATGGCGGCTCCTACCAAAAGTTCGTAGATGGTTTGGCTACTGGCGAGGCGGCTTTTGTCGCGAACAGTACAACAGATTCGAAGACTGTATTTATATCCGGCCACCTGGGGCGCCGGAGGATCAAGCTGTATCTCAAGTAAGTTGTTTTGTAATATCTTCACTGACCAATTCCGTAACAGGATTTCGAATTACATGCGATACCTTGTTCGCAATTGTGTGATATTATCACTGACAATCCCGTAAAAGGGTATTAAATGATATGGGCCGTATTTGGCTGTATTGTCACTGACCGATCCCGTAACAGGATCTCGACTGACACGAAATACCATGGAATTAATTTTGAAACACTTCTCCGAGCGGTGTCGGCCAAGTTGACAGTATGTTTCGTATAAGTAAGATATCACGATTTCCTACAAACAACAAGTTCTAAGTTAGAGATTACGACTCTTGACCAATGAGAGCATCGCTCGCTCGGGTCAAATGCAGATTTAGACTAAGCACACTCAAGGGTGCGTGTTATATCTTCACTTACCAATTCCGTAACAGGATTTCAAATTACATGCGATACCTTGTACGCAATTTTCTGATATTATCACTGACAATCCCGTAAAAGGGTTTTAAATGACATGGGCCGCATTTGGCCGTATTATCACAGACCAATCCCATAACAGGATCTCGACTGATACGAAATACCGTGGAATTAATTTTGTAACACTTCTCCGAGCGGTGTCGGCCAGGTTGACAGTATGTTTCGAATAAGTAAGATATGAGGATTTGCTACAAATGACAAGTTCTAGGTTAGAGATTGTGACTCTTGACCAATCAGAGCAGCGCTTGTTTGGGTCAAACGGGTATTTAGACTGAGCACACCCAGGTACGAGTGTCAGTCCCTGTCTACGCTACCTGCCTAACAGTCGTGCCATTGTCAGATATGGAGAGTTCAACACTAGTTCGTAGGGCATCTACTCCTCTTCCGACAGAGCTTGATCTAGCCGTGGGCGATGGCGGCTCCTACCAAAAGTTCGTAGATGGTTTGGCTACTGGCGAGGCGGCTTTTGTCGCGAACAGTACAACAGATTCAAAGACTATTTATATCCGGCCACCTGGGGCGCCGGAGGATCAAGCTCTATCTCAAGTAAGTTGTTTTGTAATATCTTCACTGACCAATTCCGTAACAGGATTTCGAATTACATGCGAAACCTTGTTCGCAATTGTGTAATATTATCAGCGACAATCCCGTAAAAGGGTATTAAATGACATGGGCCGTATTTGGCTGTATTATCACAGACCGATCCCGTAACAGGATCTCGACTGACACGAAATACCATGGAATTAATTTTGAAACACTTCTCCGAGCGGTGTCGGCCAAGTTGACAGTATGTTTCGTATAAGTAAGATATCACGATTTCCTACAAACAACAAGTTCTAGGTTAGAGATTGCGACTCTTGACCAACGAGAGCAGCGCTCGCTCGGGTCAAACGCGGATTTAGACTAAGCACACCCAAGGGCGCGTGTTATATCTTCACTGACCAATTCCGTAACAGGATTTCGAATTACATGCGATACCTTGTTCGCAATTGTGTGATATTATCACTGACAATCCCGTAAAAGGGTATTAAATGACATGGGCCGTATTTGTCTGTATTATCACTGACCGAGCCCGTAACAGGATCTCGACTGACACGAAATACCATGGAATTAATTTTGAAACACTTCTCCGAGCGGTGTCGGCCAAGTTGATAGTATGTTTCGTATAAGTAAGATATCACGATTTCCTACAAACAACAAGTTCTAGGTTAGAGATTACGACTCTTGACCAATGAGAGCAGCGCTCGCTCGGGTCAAATGCAGATTTAGACTAAGCACACCCAAGGGCGCGTGTTATATCTTCACTTACCAATTCCGTAACAGGATTTCAAATTACATGCGATACCTTGTACGCAATTTTGTGATATTATCACTGACAATCCCGTAAAAGGGTTTTAAATGACATGGGCCGCATTTGGCCGTATTATCACAGACCAATCCCCTAACTGGATCTCGACTGCCACGAAATACCGTGGAATTAATTTTGTAACACTTCTCCGAGCGGTGTCGGCCAGGTTGACAGTATGTTTCGAATAAGTAAGATATCACGATTTGCTACAAACGACAAGTTCTAGGTTAGAGATTGTGACTCTTGACCAATCAGAGCCGCGCTTGCTCGGGTCAAACGGGTATTTAGAGTGAGCACACCCAGGTACGAGTGTCAGTCCTAGTCTACGCTACCTGCCTAACAGTCGTGCCATTGTCGAGAGTAGATATGGAGAGTTCAACACAAGTTCGTAGGGAATCTACTCCTCTTCCGACAGAGCTTGATCTAGCCGTGGGCGATGGCGGCTCCTACCAAAAGTTCGTAGATGGTTTGGCTACTGGCGAGGCGGCTTTTGTCGCAAACAGTACAACAGATTCGAAGACTGTATTTATATCCGGCCACCTGGGGCGCCGGAGGATCAAGCTCTATCTCAAGTAAGTTGTTTTGTAATATCTTCACTGACCAATTCCGTAACAGGATTTTGAATTACATGCGATACCTTGTTCGCAATTGTGTGATATTATCACTGATAATCCCGTAAAAGGGTTTTAAATGACATGGGCCGCATTTGGCCGTATTATCACAGACCAATCCCGTAGCAGGATCTCGACTGCCACGAAATACCGTGGAATTAATTTTGTAACACTTCTCCGAGCGGTGTCGGCCAGGTTGACAGTATGTTTCGAATAAGTAAGATATCACGATTTGCTACAAACGACAAGTTCTAGGTTAGAGATTGCGACTCTTGACCAATGAGAGCAGCGCTCGCTCGGGTCAAACGCGGATTTAGACTAAGCACACCCAAGGGCGCGGGCGCGTGTTATATCTTCACTTACCAATTCCGTAACAGGAATTCAAATTACATGCGATACCTTGTACGCAATTTTGTGATATTATCACTGACAATCCCGTAAAAGGGTTTTAAATGACATGGGCCGCATTTGGCCGTATTATCACAGACCAATCCCGTAACAGGATCTCGACTGCCACGAAATACCGTGGAATTAATTTTGTAACACTTCTCCGAGCGGTGTCGGCCAGGTTGACAGTATGTTTCGAATAAGTAAGATATCACGATTTGCTACAAACGACAAGTTCTAGGTTAGAGATTGTGACTCTTGACCAATCAGAGCCGCGCTTGCTCGGGTCAAACGGGTATTTAGACTGAGTACACCCAGGTATGAGTGTCAGTCCCTGTCTACGCTACCTGCCTAACAGTCGTGCCATTGTCAGATATGGAGAGTTCAACACAAGTTCGTAGGGCATCTACTCCTCTTCCGACAGAGCTTGATCTAGCCGTGGGCGATGGCGGCTCCTACCAAAAGTTCGTAGATGGTTTGGCTACTGGCGAGGCGGCTTTTGTCGCGAACAGTACAACAAATTCGAAGACTGCATTTATATCCGGCCACCTGGGGCGCCGGAGGATCAAGCTCTATCTCAAGTAAGTTGTTTTATAATATCGTCACTGACCAATTCCGTAACAGGATTTCGAATTACATGCGATACCTTGTTCGCAATTGTGTGATATCATCACTGACAATCCCGTAAAAGGGTTTTAAATGACATGGGCCGCATTTGGCCGTATTATCACAGACCAATCCCGTAGCAGGATCTCGACTGCCACGAAATACCGTGGAATTAATTTTGTAACACTTCTCCGAGCGGTGTCGGCCAGGTTGACAGTATGTTTCGAATAAGTAAGATATGAGGATTTGCTACAAATGACAAGTTCTAGGTTAGAGATTGTGACTCTTGACCAATCAGAGCAGCCCTTGTTCGGGTCAAACGGGTATTTAGACTGAGCACACGCAGGTACGAGTGTCAGTCCCTGTCTACGCTACCTGCCTAACAGTCGTGCCATTGTCAGATATGGAGAGTTCAAAACTAGTTCGTAGGGCATCTACTCCTCTTCCGACAGAGCTTGATCTAGGCGTGGGCGATGGCGGCTCCTACCAAAAGTTCGTAGATGGTTTGGCTACTGGCGAGGCGGCTTTTGTCGCGAACAGTACAACAGATTCGAAGACTGTATTTATATCCGGCCACCTGGGGCGCCGGAGGATCAAGCTGTATCTCAAGTAAGTTGTTTTGTAATATCTTCACTGACCAATTCCGTAAAAGGATTTCGAATTACATGCGATACCTTGTTCGCAATTGTGTGATATTATCACTGACAATCCCGTAAAAGGGTATTAAATGATATGGGCCGTATTTGGCTGTATTGTCACTGACCGATCCCGTAACAGGATCTCGACTGACACGAAATACCATGGAATTAATTTTGAAACACTTCTCCGAGCGGTGTCGGCCAAGTTGACAGTATGTTTCGTATAAGTAAGATATCACGATTTCCGACAAACAACAAGTTCTAAGTTAGAGATTACGACTCTTGACCAATGAGAGCATCGCTCGCTCGGGTCAAATGCAGATTTAGACTAAGCACACTCAAGGGTGCGTGTTATATCTTCACTTACCAATTCCGTAACAGGATTTCAAATTACATGCGATACCTTGTACGCAATTTTGTGATATTATCACTGACAATCCCGTAAAAGGGTTTTAAATGACATGGGCCGCATTTGGCCGTATTATCACAGACCAATCCCATAACAGGATCTCGACTGATACGAAATACCGTGGAATTAATTTTGTAACACTTCTCCGAGCGGTGTCGGCCAGGTTGACAGTATGTTTCGAATAAGTAAGATATGAGGATTTGCTACAAATGACAAGTTCTAGGTTAGAGATTGTGACTCTTGACCAATCAGAGCAGCGCTTGTTCGGGTCAAACGGGTATTTAGACTGAGCACACCCAGGTACGAGTGTCAGTCCCTGTCTACGCTACCTGCCTAACAGTCGTGCCATTGTCAGATATGGAGAGTTCAACACTAGTTCGTAGGGCATCTACTCCTCTTCCGACAGAGCTTGATCTAGCCGTGGGCGATGGCGGCTCCTACCAAAAGTTCGTAGATGGTTTGGCTACTGGCGAGGCGGCTTTTGTCGCGAACAGTACAACAGATTCAAAGACTATTTATATCCGGCCACCTGGGGCGCCGGAGGATCAAGCTCTATCTCAAGTAAGTTGTTTTGTAATATCTTCACTGACCAATTCCGTAACAGGATTTCGAATTACATGCGAAACCTTGTTCGCAATTGTGTAATATTATCAGCGACAATCCCGTAAAAGGGTATTAAATGACATGGGCCGTATTTGGCTGTATTATCACAGACCGATCCCGTAACAGGATCTCGACTGACACGAAATACCATGGAATTAATTTTGAAACACTTCTCCGAGCGGTGTCGGCCAAGTTGACAGTATGTTTCGTATAAGTAAGATATCACGATTTCCTACAAACAACAAGTTCTAAGTTAGAGATTACGACTCTTGACCAATGAGAGCATCTCTCGCTCGGGTCAAATGCAGATTTAGACTAAGCACACTCAAGGGTGCGTGTTATATCTTCACTTACCAATTCCGTAACAGGATTTCAAATTACATGCGATACCTTGTACGCAATTTTGTGATATTATCACTGACAATCCCGTAAAAGGGTTTTAAATGACATGGGCCGCATTTGGCCGTATTATCACAGACCAATCCCATAACAGGATCTCGACTGATACGAAATACCGTGGAATTAATTTTGTAACACTTCTCCGAGCGGTGTCGGCCAGGTTGACAGTATGTTTCGAATAAGTAAGATATGAGGATTTGCTACAAACGACAAGTTCTAGGTTAGAGATTGCGACTCTTGACCAATGAGAGCAGCGCTCGCTCGGGTCAAACGGGTATTTAGACTGAGCACACCCAAGGGCGCGTGTTATATCTTCACTTACCAATTCCGTAACAGGAATTCAAATTACATGCGATACCTTGTACGCAATTTTGTGATATTATCACTGACAATCCCGTAAAAGGGTTTTAAATGACATGGGCCGCATTTGGCCGTATTATCACAGACCGATCCCGTAACAGGATCTCGACTGATACGAAATACCGTGGAATTAATTTTGTAACACTTCTCCGAGCGGTGTCGGTCAGGTTGATAGTATGTTTCGAATAAGTAAGATATGAGGATTTGCTACAAATGACAAGTTCTAGGTTAGAGATTGTGACTCTTGACCAATCAGAGCAGCCCTTGTTCGGGTCAAACGGGTATTTAGACTGAGCACACCCAGGTACGAGTGTCAGTCCCTGTCTACGCTACCTGCCTAACAGTCGTGCCATTGTCAGATATGGAGAGTTCAAAACTAGTTCGTAGGGCATCTACTCCTCTTCCGACAGAGCTTGATCTAGGCGTGGGCGATGGCGGCTCCTACCAAAAGTTCGTAGATGGTTTGGCTACTGGCGAGGCGGCTTTTGTCGCGAACAGTACAACAGATTCGAAGACTGTATTTATATCCGGCCACCTGGGGCGCCGGAGGATCAAGCTGTATTTCAAGTAAGTTGTTTTGTAATATCTTCACTGACCAATTCCGTAACAGGATTTCGAATTACATGCGATACCTTGTTCGCAATTGTGTGATATTATCACTGACAATCCCGTAAAAGGGTATTAAATGACATGGGCCGTATTTGGCTGTATTGTCACTGACCGAACCCGTAACAGGATCTCGACTGACACGAAATACCATGGAATTAATTTTGAAACACTTCTCCGAGCGGTGTCGGCCAAGTTGACAGTATGTTTCGTATAAGTAAGATATCACGATTTCCTACAAACAATAAGTTCTAGGTTAGAGATTGCGACTCTTGACCAATGAGAGCAGCGCTCGCTCGGGTCAAACGCGGATTTAGACTAAGCACACCCAAGGGCGCGTGTTATATCTTCACTTACCAATTCCGTAACAGGATTTCGAATTACATGCGATACCTTGTTCGCAATTGTGTGATATTATCACTGACAATCCCGTAAAAGGGTATTAAATGACATGGGCCGTATTTGGCTGTATTCTCACAGACCGATCCCGTAACAGGATCTCGACTGACACGAAATACCATGGAATTAATTTTGAAACACTTCTCCGAACGGTGTCGGCCAAGTTGACAGTATGTTTCGTATAACTAAGATATCACGATTTGCTACAAACAACAAGTTCTAGGTTAGAGATTGCGACTCTTGACCAACGAGAGCAGCGCTCGCTCGGGTCAAACGCGGATTTAGACTAAGCACACCCAAGGGCGCGTGTTATATCTTCACTGACCAATTCCGTAACAGGATTTCGAATTACATGCGATACCTTGTTCGCAATTGTGTGATATTATCACTGACAATCCCGTAAAAGGGTATTAAATGACATGGGCCGTATTTGGCTGTATTATCACTGACCGATCCCGTAACAGGATCTCGACTGACACGAAATACCATGGAATTAATTTTGAAACACTTCTCCGAGCGGTGTCGGCCAAGTTGATAGTATGTTTCGTATAAGTAAGATATCACGATTTCCTACAAACAACAAGTTCTAGGTTAGAGATTACGACTCTTGACCAATGAGAGCAGCGCTCGCTCGGGTCAAATGCAGATTTAGACTAAGCACACCCAAGGGCGCGTGTTATATCTTCACTTACCAATTCCGTAACAGGATTTCAAATTACATGCGATACCTTGTACGCAATTTTGTGATATTATCACTGACAATCCCGTAAAAGGGTTTTAAATGACATGGGCCGCATTTGGCCGTATTATCACAGACCAATCCCCTAACAGGATCTCGACTGCCACGAAACACCGTGGAATTAATTTTGTAACACTTCTCCGAGCGGTGTCGGCCAGGTTGACAGTATGTTTCGAATAAGTAAGATATCACGATCTGCTACAAATGACAAGTTCTAGGTTAGAGATTGTGACTCTTGACCAATCAGAGCGGCGCTTGCTCGGGTCAAACGGGTATTTAGACTGAGCACACCCAGGTACGAGTGTCAGTCCCTGTCTACGCTACCTGCCTAACAGTCGTGCCATTGTCAGATATGGAGAGTTCAACACAAGTTCGTAGGGCATCTACTCCTCTTCCGACAGAGCTTGATCTAGCCGTGGGCGATGGCGGCTCCTACCAAAAGTTCGTAGATGGTTTGGCTACTGGCGAGGCGGCTTTTGTCGCGAACAGTGCAACAGATTCGAAGACTGTATTTATATCCGGCCACCTGGGGCGCCGGAGGAGCAAGCTGTATCTCAAGTAAGTTGTTTTGTAATATCTTCACTGACCAATTCCGTAACAGAATTTCGAATTACATGCGATACCTTGTTCGCAATTGTGTGATATCACTGACAATCCCGTAAAAGGGTATTAAATGACATGGGCCGTATTTGGCTGTATTATCACAGACCGATCCCGTAACAGGATCTCGACTGACACGAAATACCATGGAATTAATTTTGAAACACTTCTCCGAACGGTGTCGGCCAAGTTGACAGTTTGTTTCGTATAAGTAAGATATCACGATTTGCTACAAACAACAAGTTCTAGGTTAGAGATTGCGACTCTTGACCAACGAGAGCAGCGCTCGCTCGGGTCAAACGCGGATTTAGACTAAGCACACCCAAGGGCGCGTGTTATATCTTCACTGACCAATTCCGTAACAGGATTTCGAATTACATGCGATACCTTGTTCGCAATTGTGTGATATTATCACTGACAATCCCGTAAAAGGGTATTAAATGACATGGGCCGTATTTGGCTGTATTATCACTGACTGATCTCGTAACAGGATCTCGACTGACACGAAATACCATGGAATTAATTTTGAAACACTTCTCCGAACGGTGTCGGCCAAGTTGACAGTATGTTTCGTATAAGTAAGATATCACGATTTCCTACAAACAACAAGTTCTAGGTTAGAGATTGCGACTTTTGACCAATGAGAGCAGCGCTCGCTCGGGTCAAACGCGGATTTAGACTAAGCACACCCAAGGGCGCGTGTTATATCTTCACTTACCAATTCCGTAACAGGATTTCAAATTACATGCGATACCTTGTACGCAATTTTGTGATATTATCACTGACAATCCCGTAAAAGGGTTTTAAATGACATGGGCCGCATTTGGCCGTATTATCACAGACCAATCCCCTAACTGGATCTCGACTGCCACGAAATACCGTGGAATTAATTTTGTAACACTTCTCGGAGCGGTGTCGGCCAGGTTGACAGTATGTTTCGAATAAGTAAGATATCACGATTTGCTACAAACGACAAGTTCTAGGTTAGAGATTGTGACTCTTGACCAATCAGAGCCGCGCTTGCTCGGGTCAAACGGGTATTTAGACTGAGCACACCCAGGTACGAGTGTCAGTCCCAGTCTACGCTACCTGCCTAACAGTCGTGCCATTGTCAGATATGGAGAGTTCAACACAAGTTCGTAGGGAATCTACTCCTCTTCCGACAGAGCTTGATCTAGCCGTGGGCGATGGCGGCTCCTACCAAAAGTTCGTAGATGGTTTGGCTACTGGCGAGGCGGCTTTTGTCGCAAACAGTACAACAGATTCGAAGACTGTATTTATATCCGGCCACCTGGGGCGCCGGAGGATCAAGCTCTATCTCAAGTAAGTTGTTTTGTAATATCTTCACTGACCAATTCCGTAACAGGATTTTGAATTACATGCGATACCTTGTTCGCAATTGTGTGATATTATCACTGATAATCCCGTAAAAGGGTTTTAAATGACATGGGCCGCATTTGGCCGTATTATCACAGACCAATCCCGTAGCAGGATCTCGACTGCCACGAAATACCGTGGAATTAATTTTGTAACACTTCTCCGAGCGGTGTCGGCCAGGTTGACAGTATGTTTCGAATAAGTAAGATATCACGATTTGCTACAAACGACAAGTTCTAGGTTAGAGATTGCGACTCTTGACCAATGAGAGCAGCGCTCGCTCGGGTCAAACGCGGATTTAGACTAAGCACACCCAAGGGCGCGGGCGCGTGTTATATCTTCACTTACCAATTCCGTAACAGGAATTCAAATTACATGCGATACCTTGTACGCAATTTTGTGATATTATCACTGACAATCCCGTAAAAGGGTTTTAAATGACATGGGCCGCATTTGGCCGTATTATCACAGACCAATCCCGTAACAGGATCTCGACTGCCACGAAATACCGTGGAATTAATTTTGTAACACTTCTCCGAGCGGTGTCGGCCAGGTTGACAGTATGTTTCGAATAAGTAAGATATCACGATTTGCTACAAACGACAAGTTCTAGGTTAGAGATTGTGACTCTTGACCAATCAGAGCCGCGCTTGCTCGGGTCAAACGGGTATTTAGACTGAGTACACCCAGGTATGAGTGTCAGTCCCTGTCTACGCTACCTGCCTAACAGTCGTGCCATTGTCAGATATGGAGAGTTCAACACAAGTTCGTAGGGCATCTACTCCTCTTCCGACAGAGCTTGATCTAGCCGTGGGCGATGGCGGCTCCTACCAAAAGTTCGTAGATGGTTTGGCTACTGGCGAGGCGGCTTTTGTCGCGAACAGTACAACAGATTCGAAGACTGCATTTATATCCGGCCACCTGGGGCGCCGGAGGATCAAGCTCTATCTCAAGTAAGTTGTTTTATAATATCGTCACTGACCAATTCCGTAACAGGATTTCGAATTACATGCGATACCTTGTTCGCAATTGTGTGATATCATCACTGACAATCCCGTAAAAGGGTTTTAAATGACATGGGCCGCATTTGGCCGTATTATCACAGACCAATCCCGTAGCAGGATCTCGACTGCCACGAAATACCGTGGAATTAATTTTGTAACACTTCTCCGAGCGGTGTCGGCCAGGTTGACAGTATGTTTCGAATAAGTAAGATATGAGGATTTGCTACAAATGACAAGTTCTAGGTTAGAGATTGTGACTCTTGACCAATCAGAGCAGGCCTTGTTCGGGTCAAACGGGTATTTAGACTGAGCACACCCAGGTACGAGTGTCAGTCCCTGTCTACGCTACCTGCCTAACAGTCGTGCCATTGTCAGATATGGAGAGTTCAAAACTAGTTCGTAGGGCATCTACTCCTCTTCCGACAGAGCTTGATCTAGGCGTGGGCGATGGCGGCTCCTACCAAAAGTTCGTAGATGGTTTGGCTACTGGCGAGGCGGCTTTTGTCGCGAACAGTACAACAGATTCGAAGACTGTATTTATATCCGGCCACCTGGGGCGCCGGAGGATCAAGCTCTATCTCAAGTAAGTTGTTTTGTAATATCTTCACTGACCAATTCCGTAACAGGATTTCGAATTACATGCGAAACCTTGTTCGCAATTGTGTAATATTATCAGCGACAATCCCGTAAAAGGGTATTAAATGACATGGGCCGTATTTGGCTGTATTATCACAGACCGATCCCGTAACAGGATCTCGACTGACACGAAATACCATGGAATTAATTTTGAAACACTTCTCCGAGCGGTGTCGGCCAAGTTGACAGTATGTTTCGTATAAGTAAGATATCACGATTTCCTACAAACAACAAGTTCTAGGTTAGAGATTGCGACTCTTGACCAATGAGAGCAGCGCTCGCTCGGGTCAAACGCGGATTTAGACTAAGCATACCCAAGGGCGCGTGTTATATCTTCACTTACCAATTCCGTAACAGGATTTCGAATTACATGCGAAACCTTGTTCGCAATTGTGTAATATTATCAGCGACAATCCCGTAAAAGGGTATTAAATGACATGGGCCGTATTTGGCTGTATTATCACAGACCGATCCCGTAACAGGATCTCGACTGACACGAAATACCATGGAATTAATTTTGAAACACTTCTCCGAGCGGTGTCGGCCAAGTTGACAGTATGTTTCGTATAAGTAAGATATCACGATTTCCTACAAACAACAAGTTCTAGGTTAGAGATTGCGACTCTTGACCAATGAGAGCAGCGCTCGCTCGGGTCAAACGCGGATTTAGACTAAGCATACCCAAGGGCGCGTGTTATATCTTCACTTACCAATTCCGTAACAGGATTTCAAATTACATGCGATACCTTGTACGCAATTTTGTGATATTATCACTGACAATCCCGTAAAAGGGTATTAAATGACATGGGCCGTATTTGGCTGTATTCTCACAGACCGATCCCGTAACAGGATCTCGACTGACACGAAATACCATGGAATTAATTTTGAAACACTTCTCCGAGCGGTGTCGGCCAAGTTGACAGTATGTTTCGTATAACTAAGATATCACGATTTGCTACAAACAACAAGTTCTAGGTTAGAGATTGCGACTCTTGACCAATGAGAGCAGCGCTCGCTCGGGTCAAATGCAGATTTAAACTAAGCACACCCAAGGGCGCGTGTTATATCTTCACTGACCAATTCCGTAACAGGATTTCGAATTACATGCGATACCTTGTTCGCAATTGTGTGATATTATCACTGACAATCCCGTAAAAGGGTATTAAATGACATGGGCCGTATTTGGCTGTATTATCACTGACCGATCCCGTAACAGGATCTCCACTGACACGAAATACCATGGAATTAATTATGAAACACTTCTCCGAGCGGTGTCGGCCAAGTTGATAGTATGTTTCGTATAAGTAAGATATCACGATTTCCTACAAACAACAAGTTCTAGGTTAGAGATTACGACTCTTGACCAATGAGAGCAGCGCTCGCTCGGGTCAAATGCAGATTTAAACTAAGCACACCCAAGGGCGCGTGTTATATCTTCACTTACCAATTCCGTAACAGGATTTCAAATTACATGCGATACCTTGTACGCAATTTTGTGATATTATCACTGACAATCCCGTAAAAGGGTTTTAAATGACATGGGCCGCATTTGGCCGTATTATCACAGACCAATCCCGTAGCAGGATCTCGACTGCCACGAAATACCGTGGAATTAATTTTGTAACACTTCTCCGAGCGGTGTCGGCCAGGTTGACAGTATGTTTCGAATAAGTAAGATATCACGATTTGCTACAAACGACAAGTTCTAGGTTAGAGATTGCGACTCTTGACCAATGAGAGCAGCGCTCGCTCGGGTCAAACGCGGATTTAGACTAAGCACACCCAAGGGCGCGGGCGCGTGTTATATCTTCACTTACCAATTCCGTAACAGGAATTCAAATTACATGCGATACCTTGTACGCAATTTTGTGATATTATCACTGACAATCCCGTAAAAGGGTTTTAAATGACATGGGCCGCATTTGGCCGTATTCTCACAGACCGATCCCGTAACAGGATCTCGACTGACACGAAATACCATGGAATTAATTTTGAAACACTTCTCCGAGCGGTGTCGGCCAAGTTGACAGTATGTTTCGTATAACTAAGATATCACGATTTGCTACAAACAACAAGTTCTAGGTTAGAGATTGCGACTCTTGACCAATGAGAGCAGCGCTCGCTCGGGTCAAATGCAGATTTAAACTAAGCACACCCAAGGGCGCGTGTTATATCTTCACTGACCAATTCCGTAACAGGATTTCGAATTACATGCGATACCTTGTTCGCAATTGTGTGATATTATCACTGACAATCCCGTAAAAGGGTATTAAATGACATGGGCCGTATTTGGCTGTATTATCACTGACCGATCCCGTAACAGGATCTCCACTGACACGAAATACCATGGAATTAATTATGAAACACTTCTCCGAGCGGTGTCGGCCAAGTTGATAGTATGTTTCGTATAAGTAAGATATCACGATTTCCTACAAACAACAAGTTCTAGGTTAGAGATTACGACTCTTGACCAATGAGAGCAGCGCTCGCTCGGGTCAAATGCAGATTTAAACTAAGCACACCCAAGGGCGCGTGTTATATCTTCACTTACCAATTCCGTAACAGGATTTCAAATTACATGCGATACCTTGTACGCAATTTTGTGATATTATCACTGACAATCCCGTAAAAGGGTTTTAAATGACATGGGCCGCATTTGGCCGTATTATCACAGACCAATCCCGTAGCAGGATCTCGACTGCCACGAAATACCGTGGAATTAATTTTGTAACACTTCTCCGAGCGGTGTCGGCCAGGTTGACAGTATGTTTCGAATAAGTAAGATATCACGATTTGCTACAAACGACAAGTTCTAGGTTAGAGATTGCGACTCTTGACCAATGAGAGCAGCGCTCGCTCGGGTCAAACGCGGATTTAGACTAAGCACACCCAAGGGCGCGGGCGCGTGTTATATCTTCACTTACCAATTCCGTAACAGGAATTCAAATTACATGCGATACCTTGTACGCAATTTTGTGATATTATCACTGACAATCCCGTAAAAGGGTTTTAAATGACATGGGCCGCATTTGGCCGTATTATCACAGACCAATCCCGTAACAGGATCTCGACTGCCACGAAATACCGTGGAATTAATTTTGTAACACTTCTCCAAGCGGTGTCGGCCAGGTTGACAGTATGTTTCGAATAAGTAAGATATCACGATTTGCTACAAACGACAAGTTCTAGGTTAGAGATTGTGACTCTTGACCAATCAGAGCCGCGCTTGCTGGGGTCAAACGGGTATTTAGACTGAGTACACCCAGGTATGAGTGTCAGTCCCTGTCTACGCTACCTGCCTAACAGTCGTGCCATTGTCAGATATGGAGAGTTCAACACAAGTTCGTAGGGCATCTACTCCTCTTCCGACAGAGCTTGATCTAGCCGTGGGCGATGGCGGCTCCTACCAAAAGTTCGTAGATGGTCTGGCTACTGGCGAGGCGGCTTTTGTCGCGAACAGTACAACAGATTCGAAGACTGCATTTATATCCGGCCACCTGGGGCGCCGGAGGATCAAGCTCTATCTCAAGTAAGTTGTTTTATAATATCGTCACTGACCAATTCCGTAACAGGATTTCGAATTATATGCGATACCTTGTTCGCGCAATTGTGTGATATCATCACTGACAATCCCGTAAAAGGGTTTTAAATGACATGGGCCGCATTTGGCCGTATTATCACAGACCAATCCCGTAGCAGGATCTCGACTGCCACGAAATACCGTGGAATTAATTTTGTAACACTTCTCCGAGCGGTGTCGGCCAGGTTGACAGTATGTTTCGAATAAGTAAGATATGAGGATTTGCTACAAATGACAAGTTCTAGGTTAGAGATTGTGACTCTTGACCAATCAGAGCAGCCCTTGTTCGGGTCAAACGGGTATTTAGACTGAGCACACCCAGGTACGAGTGTCAGTCCCTGTCTACGCTACCTGCCTAACAGTCGTGCCATTGTCAGATATGGAGAGTTCAAAACTAGTTCGTAGGGCATCTACTCCTCTTCCGACAGAGCTTGATCTAGGCGTGGGCGATGGCGGCTCCTACCAAAAGTTCGTAGATGGTTTGGCTACTGGCGAGGCGGCTTTTGTCGCGAACAGTACAACAGATTCGAAGACTGTATTTATATCCGGCCACCTGGGGCGCCGGAGGGTCAAGCTGTATCTCAAGTAAGTTGTTTTGTAATATCTTCACTGACCAATTCCGTAACAGGATTTCGAATTACATGCGATACCTTGTTCGCAATTGTGTGATATTATCACTGACAATCCCGTAAAAGGGTATTAAATGACATGGGCCGCATTTGGCTGTATTGTCACTGACCGATCCCGTAACAGGATCTCGACTGACACGAAATACCATGGAATTAATTTTGAAACACTTCTCCGAGCGGTGTCGGCCAAGTTGACAGTATGTTTCGTTAAGTAAGATATCACGATTTCCTACAAACAACAAGTTCTAAGTTAGAGATTACGACTCTTGACCAATGAGAGCATCGCTCGCTCGGGTCAAATGCAGATTTAGACTAAGCACACTCAAGGGTGCGTGTTATATCTTCACTTACCAATTCCTTAACAGGATTTCAAATTACATGCGATACCTTGTACGCAATTTTGTGATATTATCACTGACAATCCCGTAAAAGGGTTTTAAATGACATGGGCCGCATTTGGCCGTATTATCACAGACCAATCCCATAACAGGATCTCGACTGATACGAAATACCGTGGAATTAATTTTGTAACACTTCTCCGAGCGGCGTCGGCCAGGTTGACAGTATGTTTCGAATAAGTAAGATATGAGGATTTGCTACAAACGACAAGTTCTAGGTTAGAGATTGCGACTCTTGACCAATGAGAGCAGCGCTCGCTCGGGTCAAACGGGTATTTAGACTGAGCACACCCAAGGGCGCGTGTTATATCTTCACTTACCAATTCCGTAACAGGAATTCAAATTAAAAGGGTATTAAATGACATGGGCCGTATTTGGCTGTATTATCACTGACCGATCCCGTAACAGGATCTCGACTGACACGAAATACCATGGAATTAATTTTGAAACACTTCTCCGAGCGGTGTCGGCCAAGTTGATAGTATGTTTCGTATAAGTAAGATATCACGATTTCCTACAAACAACAAGTTCTAGGTTAGAGATTACGACTCTTGACCAATGAGAGCAGCGCTCGCTCGGGTCAAATGCAGATTTAGACTAAGCACACCCAAGGGCGCGTGTTATATCTTCACTTACCAATTCCGTAACAGGATTTCAAATTACATGCGATACCTTGTACGCAATTTTGTGATATTATCACTGACAATCCCGTAAAAGGGTTTTAAATGACATGGGCCGCATTTGGCCGTATTATCACAGACCAATCCCCTAACAGGATCTCGACTGTCACGAAACACCGTGGAATTAATTTTGTAACACTTCTCCGAGCGGTGTCGGCCAGGTTGACAGTATGTTTCGAATAAGTAAGATATGAGGTTGACAGTATATTTCGAATAAGTAAGATATCACGATCTGCTACAAATGACAAGTTCTAGGTTAGAGATTGTGACTCTTGACCAATCAGAGCGGCGCTTGCTCGGGTCAAACGGGTATTTAGACTGAGCACACCCAGGTACGAGTGTCAGTCCCTGTCTACGCTACCTCCCTAACAGTCGTGCCATTGTCAGATATGGAGAGTTCAACACAAGTTCGTAGGGCATCTACTCCTCTTCCGACAGAGCTTGATCTAGCCGTGGGCGATGGCGGCTCCTACCAAAAGTTCGTAGATGGTTTGGCTACTGGCGAGGCGGCTTTTGTCGCGAACAGTGCAACAGATTCGAAGACTGTATTTATATCCGGCCACCTGGGGCGCCGGAGGATCAAGCTGTATCTCAAGTAAGTTGTTTTGTAATATCTTCACTGACCAATTCCGTAACAGAATTTCGAATTACATGCGATACCTTGTTCGCAATTGTGTGATATCACTGACAATCCCGTAAAAGGGTATTAAATGACATGGGCCGTATTTGGCTGTATTATCACAGACCGATCCCGTAACAGGATCTCGACTGACACGAAATACCATGGAATTAATTTTGAAACACTTCTCCGAACGGTGTCGGCCAAGTTGACAGTTTGTTTCGTATAAGTAAGATATCACGATTTGCTACAAACAACAAGTTCTAGGTTAGAGATTGCGACTCTTGACCAACGAGAGCAGCGCTCGCTCGGGTCAAACGCGGATTTAGACTAAGCACACCCAAGGGCGCGTGTTATATCTTCACTGACCAATTCCGTAACAGGATTTCGAATTACATGCGATACCTTGTTCGCAATTGTGTGATATTATCACTGACAATCCCGTAAAAGGGTATTAAATGACATGGGCCGTATTTGGCTGTATTATCACTGACTGATCTCGTAACAGGATCTCGACTGACACGAAATACCATGGAATTAATTTTGAAACACTTCTCCGAACGGTGTCGGCCAAGTTGACAGTATGTTTCGTATAAGTAAGATATCACGATTTCCTACAAACAACAAGTTCTAGGTTAGAGATTGCGACTTTTGACCAATGAGAGCAGCGCTCGCTCGGGTCAAACGCGGATTTAGACTAAGCACACCCAAGGGCGCGTGTTATATCTTCACTTACCAATTCCGTAACAGGATTTCAAATTACATGCGATACCTTGTACGCAATTTTGTGATATTATCACTGACAATCCCGTAAAAGGGTATTAAATGACATGGGCCGTATTTGGCTGTATTCTCACAGACCGATCCCGTAACAGGATCTCGACTGACACGAAATACCATGGAATTAATTTTGAAACACTTCTCCGAACGGTGTCGGCCAAGTTGACAGTATGTTTCGTATAACTAAGATATCACGATTTGCTACAAACAACAAGTTCTAGGTTAGAGATTGCGACTCTTGACCAACGAGAGCAGCGCTCGCTCGGGTCAAACGCGGATTTAGACTAAGCACACCCAAGGGCGCGTGTTATATCTTCACTGACCAATTCCGTAACAGGATTTCGAATTACATGCGATACCTTGTTCGCAATTGTGTGATATTATCACTGACAATCCCGTAAAAGGGTATTAAATGACATGGGCCGTATTTGGCTGTATTATCACTGACCGATCCCGTAACAGGATCTCGACTGACACGAAATACCATGGAATTAATTTTGAAACACTTCTCCGAGCGGTGTCGGCCAAGTTGATAGTATGTTTCGTATAAGTAAGATATCACGATTTCCTACAAACAACAAGTTCTAGGTTAGAGATTACGACTCTTGACCAATGAGAGCAGCGCTCGCTCGGGTCAAATGCAGATTTAGACTAAGCACACCCAAGGGCGCGTGTTATATCTTCACTTACCAATTCCGTAACAGGATTTCAAATTACATGCGATACCTTGTACGCAATTTTGTGATATTATCACTGACAATCCCGTAAAAGGGTTTTAAATGACATGGGCCGCATTTGGCCGTATTATCACAGACCAATCCCCTAACAGGATCTCGACTGCCACGAAACACCGTGGAATTAATTTTGTAACACTTCTCCGAGCGGTGTCGGCCAGGTTGACAGTATATTTCGAATAAGTAAGATATCACGATCTGCTACAAATGACAAGTTCTAGGTTAGAGATTGTGACTCTTGACCAATCAGAGCGGCGCTTGCTCGGGTCAAACGGGTATTTAGACTGAGCACACCCAGGTACGAGTGTCAGTCCCTGTCTACGCTACCTGCCTAACAGTCGTGCCATTGTCAGATATGGAGAGTTCAACACAAGTTCGTAGGGCATCTACTCCTCTTCCGACAGAGCTTGATCTAGCCGTGGGCGATGGCGGCTCCTACCAAAAGTTCGTAGATGGTTTGGCTACTGGCGAGGCGGCTTTTGTTGCGAACAGTGCAACAGATTCGAAGACTGTATTTATATCCGGCCACCTGGGGCGCCGGAGGATCAAGCTGTATCTCAAGTAAGTTGTTTTGTAATATCTTCACTGACCAATTCCGTAACAGGATTTCGAATTACATGCGATACCTTGTTCGCAATTGTGTGATATTATCACTGACAATCCCGTAAAAGGGTATTAAATGACATGGGCCGTATTTGGCTGTATTATCACTGACTGATCTCGTAACAGGATCTCGACTGACACGAAATACCATGGAATTAATTTTGAAACACTTCTCCGAACGGTGTCGGCCAAGTTGACAGTATGTTTCGTATAAGTAAGATATCACGATTTCCTACAAACAACAAGTTCTAGGTTAGAGATTGCGACTTTTGACCAATGAGAGCAGCGCTCGCTCGGGTCAAACGCGGATTTAGACTAAGCACACCCAAGGGCGCGTGTTATATCTTCACTTACCAATTCCGTAACAGGATTTCAAATTACATGCGATACCTTGTACGCAATTTTGTGATATTATCACGGACAATCCCGTAAAAGGGTTTTAAATGACATGGGCCGCATTTGGCCGTATTATCATAGACCAATCCCCTAACAGGATCTCGACTGCCACGAAATACCGTGGAATTAATTTTGTAACACTTCTCCGAGCGGTGTCGGCCAGGTTGACAGTATGTTTCGAATAAGTAAGATATCACGATTTGCTACAAATGACAAGTTCTAGGTTAGAGATTGTGACTCTTGACCAATCAGAGCAGCGCTTGCTCGGGTCAAACGGGTATTTAGACTGAGCACACCCAGGTACGAGTGTCAGTCCCTGTCTACGCTACCTGCCTAACAGTCGTGCCATTGTCAGATATGAAGAGTTCAACACAAGTTCGTAGGGCATCTACTCCTTTTCCGACAGAGCTTGATCTAGCCGTGGGCGATGGCGGCTCCTACCAAAAGTTCGTAGATGGTTTGGCTACTGGTGAGGCGGCTTTTGTCGCGAACAGTACAACAGATTCGAAGACTGTATTTATATCCGGCCACCTGGGGCGCTGGAGGATCAAGCTGTATCTCAAGTAAGTTGTTTTGTAATATCTTCACTGGCCAATTCCGTAACAGGATTTCGAATTACATGCGATACCTTGTTCGCAATTGTGTGATATTATCACTGACAATCCCGTAAAAGGGTATTAAATGACATGGGCCGTATTTGGCTGTATTATCACAGACCGATCCCGTAACAGGATCTCGACTGACACGAAATACCATGGAATTACTTTTGAAACACTTCTCCGAACGGTGTCGGCCAAGTTGACAGTATGTTTCGTATAAGTAAGATATCACGATTTGCTACAAACACCAAGTTCTAGGTTAGAGATTGCGACTCTTGACCAACGAGAGCAGCGCTCGCTCGGTTCAAACGCGGATTTAGACTAAGCACACCCAAGGGCGCGTGTTATATCTTCACTGACCAATTCCGTAACAGGATTTCGAATTACATGCGATACCTTGTTCGCAATTGTGTGATATTATCACTGACAATCCCGTAATAGGGTATTAAATGACATGGGCCGTATTTGGCTGTATTATCACTGACCGATCCCGTAACAGGATCTCGACTGACACGAAATACCATGGAAATAATTTTGAAACACTTCTCCGAGCGGTGTCGGCCAAGTTGACAGTATGTTTCGTATAAGTAAGATATCACGATTTCCTACAAACAACAAGTTCTAAGTTAGAGATTACGACTCTTGACCAATGAGAGCAGCGCTCGCTCGGGTCAAATGCAGATTTAGACTAAGCACACCCAAGGGCGCGTGTTATATCTTCACTTACCAATTCCGTAACAGGATTTCAAATTACATGCGATACCTTGTACGCAATTTTGTGATATTATCACTGACAATCCCGTAAAAGGGTTTTAAATGACATGGGCCGCATTTGGCCGTTTTATCACAGACCGATCCCGTAACAGGATCTCGACTGACACGAAATACCATGGAATTAATTTTCAAACACTTCTCCGAACGGTGTCGGCCAAGTTGACAGTATGTTTCGTATAAGTAAGATATCACGATTTGCTACAAACAACAAGTTCTAGGTTAGAGATTGCGACTCTTGACCAACGAGAGCAGCGCTCGCTCGGGTCAAACGCGGATTTAGACTAAGCACACCCAAGGGCGCGTGTTATATCTTCACTGACCAATTCCGTAACAGGATTTCGAATTACATGCGATACCTTGTTCGCAATTGTGTGATATTATCACTGACAATCCCGTAAAAGGGTATTAAATGATATGGGCCGTATTTGGCTGTATTATCACAGACCGATCCCGTAACAGGATCTCGACTGACACGAAATACCATGGAATTAATTTTGAAACACTTCTCCGAGCGGTGTCGGCCAAGTTAACAGTATGTTTCGTATAAGTAAGATATCACGATTTGCTACAAACAACAAGTTCTAGGTTAGAGATTGCGACTCTTGACCAACGAGAGCAGCGCTCGCTCGGTTCAAACGCGGATTTAGACTAAGCACACCCAAGGGCGCGTGTTATATCTTCACTGACCAATTCCGTAACAGGATTTCGAATTACATGCGATACCTTGTTCGCAATTGTGTGATATTATCACTGACAATCCCGTAAAAGGGTATTAAATGACATGGGCCGTATTTGGCTGTATTATCACTGACCGATCCCGTAACAGGATCTCGACTGACACGAAATACCATGGAATTAATTTTGAAACACTTCTCCGAGCGGTGTCGGCCAAGTTGACAGTCTGTTTCGTATAAGTAAGATATCACGATTTCCTACAAACAACAAGTTCTAGGTTAGAGATTACGACTCTTGACCAATGAGAGCAGCGCCCGCTCGGGTCAAATGCAGATTTAGACTAAGCACACCCAAGGGCGCGTGTTATATCTTCACTTACCAATTCCGTAACAGGATTTCAAATTACATGCGATACCTTGTACGCAATGTTGTGATATTATCACTGACAATCCCGTAAAAGGGTATTAAATGACATGGGCCGTATTTGGCTGTATTATCACTGACCGATCCCGTAACAGGATCTCGACTGACACGAAATACCATGGAATTAATTTTGAAACACTTGTTGTAAAGTGGCCTTTACAACCCGTTTTTATTTAACATTGTTGTTCCTTTGTTTAGATTAGTGTTGTATTAATTATTATTGTGTTATTAAATGCTCGAGTGTGCTCATCAAGTATGCTTATGGTGCATTTCCTTTGTTCACTGCATTATCGCGGACACTTGCGACACATGTAATGTGCTGATGTGCGGGGTCGGCGACGTGGGAACAGCGTACACCGTGCCGTGCGCTCATTGGTCATTTTTGATGTCATTAAGTCATTTCTATTGGACCTTTATTCTTTATACCACGTGACATCAGGAATAGACAAAACTCCCTGTCCGGCTAATCCGGGGACCATTAGATCATTATCATTAGATCATTATCATTAGATCATTATATCAGTATCATCATTGTTCTGCGTTAAATAAGAGAGCTCGATTCGGCGTGTTTCTTTGTAACTCCAGTATTGTATCCAGGGAGGTGTGGGAAATAATACATATATATTAAGTCTACGACTTCGTATTTTATTTCAACCCCAACACTCAACAAATTTGGTGTCAGGTGTGGGGTAGTTGAATAAAGGGTACGTTGATCAAGGGTAGTTTCTACGAACTTCGTCACACCCGTATTCAACGATTGCCAAAAGTGCGAGTGGTTTTGCAACATTGGATTATCCAAGGAGCCACCCGTGGGAAGTTCCTGAGTGCGAGAACGTCCTACCGACGGTACACAGGAGTCTTCCGAATTATCTGGACTGTTTGGGTTGGTCGAGTGTCCATCCAAGCGACGAGGTCCGAGGGGTTACATCATCACCGAGAAAATACAACGCTGCAGGATCCAGGAAGCCGCCGCCGAATTTCGAATTCAACGCTACGTCATCGCCACTTCCCGTCATCAAATTGTGCTGTGTAGTGCAGTGCAGTGCCGAAAACAAAGATCTGTAAGTGTTTAAAATTTTAATATATGTCCAACGAACCTACCGAAAACGCTGTACAACTAGAACCTCAGGTGCCAGTACAAATTTCAACCGAAATAATGCCGTTCTCAATAGATATAGCTTTAAAAATGATCCCAGAATTCACCGGAAATAGAGAAAATTTACATAGGTTTGTCGCATGTTGTGACATTATATCCAACAACGCGACGACGCGCGAAGAAAAAAAAACGTTAATTAATGTAATTATTTCCAAGTTATCAGGCCCAGCCTATAATATTATTAAGTATAAAAAGGTAGAATCTTGGGATGGTTTAAAAACGATGCTTCAGAGTCAATACTTAGAAAAGCGTACAATAGCGCAAATTCAAACCCAGCTGTTAACCACTAGGCAATTTTTAAATGAGGACGTTAGGTCGTTTGCAAATAGAGTCGAACGTGTTACATTAGACCTTACGGATGCCTCTATCGCTAGCGAGGGCGCTGAAGCCGCCGATATCATTACAAGTTTAAATTCAAAGCATGCGCTAAAGGCATTTGTAGAGGGACTACAGGAGCCAATCAAATTGATTATAAAAGCAAGCCGATTTTCAAAATTCGAAGATGCAGTCGAAGCCGCGTGCGAGGAGGAACGCACTTTAATTACTCAAAAATCTATTCCTAATTCGCGAGTTAAATGCGATACTTGTGGCAAGTCAAACCATAAATCAAATCAGTGTTATTTAAACAAAAATGCTAGTTCCTTGTCATTCCCAAATCATAATCCCAGATTCCAGGTTAAGACCGAAGCTAATGTAAATAAAGTTCAGCTTACTTGTAACTACTGCAAAAACATCGGTCATAGCATAGAACAGTGTCGGAAGCGACAATTTAATAATTCGTTACGGCGAAACTCAAATACAATTACTCCGCGTCCAAATTTTAACCAAAATCCGACATTTAGTCGAAAGCCGAATTTTAATAGAAATTCAAACTTTTATAACGCTAATTCTAATCATAACTCTGGAATTCCTAGAAATCCGCGTCCGGAAAACTTCCGAGAGCCGGGTACGTCGGGCAACGTAACTCGAGCTCGCGACATGAAGTAAACATGTGCTATACTGATATAGCCAGCCCAATAAGTAATCCTATCTCTACTAGTTCGAGCGATGCAATTTTCAATAATTCTAAATCAACCAAAGATCTTAGCTCCAATCTTGTAATTCCGTGTCATGCCAATTCTACTATTTCCACTGAATCTAATGCTAGTTCAAATACCATTTCATGCAATAATTCTATCCCCGGTTCAAATGAAACTCGAATTTACAACATTGAAAGCGATAATTCTAATTTGACTTGTGTTACCTTACCACTTCAGTTATCCGTTTCCAAGTCCGCTAATTTGTATTTAGACAACGGTTCCGATATCAGTATTTTAAAACTCTGTGCTACAGATGATGATGCTTTAATATACACCGATAATAAGATAAAATTACGAGGAATTACTCAAGATGTTGTATCCTCACTTGGTTTAGCCATAGGCGAACTCAAACTCTCTGATTCCATTACCATATCACATCCGTTCTATATCGTACCAAATGAATTTCCAATTTCTACAGACGGTTTACTAGGTCGTGATTTTCTTATCAAATATAAAGGCAAAATAAATTATGAAAACTCTTCACTTTCTTTTAAAGTCGATTACAAAGAATTCCAGTATCGCATTACATGTCCATATGAAATTAAAATTCCCGCTAGATCCGAATATGTAGCAACAATTCCAGCTAAATTTAATAATCCTAAAGTTTGTCTACAAAAAGAATTATATTCAGGAGTATATGTTGCAAATTGCATTGTCCAGCCATATAATGGTAATTTCAAAGTCTCTCTATTAAATTCCACTGAAGAAGATAAAGTTATCAACTGTCAAGAATTCGAACTTGATGATCCAGAGAATTATAATATTTTAACGTTTTCGCCAATTAAATCTGCAAATAGGATAGAAGAACTAACAGCTCAAATCAACACATCAAATTTAAATGAGGAAGAACGTAACTCTATACTTGATATTTGCTACGAATTCAATGACATATTTCATTTAAGTAACGACTCTCTAACTCATACTAATTCTACATTTCATAATATAACGGTAAATTCCAATAAGCCAGTTTATGTTAAGCCCTACAGAATTCCCGAATTTCAGAAACAGGAAGTAAAATCACAAATCAACAAAATGCTGCAGGATGATATAATAGAGCCTAGCAAATCACCTTACAATTCCCCAATTCTTTTAGTACCAAAGAAGCCCGATAGCAATGGAAACAAACGTTGGCGTTTAGTCGTAGATTTTAGGAAACTTAATGATATAACCGACGGAGACGCATTACCTTTGCCAAATATTACCGAAATTCTAGAGCAACTTGAAAATTCTAAATATTTTTCAGTCATTGACCTGAAGGATGGGATTTACCAAATTCCACTAGATGAACAGAGTAAACCTTTCACAGCCTTCTCATTTTATGACCACTATCAATTTAAAAGATGTCCTATGGGTTTAAAGAACGCACCTGCAACCTTTCAACGATTAATGAACAATGTTCTCACTGGACTTCAAGACCTCAAATGTTTTGTTTACTTAGACGACATTGTAGTGTATGGATGTTACGTAATCATAATGAAAAACTAATCTCTGTTTTCCAAAGGCTACGCGAAAATAACTTGAAATTACAACCAGGCAAATGTGAGTTTCTTAGAAGAGAAATTAATTATTTAGGTCATGTCATCTCAGAAAACGGGATCATGCCAGATCCATCAAAAATTTCAGCTGTACAAAATTTTCCAGTTCCCAAGAATCAAAAACAATTAAAATCATTTTATGGTCTCGCCTCGTACTATAGAAAGTTTATTAAAAACTTTTCAGGAATAGCTAATCCTTTAACAAAATTACTTAAAAAAGACGCAGAGTTTGTTTGGTCACCCTTGTGCGAAAAGGCATTTACTGATTTAAAGCAAAAACTTATTAACCCTCCTTTACTTCAATATCCTGATTTCAATAAACCGTTTTGCGTTACTACAGACGCATCTCAACATTCTATTGGCGGTGTTTTATCACAGGACGATTATCCTGTCGCCTATGCAAGTCGAGCACTGAACAAAGCAGAGACTAATTATTCTACGATCGAGAGAGAATTTTTAGGAATCATTTATTGTGTCCTTCATTGGAGACCCTACCTGTATGGGAAAAGGTTTCAAATATACACAGATCACAAACCCTTAATATATTTAGTTCGACAAAAGAATGTCACAAATCCATCTTCAAGGCTATTACGTTTTCGCTTAAAATTGGAAGAGTACGAATATGATATAAGCTACAAACCAGGAAATCAAAATCTTAATGCCGATTGTTTATCTCGAATTCCAATTTCTAATTGTCATCATATCAAGACCGATAATGAGTACGAATTATATTTGAAAGAAATCGATAAGAAGGTAATAATAAATAATAATATAATAGACACTAGTAAATCTACAATTGTTCCCAATGCCACTCACGCGGAAATCATTTTAACAGATACCAAATTCGATAACGTGAACGATGAAAGGAAACCCTATTTAATTTCTCAACTCTCAAGCCATACTGCGGAGACAGGTCAATTTATAAATATACAAATTGACGACAAAGCCGAATTTTACTTAATTGTCAAAGAAAATCTTGTTGATAAGCCTGAATACCATATTTTATTCTCAATACTTTCTAACATAAAAAATCATTGTCTATCAAATAACATCCATAATTTATATTTTAGCGAATCAACAATAATTGAAAATAAATTAAAATTACCCACAATAAGAACAATGCTTCGTTATATTTTTCTTAACTCCGATATAAAAATTTATATTGTACATAATGACATAATACAAAATCTAACACGGGAAGAAATCGATACCATTTTGAAAGAATATCATTTCACTCCTATTGGTGGACATGTAGGCGTAAATAAAACATTCAAGCGTATCAAAGAAAAATACCAATGGCATAATATGTACAAAGATATAAAACGATTTATTAAATCGTGCGAAGATTGTCAGAAAAATAAATGTTCTAAGAAAACGAAGGTTCCAATGTGCATAACAACAACATCGTCTCAACCCTTCGACAAAATATTCCTAGATATAGTTGGCCCATTAAATATAACAAACAATTACAATAAATATATGCTCACATGTCAGGACGACTTATCTAAATTGTCAATAGCTATACCAATACCTAATCAGGAAGCTAATACGGTAGCAAGAGCGTTCGCAACTCAAATTATTTGCAAGTACGGAACTCCCAAAATCGTAATTACGGATCAAGGTACTAATTTTGTTAGTCAAGTTTTCGCCGAAACTTGTAAAATTCTAGGAATCAAACGTATAAACTGCTCGAGTTATCATCCTCAGAGCAATGGCAGTCTAGAAAGATCGCATAGAACATTGGTGGAATATTTAAGAAATTTTATCAACAAGGATCAAGATAACTGGGACGAATTCATGCCGTATGCATGTTTTTGTTATAATACAACTCCTCATGTATCAACGTCTTTTAGTCCATTTGAGTTACTGTTTGGACACAAAGCGACGTTACCTTCAGAAATAAATAGAGATCCAGAAGTAATTTATAGTTTTGATGACTATTATAATGAGTTAAAATCCCGAATGCAACATTCCCATAAAATTGCCCGTGAAAATTTAGTCACTCATAAAGAGACAGCTAAGAAATATTACGATAAAAATGCATCTAATATTACATTTAAAGTAGGAGACAAAGTTCTACTTCGGAACGAAAGTCATACAGTAGGTAAAACTAAGAAATTGCAACCTCTTTATAATGGTCCGTATGAAATAATCTCAGTTGATTCCGATGTAAACTATACCATAAGAATTAATCGTAAGCAAGTTAAGGTACACGTAAATCGTTTAAAGAAATTTGAATAACATTGTAACACTACCCATACTAACACAACCATTTTCCAGGAAACCTTGTCCGACCATGTCCTATCATAGCATACTAGTTGTCTTCTTCTTCTGCTTGAGATCGACGACTGCTGATTCGTCGTTCCACACTTACTACAACTATACATCGATTAAGAAAAGTCCAGGATTATATTACGAGCAAGTAGGCAATTTAAAACTTCTTAACGATCAATGGAAATTAATAACTTATCTAAATTTGACGAATTTTCACAACGACTATGAAAACATTGTCCTCTCTTACCAAAGCTTACAAAATCTTTGTCATGTAGCTATTAAGCAGAATTTCGATACCCGAGAATGTATCTCTTTGAACAAAACCGTTTCTTGTGAATTAGATATTATTATTAACAAACAATCACTTATATCTGAAATTTTAGGCATTTCAACGTCATTCAAATCGCGAACAAGACGAGGCTTGATAAACATTGTTGGCTCAGTTTCTAAAACACTTTTTGGAACATTAGATGATGAAGACGCAAAATATTTTGAAAAAGAAATCACTAACTTAAAAACAAACCAGCAGCATTTGCTTAATTTAATTAAAAAACAAACTTCTATTATCGAAACTACGGCGCAAACACTTTCCTCAGATAAACATATTAATTTTCAAAACTTTAATAAACGTATTGACACACTGGTATCCTTTTTAAATGATCACACGAGAAACCTTACAAAAATTGAACTTAAGAATAGCGTAATCTCTCATATAGAACAATTAACCAGTAAATTAAATATGTATGTAACCATGTTTAGCTTAAGTACTGATAAGTTATTAGATATAGTTGTTTTTGCTAATAAAGGTATTTTACATCCATTAGTAATACCTCCTTCACGTTTAAGTGACGAATTAAGAAATATTAACCAAAACTTAGGAGATTATAATTTACCTCTTCAACCTTCTCTAGATAATGTTCATTTATTTTATAACATAATTAAGACTAATGTATTTTATATTAATAACAAATTAACCTTTGTATTGTTTATCCCGATATCGAGCTCCAAAACATATGATTTGATAAGAATTTCAAGTTTACCAGTTCATGTTTTAGAGAATAAGTTTGTTCTGATTGTACCTAAGAGTAATTACCTTGTAATGGATTCTAACAAACAACACTATTTTCTTATGGATGATCTAGAATTCTCTCAATGTCAATTATTTTCAAACTTGTACTTGTATCAGCAAACCAAAGCTATTTATTTTACACATCTTCACGGTGGTTGTGAGTCTAGCTTATTTTTGCCAACTTCAACTATTCCCAATTGTTGCGAGAAACGAGTATTCCAATTGCAGAAACCTATGTTTATTCAATTAGCCGCTTTAAATTCCTGGCTATACGTTATTCCTACTCAAGAAAATATAGATGTTCATTGTAATCCTCATAATAAGAGATTTTCGTTATCATTAAATGGAACAGGAATTTTACAAATTCACCAAAATTGTTCCGTTCACACTACCACAATGATGCTAAATCTTCATCAAACTTACAGCAGTAGCATAACCGTAAATTATATTCCGCCATTAGACTTAAAATTAGTAATCAATACCACCGAAATTTTGAAAGCAATCAATATTCCCATTTTAGAAAATACTGAGTTAATCTCACACAATCACTTAAATAAATTAAAAGAACTGACAAATCAAATTGAATACTTAAAACACGACGAAGAGTCGGCATCAATGATTAATCCTTACAAAAATAAAACCCATGAAATCATCGTATTCATTTGTTTAACTTCTTCACTAGTAACGATGTTCTGTGTTATTTTTCGTAGTAAAATATTTAAATATAAGAGAGGGAATTCTACTTTACCAAAACAATCCGATGTTCATGTAACAAATACGAATAATTTAGAATTAGAAAATGTTGATTCAATTTCCGCAGGTATTGACGAAAATTGCACCAATCCCAGGTACAATTTTCAAAATTAGGGGGGAGGAATATTGTAAAGTGGCCTTTACAACCCCTTTTTATTTAACATTGTTGTTCCTTTGTTTAGATTAGTGTTGTATTAATTATTATTGTGTTATTAAATGCCCGAGTGTGCTCATCAAGTATGCTTATGGTGCATTTCCTTTGTTCACTGCATTATCGCGGACACTTGCGACACATGTAATGTGCTGATGTGCGGGGTCGGCGACGTGGGAACAGCGTACACCGTGCCGTGCGCTCATTGGTCATTTTTGATGTCATTAAGTCATTTCTATTGGACCTTTATTCTTTATACCACGTGACATCAGGAATAGACAAAACTCCCTGTCCGGCTAATCCGGGGACCATTAGATCATTATCATTAGATCATTATCATTAGATCATTATATCAGTATCATCATTGTTCTGCGTTAAATAAGAGAGCTCGATTCGGCGTGTTTCTTTGTAACTCCAGTATTGTATCCAGGGAGGTGTGGGAAATAATACATATATATTAAGTCTACGACTTCGTATTTTATTTCAACCCCAACACTCAACACACTTCTCCGAGCGGTGTCGGCCAAGTTGACAGTCTGTTTCGTATAAGTAAGATATCACGATTTCCTACAAACAACAAGTTCTAGGTTAGAGATTACGACTCTTGACCAATGAGAGCAGCGCCCGCTCGGGTCAAATGCAGATTTAGACTAAGCACACCCAAGGGCGCGTGTTATATCTTCACTTACCAATTCCGTAACAGGATTTCAAATTACATGCGATACCTTGTACGCAATTTTGTGATATTATCACTGACAATCCCGTAAAAGGGTTTTAAATGACATGGGCCGCATTTGGCCGTATTATCACAGACCAATCCCGTAACTCTTGACCAATGAGAGCAGCACTTGCTCGGGTCAAACGGGTATTTAGACTAAGCACACCCAGGTACGAGTGTCAGTCCCAGTCTACGCTACCTGCCTAACAGTCGTGCCATTGTCAGATATGGAGAGTTCAACACAAGTTCGTAGGGCATCTACTCCTCTTCCGACAGAGCTTGATCTGGCCGTGGGCGATGGCGGCTCCTACCAAAAGTTCGTAGATGGTTTGGCTACTGGCGAGGCGGCTTTGGTGCGAACAGTTCAACAGATTCGAAGACTGTATTTATATCGGGCTACCTGGGGCGCCGGAGGATCAAGCTCTATCTCAAGTAAGCTGTTTTGTAATATCTTCACTGACCAATTCCGTAACAGGATTTCAAATTATATGCGATACCTTGTACGCAATTTTGTGATATCACTGACAATCCCGTAAAATAGCATCAAATGACATGGGCCGTATTTGGCTGTATTATCACAGACCAATCCCGTAACAGGATCTCGACTGACATGAAATACCGTGGAATTAATTTCGTAACACTTCTCCGAGCGGTGTCGGCCAGGTTGACAGTATGTTTCGTATAAGTAAGATATCACGATTTCCTACAAACAACAAGTTCTAGGTTAGAGATTACGACTCTTGACCAATGAGAGCAGCGCCCGCTCGGGTCAAATGCAGATTTAGACTAAGCACACCCAAGGGCGCGTGTTATATCTTCACTTACCAATTCCGTAACAGGATTTCAAATTACATGCGATACCTTGTACGCAATTTTGTGATATTATCGCTGACAATCCCGTAAAAGGGTTTTAAATGACATGGGCCGCATTTGGCCGTATTATCACAGACCAATCCCATAACAGGATCTTGACTGCCACGAAATACCGTGGAATTAATTTTGTAACACTTCTCCGAGCGGTGTCGGCCAGGTTGACAGTATGTTTCGAATAACTAAGATATCAGGATTTGCTACAAATGACAAGTTCTAGGTTAGAGATTGTGACTCTTGACCAATCAGAGCAGCGCTTGCTCGGGTCAAACGGGTATTTAGACTGAGCACACCCAGGTACGAGTGTCAGTCCCTGTCTACGCTACCTGCCTAACAATCGTGCCATTGTCAGATATGGAGAGTTCAACACAAGTTCGTAGGGCATCTACTCCTCTTCCGACAGAGCTTGATCTAGCCGTGGGCGATGGCGGCTCCTACCAAAAGTTCGTAGATGGTTTGGCTACTGGCGAGGCGGCTTTTGTCGCGAACAGTACATCAGATTCGAAGAGTGTATTTATATCCGGCCACCTGGGGCGCCGGAGGATCAAGCTCTATCTCAAGTAAGTTGTGTTGTAATATCTTCACTGACCAATTCCGTAACAGGATTTCGAATTACATGCGAAACCTTGTTCGCAATTGTGTGATATTATCACCGACAATCCCGTAAAAGGGTATTAAATGACATGGGCCGTATTTGGCTGTATTATCACTGACCGATCCCGTAACAGGATCTCGACTGACACGAAATACCATGGAATTAATTTTGAAACACTTCTCCGAGCGGTGTCGGCCAAGTTGACAGTCTGTTTCGTATAAGTAAGATATCACGGTTTCCTACAAACAACAAGTTCTAGGTTAGAGATTACGACTCTTGACCAATGAGAGCAGCGCCCGCTCGGGTCAAATGCAGATTTAGACTAAGCACACCCAAGGGCGCGTGTTATATCTTCACTTACCAATTCCGTAACAGGACCTGCCTAACAGTCGTGCCATTGTCAGATATGGAGAGCTCAACACAAGTTCGTAGGGCATCTACTCCTCTTCCGACAGAGCTTGATCTGACCGTGGGCGATGGCGGCTCCTACCAAAAGTTCGTAGATGGTTTGGCTACTGGCGAGGCGGCTTTGGTGCGAACAGTTCAACAGATTCGAAGACTGTATTTATATCGGGCTACCTGGGGCGCCGGAGGATCAAGCTCTATCTCAAGTAAGCTGTTTTGTAATATCTTCACTGACCAATTCCGTAACAGGATTTCAAATTATATGCGATACCTTGTACGCAATTTTGTGATATCACCGACAATCCCGTAAAATAGCATCAAATGACATGGGCCGTATTTGGCTGTATTATCACAGACCAATCCCGTAACAGGATCTCGACTGACATGAAATACCGTGGAATTAATTTCGTAACACTTCTCCGAGCGGTGTCGGCCAGGTTGACAGTATGTTTCGTATAAGTAAGATATCACGATTTCCTACAAACAACAAGTTCTAGGTTAGAGATTACGACTCTTGACCAATGAGAGCAGCGCCCGCTCGGGTCAAATGCAGATTTAGACTAAGCACACCCAAGGGCGCGTGTTATATCTTCACTTACCAATTCCGTAACAGGATTTCAAATTACATGCGATACCTTGTACGCAATTTTGTGATATTATCGCTGACAATCCCGTAAAAGGGTTTTAAATGACATGGGCCGCATTTGGCCGTATTATCACAGACCAATCCCATAACAGGATCTTGACTGCCACGAAATACCGTGGAATTAATTTTGTAACACTTCTCCGAGCGGTGTCGGCCAGGTTGACAGTATGTTTCGAATAACTAAGATATCAGGATTTGCTACAAATGACAAGTTCTAGGTTAGAGATTGTGACTCTTGACCAATCAGAGCAGCGCTTGCTCGGGTCAAACGGGTATTTAGACTGAGCACACCCAGGTACGAGTGTCAGTCCCTGTCTACGCTACCTGCCTAACAATCGTGCCATTGTCAGATATGGAGAGTTCAACACAAGTTCGTAGGGCATCTACTCCTCTTCCGACAGAGCTTGATCTAGCCGTGGGCGATGGCGGCTCCTACCAAAAGTTCGTAGATGGTTTGGCTACTGGCGAGGCGGCTTTTGTCGCGAACAGTACATCAGATTCGAAGAGTGTATTTATATCCGGCCACCTGGGGCGCCGGAGGATCAAGCTCTATCTCAAGTAAGTTGTGTTGTAATATCTTCACTGACCAATTCCGTAACAGGATTTCGAATTACATGCGAAACCTTGTTCGCAATTGTGTGATATTATCACCGACAATCCCGTAAAAGGGTATTAAATGACATGGGCCGTATTTGGCTGTATTATCACTGACCGATCCCGTAACAGGATCTCGACTGACACGAAATACCATGGAATTAATTTTGAAACACTTCTCCGAGCGGTGTCGGCCAAGTTGACAGTCTGTTTCGTATAAGTAAGATATCACGGTTTCCTACAAACAACAAGTTCTAGGTTAGAGATTACGACTCTTGACCAATGAGAGCAGCGCCCGCTCGGGTCAAATGCAGATTTAGACTAAGCACACCCAAGGGCGCGTGTTATATCTTCACTTACCAATTCCGTAACAGGACCTGCCTAACAGTCGTGCCATTGTCAGATATGGAGAGCTCAACACAAGTTCGTAGGGCATCTACTCCTCTTCCGACAGAGCTTGATCTGACCGTGGGCGATGGCGGCTCCTACCAAAAGTTCGTAGATGGTTTGGCTACTGGCGAGGCGGCTTTGGTGCGAACAGTTCAACAGATTCGAAGACTGTATTTATATCGGGCTACCTGGGGCGCCGGAGGATCAAGCTCTATCTCAAGTAAGCTGTTTTGTAATATCTTCACTGACCAATTCCGTAACAGGATTTCAAATTATATGCGATACCTTGTACGCAATTTTGTGATATCACCGACAATCCCGTAAAATAGCATCAAATGACATGGGCCGTATTTGGCTGTATTATCACAGACCAATCCCGTAACAGGATCTCGACTGACATGAAATACCGTGGAATTAATTTCGTAACACTTCTCCGAGCGGTGTCGGCCAGGTTGACAGTATGTTTCGTATAAGTAAGATATCACGATTTCCTACAAACAACAAGTTCTAGGTTAGAGATTACGACTCTTGACCAATGAGAGCAGCGCCCGCTCGGGTCAAATGCAGATTTAGACTAAGCACACCCAAGGGCGCGTGTTATATCTTCACTTACCAATTCCGTAACAGGATTTCAAATTACATGCGATACCTTGTACGCAATTTTGCGATATTATCGCTGACAATCCCGTAAAAGGGTTTTAAATGACATGGGCCGCATTTGGCCGTATTATCACAGACCAATCCCATAACAGGATCTTGACTGCCACGAAATACCGTGGAATTAATTTTGTAACACTTCTCCGAGCGGTGTCGGCCAGGTTGACAGTATGTTTCGAATAAGTAAGATATCAGGATTTGCTACAAATGACAAGTTCTAGGTTAGAGATTGTGACTCTTGACCAATCAGAGCAGCGCTTGCTCGGGTCAAACGGGTATTTAGACTGAGCACACCCAGGTACGAGTGTCAGTCCCTGTCTACGCTACCTGCCTAACAATCGTGCCATTGTCAGATATGGAGAGTTCAACACAAGTTCGTAGGGCATCTACTCCTCTTCCGACAGAGCTTGATCTAGCCGTGGGCGATGGCGGCTCCTACCAAAAGTTCGTAGATGGTTTGGCTACTGGCGAGGCGGCTTTGGTGTGAACAGTTCAACAGATTCGAAGACTGTATTTATATCAGGCCACCTGGGGCGCCGGAGGATCAAGCTCTATCTCAAGTAAGTTGTTTTGTAATATCTTCACTGACCAATTCCGTAACAGGATTTCAAATTATATGCGATACCTTGTACGCAATTTTGTGATATCACTGACAATCCCGTAAAATAGCATCAAATGACATGGGCCGTATTTGGCTGTATTATCACAGACCAATCCCGTAACAGTATCTTGACTGACATGAAATACCGTGGAATTAATTTCGTAACACTTCTCCGAGCGGTGTCGGCCAGGTTGACAGTATGTTTCGTATAAGTAAGATATCACGATTTGCTACAAACGACAAGTTCTAGGTTAGAGATTGTGACTCTTGACCAATGAGAGCAGCGCTTGCTAGGGTCAAACGGGTATTTAGACTGAGCACACCCAGGTACGAGTGTCAGTCCCTGTCTACGCTACCTGCCTAACATTTCGTATAAGTAAGATATCACGATTTGCTACAAACGACAAGTTCTAGGTTAGAGATTGTGACTCTTGACCAATGAGAGCAGCGCTTGCTCGGGTCAAACGGGTATTTAGACTGAGCACACCCAGGTACGAGTGTCAGTCCCTGTCTACGCTACCTGCCTAACAGTCGTGCCATTGTCAGATATGGAGAGTTCAACACAAGTTCGTAGGGCATCTACTCCTTTTTCGACAGAGCTTGATCTAGCCGTCGGCGATGGCGGCTCCTACCAAAAGTTCGTAGATGGTTTGGCTACTGGCGAGGCGGCTTTTGTCGCGAAAGGTACAACAGATTCGAAGACTGTATTTATATCCGGCCACCTGGGGCGCCGGAGGATCAAGCTCTATCTCAAGTAACTTGTTTTGTAATATCTTCACTGACCAATTCCGTAACAGGATTTCGCATTACATGCGATACCTTGTTCGCAATTGTGTGATATTATCACTGACAATCCCGTAAAAGGGTATTAAATGACATGGGCCGTATTTGGCTGTATTATCACAGACCGATCCCGTAACAGGATCTCGACTGACACGAAATACCATGGAATTAATTTTGAAACACTTCTCCGAGCGGTGTCGGCCAAGTTGACAGTATGTTTCGTATAAGTAAGATATCACGATTTGCTACAAACAACAAGTTCTAGGTTAGAGATTGCGACTCTTGACCAATGAGAGCAGCGCTCGCTCGGGTCAAACGCGGATTTAGACTAAGCACACCCAAGGGCGCGTGATATATCTTTACTTACCAATTCCGTAACAGGATTTCAAATTACATGCGATACCTTGTCCGCAATTTTGTGATATCACTGACAATCCCGTAAAAGGGTTTTAAATGACATGGGCCGCATTTGGCCGTATTATCACAGACCAATCCCGTAACTCTTGACCAATGAGAGCAGCGCTTGCTCGGGTCAAACGGGTATTTAAACTAAGCACACCCAGGTACTAGTGTCAGTCCCTGTCTACGCTACCTGCGTAACATTCGTGCCATTGTCAGATATGGAAAGTTCAACACAAGTTCGTAGGGCATCTACTCCTCTTCCGACATAGCTTGATCTAGCCGTGGGCGTTGGCGGCTCCTACCAAAAGTTCGTAGATGGTTTGGCTACTGGCGAGGCGGCTTTTGTCGCGAACACTACAACAGATTCGAAGACTGTATTTATATCCGGCCACCTGGGGCGCCGGAGGATCAAGCTCTATCTCAAGTAAGTTGTTTTGTAATATCTTCACTGACCAATTCCGTAAGAGGATTTCGAATTACATGCGATACCTTGTTCGCAATTTTGTGATATCACTGACAATCCCGTAAAAGGGTATTAAATGACATGGGCCGTATTTGGCTGTATTATCACAGACCGATCCCGTAACAGGATCTCGACTGACACGAAATACCGTGGAATTAATTTTGAAACACTTCTCCGAGCGGTGTTGGCCAAGTTGACAGCATGTTTCGAATAAGTAAGATATCACGATTTGCTACAAACGACAAGTTATAGGTTAGAGATTGCGAATCTTGACCAATCAGAGCGGCGCTCGCTCGATTCAAACACGTATTTAGACTAAGCAGACCCAAGGACGCGTGTAATATCTTCACTGACCAATTCCGTAACAGGGTTTCAAATTACATGCGATACCTTGTACGAAATTTTGTGATATTATCACTGACAATCCCGTAAAAGGGTTTTAAATGACATGTGGCGTATTTGGCCGTATTATCACAGACCAATCCCGTAACAGGATCTCGACTGATACGCAATACCGTGGAATTAATTTTGAAACACTTCTCCGAGCGGTGTCGGCCAAGTTGACAGTATGTATATTGTGTGTATGTATATTACATCTTTAATTCCCAGTATTCACTTTGATAAAGGTCAACTTAAAATTCCACCAAACGTAAAATTAGCAGACGAAAACTTTAAGGCGAAGTCGATATTTTAATTAGTGCTTCACATTTTTATAACTTACTTTGCGTCGGTCAATTTCCCTTAGTGAAAAAATCACTTATCTTACAAAAACCAAACTATTTTATGTACTTTTAGGCAACTGGCAAAACTTTCAAGATAGACATTTTTCTAATCAACCACCAGCAGGTTGACAGGTTGTTGTGTTTCAGACATTTCGTTGCAAAATTCCCTACAGAGATTCTGGGAAATTGAAGAAGTTAGACCTGAAAATAAACGTTCTTTGTTATCTTCCGAAGAAAGAACATGCGAAGAGTATTTCGAGGAGACAGTATTTCAGAACGATTCTGGTAGAATTGTTGTTTCAATACCGTTTAATGAAAAATTGAATAATTTGGGTAAATCTTATTCAGTCGCTTTGAAAGACTTACCATTGGAGAGAAGATTTGATAAAGAACCACCTCTTGTCAGGGTGGTTCTTTATCAAACAATATTCACAATTTTTAAGGGAGTGTGAATCGATGGGACACATGTCCAAAATAACAAATAACGAAGTTACTAAAAGTTACAATTTCTTGCCTCACCATGCAGTAGTCAGAGAGGATCACTTAACGACTAAATTGCGTGCAGGGCCGCGTTAAGGCGTGTTAGCGCCCTAGGCATTTTTTTGCCGCCGCTATATAAATAAAAAAAGATATCAGAACAGTATACTTTTATTAGCAAACAAACTTCAACTACTGGGGACAAAAACGGAAAACATCTTATAATATATAATAAAAAAAATTCACTTTTATATACCTATATATATTGTGTTCCAAAGACAAAATTGATAGAAAATTAAGTCGTTCTTAATTCAAGGTGGATCTAAAATTGTTACTAACTCTAGACAATTTTGAAAACGATCTTTCAGATGAGGTATTGGCAACTGGAATTGCCAAATAAATTCGCAAGGCTATGTCAAGATTTGGAAATGTTACTTTTAGTCCACATTCTGTCAGGTATTTGCAAATATCTAGTGGGGATTTTATTGAGTTCTTTAAATGCGCCTTTAAATGAATACAGTCATAAATGAACGTCAAATCTAAATCTTTTTCATAGATATTTATTAACTTTTCTGCTTCCTTTAATATTGTTGGACCATGGAACTCTAACTTGTTCCATGGTAAACGAATTTAGTAGCAGCATGTTTGATCAATTTTCAATTTTTTCGACACTGCAGCGAGTATTTGCTTATGTTTTGAAATTTATTTCTAATATAAAATCGAATAAAAATAGGAAAAAAATTACCGCAAAAGAAAATAGCTGCCTAAGATATCTTAGTTTGTTTTTTGACAGTGAGGGTATTACGTGTAGGAGGGAGACTCCAAAATACTAAACTAAATTTAAAAAAAATGCATCTTATGTTATTGCCAAGAGGACATCAATTAAGAAAACTCATAGCTCATTATTATCATCAAAAACTGTTGCATTGCGGTGCAAATCAGCTACTAGCGGCTATTAGAGATGAATTTTGGCCTATTGCAGACAGGAATCTTTGCAGGCAAATAACGACAAATTGTGTAGCTTGCTTTAAATTTAGGCCTAGAATTAGCGAACCTAAAATGATAAATTTACCTGTATCCCGTTTTGAATCTTACACACCTTGCTTTACAAATACGGGAGTAGATTTTGCTGGCCCAATTACTATTAAAGATAGATTCACACGAAATCCTAAGCTTATTAAAGTTTACATTGCGCTTTTTGTTTGCATAACATCAAAAGCTACACATTTGGAACTTGTAACGGATTTATCTGCAAGAGCATTTATGGACGTTTTTAAAAGATTTATTGCAAGAAGGGGAAAACCGAAAAGAATGTTAAGTGACAACGCTACTAATTTTGTTTCAGCCTCAAAATTAATAAAGGAACGTTGCGAAAGTTTAAAGTTGCAAGATGTACAGCAAACAATTTCAAACTATTTTTCGGATTAAGGTGTAACTTGGAATTTTATTCCTGCCAGTTCTCCGCATTTTGGGGGGATTTGGGAATCAAACATAAAATCTACTAAAACCCATTTATTTAAAACATTGCAAAACAGTAATTTGAATTTTGAAGAACTTCTTACAATTCTGGTTCAAGTGGAGGCCAGTTTGAATTTCCGACCTTTGAGTCACATGATCCTAATTCTCCTTTGACACCTGGTCATTTCCTCATCGGCAAGTCTTTAACATCCCTTCCTGAGGATGATGTGGTGCATATTCCGACAAATCGATTGGATTGATATCAACAACGGCAGTGGCTTGTAAATCAGTTTTGGCGACGATGCGATGGTCCAAGGAAGTTCTTCCTGAACTCCAACGAAGGCAAAAATGGACGTCTCACAGGGGCCCCCAACTGCAAATTGGTTCTTTGGTTTTGGTGGCAGAAGCCAACAATCCTCCGTTCCAATGGGCCATTGCACGTATGATAGAGCTTCACCCTGGAAGTGATGGTGTAGTGAGCGTTGCAAGTGTAAAGCTCCCCAACGGTAACGTTTTGAAGCGATCAGCAGTGAAACTGTGCGCATTACTGACCGAATGTTAATTTGTGTTACATATAATTTTAATTTTCTCTAATGTTAATGTTTTTATGAAGTCGATTTCATTGCGAGTTGGACTTATCAATTTCATTATGTGCTATTTCACCAAATTTAATTTAGTTTGTGTAACGAATTTGCCCTTGATTTGATTTTAAATAGCTTAGCTATTTAAAATGGTCGGCATGTTTGGGCCAAGTTAATATTTCAAGCTTGTACATTATCTTATTGTGCGTGCTCCAAAATACTGGCTTTTGAACCTACGTTCCGTTTTTGGAATATATGTGTTTGGGCGGCAGTGACGAACTGAGAGCGTATGTACTCTGTGAACATTTACTTTCTGAAATTAAAAAGGACGTTTCTACAACACAAGTGTTCTTATTTAAGAAACCAAGTCAGCAAAATCAGCGACTAGTTCATTACAAAATAAATAAACTGCAATAACAGTATGCAGTGGACTCTTTTTAGTCCTCCACAAGGTATCTCGATCTAAGGCCACCAAGACATCAAGTTGTTTAACTGGGTAAGATAAGCTTTAAACATTTCATTTCTCAAAAGCCTAAAATAATTATCGAAATCGGTAAAAGATTACACAAGTTATAGACCATCCAAATTTAGGAAAATTTTAGGTGGGTCGGGTTTTTTGGCGGTGAATACAGTTTATAAAGTACAATAACTACATGCCATAATAACTTCTATAAAACAAGTGATGATGTATGGTATGGTATGATTTTCAGTTACAGCTGTGATATTTTCTCTTAAACTTATCATTACAGTTATTTTTTAAAGCGTTTTCTACATAAACACACGTATTAGTTTCCATTGTGGAGTGAAGATAACACATTAATCAATAATTTTACGTCCTTGTGCAACGGAAATGGACTAAAGTTGTTTACTTTCACGCTTTGATATTACTATATAAGGCTCTAAATTTGACCACAAAGCACTCATGTAAACTATTTAACGTAACAATTCTGTACCTGCCCTATCCCATAAGCATGTTGAAAGGGTCAGCTTTGGTTGCTCTATTAAGTTTAAGCTTCCCTTTGATTATTATGGTAAGATATAAAAAAATCCTTAAATCCTTTATACGTATCATTAATAAAAAAAAAATATGTATAGGGTGTACCAGAAGAAATGGCAGAACTTGCACAACAACTCCATAGCGAGTGCGTAGGGCAGACAGGCGTGGATGAATGTATGAATTTACATCTGTTGTTCGCTATAAGAGCAAAGTCTAATTAACATGAAATTATTTGTAGCGTTTATCGTCGCAGTAAATACCAAAGGAGGGTACCCAGATGACGAAAAATTTAAATGCTATATAAAATGCACTTTTGAGGAGTTGTCACTTGTAAGGTTTAATAATTTTAAATAAGTTGAGTCCGATTCAGATTAAAACTCGCTTTTATTATATTAAGGATATGTTTAAAAAGGATATGCATTCAAATATTCGCCATAACTTTCGATCAGCTGTTATATCTCAATGTACAGATTTTTGCATTCAAGCAATAGGTAGTTCACTCTTAGCGCTTTGCTAATAATACGTAAAATACCCGTCTGAGTTCTCTCAAGTCGGATGGATTTTATGAATACTGATGACTACCTTTTTCGTCTACTTGGTTATTTGTCTCCTTGCCATCAATTTAAACACACCAATATTTATAAAATTGTGTCACTCCATTCGCCAGGACTGAGCCGGGAGATATTTTATTATCTATTAGCTAAGTTCTAAAGAGTGAAGTAACGTATAGTTTGAATGCAAAAACAAACATTTATTTATTTTATTTCCTTTTAAAATGCTTTCGAAAGCTCTTCCTGTTTATCTCTATCAATGGGCTCTCATTTGACTCGCCTGATATAACCCAAGCAGATATTATAACAAAATTTTTTATAGATTGATGATAATGAAGAAGTGGATCAAGATGCTCTAATAGCGGTAATGCCAGACTATTTTAGACCTAAGGCCGAACCTATGATTCGAGCATGCGGAACCAAAAGTAAGTACTTATTTGAACTAGAATTTGTTCATAATTTGTTCTGATTTTTAATTAAGATTTGTAGTGTGTCCATTTCACAGATAGAATTTAATAACATCTCCTATAGGCGATTATAAATGCTTGTTGTGGTGCGAATGTTAACTGCGGACTTTAATTATTTAGATTCGGTTTAGTACCGATGTTCATGAGAGAAATGTATGAAGGGTTTCCAATTTTCGGGATCGGGATCCCGATTTCGGAGTTTATCAAAAAACACCAGAATGTGGGGATTAATCGCAATATCCCGATTTTTTTATTTCAAAAATTACAGCTTACATATCAACTATCTTTTAAATTAAAAGACGGAATAATAAAGATATAGCAATCAGCATTGAAACGTTTACATTACCTAGTAGACAGTGTATAACTTAATCATTTAATTTTCAATTTCAACAATAAAAGAGACTTGTAATAAGTATTTTGAATAAAAAAAAGTTTAATTCAAATCTTTCTTTTTAGTAGAGTTTGAAATACGAAATACATATTTCAAACTACTAAACAGAAGGTACGATCTTCGACACATTAGAGCATTTCAAATGTAGAATCTCCTAAACGGGATCTATTTTTTTGTTCAAATGCAACCGACAAGGCGAAGGAACATTTCAAGTAGTAATAATACATTGTATGATTAATAGGATGATTGAGCTTAGTCTTCTTAACAAGTGTTATAATGTTTGGTTGAGTTTTAGGCAAAGCCAATCTTAGATCATTTTCAACATCCAGTTTATTCCTGGCTTTAGTTTTGATTTGCAGACGAGCGGAAAATACACTTTCGCAGAGGTAAATAGCCGCGAATGGGACTAATATTCGAATAGAAATCATGTAAACTTTAGGATAGGAATAACGAATGGCACACCAAAATTGAGTTAACGGTTTTTCTTGAAATACATCACTCACTGAGGAGTCATTTTGCAGTTCCAAAAGTTCATCCTGTACTTCATCGGGAATGAAAGATATATGAAATGTATTTTCTACTAAGTAATGCAGCTTCTTGTTCAGAGAATTCCTGGAAATAACGTTGAATTTCAGATTCAAGGGCTTTAAGGTGTTTATTAATTTCTATTCTTAAATTATCTACAACTCCTGTCTATGATTCTTCAGTCTGCTGCTCCTTACTGACCTCAAACATTCGGGTCATCTCCTCACATCTCTTCAATATTAAATTGGACACAACAGCAGTTTTTCCCTCGGATTGTTCTCGATACTCATCACCAGCTTATCTCGCACCATAGCGCCTTCTTCTCCAAATTCTCCACTCGCCGATAACGTCTTGACCTCGGTAATAAAGTTTTCGATCAATCCATGTAGTTCCTGCTTCACTGCTTCTTGGGTTGACGATAATCAGTAAACAAGCTCAATGTGTCTTGCAATTTGGCTTTCTTCCGATCGACTTTGAAAGTATTATAAATATCCTGACCTTTCTCTCCAACTAAGTTCAACAAAATGGCGACTTTCATTTTTTCCTCATCCGTCGTGCATTCAGCATCCATACAAATTTGGAATTGTTGCTCCCAACTCTTCCATTTCTCTGCAAGGTTGCGCATGTGATTTCCTCAACTGTTTCTTATTTTCTTTGTCTTCTTCATCTGCACGTGTTTCGTGTGATTAAATACACCTGACACCATCTTATATATCAATGGTTCATTTATTAAAACCACTCATTGTAATAATTAACTTAATATTTATTCTTATTACAACTCAGTTCTATGTACAGTCATGGAATTAAGTATGTTCGTATCGCTATTGCAGGATTTGAAAATAGTATGTCTGTTATATATTCGTGTGTACCCAAACCTTGACCAAAAAACTACAGACTGGGTAAGCTTTAAAATAGAGCTTGAAAACACTATACAGCTAAATGTCCAGCTTAAAACCAGAGATCAGCTCGACGTAGAAGCCGAGAAATTCATCAACACCATCCAGAAAGCCGCTTGGAACAACACTAAAGAAATCACCCACAGAACTATTGGAAATAATTATCCTATGGAAATTAGAGAAATGGTTAAGCAAAAAAGACAAGCTAGAAGAAGATGGCAACAGTCACGAGATCCAGCTGACAAAACCATACTTAATAATAAATCCCAACAACTTAAACGCGAAATTCAAAAACTAAAAGAGGCATCATTGGAATCCTTCTTAACCAAATTGACTCCCGATAAAGAAACAGATTACTCGCTGTGGAAAGCAGTGAGGAAATACAAGAGGCCAGTGGCCTATGTCCCACCTATAAGAGGAAGAGACGGTACCTGGGCAAGAGACAATAAACAGAAGGCTGAAATTTTTGCAGAACATCTAACAGAAATCTTCCAGCCCCACAACATCGAATCAGAGCCAATCACAAATGAAGATATAACCTATGATGAAGAAGCCATACAGCTAGTTACTCCAAAGGAATTTGCCAGAGAAATCAAGACAAACCTGAATCCAAAGAAGGCACCTGGATATGATCTTATCACAGGAGAAGTTCTTAAGCAATTACCTAAGAAAGGTATTGTTATGCTGACGTACCTAATAAATGCATCGTTCAGATTAAAATACGTCCCACATGTCTGGAAAGTAGCAGAAGTTATCATGATACCAAAACTAGGCAAACCACCGACCGAGGCCAAATCATATCGCCCAATATCACTGTTACCAATTATATCGAAACTCTTTGAAAAGTTGCTTCTAAAGAGAATGAAACTTATCATTGAGAGAAAAGAACTAATTCCTAATCACCAATTTGGTTTTAGAGAAAAGCATTCCACTATAGATCAAGTCCATAGAATAACAGATACCATAGAGAAAGCATTAGAAGAAAAGCTTATTTGCTCAACAATCTTTGTTGATGTGACACAAGCTTTCGATAAGGTTTGGCATGAAGGATTGATATACAAACTAAAGAGTATGCTACCTTTACAATACGTCGAGTTGCTAACATCCTATATATCTGATAGACTATTCAGAATAAAACAGATCGATGAATACTCGGAACTAAAAGAAGTCAAAGCTGGGGTACCCCAGGGTAGTGTATTGGGACCAATTCTCTATCTACTATATACAAGTGACCTTCCACAGATGGAAAATGTAACAGTCGCCACATTCGCAGATGACACGGCTCTAATGGCAGTGGGATCAACTATTGGTGAATCTACCAGGAATCTTCAACAGGCTAGTAACAAAATATACAAATGGACCAGCAAATGGAAGACCAAGCTCAACGAACTGAAATCTGTCCACATTAACTTCACAAACAAAAGAATCGAGGACATACCTCATGTCAAGATTAACGACGCCATAGTTCCATATGCGAACACTGCAAAGTATTTGGGTATGACACTGGATACAAAACTAAGGTGGAAAGAACATGTTAAGAAGAAAAGGGTAGAGCTTGGCCTCAAATACAGAGAACTGTACTGGCTTCTGGGAAGAAACTCTCAGTTGTCAGTACAGAACAAACTACAAGTCTACAACCAAGTACTAAAACCGATTTGGTTATACGGCATCCAGCTTTGGGGCTGCGCAAAAAGCTCCAATATACAAGGAATCCAGATCTTCCAAAATAAAGTACTAAGGAATATGGTTAACGCTCCTTGGTACATACGGAATAGTGACCTGCACCGTGATCTTGGTGTCCCACAAGTCATCCAAGAGATAAAAAGATTCGCCACTAAGCATGAATCTCGCCTAAGCCATCACGTCAACGTAGAGGCCCTGCAGCTACTGGACAACCAGAATCTAGTGAGAAGACTAAAAAGAACTAAACCCTTCGAACTAGTGAATCAGTGAAATGTGTAAAAAGCAGAGCACAGTGAGTGAAGTGTTAGTGCTTCTTGTTTGGGACAAAGTAAATATAGGGACATCAGTGGATAGCCTATTAGAGACAAGTACCTAGTTTTAAGAATTCAGATTTAACTTGATGGTTAATCTTTTATATTAGTTTCGATATGTTAAGCATCTTATGCTTATTAATAAAAAATATATATATATATATATATATATATATATATTCGTGTACTGGTCTCCCTCGACCTGGCCGCTTCTGAAAAAGTTGTCCGTCGCGAGGTGGTTTTTCGATGTGTTGATGTGGATTCGTTGTTCCCCAAGTTCGCTGGAGTTTTGCGACGACAACGATTTAGAAAAACAACTTGATGTGTTTAACTGGTATATTACGAGAAGACTTATGATACAGTGTGTTGCGGTTACAGTAGTATGTGCTGGCGACGCATGCGTATTGACTAATGACAGCTAGTGGTGAATTATAAAGTCACATATAAGAAGTTGGTATACGTCGCGGCATCTGGTGGTAAATATTAACTCATCGATCTAAATAGTATACAAACTCAAACACGATGGATGTAATGTAACGGGATTTATAGTTACACATTGATTCCTTAAGAAATTCGACCCGTTTAAAATATACGTATTTGTTAATATTTCAAACGGCAGTAACATTTTAATTAATTGAAAAAACTATTAAGATCATATGAAACTTATTGCTCAGTATGACAATTACTATGTGAAAAAAGTTTTGCTGAAAGAAAAATGGTGCACCTGTATATACAAATAATAGTTTAAATTAAAATCTATTACAATAACCATCCCCATTGATTGTATCCTGAAGGCGCTCCTTCGGCGAACCTACTAGATTTTGGCAAGTAGGTTCGCCCCTTAGGGACTCCCATATCAACATAACGTGGCGGTGCACCTGACATTCAGTACGAGGTCGTGCTTTGATGCCGTTCTCCCACCTCTGCAGCATAAGCCCCCACAGATTTTCGATGGGATTGAAGTCTGGGCTTTTCGGCGGCCATCATATTTGATCAACACCTGGCCGTTCTTCGAACAAGGTCCGAATAACTCTCGCGGAATTATCCTGCACCATTATAATTGGTGCATGAGCAGGGCATAAAAAACGCACGCTTGGAATAAAAATATCCTCTAGGACGTCCTTGTACTCTAGGGAATTCATCCGAGCACTTAGTTCGCCTGGCCCATCTGTAGACATCCATCCCCAGTATGCCAGGCTTATTCTGCCGCTTCGCCTGTTCGGAAGGACGTGTTCCCGCTGGTATCTTGTGGAGTTAAATCCTTTCTCATCTGAGAAAATGACACTACTCCAATCTCGTTTCAAGTTGTCTTGTGCAAATCTAAGACGGTTAGCTGCATGTTCCGCAGTCATGTCTACGTTTCTCGCAGGATGGCGGGGTGATACAGTCTAACTTTATGCATCGCATTTCTTACCGTCCTAGATGTCCATGGAAGGTTTAATTCCTCTTGGATCTGCTTGGAAGAGCTGAAGGGGTTTTGTAGACGGTGTTGCTGAATGTCTTCTACATTTTCCGCTGTTAGAATGGCAGTACGCCCCGACTTGCTTCTTGTTTTCAAGGCTACTTCGACATTTTCTGCCTCATGCCCATTTATCCAATTGCATACACTGCGAATCTAGAATTATCTTACATGTATGAATGCTGTATTCAAGTGTATTTAGTCATCAATATGACTAATGTAAGGGAGAAGTAAGTACAATGGTAGAATCGAAGAACTTAAATTGAGATTCTTTAATTTTCTAAATGCTTCAAATTTACATAACCAACATAACACCAATGCAGACATTCATTTGAAGATAAACAAAAGTCGTCAAATTGCAACAAAATTGAACATTTGTATGCTGATAAATTAGGGAAAAACAAATGAACTTTTTCTAATCTTGAGTATATCTATAAACTTATGTTTACTTCACTTATGTGAAGCTAAGTTCATATTTTATAGATCTAGCAAGATTTCAGATCAACTAAATATAAAAAAGTTAGCTGCTATAACAACAAAATACTAATGCAAACATAAATTCGTTTATTTAAACATTATGTTCAAACAACGATAAAAAAAATTACAGTATATTAGGGAAATAAAACAAAAATGCAAAATTTGTCTTTATAATGTTTCAAGTAGTTTATTCAAATAATTTGCAAAATTACTTGATTTTAATTTGTAGAATTTACAATAACAAAATTTTTTACCAAAAAAACAAATAAATATTTGTGAAAGTTATTGTTTTTATGGCTAAAAGAACTTGAAAATGCGATATTAATGCATATTCGCCGGGTTCCGAAGCATAGCTTCAACTATTTTGCAAAAATGTAACAATACGAAATGTGTGCAATAATTTCATAAATTATTTGAATTGTAAAAGTTAACGTATATGTATAAAACCAATACAAGCTACAACACATTGATACATACACTGATAATCTATTTTTTTTTGCGTAGAACACACGATGTGGAAAAAACTATTAAAAAACTAAATTCGTTTTCGACGCACTACTTATTTTAAACATTTTAAGGGAATATGCCTTAATAACCTAATGCTAAATAGGTTCATCAATTTTCGGATATAATTGTATGATGTAGGTAATTAAAACCGATAATAGATGTACTCCTTTTCTTATCAAAAACTACCGGAACACTTTGTTCATATCTCAAACGACTGTAACATTTTAATGAATTGAAAAAACTATTGAGCTCATATGAAACTTGTTGCTCAGTATGACAATTACTATGGGAAAAAAGTTTTGCTGAAAGAAAAGTAGGGCACCTGTATATACGACTAATAGTTTAAATTTAAATCTATTCCAAGAACCCTCCGCATTGATTGTATCCTGGAGGCGTTCCTTAATCGAACCTACTAGAGTTTGGCAAGTAGGTTCGCCCCTTAAGGACTCCCATACCTACATAACGTGGCGGTGCACCTGACATTCAGTACGAGGTCGTGCTTTGATGCCGTTCTCCCACCTCTGCACTATAAGCCCCCACATATTGTCGATGGGATTGAAGTCTGGGCTTTTCGCCGGCCATCGTATTTAATGAACACCTGGTTGTTCTTCGAACAAGGTCCGAATAACTCGCGCGGAACGCACGGCAGAATTATCCTGCACCATTATAATTGGTGCAGGAGCAGGATATAAAGTCCGCACACTTGAAATTAAAATATCCTCTAGGACGTCCTTGTACTCTAGGGAATTCATCCATGCACTTACTTGCGGGAGTTCGCCTGGCCCATCTGCAGACATACATCCCCAGTATGCCAGGCTTATTCTGCCGCTTCGCCTGTTCGGAAGGACGTGTTCCCGCTGGTATCTTGTGTTATTTGGCCCTCATAAGACTTTCCTTCCGTCCTGGTGGAGTTAAAAACTTCCTCATCTGTGAAAATAACATTACTCCAATCTCGTTCCAAGTTGTCTTGTGCAAATCTAAGACGGTTAGCTGCATGTTCCGCAGTCATGTCCACCTTTCTCGCAAGTTGGCGGGGTGATGCAGTCCAACTTTATGCATCGCATTTCTAACCGTCCTCGATGTGCATGGAAGGTTTAATTCCTTTTGGATCTGCTTGGAAGAGCTGAAAAGGTTTTGTCGACGGTGTTGGTGAATGTCTTCTATATTTTCCGCTCTCAGAACGGCAGTCCGACCAGACTTGCTTCTTGTTTTCAAGGCTTCATCGGCATTTCCTGCCTCATGCCTCATCCGTACGGTATAGCCAAGGAGCAAGATGGAAGCTAAATGGAGAAAAACAAAAAGGAGACCATAATCAGGGTGACCATTGTCGCCAATTTGGTGCTTCGGTCACAACAACCTCGGATTCGAACACCAGGTACAACCTTTAGCCCCTGTGTAGAGCAGTGATGGTGTGACGATGGCGTGATTATAACGGGGATATGTGAGTCACGGACAACGGCCGGCCTCAACAAAGGGATGGACATGCATAATTACCTAGAGTTGTAATACGACACAGTTGTGTATCAGAATAACTTTACATCTATCAATACAGTTTATTATTAACCGTAATTAAACAATAAACAAAATTTTATTTCCGAAATACATAGGTATAACACAGAAAGTCAACAAAAAATAAGATACAAGAACAAAAAATTAATCACTTCACATAACCAAAAAAGTCTTCGACAGAGTAGAAAGCCCTACCTACTTATTAATATTTTCTTTAAATGAATTTTAAACCTACACAATGGTAGACATTGAACACTTTTCTCGAGGGAATTGAAAAGTTTTACGCCTTGATATAGAACAGAGTGTTGGAGATGTCCAGTGTATGAAATGGAATCACTAGACTCCGATTACCTCTTGTATTGTAATTGTGAGTATCAACTCTGCGGCGAAACGTGTCTATTAGACACGTGCAGGGTGCAGCGTCATAAAATTTTTTGCAATTTTAAATCGCAATACCGCGCAAAACTTGGGATTTGGCTTCTAGAGAATAATTATTTTTTTTTAAATTTTTAAAATAATTTCTTCCACCTCCGCAACAACCCCTATTTTACGATATATGCAAAAAATGTCCAATTTCATTCTATAATTTAATTTGCAAAAATTGCCACTTATGCAACTAATATTGTGTAAAATAGTGCTTAATTTTTATTATTCAACAAATATTATGGACAAAACAAAACTCGCGGTGTTTAAAACTTTCGCTTTACAGGTCAATAAAATACATCAAAGTTGCCAATATTTCACATTTATTCATTAAACAAACTGTATTTTATATATTGCTTAAATTCTTCCATAAAATAAACGTGATAAACATAATAAACAAAATAAACTTAATAAACATTAAACATAATGAACATAAAATTATTATTTGTTGGCATAATAATCTTTTTTGGTGTTAAATTTAGGCATTGATATTCTTGAACGAATCGTGCTTCTTATAACCCCATCACGCTTTTCTCTATCAGTGACGATCTTTGAAGATTCAGTTACTAGTTTCACTGCCCTTTCCACCGCCTGAGTGTGACATGGGAACTTCATAATTTCCGTGAAAACTGCCGAATCTAACGGACTGTCAACAATTTCTTTTAGTTGTTCCTCAGTTGTGTCTCTCAAAAGCGGTGGTTCGGTAATAGAACATTTCTCCCAACTTCCTAAGAGATCGAAATATTCCGGTGCTTCGAAATTTAATCCAGGAACGGTGAATATTCTAGGAGTTGAAAGCGATTTGTCATTACGAACCTTCATAATTCGTCTGAAAGCTACTTCCCGAATCATTCTTCTGTTATCAGCCAACATTGCAAGAAGCAGATTTTCTGGATGGCCAGGAAGGTTTGGGAAGGATGTCTTTATTGGCTGAAATTGAACTCTTGGCAGATTTTCACAAAACGACAGTGCTTTTCCAGTTTCTCCTGAAAACACATCAGGACCTTTTGTTTTGCCATCTAAGTGTTGGAGTAAGTTCCGCAATGGCAATTCGTTCGCATGAAATTGACATACGAACCAATGAACTGGAGCTTTAATATATTTTTCGATTCGCAAAATGATGCCACCTTTATGCCCGGTATTTGTAACAGTCCCATCACAGCCTACTACTTTTAGGGTTTTGTTTAAGGGTTTAGATAAATTATCAAAAAAGCTTGTAATACCTTCCGTGATATCAATAGCGCGTGATGATAATGGTGAAATGTGGCCTAAATAGTAAGATCCTGGTTCCTGAATTAGAACAATATGTTCTTCAACACTTGTAGTTCGGCGTTTGGAATCCTCAGAAAGACACAAGGTTTGATCTTTACGGCCGTCAAAATATAAACTCTGTATTGGTTTATTATCAAACATTTCAGTTTTCAGTTCAAATCTTTTTGTCAATCTGGCTCTCCTTATTTTGCTTGGATCTATGACATTTGACCTATCATTTTCGTTTATTAAACCGACATCTAAAAGAGCAGCAGAAGCAATTGCAGCACCTACTCTGTCTGAAATTTTGTATCTGTCCAGTACTAGAGGCAATGTTTTAAGCTGCATTAAATTCCGAGTTGATTGGCAGGTATCAAGAACTTCATTTTCCACATGAACTTTGGCATTGGCTATCTGACAAATTGCAGGATATTCAGTTTGTTTACCCACTGACCGGCAAGGTGATTTACGCAATAGTTTACTCGGTGGTTCAACCGGTGATTCATTATTAAGCTGACTTGTACCGGGAATAACATCCATAGGGCCATGCTGTTTAATAACCTCCTTTATTTCGCGCCTTTCCAGTTTCTTAAGATATTGTTCTTTGGTCTTGCAGAAATTCGCGTTCCATCAAGGGAATCTTAAATAGAAAACATAAATAAACGAACAAACTTCCAATTGAGCAATTTGACGATTGTTAATTTACTTACCTTTATTTCTTTATGGCATTTACATCTTGAGTCAATTTTACATTTGCAAGCCGCAATATCAAATAGTACTTCACTGGATTTCTTAAAGCTTGTTACCTCAATCTGAAATCTCGGTTTGTGTTGGTCTCTTTGAAAAGACTTCAGCAAATCCTGTCGTTTGGCATGATATTTTTTCAACAAAAATAGGGTTCGGGATCTTGCAACGATTGGAATAGAAACTCTATGCCAAATTTCTTCCACAGCTTCCGCAACACACGTAAAAGCCATCGAATTGATACAGTTCTTGTTGACTTTTGATTGTGCGAGGTTATGTTGCACAAATGAAAAATATTTCAGGCTTTCTTCGATTGTAGGTAAAACTGACTGACACAATTCTGTTGGTTTTCCAATAATCGGGCAAGTTTTTACACGTCCTCGTGTTTTAATTATTTTTGATGACATTTCCGGCAAAAAACACAATATTAAATGTCGTAGAATCAGAACGTTTGAAGTAGAGCGCATGTAGAACGTACTGGACAGAATGACAGAATAAACTACTGACAGATCACTGACAGATGATCACCGAACTGGATTACTAGATGTTGCACCTCCTACTGAATGTGGAGTGCAGTGACAATAATTCACCTAAGCACTATTTATTAAAATTAAAACCAATTGCGTTCAAAAAATAACTAAGTATTTTTTTAAATTTTGTGAGGGTTGCGGAGGTGGATAACAATTTTTTTATCGGAAATGTTAATACTCAATTAATATCTATTCAAAAATCCCAACTTTTGCCGGGTATTACCTTACTTAAATAAAAAAAATTATAATATCACCTATAAGCGACGCTGCACCCTAGCACTGTCTATGTTGGATTTTACTAGAACCAGAGTCCTGTATATATATACAAAGATGGAATTGTTAGTATTTTCAATTCTTTGAAATATGGCTTGCAATGTGCTTTATTACTAGTCCCCCCCAAGATATACACTGACTTTTTCTGTAGTATAAATATCCGCTGCCAATGTGAACAAGTACCTCATAAAACAATGGAATATGCCACTATGCTTTGGAAAGATGCAAAGTATAATGTTCTGGCTGAGCTACTATCCGCAATCTCAGCTGTTTTTCGTTACTGGTATATGCTGGTATTTAATTTACTTGCTAAATAGTCAATATGATCTTTCCACTTTAATCCTGAATCAATGTAAACTCCTAGCAGTTTTACCGTTTCAGATATTTCAGGCCTTGGCTTAAAGTGAGTTTCTGTTTTTTCCATATTTAATTTGAGGTAGTTGCAAGTAAACCATTCCTCCGCCTCTGCTACGTTTATTTGATGTTTCAGATTTAAATTTTCATCAGGCCGATCGCTATTAATAATCGTAATATCATCAGCAAAAAGAATCGTTCGGCAATTTGTTACATTTTCTGGTAGATCGTTTATGTAGGTTAAAAATAATATAGGACCTAGAATGGATCCCTGGGGGACACCGCTATCGGCTAACAAAGAATTTGAAATCATGTTTCAGTGATGCTCCGGAGGTGGTGTGTTGGGAGAGTTATCGCAGTGCGGTTGTGATGCGGTGCTGTTGCGTTGCGGTTGCGGAGCGGTTTCGGTGCGGTTGCGGTGCGGTTGCGGTGGGGACAATGATATTTGTTGTGTTTGGGTGTCTAAGGTGTATTTCTTTAATATTGTTATCTATTTTATTGTTTCTGGTTCTTATGTTTGTTATAGCATTTTGGCCTGTAATTGGATTAATTCTGTTGGGCAAATAAAGTTTATTATTATGTTATTAATCAAAACTGTTTTTGTTTTCTACTGATTAAATATGACTGGAAGAGTTCCAATGAGTTTGCTCTAATACCGTAGTATTTAGTATTACTGTTTAAAAGTGCGCCCCCGACTACACATGGTAATAAAACGAAAAATGGTTTATCGGCGCTCTCCTGTCATTCCAATATGCGCTATGATCAGGAATACACACGGCGTATTACAATAGATCATCAACCTATTCTTGTTTTCTATTTATATCTTATCTATATTGTTCTTACTATTACCTAGTATTTTTTATTTAAGAATTCTGCTTTTTTGTCTATTGTATAATAAAATCTATTTTACAGAAGGTTCCGATCTTTGCGACACACTGTACCAAACAAACAAATGTTACTATGAAATGGATCCAGACGTAAGTGAAGTTTTTTTTATTGATTATTTCAGCACTACTGGTACTAAATTAGTGATCTAAAAGATATATTTTTATTTCTATGACTACAGACGTACTTCTTGGTTTAGCATTACCGATGCTGACTATATGCTGAGGAGTTCCACAACATCATAGACATCATGGCAATAATACTATGTTGTTAGAAGCAATAAAAGCTACTTAAATATAACTCAAGTTTTCGTTCGTCCCGTAGCATTACAACCATAAATGGATTTTAAACCGTTAAAATTTATAGCACCTGAGCCTGGATTTTAAACCTTAGAAACATCATGATGGTCTCAACCAAACCTCAAACTTAATAAATAAAGAGTACTGACTTGTAATAAACACACAGCGGAATGGAAAACTCGTTCAAGAACCGATTTTCATTATTTTTTAAACATTTTAAAGAAATTTATCAAATATAACACATACGACTTAGAAAACCAAATTGTTAATGCTTATCACACCAGGAGAACCAAAATGATTTGTTGGTGGTCTAAGTTTGAAACACCCTGTGAAGTATTAAACTGATTTTGATTCCCAATATTGATGTTTTGTTAAAGATACACTGTTTCAAGTTTCTCCCTGATACAAATTAAGGGTGTCCTATAAACCGTCGTCAATACTGGGAGGGATAATCTACCAGCTCATGGGTAACCAAAGTTAACTAGTAAAAATCTCATGGTTTTCGAAATATTGGAATTCGCGAAATTTTTTCATGTAGGTCAATATTTCTCTGCCCAAGATACAAATGTATTTTATGATTCTATTTTTAAATAAATTTAACAGACTTAAAAGTTGGTTTACTTTAACACCTGTATACCCTACACGACAGTAATAGTTATTCATTTACATCCTGCACATATGAACGCAGAAATATTTTGTAGCATCTTAAATAGAGAATATGTATTGGGTCCATATTGCAAGGTTCAAATTAATATTAATAAATGGAAGCCTCTATATTTATCCTTGCTTTAATAAAACATTAAATTTACAGAGGGAACATGTTTCGGTTGTTTAAACCATCTTCAGCCCTAAATTGTCAAATCAGGAGGAAAACTACGGACACTCTCGTTATTTACTCAGAATGTGCAATGGCGGGAAATTCAAACCGTATATTGGGGCACAATTAAATTTGCTATCGGCAATTATTTTCCAAATAAAACCATTAACATTTTACAAATTATTCTTACAAGAATGTAATAACAGAAACTTAGTAAGTGGGGATGTGTCCTTGAAGCCGCAATCCCATGGACTTAAGCCACATATTCGATCCTAAAAATTATTTTAATTAAATAATAATTAAAAGATGTATCACATATGTACCTGTATCACATGTGTATTATCATTATTATTATTATAAATTTCCTGGAGCAACTGACCCCGCCAAACTACTTGGAAACAAGGCAAGCCAATTCAATCATAAGTTTGTTGTGGAACGTTTAAAGAACATGTTACACGCAGTTACACGTAATTACATAAAAACACCGTGTTTTGGCAGATAATAATAAGATAATAATATCTCAGTCTGGACTTCTTCTGGCAAGATAGTCACTACCTACCTACATCTGGGCTTCCGCACACAATACACATCGACATTTTTAGGTGATTTCTTTTTAATTCATATTCAAAACCTATAACAGCTGAAATCAACTTAAGCCAATTGCTATCCAATCGCAATCTCTGGTTGTGTCACTGGTTACAGATATCTGTACAAATTCGTACCGATAGTAATGGCCTCTGGCTATACCTTGATGGTCAAGGTACAGCGAAGATAGATTTATTCATACTGTACTCATCAGAAAAAAAAAGGAAAGTATCTGGCATGATTTGTCTGGCATGATTTGTAATGCCACTAGTACCGCCCTGCGCTTGCACCATGCTGTGTTAATTTCCAATACGCCTGCGTTGACGTATCATTTATGAAAACTTATTGATTTTATGGTGATATTTAGTGAAGTTTTCCATACATTTTTTCAACCGATTTGAAGAAAGGATACGTTTTTTGAAAGCCCGCAATAACGTACCGAAGTCTACAGTAGTAATTGCAGACGGGTCAAATCACAATTATTAAAAAATTAAAATCACAAATATTAAGAAATTTCACTTGTATACCCATTAGGAATTCTCAAAATTAACTGTGGTCGATGTGGTCATCCGATGTTGACGATTCCCACGGCACCGGATGGAAAATTTGCCGAACATATTCCTGAAGGCCGCATAACTCTGGGATACGGGGTTCGCGAGAGAAGAGCGAAAAATTAATTTGGCATTTTAGTTAAAAACAATAGCTTATCAAATTATATCAAATAACTAAATACGAGAACCTTCAAAGTAACAGTAAGAAACATGCTGGTGAAGAATAAACTATAGACCGCTGACTTTTCCAAAACCAACAGATGACACCCTCAATACCATTAACCCGAGGTGGGATGGCCCGACCCCGAGGTGAAGATAGAGGGAAGATATGTTTGTTTGTATTTCTTTTTTTTTTCACTTGTATGCAGATATTATTTATATTTTTGTATGTAGGGAGAGATAATAAAGAAATTTATTTATTTTCTGTACAAACCTTACGCTTTACGAGAAAACCGACCACACCGTTGAATGCACAACAGCCCAATGCATAAGGATGGCCACATTAGACTGCTCTATCTCTCAAAGAAATATTTGATCGAAGTTTAGCTCATTGAGGTACAAGAAATGGAACTTTGCAACCGTTAGCGGCAGAGTGGTCTACCAACCACCAAATAATAACTCTCTTTTGGACGAGTACGTCCAAAATATTTAGACAAATAATTACTTTCTTTTTAAGGTAGTAATAATGGTTAATTAAGATTAGTTTTCCACCAATTTTAGGAAAAAAAGAAAAAAATTCATGGAAAGTAAATACACACAGAAAAGTGATCTCTCGAACGAAGAGAAAATTACTTGGATGAAGTAGTTGGTAGGTTCGTATATACGCGAGAGATTATTGACTTCAACCAAGAAATTTTATTTCTTGGAATAATTACTAGATATAAGAAAGTTGTTACTCTGGTGAAGGAAGTGAACAGTCTTCAATGAAGTGTACATTTTTATTCCCGGTAAATATTTTTACCTTAATGTAAGAATTTCAAAGATTTGGCACAAATACGTTTTCTATTGCTAATTAACAAGATAGGTATGTTATATTTACTTACTCGTTCTAACCTGTTGCGTGCCATACATCAAATTATTCCGTGTTGAAACGTTTATTGTACACTAATCACAAGGCACATCGCCTACGGGTACTTCGCTGTTGTTTTCGTACTAGGTCTCGCTCCTTTACGGCGCCAGCCCTACGCGCGGCCTTGACAAAATCACGATGCGCATATTTATTCCAGAGAAAGGGATAACTTGAAAGAAGTGAGAATCACTTCAGTTAAATAATTGGTGAGTTTTTATTCAGTAAACAATAGTAACTTATATTAAATGTCATATTTTCTTGGATCAAGTAACTACGCACTTGGATGGATTTACTATTACTTCGTTGGAGCAATTGACATTTTTGGGACGAAAAATTCAATTACTTCTTGCAATACAATATTGGTTCTTATAAAGAAGGAATTTATTTGTCGACAGCATTTATCTGAGAAATTATTTTACTTAGATTTAGTGTGTGGCATTTCTTGCATATGCAAGGTAAGTTAGGTATATACCTAACTTTCTACATCCAAGTAAATATGCATTTGAATCTAGTAAATAAATGCAAGAAATTATGTTTTCTCGTTCCAAATACTCAGTTTTTTGTGTGTAGATGTACTTCATTACAATAAACAATACTTGCTTATTTATGTTAAATATCTTATATTTTCCTGGGTTAAGTAACTACGCACTACATTATATTTTAAAATACTTCGTTGTAGAAACATGACATTTTTTTGACGATAAATTGCACTCGGTTTATGAACAAAACGTTTATTTGCCGAGAGCATTAACGTGAACCTTTTTGTGCTTAAATTGTGTAGTTGGCATTTGAATCAAGTACGTAAGTTCAAGAAACTGTTATTTCTGGTTTCGAATAGTCACTTTTCCGTGGCACATGTACCCATTCTTTCAGCCCTAATCATACAATCACATGACTAGCTATAAACGCAAAATATGTATTCTAGGCTCCTAATTTAAGGCTGGAAAAATCTGTTCTTGTTTTCAGACGCAGCTGTGATATTTCCTCTTAAACTTATCATTACCTTTATTTTTATAAAGCCTTTTATGCATAAACACACGTATTAGTTTCAATTGTGGAGCGAAGATAACACATTAATCACTCATTTTACGTCCTTGTGCAACGGAAATGGGCTTTTGTTTAGTTCCACGCTTTAATATATCTATATAAGGCTCGCAGGTTAGTACCATGCAGTGGTGTGTACAATTTTACCTATCAAATCTGTGCCCTTCCTACCACCACATAAGAATGTTAAAGTGGTCAGCTTTGGTTGCGATTTTAAGTTTAAACTTTCCTTCGATTATTATGGTAAGACGCTTTCTATTAAGGAACTTATTGATAAAATATATTTTTTATAGGGTATACCAGAAGAACTAGCAGAACTAGCACAACAACTCCATGGCGAGTGCGTTGGCCAGACAGGCGTCGATGAATGTATGTATGAATTTATTTCCATTATCTTTGAGAATAAATTCTAATTCATATGAAATTATTTACAGCGTTTATCGTCGCAGCAAATAACAATGGTGGGTTTGCAGATGATGAAAAATTTAAATGCTACATAAAATGCATTTTTGCAGAATTGGCAATTGTAAGTTTTAATCAATTATTCTAAATACTACAGTCCGATTCAGATAACAACCCGCCCTTATTATATTAACGTATTTATTGTGGTGTGTATATCTCTAGAGTCTAGAGAATTATGTCCACTGTATCAATACGTTTTTATTTTACATAGTCCATAGAAACTAAGAACATATTTATGATAAAATTTCACTTTCGGATAGATTGATGATAATGACGAAGTTGATCAAGATGCTCTTTTAGCCGTAATGCCAGACGATATTAAACCTAAGGCCGAACCTATGATCCGAACATGCGGAACGAAAAGTAAGTACTTTGAGAAAGATTATGATTTGTTAGGATTTTTATTTGCAATGTAGCTATTTCTCGTGAAAATACATAGATATCTCATTTAGACCCATTATAAATGATTGTTCTAGTCAAAGGGCCATGTCAATGTTACAAACTCAGTACTTTCCAGTACTTTATCCGAATAAGTGACCAACAACTTTTAATTGCGGACTTAAATTAATAGTTTGAATCAGCTTTTAAGTCCAACTATCACCACAGCAAGTCGTTTAGGCATTAGAGAGATTTAAAGAAGAATGAGCCGCATAATTTATTCATAAAATTTAGTAATTCCTCTTAAAATATTGTGCTTAATGCATAGGTTGCTATGATGGTTCATGGAGCTATCATATTGTATTATCATATCATATTTATTGTATTAGCATATCATATTTTGTTCGGTTCTGGTTCTGATCTGACATCTTACCTGTGTAAGACCTCAACAGGTAACAATAGGTAGCAACAGGTAATATAACAAAACAAAGCAGCGTTTAGGCTTAAGTATGTGCCAACCGGAAAACTGCGGAGGGTGAAGTTGAAGATCGAAAGGTCGATGTAGATATCTAAAAAGTTTATTTGGTAAAACTTATCTCTAAAAAGCCCTATATTAGCAAAATAGTCCTTTATAATTATATATGGTCTGGAATCATAACTCTCCCGATGTTAAAAGAAACTTTCTCCTGAAATTTTGATTTTCCTTTTATAGCAGCTGAGATTTTAAAGATTAGATACATACAGTTACAATTAGTATGGTTATAACAATATAGGTTACATATTATGAGAAGTAGTTGAATACTTAAGTATTTCAATCTTATTATCTACGAAAACGGTTACATTTCTTAACTCTAATACATTTTCTTTGTCAATGGTTATGTAAGTAATCTGAACATTAGTGACGAAGTTTGGTCGTGACATGGTCTTATGATAATTCTGAATTGTTATCTTCTACATATTCACAATAATTTGTAGTTTTCACTTGGTATATCCTAGGTTGTAGGAGTATACAGCGCTCTTGTCTGTTACAAAACTCTTTTATTTGAATTTCATGACTTATAATAAGTAAGACTATTTCATCGTACTCAATTATTACGTTGTCAATGGTAATCAATCAGTATAAATGTACAAAAATCAGTATGCCCGTTTATGGACACTCCACATATATTTTGGTCGTAATGATACATTAATTCATTACATAAGTACTCATCTTTTTGCAATTTATGACATATTTGATTGTTAGAGGGATGTTTCTGAGGCGTAAAGGAAAATATGGTTCCTTAGGTTCAATCTGATAATGAGTTGTTGATTCTCGTTGGCAAAGGATAAAGTTTGAAATATTGATGTTGTTATCAATTATAGGAATTCTTTTATGTCTTGGCGTTTCTTAATATAATCGCACATCATTTTTTTCGTCATATGCAAATTTAAAGGATTCGTTGAATCTATTCCGTCAAACAAAAGTTCGATTGCTTGTTTTAACAATATATCTTTACCATGGAATAATATTAATAGTATGTTCAATAAAACTTTCCATCCTTTCTTGCAAACTATAAATTCATAAAATAAAACTCTGGGTTTGTCTGCAAATTTTAATTAAAAAATCAAGCAATCGATTTCGACTTTTACGTCATCATCAGGCTACCTGAAAAGGATATCGTGATATAACGTATGCCAGATGTTGTGCATACGTAAATAATGTCACATGATATCAAATATATGTGTCGAATAAATATGCATCGTCAAATTCGGCAATTTCATTGATTATATATATATATATATTGGCTCCCTGATTAATATGCTTTTTAATTTCAAATGTTTCATATATGTTCAGTTTTGTTGACTTTTTCACATTATGTAAAAGCTGCATATTATTAACATCAGATTTATGATTGTATTCAATGGGGTGTTTTCTGATTGTTGTGTTCTTTATATCAGATTTTCTTCCTGGCTGTCCGATGTATTGAGCAGTACAGTCCGAACATGTCAGTTTGAATATGCATGCCACTTTTCGCAATTGTAGGGGTTTTGCCTTTATTATTAGTTAGAAATTTGCAATTATGTTTTTATATATTAGTGTTGTATTCCCGTAAAATGTTCCTTAAGTATTTATGCAATGAAGATACGTACGATGTTGAAATGTATCAATGTAGGGGGGTTTTGTGGGGGTAAAGTTTTTGAATGATATGTTTTTGTTTTATTGATGAGTATATTGAAATTATTTCTTAGGTTTTGTATCAGTTGTTATTACCTATTTCTACTATTGTATTAAACTTCTGAGCATAATTTGTTTGTGATAAAGGAGTACTGATCAATCTGTGAAAGAGATATTGAAATGCTGCTGACTTTATGGTATGTGGATGTTGTGAGTATTTAGGTATTATTATGTTTGTTGTTTGTTTTCTAAAAATATTGTATTCCAAAATTATTCGTGTTTCTAGTGATGGTTAAGTCGAGAAAATTAATTTTCTTGTCCAATTCTCTAATCGCATGTGAATTTTAATTTTGAAATGTTGTTGATTTTTGTTAAAAAAGTTGTGATTGTTTTCCCAAATACATAGAATGTCGTCCACATACCTTCCCCAAAAATGTTATGTGTTTACTTTCCGGTAGTTGGCATATTAGCTTTGTTCGCTGAGCGCGTTCGGAACGTGTTCGGGACGTAATTTATATTGGACCAGATGTGTTGTGTGATAATGGTAGGGAAATCATAGCGAGACATCGGATTGGTCCAATATAAAAGAGTACCTGAACTAGTCCGGGATTCACTCAGCGAACAAAGCTATTATGTGCTTTACTTTTTTAAAAGCTATTATGTGTTCTAAATTGATAACAAATATGCTAGCAAGCATGCCGCTAATTGGGTTCCCCATGGCTACGCCATAATTTTGGCAGTACATAAGGTCGATCAAGTCTTTAATGTTGTTATCTAAAAGGTTATGTGTTTTATAAATGTTAGGATGAGATAAAATTATTGGTAAAATGCTGATGGCTTTGTTACGCAAGATTAACTAATATGAATGCCAATAATTGACCTTGACGATTTAAAATCTATAGGAAAAACCACGAAAGCTGCAAATGAGTAATCGTTTAAAATCGTAATAACAGACGCATGAAAAAGCACGCTATTTCTGTCTAACGCACGGGAATGGTCTGTAACGTATCACCAAAATAACAGTTGAAATCGATGACTCATTTGCAGCTCTCGTGATATTACCTATACAATTGGTATGTCAAATTTCTTATGTATCTGAATTATAAACCATGGTAACGCTTAATGTCCACGCGGGAATTAAGAATCATTAACGCCCGCGGGGGCATAAAGTAGCAGTTTTTGCCCCCGTATGGACGATGTAAAATGTCACTTTATGATCAAGTAGGACATAAATAGGAAATTATGGGTCATGTTCGTTTCCTTAATTATGTACCCGTCAAATAATATACTATATTATTATTATTATTACAGAGGGTTCAGATCTTTGCGACACAATTTACCAAACAAGCAAATGTTACTATGAAATAGATCCAGACGTAAGTAAAGGATATTTTCCAATCCTATTTATTCATGCAATCATTAATTGAATGACATTTCATTACTCACCCTACAAAACCGTTACAGCTCTGGCTTTTTTAAGTTATGCTAAAATCGTGAGTTATAAAAAACCAGAGCTCTGATTGGTTGTGAAGTGTGTTCAGGAGTACATAAAAAAATGTATTTTTATCTAATACAATCTTTCACAATGTTGATGAGGTAAATATGAACAGCTTCTCATGTAGGCCACCACATGCCTCATTCGTATTTGGTTCTTGTGATCTAAATACATATTCTTCTTTCTATGTCGACAGACGTACTTCTTGGTTTAGACGTTACCGATGCTGACTATATATTATGCTGAGGAGATCCACAACATTATAGATACAAATTATATTATTTGCACCAAAGTGTTATGTCTGTTATTACATAAATCTGATATGTTAATAAATAAAGATTGAAGATAATATATGGTATAATATGCAGAGTGGAGCTAAAAGGAGCCAAATTATGAAGGCGAGCTCATCACACCGAGATTAAAGGGACAAAAATAATAACAATCAAAAGAAATTTATTTAAAAAATTACTACAATGGAATTAATTGAATAGAATACAATTTTATATCTATGTACGTCAAACACTTTCTGATCATGTAAAATAGAATATACAAGCTGTTGTTGAGTGGGGCATTACTTTGTCGTCAAATAAATATAAAAAATTCAATTCTGTTATTTCATTAATTACATATCGTTGTAACACGACAATGCAATAGGTAGTATCCTCAGAAATAATCAATTTTGGTGTTATTGTAGTGTTTTATCTAAAATAGGTCACGCTATAAGTTGCAACTGGTCTTATGTCGCTAGCCAATCAGAACAGAGTTTTAGAGTCGGGTTGCAATTTGACGAATGAGTACCAGACAGAGTGGGGCACTACTGGAGTAAATTTCATAAATTTGAGTATTGAGTACGTGAGTACTGAGTGAAATTAGTACTCTTGAGTAATCTACTCAAACCAATTTGAGTAGATTTACTCTCGAGTACGCATCTACTCAAATCAATTTGAGTATTTTTCTCATAGTACTACACCCACACAAACCGATTCGTGTAGATTTACTCAGACTACGCAGTCAAAACTATTTGAGTATTATACTCAGAGTAGAGAGTAAATGTCGCAAATCGCTTGTCAGCGTGCGGGTCGTGTTTTTAAAGCGCGTGTTTTATAACGCGCGTATTTAATGATGCGTTTTCTCCGACGCGCGTGTTATCTGAAGCCTTTTGACACGTTTTATGACGCGCGTGTTATTCTGACGCGCTTGTTTTTTAGACGCGCGTATTATTCAGGCGCGCGTTTTCTGAAGCGCGTGTTTTTTTGACGTACGCGTTTTTGTTATGCGCTTTTCTGACGCGCGTGGTTTCTACAACATTTCCTAAAACGCGTGTTTTATGGAGTGCGCTTTATGACGCACGTTTTCTGTCATAAGAACGCGCTTAGGAAAGCACACGCGTCATATAAACACATACAAAAATATGCGTGTCAAAAACCACGTTATAAAACACGCCAAACATGTCAAAAATCTAGTTTCTAGTACCCTTAGTAGCAGGATCAAGTAATAACTAATGCGGGTTTCGCTGCGACCCGTTCTGTTCATCGGGTGGGAATAAGATGCACCGCCTGTCGGCGCCGGCGCTACACAGGTGCCGCTACACAAATGTTGTCATATCGCCGCATGGCTCGGTAAAAGTTACACGAGTTTACACGGCAGACCCGGCAAATGCAGTCCGCACGTATCAACTCGGACAAGCTGGAACACCGTTGCTTCAATACATTAGTACTTACTCATTTCATATTTAGTAGCTGAGTACAATACTCAGTACTCGATAAAAAAAAAACAAGTGAACAGATTTTGCCCATTCACGGACTTGTCCTTACTTTTTAAGAGATAAGCTTGTATACCAATTATCGTGTACACAGACGGACAGACAGACGGACATAGCTAAATCGATTCAGTTTTCAATTCTGATCAAATCCATATATATATATATATATATATATATTAGGGTGTCCCTTATATGGGCAATTTGTTTTTAAGTGATGAAACCGCATATACCCTCTAATTCGTTTCCATATACTAAACCTTACTTAAATATCAAATTTTAACTTCCTACGTTAATGTTAACCCGTGCCGACAGGGCCGCAAAGTTGATGTAAATAGCGATTTTTTAACAGTTCTTAATATGTAGCTAGATCATCGCAAATATGCATATTTTAGGTAATCATTGATGAAAAGACAAATTTCAATAACGCCTTTAATTATCAAAAAATAAACTTACATAATTATTCAGGATACTTTTTTTTAAGGTCTCTTTTTTGCAGTCTGGGTACATCTTAATATGATCTTGCACACAGCGTAATAAAAACTGTTTCTGTTCTTCTTCTGCCATAATTAAACCATGAAAAGCTTGCGTTAGCTTAACAGCTCTTTCAGCTGTGTCATTAATTGATTTTAAACAGAAAACTTTCTTTTTGGCTTCCACAAAGGCTAAATTTTCATCCCACGAAGATACGTTTTGTTGGAGAAAACTGCTGTCAACTTTTAATCGCGAAAACAAATTTTTGCTCTTGATTGATACGAAATCACTCAAAGATTTCTCTAAAACAATAAGTAAAATTAGTATCGAAGGAAAATTAGCAGGATTTAAAATAACAGATCAAACAAAACTCTCACCGTACAAAGATACAGAGATCTCTTCCTTCGAAGGAACATATTTTTTTCCTAAAATCATATGTACTCTCTCTTTGTAAGTTTGCTACAATATTCGCCTTAGTTTGTGTATCAACTTCATCATCAAAGAGGGATAATACGGCTATTTCCTCTGATAAATACCACAGGTGTTGACTGAACTTGCTAAGGGCCGCGTCGGATATTAATTTGTCCACTGTTTCATATTCCTTCAAGGTCTTTAAAAAACGCAAATCTTGATTCGGCGCCTTCACCGCCAAACCGCATTCAAGCCAGGGTTTCACATAAACTGCCACAATGAATAAACAACCATCTTGCAACGCTCGTCTGTCCTCAACGCTCATTTTGAACCGAGACTGGAGCAAACATATTTTCAAGGAGTAAATTGCTCTTGCCATCCATCGTGCTTGATGCATTGCGCCAGGAGGTCTGATTTTAATTTTACTCTCGTTATCTCCTCCCAAGAAAATAAAAGATAGTTCGATTAGTTCCCGATAACGATAATCATCACGTAGAATGGATTTTTGCAGTTCATGGTTATAAAACGTCTCCAATCCGTGAATGGTCGCGTCACAAAGATACTGTTTGACAAAATCGGTGCACGTTTCAATAGCATTCGAATTAATGTTTTTCCAGTTGTCTCTGTACTTTTTGAACAGTGGAATATCGGGACCGCTAGCGACTTGGTGAATCTTTGATTGAAACACAGTTTTAAGAACCAGTTCATAAACGTAATGACGGCAAGCAAAGAGTAACAATGCTCTTTCTAGTGTTTGTTCTAACAGCACACAAGCTCCATTGAAGCGGCCTGTATTAGACGCTGTTGTGTCACAGTACCTTATCATCGAGGTTCCATTCATATAGAGCTTTTGAAATGGCTTTAGCTTGATCTTTGCCGGAAGAGCTGTCCAGTTTTGGTACCGCTAGAAGTTGCTCCTTCTTCCAAACGAAATAAGAATCGGCAGGCGTTCTTCTTTAGAACTTCTTACATCCAAACCCGGTAACAATTTTCCATCCCAATGCACGGTAACTACTTCAGGTACGTTATTCTGAAAATCGGATTTTATGGATTCCGCTCTATCTTTTCTCATTTGTGTTCGAATGCGTTGAATAGAAGATTTGTTGATTGGGTAGTTATCGGAACTAAGACCTAGTGCTTCTATTATTGCCTGAAGTATATAAACAGAATCCCTTATGCTTATTTGACATCTGCCTAAAGCTGCAACTAACTTGGACGTGATAAAATCCTTCCTGCCTCTTTTTGTAGTAGTTGCAGATCTTACAGTTTGAGATGTGGTAGGTAAAGGTTCCTCCAGGTTTACAGATTGAGATGTCGTAGGTAAAGGTTCCTCCAGGCTTCCATCAGAGCTGGTGGATTGATCATATAGTTCTTGAGGTGGTATAAAGCCGTGCGAAGTAGAAAATGTCATCAAGTTCTCTGAAGACATTTGCCTCACTCTCCTTTCCTCTTCTTTTAGCTTTCTCTACCTTGCCCTTTCTTCCTTCTCAGCTAACTTCTTGTCTATACCCGCCAAGCAACCTGGACGCCCTGGCTCTCTTTGCTTTTGCAAGAAATATTTATCTTCTTCTATTTTCATTCTTGCGAGTGCATCAGCGTGTGCTATATCGAATAAATTATCTAAATCCCTTTGGAAATCTTCCTCGCGGCGTTTATAAAAATCCTTTGTTTTTTGCAGTTTTTTTGCAGCTTTCGCCAGACTTCATAAAGATTCATAAGCTGCTTCACACAGTTAGGAATAGCTTTGGTAGGTATTCTAGCCTTTTCCCAGAATATAATACACTAACACTCAATTTAACTTCGCGAATGTTAAAAAATAGAACCGCGAGAACTTGACAGTTAGACGGTAATTTTGCACCTGTTATTTGGTGACGTCAAGAAAATGCTCTTTTTACTTCTAAGTCCCACTGACATCTTCGAAATACAGGGTCATTATAAATGACTGTAGTCAAAGCGGGCCGGGGATCTAATGTTAAAATTGTAGGTTGCTGCTATACTGAAATAGTGTTCCATATGCAAGAGTTAAATTGGTTGCATAAGTTGGAGTTATTTTACTGAGCACACATTCAAAACACAATAGTCAAACTGTTTTCCTAACACCCCAATATTTATTGTTTTTTAAAATAAATAAAACAACTAAATAAGAAAATAAAACTTTAATTTAAGAATAAACGACGGAAATTAAAGTATAAAAAACTAAAATTAAAGAATTAAATAACTAAAACACAAAAATAAAACAAAGACACTATTACACAGAGTTTTAAATAATAATCGTTATTTTGTTCACACAAGATGTTGGAACTGTTCTCCATTTTGTTGCAAACATAACCTAACTCTTCTTTTTTTATTTTCAAATATGTTCTGTAACATAATTTCATCAATATTTGCGCAACAATTTGTTATTTGGTTCATCAGTTCTTCTGCGTTTGCTAATCGTTGTTTGTAGACGTTATCCTTCAAATAACTAAATATTGAAAAATCCAACGGCGTCAGGTCACAGGAACGAGCGGGCCATTCTACATTAGCATTTCGGCTGATTATACGGTTACCATAAAATTCTTGTAAAAATTGAATATTTTCAATTGTGGTATGGGCTGTAGCCCCATCATGCTGGAAATAACCGAACTGCAATTCTTCGTCGTCCAATTGATTGATAAAGACTCTCAGTATCTGTTCCCTATATCTCAAACCATTTATCGTGTCTTGAAAAAATATCGGTCCGATTATCCTTCGGCGTGATACGCCTAACCAGACACCCACTTTCACAGAATATAACGGAGTTTCCTGGAATGCGTGGGGATTTTCAGTACTCCAAATTCTGTAATTCTGTGAATTTACGTATCCCGATAGGTGAAACCACGCTTCATCGGAATAAAAAGACAAATCCAAAATCCTGTTATCATCCATGTGTTCGAGAAACCAACGACAATATGTGTGCGTGGACGTGAAAAGGGACCAGTTGTCCGTTTCTAGTTACGCAGATAATCGCAAATAAAGTTAAACTGGTTCAAAATACACATTTTTGTGTTATTAGCTAATTACTCTCCTTATTGTGTTTTTTATCAGATGTGTTCGTCTGAAACTCATCTGCGGTTGGAAAAGCATGAAAAAATGCGTTTTTATTGCGAATGAAAAAGGGACCAGTTGTCGATATCACGCTACGCTCTAGCGCATTACGGTGTTGCTGCATACAGTGGCAGAAACAAATGTCCGTATGATAGCAGTTTATAAACTTGTTTGTATAAAATATAATTACAAAGTTATATAATATTCCAGGACAATTACTACGCTTATATTAACTTCACTTTTTGATTGTTTGTCTGTTGTGCAAATCTTTTAATCGATATTATTTCTATTTCTCAGTGTCCAATCAAGTTAAAATTATGCATGTGGACAGATTTCCGATGACAATACAAGAAGCAATAATTTTTTAAAAAATATGGAAACTTTTCCAAAATTTGAAAAAAATTTCAAAATTTGGGAAATTTGACCAAGTGAGTTGAAATTTTGCCTGTGGACGGATTTCCGGTGACAATGACATGAAGCAATAAAAGAATTTGGAAAATTTTCTAAAATTTTGAAAAAAATTTTGAATTTTTACAAGGCTTGTAATCGATATTATTTCTACTTCCCAGTGTCCAACCAAGTTAAACATTTGCTTGTGGACAGATTTCCAGTGACAATACAAGAATCAATAAAAAAAATATGGAAACTTGTCCAAAATTTGAAAACAAAATTCAAAATTTGGAAAATTTAACCAATTGAGTTGAAATTTTGCCTGTGGTCGGATTTCCGGTGACAATGACATGAAGCAATAAAAAAATTTGGAATTTTCTAACATTTTGAAAAAAATTTGAATTTGGAAAATATGTCCAATCGAGTTGAAATTTTGTATGTGGACAGATTTCCGGTGACAATGCTCGAAACAAATAAAATGAGTAAAAAAATTTGTGAAAATTTGTGTAGTTTTTAGGAAATGCACTTTCTATATAAATTTATTATGATTGTATTTCCATGTTTTGTGTCCCTAGTTATGTTTATTTCTTATCATTAAACGTTTAAAATAATTTGATACTACATATCTGATTTATTTGAATTCGCAAATTTGGATTTTTAACTGACTTAAGTGTTGAAATAAGACGGCTGCAAAATTATGTAACAGGAAATAGGATGAAAACAGTTGCGAATTCACGTTAATTTATTATGGTTTCCAGATTGCACTCGGTGCCATTTTGAATTATAAACATCTAACATCAGATATTTGTTTTCTTCTGAATCCGACAGTTAATTACATGTTTAGTCGCCATATTGGATCGGCCATTTTGAATTTTATACATCTGAAAACAGATTTGGAATCTGTAACCTTCATAATTTAATTTTTGTATAAATTCGACACTTAACTACATCTTTGGTCGCCATATTAGATCCGCCATTTTGAATTCTAAAAATCTAAAAATAAATAAGATTTGGAATCAGAGGACCCCATAAACCCCTTACGAGAATGCTTAAGTCTTCTTAAGACTCGAGAGATGAAGCTAGGTATCTTACACTATACATATTGTAGGCCCAGGCCAATGGCGCTATAGATTAAAAAACCTATAAAACCCAATCGGAATAATGAAATAATAAATTCTACTAAAAATCTTGAAACTAATATCGAAATTGTTCCAAAAATGTTGGAGTCAGCGTAACTTCCAAATATGCGGGAAGTTATTAACATTTAAACTTTGCAAAAGTTTGAAGCGTCATAGCTCAAAAGTTTAATTTTTGCACCAGCAACTTAAATATTTTTTTTTCAATTTCTCTTTATGGTAATCGGCTTAAAATGTTGGAGTACCTTTGCCATAACTTATTCTATCTAAAAACACTCATAACTCAATTTCGGTCAACTGGTCCCTTTTCATATCCAGGCACACATATGTGATACGATTTGCGTAATCAACTGGTTTCAGTTCTTGCACTAATGCGATTTTATAGGGTATCATATGCAGCTTTCTTTTCAATACTTTCTGGCAAGTGCTGTATGGTACGCCAGATTGTGCAGACAATCTTGATACAGATTTTTTGGGAGTCTGTGCCATTCGTGCTCTCAGGTCATCCACTACTTCACCAGTCACTTCAGGTCTTCCTGATGATTTTCCCTTGGCAACGCTTCCAGTTTCATCAAACCTTTTTACAATCCTTCGGATATGAGTCAGTAAAGATTCTTCCTCGATATCTATACCAGGATACATAGCCAGATAATCATTTTTGCATGCTTGCAAAGAATAAATCCACTGGCCATCTTCATTGAATATCCCGTTTCTGTAGTAACACTTAACAATATAAGTGTTTTGCTCAACAGAATACACCATACTTAACGTAAAAAAATATTTTTTTGCAAAATAATGTCACCAAAACTTTCCTCGATTACCTACAATTAATTTTTGATTATTTTTAATTTACGTAGATTACGTAATTAACTTTCAGATAACGACGAAAACAACAACAGCCACAAAATACAAATATTCTAAGCAAACTCGGTAAACAGGAGTCCGCCATTTGCAGTTAGTTCGCCACTGTTTGGATAGAGCGGCAAAAATATTATAACATGTACATGGCCAACGTTGACTACAATCTTTTATAAAGACCCGGTACAAAACAATGCGCGTTATTTACACTACAAGGCGAAAGTGACTGTCAAATAGAGTACGAACGCGCAGCACCTGCAACGCAGTTTGTACGAATATGTTTCTATGCAAGTCGGCACTGGTTGCAGTGCTCCAAATACGGTAAAAATCGATATTTAAGAGTATTTTTTAGTGTTTTAGGGTTAAATGAACACAGACTAGGATCTATGCGTTCAAAGATAAAAACGTTGAAATATAATGGACACCTAAGTTGTTACATATTAAACGCCTATTTACATAAACTTTGCGGCCCTGTCGGCACGGGTTAACATTAACGTAGGAAGTTAAAATTTGATATTTAAGTAAGGTTTAGTATATGGAAACGAATTGGAGGGTATGCGTTTTCATCACTTCACAAAAAAAATGCCCATATAAGGGACACCCTAATATATATATTGTGAAACCATGTTGTTATGGTGATGTAGGAATTACTCCCAATTGTAGTGGACTGTATAATAGCTTTTTCGGATGGGATCGTCTTGTTCTTTGATTTAAACACTTGTTTATTGTACAAAATAGTTTACTCGAATGCATTCAAAATTATTACAAATTCATATATGGGGAACTAAATAAAATGTGCTCATGGAGCATGCGCCAAAAATTAACTTAAGATATTCGACGTAAGATGGCACTACCATATTTATTTACATAATAAATAATAATTCAAAATAAAAATACATATTTGCCGCAACATGCCGGGCGCCGAAAATATCCTGTGGATTATTTTCAATTCAAAATGTCTATTTACAACAACTACTTGTCCGTTTTATTTTGTGTCTTGTAGCGGTAAAAGACATATCTTAGTGAGCGCGCGTTTCACAACACTGTTGGTCGTTTTTACACTCACTACCCGCACAATGTTGTCGTTGCCGGGATGAAGCTCGCTGATGCGACCCATTGGCCATTTCAAGGGCGGTGTATTTTCTTCCTTCATGAGGACGATGCTGCCAACCTTGAATTGGTTCGGCGTTGCTTGCCTCCATTTGACCCTTCCTTGAAGTTCGGAAAGGTACTCTTTATGCCAACGTGACCAGAAGTGTTGCACTATCTGTTGAACTCTTTGATAGCGGTTAAGAGTATTTTCCTTGACTTCTTGAAGATTTCCTTCTGGGATAGCCGTTAAAGTTCTTCCAATCAGAAGATGTGCTGGGGTAAGAGGGGTCAGTTGATCGGAATTTGAAGTTAAAGGGCATAAAGGACGGGAATTTAAAATTGCTTCGATTTGTACCAATAGAGTTGTCAGTTCTTCAAATGACAATCGCGCATTCCCAACCACTCGATATAAGTGATACTTAGTGCTTTTAATACCTGCCTCCCAAATACCGCCAAAACTTGGTGATCTAGCGGGAATAAATGCCATTCTATATTATCCCGTGACACAAATTGTTTCAAGCTATCTGAATTTGTTTCTAGAAAGTCATATAAAGCAGTTATTTCAGCATTGGCACCCACAAAATTTTTGGCATTGTCTGAATAGATGTTCTTAGGCTTACCACGCCTAGCTATGAATCGCTTTAAAGTTTGTAAAAAGGATTCGGTTGTCAGATCAGAGACGAGTTCAAGATGAATTGCCTTTGTACTTAGGCAAATAAACAAACAAATATATGCTTTGCATAACTTTGCTCCTCGTGTTTTTCTATCTTTAATCAAAATAGGACCCGCATAATCAACCGCCGTATTGAAAAAAGGTAAATATTGATTAACTCTACCATTTGGCAAATTACCCATCAAATATTCAGTCGAGACCGGTTTTACCTTAAAACATCGAATACACTGGCGAATCATTTTCTTTACAGCATTGCGACCAGCCAATGGCCAAAATCTTTCTCTCATTGCTGCAAGTAACATAGTAGGACCACAATGTAGCAATCGTATGTGCTCTTGTGTAATTATTAAATCGGTAAGTCTGTGTTTTGATGGCAATATTATTGGGTGTTTTGTGTCAAATGAGTTGTCCGAATTTTGAAGTCTGCCACCAACGCGAATTACACCATTAGTATCCAAAAATGGATTAAGTGACAGAATACTACTCCTATTATTTAAAGCTAATCCCTTCGATAATTTTTGATATTCTTCAGAAAATACATGTTCTTGCGTTATTTTAATGAGGAGGTTTAAAGAGTTTTGTAATTCAGTGGCAGTTAAAATTCCCTGTAGTCTACCTTCACGGTTTATTTTTAAATTTGCAATAAATCTACAAGAATACGCAAGTACCCTTTGAGCCTTGTAGAGAGTTGAACATTTATTTATAATTTCGATAATATCATTAGTAGTATTATTCGTAGTAGATACATTAACAATTGTTCGTTGTTCTGGAATGTTTTTAATTGTAATTTTATTATTGTTGTATTGTATGTTATCTGTTCTTAACCAACCTGGGCCTGACCACCAAAAATCTAAATTCAACAATTCACCAGCAGGCACACCGCGAGAAATTAAATGAGCTGGATTATCTTCGGATTGTACGTGGTGCCATTGTTCAATGCTGGTGAGCCGCTGAATCTCGCTAACCCGATTGGCCACAAAGGTTTTCCAACGATTTGGATCACCCTGTATCCAAGCCAACGTTATAGTCGAGTCAGACCAAAGATAGCAACAGTCAAATTTTATTTTCATCGAATCGTGAATTTTTTGTACTAAATGTGCAAGTAACATCGCACCGCACAATTCCAGTCTGGGAAGTGTAACTTGTTTAATTGGCGCAACTTTTGATTTAGCACAATGTAAATGTGAAGTAACTCGCCCTGAGTCATTTACCGTTTTTATATAAACGCACGCCCCGTAAGCACGTTCGCTTGCATCGGAGAATCCGTGTAATTCAATTGATTTATAGTTTTTTCCAATAACGTGGCGAGGTATTCTCAAATTATTTAAGTACTGCAACTCATTGCAAAATTGTACCCACGTTGTTTGTAAATTTTGAGGTATAGATTCATCCCAAGATAATTTAGCTTGCCAAAGTTTTTGCATTAGTAATTTTGCCTGGATGATAATAGGACCCAACAATCCCAAAGGGTCAAATATTTGAGAAATCGTCGACAAAATTGATCTTTTGCTAATTGTTGACTGATTTCTAACTCCAATTGAATATTCAATAGTGTCAAAACTAGCATTCCATTGTATTCCCAAAGTTTTATTGGTTTCATGATCGCCTAATGATAATATGCTGGAGTCTAGTTTATCATTAACATCGAATTTTGTTAAAATATTTTTCTCATTTGTCAGCCATTTTCGCAATTCAAACCCATAACTAGAAAGAATTTTACTTAGATCGTGTTGAAGTTGAATTAATTTATTTTTGGAGTCACTACCAGTCAGACAATCATCAACATAGAAATCATGTTTTAACACTTCACTTCCTTCTTGATAATCTTTTTCATTTTCTATTGCGACCTGTAATAGAGCCCTAATTGCAAGATAGGGAGCCGAAGCTGTACCATATGTTACCGTACTCAATTCAAAACACTTTACATCTTGTGATGGATTGCTTCGCCAAAATATTCTTTGAAAACGACGCTGTTCACTATTAATGAAAATCATTCTATACATTTTTGATATATCTGCTGTCATTACATAAGTGTGTTTTCTAAAACGGAGAATAATGGAAAATAAATCATTTTGTATAGTTGGCCCACAATGTTGGACATCATTGAGGGATAGACCGCTATCTGTTTTCATAGACGCATCGAATACAACTCGAACTTTAGTAGTTATGCTATCGCTTTTTACAACTGCGTGATGTGGTAAATAATAGTTTGAAGCGTCATTACAATCGTTGTCATTAATTTCTATCATGTGACCTAACAATTCATAGTCTAGCATGAATTTTTTGTATTCATTGTATAAGTCAGTATTTTTTTGAAGTTTTCGTTCCTGTGCATAAAATCGCTTTAGTGCAAATTCCCTTGATGACCCAAGTTGACTCAATTTATCGTTAAATGGTATGGACACTATGAATTGTCCCTTTTTGTTCCGAGTTAGGTTTTTAACAAAATGGTTTTCACAGAAACGTTCAGATTCGGATAAGTATGACCTTGGACATATTTCTTCAATTTGCCAGAACTTAGTGATATTATTGTCTAAGTGCGAATTGGTTTCCAAGGACAAACAGTTAATTGATCTATTTTTATTCGGTATATTTAAACTTCCTCCCAAAATCCAACCTAGCCTTGTTTTTTGTATTGTTAATTGTGTACCTTCCAATTGAAATTGTCCTACACATAATAGTCTCCAAAATACAGAAGCCCCCAATAATAAATCCACCGGCATTGACTGATTAAATTTAGGATCCGCTAATTTTATATTTCTAGGTATATCAAAACCGGATTTATTGAATGACTTCATCGGAAGTTTTTCTGTAATTTTTGGCATTACTAAAAAATCTATCATTTCATTGAATGCATTGTTTCTAGATTGAACCACGAAGTTGGTCGTGTACTGAATATTTGACATGGCTTGACCAACTCCTACTACCGAAAAGTTGGTTGATTCCAAAGGCAAGTTCAACCTTTTGCAAAAGGCTTCGGTACAAAAATTACTCATTGAAGCATTGTCCAACAATGCGCGGCACTCGTGAAGTTTACCCGTAGAATCAGCCACGAAAACAATTGCAGTACTCAAGACGACTTGGGATGGTATTATTTTTCTATCAGATATTGTGTGCATGGTTACTGTTTGTACATCACTGCTAGGTGTTACTATATTTTCAATATTCTCATTAGAACTGTTGAATCCATGAGATCTTTGTATATCAATGTGAAGCATCGTGTTATGAGCTTTATTGCATTTTCTACAATTTGATGATTGACAATCTTTCACTAAATGAGTTGGTTTCAAACAATTGATACACAATTTTAATTTTTTAACTTCATTAATTCTTGCTGATGGAGAAAGTTTTAAAAATGCTTCACATTGATATATTGTATGATGTTTTTTACAATAATAGCAAGACAATCTATCGGTGCATACGTAAGCGCTCAATTCGCTCTTGTGCCTTTTTCCGCCATTGAAGTTATTGTAAATTTTATATTCATGTTTGTCAACTTTAAGAGTTTCCAACAGTTCGCATCGTAGTTTCAAAAATTTATTCATGTCTTCCATCGTCGGAAGATTCGTTTTTATATTGAATTGTTCCCACTCGCGGCGGGTAATAGAATCAAATTTACTTGTAATTATGTAAATTATTAAAGTGTCCCAACTGTCGGTAGCTTCCCCTAATGATTTTAAACAACGTAGATGCCTAGTAATATTATCGAATAGGTTACGAAGCTCGACATGTGACTCCCTTTTTATAGAAGGCAACTCGAATATTGACTTGACATGGCTGTGTATTATAAGTCGCTTATTTTCAAACCGGTCTTGCAATAGTTTCCAGGCTATTTTATAGTTAATGGATGTTACTTTAATTGATTGAATTATATTAGAGGCTTCTTTTTCTAATGAAGATTGCAAATAATAGAACTTTTGTATATCGGACAGTTGATCATTTTCATGAATTAATGCATTGAATGCGTCTCTGAACTCCAACCAATGTTCTAATTGTCCCGAAAAGCTGGGCATTTTAATTGTAGGTAATTTTATAGCTTGACTTTGTTGGTTACCACCGCTGAAACCACTCGCATTTAATTGATCTTTAACTGTGACTTCGTTTGTCGCAGATGGTGAAATAGCAATTTTCATATTGGAAATCAAACGAAAGTATTGTTCCTCAAACTCAGTTAAAGCACCCGCGTCGGTCTCATTTATTTCATTGTCGGCTAACGCTAAATTGGCTAATTCAATTTTGCTTTGAATATCGTTAAATTGATCGTAACACGGTACTAGTTTTTCTAGGCGTACTGAAAGTTCGGTAATTAGCACTTCATCAAGCTTACTTAAGTCTAAAGATTCAAAATATTGTCGCGCACGTGTTAGCTTTGATTTTAATTGTCCCCTTTGAAAACGCAGTTTCGCGAGATCGGCCATTTTTACAAATCGAAGCAATTTCAATAACAAGTATATTGTGGATGTGGAATTGAAAGGAACTCACCCCAGCTCGAACTAGTAGATCCGGTTCGGAATGGACCATATGTTATGGTGATGTAGGAATTACTCCCAATTGTAGTGGACTGTATAATAGCTTTTTCGGATGGGATCGTCTTGTTCTTTGATTTAAACACTTGTTTATTGTACAAAATAGTTTACTCGAATGCATTCAAAATTATTACAAATTCATATATGGGGAACTAAATAAAATGTGCTCATGGAGCATGCGCCAAAAATTAACTTAAGATATTCGACGTAAGATGGCACTACCATATTTATTTACATAATAAATAATAATTCAAAATAAAAATACATATTTGCCGCAACACATGTGAAACCCCTGAAGTGGTGACGCCACCAATTGGGGGAATCCCGCGGTTATAGAAAGAGCCGCGCTGGCCTGTGCGAAGGGAACACAGTCCTCGATGGGTGAAAGAGATGCGAGCACGCATTTTGCTGTTATAAGTTTTGTATTAATATTTTATTCAATAAGTGTTCAATAAATAGTTTTAAAAGTGAACCAGTGTTTAACAATATATATAAGTCTATATCTGCCACGCCTCCTTAAGGGTGTTACAAATGTTGAATCAAAGTCAATATACCCTCACCACATTGAATGTGGGGGGGGGGGCATAATGACACAACCTATTGCATGTACTATCCGCGACAAAAAAAAAGTCGTACAGCTAAGTTTGGCATCATGTAAGTCTGGCTCGTCAACTTGACAGCTGGTGCATGTTTCATCCCTATGACTAATGTCAGAATGACAGCGTATAGGTTCTAAAAGAACCATTTACAAAGCTACAAGGTGTACGACTTTTTTTTTGCGTGCATAGTACCACGACAAAATGTTGGAATTTTCTTTTTGTTTTCTCTTTTGAATTTCAAATATTTCGTAGTAATCGTAGTAATTTGTGGACTTAATTTGTGCAGCAGTGCACCGTTTTCTATCTATGTTTATGTTCCGGTTATTTACAATCAAATTTTGGTTTAAAATGTATATTTGCAGAGATATTTGCTCAAATGCAATGAGAAGTAGACATTTTAAATATTCTACTACATAGGTAGTAGAATATTGGTCTTGGTCTTGATCTTGGTTTATTTTGACCAAGAAGGAAGAGGTTCCCGGAACTTGTTGGGGGTGCAAATTCAGGTTTTTCATTAGGACACTAAAATGAACATAATATCTCAAAATTGTTCAGTATATTGAAATAATAGTCACTAATACTACAAATCCAATACTTTTTTGTATTAAAACAGGCAATTTTATTATTCATTTAGTCACGCCATATATCGTCCAGCCAGCTAACAATTGATCGTTAACGTAATTTGTATGTCTTTGTTTATAAATACATGTATTAGCGGTCCTTGGGCACCGGAAATTGACAAACGATATTCCTTTTCACGCTTTGATATTTCTATATAAGACTAATATAATACAAATCAAATACAGTCTATAAATTAAAAACTGTGCGCTTGTCATACCAATATAAGGATGTTGAACTGGTCAGCTTTGGTTGCGATATTAAGCTTCTCATCGATTATGGTAAGATTTATGCCCTCAAACATGGTGTATGTTATTTATTGAATATTTTTGTGCAGGGTTCACCAGATAAACTGGAAGAACTAGGACAACACGTTCATGACGAGTGCGTACGACAGACAGGAGTCGATGAATGTATGCATTAATTGCTCGTACCTATAAAACACCAAATTATATCAAATTATTTGTAGCCATAATAGTTGCAGCAAATAATAAAGGAGGATTTGCAGATGATGAAAAGTTTAAATGCTACATAAAATGCGCCTACGGAGCATTGTCAGTTGTAAGTTTCTAGCGGTGCTGCCTTTTACATAAATTATATCACCATAACACTATTATTATTAAGACATTACATTATCATTACACTGGCTCTAGAAGTCAAAAATTACCAAGAAGTGGTAGGGTTTGTTTTGAACAAATTTGATATATATGTACATGATATACATGTTTGAAATTCGTACTGAAGCGCTTCCAGTGACTGCTGAGTGTTGACTGGGATTGGAAACACAGGGAAATCTTGGTGGCTTTGGCAGAATGTTGACAATGTGTCTTAAATGAAGTTAAAGAGGCAGTGAAAAAATACTGCGTCCAGTCACTGTAAGCAGGAAACATTCTTTCACAACATCAGTGCCAAGCAGAATTTCTCTCTAAATTTTTCTTTTTGGTTTTTAAATTCAAAAGCCGCAGGGCAAGCAATTGGTCACAATTGCTAAAGCTATAGCTATAGGCACCTGCTCGAATTCCAAAGTGGAGTCTATTGCAGTCGAGGCGTTATTGACTTTTGGTTGCAAATTAAAAAGTGGTTATGCAGGTATGTGTGGATGCAGAACTCACTACTTTTCTGAGAGACAGGAATCCATTTCATAATTAAAAATGTTTCTATAGATGTCTTCACTTTGCGAGCTCTATAAATAAAAAATAAACATATTGAACGTATTACCTGCACAGCCAGTTTGTCATTTGCAAGTAATATGTTGAGGGTGCAACATAGTAATCTTGTACACATTTCCATACTCACGATGTGGAGAACTATGCCGTGCAATTTATTGGACTCTTAGAAACAATTAAACCGAGTTTCATTGCAAACACGATCTATGGGGATTGAGGCGTCTACCATAGTTGGCAAGGAACATGTCAATGTTTGTCATTCATTTAATCAAATATATTAATTTTTATTTTTTTGTTAATGTCATTATTAAACAAAAAAATGGTATGTTTATAACATGTATACATATATGTATATATCGGCAAAGTAGCATAGTGTATATCATACATGATATCATAGCAAATGACAAATAACAAAGATAATCACGTAGTTACAGTAGTAAATAAACTTAAATTTAGTGTCATTGCATTAATAGGTAATTTATAACAGCTCTGTTGAATTTTACAATACAATTACAATTACAATACAATACAATTAAGTTTTAATATTACATGTCAGTTCATTGTACGATTATCACAACTTTTGTTGTTATTTTATTCTTTCCAATGTTATTTTTTTGCATTTGGTAGCACATAAAGCTGTTGCCTTGTTCGGGTATTGTAGGAGTGACGATCACAGTTACGCACTAACCCTATATCAGTCTCCAACAGGATGTTTCTTATGCGATGCACAAGCTTCATACTGTCCAATTTAACAACACAGATTCGCAGAAGGTTTAGTTCATTATCAATTCGTCAGTACTAAAGCACGATGATTTACAGAACAAGACTTTGAGAAGTCTGTTTTGTGTAACCTGAAGCTTCTTAATGTCTTGCTTTCTCGCTTGTCCCCAGAATGCTCTCAAGTAGGTCAGCACGGAGTTAATATAGGAAAAGTAGATCTTATACTTGGTTTCCTCGTTGAAGAAGTTGCAGAATGGTGTAAGGGATACAGTATCCTGCTTAGTTTACTTTATATGACTTCTATATGTTTATGGAAGAACAGTTTGTTGTCCAAAAGCAACCCCAGATACCTTGCGCTGTCTACGTCCTGGCAATTGTGGCCATTTATGACAAATTGCTGGTTCATGGTTTGGTCCTTGCTGTTGAACATGAGATTTACACTTTCCTGCGTTTAGTTGGATGTTATTGAGTTTAGTCCAAGTGACAATGGTATCTAGGTCTTGTTGTGCTTCAGTTTGTATTGTTTGCGCAGTACCAGAATAAAAAAGAGCAGTATTAGTTCGTTGATACATATACAGTAAGTGTCCGCAAAAAATTAGGTATAGATCTATATAAACTAGCGTATCACGAGACAATACAGCTAACACCGGTTGAATGGGGCAGACAGTTGTGGTGGGAGAGCAAGTCTGGAATTGCGTTTCGCGGCAACAAGCAATGGCAGAACTATCGCAGATCTAACAACGCTAGACCCCCCGTTAGAGCAACTTCAAATCATCAAAGAGAATTATGGTGGCAATTCGGCGCACCAGTCCGTGGATTTCTTTGCAGTCACTTTTGAAGGCAGATCGATACCGTGCAGACAAACCATTTTCAATATTATGCATCTATTTGAAAAAGATCTTTGGCGAGGAATTGGGCATTGGTAACAAAAGCGTTGCTAGGCTCTCAACAAGGGTGATTTCCGGAGTTATAAGTACACAAAAACTCAGGAAATCTTAGCAGACGACAGTATTCGTAGAATGGAGTTTTGTGAAACTATAATGGAAAAGACGAACGCAGATGAAAATTTTATAAAAAATATTATTTTTACTGATGAATCGACTTTTCTGTTACATGGTAAATATAATCCTTCCATTCCATAGAAAATCAACGCTGCTTATGCTTACCGTACCCAATATCCCGAAAAACTAAATGTTTCGGCTGGTATTCAAGGCAATCATTTAGTTAGGCCATTCTTTATCGATGGATCTCTTAACGCACAGAAGTACCTTACTTTGCTGCAAGAGCAAGTACTTGCCGTCATTCATTACCTTCCCGGTGTAGATCAGACTGATGTTTGGTTTCAGCTAGACGGCTGTCCCGCTCATAACGCGGCCAGGGTGCGAGAGTTTTTAACAACCGCATTTCCTGGCCGTCTTATTAGTGGGACAGGCGACATTTGTTGGCCCTCAAAATCACCTAATCTGTCACCGAACGATTTATTTTGTGGGGTTATCTTCAAAATACCATTTATGTATATGAACTCAATAGGGCACATAATTTACAGAAGTTGAGAGCAAAAATTACACAAGCTGCCAACACTGTAACAGCCGAAACGCTCTCTGGCGTGAGGGACAACTTTTACAACCGGCATGGATTCTGTCTTGCAGCGCAAGGCTGAATCTTTGAACAATAAGAATATCTTTTATTTTTTGGATATATCGTTTCTATTTTTGCTTATTATTTTCTGACAATAGAAGAGAATTTAGAAATATGTATGCACCATGTACGTGCATTTTTATAAGAACCACAGAAGCGCGCCCGTCCGATCCTGCAAACAACAAACAACTATCTCTAAAGGAAGTGCGTAGCCGGCGACAAATACGCCGGGTGGGGAGAGTGATGTTGCCGTTCATCCGTAATTGCTATGCCTAGCGTTCGGGGAAACGTGATGTATATTAAGAATAAGATGGGCCCAAGTCCAGTACCCTGAGGAACGCCACTGATGATCCCACCATCGCTGCTTCTGTCACCGTTGACTACTGTACAGTGTGTCCTTCCCCGGAGGTAGCTCCTGAACAACTCCAACGGCTTATCCACAATTTCAATACTCTGGGGTCTGTGTATCAGAATATTATGATCTACCACATCAAAAGCCTTTCGAAAATCTAAAAAGCAAGCCACTGCAGTCCGTCCACCATCCATCTCACTGTACAAGAACTTCAATTGCAATTGCCGTCTGCGTGCTTTCCGCTAAAAATTGTGGAGTGTATCGAAAAATTCAATACATTGGAGGTAGGACAGTAATCTGGTCTTCACAACTCTCTCAAATATTTTTGCAAATACTGAAATTACAGATATTCTTCAGTTCATCAGGGAATGTGCCATTCCTTAGGTGTTGATTTATGGCTTGGGAAATGAGCTGTACAAGTGTATCTTTTAACTTTATAGTTCTTGCTTTAATACCGTCATCACCAGGTGAAGCATAATTTTTTAGATTACTTATTATTCCTTCTATTTCCTCGGGTGTTGTTCTCAGAAGACAGATAGATGTTGTCATTGAAGACGGTAGTCTCAGTACCTTGGCGAGGTTGTGGATGGTGGAGGCAGAGCCGATGTTGTATAAACCGACTTTTCGCGCGCATTTGATGTCACAGACCATGGAATCCTCATTCGGAAGCTCAGTGACTGCTGTTGTAATTTTCCACTCGTACTTGGATGGCAGAACAAACTGTGTTTTCTACAAGACTACTCTTCGTGGGTGTTTATTGCTTCATCTTTTTTTGGATGATTTCTGGGCCTCTTTGAGCTGCCCTGTCTTAGCGTATGCAGACGATTTAAAGATATATTCGTCCATCAATAACTACCAAGACATTGAGCTTCTCCAAATTCTCATTCTCATAACAGATCGTAATATTTGTGATTATAAATATGATTTTCTATTTAGTATTATATAAATTTGTTTACTTCATTTGTTCAATATGTTTGTCAAATACTTGAAATGGATAGCAACATTTGCTTTCACTGGTATAACGAATTGGCATACCGCATTTAAAGCTTCCGCACCTATTCTGTTACGTTTTTCTGTTTTAACATCAGTGACAACCGAAAATATCCTTTTGGTTTCCGCATTGCTATGAGGCAGGGGAATGCATAAAATTGCTAAATTTGAAATATTAACAAACTCATCTTCATCCTGAAAATTTTTCAATATTATTAGTTATTCCAAATCTTTTCGGGAGTTAATTTAATCACTAAAATACACAGCAATATTTTTTTACTCCATGTCTACCTTACTAATATCTGTGAACCAGAGGGATATAAATTTACTTACAATATTTTGTAGTGATTGATTTTAGTTTCGTTAAGCTTAAGACTATTCCGGGTTTTAGACAATTTATGCACTCAAAAAATAGATCAGTTTTAACTCTATTAAGTAATCAGGATTTTTACAATTAATTTTATAGTTGTTAATGTAGTTCGGTTTAATAAAAAGGGATATTATGTTTCTAAATATTTTTCTACATTCTGCTTGTAAATCATGTATTAAAAACTTTGTTGATTGAAATAAAGCATTACATGTATTAAAACTGGTCTACTATTATTAAGCTGTTCATATTTGAATTTACCACTTTGGAATTATCATCAAATTGTGCAACCCGAAAATAATTTAACAGCAATCCCAGTTATCAAGTACTCTTTTTACAGCATTTTTTTTTATTAATAGATTAACCATCAATTTAAATCTGAATTCTTAAAACTAGGTACTTGTCTCTAATAGGCTATCCACTGATGTCCCTATATTTACTTTGTCCTGAACAAGAAGCACTAACACTTCACTCACTGTGCTCTGCTTTTTACACATTTCACTGATTCACTAGTTCGAAGGGTTTAGTTCTTTTTAGTCTTCTCACTAGATTCTGGTTGTCCAGTAGCTGCAGGGCCTCTACGTTGACGTGATGGCTTAGGCGAGATTCATGCTTAGTGGCGAATCTTTTTATCTCTTGGATGACTTGTGGGACACCAAGATCACGGTGCAGGTCACTATTCCGTATGTACCAAGGAGTGTTAAGCATATTGCTTAGTACTTTATTTTGGAAAATCTGGATTCTTTCCTTTTTACAGAATGCTGCATACTAAGCCACCGTGTACCAGATATCTTTAACATTCTTTGCACTTCAACGTTGAAATAGTCTTGCATTTCTGCAAGTTCTGCTGTTCGCTTGGGAGAAACTGAAAAATAGCTGGCCACATTGCGTATAAATTCTTCAGGTCTTCGTGGTAATTTAGAACAAGCACGGCTTGCTACTAATGCTGAAGAATGACATATGCAGAGCAAGACTACTAAGACCTTTGCTTCCGCTTGTAAACTGGTTATAAATGAAGTATTTCTACCTAGCATTACAATTGTATTGTCTGAAGCAAGCCCTATTATATTACCAATCGAGAAATCTTTCGACTGCAATTTTTTTAAAAATTTTGTGAACAAATTTTCTGCGTTGCAATTTTTAACGTCAATTGTTATTAACTCTAAAAGTCTTTCTGTTATTTGGCCAAAATCATCAATACAAAACAATTTATTTAAACAAATGTCAGTGCTTTCGTCAACGAAAACCGCAAAAGAAATTATTTTGAGTTATTTTGCCAAATCTTGATTTTCATTTTCAGCAATGACATTTTTAATAATACTCACAGATTTTGTTCGACCCAACTGAACATCTTTTAATACCGGTTCAGTAAAAGAATCCTTCAGTACAAGCATTAAATGATCTACGACATGAAAGGCAATGTTATGATGAGCAAACAAATTTGATAATTTAATTTCGGCTTCACATACTTTTTGAAAATGTACAGAATTTTTCTTGTGTTTGGCCGTTGCTGCACGTTTTTCTAGTTCCGATTTTCCACATTTGATTTCCGTATTGAATGCCTCGCATATAGAAAGCACTCGGTTAGTAGGATGTTCTTTGAGCCAGCCTTTAATTCAGGGTTTTCAAGCCACCTATAAATAGTTGAATTTTTGAACATAGGCCTTCTGTTTAGGCGCCTCGTATCAAATTTTTCTTTTCTTTATTGGTGTTGTCGGACATCTTCGAGATGGTGGAGATCTTTGAGATGTTGGAGATCTTTGAGATGTCGAAGCACAAGTGCTTGTATATACGAAAGTATAAATTTTGTTAAAATAATAACAATGAACATTAACTTATGGTTCATCTGATGATTCTCGATTTGTCACTCGAATTTTTCTTTTCCTGATTGGGGTTGTCGGAGGTTTGTGAGATGTGGAAGAAAGAGTGGTTGTAGAGCTATACGTAAATATAAAATTTATTAAAATACTAAAATAAAAGAATATATTAATCAACTTACGATTCGTCTGATAATTGTCGGTTAGGCGCTCGACATACTTGTGATGTAGACGGAAGATCGGGGGTGCAGCTTTTTGTATAAATTACACTTTTCAGTATCAGACAATTATTGAATAATTTCTGCCACTCTGACAGACTAGTTTGAGACTATTGTTTGTGAGATGTATCTTTGGTTGATAGGGTTTTTTTATCCAAGACAGACAAAGCATACATATCGACATCTCGAGCATCGTTTATACACCCTGTTAAATGAGTGCAATAATTTCTAGGGGTTATAGATTTTCATAATTGGAGTAAAAAATTCAATTACGTTTTTTCTCTAAGTGACACCAGTACTGAGTAATTAATTATTGAAAATGCAGAATTTGTCGCCCTACGATTTTAGAAAGGGTCGTAGCGACTTGGCCTAGAGCCCGTGGCGAAACAGCTGACAGCTGAGCGAGGGGAAGTACGCTCTGCAGTTGTTTCTGTTTATCGGGTTTCTTGGTAGTTATTTTGTGGTTTTGTATTTTAAAATGGACAATTTTAGTACTTGGGAGTACGTGGACATGTTACTTGTTTATGGTGAATGCAGAAAAAATGCAGCGGCAGCTCAAAGACTTTATTCGCGATTTAGAAACCGGCGCGTCCCTAATAATAGAACTTTTGTATCCGTGGTTCAACGGTTAAGGGATAGTCCTGCTCGGGTATTTTTGCCTAACCATGGAGGAAGAGGCCGTCCACGCTATCGTAATATGGTAAATACCGAAGAACAAATCTTGCACAAGGTCCACGAAGATGATCGACGAAGCACTAGAACAATTGCCCACGGGATAGTGCACAGAACACTACGTGAAAACTTACTTCGGGTATATCGGGAAACGCGTCTACAAGATTTGCTCCCACAGGATTATTTACAGAGGGTCATCTTTTGTGAATGGTTTCGTGGTCAATGTCAAACCAATGAAAACTTTCCTAATTTGGTACTTTCCATTGATGAAGCGACATTTACCCGAAACGGAATTTTTAACAGCCGGAACATGTGCCACTAGACCTATGAAAATACGCGAATTATACGACGTACCAATTTTCAGCAGCGATTTGCCAATAATATCTGGGCCGGAATTATTGGCAATTGTTTAGTAGGGCCTGTGGAACTGCCACCCCGTCTTAATGGTGAAGAACTACATGATTTTTTTACAAAACACATTACCAGGTTTGTTAGAAAATGTGCCGCTTGATGTTCGCCGTGAAATGTGGTTTATGCACGACGGTGCTCCTGCACATAAGAGCCGCATTGTAGTGCAACATTTAAGTGAAACATTTGGTGAAAAGTGGATAGGGATTAATGGACCAAGACGGTGGCTAAGTCGTTCTCCAGACTTGAATCCTCTGGATTTTTATTTCTGGGGTTATTTAAAAGGATTAGTGTATAAGATGGAAGTAAACAATGAAAATGAACTCCGTGAGCGAATTTTCAATTGTGCTGAAATTGTGCGCGATGACATTGAACGCCGCTTTTTATGTGAGCATTGGCGGCGCAGGGCAGAATCGTGTTTGGATGCAAACGGTGCGCACTTTGAGAAGTTTCTTTAAATTTTTTGGTAAGTTAAATCATTGCGTGCTACAGATAGATGCGGGCTAGTTTTCGACGGAGCACTACAGATTATGAAAACAAGTGGGTAGCGGCAATTGAATTTTCAACTGCAAAATTTTTAAAAATTTTATTAAGATTTTTTGTTCTTCATATTGAGTTACATCACCCCTCCAAATTATTGCACTGAATACAGCCTGTATAATGGGGTTTGCCCGATTTCTTGTAACCTTACACATTTGTTCTATTGTACGATAGATGGAGCAAGTGGTGCTATAAAAGCTCCAGCACACATTCATAATATTTTGTATTTATTTTTATGATTTGAAAAATTTCCTAAATATTCAAAATTCCCTAAATAGTCAGTGAAATAGAACTAGGGAAAACTTCCCTAATCTGGCAACACAGACTGTGATCCGCAGGGTAGCCAACTTCGTAAAAGCAAACTGAAAGGTGTACACGATTATGCACGGGTCGATATCGTCAAAAATATCAATTCGATAGCGAATCGCAAAGCGAGCGTTAGCCCAGGTGGTCGAGTGACTCTAAGATTAAGGCCCAGAGTGCCCAGACCCTATGAATTTGAGTAGGCTATACTCCGTCTAGTTGAACCGGTTAACCGGCCTGCCGGCGACGCTAGCGCAAGCGATTTCAGCTAGAAGAAATCCAAACAGGAGCTTACCTTCCGCAGTCGCTGAACGCTCTCCAATACGATTGAATATTATTAGGTGCATTATGTTACGACGACCACATGTAAAAAGAAAAAATTTTACAACATATACGTAGGAGTCACAAACGTTTTATATATATTCTGATTTAATGTCTTTTATTGGTTAGAAAAGAATAGACGTTACAAAGTACAAAGTACAAAGTTTCTATTTCTTATAATAACAATGCAACTCCATCCCTCTTGCTTCGCCTCGGGGTTAGACATCCTTCCTCGGGCTAATGGAATTGAGGGATTGTGCGTCTTCTTCAATCTGTTATATTATATCTTCCATTAAAAGTTTTTTTTATTTTTGTCTTAAATGTGTGTATTGGGAGGTTCTTGATGTGCTGTGATAGTTTGTTATAGGTTTTTATTGTCTCGGTTAGTAGTGTTTGGTTGTATCTCGTAGTTCCATACTTGTGTGTTCTTATGTGGGTGTGTGTTCTTGTTCCGTATCTGTGGATGTCGTCGCTCATGTTGAGTTTGACATTGGTTTTTATCTCTCTCCTCTTCAGTTTGTGCAGTAGTGTGAGATTGTTTAGTGCAATTCTTTTCTTGACATTTAGTTGGTCTGTGATTCTATAAAGTTCGTGGGTCGGTGTGTATTTATCTAATGCGTATAATGTTTTTAGGATTTTATTTTGTTGAACTTGTAACTTTTGTAAGTGTTTGTGTGTGGTGTCAGCCCACCTGCTTTATTTCGACTCCGTTGATTCTTATGTCCAGTTTGTTATTTGTAGCCGTTTTTCCAAATACCTATATATTCTGTTTTGTTTTCATTCATTGTCAGTAAGTTGCTACGGTACCATGTTGTGAGTAGGTCTATATCTGTGTTTATTTTTTGTTGTAGTTCCTGTTGAGTTCTTCCTGAGTATATCAGACAGGTGTCATCTGCATAGATATATGGAGTACCGGTTAATTTTAGATCGAATATATCGTTGGTGTAGATGATGTACATGATGGGAGGTAGGTTTCCGCCTTGTGGGATTCCAAATTCTTCTGTATATCTGAGGTCGCTCGTTACGTTGTTTATCATTGTGGTCTGTGGTCGGTTGGCAAGGTAAGTCCTGATTAATTGTAGGTTTCGGTCGGTGATCCCAATGTTTTCCAGCTTCTTTGTGAGCTTTGTCTGTGATATTGTGTCGAAAGCTTTTTTGAGGTCGATGAAGAATGCGACTACTGTGTTTCCCTGGTCTCTTTTCGTCTTTACTTCATTAATCATGTCATACGCTGCTGACGTTGTTCCTGATCCTTTCTGGTATGCGTATTGTTGTTGGCCTATTATTCTATGTTGCGTTGTGTGTTCTGTGATTCGGATTTGAATGACTTTTTCAAATATTTTGCTGAGTGTTGATAGAAGCGCACTAGGTCTGTAGTTTTCAGGTTTTCTTCTATTTCCTGCCTTGTAGATCGGAAGTATTGTGGTGGTTTTCAGGTATTCAGGAAAGTTTCCGCTTTTAATTACTGCATTTGTTAGTTTGACGAGGATGGGATTGAGAATTTTTCGATTTTCTTTTATTAGGTTGGTTGTGATCCTGTCAAAACCTGGTGCAGTGTTGTTCTTCAGTGAGCTGATTACCGTATTTATTTCTTGTTCGGTGGTGGCTGAAAATGTTGCTGTTGTGATTTGTGTCTCCTTCATTTGAATTCGTGTGGTTTGGTTTGCGAGGTGCTTTTTTGCTAATTCACTTCCTATGTCGATGAAGTAGGAGTTGATGGTGTTTGCAATCTCCTTTGGATCGGTAGTTTCGGTATTGTCGGACTGTGTCATGACTTCAACGCTTGTTCGTTTGGTTGCTTGTCCCAGTATCTCATTGATTTGCTGCCACATTTTTCGATTACTGTATTTGCAGGTCTCGATGCGCTGGCGAAAGTACCGTGTTTTTGTGTTTCGCAACATGTCAGCTGTTTCTCTTTTTACTTGTCGGTATTTAGTGGTTAGGAATTCATTGGCAGGATTTTTGCATAGTCTTTCGTAGATTTTGTTTCTTTCTTTGATTTTCATTATGATCTCTTCGTTTATCCATTCATTGTCTTCGCGCCTCTTTATTCTTACTTGTTTTTTATTGTTTTGTACTATATGTTGCAGGGTTGTTGATAGGTGTTCGAAGTCGTTAATTTCATCTAGATTGAGTTTGTTTATCTCCGTATTGATTCTTTTGTGGTCGGTTTTTGTGTGTTCGTAGTGCCTGTAAGTGTATTTGTTCGTCAGTGATTGGTTGACCGTCGTCAATAATGCGTTGTGGTCTAAGAAAAAATTGTCCTGGTTGATGTCATGGCTTGTTTCTTGTTCCTTATGATGTGGTCCAGTATTGAGTCTTCGCCATTTCTATTCTTTCTGGTATATTCGCGTTTCGTTATTTTGTTGATTATCCTGTAATTGTTTTCCATTAGCGTAGTGGTGTATTCTCTAGTTGTGGTGACCTTCTGTAGCAGGTTTATATTCATGTCTCCCAGAATTATGTGCGGTTTTCTTCTATTTACAATGTTGTTCTGTAGCACGGTCTTGAAGGTTTGGAGTGGGACATGTGGTGGTTTGTAGAGCAAAGTTATAGCCGTGTTGATTTCTGATAGTTCTATTTTTAATATTTCGACTTGGTCTATAGTCGTTTTTTGGAGAAGTTTGTAGTCTATTTTGTATTTCATGTACAATGCAATGCCACCTCCGCCTCTTGCAGCCCTTGAGTTGTATTCCGCTGTGTAGTTACTGATTTCGAACATTCCTTCTTCGGCTGGGGTGAGCCATGTTTCTGTAAGCGCTACTATGTCAGGATCGTGTAATTTGGCTAATGCTTCTACTTCTTCCATTTTATTTCGAAGACTTCTTACGTTATGAAGGTATATGGATATAGGCATTTTTGTTTTTTTTTTTTATTTTTTTTCTATTTTTTTTTTATTTATTGTAATTTTTTTGTATATTTTTTTAAATTTTTTTGTTTTTATTTTTTTTTATTTATTTTTTTATTTTTTTTTTTAATTTTTTTTCTCTATATCTTCCATATTACGGATTCTGATTTTTGGGGTATCTGTAGCTTTCCTTACATATATTACTATAGAAATATAATATATATGTATAGAAATGTAATTTTTTGTACAGATTGATGATAATGGAGAAGTGGACCAAGATGCCCTTATTGCCCTTATGCCTCACAATATTAAAGATAAGGCCGAAGCTATAATCCGACCATGCAAAACGAAAAGTAAGTATTTAAACCAGGCTGAATTTTCATCTACACTCTACACTAATTATTAGACTGACCAAAATGTTGATGTTCTATATTTTATTAAAGTGAAAACTAATCCAATTTGAAACAATAGTTATAATAAAAAATAATTTAATAGTGATATATGTATTTTTATCACTATTATAGTGTAATAAATATAGTGCTCGATAAATTTAACGCATCACACAATTTTTCATCAATTTTCCATTTCAGATTTTCTCAATTTCTCTCTGCTTGTTCGTTCGGTTATAATAATAATATTGGAATAAGCAAAAATTACATAAGGTACATATTATAACATATAATGTAGTCCAAATTTAACCATTTCTCGGCATAGTACAATTTGATTGATAAAAAAATATACTATCCAAAAGGATTTCACTTTTTTACTTATTATTGTTAGTTTGTTCATAAAAACATAAGTTTGTGTTGTTACGTCGTTGTGTAAACTTGATAATATTTTCTAGCTGTAGAGCGAATGAATACCTACAATGTTGTAGATATTATTATATGGAAAAAAACGTGTATTTCGATTTCTTGAGGCCATTAATGTTCTTTGCCTCTAGCGTGGGATAACCTGAATATGTAAAATATAGAGTATTACATCCTGCATATTTGATGATTTGATCTAAATGAATTTGCATTGTTTTCAATCGCGTTGCCACATATTACTACTGGTTATTAATGTCTCTTACAGAAGTTGCTGATGCTTGTGATACGATTTATCAAGCAAGTAAATGTTACTATGATGCGGATCCAGACGTAAGTAAAACTAAATAAATACATTATTATAATACAGCTCAGCTTGCGATTAGTCCATAAGCGGACAGCACCCATAACCGGAAAAGTTTTCTGTAACCGAATTTGGACATATATTTATTTATATGTAAAAAATGCTCTCCGATGAGCGAACGCGGGATCTAATAAACCGCCCACATAACCACAATCTTTTGAAACCGAATTCTGATTCTTATATATATATATATATATATATATATATATATGTTAAAAATGCCCTCTAATACGCGGACACGCGTACAGCTTTTGAAGTACTACTTTATACAGCCATCTATTCTCATCATTTTTTTGTTGATTTGTCACAAAATATGCTTCTTGTAGAAGACACGCACAATTTAAAGTAACCTTTGCAATTAAAAATTGGGTTGCACCTTGCCGTAAATCAGTTTTTTTTTTGTTGAAATCATCGACATTTTGTTGTTGTGGAATACGAATTGAGAACGGAATTAAGGTGCATACAGCCGTGACGCGCCGCGCCCATGCCGCGCCTACCGTGCGTAGATCTAATTAGGCGCGCGCGCCGTCCCGGTAGGCTCGCGCGCTGTTCGCAGTGGGCGCGCGCGCCGGCGCCGGTCGTAGAGGGCGCGCGCGCCTGGCACGGTTGGCGCGCGGATAGATCACGGATCTCGAGCATGCGCATTATCCATCTCTCTACGAGGGAGGGAAGTACGACGATTATTTCGGTTTGTAGATGTATTTGTCTGGCTTTGAGAGCACAGAAGCCATGGAGGAGAAAACCGCAGCTACACTCATGGTGTACAGTCGTGCGTTTGTGATTGCAGCAACTGCTCTTGCAAAAAAAACAAAAAGACGTAAACGATGGTGGCGTACCGATTTATTTAAAAACGCACGGGTGCGCAACTTCTTCAAGTTTTACGGTCGCAACAGATTAACGGCCAATATAAAAATTTGATTGCAATGTCTTCGACAGACTTCGAAAAGTTAATTAATAAAATAGGACCAAAATATACTTAAACATTTCTTATAATTTGTTAATATCTTGATAACCGTAATACTTTGTATAAGGATCAATCTGGTTAAAAAGGTGTTATAGAAGAGGTAATTTTTCTATCACCAAACAATTACATACCAACAATTACAATACCAAACACGATGTACACAGAGAAATATTAAGGTTAGTAGTTATATTACAACGTCGTTACATTGCAAATATCACAAAAACTAGTACCTTTCGGTGTATAACATACTCAAAATAAATTGAAGAGAAGCGAATTGTCATTGCAACCAACAAATAATATAAATGGTGTTCTATTTAAAAAAACTTATCATAAAACCATTTAAATATGTTATGAAAACAATACGTGATCGCCCTGTATAAGATCATCCTGTATAACCTACTCAATTCTTTTCAACATCGTCATCCACCTAGTGGTTTTGGTGATTATGTGGTAAAGTTGTAAGATAATACCTAAAAAAAATTGGTTTTTACAAAATTTTAAGATAGTCTTGCAGTTGCGTGTTTTAAACATACAAGCTCAGGATACATTTTGAAATACAACTTCTATTTAATTGAGATCGGTCGTGTCTGCATTAATATAAAACTAGTTAGCCAGGATTTGACAGATATTTTCATTCTAATAACAGTAGGTAGTGTCAAGGTGCGTTTTCATTAGTGGTAATGGCAGTGGTAGTAGACGCCGTTATAGTATTTCTAATCGAATTGCTAGTGACTCATGTTTATGTACATGCAAACTAATATGTGTCACCATCACATGTGCGAAATACTATAATTTCGTCTGCTACCACCGCCATTACCATCAATCGGAACGCACCTTCTAGCGTTGATGTTTTGACAATACCTACTGTCAATAGAAGAAAAATATCTGTTAAATCCTGGCTAACTTGTTTTATTTTAATGCAGACACGACCGATCTTGACCAAATAGAACCTCATGCAGCTAAACTATTTATTTTATATATATAGTATGATAAACTCGTGCGCCTAGCCACATCAGATTTTTTATAAATATTGTATTAAAAATTTGAGCCAAATAGTCGAGTTAGAATATATCATATATGTAACAAAATAATGTAATAATACAAATTTCTATTAAATAGAAAAGTAAAAACAGAAATCCCCAGATTATGTAACAAATTCCCCAAATCTCCAAACGTTACTGAAATTCCCCAGCATGAAAATCCCCAGACCTGGCAACACTGACTGCGAGCCCCTTTGAGCTCGCACGACAAAATATGACATGGGACTTGCTGGCGCCTGGTCTCGGCGAACGCTGCCCGTGATAGGCGCGCGCGCGTCGCGTCGCAGTCGCGCCGGTGTCGCGCAACCGGCCCGTAGGGGGGCTCGGCAGAGGATCGTGAGAGGCGCGCGCGCTTAAATTGCCCGCGCGCCTGTACTTTTACGACGCCCCAGCAGCGCGAGCCGCGCGGCGCGGGGTCGTCGCGGGCGCGGCCCGGCAGACATGTATGCAGCTTAACTGCACTTGGCCGTGTTATTGCCGCCAAAAGCTTCAGGTGCATTCCACCGTCACTTACCCGACATTCGTACTCGATTTCTCACATTCAAATTGTTAAATCTCCATGACTACTGAGAACAGAAAATGTTTTTACTGTGCCTAAAATCAGTTATAGTTTCAAAACATCAATAGTTAAAAAGTTATGGTAGAATACATAGTGCGCCGCGTTCCCGACATTAAAACCACCTTGTGTCTCCCTCCTTTGCCAGGTTTGGGCTTGCCCTGCGGAGTATGTCCGCTCGGACGAGGCGCGGCCTCTGCTCTGGAGTTTGAGGCAGTATTCGAAGTTAATGTCGACGTTGACGGTTTGGGGCTGTTAGGTCTTCCGACTTTTATCCCTTGCGGGTTGGTTCCCTTGCCGTCATTTGCCGTATTACGTTGCTCCTCCATTTCCACCGGGACGATCTTGTCAGGCTTTGGTGTTTTCGGGTGAAGTCACAATTCACCAAATTTGTAGTTGACCCTGTAATTCATCCCTTGCAGACAGTTGCTAGACCGCTGGTCTATAGATAGGGTCAGCTCTACTGTGAGACCATTTGTGGGTTTCCTCAGCACCCTCCAGTATTTAGTGTTTAGGTCCTTGTTGTGAAATTTTAACAGTGAGAGTAACTTCTTCTGCCCGTAATCTTGACTTGAAGGGAAGTAGCAAGGACTACTTCCCTATGAGGAAAATATTTTTCCTCCACACCCTTCAGGTTGCCCCCTCTCAGAGTTTTAGAGCCGGTTTGATGGTTTTCAACCACTTGTCCGTGGCTTCGTTCGCACACACCAAGGCCAGTCAGCCAGGTCTACTGTGCTAGCTAAGGAATTTGGGGTTTATATCTTCCCCAGTTAATTCTAGCTGGAGCGCTTTATCCAGAGTAGCGTCTTGCAGTGCTTTAATTTGCTCTGTTGTAAGGTTTTCTTCTGGGAAGGTCGTGGCAATCACCTCTACTCGTATTCCTCTAGCCGCCTGACTCAAGGTCAACCGAAGACGCTTGGGGCAAACAGATTTGCCCACCTCTGATCTAGTTTTTTTTTGTTTGTTTGTTGATGAACTGCCGTCTGATCTGGTTCTTTTGTTGAACCCTTGCTTCTCCGGTTCCGCGTCCGATTGATGGTCCGTTTTATGCTCGGGCTTCACCGGATGTATAAATTGTAAGGCTCTTGTTTGGGCCGCTGCCTTTGATACACCTTGCCTAAGAAGATAGTTATATCTTTAAGAAGATAGTTATATCTTTTTCTTGCAGCTCCACTGAATAAGGGGCCTCTGGGCTCCGACGGTATCCGTCGTTGCTTCGCAACCCTCTTTCTCGGAGCTAGTTTTGGTGGTTACCGTTTTGTCCTGGCTAGGCTCTGGAGCCTGTACCATTGGAACCGGTACCTGCCCCGTGAGGCGTTCATTGACCTACATGGCGGTTTCGGTTGGCACTGGTAAGAGCGCGCCATGCCCTGAAATATGTGTACTTAGTGAAACAGTTCCCACTAGTAGCTCGGGAAAAAACACGTCACCCATGACAGCTCCGCTTGCCACAGGCAGGCAAAATCCAACCGGGGTCGCCATCTCCCCGGAGGTTGGAGTCAGTCGGAACTAGTCTACAATCTAACCATGCGTCCCATCGGCCTGACACCCCGCCTTTAGGAGTTTGGATCTTTGTTGAGGTTGTCTCGTCTCACTCCGGACAGTTAAGCCAAGACTCCCCGCAACCGAAGTTGCATAGTTTATTGGAGGAACCGCCTGCTAGCAGGCGGTTCCGTCGGCTCCGTAATACCTCCGTGCAGTCCCTAGGCCACGACACGTCAGCCGGGATGGGAGGTGTTGGTCCGCGGTGCGGCCTTCGTTGCCCCATGCAGGGTTTTAGGTCCACAGGGGTCCCTTATAACTAGCACTAACCATAGCCTTTATCTAACCATAGCCCGCTATCGCGGGTTTACATAAAGCGTAGTAAAAAGTTTCTATCTGCGAAGTAAAACCACAGCGCAATAATTTATCACCTTTCAGAAACGTAGATACGAGCTCTATGGTTAACAGTAAAATGTAATGAAATGGCTAGTGGATAAATATTAATTATGGGTAATCAAATGTTCTTTAAATCATTAAAGTAATAAAGTGCAGTAATTGTTTTTTATTTATACAGCAAATACGTTGAATTATGGAATACACAGAGTTGCCATTTATAACTCAACTCGACTATAAAAGCACTCTGCCCACAGCTACATATTTTTACATGCTACCGACTGTTGTCTGGGTGTAAATGCAACTTTACTTGATTTTGTATGTAGTCATAGAGTTTAATATTCTTCTTTCTATGTCAACAGACATACTTCTTGGTTTAGACGTTACCGACTACACGCTCACAAACATTTGGAGATCCACGATATCGTAGTAGTTACCTATTATATTTTGCACCTTCGGACTTGGTATCAATGTTATTGTTTTTGTTATTTGAAGTAATAATAAATATTGCTACAACTCCAATGCTTTTTTTTATAAAACGTGTCCCATGTAGGAGTGCCGGATTTAATTATGTAATAAAACCCGATTTTAATTGTTTTTATAATTGTAATTTTATTGGGTATAGACTCTCCAATAAAAATAGAGAAACTAAGAGAGCAAAATAGAAAAGGAATGGAAACTCAGAAATGTGGAAAGAATCCAAAAAATCCAAAAGAGTATGGAAAGTCCCAGCACCTAGGCCCCACTGGGCCCTTTGTGCAAACCTCTTATGCTCACTCTGGACTCGTGAGCTAACCCACGCTCTGGGCAAAAGCTACGAGGCACGATAGAGCAGCATTACGGATTCCCCGAGAGCACTTACCCTACCCTATGGTCTTCTAGGGCGGGCATTCGCACAGGATGTGTCTTACCGTCTCCTCGTCCTGCGAACAGGCTCGGAAGGTGGGCATGTCGGTCAGTCGCATGTTGAAGATAATATGCTTCCATACTTTACCGTGTACTTTACACTGTCCATACCTGAAGTTAAAACTTATTTACGGAATTTATTTACGGAATTTATTTACGGAATCTACTGTGTCCCGTTACACCTGATAGTTCACCAATCAACAAAATAACGCAAGGATATCAACGTATTCCGTACATGCGTGCTAATGCAGTTCTTAGGTTTTCTCGGCCAATGGTGGTTTGAAGACGGTTGGTGTAAACTTGTTTCTTTCAGGTAGTCCCAGAGAAAGGAAAACCACATGGCACGAGATGTAAAATAATTCAACCAGGAAATATTTGATTTGACATTTACAAGGAGTCCCATCTTTTTGAAATCACATCTCACCATTAAGCTTAAGCTGCTGTAATTTTGATTTCACAAAGGACGGTAACATGTGGACATAACGAGCTGATGTCACCAAAGTAACCGCTCCAATCTTTTAAAAAAAAGTGATGCTCCCACCCACAAAATCTGGTCAGGATATGACTATTCAATGCACATATTACAGTTTCAGATTGAAACTGCCTGTTTATTCTAGAATTTGTTAAATAAAGTGCCTAATGAAGTACTCTGTTAAGTTTTTGGAATCCACGTATTTAAGTAGGTTTGAATTTTTCTTATGCCTAAGTGCTTGTTTGTTGATAAAGACGGAAAAGCATCAAATCTGCCCATGCTATTTCATTGAAGTAGGGTGCAAATCTAAAAATAGCTATATTTGGGATAAGAGGTGTAGAGGTCTTGAATCGTTTTCTGGAAAGATTTTTTCTGGTCAATCATGGAAACCTAACCATAAGGCTTGTGTAAATTATTGTGCTGAACGTTTAAGTTAAACATTATTATCATTATGCAATTCTTTTTTCACAAATTATCATGATTACATCAATTTTCTTTTTGATGATTGTGATTATTATTATTATTGTTATTATTATTATGTGGGTATTGCGGTACAAATGACATACCTTTCATAACTTTTACAAACATTGTGGTAAGGCGTTTCTTTATTAACCAAATGGAGCATAATTACTTTGAAAATTACTCTTAAATGCTACTTTATGGTGTTAATCCCTCAAGGATGATATTATGCACAGCACCCTCCACTCGGTGATATATTATATATATATATATATATATTTCGGTTAGCTGCGTTAAGTTAATTGGTTAAGTTTTGCTCCGAGGCAAGCAACCCCTAAATACCGAGGTGCATTTCTCCAGCCCCACCATGGTGGATTTTGAAATATCGCTATATACCAAAGTTTTGTGTTAGTTTTGTGTCGAATTCTTCCGTAAAGAAAAAGATTTGTTCCTTTTACGTTCGCGAGATATAGCCATTTTTTTTAGGTGGGGCTGAGTAAATGCCCCACCTAAAATTGGAATTTTGAATTTTTTTATGCCAAAGTTTTGTGCTAGTTTTGTGTCGTTTTGTTCCGTTGAGAAAAAGTTTTGTTCCGACCTATTTTCGGCGATTTATTTTCCGAGGAGGGGCCAGAAGAGCTTTCTTAGAATTTTGAATTTTTTTCGATGCTATACTCATGTATTACTTTTGTACCAAATTGTTCTGTAGAGAAAAAGTTTTGTTCCGCTTTATTTTTTAGGATACAAGCAATTATCCGATGAGCCATTTCAACTTACGTTCGTGACATTGCCTATACCTAAATGTATGTTCTTATGTACGTGTGCGTGTCAATAAACCATGTACATATCTTTCATTGAGAAAAAAATCATCTCCAACTATTGTCATAAAATTAACATTATTCTTTTACATTATTGCGTTGTCCCAAGCGGGTTTATTCTCGCAACCATGCGCTGGACAGATAGATGCGACACATAGGTAGGTACCGATCGGCCGGCTAGGCGGCGGCCGCTAGACGGTGAGAGCATGCATTGCATGGTTTGCAGGCCCCATTATTATCTCTACGTCGAGCCGATAAGTTGCTTTATTGTCTGTTAGATAATTTTGCATTATTTTTCATACAAGTGATTAGTATATTTTTACTTTATCATACGCAGTATGTAAAGTATTGTAATCATGCCAAAAAAAATTTTTGAGATTTTAGCGGAAATATGTCTTTTTGGGTCCCCTGAACATTTTTGACCAAGGTACAAAAAAATGTCTGTGTGTGTGTGTGTGTGTATGTGTGTGTGTGTGTGTACCCGTTTTTGTGGAAACGATTCCGGAGAAACTACTAATGTTATCGGGACTAAACTTCATATTTAGAAGTTTTATAACCAAACTTAGAGCTGAAAAGCTTTCTGTTGAAAAGGGTCCAAAGGAACTGGTGGTTTACTCATAGCATTTTTCGAAGATTTTGCAAATGAGCCGCTATTTGTGTAATGTCGTCAAAATAGTTAAATAATATATTAAAGGAGAGGAAATTTTCCATAATTTATGTGTATGACATTTTTTGGTAGAATTTATAATTTAGCCGCATCAGCAAATTCTATTTCATCGAGATCGGGCGTACTGCTTTAAAACTAGTAGCCAGGATATGTCAGATTATTTTGATTCTAATGACAGTAACTAGTGTCAAACGCTAATGTCTTGAAAATGCTACTGTCAATATAGGCTGCGTTCGGATATTGAACACCGTTACACTTTTTACACCCAATAACACGTAAGTGTCATTTGGACGGTGTACCCGCTGTCAACGGAGTACAATATCCGAACGCAGGTTTAATCGAGATATTTGTCTAGTTCTACTAGTTTTATTTTAATGCAGACATAGCCGATCTCGATCAAATAGAATCTCATGCAGCTAAACTATTAATTTTATATATAGTATGATAAAGTCATGTGCCTGGCCACATCAGATTTTTTATTTTCATGTATATACATCTATAAATTTACTGTGTCCCGATTACGGTGTACTTAAAGAGATGCAAGTGTCACTTTCAAAACTTTTCGTATAGTTTTGGAAGTACATTGAAATGTACAGTACAGATTTGTTCGGAATTATTTCCGCAGATACAAGTAATTTATTCATTACGTCTGGGAAATCCCACGTTATTAGTTGGAAATTGGAGTTTTTTTCTTATGCCAACGTTTAATGTTAGCGTAGTATCGAAACATTTCGTAGTGAAAAAGTTTTGTTCCGACCTATTTTCCGACATATAAGCTATTTTCCGAGGAGGGGCCAGAAAAGCTTTTTGAAAATTTGAAATTTTCTCGGCGCCAAAGTTTTGTGTTAGCTTTGTATCGTTTTGTTCCGTTGAGAAAAAGTTTTGTTCTGACATATTTTCCGAGATATAAGCTATTTTCGGAAGAGGAGCCAGAAAAGCTTTTTGGAAATTTGAAATTTTCTCGATGCCAAAGTTTTGTGTTAGCTTTATATCGTTTTGTTCCGTTGAGAACAAGTTTTGTTCCGACCTATTTTCCGAGATATAAGCCATTTTCCGAGGAGGACCTAGAAAAGCTTTTTGGAAATTTGAAATTTTCTCGAGGCCAAAGTTTTGTGTTCGCTTTGTATCGTTTTGTTCCGTTGAGAAAAAGTTTTGTTCCGAACTATTTTCCGAGATGCAAGCCATTTTCCGAGGAGGGGCCAGAAAAGCTTTATGGAAATTTGAAATTTTTTTTATGCCAAAGTTTTGTGTTAGCTTTGTATCGTTTTGTTCCGTTGAGAACAAGTTTTGTTCCGACCTATCTTCCGAGATATAAGCCATTTTCCGAGGAGGACCTAGAAAAGCTTTTTGGAAATTTGAAATTTTCTCGATGCCAAAGTTTTGTGTTCGCTTTGTATCGTTTTGTTCCGTTGAGAAAAAGTTTTGTTCCGACCTATTTTCCGAGATGCAAGCCATTTTCCGATGAGGGGCCAGAAAAGCTTTATTGAAATTTGAAATTTTGATTTTGTCAGTGCCAAAGTTTTGTGTTAGTTTCGTTCCGAATTACTTTCGAAGATATAGGCAATTTTCCTATGGCGGCTAGAAAATCCCACCTTATTGGTTGAAAATGCTATCATACAAGAATAAGTGACACGGTTTAAGCTATTTTGCAGACATGTTATTTTATGTTGTGTTTACGTATATTTTAAAATACTTATTGCACTAATTTATGCTTGCCTCATATACCTACCCTGATTCTTTTACCTGTTCTGTACGTAATAGTAATTAGTTTTACCTTTGTCGTGTGTACTATAAGCGGGGTTTGCCAAAGTTTAATTGGAAGATTAAATTGAAAGTGTAGTTTTAAAATAAATCTAGCGTAGACAGTTGTGAAATCGCTTGGTAAACGAACTGCCTAACTTCACTGATCACGTGTGTAACTGACCTCGACATTGCAAACGGAGAGCTTCAAATTCGGTATTTTCATGTAATTAATTATCTCTCAGCCCTTAAAATTAATGCACTGATTTCGTATACACCGTATATATATTATTTTAATTTTTTTCTTATTTTATACTCTTTTTATCTTTTTTTCATATTTTTTAGTTTCTTTGTTATTATTTTTCAAAAAGCATGCATTTTTGTGCAAGCATTCGTTCATATTTATATTGTATAAAATAGCATTTGCCCAAGTTTGTTGCCGCTGCATGTTTCACTTGTTTTTTAAGGTCATCGAATACTTGCCATCCGTTTGGTCTTTTGCAATAGGCATCAAAATGTCTTATTGCAGTTATGCTCGATGATGGACCGAAATAACCGATAACGCCTCTTAAAAAAACCTTTTTTCATTGACAACTATATATTCTGGATGAATAGCCAACTCCAGAGATGAGGTACAACATAGATCAAATATAATAAACCTATCGTTTATTTTTATTGTGCATTCTCTATTAGATACACATGGACACGGCAAATTCTGTTCACGACGTGGTGGGGACAATGTTTTTAACATGATTGATTTTAAATCATGAGGTGACAGTTTTTCATTATCCGTTATTACGACGGGATTATGTGAACTGAAACAGGAATTTAAACACCTCATCGCAGTTTTTGTTAATAGATTTCGGCCAATACCTTCCCATATAGTCCAGTAATTGGCCAATTGTGTAAGCACAATTGTAAGATATTACATTCCAGGGTGAATCGGTGATATCTGTTGATGGGTAATGTTTAGAGATTAGTTGTCCTCTTAAAGAATAAATTTCTTTTGACAATCCGGTGGTACAAAGTTTGCATATTACCGATGATAACAAATTATTTTCAGTTTTCGAGTAGGTACGTTTAAAGTGTGTGCTATCACAGTACGAGGTACTAAGAATCTGTATAAAGCTATCTAAACCACAGGTATTTATTATCACCATATTTTTTGTCCCAATTTTTATGGATTTTAAATTGAGGGAATTTCCGTTTTGAAGTACAGGACTTGCTTAGATCAAAAGAACGCCACTCAGGTTGGTGATTCAAGTATGACGTCACCTTTTGTTTTTTTGTTTTCAACACCTTGATTCCTCCAATTTTCTACCTCATCCCTTTCTTTTATATCCGCAATATCTGCCTTACTATCAATCTGCCTTGGGATGGTTGAGTACGATAAATTGGTTGCCCCGTCCAAATGGTTGATGTGTTCGAAGACCACCCTCATTGGTAACTGGTTATTAGACAAAAACGATCGCTTCAAATTCTTAAAATTTGACTCTACCGCCGAACTGCTGGCATGTATTTCAGGATAAGCTACTAATTATTTAAAGGGTCTACTAAACATTCTAAATAGTGTGCATTATCTCTGTCTCCTTCTGTAATATCATATCTACAAGGTGTTACTATTTGAGTAGCCCATTCACGAAATGTCGTATCATTAACTTCATTAAGACTCAAATCTTGTGAAGCTTCTTCATTGTCTTCTTCATAATCGTTGCTACCTGTACTTATTACTAGTTGGAGAAATGTCTTTGAAATGTCTAGAATACAGCAATTCTAAAAATAGGACACAGTAGTTGTTTTGCTTCCTCTAATGTACGAGCCTTAGTTACCAATGCAATGGACCTAATGTAAAACTGCCGAATTCTAGGTCGTTGTCGTTTCAGACAAGGTATCGTATAAGTTTAATGAAATGTGCTATGTCACATAGCACAAAGCAGGTTCGTTTGTCAGTGATTTCCTTAGTTAATAACTTAAGACAAGAATCCAAGTAGAGTCTTATTGAATTAAACTGCGTAAAACACCGTATTATTGCAGATAATAAGGCTAACGACATAAAAGATACAACTTGCTTTTGTTTTAATGACACTGCTCTCAGCCAAAACGAAAGCCAGAATAAAATGGAGTCGCTATCATATCGCTCTGAAAGCATGTAACCAACAGAGTATTATGGACTACAATGTCGTAGAGGAAAATAACTGCTAACTTTGTACCATCTGGCTTTTGATTTTTTTTTTACCACACCTCCAGTAGTATCAATGCAGATTGAACTAAACGCTACATGCTCACAGTAGGAACGGTATACTGACATTTGTGGTTTCGACCAATAGTGCATATAAAATTTGTCTAAGCCAATGTCTCTAATGAAATCTCTGCACGGTTTTTCATATTTTGCCTTTAACAATGATAAAATGGGATGATCGTCGAACTCTGCAGATTTCTTCATTTTATACTTACTTAATCGTAAAGCATTAAGTGATGGAAAGTCTCTACCTAACTTTTGATTTTGACACAATTTTGTAGCTTCTGTAATACGAAGATGGTATGCACTTTCTCCAGATTGTAATCTGGTATATACTCACCTTTTGCCTTACCGATTAACCTTCGTTGGTGTTTTTTTTGTGTGCAGAATATTATGAAACTGTCCATTTAATTTGCATCTAAAGATAGCAGGTACGTTAACACGCTCATTGTCCAAAGTGGCATTAAATGTTGATTTACATTCTGAACAATTGCCTTCAATTTGTAAATAAAATGTACCATCCGGTGTTACCTTTGCTCTTTTAAAGTTTAAGAGACACGGCAAATTTGTGGTACACCAAAACTTTTTATAAAATATTTCAGTCCATCCATCTTTAAGAACTTGATAAGACCTAAAGTTATCACCATGCTTATACGTAACGCATTTTGGGAACATAGATTTCCAGGTCTCTGTATCAAGATTAATAATGAATGACATAATCTCATCTGATACATTGTGGTCATGTTCGTAGATAATGATTTCATTGACAGACTGTCGTTGGTTGAGTCATTTTCGTATGGCTGCTCGGAATCACCACCGAACAGTTTTTCGTATACATTACACCTATTTGCTTGTAAAATATTATATATATATATTTAGGCGAAATTTTCATCACACGTGCAATATTGTCCCAAACCGACGAGGAAGGGGGGACAATTCGCCCGTCAACAAGCAATGTTTCTTTTATTTGTGATAACAGGTCACACAATAGCTCGTAGTTAAATGTACTAGGCCGCGGTATTGTATTGGTGTAAAAGCAGTATGCAACTAAATACAAAAAGATTGAAAACTGTAAAACGAAACGAGAGAAACTATGAAACCTAACTAATAAACTGACAACCTTATGCTAGCGAGGAGGAAACGTCGACCGCAGTAGAATGCAAAGTAAACTATGACCAACTGAACAACAACCTTCGAAGGAAGCGAATACCTACCACAACTTTTAGAGTAAATACGTACGTGGAATAAACTAATAGCTTATAACTAAAAATAATAGGAACTTGTACCTACATATAACATAAACCTCGGGCATACATAAAGTATGTACCTACATATGTATACACAACAGTTCGCAAATCTATCTTCGGCGATTCCTGAACAACAACCTTCGAAGGAAGCGAATACCTACCGCAACTTTTGACCAAATGCCTCGAGACGAAGCGAATACCTACCGCAACTTTTTTCAGTAAACACGTATGTGGAATAAACTAATAGTTTATAGTTATAAACAGGTTCGTTAAATAAATAAAATAGTATAAACAGGTTTTATATACAGGTTCGTATTATTTTAGTTTAGTTAAACTAAAAATAATACGAACCTGTACCTACATATAACATAAAGCTCGGACATACATAAAGTATGTACGGTATCCTCGGCGACAACCTTCGAAGGAAGCGAATACCTACCGCAACTTTTGACCAAACGCCTTGAGACGAAGCGAATACCTACCGGAACGTTTTACCAAAAACCTTGAGACGAAGCGAATACTAATAAAAAATAAACCTCAGCGATTAGCTTCAAAGAAATTAACTGTAACAGCTGCCAATGAAAATAAGTCGGTATACTGATATAAAATTACGAAGGTCAACTGAAACTACGTCAGCACTGCTTGACTGTCTCGGCACAAATGCGTAGTGCGTACAGCGCATGACGTAAGGATTAACTTGGTGTGTGCAAAACTTTTCCCCTTCCCCACATTTTCGCTTGAAATTAACTACGGTACCAACACGATAAAGTAACACCCTTCGTTGAAATGTCTAACATGAATAAATTAAGTTTGATTTCTTCTTGGTTTGTGTTTGGGTACCTGTGTTTGTTCATAGGATGATGTAATTATAGATAATGTGCTTCAAACTCGCATTCCTTACTTTTCCTGGAATACCAACCCAAAAATTTTGTTCTCTGTTGTCAACACGTGCGACTAATTCAAACCATGATTCAAACAAATCAATTCAAATGCAATTTACAGTGTGTACAGTCTGGTTTGTTCGATATTTTCGTATATCGAGTGGATTATTCTTGTGTTTGCCAAGAGAGAGCTCCCTACTTTACACTTTAGGTTATTAGTTTATTATTAAGTATTATAGATCAGTTTTTATTATATTTTTAAGTCAACTTAGTTTTAGAATTTTAGTTAGATTTTGTAGGTTATTATAATAAGTATTAAAAGTTTATTCTACGGTCATTATTTACAATGTTGATATGCATTGTAAGTGGTTGCCAAAACAACGTAAACAATTTAGTGAGGAATGTGTCTCTACATAAGTTCCCGAATGATCCAATAGTGCGCGAAGCCTGGCTACGTAACATTGGACGCACCGATGTACTTCATAAGTGTGGTAAGTTACGCTGACGTGTATTATAATGTATTATTACTATAATATTATTTAATTTAAATTGTATTTCAGTAATAGTTACTATATGTTTTTATTATATTATATTTTTACAGCACGAGTATGTTCAGTGCATTTTTCGGAACAATCTTTTCAACAACCACGGAGGAGAAAAAATGCACAAAGTGGAAATGTTGGCAAATTACGAAGACTTGTTCCTCATGCTGTACCGACGTTACCCCTTACGTACCTATTGTAATTCGGCGAGAGTTTCCATTGCTCATTGCCAAACCAGGCAACAGCAAAGATGGAAAAGTAATTACCGATCCAACAACGACTCACAATGCCCCGGCATCCAGCGGAATCAACAGATATTCAGCGATCAGTCATCTCGATATTATCGATGAATCATTGGATGATGTAAGCGCGGATCCATGCAATGTGACTGCCAGCAGTGTAAACGTTGAAACAGCCTCAGCACAATCTCAAAGGTAAGGATGAAATTGATAATGTTGTTAACACAGTTAAGCAAGATTCTGTTTGCAGTCTGGAAAGTAAGCTGTTATAAACCTGTATTATGTTTATGTATCATTCTATGATTCTAATACATATCTTTGGACTTAAATAAGCTTTTCTGAAACGAGAGTGCACTATAGAATTCAACCTCTTACGAGTGGTTTGTTTTTTCATATAGACAATACGATGCAACTTGCAGTCAATGGTATCTTAGATAGGAGGAAATTATTGGACTATTTATAATGGTGTCTGTTATATTGGGTTTGAGTGTATAGAATATACAAATTGCATAGATAATGTCACAGATTTCTAATATTTGTTCTTGTTTAAATTTTCTACAGTAATCCCTGGTTGGATGAAAGCTACTATAGGTGTCGCACGCCGCCAAGTGGTACAGATCTACTTGTTACGGAGCGCAGTAAATCGGAGTCGACAAGATCAGGTAAGTTACGTAGTCGTAAAACAACTCTATTTAAAAAGGGCAAGTCCAAGATCAGATCAAGGAGTACCCATCAAAGAGAAATGGAATGCCACAGTATGGAGACCAGCCCATTGCACAAACGCCGAGAAAGGTATGCATATTGTATATTTTTTATTCCTACTGTTGAATTTTAATCATAGAATAAGACAGTAAACACATTACTCTGAGACATGTTCTGAAATGGTACACAACTTTAGTGTTGTCATTCTTCAAGTACTTGACCTTATTTTTTAAATTTAATCTTTTAATTGTAAAGAAGGATTGCACAATATTAAACAGCAATATTCATTTAAGAAACTATAGTACATACTATATTTTAAACAAAAGTAAGAATAAAATATACTTTCAGATACTTCATTGAGAACTGCCTTGGAAATGACATAAACAACAGTCAAGACGACACGGAAAAGGAGGATAAAGGGACTCTGGTTCAATTATTAGATGAACAGGTACAACATTATCGCTCACTGCTTGGCTTTCATTTGCAGTCTATATGCCGTGATACGACAACTCGGAGTTCGATAGAAACTGAGAACGAGGCCCTTAAACTGCAGTTGCAGCACGCAAACGCAGAAATAGGGAATCTGAAGAGTACCGTGCATGATCTCCAAGTTGAAGTCGAAAGGCTTAAAAGCCTTGACAAAATGCAGGACGTGTTGAAACGTTATTTCACGGAGGGACAGATACGGTGCATTCTCGAAGGTAAGAAATGGGTTAAATGGTCAATAGATGACTACGCAGCAGCAATTTCCTTACGCAGCGTAAGCCCAGCATAGTCCGTCATGGAAAGTGATAGTTTTGAAGGGACGGTTGTGTGTGTTCTCAAAGAATAACACAAATAATGTTAAGCTTGTTGATTTGTACCTTATTAATTATAGTATTTAATATACATTATTTCCTTAAACTAGTCTATCTCTTCTGAATATAAATTTTATATCTTTCTTTGGAACTTTTTCAGATATTCGTAACTTCAGTTAGCTCCGAAGAAGCGAGCAACACGTCAACAATTACGAATTTTGACACGACAACCCGGAAGTAATTAATTTTATTTTTTAGTTTCTTATTTGAATAACGTGAAATGTTCCAGCAAATCATTGTTTGGCTTTTGCATAATTTGTAAAAAGTTTTAAGCTCTATTCCATGATATATGTATACGAGATTACCTTTTGTCATAATTATGTTTTAAGGTTTGACGTTGAAATATTACACTTTGATAAAACGACATACAAAACAAGATGTAAGAATTTTAAAATAAAAAAACAAAATATTTACTAGTGTGTATTTGTGAAAAGCATAGACATTTAACAGTACATATAGTGTGCAGAAACATTGGATATTGTTCGTTTTCAACGTAAGCAAGTATACATACGCCTTTGTCTTTTTGAATATACATACTTTTGTTGCTTTTATAAGAACCATTAAAAAATACTATAGACGTATTCATCTATAAGAGGCAATTAAATCCCATCATAAGCCTGCCCAACGGAAACTTTATGCAATTTTTGGGTGCATGATCTGCAAATAAAAATAAGTTTTATTTTTACTAACCTCTCAATTGTAGCGTATGTTTGGTCTACTACGAAATTATCAACATTTGAATACCTTATATGTTCAAATTTCGGATAAACGTAATGCAATTCTAGAATTATTAGTTTTGTTTAAAAAATTGTGGGTGATCATTGCTAAAATATGTACAACAACGTCTCAGTAATCTATGCACCCTGGAATTGTACATACTAAAGTTGGGATGACCAATTTGTTTATACGTTCTAGTAGTTCATATGTTTGTACTCTGTACGCATCTTTTGCACGGATTTTCTTTTGAAGCCCAGCGGGATAAATTTTGCACAAAGGACTGCGTTGGTTCTACAAATTAGAGCATGAATTTTCTTGTGACTATTGTCAAATGGTTTCACATCTACGAATAAAATCATTTTAATTAAATGGATAATCTTAATTTCTTTTTCAAATGCGTACGTAGGGCCACTGTTTGTAGCCGAGGAACGCAACATCGTCACAACGTTTTACATTTTCAACGTGCTTACGCAAGAAAACACGACAATGCCAAACAATGCTTGGAAACCAGACGACCAGACTGTAGATTGCATTTGAGAACAATATTTTACTTTTTGGGTTGGTATTCCAGGAAGAGTAAAGAATGCGAGTTTGAAGCACATTATCTATAATTACATCATCCTATGAACAAACACAGGTACCCAAACACAAACCAAGAACAAATCAAACTTAATTTATTCATGTTAGACATTTCAACGAAGGGGGCAATATTTTACTTTTTCGTGATGGTACCGTAGTTAATTTCAAGCGAATTTGAGGCAAAAATGTGGGGAAGGGGAAAAGTTTTGCACACACCAAGTTAATCCTTACATCATGGTACAGCGTCACCCGTCAGCGAAACTGTGGAAGCAAGCGAGATGCGAAGAAACAAAAACAAGGATGTGCTGTGGTAGCAGGGAAACGATTTAAGTGGTGGGGCATTAGTTCGTATAACAGAACTGTCGACTGTTTGTTTCGAAGGATCTCTTCGTTGAATCTGCTATCTACTATGCATTGTACTCCTATATCGGTAATCGGCTCCCAATGTCCAAATTTTTATAATTTTTCTTCTAAAGTAAAGCCCTAAAAATGTGTTAATGTGTTATCTCTTATCATTCTTTTTTTTATATTTTTAAAACATTAATTTCATATTCGAATCGAAATATTTGAGGGATGTGTTTGCTTGTAACTTAAAATGCAATATTGAGAGAACGAATGTTGAACGAATGCTCAACGGAACAAAACGATACAAAGCTAACACAAAACTTTGGCATCGAGAAATTTTCAAATTTCCAAAAAGCTTTTCTGGCCCTCCTCCGAAAATGGCTTATATCTCGGAAAATAGGTCGGAACAAAACATTTTCTCTACGGAAAAAAACGATACAAAGCTAACGCAAAACTTTGGCATCGAAAAAATTTCAAACTTCCAAAAAGCTTTTCTGTCCCTCCTCGGAAAATGGCTTATATCTCGGAAAATAGGTCGGAATAAAACTTTTTCTCAACGGAACAAAACTTATATCTCGTAAAATAGGTCGGACCAAACTTTTTCTCAACGGAACAAAACGATACAAAGCTAACACAAAACTTTGGCATCGAGAAAATTTCATATTTCCAAAAAGCTTTTCTGGCCCCTTCTCCGAAAATGGCTTATATCTCGGAAAATAGGTCGGAACAAAACTTTTTCTCAACGGAACAAAACGGTACAAAGCTAACACAAAACTTTGGCATCGAGAAAATTTCAAATTTCTAAAAACCTTTTCTGGCCCCTCAGAAAATAACATATCTCGGAAAATATGTCGGAACAAAACTTTTTCTCAACGGAACAAAACGATACAAAGCTAACACAAAACTTTGGCGTCGAGAAAATTACAAATTTCCAAAATGCTTTTCTGGCCACTCCTTAGCTAATATCTCGGAAAATAGGTCGGCACAAAACTTTTTCACTACGAAATATTTCGATACTAGGCTAACATTAAACGTTGGCATAAGAAAAAACGTGGGATTTCCCAGACGTAATGAATAAATTACTTGTATCTGCACAAATAATTCAGAACAAATCTGTACTGTACATTTCAAGGTACCTCCAAAATTATACGAAAAGTTTTGAAAGTGACACTTGCATCCCTTTAAGTACACTGTAATCGGGACACATTAAATTTATACATCTATACATGAAAAACATATAATAATTATTTGTATGAAAAATAATGCAAAATTATCTAACAGACAATAGAAGCAACTTATCGGCGCGACGTAGAGATAATAATGGGGTCTGTAGAATGAAAACAAACCATGCAATACATGCTCTCACCGTCTAGCGCCCGCCGCCCAGCCGGCCGATCGGTACCTAACCTATATACCTATGTGTCGCTCGTGTCTGTCTAGCGCATGGTTGCGAGAATAAGAGCCTTTTCAGACGAGGACGGCAACGGCACGGTTTTCGCCGTCCACTGCCGTTGTGTAGCTTTTCACACACACGGATTTCAAATGGCACGGCGCGGTACGTGTGAAAGGCTCCATTTAATCTCATACACTTCGACCCGTCGACGGCGAAAACCGTGCCGTCGCCGTCCTCGTCTGAAAAGGCTCTAAACCCGCTTGGGACGATGCAATAATATAAAAGAATAATTTTAATTGTATGACAATAGTTGGAGGTGATTTTTTCTCAATAATACATGTGTACATGGTTTATTGACACGCACACATACATAAGAACATACATTTAGGTATAGGCAATGTCACGAACATAAGTTGAAATCGCTCATCGGGAAATTGCTTGTATCTTAAAAAATCTGATGTGGTCAGGCACATGACTTTATCATACTATATATAAAATTAATAGTTTAGCTGCATAAGATTCTATTTGATCGAGATCGGCTATGTCTGCATTAAAATAAAACTAGGAGAACTAGACATATATGTTGATTAAAGCTGCGTTCGGATATTGAACTCCTTTGACACCGGGTACACTGTCCTAATGACACGCGTTATTGGGTGTAAAAAGTGTAACGGTGTACAATATCTGAACGCAGCTTATATTGACAGTTGTCAAAACACTAGCATTTGACACTACGTACTGTCATTAGATCAAAAAAATTTGACATTTCCTGGCTACTAGTTTGAATGCAGTACGACCGATCTCGATGAAATAGAATTTGCTCCTGCAGCTAAACTATTAATTTTACCAAAAAAATTCATAGACATAAATTATACAAAATTTCCTCTGCGTTCATTTATTATTTAACTATTTTGACGAATTTACAGAAATTGCGGCTCATTTGCAAAATCGTTAAAAAATGCTAAGAGTAAACATCCAGTTTCTTTGGACCCTTTTGACCCAAAAGCTTTTCAGCTCTGAGTTTGGTCATGAAACTTCTAAATATGAACTTTCGTCCCGATACCTTTAGTAGTTTCTCCGGAATCGTCGCCACAAAAACGGGTACACACACACACACACACACACACACACACACACACACACACACACACACACACACACACACACACATACACACACACACACACACACACACACACACACACACACACACACACACACACAGACATTTTTTTGTACCTTGGTCAAATATGTTCAGGGGACCCAATAGGACATATTTCCGCTAAAATCTCAAACTTTTTTTTCGGCACGATTACAATACTTTATCATACTGCGTATGATAAAGTAAAAATAAAGCGGAACAAAAGTTTTTCTCTACGGAACAATTCGGCACAAAACTAATACATGAGTCTGGCATCAAAGAAATTTCAAAATTCTAAGGAAGCTGTTCTGGCCCCTCCTCGGAAAATTGCTTAAGTATATCTCCGAAAATAGGTCGGAACAAAACTTTTTGTCAACGGAACAAAACGACACAAAACTAACACTAAACTTGGGCATAAAAAAATTCAAAATTCCAATGTGGTGGGGCTGGCATTTCTCCAGCCCCTCCTCAAAAAAATGGCTATATCTCGCGAACTAGAAAGGAACAAAACTTTTTCTTTACGGAACAATTCGACACAAAATTAACACAAGACTTTGGTGTACAGCGATATTTCAAAATCCACCATGGTGGGGCTGGAGAAATACACCTTAAATACCGATATTCAGGCCAATTCTGTAACGCATTTGTTACGTAGCAAGTTGGTACGTTAGCGACTTTCGGTAACCACCTTGTTAACGACTTTAATAAGATTTCGTATTCTATATTGAAAAACCACTGGTTAAGAATAATGCGTTTAACAACAGTGGTTAACTGTTGATGGTCATGCGCATTCAGTACAAAACAATCAATCAGCTGATCAGTACCTTTCGATGTGCTGTGTACTCAGAAGTTAAAAATACGCAAATTAATAATGGATAGGTGTATTTGCGATGTGAATTGCGGTGTAAATGAAGTTCTTATGCGACGCACTCAACTCCCTTTACGGAAGCCGGTAACGACGAAGAATTGTGGAAACAATTCACGCAAAAATTAAATATGTGCAAAGGTCCACAGAAGATACCTGTTCAGTGAAATCGCGTAAAATGAATTATTCTTGTAATTATTCTTATTCTTCGGAGACTTCGCGTCTTAGTGCAATTCTGAATTGTGAGTTTAGGTTATTCGGATATGTATAACCACAAGTTTCAATTGAATGGGTTCATTAATAGGACAACTGGTTAAAATCTAGTAGTTGTGGTTAAAAGTTTTAAAGGTTTTCTCGTTTATTGGATACCAAATTAATTCTTTAACAATGATTATTTAATTTAACTGTGGTAATCTTTCCACTGTAGATTTAATATTTGACTATAACATTATTTTTTTACTTGAATAGATATAGTTAAGATTCGTGAGGGATGTTAATGTTTTTAAAAGTCACTCAATCGTTTTAACTTATTTATTTATGAAGCTCACGGAATACAATGTCGCGGACAATGTCCAAATGCTAACTAACTACTTCTTAAGACTAAGGACATATGGAACGTGCAGCTGCTTATCTACTAAAATGCTGATGTCGGCACTACCGTTGTAGGTACGTGTTGGTCTGGTACCATAACTATATACATCCTAGGTAAAAGCCAAAGGAAGTATCCCCTAAGTTCCTTCTGGCAATTGTTATGTAACCTACAACTCTACAATAAAAATATAAATTAAATCAAAATACCTATTATACTTATTTAATAGTAAAAACAAAATTAATCACCTTTCATGTGAATCTTCTATTTCATTTACCACTTGTTATCATTTACGATACATATACCGATATACCATAAACCAAACAATTCGTTTCTATTTTAAGGTTAAAAACTTGAAGAGTAGTAGCACGTCCCTATCCCTATCGGTTGCTATGTAGTTCGTAGCCACCGAGTTCGCCACTCAACTGGTGGCAAACTATTTAACCACTGAAAATGTTACAGAATACCATTTTAAATTTTAACAACGTTGCTAAGAAATTTAACCACTTGCTACGTAACAACTGCGTTACAGAATTTGCCTTATTAAACTTATATTATAAGCGTTCAACTGGACACGTTAAACATTTGTGTGCTGCTTATTAAGCAACTTAAAGCAAAATGTTAAGAAATTGTTACAAACTGCTGCGTAATTTTCTATCATGCGCCAAAATGTAAATAGGTAATTAATGGAGATAACTCACTAATTGTGTCTAATTTGACTTCACTAATGGCTACCTTTCTACCAAGTGACAACTGATCGTTACTGTTATTTTTATGTCTAAACAAATACATGTATTAGCTGCAAAGATGTTACGTTAATCATTAATATCCGTCTTTGAGCAACGGAAAGGAACAATGGTAGGTACTTATCATTAATTGTTGCTTACTATATAAGAGTATAGCAGAATTGTGTTTTAAATAATATTGTACACTTTACATATCAACATAAAAATGTTGAAGTGTTCAATTTTAGTGGTGCTCTCAACTGTATGTTTGCATTCGATTATTGCGGTAAGATTTCTACTAATAAGGTTGCTTATATGATGTATATTTATGAAATAATATGTGCACAGGATGTACCAGCGGGAATGCCAGAGGAAGTAGCAGCTCAACAACATAACGACTGCGTTGCTGAAACAGGTGTAGATGAAGGTGAACATTTTCTTCTGGTATAGAAATTTAATCCAATAAATGTGTAATTATTATTTCAGGTATTATTACAATAGTGAATAATAAAGAAGGATTTCCAGAGGACGAAAAGTTTAAGTGTTACCTAAAATGCATTTTGACATTCTGGGGTGTGGTAAGTTTTCTTAGGTATAACAGCTATAAGTTACAACATAGTAGCAAAAATTTTTGATTTTGATAGATTGACGATGACGGGAATGTGGATGTCGAAAGATTTGTGGGATTTATGCCCGATAGTATTCAACCAAGGGCAGGGAACATGATTCGAGCTTGTGGAACAAAAAGTAATAATTTTTTATTATTTTAATTATACTTCGGCTAAACGGAAAATGTCTCGACATTTCTCATTTTCTCCTGCGTACCGAGGTTAAAAAAACGTCCCGCTTTATAGGAAATTTAGGATTTTTTTACAGTTCTGTTACTAAAAAAATAAAAGCATGTTAGGGTTGTTCTTATTTGGTCCAACAGTAACAGTAGGTGGATTTTTATAATTTTAAGTAGTATATTATAAGACGTCAAATTGGTGCTTGAAGAGTTTAGGGCACGATGAGCGCAGCGACGAGTGACGAGCCACAAAAGATGTAAAATTCCCGAGGATTTTGTTAAGTTTTCGATTTATGCACAGAATCTTAGAGATACAGCAATGATAGATAAAGAATATCCAATCTTCGGTCTAATTGTGGAATACAATATTTGATATTTTTGTACGTTTTAGAAAAATCTGTAGCGAAACCAAAGAAAAAATGGGGATTGATACTTTTATTTTACGTGAAACACAGAACAAAATTGAATTGATCGAGAAAGCTCGTTCCTCTATAGTTTAAATATTTGATATATTTTTTAACGTTATACAAGATTCATTTATAAAGCGGCAATTCATCCAAAGTATCCCCCTATAAATGGAAATAGTGAACATAATATTTAAACATTACATTGTGTTTTATAGAAGGTGCAAACCCTTGTGACACCATGTATTTGACAAACAAATGCTATTACGATATGGACACTGAGGTAAGTACAAGTTCTACCTTACTTATTGTTAAACAATAATATAGTAAAATTCCACCGTTTATTAAATATTCTGTTCTTCTTGCTACATGTTTCGTGTTGTTAACACGTCTTCAGGCTAAGCTGAAAGTACAAACATCATTAAAAATGAGAACAAATGAGTCGGATAATGAACGTAGTAAAAAGAACGATTACAGAATGAATACATTTTCTTAACTGGTGTACGTTATATAAGTTATGAAAGAAAATGAAAAGCATAAATTACATGCAGGGTCAAACATTGATGTAAACAAATCTTAAATATTATAAAAGAGAGACACTAGGAGACAATTTAAACACATACCGTCCCATCAGGCGAAAATCTACTGCGTGCATGTTGATGTTTGGTTAGGTTTCCATCGGGGCTCGTAGAACATTCTCAAAATTCCAATAATAGTCACAAAATGTATTCTTGGGAGAAGGGTGTCGTTCTTCTTGATTTAATTCACTTTTAAACTCTCCAATTATTACAAAATTTGTGTATACGCCGTGAAAAACAGGTGTCTTGATAAGTTGAGTAAAAAATCGTTCTTCACTGTTTGTAATCTTTATTTTCGTAGTGACCGGTTTCGCTGCTACAGCATCCTCAGACTACTCTATAAAAACAAAACATTTGATAGAAACACACATTTTAAAAAATGTCTGATAATGATATTGTTATGAACACTGATAAAAAGGTTACTTACTGTCAAAAATATCCTAATTGTAAATATAAACATATATATATAACACAAGTAGGTAATCTAATTTAATAAAAACGCACTTGCGAACGTACAAGAAGCTGAAAACTCTGACAAAATACAAAAACCTCTCAATTGTACATGCACGCACATCGCTAACAAAACAAGATGTCGAATGAATAGTAGATGGGGGTCACATGGTATAGAAAATAGTAGTGTAATATTTGCTTTCTATTTTCTATACCATGTGACCCCATCTACTATTCATTCGACATTTTGTTTTGTTAGCGATGTGCGTGCATGTACAATTGAGAGGTTTTTGTATTTTGTCAGAGTTTTCAGCTTCTTGTACGTTCGCAAGTGCGTTTTTATTAAATTAGATTACCTACTTAATGTTATATATATGTTTATATTTACAATTAGGATATTTTTGACAGTAAGTAACCTTTTTATCAGTGTTCATAACAATATCATTATCAGACATTTTTTAAAATGTGTGTTTCTATCAAATGTTTTGTTTTTATAGAGTAGTCTGAGGATGCTGTAACAGCGAAACCGGTCACTACGAAAATAAAGATTACAAACAGTGAAGAACGATTTTTTACTCAACTCTCCAATTATTGTAATAATACTATAAAACAACTGTATCAGAACAATACAGTTACAGTTACAATACAGTGGAACAATTTTTTGCGTTGTAGATTTAGGCTGATGTTGATCACACGATGATTGAAACCGGTACCTATTAAAATAAATAATTAGCAAAGGATCAAATAGGTTTTATTTCCATTTAACGTATCAGAACAATGTTTCGGTGTGGTGAAGCTAGAGGCACAATAATTGTTACTGGTGGTGGTTTCTCTGGCTGTAAACATTTTCACTTGGCGGGATTTTTGAAAACATTTTAATGCATAATCTAACGGGGGGAATGACAATTTGATGCTTAAGAAGTAGGTCTGGTGTCTCGCTGTGACGTCTGTATATCTCCAACTCTTCAAGGACAGACATCTTTCTAGATTTTTTGGCTTCGTGGATAAGTTTTATGTTGGAAACTAGTATGTCCAGTTTCTAAAATATGGTTATAGACTCTGGAATTTCTGTTACTTAGGTGTTCTTTAAGTCTAATTTTAAGATTTCTTCCTGACTGTCCTACATAAAACTTATTGCACTCTTGACATTCAAGTTTGTAGATGCCACTTTTGTCTAGTAGGTTAATTTTTTCTTTATTGTTTTGAAGTTTGTCATATATTTTATTGTTACTTCTGAACATAATAGCAATGTGATGTTTGTTTAACGTGTATTTAATTTGATAAGGGATTTTTCCGTGAAAATTTAAGGCTATGTATTTACTGTTAGTGGTACAATGTGGAAAAATGTTTTGAATAATGGATATCTGATGAATATTGTTATACATGTCCTGTAAATATTTGATGTTATGTCCATTCTTATGTCCGATTTGCAATATGGTTTTATTTTCACCATTGTATTTTTCATTATTCGTATGTTGTTGGCTCTTTGAAAGAAGTATCTCAGTGCAGCTTGTTTATTGGCACAGCCGTTAAATGAATCGTGTGGCATAATAGTGTCTGTGGTGGTGGGCGTCCTATAGATGTTGAAATTTAATATGTGGTTGCTCAGGTCTTTTGAGATTTTCAGGTCTACAAATTAAAGCTTATTTTGGTTTTCTTTTTCAAGTGTAAATTCAAGAACGCCTAGGGTGTTAAATATGTTGTATAACGCGTAAATCTGTGCATCGTTGCCATTGTACAATGTAAATATATCGTTCACATATCTGCCGTAATAGGTAATATTTTTATTGATGAAGTCATATTTTTTCGAGAACAGTTTTCGTTCGAGATAGTCGACATAGAAGTCTGGCATTAGGCCTGATAGGGGGGGGGGGGGGCACAGACAACTCATCCTGCATGTTGTAAAATTTATTTTGGAATTTTAAAAAATTCTGCTGAGTGACAGTTTTGAGAAGTTCTATGATGTTAGAGATGTCGAAAAGATCAAGTTGTTTGTGTATGTATACATTATTCAATAAAGAATCATTAATTATGGTAATAGTTGTAGGAAATTGCAATGTTTGTGTACAAATTTTTTATATCGAAAGAAATTATATTTGTGACTCTTTAGAATGTGTAAATCTTTTATCTTTTGTATGTGAGTATTGGAATTTTCAATGGTGTATTGTGGTTTGAAGTGAAATTGGTGTTGTATTATTTTTTGTAGGTACTTTGCTAATTGTCCTGTGGGTGTACCAATGTTAGTCACAATTGGTCTGACACTTTTCTCAGGTTTGTGTAATTTCACAAGACTGGACAGGACGGGATTTCTTGGGCTCATTTCTAAAACTTTATATTTATTTATGTGAAACTTTAGGAGAGTATGAATGTTATCTTTTATGTTATCTCTAACTGTTTTTAACATATTTTTCATCGGGTCTTTGTTCAGATTAATAAAATTGTTTTCAGTTTTTTGGCTGTAAACATCAGAGGGAATAAAAGCCATACCTGTATTCTTAGCCCCTAATGTGACAGTAATGCTGATTTTATTTAGTTTCGTCTTGATTCGGGTGAGGGTGTCCTTTTCTTTAGTGATGTATCGTTTTCTCTTCTCGGGATCATGGGAGGATTGTCTATCATTAAGGGTTGAAGCTATCTCATTCTTAAGCAACGGGAACATTTTGTGTGTAGTTCGTGCTTCGATGTCAATTGAAAGTTCTTCATTTCTTCTTTCTATTCTTTTCATCTCGTCCATATTGCATGTATGTCCCTTGTTCAGGACGTAGGTTTCTTCTGTGTCAAAATTGGTGGTAGTCAAGTTTGTGAAGCGTGTCATAAATTGGTGGATATCGATCTGTAAGGTGTATGCGTTCTTGTCCTCTGAGATTTTCTTTATGTAATGTCTGACCTGAGCAACCGCATATAAAATTTCAACATCTATAGGACGCCCACCACCACAGACACTATTATACCACACGATTCATTTAAGAGCAATGCCAATAAACAAGTTGCCTTAAGATACTTGTTTCAAAGAGCCAAGAACATACCAATGAATAATGAAGAATACAATAAAGAAAGGAATACCATTTTGCAAATCGGACATAAGAATGGATAACAATGAAGAACAATATTCATCTGAAATCCATTATTCATAACATTTTTCTACGTTGTACCACTAGCAGTAAATACATAGCCGTAAATTTTCACGGAAAAGTCACTTATCAAATTAAAGACACGTTAACCCATTCCCGCCTGGCGTCGCCGTATGGTAACACATAATCCATCGTTTTTAACCCATTAGCGCCGGAATTATTTTTTTTCTTTTTTTTCGAGATATTTCTAATCTTAGCGTAAGGGTGCTTAAGAGAGACTATAAAAACGCTTTTAAGGAAATACCAGTGATAGTTTTTGAAAAATTGACTGTTACCATATGGTAACGCTAGGCGTTTATGACACATGTAGAATAAATTTTTAGTGTGGAATGGAATAAAGCAATCTACGCACAACGCTACATTGCATTTTCTGCACATTGTTCTTACTAGGGGTGGGCGATCTTGGAAATCGATCTTCGATCACGATTTGAGACCGATCTGATCGATCAATCGATCATGATCGACCAGGGAGTCTATTCTTGTCATCTTTTTAAAGCGAATGCGAGACTTCTCGAATGGTTAGGTGAGAGTGGGTATATCGGCGGTTGCCCTGTGTTTGGAACGTATGGGCGTGGCGCGTGCGTTATTGTTCCTAGCGACGAGCAAACATGCTCATAGATACGTTCGTATGGGCGTGGCGCGTGCGTTATTGTACTTAGCGACAAGTAAATTTGCTCATAGAAGTTCCAGAGGGAAACCGCTGATATCCCCAGTCCGTCCACCTAACCATTCGATAAGTATCGCATTTGCTTCAAAAAGATGACGAGAATAGACTCCCAGATCGATCAAATCAATCAGATCGAAAAGATCGAGCAGATCGATTAGATCGGTCAAATCAGTCAGATCGATCATTATCGATCGATCGATATTTAGTTCTTCCATATACGTACGATACGTGTCCGGCCACGTACGTATCATCAAAAGATCTATCTTTCGATCTTTGAAATAAGAAGACCGAACAATCGATCTGATCGATCAGATCGATCGATCGATTTTTTGCCGAGCCCTAGTTTTTACTACAGATTTGCATTCTGCGCGAGCACATCTCCTCCTCTTTCTACACTGTCCACTACTGTTTGTACCACTAGGCGCGACGAGATGATCAATTCGGTCATAGCGAAGAACATCTGATACGCGGTTATCTGAACCCGATGATTTTGAAACCGGTGGTCTACAACTGCCTTTAGGTGCTACCTTGTACTTTTGCAAATACACCTCAGCTACTTCTGATTTGAAATCGAGCTGGGGATTTTATTGTTTTTTTAGATTTGTTGTATAGAATCCAACTGTTTAGTAAAACTACATCCAGCATCCCTGTAAATAATGGCAAATACTACTTTTTGCTTCGAATTCCAATTGGTAACAATTCACGTTGTTGCTGAATCATGTGACGTTTTGCGGATTGCGAAAAACATTTCACAGATCCAATCCGTTGTGTACCGCATGAAGTGGAGATCATGGTGACAACCGCGTTATCTATCCACCGCACATACAGATGTCCATGGTTCATCTCCATTGCGGTTACAAAGCATCCTCACTGTTTTTCTTGAATTCTTGTTTTCTGGTCATATTTTTAAAATTATATCATATTTTTGCTCTAAATATCGTTATAATTAGGTGTGGTGGGTAATCTTGGAAATTTGTGATCGATCATCGATCATAATTGGAGATCGATAATGATCAATCGATCAATCGATAATGATCGATCTGATCGAAAAGATCGATCAGGCTGATCAGATCGATCTTATCGATCTTTTGATGATACGTACGTGCCGGACACGTATCGTACGTATAAGGAAGAACTAAAAGATCGATCGTTCGATTATGATCTTTCTGATCGATCTTTTCGATCTGATCGCTCTTATCGATCTTTTCGATCTGATCGCTCTGATCGATCTTTTCGTTCTGATCGATCAGATCGATCTCCAATTGTGATCGATGATCGATCACAAATTTCCAAGATCACCCACTACCGCTAATTATAACGATATTTAGAGCAAACAAGTAAAGCTTACCGTCCATCATCCTCATCACCTGAATCCTCGTCAGTCTACATTTGCTTCCGGTAGCTCAATATAAATATAGCCATCAAGATCATTTGCATAAATCATTTTCAAAGCTTCGGCTAGAGAAAAGCCCTTTCTAACAATCGAAATACAAATATTATGTTATGGACTCGTATGCGCCTAGTGTTACCGTACGGTATCGCTAGACTTTTAGGGTTCAAAGTGTCTATGTTAGAGAATGCAAATATCAAATGATATATCATAACTAACACTTTTAGTATTTACAACAAAACTAGGTCCAACTATTTATTCTGCGGCATTAGTAATGTACCTACGCAAATTGGAGGTCCATTTGGTTCAATAATCCCTTTAACGTCCCAAAACAATCTAAACTGTACTTACTGTGCACAAATTTAAAACCAAACTGTCACGGAACTATACCGTACGTACATGTGTGCAACCAACAGCGCAAGTAAGTCCGCGCTGTCTCTCATAATACATTTGCGAAAGTCAAGTTAAACAAACGTCAGATTGCCAGTATGTTCAGAAGTAACAATAAAATATATGACATCTTCAAAACAAGAAAGAAAAAATAACCCACTAAATAAAAGTGGCATCTACAAAATTGAATGTCAAGAGTGCAATAAGTTTAATGTAGTACAGTCAGGAAGAAACTTTAAATTAGACTTAAAGAACTCTTAAGTAACAGAAATTCCAGAGGCTATAACCAAATTTTAGAAACTGGACATAAGATTGATATTTCCAACAGACTTATCCATGAAGCCAGCAAATCTAGAAAGATGTCTCTCCTTGCAGAGTTGGAGATATACAGACATCAGGGGGAGACACCAGACCTGCATCTTAACGATCAAATTGACAGTCCCCCTTTAGATTATTCATTAAAATGTTTTAAAAAATCCCGCCAAATGAAAATGCTTGACAGCCGCAGAAACTACCACCTGTAATAATTATTGTGTCCCTAGTTTCACCACACCGAAACATTGTTCTGATACAGTTGTTTTAAATTGTCTCCTATTGTCTCTATTTTATAATATGTAAGGTTTGTTTACATCTATGTTTGACAGTGCATATAATTTTTACTTTCCATTTTATTTCATAACTTACACCGGTTAAGAAAATGTGTGTTTCTGTAATCGTTCTTTTTACTACGCTCATTATCCTACTCATTTGTTCTCATTTTTAATGGTGTTTGTAGTTTCAGCTTGGCCTGAAGACGTGTTAATAACACGAAACATGTAGCCAAAAGAACAGAATATTTAATAAACGTTGGAATTTTACTACATCATTGTTTAATCTAATACACCAACGTTATGGAGGAATTCATAGCCACTTACTTATTGTTCACTTAAAATCGGATTTCACCATCACGCTAATTTATTTTTAATAATTTTATTATTAGTTTTCAGTCCGAAAAAGATATAATACGCTCTCCGACCGTTTACTCATGTTCTTTCTGAACGACAGATAGTAAGTGGTTGGCGTGTGATTCTAGCGTTTCTTGAGACTGGAGTAACCAGAGCACACTCCATGTACTGAGACGTTGTTCATGTACGCAATCTAGTATTTTAATTTAAATTAACAGCTGACGCTAGCGGGCATAATATAATAATTCATATGGAACGTAAGGACGAAAAAAGAAACTGCTGGCCTAGGTTGCGTCTTGGCCGGTACAACTCTTCCTCGAATGCTATTATGTCTTAACACTAGGTTAGGTAACTGTGCGCGGATTCATCCGCGTTGTTCCTTGTCGGCATCGACCACTGCCTGCTCTTGTAACTTTAATGACTATTGTCTGTTCGCAGATGTACTTCATACCATAGCGCATTGGTAATGGATAAGGAAGAACTAGTGAACATCATCGGTATAAAAAGTGGCACTAGTACACATAAATACATGACAACAATATTATGTTACTTTAATTGTTATTTCCCGCAATAATAAAAAAGCTATGAGTTTATTTTATTGGTTATGATTTTTGTTTGTGTCTTGACGTAAATTTAATATTTAAGGTAAACAGAGTAAGTATAATTCAATAGTAGAGATTATGATTACCACAATCACTTGGAGAATCAATACATAGATACCATTAAACGCTACCCAATTTTCTAAGCTGTAATGTATTTTAACTTTTGTAATCTTTGATCAATATTCATTGCCCTTGCGGGAAATTGTAAAGAAAGTGATTTAAATCATAATAATCATGATTATATACCGATGGCCTAGGTGAAATACCACGTATAACCTATGCTTTAACCAAGACATACATGGTATTGCAGCTAGGCCATCGATATAAAACATCTTGTTATACCCCCACATTTACTGTGGTAGGGTATTATTCACTTTGTCACAACACTCTTAAGGAAGCGTGGCAGGTACAGACTTGTATATATATTTTTGATCACAATTCAAAATTGAATCGATTTAGGGGCAGCTGATCTGATATTTTGCATAAAAGCTCATCTCTTAAAAAGTAAGGACAAGTTCATGAATGGGCAAAATCGTATAACTCCATTTTTTTTCAAATTCACACGATTACTGCCCTAATTTTAGAGCAATATTTTACGGTGGGGGTATTAGAACTTCGGCCCGGCTGAAGATAATTTTCTTACTAGTTTTTATTGAAACAGTTCAGGAAACTCTTACCTGTGTGCTTATTAGGGATGGGCATTCTCGGTCATTTCAGTGAATCGGTTCAACTGAACAGGCTCACTAAAATGACCCATTCAAAATGAACGACTTTCATATGGACCGACCGAGCAACCAAACCGTTCAAAATGAACGTATTACATATAGGTTATAGACGGATCTGGTGAACGAACCCTTCAAAATGAACGAGACCTAGGACGTGCGCATTGCTGGTCTGGTATCTTCGTTCAGCCATCGCAGCGGCCTAATGTGGTAGGGGGTCATTTGTACGAATAATGATGTGCTTTGTCAGAACAGGATTTTTCTAATTTAACTTAGTTTGTCTTGTAATTTATGCTGATAAATATCACCTACATTCAGTAACAAACAAAAAAATGAGATCTTTTAAAATAACTACTAAGACTAATGAAAGGTTTTTACATAAACAATTTTGATGTGTTGGGAATTTCCGAAAGATGGTTTGTAAAAATTTTACCGAATTTATACAATACTTTTTAAAAAACCTTATGTTTAAACTTTCACCGAACAAATCGATCAACTTTGCCTTTAAAAGACGAGATGTCTTACATTCTGTTCGCCCACTTGTTTGAATGACTTTAATCTCCATTAAATAGAAAGCAAACTATAGATTATGTGCATTTTGCATTATTCCTATTTAGTATTACAAGGTTTTTAAGAATTTTAGTGCGTCAAGTTTTTAATGTTACAAACCATTCGCGCGCTATTACTAAATAACACATGCATCAAAGACGCAAAGACGCGGTCGTTGCAAAAAGCTGGACTGTGACTGCCTTGAGTTAAAATGAGCTGAGTGCGTAAACGCCGTAAATGAAGGAACTACTGATCCGCTCAGTTTGATAGCGGTGATCCGGATCGAACGTTCAGCTATTGCACCCCTTCATATTGAACGGTTCGCGGTTCGCGAACAGTTCCCATCCCTAGTGCTTATACATTTGTGCTTGGGTTGCTCCGGCTAACTCAGAGAGATGGACATTATAGTTGAGTTTCCGCCACACGGTTTATATTGTATAATAGGTGCCAAATAATGGGTGCCACACATCTTGTAAGCCCACACCAGCCTCATTGCGCTCGACTGTGGAAGCTTGCTGCAAGAGGACAACAGAGGTCGAAGAATACAAAAAAGCAAAGATCCACAAAGTGTATTCGCAAATGCTCTGAGGTTAACAGACCATAGAGACACAAACAAATAAATTATATTCACCAATGTCACCAAAGCATCTTCGGATACTCGACACTAGTCAAACACAAAATATCAACAATTAAACTTCATATTTAGATGTTTCATGACCAAACTTAGAGCTGAAAAGCTTTTTGTACAAAAGGGTGAAAGGGAAGTGAATGTTTTCTCTTAGCATTTTTCAACGATTTTGCAAATGAGCCACCATTTCTGTAATTTCGTCAAAATAATTAAATAATAAATTAATGTAGACGAAATTTTGAGTATTTTATGTCTCTAATTTTTTGGTAAAATGAATAGTTTAGCTGCATGATCAAATTCTATTTCATCGTGATCGCTCGTACTGCATTAAAACTAGAATTTGACAGATATTTTAATTCTATTGACAATATTGTCAGCAAATCAGCGTTTGACACTGCTGTGTAGTATGATCAAGTATGATAAACTCATGTGTGTGGCCACATCAGATTTTTACAAAAAAAATTAAAACACTATACAGTGTGTTTCACGGGACGTTGGATTGTATGGGTGCTTTTGATATTATTACAAATAGAAAGTCGGTTAAATGGACAAGTAGTGCATATTTATGTGTTTTTTCATAATCTGTTCAGACAACAGTTGAATTTCAAATGGTTCCCAAGCTATTTTGAAAAAAACAAAAAATGTCATTTTTTAATTATGGTCATAACTTATTTATTTGTGATCCAGTCAAAAAAGCGTTTTGACATGATAAAGGTACTTTTTTGTCTACAATTTGATTATATCGGTTTAAAATTTTTTTCGCCAATGAATTCGTCAGAAACAAGCGAAACTTTTGTTTTTCTTATGGACGCCATGTTGGTTTTATACATATTTGGATTCATCATTTCTTTCTCAGTAATTTGATATGCCACATGCCATGTTTTTAATACAATAAGATAATAGAAATGACTGAAAATTGTACACTTCGAGAATTGCTGAAAATTGCATGGTGCCATGGAAGACATTTTGTGTAGCAATGTGATATCTAACCATCTGTACCCATCTGTTGAACGAAATTAATGAAAACCCAGAATTTTATAAAACAAAAATATGGTCCGATAAAACATATTTTCAAACTGCGGTATTTTTAACTGAAAGAAGACGCACTAGGTACTGGGCCCGCGAAAATCAGCACCTTTTTGTACCGCGCCATAATCAGGTGTGGTTTGGTTTTAATATATGGTGCGGTAAAGTGGTCAACCGATTAATCGGACCAATTTTTCACAACAAAAATTTAACTTCGGAGATGTATCGGAAATATTGCTCTGTGAGGACGTGGAAGAAAGAATAGACGATAAACCGTTGGCCTTACGCTAAGGTATGTGGTTCCAACAAGACGGAGCACCTGCACATAATGCCCGAAATGTGAGGAACTATTTAGATATAAGACATAAACGGACAGTAATTGCTACCTATTCAGAAGTTTCATAACCACCAAGATTGCCGGATCTTACCCTTTGTGATTTTTATCTATGGACAAACAACTTAAAAAATAAGGTGTGTGGTGTTTATAATTTTGGAAACGTTGGGAGTTACGTGACGCCGTCATCGCCGCTTTCAATTCGATTGACAGTAGAACCCTCGGTAAGGTCACCGTATTACGGAATGATGTGAAAAATGCCTCCACCAAAATTGCGAGATTTTAGAAAACATTATTTAGTTTGTTAAAATGTTGTTAGTTTTTTATGTTGTGTAGTTAGTACAAATAAATACATTCCAAAATTTTACTGTAACTTGACTATGGGCACATAAATACTATACTGCATCACTCAAATGTGCTTTTCATGGCACCATGCGATTGTCAGATGTTAAAACAAAACTTCAATTTTGTCGGCTTATTGTGTTCTAAATATGGCATGTGGCATACCAAATTACTCAGAAAAAAAATCTGAATCCAAATATGTATAAAAGCAATATGGCGTCCATAAGAAAAACAAAAGTTTCGTTTGTTTCTGACGAATTCATTGGTAAAAAAAATTTTAAACTAACATAATCAAATTGTAAACAAAGAACTGCCTTTATAATGTCAAAACGCTTTTTTGATGAGATCATAAATAAGAAGTTACTACCAGCATAAAAAAAAAAATTCATTTTTTGGGTTTTTCAAAATAGCTTGGAAACCATTTGGAATTCAACTGCTTTCTGAACAGATTATGAAAAAGCACATAAATATGCACTACTTTGCCCATTTAACCGACTTTCTACCTTTAATAATAACAAAAGTACCCATGCAATCCAACGTCCCGTGAGACACACTGTATATTAAAATTGAAGTAGTTCCAACTGGTTCCGATATAACCCACCATTTGTTTCTAATAAGACTCCACGAATACCTTTCAACAAAGTGCTAACTGAACATTACTGTTATTTTTGTCTACAAAAAAAGCATGTATTAGCTGCAAAGATAATTACATTAATCAATAATATCCGTCCTTGTGCAACGGAAACGAACAATGGTCGTCGGTATTTATCTTAAGTTTAGCTTACTATATAAGACTATAACAGAGTTGTGATTCAAATAATATTGTACACCATTCATATCAACATAAAAATGTTAAAGAGTTCAATTTTAGTGGTGTTTTCAACTTTCTGTTTGCCTTCGATTATTGCGGTAATATTTCTACTAATAAGCTTGCTTATATTATGTATATTTATGAAATAATTTGTGTATAGGATATACCAGAGGGAATACCAGAGGAAGTAGCCGCCCAAAAAAATAACGACTGCGTTGCTGAAACAGTTGTAGATGAAGGTGAAGATTTATGTCTGGTATAAAAATTTAATCCAATATATGTTTAATTGTTATTTTAGGTGTTATTACAATTGTGATTAATAAAGAAGGATTTCCAGATGACATCTGGGGTGTGGTAAGTTTCCTTAGGTATAACAGCTCGAAGTTACAACATATGTAACATATAATTTTTGATTTTGATAGACTGACGATGACGGGAATGTGGATATCGAAAGATTTGTGGGATTTATGCCCGACAGTATTCAACCTAATTCAGGTCAGAGGAGTCGAGTTTGTCGACCAAAAAGGTAATCATTTTTTTGAAAATTTCTTGACATTTCTCCATTTCTCCAGCGCACACAGTTCAAAACATGTAATCTAACGTAATCTAAAAAATCTATTTGCGGATTTATACAATTCCTTTTACGAGAATACAGGACAAAATTAAATTAATCTTGAAACCACCTTCCTCTATACTTAAAATATTTGATATATTTGTTGAATTAGTTGTACATATTTTGTTGTATTATTCAGGGCCGTTGAATTATAATAAGATTTGTCTTATTAACCGATAGAAAATAATTATCTTTCTTGATCTTATTACATTATTAGCTGATAAAAATTAAGTATTTACAATATTTATTTTATATGAAAGACAGATATTTGAAGATAAGTGAAAAATTGCAAATTGCAAAATGCAATTAATGTCAAATATTCATTGAAGTGACTATATTTTGTTTGTATAAATATGGTTTAATCACAAAAGTTTAAGAGGGCTTTTATTAGTTTCTTAAAACAAAATCTGTGTGAAACTCCAACCCAACTTAAAAACATATTGATAATGCAGTTTATATTTTATTCGATAGAAATCCAAATCTTACAATTAGACGATCATTTACTTTAACTATGACTAGTATTTGGCTTTAATAACTGCCCTCCATTCCTACCTCGCTTCTATCCCGCTTTACCTCGATCAATTTCTAATCAGATCTCTAAAAATCTGAATTTAAAAAAATGGGTTGAAATGTAAAAAGTGAAACCATTAGTCGAAAATAATTGATGGCCAATTATTGAATTTTATATAAAACTAATAATCTTTCTTCAGCCGGACCGAAGTTAAAATACTCTCCACAGTAAAATATTTTTTAAAAAATGTTATATATAATATTAACCGATTTTGCCCATTAACGAACTTGTCCTTACTTTTTAACAGATAAGCTTGTATACCAAATTTCAGATCAATAACTCAAAATTACGGCAGTTATCGTGTACACAGACGGACATTTCATAAGAAGTATCTCTCTATAAATAAAATAAATGCTATAAATAATATTTACTCATTACATCATATTTTATAGAAAGTGCAAACCACGGAGTAGGAAGGGAGGAGTTCGGAGATAGTACAACTACGTAAATCTGACCCAAAAATTGCGCGACAACTGCCGCATACCGTGCTGGGCCGAAAATGAAATGTTAGACATGCGCACCTATTGCTATCTCTTTTCTCTCCTTAATACATTGTGACAATTGGTACCAAGTTTATGTTTCTAAGGTATTGTCTTAAAAAATTATCAACAAAATGTTAAAATTGTTATTATTAATATTACATTATATAATTAATGAAAACTTTACGAAATAGGTTTACCCTCTACGAATTGGGTTTACACGAATGGAAATAACAATTACATAAATAACAATTGTTGGTCTCCAGGATTAATCATAGAATCAGAAAAATTAGCTGTTTATCCGAATTGGCGGATAATGATTTATTTCGAAAATGTAAATATACCTTCTTCAGAATGATTAATTACAATACACAGTTTATTCAAATTATAATAATCACATTTAATCAAAACCAAATTAATTAAATATACATTTGTAGAAACTGTATTAGGTACCGTATTAGCAGAGAATAAAATTAAGTTTGTTTTCCTATTGTTACATGTTTTGCAGCTTGACATTTCTTCGTGAAAACTAAATTGTGGTATTCTGTCATAATAATGTAAATATATAATCAAATAATCCTTACTATTCACTGGACGACATAACCTCAGAAACAAACATATTCTCAGGCCAATTAGTCGCACTATTTATTAATGAGAACTGCGCATGTCTACAAACATTCGTTTTTGGTGCTCATTATGCACTAATTAGCCACATTTTGCCTATAGAGTGTTCATATGTTTGCCTGGTGCAAACCCTTGTGAGACCGTGTATCTAACAAACTAATGCTATTACGAAATTATCAGTGAGGTAAGTACAGGTTCAATCCAAAATTCCATTGATTCATTTTCAATCCGAATAAGGTAGAATGCGCTCTCGGACTGTTTACTCATGTCCAAAGCTGGGCACAAAACGTTAATCCGTTAATCGCTAAATAACGAAGTTAAATTTTTCCTTAACAATTTAACTTTTTGGTTAACTTTCAAAACCATTGAGGGACTCATTAACTTCCGCTACATTCGTGATCCATTAATTCAACTTCAATCGAACATATCCAAATCCAATCGGTTACAGATGTGCCAACAATTTGCAATTTACCAGGCAGTTAAATTTTATAATTTGTTAAGCGACGATGTAAAACTACTACCCATGGGTAGATTTAAAGCTTGCATGAAAAAAAATTTAATTCAACGTTCTTTTTATACTATAGAAGAATTTGTTGCATCCGATGTTGGTATGTACTCGCTTTAGCTTGTTCACTGTATTTGTTTGATGTATTTTTTTTGTGACTTTCTGTAATACTTTTTGTAATAATACAACTGTATTGGGAAATAAAGATTATTATTATTATCATAATTAAACATTTCATATTTCTATTGGCATTCTGTGTAAGTTCGGACGTTTTTAGTTACTGCCCAGTTCCCGGTGGTTCCCGGTCTTATTATATGTACCTATATATTATGTAAGAATAAACATTTAACTTTTTTTAATATTGATACTTTTTAATAAATACCTATTGTTTAAAAATATAAACCTAAACTTAACAAAGCAACCTTCTTAAAATGCTTTTCTAATAACTCCAACCACCTTAGTTGATCTTTTAATTGTCTTTTATAAATCTTGCATCTCGTAATGCAGTTATTTTAGTTACACTTAGTTTGAAAAATTTCTAAGGCAATTTTAGCTTATGCGCCGACATCATAACCTACTTGTTTATGGAAAGTTAACGATTAACAGTTAACGTTAAGTTCCGTTACATTTATAACAAGTTAACGGACTATCGGTTATATTAACGAAGTTAACTTTTCCGTTAACGGATTAACGAAGTTAACGTCCTACTTAACACCTCCAGGCGGAGGTGTTTTTCCCAAAAATTATCCTCACCTGATTAATTGTCATTCGCTTCTTTAGTTGATTCTACATTACTGACGAGTTTACGTAATAACCATTTTTCCTTGAATTTATTCATCTGTATGAGCTGTTAGCAATAAACATTTAGCGATTCCTAGTTACCAAACTTCCATCTATCCCCAATAGGTGTCACGACGGGTTTGTATAATTCATGGTATAATTCGAAACTGTGATTGCAAATCCTGAAGTGACAAATGAAACCTATAAATTTCCACTGCCTCTGTAGCTCAAATGAGAGACCTGTCAACCGGAAATTGGAAGGTTCCTGGTTCATATCCAGGGAAGGTGTTTTTCCAAAAATTAGCCTCACCTGATTAATTATCATTCGCTTCTTCAGTTGATTCTACATTACTGACGAGTTTACGTAATAACCATATTCCCTTGAGTACTTACTTCGAGTAGACTGACTTTGATCATTAGGTCAATATTTTTTTTTCGGTTTCCTTGCTTCTAACAACATTTGTACGCTAAGAATTTCAACAAAATATCAAGTATTTGGTATCATTGTAATCGGAAAGATGTTTTCTCTCAAATAATCATGGTGTGGCCATTGGGTACCCGGGAAAAAACGACTCACTGACCAAAAACAAATTAAATCACGGTAGAGGGCGCCAGTAATGCAATGTCGGCCAAAATCAATTTACCAATTCCTAGCGACCTAGATTAATACACAAAAAAGTTATTTTTGCGTTGCCTTGGTGATACAAATTGATGATCGATATGTTTTTGTGTTCAGAATATCATCCTGATTGAAAATATCACACCGGAAAAACCGGAAGTCATATGAACCTCAAAAGTATCCCAAAGAATGTCATTTTTTGTCTATTAACACTTTCCCAAATTTCATTCGTCCAGCTTCATAAACAAAAAAAAATAAACGGCAGTACCTATGCCCTAGGTTTTAATATAATTTTTGGGAATCGGCAACAATAAGAAAGCGTATTCAAGTTTTCCAGTTCAAAACAAAATATGTTGATGACTTACAACATCCATAAGACTTCTTTGTCCGTTAAATGATTGTCTTAACTCGAAGCGTTAGTATTGTCGAACAAACTATTAACCTACTGAATTAATTGGTTAATAAGCCCCGTGCAATGTGCTGTTTATTCTACATGTAGTACATGTTTTGTAATAATTTAATAACACTTTTAATGTGTCACTGGGTTGATGACGGGTTGACGGTAGAAGTCAAGATTCTCTGAAGGCTCCATAATCGTTTAGAAACCGATATTACTAGAGCGTGCTCTGACAGCAAAAATTGAAAAAACACTCCGGACTAAACGCTCGAATACGCGCTGGGTTCCTGAACGCTCCCCAGCTGGCGTATTCGAGGACGCTCTGACCGTTTACTCCTGTCGTCGCTGAACGTCAGAGAACAACTGCTCTGTTTGATATTTTGGCGTTTTTGAACTGAAGTGGAGCAACTAGAGCGGGTTCCATCTACTCGGAGGGTTGTTCCTGGACGCAGTTATGTGGCACTATGTTTAAATATGTGCATGAAATATTCTGTTACTTAATTGTTATTACCAGTAATAATAAAAAACATACTATAAGTTTATTTTCGTGGTTATAAATTTTGTTTGTCTTAATTTGAAATTATTTAGGACGGTATTATGAATACATGTTCCATTGGGTATAACGAAATCATTTGATTGGCTATAACAAATCGTGCATTAATAGAAATCGAGCATTTATAGAGCTGTTTTATAAACGATTTATCGATTTACTAAACAGACCCATAAATAAGCGACCGGCGGAAAAGTATGTTAATTCAATCTATACTTTAGATCCGGGCTTCTCTGTTCATTTAGTAATGCTTAGAAAAACAATTTCAGCAATATTTTCACACCGAAGAAGGAGACAATAAAATCAGTTAGATGGAACCTTTTAATATTTAAATTAACTATAATTCATTTTGGTTGGAGCAGTCTTTTTAGTATCGATGGTAACTTTTGTAAGTCAAGTTTAGTGATTCTGGGTGCTCAGTGCTCAATGCTCACTGCTAATTTTTAATATTATATTAGTAATATAGTCATGTTTATTGTGTCAAAATTTGTTTTTTTGTGCGGATCTTGGAATAAAGATTAGTTCGTACCATGTTTGCACAGTTTCTTTTTAATCTAGTTTTTAGAAATGTGATTTCATTTTGTATACATTATGATTTGCGATGGCTAATATTAATTCGAAACTATCGCAAAAATGTCATGATAAGCAGTTGATATTGCATCCTGTAGATCAGTGGTTCTTAACCGGTGCTCCACGGAACACTGGTGCTCCGCGAACTTGTTGCAAGTGCTCCGCAAAATCATGAAAGCCGAAATTGTTGACTTTTACCGTATGTGATAAAAAATAATAATATTTGTAAATTATTCACGTACAAAACATTCTAACTTCAACAAAACTAAGAATTAAAACATTTACAATTTTCAAATACCTAGTACTTAATAAATATGTTAAAAAATATAATAATAAATATGAATAAAATAAATAAAGAATTCTGAACATAATAGTATAATTACTAATATAAAGAATCCAGCCAAACTAGCTAAATATTTTTTACAAATTAGAAAGGATTTGCAAGTTTTATTATATTTAGATTTATATTACCGCGAACAACTATTATGTCAGATGCTTGGAGGAGCTATCACAATATACCAAATAGGTGGTGGCATTTATAACCACCCGGTGATAGTTCGCGAACAAGATTTTGTGGGCCCAGAAAATCAACACATACACACACACACACACACACACAATGAGGAAAATATGTGGATGCAGGCGAAAAGAAAACTTTGGAAGCAATTCGGTACATCGAGAGTGCTTTTTCCCTCAAACATATTTAAGAGTTCGTTTTTAGAAATAAATTCCAAAATTCCAGTATATTTTCGGAATTTATACACAAATATATCTTTTCTTTTCTGCATCACATTAATGATTTTCGCTGCAAATAAATTTCATTCTAGTATTCGCTTTTTCAATTCGGTAAAAAGTTAGAGCTGATGAAAATATCAATACAACCGCATTTTAAACGGCTACAACTTTGGAATTGAAACAGAATTAAGAAAACCAATAAATCCATATAAACCTTCTTACTCGGAATGAACGTAGTTTCTAGAAGAAAATCGGTAAAAAGTTTTATATGGATTTTATTTCGTTATTTTTAATATTATTACTTTAATTTATTTAGTTTTTAGTGTTGTAATGGGTAGTGATTGTGGTTTGTTTTCGTTCTCGTATTGTTTGATATGTATTTTATCTTTTATTTTTCTTTGTTTTTTAACATTTCAAACGGCTGAAACTTCTTAAGGAATAGAAAAAACATATAAGTCCATATAAAACATCTTACTGGGAATGACATTTGATTTCTAAAAATTAACTTTGCCGAAAAAAAGGGTAGACTATTAGTATATTTAAACTTTTTTCTAATTAATGTTATTTTTAACTGTTATGTAACAATCGTTTTAATTGTAAATCCAAATTATGTCTAGTTTTTGGTGCTCCGCGAATTTTTCGTATGATCAAAAGTGCTCCCTGACTTCAAAAAGGTTAAGAACCACTGCTGTAGATAATATCATGGAATAATATATAATCTTAAGTATTAATAATTCATTACACCATGGTATTAGGTAAGATTTTGCGTTTTCTAGTAGTCTGAATGGAAAAAAAATTAAAGACTGATAAGATGAAGCGTTTACTTCGTATTGAAACCGTTTTTTTCCAAAATTACCGTGGGTAGCTTTTTAACGCAGCTTTTTGAACGCTAGGCTATATCTGTATGAAAGTAAAAGAAAGCTAAAACACTATCTTATACTATTTTATGCATTTTTTTTGTTTTGTGGTACATAAATTAACACGGTAGGTAACAATATAGTTGGAGTAGGAAATTTGAAATATGGAGAAATGGTCGTCCTAATCAAATGTAATTGCAAGGTATAAATTTAGGATACTCTCCAAGTGACCACAGCTGTAAGCAACAAAATAAATTTAAGGAAAAATACTGTTGTGTAAATATCAAAACAAAATATCGCCAAAACTTTGAAATCAAAGAAGCACAGAGCGAGTTTCCTTTCATCTTTGGTATGGTGGCTTTCATTTTCTGCCTGAAAGCCAGACATTCTCCGAACAAGGGCACACCTGTATAAATAACTAATACTAAGTAAGGACTCTGATAGCTATACATGTTTGTTGTTGTAGTGATGTCTCCTCCCAAATCGACAATTTCCTATTTTTTATATACCTGTCTGAAACTAAGTACACCTATTAACAAACTTAAATTGCACACCAGTGATATCCAATTCATTATATTACATTCGTGTGTAACATAAACGGTAATTTCCACTGATCGAATGCACTATATAAGACTAGGTAATTTAATGTAGAGTGAATACAGCACCACTATCCACTACCAATATATTATTGCGATATCAAAGTAAGGATGTTGAAATATTCTGTTTGTGTTGTAATAATAAGTTTGAGTTTCTCATCAGTTATTGCGGTATGATATTCTGTACCTATTTAGCTGGTTTGATATAGTTTTTAATTTCATATAATGTACTATAGGGTATTCCGGAAGATATGAATATGGAATTAGCACAACAATTACGTAAAGAGTGCGTAAGCCAATCTGGTGTCGATGAATGTAAGACAATGTTTTGAGTTTTTCTACTAAAAACGACTATGAGAACATGTAATCATTTGTAGCTTTGATACACGCAGCAAATAACAATGGAGGATTGGCAAATGATGAAAAATTGAAATGCTATCTTAGATGCACCTATGTGGAATCGGGCACAGTAAGTATAATACTTCTTAAACCGTTTATAGTGATCTCAGGTATCAATTCGTGAAAACTCGATTTAAAAAAATATACCTATATGTATAAGGGAACCCACACATTTTTTCCAGGAATAAAAATTCTCCAAATATAGACTTGCAACACGCCCGCATGTTTATACACTCGCCTACGAGTTGTCTATATTTTTCATGCTCGCGATTTATATGCTCAATTATGAAACTTAATTCTATATATATTATATATACAGGGTGAGTTATTAGTATCCCGGCAGTCCATAGCTTATAAATCGTTTGAGAAAGAAAAAGTATTTTATACAAAAGTTGTTTGACTCGCCATTTTCTATAACGTAAAATTATTTTCAATTATAGGGTGGTGCATTTAGGTGTGACGGAAAGTATGCACATTTTTTTAAATGGAACGTCCTGTATATTATAAACACTACTAAATTTGTTTATCCAACCGTATATGTTGCTAAGTGACAGCGTTAATAGTTCCAGAGATATTCAACTGTTTTTCCAAAATATGCCCGTTGCAGGATCTTTTAAAAAACTATGTAAAATCGACATTTTTGCCGATTTTGCCTTTAAACTATATGAGACAATAGTCAAAGCCAGTAGGTAGATGATAGTATCAAAAGATATTACATACACTATACAGGGTGTTCATTGAACTTAGTAAATTTTAATGTTTTTCAAATGGCTTTTTCTCGAGATTTTTAAATGGAACACCCTGTATAATATATGTTGGCTGTAATAACCCCTTATTTCGCTCCAATTTACAATTTACATGTCATACACCAAATGTTACTATTTTTTGTGATATTTGCAATTTAACGAAAATGTAATGCAATTATAAATTTTTCATATTGCTCTGAATAAGGTATTTTGTAGTTTGATGTAAAGTCTTCAAGGGGCTATAGAAGAGATTATTTAAAAACGATTTAACTAGCTTGATCCTTATACAAAGTATTACCGTTATCAACATATTAACAATTTTATATGAAATTTTATAAATATATTTTGCCGTCGATCGTATGGCAACCGGCCACGCGATTTCAAACATTTAAATTACTGTTAAAGTAAACCCTAAACCGTGTACTTTTAGGTTAGCTATCGTGCAAATTTGTTGACTTCTGAGTGTTGAAAATCAGATTTTCTTTGATGTGATTTATGTGCTCACGCACAAAAACCAAATATGCAACAAAAACAAACTGATAGGCATCTATAGATTCAGATTTTCCTTCATAGCAAAAAATCTATTAAAAATGCTTCCAAGTAACCCACTTTCCATTCACATTATCAAAATTACTCATACCATCATTCATATTATCCCAATTTTCAATTGTCTCTCCAGAAAAAGATCCTATTCTAAATCAATTAACAATAGTAAGTAGATATTGTTGGTTGTTTTTTGTACTGAATACAAATTCGTTCTCAAATGTAGCTCATCAAGACAGGTTTTAGCGTTTCTGTTTGTTTTTGTGTATTAGCGCACATACTATTACAATGAAACGTCTCCGCATAATTTTCACAAAGGTGAACAATTTTTCGCAATAGTCCCCCTAAAACTACACTGTTTTTGGTTTACTTCGGAGCCCAACTGAGCCCAACAGGTTACTAGGTCTTCAGGTTCGCTCGCTGTACGTTTGTAAAAATTGCAAAACATACTTATAAAATTGTGTAATACCTTGATAACGGTAATACTTTTTATATGAATAAATAGGTTCTAAATGGCTTCTTCTATAACGCTTTATATATTTTACATCATGCTACCCAGCACACTGTTTACAAAGCAATATTAAGATACTAAATAGCATACTACTCTTTAAATTACAAATATCACAAAAACTAGTAAAAATAGATATACGATATAGTGAATATAAATTACAAAGAACTTCACAGACATTTCAATTAGCAAATAATATACAGGGTGTTCCATTTAAAAATCTCCAGAAAAAGCTATTCAAAAATGTTTAAAAACTAGTGCATGCTAAAATCACCCAATCACCCAACCAGCTTAGAGGACAGACCATCAATCTGAGTTAGCTTCTTGTATTTGACCCGGGCAACACTGCAACCGTCATCCGTTGCATATTCGCGAAAGGGGCTGTTGAAAATAAGCCTCTGCACCAACGATCTAGGATACCCATTATTTATGAACGTGCCACTCAAGTCTCGCAGATTTTTTCCCCTAAATGAGGAATTTTTTTCCCTAGATCGTTGGTGCATAGGCTTATTTGAACCAAGATAAAAGGAGTTTCCTTTATAACGCCCTTCTGACCGAATTTCCCACGATATTTTGCACGTTTTATATATATATATATATATATATATATATATATATATAGTTGAATGGAAATAGCGACCGACTTAGTTTGGAATTAAAACGTATGTGATTTCGTGGGAAATAAAGGAATATAAAGGAAACTCCTTTAGTCTACGTTCAAATTTTCGTCTTTATTAAAAACTTCTTCAGGAACAAGCTATTTGAAACAAAACACAGGCTTCAGTCAGTATAGTAGTCTACACACTTATAAATAGTGAACAAAAAACAGTTTCTACTTACACATAGAGTAGGACAAAAGCTTGCCGGTAGAAATAGACGTACTCACAAGCAACACATCAACGCACTCATCTGCTTGACACATTTATAAACATTTAGCACGATATAACACAATATAAACGAATTAAAACTAAGAGGCCACATGTCTCCTGCACGAAAGACAACAGGTTCTGTGAACCATGTCAACGGAAAAACGAAACATCAACTTTGAACGCTAGGGTCACCAACATCAATACCAACCGTGTCGTGTGGGTTTTTGAAGTTTTGATTAATTAAAAGGGAATAAATGGTGCTTAATTTACTTGTGTCGGATTTAAAATTTAAGCAAATGTTTCTGTTGGATTGAATGTAAAACATTTCCAGAAAAAGTCGGGATTTGTAATTACTTTCCGTGACCAGTCAGTGGCTTAATATAATAATATATATATAAAGAAAAAACTAAAAAAATCTTGAAATTTCAACACCCTGTAGATCGGCAACGCAGCGTTTGCGGACCTATGTTTATATGAATTTTTAATCATTAAATAAGCCAAAGAATTACCCCTTTTCGTATTTACATGATATTTAGGAACACCCTGTATATATAGTATGTAATATGTATATAATATATATTTTACCGGACAAACCAGTTTATCCTAGGCCAAACTCGTACGTCCGAAGAGCGATGGGCCCAATATCCTAGGCCAAACTAGTTTATCCTGAAATGTAAACGCATACTCTAGGACAAACTGGTATGGCATATGCCAAACTGATTTCGATTAACAGTTTTAAAACATACTATAATACCGGGTGGCCCACGCGGTTATTTATGGAACCAGACGAATGAAATTTAGATTATCTAAAATAGACTAAAAAATCTAATGTTTTGGGTTATACTTGATGTTAGTATGGCCTATTTACCCAAAATGACGGTACCTATGAATTTGTTAGTTGCATGCGATTATTTCAATAGGAATGATATTCTACACATAAAGATTGTAAACTTTTACGACTTCTGGTTTTTAGTTTTGATAATATTCTAAACGGATTAACGGACATGACGTCATCTTAGATATTTTAAACTGCACGCTAAGCTTTGCTTGTAATACAAATAATCGGGATGGATGATGTTCTAAACACAACATATATCGATTGTCCATTTTACGGCTTCTCATTTTTCCGGACGTCATTTCCGAAAAATACCTAGCCGCAAAAGTTGATAATCATTATATTTTGTGTTCAGAAAATAATCCCGATGTTTAATTTAAATTACAAAAAACTCAGTTTTATGATATATTGAACATTTTGATAACACAGATGTTACATTGTGTTAACATCTGGTAATTTGATAACCGTGACAATCGTATTAACATTGGCGTTTTCACGTTAAAGCAAGTATAGCTAAATGACGCAAAAAAAAGATCCATTGTCTTCTTTCCTTCATCTTTTTCTATGAAGAAGTGACAGTTTGTAATGTGGAATTATTTCTCGGCGTTGATATATATCGAATTGCAGCAATATAGCAACGTACGTTGTGATCGCTGCTACAATCTTGAACAAACAAAATCATTATAAACTTTTTTAGACACACACATCTCCAATACTCACTCTTTGCAAAAATGTCCAGTCTAACGTAAACACGCGGTGAATTTAAGTCTGTTATTGTACAACACCAGAGATACAAATTGCAGATTTTTAATTGGTTCGTCAATCTCACCATTACTTGCCACATTATTCCATATGTCATGTACGCATGTAACAGTTTTCAACCCAATTGAATTGCAATATCATGTAAATGACCATGACAAAGTGTTGATCATGTCCAAGCCAAAAATCATTGGTGCTATTGGGTTTATCGTTTTCACTACTTCGAACACTTCGTATTGGTCATTTTAAATATAATCCCGGTACGTTAGTACTAAATATCAAATCTTCTCACCTCTTTATAAATATTTACGTGTCAATTGATAACATATACAAAAGAACCGAGGCTAGATATCACTAAAAATAATGACCATAATATCAATAATACATCGTAGTTTGGAGACGGGTCGATGAGGACTTTGAAAATGAAAACCTGTTAAGATGCTGGTAAAATGGAGCAAGGATCCAACTAAGATGGGCAATGAAAAAATACCGCACCATGCTTTTGTGAGTTCGCGTAACCTAAAATGCGTGTAGAGCTGATTTATTACTTGCGCCAAATTCATTCCAACGTTGTTTCTTCGGCTTGTATTAATTTCCTGTTGTAGATAAGACCTTATCTGCTGCATTTTCCATTGATGGTCTATAAGTATGGTGTCCATTGTGAATATTTCTATGGACAGATGAATAGTGCCTACATAATAAGCGAATGTGCCTTGCAATGTTACTGTGCTGGTACTGAAGTATTGGAGCGAGTCGAAACGTGCAACCTTAAATACCAAAAATGTTGCGAATAATAACGTTCTTTTACCAAGGCGCACTTGATTTTGATTCATCCCATCAATATTCGAAATTTCTCTTATTATTGACTCCATTTTCAAACGTGCTAAGAAGTAATAAACAATTCCAAACAAGGTTGTTATAACTATTAAGATAGCATATGCAATAAAGGCGGTTTTCACTACAGCTGTATTGTTATAGTATTGTTCGTTTAAAGTGTTGAGAAGTGCCACTGGAGAAAATGTTACGTACATTGCGATGAATGGTATAGGTAGAATAATGTCGATAATTCTGGACACCGCGATTTTAATAAGCACCAGCCAAAGTTCTCTGACGTGACATAGAAGACGACGTTTTGACACCACTACCAAAGAACATCTGGTAGCTTTTTATATTGTGCGTGTGTCATAATTGGGGTCACGTGTTAGAATAAGCGCTTTTGCTAATGAACAGTATTAATCAATATTGAAATTATCTAGTGTATAACATTAGAACTGTTGTTTATGATGCCTTCTCGTACAGTGATGTGTACTCAGTTGCCTATATGAGATTAGTTTAAGAGAGCCTGTTTTAGAATGATATTTAGTTGTATAGACTTGTATTAAGTGGCGGGTCCAACAGCTGATCGACAGAGGCTTGGCTATTTTTGATAAGTTTAGAGAAATCAGTCGAGAATTGGTCTTTGCGTGGGGATGTCGACGTTTTCGCTAAAGCTACTTTGGAACAAGATAGACTTTGCCGACGTGCGGTCAACATTATATGATCTAACGTCTTTAACGCTGTTTCAATTTATTTTTGCACACGTAAGCAGGCTGTCTAGTGATTTTACAACGTTACCAACATAACATGGTAGCTCTAAAAATTACTGTGATAAATTGTTGACATAACCGTGACATAACCTATGTGGAGTATGTGAGATATTTATCATATATTTATATGATAAATAACTTCAACATTTGTCTACGGTTTATGAAGTGATATATGCAAAAACACACGTACTATGAATACACGCACACGTACTATGAATATGTGGAATATTTGAAAGCGTATTGAGATTATGCGCCCATATACATTTATACCTCCTAAAAAACAAACCCCGTACCAATAACTTTGGTCACAGATTACTTACTCTTGGTACGATAGATTATGCACTCATTTCTCAGCCGATAATACACTTATGCCTAGCTACTGAGAAACAAATACATATCGACCCATGCAACGATGACTATCGTAACTAACAAACTAAATGTACTTACTATAGTCTTTGTTGCATGGGTCGATATTACATACATATGTACATCCACAGCACAGGGATCTGATGACGTATAAGAAAAACAAAACAGTTAATAAGTTATTCTTTATTTACCAATTTGTAATTCATATATTCTTTGTAAAAGACAATTAGACAACATAAGCTTTATAATATTATATAGTTTTATTAATATTATATTATAATATCAAAATCACAAAAATGTTGATCCTCGCTATCATGAGACCACACGCATACAGGTCGTAATGCTTGTTCGGTTCTTCGGGGCTAATTGCAATACTATCTGCGGTTTGTTGTGTTAAACGTAATTCTCCATACACTTTGCACTTGAGAAGAAAAACATCCGGAGTCAGTGGTTGACAAGTCGACTATTACCAAAAAATTTGATAAAAAATCGGTAATCTTCAGCATACCTCGATAATTTTATTGTCAGTTCATGGAAATTATGAAAATTAGTAACCACATCTCTTGTCTAGAAATCTTCTTCGATCAACAAAATAGTACGTAAGGATTTTGATTCCTCGTAATGTGATTTGAATCCAATTACAAACCCCGTAATGAGCTATCTGCATCATACCATACTTGGAGCTTGAATTCCCTGGTAGTAGAATGGATAAAACAGCACTGTTTATATGTATATTCTGCTAACTAACCTAACAATTGAAAAGGAAATTTTAAAAAACAATAGTATACTTCTTTAGGCACAAACCTGATTGATGTCTGATATAATAGTAGAATTTTTATGTAATCTCCTAATTTCGATTAGAATACTTCTTTGTGCAGTGTCCCCAAGTTTTCTACATTTTCAGATTATATCGGATTTGTAGGTTAGAACTCTCGAAATCTGCCCCAGTAAATATAAATGTGTGAATTTTAGCGACTTACAGCCTTTTTTTGTGGTATATGGTAGATAGAGATAGACCCATTACTATCTTCGTCTAATGACGTCTAGTTCTCGACAACATCGTAGATGGCCACACTGTCCAGCCTCGAACATGGATGGAAAAATTGGGAAAATACGACGCCGATTTTTTAAAAGCGTGGCTTTATTTCGTTTTATTTATTGGAATTTTCACAAATATTACATTGACGTAAAGTGAAACTACGACGGACTTGACACAAAAAACATAATTACATTGTTATTCCTGAAATCACGTCATCTAATTATACGTCTATTTTGAGCAGCAATTGTTTAAAATTGGGCATGGGTATAATAAATATCGAGCAAGTCCGACCAAGAAGAGTTAATTTAGATTGTTATAATCTCATAAGATGCTATCGTTATCCAATAATAAACCCACACGAGCACTAAACAGTTTGAATAATTGGACCAATAGGGGCCCACCAGAACAGACCTGAAGTTAGGCTGAACCAGCCTCTTAAGAGGCTGGTTCAGCCTAACTTCAGGAGTGTTCTGGTGGACCCCTATTGGTCCAATTATTCAAACTGTTTAGTGCTCGTGTGGGTTAAATATCGCTAGCAAAGTATAGCGCAGTGTTTAAAATGTCAAAAATGTCGAAATTATCGCATGCAAAGTATAGCGTGCACCTTACAATTTCAAAGATAATTAGTCATTTCCCGAAAAGCGGAAGTCATACTAACATCAAGTATAACCAAAAAATTTGATTTCTTGGGACAGTTTAAAAGGCCGGGCTGAAGTCTCTTTTAGCTAATCCAAATTTCATTCGTCTGGTTCCACATACAACGGCGTGGATCATCCGGTATTATAGTATATTTCAAAACTGTTAATCGAAATCAGTTTAGGCTAGGGCAACTCAAAATTTTTACTCAGTATGACATTTACTGTCTTGAAAGGCTCTGGCTGTCCCCTGTGTATATTGAGTTATTAGAATCGCAGCGGTTAATATTGCATTTATCTTAAAAGATAGAAGAAAATCTTTCATACAGAAATGATTTGGGCCACAATTTTCTACAAAATTATTTTCATTGATGCAGAATGTAAAGGCGTAAAGGAAAAAAAATATTGTTTTTTAATGAAATATTTATGGAACTAAGGAATATGTCCTTACAACTGTGTCATAGTATACATGTAAAGACGATAGTTTCAGAAATAATCAATTGTTTGTTAATAAATTTGCAATTACTAAAAGCTTTCTTTCATCTTCGTAAAAATTTTATCCAAGAAATGTTGTCAGATAATAACTAAAACCAATAGGTTGATACTGATGCTAATAACTTTTTCCGGAGTTTTTAAAACTATTCTTATATTATTTGCTAACTGCAATGCCCGTTCATTTTGTTTTAATTTATTTTTAATATGTCATATATCCAATTTTGACTAGTTGTTAAAAAGCAAATGCTAAAATGATGCGATAAACATAGCATTTCATTTAAAAAACTGTATAGTTTTCCCACCACACCTAAATGCACCATCATATATAAATAAATGTAATTTAGTATTGTAGACAATGATAGACCAATCAACTTTTGAATAATTTCTTTTCTATCTGTTAGCATAACGGATATATCAACCACTGCGACTCTAATGTCTCACCATATATAGAATAAAATATTGCTACTTTTTTAATGTGTACAGTCATGGAAATAAGTAAGTTCGTATCGCTATCGCAGGATTTGAAAATAGTATGTCGGTTATAATTATATTCGTGTACTGTTCTACCTCGACCCGGCCGGTTCGCAAAAAGTTGTCCGTCACGAGGTGGTTTTTCGATGGATGTAATGTAACGGGATTTAGTTTATTTTTAGCGTGTCCGCTCTTTTCCTTAACGTGATATCTTCATTGCAATGTAATAAATGAAATATGATCACTACAGTTAAGTTTACGAGTAGGTAATACATTTAATTAAATATAGAATTACTTTTATAATAATATTAATAAACATAAAATTTGATAACATGATACGAAAATCTCATTTTAAGATATTGCGTAATATCACGACACATTATATAAATTTATGTTAACTAATACACATATTAATTACGCAAGTAAATGCCTTTGCCCAGCAGTAGGATGACGGGCTTAAGTAAGTAATTAAGTAAATGCGCAAATCAACTTGATGCCAAGGATTATCACTAAATATAGATATTTCAGAATTGTAATATTAAAATATATTCACTAAATGTAAATAAATTCTCTAAATTTAATTTAAATTTTCATGTAGGACGAGCATGTATTTTGTATGAAGGACAATGGACATTTTATATCTGTATTTACTTTACAGCAGTTAATGTTCAATTGTCTTTCATGACACCTAATACATGCTTGACAACGAAAATAATTTAATTTATAGCAATATATACAGGCTGTCCCAGGTCTCTTCCGCAAAACAATTTTTTTCAGAAAGTAAACTACTTTTTCAATTCATTAAAAAGTTACAGCCGTTTGAATTATTAACAATATCTTATTTTAAACGGCTCCAACTTGAGAAGGAACAGAGAAAACCAATAAGATCATATGAAACATTACTTTCTACTTTCTAGAAAAAAAATACAAAACATTTTGGTTTTTTCTTTTGTTCATTTGTCAAATTATTAAAATCAAAGAGCTCTACAGAAGTTTTATTGTAATATAGTTCCATTTCAATAAGCACACATTTTTCATTTACTATATATTAGCTGGAACATTATTGGAAATTTTATTTCTAAAGTTTTCTAAATAAATTAAGAGGCGTGCATTAACAACGATAATAAGTTAAAAATAACATTTTGACTTATGAATTGTGTACTGTAAGGTTAATTAAAATGCATATACATTAACTATGAAGGTCTTTTTAATTTCCAAACAATATAAACTATAACTGAAAATGTTTAACGACATACTTTGTCAAAGTAATATTATAAGTTAATAATATGGTAACATACAGGCGGGATGTAAATTTTAAATAAATCAAAAATTACAGCCACAACCTGGATTTGAACCAAGGCCCTTTGCGTCGCTAGCACAATGTCAATAGCTCAGATGGGAGAGCATTGTGCTAGCGACGCAAAGGTCCCTGGTTCAAATCGTCAAGTTGTTGGTTTCTCTTACGTATAGCTTTTATTGCATATGATTGTGAGTAATTAATATGCAAAAAACGCTATACGTAAGAGAAACCAACATCTTTTCTTTCTGAAGCGTTTCCTTTTGAGAAATTATATACCCGTTACCAACACAATTTATACTCATCCCAGGTCAAATTTGATGAAATAATGTTTATGTTGTATTAATGTTCTTTTAGATGGTCGTATATTTTGGTTTATTTTTTTTTAATAATAATTATAACATATTTACATTCCAGCAAACTTCGTCGAAAATGTAGAGCTTGCTTCCAAAAATTTTTGTAAATTAGTGATATACATAATTGTCATTATTTTCAGTTGCCAGATATTTCAAACATATTGCTGTAAAGTAAATACAAAATAATAATATAAAAAAAATAGTAATGATACATTCATGCTATACAAAATACATACTCCTTTCTGTTTATTAAGTTAAACACTGCAAAATATCGTTGAAGCTAAATATCTCGAAAACACCAGTAAATCACAATTAAAAAATTACCATAAATACAAATTTAAAGCAATTTAATTTTCAATTATTTCTATTTTGTGAATAAATGTTAATACATATGTCAGTTCTGAAATAACCTGAAAAGTAAAAATATTGACAACAAGAAATTGGTTTTTGTATTTATTAACACAAAAAAAGCTATTAGATGCAATAAGGTTGTATAATTTGTTGTGTTTTATGCAATATCTTGAAATGAGATTTCTTTTCATGTAATCGAAAATGTTTATGTTTATTAATATAAAATTAACGTTATATTTAATAAAAACACAATTACATTGCAATGTAGGAATTACATTAATTAATTACACATTAAGCTAATAAATAGAAACATATAAATCATTATAAACCAATTCAAAGCATTCGAACAAGGTTTCGCAAATAATAAATGTCCGATATACGAGTTGAAGCGTAAACGGACAATTTTTGCACTTAGCGGCCGAGCGCTCGACCAGAATAACAAAAAACCTGTACTTGGATGTATCATCGACACACTGCTAAAATATTTATAGAACTTACTTAATACCAAGAGTGTACATGATATGACCTGGGATTGAGTCGGTTAGCTCTTTCTATTGACTACCTGATTCCAGGTCATATATAGTGATGATGTGGACAAAATAATAACGAAAATCGCTTAATCACTTCTCGTGAGAATAATTATATGTTTATTTTGTCATAGCTTCAAGATAACGGCGATGTGGACCAGGAAGCTGTTTTAGCCGTAATGCCAGAAAGTGCTAAACCTATACTCAAACGGGTATTTGAAACATGTGGAACGAAGAGTAAGTTGTTCACAAAAGTGCGTTTATAAACGCTCATTTTTAATAGTAATTAAACACGTTACGTTACTTTTCGTATAGACTGTATATTAAACTATTTAAATGTTTATCCAAAGATAATAGTAATAATGTTTAACTAATAACATCTTATCTTTTATAGAGGGCGTCGACGACTGTGATACTATATACCAAACGCACAAATGCTACTACGAAATGGTCCCTGATGTAAGTATATGTAAAAAAGCACTTATACAGGTTGGGTAGATATAATTTTTATTTTTTAAAACTTACTTTCTGTAAGACGTTCAATGTACCAAGCATCAATGTTTACCTTGGATTGTTCAATTTATCTACCCAACCCTGTATCCATAATATCTGCCTAGATATGATAAGGGAACAGTTCCCGTCATCTAGTCATCAAACCTTATAGTCTAAGAGCTAGTGAACGATTTACTCAACCTACTTTATACCGCTCCAACTTTTGCACAAATACACCTTGTGTCTGTGCAAACTACATGTCAATAACCGGGCAAGGCTACGCCGGTTAGAAACATCCTAACAACCACCCCAAATGTGCACATGTGCAGTGACGATTTAGAAATTTTACCACCTGTACAAAATTAATCCTTATAAAATGCTGCACGAAAAAAAGTATATTCCACTTTTTCTGAAATATAGTGGTTCTCACACTGGGGCACTACGAACGCGAGATGACACGAAGGGGTCGTGTGAGAGGGAGTGGGTAAATAATTACAAAAACACTCAAACAATATATTATAGCTAAATATCCAGCTTAAAACCAGAGATCAGCTCGACGTAGAAGCCGAGAAATTCATCAACACCAGAGAGCAAATATGATTAGAAAAATATTTATTTTTGTCCTTATAAATGTGGTCCATCCAAAAACGCAGAACCAGAGAAGAATGATTTATGTATTATGACAAGAAAATAATACAGATACATTAGACATAGATCTGATAGATTAAATATTGATGTAGCATCTATTGATCATGATTGTACAGGGTTTCCCACGCTAGAAACAAAGTAATGGCCTTAAGAAATCGAAATACACGTTTCTTCCATATATAAAAGTTGTAGATAATCATTTAGGCTATTATCAACTGTTTGAGATAATTCATAAATATAAAATATCTAGTTACCACTACAAAATTCACCAATCGCAAAAATATAATGATTCTTCTGTTCCTGCAATAACTTTTAGTCATTGCAAACTGCTAATAGGTTTGCTCGAGGAGCAGTCAAAACAATTAGGTATTCTTCTACGCATACGCAATGGAGGTTTTCGAAGGGCAAAACCCCCATTTCGCATGCGCAAGATAAATAATTAGTGCTTCATGCTCTCATTTTGGTGCTGCTCGAACAAACCTATTATGAACTAAACAAACGAACAATTTATGATCATCCAATAATTCGTTTTATTAGTGCCAGTCGTTAATTATTAAAATGTTTCATTATTTATTTATGTAATGTTCTAAATTATATAAAACATTTTAATGAGTCCTTGGGTTGGTTGTAGTGCTCAACGCCTTATCCAGCTATATCACCAGTTCTATTTATTTACTTTGGGACATGTTAAGGGATAAGTTTCTGGTGGAAATGTGGTGTTCTACAGAAATTCCCACATTTCTGTACACATAACAGTGTCAGTAATACCTTATAAGAATAAATAATTAAATAAATGGATAATTGCAACCTGAATAAATAATTATTATTTCAGTACGATTGTCAAGGCTGCACATATCAACCCTCTCAGGTCAATGCGTTTAAATATAACTTCGAATTCTCGGTGGAAATATTACAATTGCCATGGTATCCATTCTATTCTTCGTGTTCGCTATTGTAGTTGTAATACATCCATTAATTTTTTCCTCAATATGTCTCCAGAATAAAAACACAAACTGGGTTATATCCGGCGATCTAGTTTTGGTTTTGGACCTCCGGGAATAATTTAATGTCTTTGATAAATATTATTTAAACAATGTTTGAGTGGTACATAAATTACTAGTTATTTGACTTTGAAGAAAATCAATATCACAAACTAATCGTTTGTGTAAATCAAACTTTCAGAATGCTACCTACTAAAAGCTGCTGCATGAATAAATAGTAAATTATTATACAAGTTTTATAAGACGTCAAATGGCGAATGCGTTGTTTTGTAGAATGAGGAGCACCAGCGACGAGTGCCCTTAATGAACGAATGCGCGAAGATCTCTTGTAAAACGAGTGTAGGTAATATACTATTTTTTCTACTTTGCCTCATTAATTTTATATAAATTTTATGTATTTTTCGGGTACCATGTTGTAGTACTGGTAGTAAACTGTCAACTTCGTAAAGTTGGGATAAAATCATGATAAAATCTTATTGTGGATAATTTTACTCTACTTTAGCCTAAAAGTAATAATTAACGGGGCGCTACTATGATCACAATAGAGCTTGGGGCAAAACTATTAACCCGCAATGGCTACTGAGATAAAAACTTACATGACTAGTGAATAAAATATATATAGATATAGAAACATAACATAAAAAGTTAAAATTAAATTATTTAAAATTTGCATCCCACCTGTGATCAACTGTACACATAAAAATATATCTTAAAAATAGTGGTCTAATAATTATAATAGCCAGAATAGAAGTGTTTGGCGGTGACTGATTTTAGTTACTTCGAAGAACAAGAACTTACTAAAGAATTGTTATAACGCTTTACGTTTAATAGCGGTATCTACCTAATTCCGCTAGGTAGCCGTTGATGCTTATACATTTATATGCACTTATAATTGAAACCAAATTCTAATTTCTGTGACGTAGTTTATTAGAATAAATTATACTTAGTAAAATTACATGCGATGAAGGTAACACAAATAGTTGCACACAACTAGAGCTAAGACGAAATTGGAAGCGACGTACAATAAAAGAATGCGGTATTTGCACGACCAGAATTCTGCCTAAAATGTTACCGAAAACATATACGTTTCATAAACTTAGAAATCCTCAACACTTTAGATGTACTATAGCTTGCGTGTATGCTGATATTCAATAAACTATTTATTGCGCTTATACAATCCCGCAGCAGTATTTGAACCCGCTCATATCTACGATGTAGGCTTGATCCTCGCATAACTCCTTATTAAGGTAAATGTGGTCTTTGTACTGTATCTGAAAGGGGTTTGATATTTACTTGACGAGAATGATGCACGATCACTTACCAGAGTCGCAAAACATCACCGAAAAACGTCATGCTGGCGTAATTTGATGAACAGAGCAAAAGTAAGAAATCCCCAACCCTTTGGCCACACTATAGCATGCTACACGCATGTTTAAATATGTATAGAATATAAATATTTCGCAGTTTATGCGATTGCAAGCGATTCTAAAAAGGCAGGTTGTGGTTATGCGTATTTACGATTGACATATGGCATCTAATATCAATGTGACCAATTTTAGAAAAAAATTACTAAAAACTGTGTTACAATTTGTTAATTTTAACACCGAAAACAGTGTTACAATATGTGCATTGTGAATGCAAAGTAGAAAAGTATTATTATTAAAATAAGTTACAAATGTCAAATTAGATGCTTAATAACTTTTTAGCTATTGACCATAGACCTACCGAGTTAGACATTCTAGGATAGCTGATTTATCGATCTTTCGAAGTACATTAAGATATACAGCGTGTTGCATTTACAATTCTTAAGTTATTTGACATTTAGCAAATATGAAGTTATTCGTGATGTCATATTAGAAGCGCAATTCAATAATAATTGTTAAAACGTGCGATACTTTTACTATCCAAAATGAATTCTTTTGTTTTTTCATGCTTGTGAGAAAGGTGATAATTGCCTAATACAAGTGATGTCAAAACAATTAGGATAAAAACATTCATCCAAAACTGTAGTAAGATACCTAGTGTTCTTGATTATAAATCAATCTCTTATCGTAGTAGAAAAATACGTGTACATTCGGTTGATTTTCTTATTTGAACTCATAAAACAATATTACATAACAACTAAGATCACGATGGATACCGTGACGTACATGAACAAACCCAATATAATATAAAATCCTAACACCTAGTGTACCATTTAAAAAACATAAGTTTGTGTTGGTACGTTGTTGTGGGACACCTGCAAGCATGAAAATATTTTCTGACTTTTATATATGGACGTGTATTATGTACGTATACGAAGCCTCGGATTTTTTATTGATTTATTTTACCGGGGGGAAGTTAGCCATAAAAGTTATCCATAAAACTTTTTTTCAACCGATTTCAATAAACGATACATTTTTGGAAAGCTCACAACGTGCTGAGTCTACAGTAGTTATGGCAACAGGATCAAATCATAATTACTACCTCAAAAATTGAAAAGAAAGTATTTTTCTTCATAAATTTTCACATTTGTCAAACCTCATAACTCCGCAAATAGTTGACGAATTATATCAGTAGTTGCAGCAATCGAAAGCCCAGACGTCGCTTTAACTCCCATAGTTATGGCAACTTAAGATTATACTAATTAGTGATGTAAAAAAATTAACGAACTTTTAACGTTTTTACAATCGGATGAGCGTCTAAGCAGAACAGGGCTTCATAAAAAATGCTGCATAAGTCATTTCTTTTCCTCCGATCGTGACAATATGTACATCAAACGGTAGAGGAAGGCTGCCCCTACCTACGGTTGCTATGGCAACTCGAAATTACGTTAATTAGTGATGTAAAAAGATTAACAATGTTTGATCATTTTTACCTTCGGATATACGCCAAACCAGAAACGATCCATACATGGTATACCGATCACAAACTACTTTATTTGTATTCCTGGCACATGATATTTACGCCAAATTAGATCGAAGCTCGTCATTTATTTTGTAAAATGCGAATATGCAATTCGCGAACAAATCAATTTTAACAACTGATTTAATGATTTCAGTGAATTTTAATAGTATCTGTTATTTATGTTAATTAAATTTCAAATGTTATTGTACACTGGCGCGCTTGTTTTGGCGCCGTAGTGGCCCTTAGTCGAACGGCGCCACCAGTGATGCCGGCACCAAATGCCGACAAAGACACAAAGAGAGTGCCGACATTAGCGCTCTCGTTTACTAATATCAAAGGGTGCCGGTAGATCGTTTTTGTCAAGTTCTTGCGGGTAGTTATTAAGTGCAGTCGGAACTTTTTATGTCGTTCTTGGGACCGCGGAGAAGTTAGCCATAAAAGATAAGCATAACTTTTATTTTTCGAATTTTGTTATGAAACATACAAATGATAGGGGTGTTCAAGTACTATACGCCAGAGTTCTGCTCCAATCCAATTCATTAAACGGTATTGTCGGAAATTTGATTTATTTCGTTACCTTATAAGAGCTCTTGTCATCTCAATAAAGAACTGGCCATAACTTTTTGCAACAACCCCATAGAGAAACAAGTGATACAAATTCGGAAAGCGCATAAAATTTTGCATCCAATAATGGTATTGGGAAGGTGCTACCCCTAATATCAGCTACCCCAATACACCTATAATACAAGAAATTGCGCGCCGGACGACTAAGAAGTGGTATTAATGAACATAACTCACGGTAAAATTATTGCATAACTATTGTCAAATTATAAGCCGCTAAATGCATTATTTACCCATGAACGCACAGAGTTTTGCAGGTCGTTGAAAACCCCTAGATGACGATAAGGTCCGTACGAAATCAACAGGACCGGCATTTTTTACATCACTAATTAATCTAATTTCAAGTTGCCATAAGGTCCATAGATAGTTGTGGACTTCCTCTATCGTTTGATGTACAGATTGTCACGATCGAGTGAAAAGAAATGACTTATGCAACTTGTTTAAAAAAATTCACCGTAAAATCGTTCACACTTTGTTAATTTTTTTAAATCACCAATTAACGTAATTTCGAGTTGCCATAACAACTATAGGTAGGTGCAGCCTTCTTCTACCGTTTGATGTACATATTGTCACCATCGGATGAAAAGAAATGAGTTATGCACAGTTTTTTATGGAACTCTGTTCCGTGGGGAACTCTGTTCCGTGGAGGAGTTTATCCGAAGGTAAAAACTTTCAAAGTGTGTTAATTTTTTTACATCACTAATTAACTTAATTTCGAGTTGCCATAACTCACATAGGTAGGGGTAACTTTCCTCTATCGTTTGATGTACATATTGTCCCCATCGGGTGAAAAGAAATGAGTTATGCGCCGTTTTTTATGAAGCGCTGTTCTGCTTTGGCGTATATACTAAGGGAAACATGATCAAAGATTGTTAATTTTTTTACATCACTAATTAACGTAATTTCGAGTTGCCATAACTCACATAGGTAGGGGTAACTTTCCTCTATTGTTTGATGTACATATTGTCCCCATCGGGTGAAAAGAAATGAGTTATGCGCCTCTTTTTATGAAGCGCTGTTCTGCTTTGGCGTATATCCGAAGGTAAAAATGATCAAAAATTGTTAATTTTTTTACATCACTAATTAACGTAATTTCGAGTTGCCATAACTCACATAGGTAGGGGTAACTTTCCTCTATCGTTTGATGTACATATTGTCCCCATCGGGTGAAAAGAAATGAGTTATGCGCCGTTTTTTATGAAGCGCTGTTCTGCTTTGGCGTATATCCGAAGGTACAAATGATCAAAGATTGTTATTTTTCTTAAATCACCAATTAACATAATTTCGAGTTGCCATAGCAACCGTAGGTAGGGGCAGCCTTCCTCTACCGTTTGATGTACATATTGTCACGATCGGGTGAAAAGAAATGACTTATGCAGCATTTTTTATGAAGCCCTGTTCTGCTTAGGCGCTCATCCGATTGTAAAAACGTTACAAGTTCGTTAATTTTTTTACATCACTAATTAGTATAATCTTAAGTTGCCATAACTATGGGAGTTAAAGCGACGTCTGGGCATTCGATTGCTGCAACAACTGATATAATTCGTCAACTATTTGCGGAGTTATGAGGTTTCACAAATGTGCAAATTTATGAAAAAAATTACTTTCTTTTCCACTTTTGAGGTAGTAATTATGATTTGATCCTGTTGCCATAACTACTGTAGACTCAGCATGTCGTGAGATTTCCAAAAATGTATCGTTTATTGAAATCGGTTAAAAAAAAATTTTATGGATAACTTTTATGGCTAACTTCCCCCCGGTATTTATTTTAGAGATAGGCAATGTTGCCAGTTTTTAATTTCATCAGGCCTGGGTCCTCGCGATCATGCATGCAATCTCGCGGCCTCGGCGTGACGTAGAACGTAGTCTTGTACAATTTTATAACTTGACAGATCGGAAAACCATCAATGTAAACATGTGTAAACGATGGTTGGCTGTAGTATTTACGCGTTTTAGTTATTATTTTTTATATTAAGAGAATTAAGAACGAATTGTTTGTAATTTGACAGTCCGTGCGACGCAGTACTGTCAGGACTTTTCTTTATAGAAAGTCGACAACCCAGTCAGAGTTATTTTACACTTTTTCATTAGGAACAATGAACAATCACTTTTCAAGTTTCATTTTTATGATCTGATAAACGCAGCATTTTTAACATAATTATAAAATTATCTTAAAGTGTGCTATAAGCATAAGGTATCAAACTTCATTAAAATAAAAGAAACAAACTTAAAAAAAGTAAAAGAAACAAATATTTTTATGTTTGTTAATTTAAATAATATCATATATTAAGATTTTTGTCATCGAAAATATCTCCAAAATTCCAAAAGATATTTTAGGTAATTGATCAAAAACAAACATGTGATCCGCTTCATGCAAGTTGCCCTCGTGGTAAGTTTTCAACCCTACTTTTTCAAATCCAGAAAGCTGTCCTGAGAAATTTCCGAATGTACGCAACTTTTACGGTTTTACGGTTTCCAGTTTTCTCATTTCCACACCTAATCAACATCAGCTGTAAAGTCGGACACCTGTACAAATACTAACTCATATTATTGTCTTCTCAATCATTCCACGATTTTCTATTTGTAGTTCATATTTCGGTTATTGTAAATCTTTTTTTTGTTTTTACAGTTGTACTTTATTATTTAGAAGATATCTACATATGATAAGCTACAAAACATAGTAATTGCACCAATGAACAACTTTAAATTCTTGTCACTTGAAGCAATAATAAATAATATTAGTAATAACTGTTTTTTTTTTCTTGGGCTACAAAGTTTTCATATTCTTATTTTATGAACCTTTATAGGGGTCCCTGGGGGGGGGGGGAAATACAACAAGGTGCACTTGCACCCCCTATCTTTGGAAATAAATGATTGGGGTAAAAGGTCCACAAGAAATCTTTTGTCAGGTTTTTCGTATAATCTATGGATAACTCACTGCTTTTCATAAACTGTTATCGAAATTATTTTCACCATATTAAGTATTATAGATTAATTCCATTTTCTATTGAGTGGCCGATCAAGTTACTGGTGAAAAAATATGTCAATTATTGCAAAAATAAAGCAAGAATCAGTACGAAACATTAAAAAAAATGCTAACTATTAATTATTATATAGCCAACACAAAAATAACTAACACAATACCGTTAAGGAATGTCACTAGGCGTACCAGAAAAAAACACCTACAAATGCAGAGGATCGGTCAGAACCCACGAGCGCGTTTGATCGCTTACTCCTGAGGGTTAGTACTTGTGTTTCTATTTTTACTCTCAGAGCCCGCTTGAGAATTTCGATTTCTGAGCGCTTTAGGGGCATCCAGATCAGTGTTGATATCTGTCATCGTGTAAACATTAATCTGTCATTAACATTGAAAACGTTCACTAAGGCAATGGCCAGCAGACACACGGTATGACACCGGTAAGTTACCGGTGAATCAGCGGCGAAGTTTAGTAGAAATTTTACTCCTGAATGCATTCCTGAAGTTCTTCTTGAAACGTGAACAATGTTGTCAACCAAAGAAAAAAATCACTGGTATTTATTTTCGTTCGGTATTATGATAAAAGACAACAAAGCAAAAACTTACCGGTTCTGTCCAAAATACTTTATTGATAATTATAATAATGAAAGTTATAAATTAGTTGTTTTGTCCCAGATGTTATGTTTGTTTCTCAGCTATGTTCTTCTTGAATAGAACCATGTGTTCTTGTTCCATGGTACTTTTAAGTTCTGCTGATACATCTGGTATTGCGTAAGCTACTATTGCGGTGACTCCCATTACAAATTGCTAGAAGAGAATTGGTGTGATAACGAATAAAATATAAACAATGTTGTAATTGAAATGGTTAAATACTTATTAGGAGAATAGATGTGAGTAGTCATGTCATTCACCTAACCTGATACGAAATCAAAAACACAACATTGCAATTTGTAAAATTAAAGAAATGACTGTCTAAAATGTAACAAATTAAACAAAATCAGTAACAATAAAGCACCAAAAAAGATCAGTATCCAAAAAAAGGTTTGCTGTCTATGCATACAGATTACAGAGAGTTTTCAGAAGCCAAAGCCTGTTTTGTATTTCCATTGTTTGATGCCGCATCCTACAGTTGCAATTAGCTTTAATTAACTAGCAATTTAATTAATTAGCAATACAGTTTCAGAAACGATGCAGGAGATGTTACGAAAAAGCCATACATTTGTTGGAACTTCGATTTTAAGCGCTTGAAGATAGCCCTGTGGCGCCATCTATTGTTTGACTGGAGAACCCGAATTCACTGTCAATTGTCAACTGTCAATTTGTCTTTTCTTAATTTCTTGCTAATTAGCTTAAACGTACTGTTGATGATAAGCTCTATAGCTCTGTATGTGTTGGACCCTTGGGAAAATTTCAGACTTGTAGGTGCTTTTGGTGCGGGCTTGCCGTTCTAAGTTTGCAGGCAGTTTACAAACTTATTTGACCTTCCCGAAAGTCGTCTCCATGTGCCCGGCTTTAGAACTACCCACAGACTTGATTCGAGTTAATATCGTTTGGTTAAGTAACATTGTTTGTGTTTCTCCAGGTAATTACGTGTTGTTGTTTCTGACGTCACTTGGTGCGCTGTATCTCTCATTTGCTTTTATTTATTCAGTTTGATTTCATTTTGGCCATATAGTGAGTTCATAGAGGATCTTTTGGTAATATTTGTTCCAAAATTTGCAGTAGTAGTCACAATTTCAATTTTGATTCTTTAGTTCTGCTATTGTCCGCCATGTTGCCACGTCAGAGTTTCGTGGGGAGTAGGCGGCCGCTGCTATATAAAGAAGTAGTCCGGACTCGGGGGCGCAATTTGGCATTACGCATCGTAGAGCGCTGTCCTCCACGCCCGTTAATTCCAGAATTGCTAGTTGATGTGTTGTTTGGGCTAGTTCGTCGACCTTGTTTGGATTTTTGGTTGGCGTGGTGACGAAACCGTTTCGGGATTTGATCATTCAACATTTTGGGCAATTGTGGTTTTTCTGACGTATACGGATTTTACAACTTTTAATTCTGCGATACTGCAAACCCAACTAACATCTCAGAGGTAAGAAATTGTTTGCGCGTGTGCGTGTGTGCGTTTTTGCGTTTGTGCATTTGTGTGTGTGTGTGTGTGTGTGTGTGTGTGAGTGTTGTGTGTGTACCTCTTTTTTTTGTGGCGATGTTCCGGAGAAAGTACTAAAGGTATCGGGACGAAACTTCATATTTAGAACTTTCATGACTAAACTTAGAGCTGAAAGAAGTTTTGTTCCAAAGGGTCCAAAGGAACTGGAGGTTTACACTTAGAATTTTTCAACGATTTTGCAAATGTGCCGCCATTTCTGTCGTCAAAATAGTTAAATAATAAATAAACGTAGAGGAAATTTTGTATAATTTATGTCTGACACTTTTTGGTAAAATTAATAGTTTAGCTGCATGAGCAAACTTTAACTTTGAAAGTCATGCATAACAGTTGACTCAGCGCTGACTCGACTACACACATCAAAATTTTCAATTTGATCGAGATCGCTCGTATCTGCATTGCAACTAGTTTGCCAGGATTTGATAGATATTTTGATTCTATTGAAAGTATTGTCAGATCATCAGCGTTAGGTTTTGACACACCAGATATATTTTTTTATTTTTTCTATTACTGACTACGTGGACATGTTGTTTATTTACGGTGAATGTAAGCAAAAGGCAGCCGCCGCTCGAAGACTTTATGCAGCGATTTCAAAACAGGCGTGTCCCTAATAGTCGAACTATTGTTTCCGTGATCCAGCGGTTAAGGGATAGTCCTGCTTTGGTATTTTTGCCTTACCATGGAAGAAAGGGCCGTCGATGGGACAATGACTATTTGTGATGATGATCCACGAAGATGGCAGATGCAGCACAATTGCTGAACAAGTCGGACTTTCTCAAGGAAAAGTGCACCAAAGACTACGTGAAAACTTGCTTTGGATGTATCGTGAAACGCGCAAGATTGGGTCCTACAGGATTATTTACACAGGGTCAACTTTTGTGAGTGGTTTCGAGATCAGTGTCAAACCAACTAAATGTTCCCAGTTTGTCCTTTATGTGCAAATTGGAAGTGCAGTGCAGAAGCTTGTTTGGAGACAAACTTTGAGCGTTAATTGTTGAATCATTGAACATATCGTTATTTATATGAATTACGTAAAATCGTAGTGTTAACGATAGGTGCGGGCTACTTTTCCCCGTAGTACTAGATATTATGTAAACATGTTGGTAGCGACAATTGGATTTTGAAACTGCAATATTTTGAAAAACTTTATTGGGATTTTTTGTTTCGTAGCTATCCTTTTCGCTCCCTTCAATTCATGAACCCTCTATCGCCCTCTTGTCTGGTTGAACACCCACGGGGGGGGGCGATATAGCCAACTTTGGGCACCACCGCTTTAAAGCGTTGGAAGAATGCGAACATAGTGTTAAAAATTTAAAAACTCCCTACCTGAAAGAGTATAATAAAGGTCAGCGCCCAAGACAATTCGTACCAAAAGTCACCACTCAACTCATATTTATTAGGGTGATTTGGAGGATACCTTCTCCCGGTGTAATAACATGTTGCTGGGTGCGTCATGTTAGCATATTTAGCCAGCTGTTTCTTATCGTAATGCTTGGTATCAAAGACAGACAACGTAGTAGCAAAATATTTTCTTGTCTCAGTGGTATTTGACTCGTAGTAGACAATCTGCGTTGGTATGAATTGAAGAGTAAATCCAAGAATGAAAGCCTAAAAGAGAAAATCTTGAGTCGGAAAACAAATTCAAGCAAATCAGGTTGTACCTGTGTAATAACACCAATATGCGTCATCACTCTCAATATACTCCTCCAAGCACCCAAACCCGACACCCTGACCGGAATTGGTCTTCTATACATCCTCAGAAACTTAATGGCTTCATAGCGGGCGTGAAATAGCAGGTACATGAGAACTATGAGTGGCGTAATTGGAAATGAAGACGAAAAGCAAGCCACATAACCATATTGAAGTGCTTAAATATCATTAATTAAAAGTTAGAAAATTATACATAATAATACAATTCAATAAAAAACTACAAGTCAGAGTGCGCGTGCGTCACAGGTCAGTGATGAATACTACAAACATAAGGAAACCAAACAAGCCAGTTTGCCCTTGCATATGTGAGGCTATGTTAAATCATGCTATTGGTGTTGTATACATGACGCACCATTGATGCAGGTGATGCACATGTCGACACTCGGACGCTCGGACCGAAAATGACTTGCTGACAGCTGAGCTCAGCGAAAGGGAATTTACATAGAATGGTGAACCCTTCATTACGCAGTTATATAATTGCATAATGAAGAGTTCACGATTCTATGTAAACTCGTCTACATACAATACACTACATATACAGGGTCCTGCAACTCAGCTCCCGTCTTCTGTAGCTCAGTTACTAATTAAGCTAAGAGTCCAGCTCAACGAAATCTTCCCAAATCGGTGGATTGGAAGAGGAGGACCAGTTGCTTGGCCTCCTCGATCACCGGACTTAACGAAACTGGATTTCTTCATGTGGGGCTACGTTAAGGACATCGTGTATGCTGAAACTCCAACAACACCAGAAAACATGCAAGAAAGAATCCGGTTCGCATTTCAAACTATTACGCCCGACCTATTAAGAGCAGTGGCGAGGTGATTTCATACTCGTCTTTGTTTGTGCCTCGAAGAGCACGGACAACTCGAGTAACAACTCGAACAACTACTTAATTACCTACACTCAAATCTGAAATACTTCTCTGCGTTATATTTTATGAAATAAATTGTTTTTCAACGACACGTACGATATTTATTACCTAAAATTACCGTTGGAAACGGTGAAAAATGAGTTTTTGGCGAATAACTTTTAAAATATTAGGAATTGTGATAGGGTTGTATTTAGAAACAATGTTTATTTTTTAATTCTGCATCGTTTCACCTAAAAAAATGTATGGGTTCCAATTTAAAATAAGAACAATAACACGCTTTGAAGTTTGACATGTTTGACACTAGATTTTGGTCACCCTGTATAATTTGGATCAATGACACTTGGTTACCGAGACTACTAGATCTAACTTAATAAGCACGTTGCAAAATTTTATTAACGAGGTGCAATTTGTTGTTTTTATAGATTTTTAAAGCCAACGAGCAAAATCAATTTTTTTTTGTTTTAATTTTTTTGCGCTGCAGTCACTCGACCGATTTCAATAAAATTTTGGTGGTATGTAGGCAACCATAAAAGGCTTCCAAATGTGTAAAAAAATATATAGCATGCAATTAAAAACAATATATTACCATTGCGTTGCACATTTTTGGGACACCCTGTATAATCAAAAATAATTTCTTGAAATGTACCTTAAAGTACAGGGTAAGCCTGCAAAATGTCAAACTCTTAGCGTAATTAGTAGCTGAGCTACAGAAGACGGGAGCTGAGTTGAAGGACCCTGTATATGTAGTCTATTCGATGTAGATTGGTTGTGTTTGCAAAATATGTGAGATCTCTATGTATTAATTCTTCATAATTTAAACCAAATGTCATCATTCAATCTATAATAAATACTGCTGCGAGGTCAGCCTTTTTTGACAAGACTTTATACGTTAAATGGGAACAGGAAAGCAACAAAATAATAATCAAGATGATTTAACTAGACTTTTATTGTATTTATCTACGACTCGTATATCATCAGTTCATTGTGTGTTACTGTAAAAGCCCGAAATACGGTCAAACCTAGGATGAACGCGTAAGTCCTAGGTTTTACCAATTTGATTTGGTAAATGTCCGAAAAATTCTATTATGCGTTTAATTTTGGGCTTTTATTAAACTACATTGGTCAATCCTAGGATTTACCTCATGGGTATTGGTATAAGCTAGTTTTAATAATTTAGCAAACCTAAAGTTACCGCAAATGTTTTATTAGCTCTGTTCGCGGAAATAGTTTTGTTATGAGTTTGTGTACTATAATGAGTAGGTAAGTTACATTATCACTGTGAAGTGGGTACCGCAAGAAAATATAAGTACCTTTATTTTATTAAATACTAAGCAACAAACACGTTAATTCTTAAAATAAAAATAAAGATTGCGTATCATAAACCAAACATAACTCTTTTTTATTTGGCAGTCGATAATATTTTAAATATAATATAAGTATCTTTTAAGGAATTTCTTTGGCATGGCTCACATAACTGCAAATATAGCATAATCGATTCAATAGATTTTTTTTTATTTACGGTTAGCTTCCTTGAAAGTTCTTGTTCTACCTCTGTGGCCCATATAGTCCGGGAGCCAGGGGCATTTTTGACCTTATCATGTCATGCCGATCGATTTTATTATTAAAGGCATCTGCCTACCTAGCCAATGACGAAAACGACCGTCAGCTGGTCCAGTAGCGGTGGATGAGCAGGTGAAAGGCTACGAAACATGTCGACATTTTTTTTTTACAAAAGCATGTTATGCAAGGTGAACTTTTTTTCTTGTATTATTGGTATTCATTAGGATACAGAAAAAACAGTCAGCTGTGCGATAGAGGGGGGGGGGGGCGTCAGCTGGGCGGAAGAACTTGTAAAAAAATTAAAAAGTAAAATTATTTTATGCCGATTGAAATTTTTTTACATGATTTTGGACAGGTATGGAAATATAATGATGATAACCAGCTACATTTATAGCGGTGGAAAGACCGTTAGCCAGAGCAAGAAGGTATCATTGCGTTTATATATCTCGGCGACGCGCAGAATTTTTAATGGTCCGACTGACGACTTTTCCCCCAACAGGCAATCTGCTGACAAATATTTTTTTCATTTTTACTTATCTATACTATAAGATTTTAAAATTTCAAACTGTAAATCAACAATTTACCAAAGATATGAACAAGCGAAGCGGCAAAGTGATGTCACGTCTCATATTAATATAGAATAGTCCGACTAACGACTTTTCCCCCAGCAGGCAATCAGCTGATGAATATCTTTTCATTTTTATTTATTAATACTATAAGATTTATATATTTATATATTTTCATCTTCGTTACTTGTGTCACTGCCATCATCAGAGTTATCGATCGTTTGTTCAATTTGTTCATACCACGCGGACTCGTGTCGAGATGAGAGATGCTGGTGATGTTTGGCGGTAATTAATCGTAGGCAGTATATCGGTTGGTATGTGAAGATGAGCATGGCTCCAAAGGTGGGCAATGTATGCCGTACGTAGAACATGTTGCTGCAGCTCAGCTTTGCAAGGCGGAAACAATGAGCCATCAAGTCTTTTTCCTAAATTCAGTGTATTGGAGTTATCATTGTTACCATATGCATCAATTATTTGTAACACTCCAAGACTATATTTGCAGATTATATGCAGTAACAGGAGGTGGTGACATCAATGTTGCTGGTGTTGCGACATTCACGAAAGCATATGGTAACAATGATAACTCCAATCCACTGAATTTAAGGAAAAGACTTCATGGCTCATTGTTTCCGCCATGTAAAGCTGAGCTGCAGCAACATGTTCTACGTACGGCGTACATCGCCCACCTTTGGAGCCATGCTCATCTTCCCATACCAACCGATGTACTGCCTACTGAGTATGGATGGGAAGAAATCGATGGCAGCTATGTCTTCAAATAGTTTGTGGGCGATCAATTACCGCCAAACATCACCAGCATCTCTAATCTCGACTAATCTCGAGTCCGCATGGTATGAACAAATTTCTTTCTTATTTTTGGAAAAAAAATTGACATATAATTTCCTTAATTGATTTATATTCTTCAGACGACGACGACACTGAGGGAGATGGAATGTGTGCCTTTACGATCGATAACTCCGATGATGACAGTGACACAAGTAACGAAGATGAAAATATATCAATATATAAATCTTATTATAGTATTAATAAATAAAAATGAAAAAATATTCATCAGCTGATTGCATGTTTGGGGAAAAGTCGTCAATCGGACTATTGTATATTAATGTGAAACGTGACATCACTTTGCCGGTTTGCTTGTCCATATCTTTGGTAAATCGTTGATTTACGGTTTGAAATTTTCAAATCTTATAGTATTGATAAATAAAAATGAAAACATATTTGTCAGCTGATTGCCTGTTGGGGGAAAAGTCGACAGTCGGACCATTGAAAATTCTGCGCGTCGCCGAGATATATAAACGCAATGATACACATTCTTTCTCAGGCTGACGGTCTTTCCACAGCTATAAATATAGCTGATTATCATCATTATATTTCCATACGTGTCCAAAATCATGTAAAGAAATTCAATCGGCATAAAATAATTTTACTTTTTAATTTTTTTTACAAGTTTCTCCCCCCCCCTCTATCGCGCAGCTGACTGTTTTTTTTTTAAATCCTCATGAATGCCAATAATACAATAAAAAAGTTCAACCTGTATAAAATGTTTTTGTAAAAATAGAAAATCGACCTGTTCCGTAGCCTCTCACCTGCGAGTCCACCACAGGTGCGCCAGCTGACCTCCACTTTCGTTGTCAATGAAAGGTTATTCACCAATATAGTCAAAAATCTAGCTGTATAAAAACGCTAGTCAAAATAGACCCCAGGCTCCCGGACTAATAGATAGATGTGTGTCATGTAAGGATATACTGATGTTTTATTACAATAATTTACAGCTTAAATTACCAAAGGCAATTTGCCGTCAATATGTATTACTGTTGGTAATTTACTGATATTTATAATAATAAAAAAAAGCCTGAACAATAGTTAACCATTAAAAAATGTACTTTATTTTTGTTTCTTTATTATTTACTTGTATTTTGTGCCTGGTTTGACAAACGATAATCATTTTTATCCGGATATTATTTTAACACCGGGATATTTGTTTACTTTTTTTGTTATCAAAGCTTCTTTCCACTCCTCAATTCACCTGTCGAATGATATTATTTGAGAAAGCATGACTAATCTTTTTATATTGAATGGATAGGAGATGGAAAGGGGATTTGGCCATGGAGATCGATTCAGCGGAGCTAATAACACAAATTTTAAATCAAAACCCAGTTGAATTTACGAGTTAAAGAAATGTTTATTGTTTGTAAAACCAAGCGTTGTTGTTTTGTGAGTCGGTAAAGAATTCAAGTATTTTATACTACAATTAAGATGTTTGACTGTCTCCTTTTTCAATTGCTGCTATAAATAGGATTTTTAGTACCATGTTTTAGTCTTTGGTCTGATTTGTATAATGAATTACTACTATCAAATTAGGGAAAGCACCAGAGATTGGTAGTTATCTACAAAATACGTAGTTAATTACGTGGTAAATTAATATTTGAAATTAATAATTTTACGATCTCCGGCAATTTACCGAAAAATATAATTACCTACAGAAATTTAGCATCCTTGGTTTAATGCGCGTATTGTCTTTGAAAAATCTTCATAGCTCACAAAATAACGTATGTGTTCAAATCCTGGTAAAAGCGGTGCGATAAGTTTTTCCTCACCACCAATAGGCCAGGCAATAGAGATTTGTGCGTGACAAAAATACTAGCAGGAAGCCGACGTTCCCAGGTCACGTGGAACAGTCTGTATATGTAATGTGATGTTTCCTACTCGCAAATATCATTTCTTAATGTGTTATAAACAAAAAAACCTCAAAAAACCGTATTTTTTTTCGTTTTTCGCTTGAAAAAACTGAACCCATAGAGCAATCTTGATGCTTTCAACAGACGAATTATAGAGAATGCAAAGACGAAGAAAATGAACTCTGCACGGACTCGATTAAATTAATATTAACGGAGAAAACCGGAAAAATTTGCGTTTTTTCGTTGTAGCGGAGGCTGTTCACGTGAAAGTAGCGATTGATGGGTACTTTGTGTGTGGGCAACCCGTCGTATATTAGCCGATGTGTTTCAACGGTCAATATTTGTTGCTCCTCCATACTCAACGATGCAGGCATTCCGGTAAGCGCAAGCCAACTGATGTTCGTTTTACTGCAGCCGTCGCCCTGCCGCGCTGCGCTGCGCACGCTTTGCTGCAATGGACCCGGTGGATGCGTCCACACTGAACGCCATGTAAAATAAAATATTTGCCGCGATGGTGATCACAGCTGCGGCAGTGCAACATGCAGCGCCGTAGTCGGTGCAATCTTCGCTGAAGCGCGTATCTATAGTAATACAAGCGCGATCGAGGCCCAGGGCCTCGATCGTCGAACTGGCGACTACGCGATCCGTCGACGGATTGTATGAATTTCATGCGAATATCACGGCGCGCCAGTTGGTATCCTGGAGATCGTTCGAATTTCTCCGTTAGGCAGGTCGCCCATATAGGTGGTATGGCGGAAGCGTGGTTGTGGCAGTGGCAAGTGATATTGGGGAGGTATAAGTGTGGCTAGATTGTGAAATGACGAGTGCGTGGTTCAACGCCCACTTAGGTGGCGCGCCGGCAGGCAGCGCTTGTTCGTTCACTGCGTCAGTGTCTCATTCTGTAATATCATGATAGTCCGCTAGATGGAATTGTTTCGCACTAGATGGAATTGTTTCGCATGCAGCTCATACTAATTTCACACATAAGAAGAACAAACATAAAATTAAATCTTGCATTACGTTCCCACATTATTCCTATATCACACTGCGAAATAAAAAAATCGTACAGATCGAAATACTTACTAATCGGTTAGTCAGATATGTATGTAAACTGTAATATTATAAGAGTGCGCGGTACGTCCGCTAGATGGCGCAAATTCTGATACTGGTATGAATTATCACCAATTTCCTAAATATGAACAAACATTCATTAGATATTATGTCGTTCGAAATGTACATAAATAATATTTTATGCCTTTTAAGTTTACGTTTTTTAGTTAATTTGCTAGTTAGGTATAGAAAGAAAATATTTGTTTGACAGTTATTGAAGTAGTCAATACTTAATTGTTGAAAATGTATGGTGATAGGATCGTTATAAAAAAACAATTACTAATGTAATACATATATTCAATTATTGTTTTTTTTAGTATAAACTGATATTGGTAAATTTACCGGTACAAATATAAATAATTACAAACATTATTAATTTTAACAAAAATATACTTTCTTTAATGAAAAATAAGTATGTAAATTCTTATTTTACTGAACACCTCCCACCTGTGGAAGACTATTGTAACAGTAGGTTTTCCTTTGAGAAAAATGTTTAAACTTTTATATACACTTTTCTAGGAGTTTTTAATAAATTACTGTAGTGGTTTCTGCTAGAACCCATTTACCTTAATCTTGTTAATTGTGCATTTTAGAAGAAACAGTAAAAGATATTCAATATGTGGCACACAATTGCTTCTTCAACTTAACGAGTAATCACTTTAACGTTGGTATCTTCTGCAGCAAACTTTTTATTGGAGCGTTATATCTTTCCCTTTAGTTAGAACAGTCTCTGTCTCTACAGGGTCCGTTTCAAATTTTATTGATGAGGTTTGTAGGATTGAATTATCTGAAAATAAAACAATGTTGTCATTGCTTCGTGAAATCTAACCTTGAAATAATATAGGTTAAGAAAATAATTACTTACGGCAGGCTTGGACATATCAACGCAAGAGCTGAGATCGAGATTTAGAGACCAAAGTGATTTTTGGGATGTCTTTTGCGTTTTTGTTGTATATGTAGAAATTAAAAAACACTGGATGCAGGTGCAGCTATGTTCAATAGCCAACCTATTGAACGTAGTGTAATTGTCATAGTCGTTGTCTAGCATGAGAACGCACCACACAATTTGCATATTTAGAAAGCTCCAATGTTTGCTACCCTTTGCTTCTTATTATTCCATATATTTAATATATTCGGGTGGCTTGTATGGAATCTGAAAAATAGAAGTCATCAGATAGGTATAGGTTATGATTTTAATATTTCCTCACCTATGAAAATATTTCTGTCGTTTATCACATACGTTATTTCTTGCATTTATATGTTACTCATCACAAAGCGATTTTTACATAACACAATAAACATTAAACAAAACAAAAATAGGAAACAATCCGAAAGAGCACACGAAGCTGAGCTTGCGGTTATTGACAGAAGCGGCGACGGGCGAGAAGCGCTTGGCGCGCTTGCCACTCGAGATTAAACGTTGAGAGACGAGTGGAATCCGATCCAGTACCACGGCAGTTACATAACACTGCCGCGTCACCTTGGTGGGCGTTCATGCATTTGTTTACATTGGCCAATGCACCATATCACTGCCATGTCACTATCACACTTCCGCCACACCAGCTATATGGGCGACCGCCCTTAGAATTCACGGGAACTCCCACTTTTCGCTTGGTCGCGACAGTCTAGACGAGGCAGCCACAGAGGCTACACTGCACTGGCAGTGGCACGGACGTGATAGGTATCTCAAAGCAGTAACTACTATTTGCTGTTTTATACTACTTTATTTAGCTAGGAATTATTATTTAATATATCTATGAAGAATAATTTTTTTATTATTTTATTTATGTTCTTTAATTTATTCTGAATTATTGTTTATATTGATCTAAGAAGAATATGTGTTCTCATGTTTTTGTGTATTATGTCATGCAGACGTTATTAAGGATTTATTCACAGGCAATTTAATGTATGCATACACAGTAATGTAAGTAACTACCTTGTAACTATGTGTCTAATGATACGTTAACTCACTTATGGAGGTACTCGGAGGTTTTTTGTGGGAAATGCCGGACCACGCAATTAGTCCCAGGAATACAGGCTTCCCACTTGTTTCCCACTTGTCCAAGTCCCACTGAAGTAAGATTGTCATCAGTTTAATTTAATTAAGAAATCAATAAATAACCTCAAATCATAAAACACTATGATCACTTATTTAATATAAAATATTAGGTATGTTGCGAACGTAAATTTATAATTGGTATTATGCTGTTATTTATTGTTGTATTTTTTCTTTGTAATATTTGAAGCACTTGTAATATGAAGGTATAACCACAATTTATATTTTATCTAAGCACAATGGTAGATAGTAAATACATAGAACAAATATATAATTTTAAAACTAATATAGCTAATTCTTGAATTTTTCACTTTTTGTCACTGCGTTATTGATATTATTTTAAGAAATTGATTAAGGCAGTAAAGTACACAAGTAGTATGGATTATATGTACAAACCTTCGAATTGTATGCACTTTTCTGTACGCTGCATAAAATGCTTAAATTATAATATGTTGTTATAAATCAATAATATGTACAGTATGTATTAGTCCTTAAGTGCAAATACCTAAGTAATTCCTTTATTTACAAATGAAGCAATTTAAAATTTTCTTTTTTTGTGAAATTAGAGCATTTTGCCTTCAGTTGTCTCAAAGAGTGATAATACTAAAAATATGCTTGGACTCATTTGAAGTATTCGTTTGTTTCTTACCGATTCTCACTTAGTTTTTATTGAATTTTCAATGTTATAAAGAATTAAACTTTAAATAAAATGCAAAAAATAATAATTTAAAAATGTGAATTCACCATACAATAAGAAATATGTTCGACAACTGTAACAAATTAGCCTTGGCATTTGTATTTACGAACATGACCTAAAAATACTTATAAGTATGTACATAATTAGCAACCACAAATAAAAACTTTTATTATTTTTGACGTACAATAGAAATCGATTGTGTGCCAATATGCGGATTGCTTAGAATCGTAACAAATGCTTAGAAAATAAAGATAACTTAAGCTTTCCATAACTTTATTTGAGCGTTTTTTTAATGAAACCGTTGGTGCTATACGACATAATTTGCCAAAAAAAATCATTGACGGGGTTTGTCTAAAATTCGATGTAATTACGAGCGCGTTACGTAATAATATTACATATTTATAATAATACATTATTTGAAAACAATTTTTTCTATGGTAATGATAGTGCACCAAAGTTTGAGTTAAATATATTCTGTTTATTAATGTACTATCAAACGACAAACTTACTATCAACCATATTTATGACAAGACCAATATTATTTATTATAGATTGATGCCAATTATTAACAAAAATATAAATTAAAAATAAAAATATTATCAAAATACAAAGTTTTATTTCAGAAGATGTTCTTCGAGATATTACAAACCTGGATTTCATCGCGTCAATTTTTTGTTGTTTATATGCACTAAATGATGTGCAGTAGGACAATTATTATTAATAGATAAAAATATAAAAATTAAAATAAATAATATTATCAAAATACAAAGATATATGTTTGCAAATAAAATTATACATATTTTGCAATTTAATAACACAACATTTACTCGTTTAAACCGAATAAAACGACAAAACCGCTCAATTCGCCGGGCGCCTTTAGTAATTCGCCGGCGTCTACCCGGCGAATGTAAATCTTACGAAATCCTACTAGGTGCGCTTGTATTTTCACTTAGTCGAATGTTCAAGAATACCGACACTGAGATTCGTATGCGCATCCCCCACCTAAACAAACCTCGCTGCATGTTGTGTAAATGGATGAATCGTATACGACTGGCGTAGGCTGTGGAACTGGCGTATCCGCGGTCGAATGAAAGAATTGTCGTCCAGAAATTGTCGAATGGTTCCAGGATAAGCGCCCTGGGAGATTCCCCGCGTCGACAGCCTACCCCCACTACTCGACCGGTTTGGAGCGCGCGGCAGTTTTCGGTCATGTTTACAAGCATTTTTCACCTATTTCGCAACATTTTAACGCAAAATCAGATTAGACGTTTTGTAGCACAATACTTCTACTTTCGAAATACTTAAAAGATAAAATCGGACCACCTCCGACGCATCCAGGTACGCCGAAACATATTGCATAAAAATATACAAATCGCAATTGTGCAAAAACTAATCATCGGACAACGCCTGGGTTGTCCACACTCAAAATACCCATCAATCGCTACTTTCACGCGAAAAGCCTCTGCTACTGCTTTGAAAATGGCGGAGTCATGAATTTAAAAAAAAACGCAGATTTTTCCGGCTTTTTTTAAGCCTATTCATTTTCTACAATTCGTCTGTTGAAAGCATCAAGATTGCTCCATCGGTTCAGTTTTTACAAGCGAAAAACAAAAAAAAACACGATTTTTTGAGGTTTTTTGTTTACAACAAATTAAGAAATGATATTTGCAAGTAGGACTCACATCACAATACATCTACGGACTGTTCACGTGACCTAGGGCCGTCGGCTTCCTGCTAGTATTTTTGTCACGAACTCAGTCATTTTTACATACCTACAAAGTCCTCAATAGTTATGAGAAAGATCTGTGAGATTTGTTGCGCTGTTTTAGCTTGTTAAATGAGAAGATGTACCGGCGGCGGTGACACAGAGTGAACACAAGCAGCACAATACGCGACCCGTCCACAGCCTCCGCCATATCTTCTCATTTAACAGGCTAAAATAATGCAACAAATCTGACAGATCTGTCACATAACCATTGATGTGAAGTGAGTTTCCAGGTAGGTGAAAATACCAGCCCTTAGACTCTTGAATCAGCTGTTGATTCAACCTTTTCCTAATCCTTCCACTGGAATGTTCATCAATGAAAGTATCTTTTCACCCATTTATGAATGTAATTATATTTCTAATCTAAACGACCCTTTAACCCAATAACTGTTTGTAACACAAACTGTTTGTTACGTAAATAAACCGATGTTGTGTATTTTTTTATTTTAATGCCTTTTATCAACTTATCTTAAAAATGCCAGCACCCTTTCGTCAACAGCAATAACTCTACGGTAATTCGTATCCTGTAACTTCATTCATGGTTTCAGTGGCGTAACTAGAAGTGAGTGGGCTCATGTGCGAGCTGAGGCAATGACCCCCATGTGAGAAAAGTTTAGTCTTAGCTTTAGACTCTTAAAAAATTCAATGATTCCGGACAACCCAGACAAATTTGCATTTTACGCATGTAACACTATAGCTCATAGACTTTTTTTTGGGATGTTGCCATGTGTACAAAGCTAGTGGCTTGTCTGTGCGGCAGTCGGGGAGACGGAGTATTTGAAAAATCCCCTAACCTGGGCTTGAACCCTGGACTTCTGAGTGGAAGGCTTATCCACTCGGCCACCTCCGCCCCACTTGCTGGCAATATTAACATATTACGAAAATAGTACAGTTCAAACCACAATATGAAATTAAAAACAACATCGATTTTATAAATAAGACAAAAAATAGAAAAATAACCAATAAGTACCTATTTCCTTTATGGTATCATTTGATATAGTCAATCTGTGTACACAGTGTACACATACGTCCCCACGAAGAAAGAATAATGGTTTTACAAGACTTTATATCACAACCCGACTTTATATCACAACCCAAATTTATACAATCTCATAATTTGGATTAACATTAAAGATATCGTTGATTTGCAGTTTAATTACAGTTTAAATTTATTTCAATTCAAAAACAACGCTTATCGACAAAACGATGGCCTGCCATGGGTAGTCCGACCAGCAGTATATCAGCATAAAATATGATAAATAAGCAGGAAAAAAAATGATGCTCTATTAAATTCCATTGGAAATTTTCACGATTTGGAACGTGACACCATGTAAACAGTGTGTGCCTGCTAATCTTTCATGTGGGTGATGCTTTTCAACCAAATTAGGTAAGAATGGTTGCCTGTGCGAAAAATGCATATGACATTTATTGTAGATGATTAAAAGGTCCAGTAATATTATTCTAACTTTCACTCTCGCGAAACCATAGGAAGGAAGACATTGACAAGAAGCGATTTCGAAAATTGGGTAAAGTCGTGTGTGACATGATCTTGGTTGCTATTGGTCTGATGACTCTGACGACATTAAAGGTTGTGCAATTTTGTACAATTATATATTGTGACATTCTTAAAATGTGGCTACCCCTTTGTGAGTAATCACATCAACGTCTTTGCATCTTCTTATGGGGCTGTAGCGGAGATGGTAGCTTCCCCGAGGGGATAAATACGCTCACAACGTTTGAACAATTGATTTATTTGTTGTACTACAAATGTGTGCTTCTTAATAACTACTTCTTAATAACTGGTTCTTAATAACTGGTAACAATACAAAATGGTTTCATCTTTTATAGTGGTTCTCCAAGGTACCGGGCGCTAGCCGACCTTCCTGGTGCCGGCTTATGTTTGTTGTTTTATCGTTGCACATTCCTAGAACAAGGTTCCCAAAACACAAACTAACCTCGCGACTGATTATGTTTTATGCTCTGAATAACCGTATGTGACATTCCCCCTTCTACAAAGAGACATTGCCCTCAATGTCAGTGACAATGGGCTGACTGATGCAACAAACTGCGCCACCAAGAAGCTCGAACTTTTCCTTTGGTATCTGAGAACACACAATAAAAGAGAGGAGTACATGTACATAAAAAAAATTACACCCTATCAACATAACTCTGAAAAAAACAACGCATATTCAAAATCAAACAATACTTATATTTCTATAAATACTTTTCATTTTCATACATACATAAGTACATCAATACATTCATCCGCCTGTTTAAAATCTGTGTTCTGGTGCTTATAGTCTCAATTATCTGCTTCTGACATTTTACGTGATCCTCCATTTCTCTTATATACTTTTCAACTAAGTATTTTCCATAATTCTCTTAATTATGTCATCATTTCCTGATTAATTCTTCTGATTAATCAGTACCATTATCATTTCATAGCCGCCCAGGCCATGAAATCTGCAAGCGTCATTATCCAAAATGTCGCTGCAGTCCCAAGAAACTTTAAAACATTCATAAAATTATCAGAGCACAATTTTGTTACGATTAACACTGCCATCAATTTGCAGGTTTCTTATTATTGTTGCATTCACACACCTAATTGTTTAATAACAAATCTATTTTTATTTGAAAACAATCATTCGATTCCCATAGTGGCGTTGGCGTCACATTTCATCACGTTCACTTGACCTCTATTTGTTGACTATGCATTATGATACAAAAGTCTTTGCACTCTATTCTGCAAAAAATATAGCATAACATAAATATTTTCATTTAGGTAATGCTTGTCCTACTTTTAACTTACTTAGCCTAGAATAATACGTGTTTTATCAAATTATTTTACATGCACTTATAACAAATATACTAAATACCTTTACTTATACGATCTGACCATAGGTCGAGTACCTGATGTTGAGAAACGTTACTTTTTTCATCTTTAGGCTCCTTCCTGTAGTCGTTCTGTCCGAATATTGCTGCTTGATCTGATGGAAATTGAAATCTTTCCATCTTCTTCTGGTTCTGTCGGCAGACAGGATACACCACCATCTTCCATTAAAAAATTCTTCTAAATTGCTTCTTCTTCTTTGTGGCTACTTCTTCTTTCTGCTTTGTCGTTTCTTTTTCTTTCTTCTTCGTGGCTTGTTCTTCTTTCTTCTTGGTTGTTTCTTGTTCTTTCTTCTTCGCTTCTGCTTCTTTCATCTTGGTTCCGTCTTCTATTTTCTTCTTGTGTTGTTCCACCATTGGAGCTCTTGTTGCTGCGAGTGATGTTGTACTGCTCCAAGTGACCATCGGGATAACGGCGCGTCCACCATTGTGACATTAACAATGGTGGCTACCCCTTGGTGGGTAACTACATTAACGTTTTCGCATCTTCTTATAGGGCTGTAGCGGAGATGGTAGCTTCCCCGAGGGGATAAATACGCTCACAACGTTTTAACAATTGGTTTATTTGTTGTACTACAAATGTGTGCTTCTTAATAACTACTTCTTAATAACTGGTTCTTAATAACTGGTAACAATACAAAATGGTTTCATCTTTTATAGTGGTTCTCCAAGGTACCGGGCGCTAGCCGAGCTTCCTGGTGCCGGCTTATGTTTGTTGTTTTATCGTTGCACATTCCTAGAACAAGGTTCCCAAAACAAACTAACCTCGCGACTGATTATGTTTTATGCTCTGAATAACCGTATGTGACAATATTATTACAATTACATATTATTATTATTATTATATATTATACTGATACAAGCATTTGAGTAAGAAACCGTTTTTACAATATACGACTAAAAAAAAGATTTTCTTTAACATATGACCCTCAATCATGTTTTCAAATACTTGGGACGCGGAATAGATCACTTACCACATAAATACCTTGTTATCCTTGCGTGCTGTTGACGTATTTTCAGATGCATAACTTGAAAAATCCTGTGCCAACTCGTACAACGATACACAGAGAGAACTGTATTCTTGGATATCAAGAAACGATATGCTTGCGTCTATTGTGTAAAATGAAGACGTTTTTTTCTCAGACCAAATAGTTTTTTTTTTTTCAACAACTGTCTTAATATAGTTGTTCCAAGTATGGTATACTCTTATTGTTGAAGCGTATAGTATGGTTATTCCAAGAATAATTACGTCCATCGAAGAATAAGTTATTTTTGGAAGAAGAACTCGATGTACGTATTGAACCAAGTAAAAATATTCTTGAATGAAAAATGTACATGTTCCATCTAATAAATACATTAGTCGTCTAAAGATACTGAAATACTTGATTGTGAAACGACATTTCAAGTCGCATTTTGCTATGGAGTGGGGGCATCACATCGGTCGCACGATCGGTCGTACGATCGGTCGTACATGCGCAGCGGTATATCATTTCCAATTCTGTTGGTTAGCTGAGTCGGCGATGCAGGTTAATTTGCTGGGAAATTTGTAGATGATAATATTATATGTAAATTAGGTTCCTACCTATCTAGTGAAAATAATGAGTTTAACTTTGGAACAGACTCTGAAGCAGTGGAATCTGGGCGAACTACTCCAAACATTTGAAGGTATGTATCTAGATGTAATTTATATTTTGCATACCAGTTAATACATTATGTATTTGTACATATTAAGTATATATATATACTCAATGGAAAAACACTCAAATGGTTCCCTATAGGGGGTGACCATGCAGTTAACTGCAAATTTCAGTCTGTAATTGATAAGTATATGCGCGTCTGCGACAGGCTCATACGTGTAGGTATAGAAAAAGTATTCGGCGAAATATAGTACTTAAGCACTCAAATTTATTTACCTTATACCCAACAAAAATATGGGATATACAGAATGATCTTTATGTTCCTTTGCCAATTGGATAAAATAGCATTAAGTATATCGATGGCCTAGCTGCAATACCACGTATCCCCTATGCTTTAACCATGATCATACGTGGTATTGCACCTATACGCCCTTGATATATGTAATGCTATTTTATAGAATTGGCAAGTTGGTGGCCTAGCTGCAATACCACGTATCATCATGGTTAAAGCATAGGTTATACGTGGTATTTCAGCTAGGCTATCAATATTATAGTAATGTTACTATTCATTTAACCACTTAACGCATATGCCTTATACGCATACTGTGTTTTTATAATACAGAATAACTTTTGTGTTCCGTTAATGTTAGGTATTATTTAACTACTTGATTCGTATGCCTTATTGGCATACTGTGTTTATATATGTATGATCTCAATGTTTATGAATGATCTCAATGTTGCTGTTATATGTATATTATTATTGTATATATTATTATTTTCAATATTTTGTAATAAAACAAATTTTATGATAAATATTTCTTTGATTTCATATTTATTCCTATTTATTCTTCCTTCCATATATTATCCTAATAAATACAACAACAGAAGTTCTATTAATGGGCTGGTATATGATGGTTACATAACGATTGAAAAGAGGACCTTCCAGGAATTTTTTCAAATCCAAGTGATATTCCAAAGTATTCCATTATTATTCTAGTTTGTTTTCATAAACTTCTAGTTAGAAGAACGACGGTAATATGCTTATGCATATAAAACTAGAATAGTTAGTAATGTGTATAACAATAAATATATGGGGTTGCGAATATATTGGCTATACAACTATAAAAATATTTTATCTTATTTTTTATTTAGTACTTACCTATGAAAGTAATTTAATATTCAAATAAGTAAAAAGAAATCTAAAGCAAAAATACGAATAATATTTCATTCAAAAGTATTAATCTACTAGTAATAAACTAGTAATATGTATATTTAATAATAAATATATAAATCAATTGGGTTACCAATATATAGGTACCTAACTATAAAAATATATTATCTTGCAAGACATTTTGTCAATCATATGTTAATAAGATATACATTAAGTAATATGATTGACAAAAATTCTTGCAAGATATGATATTTTTATACATAGTAACCTATATATTGGTAACCCAATTGATTTATTTATTTATTATTAAGTATACATATTACTAGTTAGAGTAAATTAATACTTTTGAATGAAATAATTCGTATTTTTGCTTTCAATTTCTTTTTACTTATTTGAACATTAAATTCCTTTTAAATTAAAAGAATGCATTTCTTAATTGAACAATACATGTTTCTCGAACAAATAAATAGTTTTTTAGACCAAGAAAAATAAAAGCTCATTTATTAAAATGTAATTTTTCGTTCAACAAAAACCACGCGTTGACAAGCAGCAGTTAGTTTGGTAGAAGCAAACGCTGTTCTAACATCAAGGAGCCTATGTTCTCATTTCAAGCAACGGATATACTTCATTCAAAAGATCTGTTGTTTTCTTTAGAAATATTGAGATTGTTAGATCGAGAAACCGGTAATTTTCGTCGAACTAGTACATATTTTCATTTCAAACACGGACTTAATATTTAAAATAAGAAAATATAATACTTGGAACACCAAGAAAATGTTAGTCTTGTTCCGACTATTTTAACGTATTCTTCAACCAAACAAATGATCTCTCTGCGGGGTATAGAAACAAGTGATACTCTTGAACCAAAGATATTCGCGTTGCTGCAAGCATATTTTTCCCTCTGTGTATAGAAATTTTTTTGTAAATATCATATTTTACCATGAATAACTCGCGACGCTGACCCGATATTGATGGGACTTTATGCAAATTATTTGTAATGCCCAATGGGTTTGAAATTTTCCATGTAAATGGCTTTATTTGACTAATTTCACTGGACTACCGCTCGGAAAAAGTTTAGTCTTCTGTCGGCTTTAGACGCTTTTAAAATAAAATTTTCGGGCCGGGTGGCTCCTCCGTGTGCACCGCACACCTTGCACACCCGCTAGTAACGCCACTGGATGCCTTATCATTATAGCACAAGCTTGTCAAATGTTTCCTTTTCCAGCCTATAGAAATTCTGAAATTTCTGAGGATACATTTGTAGTTGCTGGGGGGATAATACCTATACGCACTGTGCGTAACTGCATTGTCTTGTAAGTACGGATAAACCTATAACTTATTTCTTCTTTTCTTTCTTCTCCTTGGCATTACTGCTGCAATTGACACGGGTATCGTCATCTTCTGACGACATCACGAACAAACTCAACATATTCAGGGAAAGAGATAAATTTTCGTGTATCATATTCATCTAGCACGTTCCATGTGCATCCCGGTTCCAGGCAGTTAGTCGCTCGCAAGTAGCATGCTATTTTGGTGTGAAAGCCCACTTAAATGCTCCACAAGACAGTGAAGACAAACATAAAGCAATGACTATGACAACGATAACACTAGCACCAGCGTACATATCAGAACACAAAAATACACTAAAATGAAATACAATCGAGCTCTGCTCTCTGGTGAGATGGTTAAGTACATTGGCTTATCAAATTGTACCAAAAACTAAAGACGGCAACTTTTAAGGTAAAAAAGAGAAACAAGATGAAAAAACGAAAAGCTCTGGACCGGTGACTTTGCAAAATAAAGATGTACCAGATGACACCGTCAATAACTCGAAGTGAGATGGCCCGAACCCGAGTAAAGATCGAGTGACGACATATTAGTTTATATTTCTTTTATTGGTGTACGAATATTGTTTATATGTTTTATCTGGGGGAATACTAGAAAATAAAGATATTTATATCACCAACTATTGACCTAAGGCAGATTTTTTCCAGAGCTTCAACAGTGCCAATATATATAAAAAAAAACTAAGAGAAGTTTAGTTATTCTGGCGACGGTTTACGGGACGTCCTGTATAATAATAACGGCGAATATTAGTTCACTTTTTTTCATTTATTTAGAAGTTCTTTAGTAGGGTCAATCTAATATAATTTCTTTTATTTACTGAAAATACCGCCTTGTTAACTAAGCTAGTTGATATATTCTGAATCGGTACTTACCGATTTGTAGGTATTTGTTGATAAGAAAGAATCTATCTTGTTTCCCCAAATAGTATTCCTCTTCGTAAGAAGGCAGTTTTCCTTTATAAACCATGCTTATTTTTCTGCGTGACCATTTCAAAACAATGAGACTAAAATAACAATTATTAAGAAGACTAGTAGACCTGTAGACCGCCTGTTTAGGTAGATCAGTGATTTCGGTAGATCGCAGGAGTCAATAGGGTATTTGACTGTATTAAAAATATGGCATGTATTATAGTCATCCTAATAGATTACAGTTTAAGAAAACTATTTGTTATTACTTTTCAAAAAAAATATGCTTTATTTCTATGAAAAACCAAATTTAAAATTGAATTTTATTCACGTCCTATCACGTGATTGAAAACGCTCTGTAATTGGCTCAGTCTCCAGTGATGTCATTCGTTAGTCCGCCTTAGAGCGCGTTCGGTTTGTCAGGGTAGGGTATGGGGAGAGCAATGCTCAGATAACTTGGGTCGGCTGTCTCTCTCTTATATGCAGATAAACGCCGTATGACGTAAGTCCGCCTATTATGCAGCGCGTCACTCTCACCGTAAAATACCGGGTTATCCGAACGCGCTCTTATGCTTCACCCGTTTGAATTTAATAGCACGAAAGCGTCATGTAAGCATAACTTTGTAGGTTAGGATAGCCCTATCCTTCAGCTATCAGATCAGATAATACCTTTCGAAAATACGATAGATAACTTATTCTAGTCAGTTTTACTTATGTCGAAGTAATCTTCACAACAGAAAACTTTGTATTGGCGGCTATTTATTTCATTTGGATTTCTACGAGCCAACCACTTTCTTCGCAGTTTCAAATCTTGCGGAACAGCTACAAATAGTTTATCTGGAGTTTTTCTTGACGTATCTCTGCATTGTGGATTTATACACCATTTATAACCCATTTTTATGTAGAAATTGTGAAAACAATACATCATACAACATAATTACCAAACGGTGACGATGCCGATGCTGACAGACCACATGGGCCGATTTGACATCTACTAACCGGTGACGTCACACAACAGAAAGTATCGTTTTGGCGGGACTTTTTGTAATTCAATTTTTAACACTGATTTTTATGAAATATTGAGGAAATAATTACAAAAAATAATGCATTTACAATGTAGAGTGAAGGAATAAACACACTAAGATGGTTTTCCAAAAATAGTCAAATACCCTATTGACAGGATATGTAGAAGGATGTCTCAAAAAAACACAGTTGCCACCGCCAATAAAATTAGGCTTAATGTAAAATGTGAATGAATGTTAATAAATGAATAGTAAAAACTGTGAAACGTGGTGAGTGTGTGTTGAAACCAATATTAAGAAGGAAATAACGAAGATAAAAAGATCAGCTTGGTACTGAAGTGAAGCGAAATTTTTACGCATTCAACCTGTACCATCAGCACACCATCAGAACAAACGATAGTTCGGAAAATAAACGGTAAGCGATAAACGCTGCTGCTCGATTTTGTGCCGATAAACGTTTTTGTGCGAGAGCAACAGGTCCTTCGCGCCAAAACTAGTGTCCGAGCGCTTGTACGCTCTACTCGAGGAAAATATTATAACATACCCAAGAAACACACCAACTCCGCGGCCTCCCAAATCTGTGTCAACGTCACCTAGAAGGGCCCCTAGAGTGTGGAAAGTTGCAACCCTCCCTTTATCCTTATCCGCAACCTATTGTCTCAAAAAGATAGAAAATATATACCGTACGTTTCCCCGAACGCTAGGCATAGCATTTACGGAAGAACGGCAACATCGCTCTCCCGACCCAGCGTATTTGTCAGTGGCTAAGCCGTTCCCCGGTGCGCGCTTCGTGTGCTAGTAGCTAGTAGTTTATTGTTCGCAGGACTGTGTGCGCTTGCTTTTGTGATTCTTTTAAAAATGCACGTACTATCCGCGCCAAATAAAAGTCGTACAGCTAAGTTTGACATCATGTAATTCTGGCTTGTCAACTTGACAGTTAGTGCATGTTTCATACCTATGATTACTGTCAGAATGACAGCGAATATGTTATAAAAGAACCATTTACAAAGCTACAAGGTGTACGACTTTTTTTGGCGCGCATAGTACAGGGTGCATACATAATTTCTAAATTCTCTTTTATTGTCAGAAAATAATATGCAAAAATAAAAACGCTATTCTCAAAAAAAATATAAATTAACCAATATTCTACTAAGAAAAATTTCAAAATTCAAAACATTCCAAAAGACACACTGGAAAATAACATAATAGACAGACGAAAGCCTCACCTGGTAGTTGGCGACCTCAACGTCAATCTTCTGCAAAAGAACAGTACAAGCAGGGAATATAGAAGAATAATGCGAGAAGACGGATATGAAATTGTCAAAAAAATATCAAACAGATACATAACAAGAAGAACCGCACACGAAGGAGGATGAATCATGGACCACATAATAACCAACCAAATGAACTCAGTAGATGCAGCCGAAGTAATCCAATGCGGAGTATCTGACCACAACCCATTGACAACTACACTCCACAACGGAAACAGGATTACACCACAATATGTAATCTGCAAGCACAAAAACACCAACCACTATGAAATAAACCAAGATATAAGAAGACTCCAACCTGAAACTATCAGCAACTTTGAGACCCTATCAAAACGACTACAGAACATAATAGAAACGCACCAAATAACAATAAATTAAAAGGCAAAAGAAGAATGACTGGATAAACGAGGAAGTACTAGGGAGAATAAAAGCAAGAAATAAACTCAATGACAGGAAAAAAGCAAGCGTATCAACAGATGTCGAACATGGAAAAGCAAGACGGATCTCTAACGAACTCTCCTGAAGAAATGGCAAATTTAATAAATGAGTACTTCATATCCATTGGAAAGGTACAGAAAGGTGGCAGAAAAACAGACACAAAGACAAAAGTAAACATCAACAATCACCACAACAACCACCAGCACAAAGCCAGGTTTTGACAAAATAACGACATGAATAATCAAAGACAACAGAACGACGCTAGCACCAATATTAGATAAACTAATAAATTCAAAACTAGAGGAAGGTGGATACCCAGTTTACCTGAAACAACGATAATGAAGCCTATTTATAAATCAGGAAACAAGACCAAGCCAGAAAATTACCGCCATATAGCGTTGTTATCCACACTGAACAAAATAGTAGAAAAAGCAATAGAAGTAAGATTAACAAAACATCTAGAAGCAAATTACATAATATCCGAACACCAATATGCATATCAAAGGCACTCAGGAACAACATCTGCAGCGTACGATCTGGTAAACGAAATAAAAACGAATCTTGATAGAGAAGACATGGTTATTGGACTGTTCGTGGATCTTAAAAAATCTTTCGATACGATCTCACAAGAGAAACTGATTGAAAAGCTAGATACGATAGGAATAGCAGGAAAAAATCTAAATATAGTAAAAACCTATGTATCTCAACGGAAGCAAACGACGCACGTTGGTGACACTCAAGGCGCACAATAAGAAAACAGCCAGTATGGAATTCCTCAAGGCGGAAACATACCCCCGACCCTATTCATAATATATACAAATGACATGGCAGAACTAAACTTAAATGGAAATCTATACGTATATACAGACGACACTTGCCTCCTTTACTAAGCACTAATAAATGAAGACATGCAGAAGCTAGAAGAATGGTTCTTCAACAATTTGCTAACCGTCAACGAGCTGAAAACAGAGTGTGTTGCGTTTGGAAACAAATCCAGCAAAGGAGGGAGTGCAAATTAAGATCAACGGAGAGCAAGCTAAGCAAGTCAAAAGAATAAAATGCCTTGGACTGGTAATTTATGAAAGCCTCCAGTAGACATCACACGTGAACAAACTAATTAAAACAAATTCACGTGTGATTACCGAAATACGATCCACAGCTACCTACCAGACGACAGAAAGAGGATGATCTACCAAGCACTATTTGTAGCGCAGAACACCTACCTGATAAACATCTGGGGAGACACAACCAAGAAAAATATGCAGAAAATACAGACAGCAGAATAACCTTCTAAAAACACTGTACTAAATGGACAGACGCCCACCAACGCCTACTATATAAAATTGATTTGTCATTTTTTCTTTCAGCTCATATGAAAGATGTTTGTCACTTGAAAAAAAATGTTAGATTTATTTTTCCCAATACCGTGAACCTTGACTTAAATGAACTACAAAAATAAGCTAAATTTGTTCAAATTACTCAATTCTATGCCAAGTGCGGAAGACCTAAACGTTGCATTATCATAATATTTTTGATACTTTATAGTTCTGCTTTTTGTTTTGATATTGGACAAAAACTATACAGCCAGATGCTCACGTTTTAAATAAAAATAAAACGTAACATATTAAATTTGTATACCAGTATCTACCTTTCCTCCTTCGTAAACCAAACGGAAAATATGTTAGAGTACCCTCCCTCGTCAAGCAAGAGCACATAATAAAATAATGTGAAAATAATTAATTTAAAATTTATTTATGTCTACTATAAACCAAAAACTCGGGAATAAGTATCAACATTTAAGTAATCATTGAAGAACCCTAATTAATTATTTTATAACAAAATAGTATTATTTACAACACAATATTCATATTTGAATTTTAAAACAAAGTTTGATTCAATGCATAATTTTCAATTTAGTTAACAAATGAAATTGATAGAAATCTTAATGATTACTAGAACTAATAATACAAGGTATATAATAATATACAAGGTATATAGTGTGTCTCATGGGACGTTGGATTGTATGGGTACTAGGGCGGTCCAAATTTATACCTTGCAAAATCTTTTTTTCTGCTGGAAATTTCCCATTTAAAATACATTGGAAAAATGCATATTTTTTTCCATTTTTTTTCACGTTTCGGATTTAGAAAAAAATTTGCGGGAGATTATCAGAAATTGTTCAGAACTTCCCAAAGATCAAATCCACAACCACTATTTTTTTTTTCACTGCCCCCACCCTCTCCTGCAGTACCCTAAAAGTGAGGCAAAATTTTCTCCAAATTTACTATTTTACAAAGGTACGTGATTTATTGTTTTCTTGACAGGAATTACTAGATATTAATGAATTGTTGATATGTTTTTGTTATTTATTAACTAATTTAAAAATTAAAAAAAAATGTTTGAACAATTACTTAATTATTTACAAAAATATACGATGTTACGAACTCATTTTTCCATTTGTTGCAAACATTATTAAATTATTGTTTTTGTCATTTATTAAATAATTAGCAATTGTTTAAACAAAAATGTATGTTGTTACGCACATATTTTTCCAATTTTGCAGAAATTATTAGATTATTGGTATTTTTGTCATTTGTTAACTAATTTGCAATTGTTTAAACAAATAAATACATTGTAATGGACATAATTTTCTATATGTTTTTGCATGAATTAGTATTAGATTATTGGCAGTTTTTGGACATTTATTAACTAATTTGTAATTGTTTAAACAAATATTATTTGTTTAAGCAAATATATATATATATTGTTGCGGACATATTTTTTATATTTATTGCAGAAACTATTATTAAATTATTGGCATTTTTTTGTCATTTATTAACCAATTTGCAATTCTTTAAACAATTACCAATTTTTTAAACAAATATTTACCATGTTTTTTGTTTTTCCTCTTGTAGAAATTATATTGTTACATTGTTGGCAAGTTTCTTGTAAGTTGTTACTTTGTTACTTTTTGAATTTGCAATTCTTTAAACAAGTACCAATTTTTTAAACAAAAATTTACAATGTTTTTTTGTTTTTCCTCTTGTAATAATTATATTGTTACATTGTTGGCAAGTTTTTTGTAATTTGTTACTTAATATGCAATTGTTTGAACAAATAAATTTGTTTAAACAATAATATTCAATGTTGGTACGTATTTCTTGACAAAAATTATTAATAAGTGTTAATAAGTAATGTTGTTGCAACACTATTATAGGTTGTAATTGAAAATTATTAAAAAAATTTGGCAAGAAAAAAAAGATAAGAAATATAATAATAATTTTCGTCAAAAAGTTATGTCAGTACCATTGTATATTTTTGTTTAAACAAATGGTATTTATTTAAACAATTGCAAACTAGTTAGCAAATGACCAAAAAATGCCAACAATCTAATTATAATTTCTGATAAAAAAAGAAAAATGTGTCCGTAACATTGTATATTTTTGTAAACAAATGGTATTTGTTTGTACAATTGCAAATTAGTTAGCAAATGACCAAAAAATGCCAATAACCTAAAAATAATTTCCTTTAAAAAAATAGAAAATATGTCCGCAACATTGTATATATATTTCTTTAAACAAATGGTATTTGTTTAAAAAATTGCTAATTAGTTAATAAATGACAAAAAAGCCAATAATCTAATAACTTCTGCAAAAAAAAATGGAAAAATATGTTCGTAACATCGTATGTTTTTGTTTAAACAAATGCTAATTGTTTAAACAATTTCAAATTAGTTAATAAACGACAAAAAAATATGTCAATAATCGAATAATAATCACTTCTGCCAAAAACAATAATAAAACACGTAACATTGTAAAATTGAAAATTTGGAGAAACTTTTGTCTCATATTTAGGGTACTATGGGGAGGGTGGGGGGTGGTGAACAAAACAATAGTGGTTGTGGATTTGTTCCTTGGAGTGTTCTGAACAATTTCTGATAATCTCTCGCAACTGTTTTTCTAAATCCGAAACGTGAAAAAGAACGGAAAAAAAGATGCATTTTTGCAATGTATTTGAAATGGGAATTTTGAGGTGCTCGGTGGCACGTGTTAACGTTAACCGATTGTTCCCAAATTTGGGGGGAATTTTTTCTTCTGGAAAAGGAGCAGATTGGGGGGGATCGTTGCCCTCAAGCGAAAAGTCCGTTTTTTGGACCACCCTAATGGGTACTTTTGTTATTATTAAAGATAGAAAGTTGGTTAAATGTGCAAAGTAGTGTATATTTATGTGTTCTTCCATAATCTGTTCAGAAAAGAGTTGAATTCCAAATGGTTTCCAAGCTATTTTGAAAAAAACAAAAAAAAAGATTTTTTATTATGGTCATAACTTATTTATTTGTGATCCCATCAAAAAAGCGTTTTGACATTATAAAGGCCCTTTTTTGTCTACAATTTGATTATGTCAGTTTAAATGTTTTTTCGCCAATGAATTCGTCAGAAACAAACGAAACTTATGTTTTTCTTATGGACGCCATATTGGTTTTATACATGTTTGGACTCAGAATTTTTTTCTGAGTAATTTGGTATGCCACATGCCATATTTAGAACACAATAAGCCGACAAGAATTAAGTTTTTTTTAATATCTGAAAATCGCATGGTGCCATGAAAAGCGCATTTGAGTGATGCAGTATTTATGTGCCCATAGACAAGTTACAATAAATTTTTGAAATGTATTTATTTGTACTAACTACACAACATAAAAAGGTAACAACATTTTAACAAACTAAATCCTAAATCGCATTCCTTCGTAAATGCTCACTGAGTAGACACGTGTTTTCGTGCTCGTTATATTAACGCATTTTCTGGGGTTAATTCTGCAGCATTTCGGTCGAATTCTTTTGTGATCATTCCATTAGTGCCACCGAATAGTTTTGTCAACATACATGATGACCAGCACCCGTGGGAACGCCGATAAGAGGCTTATCAAAGAATGTGCAGCGGAACTCCTCGGCGATGACCGGTTTATATCTGACTTTATGCAAAAAATTGCAAGCAAGGTGAACGCTCTCTTCGACATAAAGATAGCTGTCCTGGAAGAAAGGATACAACATCTAGAAGTGTCCAACAAGGAATATTGTGAAAGGTTGCAGCGACTGGAAGATCTGTTGGTGAAAAACACTGTTCGAGCCGATGGGTTGGAAGAGTACTCCAGACGCTGTAACATACGTGTCTCTGGAGTTTCGCCAACCGCACCTGGCAAGACGGAGGATGTTGTAATGGACCTGTTTGCGAATACCCTGGGAGCCGCTGTGACATCATCGTGTATCGATAGATGTCATCCCGTAGGGCCCGGCCGGTGAGAAACAACACACAGGATCTTATTGTAAAATTTGTGTCGTATAAGCAGCGCCAGAGGGTTATTAAGAATCGCTCCAAACTCAAGGGAACCAGCATCTACATTGATGAGGATTTGACGGTTGCGCGATACAGGTTGTTCAGGGCAGCGAAAGCAAAATTAGGTGTGCGCAATGTGTGGGTGTTCGATGGGAAAGTGTTCTGCAAAGTGCGGGATGAGAGGCTGGTGCTCAACAGTCAGGGGGATTTGGATGCTGTTGTTGCAGATGGTCAAACGGAGTAACTTTGCTGGCTTTTTGCGCTCCGTATAACAACCCGGCTGTAAATGTACCAGGCGAGTTTTTGTGTATTTTTTATTAATTTTTTTAGTTTGGTTTATGATGATTTCTCCGTTTATTTTAGTTTTGCTTTAGTTATGTTTTCACAATTAGCGTTTGGGCTATGATTGGCGTATTTTGTTGATTTTTGTAGTTTAGTTTATGATAATTTTTCAGTTTACTTAAGATTTGCTTTAGTTAAGTTTTTCACATTCGGCGTTCGAGTAATGATTGGCGTTTTTATTTTGCTTTTCATCTTATGTTGTAGAATATCTTCAGTTTATTTATGTTTGATTTTATTTTGTGAGCGCGGCGAATCGTGGCTTGTCGAGTATCGACAATCTGGGTGAGAGCGCGCATGGTCGTCTTACTCTGGCTCATCTCAACGTTCGGTCGCTGGTTAAAAATTTTGGCGACGTTCGGGAACTCCTAGCTGCCTCGCAGTTTGCGGTTTTGGCTGTCACCGAGACATGGCTCTCTCCGGATATTCCCGATAATTTTGTTTTTGTAACCGGCTACAGATTTGTGCGACGTGATAGAGGCACTCGTGGTGGCGGAGTAGGTTTTTATATCCGTGATAATTTAAAATTTGACCTGGTGCAGACGGTTGATGGTGTTGAACAGCTCTGGCTTTCTTTAAAGTTCCATTCTTTTATTTTTGTACTCGGGGTTGTTTACCGTCCGCCAAGTCAGAACTGCGGAGATTTTTTACGAGTGCTGGAGGACACCATGTCCGAAGTCCTCCCAACATGCAATGAATTATTTTTATTGGGAGACATTAATATAGATCTTTTGAGGAACACTGATCACCGTGCTATAGAATTTAATGCTTCAATACAGGCATTTGGCCTGCGGCAATTGATTGATGCGCCGACTAGGGTCACGGATAATAGTGCTACTCTTTTGGATATTATAGTTACGGCCTGGCGACAGGGCGAGTGTGAATCTGGGGTTAGGGACGTTGTAGGATTATTTGATCACAGTTTGGTTTTTTGTACGATATTCCTAAGCATCCCCAATAGATATCCCTTTATCAAGGTTTTCCGTGACTACTCTTTCTTTAATCACGAGGACTTTAGGAGAGATCTTGAAGGTCTCCCTTGGTATGATGTAGTATATACTGATGGAATAGATGCTAAGGTCCAATATTTTAATTCCTTTATGTTTCAGCTGTTCGACAGGCATGTTCCTGAGCGAGAGGTAAAGATAACGCGCCCTCGGTCGCCATGGCTAACGCCTGCCGTCCGCGATATGATGATTCTGCGAGACAGAGCTCAGAAAAAATTTAATAGAACCAGGAGTATTGCAGACAGAGCGGGTTACGTTCGGTTACGTAATGCTGTCAATTCGCCAATCGTAGCCGCAAAGCGGGCTTATTATGTGTCTTATTATGTGACTCTTCTCAACTCTGGAAGTCCTTTCATCGTATGCGGGGATCGATCGGGTCGGGCCCTCTGCCGCAAGATTTTTCTGACGTAAATGCTCTAAATGACCACTTCGTGGATTCCGTTGCGGCGATCGCTCCTGACCGTAATTTATGTGATTATTACTCCTCAAATACTGTGATAAACGGGATGGAGAGATTTACTTTTCGGGCCGCTAGTGACGAGGAGGTGCTGAGCGCTCTGGATAGCATACGTTCCAGGGCAGTGGGTTTGGACGGATTAAGCATCCAATTTATAAAACTGTGTTGTCCAACTGTTCTTCCTATAGTGGTGCATCTCATTAACGTTTGCCTGAGTGAGTCTGTTTTTCCGGCATGCTGGCGAGAGGCTGTTGTGACTCCTGTACTTAAGGTTAAGACTCCTAAATCTTTTAGCGATCTCCGGCCAATTAGTGTGCTGCCTGCCCTCTCTAAGGTCCTCGAGAGGATAGTGGACTCGCAGTTGCGTGGCTATCTAGATGATGTGGGTGTGCTGCCTTCGCGGCAGTCGGGATTTCGTGCGGGTCACAGCTGCGAGACTGTACTGCTCGACGTTGTGGATGACTTGCTCGAAGCCACGGATGTTGGTAACTTGTCACTGCTGGTGCTGCTGGACTATTCCAGGGCATTTGACACTGTTGACCATCGTTTGCTGTTGTCTATTTTGCATTTCGTGGGTTTGAGCGATGACGCAGTTGGCTTTTTCTGTCAGTATTTGTCGGATAGAGTTCAGTCCGTGAGGGTTGGCGGTCGGGTGTGCCGCTGTCGTTCTTTGCGGTCCGGTGTTGTGCAGGGCAGTATTTGTGGTCCCCTTTTGTATGTTTTGTACAGTATAAAGCTGGGTGAAGCTGTTCGACATGGTAAATGCCATTTTTATGCGGATGATTGCCAGCTGTTCATGTCGTTTCCGCCCCGTGAAACGGCTGACGCATGCAATCGCATCAATTCAGATCTGGCCTCACTTGCTCTTGCATCGACTGCGCATTCGCTGACTATTAACCCTGAGAAGTCGTGTGCGCTGCTTGTTGGTCGCCAAAGGTTGTGCAATGGGGTTGCTGTTGACTTGCATGTTGACGGGAGAGTGATTCCTTTGGTGGAGGTCGTGAAGAGCCTGGGGGTTTATCTTGAACGCGACCTCCGTTTCCGTACGCACATCTCCAAAAAGATTCAGTTAGCATACATGAACCTGAGAATGCTATATCGATGCCAGCGCTGGCTTAATATTGGCACTAGGCGAACTCTCTGCGATGCACTGGTGTTATTGCATTTTAATTTTGCAGATACCGTGTATGGTCCCTGCATTGCTGGGGCGGATGTGTTGCGGATCCAAAGAGTACAAAACGCCTGTATTCGTTATATTTACTGTCTGCGTGGACGAGCACACGTTTCCCCATGGTTGGTCCGTAGTGGGTGGCTTAGTATGGCAAACAGGAGAAGACTGCACTGCGGCGCAATGATTGTGAAGGTTGTTGTTTTAAAATCCCCTCGTTACCTCCACGAGAAGATTCGCTTTAGATCAGATGTGCACCATCTGAACCTGAGACATCGGTCAATAATGGAGTTACCTCTCTGCATGTCGGCTGTCCGCACCAGGTCATACCGGTACGTCATGGGTCAGACCTGGAATTCTTTGCAGGATCGTGTTTTGGGAGGTGGTTTGAGGGGATTCCGTGTGCGTTATAAGAGAGCCTTGTTGAGCGAGCAGTTGGAGTTTTCAGTTGGGTTAGTGTCTTTGTTTCTGTTTTGTGGGCGGCGGTTGGGGTGAGCCGGGAGTCATGCGTGCTTGTTTCATATACTTTTTTGTTATTTCACATTTTTTTGTATTTATTTATTGGTTGAAGGGTCCGGGTGGAAGAGAAGGAATAATTATCCTTAACCCGCACCTATTAGCCTCCTAAAATATGTGTTTTTTTTCTATTGTTTTTTATAACTATATGTGTTTTGGGGGTTAATAAAGGCATTTATTATTATTATTATTATTAAGATGTTGGGACTGATGCACCAAATTGGCGACATTAGTCACCCCGTTTAGGTCTCCATTTGAGTGTTTTTCCATTGAGTGTCCATCTTGCTCCTTGGCTATACCGTACTGATGAGGACTAATAGCCAAAACTAAATAATGTTTTCAAAAATCTCGCCATTTTCGTGGAGGCATGTTTCACAGCATTCCGTAATACGGTGACCTTACCGAGGGTTCTTCTGTCAATCGAATTACAAGCGGCGATGACGGTGTCACGTAACTCCCCAACGTTTCCAAAATGATAAACACCATACACCTTATTTTTTAAGTCACTCCATAGATAAAAATCACAAGGGGTAAGATCCGGTAATCTTGGTGGTTATGATACTTCTGAATAGGTAGCAATTACTCTCCGTTTATGTCTTATATCTAAATATGTAGTTCCTCACAATTCGGGCATTATGTGTATTAGCTCCGTCTTGTTGGAACCACATACCTTAGCGTAAGGCCAACGGTTATATCGTCTATTCTTTCTTCCACGTCCTCAGAGCGCATTATTGTTCGATACCTCTCCGAAGTTAAATTTTTGTTATTGTATATCTTTAGTTGTTATCAAGTTAAGAAGTTAAGAAGAATAAATCAAATACGTGTTAAGTATCTGTTGGCTATTGATTCATATTTGTAGTAATTAACGGGCGTTTTATGATTCTTTTTAGAAACAACTCAAGCCGAGTAAACAATAGTAAACAAGAGTGTGAAGGTTGATATGGAATATGGAATGATACACAGAATAGAATGAAACCTCCCATAACTCGTGACACGTTTCATCATAACACGTTTCATCATCGACGTAATAAACGGGCGTTTTATGATTCTTTTTAGAAACAACTCAAGCCGAGTAAACAATAGGAAACAAGAGTGTGAAGGTTGATATGGAATATGGAATGATACACAGAATAGAATGAAACCTCCCATAACTCGTGACACGTTTCATCATAACACGTTTCATCATCGACGTAATTAACGGGCGTTTTATGATTCTTTTTAGAAACAACTCAAGCCGAGTAAACAATAGTAAACAAGAGTGTGAAGGTTGATATGGAATATGGAATGATACACAGAATAGAATGAAACCTCCCATAACTCGTGACACGTTTCATCATAACACGTTTCATCATCGACGTAATAAACGGGCGTTTTATGATTCTTTTTAGAAACAACTCAAGCCGAGTAAACAATAGTAAACAAGAGTGTGAAGGTTGATATGGAATATGGAATGATACACAGAATAGAATGAAACCTCCCATAACTCGTGACACGTTTCATCAAAACACGTTTCATCATCGACGTAATTAACGGGCGTTTTATGATTCTTTTTAGAAACAACTCAAGCCGAGTAAACAATAGTAAACAAGAGTGTGAAGGTTGATATGGAATATGGAATGATACACAGAATAGAATGAAACCTCCCATAACTCGTGACACGTTTCATCATAACACGTTTCATCATCGACGTAATAAACGGGCGTTTTATGATTCTTTTTAGAAACAACTCAAGCCGAGTAAACAATAGTAAACAAGAGTGTGAAGGTTGATATGGAATATGGAATGATACACAGAATAGAATGAAACCTCCCATAACTCGTGACACGTTTCATCATAACACGTTTCATCATCGACGTAATTAACGGGCGTTTTATGATTCTTTTTAGAAACAACTCAAGCCGAGTAAACAATAGTAAACAAGAGTGTGAAGGTTGATATGGAATATGGAATGATACACAGAATAGAATAAAACCTCCCATAACTCGTGACACGTCTCATCATAACACCTTTCATCATCCCTCAGCCTGCAATTTTATATAGAATATCAACCTCCATGAAGCGTACAGCAACGATGGTATTGTTGGTTGGCGTTAGAAGAGTTCACGGTAGCGGTGGCTGAACTCGGCAAGAACTTCAAATAGTCACTGCGGGTCAAGGCAAGTAATTAGTAGAAAGTTTTTAATTAGTACTAGGATATACTGGTTTGGTTATAAATGCTACTTATCGCATGTGACAACATTATATTTGCAAAAATGTTTATGTTTGAGACAGCGTGTGCAGTTATCCAACTGAGCAGTTTTAATTTTATTTATTTTTTTTGTTTCTCCAGCGTTCATTGGGAAGCTGGTATCAATTCACCATGATTAACCTATTCAACTGAAAAGAAAAATATTGGTTGCGATTGTTCTCAAGACATTAAGAAAGAATATAAAAAAGAATACGAATTGACCAATAATTGAATAAGAATCCTTCCAGTAAGTCAATCAGTATAAAATATACATATTACAGTAGTAGAGTCCCGATCATTCGAGCTAGTGCAGTGCGGTTGTTTCTTTCTCAAAGCAATTATTGCAATCCTGATTTTGAGAACTCCCATGTTTAAACGTTCGGGGGCTACATGTTATGTACACCGGTAACACGAATCAGTTGGGAATCAAATAACCGGGAGTTAATAAAGGCTTCTTTAATTGGGAATCGATTGTAAATGATCCTGTACTAATATTTAGAATTATTTATGTTAATAATTTTTCTTTCTTATTACAGAACAGAAGATCTGAACTACACGATAATGCAGAATTGTTAGTTTGAGTGTCCATGCTTTAAGGAACCTAAGAATCTCTCGTACAGTATGTCAACCCAGCAAAATTGTTGCTTATAGTCGTGCCAAAGAAACAGCTAATACATTGCATTTTGTGATTCTTGGCGTACTGTAGTTTTGTCTTCTTTGTGCATAATAATTTAAGAACATTAAGTTGTATCAGCTGTTGCTGGCTTGGCCAAAGGCCTATAGCTCCTATAAGACGCAACACTCCGGACAGTTCCTTCAATGTTTGGGCACTCCTTCTCAGGGACCATGAACGGTTGCCTGTTTAGGTTTTAGGCGGGGTGTGTAGCGGTTAGAAATAGCTGGGACAACTGCGTTTAACATTGTTGGCTGTAGACAAGCCCTTTTGCCGGAGCCACCCGAGTACACACAAATCCTTTTTAATAGGTTTAGCCCTCTATCTCACTCTCGAAAAGTGGTTCTATTTTTATTTGACGCTTCTTTCATGACTGGACATTTGTTTTACTCTATCACGTTTGGAACGTGGTTCCCTTTTCGAGTGTTGCGTCTTATAGGATCTCTGCTTATTCTATAGTCAACATATGTCACCGGGAATAAAGAAACCGACCTATCTGTCTAGCACTGTTAGGGCGTTTTGCTGTGACCTGGAGTGCGGAAAGCAACCGTAGTGACTGAAAGCAATTTGGTCAGTTTCTTTATTTCCTGTTCTGACGGATAATGATTTTTCGTATAGTGTTGAATTTAAAACAATTTCTATGTTAATGTTAATGCCTAAAATAGTCCTTTTTTTTGATAATAATTTGTTATGTAACCAATGTACCCTGTTTATACCTGGTTTTGTAATAAAATAAATATTAATAAAAGAACACATAAAGTTGAATGAAATTAAAAAATAAATAAAAAAAAATTAAATTTATAAAAATAAGCCGCGACGTCACACTAGCACGTTCAATGCAAGTGTGAGGGCGAAATCTGTTCTTATTGCGCCATTACGCGTGCATTTCGTTGTGTTGTGCGAGCTATATGCATGTCAATATGGTGATTTTCGTCATACGTCCGGCACGGTGCGTCGTCTGTGACGAATAAAATGCACGCGTGCGAGCGATATGCGTGTCAATATGCTGATTTTCGTCATACATTCGGCACGGTGCGTCGTCCGTGATTAATAAAACGCACGGGTGCGAGCGATATGCGTGTCAATAAGCTTATTTTCGTCATACGTTCGGCACGATGCGTCGTCCGTGACGAAGAAAACGCACGGGTGCGAGCGATATGCGTCGCACGATTGTTATCTGGGTAGGCACTTTAAACTGCAACATAAAAACACATCCCTTTACTGTCAACAATAATTATTATCGACTGCGGCCCTTTGGTCTCTCCGGTACTCCTTTGGTACGCCCAATATCTTTAGGGTCAAGTTTTTTCTTAAAGAAATAATTGTTTGTCACTTTGTTATGGTACCTAGTCTACGCAAATCTGTTATTCGGACCGAAAGACCTGGAACCATTTCCACTGCGCGTGTGCATTTCATCATACCACGGTACCTGCAAAAATATTAGATTAACAAAAGCTACGCATTATAAACTCAAAACTGACCTCAATGTTGCCAACAAATTGATGAATTCCATATAATTCTTTTACTGTATCACCCGTATTTTAGTTTAATCTGGAGAAACCATTCGAAAGAACCACGGGCAGTTCAAAGTAGTTCAAAGTGAGTGATCACCCTTTGCAACAAAATCTTGCTGGGGACCATATTCCGAGCCATTGGAGGCTTTTTTTCAGGCGCCTCTATCAATTCCACACCCTATTGATCTTCTACTACTTCTTGGTCTTGCAGCTAAATTTTGTATTGTGTTCATTCAAACTTATGTATAATTATAGGTCATGTGACGATATTTCACGCCCGCTAGGGGCGCTAGTAGCAGAAATATCTTGTGGTGCCATCTAATATGTAACATCTCATGCTGTAAACATTAAGGTAAAGCAACAGGGCAATTTTAAACTAATTAAGCTAATTTATATTAGTTTACTTACAGTTGTATTTGTATTAGGTTAAAATAGGCTCTAACTGCGCGGTGCTTTCACGTTTGGTTTGAGACACGTACTTTTCACAATTAACATTCATTAGATCGATACATATATAATTCTTCGAACAAATATTAACGCAAAGGCAAATAATTACGAATTAATCATTATTATTATACGTAGAACATGATTATAGGTTTCTCAAAGATTATTTGTGGGTACGGACTACGGAGTTTGTGCTTTTAGGCCCCGCAGATAATGAAATCGCTTAGCTTTGTACATACCAATGTGAATAGGTTATGGTTGTGTTTTTGACGTTTCTAGCTCGCAACCACGACGACGCGAAATAAACACCTGTTGGAATGTTGAGGCCGTTCACCGAAATCGCTCGCGATTTGGAAAATTTTGAAGCAAAAACGCCCGAGAGGCCGTTTTTCGTCGATTTCGAAAACTCACGCAACATAGAATGGTCCATATTGGGCGAAGCGCGACCGAAAAAGCTTCTCCAAATTTTTCATAAGCAATTAAGAATGCTCTTTTTAGAACGTGAAATGGTGAGTTAAAATGTGCCAAATCAGTTTACTTAATATAGACTAGATTATTAAACTAACGGATAGATCATGCGTGGTTGATATATCTTCCTATATTTTCAACCAGAATATGTCATTGAATATTAAATTTGTAGCAAAATGTACATGTACATGTCTTAATAAAACGAACAGAAACAAACAATAAGAAAAACCTTACGTTTTACAGAAGTAGTACACGTTGGCCATGAAGCAACGGCCTATCAGTAGTATCATGATATGGGCGCTCAAATCATCGTTACAGCCTGTGGCATTACACTGGTCGCTTCGAAAATCACCAAACTCGACAGCTTCCCTGGGTGATTTGTAAAGCCTTCCCTATGGTAAATATAACGATTGATATATTATCACACGGATTTGAGTTTTGTTTCCTCGTTCGATTTTATTTTTGAAAATAATAGTTTTAATTTTCTATCAAAATTGTATATATGTATATACAATTTTGGTAGAAAACAATGTACTTAAACAATTTTGTTTAAGTACAAATTAGTGTTTTCAAGTTATATGTCTGAAAATAAGTGAAAACCACTTAAGAGTAACAACTTATTTAAGTGCTGGGCGATCAATTCCGTGTCGCAAGTGTTTGAGAACATGATTGGGCATATCTTTTATGATAAAAAACAATAAACAGTTAAAACAAGTTTACAGCTAAAACAACCATTTAAAAATGCATTTACGGCAATGCACCAAAACAAGTGTAACTATGTTCCTAAATCTACTCTATAAAATAAATGATACTAGTTTTGAAAATACAATAGAGGACGAGGCAGGTATTTATACAAAGCACTTAGTTCTTCTAAGAATGTTTATTGTTTTTTATCATATGATATGACGCTATATCAAATAACCCGGTAAATTTTAGAAACACGGATTGTTTCCCTTATATTAAATTTTTCAGTAGCAAACTTAAAAAGAAAATTAAAAGATCTATAAATTTCAATCTAACCTTCATTGCTGTCCGACTGATAAGAAGCAATATAATGTCACTTACACGATTTAGCCCATCTTTCAAAATCGTGTTTGTTGTTAATATTACATTTGTCTAATATTCTCCTATCGTCTGACGAGAGTGAAGTTAAAGCTTCACACCTGAGTAGTATCCTTTACTAGCGTAATTTTGAATACATAGTTACTGAAATTGTGTTCCATTTCCGCAAAAAAGAACAAAGTGGGTATTACACAAGACCTTTCATTCAGATGGACCTATCTCGGAAATGATCAAGTTATAACTGCATGCTACTGTTTTTCCTATTATAAAATATGATGCTCTATCATATTTTTAAACACTTGAGTAGTGGAAGGGTTTAGCCTGAACGTTGGGACTCTTAAGTGCGTTTGACGTTTTTCCAGACGTATAACTTGAAAACGCCAACTCGTACTGTAAACTATGTACAGAGTGATCTAAAATGCCGAAGAACTAGTTGAATTTCCCGCCACATTAAATAATTGTGATGTTGGTAATTGTTGGCAAATAACAGCTGTGTTTTTTTGTTCAGTGGCGTAGGTATTCTTTCTTGTATAGGGATTTATTTTTTGATTAGAATTATTATGTATATTAAATTGAAGCAATGAGGGTTTGGAAGTCTTTTAGTCTTGGTTAGTCTTGGTAAAGACATTGGACATAAATAAAACATTAATCCTCCCATATATAATCAAATGAAAACAACCATTATCTATATATAAAAAAAATTATCTCATTTTTTTTATTAAATCAAATAAAATAAATATAGTAGGTATTTATAACAAATAAAATCCCGAGTAACACTTACTGACGAGTCCACTATGGTATCTGACATTGATCATAACCTGTATCCTGCACATATCCCATCCTAAAGCTTTGTTCGTTGGGTTCACTAGACATTACTCAGGTTAGGGCAGATTGACGTCACGAGCAGGTTAGAGTAAAGTGAGAGCAAGCTGCTTGGAGCAGAATTGGCAGAACAGAACGAACGCAATTTGGCTTGCCATAGTTGAAGTATATACTCTTGGTTAAGTATAAAACAACTTGTAAAATGGAAGTAAAGGACAAATTCTTGTAAAATTTTATTTTAGAGAGCTCGGTAAGCAACAGTTGTGTAGACTTTATAGTGACTACATTAAATAATATATGCGTGCTTGCCTAATAAATTCTGATAAATTTTTTATTTAATTTGTATTTTTACATACTTACGTATACGGGTGTTTTTTTATGTAAACCTCTCTTAAATGCTGCCGTCATATCCAAACTGAATTGCTTGACACTTGAGATCTATCAATACATGTTACCTCGTACTCCAAGCGGCTCAAAATCGAGAATACGTTTAATTTAACCACATTAAAAAACGAATAAAAAGCATTTTTGTGTTTCACTTCCATAAATTTACATATCACAGTTATTAACGTAATAAAAATAATACTCAGTTAACTTTATGTCTAGCGAAGATTGGTATTCGTTAATATGAATACAAATCTGAAGGCAGAAATTTTGAAATGAGTCTAGTTTCTGTGAAAATCAGTAATAAGGAACAGCAAAAAACTAAAATCCATTTTACTCTTGCAACACCTCCTCCCTCCTGCGTTCAACCCTCTTCGGTGGGGAACCTGGTCCGACAGACAGATATACAAACAACGTTAGCGCTTTATTGCTTTAATTGCAGTACGATGATAATTTTTTAAATAGAAAATAAACTGCTTCAGGGTTATGCCGTGTTTCAAGATTTGTAAATGCTGACGTTTCGCGAACCATGTTGCTCGCTTCTTCAAAGCTAAATACTCAGTTAGCTCTGAAGAAGCGAGCAACATGGTTTGCGAAACGTCAGCATTCACAAATCCGGAAACACGGCATAACCCGGAAGCAGTTTATTTTCTAAATGTTCCGGCCGTGAAAGCTTACGTACTTTTTTAAATATATTTTAAAAAGCTATGCTTATAGATAATAAAAAAAATATTTTATTTTATTTTTATTTTATTGCTATTTGGGGTGCTAACAGACCTGAGGTCCAAAACAGCACCCTCGAAATACATACAGAACAGTACAATACCATCAAAATAATGCGAAACAAAAAGGAAAATTGCAAAACATGAATGCAAAAAAAACTTAATTATCTACTTCACATATAACCCAAGAAAAGAAAAATACAAGCAATAGAAAATTAACATAAACTGAGTTATATTATTCAAAAGGCTCGTGAGCAAACAAATGATATAATTGTTTTTTAAAGCAGGGTAGTGATAATACAAACAAATCAGGCGCAGGGTCCAAATAGTTGTTTGCACTGAGAATCCGGTTTAAGGGAGAATTTAAATAATAGTTTGTTCGAGAATCCTGAAAATCAAATAGGCGATGGGAGCGAAAAGGGTACGTTGGGACAGTAAAAAAGATTTGTTCGGTGAGGTGCGGCACGTCCATACAACCATTGACCAGCTTATACAGACACACCATGTCATTAATAGCTCGACGAGATTTTAAGGATTTCAAGGAAAATATGCAACACAGCTGGTCATAAGAACAGTAAGGCACGTGAAATTTGCGGGATAGGAACCGGGCAAATCGTTTCTGAATATATTCAATTTTGTCGATGTACGACTGGTACTGGGGGATTCCAAATTGCAGAGGCGTAGTTAATAACGCTGTGTACATATGCAAAGTATAACATGCGGATAGACGATAGGGAGGTGAAATATCTCGAGGTTCGCACGACAAAGCCCAAGGAACGATACGCCTTCTTGGTGATATAGAGAACGTGGTTCTCGAAAAGAAGTTTAGAATCAAGAATGACACCAAGGTCCTGTACTGAGGAAACTGATTGTAAGACAACACCACCAAGCCTATAAGAAAAGTCAAAGTTGTAATGTTTTCTCGTGAATGTGATTTTGTGGCATTTGGTATGGTTGAGAAATAGTTTGTTATCTAAGCAGTACTGATAAAATCTGTTTAGGTCTTCCTGGAATTTGACGCAGTTGTCAATGGTATCAACGGCTGTAAAGATCTTGCTGTCGTCTGCGTATAAAAGGAATCGCGAGAACCGGAAGCACTCAGAGATATCATTGATGTAGGAGAGGAACAAAACGGGACCGATATGCGAACCCTGAGCCATCCCCGACGTCAGAACCCTGGGTTGTGACAGACAGCCATGCGCCCTAACAGCCTGAGACCTGTTTGTCATGTATGAGGCAATCCAACTAATCAAGGAGTCGTGAACATCCAGCCTACGAAGTTTCATTAAGAGAATGTTGTGGTCAATTCTATCAAAAGCCTTGCTGAAGTCCGTGTAAATTGCATCGACTTGCCTCCGAGCATCCATGTTTTTTAAGATATAATTAGTATAACACATCAAGTTGGTGTCGGTTGAACGCCCAGGTAGAAAACCGTGTTGCTCTTCAATAAATTTGTGTTTAAGCTCAGAAACAAGTACATTGCAAACCAGGCTCTCAAAGACCTTGCCTATTGGTGATAAAATTGAGATGGGCCTATAGTTTTCAGCCAGATTGCTTGAGCCACCCTTAAATATTGGGACAACGTGAGCTTGTTTCCACACAGATGGAAACGTGCACTCAGCCAATGAGAGGCGGAAGATAATATACAATGGAGCGGCAAGATGATCCGCGCAGCGACGCAAGAATATTGAAGGGATACCGTCGGGGCCTGGACTACAATTTTCGTCAAGGTTCAAAAGTCTATTACGAATCTCCTCCATGCTGAAAAAAGTGGAGCCAAAAAGATCAGCGGAGGAAGAATTTACAGGTTGGGCGGTCGACAGTGCTCCATCGATATACACAGAATTAAAATAGGACGAGAACAATTCACATATTGTATCTGGAGTGTTAGCTGTTAAATCGCCATATTTTAAGGATTGGGGGAGACCGGAATTACCCCTGCGCCTGTCCCGTGAGTACATCCATACCCTGGATGGATCGCGACAAACATGTTTCTCAATGCTAGTTACAAAATTACGGTAGTCGTCATCTATAAGCCTCTTTGAGCGAGTACGCAGCAAACTGAAGGTGTCATAATCTGTACGACCATTAAAACGTTTCCATTTTTTGTGAAATTTAATTTTTTCTTTGATACATTTAATAGTAGGCTCACTAAACCAAGTCGGAAAACGGCGCCTGCGCGCGGGTCTGCGAGGGACACATTGTTCAATGACAGGGCGCAATACGCCATAAAAAGCGTGGACTACGGAGTCAACCTGCATCCCTCCCAGCTCCGTCCCCCAATCAACGCCGCCGAGTGACCTATTAATAGAATCATAATCGGCTTTACTAAAATAATACTTAACAGGGTCAGGACAGCTACGGCGCTGCACTACATCGCTTTTTACAGAGAAAAGAAAAGACGGGTGGTGAGAATCTTCCGCGACTAAAGGTAACGGACAGGGGCGAACATCGGTGATGAGAGGGGAGTTGCATAAGACAAGATCTAGCACACGCGCATTGGCGTTTTGAATAAAATTATATTGTGACAAGTTGCCATAATTAAGGGTCTCCAGCAAATCCCCAGCCCGCCCGTTCATGCCCCCACCGGACCGGCAAGCGGCGCCGTCCTGGGGTACCCACGATAAGAATGGAACATTAAAATCACCTACTATGAGTATAACGTCATCTGCATGTGAGTCGCAAACACGATTCAGGTTTGAGAGAAATGCAGCAAACGCATAAGCATCGTCCGGTGGCAAATAAACTGTACACAGTAAAACGCGGTTGCGACCGGCACCAACGGAAAGCCACAAGTCTTCCGCGTCACTACACAGATCTGGCAACTCCACAGCCACAATGCCGGCCCGAACGGCCACCATAACGCCGCCCCCATCACGCTTCACCGATGCACAAGACTCCCTGTCCCTTCTAAATGTGATGAAATCTTCGCAAAGGAGCTCACCATCGCAAACACTGTCATTCAGGAATGTTTCAGTAAAACAAAAAATATCAGAGTCACAATTTATAGAGTTAGAGAACAAACAATGAGTCTTTGTACGCAAGCCGCGGACGTTCTGATAATAAATCTCCATCCGAGAGAGAAAGAGATATTAACTATGAATTTTTACTGATTTTATTAAGATCAGAGTCGCTGGATATTAATATGGGTTTGGAGCGGTCATCGCGACGCACGTATATCGCACCGCCCCGCACCCAGTGGAAACTAGTCATTATCAGCCGCTGCCTGACGTACCTTTTTGTATAGGATCTTATTTTTTATTGTTAAATGTTCACTAATGAAGATGTTATCATCGCTGAGATCAGGAATACGAACGCCAGGACCCCACTTATTCTTAATATTTTTTTTTGCGTGCAGCCCTAACCGCAGCCAGAAGATCGTCACGACTATGGCGAGAGAAAAGACGGACGATTACGCTTCTCGGATAATTAGATTTTTGCATATGGTTAACACGATGCGCCACGTCCACAGTGTCAGCTGACAAAGGAAACCCAACGGCGGTACCTATTGCCTCCACCGTTTCATATATATGTTCGTTGGGCTGCTCCGGAACACCACGAATTTCAATATTATTGGGACGCGAGTGCTGTTCTAGGTCGTCCAGACGGCGCCGAAGGGATGAATTCTCTGACTCCAACACTTCAATTCTTGACTGGTGCTCCGTCAAGTTAGTAGCCATGGTTTCTATGCCAGACAAGCGAGTAATAACCTCGTTGTACCTTTCGTTAAGGCCTCGCAGCTCCATACGAATTGAGGCAAACATTGCGGCCATATCCTCCCGCCCGTCCTCCAAACAATCGGAATCAGGATCAACGATCAGAGAGGACAGAAAACAGAAAGATCCTTAACAAAGTCTATCCCCATAAAAAAGTAAAAAACAAATATATCTCTATTCCTTATTATGACACTTCCACCAACAAAAGAATAAATAAGATTTTAAACGATTACAATGTCACCGCATCGTCCTCCTCCTCCAACACCATCGCGAGGTCCCTACTCAGCAATAAAATGACATCTACATATAATAATCTTTCGGGGATTTATAAAATAAAATGTAACAATTGTGACAGCATATACATCGGCATGACATCACGGGACGTCGAAATCAGATACAGAGAGCATTTAAAGAATAGGACGACTTCAGCCCTCGGTAAGCACCTGTTTGAGGAGGGACATAGTACATGCAGGGATAATCTGTCTATCTTACACAAAGTCACTAAATCATATAAACTCGGACTGCTCGAGAAGCTTGAAATAACCAAACATTTAAAAGATGGACAGACACTCCTGAATGATATAGTGGATTTCCCGGAACCACACCTCTTCAAAAGGCTTTGGTAGTTTTTGTTATGTGTGCTGTTTTTACATTTTGTAGCTGGTTAATTAATTTGAACCCTGCCCCGACATATACCGCCATCTGTGAGATGTCTCTCATAGTGTGCTCGTACACATGATTTTTCCCTACATACCGCTAGAGGTCGCCTCCGCCCCAGTGTCACTTTTCCACCTGTCGCGTTACCGACCATTATGTTTTGATAAACACCGCATCGTGCTGTTTTCTCGTGCTCAGAACTTCTCATTATGAGAATGAGTCTCTATCGAATTCTGGAAGCGCCTGATTTGTTCTGTACTGCTTAATTGTTTGACGGTGAGTTCTCCCTTTGTGCCTTGTTGTTTTTGTCATATTTATATACAAAATACAGCCAGGGTACCATTGCTTTTTTCTTTTTATATATACGAACGCATGCTGAGCATGTTATACTTATTACTGCATACAGGCCCACACATTTGCATATTGCATTGTTTTTTCTGTCCACTGTTCATGTTTGTCCCGTTCATTTGTCATTTAAATGTGTTTGTTGACTTGTGTACTTATTGTAACCCTCTTTCAGTGACACCTGAGGATGGTTCTGACCAAGAACCGAAATCGATTGTGTTGAACTTTATACCCGTTACCAACAATAAAGTACTGTTCCAAGAAACAATACTTGTTTTACTTGATCAGAGAGGTGTTCAAACCTCTACAATCGGGACACCGCCAAGACGACCCAGGATCGGACAAACCGGGCAAGGCCGACACTGGCAGTTTAACACACTTGGCGTGGTAAAACAAACCGCACCGACCACTACATCCTAGACCAGGCTGCTTTTTATTTATGAGCCCGCTACAGACCTTGCATTTTGATGCCATCTTTGCTTGCAAATTACGGGAAAACTAAATATCATACGCGAAAAATAACACTAGGGTCGTGTAAAGTACTGTTCAAATTATATGCACGATTACGGACCGGGTGAGACTCCCAGAATAATCCACTGAAAAGCTGAAAAGATTGCGAGAACTAAAACCACACAGCCGGCCCGATCGAAAGTATACACTTGTATACTATTAAATCATTATCATTATTATTATTATTATTATCTTTAGATTTTAACGGAAAATGTAAAGTGCTAACAAATTGTGAGATACGACCTTTTGGTTAGCGCGGCATATCAGTATTCCATTGATGTATAGTGCACGATGAGCGATGATGTTCGGTATAGTACTGACATATTGGAATAGCATGTTGTCAAAGCGCAAACTGATTACACCTTGCTCTAAGCTGCTCTAAATACACTCCTACTATTAAGCAGGGTCAAGAGAAGCTGCTCCAAGCTGCTTAGGTTGCGCTACCGGAAATACAAATCATATACAAATGCCCAACGAACGCCATACGCCTACTCTAAGCTAAGTTGCTCTAAGCTACTCTGACAGACCCAACGAACAAAGCTTTAGTAACACTAATACATAGAATACCTTCTTATATAGAACGCCATCTTATGGGTTAAATGTCTAGCCAACTAGCGATCTCAGCGACGCGAAGCATCGGACCCCAGAACTAAAAATCTAGCGGGAAATTTGAACTCAACCTTCCGTATTCTTTCCCATTCAGATTATGATATAATAATCATTTCGTGTCTTGAACAATAGGTCTGTTCGCGAGGCATATTAGGAATGTGTTCGGAACTTTTCATTTTGGACCAATGCTGGAATTCTTCATTAACTTACACATGGCCCATAATACATTATTTCCGAACAAATTCAGAACTTGCACGAACACACCTATTATGTATATAAAGGACACGACATGTATGACAATGTATGTGGCACCGTACATGACGGCAGTAAACACTTCACACGCCTTATAAAATAAATTTATTGCAAACGTTGCAAAATACTTGTATTATGCCGTTTGATAACTCTCATAACATGACATGAATTAAGTAGTCCGTAGTAGTCAGTAGTTACCAAGGGCTACTTAATACATGTCATGTTATGACAAATTCATAACTTGAAGTTTCCCGCCGGAGCGCGAACCGCGCCATCTGTCTGATCTTACGTTGGTTTACGGTAGTGAAATAGATATCGCTAAAATAGACTGATTGCGCCATCCCTCGTAGGATACAAGAACTATAATTATTGGCTACGTATGTCCCATAAGCTTGGACCCCCTAGCACTAATAACGTTCAAAACTGTGGCGGGAAATTCAAACTGCCCCTCGTCATTTTAGATCACCCGTTATAGATATTTATTGTACAGAACTAAAACATCGGCAGGCACAATATCGATGGGGGCTTTTTGCACGGGAGTGTTGTCTAGTATCAGTTTCGCAATTGCCATATATTTTCCGTCTTCAAAATACTTTAAAGTGACTTTCTCTGTTGACCTGGATAGTACAAAGTGACCATTTGTCGGTAATTAGATGATGCTCATGCCAGCTGTCTCTGAAAATATAGTATGTCCAGGTGCATCAAATAAAATGAAAAACGTTCTTAGATGTTTGTTGTCTATAATTTGTTCTATTTAAAAAAAAAAGGTCAAAAGACTCGTTTTTGGACAAAATGGCGAATGAGTCACCAAAATTATCCAAAACTTGGGTTAGTTGGGTGGACCATCAAAGATAACTGACCGCCTGACATTATCTTCCCCAAAACTATCCATAATAAATACCTGCCTTACAGAACGCTATGTAGACAGCGACACCAAAACCATTGATGAAGGTCAAGATGGCATACTTGTACGTGTACGACTTGTCATATTCCAATTCGGTTCTTGGATTTTCCATATCCACCAACCATTTGGCTACTTTTTTATATACCTATGGATCGGACGCCATATAAATTTGCTACTTTCTATTCCCCTAAGATGACCTACCACTTCAAGTACCAGCATAATGATCACGCTTATGATAGATGATAAAAAAAGTGATACAGCAAATATGTGTTTAAAGTGAGATCCGGCTAGCATAAGAACAGTGGAGTGATAATATGCCATTACTCCAAAGAGGGAACCCACAGCTACACCAGCCTACCAATGGTTAGATATCACTGCATTATCAGTACGTATGACTAACAACATGGATGGCATACCAGAACTAACATGGCTGAATAACTGAGAATCGTGTGCCATAATACGAACCCTGCAGTTTCACATGGTTCCCACTCCCCAGTCACTGGAGAAAGTCTCTTCATTTTGGCGCGCGAATCATATTCGGGCCTAGAAAATTAATAAGTTAGAAACTATTGCGACATTACTGTATTATATCAAAAACGTATCACCAAATAGGGTTAAAATGTTTTTACCAGATCTGGAAGAAGTATTGACCTAATCAATAAATATCAATTGATTTCATTTTGAAAGGAAACCGTTTTTAACGAATTTGTTGAAGAGTTAGCTTTTTGCACATTATTATTTTGTATCAGCTCGTGGGAAATAAAGAACTCGATTGATTGATTTTCGTTTTTAGGTGGAGATTCCAGTGTATTTTGCATCGAAGAAATATCACTTGCAGCAGTAGTATCTTGAAAGACGTTTGTGTTTAAGGTTGGTAAGTGCGTCGGTTCAATTTTTCTTTGTGCATAAGTGCATCCTCTATCTTCTTAAAATTTACTGTCAGATAGTTGTCCACGTTGCAGTTTTTGATTTATACTCTAAGTGCTACTTAGAGTGCTATTTTTCCAAAATAAGTGAGCCATTACCGATTGTTATTTTTTTTTTCAAAATTGGTGAGCCTTTACCGATTTTCTCCAAACTAAGTGAGCCAATTTTAGAAGTACTATATTTATTTTTTAAACAAAAAAAAAGATACAAAATGTGCCGACTTGACTTGTTTTTAGAAGTTAATTCATTGGCTTATGCGCATCAAAACGATCTAATTATTTGACATTTAATTACTGCCAGTAATAAAAATGAACTGTCAAATGTTTTCAGGTTATGGCGCATGTCATTAACAATAGGGTCTAAATAACCAATGTGAAAAATAAAATTAAAAGAAAAAGAATTGCCAATAAGTTTCACCAAAAACGCAAATGGCTCACTTATTATGAAACAGAGGTCGTATTTAATAAATAGGCGGTTTTTATAGATTTCTTTGCCTGGACACGCTTCCTGACAAGAAAGTTTCACCAAACGCGTCCTGTTCTTGCTTTATGATTTTGTTCTGATTGGACGCCCAGGAATACCACTTTAATATAAACGCTATCAGTGCTCGAGAAATATTTCTGAAAAAAAAACTTTCATTTTGAAGATTCTAGGGAGTTGTGTTAAGCCACTAGAAATCCACATAATGTCACATTTCTTTACATTTTGACCTCACTTATTTCGAAAACTTTAGGAGATTTTTCTTAGTTCAGATCAATACAAAGCGGCTATGCACTATTAATTCACATTATCCACGCTTCCCAGAGTTATGACTATTTTACAATTTTTGTCATTTCCCAGAAAATTTAATAGGAATCATTTCAAAATTTAGGAGCCCTCTTTAAGCGGGGTGACTTATTATTGGAAACATTTAATACATCATATACATTTTTTAAAGACAACAAGAAAACACGAAGTTATAATAAATCTCACGAAAACAATTTATTATCGTTTCACATCTATGTGACAATCTCTATTCACATCCTTGTTCCTCAGAGTCACTGTTAATTACGATGTTCGACTGTTTGTCTTGAAAATTTTCTGATGTAAGGCAAAAACATTTGAGCATGGTTGAATCCAGAAACAAAAATCCTCTGCTAAATTTGAAGAACAAAAAACACAAATGTAGTTGCTATAGCAAGTTATGGAAGTTATAAACAATTGAAAAATGCTATAACTTGCAGCAGTATTACCAAATTTATATTTATTTTCCTAAACATTATTGTTAGAAAAAGAACATTAAAAGATATTATAGCAATTTGTCCTTACTTTATTTGCCTTTACACGTCTATTTCATCGAGATGAATATACAGATAGTTTTCTTATTCACTAAAACTGAATTTTAGAAGCGTCGCCTCAAAGAAGATGAAAATGTGTGTGTGGTTATTAACATCAGTAAGAATAGTAAAACAATAACTTGATCGAACAATACCTTTTATCTCTGAGCCGTGCTCAAAGATTTTACTAAAACATGTTTTTTTTTTGTTTCGTTTAGGAGACCCTGCTCACAGGGCTCTTTTTGTTGGCCCAGTGTAGACTTCTTTCAGTTGAAGTATTGTTACCGAAATAAATTAAAATAAAATCCAAGGGATATCTGGTGATTTTGTATTTAATTTGATATTATGAAATAATAGTTTCTGTTTTACCCGCCTTTAGTTACAATCTGCAATATTTCAGTTTAACTTTTAGAGCCTGACACCACCTAAGTGTAAGTTTGCGGATTTTGCCTTTACAGAAAAGCAGTCTCGATTTCGTGGTTTTAGCTCCTGTATAAATAATGATAAAAGAAACCCCTATATTGGGGCGCTTGCAGTTTAAGAACCACTGCATTTAAGAAAAAGTGCTCTACCTTTTTTGTGCAGACGCTAAAATTGCAAAATCTTGACCGTTTTGCAGTAAAATGAGAAGAACTGCAGACGTGCACGTTAGGGGTGGTTTTTAGGGTGCCAGGCTCTAGTAAAATTTGCGGACGCCATAGAATATTGAAACTCAACACTTTCCGCGTCTGATCCCAAAAGCACAACCATATTAGATTTCTTTCCTTTCATAGCCCATTTTTCGTCTAATTTGAATGTACTGCTACAAAGGACTTTGTTTATTTTTATTAAGAACCTAGAAGTATCAAAGAACTATCTTCTATGGGGAAAAATATCTACGAAATTTATGTGAGACGTCTATTCCAGCAGCGGTGGCCGAAAATAAGCCGTAAAATAATTGCGTTACAAATTTGAAATTTCAGGTATTTGGTACAGGTGGCTAGTGATGGGTCGTTCTTTCGGTAACGTTATTTTGGAACGTTCTTTTTACAGAACGTTCAGAACGTTCCTCAGTCTGTGTGAATAACGTTACTGCGGAACGTAACGCCGCGCATGGCCACCTGAGGTGACACCATCACAGATCCGTGAGATGTACCTTGTGTGGCCATGCTTATACCCTTAGATAAATAAACAGACATGGGCCCCTATTCTCACCTATACGTTATTTGTTACCGTTCGTGAAAAGACGAACTGTCTAGGATGCAATCAATGCGTAACGTATTCTATGGGCAGTGTCGGCAGTGCAGTGTCCTTTACTACCGGTAGAGTATCAGCGTTATGTTATTGTATTGTGCTTGGCGGCATTAACCTACAAATTTTCGGTTACTATTTGCGTGCGATTACAACTGAAGGATAATCGGAAAACCGACTTGGAGTAAATTGACTAGTAAAGGTGTGAAGAAACACTTGGCAAGTAGGAATACATAATTTATGTGTTATGTCTAATGAAGAATCTCTTATAGTTACATGTTGTTATTAAATTTGCAATCAAATGGATGAAATCTACCAAATCCATCTTGTAGAACAGCTAGGAGGAGCTGAAGCTATATCAAGAAACACTTAATCATGGACAATTTATTAAAATGTTGCGATTAACCAAGAAGTTGTTTACTAACCTTGTTGCGAACATTTCCGAAAGAGCAAGATAAGAAACGGATTTGGATGTTGCATTAGGGCATTACCAATTGGACAAATTATTTCATGACTATCACAACCTATACCACCTCAACCTACAACAAAGATGCATGGAATCGAGCCATAATATTCAATAATCCACTATTGGAATGCCAACCTGCTCATAGTACAACGGAAAATCTGTACAATAATGCATAAAAGTATTTGAAAAGCACGATAAAATCACTTTAGGTAATTATTTGACTTAAATTTGTTTATAAGACGTTTTAAGACTTTTCAGCAACGAATGTACGTACACGTAGATACAATCGCAATGATGAATGATGAAGTATTTAAAGACGCATTAAATGGAATTAGTGGAAGAAAGACAAGAGTTCATTCACAGTCCGTTTACAAAGTAACCTACGAGCACATTTTGTTTTGCAGACATGCTTCCGAATTATGAAGAACATGAATTGAAAAAATTACACAATGTCTTCTACGTTGAGCGATACAATCTGCCTATGAACCTTAAATTCACTCGGTTTACCAATTTTTGATGTAGAGCTGGAAATATTTAATCGTTAATATCTCGTATTGCTATAAGAAAACAAATGTAATATCTTCAATTTAGAAAGTAATTAATTAAAATCGAGCAATGAGGACCCAATACATCTATAAACATGCTGGATATCGAACGAATGCACGGCAGTGACACACGAAGACAAAAATAAAAAAAATAATCTGATGCGAATAATCTGAGGCACATTACTTTATCATACCATATATTATATTATATTATAATTAATAGTTTAGCTGCATGAGATTCTATTTGATCCAGATCGGCCATGTCTGCATTATAATTTGTTTCGTTTAGCAGACCCTGCTCACAGGGCTCTTTTTGTTGGCCCAGTGTAGACTTCTTTCAGTTGAAGTATTGTTACCGAAATAAATTAAAATAAAATCCAAAGGATATCTGGTGATTTTGTATTTAATTTGATATGAAATAATAGTTTCTGTTTTACCCGCCTTTAGTTACAATCTGCAATATTTCAGTTTAACTTTTAGAGCCTGACACCACCTAAGTGTAAGTATGCTGTCTATGGCATTTTTTTTTAAATTGTTTTTTAAATTGTTCAGAATTTCCTGTACTTTAATTTATTATTTAACTATTTCGACAAATTTCCAGAAATGGCGGCTTATTTGCAAAATCTTTCAAAAATGCTATAAGACTAAACCTCCAGTTCCTTTGGATCCTTTTCAACAGAAAGCTTTTCAGCTCTAAGTTTGGTTATGAAACTTATAAATATGAAGTTTCGTCCCGATACCTTAGTAGTTTCTCCGGAATCGTCGCCACAAAAAAAAACACACACACATACACAGAATTTTTTTTTACCTGGGTCAAAAATGTTCAAGGGATCCAAAAAGACATTTCCGCTAAAACCTCAAAAATTTCGTTTGGCCCGATTACAATACTTTACATACTACGTATGATAAAGTAAAATCATAGTACATAGTCCAAAGTTCCCCAAACCATTTATATAAATCCCAAATATTTTGTCACCTACAAGTTCGCTATATTTTATAAACGTTTTGGGCGCCATGAATGCAAGATTCATGAATGATAGCAAATTCTGGCATTAGCTATATCCAATTCTCGCTGTAACACTGCCCAATACAGTCGCTGAACTAATATCCATTAGAGCCGACCCAAGTTCGTCACTGCTAATTGTCTCTTCCTGTCCACAAAACCGACATTTTAAATAAAATGTTCATTTGAGTCCTGTTCTGGTCTCTTTGTCTCATTTGTAATTAAATAATTACAATATTGTTCTTTTAGATTATCTATACATATATTTTAACTTAGGTGGTACGTAGTCGTCTTTTACTAATTCGTCTAGTGGACAGATGCGGATGTTTAGGTATTTTGCCACGACTTCTACCCATTATTAAACAAATGTACCTAACACCTAGCAGGTATAACTACACTAAGTATAATATCATACAGTATATGACTTTTATCGTGTGTTAAATTTGTAAACCGTGCGTATAAATGTGAAATGCGAGAACTCGGTTCTCCCGATTCAATATACGCTACGGTCATAACTTGTGAACAGTCTAATCTAAAAATAGCAGTAGGCGTGGCGTAGTTATAGGCGGTGTTTAAAACTGCTAACGTCTGCTGTCTACACCGGGCCCGTAATATATAGGCAAATTACATACATTTCTGGCAATTACGCTTTGTTATCGCAATTATAATGTTTAGATTAAAATTGTACTTAAATAAAAAATCTATTTTTTTATCATGAGTTGGGCTAAATGTTTTATATTTGAAAAAAACCAAAGATGTAGAAGTAAAATTGATTTTTATCTTTAAAAAATTTTTTTTTCATCCAGCCCAACTCGTTATTTATCTAGGAAGTTACATAAAAAATTTCATAAACTTTGAACAATAAATAACGCTTTTATTTGCAAACGCGTTTTAGGAGAGGTAGAACTGGGTCTTAATGCCGCCAAGCACAATACAATAACATAACGCGGATACTCTACCGGTAGTAAAGGACACTGCACTGCCGACACTGCCCATAGAATACCTTACGCATTGATTGCATCCTAGGCTGTTCGTCTTTTCACGAACGGTAACAAATAACGTATTGGTGAGAATAGGGGTCCTGGATGGTCAAAGGGAGGTGAAAATCTGAAGCGAACATATACAACGTATACTACGTACCAGTACGTTATACTTGGCTATAACCTCAGATAAACAAAGAAACATGGATGGGCAAACTGTATAGCTAGCGTGCGGATTTGTTTGTAACACACATATCGCCCTCAGAAGTGAAGTAGAGGTACGCGAATGTAAACAAAACAGGTCGTAGCGGATATGAAGCGGGGTGTGGCGGGTTAGCTTGTTATTGTGGCGTCCTTGTCGCTCACCCGTGTGTTATAGCCCAGCGTAACGTACTCAAACGTACCAGCGTTTGTATGTGTAGCGTTCGCTACACATTTCCCCCTTCCTTTGGCCATCCATGTTTCTTTATTTATCTAACGCTATAACACGCGGAAGATGCCACAACGTGTTTTGTTTACATTCGCGTACCAGCCCCTTACTTCTCAGCTTCTCAGGGCGATATGTGTGTTACAAACAAAGCAATACGCTAGTTATACCGTTTGACCATCCATGTCTCTTTATTTATCTGAGAGGATGAAGCCAGCCGTACGACAAATGTTGTTACGAAAATGTTCAGAATCCCAAATTCAGAGATCTTTTGTTAAACATTGCTTTTCGACAAAATCATATTCAACTGCTTGTATAGTGTTTGCTAATGAATATGCAGCGGTTTCATCGAGTAATCCTTCCATTTCGCTACCATTAATCGTGCATCAACCATATGGGGCTGAAAGTCCCACTTTTTTTAATCAATATAAATTTTCAACATATTATGATTATTTTAAAATTACATGCTGTCATAATTCGATTCGAATACTAAAGGAGTCCATAATGGCTGCTCGTTAAATAGTGTAACCACTTGTTGGCCCACTCTGTATAATAAATAATTAAAGTACCTATTTTGATAAAGTACCTACCTAACCGACACATCTACTAAGGCTGAATATACGTTCCACTGGTAACCAAGAAATGCCTTCTTTCGTTTCCATAACTCTACGACGATTGTAGCTAAAATAATTTAAAATGGTCATCCTCTATTTGCACCTTTATTTTATTTGTACGATTTGGTTCTAGAAGACCCAATGTCGCCTGATATCTTACTATAATTTCATCAAAACTGAATGTTTATTATTTTTAAAATTAAATTTCAACTTATTTATTTTCTATTGACCTTTATTGCACTTTTTTTAATGTAAGGGAATAAAATCTTTTACCAATAATTCAACCGATTAAATGAATCGATCAATTCAACAAGAGAACAATGGACGTGACCGGCGGCGGCGGGACTTCTACTCTTTGACCGATTTACATTATTTTTAGGGACATTGTAAAGATATTAAAGATCAATAACAATATCTCACAGCTGATTATACTGGGTGAACGAAATCGGTGTTTTTTTTTGTCTGAGTCCACCCTACGGACACCCTACGGATTAACTAAGGATCTGAATTTTCGTAGTAGATAAGAATCTGAATTTTCGTAGTAGATACACAGTTTCAAGTAAAATTTTGCATTGTTTTTACACCAGCAACATTGGTAAAACTCATCGAGATAGTATAAAAGAGGAGGAGCCATATTAGCATAAAATTGGGACCACTTTATGTGAAATCGTACTCTCCATTTGCCGTTAGTCCCATGTCCCATAACGTCAAAGTGACAACCCGATACATTATATAGGTTTTAGTGGTTTCTAGCGCGCCATTAGTATTTTACTAATTCATACTAATTAGCATGATAGTATGTGTTGCATAAAGCTGCTGCAGCAGAAAGGGTCCCTGCAATAAATCGACAGGAATTATGTTTCATCGGTAAGTGACGTTTACATCCTTTTAAGAATCTGTGTAAAGCATTCTTATCGTTTTATCGTCGTTTGCTTTTAAAAATTTACCCGCCAAGTTGTTCAATCACTGGCGGGTAAATCGTTTCAGATTTCAGTCTGTAAATATACCTTCGGATAAGCGCCCACGGCGCAAGGCACCGTATGTTTTATATTTGAAATTATCAATTCATAATGTATATATTCTTAAATTAATATATTTGTGTTAATAGTTAATGGTAGGTGACGTTCGATGTCCGGGCCTGTCCAGACCGACAGTCGTATACATAGAATACCTATGAAGGTCGTATAGTCCCATAAGCAACACCTACTGATGCCGTTTTCAGTATACGAAAAACGTCGTCATATCGTCTCCTTTTTATACTATCTCGATGGTAAAAGTATAATTAGGCGGCTTTTGCGCCTCTAGAATTTTAAAGGGCTCTATAAAAAAAATAAAATTACATTATTATATTCAGTCTGTTGCTTTGGCATGTCAAAGTCGAGATCGTTTCAAGTGAAGAAAAAAATGCCAGACCGATGGGAGGGTCGAAAGATGGTACTAGAAGGGGCCGGAGGGTCGCAAAAAAATTGCCCCATTTACAGTAAAATACTCAGGTTGAATAAATTATCTACAGTAGCAAGCATGTAGGTCCTTGTATTGGGGAGCCTGCCTAAGATGGTCTCACTTGCTGTCACGCACGCGCGTAAGTTTGTCTCACTCGCACTCGGGCGGAGGTTCTGTGGGTCTGTTGGGGTGTTTCAACCGAAATTTCGGTCTGCCATCGGGAAGATTACTTTGTGAGGATATATTTAAGAATAGCCAATCAAACCCAACCTGATTGATTTAGTGTAAATAGTGCAATTTTCTGCTACATTTGTGCCCCCTCTTGCATCGACTTTCCACCCACCCTCCGGTCTGGCAATTGTATTCTTCACTTGAAACGATCTCAACTATAATATCCCAAAGCGACTGACTGATTATAATAGTTTAATTTTATTTATATTTTTTTTTATTTCACCCTCTAAAAATCTAGGGACGCAAAAGCTTCCCTCACAAGTCTGGCGATTACATTTTTGTTAGGCTACAAGGCCAGATTATGAAAGTTCTAGCCTGATTGTAAATAACGTAACAAAACCAGTAACATTTCCTACATTCTAAATTGCAAAGGTTTACTTGAAATTGTATTATCTTACAAAACTTCAGACATTAAAATCAATCAAAAAACAAAAAGTTGAAAATGTATTCCTTTGTAATAAGGTACCTACTTTAGAACTTGCTCAAGCTCCTTATTACACCTTATTACACCGCGTGTTTTGAAAGTATACCAAAAACATCATGGTTTACCCGGTGTAAACATTTTGTTTTTTAAAATTACAATGCTGATGTGATATTATTGAACAACACATCCTTTACATGTATCGCTAAAATATTGAAAATCGATCAGATCGAAAAAAAAAATGAACAAGAAAGTTTAGCAAGATATCAGACGTTCGACTGCCCCCCCCCCCCCCAAAAAAAGGAGGACGGTTGGTCACCCTACCATAATAGGCTAAAATTTCATTCTTTCTTCTTTACATTTAAAGCCGCACTTTGCTTGCCATATTTTCAATGGCGATGATTCAACCAAAGAATAATATCATTGCTGACGCTATTTGCGAAAAAACGGATGCCGTCAAAATGGACAATAGATATGTTTTGAGTTTAGAATAGCACCCTGATTTAAATTATCGCAGACAAAGTGAAATATGCTGTTTAAAATGTCTAAGATGACGGCATTTACGGAAAAACGGAAACCGTAAACATTTACAATCAATGTGTTTCGTTTTTAGAATATCATCCCGATTGAAAGTATGGTAAGCAAAGTGTAACGTGCGGTTTAAAATGTCAAAGATATCTGGATTTAAGGATAACCGGAGGCCATAAAAATTGACAATCGATATGTTTTATACTTAGATTGCCATCCCTATTGAAATTATCGCAATCAAAAGTATAGCGTGCAGCTTAAAATTTCAAATATAGCGTCATTTCCGGAAGAAAACGGAAGTACTATCATCAAGTATATCCCAAATACTTGAGTTTATGGTCTATTATAGCTAATCCAAATTTCATCTATTACACTTCGAAATCGTGACGTAATCGAAATCAGTTTGGCCTAGGCCATTTAAGTTTGGCCTGGAGTATTCGTTAAATGCCAGGATAAGGATAAGACTACTTTGGCCTAGGATAAACTGGGTCGTCCTGAAAACGGGTTTAACCCGTAACATAATATATACCCGAAACAATAAATTTACCCTTTTAGAACTAAACCGCAGATAGTACTAATACTTACTCCAAATGGAGATCATAACTCCGTAGAGAATAGTGGCTTGATTATCTAATATGTAATCAAAATAAGTCAAAGTACAATAGGTATTCAATTCTTCATACGGGCATAGGTCAAAATCTGGGCAAAATGGACACAAAATCAATTTGCTCGAACATACTTCTGGGCTATAAATTAGAAAAAAAGTAATATATTATGTAGGTCTATAAACATTTAGTAGGGTGGTTCAAATTAGCTATTTTCATTTAGAAAGCAACGATCCTCCCAAATAATTTCCAAATCTAAAAAAGTGGACACGTAATTTTGATTTTTAATGCTGCCTGTCTCAAATTTACATGGGAAAATGCATGAGCAAAAGAAATTTTTTGGTGTTTCGAAAATTGTTCGAGGTTGGGAAAACTTAAGATTAAAATTATAGGACTTATTATTTCAATATTTTATTATTTAAACAATGGAAATCACCCCAAAATATAAAATTGTTTAAACAAATGGAATTTGTTTAACTGCCATTTCAAACTCAGAAAACAGACTTCAGACGGATTTTCGAGTAATAGGTACTAATTATTTAAACAAATAGGATTTATTTAAACAAATGGAAATGTGACAATTGTGTATAAACATTCCACTAGACTTATAGTAATGATTTCTATGAACAAAATTAGAAGAAATGGTAGGAAGGGTCAATTTTATGAAGAATGGTGGGGGTGGGTTCGGGGCGTCAAATCCATTTGTATAATAGGCCAAATTCTTCATTAGAAAGTCCTCTACAAGTCCTACAACTTTAATCTTAAGTTTTCCCAAACCCCGAAAAATTATTCGAAAAATACCAAAAATTGTCTTTTTTGCATGTAAATTTGAGGCGTCGACAGATACCACTAAAATTCAAAATTTTGAAAAAAAAAATGTCTCCCGTTTTTTTTTGATTTCGAAACGATTTAGGGGGATCGTTGCTTTCTATCATCACAACAATTTTTGCAATGCATTTTTGAACCACCTGGTAGACAATAGGGTGTAAAAACGAGACATATTTTATATTAAAATTTTTCAGGGACAAAACTTATTAATCATATTGGCTTGATTATTTTCCCTGCAATACTATACCTACGTGTTTCCTTCCTCGCATCCGCTATTAATAAAAAAGAAAAACTCGTTTTGTTTTGAACTCACACTTGGGGCAATAGCTAGGTACTCTGAGCATGGTAAAAAAACGATGCCTGTCACAAACGTGACCGATGGGAATTTTGCAAATAATAATGATAATGATGAGCTATTTTGTTTTGTGTTACCAGGGCTCAAAAACAGATGTTTGTTTTAATTTTATTATTCATATAATTTTAATTTTTTTTTTCGATAGTGATTATTTTTGTGGGTAAGGTTCCAAATGACCAGTTCCCGCCAGTTTCTACCATTGTTTGCACTGGCACGTATACAAAATGCCGTGGTTTGCGTTAGGTATATCTATGTTTTTAGACTATTAATTGATACGTTTATTCGGTTTCTCTTGTATTGTAGCACTGTTAATATGTATATCTGTATCTTTGTTTTATGTAGTCCTAGAAGAAGCTAACAGTTTCAGCGCAATAAATATAATTAAAAAAGGCTTACAATAACATCTGTTTTTGGGCCCTGGTAACCCAAAATAGTTTTCGCGATTACTTTGTGGTTCCCGTGCACTGGACGGCCATGTTTCGTAGAGGTTTTTCTTTCCAGGCTCCCACTGTGCTTGATAACTTACCGCGTGAAGTATGGCAATTACCAGTAACCAGTGTTTGGAAATAAACATTTATGACCGTTCGCGTACATACATTTATGATTTTACACGTGAACGTGAACATTTCAATATTCTCTGATGCGTTCTCGTTCGCGAACGAGAAGCATAAAACAAGTCCAGATCGTTCGCGTTCGCGTATGTTAGGTAGGAAAAATGTCTGCTGTTGTTCGTACGCGTGTGTATTGGTGAGTCACTCAGCGTGCGTTCTTATATGTAGCTATCGAGAAGCATAAAACAAGTCGAGGGTGCCTACTCTTGTCATCTTTTTGAAGCGAATACGAGACTTCTCGAATGGTTAGGTGAGACGGAGTGGGGATATAGGCGGTTGCCCTGGTGTTCGGAACGTATGGGCGTGGCGCGTGCGTTATTGTTCTTAGCGACAAGCAAACTTGCTCATAGATACGTTCCAAACAGAGGGCAACCGCTGATATCCCCACTCCGTCCCACCTAACCATTCGAGAAGTCTCGTATCCGCTTCAAAAAGATGACAAGAGTAGACTCCTGATCGTTCGCGTTCGCGTAGGTTAGGTAGAAAAAGTTTCCGCTGTTGTTCGTACGCGTGTGTATTGGTGAATCACACAGCGTGCGTTCATATATATAGCTATCGATACGTTCGCGAACGTTCACTGCTGTTATTCGCGTTCATAGGTGAATGTAAGTACTGCGTCAAACATTTGCGGAAAGTTGGTGTGGTCGGAAAGTTGCAAGAGATTATCAGAAATATTGTTCAGAACTCCCGAAGTATCAAATCCTCAACCACTATTTTTTTTCACCGCCCCCACCCTCTCCTGCAGTACCCTAAAAATGAGGGTACTTTTCCCCAGATTTGCAATTTTACAAAGTTACGTGATTTATTATTTTTTTGCAGAAATTACTATTATTGCTATAGGTATATTAACATAGACATAAAATATAGATTGATACCTTGCGTGGTATTTTCTGGGTATTAGGGTGGTCCAAAAAAACGGACTTTTCGCTAGAGGGCAACGATCGCCCCAATCTGTTCCTTTTCGAGAAAAAAAAATCCCCCCAAATTTGGGAAAAATCGGTTAACGTAATAACACGTGCCACCGAACACCTCAAATGTCCAATTTAAAATACATTGCAAAAATGCATCTTTTGTTTTCACGAGTCGGATTTAAAAAAAAAATTCCGTGAAATTATCAGAAATTGTTCACAAGTCCCCAAGGAACAAATCCACAACCACTATACTTTTGTTCACCACCCCCCACCCTCCCCATAGTACCCTAAATATGATACAAAAGTTTCCCCAAATTTACAATTTTCCAATGTTACGTGTTTTATTATTATTTTTTTACAGAAATGATTATTATTGGATTATTGACATATCTTTTTGTCATTTGATAACTAATTTGAAATTGTTTGAATTTTAATTTGTTTAAACAAAAACATACGATGATACGAACATATTTTTCCATTTTTTGCAGAAATTATTAAAATATTGTTTTTTTGTCATTATTAACTAATTAGCAATTGTTTAAACAAATACCATTTGTTTAAACAAAGATATACAATGTTGCGGACACATTTTTTATTTTTTAAAGAAAATTAGTATTAGGACATTGGCATTTTTTGGTCATCTAATTTGCAATTGTTCAAACAAATACCATTTGTTTACAAAAATATACAATGTTACGGACATTTTCTTTTCTTATGAGAACTTATTATTAGATTGTTGTCATTGTTTGTCATTAATTAACTAGTTTGGAATTGTTTAAACAAATACCAATTGTTTAAACAAAAATATACAATGGTATCTACTGATGTATCTTTTCGACAAAATTTTATTATTGGATTTCTTGACCTTTTTCTTTCTTGTCAAATTTGTTATCTAAATTTCAATTATAACCTATAATAATAATTAGTGTTGCAACCACATTACTGGTTTGACCGATAGTTTAAAACCTCCAAAATTACAAAAAATACCAGAAATCCTATAATAATTTGTGCCAAAATACGTACCTACTAACATTGTATATTATTGTTTATACAAGTTTATTTATATAAACAATTGCACATTAAGTAACAAATTACAAAAAGCATGCCAACAATGGAACAATAATAATTTCTACAAAAAGAAAAGCAGAAAAACATTGTAAATTTTTGTTTAAACAAATGGTACTTATTTAAAGAATTGCATATTCGTTAATAATAAATGACAAAAAAATGCCAATACTCTAATAATAGTTTCTGCAATAAATATTTAAAAAAATGTGTCCGTAACAAGGTATTTGTTTGAACAATAGTATTTGTTTAAACAATAAGAAATTAGTTACTAAATGTCAAAAAATGCCAATAATCTAATAATAATTTTTACAACAAATAGAGAAAATTATGTCTATTACAATGTATAGATTTGTAAAACGAATAGCATTTGTTTAAACAATTGCAAATTAGTTAATACAAGACAAAAAAGCCAATAATCTAATAATTTCTGCAAAATAGAATAATATGTGCGTAACACCAAATATTTTTGTTTAAACAAATGGTAATTGTTTAAACAATTGCTAATTAATTAATAAATGACAGAAAAACAATAATTTAATAATTTTTGCAAAAAATGGAAAAATATGTTCGTAACAATGTATATTTTTGTTTAAACAAATGGTAGTTGTTTAAACAATTTTAAATTAGTTAATAAAAGAAAAAAAACATGCCAATAATCCAATAATAGTAATTTCTGCAAAAAAAAATAATAAATCACGTAACTTTGTAAAATTGTAAATTTGGGGATAATGTTGCCTCATTGGGGGTACTGCAGGAGAGGGTGGTGGCGGTGAAAAATAATAGTGGTTGTGTTTGATAGTTTGATCCTTTGATAATTGATATTTTTTGTTTTATTTTTTTATTAAATTGATAATCCCCCACAACTTTTTTTCTAAATCCGAAACGCATATAAGATAGAACACCAACTCTCCGCTCATGTTTGACGCAGCACTTACCTACTAACATTGTATATTATTGTTTATACAAGTTTATTTGTATAAACAATTGCACATTAAGTAACAAATTACAAAAAGCATGCCAACAATGGAACAATAATAATTTCTACAAAAAGAAAAGCAGAAAAACATTGTAAATTTTTGTTTAAACAAATGGTACTTATTTAAAGAATTGCATATTCGTTAATAATAAATGACAAAAAAATGCCAATACTCTAATAATAGTTTCTGCAATAAATATTTTAAAAAAATGTGTCCGTAACAAGGTATTTGTTTGAACAATAGTATTTGTTTAAACAATAAGAAATTAGTTACTAAATGTCAAAAAATGCCAATAATCTAATAATAATTTATACAACAAATAGAGAAAATTATGTCTATTACAATGTATAGATTTGTAAAACAAATAGCATTTGTTTAAACAATTGCAAATTAGTTAATACAAGACAAAAAAGCCAATAATCTAATAATTTCTGCAAAATAGAATAATATGTGCGTAACACCAAATATTTTTGTTTAAACAAATGGTAATTGTTTAAACAATTGCTAATTAATTAATAAATGACAGAAAAACAATAATTTAATAATTTTTGCAAAAAATGGAAAAATATGTTCGTAACATTGTATATTTTTGTTTAAACAAATGGTAGTTGTTTAAACAATTTTAAATTAGTTAATAAAAGAAAAAAAACATGCCAATAATCCAATAATAGTAATTTCTGCAAAAAAAAAATAATAAATCACGTAACTTTGTAAAATTGTAAATTTGGGGATAATGTTGCCTCATTGGGGGTACTGCGTCATGTTTGACGCAGCACTTACCTATGAACGCGAACGACAGCAGTGAACGTTCGCGAATGTATCGATGCTACTTATAGCTACATAAAGTGCGTTCATTTCAAAACTTCCCACCCGGAATAACTTTTGACATAATGACGTCACGATATTTAGCAAAAACACATCAATTTTTATTTAAAGGGGGAACTTTAAAACTAGTTCTAATCTAATCATAGGTTCCACCCCTTCACCCCCAGCCACCCCTATTTTCGATTTTCAAATGGGACTACCTATCTTCATATACCTCATTTTAAAGGGGATAAAAATGTCTATTCACTCATAAAAAAATAAATTAAATCGGTTTATTCGTTTCTGATATAGAACAAATAAAGTAAGAGTTGATGTTCTATTTTTGACAGAGCGGAAATGCCACTTTGCAGAATTTTTGCATGCTTTTCTCTTAAGTTTTAAAGTTCAGGTCAAGGCTTTCAGTTAACCCTGCTAAAAAAACCAATAACACGGATTCTTAAAACAAAGTTGCACGAATTGTCAAACTGTACAGACTTTTTTTCATAAACCGAAAAAACAGAATTTTCTAGAAGCTAAAATGGAAACTTGGAAACTATGGAAACTAAAATGGAAACAAAATCCCTGTCCTCAAGGGTAATTTTAATTATATATATATCTAATAGAATTTTGTTTCTAACCTCTTCACAGCTAGCCAACTACTTTTGATTTACAAATGAAAGTACCATCATGTAGAGGGGATGAAACAATCTTTTCATTTTTAAATTTGATATCTGCATTTAGTACCTTAGAAGAAGCAGCATCGTGAAATTATTATTCACGTCATAATTCGGATACTGTTTATTTTGTAAAAATAACTAATAACAACGATTTAATTTTTATCAATTAGTTTATTAACTGTTCAAAATGTGCTCCATTTTTTTTTCAAAGCATAAATAAAGTCTACTCTCGAAGGCACGTCGCACTTTTCTAAATGTTTCGCGGGATATCTGCCGGCACTCTCGAGTTATCCCAACTTTAAGATCATGTAAATCTTCCGTTTTGAAAACTTGACTTTTTAAATGACCTCAGAGTAAATAATCAAGTGGCGTTAAGTCCGGGGATCTCGCTGGCCATTATAGTGCTCGGCTTCATCTTCCTTTCCACTTCCCATAAAACCTTTCATTTAACCATTCTCTCACAGGGAGTGCATTGAGGAATTGGCGTCCTTCTTCGTCAACTTGGTTCTCCAAAGATCGAATTATAATTGGAGTTATCACATTCTCCAAGAGCTCCAGATAAAGCTGGCCTGTGAGATTTTCTTCAATAAAAAAATGACCGATTATTTCATCCCCTGGAATACCAGCCCACACATGTGGATTTTCAGTGCCCGAGTATCTACAATTATTTTTGTTGACAAACGCGTTCAAATAGAATGTCGATTCGTCACTGAAGCAGATATTTTTTAATAGATTTGGATCATCAGTAATTCTCTGTGTAATCTGCTCACAAAATTCAATACTCCTATCAAAATCAAGAGATATTTGGGTTTGCGCAGCAACCTTTTTTTTATAGATATTCTTGGATCCGTTGCAAAATGACCAACAACTTCAATTTGTGGTCCTTCTACCATAACTCTCGGTTGCTTGTTCTTCTTATTTTCTACTGAACGAGTTTCAAGAAATTTTTGAATCATATCAATTACATAACGATGGCTTACATTTTTATCGGGATACTTATCGTTGACAACTCTTAGCGCCCGACGAGCACAACGATTTTCACCGGCGTAAATAAGAATTATATCTATTCTTTCTTCTAAGGTATAAACCATCTTCATAAAATGATCTAAATAGTAAATACTAGATTTTAGCAATCGAATATAGCTCGATCAAGCTTGAAATCTAGGAATCTAGGAAATGTCATAATAGTAACCATGGTAATTTGACACAATAAACGATCTGTCGTATGTGAGAGCTAGGCTAACTCGATAAAATCAAATGATACGGTTTTAACTCTATCTCGGAAATGAATAAACCGATTTAATTTATTTTTCATGAGTGAATAGACATTTTTATCCCCTTTAAAATGAGGTATATGAAGATAGGTAGTCCCATTTAAAAATCGAAAGTAGGGGTGGATGGGGGTGAAGGGGTGGGACCTATGATTAGATTAGAACTAGTTTTAAAGTTGCCCCTTTAAGTAAAAATTGACGTGTTTTTGCTCAATATTGTGACGTCATTATGACAAAAGTTATTCCGGCTGGGAAGTTTTGAAATGAACGCACTGTATATGAACGCACGCTGTGTGACTCACCAATGCACACGCGTACGAACAGCGGAATTTTTTTCTACCTAACATACGGGAACGCGAACGATCAGGGACCCTATTCTCGTCATCTTTTTGAAGCGGGTGCGAGTCTTTTCGAATGGTTAGGTGGAAGGAGTGGGGATGTCAGCGGTTTCCCTCTGGAACGTATCTATGAGCAAATTTGCTTGTCGGTAACAACAATAACTCACGCGCCACGCCCATACGAACGTATCTATGGCAAGTTTGCTTGTCGCTAAGAACAATAACGCACGCGCCACGCCCATATGTTCCAAATACATGGCAACCGCCGATATCCCCACTCTCACCTAACCATTCGAAGAGACTCACTTTTGCTTCAAAAAGATGACGAGAATAGGGTCCCAGGACTTGTTTTATGTTTCTCGTTCGCGAACGAGAACGCATCAAACCCTGCCAGTAACGGACTTCAAGATTTTTTATAAGCGAGTGGTATTGTCGAATCAGTGTTAAAGCGGAATGAAATTGTAGGATTGTGTTTGTAAAATTGTAGGTAGAGCATGTATACTCGCGGAAAATATGATGTATACATTCTGTATTTTTTGTGGCGCTATAACTCAAAAACTATCGAATAAATATTAGTCTGCTTTTTCTTGAATGTTACTTAAAATACAAAGATTTTCTGGGTGAAAGTCCGATCAAAATTAGTTGGGTAGTTTCTGAGTTACATCGAAACAAAAAAAAAGGATGTAAACATCATATTTTCCGCGAGTCTACACCTCTATGGACATAGATATTATTTTCATTAGCTGTTACATCGAAACAAAAAAAAAAAGAGGATGTAAATATCATATTTTCCGCGAGTGTACACCTGTATGGACATAGGTTTATATTATTTTCATTAGCTGTTACTTCTTGCGCACCAGAGCATTATGCTCCTTTTGTTTATTTACTATTAAGATATTTTTTAAATTTAGTTGGTGGAATAGCTGTATTGCTAGACTTATTATTACTGGATAATGCTGAAACTAGACAAAAACCTTAATCAAGTAAATCATTAAAAAAATATAAGTGTCTGTGTTTTGTCCAGCATTGTTGAAAATTATACCTTTTGAAATTATTAGACGTCGATAATGTTACTACACCAAACAAGATGGTGCATAAGCCCATGATGGCAGCAGGCACCAGCATGCGAATGTAAAAGTTCATGTAAGCATAATAAAATCCGACCTCCGCTCCGAAATACTTCTGGATCAAGAAGATCGGTTGCACCTTAAAGAAGAACTTCCACGAACCCCAATATTGCATCAATAACATCCTTTCTCCCATCATTAACGGGTTGCCCATCTTGTACGACAGGTCCGGATCATGGACCGGATACATCGTCAAAAACGTTCCAGCTTCTAATAACTTCTTGATTCCAGTTTCATCATCCATTACGCCGTACTTGGAAATGGTCATTAGTTTCACAATGACCATCACTCTTTCGCATGAAGTAATCTCAGCAACCTTCATGCTACCTATACTTTGCCTGAAAATAAAAGAACAAAACATACTTGTATTTCTGATTATATTGTTCTTAAGGTGATGCAATAGGGTATTCCGGTGTTTTTGAAATTGTCATTTTTTACAAAGTATGGGTGCTACTGCTTGCGACTTCACAAGTAAAATATCAAACATTGTTTTAAATTAAGAGAAATCGTTGTTTGAAGTTTGAATTAGGATTGGTCTTTGTGACGTCACAAAGACCGCTCAACGTGAGCGACTTGACAACGTTGCTATATCTAGGGTGCACGTAGTAAATTTGTGTCTTCTGTTGTGTCAACGTTTAGAATCGCTCATTTGTTGACACCTGCTTTGGTTATTGAGGTTATATCAAACACTTGTTCAAAATGTATAAATTCCAACGCCGACATTGTTCTGTGCCGGGCTGTAACAACAGTAGAACAGTAACTCCTGATAAGATTTTCTTTACATTGCCGACTAGCGAGATGAGAGATGTTTGGCTTCAAGTTTCAATGATCAAATCATCTCTAAAAAAGTTACCTTTATTCGTTGTCAAACAATATCTAATTATAATAAAAAAAAATTATAATAAGCAGGAACGGCAAAAATCCAAAAAACGACAACACTCCACTTGCACGTCAAGGCGAATAAGAAGACACGAGGTGGAAAAACGAATGGATTATAAACTGTATATGCGTGGTAATACACAGGTAGTCAGGTTAGGTTACCTGTGTATTACCACGCATATACAGTTTATAATCCATTCGATTTTCCACCTCGTGTCCTCTTATTCGCCTTGACGTGCAAGTGGAGTGTTGTCGTTTTTTGGTCTTTTGCCGTTCCTGCTTATTATAATTTTAATGTGTTGAAATGTATTGCGACGTTTACGTATATAAGGCTTCTGAAGAATTGAACGTGAGTTTTTTTGTTTATTTATTACATATTTTAATTGTTCTGACCTCTGATTTATAAATTGTAATAATTGTTAATTGATTTTACCCTAATTGATGTTAATTATGTTTTGTAGATTTGAGCTGAAGATGATCGTATGATCGAAACCGGTACTCATTAAAATAAAATTATTTGCAAAGGAAAAAGAGGTCTTTATTACACTTTTATTTAAAATTATTGGTGGCTATGTCGTAGTCTACTTGCGATCAACTAAAAAACACCGATATTTGCAGATTTCGTCACTTACACTTGACAGAATTGAGCCAGATATATTTTTTATTATTAGAAAAGGTACAAACTTCACTCTAACGTCATTTTTAATGCATAAACTTGAACATGCATAATAAATGTATAATAGCCGATTAAAAATTATAACTGCATTTCCGATTTAAACTTTACCTTAAGTTGAATGTAGGAATATCCATGTATGCAAGTCATACTCGTTGCAGCCAGAATTGTGACGTCATTACCACTAACAGAAGTAAGAGTTGAGATTATTTTCATTTTATTTTGCATTTCATTTTGTATCCATTGAAATGAATTTTACTTTGTACCATACAGTGGTTTGTAATTTTTTTTTTTTTTTTTTTTTTTTGGGACGTCGCCATGTGCACAAAGCCTGTTGGCTTGTCTGTGCGGCGGTCGTGGAGACGGAGTATTTTTAAAATCCCTGCCTAACCTGGGCTTGAACCCTGGGGTTCTTAGTGGAAGGCATTCGCCTTATCCACTAGGCCACCTCCGCTCTTACATTTAATAATAATAATAATAATAATAATCCACGCCTTAACATCCTCCAACAGCTTTCGCCACTACGGGGGCGTCGGCAGGCCCGAATTATCATTATTATGGCCCGCGTCTGTGGCACGTCTTAAGTTGCTTGGCTTTCAGCATTCGCCGTGGAGTAAAGGAAAACCACAGAAAAACCTTTACTCTGAAAGCAGGGCGTGAGACTCGAACTCACGCCCCCCAGACTGATAGCCTAGCGCTCTACCGCTCGACCACAGTCTGTCTGTTATTATTAAAGATGGAAAATCGGTTCAAGTGACAAACTAGTTCAGAATTATGTGCTCTCTAATGAGAAAACAGTTGAAGTTCTAATAATATCAATTTATTTTAAAAAAATAAAAAAGCGTCCTTTTTAAATATGGCCATAATTTTGTGGTCCGATCAACAGGACTTTTTTGATTTTATTTACAATTAGACTATGTTTAATTTTTTTGCCATTAAATTCGCTGGAAACAAATAAAATTTTGCCGGAGTCGGAGTCTGTGTCGAAGTCGGACTACCAAAATTATCTGGAGTCGGAGTCGAAAGTTTTTTACCGACTCCACAGCCCTGGTTGAATCACTGAGCCGCGATGAATTTTGTCATACTTAGTTTGAGGAATTCTAAGCAGTGCAGCGATATTTGCTCTAGTTTGATGATGATGTTAAGGGTCAAACATCGAAAGAGGGTGTCATAGTGTTTCTTGACCAAGCAGCAGCTTTCTCTGACATACATGGCAGTTACAGTTAATATTCTTTTGCATTTGAACCACTCCCTACAGGATTCCCTATTTTTGAGATGGCAAATAATTCTTACACAGGATTTGCTCATTAGTATTTAGTAAGTATAGTAAGTACGTAGGCTTTCACGGCCAGAATCATTTAGAAAATAAACTGCATTCGGGTTATGCCGTGTGTCAAGATTTGTAAATGCTGACGTTTCGCGAACCATGGTGCTCGCTTCTTCAGAGCTAACTGATTGCTGAAGACCTACCAAAGAAATCTCCTTTATATACCTATATTTACACCTCACTGCGCACATCTGGAAGTGCCGCTCTCACCCATGTGTTTTTCCACCTGACCGCGTTTAGGATCGATTTCCAGACCCTACTAATGTCAGTGCCGTCCTCACGATTGATGTCAGGATGTTTGTAAATTTCGATGATTTCTCCAATAAGCCTTCGGTGGTAATTACCCACCCTTGCAAACATTTTCACGTCATCGAAATCCCTTGTGTGTCCTGACTCGTGGCAGTATTGAGCAACAGCGGACTGTTGACTCTTGCCTAGCCGGGTGTCACTACTGTGCTCCTTGACTCGGCGTTCGGTGCTTCGTCCTGTCTGTCCTACATAGCATGTTCCACACTCACATGTTATCTTGTATACCCTTCGTTCGTCAGGAGTGATGTGATATCCTTTGGGGTAGGCAAAAGATCCTTTGCCTTAGCTGGTGCTCTGTACCTTACCGTGATACCCGATTTCTTCAGTAATCTACCCATTCTTTTAGATAGCCCACTTACGTATGGTAAGCAAGCAACCCCTTTGACCCTTGCGGTTCCTATGGGACTTGCGGTTTTCTTTGTGTGACACCCCGTACGTCAGACTTGGTGTATCCAGAGTGACGTAGGGCCCACTCCAAGTGTTTCCGTTCGTCGTCCAAGGTGATGGAGTCGCATACCTTCTCGGCTCTGTTGGACAGAGTGTTAATAACACTTCTCTGCTGTTGGGGATGGTGGTGTGATTTGGCGATCAAGTATCGATCGGTATCTGTCTTCTTACGGTAGACTGTATGTCCAAGCCTACCCGTTGACGTTCTGTATACCAACACATCCAAGAATGGCAGCTGATTATCCTCTTCTATTTCCATCGTGGCTTTGATGGAAGGACTAATATTGTTCAGGTGGTTAAGGAACTCAGTAAGTTTCTTTCTACCGTGCGGCCAAACCACAAAGGTATCATCGACATATGTGACCCAATGCTTGGGTTTGTAAGGACTTGACCTAATGGCTTCTTTCAAGTCTACTTCAAAGTCCTCAACGCGGTTTCCACAAGTTAATGCACCTGTCAACGTGCTGGTTCAGTTTCACGTGCTCCTGCGATTATTCAAAGATTGTGAAGGAAAAAGAAGAAAAACAAAAACTTATTCTATAGTGTGCGGAAGTGTTTTTTACTGGCTACCTTGCAAAGTGAAGATCAAGGCAATAAAGTTATTTAGATCCTGGTAAATCAGCAAATTAACACTGGCAAGACCGTAAAACGTGAGTATTATTATATACCTAGTATACACGTACGGGCGTTTTTCCACTAAACCTATAAACCAGCCACCTCTAACTGGAAATTCTTCACCCGAATACCAGACCACAGCTGTTGAAATTTCTTTCCAATAAAAATAAAATCCTTGCTACCCGCGGCCTTTTCTGTTTATGTAGCGTTAGACACACCGATAGGCCCCGGATGTGTGAAGAGCGCCCTTGTGTTTATTCCTTTACCTTTGTATACATACCTTAAGTGTAAAAAAATAAATAAAATAAAATAAAAAAAAAAATATATCTATATATATATATATATATTCAGATAAGATAGGAAAAAAAGATGACAAAAGCCAAACCTAAAACTAGAAGCGGCAAACCCACAGAAACTGAGAGAGCTGGACAGTCAAGCGACAGCGAACCAGAAGTAATCAAATTGAGTAAATTAGATGAATTGACTGAGTCAATGAGGGATATAAAGAGGACCATAAAGGGTATGTCCGACACACTGATAAGGATTGAAAAAGAAAATAAAGAACTGAGAAAGGCGATCAAAGAAGATAGGGAAGAGAGAGATGTCATGAAGGAAAGAATAAGGAAATTGGAAGACATAGTAGAACGCAGCGAACAGGACAAAATCAAGAACAACATAGTAATCTCAGGAGTCGAACAACAGGCAGAAGGAAGCGAGAGTGTAGATAGAGGAAATAGTGGTAAAAATTGTAAAAAGTCTGGGTACCGGACTGGAGAGTACAGACATTATATCCTGCAAAAGAAAGGAGGGAGGACAAGAAGGCGGCCCAATCATCGTAGAATTGTCGAACAAAGCAAATCGAGATAAGATACTGGAAACCAGAAGGAAGATAGGAGCAATAAAAGCTAATGACTGCAACTTAAAGGGAAACAGAAACATATACATAAATGAGCAATTAACTATGCAAGCCGCCAACATATTCTACAGATGCAGACAAGTACAGAAGGAAAAAACATACAAAGCCGCTTGGACAAGAGACGGAAAGATATATGTAAGAAAGGAGGACGGTGCTAAGAAAATTAAAATTTCGAGCATTGACGACATTGAACAACTGTTATAGAATCACTGGAATAAACACAAGCAAGAACACTAACGGAAACGACCATCAGTATGGATAACTATAAAATATATCTTCATAACATCAGGAGTCTAAGAAACAAATACAATGAAGTAGAAATAATGGCGAAAGTATACAAACCAGAAATAATCGCACTAACAGAAACACCTGATGACGAACAATTGTACGTCCTAGAAAACTACAACGCAGAGTACGTATCCAGAAGCACCCGCGGTGGAGGATTGGCATTATATATAAACAAAACCATTGAATATAAAACTTGCACAAAGAAATGTATACAAGGCATAGAATTATTAAAAATAAAACTGAAAAACTCCAAGACTGCCATCACCCTAATATATAAACCACCGAATATCCACTATAACACACTGAAGGATATATTTAAAAACAATGTCATTAATAGAAGAAAACCACACGTGATATTAGGGGACATTAACATAAATATTAGAGAAAAAAATGAAATAACAAACGACTATAAGAAAACCCTAACAGAACATAATTACCAAATAATGAACAAAATATCGAAGAGACACAACACACGAAGAAATCCGAATGGAAATCACACAATAATTGACCATGTGTTGGCAAATATAGCACAGCAGATCAAGGAAATAAAAATTGTTAGTACCGACTTATCAGACCACAACGCCATAGTGACAACAATAAACGCAACTTCCCCAAAATTGACTTATCACACCCACGAACATACAAAAACAAACAGGAAAAAATTCACAACGACTTGAAACAACTAAACCTTAAAGAGATTAAAGACTTTGAACAACTTTCTAAAATAATAGAAGAAACAATAAGGAAGAATCAATCCAAAGTAAAATGAAAAAAGAGAGATACCAACGATTGGATAACGGAGAACGTCATACAAGAGATAAAGGAGAGAAACAAGCTTCATAAGCGAATTAAAAGAAACCCTCAAAATGACTAAGACAAAACTACCTTCAAAAAAAGCAATCGACCAACAAACTGATAAAAAGCACTAAAGCACTATATTACAATAAATTATTCAACAAAAACAAACACAACCAATCCAAGCTATGGGAAATAATAAATTCACTAACCGGCGGAAAAACTAAAATCAACACCACATCAATCGACAAAATGAAGAAAAATGGAATAAAGTTACAAAGCAAGGAAGACATTACCAATGAAATTAACAACTACTTCGCCAACATAGGAAGGGAACTGGCAGAAAAACATATATCCACACAAAACCCAAAACAACAACCGATAACGCACGACACCTTGATGTACCCAGACGCAGACTTGTATGAAACAAACGAAAGAGAAATGACCGAAATAATTGAAGATTTGAAGAACAACATATCACCCGGATTTGATAACATAACAACAAACCTTATCAAAGAGAATAAAACATTACTAACACCTGTTCTTACTAAACTATCGAATGCGGCACTACTAGAAGGGACATTTCCAAGTTACTTGAAAAAAACTATTATTAGACCAATACATAAGGGGGGAGAAAGAGACAACGTTGAAAATTACAGACCGATAGCACTGACAACAAGCTTCAGCAAAATTCTAGAAAAAATAATTCACAAAAGACTACATGAACACATAAAATCCAACAACATAATACATAAACAGCAATATGCCTTCCAAAAAAAATCCGGCACAACATCTGCAGTAATTGACCTAACAAACGACATTAAGGGGAGAATAGATAACAGAGATCTTGTATTATGTCTATTTATCGACCTAAAAAAGGCTTTCGATACAATTTCTAAAACCAAACTCATGGATAAACTACATACAATAGGCATTACACATAAATTCCATAATATTCTCAAAACTTATGTAAACGATCGGCCACAAATAACAAGAGTAGAACAACAATACAGCAACATAAAATTCTCCAACTACGGCATCCCCCAAGGAGGAATACTACCTCCTACTATGTTTGTCTTATACACAAACGCCCTCCTGAGCTTACCATTGAATGGATCAGTATATATGTATGCCGACGATACTTGTATATTATATTCGGCGAAAACAGAGCAACGACTTCAGCAAAGCATCGACGAAGATCTACCAAAATTAGAGGAATGGTTCAGGAGCAGCTTACTAACACTAAATCAAAAAAGACAGAATTCGCACTTTTTTCAAACAAAAAGGAGAAAACACACATAGAAATAAAAATAAATGGCACCAGAATACAACAAAAACAAGAAGTTAAGTATCTCGGAATAACTATACAAGACAATCTATTCTGGACACACACGTCAACAAGTTGATAAAGAAGAACGCAAGAACGATGCTGCATTCCACAAAATAAGAGCCATAATACCTGACTACCTCAAGATATCACTATACAATAGCCTATATACGTCTAACATAAATTATTTAATAAACATATGGGGCAACACGACGAACGGTAACCTGGATAAACTACAGCGACAACAGAACAAGATATTAAAAGTTTTATACGGCATCGATAGAAACACTCCAACAACTGAGGTGCATAAGCAAACAAATGAACTCTCGCTGGTTCAGAGAATAAGACTAAACAAGCTATTACTTATGCACAGACTGGAAAACAAAAGCATAAAAACATAGATACGGCTTGCAAAATCGGACGAGATACATAGTTACAGAACGAGAGCAATGACAAACATTAGACCACAGAAATATCGGACGCAACGGTGTGCACCAACTTTGAAGACACATAAAACAATTATCCTATACCAGCTTCAAAAGCAGCACCAAAAAAATTATTGCTACGGCAGGAAACGTGACGCAGCGAAGCAAGCGGACTACACTGAACTAACACAAACAAAAGGAACCCTCAATACCGTTAGCCCTAGAAAAGACTGCTGTCGAATTCCTGAGGTGAAGAACGAGGGAGACACCGATCAGCATGTACAAGTGTGTTATATTGTATGCAATATGTATATCTGTATATATGTGTATCGTAACGTATATTGTAACATCTTGGAATAAATAAACGTTTATTCGCTTTAAAAAAAAAATCAATATATCATCCATGAAGAAATTGGCGAGTACCGGTGGACGAGGTGATCTCAGGGCTACACCCGCTACCTGCCCATATATCGCTCCTGCCCACTTGAAGTATGTGGTGGACAGACAATACTCTACAAGATCCGGTACATCGGTTGGTAGACCTAGGGGACAAGTGTATATACTGAGGATCAATGACAACTTCCTTCAGAATCTGAATAAAATGTTCAGAGTTCTTGACAAAAGACGTAGTTTATCCGATAAACGGCTGTATGGTTTTCCACAAGTCTTTTTTCCTACAAATAGGTTGAGGAGCCTATTGCGCTGACGATTGGCTTCAAAAGTAAGTCATCCTTGTGGATCTTTGGCAAACCGTAGATCCTAGGTGCCCTAGGGACTTGAACAAAAAGGCTTCTTAGTTCCTGTTAGGGAATCGATAATGATTTAACCAATTCCTTAACTCGTGTTTCTATGTTAACTGTTGGATCCTTTGCGATTTTACGGTACGTATTTGGGTCCAATAGATCGTTCATCTTCCTGTTTTAGTCCTGCTTGTTCAATACACCATTGCGTTCCCTTTGTCCGCAGGTAGTACTGTGATGTCCTTGTTGTCCTTGATGGTCTTCGGAGTGCACTGCTCTTCTTTGGTGATATTGCTCTTCGGCGGGGTACCGTCCCTTATTATCTTGGAAACGTCTTAACGACTGTCCTCTGCTTGTACACCTGGAATTTTCATGGAAGGCTTATTAGAGAAGCTATCAAAATTTACAAACAATCTTGACAACATCAATCGGGAGCACGGCACTGACATCAGTAGAGTCTGTAAATCGGTCTTAATGCAGTCAGGTGGAAAAACACATGGGAGCGGCAGCTCCAGATGTGCGCAGTGAGGTATACATTTAGGTATATAAGGGAGATTTCTTTGGTAGGTCTTCAGTATTCAGTTAGCTCTGAATAATCAAGCAACATGGTTCGCGAAACCTCAGCATTTACAAATCTTGAGACACGGCATAACCCAGAAACAGTTTATTTTCTAAATGATTCTGGCCGTGAAAGCCTACGTACTTACTTGGTCTCATAATAAACCTTAGTCTTTGCACTTTTACTTGCAATCCCAAAAGTTTGTTCCCTAATGGTTATGAAGCGTTTACAGCAATTCTTTAAGTGGGATACGTACGGCTCCGTAAAAACCTCAAAAATCGCAATAAACTGACGTGCTATTTTTAGCTAACATTCTCATTCAGCGCATATAATTCAATCGAAAACGCCTATTCACTTTCCATAAACAGAAATTCTCGATGACCGTAACTTTCTCTTTTATCGAACATTTTCTTATATAAGGCGTTAAATATCAGAACAAAAAATATGGAGTTGTAATTTAAAAAAAAAATGTCAATGACGTCAAAAGTCGAAAATAATAGAAGATCGGAAATTAAATTTGACGTAAATATGTATATTTTACATAAATTGCGAAAATCGGATGCAAGTTATGGTGGAGGGGTCCCAGGCTCTAATAAAATTTTCGGACACCATAGGAAACCCAACACTTTCCGCACCGGATAGCAACAGGGTAATAGTTTTGGATAGTTTTCCTTCATAGATCAGTTTTCGTCTAATTTAAGTGTACTAAAACTGAAAAGTCAGTCTTGAGACGTATCTTAAAGGTTTTTATTAGTGTAAGGGTGGGCGCAAAGCGTGATAAGCGCCCAGCGTTTCATTAATTGTTTCATTTTGTAGTGCATTTTAGTTTTTTCCAATGTTACTTATACTTAATACAAGTGATGCTTAAAATAAATATCTCTATCGTTCTATCTCTTAGATGCTCCAAAGCGTAGTACATGCGCGCTTTGAAATGTCACAACTCGCTACGGTCCCAGAAGTTAGCGTTTAATTTAATATTGGTAATAATTTGACTGACATTTTAGTTTGAAATTGTTCGAAATCGGTAGAAGAGATAATTGAAATGGTGTTCATTTACGAAGAATCTGGCAGGAATCTTGATGCTGCTGTCAATCTTTATGCTCAGCGTTTTCCGGACAGGGTGAGGTCACGCACATTGTTTTATCGTACTGTCAAACAGTACTTATCGACCCCCACATTATTCAAGGCAATTTGAACAGCTAAATGTACGGAAATATCTGGATAAAGAACTGCCAATATTACTTGAAGACCTAAGCATGAAAGTACGACAGAATATGTAGGTGGTTCCAATATGAGGGTTGTCCAACACATTATTTGGTAGAGGTGGTTCGATAAATTGGCCAGATCTTACTTCGCCTTATTTCTTTTTATGGGTCTACCTAAAAAATGTCGTATATTAACAAGTGCCAACAACTCGTGAGGACATGAATGAGAGAATCAGGAATGCTTGTCCAAATTGAAGCAGAAACACTGCTCAGTTGTGTACAATCATTTGAAGCGCTGATCAATAGATAATTAAATAATTCATCATAATGGAAAAGCGACAGGCAAGGGTACTCAAGTAAATCAAGCACTTCGATAGACGAGAGGTGAGGGGCTCATGGGAAGCAAGCACCCCGATAGGCAACGGGCGTGGAGGCTCATGTTAATCAAGCACCCAAATAGGTGCGAGGCGAGGGGACTCACGTTAATCAAGCACCTGAAGGGTACTGAAAACTGCTGCATCCACGTCGTTAATCCTGGGTTACGCTAAAAGTTGTTTATTTACCAGCCATCTAGATTTATAAAGGTCAAAAGTTCAAGTGTATCCAACAAAAAAGTAGTATTTTTTTATGTAAATGTATTGCAGAACCGAATGTATCTGTTCTCATTGTAGTAATAGGAAAAATTAAATTTTGCCAATTACAGCGTCATCTATCATGAATCGAAAAAAATTTTTGAATAAAAGTTTCATATTTTATAAGTAATAGCCGAATAATCAATAAAAAGTAAGTTTGAAGGGGGTTTAATTTTAATACAAATCAATTTCCCCCAGATTTTACTCCAGATATTTAAAAACTCACCCTGTATATTATCACTATAATCTCCATCTTTGTCAAAACAGTTCAAGATGAAAAACAGAAAAATCTGATGTGGCCAGGCACATGACGTAATCATACTATATATATAAAATTAATAGTTTATCTACGACTCACATATAATAAGTTAATTGCATACGTATCTATGACTATATAATCCCCATCATGATACGCGCCAATAATTGTAGTGACACTAGCGTTGTATAATAATGACAGTTCGTTCAAATAATGACCTCATTATTTGAAGGAACTGTCATCATTATACGAATGTACTGTCAAAGTCAGTCTAAACCTACGTGGATGACAGTTATTTGACATTTTGCCTCGCCACCATTGACAAATACATTTAAAAGATTTTATATGAAATGGAATTTATGAGTCGTAGATAAAACGTCGCATTCGACTCGCACACAACTGGTATAAATTGCCCGCATGTTTATACGCTCGCCTACGGCTCACCTATGGCTCGCCTATAAACTTTATGTTCGCGATTTATACCTTAATTATGTGCTCGTCAAATAATATACTATTAACTGCATGAGATTCTATTTGATCGAAATCGGCTATGTCTGCATTAAAATAAAACTAGTAGAACTAGACAGATATGTCGATTAAAGCTGCGTTCGGATATTGTACTCCGTTGACACCGGGTACACCGTCCAAATGACACTTACGTGTTATTGGGTGTAAAAAGTGTAACGGTCTACAATATCCGAACGCAGCTTATATTGACAGTAGGTATTGTCAAAACATTAGCGTTTGACACTACCTACTGTCATTAGAATCAAAATATCTGACATCCAGCTGTACGACCGGTCTCGATGAAGTAGAATTTGCTCATACAGCTAAACTATTGATTGTACCAAAAAAATTCATAGTCATAAATTATTCAGAATTTCCTCTAATTTAATTTATTATTTAACTATTTCGACGAAATTCCAGAAATAGCGGCTTATTTGCAAAATCTTTCAAAAATGCTAAGACTAAACCTCCAGTTCCTTTGCACCCTTTTTAACAGAAAGCCTTTCAGCTCTAAGTTTGGTCATGAAACTTCTAACTATGAAGTTTCGTCCCGATACCTTTAGTAGTTTCTCCGGAATCGTCGCCACAAAAACCGGGTACACACACATCCATACACACACACACACAGAAATTTTTTGTACTTTGGTCAAAAATGTTCAGGGGGTCCAAAAAGACATTTCCGATAAAATCTCAAAATTTTTTATTGGCACGATTACAATACTTTACATACTACGTATGATAAAGTAAAAAGATCGAAGTTCGATGCAATGCATCGGTTCATCAGAGTGGGTTCCATTACTATCTTAGTACTTATTGCCTTAAAATGTAGTAAGGAATTAAAAAAAACATAAGTTTTTGTTATCTTATCGCCTTATATATCAGATAATCATTTTAAAATTTACGTCCAGGCGTTCCTCATATCTCGGAAGTATCAGTTTTAGAATATCTTCATCAGCATGCTTACAATTTCTAGACCCTAGTTTATTGAGTATCCTGTATAAAAGGGTTAAGTTTACATCATTCTGAAAAACAGTATAAACAAGTCACTAAACACAAAACTTTGATGAACGATTCCCTACAGCAAAAATATAGTTAATTTGTTCATATATTATTAAGAGCTGGTTTGTTAATCTTTAGTTACAAGGCGATGACAACGAGCACCCACCCCCGGCACCAAAACCGAGCGACGGCAAGAGAGATCTCTACCCTCACTAGAGTAATATACAAAGAAACTTACGATATCTTCTTTAAGGCCACTTGTTCGTGATCCTTCAAATCGAAAATATTGTCGAAATTCGTGGGGGTTTCAGGGACAAAATACGGATTATTGCAATGCAAGTCAATCCCAAACCCAGGTGCATAGTGATGAACGAGGTCATCGTCCGCTGATATCTTTACAAATATCAAGTTTGGATCCGAGAGCGATTGCACCCTTACCACTCCTAGGCCCACTTTTCCTAAGTTCCTCAGAAAATGGTTTATCCTTGCTTTCTTCAGCGATCTAATCATGTCAGCGTTATTGTAGACTATGATCACGTCAAGCTTATCTTCGTTTTCATCGGCTTCGTCCACTTTTTTAAGAGGGACGTCGTCCCTCTCATCGTCGTCGTAACCGACATCAAACGGACTTGCGACTCTCTAAATGGAATAAAAGGAGCTTGTTCTATTGCTTAGTTGACTTAATGATGATATAATACCGCACTATGTCCACTTCTATTCATTTTAACTGAATCTATCCCGTTTTACTGCTATTAAGAATTATTAAACCATCAATCTTGACAGCTAGAAAACTATTTATCAAACCATGGAGCTATAATATAAACGTCACTAAAAAGTGTAGATCTCATACAGTTGTGCGCACTGTTGTGTGTATGTTCTGCAACTTGGAAGCACAATATTTAGTTTACTAATTTAGTACAATTCTGTTAGATCGCTCAACATCGCTCTTTCGTCAAGCCGTTTTTTTTTTTAACTCCGACTCTGACCGTCGCGCAAAAAAAATGTGTACCTTCATGCACCCGATGAAAAAATAATACTTGAAAATATGAAAAACGATTATTATTATCAATAAATTTCCCTTTTCAAAACGAGCCTGCAATCTGCAATTATTATTCCAAATAGTTTGATCATGAGTAGATCTGAGTAGATCCGTGTCATCTGGCAACAATGTCAAAAATTCTCAAATTGCAATCGGAGACTTAAATGTTTGAACATTTAGGCCGTCTGCACATGGGGCAACCGAAAAGAAACTGTAGTAGCGTGGATACCAGGAGACTGGGCGACTGGGGTACTCAAGTTGCGCCTTGTCCGCACACGGTTTATAGTCACACAGTTGCGATCCAAATCAGTTTACTCGTCTGTGCCCTTAAATCAGTAGGTACATTCTTGGATGTAATCATGGAAGCAGGGCCCTCACAGCAATCATTGTCCAACGTAGTGAACAATTTCAGTGATGATTCCAGTGATGAGGACTTGTTACTATACTACTATTATCGTGGCAGAAGAAATTGAATAAAAGGAAGATTCTGCGTACCGCCATATATCAAAAGAAATTCACAACGCCGATTATTCATTGCAGCAAATGAACTCAATATGTCAGATAGTTGTTTTTTAAGCTTCTATCGTATGTCGAAGCAGAGTTATTTAGAATTGGTGCGATTTTTTCCCCAGGCCTACATAAAGAAAGTACCAACATGAGGGAACGCGTGAGTGCTGAGGAACGGATATTAAGCACATTGACTTCTTTTCCCACATCACTCCAAGCTTTGTCCGTTACATATTTTGTTGTGTAGCCCTTTTCTTTATAATTGTACAGCACAGGATACTTTTCTGCCAAACTCACAAATTTTAAGTTCAACTGCTGCTCCATGTTCAGTGCTGTCAGCTGTCAATATAAGCGCGTCACGAAGAGACTGCGCAACGTGCGACCCAACATGTCGGGTCTCTGATACTCGGATCGCGTCGGTCTCCAAGTCGCCGGTACTTGGGTTGCGCCGTGTGCGTTGAGTCATTGAAATACACATGCCGGTAGCCTAGTCGCGCAGTCTCCTGGTATCCACGCTACTACAGTTTCTTTTGGGTTGCCCCATGTGCAGACGGCCTTAAGAATATCTCAATATCCCTTTCTGTCCCTAAAATTGTCTGCAATATCAACGCCTTAAAAATGTGTGAATATGATCATTGAATAAAAACTAAAGAACGGCAAAGCCTATGTATCCGTAAAAACAGTCTCCGTTCGGCCGTCTTGTGGCTACCTCTTTAATGCGCGCGCGGCCGAAGTAGGTACTAACTACTAAAGCTAGGGTCTATCTAGTGTGTACTCCGCAGCGTGTGTTCCGCGTGCGGAGTGCGCATGCAACGTCTGCATTGCTCGTGGTCTATTTTGTACTGTCAGTTGAAACAGTGGTGTCAGCAAAGATTACATTCTGCAGGATACATTATATCAACTTATTAGTCTAAATAATAATGGACGACGGCAAGAAACAAATATTGTTAGGTTTGATTCTGGATGAAGAGGAAGATGATGAAGATTTGTTACTTACGTCAATATTAGATGTAAGAAGTGAAAGTGGTGCCATTGTAAGAGCAAGAAAAACCGAAGGATGTTACAATGTTTTAATCGAAAAGCATTTCAAAATAATGAAACAAAATTTCGAGAATATTTTCGACTGAGCCGAGCACAGTTTAACGATGTGTTAAATTTAGTAACTCCTGAAATTGAAAAATTACCAACAGCATTTGTACAGGAACCTATAAGCCCATCCGAAAAGCTTGCAGTGACTATAAGGTAAGTAATAATTCAATTTATCAAGATAACTAATTTATTAAACAAACTCTACAAATTCAAATAATTTATCGGCGAAAATGTATCATCTCTTGAAGCCTCATTTTCCGAGTGCCAATGCTCACTCATACGGGAAGTATCGGAGTCTCCAGAATACTCGATGTCAGTTAGTTTTCCGTAAATTAATCAGCGGTGTTCCAATGCGGTTATAATTTGACAAACTTTTAATTTAGCTTCGGCTGCTAAAGCAGGTGGAAATGTCATTACTGTTTGTGCCATACTTTGGAAAACAGTTTGCACCGGATGCTGTTCAGTTGGAGTTGTTGGAGGTGCTAATAACTGCCGCATCAGTTGGGTTCTCTCAGCCCCTCTTTTTTCAATTATGTCGATTACACGATCTTTGGCTGTCCTCATTTTTCTCAGCGGTGGTTGAAAGGACGGACTGTCAGATAATGCAGTTGGAGTGACCTCCTTGGACTCGTTTTCTTGTATCACTTCTTCTGCTATTTCGACCGATTCAGTCGAAATAGTTGAATTTGCTTCGGTTTCAGTTGCTGAAGCCTTCTTAGGAAATGATACACTTGCAAAGGACCCAACAACATTATTAAATAAACAATAATAATAAATAATAATAATAATTAATAATAAATAATAAAAACAATAATAATAATCAATTATAATAATTAATAATAAATAATAATAACTAATAACAAATGATAATAAATAGTAATAGATAATGATAATATTAAATAATAATAATTAATAATAATTCATAGTTCTATATGAAACTTACGTCTTTTCGTTCGGGACCTTTTTTAAGAAGGACATTTGATTTAAATATTCCCATGACTGGCTACCCTTTGCTGCAGAACCTGTGGGTTGATTTTGAATTATTTTAATTTTGTTATTATATAAATCTCGGAGGGTTCGCCACCTGGTTTTGCAATCTAAAACTGAAACAATAATCAATTTTAAACCATTAGTTGCAATGTAAAAGAACTTTTTTTTTATTTTCAGATATCTCGCTAGTGGGGAATCGTTTAGATCATTGGCATTCCAATTCAGAATCTCTCACAATCACATAAGCTTAATTGTGAGAGAGGTTCTACAAATCATCTGCAATAAATTGGTGCCTATTCATTTACCAACACCTACAGTAGAGAGTATGCGAGTACTTGCGAAAGATTTCTATGATATATGCAATTTTCCTGACTGTTGTGGCTCCATTGATGGCAAGCATTGTCGTATTAGATGTCCTGATAACAGTGGATCGTTATATTTCAATTATAAATCATATTTTTCGATTGTTTTACTAGCAATAGTTGATGCTAAATATAAATTTATGTGTTGATGTGGGATCTTATGGAAAAGAAGGAGATAGTGGCATATTCAAGAAATCTAAACTGAGTCAGCTTATGTCAAGTGAAAAGTATTGCATACCACCAGACACTTCTTTGCCAAAAAGTACAACTGTTTTGCCACATGTGATCCTAGGAGATGAAGCTTTCCAACTTTCAAGACATTTGTTAAGACCATACCCAAAAGATCAAACAACAGATGCCAGCAAACGCATCTTTAATTATCGACTGTGTAGAGCAAGAAGAACAGTGGAAAATGCATTTGGAATTTTGAGTCAGACGTTCAGGATTTTTTTGACACCTATAGCAATTAAACCTCATACTGCCGAACTGTTAATTGTAGCATGCTGTTGCCTGCATAACTTGTTGCGAAGTGACAGGAATATCAACTTAGCCGACGAAGAGGAATTAAGCCTTCCATCTGATAATTTGACACCATTAACTAAATCAGGAGGTAATTCGACGGTAGAAGCTTTCCAGATAAGAGCCGACTTTAAAGAATACTTTTGTAGTACTGCGTAAAGGGTGCACTGGCAAGACAACGCAATAAACCGCACGGACACATAATAAACAGAAGAAATATGCAATAAAATTACATTTACTTTAGCAATAAAAAGTTTAATGCAACGCCGTTTTTTACTTACTATCTTTGTACATGGTTCCCGCAATCTCACGCCATACATTATCGCGTATAGTAGTGTTTTTATGCAGCTTTGAACTTGCGTCAAATAACGCGGGATGTCTTGATACACTCTATTAAGAGTTCATCTTGCTCCTTGCTAAATTTGCAAAAATTTCTAACTTTCCGGCTTGCCATTTTCTTGTGCCCCATGCAAACTTGAGCCTACAATCCACCCTCCGCTGCGTACGAATCGCTGTGATGGGGCGGACACCCTTCTCAATATTTACTATACTTTAATCAACTCCAAACTGAAGGGGGCCCCTGTTAGGACTTTGCTCAACTACCTAACCTTAAAACCACATGTTAACCACCGCCATTTTCAATATAACGGCGTTCAACCCTTCCTGACTCAAACAACAATTCTTAATTAATCTTACGGTAGCGTGAATTAATTATCTCTCTTACGGAGGCTTTAAAATGCTGAGTTCTTTCTCTGAGACTTTGTCAGAGACGTTTGAACTCACTAATTATTAACCACTATATGCAAGGCTAAATACTTTACTATAAAAGGGACAGGTTTATATTATTCTACAATGAATATGCCGAAGAAAACCACAATAAAATCTATTAACAAAAATTTATACAACAATGCAGAACTGCTTACACGGAATTTGAATATGTTAATCCTAAACAAAAATATTCTTAATTTGGCAGAGATGGACAATTTAGCAAGTACAGACAACAAATAAATACCTTAATATTTCGGTTGAGCACAAGAAACACGAGACACCACAGTTATCTTATAGAGCCCCTGCTTTTAAGAAAACACGTCTTCACCCCATGATGGCTAGAATAAGCAGGAAGTCTTCGCGTTTTAACCGTCACACGCACCCCCTGAATGCGACGCTCATGCCCTCTCTAAAAACCGTTACGGTATATGGACGCTCTTGTTCGCGCCAAATTTCAACTTATCACATCGCCACTGGCTCGATTGCGACGGAGATCGCATGCATGCGGTTGTCAGCTGCAAGCGTAATGCGCAGTATATAGAACAAATGCATTAAAAACCTACCCACGTATACTGCCGTCCAACGGTAAAACGCCGTATGTACATACAAAAAATCGGTATAATTTTTCTGTTTCAATGCAAAAAACACGCACATTTTTTACATTTTAAAGAATTTACCTTAGTCTAGCATGTTACCTAACTATTTGTACGTAAAACAGGCTAATTTGTTTTAACTATTAATGTCATATTTAAGAGAAAACGGAAAATATTTCAATCAATGTCATTTTTGTACATACGGCACTTTACCATTGGAGGGCAGTATAGATGCGCACTCCGCATGCGGAACACACGCTGCGGAGTACGCACTAGAATGACCCTGGCTTACGTGCACGTTGTCAAGTAGGCTGGCTATGTTGCTACGTCGCGTGTGTACGGCACGGTCGATCAGTTTAATGCGGAGGGAAAGTTAACAATGAACTTTTTCTTTAATTTTACTTTAATAACCGATAATTCTTTTCGAATGATTTTTTTATAATTGATAAAAATATAAAATATATATTATTTACAAACAAATAAATAAAAATGAATTTTAAACATGCTTCAAAAGTATTACTTTAATTAGATACTGTAATGAAGTGAATTGTCATTTAATTCAAAAATTATTTTAAAGAAATAAATACGTTAATAATAAACATTTATTCTAACTATATTACAAATAAAATAAAATACTATTTAACCAGAAAGTATTTGTATTTTTCGGTTTGGTAAATTGTGTAAATTTCTAAATATTTTCATTTTGATCAGCCGACGAATTATTTCTTGTCGGTAAAAGATGCACGCTGATTGTCCTGCTGCTTTTACCCACTGTGTATATTATCAAAAATTTAAGATTCTATCTCTATGTTCTTAATAACATTATCACGGCATTTGAATTTTTCGAATGATGTGTTGAACATTATTAGTACGTAGCTAATATACTTTATAAAATTTTCGGTCGGCCCGCGTAAATACTTTATATCACCAGAACACGAATAATCCTTCAGCAATATGTCGCCCATAATAAAACTACAAGTTGAATATTCTTTAAATTTTAATAATAATAAAATAAAAAATATAATTTTACCTTTTATTATTCTTAAAAACAAAACGAAATCTAACTTGGAAACAATTTCACACACATACAATAGGCTGCTCGCGTACACGGTAATAGAATAAAACAACGTGTAAATGTAAAAGAATCGCGTCGCCTACTGTCGTCCTGTCGTCTGGTGTCGGCCGAGCCGGGGGAATCACGGCCGAACGAACCGGGGAATCCCACGCCGGCGCCAACCGGCTTATTTGTGAATCGGCGTAAATCAAACCGGCGCAAAACCACGTTTACCTGTACATCAAACTTTTAAAAATATTGTAAAAGTATATTTATTGCCTGCCATTGGACCTATTTGAGGTAGCGCGCGAATAGAAACGACTTCTCTCGCTGGCCTAAAACTGGCAAATGAGCGTTGCACTAACCTCTAACCTCCACACGGGTCGCGCCATCTATTGCAAATTTGCCTGCACTATATTCACTGACCTCAAACCACCTCAAACTGAGAACTGAGCGCAGGCGTTAACCTCAACACGGGTCGCGCTATCTATTACTCAGGTTACCGCTGTGTTTTCCGTAAACCTATTACTTTGCCAGTCTAGTTGGTCTTCAGTCAACGATATGATTAATACTATATTAACTATTGAAATGTGCTTTAAAAGGTAAATACAATATTGTGATACTGCCAAAGCATGTTATTAGCAAAATTAAAACAAATGGAACATATTCATCTAATGAAGAAGGTCAAGAAAGGATCCAGATTATTTAATAATAATAATAATCTTTATTTCCCAATACAGTTGTATTATTACAAAAAGTATTACAGAAAGTCACAAAAAAAACATCAGACAAATACAACGAATAAGCTAAAGCGAGTACATACAGACCAACATCGGATGCAACAAATTATTCTATACTATAAAAAGAACGTTGAATTAAGGATGTTTTCATGCAATCCTTAAATCTACACAAGGGCAGTAGTTTTAAATCGTCGCTTAACAAATTATAAAATTTAACTCCCTGGTAAATTGCAGATTGTTGGCACATCTGTAACCGATGTAGCGGTATAGATAAATTACCTCTTTTTCTCGTATTGTATTCGTGATTACTAGACTGAGAATGGAAGAGCTGGATGTTTGAGTAGATATAAAGTAGACAGTTCAAAATATAAATGGAAGGTATTGTCAACAACTTCATCTGTCTGAAGAGATCCCTGCAGGAACTCCTGCTGCTAACTTGCGCTAAAATCCTCACTACCTTTTTGTGAATTAAAAACACCCTACGAGCATGGCATGAACTTCCTCACAAGACAACACTGTAATTTATCGTGCTGTGGAAGTTTGCGTAGTATAAAGTCAAAGCCGTCTCCAAGTTAGTAACATTTATAATTTTTCGTAACTGATAAGTAATAATATTCAGTTTTTTGCACAGATCACCCACGTGCGGGCCCCAACTTAAACCGGAATCAATCTGAACTCCAAGCAACTTAACACATTGCAAATCAGTTGGTCTTGCAGCAAAAGTATTTTTTTGTGTTTTTGTTGCATTTACACATAACTACCATTCTTCAGCTTCCGTAATGCTTATCTCTTCGCAGTAGTTGTCCAACTGTTGCTGCAGTATTTATCAGGGTTGTGTCATCCGCAAAAAGTATAGGTGCACAAGAAACCAAAACTTAAATTACTACATAGGTCATTTATATAGATTAGGAATAAAACAGGACCCAACACTGAACCCTGGGGAACACCATGCTTTATAATTAATTCAGACGATCTTTATGAAGTGGTCGAACTAGATTAAAATCATATGTTCGTTATAGTATCGTCCGTTCAATGTTGTCTAGAAGAAGCATTTAGTAGCATTTTATGCGTTATTTGTTACAATTATTATTTATTTATACTTATTCAGAATGAGTCTTTATTTTATATTCATTGTTTTGTTATTAGCAAATATTTTTAAAAAAATATTTTTGGTTGTTTCTGGTGTATTGCTTCAAATTTTCTGGTAGGTAACGGTCTTACCGAGTTGGCCACACTGGTAGAGACCAACCAGTGTTGCCACCAGTAGCGGAATGTTCGTAAAGTAGCGGGGTAGCGTCGTTTGCTCATTGATAGCGGATTTTTTTTTAAGTAGAGTAATCCCATGGAATCCCTTTGCAGAATAGTAGACGTGGGTCGAGTTCGTATTATTCGTTCAAATTGAACGAATCTTTAAAAAGAACCGTATGGTGCGAATCACTAGGTTCGAACCACAGAACTGAACCACATGTCTGTGGTTCGAACTGAATAGAACTGGAGCTGAATCGAACTCAAATCAAGACCCGCATGTTCGGTACGATTGTATTGTCAATTTGTCATTGTTCATCGTATATAGTTGTTCATTCTGTTCTCTACTGACACAGATCTACTGACCTCTGTGATTTACTGACCTATTTCGAAATTTGGAATTCTGTTTCTTCAGATCGTTTGGATTCGTTTGTAATTGTTTGCGCCCCTTGTCTTTTCGTTTGCACCGCCACCGTTTTCGAGATAAAAAATCTGATGTGGCGGGAACCGTTTTCGAGATAAAAAACCTGATGTGGCGGGAAGTGGGAACCTCACTGTACATGTGCGCGATTTTATTTTTTTGGAAATACATACAGACTTGAAACATTAGAATCTGTACTAAATTTATTGCAGTTCGGTCCCAAATTCTACATTAATGGTCAGGTTAATTTATTGTCCCTTCAATTTATTGTATTTGTATTTTATTTTTCATATAAGTTATACAGTTTAGTGTGTTGCTATCCAAACTGTGTTGCTCCATTAATGATACTTGTAAATAAAGTTGTGTTTAAATAAGTGAACCAGTGTCGGTTGGTTCACGCTTATTTATTTGTTTTTTGTTTTTCTTTCCAACACTGTAAGGGTGCAAAAGCAAAGAGAGTACTGCAAGCATATGCAATACAATGGCAATAAATCTATAGAAAATGATTTTGAAGATTGTAAAAAGAGGGGGGGGTAGGCTTTTATTTCAAACTTTATTTTAAATATATCTAAAAAACGGTAGGGGCGCAAACAAAACTAAAACGGGTGCAAACGAATTGCAAACAATCTGTAGAGAAAAAAATGAAATTTTGAAAAAGAGGGGCCAAATAATTCACACTTCACAAAATTGTTTTAATTTTATCATGAAAACAGTAGGGGTGCAAACAAAACTAAAAAGGGTGCAAACATATTGCAAACGATCTGTAGAAATAGAATTTCAAATTTCGTGAAAGGAGAGGAGGGGCTAGTGTGAATCTAACCCCTCCGAATTTGTTTTAATTTTATCTTAAAAACGGCGGGAGTGCAAACGAAACTAAAAAGGGTGGAAATATTGCAAACGAATTGCAAGCGATTTGTAGAAATAGAATTTCAAATTTCGAAAAAGGAGGGGCTACTGTGAATCTGGCCCCTCCGAATTTGTTTTAATTTTATCTCGAATGCGGGGGGTGCAAATGAAAAGAAAAAGGGTGCAAAGAATTGCAAACAAATTGCAAACGATCTGTAGAAACTGAATTGGAAATTTCGAAAAAGGAGGGGCCAAGTTCACAGAGGTAAACTATTGCGTAAGCAGAGTATGCGCGATGGATACATATTGTCAACTGTTAATATGTATTTAATTATTTAATTATTTTTTCACAAGATTAAGAAAGGAAAATAAAACACACAGTTGTTGATATAATTATATTGTCTTTCTGGTGATAATTTTTTTAACTACAGCACGTCATATCTAAAAAATAACACGTTGCAGCAGTGTCATCTCGGTCGAATTAAAAATTACGCTGTGGGTTTCTCGTGCAACAAAAAACCGAACTGGTAATAAATAATCCTAAAGAGTAGTGGGGTGTATGCATTCTCCTACTCTTCTCTCTCTATATATATATATATATATATATACATATATATATATATATATTTTACACAAAAAAAGAAGAAATAGTGAGGGGACGCGCGCTTTGTGGTCTCATTTCGCAACAGGCCGAAGCTAAAATCAATAAAATAAATAGGATAACGAGACGAAAATGTACAACAACACCAATCGGCCCTGTCGCGAACGAAGAACCGCTTACAGCGCGAGAATTCTCTACTTTAATGCGGGTAAATTACAATATTTATGTAAAATGGTAACACGATTTCTATAAAAAATTCTTTGTACTCTGTCGTTTCGCCTATATTTATGTGTACATATTTATATATTTGTTAAGGTGACTATTTGAGAGTTTTATCAAAATTTTATCGACAAAGAATTCTATACGGGATAAATTCTCATACGGGTTGACATTACTTTATCTATGTTTTGCCTTTTTTTCTATATTTTTAAAGTACTGACCATTACAATAAATAACAACGTTGTAAACTTAAATGAACGTAAGTTTGCGCTTGTAACTGTTTTTTAGTTGAGTTCGGTACGGCACAAATGCTTATGAAGCCTTGAGGGCTGACATCAATCCATCGGTTGAGAGAGATTTTGGTCTCTCAATTGGAAGGCCAAGAGCACGGTCCCAGATCAACGACGAGAGGACACCAAGGGCTCTTGAGACACCAAAGAGGACTGTGTAGTAGTTGGATTCTCTCAATCCGTAGTACTACAAAAAAGAAATTTTAAACATTAGTTATGGCATACAACTAAAAAACTGGGAATTACCTGAAGGAGAACACCAGAGTGGGCGTCTACATTTGGCCACGGGTTCTTCACCTTACCCAGTTCCAATAGGATTGGTGGGACTACTTTGAATACGTCAGACACAAGCTAAAAATAAAAAACCCGTTTGTTATTGGTTATTGTTTCTAAAAGAAAAAACATTACAAATTAATGCTTACATTTTATTTTAAAATGTCGTTTGGATTTTCCTATTATTAGAAATAAATTTCGTAAGATTCGGAAAACAAAAACCATTATTTTGCTCTGATAAGCGACCAAATTTACGTATGGAACATCGTAAACGGTTAGAGTGCAGAGCAGGCCTAGGATAATTGGTGAAAACGTGAAAGAAGCAATCTCCAAAAAAGCTAATCGAAATCAAGAAAGAAATCTATTGAAAACGCCTATGTACTATGCACGCCAAAAAAAGTCGTACACCTTGTAGCTTTGTAAATGGTTCTTTTGTAACCTATACGCTGTCATTCTGACGTTAGTCATAGGGATGAAACATGCACCAGCTGTCAAGTTGACAAGCCAGACTTACATGATATCAAACTTAGCTGTACGACTTTTTTTTGGCGCGGATAGTACATACCATTCACAGACATTTTGTTATTGGCCACCCAATTGGAAAATAAACGCAACTTTTTACAATTTTTATAGTAAAATCATTACTGAATTTTGGAGCAGAAAACTTGAAGAAATTATAGACGGAAAAAAGTCAATCAAGACATGAATGAAATTTTCGGTAAACTATAAAAATACCACTAGGTACCAAAAAAAGTGCCAGTAAATAACAGTAAAGCTTTCTTACCTTGAACAATGGATCATTGGGTAAATGTTTCTGGGCGAACTCTCTCTGACAGGTATACCTGGGGTCGGTTTTCCTCAGTACGGCATGTCCATAACCGGGCACCACTTGTCCGGACTTGAGCGTCTTCCAGATGAACTCTTTTAGGCCCTCCTCGGTATATTTGTCACCGACTTGCTCACGGAGTTTCTCCAACCATACCAACACCTACAAAAAGATATTCGCTTTCAATTCTATTAAATTCATAAAGATTACCCGCAATACGGAGCTATACCGGTTACAAAAAGCCAATTAAAATTAATTCAAATTCCGAGACCGAGCGACAGCTAAGCTGAGCTAAGCATCCCAAAGCTGAGCAAACACCTCGCGCAGAATTTTAATACATTACTGTCGCTTTCTAACCGTAGCTTCACGTAGCATTGTTTCGTATTGCCGTGCATATATTGCAATGGTTTAATTTCTTTAAGGGACAATTTTGATCTTATCTTACCTCTTGATTGGCAAGTCCGTGGAGTGGTCCAGCCAGACCGTTCATGCCAGCGGAAAAAGACAAGTAAGGATCGCTCAAAGCTGATCCTACGAGATGGGTGGTGTGAGCGGATACGTTTCCGCCTTCGTGATCACTGAAATGACAGTTTTTGTTTACAAAAAATATTAACATGGGCATGGATTACTTTGACAATTATTTTTTAATGATCTTGGATAAAAAAGAAAGCAAACGACGCAGCCGTTCAGTGTTCCCTGCTTGTGCAGCAGGGAACATTCAACGGCTGAGGCGATGAGTTTGTGCTGTGCGCACATATTCATCGCCTGAATAGAAAGCCTCTCTCAAGAGCAAGAGTAGATACACAAACACAAATGAATCAAATGTTTCGAAACATTTAAATGAGCGATTCCGCCCATCGCTACTATAAAGTAATATCGTAACGGCATATATTTGGTCAAGATTTTGAGGGCGCATGCCTGGCCCGAGGCCCAGGTTCACCATTTTCCCGTAAGGTGGCGCTAGCTTATCTCTGCTTGTATTTTTGTGTTCAAACACAATATTAGTTCATTTCACACTCAATTATCGAGAGGGAATATTTAAAACGGTATTACATCGAATATCACAATTTTTAAGGTATTTATTTCATATCTGAACTGTGCTGGCGTTCTGGTAGTGGCGCCATCCAGCATGATTTTAACGAACCATATACCATAAGGGCGACACTGAATTATCGAGAGAGAATATTAAAACCCGTATTACATCGTCATTCACAATTTTAGAGGAATTTATATCATAATTGAATGAAAAATAACTTTATTATTAATCAATTCTTATTTAATAGCAGATCCATTTTGCATGCGCCAGCTAGTATCCTTTAACGAACTGGGGCCTCATCCCTTCCACTTTTCTGAAAAGTTGGGACGCCGACATCTAAAGAGCCGACACCTAATGCGACTACTTTATAGTTGATATACGTTGCTATCACGGGCAGAGTTAGCCGAGACCAGGCGCCAGCAAGTCCCATGTCATATTTTGTTGTTCGAGCGCAAAGGGAAAGGGTCTCGCAGTACAACTTGGGACGTCAACAGAGAGCTGTCGTCTGCAGGGTCGACAGGTGATGTCAGTTTAAATTTAATTGATATGTATAGAGATTTTAAAATTTTATGGGACCCTACCCATAAAAATTATTTTAAACGAGACATTAAAAAAGCTGCTTGGCAGGACATTGCAAATCAAATTAAGAATAATTGCACAGGAGATACTTGTAGGGGATCTCGATCTCAAAAAACGATTTAAAAACTATGCATTAATGTTGATCATTAAAAAAGAAATGTACCTAAGCAAAATTATTTTTAGTTATACAGTACATGTAGGTGCATGAAGGAACTATACTTTTTTATGGAATGCCTTTTATATATTATGTATTATTAATACTAAGGAAGTTGTATTTCAAAATGTATCTGATATTCACTTGTTTGTTAAAAAAAAAAGTATTGTCTTACAACTTTATCACACAATCACCAAAACCACTAGGTGGATGACGGTGGATAATATGGTGACATACAGGCGGGATGTAAATTTTAAATAAATCAAAAATTACAGCCACAACCTGGATTTGAACCACAATTGAGTAGGTTATACAGTCGGCCCAGTCTTATCACGTATTGTTTTCTTAACATATTTAAATGGTTTTATAAGTTTTTTAAATAGAACACCATTTATATAATTTGTTGGCTACAATGACCATTCGCTTTTGTACTCTCAAAGCAAGACAAAATACAACTACAAACCGCAATAATCGTCGTAGTTCCCTCCATCGTAGAGAGAGGATAATGCGCATGCTCGAGAGCCGTGTTCTACCCGTGCGCCAACCGGGACTGGTGCGCGCGCCTACCTCGATCTACTCACGGTAGGCGCGGCGCGGCGCGTCAGGTCTGTATGCAGCTTAATACATTTCTGGTCATGCGGCTGCGCACATGACTTTTGTCGACAAAGTCAGATAAATTAGATATAATGTAGATCATAGTAAAAAAAAAACATAACCGACCCACTATTAGAATATGCATTGCATCAAACCCCTGTTTTTTTTTTTAATTGGCTGATTTTATCAATGTTATTGGCGTTGGTCCATTATAATCACTTATAATTTCTACTTAATTTCAATACTAATATCGTCAAACATTCAGTAAACATTTTGATATGATATTCAGGCAATTTTTCTGACCTATTGGTATTTTTTTCATACGCGGCCGTTTTATTTATGATGCGTCTAAATTGACTAGACTACACATCGAAAATAAACTATACCTGACGATAAATCAAAAATTACCTGTGGATCGTGAGGTACAGTCTCATGAGTTCGATGAAGTCCGGGTTGTCGTAACCGAGCATGGTGGTGAAGTTGTGAGACCAGTCCTTGGATGTGTCGATGGCGCCGATGCCGGAACCGTCCTTATACGTATTGCGGTAGATGGTGGCGGCAATGACGGGTAGTTTGGCGATTAGGTCCATGCTGTCCTCGTAAACGTATTCCCAATATTTGCTCTTGTGGACTCCCGAGGTGTAGGCCTTCACGAATCTGCTCTCGCTGTTCAGTACGGTGACGGCGGCGGAAAATTGAGACATAGGGTGGACCTTGTTGGGGATGTTGTTGAGCAGGCTGACGACGTGAGGTGGCAATTCGGCGCGATCGGCCCATTCCTTGGACAGAGCTCGTACCTTGACGGAGAAAACGGAATTTATTATAGATTAGTGGAATAACGAGTGGAGATTTAAGTTTAAGTTTTTCTTTTCGGTTTCTCTTTAACTATGAAGAAAAAATGAGTGGTTGTTGTGACAAGAACGATTAGAGTAAATTTCTGTAATTTATCAGTATGACGATTATACAATTTCTAATCTATTCGCTAGAACTATTTTTAAAATATTTCAAATTTCATTAACCGTTATCCAGCAAGCAATATTCTCAGTAAGGACAAATTGAAATTAGAAATCGTTTATAATGGGAGCGTTCAGCGAACGCAACCGTATCAATAGAAAATGTACATCTGTTGAGTTGTCAGCGGCTTTATTCCAACCCAAAAAATTTAAATATTCATTTGCGCACACGTTGCTTATGCCACCAAACTCAAAGCGCATTAGGCCCAACTAGTTTATCCTAGGTCAAACTAAAGTTTTGTTCTGGTATGTAAACGCATACTAGAGGACAAACTGGTATGGCCTAGGCCAAACTGATTTCGATTAACTATTTTGAAAAAATACTATGATACCGAGCGATCCACGCAGTAATTTGTGGAACCAGACGAATAAAATTTCGATTAGCTACACTGAAAAAATGTACCGGTAAATAAACCGTGTCTGCATGGTAAAATTTTACCTCCTGCGGGAAACCTAATTTTTTTCTTCATTTCGACCATTTTTTGTGCTAAATGTGCTTAAATGGGACAAAAGTTGCGTGGATGTGGACAATTTATACATTTCAATTTTTTTATGGATCGCTAATATCACGAAAAAAATAACGACTGTCAATTTCTTTTTTCTTGATTAACTTATACGATATATAACGAATACGATAAATATAAAGCTGACATTTTCTGATATAAGAGCATACGCGCAAGCCACTTCATTTACCAAAAAAAGAATGTTTTGTCCGATATTCAATTTTTTTTATTTCTTATGGACGCCATATTGAACTTTTACGGATTTAACTAGAATATTGAAAAAACTTTACAATCATGGATAAAACATTAAATGTTCAATTAGGTGGCCCGCCAGATCGCCGGACCCTTATTTTTTTTCTATGGGGCTACTAGCCACTATGTAATGAACTGTGATACTGTATAGGGGCTTCAGGCGACAGTGGAGAAGGCTTACTCAGTAGTTGTTAATTCTTGTTGAGAACAAATAATGGCCAACTATGTGAGGTTCCATTTGATATTTACAGGTTTAAATAGCATACCGAGATTGCTGAGAACAGCATGTATATAACACGTTGATGATATACGTAGACTAGAATTTTCACAACATTTTACGTGAATACTAACGAACTAATATTTTACCTTATTATACAAAAATAGCATTATTATTTAGGTTTTGTAACGGCAATACTTTATTTACTGTGAATTACAAATTAAAAACTCCACAAGCGAAGTAATTACTTAAAACAAAGACAAAGAATTTGGTACACATTTTAAATTTTATCGTTATTTTAGTTCTTAACTTGCCATGCCTAAACCATAGAAAAGTACTAGCCGTCAAGTAGAAAGTCTACTTTCCTATGGTTTAGATATGGCAAGTTTATTTAGTTTTTTTGTTATTTTTTATCTTATTGGCGGACAGAACTTTCCGCAATTAAACTTGAACAGTCTAAATGACGATTTAAGTAAAAACTGTCTTGAAAAGGGTCCACATGTACGCAACTTTTGTCCGATTGAACCGACATCGTAGCTCTTACAGTTTCAGAGATCCCCATGTAGATCATAGTATTCTTCTTTTTAACCTGGTTGTATTTTTGCTCAAAATGCCGATATCTTCTTAAGTTTAAACGGTGCTGAAAGTTTCAAAGGGCGCCTGTGATCGTGATATGGAACTACAGATACTTCCGAATCTGGGATAAACCTCAAGAATTATTTATAAATTGTGTTCATTAATTGCTCTGACCAATAGTAAAGCAAGTCACTACATCGTCTTTAGGTCATTTTGTTATTGAAACGAAAAATAATAATAAGGAAATGCAAAATACATTTTAAAATGAAATTTTTTGAGACGTTTAAATATTAAACAATAATTAAGAACAATAAATTAGGAGATACAAAATTTGGAAATTTGTCATACCTGAGCATCGGATGGGATATCGCCTGTGACTAGAAGCCAGAAGAGGCCTTCGGGGAGGGGCTCGAAGCCGCCCTCAGCTTTCGGGAGCAATTTCTGGCACTCTGGGATAGAGTAACCGCGGAACCTGATGCCCTCATCGGGGTCAAGGACGGAGGTTTCGCAGATGAGACCCTTGATGCCTCTCATGCCACCGTACATCTGTAAACAAAAAAAACAAATCTTTAGTACCTACGAAAGCAAAAAAACACACACGCATTGCAATCTTATTTCGCAGTATAGTATTTGCAATGTGTGGAGTAACCACAAATCCAGATAAACATTGTATGTCATCAACTAGACAGAAGCAGCCACGGCGTAGTTAAAGACCATAAAACCATACCGTTGGATGTAATACATATGTAATTATAACAACACCATCATACTGCAGATATATGAGCAAAGCAACTCTGAGCGCAAATATACGTATGTAAGTGTCGGTACATATTTGTTCGGTAAATAGCACGGTACTCAAAAAAACACAATTAAAGGAGATTGCGTGATATTGATATGTATGCATGTTGTACGTATACGTGGAGCATTTACGCTAAAATATGAAGAAATCCGCAAAATGTTTTATAGGTTTGACTTTAAATTGAATAATGTGTTTTACAATATGTTTATTGGACAACACTTTTTGTAATCGTGATTGCAAAATACAACAAATCAATCGTCTATTTGTTTATTAATCAAGATGAATATGAATTAGTTTAGAATTTATTAGTAAAAAAACAAATCAATATAGTAGGTACCTTTAACACGAAATAATTAAAGCAGCTTTGAAATTTCTTACTTTGGCATAGCTTGGATCATAAACAACGCACTATGTTTGCTTCCTCGGCAGGCTACCGCTTACTCCGCCATCTTATCAAAAACCAAACACTGTTTTAAATATTTCCTGTAACTCATAGATAGAGATAATTTAATTCTCTATAAAAATTATAAAGATAACCTCTATACTATCCAAAACATTTTTATTGAGTTGGTGAATAGTTTTTTAGTTATTCGCATTTGAACTAATATTATTAATATATGTATATATTAATAATCCCGCGGTACAGAATATCGTTGCAAAATGCCAAAATCATAATTTTTTTGGTTAGTTTTTTTATTATATTTATTATTTATTATATTTCCAAATATCAAAATTGTTATAGAAAGAAGAGCAAGCGACAAGTTATATCCGAAAACATTTAGAAGTTGTCCAGTTTTCAGTTTTTTTTTATTTGTCGATATTGGCACATTTGTGAATTTCGCAAAAATAAATTTCTAAATTTCTAAAATAAACTAATAGTGCATATTGTCCTGACGTGGGAGCTGAAGATCGCCACGAGGTGGCGCTGTTTCTATGCAGTTTCCTACTTAGTGACCAACCACGTGGTAGCTACGTGTAGCGTGTCGACTGAAGGAGCGTTCTGCGTTCTGAGCGTTCATTAGTGGAAATGTCAGTGGTAACAGACGCCATTATAGTATTTCTGATAGAAAATTGCTAGTGACTCAGGTTTATGTACATGCAAACTCATATATGCTATCACGTGTGGTCAGACATACTACAACTTCGTCTGCTACCACTGCCATTACCACCACTCAGAACGCACCCTAAAGCTGTTGCAGTACCAACATTGGTTGAACCAAGTAGTCTGTTTGTATTGAAATAAGCCACGTTTGGTTTCGTTAACAACAGTAATATGTGGCTACAGTTTACAAAACATGCCATCAGCTGAAATAACGAAGTCAACAGCAGCGCTTTTTCGTGCAGAGGTTACTGAGAAAAATTCTCACCGTATACTATTCCGCCACGGGCATCCAAATCGTTTCCCAGTCACCCACCCCAATGCACGGGGCCAATACATTTGAAAAAAAAAAGTACCAATACACGCCAAAAATATATGTTGTTGCCATTTGTACCTAATTAAATTTCTAAAATTAGCATTGAAAGAGGAAATTTATCTTTAATGCATAGTTTATTTTCCTACTATAAAAAATAACAAAGGTACAGTTAGATAAGAAAGGTGAATTAAAAATGTTTCTTGTATTTAGTTTATTATATATTTATTATATTTATAAAGCGGGGGTAAATCCCCGAATCTGACAACATTGCTTTTTATATAAACTAAATAAACTACATCCTTTTTAAGGCTATCGTTCCTCTTGAAGCCACATTAACAATTCTCCTTCAAATAAATTCTCAGTAATTAGAAAGTTGAGATATATAAGATATATAGGTCTCGCTATATTACCTATTGATTCTATCCTATTTATTCTCTATTTATTGTTACAGAACAATGGCTGGTCGCACCATAACTAAAGTTTCTCTATTTAGTCCTAATAAAAGATTGTTGTTGGAGTTTTTATTTATGCCTAGTTTTAAACATTGATAAATTGTTTGAATATGTTTGCCTTAATCGTTGGCCTATAATATTAATTTTTCAATAATAGATTCAATAATAGTTGGATGTATACAACTTTGTATTAATTACAAGAGGAAACAATATACAGGGCAAGGTATGACGTGAGCAAAATGTTAGCCAGTGATACAAGCACAATGAGTAATGTTGTGTTTTTGGTGTCATTTTATTTTTAATTGTGTTGGTATATTTTCGTAGTAATCATGTTTGAAAGTATCGACCGAATTGTGACAAACGCAGCGTGTTATCCCGATAAAGGAGGGTCAATCTCGTTCAAGACTACGAGATATCGTTCAAGAGTAAGACATACAGCTGTTTTTCTAGTCACATTTGGGAATCTAGATGTAAAAAAATAAATTTGTTGTTTTTTTTATGACACCTGTAAACACTCTTGTATAAAGAACATCATCGAATACAAACTGTTTGTTCGGCTTTCTTTACTTAGAACATAAGTAGGCATCAGCAAAAAGAAATTATTTTAAAATTAGATTAAGATCTTCAATTGAGGAACCTAAACAGAACGGGAATTGTTCGCACTCGATAAGTTCGAGAAAAATCATTAAATTATAGATTGGAAACAAATTACATAACTTTGTATTGAAACGCATTGTAATCCTCGCTGATAACAATTGCCATGCAATTAATTCAGATAAGAGTTAAATCCCGATATGAGGAAAAAAATACATCCCGATAAAATCCAAGTATACGTCAGTCTATTGTCGCACAGACACCTTTGATAAAGACGGATGAAATCGCAGCAAATGAATGTCATTATTTTAAGCTAACCGATATCCGAGACGTAAGACCTAAAACAATGGAGATAAGGCGTATCAACGCCTTCTAGATTTATGCCACATTTGTACTGCCAGAGATTACCTTGTAACCCCGCCTCCCACCTGTCACTAGGATTCAAAGGTAAAAATTAAATAAAAATAAACTGCGTTACGAAAATTCCGCTTGGTTGACATTGAAAACAAAATTCGTGTTAGTTACTCATCATCCCGATTCACCGTGAAATATTATATTATTATGTAGTAGATAAGTGGTAGATAATCGTTGTAAATTGTCACGAAACGTTGGCTGACAACTGTAATTAGAAAATAAAGAGTTCCCGTTGGTGGTAGTTTCCACGTATGCTCTATATTTCGACAATTCTAATAAGCAAATCCTCCTGTGCGGTAATAAAATATAGTTAACAAAAAAAAATTAATGAGCTTTCGAATTGTATCGCAATGCAAAAGTACATTTTGGTTTTCTTATTGACATTACTACATACTACTGTTATCTCTACTGTTATTATTCGGTCTGCGACATACTATGGTCAATAAAAATCTTTCAGAAGTTCTGCTGCATCCTGGAAGCTTTCAGTGAATTGTCTGTAATGTTAGTTGTACAGTTCAGTAGCTTCTCAGAAATAATTTATTTAAAAAAGCTGTTTATTGGAAAAAAACACACATTACACTCTGATATGCGCTACGACTGTGCCATATGGTTTGAGAAGAATATGAAAGAACATAGACATTTAAACGAAAAATGCTGCCCACACAGGAATTTATATACCTAATCCCTATTTAAAAGAAAATCTGGTATGGCCAGGCACATGACTTTATCATACTACACAGCAGTAACAAACGCTGATGTGCAGACAATACTGTCAATACGAGCGATCTCGATGAAATAGAATTTGGTCATGCAGCTAAACTATTAATTTTACCAAAAAATGCCATAGACATAAATTATTCAAAATTACTTCTACTTTAATTTATGATTTAACTATTTTGACGAAATTACAAGAAGGGCCCAGTTCCGTTGGACCCTTTTGACCTAAAAGCTTCATAAACCTTCTAAATATGATGTTTAGTCCCGATACCTTTATAGACCAGTGCTGAATGAAGCCTTTGAAAATGGTAAAAGTGAACAAAAATAATAGTAGAATGAAACCCATTGGAAAAGGAAGCGAATATAACAAAAATGAAAGGAAAAATAATTTACGGGCGATCTGAGGTCGGGAAGTGGAAGAGGGTGAGTTTTTAAGGGTAAAAAACGGTTTATCTCGATTTCCGGCAAAACTACAACTCCTATGGAAAAAAGTTAAATGGCAAAGTTGTAGGTAATAAAAAGATCTACTTTTGTAGATGTACTTTTGTATATACACTTTTTTCACACCTCAAAATTTATGTGAAAAGTTCAAATAAAAGCATTTGGTTTTTTATTTTTATCCTTTAGAAAAAAAAATTTTTTTTCACGAAATTTGGTGAAAACTTACCTTTTTATGTCCCAAACACACTGTAATTTTTTGATTTAAAATATTTATTTTTTAACTTTATTTTGACTTAATATCGAAAAACCCTAATTTTCAATCAAAAATTCTCACGTCAAATTATCTGCTTTTTTAAAAAATCGGTGGGCTTTTTGTTCGTTGAAATCTCTACTTTCTGATGGGGTAAAAAAAAATATTCATTACTATGGTGTTCTCAAAAAAAATGCAAAGAAACGTAAAAAACTCGAATCCGAATTTTTTTTTTGTTTCAAAAATTATCCTCCCTGGTCTATTAGTATAGTTGAGCCAATATTAGTAGAGGGCTGACAGAGATAGAGATAGTGACGTTTCGTATTTTGCAGGAATTTACGTTTATAGGGTGCATGCAACAAGTTTTTACTGGTGAAAACTAAGTTGCATAGAGCACAGCCGCCGTGGTCACGTTCACGTTCAAAATAAGCTACATATTAATTTAGCAATCACCATTTTACTCTGTTTACTCGCGGCAATTTAATATTATTTCTACCAGCACAATATACTACATTTCTGATCACACCTCGTATAAGGTCTTGCCTTGCGTCAAACCGCAAAATTTAACCTAACAAAATAAAATTTGTATAAATATGCATTTATTCTAAGTCTTTTGCAGGAATTATCTGGAAATATAATGGTAACATTAAATAGCAATTTAAGACGCAAACGTTGGGCGCACTACTAATTGCTTTAATTGCACTTTTATACCCCCACATTTAATGTGTTGAGGGTATATTTAGTTTGATTCAACATTTGTGACACCCTTAAGGAGGCGTGGCAGATATAGACTTATATATACATATATGGATTTGATCAGAATTGAAAACTGAATCGATTTAGCTATGTCCGTTTGTCTGTCCGTCTGTGTACACGATAACTGCCGTAATTGTGAAGCAATTGATCTGAAATTTGGTATACAAGCTTATCTCTTAAAAAGTAAAGACAAATTCGTGAATGGGCAAAATCGGTTCACTTGTTTTTTTTTTTTAATATTTTACGGTGGGGGGTATTTTAACTTCAGCACGGCTGAAGATAATTTTCTTACTAGGTTTTAGTTTTCATTGTATTCACTGAACGATGCATAGTGATCAGCATTAAGCTCAGTAAATTGCGACTTTTCATAATATTATAAAAATTAACTTACTTTAATTTTTTATACTTTAATGCTTTTCAGTCACAAATAACAATAAAATGTTCCCCGTGTTATTAAGTAGTAAGTAAATCAAATCGCAAAAGTAATAATATACATTCGTAGGGCTAAATCTTTAGATATTAAATTTTCTTGACATAGTAATTGTCTTCGTCTTTTGTCCATTACAATTTCATCGCTTTCATCGCATTACATTCAAATAGCTATATTCCGACACATCTACTTACGTTGGCCCGACTATAGTTACTCCGGAATCGTCGCCAAAAAACAGGTACACACACACACAGAGACATTTTTTGTACCTTGGTCAAAAATGTTCAGGGGACCCAAAAAGACATATATTTCCGCTAAAATCTCAAAATCTTTTTTCGGCACTATTACAATAGTTTGTTATATTACGTATGATAAAGTAGAAAGTAGGTGATTGGCAATAGCGAGCACGGTATGTATTAAATCCGTGAGCGAAATGTAAAGATACGGGTTGTTAAAGAAATAAGTTCGGATATTTCACCACCGTACATATATCAATGCTCAATGCATGTTCAAAATAAGCAACAAAAGTGTCTATAAACATGAGTCCCAAAATGAACTTGCCGGAAACAAATTGATTTTCTTTTAACTGACTGAAAGTTATTTTCGCAACTTACGCTAATCCATTGATGGCAATCTAAACGCAACAAGGGATTTTGTCTAACTGAGGGGATTCCAACCCCCAGGAAACGTTCTTTAATGTGCACATCCCATAATTATGGCACACAGAACCACTGGCTTTACTTCCTCATTCGATGGAAGACGGCATGCAAAGGTATTTTCGGGCCCATGTGCATAATGTTGAAAATATAGGCTATTTTGTGCATAATCATAAATTTCAGGCAAACATTACGACAATATAACCATCAATAAAATTTTTCCGCTTAAAATTCTCCAAACGATTGTTTTTTTTTTTCAAGTTTCCAATGTTTTAAGTGGTAACATATTTTGTTAAGGCAGAAGCTTATTGCAAACATAAATACACATCCCATTTTCCTGCTAGATGGGCCCACAGTTTTTGTAAAACAGGACTTAATTTTACAAAAAGGCCTTCAATCAAAATTTGGGTGAAAAAAGTGAAGAATATCGAGTGATTCGTCTGATTCAATAACACAAATAATAAATATTTACCATTACGGAAAAAATACAGTTTTTAATTCGTAATTTAACTGTTAACTTAATGAATTAAAGAAAAATCTTTTTATTCTATAATACGAGAAACAATTTTGTTATATAAGATGTCAGAAATTTATGCGGGAGTTTTTCATTTTAGCTTGAAAACCGTTCCAACATTATGATTACTCAGTCAACTTATGTATAACTTATGTAATACTTCATTATCTCAATTTGTTGTGGTCTATCATATGTTGTTTTAATGAATTTCTTGGAATAGTCTTGTTTTTCTAACGAGTGTTAAGTTTTCCATGAAATTGCAGTTTTTGCAGCAAACCTCAACAAAATCCATTATTAATGGGTGGTATGATTAAAAAGAGTGTTTACTTTTGCTTTAAGTGTGAGCTTTTACTTCATAGTATTTTGTGGAGTATAATCTATTACATAAAGTAAATACTTCAATTACTTACGTTAGAAGAATAAACTAGTAGTAAATGCTAGGACATAATATTTCCAGGAAAAAAATGTGAAATTCGGAATTTCCCCACACGCTGCTGTCATGTACGCTTCCTGGCCACGATGCTTCTACAGACGTGAAAATTCCTTTAGAATTGCATGCAGCCTGCACATTAATGCTACAAAATCCTTTACGGTTCAAATATCCTTCCCCATGAACTTTTGGTTTCATTATTCTGATATAGGCACAATCTATCGGTCCTATTGCTCGAGGTATCATCCAACCCTCTTTAGCTAATTCAATTACGCCGGGACTTTGATGAAAAGAAATCCAAACATTTTTCTTTAACACAACTTTTTGTGACACCTCTCTAATTATTTTTGAAACTGTGTTTGAATGTACCCCAACCTCTACACCAACGCCTTGTTGAAACCCAGGATCACCTAGACTTCTTAAAAATTCTCCATTTTACTCTCCGTTTTCGCTACATTTGACAAAGCTGCTCCTTTCGTCTCAATATGATTTCCTAAGAACTCATCAGCCATCCATTCAACAATTTTTTGCGTTGAAGGTAGGTGACCAGTGCCTTATACTATAGTTAACTAAAATAATTGACTATACAGTTCCTTCCCATGCGTTCTACGTTCACATATTTGTACAGCCATTTGTAACATCAATCGAAGTAATAGATGCGAAGTTGCTCTGAGTAGCTTCTTAAAAACTACACAAAGCACTCCCAGATGGAGTAAATACTAGACAACATTGGTCATTACCTTAGTATTGACTCCTATATACCGAAGTATATAAAGCAAAGTAAGAAGTAATTGCTCCTTGTACTTACTTCAGTCTTACTTCAAGAATAATGTAGAGTAAACGCTATAATTTTTAGTATTTACTTGAAGTAAAAGCTACAACATGAAGCTATTACTTGAAGTAAAATTAAATACTTTTTTTAAACATACCACTCAATGTCTGTACGCTAGACGTGTGTGTATGCAGGCGCTACACTAATCTACGACCACCTTCCAACGTCGAATGTTTGATAGTTCGTCACAACGTTCAAATCCTCGGGCTAGCTATGCCAAGCGTCCAATCTTCGAGCAAGACTAGAGATCGTATAAGACGCAACACTCCAGAAAGGAAACACGGCATTTATTACAATTATCGCATTTCTCTGATAGTGAAAGTTATAAAGTTTTGGCGGAAAGTTCACTTAGATAAAAGACCTATTTTTGTAATGTGAGTTGGGCTATGTGAACTATATTTGACAAAAACGAAAGACGTAGACGTAGATGTAAAATTTATATTTTTCAGGGCAAAAAATTGTTTTTACTTTATCATACGCAGTATGTAAAGTATTGTAATCGTGCAAAAAAAATTTTTTGAGATTTTAGCGGAAATATGTCTTTTTGGGCCCCCTGAACATTTTTGACCAAGGTACAAAAAAATGTCTGTGTGTGTGTGTGTGTGTGTGTGTGTGTGTGTGTGTGTGTGTGTGTGTGTGTATGTGTGTGTGTGGATGTGGGTGTGTGTGTGTGTACCCGTTTTTTGTGGCGACGATTCCGGAAAAACTACGAAAGGTATCGGGACGAAACTTCATATTTAGAAGTTTCATGGCCAAACTTAGAGCTGAAAAGCTTTCTGTTAAAAAGGGTCCAAAGGAACTGGAGGTTTAGTGTTAACATTTTTGAAAGATTTTGTAAATTAGCCGGCATTTCTGGAATTTCGTCGAAATAGTTAAATAATAAATTAAACTAGAGGAAATTCTGAATAATTTATGACTATGACATTTTTTGGTACAATCAATAGTTTAGCTGCATGAGCAAATTCTATTTCATCGAGATCAGTCGTACTGCACTAAAACTAGTAGCCAGGATATGTCAGATTAAATGTCAGATGCGATTTTAATGACGGTGTAGATAGTGTCAAACGCTAATGCTTTGACAATACTACTGTCAATACGAGCTACGTTCGGATATTGTACACCGTTAAGGTGCGTTTTCATTAGTGCTAATGGCAGTGGTAGTAGACGCCATTATAGTATTTCTAATAGAATTTGCTAGTGACTCAGTTTATGTACATGCAAACTAATATGTGTCACCATCACGACATGTGAGAAACACTATAATTTCGTCTGCTACCACCGTCATTACCAACCATTTCCACCAATCGGAACGCACCTTCACACTTTCTACACCCAATAACACGTGTCATTTGGACGGTGTACCCGGTATCAACGGAGTACAATATCCGAACGCAGCTTTAATGGACATATCTGTCTAGGTCTACTAGTTTTATTTTAATGCAGACATAGCCGATCTCGATCAAATAATATCTCATGCAGCTAAACTATTAATTTTATATATAGTATGATAAAGTCATGTGCCTGGCCACATCAGACTTTTTAAATTGCCCAACTCCTTGTTCAGATCTGTGCCATCATATTTCTTAAACCATAATAAAATTTGAAAAATAAATTATGCGAACAGTTAGTCTACTTGCATAATAACATAGGTTATCCAATTTACTTAAAAAGCAGAAAACAAAAATTAGTCAAAATGTTTGCATTGACAAAAAATATATACAAAATTCAAAAATTGGCTTGATGAAACAATTTATTTGACGTGACTATTCTTGAAACACTTTACCAACTTTACCGACCGTACTGTCGTATGCCGAAACGAAATCATTATGCGAGATTTTACTCAAGAATGATTGACTTTGGTGATAATTCGGGAAAACCGTAGATTCTGGCTACGGCCAACCTACAAGTTGTCTACGATTTATTTTTTTGTTAAAAGAACAATTATTTATTTGTACTGGTTTATTTTTAGTGAAAAAAACTAAAGAAACAGTTTATTTACTTGTTTTTTCAATTCTTCTTTTATTTTTTTTTTATTCACTTTCTTGAGGTATAAGAAATATCGTTCAAATTATCGATAACTGTTAAAAGGGCATAAAATATATACTTTTCTTGAAAATACTATAATGATACCATCAAAAATATATCTATAAAAGTACAATTCACATATCATATAAATTCTATAAACTAACAAATTCGGACAATTTACGTATATCCGCTTCGGTGCCCGGTATTGCTAGTTGGAGGCTGAACGAGGGCCACTAGATACTGGCGAACTATCGACATAGGAAAGTGTCGACTGTCGTAGCAACGCCGTTTTTTTTGCAATTATCGGATCAACTCATTTGACTCAATGTTCTGTCTACCTTCGTCGCATGGTGTAGCACACGCTTAACCAAAACACTCTACAGTCTACATGCACATTTTACGAATGAAGCCAGTAGCGTTTTTGAATTGGAATACTTTAAGGGGGGATTCCGGTTTTTTCCTCTAAAATTACCGCCTTTTTTAGAATTTTTTATTGGCGAGACTATGCAATAAATTGATTCCAAATTTGGCACAAATATTTATTAGCTTTTCAAGTATTTACAAAAAAAAAATAATACAGAAATATGATGAATCACGCTCACTAGCCACCCGCGACCATGACACTGCGCGAAGATCCGCGGGCACTGGTTGGCATGATTGGGCCGCTCCAGGTGATCTGAAATTAAAATCTCGAATAGCGGCCTACTTAATACATAAGTAGTTATCGTTTGATGAACCAGAAAATAAAAATATTTATATTTGAGGAAATGGTGGCTTCTTAAACTCAAAATATCGATTTTTCTCAAAAAAATTGACAATGTTTTCTCTATAAAAGGAAAAGTACCCAACTTATTGCAATTCTTGTTCATAAAACGATAAAGGCATGTTTACTGAACATCCAGTTAAAATTTGAAGTCAATCGGTCCAATAGGTTTCGAAATATCATGCCAACCGTTTGCGAAAAAACTGTTCCGAGAAAAACACGTTTAAACATTCAAGTACAGTTTATTATGGGACATCGAGTACTTACAGTGTTTTTCTGCTAATATGCTATACCAGAGCCATACTTTATTCCTTCCTCCACTTCGTAGAATTTAATTTGAGACTTGCTCATTTCTACGCCTTGTTTGAGCTTATTTTGCAGCCTCTAGTGCACGTCTCGACGACATCAACAAACGAAGTTTCTCGCGAACATTTGCAAATATTTTCGTTTCCTTGCCAATAACGATTCCTATAGTTGTCATAGTTTAGAGGATGACAGAAAAGCCTTTATTATAAATGCCTGCTGCTGCATAAGCCGCAATTTTGACCCACGGTGAAGATGTTTGGGTGCGAGGCGGCAGACAGTAGAATTGAAGCTTTAGTTGTTGTTTTGTGTGTCACCACTAGGGGTGGGCGATCTCGGAAATTTGTGAACGATCTTTGATCACAATTTGAGATCGACCTGATCGAAAAGATCGATCAGTTCGAAAAGATCGATTTGATCGAAAAGATCGATCAGATCGAAAAGATCGATCAGATCGAAAAGATCGATCAGATCGAAAAGATCGATCTGATCGAAAAGATCGATCAGATCGAAAAGATCGATCAGATCGATCTGATCGATCATTTGATGATACGTACATGGAAAGATCGATCAGATCGAAAAGATCGATCGATCGATCTTTCAGTTCTTTCATATACGTACGACACGTGTCCAACCATGTACGTTTCATCAAAAGATCGATCTGATCGATCTTGTCGATCTGATCGATCTTTTCGATCTGATCGATCAGATCGATCTTTCGATCTTTCAAATAAGATGATCGATCGATCGATTTTTTTGCCCAGCCCTAGTCACCACCCAAACACTGTTCTAGCAACTCTCTCGACGACAAGTCGTTGTAAATCGGCTTGATGGCATTTTCGACATTATTAGCAAGTGTTATTGAATTCATCCAGAGTTTTCTCGGCTTCAGTTTTTCGCCATTTGCACCAACTCTGTGATCCCACAGGGCAGTACATATGCTCAACCACTTTGTTAGTATATTTCTCCATAAATATAGTGATCCTATACAACGGAAATGTGACCTCACTTCTTCCATATCCCGTCTCCAAAACCCAGCACTATACTTTTCTCGTCTTCCGCTGTCGACAATTTATCGGCAGACGTACTAGCAAATGCTTTTCTTTCACGAGTGTGCATTCTCAGAAAATTTTCTTTTTTTGTTGTCCATCCGCACGTGTAGGAGTTTTTCTTGAGTGTTTTTTTATCGATGATTGTTCACGAGAGAATTTCACAGAATAATAAACCACACACTGCAAAATTTTTTGGCTTGAAAAACTCGGGCGGAAAAATTGTTCAGCGCGCGATACGACCGATCCGCGCGCTAATTTTGCAAATTTTACCTTAAAACTTCGTACACACATTCTTAAGACCTTAAATAATAAAATAACGTACAGAAAAAAAAATCGATTTTTTTTCATCAGAAAACCGGAAGGGGGGTAAAGATGGTTGCGAAACCATGGCCAACTTTATGACTATTTCGTAGTGTTTTCAGATATGAGGCAAATAGAGGTTTTGAAGAGGAAACACAATTTTTGTGAGGAACTGACGCGCGCCCTATATAAGTCGGTAATACAGACAATAAAATCCCGTTAGCGTTTAGCCACAGGCGTACCAACTTTTTTCGCAAATAAAACAAGGACTTTTTAATTTAACATGATTGCGCAATTCGCGATTTACTCAAGTTCAATGAACGTTTTTTTTTTTGTTTCGTCCAACTTAATCTTATCATCACACGCAACCAAAGTAAGGTGACTCCGTCTCTCATATCCTGTGACGTATTCGTAATGAGCAGAGAGATACGACTGATACGAGTATCATCCGAGTAACGATTGCAAAATCCGATAACGATAACAGAACTATTATTATGGTTCAATTGTAGGACACTCTCCATCAATTTTCGATAAGAAACCATGCCGTAAAAATGACACACAGGCACGACCTACGACCTGCGAATTTCAATACAATAACCGATCGATGCACTACTATTCCCACGCTTTCCTCTTTTGTTTTTTAAACAAAAATTTTGATTATTGCACGCGAGATTTCTCATTGTACCTAATAGAGGCAATCTCGTAAAAGGTTTGATAAAGCAATAATATTAATATCACCGTCTTAACAGTAATTTGATAGATTTGAACAAGCGAGTAATCGTCTAGTGAAATACCAGAGATATGCGTGATAATAGGGGGCGTTTTATCGTTATGCATTATCAGCGCTCACTCTATTGAAGATTTACAAATAATTGTTCTCAAATAATTATTGTCGCGACAAATTTTCCATAACTCCTTTTGTTATACAGAATAAAAATAAGATGTATGTATTTTTTGGAGATGTTTTGTTGCTATGGTAATCGCTTTTTTTGTTTTTTCTTAATGACATGAGCAATGTTTAGGTTTTTCTGTTTTTGTTTTAGAGGTTTTACTTTGGTAGTATTGAAACCAAGATATAGGGTGTTCAATAAAATCTCACCCTTTGATGTATCGTCAACCGTTTTGATAGAAACGTTTAATTTATAAGGCATCGTTTGGGCGGATGTTCGGTTAGCTAATTTCCAGGTCTGGAAATCGCTACTGTTTTGACTGTCAATTACATTTGAATCGCAGGTAGGTATGTCAACATAAATCTCATGATATGTTCAACTAACTTCACAAAAAAAAATACATAAGGGATTTATTGCCAATATTGTAAACAAAAACCAAATACAGAATTTGGATACAATATGGGAAAGAATTAAAACCCTCTTTTCCTTTGTTGTATTTTAAATTTAATGGGTACTAGTTTCGTCGTATTGACATCTTCAGCCCAAATCTACAATAAGAATACATAACATCATACGTAGTTCAAATTTACTTATCGAATTAGGGGCGGTATATAAAAATCACAAGTAAAACTGTGTCTAATGTAAACAAATAGAGACAATTGACATGGGGCACGCGTAGTGAAGTTAACAGCACAATAGCGGACACCAGGGTAGGCAAATTTACCAAATTAAATGTACATGAATAGGTGTCTGTTATGGAAAATTAATTGATCGTTTAGTGTGACATTTCAATTTCTTATATACTTGCGATTTCTAGCTGTTCTAAAAGGTCCATTTTACAACTGCTCTTACACTTGTGGATTAATTGTGGCTCACTGTGATTAACACAGTGCCCGGTATCTAATTTATGTTGATATAAATTTGATGAGTTTCTGTTTTTATGTTCCGCCATTCGTTTTGCTAACTTCCTTCCGGTTAGACCGACATAATGTGTATTACATTTTGAGCATTTGACAGAGTAAACTCTTGAGTCTTCGATAATATGTTCCTAGTAAGTGAAACTAGTACCTATTAAATTTAAAATACAAGAAAGGCAAAGAGGTGTTTCATTCTTACATTTCCCATATAATAGAGTGTTGCTAAAAAGATAGCAGCTAAGAGAGCTTTGATATAAAGGTGGTGGACAACATTTAGTGACATTTTAGGTTACATACAGGATGAAAATAAAGGATGAATAATAGTTATAACTTATGTTACTGTTTTGGGTAATTCTCCTGCAAGTTTATTTATTGTTTTATTTATAACTATTTATTTATAACAGTTTTCTTGCTATAGCAACCAACTTTTACATTCAACAAAACTTCTTTTAATTTTCCATTCTATAAATTCATGTTCCCAGTGTTATCAATACACACGGTGATTTACAAATAGTATTAACCATTGAAACAACTAATAGAGAATATCGTTTTAAATTGAAATGAAAGAGCGTAAACTTTAAAATTTTCCGAAAAAAAAACAACATTTGAAACATGTTTGTAACTCTGTAATTTTAAACTTTAATATGTATTCTGTATGTAGGATTTCAATTTAACACAAGTTATAAATCACCTATGATAATATTCTATTGAGACTCAAAACGTCCCTTATGCAAGATAACAGAATTTAAAGACACCTAAAGTCACTACAGTTTATTTTTGTTAAGTAACGTATTCAAACATTTGCCAAATGTTGGAATAACAAATATAAACACAAACTCTAATATCTGTTGACCATTAGTCAACTCAAAATATTAATACGAATTATCAACTTTTCGTTTACATTTACTCAGTTATTATTTCAGACAATCCCAAATAGATATTCGCGTACTTCAGACTATCTGCATAACTAGCGATCCAACAATAACTGATAACGACGATGATGCACCGAGGTCACAATACAACCTTTGGATACGTACACTGCAGTACGTAACACCAAACTGGCGATACTGCAACATCAAGACCCGATTTTCAGGTGTATCGCTCAGAGATCCCGAATGGCAGCCATAAAAAATAACGGAAATATACCGGGCAAGTGCAAGCGACAGTTCGTGACCCACTAAAAACAGTGCATACGCCTACCGTATTTTTTTGCATAAGGTTTGTTATTGAGAAATCGGATGTTCGAAGTGTGGTTTGCGATCGTGAAGTTTGAGCAGAACACGGCCAATGGACCGAAACATGCAAGTGATAGCAAGATAATGCTTTTCGTAAATATTGAATTTGATCGGATTGTGGTATAAACAGCACGAAGCGTGCGAATGTTTTGCAAATTTTTAGATTCGCCTATGAAACTATTTCAGGCGTTCTCGACATTCGAGATTGTTAAAAATAAGGACGTAAAACTTACCATATCGACGGTGACTTCGCCAACTTTGGTGTTTCCATGAGTCTTGCGGAACTTCTTGACCTTCTCTTGTTCCTTGGGTACCTTGCTGGCGAGTACTGCTTTCAGGTCGGTGGATGTGCTACTCATCTGTCTGAGAAGTGAAGACACTTGAGGAAGAACCCTCTAAAACAAAAAAAAACGCAATGAGAATCACAGAACAAAATACAAAACAGCAAAAATACAATGGAAATGAACAAACTTCAATGTTATCGTGTATTTCAACCGAAAGCATCAGAATCGCAAGTTGCAATAGCTATTATTGATATATAGGCACAGTTAATTATCTATATTAAATGTAGATAGATAATACCAACATAGTTGTTTTACAATAAAAAATAAATTGACAGTACATGTACATGAAACCGATAAGCAAAATGGAAAATTAATAGATGCATTCAGTACTACGCTCTGATGTTCTATTTGAAGTGTATAATATCTGTTATTTTCCATATCTAAGTACACAATTTAAAATTGAGTTTATTAGTATTTTGAAAACTTTGTACGTTATGTGTGTTGATAGCGATGCAGAGTATTTCGTTGTGAGTTTTTCAAAACGTTGACTTCGTAAATTATGGACGTGGAAATGTGTACTGTAGTTAACTATGTGTGTGATGTTTGGGCCTATTCAAAGCCTATATAACTTTGCGTCCGTCCGGATCTACCTACAGATCTTTAAAATCTAATTATATCTCCACGACTAAATTTTAAAAATTGTCGGCCGAAGATATTTGGAAGAAACTGCGCGAACTAGAAACAGGGTCAACAATATATTCCAAAAAGCAGCAATGATAATGTGAGACGGGACAGATTATTTACGAAGCTTACTAGGATACTTAAAACAAATTCGAGACAAATTTGATGAATATGAATCAGAAGGAAAACACAATTCCAAAGAACATGCCATTATGCAACTAGTCACAAAATATTTAAGCAATCTGGAAGATCTTTTGGAAAATTAAATAATTCAAGTCATCAACATGTCCCGCGTCACATTGAGGAAAAGATAGAGGAAAATGAGAAGGAAATATCATAAACAAATTTTGGTTATGACAACTGTCTAAACGTGAGCATCGAATTTCTATGATGTATGATGGTGTCTAAAAAGGGAATACAGCCATTATTTTCAATCGGCTGTTACATATGCATATTCAAGTTTGTGCATTCTAAATATACGTTAGCACGAACTTTGAGCCATGTGCTAATAATAGAAAAAATATTCGGCTCAATTCTTTCGAGTATGTATGGTGCCGACTTTTATGAATAACGGTGCTTTTTAATTGCTCGCAAGAAGACTACGATATAGCCACCAATATTCTTTAAATCCGTCACCTAGACTAGACAGAATTGATCCGGATAAATTTTGTATTATCTTATTATTTGAACGCAAATACGTGAGCATTCCGGTGTAAAACTAAAAGTCATGAAGTATATTTGCACACCTATTTCCATTTTTAGCGCCAACTTAATAAAAAATTAATAGTGGGCTGTAATGGGATAAGACCGCTTAAAAGCCCTATCCCTAATAATAAATTTATTTGCAAATTAAAAACAGCAAAATAAATTTTCTTAAACTCACATAAAAATATCCAAGTGATTTTTTATTATTTATAAACCGTTATAAATTGTTAATTATATGAACGAATTCTTAGTGTTATAAAATTGCTTATAAACAACCAAAAAAAAATTTGCTACCTAGCTTTTCTTTTTTATTCCTTCATTTTACTTTATGGGTGGGGTGAGACCCCAAGGATATTTTGTCCAGGGGCCCCGACTATCCTTAATACGTAACAGAGCATGATACACGCCGATGAACATGACAGAATTTTTGAATAATAATTGACAGTTCTTTTGACTAATGACTTATTTGTTCAAATGAACTCTCATTATTATGCAACACCTACGTGGTTGACAGTTGATTGACAGTTCCCATAGCCACCATTGACAAATATATTTAAAATATTTAATATAAAATGAAATTTATAATTCGTAGTTAAATGGTCGTATTTGACATGCACATAACGGATATACACCGCTCGCATGTTTCATGGTCGCCATTTATTCCTGAATTATATGCGTGTCAAATAATAAACTATTATTACGCAATGATATTCCCAACGTCTGTCGGACATAGATTTCTGAAAACACATTTGCATGAATTTGTTACATGCAAAGTTACAAATAATAGTGCGAAATTACACAAGTTTATTTAAAATGTTATTTGAAATTTTGTCTGTGAGTGTTAACATAATAAATTAAATTAAATTTACAATTAAATCTATAAATTATTTTTTTGTCTGTTAAATTACATGGCATTTAGCACCAAAAATAAATTACAAGGAGATTTTTTCGGTTTTCTCAAAATTCATGCAGCATTTTGCTGAGTTTGCCCTGATGTAAAGAACTCCTGGACGCACATTATAAAATTATGTTTGCATTTGTGTTACATTGTGGTCCATAAGATTGTGGCAACTGAAACTTATGTTTTTTCTTTAATGGAACACTATATTTTTGAAGATTTTTTCAATTCCTTGAAGTTTAAGGCAATAAGTACTAAGATAGTACTTGTAAAAGCAGTTATTTTTGATATATTGTGTTTTGTTTTGAAAATTGCACTATAACAAAAAATATTTCTACTATCAGTGTAATCAGTGTAATGACATATAACATATTATATAACATATAACATATTTGTATACAGGGCGTGGGACAGTACCCCTCAATTGAAAACAAAAACACATTTTAATAAAGACAAGATAAGCAAATTGTATTCAAAAACTCTCCCACCAGCACTAGGTTGTTACAAAACTTAAACCAACAATTAATAACTATGTTTGTTATGTCCATCAAACATAACAGTTGACAGCGCATATATTTTCCAGTGTTATGTGATGTACTTGCCAAAATTCGAATCAGGCGCCAGTATTTATTTGCCACGCCAGAAATACATATGAAAATACTTTTGACCCGCCAAAAATATTCCGACCTCGCCAAGATCATTCGGAGTTCCCTAGCAATTGTTCTTTGGCCGGCGGTTGGCATCACACTCCTAGATTAATTGTATGATTACTCGCTTATTTACATCGACAATTTACTTTGATTTAATATCATTTGATACGCATCTATACCGTTCTGATTTTGAATGTTTTGACAAAATTAGAATTTTAGTTTGTTTTTAAATAAAATATTAAATGTATGTAGGTGACGTTTGTATAATTTGAAGCATGTATACATAAATAAGAACACGAGTGCGTACTGTAGTTATGTATTTAGGCCAAGGTCAACGATGTGACATAAACATTGAAATCGTATTTTTACGTTTATTTAAAAAAATCATTCAAAATGTATCAAGTTCAAATTTATACATACTCCTTTAAATAAAAACATTAAAAAAACATACTTCTGCACATTCTCAACCGATTATACTATACCAAATAATAATAGTAACAATAATAATAATATAAGTGGGTGGTATGAGTTGTGTTGTGATAACTTATTGTTTGCGATTGTTCTACGTGACATAACAATGCGTGAGGCACTCATATGCACTAACATATGCTAATTGGATAGAATTTGTATCTTTACGTATATTATTATAATTGATTGTTACAAAGCAACCGATCATATTTGTGTATTGTTAAGAGATGTTGCTTATTATTGTTGGCCACAATTTGTTGTGATGTACATAAACCTGTTTTAATTTAATTACCTACCTACCCGTTACCACGCAGACTTAATAAACCTAGATACAGTGACCGGCAGTTTATGTTATCGGACACGTGCATTTTTATTTCAAATACGCATTTTCATATTATCAACTTGTATTTCCAAGAATTTTGTTTTTGTTTGTTTTCTTTGCAACCGTTAATTTCTTTTAAGTGGTGGCATACAAATTTCATACCTTGTACACTACAAGTGGTGCCACGTCCTTCCGTTGTCGATTGTTCGTTTAATGGGTCTGTTGTCAAACGTCGGGGCACGTTCGGAATTTAAAATTCAGAGATTTTTTGTATTATTGATTTTGATACCGTTAATTTGTCTTAAGTGGTGGCATACAAATTTCATGCCTTGTACACTACAACTGGTGCCCCGTCCTTCCGTTGTCGATTGTTCGTTTAATCAAATGGGTCTGTTGTCAAACGTCGGGGTACGTTCGGAATTTAAAATTCAGAGATTTTTTCTATTATTGATTTGATACCATTAATTTCTCTTAAGTGATGGCATACAAGTTTCATGCCTTGTACACTACAAGTGGTGCCACGTCCTTCCGTTGTCGATTGTTCGTTTAATGGGTCTGTTGACAAACGTCGGGGTACGTTCGGAATTTAAAATTCAGAGTTTTTTCTAGTATTGATTTGATACCGTTAATTTCTCTTAAGTGGTGGCATACAAATTTCATGCCTTGTACACTACACGTGGTGCCACGTCCTTCCGTTGTCGATTGTTCGTTTAATGGGTCTGTTGTCAAACGTCGGGGTACGTTCGGAATTTAAAATTCAGAGACTTTTTCTATTATTGATTTTGATACCGTTAACTTCTCTTATGTGGTGGCATACACATTTCATGCCTTCTACACTACAAGTGGTGACACGTCCATCCGTTGTCGATTGTTCGTTTAATGGGTCTGTTGGCAAACGTCGGGGTACGTTCGGAATTTAAAATTCAGAGATTTTTCTATTATTGATTTTGATACCGTTAATTTCTCTTATGTGGTGGCATACAAGTTTCATGCCTTGTACACTACAAGTGGTGCCACGTCCTTCCGTCGTCGATTGTTCGTTTAATGGGTCTGTTGATAAACGTCGGGGTACGTTCGGAATTTAAAATTCAGAGTTTTTTCTAGTATTGATTTGATACCGTTAATTTCTCTTAAGTGGTGGCATACAAATTTCATGCCTTGTACACTACAAGTGGTGCCACGTCCTTCCGTTGTCGATTGTTCGTTTAATGGGTCTGTTGTCAAACGTCGGGGTACGTTCGGAATTTAAAATTCAGAGACTTTTTCTATTATTGATTTTGATACCGTTGATTTCTCTTATGTGGTGGCATACAAATTGCATGCCTTCTACACTACAAGTGGTGACACGTCCTTCCGTTGTCGATTGTTCGTTTAATGGGTCTGTTGACAAACGTCGGGGTACGTTCGGAATTTAAAATTCAGAGATTTTTTCTATTATTGATTTTGATACCGTTAATTTCTCTTATGTGGTGGATTACAAATTTTATGCCTTCTACACTACAAGTGGTGCCACGTCCTTCCGTTGTCGATTGTTCGTTTAATAGATCTGTTGTCAAACGTCGGGGTACGTTCGGAATTTAAAATTCAGAGATTTTTTCTATTATTGATTTTGATACCGTTAATTTCTCTTAAGTGGTGGCATACAAATTTCATGCCTTGTACACTACAAGTGGTGCCACGTCCTTCCGTTGTCGATTGTTCGTTTAATGGATCTGTTGTCAAACGTCGGGGTACGTCCGGAATTTAAAATTCAGAGATTTTTTCTATTATTGATTTTGATACCGTTAATTTCTCTTAAGTGGTGGCATACAAATTTCATGCCTTGTACACTACAAGTGGTGCCACGTCCTTCCGTTGTCGATTGTTCGCTTAATGGGTCTGTTGTCAAACGTCGGAGTACGATCGGAATTTAAAATTCAGATATTTTTTCTAAAGCGTTATTATTGGACAAAATCACAACTGTTTGCAAATGAATATACAGGTATTGTTTCATTGAAGATCGACGCCATATGCCTACCATCACTTTGTCAATAAATAATCTGAATCTAAATTTTCTATTCCGAACCTTCTCTGGCTTTCGACAACATACCCATTAAACGAAAAAATCCACAACGCAACGACCTCCTTTGGGTGATTCACCATGAGTGTACCAATACGTGACACGACCTGTCGTACAGCTGACTGCGTTATCACTGGACCTTGACCGAGAGTGCTTCCAAAGTCGAGTTATGTTTTAAATGGTCCACACTGTATAACATTTAGAAAATACATTTGAAAAATAGGAAAATATTGATAACTTCTTCCACGTCTTCTTTAACATCTTGAAAGTAGCCTATTGCATCAGGTTATATTTAGTTATTGTTTTTTATGTGTCCTCACACCAAATAATTCCTCGCGATGCTTCAAGAGGTTTGTTCCAATAGGAAGAAAATACCGTTCAAATTACAAGAATCGCTTTTTTGTGAAAGGCCAGGTATGTTACGACTGGAAGATAACAAATAGCGCTAATACGTCTGGTCTGGTCTGGTCCAACACATTGTACTGAACGGTATTGCACGGACAACCTTTTAGGATTTCAGGTAAAATTTTTACAATAAGTTTTACAATGTTTTTTTACAAAGTTTCGCTATAGATACCATTTTTGCTTTTTTTCGTACCATCTGAATCTAAAACAGTTCCAAATTTTATTTAGTGTTTGAAAAAAAAAATGCATTTTGCAAGAATAAACTATTCAATCTATAGTGAAAGCTCTATATAACTTTCAATGTATTTGTTTAAGAGCGCTTTATATTCTGTCCACGTCAAAAATAACTTTGAACTTTAGTAGAGTATGGGGCCTTCGCCACCAACAATGTATACCTAGCATTTCACTTTTTCATAATTTCTAACATTAAACATTGGAGCTTGTCCAACGATCCACCACATTTATTCTTAGCCAGCGTGTTACACTAACAAGTCGGGCCAAAAATAACCAGGAATAACTAATCTCGAAGAATTAATTCAGCACTTTGTGTGCATTCAGAAATGAGTCTGGCGAGCGATATTTTGTATGCACCAAAACTCATATTTGCGCAATACGGTCTCTCCGATACACGAATAATAACACTTTACTTAAACCTAGCTTGGCCAAGCAGCGTTCGTGAACACTTCTAAATTTAATCTGAACCTTTGAACCAAACGTGTTCCTCGTGGTTGAAAAATCCGCACGGAATTCCTCATTACAAAAATACGCGAATTTACTGTAAATAGTAACATAGAAAAAGCAAGGCCAACTGTGTTCAATTAATTTATCAATCAGTCGAAAGTGCATACTCTACATAGTGATTATAGATATTAACTGTTAATAGATATGTAAATGGAATCAGTTAGTTTGCAAGCTAGTATTATTGCAATTAGTTCCCGATTAAAAAGAAATAAATCAATAAAAATATACATGCAACTTTTTTTTTAATTCGTATTGTTGCTTAATATACGATGTGTCCCAAATATGAATGCATTCTCGTCTCAGAATGTTTGAACGAAATTAGTATATAGGTTGTTTAACTTCGCGTGTGGCGAACGCTTGTGACTGAATCTGACGGATCTATAGTATATAAGTATCTCTATAACTATATCAGTAGCGTTACAAAAGGTATTTTTATAGCCAAAGTATTCTAATTCTATCTCTATTAATGTATATTGCTTACACTACACTAAAATATACAGTAAGCGCGAAAAGTATGGAAACATGAGAAAATCTCTGAAAAGATTTGTTATAATAGAAAAATGTTTTTGACTTATGTCGTCATCGACACACTTTTATACGACAACCCCATATGTTTCTTATAGGTTATGATAGATTTGTCAATTCTTTATGGTGGCATACAAATTTTATGATCTTAAAAATTAAGAAAATTACCGCGATATGTTTGTGAAAAAAAAATCTAATAGAAAGAATCCCGGTTTGAAAATTTAATATCAAGTGAGGTTATTACGTTTTTTGTACACCACTTAAAGAATCGCTGTAGATGATACAAACATATTTGTGGGCAAACTTTCAGGTTTCAGGTAAAAGTACAAATTCTAAGGCTTACTATGAGGTTTCTAGAACATTGTGGTCAGCTCCCATAAATTTTTAAAACTTGTAAAAACGAACTTTTAACATTTTGATCTCACTTTTATCGAGTACTGATTTGTATTCAGGGCAAATAATTCTACCTAAAACGCATTTTCATAGTCCATACAGAATAACCATGTTCCTCAGAGATTATCAAAATTTTACAATTTTTAATTGTCTTTTTCTCTCAAATTGTCTTATGTATGGTCAAAAAATGTTTCCGCTACCATAAAGACAATTAAATGATCTACGCATATCAGTAAGAAAAATATGGAGTTGCCATTGAAAAATAAATGTCGATCACGTCATAAGTCAGTTACAGCTGAAGGTCTGAAACTTAATTTTACACAGAAATGTGTATTTTACTAATCAGAAATCGACGTGATTGAGGATATCTTTTTAACAACCGTAATGACAGCGGCGTTTTGACGTTAGAGATTAATGACAGCAAAATGTCAGCAAATTACTTGAGCAAAGTACTTGACAAACTATTTCTGTCAGGTAATTTCTCTGATTTATCCTTTACAGATCTTATTAAATCAGATTACAGAGAGTAAATTCTACTGTCTATCTTCAACGTTACGGAGATTAGATTACAATTAAATCAGGTCGATATTGGGACACACTGTATGTATAGCTAACCTGGTATACCTGTGGCAATAGTGAACAAGGTCAGTGCTGAAAATCGACCAATAACCTTGCCATTGCATTAAGTATTTCCAAAACTAAAGGCGATAAACTCGTTAGCGTTAATTAAATTGTTTGGTTTATTTGATTTTCTGTTAAGTAGGAGATGTGATCTTATGATTTATTTTAAGGATGTGCTATATTTGAGCATCTTGATTTGTTAAATCTACAAATCTAGCCATTTTGATAACAATATGAGTTTTTGTTGGCTGCAAAAAGCTCATAATCGATTGAGGTATAGCCTTCCCAGTGCAAGGGTTGCATAGAGATTAGTCTGGGCAACTTTTTATTATTACTCAGTTTTCGCTGGAGTGCTATTGTTTGACAAAACGAACACAAAGTTGAAGTAATTTGCAATTTGACCAATAGACAATGTTGATTTGTAGTCCATTTAGACTTTTGTTATGACTGCTTTACGCAATCAATTCAATGGTTCATCCATTTGACATTGATCTCAATTCTTGATTATCTAGGCTGGCTTATCTATCAAATCTTATTATATAACGACTTACTTAAAGCTAGCGATTTACTAAAAAATATATTTGCTTTAAAATGCAATTTAAATATGTAATACTTAATTTTCTACGAATGTACTTCATCCCAATAACAAGTTTGAGACATATCTTTAGTGATTATATCTTATTCACAAAAATCATGCTCTATTTTTCATTGGAATCCATTACTTAATAAAATCTTAAAATATTGTTTTGTCTTTCCTGGGGCGGTGCATACAAATCTAGCATTTATAATTCACTGTGTCTGTGAAATGTTCGTGACCGTCCTATTACATGCCAAGGTCTTTCAGGAGTTTTTTTTTCATTATCACTTTATCTAACGTCCGATGATAAGTATTTGTAGATGGGATAATGTCAAATTAACACAGATTTAGCACATTTTTGACCTAACCACTTTTGGATTTTTTTTTAATTATCACTTTATCTAACGTCCGATGATAAGTATTTGTAGATGGGATAATTCCATGACAAATTAACACAGATTTAGCACATTTTCAACCTAACCACGTTTGGATTTAGATTTTGTATACTTCCTTTTATTTCTTCGAAGTCTTTACGCAGCTAAACAAAAATACCAAATTATTGAAATAACTTCGCGTTTTGAATTATGGGAACCTTAAGTTTTAAAAATTAATTAGGTATATTTCCAATTAATTACATTTCTAAGTAGGTACACAATAATTGAGCTTGTGGGAAGTTTTATTTTTAGTTTAAAATTAAGATTTTGATTATTTTTAAAAACGCAATTTTCAATACGGTCACGGTTCTCGAAAATGTGACATTTCTAGAAACGTAGTAAATGTCAAATTATTCTGGAATTTAATTGCATTGAATTTGACATAATACTAACTATGAAAATGTGTCGGTATATCGCGTCGTTAAAAATGTTAATTAATTCGATGTAGTTGTGCAATGATATCGATAAAAGGTACTTCTCTAGTTTTCCTATTCACTTTACAATAACTACGATATTTATACAGGCTGTCTCAATAGTCCGTCCTCATTGTGTCCCAGCGAATGAAGATATTTTAGATCTTAGATCTAATATTTGTCTATTGTTTTTCATTCGTTATTGCTTCTTTTGCTTGAAGACTGCAGTTTATGAAAATCAAGTCGTACTGATTTCAACTTCATAACATAGAACATTTGAATTAGAACATAACATTAGAACATTTTTATACAATTTGGATAAAGGTAGTTTACAATTTTGGTTGCCATCTTGTAGTTTCTTACAGTTTTTTGCAACAGGTACAGATTTTTCTAAAAATAAACTAATTGATTAAACCTAATTTCAATTATTATAGGTTTGTTCCAACACGAAGAAAACTCCGTTCAGGTATTGTTGTTTTTTTGTGATGGACCAGCTATGTTATGATAGACAACTCAATGATAATAAGTAGCGCTGACACATCTGGTCCAACACATTGTATCCGTACATGAACGGTATTTTCTGCGTGTTGGTACAGTCCTTAAGGGTATTTTACACTACATGAGTTTCTTTTTTCCAAACCTCTTTCTAGTAACTAGAAAAAATATTTTAAAGTTTAACAAAAGATGGGTATCCTAGACACATTTATTTATCTATTTCAGAATAGCCAGCTGGTGCAACCAAAAGCATTTAACTATATATATATATATATATATAAGAATCTAATATAAGAATCTGACACATCTGGTCCAACACATTGTATCCGTACATGAACGGTATTTTCTGCGTGTTGGTACAGTCCTTAAGGGTATTTTACACTACATGAGTTTCTTTTTTCCAAACCTCTTTCTAGTAACTAGAAAAAATATTTTAAAGTTCAACAAAAGATGGGTATCCTAGACACATTTATTTATCTATTTAAGAATAGCCAGCTGGTGCAACCAAAAGCATTTAACTAGATATATATATATATATATATATATATATATATATATATTCGTACGGACATACCGTACCCTTCCGGACTTACCGTAATGATTAATGAATGTAAAGTAAATGGTGATATCCAGGCGGGATGCAAATTTTAAATAATTCAGTAGCTCAGTTGGGAGAGCATTCTGCTAGAAACGGAAAGGTCCCTGGTTCGAATCCAGGTTGTGGCTGTAATTTTTGAATTATTTAAAATTTGCATCCCGCCTGGATATCACCATTTACTTTATATTTTTACAAGCATTTAAGGTTATGTTGTTTATTTAATTTATGCAGGTTAATTTCTGCAATATTTTGCTGCAAACATGACAATGCAAATTAATTTACATAAACAATTCTACAAAGCATAGCGCTTCAAAATTAAATTTGTCATACCGTCACACCGCTGTCATTTCGATAAACTTTTTAGGTAGTTACGAACCTGACAACCAATCCAATATTTTAATTCTTTGTTTGTTTTTACTCTCCAAAAAATCTTTTTTTGATTTAAATAACTTCATTGGCAAAGAATAATCTTCCCCGGAGGACGCACTATTGGGACACGTGTATTGAAGATTTCTTTTAAACACCATACCTACATGGGTAGTAATTAATTTCAATGATGCATTTTACGATCTATTAAAACGAGTAACGTACATTACTTAACGCAATAACGCAAATTATTCAAGGATGGACGCAGGCTCAAGGTGTATGACTGTGACGTATACAGCGGATTCTACGTTTATTTATAGATAAGTGTTCTCAAAATCTCGTGATTCCAATGGACGCAAGTATCTCGAAAATAGAAACTAAAAAACCATTTGCCTTCATAAGCTAATAGGCACATTTTTGTTCCATCTTAAAATTTTCAATATATGTATATGCATCCAGATTATTATGCAATTAAAATCAAATAAGTGTTACAAAAGAGCATACTATAACACCAAAATTGCAACGTTCACTACGTTTTTTACGGTCTTCTGCATCCGTTGCAGTTCTCTTATAAAAATTCAACCGTCACCGCACCGTAATTCAAAAACGAACGGGATCAACGTAAACCTGAGCCACGTAATCGAACAATATGCAAATATATTACGTATACAATGTCACGTTGAGTAGGTACTCATACGGATTTTCTTCCAATGTTAGTCGGCCAATGTTAAGCTGGCGCTGTCGTTTAACCATGCGCGGGAATGTTCTTTGACATTGGTGGATTCACGCGAAGAGATGAAGAGTCATTTCCGATTTAAAGTGCTAGTTTAACAAATAAGAATAATCCGAAACTTTTTTTATGAATTAAATCGTCCTTTTTAGCGTATCTTTAAAACCGTAAAAGCAGTATAAATGAAAATAAGTCGGTTTCAGACTAAACTGAACAATGTCAGCCCTTAGAGCATAGTTCACAAAAAAAATGCTAAAAAGGCATATTTATTACTGATCGACATGCGAGGATTTTTTTGAAATTACAAACCGTTTCAGAGATGTTGACATGGTTCGATACTTTGCGCGCTCACTGTATAGTTTAAATGCAGTTTTTATTCTCATATAGGTAGTTTAGATCGGAGAACGATTTGTGATATGCTATACCCACTAATTCTCAAAGAAATAAATTATTTTAACTACCTACTGTACAGCAAATAATCAAATAATTGAATCTAATCACGTTCCGCAGTAATTCCACTGTTTCTATACTGAGCATGATTTTTAATCCTGCACCACAACTTTTTAGACATAATGTTAAGAAAAATTACAATTATTATTCATTGTGTCAAGATTCTTCAGGTAAAAATAACAGGTATAAAATAAAAACGGTGAGAACTAACAAAAGAACCAACTGAGGGAAAGTTTTTCGATATGCGTTTTCTTTTCTTAACGTTTAAACCATAACTTGCCGAAAATCGGTATATAATTTTAAAATTCTGTATAAATTGTATACCTATATATAGCAACGTACAGCTAATAAAAAATCACAATATAAACATTTGATCAGGCCGGTATAAATTTTTTAATAATAACCCGTATATAACCCTGATCAAAAGTGACAATTACGAGATAATTTTATCACATGTTTTCAATTTTAATTTCCCGATGATCAATACTCGTTTTATTGTTATGTAAGTTGTGATATGTTGACATTTTTTACTTTGGTTTTTAAAATACGCTTGTCCAAAAATAGATTTTATATTATTTTTGTATGTCACCAGCGTAAACTTACTGTATTAATATTTATAGCAACCGTTTTTAGCACATGGTATATTAATTTAAAGTTAAATTTGTTTGAGAATTAGTTATTAATTGTTTGAATGTCATCTATCCATGAGTTATATAACACCGAAGAGGGATGACTATAAATTCTGCAGAAGAAATCTGTATGATCTTTGGAGGGGATAAATTTAAAGGGTCGATATTTAGGGTTTTAGCCCTCTACGCACAGAAAATCTGATAGTCCTTACGTAACATGGAAAACCGCGAAGAAGCGCAAAAAATTGAAAAAATAATTAGGCAGGGATAATAGTGAACGTATGACAATTGCTGATGTGTGACTGAATGACACTGGTTTTCCAATTACTGTAGTAAGCGTAAAAATTTTTCCCTATGTACCTATCTGCGTAACACAATACAATCAGCATTTGCGTGCCGATTTTGTATGAAAAACTTTTCACCTACCTGTGCTTCTTGTAGCTTTGACGTTGTGATGCGAAACAATGCCATTCTCGTGCACTTGTACTTAAATCTCGGACAAAAAATTCACCACCGGAATAAAATATAATGCGTGAAGCACCCACCAAGCAGATCCCAACCAAGCGGCGGACCGAAATGAAAGGCCGCGAATTCTAAAACGATTTTGTTTGACCGGACGCATGCGCTATCTAACCGTATCCCGATCGGCCTGTCCCGCTAAATTTGTCAATTGAGAAAAAACCTTAATTACCGAACGTCTACGCTCATAAGCGATGATCAGATAAGAAGTAAACCTCGAAATGCACTCGTAATGCACGATGATTTTTTTGATACTTTTCGTCAACTTGACACTTGAGTTACTTAACCTCACAATCCAACCTAATCGTACGTAACCCCACCAAATCCTATAGAGATTTATTAGAAAGGGATTAAAAGTTAAAACCGATAAAGTAACGCTTAAAAACTACCAAAATAAATTTTAAATCTTTGATATTACCGTTCTATTGTAGAAATTTTGAAATTCATCTATGTACGAATATCCGATACAACTGAAATTAGCTCCGGTAAGATAACACGTTTTCACTATTTCCAGTACGTAAAAAATGTACAAAGACAACATGACATAATTACCAATGTTTTTATAATTATAGCATTTTATACCACATTAATTTCACATAAGCGAATAAATCGTAAAAAGCTCAGTGACTAACTTCACACGACTTGTCCAGCTGATTTTGATCAGTCAATCCGCTGGAATTTCCTGCATTTTACATAAAACTGTGAGTAACACGTATACTCGTCACGTATAATTACTAATCTTTACGGAAGATAACGCGTAATAAATTAAAATCTTGAACTAGATATGATGTTTTCTTAGTTCTTTTGTAATAGAAAGTTAAAACATCTGTTACATCTTGTTGTGTAACAAATTTAAGTAACCACCCTAATGATCTTAATGCAAAAATTGTTTTCTAGATGGCTCTACCTGAATCTTGTGATACTTTTGTCGTTTTACCACCTTTGACCAAAAACGGGGTAGTTTTTGGAAAGAATTCCGATAGGCCCCAGGGGGAGGTACAAGAAGTTGTTTATTACCCCCCGTTGGAAGCAACTGGACCTGTGAAAGTAAGATACCTATCATAATATTCATTATTTCTCATTTTTTTTTTGTAGTGCACGTATATAGAAGTTGAAAATACTGGTCCGACAAAGGCAATAATTTTGAGCAAACCAGGATGGATGTGGGGTGCGGAAATGGGGGCCAATGACAGTAACGTTGTGATTGGTAATGAAGCAGTTTGGACTGTTGATAATGACGGTGATCACGATCCTAGCGTCAAGCGATTGCTTGGCATGGATTTGGTTAGGTAGGCGGGACTCTTATCTCTTTTCATTATCTTGATATAAAGCTGCCAAACTAGGGACTTTTTTTAATTGCACTATTGTTAACTAAATTGATTTATTTCATGATAAATTGGTCTAGGTTTTTTTATTGTTTGTTGATTTTTTAAATTTTTTAGTGTATGAAGACACTTTGAATATCTATGGCCTAGCTGCAATACCACATATCACCTTGGTTAAAGGTAATATAGGTAATACGTGGTATTACAGCTAGACCATCTATAGGCATTTGATGAAGTCGGTGTTTTGGTACAGGATGGGTATAGGTCATTATAAATGATTTTCATTGAAGTAGGCTGTGAAACTAGATATACAAATTTATGGTTGCCACTCACTCACACACAAAGGTAAAAGTTACTAACACCTCAAATAATTATGAAATCCTGACTTTAAAGAGGAATATCTATAAGTATAATATTTTCCTGAAAATTCATGGATTTAGGTTAATAAGAAAACTTTTGTGTAAAAAATCAATTGGTCAGATTTTCTAAATAAAGCTCTAAATACCTAAATGTTATGTGATCTTGACATAATTATCAATAATACTACAATAGTATTCTCAATAAGTAAATAAAGGGGATAAGAAGTGCGCTTGCTTAAAAAGCGAACATTAGTGATGTTTAAGGTACATATCGTTATATATGTACCTTTAATATAAGTAAAGGTTCATTTAGGCAAGTGCACTTAATATTCTCTTTATTTACTTATTGTCGTATATTGTTCAGTTTAAACGACTGTTATGACTTTTACATAGCTATTATTTTACTAAATTAGTGTGTTTTTTATTCATAAACTTATAAGTATGTAATTGTTTTCAGTATTTTCTTGTTCACATGAAACACACTACTCTTACTTATTTTAAAAGATAGAAATTGCCAATCAAAAAATTTGAGTGGTAGGTAAACGTTTCAATTGCCTAAAATGCTTTCTGCCAAATAATTTTGATGAAAATTAAAAAAGAATCTCTTTAAGAAACTTGAAAAAAGGTTGTAAGTTATTTTATTACTTTAATGGTAATTTTATTTTATTTCGTTTGTATATTCCAGTTGTAGTGAAGAGACAAAATTTAAAGTAATATAGCTCCTATTTATATTTATTTGTTGTGATCAGATATATAAAGTAATAGAATTTAATAATAGAAATTTATCAATACCGTGTTTCCCATATGGATCTAACTTTATCTGTAATGGACCAAATTTATCGTTTCTCAAGTTGATAGCTTGTAAAATCCTGTTTCCAAAATTTCAGATGTTTATTATTTTTAATTAGGGACGTGTCGCTTCAGATTTTCCCTTCACTGGAATAATATTTGCGATTTTGAAATCCAACATTCCGAATTTATATATGAGCATAAATATGATGATAATCCAACCTAATTGGGACTGAAGGTGGTTCGGATTATCAAATTGTTCGGATTATCAAATATTACAGCTAAATAGTAGAAAAGTCTAGGTACCTACACTTGTGCAGAAGTGTAGGTACCTACAGTTCTTCATAAATGTAATAGAAAGTACAAATTAGACCTTTTAGAACAACTCGAGATAGAAAAACATAAAAAAAACCTCAACATAACTTTACTGAATGATCAATTAGACTTCCAGCAAAATCCATTATTCATGTTTACATTACAATAATTTTTAAAATTTATGAACTTTAAGTTGCTTATCTTGAACCACGTTTTCACTATTTTCGCTATACCTCTTGCCAACGTCCGGCCATATGTCAGTTGTCTATCGTCATTCACACATGGCACACGTACTTTACTTTGCTTGTGTTTTTAATTACCTGACGTCAGTTATCTGTTAAATTGTTATTTATTTGTTTTCATACCAACATTTTCTAATTGTGGATTTAATCTGATGATGTTGTAACCAACGAAACCGGTACCTAAGAAATTATTATATATTTTACAAAGGAAAAGAGCCCTTTTTATTCAAGTATAATAATATAAAACAAACGCAATATTTTTCTGGAAACAGTAATCGACAAAAATGGATTTTCCTTGGTTGCTCAGTGATTTATTTTATCATTATTTCTTTTTGGGCGTTCGGATTAGCGAACGTTCGGGTTACTGAGGTTCGGATTATCGACGCTGTACTGTACTTCAAATTATGTAGGAGACTATTATTCTCCGTCTATGATGTTTTTTTTTATATTAGTATTGTTTCTTGAAGAATATATGTTAAAAAGAAGAATTGGATAAAAAGTATGGCAAACTTTTGCGTTTTTTATGAAATTAAGCCAAAGTTGAAAAAGTATTAAATTATATAAAGGTACGATAAGATAAGAACCTTCCTATGTACGTGTTTAAAATTTTACAAAAATAACAAGATTTTATAAATTTGTTTTTCCTGTCAAAACTGCTGTACCTCAGAATTTGGCAAATGTAGTATGTTGTTAACATCAGACCTGTTGAACTTGTTTACTACTAATTCTTCCTAATGCTTCCACAACTTAGGGCTGGGCAAAGAATCGATCGATCGATCTGATCGATGTTTTGATGATACGTACGTGGACGGACACGTATCGTACGTGTATGGATCTTTTCGATATGATCGCTCTGATCAATCTGATCGATCAGATTGATCATGATCGATTGATCGATCAAATCGATCTCAAATTGTGATCGAAGATTGATCACAAATTTCCAAGATCGTGCACTCCTATCCACAACATTATTGTGTTATCGGTACTTCATTTATTATTATAGGCCACAAAAAAACAGAAGTTTATGCATTTTTTCGCCAAGCAACAATGTAAACAAACAAACAAACGTTTATCTTTCCTTTCACATTTCTCGTTATGCTCGAACCTTCGGCTTCGGCTACACCTTTGCCCAAAGCCGATGTTTTGCCGAAGGTGTAATTTTCCGCCAAAGGTAGCCGAACCCGAAGGTTCGGTCAGACACTAATATAGATACATACAATATGGTCTATATCTTTCTTGAAAACACATTTGAAAAGAAGACAAATTTCCATTTTAGTTTTCTCTGTAAATTTTTAGGTTAGGTCTTGAGCGTGGCTCTACAGCATTAGAAGCATTAGAGATAATTACATCTCTATTAGAAAAGTACGGACAAGGAGGGCCGTGTTCAATCGTTGATGACGGATTATGCTACCACAATTCGTTTCTAATCGTGGATCCAAATACCGCATGGGTCTTGGAGACATCGGGAAAGCACTGGGTTGCCGAGGAAATCAAGAGTAATTAAATCACTCCTAACTAATGATGATTATAAAATTATAGTTTATAATTCCCAATTTCTAGGTGGATATAGGAATATATCAAACGTTCTTACGATTTCAACGAAATTTGACAAACACTCCAATGGGCTTTTTGAATATGCCAAATCAAAAGGATTGTGGAGTGGAGAGGTGAGATATGTACCTACTGTTAATTTTTGATTTCCCATGTAGTAGTTTCTTTGCTTTCAGAAATAAATATTGCGTTTTTTATAGGGCGACTTTAACTTTGCGAAAGTGTTTGCACAGAACGGTGAATGCAGCAGGTTTGAAGCAGGAAAGAAATTATTGGAAAAGTACTCTTCCTCCAATAGTTTCAAGGAAACCGACATGTTCAAAATTCTTAGGGATACAGAATCGGATATTTGTCGTTCGTGTGATGATTCACATCCAACTCAAGGCTCTCAGGTATGCATGTTATATTGATATTCTGCAAAAATAAGTCAAACAACTAACTCAATGTTACTTAAAATAATTACAGCGCTTCAACCTACAAATTAATGATATGCTAATCTTTAAAGGACCGAACAGAGCTTAGTTTGTTTCTATTTCTCATTTTACTATATTTCACCAGTGATTTATTTATTTACTCAATATTTTTTTATTAAAGTACATCTGTGTTATCGTCTCATTCGGCAATTAATTTTCAGTCTGGTAGTCGATTCATTATAAATAAAATTAACTAAATGAAAGATCGGTGAAGGCAAACTAGCCTGTATTTGTTGGTATTTTCTTAGGTCTCAACTCTGAGCAAGGAGCGCCCCAGCGCGCACTGGTTTACCGCAACTCCAGATCCATCAAAATCCGTTTTCAAACCATTTGTCTTTACACCAAATGTGACTATTTCCAAGCACACCAAGTGCCCAGAAGACGAGGTAACTTTATCTGCACTATTGAGCAACATAACTGGAATTATTGTTCAATAAGCTTTAAATAAATTTAAATTTTCAGAAAACGTCTCCGCATACCTTATATTCTTTGCAACAATCAGCAATGAAAACTAAGGGTAATAAGGTTCAAGATTTGCTCTTGAATATGGAAACGGATTGCGTACGTGAACTGGAAGACGTTCTGAGCAGCGTCGGTCCTGACTTGTCTGAGCTTGACGAGTTGCTCAAAGATTGCGTCGAGACGGAGGTTAAATTCTATCGTTGATTTAATTTTTTTCGCCTGTTAATTTTGTGATTTTTTTATTTAAGTGTTTATATATTAGTTATTTTTTGTATCAAAAAGTGCACCTAATGGTTAAAGCTTTAAAAGTATGACAGTAAGCTTAGGCTGCCATTTTATTATGTTACTGATATTTGTTGAACGTTTCCTAGAAGTTAAGATTCAAGAGTGACGATGAAATTTTGCAAAGATGCTCAAAACGTTTGCAAAATTTTCTATTACTATTTGTGCTTGTGTATCGTAACTAACTGCTTTTATATTTGTAGTCATCTTATTATTTCAAATAAGTACTGATGAAACCAGCATTCCTCAGATTGTAGTCAGCTGATTATGTGTTATTTATATATATATATATTTATATTGTATACGTGTGTATTCACTTAAACTTGTATGTGTATTATTATTTCCTATTTTTTGCACATTCCATATAATAAACATTTGCTGAAGCAATTGTTTTGTTTTTTCTTCTCTAAAACCTTTAAAATCAATGGTTTATGATAGATCTTCATAAATTGAACCTGTTATGCAATAGAGGACGAACTGATCATTTAAAAACCAAAAAACTGCCGATTCTATGGCAGAAGCATAAACATGTTATCAAATCATGGGCTTCTACTGCACATGTAATACATAGACAACCAACATTGCTTATTTTAAACCAGTTATGAGTACGAACTTCTGACATCTACTCAAACTAACGGACGGGTTATACTGTTGATTGTCAACGGATATAGATAATTAGGCATGGTTGAGTTGGGGCCATTACATCCAGATGGCCGGGGTTTGAGCAATATTCACTCACAAATTGAAGCATTTTCGACTTATGCGCGCACTCCCCAATCCGGTCAGAATTCCTTCTATGTTTGCTTTTGGTAAATCATGTAACGCGCTTCGTCTCGTTGGAGCTGCCGCTTACACAATAAAATAATCAAAGATATTTTTTCCCTGTAAAAGGTAACTTTCATAACTTCGGGTTCTTCAACACAAAATAAAATCCTATGTAAACGGAGAAAATAAATTTCTTTTAAAACCTGTACATAAAGAAAATAAACATGCTGCATAAAAAGAATATCAATAAGAAAATAAACGGGGATTCTTCGGACGGACGGTACTTATGGTGTTACGCTAGCGTCAGTTTGTCAACTGTAATATTCGTATAGTTTAAAACTGGGCTATCACCAACGGCGCGTTATGCCATCATGGGGCCCTGGGCAATTTTGAATTTGGGGGCCCCCATATACCGTGTTGAATTAAGAATTGCTTTTATACACAAAAATAATATGTACTTCTACTACAAAAAAAAATCACAAATAATAAGTAAGGTATTTGACTTTTTTGCAACAACATTTAATATAAGTATCGTTATTTAAAGCAACAAATGAATATTCTTAAGAAATACAAAATAACAAACAGCTTAATAATTTAAAAATAAAAATTCGTAACAAATAATATAGGTATATTATCATAATTTATAAATAACAAATAAAAATAAATAATTTTTCACATTAGGGAATCCAGATATATTCCTGCTTGAACAGCTTTTTTTATATTTAGCATATTGCAAACACTGCGATAGTTCATCCTTAAATACGCCATCGTCACTATGTATGTCCTCTGGATATGTACTTATTAAATTTGTAATGCAGTTTTCATAGTCTTTTGGAGACGTTTCTTTTAATAAACTGTAATTTCCTCTTTCTGTTGCTAACTTCGAAAATAATAGCGAAATTATTAGCCAAAACTATTGGCAATATAATCGGACGTGTACGAGCCGTTTTACACGACCGGGAATTCTAACGAAAATAATAGCGAAATTATTAGCTATATTTATATATTGCAGATACAGTACAATACGCATTTAATTTTAGATTACGAAGATGTGAGATGTTATGATCTGCGAAAATCGCGCTAGTACGAACGTGCATGACAACAAATGTAGCGAAATTGATTGGTTTTGACAAATGTGTCAAATATCAATACTTCTCACCAAAACTATAGTGATAAGGTCGTGTAAAACCGCTCTAACATTGTCGGTTTCATAATCTTTATTGTTAGTTCACGCATATGCATTTGTAAGAAGCAGACGAACTTCATTTTTTATAAATATAGCACCCTGTATATTTTTCCTGTCCAAAAGTCCGTGAGATCAGTCGTTTAAATGATACAAAATGATTAAATGTCGAAAGAAAGCGACTACAAAATGTTAAAACGATTTCTACCATGTCAATACCTCGGCCTCTGAGAAGTTTACTAGAAAAAAATTAATGTTTTTGAAAATGATTTAAGATATAAATACAAAATACTTTTGAATATATAATATGATTCATTTCTAAGCATTTCAAATTTGTAGCTTAAGCAATTTCCTAAAACATTTATTGGAATCTTTTCCTTGTCAATTTTTTAGAAAGAAAAATATTGACTGGTTACATTGCTTTTTATACAAACTGTGGAATGATAAAGATTTTTAAAGGTAAGCATTTTGAATTGCAGAATAGATTTCCATAACAAAAGAAAAAGTGTCGGTTGACAATCGTCAATGTATTCCAGTACATTGTATGTATTCATACAGTATTTTCTCTTCTTCAACTTTGTCAAGGTACTTCAAAATTAGATGTTTCTTTTATGGAAAAAAATGAGTTTAACTGCTAAAACTGCCTAGGACTATACTAAAGTTCAAATTTGATATTCTTACTACGTTAATATATTAATTAATTAATTTATACACTTGCGAGCAAGTAAATCGACTCAGGCACTAAGAGTACATAAAGCTATGATTTTTTTTCAAAAGAAGCTTGACCAGTGTATTGAAGACATAGTGTTTAAAAGCCTGAAACTTTAGCTTTACGGTAAGACCATTATCATAAAAATCAAGTGGATACTTTTTGAAATAATATCATTTAAATCAGTGTTGGGAAAACGGGCATTTAGGAAAGGGAATCATGGTTGCTTATTTTTCACATGAAACAAGAAAATGTAAAATGGAGTAAAAATTTAATTCATCAATACACGGTGTTACCCCCTCTGGCCCCGATGACAGCTTGTAATCGATTTGTCATCGATGATATTAATCTGGCAACGTAATCTTGAGGAATTGAGTTCCACTCATCTAACAAAGCCGTTTTCAGCTCATTAGTATTCGCAGGAACATTATTTCTAGCCCGGACCCCCCGTTTAAGATGGTCCCATAAATGTTCAACTCAAAGTTATCGCCTATAAATCCAGCGTACGGAACAACATGTTTCAGGAGAATTCCTGTAATGTACCGATCAGCTGTCAGTCCTCCTCCTCGGCCTCGGTATGAAAACAAGTTCAGTTTTTCCCTCTAAAGGTGCTCTTACACGACGCCACTTTTCGTATTGCGCAAGTTAAAAAATGGCGCAATTCTTGTATTGCAATGTGTGAACAACGCTGCAACTATAAATATTGCGACACTTTCAGTACAGCGCGCAATTTTTTAAAGTTGCGTACAGCTGAAATGTTGCTGCGTGTAAACAGGTACAAACACGGTACTAGCGCCACACAGAAATGGACCGACGTGTTGGTCCACTTCCACTTTAGTGGCGCAACATTTATAGATGTATATACGGTAGTGTTGGTTAAACATCGATAGTTGGCGTGTCCGATAGTTATTGTTAAAACTATCGATAACTATCGAACTTCAACACCCTTTAGTAAAAACTTATTAAATTGTAATTTTGTAAATAAAGGATGCTAACCGATAAATACTAATTCTCTAAACAGAAAAGAACATAAATAAATATTTATTATTTCAACATACAATGTTAACAACAGAAACAAGTTAAAATAAATCCTTCTTCTCTAAAAAGAATTTCGAATAAATATGTCATTCTAAAAATACAGGTAAATAAATATTACAATAAATATTCCAACTAAAGTCCTCGTAAATAAACAACTGATTTTATATTTTCCGCATAATGCACATTTAGCAAAATTTGCTTTCTACTTGTTAAAGTAATTCCCAACCCAACCCAAGACGAGACTTTTTGGTCGAATAATTTTTTTACGATCGTAAAAATTGACATTGATGGGAATGTTAGGTTAAACCTAAAATGAAATTTCTCTACATTTAGATCCTCCTATCATTTTTGGGGACTTTCTCCTGTAGGTTCGACAAAATATGCAATAATACGCGGCAAAGTTAAAATTTCAATAAGTGCCTTTTCCTACAAAAGCGGCATTGAATAGCTCATTAACATTAGCTCATAACACGCAGTTGCTCTAGTCCTCTCATCGGCATCAGAATCTGGATCCATTTTTATGGAATAAACGACAACACAGTATCACTATCGCCGCTTAAAATTTACTGAGGCAGAATATAAACACAACCACTACAAGTACGAGGGTGCGCAGTCGTTCCTTGACCAATTCTAGACATTCGACGTGCCACTTTTACAAGTTGAAGCAATGAAAAGTGGCGTGTACTGTGTGAATAGCATCGCAACTTTAAAATGTGTGGCTGCCACTTGGCGCTGGCGCTAGTCGAAAGTGGCGCAACTTTTGACTGATTTTATCTCACGTGTGAACACGACATGCCATTTCATAGTGTCGCAATAGAATCTCGCGCAACAAAAGTGGCTACGTGTAAGAGCACCTTAAGGAGATGCCAGCCCACATCATACAGGAGCCACCGCCATATGCAACTCTTTCAGTGACACAACAAGGTGCAAATCGCTCACCCGGACGCCTACAGACTCGAGCTCTCCTGCCACTGCCATGTAGACACATTCTGCACTCATCAGTGAACAGGATCGATCGCCATTGCTCTATTCCCCAATTCAGGTGCTCTCGAACAAATTGGAGGCGCGCTTGCCGGGGCCTTGCTTTCAATTTCGGTCGTGTGGCAGGCCGTTTTGGAGTGAGGTTCGCTTCTTTCAATCGTCTTCTGACAGTCCACTCACTGACAACGGCTCTACGAACACGTTGCAGCTCCTGTTGTACAGCAACACCGGTCAAGTGACGATTGCGCAATGAGATTGAAACAATAAAACGATCGGCTCTCTCAGAAGTCTTTCGATAATTATTGGCTCTCGGCCTCCGATTAAAGGCACCAGTCTCTACAAATCTTCTGAATACTCTTGATACGGCTGACTGACTTAAATGCAGCTGGGCAGCGACTCTTCGCTGACGAGCCTCTGTTGTAACAGAGCGACTACTTGAGCGGCCCTTTTTGGCGTGGTATCCATGTTTTGGTGGATTCAATGTACGCAAATCTCGGAGTTGTGTACCTGTCAACGCCTGACAACTGACTACTCACGACTGCTTAAGATAACTGATCGGTTATCATTGATTGTTTGCGCGATTCGTGGGTACTGCATACTCAGTTTTTTCCTAATCTCCCACTTAAAACTGCATAATTAAATAAGTATGAGCTTGATTTTAATGGTAATGGTGTTGTCTTAAAGCTGAAGATCAAGGCTTTAAAACACTGTATGTTTTCAATACATTGGACATGCTATGTTGAAAAAAAAAATCAAGTTTTATGTCCTCTTAGTGCGTGAGTCGATTTTCTTGCTCGCAAGTGTAGTTTATAAAAGATTTGTTTTCAAACGAGTTTCCAAAATACTTGTTTGGGGGCCCCTGTTGTTAGGAGCCCTGTGCAAATGATCATTTTGCCCATAGGATAACGCACCACTGGCTATCACGCTAGCGTCGGGTTGCCAACTGTAATAATTGCACTATTCAATGAGATTACCTGGCTACCGGTCTGGTGCCAACTCAAGTGGATCTGGTTTGCTCTCTCTCTCTCGCTTAACATGTTTAAGTATATAAGAGGCAAGGGAAGAAACCCTTTTTGCCTGGACTAGATAATTGTTTACGCATATTTGACTGCGTAACGAATTGCGTGTAAGAGAAAACAAGACTCACGTCAAAACGTGATTTAAAAATTTAAAAAATATCTGCCCGCAGAGGGGATCGAACTCGGGTCGGCCAGCCAACAGGCGCGCACTTGAACTTGAAAATATGTTTATTAGTTAATATTATAAATAATACAAATTAACGTATTCTACAGATCAAATTAAAAAATACGGTGCCTTCCGCCGTGGGCGCTTATCTGACGATAAAATATAAAAGGAATATTATGATACATACTTACCCGCCACCCGCCACTCGCCAGTGAATTAACTACTTGGCGGGTAAAGAACTAAAATATACGAAATAAAATAAAAATTTCTTGCCATAATCATTAAAATTAAACAAGAAGTTTAGGCCCGGATTTCTCATTAAAATTTCAAAAAATTGTTTAAAAACTACGCCCACAAACAAAAATACAACTCAAGGCCCTCTTCATCGGTGTCCTCATCTCCATCCTCAGCTCCTTCGGCATCCTCAATCTGCAACGGCTGTTCCGGCGCGTCTTCCTCCATAGGTGGTGGTATTAGGTTATGTGCCTCAAACGGATATCGATGCTTCATCAACAGGCGCGCACGCTAACCACTCAACCGACCGAGGACTGTGCTAGAGCTTATGGGAATGTGGTATAAGACAGACACACTGCGCAGTGTGGCGCAGTTATGGACGAGTTTGTATAGACCGGCCAGCTGGCGCAGAAAAACAACCAAATACATTACGAATACATGAAATACTACAGAGATACAAAATATTGGATAAAAATGTAAGTAAAAAGGACGGTACGGCAGCAATAGGGATGCAGGATGACTAGAATATTGGTGACTTGATTAAATAAATTAGATTGAATAAATAAGACATGACATACGGGGAACGAATAGCCTGGACAAATTTTTGAGGACATAACACTGGTTTTCACCGGCCTTATGGCACCGAAGGCAGCAGAAGAACCGTCTTGGGGCGGTTTCTTGGCGCAGTTGCCTGATATTCGAGGGCTTGCGTAACCAAAGGGTTACTGTGGTCCTCGGCGCTTTGAAGGCGCTTTGTGACGGACTTATTGAGGAAATCGGGGATAGTTTCGACGCCGGTTTCCTCGTGTAGTCTGGCCATGTTCGTGCACCAGGGGGCGTTGACGGCGATTCCCAGATAGCGGTTTTGTTGGATGTGTAGCTTGTGGATATGTGTCTTGGCTGCAGTGCCCCAGACCAGGCTCCCGTAGGTTCCCCAGGTTCCCCAGGCGCCCGTAGGCTCCCGCTGGCCTAACGACCTGCTTATACAACAAGAGTTTGTTAGCCGTAGATAGCTTACTACCGCGTCTGATTCACCAACGGCTTGAGCGCCCTTTTTGCTGGCTGGTTGAGGTGTGCTGTCCAGGTCAGCTTCTTATCGAGGACCACACCCAGGTATTTGACGGACCCTACTTGTTGGATGGGTTCATCGTCCAAGTAAAGCCGCCGGTGTTCGTTGTTGTGCCGGTTGGAAAAACCAATGGCCTGGGTTCTCCCTGGGTGGGGCCGGAGCTTCCTCTTCCGGAAGAACATGCCTGCTGCACTGAGTGCTTGCTGTACGCGACGATGGGCTAGCAGTTCTACTTTACAACTGGCTAGGAATGCCAGATCGTCGGCGTAAGCGTATAGAGACGCATCTTTGGGTCTCGGGAAATCGGCCGTGTCGAGCTTATACAGGGTGGGAGAAAGCACGGAGCCCTGTGGAACGCCAGCCCTGATAATTCTAGCGGTGGAGATAGCGTCACCGACAGAGACCACGAAGCTGCGATCTCTGAGGTAGCTCTCGGCAAGTTCAACCAGGAAGGGGTTTATGCGAAGCCGGTACAGTTTGGCTACCAGTTCGTCATGCCAAACAGTGTCGAAGGCCCTCTGAATGGCTAGGAACGCCCCTATGGGACATCCTTGTGGTCCATAGCCTCATGGATAGCCTCGACCAGACGGAGAAGTTGCAGTTCAGTACCGTTAGAGCTACAGAAACCGAACTGCTCCTGAGGAATTATATTAAGCTCCTCGAATTGCTCGGAAAACCCGCGTGAGTATAACTCTCTCGGTAAGTTTTCAGAGCGTTGGGAGGAGACTTATAGCACGGTAGCTGTTGGGATCCGACTAAGCCGCTTTTGTGGCTTAGCAATGAGAATATAATTTTCGCCCGCTTTCAAGCGTCGGGGAAACGACGCGAAGCCAACTAAGGCGGAGAGGATCGGTTCTGGGAGACTTTGTGCCATCACGTTCGTGATGGCTTCAAGGCCCGGAGCCTTTTTACGCCGAAGGGCTTGGATTAAAGATTGAACCTCGTCGGGGGTGGTGGGATCTATGACCGTCCCAGGTCGTAGACGATCTCGCTCGAGGCGTCGGAGAATTGCCAGATGTTTTCCCTCGTCGGTAATGTAATTGTTGAAAACAGAGTGTAGCGTATCGGCGAATAGCTCGGCCTTTTCGACATCCGAATTGGCCACTCTGCCTTCATGACGGAGGGCACCGATACCCGAGCGACGACCGTGAAGGGCTCTCCCCAGCGACCAGAGAGAACCGTCCCCCGGTTCCAGGCCCTCCAGCTTACGCTGCCAAGTAGCATTGGAGTGCGCCTGCATGGCCAGGCGAACTTGCTGGTTTACCCGGTTTCTCAGGACTTTGTCTTGCGGGGAAAGTGAATTAGTTCGATAGTTTGTTGAGGGACATCCACATGTTTTTCGGACACAAGTCTGGTTGTGGTGGCTGATTGATACGCCTGTTGAATCTTCTCCTCGAGGAAGACTACTCGATCTTCGAGGCAGGACAGATTCCGGGGAATTGCAAAACCAGACAGTGCCTCCTGGAATTTCTTCCAGGAGGCCTTACTCAGGGGGATTCTGAGGTCGTTTGGGCCTGCTCCTCAGGAGAAGAGGATGGGAAAGTGGTCCGAAGACAACTCATGCACCACCTCTATCTCCTCGCCGAGGACGACGTTCTTGACGACCACAATGTCGAGGACGTCGGCATTATGGTCGTCTCGAAAGGGGAATCGGATGGGGCTCAGAGGCGCCCTTACGATGAGGTCTAGGTCGTTCGGAAAGGAGTGCAGGCGCCGACCATTTGCGTTCGTGGCGATGGAATGCCATGAGTCGTGTTTACTATTCAGGTCGCCGGCCAGAATAACTTTTTGACCAAGATCAAATATGTTGCCAATGTCCTCGCGCTGAATTGGATTCTGCGAGGGATTGTATCCAACGGCCAACACGAGGCTCCCCCGCTGGCAGAGACCTTGATGATAAGTGGCCTCCAGGTGGGTGAGAGCTGGCAGAGACACCTTCTGATGCTCAATGGATTTTTTGATGTAGATGGCGGTGCCTCCGCAGCGGCCGCTTTGCCTGTCGCTACGGCAGCGGCTGTAGTTTGCAATGGCTGCTCGGCGCGATGGCTTAAGGTGGGACTCGCCGACAAGAGCGACGTCCACACGGAGGCGGAAAAGAAATTCGCGGAACTCCAGCAATTTGCCGGCGAGACTTCGCATTCCAAGCAATCATACGCAGATACTGCGGTTGACATTTGGCGTGCGGAGCACGGCTTCACACCCAGCTTCAGCACCGTCTTGTAATCGTCCAGATTGGAGGTGAGTATTTTTATACCAACCAGGGTATTAATTGCTGTCGTTACAGCGATGCCATGACTGGTCAAGGACGCACGGAGTGCAATCCACTTCTCTTTCAGACGCACCACAATAGGTGGTACGGAGGAGACGTTTGACATGGCATGAGCCACGGGTCTAGGGGCAATCTTATTCACTGGCGCTTCTTTAGTATGCGCTTTATTTTTGGATTTGGGCGTCGGGACGCCAGGCGCCGCGACGCCAGGCCCCAGGACGCCAGGCGCCGAGACGCCGGATGTAGAACGCTGGGTACCTTGGCTATGGTACCTGTTTTTTGGTAGCTGCTCGGTTTCGGAAGAAACCGTATGTTGGTTGAGGGCATGTTTACGGGCTTTTGTCTCCTTAGGTAGGGACTCCTCGCCGCTGGTTGAGAATGATTCGGAGGACGACTCGAATTTGAGAAGAGTGGACCTGGCTTCTTTAATTATATGGTCGATATCAGCTTTCTCTCCAGCCTTTAATGAACTGGATAACCAGTTCTGGAGTTAGCGAGCGTAAAAGCTCGGAGTAACCGTCCATGGTTGCCAGTGAGCTGTCGTTTGATACCGGCAGTTCGGGCAGAGCGGGAGGACCCATTACGGAAAACGATGGGGTTCCAGCACCGCCATCGTCTTCGTCCATTAGGTTGAAGTTCCTCGAGTCGTTCGTCCTCGACAGGAGATTGACGAAACGAAAAATAAACTTTGCCAGACTGGTCGGGGCCAGGTGGTCTAGAAATTGGTCCGACCCGAGCCGCAAAAAAGCGGTTCAGTGCCCGGTCCGACGAAACTCGACAGAGTTTATGTGATTTTAAAATCACTGGACGACACAGTAAATATAAAATAAAAGGAAATTGGCTTCGCCGTAATAATAAAAATAAAAAGACTTCATATAAAAAATAAAAATACCTTCTTGGTAAAAATAAAATTAAATTCTATGACAGGACTAAACGGTCCTAACGGGATTTTCCCGCGAGATGCCGGGTGAGCACGCCTGCCGGAGGAGAGCGTATCAGCACAGTATAGGTATACATACAGTAGTCGCACTCCGTCAAATTCATGAAGCAAGACTGCAACCGCGCAGCCTCTGTGTGCAGCTGTCTGGGTATACAACATATGGTAACTACACACGTGTCAGAAGTTTTGGCCCAATTCATGTCATATACGTGTGGAGAAGATTTATGCGCACCGAGGCTGCGCGAGGGCAACTTTGGCTTCAAGGAAATCAATGATTTCGACCGAAGTGCGACTACTGTATGTATACCTATACTGTGGTATCAGTCTCCTACTGGCACGTCCCGTCACGTCAGGTGCGCCCGAAAATCTCGGTGGTGAGAAAATTCGTCGGGGGACGAAGGAGAAAGGGCCCTATCGCGTAACTAGCAACGGATTCCTGTACCGCCCACGCGCACAGAAAGCTAGTCGCAGGCTTAACTGCCGACACGACAAAAAATCAGCTTATAGCTAGTCCCGCAGAACGCCTTTTCTCAAAAAGCGTCTCTGTGGATCCGGTCTTGCGCACACAGGAACACATGGCCAAGATTGAGGATAACACAAGAGAGCAAGCACTGGAAGATAGTGCGGTGATGTCCTGGTGATGGCTGCGAAGCACACGTCACAACACAATACTTCACTGGCACTACGGGACGATACGTCCGAGCCCGGCAAAGCGTGTAGACAGACTCGTCTGGTTTGCTAAGCGAAGGCGCTTGGCTCTTATACCCGCAAAAGTTGGTGGGTGACGCCCCACCATCGACGGAAACTTGTTACGGTACACGTTTATTTCGGCGAGTTTTTGAGGCAAAGAAAAATAGTGGAAATAATAAAAATAATTCTCTTTACAAAGCAAAAATACTGATTTCTATACACACGAGGTGACGGAAACTAATTACGAGACCAGTTTACTTTGGCGAGTTTCCGTTGCAAAGAAACAGTGGAAATAACAAAAATAATTCTTGATATAATACAAAATTAAATACTTATTTATTGGCCGGGTGCGCGATGCTAGCGCCTCTACAGGGGTAGGCGGTAGTATGTCCACGAGGCGTAAATGGTGCAGATTGCTAATAAATGTTACAGTTACTTGTAGTGTATAAGTGGTCCGATCAAATTTATATTATTTATTACAATATTGCATTTGTTAATTTTTCTTCCTGTATTATTACAGTTGATAACGCAATACTTATTGTATCCCATTATGATTATTTATACCAACGATATGTTATTAGTTCTGACGGATTGGAACACAAGATAATGCGCCGTGAACTACTGCACACATTGAATTCTACACTACGTAACTGGAAAGGGCTCGCTTGACCGCCCGTTGAAGAATTATTATTTTTATGCAACCCGCTATGGTGCAGTATTCCTGTCTCTGTCACACTACCGTTATACATAGCAAATTTACTCGCAAGCACACGTATTTATTTAATTAAATACATTTTAACTGATTTACGATGCCATTTAATTGGGGTGTTATAGAAACAAATTAGTAGTCTATGTGTTATTATTTACTTCAATATATTTTTTATTTTTTAAATACATTGCTAATAAAATATAGGTATCTAATACATACATAATATAATACAAAACTACACTTAACAATTATTAAATAAAATTAATTTGGACATTTTTTGGCGTACAGAGGCTGCTTTGCCATGTAATTTTAAATTATGAAGATTTGCATGATGATGCATTCTGCAAGTTAAAAAAACATTAACAATATGTCGTGTTATGGTGATGTAGGAATTACTCCCAAATGTAGTGGACTGTATAATAGCTTTTTCGGATGGGATCGTCTTGTTCTTTGATTTAAACACTTGTTTATTGTACAAAATAGTTTACTCGAATGCATTCAAAATTATTACAAATTCATATATGGGGAACTAAATAAAATGTGCTCATGGAGCATGCGCCAAAAATTAACTTAAGATATTCGACGTAAGATGGCACTACCATATTTATTTACATAATAAATAATAATTCAAAATAAAAATACATATTTGCCGCAACATGCCGGGCGCCGAAAATATCCTGTGGATTATTTTCAATTCAAAATGTCTATTTACAAAACAACTACTTGTCCGTTTTATTTAGTGTCTTGTAGCGGTAAAAGACATATCTTAGTGAGCGCGCGTTTCACAACACTGTTGGTCGTTTTTACACTCACTACCCGCACAATGTTGTCGTTGCCGGGATGAAGCTCGCTGATGCGACCCATTGGCCATTTCAAGGGCGGTGTATTTTCTTCCTTCATGAGGACGATGCTGCCAACCTTGAATTGGTTCGGCGTTGCTTGCCTCCATTTGACCCTTCCTTGAAGTTCGGAAAGGTACTCTTTATGCCAACGTGACCAGAAGTGTTGCACTATCTGTTGAACTCTTTGATAGCGGTTAAGAGTATTTTCCTTGACTTCTTGAAGATTTCCTTCTGGGATAGCCGTTAAAGTTCTTCCAATCAGAAGATGTGCTGGGGTAAGAGGGGTCAGTTGATCGGAATTTGAAGTTAAAGGGCATAAAGGACGGGAATTTAAAATTGCTTCGATTTGTACCAATAGAGTTGTCAGTTCTTCAAATGACAATCGCGCATTCCCAACCACTCGATATAAGTGATACTTAGTGCTTTTAATACCTGCCTCCCAAATACCGCCAAAACTTGGTGATCTAGCGGGAATAAAATGCCATTCTATATTATCCCGTGACACAAATTGTTTCAAGCTATCTGAATTTGTTTCTAGAAAGTCATATAAAGCAGTTATTTCAGCATTGGCACCCACAAAATTTTTGGCATTGTCTGAATAGATGTTCTTAGGCTTACCACGCCTAGCTATGAATCGCTTTAAAGTTTGTAAAAAGGATTCGGTTGTCAGATCAGAGACGAGTTCAAGATGAATTGCCTTTGTACTTAGGCAAATAAACAAACAAATATATGCTTTGCATAACTTTGCTCCTCGTGTTTTTCTATCTTTAATCAAAATAGGACCCGCATAATCAACCGCCGTATTGAAAAAAGGTAAATATTGATTAACTCTACCATTTGGCAAATTACCCATCAAATATTCAGTCGAGACCGGTTTTACCTTAAAACATCGAATACACTGGCGAATCATTTTCTTTACAGCATTGCGACCAGCCAATGGCCAAAATCTTTCTCTCATTGCTGCAAGTAACATAGTAGGACCACAATGTAGCAATCGTATGTGCTCTTGTGTAATTATTAAATCGGTAAGTCTGTGTTTTGATGGCAATATTATTGGGTGTTTTGTGTCAAATGAGTTGTCCGAATTTTGAAGTCTGCCACCAACGCGAATTACACCATTAGTATCCAAAAATGGATTAAGTGACAGAATACTACTCCTATTATTTAAAGCTAATCCCTTTGATAATTTTTGATATTCTTCAGAAAATACATGTTCTTGCGTTATTTTAATGAGGAGGTTTAAAGAGTTTTGTAATTCAGTGGCAGTTAAAATTCCCTGTAGTCTACCTTCACGGTTTATTTTTAAATTTGCAATAAATCTACAAGAATACGCAAGTACCCTTTGAGCCTTGTAGAGAGTTGAACATTTATTTATAATTTCGATAATATCATTAGTAGTATTATTCGTAGTAGATACATTAACAATTGTTCGTTGTTCTGGAATGTTTTTAATTGTAATTTTATTATTGTTGTATTGTATGTTATCTGTTCTTAACCAACCTGGGCCTGACCACCAAAAATCTAAATTCAACAATTCACCAGCAGGCACACCGCGAGAAATTAAATCAGCTGGATTATCTTCGGATCGTACGTGGTGCCATTGTTCAATGCTGGTGAGCCGCTGAATCTCGCTAACCCGATTGGCCACAAAGGTTTTCCAACGATTTGGATCACCCTGTATCCAAGCCAACGTTATAGTCGAGTCAGACCAAAGATAGCAACAGTCAAATTTTATTTTCATCGAATCGTGAATTTTTTGTACTAAATGTGCAAGTAACATCGCACCGCACAATTCCAGTCTGGGAAGTGTAACTTGTTTAATTGGCGCAACTTTTGATTTAGCACAAAGTAAATGTGAAGTAACTCGCCCTGAGTCATTTACCGTTTTTATATAAACGCACGCCCCGTAAGCACGTTCGCTTGCATCGGAGAATCCGTGTAATTCAATTGATTTATAGTTTTTTCCAATAACGTGGCGAGGTATTCTCAAATTATTTAAGTACTGCAACTCATTGCAAAATTGTACCCACGTTGTTTGTAAATTTTGGGGTATAGATTCATCCCAAGATAATTTAGCTTGCCAAAGTTTTTGCATTAGTAATTTTGCCTGGATGATAATAGGACCCAACAATCCCAAAGGGTCAAATATTTGAGAAATCGTCGACAAAATTGATCTTTTGCTAATTGTTGACTGATTTCTAACTCCAATTGAATATTCAATAGTGTCAAAACTAGCATTCCATTGTATTCCCAAAGTTTTATTGGTTTCATGATCGCCTAATGATAATATGCTGGAGTCTAGTTTATCATTAACATCGAATTTTGTTAAAATATTTTTCTCATTTGTCAGCCATTTCCGCAATTCAAACCCATAACTAGAAAGAATTTTACTTAGATCGTGTTGAAGTTGAATTAATTTATTTTTGGAGTCACTACCAGTCAGACAATCATCAACATAGAAATCATGTTTTAACACTTCACTTGCTTCTTGATAATCTTTTTCATTTTCTATTGCGACCTGTAATAGAGCCCTAATTGCAAGATAGGGAGCCGAAGCTGTACCATATGTTACCGTACTCAATTCAAAACACTTTACATCTTGTGATGGATTGCTTCGCCAAAATATTCTTTGAAAACGACGCTGTTCACTATTAATGAAAATCATTCTATACATTTTTGATATATCTGCTGTCATTACATAAGTGTGTTTTCTAAAACGGAGAATAATGGAAAATAAATCATTTTGTATAGTTGGCCCACAATGTTGGACATCATTGAGGGATAGACCGCTATCTGTTTTCATAGACGCATCGAATACAACTCGAACTTTAGTAGTTATGCTATCGCTTTTTACAACTGCGTGATGTGGTAAATAATAGTTTGAAGCGTCATTACAATCGTTGTCATTAATTTCTATCATGTGACCTAACAATTCATAGTCTAGCATGAATTTTTTGTATTCATTGTATAAGTCAGTATTTTTTTGAAGTTTTCGTTCCTGTGCATAAAATCGCTTTAGTGCAAATTCCCTTGATGACCCAAGTTGACTCAATTTATCGTTAAATGGTATGGACACTATGAATTGTCCCTTTTTGTTCCGAGTTAGGTTTTTAACAAAATGGTTTTCACAGAAACGTTCAGATTCGGATAAGTATGACCTTGGACATATTTCTTCAATTTGCCAGAACTTAGTGATATTATTGTCTAAGTGCGAATTGGTTTCCAAGGACAAACAGTTAATTGATCTATTTTTATTCGGTATATTTAAACTTCCTCCCAAAATCCAACCTAGCCTTGTTTTTTGTATTGTTAATTGTGTACCTTCCAATTGAAATTGTCCTACACATAATAGTCTCCAAAATACAGAAGCCCCCAATAATAAATCCACCGGCATTGACTGATTAAATTTAGGATCCGCTAATTTTATATTTCTAGGTATATCAAAACCGGATTTATTGAATGACTTCATCGGAAGTTTTTCTGTAATTTTTGGCATTACTAAAAAATCTATCATTTCATTGAATGCATTGTTTCTAGATTGAACCACGAAGTTGGTCGTGTACTGAATATTTGACATGGCTTGACCAACTCCTACTACCGAAAAGTTGGTTGATTCCAAAGGCAAGTTCAACCTTTTGCAAAAGGCTTCGGTACAAAAATTACTCATTGAAGCATTGTCCAACAATGCGCGGCACTCGTGAAGTTTACCCGTAGAATCAGCCACGAAAACAATTGCAGTACTCAAGACGACTTGGGATGGTATTATTTTTCTATCAGATATTGTGTGCATGGTTACTGTTTGTACATCACTGCTAGGTGTTACTATATTTTCAATATTCTCATTAGAACTGTTGAATCCATGAGATCTTTGTATATCAATGTGAAGCATCGTGTTATGAGCTTTATTGCATTTTCTACAATTTGATGATTGACAATCTTTCACTAAATGAGTTGGTTTCAAACAATTGATACACAATTTTAATTTTTTAACTTCATTAATTCTTGCTGATGGAGAAAGTTTTAAAAATGCTTCACATTGATATATCGTATGATGTTTTTTACAATAATAGCAAGACAATCTATCGGTGCATACGTAAGCGCTCAATTCGCTCTTGTGCCTTTTTCCGCCATTGAAGTTATTGTAAATTTTATATTCATGTTTGTCAACTTTAAGAGTTTCCAACAGTTCGCATCGTAGTTTCAAAAATTTATTCATGTCTTCCATCGTCGGAAGATTCGTTTTTATATTGAATTGTTCCCACTCGCGGCGGGTAATAGAATCAAATTTACTTGTAATTATGTAAATTATTAAAGTGTCCCAACTGTCGGTAGCTTCCCCTAATGATTTTAAACAACGTAGATGCCTAGTAATATTATCGAATAGGTTACGAAGCTCGACATGTGACTCCCTTTTTATAGAAGGCAACTCGAATATTGACTTGACATGGCTGTGTATTATAAGTCGCTTATTTTCAAACCGGTCTTGCAATAGTTTCCAGGCTATTTTATAGTTAATGGATGTTACTTTAATTGATTGAATTATATTAGAGGCTTCTTTTTCTAATGAAGATTGCAAATAATAGAATTTTTGTATATCGGACAGTTGATCATTTTCATGAATTAATGCATTGAATGCGTCTCTGAACTCCAACCAATGTTCTAATTGTCCCGAAAAGCTGGGCATTTTAATTGTAGGTAATTTTATAGCTTGACTTTGTTGGTTACCACCGCTGAAACCACTCGCATTTAATTGATCTTTAACTGTGACTTCGTTTGTCGCAGATGGTGAAATAGCAATTTTCATATTGGAAATCAAACGAAAGTATTGTTCCTCAAACTCAGTTACAGCACCCGCGTCGGTCTCATTTATTTCATTGTCGGCTAACGCTAAATTGGCTAATTCAATTTTGCTTTGAATACCGTTAAATTGATCGTAACACGGTACTAGTTTTTCTAGGCGTACTGAAAGTTCGGTAATTAGCACTTCATCAAGCTTACTTAAGTCTAAAGATTCAAAATATTGTCGCGCACGTGTTAGCTTTGATTTTAATTGTCCCCTTTGAAAACGCAGTTTCGCGAGATCGGCCATTTTTACAAATCGAAGCAATTTCAATAACAAGTATATTGTGGATGTGGAATTGAAAGGAACTCACCCCAGCTCGAACTAGTAGATCCGGTTCGGAATGGACCATATGTTTTGGTGATGTAGGAATTACTCCCAAATGTAGTGGACTGTATAATAGCTTTTTCGGATGGGATCGTCTTGTTCTTTGATTTAAACACTTGTTTATTGTACAAAATAGTTTACTCGAATGCATTCAAAATTATTACAAATTCATATATGGGGAACTAAATAAAATGTGCTCATGGAGCATGCGCCAAAAATTAACTTAAGATATTCGACGTAAGATGGCACTACCATATTTATTTACATAATAAATAATAATTCAAAATAAAAATACATATTTGCCGCAACATGTCGTATTAATTGTATTTCGTGCATGTCTTCACACTTATGTTCTTCGATTGTTGGGTGATGTGGAGTAAATAAATGTAATTTAGTTGAAAATTCTCGAATTGCAGCATTTTGTAAATTGCTTTTTATATTTTTATTTTTAAATATTCTATTTGCCCAAAAATGTCGAAACTGTTTCTCTGTGAAATGAACTATTTTATAAACAATATCGGTCGCATAAATTAATATATTATTAATATAATTATAATTATATTATTATTAATAATATATTAATAATAACCAAATTGCAAAATTGTTTATAACTTGCTTGTGGCGCACTGTATAAGTGGTCTTGATTAGAAATAGGTTTAAATAGAAGTATTTCCACACAATGACTGCAAGTTACTGATTTTATGAGCTTTCGTACAATGTAGGCTATGTAATATAGCACATTTGCATTGAAAATCGGTTAAATTTTCCATAGCATCTATTTCATTGATTAAGTCAATAACAAAATCTTCAGTAACTTCTCCCTCTACCTCATTATGTTTTCTATTGTCCGACCTAAATTCAAAGGCAGGAGTTGTCAAGTTACCAAAATCCACACAATTGGAATTTACACTTGGGGTTACTACATTTTTAAAAAGCATTTGTCTCAAGGACCACCTTAACTGCATACAGTTGGGGTTATTATTCCAACCTCCTCTTGACCTTATGCAGGAAAAATATAGTTCTAGGTGGTCCTGGGAGCATTTATATGTTAAAAAGAAGTTCAGAGGATTTTGAGAGTTATTAAAAAGGTCTTTTGCCAACAAAATTGTGCTCTGCATGGTCATTATAAAACCTAATGCAAAAGTTTTTCTGTTGACACAACAATGGCACACCATCTACTCTTAGGGACTTCAAATATTCTGTTGTTTCTGAAAAAATATTTTCAAAATAATGTAATGTTTATAATGTAATGTTTTTGGTCTGATCGGTGCTTTATAACCTTTTGCAAATGGGTTTCTTGAATTTAAAATATTTAATATTATGTCTATTACTTTAATAAATTCGATCGTGGCACCACTTTCTTTAAATTCATAATTATTCGAATTTTTTAAATACTGTATTGCATCTGCTACTCCACTACTAAGTGCCTGCGCAGCTAACTTCACATTCATTATTTTGTTTTTGTAAAAAATATGGTTTGATGTGAGCGAAAACGCAATTGCGAAGCCTCTTGAATTTCATCAAGCCTCTTTAAATATTGCCAAGTAATAACCAACCCCTGAATTTGATACTATTTGCTTTTCAGCAATACTATTTCTTGCTAATTTAAGCATATGACAAGTACCCAGCATACAGTAGACATTGACCGCTGCAAATGGGTGACGAAAAGAAGAAACAATATGTGGAGAGGTAATTTTACATCCTAAATTATTGTATGTGGCCAGGTTGGTTCTAGTTCCATCAGAGGTTATTGATTTTATTGTTATTCCTATGTCAAATAAATTTTTTAAACACACAGATATTAATTGCGTTTGAATATTAGCATCTGATTTATTAATTAAGAAATAAGCAACTGGACATTTAAAATTGTCAGAATAGCTAACAATTTGAAAAAATACAGCCTCTGATGCAGCAGTTTCGTAATCTATATCGATAATTCCACCATAATCAACATTCCCTGTAAATGTCCCCGATTGGTGATCCCACGTGACTTGTTTCCTAATTGCCATGCCGTCAAAAATTAGGGCACATTCTCGTAAATGTGGTTTCACCTTCACTTCATCCTTTAAAAACTGCAAGACTTCCGACAGGAAACCTGGTTGGCAATTTAAATTACGAAGCCATTTTCGTATAGCACGGGGATTTGGTAATGCAAAATTTTGTCGTAAAAAATTGTAAGCTTTCGGACTGTAAAAGTAAATTGTGTGCGCAAATTGTTTCATTGTATCGGAATATCTTCGTTGAGCTGGAGTTGTCTTTGCACAGTTTGCTTTTTGTTGAATTACAAATTCAAGTGGAAATCCTAAAAATGAACATAATTTCATGAGTAAATAAACATATTTTGTACATAAAACTTTAACATACCTTGAAAGAAGTTTTCTAAAACATGATTCAAATTTTCGTTACTAAATCCCGATTTTGTAATTGACTCAATAACTTCTTTCATGTTAGATATTTTCGGTTCTTTTCGCTTTAGCTTCTGTTGCAAAATTTTGATTTTATGCCGTAACAAAGGTGAGGTATGTTGTCGGGTTTGGGTTTCCACATTTACCATTATTTTTGTTGGCTTTGGTGTAGATGGGATATTATTATTATCTCTGCAATCCTCTACTTCAGCTGGATTGGCTGTCTAAAATAGAATACTTATTTAATACTACAACGGATAGATTAATAACATATTTACGTACATTTCTTATTATTAGCCTACGACTGGCAACCTTCTTTATCATATGTTTTGGAAAAGAGAAAATACTTGGGACAGCATCAGGCTTTAATAATTTTGCACTCGACCCAGGAACATTTTTGTAGTCATTTTCTCGAAAATGTTGTCCACATAACTTACTGGTTATGGATGGATACCATTTATCCCTTCTGATTGCCTCTACCCAGAGCTTCAAAATTTCAGGACGTTTAAAAGGAAGCCTGAAAAACAAGAATTGTGGAATTGCAATTGTGGTATGTTTTTATATTAACGGTATTGAACACCCAAAATCATGTTTTAGGTTACCCCATATTTCATTGCACTATTTCATTCTTATTACATAGACATTAATAACAGATTTACTTACCTGTGAAATGGTATTCCATTGCCTGCGATATGCAGATATTTGCAACCAAATGCGACGCAGGAAACCACCATTATTTATAATAAAACCGGTGCGTACCACATAAAACCTATGTTAGGAGTGAGATAATCGAGGACGGGAATACTATACCATCAGCCCGTCCTTGTCTCTTGACCCTGCTTCACCAAACTAATACGAAATAGAGCGGCCGCGTCCTTTCCAGTTACGTAGTGCAGAGTTCAATGACTGCACATAGTGTAGGCAAGTGTAGGCAGGTATTTCTCCGCTACGGACGCTTAGATCGTTTCTCAAGTCCCCTCCACGGTGTATGCACAGGGCGAATATAGACAATTATTTCCACTTTAACGAATTATCGGGAATTCGTTACAATGTATCGGAAATAACACCAAATGTTTTTCCATCTATCATCGTTAGTTTAAACTGAGATGAAAACAACTTCCTGACCAAAAATAAGAATTTTGGTTGGATTTAAATCTTTTATCTGTTTTTCTATATTAGCTATTTCCCGTTTAATCAGTGCTGCAGTTTCTTTGGCAAAAACAAGTTTTATTGGTCTGCAAAATCTTGTTGATGACGGTGTTAAGTTGAGCCATATAATTTTTTTTGTCTTGTAGGCTCGAACATGGAGGGGAACTAAGCATATGGCAAACAAGCTGGAATCGGTATCAATGCCTTGATTATTGAGTTCATCCGAAAATAGTTGGCTGTATGTGGATGGCCCGAGCTTCCGTCGCAACCCCACTTGAAAATGACCATTTTCTAAACAGGCTGCTATTAAAATTGTTAATTTTTAGTTTTATCTCCGCCTTCTTGTCATCAGTTAATGCTTTTCCTCGAAATTTACCGACAACGTATGAGGACACCGCTGAATCTTTTTCGTCCATACTGGTTTGCTCCCGCCACACATCAAACAGCTCTTGCCGGGATACGGACACAACATCTAAAAATAATATATAGTAGCATTAATTTCACGTTACTGCAACCAATTTGAGTTGTATATTCTACCGACATGTTATTTCTTTTATAAAAAAATCTGATGTGGCCAGGCACATGACTTTATCATACTATATATAAAATTAATAGTTTAGCTGCATGAGATTCTATTTGATCGAGATCGGCTATGTCTGCATTAAAATAAAACTAGTAGAACTAGACAGATATCTCGTAAACATGCGTTCGGATATTGTACTCCGTTGACACCGGGTACACCGTCCAAATGATACTTACGTGTTGTTGGGTGTAAAAAGAGTAACGGTGTTCAATATCCGAACGCAGCCTACATTGACAGTAGTATTTTCAAAACATTAGCGTTTGACACTAGCTACTGTCATTAGAATCAAAAAATCTGACATATCCTGGCTACTAGTTTTAATGCAGTACGACCGATCTCGATGAAATAGAATTTGCTCATGCAGCTAAACTAATTCTACCAAAGAATGACATATACATAAATTATAGAAAATTTCGTCTCCTTTAATTTATTATTTACGACATTACACAAATAGCGGCTCATTTGCAAAATCTTCGAAAAATGTTAAGAGTAAACCAGTTTGGTTATGAAACTTCTAAATATGCAGTTTCGTCCCGATACGTTTAGTAGTTTCTCCGGAATCGTCGCCACAAAAACGGGTACACACACACATACACACACACCACACACACACACAGAGACATCTTTTTGTACCTTGGTCAAAAATGTTCAGGGAACCCAAAAAGACATATTTCCGCTAAAATATCAAAAATTTTTTTGTCGCGATTACAATACTTTACATACTGCGTATGATAAAGTAAAAATCTGATGTGGCCAGGCACATGACTTTATCATACAAAATATCATATAAAATTAATACTTTAGCTGCATGAGATTCTGTTTGATCGAGATCGGTAGTGTCTGCATTAAAATAAAACTAGTAGAGCGTTCGGATATTGTACTCCGTTGACACCGGATACACCAATGACACTACGTGTTATTGGGTGTAAAAAGTGTACTTAATACAATATCCGAATGCAGCTTATATTGACAGAACTTATTGTCAAAACATTAGCGTTTGACATTACCTACTGTCATTAGAATAAAAAAATCTGACAAATCCTGGCTACTAGTTTTAATGCAGTACGCCCGACCTCGATGAAATAGAATTTGCTCATGCAGCTAAACTATTGTTTGTACCAAAAAATGTCATAGTCATAAATTATTCAGAATTTCCTCATGTTTAATTTATTATTTATTTAACCATTTCGACGAAATTCCAGAAATGGCGGCTTATTTGCAAAATCTTTCAAAAATGCTAAGACTAAACCTCCAGTTGCTTTGGACCCTTTTCAACAGAAAGCTTTTCAGCTCTAAGTTTGGTTATGAAAGTTCTAAATATGAAGTTTCGTCCCGATACTTTTAGTAGTTTCTCCGGCATTGTCGCCACAAAAAACGGGTACACACACACACACACACACACACACACACACACACACACACACACACACACACACACACACACACACCACACACGCACACACGCACACACGCACACACGCACACACGCACACACGCACACACGCACACACGCACACACGCACACACGCACACCACGCACACAACGCACACACGCACACAACGCACACACGCACACACGCACACACGCACACACGCACACACGCACACACGCATACACGCATACACGCACACACGCACACACGCACACACGCACACACGCACACACGCACACACGCACACACGCACACACCCACACACACACACACACACACACACACACACACACACACACACACACACACACACACACACACACACACACACACACACACACAGTGACATTTTTTGTACCTTGGTCAAAAATGACCCAAAAAGACATATTTCCGCTAAAATCTCAAATTTTTTTTTTGGCACGATTACAATACTTTACATACTGCGTATGATAAAGTAAAAAAAATAAATCAAACTGAATTCGCGTGAATATACAAAGGTTTGACAGAAATAAATAAAATATTTCTACATTTTCGCAAAGAAACTCAGTGTTATATTCTATGCCAAATTACGCCAAGAAAATCAAAATTCTTAATAAATTACTTATATAGAAAACTAATACATACCTTTATATGTGTTATCCATCTTTCGACAAAACTTAAGAAGCAAGACGACACTTAGGCAATATTCACATACACTTTATGCACGCCCGAAGACAACTTATTAGTGAATAATCTAGTACCTATACACATGGTTTGACAGCCACTACATCTTTACTCTAATTCCCTGAACCTTTTTTGTTGACATCTGCGGGATCCATGGCAATGTCTGCAACCCAATATACTAAATTTGTATGATTTTGGTTGTCTGCAAAATTTGGACTTTTGCACGGCTAGATTGTCAATTTCGACCTGTGTACGTCGGTGACATTTTTCTACTGGTAGTAGGCCTTGGTAGACCTGTTGCAAATATTATAATAAATGATGTCAAATAGAAATTGTCAATAGAACGTATTTGTCCCACTAAATTTTTGTGTGAAAAATAGTTTGTGGAGTCCATAGGAATATACAAAAAACTGAAAAATGAGAGTGAGTAGACTAGTATTTTCGGTCGAATTTGAAAACATACTCATCGATGCAAATCAAAATTTATTATTATTTATACGACATTAACTTTTACTACTTTATTTTATGATTTTTATTATCTTGGCATATTACAGAAATATGTGCAAAAAATTCAAGCGTATGCGTTTCACACCACGGCTCTCCGTTCGGCAACTGATGATATAAGCAAAAGCACAGATCTGAAAAAGGTTTTGGCGAGTAAGATTCCGGCTGAACAGGAGAAAATTAAGAAATTCAGAAAGGAACATGGTAAATTTGTTATGGGCCAAGTTACTATTGCTCAGGTAATGAAGCTAAAAGCAGAAAATGTCCCTACAATAGAAGACCTGTTGGAGTCATGTGGAGGCGTAAATCGTTAACGCACAAATTTTATTCAGGTCGCGTCCAGGTCTTCAATTGTTTGGGCTTAGAAAGCACAGCAACGAATATACTATGAAACCAATACATTATTGTCCGATGCTTTGCTTTCGTAGCAATGTTCTAAATCGTAGCAACTATGTAAAAATCGCTTGATCCAGATGTATGGAGGCATGAGAGGTGTTCCCGGTTTAATCTGTGAAACATCTCTGCTAGATCCGCATGAAGGAATAAGATTTCGAGGATATTCTATACCAGAGTGCCAAAAGTGCTTACCGGCTGCTAAAGGAGGATGCGAACCTCTTCCTGAGGGTCTTTTCTGGTTGCTCCTAACTGGTGATATACCATCTGCAGAACAGGTTTGTTTGTTTTATCACAAACTTGGAAGGTATTTTCTATTAACATACTCAGCGGTGTGAATTAAATGTTCTAATAATTATAATAATTATTAATATAATGATTATTATTAATAATTATTATTCATATTTATTATATTCTTGTAAAAATTTAAATAATTAGGTACTGCTAAAAGATAATTAAAATATATATGTTAGAAAAAGGTGGGGTCAGATGGGGTAAGTCAGGACGGATTTTCATATACTTTAACATGTAGAGTGGTGAGGCCATAAAATTGGACAAAAAGCCGATCCATCTGTGTGAAAATATAGCAGATGCTATACCATTTTAAAAAGTACACTAAATGAGAAATTTATTAAAATAGCTTGCCAGGTTAGCCTAGTATGTATTTCTTTCTTTTGCATCATTTATGTTTGATTGTGATATATAGCAGGGCTGTTTATGGTTGCGGACTAAAAATTAGAAACTGAGAATAAGGAATTTTGTAGCTGTGGCACTCGAAAAGTGAACTAAGACGACGATTTTGACAAAACTTATTAATGTTCCATATCACGAAAACTAAAGCATCGTTTACATCCACTTAACTTAACTTAACGTACGAAAAATTATACTTAGGGCCGATATATTCACCTATCGTGAAACTGTTCGTCATCTAAACGACAAGATAAATGGTAAAAATGTGTCTATTCACCTGTCGTTAACGTTACCGACCGGATAAATACGCTTAACGATCAAATTTATTTAGCGATCGAACGAACCTGCCGTAAACTAATGACGAACACTTTGATTGGTCACAGAGCATGTGCTGAATGTCAAACAAAAAGTCAAACTGACAAATATTTACGTACGTACGTGGTACTGTATTAATTGAAGTCATTATTTAGTTAATATGGCCGAATTTGCTGAAATCGTCTTTCATACCATTTTTTTTTACTTTTGGTCGTCTTTTTTAATTGATGCGGTTAGAAATGGGTGCGAATGAATTTTGGTTACGTTTTGTCAATGTCTATCAATGTCATTTACGGCGCTACATCTAGCGGCAATCAGTCCAAGTTATGATCCAAGTGTTGATTTAGTACACCTTTTTTACCGACATTTGATACTATACTGCCGAAAAACATTCGTTAGCGATGTTTACGTCCTCGTTGCTTGACGATAACTTACAGATCGGTGAAAAGACAGAATCATTTTTAACGCGAACGTTAGCGTAATCTGTTCGTTGCCTAACGACAACTTTGACGATAGGTGAATATATCGGCCCTAAACGTACGATATTTAGGTCCGTTCCATTTAGGGCCGATATATTCACCTATCGTCAAAGTTGTCGTTAGACAACGAACAGATTACGCTAACGTTCACGTTAAAAATGATTCTGTCTTTTCACCGATCTGTAAGTTATCGTCAGGTAACGAGGGCGTAAACATCGCTAACGAATGTTTTTCGGCGGTATAGTATCAAATGTCGGTAAAAAAGGTGTACTAAATCAATAGTTTGACCATAACTTGGACTAATTGCCGCTAGATGCAGCCAAATGCAGCGCCGTAAATGACATTGACAAAACGTAACTAAAATTCATTCGAACCCATTTCTAACCACATCAATTAAAAAAGACCCAAACCAAAAATAAAAAAATAGTATGAAAGGCGATTCAGCAAATTCGGCCATATTAACTAAATATGAGTTCAATTATGACAGTACCACGTACGTACATAAATATTTGTCAGTTTGACTTTTTGTTTGACATTCAGCCATGCTCTGTGATTGGTTCAAAGTGTTCGTCAACAGTTTACCGGCAGGTCCATTCGATCACATTCGATCGCTAAATAAATTCGTTCGTTAAGCGTATTAATCCGGTCGGTAACGTTAACGACAGGTGAATAGACACCTTTCTACCATTTATTTTGTCGTTTAGATGACGAACAGTTATATCGAACAGTATAATATGTCGGCCCTTACAGTCACTTACGTTGGGGTGTTTGACAGTGACACAATATGAAATCCATATTAAATCTATTGCTTTTATTATATAAATGTTTATGTACACGCAAGTTGGGTCAAGGTTCCATCATCCGTGTTAATAATCCGTTAATCGAGCTAAAAATATTGCTAAACAACACAAAAATAACAAAGTTCAAGTCGCACGAGTTAATTTTTAGGTTATGCTACTGTCACTCGCTGTCACCATCATCCAAATTGTCAAAATCGAGAGCTTGTGATTGGTGCACTTAGTGCACGGATTCTGTTAAGTTGAAGTTGAGTGAATAAATCCGTACGTTACGTTAAGTTTTTCTACGTTAAGTGAATGTAAACGAACACATATAATTCAATGGATTTCAACTATCTCTAATGTTCAAGTTTTCGTACGTTAAGTTAAGTCGATGTAAACGAGGCTTTACGCTCAATATAAGCTGTACTACCAGCCGTCCAAGGCATGACATTGATTTTAGGGACACCTGTGTACAAAAAAAATATTATTTTGATAAAGTTCAACAAACATCCTTAATATCGAACCCTTATTTGTTTTTTTACATTTTCTTGTAAAGTGTTGTTGGAGTTCACAGATAAAATTATCGAGAAATTAAATTTTAGTATTTTCTGTTATAAACTTATGAATTAAAATCAAAATAACTTAACCTATCTTAATAGGCAGAAACTATGACATATTATTATTAAAATATTTCTAAATTACTACAGTAATATTGCAGAACAGGTTCTTCAACTATATTTTTCTGACAGAATAGGTTTGATAAACTCAAAACTTCAAACAGTTGCAGCAGTCGCACTCCACTAAGGGAACGGACACACAGTTATCGACGCTGCTAGCTGTGCTGATAGCAGTGCTGATAGCGGCGCTGGTAGCGGAGCAATTTGAATACACAGGTGCTTATGGCAATAAACATACAGTCCGCGGAATCAGCACCGCTAGCAGCAACGCTCGCAGTGCTCGCTCATGGCCATAAGCACCTGTGTATTGTTCAAACGCTCCGCTACGAGCGCCGCTATCAGCACTGCTATCAGCACAGCTAGCAGCGTCGATAACTGTGTGTCCGTTCCCTTAGTGGAGTCAGGGTCGCGTCGACTCTGTGTCCGTCTGTGCAATGAACACGGGCGGCCAAATCCTAGGGGCGGCCGAAATATCAACATAATAAGCATAATTGTGTTCAATTTTCTATTGAAACATGAAAAGAGCTACACTCGGATTAGAAGTTTTGCTAAATGAAACGCTGTTCCCAATACGTCAAGAAAAACGACCGTAAATCACTGCCAGTAGCAATTGTTTTTTACAGAAAAACCAACTTATGAAATAAAAAAAAAAGCGGTTTATATAATTCAGTTTAGTTCATAGAGGAACGGGTAATACTTTGTTTGACACAAATAATAAAAATACAATAATAAAAATACAATTCTAAAACTACACAGATTGATTGTATTAATTGCTTCCAAAATTAAAGACTAATAATAATAATAATAAATTTATTCAAACTCAAGCAATTACAGCAATTACTAGGGGTAGGTATATGTATGTATAGGTATGTAGTGATGGGATGAAAACGACGGTAAACTCTGCCAGATGGAGTTTCCGGAAAGGCCCCGCCATTGCTTCCGGGTTCATTGCTTCCGCATGGGGTATGGTCTAGTGTTGGCCTGTGTGAATTCACCTCGCGCCAGCATCAGCTGCTGGACGATGAATGCAGCTGGTACTGTGAGGATATTGTACTACCGGAACAATGGCGACATGATGTTAATTGTCCCACTTGGGCTATTGATCTGATTGCCTTTTCTGAAGAATCAGAATTTTGTTTGCATGAGGCGAGCAGTCCCACAATGACACACTGTACCTGACAATGGATGAAACAGAGCAAAGTATGTCGATCTAGCTGCATCTGTTCCAACGATTTTGCATATTCTTCTGATAGCATAAGTGACCCGTGAGAGCCTGTTGGACAGTTGCTCCACCTCCTCTCCCCTCGTCAGCTTCCCATCCAGAAGTACCCCCAGCTCCTTGACGGCAGTCTGGCGGTGCAGCCGCTCACACCTCCGGGATGATGTGAAGATGAGCTTCTGCGTTTTGGTCCCATTGAGAATCGGCTCGTTCCTAGCAAACCACTCTCCCGCCACATGCACAACCCACGGAAGGCGAAGTTCCAGGTTCGTCACTGCCCTCTCGGAGTTACCAAGGACGACGTCGTCAGCAAAAAGCACTGAAGAACAGGGTAAAGCTGTGGGAAGATCATTTACGTACAGCAGAAAACACAGGGGACCGAGATGCTTCCCTGGGCCACCCCGCGCCTGACCACACCACCTGCACCTCTGGCCGATCCCACCTGTACGATATTCCGCCACACTTCTCCAGCTTGTCCATTAGAATCCTGTGGCACATTCAGTCGAAAGCCTTGTTCAAGGTCACAGAACACACTCGAGCAGTGGTCACCTTCCTGCAGAGCCCCAGGGACCAGGTCCAGGAGATATCGTATGGCACCCATGGTTGAAAAGCCACTCCGGAAACCGAACTGTACCGGCAAGAGGAGTCTTTTTGCAGTCACAAAACTTAAAGTCGCTCGTGGATGATCAGTTCTGCCACTTTTGAGAAGACAGCAGCAGGGAGATAGGTCGGTAGTTGGACGGATCAAGTTTGTCCCCACTTTTGTGTATTGGCACTAGCTTTGCAACCTTCATTCGGTCGGGGAAAATACCACTCTCAAAGCAAACGTTCTGTATATGTGCCAGAGGAATTGCTATTGATGTTGCCATTTACTTTATTAACTTTGCATTCGTGCTGCTGGTAGGCTTTAGTCTCTGTATGCACAGGAGAACCTCTGAGGGACAGGTGAGCGACATAAATATGGACCCGGCAACCAGCGTCATTCCGGTTAGATAATTCATTGGATCTCCCGCATTCGATGGCATAGAGGCGGTATTTCTATTGCCCAGCGTTTGAAAGAAGTCAAAATCTTCCGGTCGAGGAGCCATGTTTTTCTTGTTTCTTTTTCTATTTGCTGGAGGTAGTTTTTTTGTATCAATTGTATTATATCCTTGTATTCAGCGTTGCCGGTTTGCCAGTACGTATCGTTGATAAGATGCAAGGTTTCTCTCATGTCGCTCAAGATAGGCTCATAGCTCAGTCGTCTTCTTAGTGGAGCAATGATTTTAGTGGGGATGGCGGCCGTCTTTACTATGAGAAAGTTGTCCATAAATGCTTTGAACTGCTCATTCGGGTCGTTTCTTTGGTAGACATCCACAAAATTCTCCTGGTCAGGCTGGATGGAAAAGCTCTCCAATGTGTCTCGGTTGAATATGTCAATGGTAACTTTCCTTGGCGATGGTTTTGTTGACTCCGTTTCAATGAGGATCAGTTGGGCATCGTGATCACTCAGTCCAACTACACTGACTTAAGCCGAGTACTCGGTCGCTGGAAAGTTGACCATTATGTTATCTACGCATGTCGCAGATTGTGGAGCAATCCTGGTCGGCGAGTGATTCCTGGGTGTGCGGTCAAACGACAGGATAGTTTCCTCCAGTTATTAGCTGCTTCAGTCCTTCTTAGTAGGTCGATGTTAAAGTCCCCCCTAGGACAATTCTAAGGGTACTGTTGGCCTCACTCAGAATCCAAATCAAAACACCCTCCAGGGCCTCAAGGAATAGGTTTATGTCCGTGTTTGGCGGTATGTAGGTGCAGAGAACAATGATATCCAGCGTAGTAAGCTTCACACCTACCATCTCACAAACGCCCTCCATCGTTCTGCCACAGATCTCTGGAACAGGTTCAGCTTTAAGGTCTTCGTTCACAAATATTCAGACACCACCATGTGAAAGATTCTGTAGACAGTATGTACTTATCTTTCCGTATCCTCTTTCATTAAATGTGCTGGCACTATCTTCATGCATCCAGTGCTCGCTAACACAGTACATCGAGACTCTCATCGTGGGAAAGCAGTTCAATGGCGTCAATTTTATTTGTAAGGCATTGTACGTTTAAATGCATAATTTTGGTGGTCTGAAAGCTAGCATAATCAGTGTAAAGCGGGCACTGATCATGCTTATTTATAAAAAAAAAACGAGCAGATTCCTGGTTGAGAAAATCCCTGTGACGATCAAAGTCAAATCGTTTAACACAAAGTCCCCTCGGCCAAAATTCTGGTCTATAGAGTTCATCTTTTTTCTCAAAAGGAGCTGTTACTACAATGTGCTTTGACTAATTTCTTTGTTTGGTAGTTCTTTCACCATAACTGGTTTTACGCTTGAGAATGAAACTTTTCTCATAATGTATTCAGTGATGTTTTCTTCGGTAGCTGATTGTTTAACTCTGTATACATATAGCCAAACCTTCTTCTCGATCCCGGCAAAGCCGTTTGTGGGTTGTTCTGCTGTTCCTACGTTTCTTGGAGGTCTGGTTGCTTTCTTTTTTGTATATATTGGGCTGTTTGTGGATTTAGGCTCTACACTCTTAATTGCGGTGTCAATATTGTTAGGGTGTGTGGATGTTTTGACAGCTGTTGTTTTTTGGGACAAAGATGGTATCGGCGTTTGTTTACTTTGTGCTGCTGTTTCTGTTCCATTCCTTTTGCTACTGGTGGAACCAAGCATCTTTTGCCAGTGATATCGGTACATTCGTATATAACGAAGTTACATCTAACGAAATAAGGTGGTATGATTCATTTAACGAGATTTGATCTATAAATTCCTTAAAATTCCATGAATCTTTAATGTAGTATTCGTTTTTTGCCGTTATAGATGTTAAATTGTTAGCCAGCTGTTTGGATAATTTATAAAAAGGCGACTGGATACATGATACTATCCATATTTGTCTATCCATATTTGTATATAGCTATACAAAAAACAAAAAGCATTTTACAAAAAAAAAACCCCGAAAATTTAATTAGCAAGATAATAACGAGACAAAAAGCAATTAACAGTGATAATAGATTAACAACAAGGACACAACCTGCCACAGTTCCTGAACCAGACACAAATAAATACATCGCAATACCATATGTCAAAAACCTGTCGGAGAAAATAGGTCACATAATGAGACCATTTAATATCAAGATCGCCCACAAAAACACAAACAACCTCGCGAAAATTTACACAAGACTAAAAGCCCCAACACCTCTACTAAAACAATCTCATTGTGTATACCAGATTCCGTGTAACGAATGTGACAAAGTGTATATAGGACAAACAGAACAATTAGTCGAAGAAAGGTTGAAGGGACACAAATACGCAAAAAACATTACAGCCCTTAAGAAACACCAAGAAGAAGCAGGACACCAGTTTAATTTTAAGGAAGTGAAAGTGATACAGAAAGAAAAGAACTTAAAAGCAAGATGTGTGTTGAAATCAATCGAAATATTAAAAAATAAAAAAAGCAGTTAACGATAGATCAGATAATAACTTGTCAAAATGTTATAAATTAATTCTAGAGGGTACGTAAATATCTAAATTAAACAGAGATAAGGTTCAAAATATTGTAAACCAGTTCAAAATTTCCACTTGCGACAAGTCTAGCAAGTTTGCATTCGTTCTCTCTCGGTTTTGTGGTTGTATTTGATGCGTTTGTTTTTCGTTTTAACACTTTAGTATAGCTGTGACCAAGACGCAAATAGCGTCGAAACGTCAGTTTTTAATATGTTCGTCTCGTCGTAAGATTATGTGAACGTGTAAAACAGTTTTATTATGCAAGTCTCTATTCCCAACAAAAAAAAAATAAACAATTTTTGTGAAAAAGTTGTGTGTTTTATATATACAGTGTGTCCCACTTAAGAGTGTAACACCTTCATATCTTTGTTATTTTTAGTCCAATTTTAGTAATTTTTTCTTTCAAAAATAGAACACATATTGCTCTATTTACTGCCAAAAAAACAATTGCCTTCTTTAAATGCAAAGAACCTTGTGATGGCAAAATAAATGGCAAAAATCAAGAAAGCACTTTAGGGATTTTTTATCGAAAAATTTTACTAGTAATTATTGTTCAGAATTGCCCAAAAACACTAAATACAAAATTTCATGAAAATTAAAAAATATTGAAATTTTCCTCAAAAATAATTAAAGTCCGTAAATATTATTTGCAATATCTTATCTTAATTAAATACGACAAAGCACTTTGACAGTTCAGGTTTTATTTCAAACCAAATTACCACAGCACACTTTTTTAAGCGCAGCTGCCTATGCTAATAATATTTACAGACTTGGAATTATTTTTGAAGAGAATTTCAATATTTTTTAATTTTCATGAAATTTTGGATCTAGGGGTTTTGGGCAATTCTGAACAATTATTACTAGTAAAATTTTTCGATAAAAAAATCCCTAAAGTGTTTTCTTGATTTTTGCCATTTATTTTGCCATCACAAGGTTCTTTGCATTTAAAGAAGGCAATTGTTTTTTTGGCAGTAAATAGAGCAATATGTGTTCTATTTTTGAAAGAAAAAATTACTAAAATTGGACTAAAAATAACAAAGATATGAAGGTGTTACACTCTTAAGTGGGACACACTGTATATATATATATATATATGGATTTGATCAGATTTAAAAGCTGACCGATTTAGCTATGTCCGTCTGTGTACACGATACACGATACAGAATTGAAAGCTGAACCCATTTAGCTATGTCCGTCTGTCTGTCCGTCTGTGTACACGATAACTGCCGTAATTGATCTGAAATTTGGTATACAAGCTTATCCCTTCAAAAGTAAGGACAAGTTCGTGAATGGGCAAAATCGGTTCACTTGTTTTTTTTTTCTTTGTCTTCTTTGTTTACGGTGGGTGGTATTTTAACTTCAGCACGGCTGAAGATAATTTTCTTACTAGTTTTTTGTTAATATTTTACGGTGGGGGTAGTATTTTAACTTCTGCACGACTGAAGATAGTTTTCTTACTAATTACACTTGACGTAGCAATCCGTCAATTCTTATTTTCTATTTTGAAGGCAACCATTTAAGCAAGATTTAACGGCAAAAGATATTGTCCGATAATATGACCATGATAATATTTTTGGCGTTTCTTATTGATAAAGGTTTAATCCATATTAGCAGAAAACAGTTAGATTACAGAAACTACAACAACAAAGAGTCAGCGTAAAATAATCACAAACAAAGTCAAGGGGGTCAGGGCACAACCATCATCATCAGTGTCTGATATGTAGGAACAATAGACGATAGCTGTTATTGACCTAATTAGGCAACTGGTACCCCTGCTATTTAGATCCAAGAATTTTTACTAGTTTCACTCTTACGCAAACCCTAGCCATAGTTGTCGGCATATACATGTGACTTTACATAACCCTGTGCATAACCCCAAAGAAAATAATCTACTGGTGTCAAGTCGCCATTAATAAATTTTAGAGGCGAAAACTTTAATTTGGCAACACTGTTCTCTGCAAGAGCCAATGTGACAGTTCTCGGCAATTCATTATGAATAGACTGACGCCAGAGCAACGTTTCGAAAATTGTTAAATTTTTTTTTTGTTAAGTGATGAAGCACACTTTTGGTTAAATGGTTACGTGAACAAACAGAATTTCCGAATTTGGGGCGATGAGAATTCACGAGCTATTGTCGAAACACCAGTAAATCCACAAAAACTTTCACATAAGGACCAATGATCCCACCAGCCCATAATGCGCACCAAATGGTCAGTTTGAGTCTGTCAGTTGGAGCAAACTGCTCCAGGCGCACGAGTAGAGGGGGGGGGGGCAGAATTGGAAGGTAAAAAAAGGTTAAAAAAACATTTGTGTACAAAATTCCATAGGACAGATTTTAAATTATAAAAGACAATAAAATGTGTTTATTTATATTATAGCACTCAAAATATCGCCACAAGCTTGCAAGCTCAAAATATGGGAATAAATAGTGAAATAGTGAAATAAAACAAATGAAGCTAAATTCCCTTCGGGAAAATTGAAACCCAGCAGGATACTTAAATATGCCTTTGATTGGGCTTTAGAAATAACGTCTAAAAAGTTCCCATCGATATCGTCTTTGGGTTGCGAGTTATTCACGAACAAAAATGACCGAATTGAATTTTTTTATTGATCGGACAATGGTTTTTTTTTAGGAAACTTCTAGATCTTTTAATTCTTTACGTAAAATGTGTAAGTATACATCGTTTTAGTACGAGTGGGCTCCTTCAAGTTATGCGTCTGAAAATACGTCAAAAGCACGTATAACGTTGCTAGGTGATCCATTCCGCGTCCCAAGTATTTGAAAGCATGATTGGGCATCATAATTAAAAGTGAGAAGAATTAGCGTGCAATTAAAACTTGACCATTTGCGATAGTGTGTTTGTGTTTTTTGTAACCTACGCTAGCAAACGATACTGGTTTTAAAAAATTTCATAAAATACGATGCCGGTATTTATATAAAACACTTTTGTGATTTGAAGAATTTTGGGGTTAGTTTAATTTATTAGAAATCGAAAACAGCCAGCTGTTGACGAATAGTTTTTATTGTCATACAACCCAAAACTGAGTTTCTCAAGGATTTTGGATATATAAACTCCGTTTTTGGTTCAATCTGGAATTGAAAAATTGTGATTTGAAAGTGAGATACATGTGTGGGATTATATGTGAGTCGTAGATAAACAGAATAATAATATACATTATTAAATTAACTTACGTTATGATCAAACAGAAATGGCAGAGCACAAATAATGAAGTTTTTCTTGAAAAAAATTTCAAGCGTCCGACTAATTCTAAATACGACAAATTTTATTCTTATTATATATTATTGTATTTGTGACTTTATTTATAACTAGGAAAATATCGGAAAGTTTTATTACTTGGTGGATGTTTCATAGACCTTAATATTCAACCTATTACGGTCCTGGAAAATGTGTACTGAGTTATCGACACCTTCATATTTTATTCTATATTTTAGACTACTGCGCTCTCAAAAGAATGGGCCGAACGTGCTTGCTTACCGGAACACGTTCACGTACTTCTGGATAATCTGCCAAAACATGTACATCCCATGGCTCAATTTTCCGCTGCCATAACTGCTTTAAGCTCAGAGAGTCTCTTCTTCAGAGCGTATCATTGTGGTGTCAGAAAGACCGAATACTGGGACAGTACGTACGAGGATTCTATGAACCTGCTCGCAAAATTGCCAGTTATCGCCGCGAAGATTTACAAGAACACTTACAAGGGTGGCAGTAAGGATCTCCACCTGGACACTGGTATGGACTGGTCACATAATTTCGCTCATATGCTTGGCTACGAGAAACCACAGTTTATCGAATTATTAAGACTGTACCTAACTATTCACAGGTAAAGAATATTTAAATTGTATTTAGGCAATCTAGGCCGAAGCTGGTCTAGAACATCGGTGAGCAATCTAGTGTCTATAAGATACTTCGTTCGAGAAACACGTTATAAGTGTGAGGTAGTAGCGGTGAGTAGTGACATCAATTCCAACTACCGACCACTTTTTTTTGTTGATCTAATACATACGCCTCGTCGTTTATGGCTTTTTCTTCAACCTTTAAGCTGCTAATAACAAGTTTTGTTTGGCAGAGACAAGAATATCTGGAACCATTTCTTCCTGAACCACAATTCGCGTTTTAAATTAGCCAACTTTAGCCAGTCAAAATTTTGTTTTCTAGGTATTTGTAACAGTATGCTTTGTTTGTTGCATTATATAATAAAATGTTTAAAGAAACTGTAGTATATGGGACGAATGCCTAATTAATCATCACTTTTGTTGATGTTCAGGTACCTAACTCACGTGTTAGACCCTGGCTGGTTTTCGGGTACAATGCTGGATTGGGTATCAGCAATACCAAGCGTACCTTTTTTTTTCGCCAATTCACTGACGGTTTGAGTCTCTAAACTGCTAAAATTGGAACACCGTGCTTTCTTCTCTGTTATAGTTCTTACAACAAAATATTAGACATCACTTTTTTTATAGACATGCCATTCTGACATGTCAACTGTTTTAACAGCAGATCTACTCTACTGTTTGATATCATCGAGGTGATGTTCCACTGTTTATTTGCTGTTTTCAATCTTTATAATCAAAAGATTATAAAGTACTGACATTTTATTAAAATAAAATAAAAATATATGCATTTCGGTACTATTTACTTAGTTCGCTTGTTGGGTTAAGTTTGGTACCCCATGTGTATACGAACAATTTTGCCGATATTGATGGGGTGCTGAAATATCAGAACACACTCTTTTAGCAGCCTAAATTAGGATGCATCATAATTTTTATAAATATTTTTTTCAAGCTACACCTTACCAAATGTTATATTCTAGAATCACGATACTATTTTTTTTTAGAATTAAAAAATATATTTAAAAAAATTCATTATGTTCAATGAATTTGCAGTCCACAATTATTATGTTAATAATAAAATAATTACTAAGTGATTGACTTTACACATAAAAAAATCACAGATTTCTAATTGGGCTCATTCACAATTTCTGAAGCAGAAAATGAAAATTGAATCTTTTTTTTGCACTGGTTGATTCAAAAACCATATACAATGTTTGCAGTTATCGTAGATATATCACATATGTAGACAAAAAAAGTAATTGGACTTCTGTGAAAAGGTTTGTTTTGGTATCTACATCCAAAAGCTTATTGCAGGTTGTTTAATACAAAATTAATTAACTAAATAGCCAAAATACTTTTTTGTTTATCATATAACATTTTGAAAAGATGCCACATAAAAACAAAATTATGAAAAATTAAGAATTTGACTCACGCCTACCCGGCCTCCCGCGAGGTATTTATGCAAGCTGTTAAAATGCTCGGTTTTGTCCCGTTACTCCGGCTACCCGTTTCTTTAGTTAGTGAGTTTTGAGGAATGAAGGATTAAAGTCTGAAGGCACAATTGCTGGATGTTTTTTTATTAATTATAAATTTGCCTAGTCTGGTTTTAGTTTTGCACCCCATGGAAATATTTCTGCGGGCGCCAGTCAGAATATACTCACATCACAGCAACTGCACATTTGTCTCAATAAAATACCTCATTTTCAACAGTTAGTCACTACTCACTGTTACAATCTCCACCACATCTTTGAACTGCAAATAGGTATTATTTGCAATTTGTTTTCATCCTTCAGTGATCACGAGGGTGGAAACGTTTCTGCCCACACAACTCATTTGGTGGGATCAGCGTTGAGTGATCCATTTCTATGCCTCGCCGCTGGACTGAACGGTCTGGCAGGGCCGTTACACGGACTAGCTAATCAGGAGACGCTCGTTTGGCTGGAGAGTTTGCATAAAGCTGTTGGTGACAAGTACGACGAGAAGGCCGTTGCGGACTTTGTGGTTGCTACTCTAAAATCTGGACAGGTGGTTCCCGGGTACGGGCACGCCGTGCTCAGGAAGACAGACCCGAGGTATTCGGCGCAAAGAGAATTTGCGCAGAAACACTTACCAGACGACCCGTTGTTTAAGGTAAATAATTTTGTAGTGCAAACAACAGATCGAAGAGAGCTCTTCTAACGTCGTATGACAGCTCACAGATTACTCTGGCAGCTTCTCTGTCATGCACGTGTGGAGTATGAAATTTAGCATTGACTCCATTGCGCCATTGCCACTGTAATGCCCAATCACATGAGCCGTTCGTCAGCTTTTGGATTGGATGACTTGGGTTACCAATACTGTCAACCGGCTTGGATAACTTGGGTTGCCAATACTGTCAATAATAAATACTGTGAATACCGCGTTAGTAATACGGGTTTAAGGCTCCCGTCTCCGACCCCCAAAGCGCGAAAATAACCCACGTCATAATTATTGCGCCAATCGCAAAATGCTCGCGGCCATTCGATTCCGTAGGTCCTTTTGAAAATTATTAATTCAAATTTTAGTGTGGACTACAAATATAGAAATGCTTTCCGATGGCAGTTGTGTCTGATTATTGTCTGCTGTAATACATTATAAAATATTATTAAATGTAAGAGCACAAGTTATTCTCTTTTGAACTTCTCTGGACTTGACACCAAAATTGTTGCGGTAGAAAATAATTACAAATCTAGATTACTTTTGGAAATGTACCATATTCAGCTTAACATGAGGAGTAGTTTAAATTTTAAATCTGACACTAGTCAACTTAGCAATATTTATTCTTTTTTAATAAACAATAATTTTAAATGGTAACGCGATAGAGTTGGTGGTAATGTTGGTGGCCTTGCCAGTTCTGTATTCAGTGTGGACGTGGTCATTCAGCCTATTTTTACGTGTTGTGAAGACATGTGTCGCTCTGCAGTTTATTTTGTGATTAGTTTTGCCTGTTTAGTGTAATGGTTATTGATTTCGTTAGTGTAAAATGACATGATTTTTCCGAGGATGTTCTCACTATGCAGACTGTTATGATACTCTAATTGTAAGTAGAAACTTTTTTGTCCGCTATTTTAAGTTTGACGTTTCAGTAATTAAGCCCTTGTTTGTGTTTTATCAGCTTGTTCCTGACGAAGTCTTAAATTAAAGACGAAAATTTGAACTAGATAAAGGGAGTTTTATATACTTTGCCCATTTGACCGAATTTCCCACGTTACTATTATCTGGAGTTGTTACAAAGTCACGGTCGTTATTTTAATTACACTATATATATATATATATATATATAAAGGAGAAAGGTATTTGTCGGGCAATTCCGTCATACGAACATCGAAGATCGAAGAAGCAACCGTAGACACGTGTTTCGGACTATTAGTCCTCATATATATATATATATATATATATATACAGGGTGAGTTATGAGTTATTAGTACCCCGGCCGTCCATAGTTAATAAATCGTTTGAGAAAGAAAAACATATTTTATACAAAAGTTGTTTGACTCGCCATTTTCTATAACGTAAAATTATTTTCATTTATACAAAGCGTTGCATTTAGGGTTGCATTAAAGTATGTACATTTTTTTAAATGGAACGTCCTGTATATTTTATTATAATATGAATACTACTCAATTTGTTTATCCAACCGTGTATGTTGCTAAGTCACAGCGTTAATAGTTCCAGAGATATTCATCTGTTGTTCCAAAATATGCCCGTTGCAGGTTTTTTTTTTAAAACTATGTAAAAGCGACACTTTTGCCGATTTTGCCTTTAAACTATGTGAGACAATAGTCAAAGCTGGTAGCTAGATGATAGTATCCAAAGATATTAGATACACTATACAGGGTGTTCATTGAACTTAGTAGATTTTGATGTTTTTCAAATGGCTTTTTCTCGAGTTTTTTAAATGGAACACCCTGTATAATATGTGTTGGCTGTAATCACCCTTTATTTCGCTCCAATTTACATCTAGAATGTGATACACCAAATGTTACTATTTTTTGTGATATTTGCAATTTAACGAAAATGTAAGGCAATTGTAAATTTTAATATTGGTATGAATAAGGTATTTGGTAGTTTGATGTAAAGTCCTCAAGTGGTGATAGAAGAGATAATTTAGTAACGATTTAACCAGCTTGATCCTGATACAAAGTACTACCGTTATCAACATATTAAGAATTTTATATGAACTTTTGTAAGTATATTTTGCCGTCTATAGTAAGGCAACCGAACAATCGATTTAAAAATTTCAAATTACTGCTAAAGTAAACCCTAAACCCTGTACTTTTAGGTTAACTATCGTGAAATATTGAAATATTGACTTTTGAGTGTTGAAAATCAGATTTTCGTTGATGTGATTGATGTGCTCACACACAAAAACACGCAATTTTCTATTCACATTATCAATATTTTAATACTATCATTCATATTATCCCAATTTTGAATTGTCTCTCCAGAAAAATAACCTATTAACATTAGTAAGTAGATATTGTTGGTTGCTTTTTGTACTGAATACTAACTAATCCGTTCTCAAACGTAGCTCATCAAGACAGGTTTTAGCGGATCTGTTTGTTTTTGTGTATGAGCCCACATACTATTACAATGAAACGTCTCCGCACAATGTTCACACAAGTGAACAATTTTTCACGATAGTCCCCCTAAAATTACACTGTTTCTGGTTTACTTCGGAGCCCAACTGAAGTTACTAGGTCTTCAGGTTCGCTCGCTGTACGTTTGTAAAAATTGCACAACATACTTATAAAATTGTGTAATACCTTGATAACCGTACTACTTTTTATATGAATAAATCTAGTTAAATAGGTTCTAACTGGCTTCATCTATAACCCTTTAAATATTTTACATCATGCTACCGAGCACACTGTATACAGAGCAATATTAAGATACTAAATAGCATACTACACTTTAAATTCCAAATATCACACAAACTAGTAAAAATAGACATACGATATAGGGAATATAAATTACAAGGACCTTAAGGGACATTTCAATTAGCAATAATATACAGGGTGTTCCATTTAAAAATCTCAAGAAAAAGCCATTTAAAAATGTGTAAAAACTAGTGCATGCTACGATCAGCCTGTATAGCGCATCTAATTTTTCATGACATCAGCATCTAGTTATGGGTTTAGTTATTATGTGACAAAATGTTTAGGACAACATCTGCAACAATGTAGTAATTACGTAGTTTTTAAGCAAGACCTGCAATTGCCAATTTTTTCACAAACAATTTCTCAGAAACTGTTTACTTTACACAGGTACAACGTATACAGTTGGAAAGACAACTTCCTTAGTATTCATAATAACGTATGATATATAGGGCGTTCCATTTAAAAAAATGTTCTGACTTTCCGTCACGCCTAAATGCAACATCCTGTATAAATGAAAATAATTTTACGTTATAGAAACTAATGAGTGAAACAACTCTTGTATAAAACATTTTTTCCTTTCTCAAACCATTTGATGTCTATCGACCGCCGGGATAGTAATAACTCACCCTATATATATATATATATATATATATATATATATATATATATATATATATATATATATATATACAGTGTGTCCACAAAAGTCCGCACCATATGGAAAAAAATTTTATGTTTATTTAGAACTAGCGCAAAATTACTTATTTTCTTGGTGCGAAGTTGATATTTCACCCTGTAGATATTAATATAACATACAATAACTAATTCAAGAGCGTGACTTACCTTTTATTCAGTT